>CM035628.1:32157963-35012963 GCA_020496765.1 Gossypium stocksii | reverse complement strand
CAAGTTCTGCACAAACTGCAATCTAATTTTCATTTATCAAAATTGAGAACCACGCAGTGATAGTGAAACTTACAAGTTTTGTTAGAGCTCTATCGATCTTGAAATTTTACCAGCTTCTTATTATCTTGTTTCTGGTTATACATGTCTCAGTTTTCTCTTTTTGTTTTGACAGGATTATTGTAGTTTTCTAAATATTATAATTTATGGTTTTAATTAATACATGATAATGAATATTACAATGTGTTTTTATTTGTATGGAGCGATAGTTTAAGTTCTTATCATACATTTATTTAACATAAATTCAAATTGTGTTACTCTTTCTCAACTTCAATGTTACATGAAAAATAAATATTACAATGCTTTATGTTAGGAACAAAACTTATTCGCATTATATTACCTTTCGAGTAAATGAAAAAAATCTTATTAATTTGCATTCCAATTAAATTTTCATGAAGCATGCTTAAATGTCTACTAGAAATTTCATTGCACGTGTATGCATGTGAAAACAATGGATTTAAAACACATATTTATGTTTAAAAATAGTATAAAATAAAAATAAAATTTATGGTTTGAAATTAATTAATCATAATAACATATTAAAATAAAAAATTAAATTATAAGTAAAACATAATTTACATACATAAATACATCATATTAACAATACTAAATGCACTACAATTATTTATTATCAAAATAAAGCTAATAAATTGTGCATATTAAAATAAAAATATTAAAATGAAGTTTTGGTTGATTGATATATTTAAAATTTTACTAATCTAATTGACACAGGTTCAAATCCCTCCATATACATATTTTTATTTATTTTTGTCACAATAAAAAGACTAAAAAAACTCTTAAATAGTATAATTTTTTTAAATTATGGAAGGCTTAATGCTAAATTTGACCCCGAACTATGTCTGATTCTTCACTTTGATACTTTTAACTTCTTTTCGTCAAATTGGTGCTTAACTATATTCTATTATTTGGTTCAGCCCTTTTTTTTGTAATGGAGTTAAAAAATTCAATTGTCACATGGTGCCAATCAAAATTTGCCATGTGGCACTTAAGGTTACTTTGTCTAGATATTAACCGACATTGACTAGTGTTGATCAATGTTGATTGATCATTAACTAATCATTGACCAAGTTGACCGTTCAAGTGGTGTTACTAGAATGCATCACATCATTCTTCTTTTTTAATATTATATAATATATTATTTTAAAATATAAAAAATATATATAATATAATAATTCAATTTTTTAAAAACTTTAAAAATTAAAAATTTTTAAAATATATAATTAAAAATTTAAAATTTAAAATTAAATTATTATGTGAAATTGAAAAAAATTTAAAAATTCTAAAATATATAAATTTAAATTAAAAAAATCAAAATATTATATAGGAATTGAAAACCTGTCATATCTTTAAAAAAAAAAAAACTCTACATTCTACAAATTCAAAAAATATGTATCTAAATTTCTAAAAATTTAAAACTTTATATATATTTTTATCTAACTTTGTCTATTTTGGAAATTTAATTCTTGAATTTTTAAAATTTAGAGTTTTTTTTAAATAAAATTTATGACAAATTTTCAATTTTTATATAATATTTTTATTTTTTTAAATTTAAACTTATATATTTTATATTTTTTTTGAAAATTTTTGATTTTTATATAATATTTTGATTTTTATATAATTTTTATTTTTTTTCAATTTTATATAATATATTGGTTTTTTTTAATTTATAACTATATATTTTAGAATTGTAGAATTTTTTAAACTTTTAAAAGCAATTAAATATTTATTATTATAGATGATTTTTACATTTTTAAATAATATTATATATAATACTAAGAAATAAAAAAGAAAGGTGACGTGCCGTGGATGGTTAATTTGGTCAACATCGATCAACAGTGGTTAATGTCGGTCAACATCTAATCAATGATGAGTAAATATTTTTATTTTAAATAGCATTAAGTGCCACGTGACATATTTTAATTGGTTGAAAGGTCTTACAAGGCACATTTTAGTTGGTATCACATGGTATCCAATTTTTTTAACACCTTTACAAAAAGAAATTAAATCAGATAATAGAATAATAGTTTAAGTACCCGTCTAAGATAAAAAAAAAAAAAGATTTAACTAGCAAAGTCGGAAAACAAGTATTAAACTATTATGAAATGATATTATTATAATTATTCTATTTGAATTAATCATCTGATCGAAAAATTTTAAAATGTTAGAATTTATATTTTTGCTAAAAAGAAAAGGATTTGAATTGGTTTATTATCACCATTTTCAAATAACAAATTAATTTAAGAAGCATTATTAATCACATATTCTAATTAATTAAAAATTAGAATTTTATTTAAAAAGTTAAAACAAAAATCAGGAAAAAGTAATTAATTTTGTTTTAAAATGTTAGAATTTTATGATAATGAATTTATGGGAATTCTAGATTCGAACAAATTGGGGCACAAAAAATGGACGGTAAGCTTGAGTTTGAGGACACAGTCATGAAAGGGGCAACATAGTCAAGTCATTCACTAAAATCTAAACTATAAAATCTGACATACCCAAAAATATCAAAGAAACAAGAAACAGCACATGAGTACCATAAACAGCACCGCTTGTTTCTCTTCAGTCTTCCAAAACCCATCACTAACTGAACTTTTTCCTGCAAATTTCAAATGTAGATTCAATTTCATGCTCCCCAAGAAGCAATCTATAATGGATGCTCCTAGAATTTTCTGTAACTTGTCTGAAACCGAGACTGGAATTGATGATAATCCCAGAAACAGTAAGGTTTCTGTGAGGTCCAAGAACAGGATGGAAGAGTACAACACTGCCATGAAGAAAATGATGAGGAATCCATATGAGTATCATCATGATCTTGGTTAGCTTTTTCTCTATAAAGCCCATTTCTTTTTGGCTTTCGGTAGTTTTGGTTAATCAAATTGGTAGATTATATTATTTGGATAAACTTTCTTATTTTAACCCTAAAAGAGACATTTGTGTGCTAGAATCTGGATGTGTAAAGTTTTTTTTTTCCTTCTTATTCTAGCTTGGGTTGTTTTTTTAAGTACATAAAAAGTTGCTGCTACTTTACGGTAGCAGCCATCCATAAAAGGTAGATGTATCAACCAACTCGGTAATGCCTTGGTATGAGAATGGGGAAACGGTTATAGATGCTGGGAAGTGAATTCTAAACCTATATTAGTAGCCATTACCATAAAAGTGATTGTATGAACCAAATTGATTATGCTTTGAGTTATGGATGAAATTGTATATTAATTAGGAATATGGATCTAGATCCATAAAGCACTTTTTGACTTTGGATTGTGTTGTATCATGTGACTTTTTGTAACTTTTTAAAATAGAATCATGCTTATTACAAACAAAGGGTGTTGATTAAAATATTTAATGGAAGTAAGGAACTTTTCCTTATTTCTGGTATGACATCTGATCCATCTTCTGTTCATAACTTTTGATTTGTCTCCTTATTCTATAAGATAATCAGAAATCCTAGAGCTCAACTTTATTAAAATTGACTTTGGAAATCTCCCGTTTAAGTTCGCATTTTGCTAATGAAAATCTGAACACCCCCCTCCCCGGCGGTGGGTGGGTCCATGGTGTTTTTTGCTTTCTATATTATTGAATATTGCAGCATAACTCAGACCGAGTGTTCCTTTTGGATATGATATATGTCTGACTTGAGTATGATCAATGTTTTTTGAGTTCTCTATGTACCTGGGAGATCCTTGAAAGGTTACATCTTTATATATTTGGATAGGTGTCGAACATGGTTGCTGGACACAAATAGTTCTTGCCGTAACTGAACTGATTTATGATAGTAATCCACTCTTTTCAATATGTCCATTGCTTCCCAGCTTATCAACTAGATTTCCAAGTTTGATAGAAGGCAAACCAAGGAGTGTGTACAGTCTGATAAAAAAGAAGATTTAGCAAAAATCTCTGTTGCTACGCTTCTTCATTTTGTTTTGTTGTTGTTTTTTTTAATACTTGTGTTTAACATGTATTCAGACATGAGTATGGGTATGTGATTTTTCTAGGATCCTCCAAATACAAGGAAAAGTGTAGTTAAACCCGTGTTTGAGACGTACTTGTGTTCAAAAGTCAAGCAGAGTTTGAATAACTTAGGCAAAAAAAGATTAGTTAGGATCTCTACTACCTTAATCTACAAAGTGACATCCATCTAATAGAACATTTGAATTTTTCCCCACACATTCTATAATATGTATATATATATTACAGCAATCTTTGCCATTATGCTCCATATGTTCATTTATCCCTAAACATAGTATCATCAAGAGAACAAGTTTATAGACCTGGTCTGGTACTGCATTTAGCAAACATTTGTATTCCTAGTTGTCCACTTCTACATTTCAGCACTTCATCTTTCAAGACAATGCCACCTCTTCTTGATCTGTGATAGTTAATATTACAGACAAAAAGTGTGTTTGCTGTGTGCGTACCCTTGTGTTAGTGTTCATGGTTGCAAGTACTTGCATTATAATTTCCAATACAAAAACTGAATATCAAGGTAGTCATACATGTTGATCAATTATTCTGATGATCCATGTCTTGTTTTTCAGGCATGAACTACACACTGATAACTGACAATTTGATTGTCGGCTGTCAGCCCCAGAAACCCGAAGACATAGATCATCTGAAACAAGAAGAGAAGGTGGCCTATATACTGAACTTGCAGCAGGACAATGACATCGAGTATTGGGGAATCGACTTGCAGCCTATAATCAAAAGATGTCGACAACTTGGAATTCATCATATGAGAACACCTGTAAGGAAATTTTCCTCACACTTTATAATAATTTATTCATTCAGGAAAAAATGAATCAGATCAACAACACTCCTTAAATGAAGTTTGAACGACTTCTAGGAAATGTAGGCTTCATTAAAGAAAATTATCGGTCCTGTTTGGATATCTTAAACAAGTGAATCAAATGATAACTTGTATGTAAGTTTAATGTTTGGATGCTTGAATTGATCCTGCTATCTTTTGCATTGATAGGCAAGAGACTTTGATCCAGATTCCTTGAGAAATATATTACCTAAAGCTGTTTCTTCATTGGAATGGGCCATTGCTGAGGGAAAAGGAAGAGTATATGTGCACTGCACAGCTGGTTTAGGGAGAGCTCCAGCAGTGGCTATTGCATATATGTTCTGGTTCTGCGGCATGAATGTAAGTATTCTACATTGCAACATCCACTTCCTCTAATTCTATCTACGTTGCTCCAACTCTTTTTTTTTTTTTTTTTGAAGTACTCATATTTGATGCCTTTCCGGACAAGGGTATAAGAGATATGATCCTCCAAGGAGGCAAGAACCCTCAAAATACATAGAAAAATATTCTATGTTCGCCACATACTCATATCCAACTCTTCTACCTGAGTCCAAATAAAATAGATTCTATAACATAATTGTCTTTAGCTTATGAAATTTCATTGCTTGGTATCTGTTAAAACTGTCAGCTAAATACAGCATTCGAAGCACTGACCTCAAAACGACCTTGTGGACCCAATAAAAGAGCAATACGAGGAGCCACCTATGATCTGGCTAAGAATGATCCATGGAAGGAGCCCTTTGAAAATCTTCCTGAACATGCTTTTGAGGGTGTAGCAGATTGGGAGAGGAAGTTGATTCAAGACCGTGTTCGTTCCCTCCGTGGAACCTGATTATCTCAGTTAGCCTTCTCTTAAAGCCGGTTCACAAGCGCACGGCAGACAAATCCACAAAATCTTAGGCATTGCTTGTGGGATGTTGAAGCTGATCTCTCCAGGGACTATTTTCCTGACTGAATAGCAAATTACTTGGTCAAATCATAAATATGATCTGATTTTTATAGAAACTATTTGTCATAAACCATAAATAAAACATAGAGAAGTACAGAAAACATGGAATATTCCATGTTCAAAGCATGGCTTATATGCTATTGAAGCTAAATTTTTTAGGTTCATAACTTGAATGATCTCTCTGGTGATTCATGTTACATATATTGTACCATTATCAGATATATTCAGATTGTGCTTAACGAGATGCAAGCTCGATCGAGTTCATTTTTGAAGATCTCGATTTGACTTCAACTCATTTGATTAGGTTCATCTACTTAATAAAACAAGAGTTTGAGTCTCATGTTCGACTTTATACTTGGTTTTATGCTTAATCTTGAACGTAAGTTCAAGTTTGATAGAGATTTAGAATGCTAAATAAAAATAGAAAAACTTAGTTTGACTCGTAAGCTACTCAAGCTAGATCTTAGAAGCAAGATATAAAAAAAAAAAAAAAACTTGAACACAAGTTTGGCTTGTTGACAATGACCTAATTAAATTTGAGTTTTTTTTCTCTCGAGTCTTGTTTGAGTAATTTATATGTAAACATCTTGTAAAGCAAATCCTTAAAACTGGATCTCAACCATTGCATTTCGAATGCATAAAAATATAGTATACTGAACAATATCTGTAAGCATATTGTAGCCATTATTGCCAACTTCAACACCAAGTTGAACAAATATTTTATTACACAAAAATCTGGTACACTGAACGATATATACAAGCCATATTGTAGACAAATTCTTGGCAACTTTCAACACCAACTAGAAGTACAAGTATCTCTCTTTTTCTTAAAGAAAAAGGGAAAAATAAAAAAGGGCAACTAATGTTGCAGGAATCTCATCCTAGGATGAAACAGGTAACCTTTTGGGCTATAAGATTTTGCTAAAACTAGGAAAGAAGGTTATTGATGAATGAAGAAAGCTACTGCATGCATCCAAGGAAACCTAAATAACATGCAAGCAGTCATAGATTAGCAGCATATAGTGCACAAAAATGGAAACCTCTTACAGCAAATGAAGATGTCAAACTGTGCGGTAGCTTTTATACAGTTTAGGTAAGAAAACCCACCTCACAGTTGCATATTTCTCAAATTCTATGAAATGCAATAAATAGAGAGAACAAAGGAGTCATTCAATTTCTACTCATTTTGATCATAAAGACAAATTCACATCTTTCAGACTTGTTTAATTTAGTTTATACACTTCCAAATTTCAAAATTAATTTTTCATACTTACAGGTCTGAAATTGTCTCCATAATTTCAGAATCACCTCCTTCCTTCTCCATATGCTTCCCAATGCTATGTAATATCTCATAAATCTCCACTGTTCTCATGGAAGATGAATCTCCTGAGAAGAAAACATCAACTTTATTCCTCAGTTCAATCCAACTACATCCAGGGGTTTTCTTCAATCCCTTTTCTTTCATTGTTGCTCGGATGTTTGCGGCTTTCTCCCATAATTCAGCGTCTCCATACAAATGTAACAATTGAACATAGTTGCTGCCCCTGTCTGGTTCCAGTTTCAGTAAGTAGTGAGCTGCCAGTTCACCAAGCTCCACATTTGAATGGGTTCGGGAGGCACACAACAGACTCAACCAAACACTCCTATCAGGTTCAATGGTCATGGATTTTACAAAATTATAAGCATCATCTAAACGTCCAGCACGGCCAAACAGATCAACAATGTTCACATAGTGCTCCATTTTAGGTTCAACCCCATGCTCCACTCTCATGGATTGAAATATCTTGTGGCCTTCATCGACTAAACCAGCATGATTGCAAGATGAAATCAGGGAAAGAAAAGTAACATCATCAGGTTTGATTCCACTGTTCTTCATCTCATTATATAATGACAATGCTTCAATGCAATTGCCATGAGATCCATAGCCAGAAATCATGCAATTCCATGTAACTAAATCTTTCTGAGACATGTTCTGAAATATATACTCAGCATATTTTAAGAATCCACACTTAATATACATATCCATCAATGCATTCTCCAGATGAATATCAGATTCAATCTCTAGCCTAACAACATATCCATGGATAATCTTTCCATTTAGTAAAGCTGCTGTGGATGAAACTGCAGTGAGAACGCTTGTAATGGATATATAGTCTGGATAAAAACCATGCTGAATTATCTTAGAGAAAAGCTTTATAGACTGGTCAGGCAGACCGTTTCGGCAATAGCTTGATATCATGGAATTCCAAGCGACAAGATTTTTGTCATGCATATCTGAGAATAAACGTTCAGCCATACCCAGGAAACCACATTTTGAATACATATCAACAAGGGAAGTAGCAACATAAATATCTTGGTGCAAACCACTTTTGATAACATATCCATGGATCATGCACCCTGAATCTACATTCTCCAATCCTGTACATGCGTTGATGACACTTGACATAATGTCAGAATCTGGTCTTACTCCATCTTCCTTCATTTTTCCAAAATAATCTAAAGCTTCTCTGAACTTCCTATTTTGACAAAAACCTGATATCATCGAACCCCAAGCAACCATGTCCTTTTCCCTCATTGTGCTAAGAATGAAATTAGCATCACCAACACTGCCACATTTACAGTACATGGTCAGCAATGCACTCTGAACTGCAGTACTATTCTCTATAGGCCTCTTCACTAATTCTGCATGAACTGACCGCCCAACATTATATATTCCAATCATACTGCTACATGATAAAACATTAGATATTGTGAAAGAATCAGGGGTTATTGCATTATATCTCATCTTGTTGTAAACTTCAAAAGAGGCAAAAGAATATTTATTACAAACAAAAGTTGATATCATAGCATTCCATAACTCAATTCCTTTATCCAATACCTGACGGAAAACATTTTCAGCATCTTCAACAAATTGGCATTTTCCATACATG
Organism: Gossypium stocksii; assembly: GCA_020496765.1. NCBI lineage: Eukaryota > Viridiplantae > Streptophyta > Magnoliopsida > Malvales > Malvaceae > Gossypium > Gossypium stocksii. The sequence goes on along the minus strand of CM035628.1, from coordinate 35,004,199 downwards.
CTCAATAGAGAAGTATAAACGAAAGGGTTATTTTCAAATCCCATTTTGATCAAATCACAATGAACTTGCCTCCCAAAATCCACGACATCACCATACACACAGGCACTCAAGGAACTACTAAACGATTCTGATACAAACTTAACATTCTCAGCTTTCATTAAAGAATACAACTTTAAGCTCCATTCCCATCCTCCATTCTCGAGAAAACCACCAATCATTACATTCCAAACAACCACATTGCTCTTATCTTCCAAATGGTCAAATACAAACCAGGCCTCCATTATTCGACAACAACTCGAATACATAGCAACCAATGCAGTTTCCAAAAAGGGATCACTCTTAAAGATATGCCTAACAATGTAGCCATGAATTTGCTTTCCTTCCTTAAACCCCAAAGCACCAAGAAGAATAGAAAGTGAGTAAGCATCAGGAAGTACCCCAAGCGCCAGCATTTTGTTAAAATGAACCAAACCCTCGTTTATTTGACCAAATTTGAGATACCCATCAAGCAAAGAGTTCCATAAAGTGACATCTTTAACAAAGCCTTCTCTTGTAACTATTTCTTCGAACACATTAACTGCAGAAGAAAATGACCCACATTTGGTGTACATGTTTATAAGGGAAGTTGTGATATAAGGGTCGGAGTGGAGACCCACTTGGATGATTGTGGAATGGAGGGTTTTTCCATAGTTGAGGTTAGAGAGGAAAGTGGAAGCTTTAAGAAGAGAGGGAAAAGTGAAATTGGTGACAGAAAGTGGAGAAACAGAGAATAGCTGTAAGGCTTTAGTGAATTGGCCATGTTGAATAAAGGCCTTGATGTTGGAATTGAATAACGCTGGGTTAAGATGGGAAGTTTCATAGTGTGAAAGCTGGCGTGAAAGGCGTACGGTTTGATGCATTTCTGCATTGTTTCAAGCAGCTGCCACAATGAGGAATGAACAACGGCGGTTAGATAGCAACCACTTCGACTTGCGAATCTATCCTATCTATCTTATATGCTAATATTAAATTTTTATTTTTAGTTTTGTTAAATTATATCTTTTTCCTATACTAATTTGAAATTTTAGAAATTATAAAGAGATTAAAAATAAATTTTCTACTTTAAAAAGTTGGGCCCTTGCTAACTTCTTTAGCTTTGCCCATGTTTATTTATCTATACTTATTATAAAATTCATTTTTGACGTGATATCATAAAGTAACTAGATATAAATTCAGTTAAGAACATATAAAAATATTCTCAAAATATATTTTTAAAATATTTTATCATTTTATATCTTAAAAAAAAGAAAAATAAGTATACACAATAAGATTTTATTTATTTTATATGTTTTATTATTTATTGGGTGTTATTCTAAAAATGATGCATATTTTATTTCTCATTGTTTATCGAATGTAGGAGAGACGAAGATGAAGTGAAAACAACAAATGTTTGGTAATTGGCAAGTTGTGATTTGTGGAAATTTTTTTAAGATGTTAACTTTTTGGGGTTAATTTACGTAAAAGGAAAATAGATATCAACATAAAAAAAAAAGAGAGTATAATTTAAATACATTTTATGATTTAAGTTAATATACATGTCAATTTATATTTGCATACTCCATAGCGATTCAAAATTATTAATATAATTATCGATTGAGTCTTAACTCAATTGGTACCGGCATTGGTGTAAGTACAAGTGAATGTGAGTTCGAGTGCGCTAAAACTCATTATCCTCTTATTAAAAGTTAGAAAAGGGTTATGAGTAATTCTAAACATTATAATAAAAAACAAATATTAAAAATTATGACGCTACATTTATAAGGAATTAAATAAAAAAATTACTAATACAATTTGCAAGTTACAAAGTAAAGCAATTTTATATGTATTGTTTTTACAAATTTTTATTTTGAAAAAACATTGTATATAATTTAAGTTTATAACATTTCGAATTATTTTATTTAAATATTTTAAGTGTGAATTATTTCAAACTTTTATTATTTCAAGTTCAAATTAATACTTTATTATGTCAAATCAAGTTAGAATTTTTTTTTTAAAAATAACTAGGGTTAAGAAAAAAAATTAAGATATCAAAAATTGACCTGAATCATTTTATTTTGATGGTTTTTAGAGTTCAAGTTAAAAAAACTGCGGTAAAAAGAACCAAATTTTAATTTTATTTTATTTGCAATTAGTTTTTATTTTTATGAGGTAAAAATAAATAAATTATAAAATAGTAAAAAAATTAACAATTCTATATGAAAATTTTCAAAATAAATATATAAGAGTTATTAATTATTTTTTATTTATTTGAAAAATTATTATTTAAAAATGTTTATAGAAAATTTTAAAATTTGATCAAATAATACCATAAAAAATTTTTCAAAATAATTTTACGGTCAAAAAGTGAAAAAAAGAAGAGAAAATGATTAATTATGATTTTTTTTTACAACTATGATTTCTTTTATAAAATAAATTAAGGGTGATGTTAATTTAACCATTCATATTTACTTAATTATGTTGTTTATTTGAGAGTATATTCTGTGTTTGTGCTTTTCCTCATGTGCTGTTATGAAGTTGTGATGTATTGTGTGCATCAAGTTTAATTTTTTTGTATAATGATAAATTTAGTACTCAATATTTTTATCTTTTTTTAATTTGACTCTTTTTTTTCAACTAATTCTGGCAAATAGTCTTTCAAAGAGATTCATTTTTTTTTTTTTTGCATAATAACTTTTTTGGCAAACTTTATATAAAAAAAAGTTATTTTAACTTTATGTTTAATTTTTTGTTTCTTTTAGGTATTGAACTTGTATTGTTTGTCAAATCACCCTAAAATTGACAAAAAAGTTCGCGTTTGTTAATTTTGTTGGCATTGCCACGTGTATGTAGAAGTGTGCATGGGCCAGGTCGGGCTTAGACAAAATTTTAGGCCCGTTTTTTAGGCCTGGCCAGATATGGGCCTAAAATTTTGTCCCGAAACAAAATTGTTAAGCCCGAGCCCAGCCTGGCCCGGCCCATATTAAATTTTTTTAGCTTATTTCATTAAATAAAAAATTTTAAAATATAATAAATCAAATACATTTAAAAACATAAAAACAAATATTAAAATAAGAAATAAATAAAAAATGAGACAAACAATTCTTAAAACAATACACAAATTAAAAATATAATAAAAAGTGGTTATATTAAAATTAAAAATAAAATGTAAATATAATTAAAAATAAATAAATATATTTAGTATATAATTCGGTCCGGGCCCGAGCCAAAAAAGGTTTACCCGAGCTCAGCCCATTTTCTAAACGGGCCTCGTTTTTTTGTCCAAACCCATATTTCGAGCCTATAATTTTACCCAAACCCTCCCATTTTTCGGGAGGGCCCCATGCACACCTCTACATGTATGCCACGTTAGTAATTAATTAATTTTTTTAAAATTAAAAAATTAAAAAATATATAATTTTATACTTTTTAATAACTTATAAATATTAAAATATTTTTTATTTTTTGAACTTTAAAAATGAATTAATTTTTTATGTGGTCTCACCATGGTAATCCAAGTGTATGTCACGTTAGCAAAGTTAACAAACGTTAACTTTTTTATCCATTTTAGGGTGATTTGACAAATAACACAAGCTTAAAGGTTGAAAAAAGTGAAAAATTAAATGGAAAGCTAAAATTACCTTCTTCTTTTTTTGAGTTAGAAGATCAAATAAGTCATCATGCCTATTTTAACAAAAATGCTAACTAAAACATTTTTTAACAATGTTGGCATGGTAGCTTGCTTGTAATCTACGTGTATTTCATGTTGACATGATACTATTTGTCTTATATGACATATTAACAAACAATTTAAAATTTATAGAAATATTCAAAATATAAAAATTTTAAATTGTTGTTGATTGACCTAATTAAGCAGCGAAAAAGTAAAAAAATAGTGAAAGAATTTGAGAAATTAAATACAAATTTAACGTGGAAAAACCCCTCCAAAGATGATAAAAAACCATGGTACAAGATAATTTTACTATAATGGCAAAATAACAAAGAGTACAAAAGATGGAGATAAAAACTAAATCTCGAACCCAAAAACAAAATACCCTCAAAATATAAACACAAAATTCTCCAAAAGTGTTATGAGCCATAATCTTTAATGGGTGTATTTTCTAATGTTGTAAAAGAGTCTATTTATAGGCTAAATTCGTAGGTAAAATAATAATAAAATAATCTAGACTAATCAGAGTTCGATTGAAACAAATAAATAGAGTTTAATTGGGAGATATCTCTCAAATTTGACTGAAATATAAGACATACTTAACAAATCTCCACCTTGACTCGTAATTCCACAACATTATCTTTGCAAAGCCCGTCATAGGCCTATCTTGAACTATGCAGGAAATTAATTGAGTTGAATCTGTGCTTAGAAGCTAGAAGACTTCTTGCCTTCGACTTGTGCACTGCCAAATCAAAACTAACTCGAGTTTGATTTTCATGAACACAGTTCCCTAACTTTTCAAAACCTGTATCCAAAAGGGAACTTCTCTTCAATGAAACGGTCATACATTTTTCCTTCCTATGACCAAGTTGCCTCCACTCCAAACAAGTTAACTTCGACTCCATAACAGATGAGGGACGTCCAGTTTCATCGATCACTATAGAATCTTCCAGAATATAAAGGTTGTCAGTCTTTTTACCTTTTAACAAAACGAGATCCCCAAGAGACACCTTAATGCCGCTCGACTCAATGTTGATTCTATAACCTTTTGAGTCTAAAATACTCAAGGAGAAGAGATTCTTCTATAAATCATGTACATACCTGATATCTGAGAGTGTCCTAATCATCTCATCGTGCATCCTAATTTTAATAGTACCAATACCAATTACCTTACTGGATGAATCGTTTCCCATGCGCACTGTAACGACCCAAATTTCAATAGTGTTGGAATAGTGATTCGAGATCACTAAATCTGACATGTGAGTTTAGAAATTAATAAATTGATTTTAGGTGTGATTTGAGAAATATTTTTGAATTAGTGAACTTTGTGAAGTAAAAGAAAATTATTAGGGAAATTGAGATAAAAACGAGGTATCGAGACCTTAAAATTATAAACCGAGCCATAAATATTTTTATAAATACTTATGGAGTGTTAATAAGATAGTATTAAAGTTTTGTTAGAAAATTTTAGTGTGTTGATAGTTAATTTAATGAAAAGGACTAAATTGAATAAGATGTAAAACTGTGAAAAGTGATTAAATAGCTCAAATAATGAATAAGAGGGATTAAGGAGTAAATTTGTAACACCACTAAACCGTATCTGTCTCCAGATTAAGGTTAGGAGCATTACTGGATAGTTCAAAAACTTTTACAGACTTTTAGTAAACATCAACATTAAGTCATAATCATACATAATCATTGAGTCCCTTATGAAGGTCTCCAAGACCTTAAACATGCATTAGAAGAAGATTAGGACTAATCTGAACTCTTAGAAAGTTTTTGAAAACTTATGAAATTTTCTTTTTTTTTTAAATAGGGCACAAGCCTGTGTGGCTAGGCCGTGTACCTCCCACTACCGTGTCTCACACCCCACACGACCGTGCTTCACATCTTACCCTAGCCCGTGTGCAACACTGACTAAGGCCACATAGCCACCAGATACGCCAGTGTGTCCAGCCCATGTGCCATCCTGAATTAACCACATGGTCATCAGACACGCTCGTGTGCTCTGACCGTGTGGTACAAAATAGGCCATCCAGAAAGCCAATTTTGCCACCCTATTTGGATCATCCTTACAAGCCAAAATCAAAACATTTTATGCAACCATTTCTCATCCAAACACAACTAAATCATTCATCAATATAACCAAATCATTATCAACTATTTCATGCTCATTTCCATGCTAAATCAATACAAATTTCACAAGCCAAAACATATTCATACCATATGTTCCATAACACAATCACACCACATTCATTTTCATAACAAAACTACTGAATTCACACCCAAAGATATACCAAAGTGACCATATTTCCATAGGCTTTATAAGAACCATAAAACATACCAAAAACAAGCATAATCACAACCATTTGTTAGCCATATCACATGGCTTAACATATGTACATTACAAAACATATTCAAACATATCTAGCTTATACATGCCATAACTTAACATTTGTACTTTCAAAATGTACCAAAATAAGATTAGATAGTGTGGTGATGATCTTTGATGATCCCAGAGCTTTCAGTAGCAACGATATCTATAAAACAGTTGAAAAAAAAACATACAAAGTAAGCTACAAAGAGCTTAGTAAGCCATATACAAATAAATTTAACTAAGGAATCATGTATAAATCAATTCATTAACAAACTTATAACAAATTCACATAGATAATTCATGAGTCAAAGCATACTCATGTGCTTACTTATCTCTTAGTTCTTCCATTCAATACACATATACCAACGTCCCAGACGTGGTCTTACATGTAATCGACATCGATGTCACTGTCCCGGACAGGGTCTTACATAAAATCAGATACGATGCCGATGTCCCAGACATGGTCTTACATGTAATTTTTATCCGATGCTTGTGTCCTTGACACGGTCTTACATGATACCTCAAATCGATGCCAACATCCCAGACGTGGTCTTACACGAAATCAGATTTCAGAACTTTCTCTGTTTTGCGACTACAACTTTCATAACCATTCAATACAATTCCAAACTCATATATTTATATATACAGTAATAGTTCAATATAACACATTTATTTGTATATTGACTTACCTCGTACGTAATCAGACGAACAGAAACGATTACTCAGCTACTTTAGGTTTTCCCTATTCTAAGTCCGTTTTCCTTTGATCTTGATCTATATAAATTCAAATTTAGATCTTTTATTCACCAAAACATTCAATTCAATCCAAAAATATATATAGGGCATTTTACAAACTAGCCCTCATATTTGCACATTTTGACATCTTAGTCCATTTTTCTTGAAATCATAAATATGCAACATTCACCAAGATTATAGCTTAACCGAATGTATATGTAGCTCATACCAATTGATACATTTCATTTATCTCACAAATTAGTCCTCCAAAATTTTCATTTTCACAATTTAGTCCAATAGTTCAAATTCATCAAGAACTCAAATACAAAACTTATAATCAACTATCAAACTTCCATAATTTATCCAAAAACATCACAAAACTCATGATATCAACAATGGCATCTTATGAAATCTTTAACAGAAACAGAAATTGAGACATGGGCTTTGTAATATACTAAGCGATGATCACAGAAACGTAAAAATTATCAAAAATAGACCAAAATACATACCTTAATTAATAAAATCAATGGCCGAACCCTAATACTCTTCTTTTTCTTTTTATTTCTTTGATTTTTGGCTATTAGAACATCAAATGACCATATTTTATGATTTGTTTTATTATAATCACATTAATAACCAATTTACCAAATTGTCCACCCTTTAAAACCATGTAAAATTACATGTAATAAGGTCATTTATGACCACTCAAACATGCAATGGTATAATTACCATATAAGGCCATTATAAACAAAAGCCGCATTCAATTCAGCAAATAATCAAATAATTAACCATTTTTACTCTTTATGCAATTTAGTCCCTTTTACAAATTAAGCATACAAACGAACAAATTTTCATACGAAACTTTCACACATGCTAATTCACATAAAATAAGCATAGAAAATAATATTAAATATTTTTCAGACTCAGATATGTGGTCCCAAAACCACTATTCTGACTAGGGTCTAAACAGGGTTGTTACAAATTTGGCCCAAAACCAAATGGGCTGGACGGTTGAATAATGAATTGGCAAAGAATAGTGTGAACTAAGGGAAAAATAGTAATTTGGCTTAAAGTAAAAATAAAAATCTAGTGACCAAATTGGAAATCTAGATATCTCTTCAATTTATTACATCCTCATCAGCTAAAAACAGCCATTGAAGAGTCCTAAAAGCTGTTTTTTCATATTTTTATTGCAAGTAAGTTCAATTCTTGATTATTTCTTGAAATTTTTGTGTTTTTGAGACTTTTACAACTAGGTCCAACTATTTAATTCATTAGTTTTTTATTTCATAGATGATTTTGAAAGTGTCCATGACTAAGTGCTGGAAGTTTATGATGTTTTAAAATGGAATTGAAGTTTTAATTTTATTATATAATGATTGTATTGAAGGATTTAAATAGAAATTGATATTTAGGACCTAATTATGAAAGAATTTGAAATTAAGGTTTTGTGTGAAAATTTTGAATTTCAATGGCTATGAAATAGTTCATAATGTTTAGATAAAGTACTAATTGAGAAAAATAAGCTCCATTAATGAGCAAATTGGTCAGGGACCAAATTGCAAAAATTGTAAAATTTGGGGTAAAAGTGTAATTTAAAAAATTAAAGGGCATAAAATGTAAAGCAGAATGAAATTGAAATCAATGCTAATGAGTGAATGGTTTTATAATTATAGATCAAGAACCCGAGGTGAATCGTGGAAAGGGAAAATTACAATAATAGTCCCTAAATTTTGATAACTTTTGCAAACTAGCCCAGATAAGTTCATATGGCTAAATTTAATGATTTATTATGAAAATTTCATGAATGCTACGGTATGTTATTATATATGATTGTTGTTAAACTGAGATAATTGTGAAAGTATGGATATTTGTGTAAAAGTTTGAATTTAGTGGAACATCAGATTGAGCACTTTCGTTAGTGACTAATACGAATTGATGAAAAAAGACCATGGTTAGACCATGGCAATATGTGATATGTGATTTCCATGTAAGACTATATCTGAGATATGACATCAGTGTGATATGTGTTTCTGTGTAAGACCATATCTAGGATATGGCATCGGTGTGATATGTATTTTCGTGTAAGACCATAGCTAGACTATGGCTTCGGTATGTGAAATGTGATTATGTGCAAGACTATAGGTATACTATGGCATTGTGAAAACGAAGTGCTCAATTCCATAACCATTCCCTAATTTGATTAAGAAAGGTAAATTATAAATGAACCCAAGAGATTGAAAATTTATTAATTAGTGATATTGAGCTCAATCAAGTGAACTTATCATTGATTTTGTGATTGACGGGAAGAATTAATGAAATTATTTATAGTATGATTGTTATTAAGTGTTCGGTAAGAATTATTTTGTAACGCCTCAAGTTTTTAAATCTGTTTTTGTAGTTCATTGACACAAATATCTATCTATTTCAGTGGTTAAGTGTTCTGGTGTGTGTAGGAGACCTAAGTTCAAGTCACAACTTAGGTAAATTTTTGGCATTTTTTTTATGAGTAAAGCCTTAACTAGATTCAGTAGGCTTAAGTTTAATTAATTGTAAAAGCTTATCAGAATGGGTCTGCTGGTCTGGTGGTTAAGAGGAGTGTTAGAGTAAGGGAGGTCTTGGGTTCGAGTCTGTACTGAGGTATTATTTTTGCTGCTAATGCCGTGTGGGTGTTTGAGTTGGACTGGAATACTGAAGTGGTTGACTTGTTGGTGGTTTAGTAGGAGCAAAACAGGGGATTTAGGAGTTACCCATTTACTCATTTCTCTCCTGCCAAAAAATCCCTGCAAACTTTCCCCCTCCATCATTTTTCTCTTCTGTTCCCTATCGAAAATCCCACCCCTTTTGCCGTCGAATTTCTTCTCTTTTAGCCCTTTACAATTGTTTTCCTCTTATCGCTTAGTCTTTGTGATCCATCGCTTCAGCACTCCTTTCGCGTTTTGGTAAGTATGGTAGCGTATTATTGTTTTGGTGTGAGGAATCTTTGCTTATTGGGTTTCGATTGGTGGTTAGGTGATAATGAAAGGGCTGGAGATTGTTAACTGACGGTTTAGGTGTACGGAATGCTGATTGATCGACTGAAGGTAATGTGCTTTGTAAGTTTTAGTGTTAAGGTTTTCGATAGAATAACTTCTTAAGTGGCTTAATTAACCTTGGAATGGTCAATATGTAGGTTCTGGAGGCTTAGGAGTACTTTAGAATTGTTTCGATATTAGGTGTGTACCCTAAACCACGAAAAACGAGAATTGGAAGAAGTTGAAAAATGAAACTGTCAACGCCACATGGACGTGTGGTCACCTGTGTGGTAGGCTGTGTGGCAGTACAGGGCTGTATGGTCGACGAACCAGGCTGTACGCGCATGACACGGGTGCAAGACACTACCGTGTGATGGCCGACGAGGCTGTGTATGATACATGGGCTCGACTATTTGGTCTTTGTGGGCTAACGGGCGTGTGGGCCCACACGGGTATGTGAAATTTTGGGCCAAGCCATGTAGATAAGCCAATTTGGGCCGTGTGAGCCCACACGAGCAAGCCACATGAGTGTGTGAGCTCATTTTTCTTAAATGGTCTTTAAGGTTGCATGGGTTGCCTAAGTTAACTATGACCTAACGTAGGGTCAGTAAGCATTACTTAGACCATTGATTCTGTAATCTAATTATGTGATGGAAGTTTTAAACATGTTACTCTTAGCATGTGTATCTAATTGATTGTATGATTTATTATAGTGCATTATAGCATACTATATTTGTATATTGCATAGCATCGGGGTTGGGTTGATGAAGTTGAAAGAAGTATCTAAAAGGCTTTTAAAGCTTGTTATCTGGCAGCTAAGCTGCATAATCTTGATATGTATTACATTACAGTACTGTACGATGTGTAGGGATGGATGGTTGTTATATATCCTATTTGGTGTGCAGGGATGGGTGGGTCGATTTTATCCCCACATGGTGTGTAGGGTTGGACGGAGTTGGTTTGCAGGGTTGGTGGATTGGGCACTATAAATCTGATCTGTTTTGTATTATGTATCTGATTGGGCTTAAGGGCCCTATTATATTTTTTATTCTGTACCTGAGTGGATTGAGACCCTAGCTGATTCTATAAAGGGCTTTGGCCCGGACTGTTGATTTATGATATCTGATATGTTTTGTATGCATGCTCTCTGCAAGGATTTACACACTGAGTTTGCAAAAACTCACCCTCTTTTTGTTTAATCTGTTCAGGTAATCCCCAACAGTAGACGGATCGATGTAGCGGAGGACTCGACAGTGAACACTGCTACATATACTTTGGTTTTACGGGTTTTTATGCTTTTACTGCTCAAATTATTATATTTGGGATCATTTGCTGTAAATGCTGGACTCTGAGGCTATTTGGACTTAATTTGGGACTTTAAACTGTTAATTATGGATTTATAAACCGCAACGCATCAAAGTACAGTTTTCTTAAAGTTAACCAAGATTTTTCATAAATAAAAACGATTTTTAAAAATTATTTAGTTTCAAAAGCTTCCGCGAAAAATAATCATTTTAAAGCAAATCAATCAATAAACGATTCTCCTGAACTAATTAGAAGATAATAACTAGAACAGTTTCGAGGACAGTGCATTTTCAAGAACACACTCATGTGGTATAACTAGATTCAATCATAACATTCAAACCGGGTTTAGGGTGTTACATTTAGTGGTATCAGAGCCAAGTTGCAAAACTTGGCTGCGGATTTAAGTTTTAAACTTAGTTTCTAAGAAATGATTTGTAAACGATTTGAATTGTGTTTTTGGAATAAGTAAGTAGTACACCGAGTCTCCGGTGCCGATCTTGTAAGTCTTCTAAGCTCTGTTTAGATTTATTTGGAAATGAGATTAGGGTATTCTGAAACTACTTTAGGTAGAATATTATACTGAAAACACTCTAGGTAGTGTAAACTAGAAACCGTAGTGAAATTATTACTCGCGATAACAGACTTTAAACCTCTGATACTGTTCTGCATAAAATATCTATTAATAAATATCAGAACTATTAACTAATATATAAAACTATTAATACAGATAAATTCTGAAAACTACGATGAGCACACGTGGTACTCGTACACGGGGTATTAGAGGCCGAGGTAGAGGCTATAGAGGGGCTCGAGCTGAGTCCTTAGCATCAGATACTATTCTAAATCTGGAAACTAGTGAGACACTGGTATCAGCTGTGACAAAGACTAGGTCAGGGTCTCATGATTTTGCGACTGGGGACGACTCACTGTCCCAAGCCATGCTACGGATTTTAAAGAGGGTCGCTGGGCCCAACACTAGATCTGGAGGCCGTGGATCAGTTATGGAACGACTCCAGTCCAATGAGGCTGAATTATTCAAGGGCATCGCTGGAGTTGCTCCTAACGTGGCGGAGTACTGGATGGAGGCCACAGAGAGAATTATAGACGACTTGGATTTTACAACTGAGTAAAGGATTAAGGGGGTTGTTTCTCTACTTCGTGACGAGGCATATCAGTGGTGGCTAACGGTTAAGGAGGGCACTCAACCTGACTGACTGACGTGGGATCTTTTTAAGACGGCTTTCTAGATTAAGTATGTGGGGGTCGGTTATATCAACGTTAGGAGGCAAGAATTTCTTAATATCACTTAGGGAGATCGTTTTGTGGCCGGGTATGAGGCCAAGTTCCTGAGGTTGAGCTGTTATGCCCAAGGTATAGTGGTGATCGAGTATGAGCGTTGTGTCCAATTTGAGGATGGTCTTAGGGACAGTTTGCGAGTTCTGATAGCTCCGCAGAGGGAGCGTGACTTTTCTGCTCTAGTTGAGAAGGCGAAGATCGTCGAAGAGGTAAAGTGCACTAAGCACCAAAACCAAGACAGACGAAAGAATAAAAGGGATTCGGAGCCCTCGAATTCTAGGATGAGGCCTAAGAAAAAGGCTAGGTTTTATGGGCCTGTGAGAGTTGGGCTTCCGATTGCACCTTCTGGGGTGGCGCCTTTTGAGCATTATGGTACACGCCATTCGGGCGAGTGTTGGAAGACTACTGGGGCATGTCTATGGTGTGGGTCGATGGAGCACCGTGTTAGAGACTGTCTTTTGAGAGTTAATCAGATGCAAACTCTGGTTACTGAGACTGCATAGTTGCAAAGAGTAGTTCAGCAACCACTCAGGGGTCAAGGTCAGACCAGGGATGGTAATGGCATGGGCCGATGATAGAGAACAGCGGGCAGAGGTGTTAGATTGATTGAGGCGAGGCAACTTGTTTTAGTTTATACTGTTCGTCACCGTGAGGACCAAGATGCTCCGGATGTCATCACGGGTATGTTTTTAATATTTAATGTACCTTATTTTACGCTAATAGACATAGGCTCTACACACTTATATATAGCTAGTAATGTATCTAAAACCTTAGGGATTCTGATTGAGAGTACTTCTAGTGAGGTAATTATGGTGTGTCTGTTGGGGCAGTCTATCCGAGTGAATAAATGGTTTAGAGATGTTCCGCTAGAGGTTCAAGGGACAATGTTTCTGGCTGATCTGATAGAGCTTCCATTTGGGGAGTTTGATTTGATTTTAGGAACGGACTAGCTAGTTAAACACCGAGTGAGTCTGGATTATACGACGAAAAGGGTTCTCTTGAGGACCAAAGAGGGCAATGGGGTAGTCGTGATTGGGAAACAACGAGACTACCTGACTAATGTAATCTCAACTTTGGTAGCAGAAAAGTTGGTGCAAAAAGGGTGTGAGGCATTCTTGGTCTACATCAGTGTTTCTGATTCTGTGGACCATTCGGTTAAGGACATTAGAACCGTAAGGGACTTTTTAGATATTTTTCCTGAGAAACTACCAGGGTTACCTTTGAGCCGTGAGGTAGAGTTTGGTATTGAGTTGATTCTTGGTACAGCTCTGGTGTCTATCGCCCCTTATCGAATGGTACCGAAAGAGCTGGTGAAACTTAAGGCTCAAATTTAGGAACTGTTAGATCATGGGTTTATTCATCCCAATGTGTCTCCGTAGGGAGCACCTGTTCTATTTGTAAATAAGAAAGATGTGACAATGATAATGTATATCGACTACCGTTAGTTGAACAAGTTAACGATCAAGAATAAGTATCCACTTCCGAGGATAGATAACTTATTTGACCAGTTCAGAGGGGCTTCTTTGTTTTCTAAGATCGATCTACGATCGAATTATTATCAACTGAGAGTTAAGGAGGCCGACATGCATAAGATGACATTTAGGACAGTATGGGTTCCTAGTTATGCCCTTTGGATTGACTAATGCACTAGCGGCTTTTATGGACTTGATGAATCGTGTGTTTTAACCCCATCTAGATCGGTTCGTGGTAGTGTTCATTGATGACATCTTGGTGTATTCTAAGTCTGAGGGCGAGCACAATGAACATATCAGGGTGGTGCTGCAGACTCTTCGTGAGAAGCAGTTGTATGCGAAATTCAGTAAGTGCAAGTTCTGGCTCTGAGAAGTAACCTTTATGGGGCATATAGTGTTTACTGACAGGATTTGTGTCGATCCTCGTAAGATTAAGGCTGTGTTGGATTAGAAGCAGTCGAAGAATGTATCTAAAATCTGCAGTTTCTTGGGGCTGGCAGGGTATTATCGATGCTTCGTAGAAGGGTTCTCTTTGATCGCAGCTTCGACAACTAAGCTTCTACGTAAGAGAGCCCCTTTCGTCTAGACTGATGCACAGCAAGAGAGTTTTGAGAAGCTCAAAACTGTTTTGACTCAAGCTCCTATTCTGATACTGCCTTAGCCTGGTAAAGACTTCGTGGTATACAGTGATGCGTTGCATGTGGGTCTGGGCTATATTCTGATGCAAGACGACAAGGTAGTGACTTATACGTCTCAACAGCTTAAGACTCATGAGGCTAACTATTCGACGCACGATTTGGAGTTGGCAGTGGTAGTCTTTACTCTGAAAATATGGAGGCACTATCTGTATGGTGAGAAGTGTACTATCTACACTAATCACAAGAGCCTCAAATATCTCCTCACTTAGAAGGAGTTGAACCTTAGACAATGTAGATTGGTTGAACTACTTAAGGACTATGATTGCACTATCGAGTACTATCCAAGTAAGGCTAATGTGGTGGCCGATACATTGAGCCGTAGGATTGTGATTGATCTGAGAGCGATGTTTACTCGACTTAACCTATTTGACGATGGGAGTTTGTTAGCAGAACTTCAGGTTAAACCAATATGGATTAATCAGATTAGAGATAAGCAGATTGGGGATAAGTCTCTTAAGTTGCGTTTCCGTCAAGTTGAGAGTGGCGTTACTACTAATTTTGGGATTAACAATGATGGGGTATTATGTTTTTGCAGTCAAATTTGTGTACCGCATGATGAAGATTAGAGGTTATTAATTCTGAAGGAAGCGCATAGTAGCCCTTATGTTATGTATCCCTGCGGAAACAAAATGTACCGAGATCTCCAAGAATTATACTAGTAGCCAGGGTTGAAGCATGAGGTTACTAACTTTGTTGCTCACTGTTTGACTTGTCAATAGGCTAAAGCTGAGCATCAGTTACCTTCAGGTTTGCTATAGCTAGTTAAGATACTAATGTGGAAATGGAAACGAGTAACGATGGACTTCGTTAATTGGTAGCCTTTAACACCCACTAAGAAGGATTCTGTCTGAGTCATCGTTGATCGATTGACCAAGTCTGCTCACTTCATCCTAGTTAGGACAGACTTCTTCTTACAGAAATTGGCTAAACTCTATATCTTTGAGATAGTGAGGTTACACAGGATACCTGTCTCGATCATCTCTAATATAAAACCTCGTTTCACGTCTTGGTTCTGGAAGAAGCTTCATGAGGCTCTGGGTTCGAGATTAGACTTCAGTATTGTTCCATCCTTAGACAGATGGACAGTTAGAGAGGGTGATTCAGATACTGGAGGACATGTTGAAGGGCTGTATCATAGATTTCTGAGGCAGTTGGGAGGAGTACTTGCCATTAGCAGGGTTCGCTTACAACAATAGCTATCAGTCTAGTATACAGATGACACCTTACGAAGCACTATACAGTCGTAAATGTCGCACTCCCCTATGCTGGACTGAGTTAGGTGAACAACGTATTCTGGGTCCAGAATTGGTTTCAGAAATTGAGGACAAGGCCCGTTTGATTCGAGATCGAGTGAAAGCGGCTTCTGACAGGAAGAAGTCTTAAACTGATTTGAAACGATGTGAGATAGAGTATTCTCTAGGGGACTTCATTTTTCTTAAGGTTTAGCCATGGAAAAAGGTTCTGAGGTTCAGTCACAAGGGCAAGCTGAGCCCTCAGTTTATTGGGTCGTACCAAATTCTGAGACGGGTGGGGCTAGTTGCATATCAGCTGGAACTACCTCCAGAGTTAGATTGCATACATGATGTGTTCTACGTCTCAATGTTGATATGCTACCGCTCTGATTCCACACACATTGTAGAGGAAGTGAGGTTAGGCTAGATCTAATGTTTGAGGAAGTGCCAGTTTAGATTCTAAATCGCGATGTTAAGGTTCTGCAAAGGAAGTCTATCCCTTTAGTGACGGTGCTGTGGCGGAATCATAGTACTGAGGAGGCCACTTGGGAGCCAGAGGATACGATGTATCAGTAGTATCCTCACCTTTTCTGATCAAGTAAAATTTCGAGGTCGAAATTTTCTTTAAGGGGGTAGAATTGTAATGCACCAAGTTTTTAAATTTGTTTCTGTAGTTCATTGCCACAAATATCTGTCTGCTTTAGTGGTTAAGTGTTCTGGGTGTGTGTGGGAGGTCCTAAGTTCAAGCCACAACTTGGGTAAATTTTTGGCATTTTTTTATCAGTAAAGCCTTAACTAGGTTCAGTAGGCTTAAGTTTAATTAATTGTAAAAGCTTATCAGAATGGGCCTGCTGGTCTGGTGGTTAAGAAGAGTGTTAGAGTAAGGGATGTCTTGGCTTCGAGTCTGTACTGAGGCATTTTTTTTACTGCTAATGCCGTATGAGTGTTTAAGCTAGACTGGAATACTGAAGTGGTTAAGTTGTTGGTGGTTTAGTGGGAGCAAAATAAGGGATTTGGGAGTTACTGATAAATGATAAATTATACATATTTTTACCTCATTTTTAGCCTAATTTCTGGATGAATTATTATTAGTTTGGTGAGAATTGGTGCTCTTAACCCTTCTATTTCATGTTGTATACTCAAGAGAGCATAGAGAAGAGAAAAGAACGAAAAATGGACTGAAAACGAAGAAAATGGGCCAAAATGTGAAAATGACACGGCCCAAGGAATCACCACACGGCTGTGGCACACGGCCGTGCCACATGAGGTCCAACACGACCCAGTCCCGACAAGCACGGCCAGGCTACACGGCCGTGTCTTTTCAACAGTTCCGAACACGGCCCTTATTGAAACCATACGGGCGTGTCCTTATCGTGAGGAAGTTTAATTTCACTCGGATTTGGATGCTTAGAGGCTAAGAAAGGCATCCCAAAGCTCTATATAAAGACCCTAGGAGGCAACTCTGAGGGTGTGCTTATTTCCCGCTAAGGGAACACTCTTTTCTTCCAAAAGGAGCACCATATTTCTGCCAACACAAGGAGTGAAAGCAAGGAATTACTCCAAGGAAAGCCGATTGATTCATCCCAGAAGCCAGAATTCTACATCAAGACAGAGGATCTCCCTAAATTCCTTCAGGGGTTTTTGGGTTCTTTATGTTTTGTTATCTTATTTCTTCTGAGATGTTTTCTTTATTAATTATGAACTAAACCTCTCAAATACTTGAAGGGGATGAAACCTAAGACAGATCTTGTTATTATTTATTCTTGAATTGTTCTTAATTATGTGTTCTTAATTCTTGGTTTAATAATCCTAGGTATTAAGTCAAGAAATGGATGTGCTTAGGCAGAGGAGCAAAAGTCCCTATTTTAAGAGTAGATCTACCATAATTAAGCGGAGTTGTATGCAACCCTAGACATAGGGCGACATAAATCTGCCGGATTAGGGTCAAACCTAATAGAGGGATCCATAGATCGAATTAATGCAACCTAAGGGTGTTAATTAATAAAGAAACTTTAGTTAACAACTCTAGGATTAGTTGTTCTTATCTTCGACGGAGGTATTAACATAAGTTAGGGATCTCTACAGATCAAGTCAAGTGAAGAAATCGTCTAGTTCAAGAAGTCAATAACAAGTGAAGTCTAGGTGGATTCTCCCTTAAGTATTGCTTATATCAATCAGCTTTTCCCAAAGAGTATTTCCCCACTTTACTTTTTGTGTACTTTTAGTTAGTTTTAGAATTAGTTTCAACAACCCTCTTTTATTTTTAGGCTAGATAATAGAAAGGAAGTAAATATTAGTATTTTTGGTTTCCTTGGGTACGATAACTCGGTCTTGCCACTAAACTATACTACTGTTCGATAGGTGCGCTTGCCTCAAAATCGTGATATTAGTTAGTTTTTGGTGTGATCAGTTTTTATAAATTTTATTACTTAATATCGCGAGTATCAAGTTTTTGGTGCCGTTGTCGGGGAACTAAAATATTAAGAAAACTCGATTTCTATTACTTTAGCCATTAATATATTTATTTATTTATTTTCATTTATTTATTTTATTTATTTATTTATTTATTTTTATTTTTTAATTTTCTTTGCTTTTTCCTTCTAGGTATTTCTAGTTTATGACTAAAAACAACCCAGTAGGACTATTGCTTTTTGACGAAGATTTAGAAGCGAAGATTTAAAAGCGACAGTTCACAGAACTCGCAGAGAGATCAAACGAAGCCTACATTATCCAGAACAAGAAGCAGAACCTATTGAAGGGATGGACGCAAATCAAAACATTCAACCACCTCCAGTATTACCCGCAGAACCAGATGAAGCTCCTCGTACTATGTATGATTATGCTAAACCTAGTTTGGCTGGTACTCAAACTAGCATTATTAGACCTACTATTGCTACTAATAATTTCGAATTAAAACCTAACACTATTCAGATGATACAACAATTGGTGCAGTTTGATGGTTTACAGGATGAAGATCCAAATTCACACATTGCCAAGTTTTTGGAACTCTGTGATACTTTTAAAATTAATAGCGTTTCTGATGATGCCATTCGTCTAAGACTATTCCCATTCTCTTTGAAAAATAAAGCCAAACAGTGGTGAAATTCTTTACCACGAGGATCAATCACTACATGGGAATAGATGATAGAAAAATTTTTACTTAAATATTTTCCTCCAGCTAAAACAGCTAAATTACGAAACGATATCTCTTCTTTTGTGCAGATAGATTTAGAAATACTTTATGATGCCTAGGAGAGATACAAAGATCTTTTGAGACGATGCCCTCATCATGGATTACCTTTGTGGCTACAAGTTCAAACCTTTCATAATGGTTTAAACCCATCAATAAGGCAAATGATCGATACAGCCGCAGGAGGAACAATCAACAATAAAATGCCCGAAGTAGCCTATGAGTTTATAGAAGAGATGCCACTGTATAACTATCAGTGGCAAATCATGAGGACAAGGCCAATAAAAGCCGCAAGAGTTTATAATATTGATGCTGTCACTATGCTTACTAATTAGGTAGAACTTTTAAATAAAAAGTTTGATAATTTTGTTGGTTCTACGCAAGCACAGTCAGTGATGCATTGTGACGCAACTCACGAGAATATGTTTACTCCAGACTGTTCATCTTACGGTCATGGCACAGAAACGGAGCAAGCCAATTATATGGGTAACAATTGTAGATCTCAAAATAATCCTTATAGTAACACATATAATGCAGGTTGGTGGAACCACCCCAATTTTTCTTGGGGAGGACAAGGGAATCAAAGACAACAGCCCCCTCCGAGATTTCAGCAGCCACCACCGCAACATGAGAGAAAGTCCAATCTTGAAGAGATGTTTACTAAATTCATGGCCATGTTAGAAACCCGTTTTCAGAACATTGAAACAACATTAAAGAACCAGCAATCATCAATCAAAGGCCTTGAGAATCAAATTGGTCAACTCGCCAAGTTAATATCAGAAAAACCACAAGGTGGACTTCCAAGTAACACTGAGACCAATCCAAAAGAGCAACTACATGCTGTAAATACAATAGATAAGGAGATGTTAACCAAGGACGACCTAAAATTATGCGAGGAACTTGAGGTGAGTAGAAGTACGGTAGAGGTAAGCGATAACAAGCCAGACATCAAAGAACACAAGCCTCGTATCCCATACCCAAATGCCCTAAAGAAAGACCGCATAGATGAACAATTCGGTAAGTTTCTTAAACTCTTAAAGAAATTACACATTAACTTACCCTTTGTTGAAGCAATTTTGTAGATGCCCAACGCTGTTAAATTCTTAAAAGAGCTCTTGAGAAACAAGCGGAAGCTAGACGAGAACCCTCATGTGGAACTAAATGCAGTTTGCTCAGTTGTTCTACAGAATAAACTGCCAACCAAACTAAAGGATCCAGGGAGTTTCACTATCCTTTGTTTACTTGGTAGCTTAGACAAAAAAAATGCTTTAGCTGATTTAGGGGCTAGTATAAATGTCATGCCTTATAAATTGTTTAAATAATTAGGTCTTGGAAATCCTAAGAAAACAACGATGAGCATTCAACTAGCTGACAAAACTATTAGGGCACCTAAGGGAATAATTGAAGACGTACTTGTCAAAATCGATAAATATATATTCCCAGTTGACTTTGTTGTTTTAGACATTGATGAGGATAGCAATGTACCATTGATTCTAGGGCGACCCTTTTTAGCAACTGCTAGAACTAAAATTGATTTAGAAACATGTGAACTCACATTACGAGTAGATGATGATACAGTCACCCTACGAGCTCACAACTCAATTAAAACTACAGAGGAGAATAAAGTTTGAGTCCTTGTAAAAATACTGAATTCACCACCCAACCTTCTGTGCAGGAGACTCTCTACATAGAGGCCACCAACCAATAGGTAAGTCCATCCAAGGGAGATGCACCTGAAAAGGAATACTTCAGATCGAGGAACTAGATGAGTGGCTGAACTATCATGAAAAGCCCAAAGTATGCCAAACCAATCCAGAGCATCACCAAGATGACCCTCACGAGAAAATGAATCAACTCAAGGTAGGAGATAAGATAATATTAGGAGAAGACGATCCTCGAACCTTAAAATCGAAGGAACACATAAGTGATACACCTTACTTCACGGTAATGAAAAAATTTCCTTACGGAACAGTCGAAATAAATCATGAGTCATTCGGCACCTTCAAGGAAAATCAAAATTATTTCAATATTGAAATTGGAAATAGGACGGAAGAGTATCAGCTCTTCAAGCCACCGTGAACACACAAAGCTCGAACAGAGTCAAGCTTAGAGTATAAATAAAGGCTTCCTGGGAGGCAACCCGAGCACTAACTTCGTAACTTTTCCTCTATTTTGATTTTAGTCTTTTTTATATAGCAACTAACCCTTTTTAATGCAGGAATTTAGGACCACACGGCCTGGCACACGGGCGTGCCTAAGGCTTTGTGACACTTTAAAGCAGTGACATGGTCGTGCACTCAGGCCTTGTACAAATAGCGCATAATTTTTCCCAAAGCACGGGCTGACGATAAATTCCCACGGCCGTGCGACATGGCCGTGGCAACCTTTCAACTTAGACATGGGTTTGAACAACTCCACAAGCCCGTGTCCCCAGACCGTGGCCAACACTGTCAATTTAGACACGGCCGTGTGACTACCTCAACGACCGTGTGATTAACGAAGCACCGATCACAAACAGCCGTGCGACATGGCCGTGTGCCCCAACACGCCCTCGATACATGGGCATGTGCCTCAAGCTAGGCGGGCCAAAATCCCTGGGATTTTTGTTTTTTCATTTTATTTTATTTTATCTTTTTCATTTTAATTTTAGTATTCTTAGAATTAGTTTATGTTATTTCAATTATTTTATATCGGTTATTTCCTAACGAGTAATCTCTCTTAATAGAAAATTCCCACGACTAATTAATATTTTTGCAGTTTCAAAAAGGAGCTCTACAGCTCATATTTAAATGGAAATGGGAACACCTCGCCACAACTGCCGACTCTTCCAATGTTCGTCTCACAAATTCATCCTAAATTCAGGGAGTTTCAGTTCTCTCCCTATCTTATGATGTCAATCAAATAGTAGATAGGAAATGGGTTGGTTTGAAAATAAATGAATTGTTTGTCGTAGAATATTATTCTCGTCAGACTTAAACCTAACTAAAATAACAAAACAAGGGTTCTGCCCCCTTTTCACCTGAGTTAAGGTTAAGTAAAGGAAGACAGGGGAATGGGTTTGATTCGGAGATTTTTCTCCTATTATGCTTCTCTTGCTATTTAGGTATCTTTGTACATTGAGGACAATGTACATCTTAAGTGTGGGGGGAAGCTTACTTTAAAATTTTACATTATCTATGAAAACCCTGAAATTTTTCTTTTTGCATTGTTCTCAATTCTGCATTATCTTTAGTCTCTTATTAGGAATTAATTCCGATTGATTTATGATTCTTATTGATGTTGAGAATTAAGATATAGGTGCTTGTACTCTAATTATTCAAACTTTAAAACATTAGGGAATCAAGCATGATAAGTTGAAATTTTTGAGAACCCTATTTTTTGCATAAGTAATTTTCCCTGATTCTAAGTATTAGCTTAAGATTTGAAATTTACAGGATTGACATCAAAAGCCATAATTCTGGTGAGATTTTGAGCCTTTTGAGCATACATTCTTTCGTGCTCACTTTTATTATTTCTTTGAGTGAGTCAATGCTGATTTGTTATTCTAGAACTTGCTTGAATTATACACGTCAAGACCACATCATTGATTTGATATACTGAGATGATAAAGGCACTTAGGATTTAACCTACTTACTCCACAAAGGCCTACCTCCATAAATTAACCCCTAGTAAACCCCGTTGAGCCTAACAACCCATTCTTTGACTCACCATCTAACTATTAATCAATAACCTATTTTTTGTTAAATCTCATTCAATTACTTTGACCCCTATTTTTTTCAAAATTTGGATCGAATCATTATCTAGCTTTATTCTCTTTTCCAGATTGTAAAGTTGTAAATATTCAATTTATTGTATTGTTCTTAATTAAAAAAAAAAAGAGTATATACAATTAAATTCAGTTGTAATATGTAATAGTTCAATTTTTTTTTGCATATTTTTATTTTAAGGCTACCAAGGCATAAATGAAGTTATCATAAGAATTAGCCCTAGAAGTATGTTCTAAGTGATAGAGATTTTTTTAGCTAGATAATTTTTCAGTTCAATCTCGATTCTAACCCTCTTTTGCAGCCTGTGGCAACACCCCTAACCAAGCCCCGTTACAACCATTACAAGACCTTTTGATCGATATGTCATGTCAATCTACAGTGATGGAGAGGTGATTTTCTTGCAAGCCTATGGTAATAACTTCTCAGGTTGACTAGAGAGTACTTAATTCTTGAACCCTAAATACTTCGAGTAGATAGAGTGAACCTTTAGTGAGGATGTCAACTTCTGTTAATTAAGATGGAGAGATAATTACTTAGGAGGAGGGAGAAAACTTATGTTTCAATGATAAAATTCTTAGCTTAGAGTGATTGAGTCTTTAATGTTCTTTTGATTGAATTTTCATTGTATGATTACCTGTGGATTAGTTTGAAACATTATCGATAAAGATTGTAGGTTGAGAAGAATGATTCTTTATTAGGGACTGAGATTTTGCTTGAGGATAAGTAAAGGCTTAAGTGTGGGGGTATTTGATAAACGATAATTTATACATATTTTTACCTCATGTTTAGCCTAATTTCTGGATGAATTATTATTAGTTTGGTGAGAATTGGTGCCCTTAACCCTTCTATTTCATGTTGTATACTCAGGAGAGCATAGGGAAGAGAAAAGAATGAAAACCGGACCGAAAACGAAGAAAATGGGCCAAAATGTGAAAATGACACGGCCCAAGGAATCACCACACGGCCGTGGCACACGGTCGTGCCACATGAGGTCCAACACGGCCCAGCCCCGACAAGCATGGCCAGGCTACACGGTCGTGTCTTTTCAACAGTCCCGAACACGACCCTTATCGAAAACACACGGGCGTGGCACACGGGCTTGTCCCTGTCGTGAGGAAGTTTAATTTCACTCGGATTTGGATGCTTAGAGGCTAAGAAGGCATCAAGCTCTATATAAAGACCCTAGGAGGCAACTCTAAGGGTGTGCTTATTTCCCGCTAAGGGAACACTCTTTTCTCCCAAAAGGAGCGTCATATTTCTACCAACACAAGAAGTGAAAGCAAGGAATTACTCCAAGGAAAGCCGATTGATTCATCCCAGAAGCCAAAATTCTACATCAAGACAGAGGATCTCCCTAAATTCCTTCAGGGGTTTTTGGGTTCTTTATGTTTTGTTATCTTATTTCTTCTAAGATGTTTTCTTTATTAATTATGAACTAAACCTCTCAAATACTTGAGGGGGATGAAACCTAAGACAGATCTTGTTATTATTTATTCTTGAATTGTTCTTAATTATGTGTTCTTAATTCTTGATTTAATAATCCTAGGTATTAAGTCAAGAAACGGATGTGCTTAGGCAGAGGAGCAAAAGTCCCTGTTTTAAGAGTAGATCTACCATAATTAAGCGGAGTTGCATGCAACCCTAGACATAGGGTGACATAAATCTGTCAGATTAGGGTCAAACCTAATAGAGGGATCCATAGATCGAATTAATGCAACCTAAGGGTGTTAATTAATAAAGAAACTTTAGTTAACAACCCTAGGATTAGTTGTTCTTATCCTCAACGGAGGTATTAACATAAGTTAGGGATCTCTACGGATCAAGTCAAGTGAAGAAATCGTCTAGTTCAAGAAGTCAATAACAAGTGAAGTCTGGGTGGATTCTCCCTTAAGTATTGCTTATATCAATCAGCTTTTCCCAAAGAGTCTTTCCTCACTTTACTTTTTGTGCACTTTTAGTTAGTTTTAGAATTAGTTTCAACAACCCTCTTTTATTTTTAGGCTAGATAATAGAAAGGAAGTAAGTATTAGTACTTTTGGTTCCCTTGGGTACGATAACTCGGTCCTGCCACTAAACTATACTACTGTTCGATAGGTACGCTTGCCTCAAAATCGTGATATTAGTTAGTTTTTGGTGTGATCAGTTTTTATAAATTTTATTACTTAATATCGCAAGTATCAGTTACCCATTTGCTTATTTCTCTCTTGCCGAAAAATCGCTGCAAAGTTTCCCTCTTCATCGTTTTTCTCTTCTGTTCCCTGCCGAAGATCCCACCCTTTTTGCAGCCGGATTTCTTTTCTTTTACCACTTTACAATCATTTTCCTTTTATCGCTTAGTCCTTGTGATCCATCGTTTCAGCACTCCTTTCGTGTTTTGGTAAGGATGATAGCGTATTATTGTTTTGGTGCAAGAATCTTTACTTATTGGGTTTCGATTGGTGGTTAGGTGATAATCAAAGGGCTGTAGATTGTTAATTGACAATTTAGGTGTACGGAATCCTATTGTTCGATTGAAGGTAACGTGCTTTGTGAGTTTTAGTGTTAAGGTTTTAGGTAGAATAACTTCTTAAGTGGCTTAATTGACGTGGAATGGTTGATATGTAGGTTCTGGAGGCTTAGGATTACTTTAGCATCATTCTGATATCAGGTGTGTACCCGAAACCACGAAAAACGAGAATCGACGAAAGTCGAAAAGTGAAACTGTAGACGCCACACGGGCATGTGGTCGCTCGTGTGGTAGGCCGTGTGCCAGTACATGATCGTATGGTCGATGAATCAGGCCGTGCGCGCTTGACATGGGTGCAGGACACGACCGTTTGATTACCGGCAAGGCCGTGTGTGAGGCACGAGCTCAACCAATTAGGTCGTATGGGCCACACAAGGGTGTGGACTCACACGGGCATGTGAAATTTTGGGCCAAGCCGTGTGATCCATACTACCAAGGCCAATTTGGGTCGTGTGGGCCACACGGACATGTAGGCACACACGGGCAGGCCACATGGGCGTGTGAGCTCATTTTTCTTAAATGGTCTTTAAGGTTGCATGGGTCGCCCAAGTCGATTGTGACCTAACGTAGGGTCGGTAAGCATTACTTTGACATTTGATTCTGCAATCTGATTATGTGATGCAAGTTTTAAGCATATTACTCTTAGCATGTGTATCTGATTGATTGTATAATTTGTTAAAGTACATTATAGCTTGCCATATTTGTATGTTACATAGCATCGGGGTTGGGTTGATGAAGTTGAAGGAAGTATCTGAAAGGTTTTTAAAGCCTGTTATCTGGCTGCTAAGCTACATAATCTTGATATGTGTCGCATTACGGTACTGTATGGTGTGTAACGGCCTAAATTCAAGTTTATCAGAACAGTGGTTTCGTAATCACAAATCCGGTTTAAAGAGAAATTTATTTTAATATTTTGCATAAATATTGATATGATAGGAAAATCGTATGAAAATATCAATAAAATTTTTTTATCGATTTAGTAGTTAGTTAAAAAAAGAAGAAGAAAAAATTAGGTAAAAACAAGTTATCGAGACCTCAATCTCATAAAACTGAGTCTAAAATATTTTTATAAATATTTATGAAATGTTAGTAATATGGTATTAAAATTTCGTTAGAAAATTTTAACGTTTGGGCAGTCAATTAAATGAAAAGGACTAAATTGGAAAAGGTGTAAAAGTAGTTAGGATGATGAAATAGCTTAAGTGTTTAATGAGAAAGGATTTAAAATGAAATAGACGTAAAATTTATTTGGGCTGGACGGCAAGGGCATAAAATCAGCAAGAAAATGGGTGATTTAAGGGCAAAATTGGAATATTGCATTATTAACTTAATAAAACTAGGACTAATATGGAAATATCTAGATTTCTTGAGATTTCTCTTCATGCTCATCAGCCAAAACGCCATAGGAGGGGTTCTTTAAGCTGGTATTTCATAATTTTTTCACCAAGTGAGTTAATCCTCGCCTTTTTCTTGTAATTTTTGTGCTTTTAAGACTTTTACAACTAGGGCCTACTATTAAATTCATTAGTTTTTGATTTCATGGAAGAAATTGAAAGTCACCATGGTTGAGTGTTGTAAGTATATGATGATTTAGAATGAAATTTAAGCTTTTATCTTATTATATGATGGTTTTATTGAATGAAATAAATAGAAAGTGGATATTTAGGACTTATTTGTAAAAGAGTGTGAAATTGAAGTTTAGTGCTGAAATTCTTATCTCCAAAGGCTATAAAGTAGTTTAAAACGATAGAATAAAGTGTTAATTGAGAAAAATCAGCTCAATTGAGAGGTTAATTGAAGAGGGACGAAATTATCACTTATTAAAAGCTTAGGAGAAAAATGGTAATAAACCTCTTGCACTAAAACAATTTTGGACAGCAGTAGTAGTCCAACTTTGAAAAATCACCATAAATTGTAGAAATTGAATTAGAGGGTGAAAAAAATATGGGATTAAAGCTTGTTGAGTCTAGTTTCTTATAGAAGAAATGGTGTAAGCAATAGAATTTTAAATCTTGAGATATAATGCATTTTGTGAGACAAGGTTAGAATGATTTCGGGTTCCCCTGTTTTGACTTTAGAAAATCACCAAAAATTGTATAAAAATAATTTAGGACTTAAATTTATATTTTTAAAATCCTTAATGAGTCTATTTTCAAGAGAAACAAGCAGGAACATCATCCGAGTCCCGTATGAGGAGATAATTAATTTTTAGTGAAGAAAGATTGGAACTATCATACAGCAGAACAGGGGTAATTTTAAAGAATAAACTGTACTTATTGGCAAAACAAAAAATTCTGAAAATTTTATGGTGAGAAGATATGTGAGTTTAGTTTTAGGGAAAATTTATGGATCTTAATTTGGAGTCCCGTAGCTTAAGATAAAAATAATTTAGTGACTATGACTCAAGTAGACAGCTTTGAATGAACTATAAATAATAGTAGAATTGTAGAGAATGGTACATATGAACATGAAATGTTAAATTGATGAATAAATTTATTTATTTAGATCCCGTAGACTCAAATACGAAGCTAGATTGAGGAAAGGAAAAAGTTCGGGATTAGTAGATTTTTGTATACAAACAAGTAACGAGGTAAGTTCGTGTAACTTGAATTATATTCTTAAATGCTTGAAATGTATGTTATTGATGTGAATATGAATTGAATGTTCATTATATGAAAATTGATGAAACATTGATATATTTGATATAAAGGGGAAGAAATCCCGGTTGAATGAAAGAAAAATTCGATGGATCTCTGAAAAGGAATTGACGGTAAAAGGGGATCTAGCCTAGATGAGTGATCCTATCCTGATATAGCCCTCCCGAAGAATATGTGGAAAATAGATTTAGCCTGGACGGGTAATCCAAATTAGGGTCTAAATTTAGCCTGGACTGGTAATTCAGATCCAAACTCATTAGAGTAATTATCGTTGCAGGGGATTTAGCCTGGACTGGTAATCCCGACAATACTCTATGAGTTTATATTACGGGGGATTTAGCCTGGACTGGTAATCCCGCTGTAAGGATGAGGTTCGCGGGAGTGTGCTCTCTGAAATGGAAATGTACGCACATGAATATGAATTGACAGACCCGGATTTGTACACTAAAGTGTACCCCTGAAAATCCATCGAAATTCCGAGAAATTCAACGGGATAAATATGAAAAAATAATAATGTATGGAAATCATAGCATTGATGAGCTCATCAATCATGGTATATATTATTGATACATTCAAATTATTGGACTAACTTGAATGTTGAGTTTGTGCATGTTAGGATAACAATGCATTGAATGGATGTATAAATGTTTATTGTATTATATTGAAAATATTAGGTAAGTATAATTCTTGCTACATGAGCTTACTAAGCACAATGTGCTTACCCTGTTTTCGTTTTCCCTGTTTTGTAGTCTTAAGAGCTTGGAGGTCAGATTTGGTAGGAGACACATCACACTATCAACCTCAACATTTTGGTATATCCAGAAACTTTATTTTGGAAATCAGTGGCATGTATAAGTTAATAAAGTAAATGTTAATGTGAAATAAATGTAAAGTTAGCCATTGGTGTGGCTAACAAACCTTGGTTTGGTATGTGATGAGATTATCTTATCAATATGCATGAATCTATTTTGAAAATATGTTGAATTGGATTGGTTGATTTGGATTGGTCTCAATTTAAGTTTTGTATAGAAGGTTAGATGTCTATAAATGGGTTTTATTGAATCAGAAAAAAATTAATAAACTCCGGTAATGCCTCGTACCCTATTCCAGAGACGAATACGGGTAGGAGGTGTTACATGGTGTTTAGGGATGGATGGGTGTTATATACCCAATTTGGTGTGCAGGGATGAATGGGTCAATTTTATCCCCACATGGTGTGTAGGGTTGGACGAAGTTGGTCTACACGGTTGGTGGGTTGGGCACTATAAATCTGATCTATTCAGTATTATGTATCTGATTGGGCTTAAGGGCTCTATTATATTTCTGATTCTGTATCTGAGTGGGCTAAGGCCCTAGTTGATTCTGTAAAGGGCTTTGGCCCGGACTATTTATTTATGATATCTGATATGTGTTCTGTATGCATGCTCTCTGCAGGGATTTACACATTTAGTTTGTGAAAACTCACCCCTTTTCTGTTTAATCTATTCAGGTAATCTCCAGCAGTAGACGGATCGGTGTAGCGAAGGACTCAACGGTGACCACTGCTACATATACTTTGGTTTTATGGGTTTTTATGCTTTTACTGCTCAAATTATTATTTGGGGATTATTTGTTGTAAATGCTAGACTCTGGGACTGTTTGGACTTAATTTAGGACTTTAAGCTGTTACTTATAGATTTACAAACCGCAACGCATAAAAATATAGTTTTCTTAAAATTAACCAAGGTTTTTCATAAATAAAAACGATTTTCGAAAATTATTTAGTTTCAAAAGCTTCCGTGAAAAATAATCATTTTAAATCAAATCAATCATTAAACGAGTCTCCCGAACTAATTAGAAGATAATAACTGGAATGGTTTCGAAGACAGTGCGTTTTCAAGAACATGCTCATGTGACATCGCCAGATTCGACCATAATGTTTAGGCCGGGTTTGGGATGTTATATATTTTTATGCCTATGAGCTTACTAAGCTTTCATAAGCTTACATTTGGGTGTTTAATGTTCTTGTAGATTAACGTTGATACAGAAGATTGGATTAGCATAAGGAATCACACTATCCAGATTATTTCTAGTAGCTTTTGTTAATCATCTTTTGATTTATATGGCATGTATAGGTGTTTAATGAAAATGATATAGATTGAATAGCAATGGTATGACTTGAATCGTAAAATATGTAATATAACCTAGTGTGATGAATATGTTAGAATATGTGTATTGAGGCATGTTTTGATTTGGAATTGGGTGGTTGGTTTGAATTATATTGGTATAAAAATGTGTTTATGAGCAAGTGGGTAGTGTAAGGGTGAGAAAAATTGCCTAAAATGACCTATTTTCATCCACACGGGCAAACACACGTGCGTGTGTCTAGATCGTGTATGAAACATGGCCTGCCCCTTGGGCGTGTGTTGGGGCCGTGTGTCCCCTGCACCTTAAAAATTAGAAACAGAATGCTCGAAAATTTTTACACGAGCTGGACATGGGTGTGTGTCTCAGCTGTGTAAGGCACACGGCCTAAAGACATAGTCGTGTGACACGACCGTTTGAAACCTGCATATAATTTACAAAATTTGAATTAAATACACGGCCTAGCACACGGGCGTGTGAAATCAATTTCTTTATGAATTGCAAGTCAAATAGTTACACGCCCTGAAGACATGAGCATGTGAGCCACACGGTCATGCCACACGAGCATGTCCCCTGTCACACGGGCGTGTGACCCTTATATGTGAGAAATTTTTTTGAAATTTTACGAAAAGTTTCCTATGATTTTGATTTAGTCTTGAATCGATACTAATGCATGCTTTAGGCCTCGGAGGCCCATGCAAGGGACGTTATGATTAGGTTTGAATAAATTTGTGATAAATGAATGAAATGCAAAGGGAATTGTTCTGTAAATCTTAGTAATACTCCGTAATCCTGTTCCGGCAACGGATAAGCGTAATGGGTGTTACACGAACAACTCCACCTTCAATCAAACTGTATGTGAAGAACCGTTCTTTATTGGGACACATGTGGAAAAAAACATCCAAATCTAGGATCCACTCAGACGTAAGCTCGGAGCTATCGCTCGTTGACACTAACAAAAAATCATCACCGCTTTTGTTGTCCAAATTAGCACCAACTACATTTTCCTCGTTACTCCTAGCACCAATTACAATCTGCCTTGACATGACCTAACTTCTTACAATAGTGACATATTTTATTTTGCTTCTTTGATGCTATTGAAATAGAAGTTGCCTATTTGTCTTGCTATCCGAACTAAACTCATTGTCAAGTTTATCTTTACTCAACAAATGACACTTCACATCCTCGAACGAGAGTTTGTCTCTGCCATAAATCAAGGTCTCTCTAAAAGACTTGTATGAAGAGGGTAAAAAGCACAATGATAGTATAGCCTAATCTTCATAGTCAATCTTAACCTCAACATTACTTAAATTATTTAAAATAGTAATAAATTGACTAATATGATCTCTAAGAAGCTCACATTCATTCATGCGAAATGTAAATAGACGTTGTTTCAATACTAAATGATTAGCTAGAGACTTAATCGCATAAAGAGTTTCTAACCTTTTCCACAAGACGGATGAGGTTTTATCCATCAATACCTTCTGTAATACCCTATTCACAAGGCACAACTGGATTGCAGGCATGACCTTTTCATCAAACTCTTCCCATTCTGTCTTATCAAGATTCTCATGCTTTTTCCCGGTAGCGACATTTTTCAGGTTGGTCTGAACTAGAATTGTCATCATCCAAACTTGCCACAGATTGAAATTTATGACACCATTGAACTTATCAGTGTCAAACCTTGTTGCTGCCATCTCTGAACGGGCTGCTCTACGAAAATTAAACTAGCTTTGATACCACTTTTTGTTGATCGATCTGATTAAGTAATGAACAAGAAAAAAATAGTAGAAGAAATTGATAAATTGAACATACAAACTTAATGTGGAAAGAGCCCTTCAAAGAGGATAAAAAACCATGGGTAAAGATAATTTTACTATAATGACAAAAGAATAAAGAGTACAAAAGATGGAGATAAAAACTAAATCTCAAAACCCGGAAACAAAGAATCCTCAAAACGTAAACACAAAATTTTGCAAAAGTGTTATGAGTTCTAATCTTTAATGGTTGTATTTTCTAAGGTTGTAAAAGAGTCTACTTATAGGATCAATTCGTAAGTTAAATAATAATAAAATAATCTAGACTAATCAGAGTTCGATGAAACAAATAAACAAAGTTTAACTGGGGGATTATCTCTCAAATTTGATTGAAATATGATGCATACTCAACATAAATTAAAAAAAATTTAAAAATAGCATGGAGTACACATGGATTGCCATGTAGGCTACCATGTTTAAAGATTAAATGTTTTAGCCAGTATTTTCATTAAAAAATAATTCAACTCTTTCTAAAAGGTTAATAGTCAAATTCGACTCGTTTTAAAAGGTTGATGGTCAAATTAATTTAAAAAAAATATGGCCAAATAGACAAAAAAATGTAAATATTGAGAGTTAAATTTATCATTTTGCCTTTTTTACCTTTAAAAAAACATTTACATATTTTTTTGTCAATTTGGTTCTTATTTTTTTAATCTAAATTTAGCCTTCAATATTTTAAAAAGAGTCAACTTATACCATCAATCTTTCAAAAAGAGTCTAATTATTATTTTTAACTAAATTGACAGGCTTCGATTTTATTGTTATCTTTGTACGTTTGTTAATAAAATGAGTTATTAGTTTGATGGTAAAGTGTTAGTGAAACTATCCTTGAAACCTAAGTTTGATTCCCTTCCTACGCATAATTTTTATCTTCTGTATTTTTTGCCCCAAACCCTAGTTGTTGCCGCCCATGCTGTAACCCTAAGTGTATATTGTATTTTATTTCTGTTCAACTTTTTTTTCATTCTTGCTTTCACATTGTCGTCCTTCCCCTAAAAAGCTTTTTTTTCTCTCTTTTGATTTTCTTCCTCTTGTGTCGCTATCGACCGACTCTTGCCGTCCCTCTTCTTTCTCTTCATATTTTCTTTTCTTTTTTTTGTTACCGTCGCACCTTTGCTTTTTGTTCTCCTTTATTTTCGCCTTCTTTATTTCTTTTTGGTTTCTACTGAATTGTCATTTTGGGCTACTTATATCTCCACTGATTCTTTCATTTTGGATCCATACAAGTGTAAGTTTTTTTCAAGATCTGTCTGTAACACCCCAAACACAGGCTAGACGTTATGGCCAAATTTAGGAGTGTTATGAAGAAGGATTTTGAAACCGACAATACTTTGATAAAACCATGTTTAGTTATTTGATAAAGCGTCCAAATATTACAAAACATATTCATTATTGAAACCATTATATGATGTTCTTTAAAGTCAACCATTATTTCTTAAGGAAAAAAAAGATATCTCGGTTAAGTGGTCACCGCTGAGCCTCCATCGTACCGACCTGCCTAAGTCTGTGGATTACCTGAAAAGAACAGACAAATAGATGTGAGTTTTCGTAAACGCAGTGTGTAACCCAACAGAAATAGTCATATATCATACACAGTAAATCATATACAATCAAATATAGATTCGGACCTAAGTCCATAACAAATGCATATATCAGAATCAGATAAACGAAATAGATATACAAAATCCTACCCCCATCTTCTACACACCATTTTTGACCATCCCATCACACTATGTGGGGTTAAAAACACCCACTCATCCCTACACACCATATAGTGTCAATGCGACACATAATAGATAATATGCAGTCAAGCCGCCAGAATATAAGCAAAAGATCGCCGTTCAGATCACTTCCTCAACATATACAAATCCCACGCTGAACAAAGATACAAAATACAATATTAACAGAGTTAACATGCTTAACATACTCGTATATAGATATCATATATATATATATACCCAAACAGAACAATCCTACATACTTACCAGTGTCCTACTCAAATCAGACTATCAGAATATTAGACTATCAGATCATTTGAATTAGGGTTTGGTTAGCCCTTACTGTCCCTACGGTAGGCTCACAGTCAATCAGAACGACCCGTGCGACCCTAGGGAAATTTTTAGAATTTTAGGCCTATATACCCGTGTGGGCCCACATGCCCAGATTGGCCTTGCCTGTGTGGCCCACACGGCCACACTCACATTGTCACATGGCCGTATCTTGCACACAGCCTCACTTTCGTCAGTCATATGACTGTGTCTCACACACGGCCAACCACACGTCCGTGTGGCATCGATAGACTCCATTTTCGACTTTCATCGAAACTCAGTTTTTCGTGTTAGGATTACACACCTGGTTCTTTTTAGATGTTACGGCAATCTCGAGCCCTCCGAAACCTAAGAAATAGCATCCCATTGACCAGTTAGTAATCAATTTACGAATCAAAACATAACCCAAAATAACGCACATAACTTACCATCGAGAAGAACAAATACTAATGATAAACGCTAAATTATACATATTTTTACCTCATGTTTAGCCTATATTTTGGATAGATTCTTATCAATTTTGTGAGAATTGGTGCTCTTAATCCTTCCTTTTTATATCTTATACTCAGGAGAGTATAGGGAAGAAGAAAGAACAGAAAATAGGCCAAAAACGATGAAAAATAGGCCAAAATGTGCGAACAACACGGGCAAAGAAATGCCACACGGCCGTGCCACACAGCCGTGCCACACGGCCGTGCCACATGAAGATCACACGGTCAAGCTCCCGACAAGTACGGCCAGGTCACACGGCTGTGCCTCCACAGATAAAAGCACACGGCTTCTATCGAAGTCACACAGGTGTGGCACACGGGCGTGTTCTAGTCGTGAGGAAGGGGAATTTCACTCGAATTGGGAAGCTTAGAGGCTAAGAAAGGCTCCCCATAAGCTCTCTATATAAAGACCTCATGAGGCAGAAGCACAATATGTTTTTAGATATCTTTCTTCTCGTTTTTCTGCTACACTGAGGGTAGAAGCAAGGGATTACTCCAAGGGAGAAAGCCGATTAATTCATCTCAGAAGCCGGAATTCTGCAGCAACATAGAGGATCTCCCTAAGTTCCTTCAAGGGTTTTTGGTTTCTTTTATGTTTTGTTATTTTATATCTTCTGAGATGTTTTCTTTTTTTATTATGAACTAAACCCCTCAAATACTTGAGGGGGATGAAACCTAAGACAGATCTTGTTATTTATTCTTGATTTATTTGATAAATACTTGAATTGTTCTTAATTATGCGTTCTTCATTCTTGATTTAATAATCCTAGGTATTATTTCAAGAATTAGATGTGCTTAGAGCAGAGGAACAAAAGTCCCTATGATAAGAGTAGATTTACCATAATTAAACGGAGTTGCATGCAACCCTAGACATAGGGCGACATAAATCTGCCGGATTAAGGTCAAACCTAATATGGGGAACCATAGATCGAATTAATGCAATTTAGGGAGTTAATTAATAAAGGAACTTTAATTAACAACTTAGGCCTAGTTGCTCTACGCCTCGACGGAGGGTTTAGCATAAATTAGGGATCTCTACGGATCAAGTCAAGTAAAGAAATCATATAGTTCAAGAAAATAGTAACAAGTGAAGTCTAGGTGGATTCCCCCTTGAGTATTGTCCATATAAATCAGCTTTTCCCTAAAAGTTTTCCCAATTTACTTTTACACTTTCTTAGTTAGTTTTAAATTAGTTTAAACAATCCTCTTTTATTTTTAGGCTAGATAATAGGAAAGAAGTGAGTACTAGTACTTTTGGTTCCCTTGGGTACAATAACTCGGTCTTGCCATTAAGCTATACTACTGTTCGACAGGTGTGCTTGCCTCAACGTCGTGATATTAGTTGGTTTTGGTGTGAACAAGTTCTTTATAAATTTTATTACTTCATATCACGCGATATCAAGTTTTTGGCGCCGTTGCCGGGGAACTAAAATATTACGAAAGCTCGATTTCTATTACTTTAGCCATCAATATATATACATATATTTATTTATTTATTTTTCTTTTATTTTTATTTTCAGTTTTTATTTATTTTTATTTTTATTTTTTCTTTAAAATCTTTGAGTTTTCTTTGCTTTCTCTTTTTAGGTATTTTTAGTTTATGACTAGAAACAACCCAACAGGACCACTACTTTTTGACGACGGTCTAGAAGCAACAGTTCACAGAAATCGCAGAGAAATTAGACGCAGTTTACATTATCCAGAACAAGAACCTGAGCAAGAGCCAGAACCTACAGAAGAGATGAAAGCAAATCAAAACGTTTCACCACCTCCCGCAATAGTCGCGCCACAAGCAAATCAAGAAGTTCCTCGCACTATGTATGATTATGCTAAACCTAGTTTGGCTGGTACCCAAACTAGCATTCTTAGACCTACTATTGCTGCTAATAATTTCGAGTTAAAGCCTAACACTATTCAGATGATACAACAATTGGTTCAGTTTGATGGTTTACAGGACGAAGATCCAAACTCACACATAGCCAATTTTTTGGAACTTTGTGATACCTTCAAAATAAATGGCGTTTCTGATAATGCCATTCGATTGAGGCTATTTCCATTCTCTTTGAGAAATAAAGCCAAACAATGGTTAAATTCTTTACCACGAGGCTCAATTACCACATGGGAGCAGATGACCGAAAAATTTTTACTCAAATATTTTCCTCCAGCTAAAACAGCCAAATTACGAAACGATATTTCTTCTTTTGTGCAGATGGATTTAGAAACACTATACGATGCGTGGGAGAGATACAAAGATCTTCTGAGAAGGTGCCCTTATCATGGTCTACCTTTGTGGCTACAAGTTCAAACCTTCCACAACGGTTTAAACCCGTCAACTAGACAAATGATTGATGCAGCCGCATGAGGGACGATCAATAATAAAACACCTGAAGCAGCTTATGAATTTATTGAAGAGATGTCATTGAATAATTATCAGTGGCAAGTCATGAGGACAAAGCCAACAAAAGCTGCAGGAGTTTATAATATTGATGCTGTCGCCATGCTTACTAACCAAGTAGAACTTTTAAATAAAAAGTTTGATAATTTTGTTAGTTCTACGCAGGCACAACCAGTTATGCAATGTGATATGACTCAAGGAAACACGTTTAATCTAGATTTCGCATCTTATGGACATAGCATGGAAACTGAACAAGCCAACTATATAGGTAACAATTCTAGACCTCAAAATAACCCCTATAGTAATACTTATAATGCAGGTTGGAGAAATCACCCAAATTTTTCATGGGGAGGACAAGGAAATCAAAGACAACAACCTCCTCCAAGATTTCAGCAACCACCACCGCAACATGAGAAGAAGCCGAATCTTGAAGAGATGTTTACCAAATTCATGGCTGCATCGGAAACCCATTTTCAAAGCACTGAAACGGCACTGAAAAATTAGCAAGCATCAATTCAAGGGCTTGAAAACCAAATTGGTCAACTTGCAAAATTAATCTCAGAAAGACCACAAGGAGGATTACCGAGTAACACTAAGCCAAATCCCAGAGAACATGTCAAAGCGATTACTTTAAGAGATGGAAAGGTCCTAGCCGAACCAGAAAAGAAGACTATCCCAGAACTTTCAGAAGAAAAGGCAGCGGAACCCGAGGATAACACTCCACCGACACTCAAGGAATACAAATAGTGCATCCCATATCCGGTAAAATTGAAGAAAGACCATACAGACGCTCAATTCGGTAAGTTCCTTAAACTTTTTAAACAATTACACATTAACTTACCTTTTGTTGAAGCAATTTCACAAGTGCCGAAGTATGCGAAGTTCCTTAAAGAACTTCTGACAAATAAAAGAAAGTTGGAAGAATTGGCCACAGTAGAACTCAACGAGGAATGCTCAGCTATTCTCCAAAATAAACTGCTAGCAAAATTGAAAGATCCAGAGAGTTTTACTATCCCTTGTCTGATTGGTAGTTTACTTATTAATAAAGCTTTAGCTGATTTAGGTGATAGCATTAATCTCATGCCTTACAAAATGTTCAAACAACTAGGTCTCAGGGAACCCAAACCCACTAGGATGAGTATTCAATTAGCCGATAGATTTGTTAAATATCCTAGGGGAATTATTGAAGATGTGCTAGTAAAGGTAGACAAATTTATATTCCCTGTTGATTTTGTTGTGCTTGACATAGATAAGGATATTGAAGTACCTTTAATTTTGAGACGACCATTTTTAGCCACTGCTAGAGCTGTTATTGATGTAGGGGATGGCAAATTAGTACTTAGAGTTGGCGAGGAAGAAGTTGTCTTTAAAATTTATGATGCCATGAGATTCTCTAAAGAACAAGATGATTCGTGGTTATTTTGTTGATATTATTGACTATTTTGTTCAAGATAATCTCCAGGAGCTTTCTCTCACAGACACGTTGGAACTGTGTCTTGTTCAAGGTGGAGGGAAAGATGAAACTACCCCTGAAATTAACGAAGTAAGGAAAGAGTTGGATTCTAATGAAATCATCACTAGGCACATAAGTTATGAAAATTTAAAGATGAGTGATGAATTTAGACAGAAACCTTCCATTACTGAACCCTCTTAATTAGAACTAAAACAACTGCCAGATCATTTAAAATATGCCTTTTTAGGGGAAGAATCAACTTTACCAGTCATTATCGCATCTGATTTAAGCCTTGCAAAGAAAGAGGAACTACTCCATGTGTTAAGAGAACACAAACGTGCTATAACTTGGAAAATTTCAGATATCAAGGGAATTAATCCTTCTTTCTGCACCCACAAAATTTTAATGGAGGACGAATTCAAACCATCAGTGCAAGCCCAGAGACGATTG
Organism: Gossypium stocksii; assembly: GCA_020496765.1. NCBI lineage: Eukaryota > Viridiplantae > Streptophyta > Magnoliopsida > Malvales > Malvaceae > Gossypium > Gossypium stocksii. The sequence continues at coordinate 34,965,487 of CM035628.1, read as the reverse complement.
AATCCCAACATGAAAGAAGTTGTAAAAGCCGAGGTAATTAAACTTCTAGATGCAGGTATTATCTATCCTATTTCTAACAGTTCTTGGGTAAGCCCTGTGCAGGTTGTTCCTAAGAAAGGTGGATTGACCGTGGTGTCTAATGACAAGGAAGAGTTAATACCTACAAGAACAGTCACAGGATGTAGAGTTTGCATTGATTATAGGAAGCTGAATGACGCCACTCAGAAAGATCATTTCCCATTACCTTTTATTGATCAGATGTTGGAAAGATTATCAGGTCATATGTATTATTGTTTCCTTGATGGCCTCTCTGGTTACTTCCAGATCCCGATAGCTCTGGAAGATCAGGAGAAAATAATGTTCACATGCCCATATGGTACGTTTGCTTATCGCAGAATGCCTTTTAGTTTATGTAACGCTCCTGCTACTTTTCAGCGATGCATACTACCTATCTTCAATGAATTCGTGGAAGACATCATGGAGGAATTTGACTTGGAAATAAAGGACAAGAAAGGAGCCGAAAACTTGGCAGCAGATCACCTCTCAAGGCTAGAGAACGCACAGCCCAAATATCTCGACAAGATGAACGATTTGTTCCCTGATGAACAACTCCTAGCCTTAGCAGACACGACACTTCCTTGGTTTGCTGATTTTGCAAATTATTTAGCAGCTAACATAACCCCAAAAGGGCTAACCCATCAGCAAAAGAAGCGATTCTTTGCTAATGTCAAGAACTACTTTTAGGAAGATCCTTTTCTTTTTCGAATTTGTGCAGATCAGGTTATACGAAGATGCGTTGATGACACAGAAGCATATCAAATTTTGAATCACTGCCACTCAGGACCCACAGGAGGACATCACAGCGGAACTAGAACTGCTCATAAGGTATTCGAATCAGGCTTTTACTGGCCTACACTTTTCAGAGATGCCAACAGGTATGTGACCTCTTGTGATAAATGCCAACGAACAGGTAATATCTCTCAGCATAATGAAATGCCTCAGAATTATATACTTTCATGTGAAATATTTGATGTATGGGGTATTGATTTCATGGGTCCGTTCCCTAATTCATTTGGGAATAAATATATACTAGTAGCAGTAGACTACATGTCAAAATGGGCAGAAGCCCAAGCCTTACCTACGAATGATGCTAGAGTGGTAGTACGCTTTTTGAAAAAACTTTTTTCTCGATTTGGAACACCTAGGATAATCATTAGTGACAGGGGTGCACATTTTTGCAACACCCAATTTGAAAAAATCTTGAAAAGGTATGGAGTACACTATAAAATAGCCACCCCTTATCACCCACAAACCAGTGGTCGAGTCGAAGTAACAAATAGGGAACTAAAACGCATCTTAGAGAAAACAATAGAAAAAAATAGGAAAGATTGGTCAAGCAAGGTAGACGATGCATTATGGGCTTATAGAACTGCTTTTAAAACACCCATAGGAACATCTCCCTATAAACTCGTTTATGGAAAAAACTGCCATCTACCATTCGAACTTGAACATAAAGCATTCTGGGCTATAAAATTTTTAAACCTTGATTTTAAAAGTGTAAGAGAGAAGAGATTAATGCAGTTGAATGAACTTGATGAATGACGTTTCAATGCTTCGAGAACTCGCAACTATATAAGGAAGCCATGAAGCGACGTCATGACAAAACGCTGAAACAACCCAAGCAGTTTAAAACAGGTGATCTCGTCTTACTTTACAACTCAAGGCTGAAACTATTCCCTGGAAAACTCAAGTCAAGGTGGTCAGGTCCATTCACTGTTCTAAATGTCTTTTCATACGGCACCATTGAGGTAACTCACCCTAACCACGGTACGTTCAAGTTAAACGGCCATAGGCTTAAACATTATAGAGGTGAGAATTTTGCGGAAAACAGGGAGGAGCTTCGGCTCCACCACACCCCCTCTTGACACATCCAGGTAGAGTCGAGCTTAGACTCTAAATAAGCGCTTCTCAGGAGGCAACCCGAGCACTAACTTAGTAACTTTCTTTTCTTTAAAATTTTTAGTATTTTTTCATGCATAAACTAACTCTTTGAATGCAGAAATTTAGGACCACACGGCCAGGAACACGAGCGTGCCTCAGACCGTGCGTACACTTAAAATAGGGACACGGTCGTGCACCCAGACCGTGTACAAACAGAGTAAAAATTTTCCCAAAACATGAGCCATCGATAAATGCCCACGGCAGTGCGATTTGGCCGTGGTGACCTTACGAATTCCACACGGGCTATCAACACCGCCCCACGGCCGTGCGGCATGGCCGTGGCAACCCTGCAGTATCAACACGGGCTTGCACAAATCCCCACGCCCGTGTCCGTAGCCCGTGGAAGACACTATCAAATTTCACACGCCCGTGGCACATATCACACGACCGTGTGATACACGAACACGATCACACACGACCGTGTATACCATCACACGATCGTGTGAGTAACGAAGACCTGATCTCCCACGGCCGTGTGAACCAACCACACGGGCATGCTCATCGGAACCAGACGCGCTATAAAGACCAATTTTTGAAAAACATTAGCTAAACATGACTCACACGGGCGTGTGACATGCCCGTGTGACCCAAAATGTATAAATATGAGGCATTTTTCACTTTCCCTTTTCACTCAAACCCTAACATTTCTCACCCAAACTTCCTCCTAAGCCACCACAAACGCCGCAACAGCCCTCCAAATGCCACCATATACGATTTTATCCTTCCCACACCCGTGTAATAGCCCCTACGACCGTGCAAACTCATAATTGGTTCTATTTTCTCATTTTTCTCATTTATTTTTTGTTTTATTTCATTTATTTAATTTTTATTTCATTTTATTTATTTTGGTCTAATTGTTGATACAAGCATGGAGCTAGGAAATATAGGATGAATAATCTAGACTAATATAGAATCAATTAGGATTACATGCCACTTAATTTTATTTTTGCTTGCCACTTGGACACATATTTGCATGCCATTTTTCTCATAAGTTAATATATACATGCCTATAGTTCTTAGTTTTTGTTCTAAGTTTTTAATATGATTAGATTTTACTATTCAGGTTACTCCTCATTTGTTATTTTAGGAAAAATATCAATTTACATTTTAAATCATTTTTAATCTCAATATTTAGGACTAATACTTTTGTTTTTTTTCAGATACCATGTCATCATCGCGCGTCACAAAATCTGCTGTCCCCACCTCCAAGAAACGAAAAGGACTGGGAAGTTTTTCATCGAGGCCCACCTCTGAGACACGCCACCCGTTCTTCACATTTCTGCAGGACTCACAAGAGGAACGCTACCAGTTACTCCGAGCACGCACTATCTCGATGGGCCGATGCATTGACTGGGAGGCCTTCGCACAAGTAAACTTGGTGGACGATGTCTGAGCCCTGCTAGCTACTGACCCATGGGACCAGTTCTTTAGGGTTGTGGAGCCCACCTACCTAGAACTCACTCTCAAGTTCTGCCCCACATTCCACCTCCAGACCGTTATGAACAGATTCGACAATCCCGGTACGGTCTAATTTCGATTAGGGGGTCTTATGCGACAGCTGAGTGTCCCAGAGTTCAGCACGGCTCTCGGTCTCTATACCAAGCAGTTCATGGCAAAAGAAGACTTCCCTAATCTTTCCAGGCGCATCCACATCCGACCCCTCAATTGTTGGAACGAGATTGCTCTAGGGCGACAGATCTATAATCCTAGCGTCAGCAAGGCATCCGCCCTCCCTCCTTCTCTCAGGTATATTCACGCCCTCCTTGCTCACACATTACAGGCAGACGGGAGAGTACAGGTATCGTCAACACTCACGACGTCTATTTCCTCTGGTGCATGGCCAATGGCCACCTCATTGACCTTGCCTACTTCATAGCGTTGGCCATGCAGCATCAGACTAAGAGGTACCGCAAGGGAGTCGTATCTATGGGTCCGTTCATCATACGATTAGGCCGCTACTTCGGCCTACTCAACACCGCAGCTCAGACATCCTCGTACACCCTACTTGGCCAGATGTCCTCCCAGGGCATCCAGAGCATGCTCTCAATGAGGATGGTAGAGCGATGGCCAGGTGGCGGCCACTTTCACTTCTGCCTTGTCCAAGAAGGCGAGGACCTAGAGGACGTTGCTGATGATGTCCCACCGCCACCACCTGAGGAGGATGCACCCACCGAGCCATCATGCCCCAGACGACCGAGCCAGACAGCAGCCCCACATGGTAACATACACAAGCGCCTAGATCGATTTGAGTAGCGCCTTGATTACATCGACGCCACTTTAGCGCACATATGTCAGCACCTCGGCATTTCCCCACCACTACGAGATCCATCAGAGGACTAGATCCTCTTTTATATTTATATTTATTTTTATTTTTTTTACTTTTATTTTATTTTTTATCTTTTATTATTACTTTATTCTAACTCTTAAACACTGATCCTTATTTTCACCTTTTCTTCTAACTTTATTTTCCTTTTTAAGTTTATTTTTCATTTTTTTTCTTTATTTGAATTTTTATTTTTTATTTATTCTGTTTATTTTATTTTCTTCGGCCATCTCCTAATGAAGTAACCCCTCTTCATCTTAACCTCCCACAACTAATAAATCCATTTGCAGTTTCAAAGGAGCCTTACAGCTCAAATCTCTACGGAAATGGAAACACCGTGCCACATATGCCAACTCTTCCCATATCTGTCTCACAAAGCCATCCACATTTCAGGGAGTTTCATATCTCTCCCTCTCTTATGATATTATGCTTTTATTGCTAATATTATCCTTGTACATTGAGGGCAATGTACATCTTAAGTGTGGGGGGGAACTTACCTTAAATTTTATTTTATTATCTTTGAAATCCTTGAAATTGTTCTAACTAATTGCACTGTCCTCAATAGCATGATCTTCAGTCTACTATTAGGAATTAATTTTGATTGATTTATAATTTTTATTGATATGTTGAGAATTAAGATATAGGTGCTTGTACTTTGATTATTCAAACTTTAAAACATTAAGGAATCAAGCATGATAAGTTGAAATTTTTGAGAACTCCAATTTTTGCATAAGTTATCTTCCCTAATTTTAAGTACTATCTTGAGATTTGAAATTCGCAGGATTGACATCAAAAGCCATAATTCTGGTGAGATCTTGAGCCTTTTTGAGTACACATTCTTTTGTGCTCACTGTTATTATTGCTTTAAGTGAGTCAACACTGAATTGTTATTCTAGAACTTGCTTTGATTATACATGTCAAGTCCACATCATTGATTTGATATACCGAGATGATAAAGGCACCTAGGACTTAACCCACTCACTCCATAAAAGCCTACCTCCATAACCTAACCCCTAGTGAACCCCATTGAGCCTAACAACCTTTTCCTTGACTCACCCTCTAATTATTAACCAATAACCCATTTTTGTTGAATTTTCCATTCAATTACTTTTTGATCCCTATTTTTGTCAAGATTTGAGTTGAATTTATTATCTAAGCTTTATTCTCTTTTCCAGTATGTAAATCTTTACTCAATTCATTGTACTTCTTGAATTTTTCTTTAAAAAAAAACAAAAAATGTGTACATACAGTCAAATTCAGTTGTAATATGTAATAGTTCAAATTAAGTTTTTGCATATTTCTCTCTTAAGGCTACCAAATTGATGTTATTAAGCTTTGAAAATATGTTTCAGTGATAGAGATTTTTCTAGCTAGATAATTTTTTCAGTTCAATCTCGATTCTAACCCTCTTTTTGCAGCCTGTGACAATACCCCTAACCAAGCCCCGTTGCAACCATGAAAAGACCTCTTGATCGATATATCATATCAAACTATAGTGGTGGAGATTTGATTTTCGTGCAAGCTTATGGTAATAACTTTTCAGGTTGACTAAAGAGTGCTTAAAATTTTGAACCCTAAACACTTCGTGTAAATAGAGTAAACCTCTAGTGAGGATGTCAACTCCTGTTAATTAAGATGGAGAGATAACTACTTAGAAAGAAGGAAGAGACTTATGTTTTCAATGACAAAATTCTCAACTTAAATTGATTGAATCTTTAATGTTCTTCTGATTGAATTTTTCATTGTATGATTACCTGTGGATTAGTTTGAAACATTATTGATAAAGATTATAGGTTGAGAAGAATGATTCTTTTTAGGGATTGAGATTTTGCTTGAGGACAAGCAAATGCTTAAGTGTGGGGGTATTTGATAAACGCTAAATTATTCATATTTTTACCTCATGTTTAGCCTATATTTTGGATAGATTCTTATCAATTTTGTGAGAATTGGTGCTCTTAATCCTTCCTTTTTATATCTTATACTCAGGAGAGCATAGGGAAGAAGAAAGAACGGAAAACGGGCCAAAAACGATGAAAAATGGGCCAAAATGTGCGAACAACACTGGCAAAGAAATGCCAAACGGCCGTGCCACACGACCATGCCATATGAAGATCACATGGTCAAGCCCCCGATAAGCACGGCCAGGTCACACGGCCGTGCCTCCACCGATAAAAGCACACGGTCTCTGTCGAAGTCACACGGGCATGGCACACGGTCGTGTTTTAGTCGTGAGGAAGGGGAATTTCACTCGAATTGGGATGCTTAGAGGCTAAGAAAGGCTCCCCATAAGCTCTCTATATAAAGACCTCATGAGGCAAAAGCACAATATGTTTTTAGATATCTTTCTTCTCGTTTTTCTGCCACACTGAGGGTAGAAGCAAGGGATTACTCCAAGGTAGAAAGCCGATTAATTCATCTCAGAAATCGGAATTCTGCAGCAACATAGAGGATCTCCCTAAATTCCTTCAGGGGTTTTTGGTTTCTTTTATGTTTTGTTATTTTATATCTTCTGAGATGTTTTCTTTTTTTATTATGAACTAAACCCCTCAAATACTTGAGGGGGGTGAAACCTAAGACAGATCTTGTTATTTATTCTTGATTTATTTGATAAATACTTGAATTGTTCTTCATTATGCATTCTTTATTCTTGATTTAATAATCCTAGGTATTATTTCAAGAATTATATGTGCTTAGAGCAGAGGAGCAAAAGTCCCTGTGATAAGAGTAGATCTACCATAATTAAGCGGAGTTGCATGCAACCCTAGACATAGGGCTACATAAATTTGCCGGATTAGGGTCAAACCAAATATGGGGAACCATAGATCGAATTAATGCAACTTAGGGAGTTAATAAATAAAGGAACTTTAATTAACAACTTAGGCCTAGTTGCTCTACGCCTCGACGGAGGGTTTAGCATAAATTAGGGATCTCTACGGATCAAGTCAAGTAAAAAAATCATATAGTTCAAGAAAATAGTAACAAGTGAAGTCTAGGTGGATTCCCCCTTGAGTATTGTCCATATAAATCAGCTTTTCCCTAAAAGTTTTCCCAATTTACTTTTACACTTTCTTAGTTAGTTTTAAATTAGTTTAAACAATCCTCTTTTATTTTTAGGCTAGATAATAGGAAAGAAGTGAGTACTAGTACTTTTGGTTCCCTTGGGTACAATAACTCGGTCTTGCCACTAAGCTATACTACTGTTCGACAGGTGCGCTTGCCTCAACGTCATGATATTAGTTGGTTTTGGTGTGAACAAGTTCTTTATAAATTTTATTACTTCATATCACGCGATATCAACTAACACGGTTTAGACCGTCATAGTATTTGTGATAATTCATTTTTTACATAATTTTTTAAAATTATTAAAATTTATTAAAAAATTGAAAAAGTATTATAAAATTATTTAAAAGGAGAAATAATCTTTTATTTTTCCAAAGAGACTGAATGAAAGGGAAATTGATGTCATTGGCAGGCCAATGATAATAACATTCATTAGGAGCTTCTATCTCCTTACTAATAAGATATTTGCATAAATTTTTTGTTTTTAGCCGTACAAGTTTGGTTAATTCTTCCTTATTTTTTTTTAAAATCTAAATTTATCCCTTAAACTTTTAAAAAAATCGATTTTGACAATTTCTTTTTAAAAAGAGTTTAATTGATTTTTTCAACGAAAATTTGATTAAGATGTTAAATGTAATTTGCATGATAACACATATACTAATTTTTTGAATTTTTATAATTTCTTTTAATTTTGAAAAAAATATTTTTATATATTGTTATAAATTTTAAATTATTTATTACATGTACAACTTGCTTAAATTAAAAAAGCAATCCAGGCTTAACAAACCTAAGTAGAAGTGCAAACCACTTCAATCTCACAAATTTCCACATTCGTAGTTGGAGTTTCAACTACCAACTTGGACTGATCTGTTACCACCGAAGAAGAAGACTCTGAATCGTCCGTCCATGTTGAACTCGAAACACCTGCAGCAACAAGGGTGGAATTGTGATCCAGCAAATGCTCGAACGGATTTGAAGGTTGAGGAATTTCGGCTGCTCCATCTAACATTTTAACCACCATGCTCATCAATGGCCTTCGTTCAGCTCTATACTGAACACACCATAAAGCCGTCTTCACCATTCTCTCCACGGTCTCTCTATTTCCTTCATCGATCTCGCAGGCTTCCATTAACTCTCCAATATCACCATTGCTCTCAATGTTCTTCCACACCCATCTCGGGAACCACTCCTGGCTCTCCGGAAGTTGGACGTTAAGGTTCCTCCGCCGGCCTATGATCTCAAATAATAGCATCCCAAAGCTATAAACATCACACTTGTGGGTTATTGGATATGGCATCCAAAGTTCCGGTGCGGCATAACCTGGAGTTCCTCGACCTCCTGTCATACTCATATGAGTGTTTTCCCTGTTGCATAGCTTGGCCAAACCAAAATCAGCTACTTTGGGACAAAATTTTGAATCTAATAGAATGTTTTCAGGCTTTATGTCATAGTGAATGATTCGTTGTTGACATTCTTCATGTAAGTAAGCAATTCCTTTCGCAGTTCCTACAGCAATTTCATGGAGTTTCTCGAATCCTAATATGTTCTCTTGGGTAAATAAAAACCTGTCAAGTGAACCATTTGGCAGGTATTCGTAAACTAATGCCCTCAGGTTCTTGTCAAAGCAGAAACCGTAGAGTCGAACCAAGTTAAAATGATGAACTCTGCCGATTGTGCCCACTTCCGCCATGAATTGTTGCTCGATTCTTTTATCCGAGGTTCCATGGAGAACCTTGACAGCTACCATGGTTTCATCGTTGAAAACACCCTTGTATACAGCTCCAAAACCCCCTGAACCCAACAAAGTGGAGAAATTATCGGTGGCGATCTTTAGCTGGCGAGAGGTGAATCGGATTGGTTTCTCCTTTTCCATGTCGTTGAGGAATTGATCCATGGTTGCTGTTAGTTTCAGAAGCTGGGGAACATGAACTCTTTTCTTAATATCCTGAGATCTTCTGCGTTTAGCGATAGCGAACATAATGCCAATAATCGTGACAATGATGATTGCTGCAGATGGTTATAAGTGAATTTATGATCAGTTTGTTTCGACATATGGAGGAAGAAGAAGAAGAAGAAGAAATTAATTAAAAGATTACCTGTAGCTATAATTCCTGAACTTGCCGCCATTGGTGATGATGAATAGAGAATGGAGAAGGAACAAGAGAAGATGATGAAATGAACAATATCTTAGATGTCTAGCATTCGAAAGTAGAATTTTTCATGATTGGAGCAATAGATCAATGAATTTCGACCAAAGAGATTGATCAAAAGTCTGTCTAAACGCGTATTACCTTTTCCAATTTCTTTGAATGTTGACCAATTAGTGCAGACATTGAGAGCTGTGTTCCAACGTTGAATGCACATAGATATAGCGACTTACTTTAATAAAATTTTAGAAATTCTATCATGGAGAGTATATTTAAAAATAATATATAATAAATAATAAAACATACAATTTAAAATTAATTAATAATAATGCATGAATTATGTATGACATTAAAATAAATAAATAAATAAATTATTAGTATATGAAATTTAAACATATAAATATATTAGATTAAGAATACTACATGTTTTATAATTGTTTATCTTAATAATGTCATCAATCTTTAGTTAGGATTGAATTAACTTGTAATACTAACTTAATCATTTTTATCAATACTAAATCGTGACACATTTGTGGGTGAAAAACAAAATTATGTAAAAAAATTAATATAAAATAACAATTTAGGCTCCAATTGAAATGGTCAAATATAAATCAATGAAAACTATAAAGGCTTGGGTTTAAATCCTATTTTTATACATGTTTTTAAGAAATAAAATAACAAAAATACTCTCAAAATAATATAATTTACTTTGTAAAATAAGAGTATTTTTGTTATTATCTAACTGAGGTGATGCCCAGTTGACTCGTGACACCAACTTAATCAAGCGCTTAATATACAATATAGATGTAAAATGAGGGTATTTTTGTCATTATCCAATTGAATTAGTGTCCGGCCGACTCGTGACACCAACTCAATCAAATCCTTAATATATAGTATAGATCTACAATTTATGAAAGTAATAAATTATGCATAATTACATTAAAATATAAAAAGTAATTGAAAAAATATTTAGTTTAGTCTAAAATTAAATTTTATTGATTTAATTTGCGCGAATTAATTCAAGTATTATTATATAAAAATTTATTATTTTAAAAAATAATATATTATTAAATAATGTAATTTATTTTAATTAATATATTATTAGTCGGGTTATATCTTCGAGAATAATTTGATGATCCTAAAACTTTGACTGATAAAATATAATATTTATTATTTTTATTTTAATTAATAAAATAACATTTTTTATTTTATAAAAAATATTTTTAATAATTTTAAAAATAAATTAAGATTCAATTAATATCTAACACTAATTTAATTAAATTGTTAATATATAGTATAGATAAATCGATAAGAGGCTTTTATAACTAAATTTTGACTTGATTGATAAAAAATAAATTAAACTTTTAACCTATAGAATAAATAAGTGGGTTTTTTTATAAAGATAATCTTAAAAAATTAATTAATTATAAAAATGATTTGGAAAAATTAAATATAAAAATGATTTGTTTGTTATAATTATTGTTGGTGTCACTTGACATACCGGCGATACTATTTTTATTTTTTTACTAAATCATTATATTTAAAAAAATTAGTGCTGTCACTATATTAAACGACATTTGTATATATTTTTTAAAATATCTACGAAAAATGTGGATATTCACAGAAAAAAAAACAAAAAAAATTATTAGGTACCACTGATTTGCTAAACAACACAGATCAATTTTTTTATAATTATTTTTATATTTTCAGATGTAAATAAAAACAAATACGAAAAAATAATTTTTTATGAGTACAACCTGACGTATCTACTACACTATTTTAATTTTTTATGTGTGTCAGCCTAGAGACATTGTCAAAAAGGTTTTACACTTTCTTTTTCTACATTTCATATAAAATAAACCCAATGGGCGGTTTGGTCAAACCCAGACCTTCTCTCTCACAGACCCTGGGGATTGAACCAGTGGGTGTGGGTTGTTTCAATCACAAGGTGCTAAAATGGTGATCAAATCAATGAAAGAAAGTAAAAGAAACTACAAAAAAAAAAAAAAAAAAAAAATCTGGCTCTGCTTGTGAAGCGATACCCATGTAAAATATTTTTTTTAATCTTTTACACAGGAAATTTAAGAATATGAATAATTTTTTAAAAATAATTGACAGGTGATATTTGATACATTGATGATATTAATTAATTAATTTTTTACTTTTTATTGTAAATATTCGTATTTTTATAAATATTTTAAAATATATATACGAATGTTTCTTATCATAATAACGATACCAAATTTATTTTTAAATATAATGATTAGTTGATAATTAGGTAAAAAAATATGATGATTAGTTGATAACTATAGCAAACAGATTATTTTCCCATATAATTTTTTCTTTCAAACCATTTTTATAATTGATTAATAATTTAGAATAATTTTTTAAAAAAAGCCGACAACTCCAAACGGAGTTGACTACGGGCCCGTTCTTCATTCCGTTTGTGATGAGGTTTTGCTCAAAAAAGTGCTTTTTGGCTAAAAGTAATGGAGAACAAACAGCTGCTTCTTGGCTTTTTTTAACTTTAAAAAAGCACTTTTGCAGAGATGGAGAAGTAGAAATTTTTGGCTTTTCTCAGCCAAAAGTGCTTCTTGGCTAGTATTTTACCATTTTAAATTGCTTTTCTTGGCTGCTTTATCATCCACGTTAGAAGGTTTTTTTCCCCTTTTCTCTTTTCTGAACTTTACTTTTCTCTTCTCTGGTTTGTTCTTATTCTCCACCGGTGGTGAGTTTTATCTTTTCCTTCTCTTCTTCTCTTTCATTTTTGAAATAATTATGAAATGATGTTCACATTTTTTCACATTTTTTTAACAAAATTCGAAAAATCAGTGTAGAGTATTTGCATGTGCTCTATGGGCAATTTGGACAGACATAAACAAATGGGTACGTGACAAAAAAGATGGATAATTTCACTGCAAATTTTATCAAGAACTATCTTAAGGAGTTAAACAATCTAAGCAATAAGTTACCTAAGAGGAAGGAGGTGATCGAGCGATGGAAGATGTTGAAAAACCCATGTGTTAAAGTTAAATTTTGATGTTGCATATAGAAATCAAGAAAGGAGGTCATGTTCTGGTATTATTATTAAGGATTCAAGAGGACAAATGATAGGTTCAAAAATAGTGATTAATGAAAACATACCTTTGATGTTTGCGGCTGAAGCTTTGGCTTGCATCCATTCAATACAAATGGGTTTGTATTTGGGAATAAAGGCGGTGGAGGTCAAAGGGGATTCATTGACTGTAGTGAAGAAGGCTGAAATGAATGAGGAAGATAGATCTAAAATCTCGACCTACATAAAGGATGCGAAGAGATGAAGTAAAGAATTTCAGACTTGTTTTTTCATGCATGCATCTAGATCGTCCAATGGAATGACTCATTTGATAGAAACTGAAGGGATTAAAAGGATGGAACAGACGTATCTGATGAACGGGGTGCCCAGTTTTGCTAATGCGGCGGTGGAACTCAATCAATGATGGACAAAAGTTCCGGATTGAGGGGAGAACTAAAGATAGGAGAAAGCGAAGGTGTTTGTGAATTTTTTGTTTTGGTGCTTAAAAGGAAAGCGATGGAAGTTTCTCCTGGTTTTCGTTGTTTTCAGGAGTTCTAGTCTGGAATTTGTTGGTTTTACACACATTGGGGGCAAATTAGATCGGGATAGGTTATCATTTAATTTTTACTTTATGTTTTGTTTGATTATCGAAGTGACTTGGGTGATCGGCAATTTTGTTTTTTCTTGCTTCTAGTCTAATGAATTCACTTTAAATTTTAAATGCTATTGTAAAATTTTTAGTATTTATATTTGGTATATAAATATTATCCCTTTTTGAAACTTTAATCCAAATATATGTAATATTTTAATTTGTTAGGTTTATGTTTTCTATGTTATGTTAATATCTAATATGAGTTTTACAAATGTGTTAAAAGTATTAATTAAAAATAAAAAATACTTTTAAAATAGTACAATTGTGTCAATATGTAATTAAAAATATTTAATTATTATATTTAAATATTTAAATATAGTTTATATATTCTAATTAAATTTAATAAATAATTAATATTAATTACTTAGAAATATTTAAAATTAATATTATATATTAAAATATTAACAATAAGTTATAATAAATTATTTTTTATATTTTTGCTAAAATATCATAATATTAACTAATTTGAACAATATTTAAATACATATTTGTTACTTTATAATATCATGTCTAAAATGGACATTTTACTTCTCAAAAGCACTTTTTGACAGCAATACCAAACACTTAAATTTTTCAAAAGCACTTCTCCATAGCACTTCTTAAAAGCACTTTTTAAAAGCATTGTCAAACTGGCCCTACCAGTCTACGTTGGGTTTACTCATTGGCAACACTTGTTGACAGTGATGTCTTGGAGGGCTTGCAATTATATTTGTATTTACATTTATCTTGATGCAAATTTGGTCCGGCTATAGCCCTTTTTCTTTCTTCAAAATAATTATATTTTTAATAATTAAATTTAAAAAATGATTGTGGTCTTGATTTTATTAGTTATAAAAGAGGTTTTTGAATCTTTCAACATTTAAATTTAAGTCGAAGTTTTTATTCCCATATAGATTTCGTTTATATGATTAAATTTAAATAATGATGATTTTAACTGATTATTTGAAATTTTAATCTAAATTCAATGTAATTCAGAAGTAACTCAATAAAATAAAACCTTTATAACAATTTTTGAATGATAAAAACTAAAATATATAAAAGATTTATTAAAAATTTATAAATTATTATAAAAATTAGGTTTAAGGGTGTAACGCCCCAAAATTTTAAGAATTTAATTGTGAGAATCTATAGTAATTAATTTTTGTATCTTTGGTTCTGTGCTTTATTTTTGGGGTTAAGGTCTAGAGTTCGAGTCATCTCGTTAAAAGTTTTGTTGTTTTGAAATCAAACCATAAGCATGCGTTACCAGCTTAAGTTAGATTCAGCGAAAATTCGTAACAAGAATGAGCCTTTTGGTTCACTGGTTAAGCATTTGTCTGTATTTTGTTTAGTTCTCAATTCGAACCCCATTGTACGCATTAGAAAAAATATTTTTGCAAAGGTCGGAAGGAGTGGTGGTTAATTTTAAATAAGTCTAAGAAAATGTTATCGTCCTTTTTGCTTTTCTAAACTTTATTTTTTATTTTTTTGTTGTTCTTCCTTCTTTCCATTTTTTTTCTTTTCTGCAATTGATTTTGTGTGAATTGTGAAGTCTTACTGCTTGTAAGGTCGATATTGTGTAAGTTCCATTGTGACTTCCTTTTGTTTGCGATTTCCGTTATGTTAGCATTTTTCTATTGAAACAGGATTTTGATCGTTTACTAGACGTTCTGTTAAACACTCGATTACTTACTTCATTTAGGCAAGGATATTGCAAAAGACGTTAATCCACCGTGTTAGTCTGATTTCTCCTGTTTTGTGCGAGGTGAGTGTGTGAATCGAGTTGAAATTACGTCAAATCTTTCGACATAATTTTAGCTGTGGGTTGATTTTGCTAAATATTGAAATTGATGGTGTGTTGGGTTGTTAAATGATTAATTATGTCCTGGGTAGTCTCCGTGTTGTTTTCCCATCAAAACGAAATCAACCGCGTATCAAAAACCTTAGGTTTTTTCAAGTTTTGTCGCTAAAATTGGTGGTTGTCGACGCCACACGGCTAGGCACAGAGGTGTGTGACTAGGCCTTGTGAGCCATACAGGTATGTGGCAGGCCGTGTAACTCACTATTTGTCGATTTAGAGCTACACGGCTAGCCCGTGTCTAGGCCGTATACGGCCATGTTGGTGCAAGGTTCACACGGGTAACGGACACGAGCGTGTAGCTTGGCCGTGTAACTCACTGTTTGTCAATTGAGACCACACGACCAGGGATATGGGCGTGTACCCAAGTCATGTAACTCTCTATTAGGTTATAAAAGCCACATAGGCAGGGACACATGTGTGTACCCAGGCCATGTGAGTCACACGGGCAAGGATACATGTGTGTGTCCAGGCCGTGTAACTCACTGTTTGTATTCGAAAACCACACAGCTAAGGTACACAGGAGTGTGACCCGATCGTGTGACAAATAATTAGGCCTAAAAACTATCTTTTGAGGCCGAAAATATTACTTAACCTTGATATTGGTTTTCACAATGTAAGAATAATTGAATTTGATTATATGAGAATTGTCTGATACACTGGGAATGATTCATAAGTAACAATATTATATGTACACTGTCATATCTACTCTGTTCTTCTGGAACTATCTTAGTTAATTGTATAATGAATTAGAATGACTGAACATATGATACGGGTATTTGCATTCTACATTAGCATATGGTGGGAGGAGGTGAAAATGGAGGGAGTCTATACTAAAATCGTGGCTATCCCACGATGAGTATTACTCTGATTCTGGTACTTGTCGCATATTAATCTAGCAACTAAGCTGCGTTTCTGTAAAAGTGTCATTGAACACTCTAAAGGTGTGCAGGGATGGATGGACATTAAATGTCCACAGCGGTGTGTTGAGATGGCCGAAAATGGTGTATAGCAGATGGAAATAGGCATACTGCATCTGAATCGGATCTGAACCATATCTGAACTGGAATTGTATACATGTACATATATGTAACACCTCTGCTCTGAATCTAGATTGAACATGCTTCTATGTCAAACCAAATCTCTAAACTGAAATTACTTTATAAGCAACCATTGTTGAATTACATTCCTTTTACATACTGAGTTCACAACTTACCCTTTTATTGATTGGATTTCAAGTGGTAACTAGTCTTGATCGGGTCAGCGTCGCGGAAGCTCAATCAAACTTTTATCTTTCCTTTTAAGCATTACTGTTTGGAGTTGTGTTATGATGTTATGGAATTTATGAAGGTTATATGTTTTAAATTATTTTTGTGATGAATATTATGTAACGAATGGTTCAATTTGAATGTATTATGATAGTATGAATTTTAGTATGGATGATGTAACTCTCCAACTTGGTCTGGACGTCTAGGCCGGATTTAGGTTGTTATATTTAATGGTATCAAAGCCAGGTTCGTCAACGCTCGAATTGTGTTTGGGCTCAGAATGTGTGTGAAAAGTAGCTTAGTGGTAATTAGTATCTGAATTAATAGAGAAACATTAAAACCCTAGTGAACGACCGAGCCTTCAATACTGATCCTTTATGTAATTCTGTTCTATTACAAAGATCATAACCCTTAATTGTTATGGGCAAATTGTTTGATATGAACTGGTGAAATCATCCTGCTGGATGTCTGAACTGATCTGTGTACTCTGATATTGTAGCTAGAATTGCCAAAATAAGTTCGCGCGGTTGTTATGGACGTGGTATGCGGGGGCGTCGAGGACACCGAGATGGAGCTCAAGCCAAGTCATCCTTTATGGGTAGCATGCCCAACCTAGAGACCAACGAGACTATCCATACTCCCACTGCTGAGACGGAGTCTCAGACTTCGACGGTTGGGGATGATGCACTGTCCCAGGCCATGATTTGAGAACTGAAAAGGGTCATTGAGACCCATTCGGGATCAGGAGGTCGAGGGTCGGTTACTGTGTAACACCCTCAAACCTGGCCTAGAAGTTAGGCCCGAGTCTGGCGTGTCATATTGAAGTGTTTTTGCGAAAACCTTGTTTTCATTGAAAACCCTTCTTAAGAAAAAGTTAAGTAAAATCCTTATTTGTATTTCTTTTCAAAATGAGGTATATTTAAAAGCTATTTCTTGTTATAAATTACTAATTACTTGGAAAATATTTACTGCAGAAGCTTACTTAAAAAAAAAAAACAGTAAATTTTAGATAATCTTGAAAAGTGGATGAAGCAACTAAATCCATACTTTGTTTCTAAGTATAAACCATAATAACAATAATGAAATAAAAACCAGAGATAAGGCCTTATTACAGTCCGAACTAAAATAATTTCAAAATACTAGGAATTCTAAAGGAAATCCAAATAATAATATCTTGCTAGCTAGCCACCTCTAAGTCCCACCATCCGTCGAATCGCCTACTGAGGGTCACCTAAAAATATTAAAAGATGGAGTGAGTTTCGAAACTCAGTGTGTACAACCCTCAACAACAATGTATATATATCATGCAACACAAGTCATCTTGGGCCTGAGCCCAATCCAATAGCAGAACAGTATTAAAGCAATCAAGTGCAAAAATCCTACCCATCCAGCTTCTACACACCATCTCCGTCCAACCCTACACACCATGTGGGGATATAAATATCGACCCACCCATTCCATACACACCAATGGTAGCGTTGGTTGCGGTACTACCTATTGTTGCAGCAAAGCTGCTAATCATACATTGGGCTTAAAAAGCCATCGGTGGATCCATGGTCGTCAAGCAACCATGCGATCCTCAAATTCTTCCTCCGTTTCATCAATCCTACCCATATGCAACATACATCTCATGAATGCAACATACATATTTCCACACATTAAGCACCTAGGGGTATTTTAGTCATTTCACTACCTAGGGGTATTTTGGTAATTCTACCTTACAAGGGCATTTTAGTAATTCTACCCTACAAGGGTGTTTTAGTAGTTCTACCCTACAAGGGTATTTTCATAATTTCTACCCTACAGGGGTATTTTCGTAATTTCTACCCTATAGGGGTATTTTTATAATTTTTTAATGGTACGTGTTTTAATTACGAACTTTGGCCTATCCCCAAGTCCTCACGGCTAAAGTGAACAGACACTATGCACCAAGTAGGATTCAAGAGAAGAAGAGGTGGGTCACTAAGACCGCTTAAATACCAAGCTCTTCCTAGATCCAATCCTAGACATGCATACATCCATTGCTACACTCTAACCTTGCGACTTGTCCACAGACATGTTTGATTAATTAATTAATTTTTATGTTGCTTGAGAGTATATTAAATCTAGGCCTAGAGTCCACCATAAAACCCTAGAAGTCTACATGCTTCTCTAAAATCACCTATGGCCCACCAAACCCAATCATGTCCATATGGCCCATTAGGCCCATTCGTAAATATATGGCCCACCAGGCCCGATCTTGTTCAAATCATTCAACCATCAATACCAACTCATCATTTAATATCAATTATCAACTTTTGCCAATTTGGGCCCACGAGCCCGTATTTAGCCCCCTTTGCCTGGTTGGCCAACAGTGGCCCTAGACCATGAGATCGTTCTCTTGGCCTCAGTAGTCGTATCAATTTTTCCACACGAATGTTCGCATGCTCATGTGGTTGCCGGTGCCAACCTTTCGGTTTTTGACATTTCGACTTTTCGGGATTTCGGCTTTTGCCAATTTATCGTGTGTGAAGTGTATGTACACACCTGGTTAATGAGACGTGTTACACTATCCTCAGCCTTGAACCTACAACCAATACCAACCCTCAAATCAATCCTACACTTAACCACAACATTTACCAAAAATCGAAGCCTTACCATAACTTTACCGTGTGCCACCAGTTCTTATAGCCCTTCCTTAGCTACAACTTACGAATATCCCCTAAATCTGCATCAATCTTAATCGTTAAAGACAAAATAATAGGTGAATTGTATCCACTTAAGTCATCCTTTTCCCTTACTATAGACTATTCGACCAACTTATCCCAAAATCAAGAACACTTACCCAAAAGCCGAAACTTATGGATAGCTTTTTGGCAGAGACTTATAGATCCCTATCACGTTTGCGATCTTTGAACCATGCCCTTGTTAATACAAGGTTAATGACAAAAGAGAGTTAGATAGCCCTCCGGCTTTTACCAAAACACACTAAGGATGTTTGACTAAGTACTTACCGAATCTAACATTTGATCCTTCAGCTTAGGTAGCTACTAAACGAGATCCGATTTTTAAAACTTGATTAAGAGTATATAACAGCAACCTATTTGTGATAGAGGGAAATAATAAGGAATCGACAAAAAGATAGGACTATTCGATTATAAGAGAGTATTCGGCTTTTAGAGAAAGAAGAAGAACATAACACCAATAGGGATTTCGACAAAAAGGAATGATGGTTATTCGGTAATGGAAGAAACAGAATGAGGGAGATAAGAAGAAAATTAATGGAAAACCAAAGAACCTTTCAAAGGAATTTGGTACCCTCCTATTTATACACAAAACCGAAACTCTGCCTACCCCTAAAGTCCCAATCGGCTCCAACTCTTCCCCATCTCATCTCCTCATTTTTGTCCCTGATAACTCCCCAATCCTTTTCCTAAATATTCTCTTCTGATCACTCTCCTTAGAG
This sequence comes from Gossypium stocksii, assembly GCA_020496765.1. Taxonomy (NCBI): domain Eukaryota; kingdom Viridiplantae; phylum Streptophyta; class Magnoliopsida; order Malvales; family Malvaceae; genus Gossypium; species Gossypium stocksii. The sequence goes on along the minus strand of CM035628.1, from coordinate 34,945,699 downwards.
TTCATCATCACACCACTTTCAACCTTCTAGAAGGCCAAAATTAAACTCTTAAAAAATACTAAGCTAGGATTCAAACATAGGATCTCCTTGCTAGCCCATAACGCTACCTTCCTATACCCTAAGTGGCGTCACTTAGCCATTCCACCACAAGGCTCTTTGATGCCATTTTTCCTTATTTTTATTTAAAACCCCAACTACTCACCGCCCTGGTTCTTTTAATAATTAATTAAAAATTCATTTTCCTCAAAGTTCGAACCCAGACCTTCTCCAACACCCCTAGACACTCCAAATTTATTAAACCCTTAAAGCCAATATGTCATTTGTTATTTTCTTACTTACTTAAAAAAATTTTATGAGACCCAAAGCCCAAAGCCTAATTCATCTAGGCCCAAAATTCGGGGTGTTACATACTGAATGACTTTGGTCTGATGGTGGTAAACTGTTCAGGGGCATAATAGGAGTTTCTCCTATTGCTGAATATTGGCTCGATGTTATCGAGTGAATCATGACAGACCTTGACTGTACTCCTACTCAGAAATTGAGAGGTGCTATGTCCCTACTCCAGGACGAAGCTTATCACTGGTGGTTAACCGTTGAGCAAGGTACTCAGCCTGAATAGGTGAACTGGGACTATTTCAAGAACACCTTCCAGGGTAAATATATAGGGGTGAGTTATGTGAGGCTCATTGACACGAGTTTATGAGCCGAGTTCAGGACGATCGGTCTGTTGCTGAGTATGGGCCTGAGTTTCTACGACTGAGTAGGTATACACGTACATTGGTAACATCTAACTACGACAGGTGCGTAAGGTTCAAGGAAGGGCTGAGATAGGATTTGCAGGTTCTGATAGCTCCTTAGAGGGAGTGGGTTTTTGCAGTTTTAGTTGAAAAAGAAAAAATAGTGGAAGAAGTGTAGCGCACTGAGCGTGAGCGACATGATCGCGAGAAGAATCAGAATAAGGTTAAAAGGGATTCAGGTCCCTCTAGTTCTGCTCAGCGCCCTAAGAAACGGGAGAGATTTGATAGGCCCTAGAGGGCCGAGGTACTAGCTGTAGTGATTAAGGTTCAGTAGTGTAGTGATTGTGGGAAGTGCCACCTGGGTGAGTGTTGGAGGAAATTTAGAGCGTCCCTCCATTGTGGTTCGATGGAGTATCGAGTTAGGGATTGCCCCGTTGACTTAATTTAGTGCCAGTTGCGGCACAAACTTCGGCTCCTGATTCTGCTCTGCCTACGCGAAAGGTTCAGCAACCATTCAAAGGTCGTGGTACTAGAAGGGGTGGCAATGGATCAAGGAGAGGACAGAAAGCACCGGGTAGAGGTATAGGTCAGGTTGAGGCTCGTCATCCAACACTGGTTTATGCGACGAGATGCCACAAAGAGAGCGATGATGTTGACGTCATTGTAGGTACCTTTTTTATTTAATTTGTTCCATATTATGCTCTCATTGATATTGGCTCTACACACTCGTACATAGCTAGTATTATTTTTGAAAATCTGGGTTTAATTACTGAGAACACTGCTAGAGAGTTTTTTGTAATTAGTCCTTTAAATCAGTCAATTTGGGTTGATAGAGTATACAGACGAGTACCCCTAGAGCTCCAGGGTTTGGTATTTCCAGCTGACCTAATGGAATTACCCTATAATTGGTTTGACTTAATTTTGGGAATGGATTGGCTCGTTGAGTATCGGGTCAGCCTAGACTGTGTGACCAAGAGGGTTACTCTGAGATCGTCTGAGAATGACGAGGTGGTTATGGTTGGTGAGCATCGAGATTACCTCTCTAATGTAATTTCTGCTCTTGTAGCTGGTAAGTTAGTCCGAAAAGGGTGTGAGGCACACCCTGCTTACATATCCAACTCTACTCTTAAAAAGCTTTCAGTGGGAGATATCCATACCATGAGGCAGTTCCCAGACGTCTTTCTCGAGGAATTACCTTGAGTACCTCTGAACAGAGAGGTGGAATTTGGGATTGATATGTTTCCTGGTACTGCTCCAATGTCCATTGTGCCTTACCTATAGCATTGAAAGAGCTGACCGAATTAAGTGCACAACTTCAGAAACTCCTCGATAGAGGATTTATTTGATTGAGTGTGTCCCCATTGGGGCACCGGTATTGTTTGTTAAGAAGAAATATGGGTCAATGAGGATGTGCATTGACTACAAGCAGTTGAACGAGTTGACAATCAAGAATAAGTATCCATTACCAAGGATTGACGACTTGTTCGACCAATTTCAGGGAGCACCCGTCTTTTTCAAAATTGACTTACGCTTTGGTTACCATCAGCTCAAGGTCAAAGAGACCGATGTGTACAAAACTACTTTCAAAACTCGTTATGGACATTACGAGCTTCTGGTAATGCATTTCGGATTAACGAATACCCTGGAAGCATTTATGGATTTAATGAATCGGGTATTTCAACCGTTCTTGGACCAATTTGTAGTGGTTTTCATCAATGATATCTTGATCTACTCTAAAACTAATACTGAATATGACGATCATCTTCGTATTGTACTTCAGATACTCTGAGAAAAATAGTTGTACACCAAGTTCAGTAAGTGCGAGTTTTGGTTGTAGGAAGTTGCCTTTCTAGGTCATGTGGTGACGGTGAAGGAGATCCGTGTTGATTCTAAGAAAATTGAAGCTATTGTTGAATGGAAACAGCCAAAAAATGTATCTGAGCTTCATAACTTCTTAGGTTTAGGCGGTTACTACAAAAGGTTCATTGAAGGGTTCTTTCTAATTGCGTCACCTCTGACGAAGCTATTACGTAAGAATGCCCCATTCATCTGGTCTAAGGTACAACAATCTAGTTTTGATAAGCTTAAGTTTGTCCTAACATAGGCTTCTATTTAGTTCAACCGAAATCAGGTCAGGAGTTTGTGGTGTACAGTGATGCTTCTGTTAGGTTAGGATGTGTACTTATACAAGACGGTAAGGTAGTCTACGCGTCGTGGCAGCTTAAGACACATGAGGTAACTACCCTACGCATGATTTTGAATTAGCTGCAGTCGTGTTTGCTCTGAAAATCTGGAGACATTATCTGTAAGGTGAAAGATGTATTATTTACACCGATCACAAAAGTCTCAAATATTTATTAACCCAGAAAGAGTTAAATCTTCGGCAGCATCGATGGGTTGAGTTACTTAAAGATTATGATTGCACGATAGAGTACCATCCGAGTAAGGCTAATGTGGTAGCTGATGCCCTTGGCCGTAGAGCGATGACTGATTTTAGAGCAATGTTCGCTCGTCTGAGTTTGGTTGAGGATGGAGGACTGCTGGCAGAGTTACAGGTTAAATCAATTTGGATAGAGCAGGTTTGAGCTAAACAGCAGAACGATGAATCCTTAGTGCAGCGATTGCAACATGTTGGTTCAAACGAGAATTTCGATTTTAACTTGAATAGCGATAATGTGATATGCTTCAAAGGTCAGATTTGTGTACCTGATGATAAGGAACTATGGCATTCTATCCTACAAGAGGCACATCATAGTCCTCATGCTATGCACCCTGGTGAGAATAAAATATACAGGGATTTTCGGAAACTTTATTGGTGGCCCGAACTAAAACAGGAAGTAGTCACTATAACAACCCATTTTTAGTCAAATTGGAACAGTGATTTCGGGACCACAAATTCAAGGTCAAAATTATTATTTTAATGTCTATGGCATGATAGTATGATTGCGTGAAAATTTCGTAAAGAAATTTTATCATTTGAATGCTTAATTCGATAAAAATGACTAAATCGCGTAAAGTGTAAAACTTGTGTTCTATTAGCTAAAGGTACTAAATGGCTACAAAATTAAATAAAGGAGGACCTTATGTGGTAATTATTCCATTTATAAAGTTAGTGGGCAAAGATGGACATCACTTAAGTAATTTTTAATGTTTTAATTAAATGTTTTAATAGTAATTGATAAATAAAGATTTAATAAGTTTAATAAAACCATTTTTTAGTCTTCTTCACCTAACCGAAATTAGACCTAAGGAACTCCATGGCTGATGCTTGAAGGTTCAGCCAAGTGAAACTGGTGCATGTAAGTTCATTTTTGTCCCGTTTTTAATGATTTCTATAATTTTGAGATTGTTGCAGCTTAATTTAGCTAGCCCAGGGACTAATTTTCAAAATTGTTAAAGGTTTAGGATTTTTCCATTGATGAATATGTGTGTATTTTGATGTTTGATGATAGAAAATGTATGCTTGTTGTTAGATAAACAACATTTGTAAAGTGATTTTTGACAAAATTGTCATTTAGGGATTTAATTGAGAAATGTGGAAATTTTGTGGTTAAATTGTGAAAAAAATGAAAAAAATGGGCTGCTATGGTAATAATAGAAATTCTGCTAGAAAGTGTAGGAACCAAATTGCATGAATTTGTATTTTTATGAGATAAGAACTAAATTGTAAAAATGTTGAAATATTAGGGGAAAAAGTGTAAAGTTACCTTAATGTGTATTTTTGGACTAAATTGAATAGAATTATAATTAAATATAATTTTGATTACATTTAGATCAAGAAAATTGAAATTCAGATTTAGATCGGGGGAAAAACAAGGTTTCAGACTAGTTGGTCCATTCCGCCATTTTAGCGATCGAGGTAAGTTCGTATGTAATAAGCATTAATATACTTGTGTTTTAAATGCTTTATTATTGAATTAATTGTGGATACGATACTACGGACATATTCGATGACGATTCGATTAATGTGAAATCCCAGTTGAACCTTAAGAATAAATTAGGATACGAATGACATGTCATTAGGGGTTATGTGATTTGGGTGCTGGTCTGTATGTCCTACCGGTGGCTGAGTTATTCGACATGTGTTACGGATACTCGTCAGCTTGTGTGAGTAGCACCATGTAGCTTCGTCATGACCGTCAGCTTGTGTAAGCAGACTTGTTGATGGCTCGAGAGTGAACATTATATGTGATATGAGATTGAGATAGCTTCGGCTATGTATGTGGCACTTAGGGTGCGAGATTCCCAAGTATCCAATAGTATTCCAAATGGTTCAACAAGTATATCAAAGATATGGATGAGTATGATTCTGATACGAGATGGTACAGGTATGTACATGAACCGTATAAGTTTTGAATTGAAGAAACTTGTGAATTTCACATCTAATCTTATGATTGAATATGTGAAAGGTTTGTGAACTAATATGAGTTATATGTTGATTTATTCAATTGTTTGAATTGTGTATTTATGGTTAATTAAGTTTAATGCTATATGAACTTACTAAGCTTTATAGCTTACATTGTTTACTTTTCTGTGTTTATAGTGTTATCGAAGCTAGCTTGGACTTGGGAGTCATCGGAGATCTCATCACACTATCAAGATATCACTTTGGTACTTTTGAATCTATGTATTTGGGTGTATGGCATGTATAGGAATTTATGGTTATTTTGGTATATATGTTGGTAATGAAGTTAGCCATTTGATTTGGCTTGTAAATGTTAAGTATTTGGTATTGTGCATAGCCATGTGAGTTGGCTTTTTTTGGTTTATTTGGTCATGTATATATATACGTGCATATGGCTCTTGTTATGGGTTGATAATTGATATGTGATGCTTGTTGATAATTTACAATTGTGGATACTAAATGGTTGAAATTTGAGATTGGTTTTGTAACACCCCCTAACCCCAAACCGTCGCCAGAACAGGGTTATGAGGCTTTACTGAACTTAAACACTAGCTATCATACAAAATCGAATCATAATTTTTCATTTCAATTTAAAACTTTTCAAATTCCATCATAAAGTCCTTAATATAGGCCTACAAGGCCCAAAACATGCTTAGGAAATGATTTGAGACTAAACCGGAGACTTTAGAAAACTCTAAAGAAAATTTCATGAAAATAGGGGCACACACCTATGTGGCTTGGGACATGGCTGTGTGGCCAGCCCGTGTGGCTCACATGGCCGTGTGGCCAGCCCGTGTGGCTCACATGGTTGTATGGCCAGCTCGTGTGGTAGGCTGACTTACAATTTAATAAGAAACAGAGAGCCACACAGCCTGGGCACACGCCCATGTGACTAGGCCGTGCGGTAACTTGATTTTTCACCATTTTTAACCCATTTTCACACGGCCATATCACACGACCATGCTAGAACCGTGTCCTTCACATGGCCAAGATACACGATCGTGTCTAGCTCGTGTGATATCCTGATTTCACATTTTAAGATGCAGGGGACGCACGGCCAGTACATACGCCCATGTGCTAGCTGTGTGTCTTACATGGTTTGGTCACACGCCCGTGTGGACTCTATATGAGCCTTAGTCACTAAACTAACCTCCTTGCAATTTAAAACCAAACCAATCACAACCAACATATCAACCAAGACATTTTCACATTTAAACATACTTAATTCCACCTTAAATGATGACTCAAAATGATTTTCATTTAATACTCATATTATCATTCAAAATTGACTTATACTTTCATCCATTCATTACAAACTTTAACACAAAACATGCTAAACACATCTTATGAAATTTCATACCGTTTCATTTAACTCCAACTCTAGTGCTATATACCATATTTACATTAAAAATACAAAACATATTCAAGTGACTAAACAAAACCTAGTACATGCCACATTTACCAAAATGTAGATTACATCACCAAATTCTATGTTGGAGTCAAGATCGCTCTGGATGCTTGACCAGGACCTGTACACCTATTAACCTGCGTACGGAAACAACCGTACGCTGAGTATGAAAATACTCAGTGGTATTACCATAATTCAAATAATAATAATAATAATAATAAGAGAATTTAGTTATTAACATGTAATTGTATAAATCATACAAATAATTCAATATACAATTTCTCCTATTCCAACATCAACAATTCCATCAATTGATTTCATATATCAATAATTCAAACTTCAGATAATTCATAAACCTTTGGTTCATGCTTTTAATATCATATATTAATTCACATATCAATTCACATTTCCATTTTCTCGATTTGTACAATAACTCAATTATTCAATTTCATATAAATTTTTGTTTCAATTATGCACCCTATTAACACTCCAGACTTTGACGGATAAGCGAGTTCCAACCCAAACACACCAATACGGCACAATGTGCTGATAAACGATAAATTATACATATTTTTACCTCATGTTTAGCCTATATTCTGGATGAATTATCATTAAATTTGAGAGAATTGGTGCTCTTAATCCTTCTATTTCATGTTGTATACTCAGGAGAGCATAGGGAAGAGAAAAGAACGAAAAACGGGCAGAAAACGAAGAAAATAGGCCAAAGTGTGAAAATGACACGGCCTAAGGATTCACCACACGGTCGTGGCACACGGTCGTGCCTCATAAGGTCCAACACGGCCCAGCCCCGACAAGCACGGCCAGACCACACGACCGTGCCTCTATCAACAGTCTCGCACACGGCCTCTTGTCGATCCACACGGGCGTGGCACACGGGCGTGTCCCTGTCGTGAGGAAGTGTAATTTCACTCAGATTTGGATACTTAGAGGCTAAGAAAGGCATCCCAAAGCTCTATATAAAGACCCTAGGAGGCAACTCTAAGGGTGTACTCCCAAAGCTCTATATAAAGACCCTAGGACGCAACTCTAAGGGTGTACACTCTTTCTCCCACAAAGGAGCGCCATATTTCTACTAACACAGAGAGTGAAAGCAAAGGATTACTCCAAGGGAAGCCGATTGATTCATCCCAGAAGCTGAATTCTACATCAAGATAGAGGATCTCCCTAAATTTCTTCAGGGGTTTTTGGGTTCTTTATGTTTTGTTATCTTATTTCTTCTAAGATGTTTTCTTTATTAATTATGAACTAAATCCCCCAAATACTTGAGGGGGATGAAACCTAAGACAGATCTTGTTATTATTTTAGCTTGAGTTATATAATAAATACTTGATTTGTTCTTAATTATTTGTTCTTAATTCTTGTTTTAATAATCCTAGGTATTAATTCAAGTATTGATGTGCTTAGACAGAATGCAAAAGTCCCTGTTTAAGAGAAGATCTAGCATAATTAAGCTGAGCTGCGTGCAACCCTAGACATAGGGCGGCATAAATCTGCCGGATTAGGGTCAAACCTAATAAGGGGATCCAAAGATCAAGTTAATGCAAGACTAGGGGTTTTAACTAGAAAGAGATTTCAGTTAATCAACCTAGGATTAGTTGTTCTTATCCTCGACGGAGGTATTAACATAAGTAAGGGATCTCTACGGATCAAGTCAAGTGAATAAATCATCTAGCTCAAGAATTGATAACAAGTGAAGTCTAGGTGGAATCTCCCTTGAGTATTGCCCAAATCAATCTGTCTTTCCCAAGAGTTTTTCGCCAATTTACTTTTTGTGCATTCTTAGTTTAGTTTTAGAATTAGTTTAATAAAAACCCTTTTATTTTTAGGTTAAATAATAGAAAGGAAGTTAGTACTAGTACTTTTGGTTCCCTTGGGTACGATATCTCGGTCTTGCCGCTAAACTATACTACTGTTCAATAGGTGCGCTTGCCTTAAAATCGTGATATTAGTTAGTTTTTGGTGTGATCAGTCTTTATAAATTTTATTACTTCATATCATGCATATCATGTGCCTAAATGGTACATAGTACCTGATCAGTATACAACATATAAAGTACCTGAAATGACACACGAGGTGCCTAAATACGACACATAAAGTGCCTGAAACGACACACGAGGTGCCTGAATATGACACATAAAGTGCCTGATCGGTAAAGCCGATAAATCCCATACTCTTCTAAACCCTATAACATGCCAATTATATCCGACCTAGCCCGACTAGTTAATAGGGTATTCAATCTATTTCTCAATTCAATTCCACTCTTATATCAAATTCAATTCCAATACAGTATACCATTCAATTCAATACACTTATCCATTCATCATTCAAAAATACAATTCCATTCTAATACATAATTTTCATTCAATTCACTTTTCAAAATTTAATTCAATAAAATCACTTACCTTAATATTTTCTTATCATACACATAAAATTTAAAGATTAATACTTAATAAAAAATAACTTGAATTATAGTAATACAAACCCAGAATTTGCAGTTACTCCTTGACGGTCTTTTTTTTTTCCTTTTTGTACCGATGGCTCGGGCTCTTTGTTTGCTACGAAAATAGCAATTTACACTATTACTTTCAAAATTATTTTATAATAAATAATAGAATTTCTATTCATTTTCTTTACTATTATCAATTTATCCCTAACTAAATCCACTTATATTCTACTTAACTATCTAATACTCCATTTTTCTTCAATTTCTTTCCATATTCTACTTAACTATCTAATACTCATATTAAAACCCTAATTTAAACTCTCTTTCAACTTAGTCCCTCAAACACAAAACTTATATCCTATTTTACAATTTAATCCCTATTCAAATCTAATAAATCATTTTATCAATTAAACCCCTAGTTTAATCATTTGTTCAACATAAACCCTACTTAAAAACTCATAAACTTTTAAAACCTTAACTTAATTTTATGAAAACTTAGTTGTAAAGCTTCTAAAACATCAAAATTAAGATAAAATGGCTTGATTGACTTACCTATTAAAGTTTAAAGCTTCAAAACCCTAGTTTCTCCTTTTTATTTTTCTTTCCTTTTTCTCCCTGCTTCTTTCGAATGCTTCAGCTAAGTTTTCTTCTTCCTTTTGTTTCCTTTCTTTATTTTATTTACTTTATTTCTTTTATTTCTTTAGTCTAATATAATAATATTTAATATAAATATCTTTTAACTTAAAATACAAGTAATTATATATACCATTTACACTTGTACCTATATATTTATTACACATGGCTATTATCATTACCACATATTTGTCATCATCCAAATTCATTCAATATAATATTAATTAATTAATTAATAATAATATATAATATAAAACCATAAAATAATAAAATAATAATATGCATTATAATTTAATATAATAAAACAATAAAATCTTAGATTTTTACTTAGTTTGTCGTCTCAACTATTGCCAAATGACATATTTTCCATTTTAGTCCTTTTTACTTTCTATTAATCTATAATAAAACTTTTACCCTTTATTCAATTTAGTTTTTTTCTAATTACCCTTAATAAAACTAAATTCACCTAATTAAAGCTTAATAAAACACACAACTAGACTCACAAATATTCCTAATAATTATTTTCTAACTCAGTTTACCAAGACGAAGGCCTTATGACTCATTTTTCTGGTGCCCGTGAATTTAGGTCATTACAGGTTTGCTTGTGATTTAGGTAAATTGATGTTTAATGAAAAGTGACCATTTAGGTGATGAGAAAATGTAGAAATTGGCATGAATGTAATAGCCTATTGATAAACCATAATATATATATTTTTACCCCATGCTTAGCACATTTATGGATGATTTATCATTAGAATCGAGGTATATGATGCTCCTAATCCTTTAATGTCATGTTTTATACTTAGGTGAGCATAAGGAAGAGAAAAGAGCAAGGAACAGGCCAAAAACAGACCAAATGGGCCAAAATTAGAGTGCAACACGGCCTGGACCTCCACATACGGGATATCCACACGCCCGTGTCAATTTAACAGTGTTAAACACGGCCTGAGCCCGAGTCACACGGGCATGTCCCTGTCGTGACTTGTTTTAATTTCACGCAGAAAAGACTACTTAGGGGCTATGAAAGGTATTCTAGAGTTTATTTAAACACCCTAGGAGAGGGCTAAGAGGACACACAGAGGGTAGAAAGCAATGAATTACTCGAAGAATACTGATTGATCCATCTCAGAAGCAGGATTTCCATCAAGGTTGAAGATCTCCCTTCAATTTCCTTCAGGGGTTTTTGGGTTTTCTTTATATTTTGTTGTTTTCCCAATTTTGAAATGTTTTCCTTTATAATTATGAACTAAATCCCCTAAATACCTGAGGGGGATGAAACCTAAGACGGATCTTGTTATTAATATCTGAATTATATGATAAATACTTGATTTGTTCTTAATTGTGTTATTAATTCTTGTGTTAATATTTCAGGATATTAATATAAAGTTGAATGTGCTTATTCAGTGGAGCAAAAGTCCCTGTCTAAGAGTAGATCCACACAATTAAGCGGAATTGATTGCAATCCTAGATATAGGACTACGAAAATCTGCCGAATTAGAGTCAAATCTAATAAGGGAATCCATAGATTGAGTTAATGCAACACTAGGGGTTTTAATTAGAAAGAAATTTTAATTAATCAACCTAGGGTTAGTTGTTCTTAGTCTTGAAAGAGATATTAACATAATTTAGGGATTTCTACAGATTAAAGTCAAATGAATAAATCATCTAGTTTAGAGTCTAATAACAAGTAAAGTCTAGGTGGATTCTTCCTTAGGTATTGTTTTAATCAATCAGTTTTCCTAAAAGTATTCTCCCCAATTTACTCTCTGTCGCGTTTTAGTTTAGTTAGTTTTAGTTTAAAACAATTCCCCTTTATTTCTAGGCTAGATAATAGAAAGAAAGTTATTACTTTTAGTTCCTGTGGGTTCGACATTCTGGTCTTGCCACTAAACTATACTATTGTTCGATAGGTGCGCTTACCTTTATCGTGATAATAGTTAGTTTTTAGGTACGATCATATTATTTTATCATCACACACACGATGGATCACCTATTTTGATATTTGTATGTATTGTGGATAATGGTATAGAATTAGCATGATTTATGCTTAATTGAGATTGTTTTGGATGCCTAATTATGCCTTGTTATGTGCCATTTGGTTTGGTGTAGTTGTGTGCAAATTTGGGTGGCAAAATGGCTTGGTAAATAGCTTATTTTTGTCCACAAGGGCAGAGATTCGGGTGTGTATCTCAATCGTGTATGACACACGGTCTAGTGATACGGCCGTGTGTCTTCTGGTGTTTAATTAGAAATCAAGTCAGTATGCTCCACACGGCCCAGCACATGAGCGTGTGAATTGGCCGTGTGGCATAAGTCAGTATACCCTACAGGTTTGACACGACCTAGCATATGGTCTGGCACACAAGCATGTGAGGCCATTTCAAAGTACACACGGGTTGGTCACATGAGCGTGTGGTTCGCCGTATGACCCAAGTCAGAGAGTTACACGGGGTCAGACACGGCCATGTGATCCCATTTCGAATGTCTACACGGCCTGTGACACGGGCGTGTCTTTAGCCGTGTGAAACACACAGCCATGCCACATGGGCGTATGTCCCTTATATTTTGTAAAATTTTCTAATTGTTTTAAAAAATTCTTGAGTTATCGGTTTAGTCCCGAACTATTTCTAATACATGATTTGGGCCTCGTAGGCTCGTATTAGGGATAATGTGAATGACTTTGATTGATGTTTACTTGGAATTTGAAATTATTTGAAAAATGTATGTTTGATTGTGAAATAAGTCCTTTAATGCTCTGTAATCCTATTCTGGCGACGAATATGGGTTAGGGGTGTTACAATCACTTTTGTGTCTCACTGTTTGATGTGCCAAAAAATTAAGGCTAAACATTAGTTACCCTCTAGACTACTTCAGCCAGCCAAAATTCCACAGTGAAAATGGGAGCGAATAACAATGGATTTTGTTATGGGGTTGCCTTTAACTCCAACTGAGAAAGATTCGATTTGGGTCATCGTTGATCGATTGACCAAATAAGCCCACTTCATCCCTATCTGAATAGATTACTCCTTACCGAAGTTAGCTAAACTGTACATTGCCGAAATTGTAGACTACACGAGATTTCGGTCTCGATCATCTCTAACAGGGATCTACGATTTATGTCTCGATTCTGAAAGAAACTCCATGAGGCCTTAGGCATTTGACTTAATTTTAACACGGCATACCACCCTCAGACCGATGGACAATTGGAGCAGGTTACTCAGATTCTAGAGGATATTGAGTTTTCGGTAAGTGACCAAGTATTTCTAAAAGTATCACTTTGTAAGAAGGTTCTCCGATTTGGGCACATGGGTAAGCTGAGCCCGAGGTTCATTGGACCTTACCGTATTTTGAACCATGTCGGACCTGTTGCGTGTCAGTTGGAGTTACTGTTAGAATTAGAATAAATTCATGATATGTTTCATGTCTCGATGCTGAGATAGTATAGGTCAGATCCATCACATGTTATTACTGTCGACGAGATTGAATTGCGACCAGACTTAACCTTTAAGGAGGAGCCTGTCCAAATCTTGGAACGAGACATTATGGTGCTAAGGAAGAAAACTATTCCTCTAGTGAAAGTCCTTTGGTGAAACTACAGTACTGAGGAAGCCACATGAGAATCGAAAGAATCAATTCGACGGCTATATTCGTATCTGTTCGACTCAGGTAAAATTTTAAGGTTGAAATTTCTTTTTGGGGGGAGAGAGTTGTAACGCCCAAAAATTCTAAGAATTTAATTGTGAGAATTTGCAGTAATTAATTTCTATATCTCTGGTTCTGTGCTCTGTTTCTGGGTTTAAGGTCTAGAGTTCGAGTCGTCTTGTTAAAAGTTTTGTTGTTTTGAAATCAAACCATAAGCATGCGTTACTCGCTTAAGTTAGATTTAGTCAGAAATTGTAGTAATAATGTGCCTGCTAGTTCACTAGTTAAGCATCTGTCTGTATTCTGTTTGGTTCTGAGTTCAAACCCCATCGTACGTATTAGGAAAAATATTTTTGCAAAGATTGGAATGAGTGGTGGTTAATTTTAAATAAGTCTAAGAAAATGTTATCGTCCTTTTTGCTTTTCTAAACTTTTTTTTTATTTTTTACTTTTTTGTTGTTCTTCATTCTTTCTATTTTCTTCTTTTATGCAATTAATCTTGTGTGAATTGTGAAGTCTTGCTGCCTGTAAGGTTGATATTACGTAAGTTTCGTTGTGACTTTCTTTCGTTTATGATTTCTATTGTGTTAGCATTTTTCTATCAAAACAGGATTTTGCTCATTTACTGGACGCTCTGTTAAACACTCGATTGGTTACTTCATTAAGGTAAGGATATTACAAAAGATGTTAATCCACCGTGTTAATCTGATTTCTCCTGTTTCGTTTGAGGTGAGTGTGCGAATCGAGTTGAAATTACGTCAAATCTTTCGACATAATTTTGCGGTGGGTTAATTTTGCTAAATATTGAAATTGATGGTATGTTAGGTTTTTAAATGATTAATTAGGTCCTGGGTAGTCTCCGTGTTGTTTCTCTGTCAAAACGAAATCAGGTGCATATCAGAAACCTTAGTTTTTACAAGTGTAAAATATGAGCTTCTAGAAGTTTTAAGGATGAAATAGCATTAAAAGTCATTATAGGTCCTTATTTAGCAATTTAACCATTTATTAACATGATGAACAAAAATGCCCATGAAAGGAAAATTTTCTAAAGAAAGGGCCTGAGGGCATTTTGGTCATTAGGTAAATTAATGAAATAAAAAGGGAAAAAGAACCAAAAAAGTGTCCATCTTCTTCCCCAAGTATGCCGAATTTGAAGGGGTCTCCATAGCTAGGGTTTTTGACATTTTCAAGCTCCAAGTAAGTGACTCCAAGCCCCTTTTTTAATTCTCTTCGTATTTTTGAAATCCTCGTAGCTCAATCTAGCTATTTCTACAACTAATTTGAGCTAGGGTTTATGTTCAAAAATATACCCATGCATGGCATGCAAGTATTTTGATGTCTAGTGGTAGAATATGAAAGTTTGAAGTGTAGTAAACATCTTTCTCTAAGTGATTTTTCATGAAAATCCCTAATAGGACTAAATTGTAAAGGTATGAAAAGAAGTAGTAAGAGAGTAAATTGATGAGAAATAGGGGTTATTACGAGTACAAATAAAGTTCAGGTAGGCTTGGGTAACCAAGAAAATAAGTGCATTTCATTATACGAGCCTAGGAACCATTTTGCAAATATGTAAAAGCTTAGGGGAAAAATTAAAAATTTTTCCAAAGTGTTAATTATGGGCTATTTAGCCAATATGGGTACTAAATAAGTTAAATTTGTCATTTTAGATAAAGAAACACGAAGCCCAGACCGAAACCGGGAAAAAAGTAAGGTGGTGGATTAAACCGATCATCCATTCGCATTTTGGAATCGAGGTAAGCTGTATCAATAATTTAGCCCTATGCATTATATAAATTTATGATGATGATATTCTATGTAATCATGTAAATTTCGTGAATTTGTTTAACATGATTTTCATCAAGAAAGGATGAAGTATAGATGAGAAATCCAGGCTAAAATGTTAAAGAATACGAGGGATACCAAAGTCATGACATGAGTTATATAGGTCCCGTGTAAGACCATGTTTGGGACATGACATCGGCACCGAACCGAGATTTCATGTAAGACCATGTCTGAGAGATGACATTGGCATCAACATAGGTCCCGTATAAGACCATGTCTGGGACATATTGTCGGCACCGTGATGAGACTTAGATCCCTTATAAGACCATGTCTGGGACATGGCGTTGGCATCTAAGAAAAATCACGTATAAGACCATCTCTGGGACATGGTATCGGTATCAGTTTACGATCTCGTGTAAGACCATGTCTGGGACATGGCATCGACATCGATACGAGATCCCGTGTAAGACCATATCTGGGAAATGGCTTCGACATCGACTTGAGATCCCATATAAGACCATATCTGGGATATGGCTTTGGCATCTTATTATGAGAGTGACATTCGGGTATCCTTCGATATTATAAGTAAATTTTAACAAGAAAAGTAAGCAAATTAATGAGTTTATCGAGAAGACTAAAGCTTTGTGATGAGTGATACAGGTGTACATGACTAAGTTAGAGAAATGGCACCTAACAATATGAGTATGATGATAAGAAAAGCATGAGTAAGAATATGAAATGACATGAATGAATCGGTAAGAAAGAGCATGAGTAAGCCCTATTATTGCATCAGGAAAGTTATAACATTTCATGGTGTCTTACATTAAATGTTTATTCCTTGAGTTATGTTGCTATTTTATTTCATGCAACTTACTAAGCGTTTATGTTTGCTCCCTTTCTTTTCCCTTCTTTTGTAGTCTCGCCAAGCCAACTCAGGGATCATTAAAGTCAGAGCTCGAAGTCACACTATCAAGCTATCCATTTTGGGTATAGTATACTTAGCTATTTTGAGTATGGCATGTATTGAAAACTTTGTCATTTTGGTATGTGTTATTTTGAGAAGCCAAATGTGTTGGCTATTGGTATCACTCAAGTCATGTTGTAATGGCCTTTGGAAATGGGCTAATGATGATTTAAGTAAATTTTATGCAATAATGATGAAGTTATGGAAGTGCAAATTGCATGTTTAAGTAGAAAAAGTGAATGTGAATGAATACTTGATTAATGTTGTAGTTGTGTCATGTGAATGCCCTAAAATTTAAGTATTAGATGCTTATAAATGTTATGTTGTGTGTTATTGAATTGGACCTTATGGTTGGTTAAGTTTTAGGGTGGCAAAAGACTTAGAAAATAGCCTATAATTGTCCATACGGATGGGCACACGGGCGTGTGCGTAGGTCGTGTGTGACACAATGTCAGCCCCCATGGGCATGTTGATAGACCGTGTGTCCCTTGCATTTGTTGCACACGGGCTGAGCACACGAGCGTGTGTCTTGGCCGTATGAATCTCATTTGTTATTTGAGAAAAATTAGAGGGTTGCACAGTTTGATAACACGAGCGTGTCTAGGCCGTATGAGGGACACGGGTTGAAGACACGAGCGTATGTCTAAGCCGTGTGAAAATATCTGTAGGTTCAAAAGGAAAACTAAATTCAGCACGGGCTAGGAACATGGGCGTGTGTGACCACACGGCCTACCCACACGGGTGTGTCCCACTTCACACAGGCGTGTGGACCTGTTTTAAGCAAAATTTTTTATACGTTCTCGAAAGTCTTTGAATTGGTTTTAAACCACTCCCGATGTATGTGTTGGGCCTCGTAGGCCCATGATAAGGATAGTAAGAGATTGTATGGAAATTTTTTAAATAGAAATGAATTTTATAGCCCAAGTTTGTATGTTCAAGCATGATTAAGTAAGGTAATGCCTCGTACCCTGTCCCGGCGTCGGACTCGAGTAAGGGGTGTTACAACTCTGATTCTGGCACTTGTTGCATATTAATCTAGCAGCTAAGCTGCGTTTCTGTAAAAGCGTCATTGAACACTCTAAAATGTGCAAGGATAGATGGGCATTAAATGTCTATAGCGGTGTGTTAGGATTGCCGAAGATAGTGTGTAGCGGATAGAAATAGGCATATTGCATCTGAATCGGATCTGAACCATATCTGAACTGGAATTATATATGTACATATATGTAACACCTCTGCTCTGAATCTGGATTGAACATGCTTCTATGTCAAACCGAATCATTGAACTAGAATTACTTTATAAGCAACCATTGTTAAATTACATTCCTTTTACGCACTGAGTTCACAACTCACCCTTTTATTGATTGGATTTCAGGTGGAAACCAGTCTTGATTGGGTCAGCGTCGCGGAAGTTTAGTCAAACTTTTATCTTTCCTTTTAAGCATTACTATTAGGAGTTGTGTTATGATGTTATGGAATTTATGAAGGCTATATGTTTTAAATTATTGTTGTGATGAATATTATGTAACGAATGGTTCAATTTGACTATGTTATGATAGTATGAATTTTAGTATGGATGATGTAACTCTTCAACTTGGTCTGGACGTCTAGGCCAGGTTTAGAGGTTACAAAGGGTTTCAAAGAGCCCTTGATTTTTTTCAAAAAAAATTAATTGAGCCTTTTTGAAAATAATTCAAATAAGTTCTCAAATGTTAAAATTTTCATCAATTAAGTCGTTTGATTAAAGGTTCCGGTCATTAATCATTATTGTGTTAATATGATTGTTTAACAAGCTAAGTCAGACATCATGATGTTGATATGGAAATAAGTATGTCTAGATTTATTTGAATATGGACAACAGTTGTCTATATTTATTATGTGCACAATTTAAAAAAAAAATTATTAAAACATTGTAAAAAATGGAAATAAAAATTATTTAAAAAAATTTATGTTTAGAATAAACTAAACAAATAGAAACCTATGTTGATTTGAATTTGGATAGTAATTTATATCTGAATTTATTTTGGACATAAATTTTTTAAAATCATTGAAATTTATTAAAAAACTGAAAAAAATATTATAAAATTATTTAAAATTAGAAATAATCTTATTTTTTTTTTCCAAAAGAGAAGGAATGAAAGGGAAATTGATTTCATTGGCAGGCCTATGATAATGACATTGAGCATTTGTTAATTAGGAGCTTTTGTCTTGAGCATTTGTTAATTAGGAGCTTTTGTCTTCTAACGAATAACATATTTGCATAAATTTTAGTTTTTAGCGATACATGTTTGCATAAAATCATTAAATTTGTACAAAT
Source organism: Gossypium stocksii (assembly GCA_020496765.1). Lineage (NCBI taxonomy): Eukaryota > Viridiplantae > Streptophyta > Magnoliopsida > Malvales > Malvaceae > Gossypium > Gossypium stocksii. Next base: position 34,927,347 of record CM035628.1, on the reverse strand, counting down.
AAAAATGCTAAAGAGGCCTAAGTAGAAGTGCAAGCCATTTCAATCTCGCAATTCTTCATAGTAGGACTTGTATTTTCTACTACAAACCCAGATTGATTTAATAATGCTGAAGACGTCGACTCTGAATAAGTCCATGTCGAACTCGAAACAGTGTTGGAACCGTAATCATTCTGCAGCGCCAGCATATGCTCAAATGGATTTGAAGGTTGAGGGATTTCGACTGCTCCATCTAACATTTTAACCACCATGCTCATCAATGGCCTCCGTTCAGGTCTATACTGAACGCACCATAAAGCCGTCTTCACCATTCTCTCCATGGTCTCTCTATTTCCCTCATCGATCTCGCAGGTTCCCATTAACTCTCCGATGTCGCCATTGCTCTCAATGTTCATCCACACCCATCTAGGGAACCACTCTTGGCTCTCCGGAACTTCGACGTTAAAGTTCTTCCGACGGCCGATTATCTCAAATAATAGCATCCCAAAGCTATAAACATCACACTTATGGGTTATTGGGTATGGCATCCAAAGCTCCGGTGCTGCATATCCTGGTGTTCCTCGACCGCCGGTCATGGTTATATGAGTGTTTTCCCTGTTGATGAGCTTGGCCAAACCAAAATCAGCAACTTTGGGACAGAATTTTGAATCTAAGAGAATGTTTCCAGGCTTTATGTCGTAGTGATTGATTCGTTGTTGACATTCTTCATGTAAATAAGCAATACCTTTCGCTGTTCCCACTGCAACTTCATGGAGTTTCTCGAATCCTAATATCTTTTCTTGGGTAAACAAAAACCTGTCAAGTGAACCATTTGGCAGGTATTCGTAAACTAAGGCCCTCAGGTTCTTGTCAAAGCAGAAACCGTAGAGTCGAACTAGGTTAAAATGATGAACTCTGCCGATTGTGCCCACTTCCGCCATGAATTGTTGCTCGATTCTTTTATCCGAAGTTCCATGGAGAACCTTGACAGCTACCATGGTTTCATTGTTGAGAACACCCTTGTATACAGCTCCGAAACCCCCTGAACCCAACAAAGTGGAGAAATTATCCGTGGCGATCCTTAGCTGGAGAGAGGTGAATCGGATTGGTTTCTCCTTTTCTATGTCGTTGAGGAATTGATCCATGGTTCCTGTTAGTTTCGGAAAGTGGAGAAGGGGAAGATGAGCAATTTTCTTTTGATACCATCTAATACAACTGAGAAGGAACATTAAGACAAGAATCATGATGACCACGATTACTGCAGATGGTTACAAGTGAATTTATGATCAGTTTGTTTCGACATATGGAAGAGGAGGAAGAAGAAGAAATTAATTAAAAGATTACCTATAGCTGTAATTCCTGAACTTAATGCCATTGATGATGATGAATAGAGATCGGAGATGGAACAAGAGAAGATGATGAAATGAACAATATCTTAGATGTCTAGCATTCGAAAGTAGAATTTCCATGATGGAGCAATGAGTGAATGAAATGAAATTTCGACCAAGGAGATAAGATCAATTTTTCCATGCCGAATTAAGAATGCTGACCAATTAATGCAGGCATTTAGAGCTGTGTTCCCCACGTAGACTGGACATAGATATAGCGACTTGCTTAATAAAATGTATATGTATATGATATTTAAAAAATAGGAAATAATTCATATTAAGATGTTAAAAATTAATGTATTTTGGTATTAATAAAATTTCATCACATTATTAAATTTTAAAGACAAAAAATGAATGTTTACTTTTTAAAAGGGGTAAGTGAATTCTTAGGAGATATCTCGTGCCATATTCTTGGATTTAGTAGAGTGTGTAATCTTGGGAGCTATTTGGGAGTACCTTTGTTTTATGCTAGAGTAACCAATAATTTTTTGTGCTTTGTGGTGGATAAAGTTAAGAGTAAATTGCAGAGATGGGATACAAGGTAGTTGTCTTTAGCTGATAGGGCCACCCTGACGCAATTGGTCTTACTGGCGATTCTCAGCTATTTCATGCAGTCAATGCTGATTCCTAAAGGTCATTATGGTGCGTTAGTTTGTTTGTGGGTCATCGAGTAATGGTAGGAAAGTGGCTTTGGCCAGTTGGGAGGATGTATGTTAGCCTCGGGAGCATGACTATCTTGGATTTCAAAAGTTGCAGGATCATAACACTTTCTTCATGATGAAGTTGGGTTTTAGAATTGTGGTTGATTCTAAAGCTCTCTGGGTATAGGTGCTTCAAGCAAAGTATGGGGTAGTTGTCGAAATTCCAGAAACTTTGTTCCGCAGTAGAAGCTCTTTTTTGTGGAGAGCCCTTACTAAGGTTTGGCCACTTATTCGGGAGAATTTGCTTTGGTTAGTGGGGGATGAGAGAAATATCAAGTGTTGGTGTGATCCATGGGTTTCGTATGTATGCCTCTCGTTAATCTGATTCCTGGACATGCTAGTCTTGATTTGGACTACTTGCTTAGTGATTTGGTTGCTGATAATGGTACTTGGAACCTTGATTTGTTTTGGCTCTGGTTGCCTGAAAGAATCATTCGAAAGATTATTAGGATACCCCCACCTCACTCAGCAGCAGGAGTTGACAGGATTATCTGGGGAGGAACAAGAATGGGTTCTTTCTCTGTTAAAAGTGCTTATTTGAGAATGTTCTTGGAAATAGAATGAAAATGTCTAGAAGATCCCTTGGAAGTTCAAAATCCCCCAAAGGGTTGATTTTTTGTTTGGCTCGTACTCAAGCAGAGATTACTCATCAATACATAGAGAGTCCATAGGAGCTTGTGTCATAGTTCGACGTATTGAGTTTATGGTCATATTTAAGAAGATGTGTTGCATGCTATAAGGGATTGCACTGTAGCAAGGAAAATCTGGAACCTTTTAATCCCTACTAATAGACTTTACAGGTTTTACCCTAGCAATCTATAGGAATGGCTCATTTCAAATTTGCAGAACCATTATGAAATTTGCTTTGGGGAGGTTGATTGGAAGTGTCTTTTTGGAATTATCATTTGGCGTATTTGGAAAAACTACAATTTTTCATCTTTCAGGAATGATACTAATAAAGTCTCGTATAGTTGGGCCAAACAATTTTTGATGTCTAATAAGAGGCCAATGGGTACGTTTCGGGCTTCGATCTTTTGCTCTAATTCATTTAGGAATGGGATATACTTGAATACAAATGGATCTGTTAGGCTTGAGGATGGTTCTACGGTAGTAGGAGGAGTTGTGAGAAACCGAAATGGGGAATGGGTCACTAGCTTCAATAGGTTATTGGGCAGCTGTTTAGTGCTTGAGGCTGAATTGTGGGGCATATTGGATGGACAAGACATATTAATTGATTGAGGTTTTGACAATGTATTGATCCAGACGGACAATCTTAAGGTGGTTATGGCCATTCAGGAAAGTCTTATACGAGGGTCAAATTTGGCTTTGATTGGGAGGATTCTTCGGCTATTGTTTGAGATTTGTCATTGGAATATTTGTCACATACCTAGAGAAGAGAACCATAAAGCTGATAGGTTGACCAAGTTGGCTCACTTGGGAAGTCTAAGAACTACATGTTTTTGAAATATCCCTATTTAGGGGTTTAGGCTTGTTAATATAGGTTGTCTTGTAATTTATTCTTCATCACAAAAAAAAAAAAAAAAAAAAAACATAAAATTATTATAATTATTATTTTTATTATACACTCAATCATATTTAATTTACTCTCCAACTCTAATTAAATTATTTTAAAACATAAATAATTACAATAAAGTAAAAAAAAAACTTCTACAAGTAGTTTATACGACTTTGAAATTAAGATTCTTTTTTACAAATTTTTAATTTCATCGTTTGTTGCCTTATCATTTATAAAATTTCGATATTATTAAAAAAGTGTCCCAATCAACAATTTCATTCATAATAAAAACTACAATACAATCATATTATTAAAAAAAAAAAAAGTCAATTTCCAATTGTAAATTCAATCATCACTAATCTCAAATAAGCTTTGTGAAAAAAAACTTTTGTTAAATCTACGATTTATAATTTTAGGTTGCAAAATGAAGAATTGTCTTTTATTATATATTATTGAAAAGTAATAATTTTATTGCTTTCAATCTTTAGTAATAAGAGTTATGTAATTTTTAAAGTTTTTATATTATTTGGTTTTGTTTGATACTTTTTATCTCCGTTTTATGGTCCATATAAGGGGTTTGTGGTTACTTCTCTCAATAATGTCGTCTCCGTAGCTTGAGCCTTGTTCTTTTTTGGAAGTATAATGTGACTTGCTACTACATTTAACACTTATTGGTATTTGATTTTTGTTATTTTAATTACTTAAGTTTTTAAATAATTTAATTAGAATTGGAGAGTGGATTGAATATGGATGGGTGTATAATAATAATTTCATGTCTTTAAAATTTGGTGATGTGGCGATATTTTATTGGTGTCTAAAAATAATAGTTTTTAGAATAATTCTAACACAAGTTATTCCCCGTAAAAATAATATGTAATAAATAACATATGATATGAAACTAATTAATGATAACACATGAAATATATATGATATTAAAATAAAATAGATTAAATTATGAGTAAAGTGGAATTTAAACACGTAAATACATTGGATTAAGAATATTACATGCACTGCAATTGTTTATCCTTAATACCATCAATCTTTAGTTGATATCAAATTAATTTGTAATACTAACTCAATCTATAACTTTATCGATACTAAATTGTGGCACACCCACAATGTGGGTGAAAAATAAAATTATGTAAAAAAATATATTTATAAAAAATTAATATAAATAACAAATTAGTCTTCGAATGAAATGATGAAGTATAAATCAATGAAAACAATAAAGACTTGGGTTCAAATCTTTTTTTTGTGAAAGATATAAGGAAACAAAAACACCTTTAAAGTAATATAATTTATTTTATAAAATAAGAGTATTTTTTTCATTAATCAATTGAGATGGTGCCCAATTGATTCGTACGCCAACTCAATCAAATGCTTAATATATAATATAGATATACAATTTATGGAGCTAATAAAAAATGCATTATAGCATTAAAATGGAAAAAGTAATTGAAATATATATATATATATATATATATATATTTGGTTTCATGATAAATGTAACACCCCAATACTCGGCCTAGAAGTTTAAACCCAATCCCGGAGGTTACATTGGCTACCAAAAGTGGCGGAAACAAAAACTCTAATTCAAACCAAGAAAACCTTTTTGTTCATTATGTTTGAAACAATATTAAACCGGCGTCAAACATTCAGAGATAAAATCCACAGTTTCTAAAGTTCAGTCCAAATAACACCTTACGAAAGTCCAACATAAAAACTTATACCATAGTTTATAATCGTTTTACAAACCAACTTGAAATTAACCGTACAAAACTTATGAAATTTTACTTAAACCGAATCAAACCATATTTTTCTGAGACCTCCGGTATGCCGAGTCTAGCTCCAAAACATGGAAAGTACCTAAAAGGAAAAACACTGAAGAGATGAGCTACACAAGCTCAGTGTGAGTCTGAAACACGAACAGATGGCAAAAGACGGAGCGACATAATAAATACTTCAGACAAGCATATGTATAAAAATATCATTTACGAAAGTCTCAGTCGGTGTGTCAAATACAATATCAAACCACAGAAATGATATTCCAATCATACACCATAATCAGAACATATTACATGACATTAACTATATTGTCAATAACCAAAAGTTCACAAAAACAGACAAAATGTTCTGACAAACAGACGTATATTCAGATGCGAACGAATGCACAAGTCAAAATCCCACCCTACCAACCAAACACCACTTCGTCCATCCAGCACACTACATAAGGGCTATGGTAGGCTAGTCCATCATGCACACTACGTAGAATCATAATAGGTTCATCCACCCTATACACCACAAACGTGGAACTATGCCACTTGAGTAACTATATACAGTTGAGCTGATATACGTATAGGATAGTGCGATAAATCGCTATACAAAAGTATCTTAGTTAAAACTGCTAATTCTATCTTCCTTCTCTTCATAGCCAGAACCTAAAATTTTCATGCTATGCAACAATGCACACATTATGCAAAAATCATATAGAAATGGACATTAACATTTCCAGTTAAACAGATTCAGATTTGATTACACTTGTATTCTAATATTCAGTTACAACAACAATAATAAACTCATACTTATTCATCACATAAACGGGCAATAAAATTAAATCCCATAAATGCACATATATACATTAATCAAACTAAACCGAGTTCCAAACACACTTACCGAGGCTTAAATGAGGTTCGGATTACACGAAACCATAAAATAGATAGTTTATGACTCAAAACAAAAATTATGTAAAATAGGGCCATATGGTCGTGTGCCCCGACCGTGTGGAAGTGTTTAGGCCATGTGGAGGCCTACATACCTATGTAGAGAAGACACACACCCATGTGACCAAGTTACACAGCCGTGTGAGTAGCCCGTGTAACTTACTGTCCAAAAGTGCCAAAAATAAATAGCAGAGGAGACATGACCGTGTGGAGACCTCACACGCCCGTGTGGGGACACATGCCCGTGTGGCTAGGCCGTGTGGTACCAAATATCATCAAAAACCTTAAATTTCCAATTGCACACTGTAACACCCCAAAGCTAGCCTAGACGTTATGGCCGAATTTGGTGGCGTCACATAAGAGTGTTTTTGGAAAACATTTCATCTATCAAAACTTGTTCAAATTATTATCTTTTCTTAGCCAGAAAATATGTATTGATTGATTTCTTGAAAACATTTATTTATCTCGGAAGCTTTGAAATCGTTCATTCATGCGAAAATCTTTAATTAAGTTTTAAAACGCATTTGCAGTGTCGCGATTTATAAATCAATAAAAATAAAAATTTAAAATCCCAAAATATAAATAAAAAGGTCGGAGTCCAAATTACATAAATAACCTAAATATAATAAAACTAGTACAGTCATAAAAGTCATTAACTGTAGCAAACTTCTTAGTGGTCACCATCAAGCCCTCCGCTGCACCGATCCATCTACTGCTGGGGATTACCTGACAGATAAATAAATAAAGGGGTGAGTTTTCGCAAACTCAGTGTGTACATCCCTACAGTATAACATGGATATAAATAGATATCAATTAATTAGTCATAAATCAGGCTTGAGCCCTTAAAAGATATAGCGTAGGCCTTAGCCCACTCAGAACAAAATCAGATATATTCGGGCCTTGGCCCATACAGATATATATGCAAATCAGATCAGAACAGTACATACCCACCAACCCTGCACACCATCTCCGTCCACCCTACACACCTTGTGGGGATAAAATCAACCTACCCAACACACTAAGCATATGGATAAAATCAATCCATCCAATCCTACACGCCATGTGGTACCGTAAAACGACACATGTCAAATAAATGTAGCATTAGCTGCCAGATAATCGCCTAAAAGCCTTTCAGTCTTCCCTCTCTTCAATATCAAACCCACCTCAATGCAATGTAGCATAAATAATATCATGGCATGCTTTCATACAGTACACAGGTCATACAGATATATATATCAAATCAGAATCAGTATAGATGCTAAATATAACATACTATCAAATATAGTTACTTTATATCACATTACAGAATAGGGGTCTCAGTATCGTTTACTGACCCTTTAACAGGTTACAGTTGACTAGGGCGACCCGTGCAACCTTTCAGGACAATTTAGATTAATGGGCTCACACGCCCATGTGGTCTTCCGTGTGGATCACACGACCTGGCCCAGATCCCACACGTCCGTCTGGTTCACTCGTGTGGGCCCACACTCCCGTGTGGCCTATACGGCCCAATTGGTCTAGCTCGTACCTCGTACACGGCCTAGCCAGCCTCACACACCCGTGTCCGTCGTACCCGTATGGCACGTGCACGGCTTGGCTTGTCAATCACACGGTCGTGTCTCACCACACGGCCTCCATACGGGCAGTCCACAGGCCGATGTGGCATCGACAGTTTCATTTTCAACTTTCGCTGAAACGCGATTGCAATGCAATCGGAGTATACACCTAGTTCATTTTCGATGTTAACACTATTTTGAGCACTTTAATATCTATAATCTGTACCCATAACCTTTTAGAACCCAAAACAAAGTCTAAATTGAGTAAACGCAAAACCACAATTTGGCTTACCACTACCGACAAACACTACTCCGATTCTAACTCGTCGAATCGTTGATTTCTAGCCTTCTGATTAACTCCTAATCAACAGTAAAACCAACCTCCATTATCATTTAACTCATTAAATGATAGCATCAAAAGAAAAAAAATCACTTACCTAACGATCGTGATTAAAAGCAAATCGCAAAGAGGACAAAATGTAGGAAAAATCGTGAAAAAAAATAAGAAGAATTACCAAAATTTCGGCAGCAAGACTAAAGATTAAACGTCAAAAGGAATAGAAAATAGTTTGTTTTGTGGATTTCGATAAACAAAAAGAATAATGATCAGATTTTTTGGTAACCCCTAATTCTCCTCACTACTCTATTATTCAATATTAGACTCAAACTCAAACTCCTTCACAGTGCACATCAAAACTTAATGCCTCCGTGACAACTCGAACACAAGACCTCCTACCTACCAACACTCTATTTAACCACCAGACCAGCAGGCCCATTCTGTTATGTTTTTACCAACTTTTAACTAAAAGCTTTATTACCAAGAGTTAGGCTTCATTCAATAAAAACCCAAATTTAGCCTAAGTCTTGGCTCGAACTTAGGACCTCTAACACACAACCAGAACACATAACCACTAAAGTAGACAAATATTTGTGTCCAATTAATGCAAAAACAAATTCAAATATTTTTATGTTTAACAAATCACAAAAGCCAAAAGTACAAAAATTTGGGGCATTACAACTCTACCCCCTAAAAGAAAATTCGTCCCCGAATTTTACCTGATCAGAAGAGGTAAGGATATTGCTGTCGCATAGAATCCTCTGGCTCCCAAGTAGCCTCTTCAGTGCTCTGATTTCGCCACAGCACCTTTACTAAGGGTATAGATTTCCTGTGTAGTACCTTCACATCATGATCTAAAATCTGCACGGGCTCCTCCTCAAATGTCTGATTCGGTCTAATCTCAATATCCTCTACAGGCACAATGTGCATGGGATCAGAACGATAACATCTCAACATAGAGATATGGAATACATTATGAATACGATCTAACTTTGAAGGTAGCTCCAACTGATATGCAACTAGTCCCACTCGCTTTAGAATCCGGTACGGCCCAATAAATCAATGACTCAGCTTGCCCTTGCAACCGAACCTCAGAACCTTTTTCCATGGCGAGACCTTAAGGAAAAGCAAGTCCCCCAATGACATACTCAATGTTCTTCCTCTTCAGATCAGTATAGGACTTCTGTCTATCAGAAGCCGCTTTTAGACACTCTTGAATCAAATGGACTTTATCCTCAGTCTCTAATACCAACTCTGGACTCAGAACACGCTGCTCACCCAACTCAGTCCAACACAAAGGAGTGCGACACTTACGACCATATAGTGCCTCGTAAGGTGCCATCTGTATACTTGATTGATAGCTGTTGTTGTAAGCGAACTCTGCTAGAGGTAAGTACTCCTCCCGACTACCTCGAAAATTAATGATGCAACCTCTCAGCATGTCTTCCAATATCTGTATCACCCTCTCTGATTGCCCATCTGTCTGAGGATGAAAAATAGTACTGAAGTCTAAACAAGAACCCAGAGCCTCATGAAGCTTCTGCTAGAATCAATACATAAAACGAGATCCCTATTGGAAATGATCGATACAGGAACCCCATGCAGCCACACTATCTCTGAGATATAAAGCTTTGCTAGTTTTTGTAGGGAGAAATCCATCCTAACAGGTATGAAGTGAGCTAACTTGGTCAATCGATCTACGATGACCCATACAGAATCCTTCTTAGTGGGTGTTAGAGGTAATCCACTAATGAAGTTTATCGTCACTCGATCCTATTTCCACATCGGTATCTGTACTGACTGTAGCAAACCCGAAGGCAACTGATACTCAGCTTTAACCTGCTAACAAATTAAACAATGAGCAACAAAGTTGATCACTTCCCATTTCAACCTTGGCCACTAGTACAACTCTCGAAGATCTCTGTACATCTTATTCCTACCGGGATGCATAGCATAAAGGCTACTATGCGCTTCCCTCAAAATTGTCTGTCTTAAGTCCTCATTATTAGGTACACAGATTTGTCCTTTGAAACACAAAACCCCATCATTATTAAGCCCAAAATCTGAAGTAGTCCCATTCTCATTTGTCAAAACTGTAACTCAAGAGTCTTATCCTCTAATTGCGTAGCTCTAATCTGCTCAATTCATGTTGGCTTCACTTGCAACTCAGCCAGTAAACTCCCATTATCATATAAACTCAATCGAGCAAACAACGCTCTCAGATCGGTCACAGCCCTACACATTGGCCTTACCAAGATGATACTCGATGCTACAGTCATAATCCTTAAGCAGCTTAACTCCTTCTGTGTGAGAAGATACTTGAGGCTCTTGTGATCATTGTAGATGGTGCACTTCTCACTGAACAGGTAATGCCTCTAAATCTTAAGGGCAAAAACCACTGCAGCTAACTCTAAATCGTGCATCGGATAATTAACCTCATGAGTCTTGGGCTATCGAGATGCATATGCTACAACCTTTCCGTCTTACATCAGAACACAACCCAAACCCACATGTGACGTATCATTGTATACCACAAAGTCCTTACCAGGCTCAGGCTGTATCAACACTAGAGCCTGTATCAAAATCGTCTTAAGCTTCTCAAAGCTCTTCTACTGTGCATCAGTTTAAACAAAAGGAACTCCCTTACACAGCAGCTTAGTTAGCAGTGCTGCGATCAAAGAGAACCCTCTACAAAACGACGATAATATCCTGCTAACCCTAGAAAACTACAAATTTTCGATACATTCTTCAGCTATTTCCAATCCAGTACAACCTCAATCTTTCGAGGATCCATACAAATCGCCTTAGCGGATACCACATGCCCTAAGAATGTCACCTCTCGAAGCCAAAACTCACATTTAGAGAACTTTGTATATAGCTGTTTCTCCTGCAAAGTCTGCAGAAGAACCCTAAGGTGCTCATCGTGCTCATCCTCCGTCTTAGAATAAACTAGAATGTCGTCAATGAACACTACCACGAACCGGACCAAGTAGGGTTGAAACACTCAGTTCATCAAATCTATAAATGTCGCTGGTGCATTAGTCAACCCAAATAGCATAACTAGGAACTCGTAATGTCCATACCGAGTCCTAAATGTCATCTTATGCACATCGACCTCCTTTACTCTCAACTAGTGATAACCTGACCACAGATCAATCTTTGAGAACACTGACGCCCCTCTGAACTGGCCGAATAGATCGTCTATCCTCGAAAATGGGTATTTATTCTTAATTGTCAACTTATTTAACTAACAGTAGTCGATACACATCCTCATCGCACTGTCATTTTCCTTTATAAATAGAACAGGTGCTCCTCATAGAGACACACTGGGACGAATAAACCCACGATTCAACAGCTCCTGAATCTGAGCATTAAGTTCTATTAGCTCCTTCGATGCCATACGATAAGGGGTGATAGACACCGGAGCCGTACCAAGAATCAGATCAATCCCAAATTCCACCTCTCCACTCGGAGGTAAACCTGGTAGTTCCTCTGGAAACACATTTGGAAAGTCCCTCATACTGCGGATGTCTTTAACCGAAGAGTCCCCAATATCCAAAACACTGATGTAGGCTAAGAACGCCTTACATCCCTTTCTTACTAACTTCTTTGCTACCAACGCAGATATCACATTAGTCAGAAAATTTCATCGTTCCTCAATCACGAATATCTTATTATCCTCCTCGGTCCTCAGAACAACCCTCTTTTCAGCACAATCCAAACTCACACGGTGCTTCACCAACCAGTCTATACCCAGAATTAAGTCAAACTCCCTAAACGAAAGTTTCACCAAGTCAGCTAGAAATATCGTCCCTTGAACCTCCAACGGAACATCTCTAAACAATTTACTAACTCTAGTAAACTGCCCCAATAGACTCACCACTGAAATCTCACTAATAGTTCTCTCATAAGGTATTCTCCAGGTCTCAGACACAGAGCATGCAATATAGGAATGTGTAGAACCTATGTCTATCAGTGCAACATAAGGTACATTAAAAATTAGGAACGTACCCGTGATGACGTCTGAAGTATCTCCATCCTCACAACGACATGTAACATAGACTAGTGCAAGTTGCATTGCCTCAGTCGGCCTAGCACCTCTGCCCAGTGCTCTCTGACCTCGATTTATACCGTTACCAACCCTAGCTTATCCTCGGCCCTTAGATGGCTACTGTACCCCTCTCGGCGTCTGTACAGTCTCAACAACTGGAGCTTGCATCTGATTACCCCTCAGTGGACAATCTTTAACTCAGTGCTTAGTAGACCCGCACCTCAAACATGCTCCAATCACTCTCCAACACTCACCTGGATGGCTCCTATTACAGTGCTGAAAAATAGCCACCCAGTAGGAACAACCACAGTAGGCTCAACTCTTATGGGCCCGTTAGTCTGAGCCTTTTTCTTAGGCCCCATAGCAGTATTAGAAGGCTCTGGATCCCTCTTAGCCTTCCCTCTATCACGGTTTTAGCGCTCAGTGTGCTTCACCTCCTCAGATATCTTGGCCTTTTCGACCAAGGCTAAGAAATCCCGCTCCCTCTGTAGAGCTATCAGAACACGCAAGTTGTCGTGGAGACCATCCTCAAATCACACACAGTACTCATACTCAGTCGCCACCTTACCTCTTGCATAACGGCCCAGTCTAAAAAATTTGGCCTCATACTCGGCCATAAAATAGTCCCCCTAAGTGAGATTCAGAAATTCACGTCGCCTCGCATCAGTTTAGTTGGCTCCTAAATACTTGCTCTAAAAAGCCAACTTAAACAAGTCTCATGAAAACCGATCGTGCTGAGTGTCCTCCTTAACCGTGAGCTACCATTAATATGCCTCGTCACAAAGCAGTGATACAGCCCTTTAAATTTCTACTCATCAGTGAAATCAAATTCATCCATAATGCACTCTGTGGCCTCCACCAGTACTCAGCCACGTTAGGAGCAACTCCAACGATGCCCCTAAATATCTCAGCCCCATTGGACTGGAACCGTTCCGTAACTGACCCATGGCCCCTAGATCTAGTGTTGGGCCCAGCAACCCACTCTAAACTCTGAAGCATGGCCTGGGATAGTGTGTCGTCCCCGACCGTATGATCATATGGTCCTATCCCAGTATCAGTCGTAGGTGATAATGGTGTCTCACTAGCATCCATCACCGGTGTAGTATCAGAAGCGAAGGACTCAACTTAAGCTCCTCTACGGACTCTACATCAGCCTCTAGTACCCTATCCACGAGTATCGTGTGTGCTTATCTTCAATATCAAATTATTTGTATTAAAAGTTTTATACAGATTAGTTTACAGTATACAATATAGTATCAGAGTTTCAGAGTCAGTTTTTGCTAGTAAAAGTCTCACTACAGTTTTCAATTTACACTACCTAAAGTGTTTCAGTAGAATCCTACCTAAGTACTCTTAGAATACAGTTTCAGTTAGATCAAACAGATTTTCAGTATATACAAAGCATGCTTTCAGACAATATATATCAGAATTTCAGAATACTTACAGGATCGGCGTCGGAGGCTTGATGTACCACATACTCGTTATCAAAACTATGTCAAATCTTTTCCCAAACCATTTCTCAAAAACCATTCTTTAAAACCCAAAAACCACAACCGAGTTTTGTAACCTGGTTTTGATACCACTAAATATAACACCCCAAACCCAGCCAAGACGTTACGGCCGAATCTGGTGGCGTCACATAAGAGTATTTTTGGAAAACCATTTTGACTATCAAAACTTGTTCAAATTATTATCTTTTTTTAGCCAGAAATTATGTATTGGTTCATTTGCTTGAAAACATTTCTTTATCTCGAAAGTCTTAAAATCGTTCATTAATGCGAAAATCTTTAATTAAGTTTTAAAATGCATTTGCAGTGTCGCGATTTATAAATCAATAAAAATAACAATTTAAAATCCCAAAATATAAATAAAAAACAGTCGGAGGCCAAATTACATAAATAACCCAAATATAATAAACCTAGTAAAGTCATAAAAGTCATTAAACATAGCAAACGTCTTAGTGGTCACTATCAAGCCCTCCGCTGCACCGATCTATCTACTGTTGGGGATTACCTGACAGATAAATAAATAAAAGAGTGAGTTTTCGCAAACTCAGTGTGTACATCCCCACAGTATAGCATGCATATAAACAGATATCAGTCAATCAGTCATAAATCAGGCCTAAGCCCTTAATAGATAAAGCGTAGGCCTTAGCCCACTCAAAACAGAATCAGATATATTCGGGCCTTGGCCCATACAAATATATATGCAAATCAGATCAGAACAATACATACTCACTAACCCTGCACACCATCTCCGTCCACCCTACACACCTTGTGGGGATAAAATCGACCCACCCCGCCCTACACACCAAGTATGGGGATAAAATCAACCCATCCAACCCTACACACCATGTGGTACTGTAAAACGGCACATGTCAAATAAATGCAACATAGTTGCTAGATAATCGGCTAAAAGCTTTTCAATCTTCTTTCTCTTCAATATCAAATCCACCCCAATGCAATGCAACATAAATAATATCATGGCATGTTTTCATACAGTACATAGGTCATACAAATATATATATATATATATTAGAGCAGAATCAGTATAGATGCTAAATATAACATGCTATCACATACCTTTATTTTATCACATTATAGAATAAGGGTCTCAGTATCGCTTACCAACCCTTTAACAGGTCACAGTCGACTAGGGCGACCTGTGCAACCTTTCAAGATAATTCAAACTAATGGGCTCACACGCCCATGTGGCTTGCCCATGTGGGCCCACGCGCCTAAATTGGCCCTGCCTGTGTGGATTACATAACCTGGACTAGATCCCATACGCCCGTGTGGTTCACCTGTGTAGGCCTACACTGCCCAATTGGCCTAGCCCGTGCATTGCACACGGCCTAGCTAGCTTCATACGCCCGTGTCTATCGTGCTCATGTGGTATGCTCAAGGCCTAGTTCGTCGATCACATGATCGTGTCTTGCCACATGGCCTCCACACGGGCAGTCCACAAGCTCGTGTGGCGTCGACAGCTTCATTTTCGGCTTTTGCCGAAATGCGATTTCAATGCAATCGGAGTACACACCTGGTTTGTTTTCGACATTAACGCTATTCTAATCACTTTAATATCTATAATCAGTATCCACAACCTTTTAGGACCCAAAACAAAGTCTAAATCGAGTAAACGCAAAACCACAATTCAGCTTACCACTACCGACGAACACTACTCCGATTCCAACTCGTCGAATCATTGATTTCCAGCCTCCTGATTAACTCCTAATAAGTAGTAAAACCAACCTCCATTATCATTCAACTTATTAAACGATAACATCAAAAGAAAAAAAAATCACTTACCCAACGATCGTGATTAAAAGCAAATCGCAAAGAGGGCAAAATGTAGGAAAAATCGTGAAGAAAAAGAAGGAGAAGAATCACCAAAATTTTGGCAGAAAGACTAAAGATTAAACGTCAGAAAGAAAAAAAAATAGTTTGTTTTCGGGATTTTGAAAAACAAAAAGAATAATGATCAGATTTTTTGGTAACCCCTAATTCTCCCCACTACTCCACTATTTAGTATTAGACTCAAACTCAAACTCCTTCACAGCGCACAGCAAAACTTAATGCCTCCGTGACAACTCAAACACAAGACCTCTCACCTACCAACACTCCACTTAACCACCAGACCACCAGGCCCATTCTGTTATGTTTTTACCAACTTTTACCTAAAAGCCTTATTACCAAGAGTTAGGCTTTATTCAATAAAAACCTAAATTTAGCCCAAGTCTTAGCTCGAACTTAGGACCTCTCACACACACCCAAAACACATAACCACTGAAGCAAACAAATATTTGTGTCCAATTAATGCAAAAACAAATTCAGATATTTTTATGCTTAACAAATCACAAAAGCCGAAAGTACAGAAATTTGGGGCATTACACACACGACCGTGTGGACCGCCTGTGTGTGCACACGCTCATGCAGCCATCCGTGTGGTCATGAAACTATATCGAAATAGCCTGAAAATCATGTTTTTGATGTTAAAACGATCCTCAACCCTTGGTAACCCAGAATTATGCTAAAACATATAGAATTTAATGTAATTCAATAACAATACGATACTTCAAATAACCAATTTCAGAAACACACAAGACACTATCTAATTCCACCGCAATTCAATACTGAAGTTAAACCATTTCAAAACACACACCTTAGAACGCGATATCAAGCACCAAGGATCAATCGATTCGCTCTCACCAAACTATTTGGAAACCTTAATTTTACACGTAAACTTAAACTATAAGAACTTCAATTAACAAATAATAGAAACAGAAGCAATTATATCATAAACCTTCATGAACAAAACTTACACGCTTTACTTCCGATAAAACGAAACACACAAGGACGATCAGTCTTGACAGACAACACGTAACGTGAGTGTAAAACGAAAGAAACAAGAAATCAAAAGAACTGAAATTTGGGGAGAGAACTGAAAAATAACAGAGGGAATGGAAAAGAACGTGAAACTAAAAAAAAACTCCTCTTACAGATTTTAAAAGTAAATCTTTAAAAATTAAAAAACCAAAACCAAAACAAATTAATTCTTCAAAACACACATGAGGAATCAAACTCGAAACCCAAAGGTAAACTAACACACTCATCACCACTGAGCCAACAAGCTCATTCTAACATTAAAACGCAAAAACCCACTCAAGTGCTCGACCTATTCAATGACCCTAACCACAACCTCAAAATTTCTAACCTTAAATTCCGGGGTATTACAGTAAAATCAAGATTGTATTAATTCAAATGCCATGGTTCAAAACATGCAAATTTTTATTTGTTTTAAAAAAAAAACTAAAATAAAGTATTATCAAATAATATATTTTATTTTAATTATAGAAATATTTTATAATTTTTTAATTGAGTTAATGTTAATTTATGTCCAAATAATACGTGACACTAACACAATAAAAAACTTAAATAACATATAAATGAAATTATTTCTTGATTTTCGTAGGTGGTTTTAAGTTTTAACTTATTCAAATTGATATGTAATATTTTTTTGGCTGTTTTTTTACACCTAAATACTATTAAAAATTAAATTATATTCTTAAATAAATTATTATTATTATTATTATTATTATTATTATTCTTCTTCTTCTTCTTCTTCTTTTACCCAGTCCAGATCATTTACATTTCATTATTCATAAAATATTTAAATGTTATTTTCTTTTGAGGATTATGAAATAAATTATTAAAAACTGAGATTTATATGTAAAAAAAGTCTCAACCAACATTGATAAAATGAGTTCTTCGATACATAAAATTTGACTTTATGTAATTTTATATATAAATTTTTTATTTGATTTGATTTTTATAAATTATTAACATCATTATCGACATAATATTATTTTAGGTGTATATTACATATATAAATAACTATATTTATCTAATATGAAAATAAACAAATGTATTTATTTAAGTGTGTACAGTTAGATTATAGTCAAAGTCTCGTACATATATTTATATCATGTATTTATATCACAATCAAAATTACATGTAATAATTAGACAAAAAATTCATGTATTACATTACAATTTTAATTAAAATTTTTGTTTGGGGGGGAGACATAGATATGTAAATTTGAGATGTACCTTATTATACATACATACATTAACAATCAATTCCGACCGCAAAAGCATACTGACTTATTTGATCCAATTTTAATAGGGGAGAGTTGAGAATTGGCCATTCCAAATTATAAATTGGAAAGCCCACTTAGTGCATGCCTTTGCTTTGGGCTTACTAATCCATTTTTCCATATTTTCTTCCTCCATCTCAATTTTTTTAAGAAAAAAAAATTCTTCCTACCTCAACTAAAAATTAGGACTGAATATTGAACCGAATCGAGTAAAAGAATTTCGAGTTAGTCAAGTTAACGAATCTTATTTTAGTAATAGAAACAAATCCTATTATTTATACTCAATGTTACATTTACATGGACCGATTATTTAACTAATAGACGAAATACAAGATTATTTAACTACATAAATGAATATAATAATTTTGCCTTTTAACTTAATGAATAAACATGTATCAAAATGAAGTAGTTTTGTCTTTTCTTATTCGGATTTTCGAATAACTCGAATTGTGCAATTTATATTCGAGTTAAACCGAAAAACTTAATTTTTTGTACAAATTAATCCAAATAACTTGATTAACTCAAATAAATCAAACTATTTAATTTAAATTTTAAATTTTTATCAAATTTTTCGAATAAAATTAAATTTTACTCACCCTACTAAAAATTATATATGTTAAACGAATTTTATGCTATTTGGTAGTAACCCTTTCTTTTCAGCTTTTTCTGCTCTAATGGGTTTTTTTTAACTTCTCATATCAGAAATAACTACAACCATATGTAATGGAACAGCTTCTACTATAGCAAACTTCAAATTTCCAAAAACCCATTTATATAAACTTTTTGACCTTTCCCAATGCTGGCCACTACTCTAAAGAAATCAAACTGACTGCTTACAATTACTTTCTTGTAGAAGTTAATCAAACTTTTGAAGATCTTGGATTAACTGATCAAGAATAAACCCTATATAACATTCAAATGATTCAATGTTTCAACCTTACATTCCTATCAATACCACATTATTTCCTATAATAATTGAAAACCCAATTCTTCATGCAACTCAAAGGGTAAAAAGAGCTTTTACCACTTGATCAAAAATCCATTTCAACAATTATGAGATCCTTACTTTCCTATAATATAAACAAAAAATTGCACTTCTCTAGGAGTTTACCCCAACTAAAAAAAATCTACCAACAACCAAAATTTCAACACAAAATAGAAAAACCCAAAAGAAAAATGAAATGTCAATAGAATAACATTCAATGAACTAAAAACAAATTTTACATGATAAATGGTTTGGATGAGTAAAAATAAAAGAGAAGACAAGAGAAAAGAAAGAGAAATAATAATAGAAATAAATAAAATAATAATAATGTCACCGATGTGTAAAGGTTAAATATTAATTTTTTTAGATTATAATTAAATTGATACAATATATAAACATTTAGGATTAAATTCGTTACTATGTCAGTTACTGAATTGTCATGTCATCTTTTTATAATATTTATAATTTTTTATAGTTGGATGACCATAAAAGACAAGTATCAAATGTGTGTATATGTATTTGATGTGAATCTATGCACTCATAATCATATTAGATTATTTATTTGATATAAATACAAATACTTTCTAAAAATCACATCATCCGTTAACCATGAGGTTGGGGTTTCGATACTTACTCATGAGAATAGAACATATTTCATAATCACTAGTTTACCTTTTCGAAAAGTATCTATAATAAGAGGATTAATCATTATTACCGGCAGTGAATACTCTGATTTTGATTAAAAAATATTTTTAAAAAGAAAAATAAATAACATGTTCTAAATAAGATTAAATTTGCCAAAAACATATCGGTGTTTGAGGTTTTAGAATTTAAAATGCCCGAATTTTAAGTCTTACAATCCAATTTAAATATATTTGTAATTGGGTTAACAATTTGTACCGATTGTAATGCTTATAATTGAGAAATGTAATTGTAGGTTAAGAAATTAACCAAAATTGAGGTTTCTTGGATGATTAATTAAATTTAGTTGGCAAGAATGTGCCGTGTTTGGCTGATGTGATGGTTAATTATTTTTATACAAAC
Source organism: Gossypium stocksii (assembly GCA_020496765.1). Classification (NCBI taxonomy): domain Eukaryota; kingdom Viridiplantae; phylum Streptophyta; class Magnoliopsida; order Malvales; family Malvaceae; genus Gossypium; species Gossypium stocksii. The sequence continues at coordinate 34,907,418 of CM035628.1, read as the reverse complement.
TTGTAATAAATGTTATCTGCTCCTTTTACCCTAATGATTGAAAAACTGTGTATTTTATTATATTATCCAATGGATTTATCCTCATCCTGTTTTTGACAAGATGACTTGGAAAAAGGCATTGCCATGCATGTTTTGAATTAACATAAGACAAATAATATGCGCTTTTATCTGTAATCAATTAATTATTTTGTGATTCCAGTTTATTATTAAGTGTTTGGTGCATTTGTATTCTTAATACAATTTAAATTTAAATTTTAAAAATAATATTATTAAAAAAATAATTATAAATCTCGAATATAAACTATAAAATACACAAAAGAAATATAAAAAAATTAATTTTAATTTTAACAGTTTTGTATCATGTTTTACATGTATGTACATAGACCCTCCTGGATTAATGGAAGAAACAGAGAAGACTACTAGTATCATGACAAGAATATTTATTGAAAAATGAGTTTGGAATTTAGTTGATTAGTCCCGTTAGTTCTTACAATTATTTTTAAAAGGTCATATTAACAAGTTTTTTAAATTTGAGTTTTAGTGTTTGTAATTAAATAATAATGACATACAAGGGCTAACTAATTACATGTTTGTCAATAGCTTGAATTATTTTTCACATCTTAAAAATGAGGTTAGAAGAATTGAGTTTGTAAAAATATTAAGAGAGGTTATACCTCGATTTAAAATGTTGTCTTCGTGCATTTGTAAAATAAATCGAAGGTTTTTGAAACGGATACTTATATTAGGGTCATAAATAATTAATTTAAAGTATTAAAATAATATAATCAAGTTTTATTATATTAATTAATCTAAAATGAAATTTGATTACAAGGTTTAATTTAAAAATAGTGTATTTTAATTGAGTTAGGACCTAAGTGTAAAAGAAGAGAAATAGGGAGTGACCAAAAGGGTAAATTACCCAATTTTTAGGAAATTAGTCTTCTACCAGGAATTCCCACCGTCTTCTTCTTCCCTCTTCTAATCTAAACCCACATCCTAAGTTCCAAGACAAAGAACTTCAAGAAATTAATTATGTTTATGTTAGAAATTATGTCAATTAAGTAGTTTATTTACTAATTTAATAAAGCTATGTATATAATTATCAAGAAAAGTAGTTTTAATATAAATTTTAGTTGAAGTTATGAAATATGGTAATTTACAATAATAGTGGAAAAAGGATTAAATTATAAAGTTAATAAAGTATGTCATGCAATTGTATAAAATGGAAAGAGGGCTTAAGTGAAAAAGTGTTAAAATCATGGTGTTATATGTGATAAATGTGTAAACTATTAAAGAATATGTAAGTTGAGTACCTTATTTTCAACAAACTAGGGAAAAGTCACAACTTGAAATAAATATATACAGTTAAAAAATAAAATTAAGCAAGAAATAATCTTTTGGCTTAATGGTTAAGAGCTAGCTTCTCTCCCTTGTCATCTTAGGTTAGAACCCCTCATTCCTTTTTTATTTCATAATTCTGCCAAAAACGCCCCAAAACATATTTATATGATTAAGCATAAAAAATAAATAAGAAATGAGTAATATGCTCAATGGCTAAAGGTTTACTTCTCCTAAGAAGTCCTAGGTTCAAACATCATTTCTCCCATTTCTTTTCCCTTTTATTTTCAGCAACCTTGGATAAAAGCCACAATAAAATATATGCTGTCAGGAATAAAAACTAACAAGAAATGGGCGATAGCACCAGTGATTAAGTGTTAGGTTCCCCCTTGAAAACTTGAGTTTGAGCCTTCTCCTCCTCCCTTTTCATTTTAATTCCAAATTTCGATAAAATATTGGAAAAATTGCAAGTACAACCCCTAGGGTTCACAAACCCTAGAAATTTAAATAATTATTTCCTAATTAGAATTCATATCTTGCCCTTCATCAATAATAGAATTAGAATTCCACCATATTTTTCTCTTCTTTTCCTAATTAGATTTTCATATTGCTCCATTTTCAAGTCCTAATAGAATTTGCTCTCCATCTTTCTATTTATTCTCTTTTTAGTTTCTTTCCTTTTTCTTTACACCATATTTTCATCTTAGTTGTTGATAATTATTTTGCTTTCCTAAATCAAATCATATTACTGTCAATAACATCCCTACCTGTAAATTAAAGCTGCTAGTACGCTGTGGTGAAACCACTCATTGTTGCAAATAAAAGCTACTGATACAATATGAATAAACCACTCAAAAGGTGCAGATAAAAGCTACTTAAATGATGTGGACAAGCCACTCAACAATGCAGATAAACTGCTCAACTTCCTCCGTTCATATCGTCCCACCCCATGCAATGCAATATGACCTACTCAAAACATATCAATATAGTAGCATTTAATATGCTTTTAATAAAATATTAGGATAGCAATTATTATGCTTATAACAATTCGGTTCAATGGCACATATTATGCTTATAACAGTTCGGTTCAGTGGCAAATATTATGCTTATGACAGATTGATTCAGTAGCAAATGAAATGCTCATCATGTGTTTGATTTAATGGTAACATAAGGTAGACTGTACGTACCATCATAAATATAGATATAATAGATATATATGTCATTCACAATTCATGCAATTATACATATAACATTAATCACGAATCAGGTCATGGATTCTAACATTGTTTATATTATTAAAGACTTAATTGAAAAATAAAACACTAAAAAGAGTTTGGAAACCATTCAGGGACTAAAATGAACAAATCATAAAATTCTAGGTAAAACTGTAAAATCTAAAAAATAGGGGCACATAGCCGTGTGGTGAGACTGTGTGCAATGCCTTAAGTTGTGTGGAAGGGTTACACGACTGTGGGGCTAAGCCATGTAACAAACCGAGGCCTTATGGTAATTGCAAAATCAAGGTACAAGGGAGACACGGTTCTGTGGCAGGCGATGTGGAAGGCTTTAGGCCGTGTGAGAATTGAAATTCCTAGGGTTGTAAACGGACATGGCCATCTGAAAGGTCGTGTGGCCCACACGTGTGGTTTACATGCCTATGTGACAAATCATGTGACCCTAATCCTAGACACGGTTTGCCTCGATTCACTTGTAAAAGAACATACTACAACACCCGTTAACCCCAAACCGTCGCCGGAATAGGATTACAGAGTATTACCGGACCTTTCAGATAATTAACGTATAATATACAAATAATTATCTAATGTAACGTAAAATAATCATAAAATCCCCTATATGGACCTTCGAGGGCCAAAATACGTATTAAGAGTGGTTCGGACTTATACGAGTACTCCGAAAATTTTTCGAGAAATTTTAAAATTTTTCTCAAGTACAGGGCTTACACGCCCGTGTGGATAGGGGACACGCCCGTGTAACCCCTTGTCACACCCATGTTGTTGAACCGTATGGCTCAACACGGCCAAGGTATTCTTGGACATGCTCGTGTCCCTTACCCGTGTAACTCTCTGATTTTTATTTCATGTACAAATTGATTTCACACGGCCAAGCCACACACCCGTATGCTAAGCCCGTGTGGATTTATTTTCAATTCGAATCTAATGCAATTTTCACACAGCCTTGATACACACCCATGTTCAAAGCCCATGTGGGTCACACGGCCAGGCACACGCCCATGTGCTAGGCCGTGTACCAAAACCTGGACATTCTGTTTCTCATTTTTAAGGTGTAGGGGACACATAGCCATTCCACACATCCATGTACTAGCCGTGTGTCTCACACAATTTAGCCATACGCCCATGTGCCAGGCCTTGTGGACTCTATATGAGTCTTTCTATACTAACCTAGCCACCCTGCAAATTTCAAACCGAAACCAATTCAATACCAATATAACAACCATCACAATTCCATATTCAACATACCTAAATATGCCCTAAACATTGACTTATCAATTTACTCAATGAATATTTATAATATCATTCAAAAATTCAACTTATCTTTCATTCATTCATCTCAAATTTTACACTTGACATATCAAACACATCATTTATACTTTATACCATTCATCAACTTCCAAATTTAGTGTCATATACCATATTTACATCCCAAAATACAAGAAATATACAAGTGACCAAACAAAACCTAGTACATGCCACATTTACCAAAAGTTAGATTACATCACCACAATGAAGCTGAGGTCGGGATTGATTTGGATGCTGAATCGAACTTTAGTTTCTACTACCTGTGGACGGAAAACAACCGTACGCTGAGTATGGTAATACTCAGTGATATTACTATAATTCAAATTATAAATATCCAAATGAATTTCATATATATATAATCATAAAACACATGAATACATATAATATCATTACATAATTTATTTTCATTCCACATTCATGGCAAATCAAATTAACTACTTTTCAACTCAATATCATAATTATCACATTTAAGTACTAATAACCTTTAGAATATTTAGTCCATTCATTTAATCTTATTTCCCAATTCATAACATATTTTCACTTTATTTTCACAAAATTTCTTGTTTCTCTTCAATTTGCATTCTCACTTTATTTACCCCTATTAACAAGACTCAGACCTTGGCAGATACATGGATCCAACCAAACACACCAGAATGGCACCTAGTGCCTCATCGGATAGTTCGAAGCAATATAGTGACACACAGTGTCTCATCGGCCTAGCCGAAGTAAAGTGGTACCCAGTACTTCATCGAATCTATCCGAAGTAAAATAGTGACACCCAGTGTCTCATCGACTCGAGGTCGAAGTATCCCTGAACTCTTCCAATCCCATGACATGCCAATTATTTCCGACTTAGCCCGACTAGTTAATAAGGAACTGGATCACTTTCTCTATTTCAATCTATATTCACATCAATTCCATTTTATTACAATTTCTCATATATTTTCCAACTCAATCGTTTTTCATTTCAAATACACTTTCTCATTTTTGAATCAATACACATTTTACATACTAATTGCAAATATCATTCATTGCTCATTTCAATTTCCATTCATATAAAAAAAATACTTACCTCATATTTATTAACCAAACACTCATATATCATTTTAGTCATTAAATAATAAATAATAACTTAAATTATAGTAATACAAACCAAATTTTCTTCGTGTTTATTCCTCGACAACTTTTTCCTTTCCTTTCTGAGCCGATGTATCGGATTCTTTGTTTGCTACGTAAATTAAATAATTTACAAATAAATAATATTACACTAATTTACATTAAATACTTAAATTTCTATCCAACTTTTGTCTTAATTCCATATTTGTCCTAACTATTTTCATCCATTTTTCTATATCAATTCATATCTTATTTCTATCCAAATTCCATCTAAACTTAAATTTAACTATAAAATTTTCATCAAAATTCCATAATTTCGAATTTCTTTCAATTTAGTCCCTAAAACACAAAACTTATAACCTAGTTTACAATTTAATCCTTTAATCAATTCTAATTAATAATTTTATCAAATAAACCCCTAATTTAATCACTTGTTCAACATAAATCCTACTTAAAAACCTACTAACTTTCAAATTTTCAATTTAAATTCAAGAGTATTCAACTCTAGGACTCCAAAAACATCAAAATTATAAAAAAAAAGACTAAATTAACTTACCAAATTTAATTCCAAGCTTCAAAACCCTAAATTCTCATTTTCTTTCTTTCTTTCCCTTTTTCTTTCCTATTTCGTTTTGGCTTCTGCTTCTTTTTCTCTCTTTTTCTTTTATGTTTCGTTTATTATTTATTTTATTCTATTTACTTTATATTCTATTTTATATATTATAATATATTTTTACTAAATATCTATTATACAATTTATTACATATATACAAATGTACGCATATTTATTTTAAATTTGTCCTATATTATCATCCTACATTTGTCTTAATTTTATTTGTTATTTACTTAATAATATATTATAATAATAGAAATATCTTTTACTTATTTAATAAGTAAATATATATATATATATATATATATATATATACAAGTGTATGAATATATATAATTACACATGTAAATTATTATTACCACACACATGTCAACAATTTGGCTTAATTTTAATTTAGTCCCTTAACTTTTCTCTACTTTATAATTAAACTTTTATATTCTATTCAATCTAGTTCTTTTTACTAATTACTATGAATTAGGCTAAATTCACCTAATCAAAGCCTAATTAAACTCTTAACTAACTTCATAAATATTTTAATAAATATTTACAGACTCATTTTACTAAGACAGAGGCCTTATGATTCACTTTTTTGGTGCCTATGAATTTGGATCGTTACACATACACCTGACATCGAGATCTCGAACGAAATTCCTCACATTCAAATATGGTCCGATGCACCTAAAACGGGTTTGTTTCTTGGCAATGATTAAGGATGCTATTTGACGAAAATTATGAAACTGGTAGAAAGAACGATTGTATGGAGGATTATTTGATTGGGGAATGCAAAATAAATATCAACAATTAGGATGAAAATATGATGTAAAGAAAATAGAAAGAAAATAAATAGAGAATAAATAGAAGTACAGAGGGAAAATTCTATTAGGATTTTTAGGAAGGGCAAGATATGAATTCTAGTTAGGAAAGAATTAGATCAATTCCTAGGGCTTGTGAACCTAGGGGCTGCACTTGTAATTTTCTGAATATTTTGTCAAATTTTGAAATTAAAATTAAAGAGGAGGAGGAAAAGGTTGAATGTTAGTCACTTAACTAACATCTTAGCCATTGAGCTATTGCTCAGGAGGGGACTCAAACTTGGGTAAGCAAAGAGGAGAGTGGCGTGTTAACCATTAGATTGCTACCCATTTTTGTTAAGTTTCTACTACAAATAATATTTATTTTAGTGTAATTTTTATCTTAGGTTGCTAAAAGAAATTAGAGAATCATAACTCGAACCTGGGCTTTTAAGGAGAAGGCATCAATGCCTTACCACTCAATATATGCCGTATTTCTTACTTAATTTAGTTACTCAATTGTATATATTTATTTTGAGGTTAACTTACATATTCTTTATTAGTTTACACATTTACTCAATTTTTTCTTATAAAAATATTTAACTTAATAGTTTTTAACACATTCCTATTTTATTTTATACACAATAATTAATACTCATAGTCAAGTCTCATTATTAATATTTTAATTCATTTTACCCCTTTTTCAATTAGGTCCTAACTCAATTAAAACACACTATTTTTAAATTAAACCTCGTAAGTTTTGTTTTAGATTAATTAATAATACCTGATTATATTTTTTAATACTTTAATTAATTATGTATAACCTTAATTTTGATATCTGTTTGAAATCATCGATTTATAAATGCTCAAAGATAACCTTATAAATCAAGGCGTGACCACTTTCGATTTTCACAAACTCGATTTTTCTAACCCAGTTTTTGGGGTGTGACAGAAGTACTGACAGCTTATCTGCAAACATTGATTGTAACGACTTGAAATTTACGGTTATCAAAAAGTGTATTTTCGGGTCTTTGTTTTCGAAAAATGAATTCTTAAATATTTATTAAAAATATTTACGAAATTAGTTGTGTGGTTAATTAGGTTTTGGCTAGGTGAATTAGCTTGAATTAAGGTTAATTAGGTATAAAGATTAGATTGAATATAGTGTAAAAGTTTAATTATAGACTAGAGGAAATTTAAGGGACTAAACTAGGAATTAAACCATAAGTGCCAAGTGTGTGGTAATAGTGAAATACATGTGGAAAAATAAAATACATAAATTAGTAATAATTACTTATTTTTCTTATTATATAAGTAAATATTATTTTATTATTAAAATATTATTATATTACATTATTAAAATAAAACATAAAATAAAATAAACCATAAGGGATAATAAATGCCAAATGCATGGAAAATATTATTCCATGTGTATGTATAATGTAGATATATTTATACTTAATACTTAAGTATATAAATTATAATAATATATTAATATAATAATATAATAAAACATAAAGTAAAATAAAGGAAACAAAAAGAAAGAACAAATAGAATTGGGAACGAAAAACAGGGGAGAAAAGAGAGAAAGAAAAAGGAAAGAAAAAGTAAGGAAAAATAGGGTTTTAAGGTTTTAAGCTTAAGTGGTAAGTCAATTTAGTCACTTTTCTTGTAATTTTAATGTTTTTAGAATCCTAGAATAAAATACTACTTGATATAAGTGGAAGTTTTGAAAGTTAGTTGATTTTTAGATGTGGTTTATGTTTAATTAATTGAAGTTAGGAGTTGAATTGATAGAATTTTAAGTTAGAATTGAGATAAGGATTGAATTGTAAAGAAAATCATAAGTTTTATGTAGTAGGGACTAAATCGAAAGAAATTTGAAATTAGGGTTTTATGGTGAAATTAGAGAATTGAAATTAGTTTTAAGTGATAATTGAGTGAAAAATAATTAATAAATTGTAAATAAAATAAAGTTAGTTTTGATTAATGATTAAATTGAAAATTATACAAAAGTTGAATATAAATTGATATATTTAATATGAAATTGTAGTATATTGATAATTTTTAATTTTTTTAATTCCGTTGCTAACGTTGAGCTGAAAACCTCAACTAGGAAATGAAAAGAGAAAGTCAACGAGGAGTAATTCGGGAAATCACGGTTTGTATTTCTATAATTGGAATTTAATTATTAAATTGTTATATTTTGATTTAAATATTTATAGTAAGAAATTAAGGTAAGTGTAGTATTTTGATATTGAATTGATTGTTTAGTATAGTATTTTAATATTGAATTGAGTATTTATGAAATTATAAGTAATGTGATATTTGAGTATTGGTATTGAATTTGATTGAATTGAATTGATTGTGAAGTGTATGTGACTATTTGAATTGAAATGTATATTGATTGGAAATTGGGAAGTGATTTGAAACCCTATTAACTATATCGAGCTTAGTCGAATATAGTTGGCATGCCATAGGATTGGAAGTGTAGAGGGATACTTCGACTTTGAGTCAATGAGACACTGAGTGTCGTATTAATACTTCGGATAAATCTGATAAGGTACTGAGTACCATTTTATTTTACTTCGGCATAGCCGATGAGGCACTGAGTGCCATACCGGTGTGTTTTGGTTGGATCTGTGTATCCGTCAAAGTCTGAATTCTATTAATAGGGGTAAATAAATGGTTTGGCCGACTGATTAATATTGAGTGATATTGAATATAGATTGGAATGGACAATGAAAGGATATATGCAAATGAAATGCATGAAATTGTATGAATCAAAGATTCATGAAATGGAAATGGATATTGAAATTGAACCATGTATCCTATTAAGAAAAATTATTGAATAGCAAATATGTAATTGATATTGATATGAAAAGAGGTGAGAATTGAAAGGATTATGGATGATGTATTTATGAAATTGATTATTTATTTGAATGTTTATGGATATATATATATATATATATATGATTGGATAGTTTATAAATCTTATAAATTCTAATTTAAATAGTATTTGGATTATAGAAATACCATTGAGTTCATACTCAGCGTACGGTTTGTTTTCCGTGTGCAGGTTAGGCTAAAGTCAAATCGTTGAATCAGCATCCAAAGCCAATCCTAAACATAAAGTGGTGAAGTACTCTTCTTTTTGGTAATAGCATGTACCTAGGGTGTCCTTTGTTTGATATTTGAATAAGGATTGTAAATGATGTTATATGATTATAAACTATTTATATACTTAAATATATGTATAATAAATTAATATTATAAAATGGCATGTTTATATTAATGCATATATGAATATGAAATAGATAAACTTTTGGTGAAATAGATATAAATTTAGAAATGGTTTAAATGGTGCTATATTGAATTGTTTTGGTTAAAATATAAGAAGTTCCTATAAGTGTACATTGATTTGGTTATTAGGTCTATCATTTTGGTATGTTTTAGAAGTGTTTAATCATGTTTTGATTTGGTTGGATATTGAGTTGTTTGTTGTTTAAGATTTGCAGGTTGGTAAACTCTAATGTGTATGTTAAATATTTATGAAATTGTTCGTATTTGTAACGCCCCAAATTTTGTAATTCCGGCTTTTGGTGAAATTGTTGTTTGAAAATTTTCTGAGTTTGTTTCTGCATTAATTGGACATAAATAATTGTCTGCTTTAATGAATATGTGCTTTGGGTGTGTTTGGGAAGTCCCAAGTTCAAGCCTCAACTTGGGTAAAATTTTGGGTTGTTATTAAGTAAAGCCTCATCTTTGCTTACTAGGCTTAAAACAATTTGTTTCTAGGGGCATAACAGAATGGGCATGCTAGTCTAGTGGTTAAGTGGAGTGTTAATAAGTAGGAGGTTTTGGGTTTGAGTTTGTGCGGAGACATTATTTTTGCTGCTAGTTGCGGCTAGAGGTTGTGTTTAACTGAAAGTCCGAGTAGTGGGTAGTGCATGGAGAAAATTAAGGGATTTAGGGATATCTCGATTTTGTGAAGGCAAGTTTGGCTATTCTCTTCCTTCAACTTTTTTCCATTTTTTTTCCTTTTTTCCTTCTCTGTTCTTACCTATTTTTCCCATTCCTGAACCCTCCTTTTGCTACCGAAATTTCACTAGTCAACTTCCTCTCCTGTTTCCCTTTTTTCGTTAGTCTCGCTTTCTTCTTTGGAGTCACGTTTTCAATAAGTTTTAGTGTTTTAATCATCAACTTTTGATTGTTCATTGTCTAAAGGGGTTGTGTTACTTTGGTCAGGGGACAATCAAGGTTCTGAGGATCACTGACCGGCAATCTAACAGCGAGTAATCGCCTTTATTCGTTAGAGGTAAGGTTGATTGTTAGTTTCGAGATTTATTCATTTTTAACCATTCAATATAAGTGACTAAAATTGGAATTGGAAATTGACGAATATAGGTTCTGAAGTGCTCGGAATAGCGTTAACGTAAAAAATGAACCAGGTGCGCACTTCGATTGCACTGAAATCGCGTTTCGGTGAAAGCCAAAAACGAAACTGTCGACTCCACACGGGTGTATAGACTGCCTGTGTGGAGGCTGTGTGGCGAGACACGGGCGTATGATATACGAACCAGGTAGTGTGCGCTTGACAAGGGCGCGACGGACATGGCCGTGTGAGGCTGGCTAGACCGTGTGCGAGGCACGGGCTAGGCTAATTAGGCCGTGTAGGCCATACGGGCACGTGAGCCCACACGGGCATGTGAGATTTTGGTCCAAGCCGTGTGATCCACACGGGAAAGGCCAATTTGGGCCGTGTAGGCCACACGGGTAGGCCATTTTATTGAAATGTTCTGTAAGGTTGCACAGGTCGCCTAAGTCGACTGTGACCTGTTATAGGGTCAGTAAGGTTATTTTAGAACCCCTTTACTGAAATCTGATATTGTGATGTATGAGATAGCATATTACTAATAGCATGTGTATTCGTCTGATTCTATATATCTGTACTGTTCTTGGAATTCTGTATGATCTTTTAATTTGCATAATAGCATACCATGTTTGTATGTTGCATTGCATTGGGGCGGGATTTTTATTGTTGAAGTGAAGAAAGACTGAAAGGCTATTAACCTGTTATTTGGCAGTTTCGCTGCTTATTTCTGATATGTGCCGAAATACAGTACGATTTGGTGTGTAGGGCTGGATGGGTTAATTTTATCCCCATACTTGGTGTATAGGGCTAGGTGGGTCTATTTTATCCCCACATGGTGTGTAGGGTTGGACAGAGATGGTGTGTAGAGTTGGTGGGCATGTACTTTCTGATCTGATATACATGTGTATCTGTATGGGCTAAGGCCCAAATATATCTGATTCTGTTCTGAGTGGGCTAAGGTCTACACTATATTTGTTAAGGGCTCAAGCTCGCATTATGACTGTTATCTGTTTCTGATATTTGTATGTATGCATGCTTTACTGTGGGGATGTACACACTGAGTTTGCGAAAACTCACTCCTTTATTTATTTGTCTATCAGGTAATCCCCAGCAGTAGATGGATCGATGCAGCAGAGGGCTTGAGGGTGACCACTGTTAGACACTTTACTGGATTTCATGTTTTTACTGGTTATTTACTATTTTTTACTATGTTTAATTATTTTGGGAGTTTTTATGTAATGTGGACTTTTGGACTATTTTGATTTTTACGTTGTAATTTCAAATTGTTATTTTTATTGATTTATTAACTGCGACACCACAAACACGTTTTAAAACTAAATTAAAGATTTTCGTATGAATGAACAGTTTTCAAAACTTTCACGAAAAAGAAATGTTTTCAAGTAAATCAACCAATACATAATTTCTGGTTAAGAAAGATATCAATTTGAACAAGTTTTTTTTATATTCGAAACGATTTTGCACAAACACTCTCTTGTGAGGCTGCCAGAGTCGGCCATAACGTCTAGGCCGGGTTTGGGGTGTTACAGTATTTGTTTTGTAATGACCAGTAATGCTTCATAACCCTATTTCGACGAAAGATAAGGGTTAGGGGGTGTTACATTGATGGTTTACTCGCAAACTTATCGGCAGCTTTTATATGCAAACTCGTTGTGCATTCACAACCTATTAACAACGTATTAACATGCAAACACTGGTGGTTTACCTACAACTTTTACTGACAACTTTTATATGCAAACCCGTTGTGTGTTTACAACTACTGACAGCGTATTAACTTGCAACACTTGTGGTTCGTCCACAAACTAGGGTGTCTAGGATATAAGAGTTTTGGGGAATTCTTACTGTAGAGTGTAGCGGCTGGGTAGGACCATTCTTTTATGTTAAACTGAAATTGCATTGTATTGACACTCACAAACATGGTCGAATGAATTGCCAAAATCCTGCTATACTATATGATTATTACTGTACTAGAAACTGTAATTATGTATGATTGATTGATTATTTTGCACTGAATCTCTTGCAACAGAACTCACATTGAGCTTCGTAACTCACTCCTATTTAATTTCTATCATTATCAAATAATTCACTAAGTTAGGACGCATATATGGCATTCAGAGGGTCTCAAATCGGTTTTGTTTAATTGAAAATATTTTAAGTTTATTATTTGATATTTTTATTCAGAAATTGTATTGCTTTAATTTTGAACTGTGGCATGAAACATAGGATTTGGGTTTTTAAATAGCATGCATAACATTTAATATGATTTTAGGATACCAATTTATGAATATTAATTAGTTATACATGAACTTTGATTTTTATTAAAAGCATAAAATAGATATCACGTTTCCGTTGCTAAAATATATTAAAATTTTAACTAATAAATAAAATGGGAAATTAACCAAGTTTTTAAATAAAGGTAATCACCGTTACATAGGTTAGTAAATCAAAATCGGTTCTTGATAACTCGTAAGTTTTTTAAAAATGGACTAAGTTTTCTTCTAAAATAAACAGTTGTTTTAATATTACCGTTTTAAAAACTTCGATAGCTTACTGGGTCATTTCAGTGGCTAATGTAATATTCCGAATTTAGGTCTAATATCTAGGTTGGGTTAGGAAGGTTACATTATTATTCAAAAAGTAATAAATTATTTTATATAATAAAATTTAAATTAAATGAAAACTTCTCACATTATTAAATGATAATTTAGATTAAATCAGATTGACGTGAATTCATGCCTAAAGACCTACTATTCCCTTTCCTCTCTAAATTATGTTTTTTTTTATTATAAAATTATATTATTATTCATAACTTTTCCCCAACTCTTAAAATAGGAGAATAAAACGTATTAAATGGCACTTAAACTTACATCCACCTACATTATTACGAATGTCAATATTAACCAAATTAAGACTTAATCGACACCATTATATAATAATTTTCTAATAAACCTATGTTGTACTCATCTTTTAATTTCTTCAAACAGTAACAATGAAAATGACTCTCTCTTCAATTGAGATTATATGAATAAATCTTTGAATCTAGATATGTCATTGCTATGGGTGCATATACAAAGGATGTCCAATGCTGTTTAGGGAATTCAGAAGTTAATTTGTGTGATGTTTATTTGTCGGATTGTCCCCTAAACCTAAAACAATTATAAATGTTATAACGAAACTTCTTAAGAAAATATCTTGCCAAATCTACAAACATCAAATCAGATATGGACATTAATTTGTGTAAAAATTTTGTCATCAATAATTAAACTTAAAAAATTAGCAATTTATACTTATAATGTCGATATTGGGTCGTTAGCATAAACCATTTTAAATTTTTTTTGAATATCTTAACTACCTAAAATTAACAATAGCAGAAATTAAATAGATTTAATCTTAAAATTATAGGTGCATTTTAATTTACCGTGTAATTATATATATAAATTTTAATTTAATATAATTATACATGTAAAACTTTAATTGTGGTTTAAATATACGTGAAATTTTAATTTTAATTCAATCATACACATTTAAATAAATACATTAATTTATTTTTATATTGAATAAATATAATTATTTATATATGCAATATATAAACAAAAAATAATGTTATATCAATAATTGTATTAATAATATACAAGAATTTAATCAAATCAAAATTTTATACGTAAAATTACACAGTATGACATTTAATTTATATATATAACTACACATTAAATCATAATTCATATATAATTTTAGAATTTATCTCATATTAAATTAAATAAAAAGAGATAAAAAAAGCATAATCAAAGGAGGGGATTGCTCCACCAATTAGTTTTCCCCCAATAATGAACATAGCGGCAAGCACATAATGTTAATTTGTACACATCATTTTGTCCGTATTATTTGCATAATAAAAAATCATTCTGATTGATACATAGCATCATGTGACATGATTCGGAACATGTCATTATTTGGACCTTTTATAAATTCACTTTATACTTATATTTTTTAAATATAATAAAAGTTAATTATATTAATTAATTAATTAAAATAAAGTAAAATGAATATCTAATTATAAAAAATTGAGTAATAACAATTTTAACATTAAAACAAATTAATAATGTATATAAAATAATTAACAAGTAAGAAATTACTAATAATATTATTTAAATGATAATATATTAATATTAATATTCAAACCATGATGAATTTATGTATCATTTTAATATTAAATTCTTTAAAATTAAATAAAATTAAATAAAATTAATATAACAAATTTTAAATCAGTTAAATATTTTTAAAAATATTTTGTAATTACATTACTTTTTTATTTCTTTTTTTTAAGAAATTCATTAAAATGTTTTTTAAAAAATTAACATTATAAAAATATTATAAATTTAATATATACAACCAACCAGGCATCAAACAGGAATACAAACTAGTATATATACTATAGCAATACGAGGTTATAAAAATAATAATCATGTTTACATTACAATTTTTTGACTCATGATACTCTTTATTTGAAGCACTTATTTACAATTTGGGTAAATTGCTCTTTTACTCCTTGCATTTTAATTTTTTAAGTTACTCCATACATTTTGTTTTAATTTTTTCTTTGTAATTTTTTATATGTTAAATATAAAATTGTTTTTAAATAAATTATCACTTTGTTTTGATGGAAACTTACAATTAAAAAAGAAAAGTCTACTACCTTAGCATGCTATTATCTGCCGCATCTGGCATGAGTTTTTAGGTTTTTTTTTGTATTCTTGTTTTTTCTGTTTATTTACTGTCGGTGTTATTAGAAAAATATTTATTCTTCAGTTGAAAAGGGTTCCCCACATTTCGCGGTTGGTGCTTGCAAAAATAGAAAACGAGTTAGCAGAATTGACACTGAATGAGGAAGAAGACGAAAGCTTGCAGATTCAAGTAGATCCGAATACGGAAAGAGATGGGGGAGTTTCAACTAGTGGGATGCTTCCTAACAGCCAGTACAATCCACTTCCCAGCCATGAAAAGTATGATGGCGAATCTGTGGTATCCGATCCGTGGTGTTCAAATCCGAGATTTGGGAGAAAAAAGGTATTTATTTTATTTTTTTCATGTCATGTATATGGAACTGGTTTTAATGAACCATGGACTTTCAACAATCACTTGTTGGTACTGTATAAATTACAGAGGGGGAGGATCCATTAAAAGTGCCATTAATTTTTACTCCTTTTTGGGTACAAATTCACGACGTTCCTATTGGTTTGTTTTCTAAAAAATTAGCAGTGCAATTGTGTAATTTTTTAGGGAATTTTTTAGAATATGATGGATCAAATCTAGGAAAAGAAAATCGTAATTTCATGAGAATAAGGACCCAACTTGACATTAGACATCCTTTGAAAAGGAATAAGCAGGTTATGTTTAATGGAAGATGTTCATATATCAGATTTAAGTATGAACGACTATCACTTTTCTATTTCTATTGTGGTAGTTTAGGACATAATGTGTAACACCCCAAACCCGGCCTAGAAGTTAGGCCCGAGTTCGACTTGTCACATTGAAGTGTTTTCGAAAACCTTGTTTTCATTGAAAACCCTTCTTATTATTTAAAAACTTAAATCTCGGTTTGCGTTTGTTACTTCCAAAACATGGTTCATTGTAAAGTATTTTACTTTTAATACCTTAATTATTGTCATAAGTGAAAACCAAGTAAGTTTGCGGAAACTTTATAAAAATTCATAGTTTGCGAAAACGGGTTGATTTGAAAACAGTTAACGTTTTTGGGAAAATCGAGTTCTATTTAGAGCAGATAATAAACGCAATAAACAAAAACCTAACTTTAAAATCAATAAATTATAAAAGGCTTTATTACAAACCAAACCCAAATTAAAGTACTTGAGAGTAAATAGTCCAAAACAGAAATCATAAGCATTGTGCAGCCTTCTCCGAGTCCCTCGCAGCTTCGATCCGTCTAAGGCTGGGAATTATTTAAAAGGTTAACAAATGGGGTGAGTTTACAAAAACTCAGTGTGCAATCCCCTTATTAAAGTAACAATCAATAAATAGAAACAGAAATAGAATCAATCTGGGCTGGAGCCCTTTAACAGAATCAGGTGGACCTAAACCCTATTCAATATCGGTGGCCTTTGGGCCTTAGCCCATAGTGGCCTCAGATGGGCCTGAGCTCAATACAATAATAGCATAACATTTAGAGTAATCATGTATGTAATAATGCAATTCCCACCCCATCCAACCGATACACATCATCTCCGTCCAACCGAATCACATCACGTGGGGATAACTATATCGACCCACCCATCTGATACACATTAAAGGTAGCGCCGATTGCGATACTACCAACGTTGCAGCAAAGCTGCTGATCATATATTGGGCTTAAAAGCCTTCGTTGGATCCACAGTCGTCAAGCGACCGTGCGACCCTCATATACACTTCCTCCAATGATAACCCAACCCACATGCAACATAATATCAAATGAGTGCAATAGATACAAATTCATACATATATCATACAACATCATATAAATAACATATAGGGACATTTTAGTCATTTTGCCATTACATAATCTTTTAAATTTGTATCATATAAAACCTTCAAATGAAGTTGATGTCACTTAAACTCAATAATACTAGCTCAATAAAGAAAACAAGTAAAAACCAAATTATCAATTTAAAGATTATAATAATTTAATAATTTTAAAAAATATCAAATCATTAATCCAGTCCTATTTTTAGTTGGTCGAAAATCAGGTAGATATTGTTATTTCACTTCCCCTTATTTATCATATTTTGAATGTTTTAATAACAGGTTGGATGATAATACCTGATTAAATAAATTATTAGAATTTATTTAAAAATTAAAAAATTATTTAAATAAATTGGTTCAATTAATTTGTACTAGTTATTAAGTCAACCAGTTTAACCTCATTTTCTAGATTAGTGTATCAATCGGTTTCTATTCGGTTCGATTCCAACAACTTTAATATTTTCTTCTTTATTTTTATTTTTAAATAAAATTAATATTCTTTAAAATTAAATAACAAATAAATCACAAAATAATTACATTATTTATACTCATCTTTTAATTATCATTATATATATATACTTTCACCCACACATTGTGGGTGTCAAATATTATAGTTATTATTAATGTATTAATTGACTTAATGTAACGAGTTAACCAATCACCAACTTAATTAAGAAAAAAATTAAAAATAATTTTTTAAAACCAAATATTATTATTAGGATTTTTTTTGTATTTTGTGACACCCCAAAGTTTTTATTTCTACTTCTGTAAAATATGATAGAAATATCTGTTTGTTTCAGTGGTTAAGTGTTTTGGGTGTATGAGAGGTCCCAAGTTCAAGCCTCACTTTTGGCAAATTTTAATATTTTTCTAAACTAAGACTTTCACTTGAAGAGGGAGGTTATGTTTAATTACTTGTGAAATTATAATAGAATGGGTTTGTTGGTTTGGTGGTTAAGTTGAGTAATAGTCTATTGAAGGTCTTGTGTTCAAGTCCTTGGGTAAGTGAGAGAATTATTTTTGCTGCTGGCGTCGGGTAGGAGTTTGAAGTAACTCTCTTCCGTTTTCTCTCTTCTGCATCCCTCCCTATCAAACGTTTTTGTTGTTTCCCGAATTTTATCAAACCATGTTCAACAATTTTGGTTTTCAGTACTTCAAAATATTTGGGCGATTTGGTAAGTACGAGGGGCGAGTTTTCGTGTGGATTAGGTTGGTCGTTTATAAGTTGTCCAATCGATTCTATGTCATTCGTTGGTGGCTGATTTTAAGTTTTGAAAATAGGGAATCGGTAGAAATGGGGCTCTTCCTTGCGGATTCGTAGTCAAAAGCATTCGGAGTGTAGGGGTAAGTGTTGATTATGTGTTTTGAACCGCTATTGTTTTCGAAATTTTGATTAATCCTGAATTGAGACTAATCTAGTACATTAGTGTGCCGATCTATAGGTTCTAAAGGGGTTCGTGTTTGCTGTAACATCATAACAGTACCAGGTGTGTGTACCGGAAACACAGAAAATGAGGTTTTGACAAAAGCTAAAAACCACTCTGTCGACACCACACGGGCGTGTGGTCACCCGTGTGTGATGACATGGTCGTGTGATTAATGAAGGCCAGGCCATAAGCTAAACACGAGTGTGTGTTGGCTGGAGTGTGGCCGTGTGAGCCACACGGGCTACGCCAAATTGGACCATGTGGGCCATACGGGCGTGTGAGTCCAACGGGTAGTCACGCAGGCGTGTGGGTATTTAGGCTAGGCCATGTGATCCACACGGGCCAAGGCCAATCTGAGCATGTGGGCCACACGGACGTGTGGGCCTATTTATCTAAAAACTTCCCTAAGGTTGCACGGGTCGTCCTAAACGGCTGTGGGCCTACGGTAGGTCGGTAAGGGAAAATTAAACCCTAAACTGTATGATTTGTCTGATAGAAACTATGAACTGATTAAACACATGATACATGATTGTCTGCTCTGTAATCTGTGTTTTTGATATTTATGTATGCCATATGTAAACATGTGAGCATGATGTTTTGATTATCGGCATTTGCATATTTCTGTATCTGTCATTGGGGTTGAGTTGATATATATATTGGAGGATGTGTTTTGAAATGCGTTTACGCCTATTATCTGGCAACTCAGCTGCATTATATCTGATATGTGCCACATTCGGTACAACATGGTGTGTGGGGCTGGGTGGGTGTTTTAAACCCCACATGGAGTGTAGGGATGGTCAGAGATGGTGTGTAGAGGCTAGGGGTAGGATGTGATTTTTGTTCTAGCTGTATATCTGTGTCTGTATCTGAGATGAGCTAAGGCCCAATTCTGCATCTGTTACTGTAATGGGCTTAGGCCCAAATCTGTATCTATAATAGGCTTAGGCCCGAATCTGAGACTGTCTAATTCTGTTATTCTGATTATGTGCATGTTTATTTCTGTGGGGATTACACACTGAGTTTACGTAAACTCACCCCTTCTGTTTAAACTGTACAGGTAATCCCCAGACTTAAACGGTTCGGTGCAGCGGAGGACTCGACAGTGACCACCCTTTAGAAACTACCTTACTTATGGTTTTGTGGTTTAAATTAATTTGTTGGGTTATTTTTGTAATTTGGACTTATTAACTGTTTTTGCTTTAATTTTGGATTTTAACGGCTTTTATGGATTTATAACTACAAAAATCAACAAAAACACGGTTTTTACCAAAAGCAAAAGTTTTCTCAAAATTAAACGATTTCTAAAGACAACGCTTTTATACGCTTTCGCTTTAATCATGTTTTTATCTCTAATCGATTCAATGGGTAAGAGTTTTGAAACTGATAAAAACAATAAGGGTTAACGAATTAGATTCGTTTTAACTTAACGACATCAATTCAAATCCCTATCATGTGACACTGTCAGATTCGACCATAACGTTTAGGCCGAGTTTGGGGTGTTACATATTTTTAATTCAAATCTATAGAAATAATGTAAATTCATAATAAATCTAGAAAAAAAAAACTATACATAACATGAGGCATGAGATTAGAACACACATACCTCATTTAGTTACTAGTGTAATAACATGAGAAAAAAACTTATTTATTGCATATGTATTACAATAGTTATACACAAAATAAAGGATAGTTAGTACAAATTAAAACTTAAAATTAGAAAGATGAGAAATAAGACCTCTTCCAAAAATTTCCCTTCTCTTTGTTAAAAATAAGTTATGGGAGTAGCTAAATATTGTCAATTGAGTTAGTTTATTATTAACTCATATACCAAAACATGTGTAAAAAATAATACCCCTACCAAACGTAGCATAAGGGTGCATTTATTTCACGAAAAATGTTTTTTGTATTTTTCTATGTTTGTTTCGTGGTAAATAATTTGGCCAATGAAAAATTAATTATATGTCAATGCAAAATAAATCCCTTTTTTCCTTATAAAATCTTAAAGTTATTTGTCTATTATTTTAGTAGGATTTTAGTTTATTTTATAAGTTAAATTTAGTACATTTTAGTTGTCGAGACCATTTTTTGAAAAACGGAGGTCGACTTGAGATTTTAAAAATGAATACAAAAACGGGAATCGCCACCAATCTTTTTTATTAGGGTGTGATTGGTCACCTCAAAAAGGGTTATTTTTTTAATAAACAATTTGATTTATCAAAACAACGATTTAGGTCTGCGAAAATAAAAAAATGAGTTCGGGAGTCGGTTACGCATGAGGAAGGATTAGCACCCTCGATATGCCCAAAATTGGTACCTAGTTGATTAATTAGTGTCTTTAATGTCGAAGATTCGAAAATTTGAAAGAATTTAAAATACGATCCTTCTTTGCATTCATTTTAAAACGTTTGGATAAATTGAAAGTGTATCAAAGGCTGGCTCACCTTAAGGTAAAACATCACATCCAATACGTTAGGACACGACATTTCGACCTTTGAGGCTAAACTTGCCTTTTATTTGGAATTCATGTATTTAATTTTGAAAGGATATTCGAATACCTAGAGTAAACGAGAGAAATCGAAACCCAATACTTTAGGGCACGATTTCTCGAATTTCTAAGTACAGAACATGGCCTTGATTTAGAAAATCTCATCTCGAGATAACAAAATGTCACATCCAATGCGTTAGGACATGACATCTCAAATTCTCGAGAATAAGTTTTTTTATTGAAAAATTATGCATTTGTTTTGAAAAAGATATTTGGTTATTTAGGTTTAAAACGAAAAAATCGCAACCCAATACGCTAGGGCACGACTTCCCGAATTCCTAAATATAGAATATTGCCTTTATAAAGAATCGTTTTTGTATCGGGTAAAAGGTAATTTGTTATAAAACACATAATGAACAGCAATAGAAGTATGCATAACAGAATGAAATGTGGCAATGAAAGACAATATGAATAAGAGCGATAATATAGTATGCAAAATAGTAATAATATATAAGCTTTTTATTTAAACTTTATGTTTTAAGAAGGATATCCGGTTACTTAGATTTAGACGAGAAAACCGAAACCCAATACGTTAGGGCACGATTTCTCGAATTTCTAAATACAGAATATTGCCTTGTTTATTGAAATTAAAAAAGGAAATTTTTAAAATGATAAAAAACTAGTAAGATTATTGTAAAAATTGAAAATAATGATTAATGAAAAAGAAACATTGAAATATAATATTAGGATATTAGAATAATAATAATAATAATATTTACAATGAAAAGAAAATAATAAAAAATAATGTACATAATAATATAATAAGAAAAAAAATAATATATATATATATATATATATATGTATATTTACAACCATGATATAAAATAATAATATGTACATAAAAAGTATATATGTATGTATAAGGTAATAATGATAATAATAAATAATAACATTCACAATAAAGTAAATAATAAAAATGATATTCTACTAATATGATAAAAGAAATAATATATTTGTAATAATAACAGAAAATGCTAATATGTACGTAAAAAATATATATAAATATATAATAATAAAAAAAGAAATGAGATATTAAAAATACCAACCAAATATAATATAATATATAAAAATAATAGTGAATATTAAAAATAATTAATATAATAGTAAAAATAAATATTAGCAAAATACTAAATATAATATAATAATGATATAAAATAATAATAATAATAATAATAGTAATAATAATACTAACATTAGTAGTAAATATAATGATAGTAAAATAGATATAATAATAATAATAATAATAATAATAATAATAATAATAAATGTAATAGTATAAATAATATTGTAATAAAATATAATAAATAAAAAAGGGTAAAAAAGGACGAAATTTAAATTAAAACAGAGTTTTTGGGGTAATTTTAAAAAGAAATAAAGAAAAAAGATCAAGTTGAATGCGCTAAAACACTGAAAAGACCGAAAGTGCAATAAACCCCATTGGCTTGAAACGCGTCGCATCACAGTGGATCAAATTGAAAACAAAAATGAATTTAAGGCTAGATTGCAAATGACATAAAACTTGATTGTAAGACTTTGAAAAACCGGAAGGGCTAAGCGCGCAAATATCCCTTTCATAATAGAAACACGCGGATCTTGGCCGGTTTGGGTCGGGTCAAAACGACGTCGTTTTTAGGTTTGGGCCATGGCACAAAACGGTGCCGATTTGATAGGCTATATAAGCCAAGTTTCCTTAAAAAAAAAATTCATTTTTTAGGTGCATTAGAAAAAAAAAGGCTTGAGAGCTCTCCCCTCCCTCCGGATGAGCCCCGAGTCCGGTCATCGGTTGGCCATCGGCCGGTCGCCAGACCATCGTACACCGCCGCCGCCGGCCACCGTACACAGTGGCTAGAAAAGGTAAAATTTCTTCTTTTTTTTTATTTTTTTATTTATTAAAATATATATATGTGTGTATTTAGGTATATTATACATATAAAAATATAAAAAACAGATTCGTTAAGAAGAGGAAAAAAGAAATCACCTTCGGGTGTTAAATCTGTTTGTGCTTTGGTTCTCTGATTGGATTGGTTTTCTTGCCTTAGATCTGTTGTTTTTGTTTGGAAAATAATGTATGTATGTATTGAAAAGTCCATTTTTTTTTGCCGAATCCATTTACAAAGTTTAAATCGGCCTTTTATAGCCTTTACAAAGCTTTTTCTCTATATTTTTTGCTGTCCTTTCTTCTTTATTGTTTGCAGGTGCTGTGGCGGTGCTTGGGCGGTGGATTTGACCCTGGCAAAGGCAAGTGGGTGGTCAGAAGCCAGAAGACCTAGGTGCGGCGCACCTAGGGTTTGCTGTTTCCTGTTTCTGCCGATTAGTGTGGGCTGGGGGTTTGTTGGGCTACTTTTAATTGGGTTTTGAAATTGGGTTTAAGTTTAGTTGTTAGGTGGGTAGGTTTAGTCTAGGCTGAAGTGGGCTTTCGGGTTTGTTTGTGTATTGGGTTTAGCAGGCTTCAATTGGGTTATGGGTTGTAATGGGTTAGGGTAGTTAAATTTGGGTTTGCTGTGTTGTAAAATGGGCCCCGGGTTAGGTGTAATCGGGCCAAAATTGGCCTATAACATTAGTAATTTTATTTTGTTATTTAATTATATATTATTAGTATTAAATTGAACTCATTCTTTGCGTGTTTTTACCCAATGTAGGTTTGACAAAGCATGGATAAATGATAGCTTGATATAGGCAATTAAAGCAGAGTTATGCTCCGATGAAACAGGTTTCTACCTCTAATAAACGTAAGCAAACAACTCTCTGCTCCAATGAAAGATTTTTTCAACCTAGTTAACACAGACAGACAACTTGCTAGTTCGACGAAAAGATTGCCCCTTAATGCATTACACGTACTTGAACAATTTTTAAGAGTTGCGATGTTTGGAATTATAAAAGGGAAAAAAGAGATCTAAACACAAGGAAAGAGAGGAGAAAAAGAGTAGAAGTCGCCAAAGCCTTCACACATCAAGAATTGGTAGATTTCATCGAGAAGATTAAGTTTTTCCATCAAGAATTTATTTGTTTCTTCTTTCTATGCATGGCTATTTTTATTTCAAGGTATTTTTCAATTTCTCCATGAACTAAGTTTTTTTTCTAGGATTGTAGTGGATTCCATGTTTAATTGATTGAATATTTTTCTATTTTCATCTCTTTTTATTTTTAATAGAGATTTGCTTATTTATGCATTCTTGTTCTTTATATATTGATAATAGTTTGGTCTACTATTAGTTTGGTAAAACTTAAAAAAAATCAAAAGAGGACTTTTAGGTTTAGGTCTAGAATGAATAATTCTTGGTCTAAATTAGATGAGCCAATACATGATTTGTTATTAGGATAGAAATATACTTGATTATCTTGAGTAACCTTAATTTGTGTTTGTTCTTAATCAATTTGGTCTAAATTATTGACATAAGAATATATCTTAATAGTTAGATTAAATTAGTTCCTTAATTACTTGGAAAATAATTAGGGTAAACTACACAGCAGGTCACTCTAAAATAGTGTCATTCCTATTTTTGTCACTTTTTTTAACTTTTTTTTGTCAATTTAGTCACTCTAATTAAGATAATTATTCAAATTTATCATTGTCGTTAAAATTTTCGTTAATCCATTGACGGATTGTTGATGTGACACTTTTTTACTTTTGGCTAAAGCTAAGGACCTCTCTTTTATTAGTCCAAAACACATTTTTTGGGTTTATTTGCAACATAAGACTAAAACTTGTAAGTTCTCTTTTTCCTTCGTGTTGTTGTTTGTTTATTGAAAAAAGTAACAAAGGACAATGAGGATAGTTTTAACTTGTTTGTTTGACTTATAGATTTTACATTGAGTATTATGTTCATAGTGTTTATTTGTACACATTTGATTTGATCTCTGATTTGCAATGTGCTTCTCGGAAATCCTTCGTAATTTCTTCAAGATCTGGTCTTAGTATGGTAAGTTTTTCTTCTTTTTTAAGAAAAAGTTTATTTTTCCCCTTAATTCTTCAATTTCCGAACTGGTTGTGTTGTGTTTCTTTGTGTGTGTGTGTGTCGGGTTTATTAACAATTCTGGTTTTGTTAGGTGTTCAACTTTTCTAATGAAAAACAATGATTCCTTAAACAATGTTTTTTTATATAAGTAGTTTTTTTTTTTTCTTATATAAATAGTTCTTGTCATTTTCTTTTTCTTTTTCATAGTAATTATGTCATTGTTACTTGGTATTGAATGTTAATAATGAAAGGATGATTTTAAGGGTACTCAAGAGAAGATTTTAAGATTTTTTAATGGATTTTTGAGTTTTTTCTTTTATTTTCTACTTTGCATGTTTTCTCTTAAAAATGTTAAGAGACAATCAATTAAAAAAAAAAAAGAGTAATAAGGTTATCTAAGTAATAAACTAAAAAATGGGGTGTTTTGGACAAGTCAAACAAACAAGTCAAAACTATTATCATTTTTCTCTATTACTTTTCCTAGGAAACAAACACCAAGAAGAAGGACAAAAAAAAAAACTTGCAAGCTTTAGTCTTATGTTGCAAATAAAAAAAAAAGTGCTTTGGACTAATGATAAAGAGGTCTCTAGCTTTAGTTAAAAGACAAAAAAAATGTTACATCAGCAATCCGTTAGTGGATTAGCGAAAAATTTAATGGCAGTGACCAATTCAAGAAATTATCTTAATTAGAATGACTAAATTGACAAAAATATTTTAAAGTAACTAAAATAGGAACAACGCTATTTTAGAGTGACCCGCGGTGTAATTTACCCAAATAATTAAGGGAATTTTAGTACTTCAAGTTAGTAATCAACTATATGAGAGTAAAATTGGGTGGTGATAGAACAATTAGCAATATGAGAGTTGCTTATTTTTATTTATCTGATTTAGTTTGGAAAAGTATATTATCAATTTATTTGGATAGATATTAGAGTAATATTTTGTGATTAGTGTATAATTAGTAATCACTCTATGTGGGAACGATATTTTTATACCACTTGACACTTATCGTGATACGTATACATGTGTGTGACTTTCAATCAATAACTTACCATTTTGAAAAGTATAAGTCATTTTTCAAGAAAGAGTTTTTTAATGAGTAATTTTATTATTAAATAAAAATTAACTTGAATCAAGCCTAATATTATTATATTAATATTTTTTATTTTAATTTTTAAAAAATTAAAAAAATTAAAAATTAATAGCAAATATCATAATGTTCAATATTAATAAATATACATACTTAGTTATTTATATTTAAAAACATAATAAATTATTAATATAATTTATTGTTTTAATAAATTATTTAATATTTCAATTTTATGTTAGTAATAAATTGTAACGCCCCAAAATATAAGGGGTTAGATGAAATGAATAATGAAGAAATAAGTCTTAAGCTTGATGGTTAAGTAGCTAGTACACTCCTTAGAGATCTTAGGGTTCAAACTCTATTTCTCCCATTTCTTTTCTTTTTAATTTCAACAAACTAGAATGAAAAACACCCCTAAAACAAATATTAAATGGAGTAGAAAATAAACAAGTGTAGGCAGTAGCTCAATTGGTTATGGCAGTAGCTCAATTGGTTATGTATTCTTCCTTCCCATTTGGATTCCCAAGCTCAACTTATTCCAAATTCTCTCATTTTCCTTTTAATTTCGGTAGCAAGGATAAATTACCCTGCAACCACTTAAAAATTTGAAAACCTAGTTATTTAGTCCCTTTTTTCCTAATTACATTAGGATTTTGTTTCGTTTTCCATTCCAAATTAGAATTCCCCTCTCTTTTCTCTATATCTGTAACACTCCAAACTCAGCCTAGACATTATGGTTGAATCTGGCAGTGTCACATGATAGGGATTTGAATCGATGTCGTCAACTTAAAACCAATCTAGCTCGTTAACCCCTATTGCTTTTATTAGTTTCAAAACTCTTACCCATTAAATCAATTAGAGATAAAAACGTGATTAAAGCGGAAGCATATAAAAGCGTTGCCTTTAGAAATCATTTAATTTTGAGAAAACTTTTGCTTTTGGTAAAAAATTTGTTTTTGTTGAGTTTTGCAGTTATAAATCCATAAAAGTCGTTAAAGTTCAAAATTAAAGTAAAAACAATCCATAAGTCCAAATTACAAAAATAACCCAACAAATTAATTTAAAACATAAAACCACAAGTAAGATAGTTTTTAAAGGGTGATCGTCGAGTCCTCAGCTGCACCGAACCGTCTAAATCTGGGGATTACCTATATAGATTAAACAGAAGGGGTGAGTTGACGTAAACTCAGTGTGTAATCCCCACAGAAATAAACATGCACATAATCAGAATATCAGGATTAGACAGTCTCAGATTCGAGCATGAGCCCATTACAGATATAGATTTGGGCCTAAGCCTATTACAGTAATAGATGCAGAATTAGGCCTTAGCCCATCTCAGATACAGATGCAAATATACAGTCAGAACAAAAATTAGATCCTACCCCCAACCTCTACACACCATCTCTGACCATCCCTACACACCATGTGGGGTTTAAAACACCCACCCAGCCTTACACACCATGCTGTACTGAATGCAGCATATATCAGATATAATACAGCTGAGTTGCTAGATAATAGGCGTAAACGCCTTTCAGAACACTTCCTCTAATATATCTCAACACAACCCCAATGACAGATATAGAAATATGCAAATGCCGATAATCAAAATATCATGCTCACATGTTTACATATGGCATACATATATATTAGATACGTAAATAACAGAGCAGACAATCATGCATCAGTGTTTAATCAGTTCAGAGTTTCTATCAGACAAATCATGCAGTTTAGGGTTTAATTTTCCCTTAACAACCCTATCGTAGGCCCACAGCCATTTAGGACGACCCGTGCAACCTTAGGAAAGTTTTTAGATAAATGGGCCCACACACCCACGTGGTTTGCCCTTGTGGGCCCACCCCCTCAGGTTGGCCTTAGCCTGTGTGGATCACATGGCCTGACCCAAAAACTTACACGCCCGTGTGGACTCACACACCTGTGTAGCCCACACGGCCCACTTTGGTTTAGCCCATATGTCGCACACAGCCACATCTGCCCACCACACGTCCGTGTCTAGCACATGGCTTAGCCTTCGTCAAACACACGGCCATGTCATTTACGCACGACCTACCACACGGGCGACCACACGCTCGTGTGGCATTGACAAATTGTAATTTTGGCTTTTACTGAATCCCATTTTTCTGCGTTTTGGGTACACACCTGTTTCATTTTCGCAGCAGACGCAATCTCAAGTACTCCAAAACCTAATACCGATAATCCAAAGCCCAATTTCAATGATACTAACGAAACTTAAACGAAATCACAACGAGACATTAAACTTTCAACCATCAAAAGCCTTACCTCCGACCGAATAATAGGAATTTTGCACACTTAAAACATCAATGGCTATTCTCCAGCCCCTTGATTAACTCCTAAACACCAAACAAAACCCCTCTTTAACCACTTAACCAGGAAAACGTTAAGATATAACAAAAACAAAACTTATCAAATGCACATAGCCCAATGTTGCACAAGAAATAGACGAATCAAAAAAGAAAACGAAAAAGGAAGGATGAAGGAGTAGTCGAATTTGGTAGAGGAAGAACAAAGAAACAAATGTTCAAAATTTTCTTAGCAAGAGAGAGAAAATAAAAAATGGAACAAAAGAATCAGAATTGAATTAGAAAGCTATCACAATCCCTTGATTCACTCTCCACCAACCCACTACCATCCAACCTCTCAGAAACTGACTTCCACAAAACTCTATTAGAAAATCAAATAAAAAGATAACACATTTGCTTACGTAGGAATTCGAAAACAAAACCTTCAACAAACTAACACTCCACTTAACCACCAGACCAGCAAGCTTATTCTGATATCATACAACAAACAATTAAACTTAAGCCTACTGAACAAGGGTGAGGCTTTAATCAGAAAAATTCCAAAATTTTGCCAAAGGCATGGCTTGAACTTGGGACTTCACACACACACCCAAAACACTTAACCACTAAAGCAGACAGATATTTGTGACACAATTTTGCAGAAATAGAAATACAAAAATTTGGGGCGTTACAATATCTTCATCTTTTCTTTTCTTCCCCTTTTCTTCAGAATATTTCATGTTATTTTGTTGTTGAAAATTATTTTGCTTCCCAAACCCAAAAAATTATTCTTAATTCAAGACGTTTTTCAATTGGTTTCATAGTCGTCCATAGAAATATTCTTAATCTTCTCCAAGAATCAGTAATTTCAATTTGATCCTGATAATTAATCTCAAATTCTCATAGCACTTGCATGCGATGATAATATTTCATTCGAACTAACGGATCTTTTAAGAATTTTGCAAAAAAAAAAATCTATCGGAATCTTGATTTTACTTGAAATCCATTATAGGTGCCCCTGATTATATTTAAACATGAGGAACATCGCTCGAGCTACCGGTGAAAGGTGTGTATTCTTTTATAAGTAAATCGGGGCAAAATCGAGCCTAGAATAGGGCCACACAGGCTTGTAGGCCACACGGCCCACTCACACAACTATGTGCCTAGACCTTTCTATTATAGGTCTAGGCCACGCTAGTGATACAATTTCAACATTGTAGGTCTAGGCCACGCTGGTGATACAATTTCGACAAATAATGAGCAAAAACCACATTGCCACAATCTATCACACGGCTTAGCCACACAATCTTGTAACCCTTTCACATGGTCCGGTCACACGACCATGTGTCCCCTATAACTCAGAATTTATAGCTTTGACCTAGAATTTTATGTTTTGTTCAGTTTAGTCCATGATTGATTCCCAACCTATTTTAATGTTTAATTTTGATCAAATAAGCCCCTTCTAGTATGATTTATGTTAGAATCCTTGATTAGTTGAATTCTTATGGTATTTATATAATTAATTGCATGAATTGTGAACAATTTATATATGACTTTTGTATCTACACTGAAGATCATAGGTATAACTTGCCTTATATTACTATTAATATAAATCTATGATAAGCATGCCTTCTGTTACTGAATCAATCTGTTATAAGCATAATAATTGCCACTAAATCAAACAGTTATAAGCATAACGATTGTTATTGTAATGTTCTATTAAAAGTAAATTAAATGCTATTGTAATAATTTGTTTTAAGAATGTCATATTGCATTGCATAAGGTGGGACGATGTGAACGGAGGAAATTGAGCAGTTTATCTACACCATTGAGTTGTTTATCCACACCTTTTGAGCAACTTTTATATGTACTATTTGAGTGGTTTAACCACACTATATTAATAGCTTCAATCTGCAAACATGTTGTGCATCCACAACCTTCTAGTAGCTTGTCTGCAAAATACTATTTTATAAAAAAGAAACCGGTGGTTCGTCCACCCTTTTTATTACTAGTGGTTTATCCACAACGATAAGTGGTTTATCTACAATGTGGTGTAAAGGTAGAGAAGTTTTAAGGAACTCATATTATCGTGTGTAGTGGTGGGGTAGGAATATTTTCTGATAAATTGAAATTGGATTGCATTTATAAGCATTTGCATTGCCGTGAATACCAAGATATATGATAATGAGTTAATCTGAAATACCGAATTTTTGAGTTGCTATTCAAATTGTGTTTATCCTTCGAAGTTGATGGTGTATATTTTGTCTACTGTTTGCATTGATTTCTTGTAATGGAACTCACACTGAGCTTCAAAGCTCACTCTCCTTATTAAGTTACTATTTGATTTTTATTATTATTTAAAGACTGTATTATTTTATTTTGGAACTCTATCAATTTATTTGAATTGTGGCATGTGACTTAGATTTTTATTTTATTTAGCTTGCATGACATTTAATTGAATTTAAAATATGGTTTTTAATTAATTAAGCATGAAATATAGTTTTATTAAAACTAAGTTAAAAATCACTTTTCGGTTGCTAATTTACAAATAAGTATTGAGTAGTACATAAATAAACTAACTAAAATTTCAAAAATAGTCACCGTTACAAGAAGAACGTTAAAATTAATTGGTTTTGTTAAATAATGTGTTTTAAAAAATAGGCTAAGTTTTCTTAAAAAATAGGCTAAGTTTTCTTTAAAAATAATAGCAAACAAATATTTTAAAATGAATGTTGTATAAACTCCGATCATACTAGGTCATCTCGGTGGTCAATGTAATCTCTCTAATTCGGGTCTAACGTCTAGGCCGAGTTGGGGAGTTACATAAATTTTAACAATAAGAATTTTGAAAAATATTCTTAATATACTATTGAAAAATACTTATGTTAAAATTTTAATAATAAATATTACAATTTAAAAATATTAAATATTTTATAGTATAAAATGTGTAACAAATAATACTCCTATCAATTGTAGTATAATAAGTGATAAGTAGTTACCTACTTACTTATCTTATTCAAGACTTTTTTTTGTTGAAAATTTTATATTAAGTAAATAATTAAAATCGTTATAGAACACATCTTAAGTTATTCTTATTTTTATACAATATTAGAGATAAGAGATAGGGGTAATACGGTTCAAACCATGCCAAACAAATATCTGACAAGAGCTTTAACCACTTCTCCATTACTCCATTCAAGTCAAAACACACCTTAAGGTTTTTTTGCTTTTTTATTTGTATTAATAAATAACTACCATTAAAAAATCATCATTCACTTAAGAAATTTTTAAAATTTTATTTTCAAAATATAATTATTTATAAATAAATATAAAAAATTTTAAAAAGTATTTTTTTCACCTACAGAGGGGGCACGCTGAATTTTCTAGTGTGTATATATACTTATATAATTTTATAAAAAATTGTTATTTCAACAAACAATTATTAGATTTAACATTATTAATATTGAAAAAGTTAGTTGTACGTTCTATGTCTTGTTACAATGAAATTGTTCTTCTACTTGGGTCTTGAATTAATTTTACTTGTGTTGAGTTTAGTCCACTTAAATACGGTATATTTGATAATATTAGAAACATGGGTCGACTTATATATTAAGACTCTCAAACGAATTGCTTGAAGTGATTGGATAAGTATGAAAGTTTTATTATTAAAATATTATTTTTTATTTATCAGATTTATTCGAGAGAGTTTTGGAGTAGTTAGAAGACTATTTTATGAATACTTTTACTTGATAAATAGTTAGAATAATTAATGCGATAATTATAGCTTTTAAATAGCAGTATAAAGCCTATCAAAACACTGGTGGTTGACCACTTGAAAAAAACCTATAAATAGGTTGTTTTGTGCTACACATCAAGACTAGTTGTTGGAGTGTTTTTGTCAAAAGTTTTGCTGTATTTTCCCGTGGTTATTTTCTGGCAATCTTCTAGGTATTTTTTGGGGAGTTTATTGATTGTATTGTAAGGTATTTGTGTGAGTGATTTGTAATAATTGGAATTGGTATTGTGGTTACAATTACTTCTTTGTGTAATGATAAATTGAGCTTAAATCAATAAGTGACTCGGATGATTGTTGAATAAAACTATTTATCAAGCAAGACTCCACAAACGTACGATCATTATGTTTGAACTGCATTAATAAAGATCAGTTCAATTAACTCTTTTCTATTATTATTATTATTATTATTTATTTTTATTCTAACCGTTATTACAACGAATATTAACTATCATATCAGCAAACTAAATAATTTTTTCAATTAACAAGCAACTAGTTTAGTAACAAAGTTAATTTATTGTAATGATGAAGAATATTTTTTACATACTTTTTAATTTTATTTTTCATCTAATGAATAAAACATAAAATAAGATAGCTGAAGTATAAAAATATAAATCGTACAAAAAAATTATGGTAGTGTGTAAAAACTAATTTAGTTCGCCTAAATCTCTTATATTATATTATACACATACATGAGATATTTATTTTATAGGATTTATATATTTTGCAATCCAACTATTACTAGATGATGCACATCCAACTTCGATTAAATTATAAATATCTAATAATTTCATAATGTAAAAATATTGACTGTTAAATATAATAAAAAATAATATTCTCAATTGACATAATATAAATATTTAATGGATTCAAAATTTTACATGAGTACAATTATACTATTAGATTTAACATTTATCAATTTATTAATATATTAATATGTTAATCAAATATAAAATTATAAAAATATTTGATAGATTTAGTATTTACTACATTGCTAATATATATATATATATATATTTTTTTTATTCCACAAGAAACTTTAAAAATTTTACAAATGTCTCTTTTTTTTAATATTTTATTATATCCCTACAAAACATTTGTCAATAGTCAAGGGTATTAAATAAATAAATAATTATGAAAAATAACAAAATAATAAACAAAATTTATTTCTACATCAAATAAAATTCTGATTTACATCAAATTTTGAATTCATTTATGTCTTCCCTCATCCCTTATAAGCAAATGTTTGGATAATTTTCAAAAAGAAGTCAACTGTAGAAGGCAGAGATTCAAGTTGGATTTTTCTTCATTAATGATACATGTATTTAATAACACTAATTTCTAAGGTAACATGCATTACACATAATTTTATATGTTTATTTATAATTTATTAAATAATATTTTTATTTCATTAAATTAATATAGAGTAATATAGCTCAAATTGTTGAACATAGATAAAATAAATTAACTATTTTAATAATTAAAATATTACTTCTAACCATAATTATTATAGAAGTAAAAAAAATGAAATTTGAACTTTGTGATTATTTTAGCTAATTGAATGGAAATACCTAAACGTTGGGTGTAAATGCATTTATTCGTAGTGATAAGTCTTATATTATTGTTTTTTTATTTATTTAATTATATATATAAATATTTAATCTTAATTCATTTGTGTATATTTGAAAAATCAAATAACTCTTCTTATTTTTAATATCAGATAATTATAATTTTTTGTGTATACAATAAATAAATATAAAGTAGTGTTACATTAATAATGGTGTTGCTGATTTTTAAAAATTAAATTAAATTTCAAATGTCACATATACAATTGAATAAAATAAAAGTTCATATATAATGTTGTACATTAAAACAAAGTTTCTGTATAGTTTTAATATTCATCTATTTAAATCATATTCACAATATAATTTAACATGGATTTAAAGCGTAATTTTTGTTTTAATTAAATATCTTTCTAACATTAAAAAAAATATAATAAAAATAAATATATTTTAATTTTAATGTAGTAATATAATAAAAAATAAGGATATTCGTATTGATTTAAAATTTTTTTTAAACTAATCATGCTTCTATTAATCTATAGTGGAATTTAATAATTATTTTTTATTTTAACTAAAATTGTAACCATTTTATTAAATAAATATTAATTAAAAATTTTATATTTTACACACTAATAATGTATAAATTTAGACTATACAATCAAAATTCTTTAGAACAACATACTTTTATAGCAACATTTAATTATAACAGTCAAGTTTATTGTAGAACTGATTTTTGTAAGTTTTATTTTTATCTTCGTAATAGCTTTTTTTTCTATAACAACATCCATAAACTATGAAGTACACTCTTTAGTAAATTAGTTCTTTAAATATTATAAATTTTAGTTAAGACATTATTTCAATAAATTATTTCTATTAGAATTAAGTGACCGAATCCTTATTTAAATAAAATACAATGGTAAAAAAAATAAAAGTAAAATCCATATAGAACTACATTTCTTTTATTTTATCTTAGAATAAGGTTTTTTAAACCTTATTAAACTCTATCTAATTGATATTGATTAGAATAAGGTGTTTCAATCTTACTACACTCCTATTAGAATATGGTTTTACAAGCCTATAAATAGATTTAGTCTACTCCTGGTATTCATTCGAATTCGACACAGTAAATTTTCTTCTCTTCTGCCCGTGGTTTTTTCCCAAAAGGGTTTCTACGTAAAAATCTGTGTGTTCTTTATTTTTATTCTCTTTCTTTGCGATATATTATCATTACCGACATTCTATTTTTATAAATTGGTATCTGAGCTTCC
The DNA here is from genome assembly GCA_020496765.1 of Gossypium stocksii. Lineage (NCBI taxonomy): Eukaryota > Viridiplantae > Streptophyta > Magnoliopsida > Malvales > Malvaceae > Gossypium > Gossypium stocksii. The sequence continues at coordinate 34,872,137 of CM035628.1, read as the reverse complement.
GGGTTGTTCATCTCGATTACGGTAATGATGCCTTTGAAGTATGTAATTTCATTATTGGATTGTAAAACAAGATTTGCGTTGTGGCAAATTAAAATGCAAGCAGTTCTTGCTCAAATGGATCAGGAGGATGCCCAGCTAGGAATAAATAAGATGCCTTCGACATTAATGGATAAATAGAAGAAGCGTAAGGATCGAAAGGCTTTAACACAATTACATCTACATTTGTCTAACGAAATTTTACAGGATGTGATGAAGGAGAAGACCACCGCTGCATTATAGAAGAGGCTGGAACAAATATGTATGTCGAAAACTCTAACCAACAAGTTGCATATGAAGCAGCATCTTTATGCTCATCCTTTGGAGGAAGGTGCATCTGTGCACGAACACTTAATAGTGTTTAAAGAAATTCTCTCAAACTTGGAGGCCATGGAGGTTAAGTATGATAAGAAAGATCTAGGGTTGATTCTACTTTGTTCATTGCCCCCGTCTTATTCAACCTTTAGAGATGATTTTATATAGCTGCGAGTCTCTCACAGTTGATGAGGTTTATGATTCTTTGACCTTGTATGATAAGATGAAACATCTTACGGTTAAACTCGACTCTCAGGGAAAGGATTTCATTGTTCGTGGGAAACAAGATCAGAATGCTGATGATGATTGTGGAAAGACACAAGAATGAAATCCTCGCGATAAATCTAAAGGTAGATCAAAGTCTTCAAACATAGGTAAAACTTGTAACTTCTACAAAAAAAAGGGCACATTAAATCTAAGTGTTATAAGCTGTAAAGCAATATCAAAAAGGAGGCTACGAATCAAAAGGGAAAACAACTAGAAATATCTGGTGAAGCTGATGTTGTAGAAGACTACAACGATGGTGAACTTCTAGTCGCTTCTATCAACAATTCTAAAGTGAGCGAGGAGTGGATCCTTGATTCGAGCTGCACCTTCCACATGAGTCCTAATCAGGATTGATTTACAACTTACGAAATAGTGTCTAAAGGTGTTGTTTTGATGGGAAACAATGCTTCGTGTAAAATTGCAAGTGTTGGAATGATTAAAGTTAAGATGTTTGACGGAATTGTCAGAACACTTAGTGACGTACGACATGTTTCAGAATTTAAGAGAAATTTAATTTCGTTGAGTAATCTTGATTCAAAAGGGTATAGATACACAACTGAAAGTAGGGTTTTGAAGATTTCCAAAAGTTCCCTCATTGTGATGAAAGGGCAGAGAAAGACTGCCAAGTTATATATTTTACAGGGTTCTATTATTACTGGTGATGCAGCTGCCGCTTCCTCTTCCTTGTCAGATGATGATATTACTAAACTTTGGCATTTCCGCCTAGGGTATATGAGTGAGAATGGCATGGTAGAATTGAGCAAAATAGAAATTCTTGATGGGCAAGGAATTTGCAAACTAAAGTTCTATGAGCACTATGTTTTTGGGAAGCAAAAGAGAGTTCGATTCACCAGAGGAATCCATAACACAAAAAGAACGTTGGAGTATATTCATTCTGATCTGGGAGGTCATCTAGAGTGCCTTCGAGAGGTGGAGCTAATTATATGCTAACTTTTATTGATGATTTTTCCAGAAAAGTTCAGGCATTCATCTTGAAGTAGAAAAGCGATGTGTTTTTCGCATTTAAGTCTTGGAAAACTATGATTGAAAAACAGAGGGCAAAACAAATAAAATTCCTCTGCACAGACAATGGCTTAGAGTTCTATTCTGACGAGTTTAATGAACTATGCAAGTCAGAAGAGACTGTGAGACACTTGACAGTTCGTCATACTGCACAACAAAATGGCATTGCAGAATGAATGAATAGAACGATTATGGAGAAAAATCGATGTATGTTATCGAATGCTAACTTACCGAAGTCGTTTTAGGCCGAAGCAGCCTATACTGCATGTTTTTTGATCAACCGATCTCCATCTGTTGCCATTGAGAAAAAGACTCCATAAGAGGTATGGTCTGGTAATCCTGCTAACTATTCTGATTTAAAGATCTTTGGGTGTCCTGCGTATGCTTATGTTGATAATGGAAAATTGGAACCGAAATCCATTAAATGTGTTTTCCTTAATTATAAAGCTGGTGTAAAAGGGTATAAGTTATGGTGTCCTAAAAATAAAAAAGTTGTGATTAGCAGAGATGTTGTTTTTAATGAAATTGCTATGCTACCTAACTTATCTCTTAAATACTCTTCCAATAAAGAAAATCAAAAATAGGTGGAGCATCAGATTAATCCAGAATCTACAATAGAGTCGATTCCTCAAGCCAATACAAAAATTTAGAATAAAGTTGCTTTTTCACCACAATACTTTATTGCCAAAAACAGAACTAGAAGATAAATTAAACCTCCAAAGACATATGACACATTGTACAAATTATAAATAAACCACTATAAATTAATGCACAAATGTTATGTTTGCAAAGTAATATAAAAAAAGAAGACAAGTTGACAGTAACTGCAACACTGAAATAATTTAAAAACAAACCAGAAAAGCACCAACTTGATCAAATTGCTGAAATTTGCATCCTAGCCTCACCATCATTAAATCAACTTGAAGATGAACACCAATCAACCAAGAAAAAACTACCAAAAGTTGCAAGAGACCCGCCATATTAGTGATGCACAAAAGGTCAAGTTTTGAATGTGCTATCCTTCTCCTCATTATCTCGAATATATCACTAGCATTATGATCTATCAATATAAAACCTTTTGAGAGTAGTTCCTAATAAAAATATGAATAGAAATTAAAAATAAAATAAAATTACGAAAAAAATGCTAGAGAAACCACGACTAGCAACTAACTCAAAGGCCAACGTTGACAAAGTAAAGATTTAGTTTGTAAAAATTAAGTGACCAAGTTTTTCTACAAAAAGAGTGTTTTTCTATGAAATTTTCTTAAATAATCCATAACTAATTATTTTACAAAACTAATGGTGACTATTGATAGTGAAACTTAATTGAGTATGCAAGCTAACAAGCAATTCACATTGGAAACATATGACAATAATTGCATAGGTGAAAAGGAACCAATGGAGGGAAACAGGGAGGGAAAAACTAATCTGTCAAAGCATTAAGGGTGTAAATGTCATTTTATCCATTTTAAATAGAGAGCGAAAGTAAATATTCTTATAAATGTATAACCATAATTTTTATAATATTCAAAATTTTATGTAACAAAAAAAATTATTATAAAGAAAGTTTGTTATATTAATAAAGAAAATAATGTCATTTCATCAATTTAGAAAAAGAAAAATATGATATGGCTCATTCATAGTATATAAATTTACACAAATTATATCATATATAAACATTTAAATAAAACTTAGTACAAACAAAGTTTTTACATGGTACAATGAATATTATCTTTCCGAAGATAGCTGAACTCTGGATTAAAAAAAAAAAAAAAAAGAAATTGCATCTGAAAAAATAATTTTTATTAGAATAAATGTGTCTCATACATTTTTTGGTAATGGCTAAAGTTTGTCCTCAAAAAAGGGTAAATTTCAGCTTCTGTATTTCATCAAATGGCGTTTCAATTGCTTGACATCCGACTGTTTCAAAGGCTTCAGCATGAACATTTGAGCACCTTCTTCTAAGCACCTGTTTTTTTCACATGATATACTCCAACATTAAAATCTAACTATGAAAAATTAAACTTTATGTATTTATTTTGCACTTACCATTGAATAAAATGCCAAGAAGAAGAAAAAAAATATCTCCAGGAAAACTTACTGGTTAATTCGAGTTGGAATATTTTCAGATGACATGATTACAACAGGGACTTCCTTCAGAACTGATGACTCCTGTTTTTTCACAACATAAACTTAATTTCAGTGCTCGCTCACATTTATTCTTCAAAATGGGTTCTTAAAAAATAATATTGCATTTTCAATACCTTAATTTTCTTAAGCAGCTCATAGCCTGTCATTCCAGGCATGCAATAATCTGTTATTACTAGATTTACCTTTGAGACCTGCAGTTTGACATTTAAAACACGACATTAAGCTAGTTGCATGATTCAGTAAGAGTTAAGTTCTGGGTTCTTACGGTGCCCTCCAAGGAATTCCTCTGGTCACTTCCCAAACCCAAAAATTCCAATGCCCTCAGCCCATTTTCTGCGGTTGTTACTGCACCAAAGACACAAGAAAGTTCCTTTGAAAAATGACCCAAAGTAATGAAGGATTAAATTGTAAAAAGAATAACTTACCTTTACAGGAGGAGTTCTTGAGTAATTTCTCCACCAGTGTTCTATCAATGAGGTTATCATCCACCGCTAAAACATGGGGTTCATAACCAAACTCCACCGTCATGTCCTCAGAACAGCCACCGCAACTGCCGCCATAGTCACCATCCATAATTTGATATAACATCAATGAACACCAAATAAGCAGACAGTTGCCTTAGCCCTCTATTATATATAGTGTAACATGAAGGGTAAAAATAAAAAGCTGATATAGCATTAAAAATTGGTCATCGAGTGACCAGACCAATAAACTAGCTCACAAGAGATGTATGAATGTAATGAGAGATTGTATTTAAAGAGAAAACAACAAGAATTTGAAGGTTGGTGGTGGGTGGTGTTTGGAGGGAGAGAAAGTGGAGCCCCTTAAAAGGAATTTGTAGGATAACAGAAGGAAAATAAAAATTCATACAAAGTAAAAAAATCATTAAAATCAATGTATATCACAGATATTTCGTGATCCTTTTTGGTCTTCTCTTTGATTTGATTCAGTCCCCACCAATTTTCTTTTTTCCTTAATTGATTTCCAGTATCAGTGTCTTCAATCCTTTACTGCAACATCATTCTTTCCTAGGCCAATACAGTTGGACCACATAAGAACTAACTTAAATGCTTTTTACAACCTTTTTTTAATGTTTTAGATTCTCTATGGATTCTTATAGATTTGCCCAACGGTATTCTTACTCCTTGCGTATTGAGAGATAACACGGTAATTTTTTTTTTATTTGCAACCTATAAAGAATATTGATTCTGGATCATTGAATCCGATTCGATATTCAATTCATAACTACATATCCCATATATTAAGAGTTGTACGAAATCTTGATATGATTTAATCACGGTCACGAAATTATGAATATTTAAAAAAAAAACATATAGATTTAGTTTTAAAAGTTTCAATTCAATAAACCTTAGATTGTTTATTAATAAATTTGGTTTCAGTAAAAATTGGATGTCGATCATGGTAATATAAAATGATCGTAAAGCAATAAGAAAAAAAAAATATCATTGGTTGTTTTACCATCACCTTCTCATTCAGATGAGTGAATATTAGATTCATGTTGCACTTATCATATGCCCTCTAATCGAAAATGGTTTTTCAATTCAGTGGAATTAGATGGAGGAGTTGTTTATATGGGCAACAACAACACATGTAAAGAAAATTGGGATAGGTTCAATACAACTGAAAAATCAGGATAGATCAACTAAGGTTCTAATCGATGTTCGGTATGTACCCACTTTGAAAAAGAATCTATTGAAAGGTTCAATTGTTACTATAAGAGATGAAAATTTGAAAGTTATATTTGAAGAACTTGTGGAAATAAGTATTAAGAAAAATAGTTTGTATTACTTCCAATGTAGTATAATTATTAGGGCAGTAGTTGTATCATCCAGTGATGACAAACTAGTTACAACCAGGTTGTGGCATATGCGATTAGACATTCTGATGAGAAATCCTCGCAAATACTAGCAAAGCGAGGACTGTTGAAAGGTGAAAAGGCTTGCAAGTTAGAATTTTGCAAGAATTTTGTCTAAGAAAGAAAAAAAGAGTGAAGTTTGGAACCGCTATCCATAATAGAAGGGTATTTTGGACTATGGTCACTAAGATGTGTGGAGGCCTTCCAAGACACCTTCAATGGGAGAAAACACTACTTTGTAACTTTTATGGATGACTTTTCTAGAAGAGTTTGGGTGTACATGATGAAAACTAAGGATGAAGTGCTTGGAATTTTCCTTGAATGGAAAACTATGATCGAAAACTGAACTAGCATGAAGATCAATTGATTGAGAACAAATAATGGAGGGGAATATAGAAGTGGTTCATTCTTATACGTATGCCCGAAATGTGATATCGTTCGACACTTCACAATTGAGGATACACCACAGTAGAATGAGGGTGTCAGAGTGTATAGATCAAACATTGTTGGAGAAAGTTTAATGTATGTTATCCAATGCTAGGTTGGGCAAGCAATTTTAGGCTGGGGCTGTGACATATGTTGGTCTTTTCATCAATTATTTGACATCATTTGCAATAAAGGGAAAAACACCTATGGAGATATGGTTTGGAAAGCCTACTATTGATTATGATTCCTTACATGTATTCAAATCCATTACTTATTACCATGTGAAAGAGTCAAAATTAAATCCGAGAGCGAAGAAAGCTCTTTTTATGGGAATCACCTCTAGAGTAAAAGGATTTTGACGTTGTTGTTTAGACACGAAGAAAATAATCCTTAGCAGAGTGTTACCTTTGATGAGTCTACCATGTTGAAAAAGGTAACAAATGAAGATGTTAAGACAAATGGTACTCCACGATAGGTGTAGTTTAAGCAAATAGTGATTAGTCTATTTAATAAGTCTAATTCTCTAACCATATTAGAGGAATCAGAGAATGAAGAAGTTTCGACCCAAGAATCGTTAAATACACCAAAACCACTTGTAATTAAAAGGCAAAGAGAGAAATTGGTAAACCTGTTCATTTAGCTAATATGGCAGCTTATGCACTCCGAGTTGTAAATGATGATATTTCTGTCACTTACCAAGAAGTATTGTAGAGCTCTAAAAGTGACAAGTGGAAAAGCACCACGGATGAATAAATACAATCTCTCCAGAAGAATAATACTTGGAAGCTAGAAATTACTAAAGGGTAAGAAAGCAATCATATGCAAGTAGGTATACGCAAAAAAGAAAAAAAAAAAAGAAGAGGATATCCTAGCAAGAAAGGCATTCGCTACAAAGCAAGGTTGGTAGCTAAAGGCTACACTCAAAAGGAGGGAATTGACTACAATAAAGTATTCTCCCCAGTTGTGAAGCCTTCTTCCATTAGAATTTTGTTGGTTGTGGTAGCATAGTTGTATTTGGAGCTAGCTCAACTTGATGTGAAGACGACTTTCTTGCATGGTGATTTAAAAGAGGGAATCTATATGCTAGAAGGATACAAGGTTGCTAGTGGGGAAAATTGGGTTTGTAAGCTAAAAAAACTATTGTATGTGTTGAAGCAATCCTCGAGGTAGTGGTACAAACGATTTGATAGCTTTATTAGAAGACAAAAGTACACTAGAAGCAAATATGACCATTGTGTGTGTTTGCAAAAGCTACAAGATGGATATTTTATTTATCTCTTCTTTTATGTTGATGATATGTTAATAACTTTAAGAAATCAAAGAGAAATAGATGAATTAAAGGCTCAACGGAATCAAGATTTTTAGATAAAAGACCTAAGTGAAGCCAAGAAAATTCTTAACATGAAGATACATAGAAGCTCTGTTTAACTTAGAAGCAATATCTGAGAAAGGTATTATTATGTTTTGTTTTAAATGAAAATACAAGACATGTAAGTACCCTACTTACTTCTCATTTGAAACTTAGTGCTCAATTGTCTCCTAAGAGTGACAAAGAATGAGAATATATGGAGAACGTTTCATACGTTAATGTAGTTGAAAGCCTGACGTTTGCAATGGTGTGTACTCGACCAGAGATTTCACAAGCAGTTGGAGTTGTGAGATGGATTCCATGGTATCTTATGAAAACCGTAGATGTTATTTTGATCTTTGAATGGATAAAATGCTTGGTCAATGTTTAATCTGATATGTTGATTCCAACTATGCTGGTGATTTAGATAAACGTCAATCTACTACCGGGTATCTATTTACTCTTGCTAAAGCCCTAGTAAGTTGAAAGTCTACCTTACAGTCTACTGTAGTTTTGCCAACTATAAATGCAGAGCATATGACAATTTTTGAAGCAATTAAAGAGGTTGTTTGGCTCGATGGGTTGTTGGAAGATTTGGGAGTGGTTTAAAGTCATATTAGTCTTTACTATGACAACCAGAGTGCTATTTGTTTAACGAAAAATCAAGTTTACCATTCAAGAACCAAGCATATCGATATGAGGTATCACTTTGTGTGGGAAATATTTGAAGAAGGAAAGATTCTACTTCAGAAGATTGTAACAACTGAAAATCTTGTAAATATGATGACCAAGGTGGTGACAACAATCAAGTTCAATCACTATTTGAACTTAATTAATATACTATAAATTGGAACACCTTCAGGCGCTTAAGAGTGTATTTGGAGGCACTTTTAAATATGACTCCAGGAAATTGAAGAGTGGAAGATTCAAGCAGTTGAATGGGATTGATAAACTCGCCAAAGGTGGAGATTTGTTGGTTGTTTGGCTCATAAAATCCCAACTGAGAGTGCATTTAATTATGTTGCCTCTTACCCTAAATAAAAGAAGGCTCTATTCCTTTAATTGGGAAGAATCCCAACTTCTCCCTTCTCAAGTGTGTATATACTTTGGAAAATGCTTTTAATTAGCGATTTCATTAGCTTGTATATTTGCTAAACCTTGTAAATTTAGTGTGTTCTCTATTTTATTTATTTTATTTGCATTTATTGGTTTTTCTATTGCATTTGATATTTAATAATAATTTGTCGACTTAATACACTGTGTTTAGGTAGTTTTAATTTGCTTTTGATGTTCCCAATTTAATTTTGGTGTTCAATATTGAAACTACGGTGGTGTGGGATATTACTCGGTGTCTCTAACATATGAGTCGGCAAATCCTCTCCTTTTAAGAATTGTGTGAATCTAGTTCTTGTTCTTGCTTTTATATTTCACCAAAGTCTATCACATTATCTTAGTAAGCTAAAAAGTGAAATATGATTCTTCGTCCCCTAAAATGAAAAGTTATAATTAATAATATGTAAATTTTAAGACATTAAAGGTATTAGATATCTTTTAAATATTGTTTTCTCGTAAAAACAGAACATGCTTATAAATCTAATAATATGTAAAATTTAACTAAAAGTGTAATACCATTTTACTTCCAGCTTAGGGCTTACGCCATGAGGCTGACAAGATCGTGGTCCTAAAATGAAAAATTACATATTTGGTCCTTTAAGTTTTTTAAAATTATTAGTACATGGTAAAATTGTATTTTAGCTCCCAAAATGATAAAAATTCTAATTTAATTCTTTAAAAAGTATAAAGTTATAAGCTAATAAAATGATGAAGTTACATTTCAACTCTTATAAAAATATATAACTTAATTCTAGCCTTTCCAAAAAAATTCTAACTTCACGTATGCTCTAACTTTAATTTTTATTTTTATTTTTAGTGTAGATGGTCCATTTTGCCAGGGCCCATACAAAAAAAACGAAAAATAAAATAAAACTTAAAGTCCATAATGTCCATGTTACAAATGGCCCAACATGGCCCAAATAAATTACCCATAAACCCAACACATTACAAAACCCAAATTCCAAAACAAGACTTAACCCAAACCTAAAAACCCTAGGCCTGATTCTATAAGCCCAATATTAAATCCACTATTCGGCAACTCCAAATTCTAGACCCTCACTGCCGCTGTTGAAACCTCCATGTGCGTCGCTCCTTCGTCATTGCCACGTTATCTACAGCTAGCCTCTCTCTAGCACCTGCAACAGAATAACAAACACCACAGCAACAGAAAATAGAAAGTAAAAACAATAACGGGGGCAACAAAATGGCATTGTGTATTTAACGAATTAACAGTAAAATAGGAACTTTATTGATTTATTTTCATTTTCCTTTGGCTATAAAAGAAAAGGCCAAGAGCATGTATAAGGATATTTTTTTTTAGAGAAATACAATACGCGTACATACAAATAAAAAAATCAAGGTGATTCTGAGATTTTGATTCTTTTTCTTTTCAATTTTTCTTTTCTCTGGTCTTGCATGTTTTGTTCTGATCGTATGAGAAAAAGAAAAAGGAAATTACCTTAATCGATCTGCGGGTGTAGTTTCGGAGCGTTGTCTCCTTTGTCGAATCAAAGCCGAAATGGGTTAGAGAGTCCTATTTTTCGTTCTTTTGATCAAAAGGGCTAAGCCCTCATATATGGCTATAAACAGGGTTGAGGGCTCGTCTTTTGTGCATTGCTAGCCACCAGATATGGTGGTGGTGCGACGGCGACAAAAGGGTCATAATCAGTCCATGAATGAAACCCTAGCAAAGGAAGTATGAGGTTTTTTTTCTTTTTTTTTTTCTTTTCATTCGGTTAAAGCGTTTTTTAACAAAAAAAATTGGTTTTATATAAAATAAGGAAACAGCGCCGTTTTGCTGGAGCAAGGTCCGCGCGTTGACCCGACCTGCAGAGAGGGTTCGCGCGTTTTTGCCCTAAAAGGGTGAATTGCGCGGATGGTCCCTCTCTTTCGCACTGCCATTCGATTGAGCCAGGTTTCTATTTCTTTTGTATTTTAATTTCCCCAGGAATTTTGTGTCAATTTCATTTTATTCCATGTTTAAACGTGTCGTTTTGAGATTTGGTTCATTTGCGTTTTTAATCCTCCTAGATTTGCACGCTTTGTATTTTGGTCCTCATTTCTGTTTCAATAGTTTAGTTATTTATTAATTACCCATTTTTCTTTAGTATTTGTTTCACTTGAGTCTCTCTTATTTTAATCTATGTAATTCTTTTATTATTTTTCATTTATTTATTATTCATTTTTTTGAAATTGTTTTAACACATTATTTTAAATTATTTCACTGATTCTACATTGTTTTAATTTTTTATTTTTATGCTTTCATTTGTAGATATTTCTTCAAATTGATTTACTATAATTTTTTTTTTATTGTTAGTTTTCTTTTATACATCTTTTCAATTTGAAAATTTACATGATATTTATTTTAAATATTTTATACATTATTATTTTTATGTATATTTTATGTATATTTTATGTGTATATTTTCTTTCAAATCTATTTATGTATATATATATATTTTATTTTAAACCTATTTATATGTATAGTTTATTTCCTATAAAAACCCTATTGTATTATATATTTTTGCTTATTTCAAATACTTTTATATATTTTCATATATAAATTATTTATATTAAGTTTTTTATTTCATGTATATTATTTAGGTAGATTGATATATATATTATTTTGTATATTACTTATTTTGATTTTCTTCTTATATAATATCTATTTTAAAATTCATTTTTATTATTATTTCATGTATTAGTTATTTTTATCTTTGTTTTTTTAATCTATTTCAAACTTTTACGTACATTACTTGTTTTAAAACTTTTGTACATATAATTTATTATTCGCATGTTGATGATTTCAAATTGTCTTTCCCTCATGTTATTCATTTCTTTTATGGTTTAAAATTTGTTACATTTGATTTGTGTTAGTTTGTTTGGTATTTCTTTTAAAGTTGTCTTCTAATCCATTAGTTTTGAATGTTAATGCTAGTATTTGAATAATGCATGTTGTGAGATTGTTAGCATTGAGTGTATTTTGATTTATACAATTGTGTCTTTTATATTATTATCATTCATTTGTATATTACTTTGTCTATGTATATTTTCCATGTTTGTAACCTTGTTTTTTCATTTTCGGGTATGGTACTGTAATTGAGATTGCCATCTTATTTGTCCAAAATTGGTTATTTCATTTTCTTTTGCTTAAAATAAACCAAATAAATGTATTTTAAGTTGGCTTTATAAACACTTTTATTTGAAATTTTCTCAAACAAGGCAATGTTTGTGCTTTGGGAATTCGAGAAATCATGCCCTAACGTGTTGGGTTTCGATTTTTCCAAATAATCAAATATCCTTTTAAAATCTCAATGCATGGGTCTTGGAAAGTCATGAGATGATTTTGATTTTGAGGATTTAAAATGTCATATCCTAACATACTGGATGTGGTATTTTACTTTCTCGGGATGAGAAAATCCTAAATTCCAACTTGAGTTGTTCAAACATTCTTTAAAAGGAATTGTGTTTTCAAAACTTTTCAAATGTTCAGCATTAGGGCATCATTTAATCGATTTGGTACCAATTTTGGGCGTACGAGGGTGTTAACCCTTTCTCGTACATAACTGACTTTCGAACCCATTTTCTTGAAATTCGTACACCAAAATCAATATTTCAATAAAACAAAATGTTTGATGAGGTGATCCGGTCACACCTAAGTAAAAAGGATTGGTGGTGACTCCATATTTCTTTTTTAACGTCGATCCTCATTTTTTCAAAATATAAAAATGGTTTCGACAGCTTGACGACTCCACTGGGGACATTTTGAGAGTCAGGCCATAAATTGGTTAATTTTTGTCCTTCTGTCGAAAATTGAAAATCGATTTGAAAAATCATGATTTCTTTGTTGCATTTGTTTGTGTTATTGTTGTGGTTTGAGTCTCATAGAGTACTTTAACATTGCATTGCATGACTGAGTGGTCACACCTTTTAAGTGGGAGTGAGAAACTACGCCTTCGTGAGGTTTTCATCTCTGCTTGGGCTAGTGGACTGCTTCCGGGATACATCTATACCTATGTGCTTCGTGAGATTTTCATCTCCGCATGGCCATAGGAAAATGTATTCCCTTGAACTAAACTCGGTCCATCTGAGCCTATAATGGGTGAGGATCAAGGAATCGGCCGGTTTAGGTACCTTTTCTTTAGAATCGAACCGCATATAGTGAACCCTAAGGGCCCACCCTAGGTAGAACTATGCTGAACCTTAGTGGTCACTTGATTAGGTGCTCTATTCTGTTGTTTATTTCTCCTGTGCTAACATGTTTTCTTTTGTTTTGACTGCACTGTATTGCATCATCATAGAAAGGAGGTGTTGATTCATATTCGATTGCTAAATAGAAGAGCTTGTCATGAGAAAATAGATTTCTTGATAAAGTGGATTATAATACGGTTGCCCGAATATGGTCCGAGTAAACACAATGCGAAAAGGCTGATAGCCCATTAAAGAATGCACGATTTTGCTTCATTGGCAGAGGACTCAAGCTGACAAAGAGCCATCAATGTCTCAACTTCCTTAAAGAAGTTAATAAGCATCACGAGGATAAGTGAGCAATGGGTCATAACCCGGATCAAGCGAAAAGGAGCTAGTAGTGGCATTTATTGGAAAGTTTGTGAGATTTGACTGTGAGATTTGACCTTAACATCCGGATACGAAGAAAGGTATCGATGTCTTCGCCTAGAATAGGAGGGCAAAGTCGCATATGTAATATGTTTTATGTAAAGAAATTTGTTTTCTAAAAAAGTTGTTCTAATGGAATTGAATTCAGAATCAACGCCTCTCTTTCTTGCATTCATTTCATGCATTTACATTACATCATTTGCATTACATCATTGGCATTGTATTATTTGCATTAGACTTTCACAAAAGGACCCTAATTAGGTAAAATTATTTCAGTTAACTTGGAAACTGACAAAAGTTGTTCGACTAAGCGTCTTTACGGTACACAGAAAAAGACCAAAGATATGGACCAAAGATTGGAAAGACTCGAACAATTTCAGAGAGAGATGCAAGATAAGCTACAAGTGCAAATGTAAGAGCAGCTAGCTAAGATTTAACAAGACATGCTGGAGTCTCAAAGAAATATGATAACTCAGTTGACCCAGTTGTTGGCTGGAAGAATGGATAAGGGAAAAAGCCTTGGGATCAATGCTGGAGAAGACAAAGAGGATCATCTCTTTCTTTTGGGTTTTACCCCGAAAAATGCTCAGATGCATCCGCAAGGGGTACACATCGCTATCAGACCCCAACAATATTAGGTCGATACCTCGGCACCAATAGATTACCCGATAGGCTCAGGCTATTATCTGGGGGGTAATCCAAACACTCTTGAAGTTCTTGATCTGAATGAAATGGCAAAAATGGAAAAAGCAAAGATAGAATTGCCAAAACAACTCGAGGATAGGTATAGGTGGTTGGAGGAAAAATTTAAGTACAATGGGACTAATTGTCCTGAAGCTCACATCACGATGTTCTGTCAAATGATGATAGGATATGTTAATAATGACCAACTGTTAATCCACTGCTTCCAAGACAGTCTGATTGGGGCAGCATCTAAATGGTACAACTAATTAAGTCGTGCTAGAATCAACTCATGGAAAGACCTAGCACAAGCTTTTGTGAAGTAATATAGCCATGTAACAGACATGTCACCCGACAGAATCGCCCTGCAAAATATGGAAAAGAAACAAAATGAGAGCTTCAGGCAATATGCCCAAAGATGGAGGAAGTCGTAACACAAGTCTAACCACCTCTTCTTGAAAAAGAAACCACGATGCTTTTCATCAATACTCTGAAGGCTTTATTCATTAATCATATATTGGGAAGTGTTACTATGAGCTTTTCAGATATAGTAATGTCAAGCGAGATGATTGAAAATATGATAAGGAGTGGGAAGATAGACACGGGAGAAAGTGCCAAAAGATCAACCCCAAGAAACAAGGAAAATGAAGTGAATATCTTAAGCATGCATTCCAAGTCGATTACTGATAGTGATATTTTATGATCGTACCTGTAAAACTAAACTATTATCACGATAAAGGCAAGCGCACCTATCAAACAGTAGTATAGCTTATGGCAAGACTGGCATGTCGAACCCACAGAGACTAAAAATACTAGTATTAACTTCCTTCTTATTATCTAACCTAAAAATAAAGGGGATTTTTTAAACTAATTAAACTAGACTAATTAATTAACTAAGAACGCGACAGAGAGTAAATTAAGGAAAATACTTTTGGAAAACCAATTGATTAAGATAATAACCAATGAAGAATCCACCTAGACTTCACTTGTTATTTGATTCTAAACTAGACAATTTATTCACTTGACTTGATCCGTAGAAATCCCTAATCTATGTTAATATCTCTTTCAAGATTAAAAACAACTAACCCTAGGTTGATTAATTGAGATTTCTTTCTAATTAAAACTCTTAGTATTGTATTAACTCGATCTATGGATTTCCCTATTAGATTTGACTCTAATCCGGCAGATTTTTGTCATCCTATATTTAGGATTACGATCAACTCCGCTTAATTGCGTTGAATCTACTCTTAAACAGGGACTTTTGCTCCACTAAATAAGCACATTTGACTTGAATTAATATCCTGAAGTATTAACACAAGAATCTATCACACAATTAAGAACAAATCAAATATTTATCAAATAACTCAGAAATTAATAACAAGATCCGTCTTAGGTTTCATCCCCTCAGGTATTTAAGGGGTTTAGTTCATATGTATAAAAGAAAACATCTCAAAATAGGGAAAACAACAAAACATAAAGAATGCAAAAACTTCTAGAGAAATTGAAGGGAGATCTTCAGTCTTGGTGTAGATCCTTACTTCTGAGATGAATCAATCGGCGTTCTTCGAGTAATTCCTTACTTTCTACTCTGTGTCCCCTTTAATCCTCTCCTAGGGTGTTTAAATAGACTTTGGGGTGCCCAAAATACCTAAAATTTAGCCTTTTCCGAGTAGAATTAAAACAGGGCGCGACAGGACACGAGCGTTGGTCAGCCCATGTGAAGATGCTCAGGCCGTGTGCAATACTGACTTGGTTTTAGGTCGACACGGTCGATACACACGGGCGTGTGGTGTACCCGTGTAAAAGTGCTTAGGCCGTGTTGAATTCTGATTTTTGAACCATTTTGTCTATTTTTGGCCCGTTTCTCGCTCTTTTCACTTTCGTATGCTCACCTAAGTATAAAACATGAAATTAACGGTTTAGGAGCATCAAATTCCATAAATCATCCATAAATGTTCCAAGCATAGGGTAAAAATATGTATATATTATGGTTTGTCAATTACTGTAGGCCAGCCGAGGGTTGTAACCGCTAGTAATCAAGACTCTTCAAGGCAAGAATCCAACTCGAGGCCAAATACAGAAAAGCTCCAGTTCACACCCATCCTGATGACGTACAAGGAGCTGTATCAGAATCTTTTTGAAATACATGTGGTGTCTCCTCATTACATGAAACCAATGCAACCTCTGTTCCCAAAATGGTATAACGAAAATGCCCAATGCGAGTACCACGCGGGAATAACGGGTCACTCAATCGAGAACTGCACTACGTTTAAAAAGTTGGTCGAAAAGTTCATTAAAATGGGAGTCGTGAAGTTTGACGATTCACTAGAATCTAATCACTCTGGCGAATCAATAAATGCAATAATTGAATGAGGTGGCAAGAGAGTTGCCATTCCTTGAAAAAGTTAAAAGCTCAGAACGAGGAATTTAAACATTAATGACGTATCTGAAGAGGGAACCGGAGAATAAAAGTTTCCAAGCCCTTAAATACTTGGGAGTGTTTTGAACAATAGGACTGTGGAAGGGGTCCATATATTTTTAGAGCTTACTCAGAATAATGTTTAGAACACGCTTATTGCTTTAAGCCTGAGGCAATAAGAGTCTTTTTGTGAAATAGACTTATGTCCAAAATCTTTATTTCAATAAAATGCATCTTTTTGAACAAATATTCTTTTATTCTTTCTATTTAAAGATTCTGTTGTTCTTTGGGCTTTCTTTCAAATATTTCTTTTACTCATCATTCATGATCATACTATACAAATAATCATTCTTAAATCCATTTATTCTTTGGAATCTGCCTTCGGACCTATAATAGGTTCCTAGATATCAACGACATGAGTAACTCTGCTACTGACCCAGAGCCTCCTTTTGAGTAAGATATGTGGTTAGAGGGATTCTAGGACTTTAAAGGTGACAGAGATTGTAACATATCTTCTGATTTGTTAAGGATAGTAAAACAAGATGAAAAATAGATTCTACCTTACAAAGGGTCAGTAAACATTACGAGCCTAGGAAAGGGGTAAAGATCGAAGCCTAGCTCACCGCAAAAATAAGGCAAGACATTATTGAGTTATTTCCAAGAATTCAAAAATATTTTCGCACGATCATATCAAGATATGCTTGGGAAAGTCTTAGAGTGTCTAAAAGAACGCATGCTAATGGTTCTGCAATAGCCAAGCCAATCATGAGGTTTGGGTACTACTAGTCCACCAAGAAAGGGAGATTGCATCAATTTTGCCATAAATGCCAAATTGAGGAAGACAAGGCTTATGTGCCTCCTCTATTTCTTCATAGATTTTCTATATGTGAGGCATATTATGGGGCCGATCTCGTCAAAAGCTTCTAGCCAACATCAATTCATCTTTGTGATCATCAATTAATTCACTAAGAGGGTTAAAGTCACTTCTTTTGCCAATCTTACAAAGTTGACAGTCATCAGATCCCACTCTCAACACCAAAATAAAAAATCCAAAAATCTAAAAAAAAAAATCCCAAAAATCCTAAAAATCCTAAAAAAATTCGGGTGCCGACAAAGAATGCCAAAAAAGATCATGTCTAATAATGCTCAATTGTACAATGTCAAAAGTTAACAGTCTATTCAAAGATCAAACGCCATATCAGTGCAGCATAGGAAGCCAAAAAGAAAAAATAAAAATAAAAAGGAGAAAAAACAGAAACAACAAAAAAGCTCGTAAAAGATGACCAAGATTTGTAAAGATTGGCAAGAAGTTACTATTTACCCTCTATGCTTATCAAACGTTGGCTAGGACACTCGCTGGGGCAAGACATTTCTCATTGGTTTGGCCTATTAAAGTCGAGATTCCTTTTTTTCGAGTTTTATCAGAACTGAAGTTGGATGAGGCAAAATCGATCCAATCCTGATATGATCAATCGAATTTGAGGAGAAAAGTTAATAGCTATCTATTACGGTCAGATGATACGGGTTTATGACAAAGAGGTTCATCCTAGAGAATTTCACGAGAGGGACCTGATATTGGAGAAGATCTTTCATATTCAGAAGAAAATGGATGCCAAACTGGAAAATACCTTATGTAGTAAATAAGGCTTGTTCTGGACGAGCATTGATATTGATCGAGATAGATGGCAGGAACATGCCCACTCTGGTGAATTCAGATTTAGTCAAGAAGTATTTCACTTAAAAAGGAGAGGCCAATGTGAAAACTCGCAAATGGCGCCTTGAGACCTTAAAAAATAAAAATAAAAAATCAAAAGAAATAAAAATCAAAAATCAAAAATATAAATTAAAAGATCAAAAAAATCAAAAAAAGAAGAAAGAAAAAGGAGAGGCCAAGGCGAAAACCCGCAAAGGGCGCCTTGAGATCAAAGGGGATTTGAGTTGAAAACCCAAAAAGGGCGGCTCAAATTTTGATCAAAAGTGGGGCATACGGTAGTCTTGCTATGCTTGAATTAACAATGAAGAAGTATGCTATGGCTTGGGGCATCGACAGAGTACTTCGAATCCCCTAAACACATATTGAGCTCAAAATGGTCCTCAAGAAGTTTGTACAAAGAAACCCAGGCTGCGATATCTGGGACACCTAGTTTCTATCTTACCTATTTTAAATTTGTTATCTTTGATTACCTTATTCTTTTCAAAATACGCTCTCAATAAACTTTCTTCTTAATTGCATTTGCTATCTTTGATTAACTTGTTTGTTTTAAGCTATGCTCCCAATCAATTTCCTTCTTGTCTATTGGTATTTTTTTTAAGCATTTCGTATTGAAATAACGATTAGTGGACTAATAATACTTTCATAAAAGGAGTTTCGCATATTACTCTGGAAACTTTTAAATAATACAGGAACCTGAAACAGGATTATTGTTTAGGACTTACCAAACCTAAGGGTTGGAAATATTAGAGTCCAAATTGAGATTATCTTCGGATTTTCTATCAAAGATGTCAGTTGAACGAAAAGACAAGACATTACACTGGTGATACAATTTCGACAAATAATGAGCAATGTCAAACCAAGTATTAAAAGGGGATTTTTTTCAAGAGAAAAATGATATTTTGTATCTATGCAAGTATCATGCATACACATCTGGTCGGGTCACCCAGGGAGTGATCAGTTGATTGAACAAGTTACAAATCCTATACCTTTGAGTTATAGGGGGATGGATTGAACAAGTTACAAATCCTATACCTCTGAGTTGCAGCAGGATGGATAGAAGAAACTAAATTTTATTCCCTTGAGTTGCAGTGGGAGGGTTTGAAGATGGTACAAGCTTTAGGTCCCAAAGGTACCATGAAATGGACCTTAAAGTTATAGTGAAGCGAATCATTTGAGCAAAATATAATTGTTTCTTCGAGTTTTATGGCAAAGATACCAGCCGAGTGAGATGGCAGCGTAATGCGTCAGCAATAAAACTCTGATGAGCAAATGAGCAGTGACAACCCTAAGTATTAAAAAGGGATATTCTCATTTTGCATTCATATATCATTCATAACACGTCTAATTGGGAGCATTTGACTCATTTCGATCATGGCATCCTAATCATTCGGTATAAGCATAGACTCATTCTACAGGTTATATCCTGTAGAGGATGATATAGTAAGGTAGATTGAAGATATCAGCCTTGCCTCCCTGAGTTTGCAGCGGAGCAGACTGAAGACAGCAGATCTTGTCTTCCTGAATTTGCAGTGAAGTAGATCAAAGACACCAGTCCTATTTCCCCGAGTAATAGTGGAATATGTTTAATATTGCAGATCTTATCTCCCTAAGCAGTAGTGGAGCAGATCGAAGATGGCGAATCTTATCTCCCAAAGCAGTAGTGGAGCAGATTGAAGCCACTAGCCTTATCTTCCTTAGTAGCAGTGGAGTAGGCTGAAGATTGCAGATCTTATCTCCCTAGGCAGTAGTAGAGTAGATTGAAGATGGCAAATCTTATCTCCCTAAGTAGTAGTGGAGCAGATTGAAGTCACTGGCCTTATCTCCCTAAACAACAGTAGAGTAGGCTGAAAATTGCAGATCTTATCTCCCTAATCAGTAGTGGAGCAGATTGAAGCCACTAGCCTTATCTCCCTGAGCAGCAGTGGAGTAGGCTGAAGATTGCAGATCTTATCTCCCTAAGCAGTAGTAGAGTAGATCGAAGATGGCAAATCTTATCTTCCCAAGGTAGCAGGGGAGCAGATTGTAGCCGCCAGCCTTATCTCCCTGAGGTAGAAAGGGAACAGGCTAAAGATTGCAGTCTTATCTTTCTGAGGTAGCAATGGAGTAGACTGAAGAATTGTAGATCTTATCTCCCTAAGCAGTAATGGAGCAGATCGAAGACGGCGAATCTTATCTTCCCGAGGTAGTAGGGAAGCAGATTTAAGCCACCAATCCTTATCTTCCTGAAGTTGCAGTGGAGTAGGAAAATGAACAAATCTTATCTCCCTAAAGTTGCAGTGGAGCAAGTTGAAATTACCAGTTCTTATCTCCTTAAATTTCCAGTGAAGTAGATCGAAACTACAAATCTCTTCTCCCTGAAATTGCAATAGAGAGGATTGAAGTACCAATTCATATACCCCTAAAGATGTAGTAGGATGGAATGAAGTTACTTGAAAAGGTAAGCATCAAAGAAGTCAAGATTGGACGAGACTGGACAAGATTGGCCCTTCTTATAGGTCTTTGCTCCATTCCCGTTACACGACAATCAGCAAAGAAGGGCAGCTGTAGAGGGCCCATTTTGCCCGGGCCCATACCAAAAACAAAAACAAAAAATAAAATAAAATTTAAAGTCCATAATGTCCATGTTACAAATGGCCCAACATGGCCCGAAATAAATTATCCATAAACCCAACACATTACAAAGCCCAAATTCCAAAACAAGACTTAACCCAAACCTAAAAACCTTAGGCCTAATTCTATAAGCCCAATATTAAATCCATTGTTCGGCAACTCCAAACTTTAGACCCTCACTGCAACTGCTGAAACCTCTACATGCACCGCTCCTTCATCGTTGCCACGTTATCTACAACTGGCCTCTCTTTGGCACCTGCAACAAAATAACAAACACCACAGCAACAGAAAATAGAAAGCAAAAACAATAACGGAGGCAGCAAAATGGCATTTTGTATTTAACGAATTAATAGTAAAATAGGAATTTTATTGATTTATTTTCATTTTCTTTCGGCTGTAAAAGAAAAGGCCAAGAGCATGTATAAGGATATTTTCTTTGAGAGAAATACAATACGCATACATACAAATAAAAAAATCAATGTGATTCTGATATTTTGATTCTTTTTCTTTTCGATTTTTCTTTTCTCTGGTCTTGCATGTTTTGTTCTGATCGCATGAGAAAAAGAAAAAGGAAATTACCTTAATCGATCTACGGGCGCAGTTTCGAAGCATTGTCTCCTTTGTCGAATCGAAGCCGAAATGGGTCGAAGAGTCCTCTTTTTCGTTTTTTTGGTCGAAAGGGCTAAGCCATCATATATGGCTTTAAACGGGGATAGGGGCTCGTCTTTTGTGCGTTGCTGGCCACCAGATATAGTAGTGGTGCGGCGACGACAAAAGGGTCATAATCGGTGCATGAATGAAACCCTAGCAAAGGAATTATGAGGTTTTTTTTCTTTTTTTTTTTCTTTTTATTCGGTTAAAGCGTTTTTTAACAAAAAAATTGGTTTTATATAAAATAAGGAAACGGCACCGTTTTGCTGGAGCAAGGTCCGCGCGTTGACCCGACCCGCAGGCAGGGTCCGCGCGTTTTTGTCCTAAAAGGGTTAATTGCGTGGATGGTCCCTCTCTTTCGCACTGCCATTCGATTGAGCCTGATTTCTATTTCTTTTGTATTTTAATTTCCCCGAGGAATTTTGTGTCAATTTCATTTTAGTCCATGTTTAAACGTGCCGTTTTGAGATTTGGTTCATTTGCGTTTGTAATCCTCTTGGATTTGCACGCTTTGTATTTTGGTCCTCATTTCTGTTTCAATAGTTTAGTTATTTATTAATTGCCCCTTTTTCTTTAGTATTTGTTTCAATTGAGTCTCTCTTATTTTAATCTACGTAATTCTTTTATTATTTTTAATTTATTTATTATTTATTTTTTTAAACTGTTTTAACACATTATTTTAAATTATTTCATTGATTCTACATTGTTTTAATTTATTATTTTTATACTTTCATTTGTAGATATTTCTTCAAATTGATTTACTATAATTTTTTTTTATTTTTAGTTTTCTTTTATACATCTTTTCAATTTGAAAATTTACATGATATTTATTTTAAATATTTTATACATTATTGTGTTATACATTATTATTTTTTATGTATATATTATTGATTTCATATTATTTTATGTATATATTTTCTTTCAAATCTATTTATGTATATATATATTTTTTATTTTAAACCTATTTATATGTATAGTTTATTTCCTATAAAGACCCTATTCTATTATATATTTTTGCTTATTTCAAATGCTTTTATATATTTTCATATATAAATTATTTATATTAAGTTTTTTATTTCATGTATATTATTTAGGTAGATTGATATATATATTATTTTGTATATTACTTATTTTGATTTTCTTCTTATATAATATCTATTTTAAAATTCATTTTTATTATTATTTCATGTATTAGTTATTTTTATCTTTGTTTCTTTAATCTATTTTAAACTTTTACGTACATTACTTGTTTTAAAACTTTTGTACATATAATTTATTATTCGCATGTTGATGATTTCAAATTGTCTTTCCCTCATGTTATTCATTTCTTTTATGGTTTAAAATTTGTTACATTTGATTTGTGTTAATTTGCTTGGTATTTCTTTTAAAGTTGTCTTCTAATCCATTAGCTTTGAATGTTAATGCTAGTATTTGAATAGTGCATGTTGTGAGATTGTTAGTATTGAGTGTATTTTGATTTATACAATTGTGTCTTTTATATTATTATCATTCATTTGTATATTACTTTGTCCATGTATATTTTCCATGTTTGTAACTTTGTTTTTTCATTTTCGGGTATGGTACTATAATTGAGATTGCCATCTTATTTGTCCAAAATTGGTCATTTCATTTTCTTTTGTTTAAAATAAACCAAATAAACGTATTTCAAGTCGGCTTTTATAGACACTTTTATTTGAAATTTTCTCAAATAAGGCAATGTTTGTGCTTTGGGATTCGAGAAATCCTGCCCTAACGTGTTGGGTTTCGATTTTTCGTTTAACCAAATAACCAAATATCCTTTTAAAATCTCAATGCATGGGTCTTGGAAAGTCATGAGATGATTTCGGTTTTGAGGATTTAAAATGTCATATCCTAACGTACTGGATGTGGTATTTTACTTTCTCGGGACGAGAAAATCCTAAATTCCAACTTGAGTTGTTCAAACATTCTTTAAAAGGAATTGTGTTTTCAAAACTTTTCAAATGTTTGGCATTAGGGCATCATTTAATCGATTTGGTACCAATTTTGGGCGTACGAGGGTGCTAACCCTTCCTCGTACGTAACAGACTTCCGAACCCATTTTCTTGAAATTCGTAGACCAAAATCAATATTTCAATAAAATAAAATTTTTTAGAAGGTGACCCGATCACACCTAGGCAAAAAGGATCGGTGGTTTAACGTCGATCTTCATTTTTTTCAAAATATAAAAATGGTTTCGACATTTATTTTTACCGTAGATAATATATATTACGAATTGTTGAGCATAGAGAACTTTCGCACATAACTCCATAGAGAGAGACACACAGCTAATGAAACTTCTGACTTTAATGCCTCTCTTTATGATGACAAAACTTATTTGCATTCATGAATGTCTTTTAATTTAAATGATACATCAATACGTTATAATGCCTGCAATTAAACTCAAAACTTAAACGAAGCATCTAATGATACCTTCCATCAAACTCATAACTAAATGAAGCTTTAATGTCATTAATATGAAAATTACTTGCTTTCCATGAAAGACATAAATGATCATAATTACTAACAAAATTTTAAGTAAAGAACGAAAACAATAGGATAATGCTAAGTGTTTAGTTGCTCTCTCGCCGAAGTTCTAAATGATCCATCCTTGAAGCCACTTTGTCAAATATTTATTGTGATCTTATGAAACAATTTTAAGACCTCAAAATCCAAAAACTATTATTTGAAATGCTCTATTATATTGTTAAATGTTTTAGAGATCTTTAAAATCTTTTCTGAGTTTATTCAAAAAATGAATTTTAAGGATTTTAATTTGTAAGATCCATCCCCACAAAATTGATCCTCAAACGAAAGATGGATCCTACAAAGTTCCAATTTTATATTGATCCCTAACGGCTATAAAATGACTAGATTTTATTTCCTTGGTACAAATAAAGCTTAGCACCCCTTCAAATAAGAGGATGGCAAACCAAGCAAGCAACCAAGAAAGATATTCGTTTTGTAAATACACATTGCTTGTTGAGTCTTGAAAGCAAGAGTTATTTTTATTAATGTTGTTAGAATCAGATCAAATTAATCAATTGAATTTGAAATTAGTGTTTTGATCAAAGGTGTATAATCGGAAATAGAATAAACTATTGTGAACCAATAAAAAATCGAGAATAAGACCAAAAAAAAAAAACTAGCAATTCAACAAGTTCAACCAGTTATGATTTTTTTTTGTATTTTTTTTTTTAATTATTATTCAACAGGTATGATCAATTTGATCAGAAGTTTAATTTTTAGACATTGTAGAATATAAAGGGAATTTTATCTTAGCCAATACAAAAAGATAAAGATTGTAAGATTTTAGATTATCTTTAGATGGTATCAATTTAAGTTAGTGAATTAACAACTTGCAAGTGGGACTAAGACGAAAGACGTAGGCAAGTGAAGTCCAACCTTTACAAATTTGGTGTTGATTTTTTTTTGCCCCTTCTCTATTTTAGCCAAATAATTTTATACACAAATGGTGATTTTTCAATTATTTGAGCCATTAATTAATATTGGAGTAAGATGGTTATCGAAAGTTTCATCATTGAGGGAAAAGATCATTAAAGCTCAAGACTTTTGGATTGTTCAAGTAGGACATCTAACTTAAGGTTTTGTGTCCACTTCTAAATGGTGAAAACCACTATCATTAGAAAATTAAGATGTTCCAAGACGGGGGAATATAAGTGGAGTAGGCAGGTGAGTGGCCCAAAAAATGGAAAATTGTATTTTTATTTTTTTTAAATGATTAAATTATAAATTAATATAGAGTAAATTTATACTTTGTCTCCTCTCAAATGAAAAAAAAAATTATTTAGTCCCTTGAAAATTAATAAAATCATAAACTAATACATGATAAAATTTTTATTTTGACATCTCAAAAAACTATAATTCAATTTTAGTCCCTAAAAAATTTCTAGATTTGCTCCTCTTCCAAATATTAGATGATGATACTAGGGAACGTTATTGTAAGTGATGCGTAAGGAGAAAAAAGGATAGGAATGCAAATGATTCAAGAAAGCCTGATTTGAACAACAGAATAGATTTTGTTTTTGTAAGAATGGCAAAATGGTAAAACTAGAGAAACTTTGGAGACAAGAAAGAAGAGAAAGAAGTTGAAAAGCCTAGTAAGAGTCAAAGTCTAACAACTAGCAAAGTAATTAAACATAAGCAATGAAGTGGAAGTCCCACCTCAAGTCCAAATGTTTCAATGCTCTTGAAGAGCTCATGTATCCATTTAATGAACTATAAGATGGATATGATAGCTTAGCTTTTGAATTTAAGTCTATGGGCTTAAAACTAAAAAATTGATTTCAAAATTGAAAGTAGAAAAAATGATTTCCTCTTAAAACCAAAGGTTGATTTGGAAAGAATAAATGAAAATCTTAAAATGAATTTTTTTGAAAACGAAGCTTGACTGCTTAATATATGAAAAAGAATTGTTTTCGAGAATTCATTAAATTGAACATTAACATGGTCATAGCTCACATAATTATCCAATAAAAAATAAATGCATACAATGTTAGATAAGTATGTGTTCCAAAAAAAAAGGACTAACCATTAGAGACATAGAGAAATATTTGGGTACCAAAAAATCAATTCTCTTAAAGGTGTGTTGAACCAATGAGGAGGAAAGCACATTACATTAGATGCTCTCGACAAACAATGTATGGGCAATTTTATTGATTTATATTTTATTATTCAAAAAGTTTTCTTGATGCATGAGGAATAAGTTTAAATTTGATGTTGAGTTGTTTATTGCGATTTTAGTAGAGTTGCGAAAGTGACTCCTATGTGGGGAGGTCACGATTCAATGCATTTTTGTGAGTTTCCAAATCCTTTGCAAAATTGCTTCAAAAGAGGTGTTTTGATTGAAAGTCATGTAAAATTGATTAATTTGAATAATTTGATTCTATTTATCAATTGGGAGATGGATTAAAACATATTAAGTCAGTTCAGTTTTGATTTTGAAATCCAAAATCGAATTAATCAAAACACATATATAAAATTATATATTAAATTAAAGTTCATATATAAATTTAAGATTTATTTTGATAATGCATCTTCATTTCTTTTATCATTGATGCCTACTTCATTCACCTACTTTAACCACTAACCTGATCTCTTGTTGTCCTTTTTATCATCCAAAATAATACTTTTCTATTATCATTTCTTTTTTTTCTTTTAATTTTTTATTAATGTGAGTGTAAAAATTAGACATCGATAATAACAATATAGAACTATCGCAAAACAATAAGAAAGAAAAAAAGAACACACAGATTTTACATGAAAACCCCTTCAAAAAAAATCACGAGCAGAGGAAAAAAAATTCACTAATATTGAAATTCAAATGATATAAGAGGGGTTTCAACTACATCTATTTATAGGTTGAAAAACCTTATTCTAATCAATATCAAATAGAAGGAAGGTAGTTTTATACAGATTCTACTTGTGCAATCAATGTCAAGTAAAATAAGAGTAGTTCTATACGGATTCTACTTGTGCAGCCTAGTTTATTTTGCCACTATATGTTATCTCCTTAACAGGAATTTAGTCACACAACTCTAACAATGAGAGAAAACTGGCATTTAGTATATTAATAGTTTCTTTTTCTTCGTGATTTTGGATTTGCTAAACCCAAACTTACAAACTCAAAATCATGAAATTCTATTAAGCTTTTGAATTTTAATAGCTGTAGTGGTATACTTTGCTGTAGTATAATTAATTGAACAAAATAATTTTAGTACAATTATTTATAAATGTAGAACCGCAATTTATTACAACTAATATTGCCTTTGTGTTAGTTTGTAATATTATAACAGCTAATTTAGTTTGGATTGTGTAATAAGTAATGACTATAATTTGGTCTAGTTTTCTGTAATTTTCAAAAAATAAAAAACATCAAATGCTTTAAAAATATAATTACATGAAATTGTTGGTTAAATTGATTAATTGATCCAATGAGCCAACAAAATTCGATTTGGTGTAACCAGTTTTATTCCAAAGTTGATTTGATTTTGATTTGAGAAAAATATTTTTGATTTACAATTAAGCTCTTTCGATAGCTGTTGTAGTGTAATTAATTGAACAAAATAGTTTTAGGGTCTATTTTTCAATGCTTAAAAAAAAGTATTTTTGGCTTCAAAAGTACTTTTGGAAGAAAAGCTGTGTAGAACATATTGTTTCAGAAGCACTTCTGAGACTGAGAAACTAAAATTTTTAGCTATCTTTGGATTTAGCTTTTTCATGTACTCTAAAGTAAAGCTATGAAAGTAGGTTAAAGTAGGATTTTTACTTTTTCATATCTGAGTGAGCATGGTGTTTGGCCTAAGCTACACCTTGTTGATGATATAATAGGTTGTATTCATTGCTTCTGCCTACAACTTGTGTAGAAGATCTTTGGAGCTTAACATCACCTTCTTGAACCGCTCTGTCTTCTGTTTTTTTTCCTTTACAATCCCATTTTGTTGAAGGGTTTTTGGTAGAGGTGGAAAACGGGTAGGTCTGGGTCACGTTATTTTATGTTTTTTTGGGTTTGAATTTTTTTAAGTTTAGATTTTTTTAGATTTGAGTTATTTTGAGTTCGATCTCGAGTTCAATTTAGATTCGAGGTTATTTTATATTAAATGTAATTATGTATACATAACATAAATGTTTACATCTCAATATCAATTTTTAATTTATTATATTTTAATTGTAATATAATATTTTTAATTATATTTTAATTAAAATAAAAATAAAAATTTTGTTATTGTTACTTATTAGCATAAAGAACATTGAGTTTCTTTTATATATTTGCATAATAGAAAAAATTTATGCTTAGAACAAAACATAACTTGACATTTTATTTTCATTATCAAACACATTATAATCTGAATTCATATAAAATTTGAGAAGATATAATACTAAATAATGAAATATAATATATTACTTTAAATTCTAAAATACATGATACGTTTATATATTAATATTTTATGACATAAATCAGATTAAAATCTGATAACATATTTACTTACTAGGGACTTTTTACTTTCAAATCCTAACATAATTTCATAACATATTTTCATTTTATTCAATTTGGTCTCTAATGTAATAAAGTTAACAATTAAGCTTATTAAGCTTTAAAATTTAGTCCTTTTCATAATTTAGCTTAATTTCTATCGATTTCAAGCCTAATTCATCCAATTCTAATCAATGACAACTTATCAAATTTTCACCAATTGAATAAATTGATACATGAGCTAGCTAAATCAATTTCCCATAATTCAATTTCCATAAAAAAAATAGATAGGAACTTACTTGGAAATAGATGGTCAAATGTTTGAATACCTAAAGCCTTTTCCTTTTATTTTTCTTTTGGAAGAAGATGATCAAATTTCATCTTTCTTCCTACTTTTTTTAGGGGTATTAAGAAATTAGAGAGAATCAATTACAAACTAAGAGAGACACCATTAGAATTAGACTGCAATGATCAACTATCTAATCGAATCTAGTCGGCAACTTTAGTAGGAGCAACATGGAGATAAACACAAAATTCTATGAAACGGCAAAAATAAGAATCCAAAATCACGGGTAAAGATAATTTCACTAAAACTGAAAAATTGAAAAATTCAAAGATGGAGATAAAGCTAACCCCAAAACCCAAAATAAGAACCTTCAAAACGTAAAAACAAAATCTCTAAAATTAAACTTGTAAAAACTAATACCTAAATGTGTAATGGGTCATTTTTCTAGGGTGGAAAAAAGCTTATTTATAGGCTAAATTCCTAAGTCAAATAATATTAAAATAATCTACACTAATCAGAGTTTAAAGTGAGAAACTAAAAATAGAGTTTAACTGAAAGAAGAAAAGTAAAAAAAATACAAGGTATAACTCCACACATATTATTTGAAATTTTTTGAATTTAGTTTGCATGTAACTGTTTCGTTGATTGTCATAACATCCAATAACTTGGGTCCGACAATCGAACCAAATGAAGGGTGTTACAGATGGTCATATGGTTGATTCCATTTTTACATACTAGACATAAATCAATTAAGTGTGTGCTCTTATATCAATTGAATGCACATTTGATTATATTTGTAGCGACGTAAAAATTTGCTTCAAGTCGCTAATTGTGGCGATCTATGAGAGATCTTGAAAAATCGAATTTTAGTTTTAAAAAGGGGAGTCGCCACCGATCCTTTTTCTTGGGTGTGATCGGACACCTGGTAAAACCTCTTTTAAAAATTTGTTTTCGGGTAAAATAAGGCCAAGTTTAGGTCTGTGTTAAAATTCAGAGAAAAATAGGGTTCGGGAGTCGGTTACGCGCGGGGAAGGTATTAGCACCCCCGCGACGCCCAAAATTGGTATCTTTCAAACATGCGTTGTCATGATTTTCAAAAAACACGAGTTCAATTTAATATTTGATCGCGATACGTTCAAAAACACGAGAATTTCAAAAATCGTTTATTTTAGAAGGGTTGTCCCGTTTTAACATGAGCCAACGTGATTCATCCAACATAGCGATGAAATCACAGACTTAATGCTAAAATTGGTACATTGCCTTATTTTTGAAATTAATTAAAAGCATGAAAAATACTTTTGTAATGATAAAAGAATTAATAAGATCATTGTAAAAACAAAGAAAAAAAGAAATGCAAATAATGATATGATTAATAAAAAATTAACATAATATGAAAACATTAGAATGATAATAAAAAATTTATAATAGAGAAAAGAGTAAAAATCATGTATAATAATATGACCAGAGAAAAATATTTTACAACAATAAATAATAAGTATATAAAGAAAATATCTACATGTATATATATAGGCAAATAATAAAATATTGAAAATAATGATAATGTAAAAATGACTAATAATAACGATGTATAAATATATATAGATACGTGTAATAAAATACATACGTAATAATTGAAATAAAAAGTATATACATAATATTGAAAACATGTACATGGTATAGATAAAAAAAAATACATATACAAAAGTTATTAAAAAATACACACAAGATAATATAAAAATATACATAAAATGGTAGATACAAAATAAATAAGTAGTGAAATAAGAGGTACATAAAATGCGTATATATTTGGGAATTTAAAAAAAAAAATTATTAACATAAGCAATAATAAATGATAAATAATAATTACGTATATAATAATAATAGAAATAATAAGTATAATAGGAGTAGTGACAAGATAATATAAACTATGCATACATAAAATATAATAATAATAAGAAATAAAAAAAAAGCCCTAAAAAAGGAATACCGAGGTAAATTAATAAAATGTAAACAAGGATTAAATTGGGAGCAAAATAAAAGACGGGGTAAATTTTAAAATAAAAACAAAGGGTAGGGACCTATTAGAAAACGCGTGAAACAAAAGGGGACCAAAAACGCAATTTTTCCAACTATTTCAAAACGCACAGCAGCAAGGGGATTAAATTGAAACACGGAACAACTTCCAGGGCCAAAATTAAAATAAAAATAACTTGATTGTAGAGTAATAAAAAGCCGGAAGGGCTAAAAGTGCAATTAGCCCTTCCGTTGAAAAACACGCGGATCCTAGGTGGGTTTGGATCGGGTCGGGTCGGGTAGGCATAAAACGACGTCGTTTTGGGAACCCCCAAAACGGCGTCGTTTTAGGAGGCTATATAAGGCCATATTTTGTGAAAAAAAATCATTTGGGGAAGAGAGAAAGAAAAAAAAAATGAGGGAAGAGAGAAAGGAGAGAGAAAAGGGAGAGGGGCGGGGCTCCGGCCATCGTGCCGGTCACCGGCCGGTTGCCGAACCATCGCCGGCCACCGCCGCCGCCGCCGCCGGCCACTGTCCATGGTGGCCGGAAAGTCGAAAAGGTATGTTTTTTTTTTTATTTAAACTATTAATATATATATATAAATGTATGTGCATATATAAAAAAAACGAAAATAAAATAAATAAATAAAAATAGATTCGAAATGAAAAAGAAAAAAAAGGGTGAAATCACCTTTGGGTTTTCTTTTTTGCTTTGATATTCTGCCTATTTTACTTCTATTTTTCGGGTATATTTGGATCTCTGTTACTTGGTATTTGAAACTCTTTTTGAGTACGAAATTCTCTTTTTTATTTCTGAAAAATCCTCCCCTACCTTCGCTTTCGATTTGGCTTTTTATAGCCACTTTTACAAATGTTTTTCATTATTTTGCTGTTTCTCACTCTTGTCTTTGCGTGTATGCTTCGTTCTTGCAGGGGTAGTTGACCGATGGTGAAGTGACCGGGGTTGGTGACTTTGGCAGAGAGTAGGAAGGGTGGTTGCGGCAGAGGGAGGCTAGGGTTAGGTTTACTGATTTTGGGTTCTTGGGTCAAACGGGTGTTGGGCTTTGTTTAGTTTGGGTTAGGCTAGTGAATTGGGCTGCTGTTGGGTAGCTTAGTGGGTGTTAGTTTAGTTGGATTTGATTTGGGTCAGAAACGGGTAATCCGGGTAGGGGTTAGGGCTTGGGTAGTTGGGTTGTAATTGTTGGGCTATACGGGTTTTAAGTTAATTGGGTATGAAATGTAAATGGGTTGTGGTGGGTTTATTTTGGTTTTGATGGAAGTGGGCTTAGGTTCAAGGGTGGGCCAAAATTGGCCGGTTACAATATTATGGTAAAAGTTGTGGCTACAAGATAATAACAATAATAATAGAACTTTGCACACAAAGATTATTAACACAATTTGAGCTTAACCTAATTGTACAAATATAAAAAATTCACCCAAAACTCTCTTGTACATAAGTCAACAATACACAACAATTAAATAGCTAACTTATCTTTCGTATGTTTATCCTAATTTTGAAAAATTCGCCTTATCATGTTTTATGGCGTGGGAGGACTCTTCATGCTTTATCCTCTTAATTAGTCTCACGTATACTATGTTTGTTTTTGCTGCATAATACATAAGCAATGATAACACAAAGACTTAATCAAAAATTGCCAACTAAATTAATGTGATGTAAGATGTGCACAAGTCAAAACACAATTATTTATTTTAATTAAAATAAATGTATTAAATCATAATATTTAAAAAAATAGAAAGATTCGATAATAAGAATCATATTATTCAATTTTAAAATTATAATTTTAAGGCTTCTCGCCTATCTACAATCTATTTTATCTACCTTAGGAATTTGGATGCTTATAAATAATAATATTAAATTATGTCAAAATTTTAATTTATAAAAAAATTAAATTAAACACATAACATCCATATGAGTGTAGTCAATAAAAATTAAAGTTATGCTTTTAGTTTGATTTTTCTGAAGATTTAATGATGATAAAATTATAGATAATAATTTGTGTATAAAAATATATTGATTTTTTTTAAATTCAGTTATTTGTAAGTAATTAAAACAAATATAATTTTAGCATAAAAAAATGTTCAACAAAACATGTTAGCTAACAAAATATATAACTATAAATAAACAAAAATTTATATGTAAAATAAAATATAAATAAAACAATTTATATTTAAATTGTCAAATACGTAAACCAATAAAAACAGTAACAAAAATCGAAAGAATAAAAGAGATTTACTAAATGTTGAGGCTTGTTTAACACAGTTTCCTCAAGACAAATTCGGCCGCTCCTACGGTACTTGGAGAAACGTTGGTCGAATGTCTCCAAAAATACAACAACTCAACGATCAAAGTAGTAGCACATCTGCAGCCATCAATGAACAAACGTTGCATTTTTCTACCACCGGAATGTTGGAAAAAATGGAGGGGAAAAGAAGAATTTTCAGAACAAAAGAAATTTGGTATGAGAGAGTAAGTGTAGGAAAAATTCTACAGAATATATAGCCTTTTATAGGCATTTAGTATGGTGAAATTTTGGAAATATCCACAAAATCTGCCATTAAATGAGCCAACAAATAAATTTGATTAAAAATTAAATCAAATTGATTGGAATCAAATAAATAAGATAAATGTCCTTATATAAGAAGATTATGTCTGCTCGAGAAAATAATTTCATGTTGGGTTCATTGGCCCAAGTAGGCCAGACATCTCACGTCTCCCACATTATGCGGGTGTACCCCAACCCTGTCAGGTTTAAACCTGCACCCTTCCCTTGCACGCAAGACAAATTCTAAGCTTTGTCATGCAATCACCCATTAAGAGGGATCCCATATACACATCTCACACTTGGTATTTAACCAATGTGGGATCTAAGCTTTTACTTTTCCTCAACAAATATTTCCAAGTAGCTTATTTTGAGTATCAATTTCTTATTCATCACTCAATCATTTTGAGCATATGATATATCATTATAAAGGTCTCATGGAGTAGAATATGAAACCATAATTTTATGATTCAACTCTTCACATTTACCTATTAAGAATATGCCTCAAAGTTCCCATAAAATACAATTTTTCCAAAAAAAATAGTAAAAATCATAATTTGAAAATACATTGGGTTGAGATAAAATCTTTTATTATGTAACATATTTCTTGATTAATTTTAAAGCAATAAAACTATATAAATTAATAATGCTAAAAAAATAACTTCTGCCAGTTAGTTTAAGTGGCGGAATAAAACATATTAGATCATTTATATTTACAATGCGGGTAAAAATTTTGGTATTTATTAAAAAAAAGGGTAAATTACACAGTTACTCAACTTTAGGGTAGCTAACAAAATAGTTACCTAGGTTTCATTTTAGTCACCCAACTTTTAGAAAATAATAAATCGGTCACTAATGTTATAAAAAAGTGACAAAACAGTCATTGACTAACAGTTTTTGTTAGTGTCTTAACAGAACCGCTGATATGGCAAGTTAACTAGTTGATGTGGCCAGTTAACTTGCCACGTTGGATGAAGAAATTGAAAAAAAACCCTAAAAAAAACCCTTTAACAATGAAGAAGAAGAAGAAGAAGAGGCTGTAAAAAAAAAAAAAACCATGTATTACTCTCTCCCATCACTTTTCCCTCTCTCTCGTACCTCCACTTTTCCACCCAACCAATCACACCATTAAAGTGGATATCTCAAATGATGAATGTTTCTTACTTGGTAGCTTCCTAACAACAATAAAATTTCATCTCTTATCACCACAGTATTGCTCTGCCACAACTTCAACCAAAGTTCCCAAGTCCTTTAGTGCAGATATGTACAACCCATAAAGGAATGACAAAGGGCCAGCCAAGCCAGTATGGCTCTCTTCAGGGGCAGTATCGATTATATGCTTGTTGATGACAATGAGGGTGCCCAAAGTTGCAGTTACTACATAAGTGTACCAATAAAACTTGAGGAAAACTTTTCATCTTCTTTACTTTGATATGCAGACACCAAGGAAGAAGGGGATGGGGATGCCAGATTTAAATATTTAATTGGATCCTAATTCCTAATAAAAATATACTCAAAGCACTACAATTAAAGTGTCGTGTGCTAATGCATTTCTTTCTCAACCTTAGAAGCAATCAATTAGATGATTAGTTTAAAACAAGTAGGGGGAAGAGGTAGGGGAATTTTTTATCAGTTTCTAGCTATACATAAGTATCTAATGTTACCAAAGTTTCACAACAACCTACTTCTGGACCTATCTCTGAATTGGAGAACCTTTCAGAAAGCAGCCATGTCAATCCCTGTAGGAGAAACTGTTAGTCAGTGACTGTTTTGTCACTTTTTATAACGTTAGTGACTGTTTTGTCACTTTTTTATAACGTTAGTGACTATTTTGTTAGCTACCCTAAAGTTGAGTGACTGTTAGTGTAATTTACCAAAAAAAAAATACATTTGTAGCGACTTAAAATTTTTAGCTTAGGTCGCTAATTGTGGCGATTTAAAATCTTGAAAACGAATTTTGATTTTATTAAAGCAAAGGAGTCGCCACCGATCCTTTTTCTTAGGTGTGATCGGGCACCTAATAAATCCTCTTTCTGGCAGCAAAATTCATTTTTGAGTAAAAGGAAGGCTCAGTTTAGGTCCGCGTTAAAGTTCAGAGAAAAAGAGGGTTCGGGAGTCAGTCACGCGCGAGGAAGGTATTAGCACCCCCGCGACGCGCAAAATTGGTATCTTTTTCAAACATACGTTGTCTGGATTTTCGAAAGCACGAGTTCAATTTAAAATTTTAGTTGTGATCCAATCAAATACGAGCATTTTAAGTTTTTTTTTCTTC
The DNA here is from genome assembly GCA_020496765.1 of Gossypium stocksii. Taxonomy (NCBI): domain Eukaryota; kingdom Viridiplantae; phylum Streptophyta; class Magnoliopsida; order Malvales; family Malvaceae; genus Gossypium; species Gossypium stocksii. The sequence goes on along the minus strand of CM035628.1, from coordinate 34,836,747 downwards.
GAAAAGGATATCCCGCTTTTGACACGAGCCATTCGTGATTCACCCAACATAGCGATGAAATCACCGGCTTAATGTTAAAATCGGTATGTTGCCTTGTTTATTAACTCATGAAAAGATTATAAATGAGTAATATCGATGAAGAAATCAAAATGTGAATTAATATGCTATATTAAAAACAAATAATGATAAAGGTGAAGAATATACGAGACAAAACATATAAAATATTAACGACGCATGCATGGTTATAATAATTAGAATAATGCATATAGTATTTAACATGATAATAATAATAACACAAAAACAAAATAATAGTAAACATACATAAAACATATAATACTAGGTTTAAGAAGGAATATACATATAATAAGTATTATTAAAAGTGATATAACAGTAACTAACAATAGCGGTATGTACAAATATACATAATATATAGAAAAGAAATAATACACGTATGTAAAAATATAACATTAAAAATGTAATACAATGATATATATATGTATAATAATATTAAGAATAAACACATAAAATAATATATACAAAAAAGTAGCGAAATAAGATATATATATGTAGGTAGCTAATGATAATAATAATATTAAAAATAATGAAAGTCACAAATACAATATGTTATTAGAACTTATGATATATGTATACGAATATAGCATTAAAACGTGAATACATAATATATATTAAAATATCGAAAACAAACATTACTATACTAATACTTACATATGATATATTAATATTAGAAGATATATACATGATAAGATATATATATATATATATATAAAATAAGAAAATACTAAAAACATATACGAAATATATAGAATACAATACCAAAATATACTTAAGATAATATTTAAAGAAATATACGTAAATAGTAACGATAATGTTAAAAATAGAAGTAAGTAATAGTAAAAATACAATATCGAGAATAATACTAAATATGATATAAGAATAATAATTAATAATGATAAAAGTAATAATAATACCAATATTAGAAATAGATAAATATAATAATAGTAAAGAGGAACAATAATAGTATTAATGAACGTCGAAACTAATAAAAACTAATGATAAAAAATATTAAAGCAAATACGAATCATACTATAAAAAATACTGTACGTATATACATAAATGTAATAATAATACTAATGATAATAGTAATAATAATAATAATAATAATAATAAAAGGGAACATAATTTAAATGAAATGGTAAAAGGATGAAATTGAATTGACGACCAGGGTTTCGGGCTAAATTTTAAAAGTTAAAACAAGTAAAAGGACCAATTAGAACACGCTTAAAACCCCAGGGGACCAAGAACGCAATTTTCCCAAAATCCTAAAACACACAGCAGCTTCGGGGATGAAATTGAAAGGCAAAACGAACATCAGGGCTAAATTACAATAAGAATAAGTCTTGATTGTAAAATTTAAAAAAAGCAGAAGGGCGGATTGTGCAATAAGCCCCTCTGACGTCATAACGCGCGGATCTTAGGCGGTTTGGGGGTCGACCCGGGTTCAAAGCTATAAAAGATAAATTTTTTTTGAAACCGGCTTATTTGTACGGGGGAGGAAGAAAAAAAAAAGAGAGAAAAGAAGGGGAAGGAAGAAAAGGGGAAGAGGAGAGAGGGGGAGTCTCCGGGGAAGTCCCGGTCGCCGGACCGATCACCGGCCGGTCACTGGCCGATGGTCGGACCACCGCGGGCCGCCGTTCGTCGCCGTTCCGGCCACCGGAAAAGGTAATGTTTTTCTATTTTTTTATATTATTTTTTTATATTTTATTGTTTTAAATATATATGTAAAAAATAGGTTTTAAAATGAAAAGATCACCTCTATGCCGATTCTGTTTTCCGACGTCGGACTGGGGGGAATCCCTTCGCTGGATGTTGCTATTTTTGTGTTTGCTGTTTAGTGTCTGAATGTGACTGATTTTTTGATGTTTAAACTACTCTACTGTTTTTATTTCAAAGAAAAACTGACCCTTTTACATGCAATCGAATCGGCTTATACAGCCTAGCAAATTTACAAGTTGTTTTTCTTTTCCTTGCTTTCTGTCTATTCTGTTTTAATGCTTGCAGGTGAAGGGCGGTGACCAAGGGCGGTGGATGGGACTGCTGGTCAGATGGCAGAGGGCAGGTGCTGAGTCAGGGGCTGCAGGGCCAGTGGGACTTAGGCGGCACGAGTGGGAAAAGAATGGGGCTAGGGTTTTGTGTGTCTTGGGCTGCCCGGGTTTGGGCTTAGGTAATTGAGCAAATGTATTTGGGTCACGGGTTTGAAACGGGTTGGGTTAGTTTGTAATGGGTTAGGGGTTATTTGGTTTGGGCTACTGTTTGCATGGGTTTTGTAACGGGTTTGGGGTTAAAATGAACTGGACTTATTCATTTTGGTTTCTGTTTTGTGTTTATTTTTTGTTTATTTGCTTGGTTTGCAAAATTGGGCTACAACAGCTGCCCCTCTTTGCTCATTGTCATGCAACGGGAATAGAGCAAAGACATGAACAAAGGCCAATTTTGCCTAGTCTTGCCAACTCCTGACTTGTTCTGGGGCTTCTTTTCTTAAGTAACCCTATTCCAACCCACCGCCTCTCGTAGCTTTAGGTTCAATCCATCGCGACTTCTGAGATTTGCCTTATAGCCTCGATCTATCTTCTCTTCATCGTGATCTGTCTTCTGCAACTTTAGAGACGATATCTTGACATCCTCAAATTGTTCTGCTACAACTTTAAGAAGATGAAATTTGTGACTTCAATCTGCGCCTCAGCGACTTCACTGGGGATGGAAGGTCTACATCTTTGATTAGCTCCCTTGTAACTTCAAAGAGGCACAACTTGTATCTTCAATTGGCTCTCTTGCAACTTTATCCTTTATTGAGACGAAATCAAAAATTGCTCGACCTGCGCATTCTCGTAATATGGATTAATTTTGAAACATAAATTGCAAGTACCTCAGTGTGCAAACTGAGGCTCAACTCACTTCTCACGATATGAGTTGACTTTTAAAGAATAGAGTTTGAAAATATCTGGACCTGAGGTCCGAGGCTTAACTCACCCCTCGCGATATGAGTTAACCTTTGAGAGACAGAAATTAAGACAGAAATTGAAAAGCTCAACTCATCTCTCGCAATATGAGCTGATTTTTGAACAGCAGAAATTTAAAAACGCGGATTAAAAGCTCAACTCATCTCTCGCAATATGAGTTGATTTTGAAACATGAATTGAAAGAGCTCAACTCACTTCTCGCAATATGAGTTGATTGGAAACATAAGTTAAAAACTGAAATTAAAAGGAATCAACTCACTTCTCGCAATATGAGTTGATTTTGGAGCACAAATTAAAACTGAAACTAAAAGAGCTCAACTCACTTCTCGCAATATGAGTTGACCTTGAAAAATGAACTGAAAACTGAAACTAAAGGAGCTCAACTCACCTCTCGCAATATGAGTTGACCTTAAAACATAAATTAAAAAGAACTAAAAAGAGTTCAACTCACCTCTCGTAATATGAGTTGATCTAAAACTGAAATTAAAAAGGACTAAAAGGAACTCAACTCACCTCTCGCAATATGAGTTGATTTTGAGAAATAGAAATTAAAAGTATCTCAACGTGTCTCGAGGCTCAGCTCACCTCTCGCAATATGAGCTAATTTTTTAAAACATAAATTAAAGACAGATGTTGAAAACATCTTGTCGTGACTTGAGATTTGACTCACCTCTCGCAATATGAGTCAATAACAGAAATTAAAAGTACCTCAACGTGTCTTGAGGCTCAGCTCACTTCTCGCAATATGAGCTGATTTTAAAAGTACCTCAACGTGTCTTGAGGCTCAGCTCACCTCTCGCAATATGAGCTAATTTTTGAAAATATAAATTAAAGACAGATGTTGAAAACATCTTGTCGTGACTTGAGATTTGACTCACCTCTCGCAATATGAGTCAATAACAGAAATTAAAAGTGCCTCAACGTGTCTTAAGGCTCAGCTCACTTCTCGCAATATGAGCTGATTTTAAAAGTACCTCAACGTGTCTTGAGGCTCAATTCACCTCTCGCAATATGAGTTGATTTTCGAAAACATGAATTAAAATCACCCAAAATTTCTCACATGGTGGAATTCAAGTGTCTTCTTCTTTAATTTGGATACAATTGTCATCGCAACCCCTTGTTCTGCTGAAATATCTGTATATGTTATGCATAATGTTATCATGATATGCACCTATTTGCCTTAAATGCATTCATGCCTATATGAACATGTTATGTGCCTTGCATTTGTTTGTCATGATCTTTTTTCATCACGACTCTTGTAGTGATCTGATCTCATTATTTCTTGACCCTTTCCTTTAAACTTCGTACTCGTTTCCCAATTCCACGAGTAACCTTTGTTTCTTGGATAGCACTCTTTTGCCCCATCTGAGCTTTCGTTCTTGCTTCCGAGCTCTTGTTTTGCTTATCATGATGATCTGCTTTCATTGCTTGGATTCTTAAGTTTCTCTTCAGGCTTTATATCCATCTTTCAAGCTTTACAAGTAAACTGCGTTTCTCAGATATCACTTGTTTGGTATATGTTGAACTTTTGTTCCTGCTTTGAGACTCTTGCGTCTATCAAGTTTTCTATCCGAGTAATACTCAACATTTTTTTTGTTCAGAGCATGTCATTCTACTATTTATCGTTCAAATAAACAACATAATGAGATGCATGCAAATGGTCAGGTAGGTACAATAAAGAGACTTCATATTCATTTCGAAGGTAACAAACAAAGAAAGTTCACCAAAGATAAAAGAGTCATAAAAGGAAGGAAACATATATAGTGGATACAAATGTTCTAGATATTCAACGCATGAACTCTGCCTCGTTTCTCAATCAGAAATATTTCTGAGCAGGATTTCTTGTGTAGAAGATCTCAAGCGTTCAGAAATACTTCATACTATAGCCTTGTCACTTGGCCCACTGTTCAAATTGCTTTTGCTCCTTGGACCCATATTTGCTTCATTAGGACGCCCTTTCAGGTTTTCATCCTAATATTTTGTGTTTAACCAAGGCGCCCTTTTCGGGTTTTCACCTTGATCTCTTTCTCCTTTTTTTTTTTAAGTGTAATATTTCTTCACAACATCGGAGTTTACTGGATTTGGTAACTCCTTCCCATCCATTTCTGTGAGAATCAAAGCCCCACCAGAGAATGCCTTCTTTACGACGTATGGTCCTTCCCAATTAGGTGCCCATTTCCCTCGCAAATCTTTTTGTATTGGGAGGATCTTTCTCAACACGAGTTCTCCTTCATGGAATTCTCTTGGCCTTACTTTCTTGTCATGGGCGGCGATCATCCGTTTCTGGTACATCTGTCCATGGCAGATTGCCTTCAAGCGTTTTTCTTCGATGAGATTCAACTGATCATATCGAGCTTGGACCCATTCGGCCTCCTCGAGTTTCGATTCCATTAAGACTCGTAGGGACGGTATCTCAACTTCAATAGGTAGCACGGCTTCCATCCCATAGACTAGAGAGAAAGGAGTTGCCCCTGTAGATGTCCGTACGGATGTGCGATATGCATTCAGAGCGAATGGTAGCTTTTCGTGCCAGTCCTTGTAGGTCTTTGTCATTTTGCCGATAATCTTCTTTATGTTCTTGTTAGCCGCTTCTACAGCTCCGTTCATCTTCGGTCGATAAGGCGAAGAATTATGATGCTTTATTTGACACTTCTGTCATCATTTTATTGTTCAAATTCAAGGCGTTATCTGAGATGATTCTTTCAGGCAAACCATATCGACAAATGATTTCCTTTTTCAAGAATCTACAGACGGCGGTCTTTGTCACATTGGCAAATGAGGCAGCTTCTATCCATTTCGTGAAATAATCTATTACCACAAAAATGAATCGGTGCCCATTAGAAGCTTTGAGAGAAATCGGCCCTATAACGTCCATGCCCCACATTGAAAAGGGCCATGGAGACGTCATAACATGAAGGGGCGAAGGGGCTACATGAATTTTGTCACCATAAACTTGACATTTGTGGCACTTTCTTGCATAGCTAATGCAATCGCTTTCCATCGTCGACCAGTAGTACCCGAATCTCATGATTTTCCTGGCCATAGTGAAACCGTTGGAATGGGTCCCACATATTCCTTCATGAACTTCTTCAAGTATTTTCTTAGCTTCAGTAGTATCTACACATCTCAGAAGTACCTGATCTTTACCTTTCTTGTACAAGGTGTCCCCATCAAGAACAAATCCCGCTGACATTTTTCTGATTGTTCTTTTGTCATTCTCGTTTGCTTGTTCAGGATACGTTTGATTCTTGACGTACTCTAAGATATCATGGTACCATGGTCGTCCATCAGCCTCTTTCTCAATGCTATAACAATGTGCAGGGACCTCGTATATGCTCATCTTGAGGGGCATTATTTCTGTTCCTTTATTTGCTTTGAACATTGAGGCCAAGGTGGCCAAGGCGTCAGCCAATTGGTTATCTTCTCGTGGGAAGTAATTAAAAGTTATTTCTTTGAAATCTTTGATCAATTCAGCCACCAGATAGCTGTACTTAATCAACTTTAGATCTCTCACTTCCCAATCTCCACGGATTTGCTAGATCACTAAAGCTGAATCTCCATATACCTCTAGGATCTCAATGTTTCGTTCAATGGCTGCCCGAAGTCCCATGATACAAGCCTCGTATTCTGCTATGTTATTAGTGCAGAAGAAATTGAGCCTAGCAGTGAAAGGATAATGATCTCCTTCCGGTGATATTAAGACTGCTCCAATTCCATGCCCCAGAGCATTCGATGCACCATCAAAGCTCATCTTCCAAGGCGTCCCTTTTGATGACTCACATTCTTTCTCTGTGATGCACATTAAGTCCTCATCCAGGAAATCAAATCTCAGGGGCTCATATTCTTCTGTTGTTCGAGCCGCCAAGAAATCAGCTATTGCACTCTCTTTCACCGATTTTTGGTTCACATAGATGATATCGTATTCTGATAACAGGATCTGCCATCGTGCCATTCTCCCGGATTGTTCTTTCGAAGGAGCCGAAAGATCAGGTCGCATTGGTTGGTAAGTTGAGCGATGAATCGGGCGATATAATTTAACCTTCCCAGAAATCCTCTGACCTCTTTCTGTGTGTGCGGAGGTGGTAATTCTTGAATGGCTTTTATCTTTTCTGGATCCACCTCGATACCTTTTTTACTGACAATGAAGCCCAGCAATTTTCCCGAGGTAACCCCAAATGTACATTTGACTGGATTAAGCCTCAGCTGAAACTTTCTCAATCTTTCAAACAACTTTTTGAGGTTTAGAATATGTTCTTTTTCTCCTCGGGATTTAGCAATCATGTCGTCAACATAGACTTCTATTTCCTTATGCATCATATCGTGGAATAGTGTCACCATGGCCCTCTGATATATGGCCCCAGCATTCTTTAGCCCGAATGGCATCACCTTGTAGCAGAATGTTCCCCACATCGTTATAAAGGTAGTTTTCTCCATATCCTCGGGAGCCATTTTGATCTGATTATACCCCGAGAATCCGTCCATGAAAGAAAATAATGAATGCTTTGCTGTGTTATCCACCAATGTGTCGATATGTGGTAAGGAAAAATTATCCTTAGGACTTGCTCGGTTCAGGTCACGATAATCCACGCACATTCGCACTTTACCGTCCTTCTTTGGCACTGGGACAATATTAGCCACCCATTCTGGATATTTGGAAGCTTGTAAGAAGCCCGCGTCAAATTGCCTCTTGACTTCTTCTTTTATTTTCAACAACATTTCAGGCCTCATTCGTCTTAATTTTTGTTGAATGGGTTTGCACTCTGGTCTCAGTGGGAGCTTATGGGTTGTTATATCTTCATCCAATCCCGGCATGTCCTGATACGACCATGCGAATACATCTTTGTACTCACGGAGCAAAGCAATCAAATTATGCCTGGTGTCTTCTGAGATAGAGGTTCCAATCTTCACTTCTTGCTTATTTTCATCAGCCCCCAGGTTTATTGTTTCAACAGATTCTTGATGAGGTAAAATCTGTTTATCCTCTTGTTCCACCAACCTTAGCAAGTCAGGAGACAAGACGTAGTCTTCGGCATTTTCCTCATCCTTGAATTCTCCTAGACAAACAGTCCTCTCAAAATCAATTTCAAGATTGGTAACGGGCTCGTTCATGTCATTGGTATCTGAACACCTGAAAATTGAATAAAAAGAAAAACTATAGAGGGACATCCAAGCATTGGCAACAACAAACAAAATGTTATGGTATGGTGTGAGGTAAGTGTAAGGACAGGTCGTGAAATGAAAGAATAATTATGGAGTAAATGCGAATGCAAAAGGTTATGACAAAATGCCTCTTCATTAATATTCATTTAATAGATAAAGAGCAGACGACAGCTCTTACAAAAGAATCCCATTATATTTAGGGACACAAAAAGTGAATATTGGACATTACTCTGAGGAAGACTTATAGACCACAAGAAGATCCTCAGCGGTCCAATTGTTCAACATGTAACCCGAGGGACAAGGGCGTATCCTCGAAACACTTTTACTTGTATCAGCTTCTTCATCAACGACATTTATACAAATGTTCTGGAAAGCCTTCTCAATGAGTAGCAGTAGACTGTGCACATTTTCTTGCCCTGGATATATGATCTCAGCGGATGTGAATGTCCTTGACAGATGGGGGTACTCGATGGGTTCCCATTCCGGTTCTTGTCCTAGAGTCCTCGCAACCCTTCTTTCTTGCTCCTTCTTTCACTGTTTCTTCAAGTGATGTGCATTCAGTTGGAATCCTAGACCAAATCGTACCTTATGAGGTACTGGCTTTAAGGCCCTAACTATCCCTTGATGATGTCTTCCCAAACCTTTCCTTGCTCGGGCCCCTCTCCCTACCGTCAGCTTGATTCTCATTTTAGTATTCTTCGATAGCCTAGGCACGAGAATTCTATTTCCTTCAGCCACAAATGTGGCGTTGACGAACTCAAAGGATCTAAAGGAACATTCCACGGCGTCTTTGTTCGCTTCGAGGTAAGGTGTGTCTGCAGAGATAGACGCAACAATATCCTCTTCACCCTCAACGGTAACCAAGCAGCCATCCATGACAAACTTTATTTTCTGATGAAGGGATGATGGAACTGCCCCGGCCGAATGGATCCATGGCCTCCCCAGGAGGCAATTATATGAAGGGGTGATGTCCATAACTTGAAACTCAACGTCATAGATATAAGGACCTACTTCTAGAGGGACCTCAATTTTTCCTATAACTTCTCGTCTCGTTCCATCAAATGCCCATACCGTGGAGTGACACGGCCTCAAGTAGGACAAATCTATCGGGATTCTGGAAAGTATGGCCAGAGGCATAACATTAAGTGCTGACCCATTATCAATAAGCACGTTTGGTATTATATAACCCTTGCAGCGGGTTGTTATGTGCAGCGCCTTCACGGAGCCTCTACCGTTCGGTGGTATTTCATCATCACTAAAGGAGATGAAATTATCTGCATTCAAGTTATTGATCCATCTATCAAACTTTTCGACCGATATATTGTTTGCTACATAGGTTTGATTCAATACCCTCAACAAGGCATTTCGATGCGGCTCCGAGTTCAATAACAGGGATAATACTGAAATACGTGCAGGTTGTTTACTTAATTATTCGACCACGTTGTACTCACTGTGTTTAATGAATTTCAAAAATTCCCGTGCTTCTTCCTCATTCACAGGTTTTTTAGTCTCTTGCCGTTCAGGCGGACTTTCAGATTCAGCTTCAGCCTCAAGCATGGGTGCCTTTCCCTTTTGTTTTAAATCATTATTCCTCTTTGCTGGTTCAATTTCTTTGGAATAGCATCTTCCACTCCAGGTAAAGTGACCAACTTCTCCGATATTTTCAGCCGTGCCTTGGGATTTTTCACTTTCAGGAGTGACGATATTGACATCGTATTTCCAAGGTACTGCCTTACTATCCTTATACGGGAAAGGTGATGGCACCTCAATTACTATTTTCAGTTTTACCGATTCTCTCCTCGCATCATAATAAATTATCAGTGGTCGTTCAGCCGTGTAAGGGAGATCCGATGATTGACCATCAGAGGCACATATTTCTCCTTCATTGGCCTCTTTTCTTCCATTGAAGATTTCAATTTCTTTGTTGTTCATCATGCTTTGAAGTAATTCTTTAAATTGCTCACACGACTGGATATTATGTCCTTCGACTTTATGGAAGTCACAAAAATTTTGACTTTTCGCATTTCTTTTCTCGGTTACCCCTTTAAGACGACAGAGTAATCCTTTTTCAAGCAGCACCTCCCAGATTCTCTGCAAAGGTGAGCTTATTTCTGAAACAACTCTTCTGGTTTGCAATTCATTTATCTCCTCCACTGAGCTTACATTTCTTTCAGTATGATTTGAGAACGGGTTCCCGGTTTCACCACCGGTACCGTCGAAGCGCAAAACACCGACATCGATTAGTCCTTGGACTCTTCGTTTAAAGGCAATGCAGTTTTCCGTAGAGTGCCCCTGGTTCCCCGCGTGGTATGCACAGCTAGCATTTGGGTCGTACCACTTTGGGTACGGGGGCTTCAACGGTGCCATGTAATGGGGAGATATCAATTGTTTCTCCAAAAGCTTGGGGTATAGTTCCCCATAAGATACCGGAATAGGAGTGAATTGGGGTCTCTCGGGGTTTGGCCTTGCCGGCCTTGGTTCGTTTCTGGGTTGGCTTTGGGTGGAGCTGACATTTTGAGGAAACGTGGCGGCTGGCCTCGGGTTGTTGGTTGCATAAACAGGGTAAGAAGGGTAGGGAGATGGTGTTTGGTAATAGGGGGTTTGTGGATGATAGAAATTTGGTGGTGGGTAATTTCGAGGTCGGAATTGATTAGAATATGGACCAGGAGTATAACGGTTTCTCGTTCCCACCATGTGGGCTTCCGACTCTTTTTTCCTCATGGGCACTACTTTCTTCGAACCTTCTCCTTCCATCCTTCCACTTTTAACCGCGTTTTCTATAAGTTCACCAGATATGACAATATCTGAGAAGTCCTTTGTGGCGCTTCCCACTAATTTATCATAAAATGGCGCCTTCAGGGTATTGATAAGAAGGACTGCTATCTCGGTCTTGGTTAGTGGAGGCTCTACCTGGGCTAAGATGTCCCTCCATCTCTGCGCGTATTGTCTAAAAGTTTCCGATGGCTTTTTCTCTATCATTTGTAGTGTCATGCGGTCGGGTACCATATCGGAGACGTGTTTGTACTGCTCGCAAAAAGCCACTGCTAGATCTTTCCAGGTCCGGATCTTCTCTCTACTAAGTTGGTTGTACCAGCGGAGAGCTGATCCGGTCAAACTGTCCTGAAAACAGTGTATAAGCAGCTTGTCTTCATTAACATAGCCGGTCATTTTCTGGCAGAACATAACGAGATGTGCCTTCGGGCATCTCGAGCCATCATATTTTTTAAAATCCGGTGCTTTAAATTTTGGAGGTAGGACCAAATCAGGTACCAGACTAAGTTCTTTAGCGTTTAGCGTCGAGAAGACTTCAATGCCTTCTATCGCTCTAAGTCTTTCCTCCAGACTTCTATATTTTTCTTGGACTTCATGATCCTCTATCCTTAGCCTAGCGATTTCTGCCGGATCGTCTAGGTCTGGGACAGGTGGATCCATTGGAGCAGTTCCTGGGTTTGCCACGAATACCCCCTGTCCTACAGGAGGAGGTGTTACAGGCCGTTGTTCTAGGCCCGCGGGTCCCCCTTGCGTGTATCCTCTATGTATCGCGTGAGGCGGAGTGAACCCTGGAGGATAGGGCGGATCCTGATCAAGATTCACAACCTCAGGGTTTTGTATAGGTCCCTTTCCTTTGACTAGGGCCGACATCATTTCCATCATTTTAGCCAATCGGTCCTTCTGTTCAATGGATTCTTCTCGAGACCTTATCATCAACTCTCTCGTCTCCTGTTGCGACCTGGCTAACTGTTCCTGTAGTTCTTTCTGAATTCTCTCCATCCTTTCAATTCTTTCGTTGAACTCGGCCTCCATCACTCTGGCTTGTCGACGTGTTCTATACGTACGGTGTGATTCTAAGTTTACAACGTCGCAACTGCGCATTATATGATTCTACTCTTTAGCGAATGATCATGAGATATGCAATGAATGAATGAATGAATGAAGGAATGAATGTTAGTCATGAATGCATATGCAAAATCGGTGTTGATTCTAGACAGCCCCGATTTAGGCATTTCATTAATCAAAAGAGTCTATTTACAAAAGGTTTTTCCATCATTTGATTCAGCTTTCATACAAACTTCCTCGCTACATTGCCATAATTTTTCACTCGTTCCAAGAATTTTGATATGCTCGATCTCTGTCTAGGCGGGAATTGGCAACTAAGACTCTTGGCTTCATCCGCTATTTGTACTATGTGCATGGCTGCCGCGCGAATCTCGTTGATCAAGTATTTGAGATTCTCATCCTTTTCGCAGAGGGCTCTTTCGTAAGCGCGGGTATCTCTATCATACTGACCCTTCTTTTCTTCCAAAGCTTCCAAGAGAGTATCTAGTTGTTGTTATCGAGCTTGTAGTGTGTCTTCTAAATCCCGTATCATTTCTTTCAATTCTTGACGCTTAGCTCGACTAGTCATCAGTTCAACAGATGTAGCTTCATACTCAGCAGACTTTTTTATTAACTCTATTACAGCCCGTGCAGCCTTTCCTTCTTCTTTCTTTGCTTTTCCTTTCCAAAATTTCATCCCACCTTTGACATTACTCAATTCCTCTTTCCATTCCGCTGACGACTTGCCCAGCCCACTATTCTTTATAGTGCCTCTTAACTTTTTATTTTCCAGATGAAGATCTCTTAAGTCGTTTCTTACGACCTCGGCTTCTTTTTGAACATTCTCGGCCCTGGATCTTTCAATTTGAACATCGATCTTCAGCTGATAGTTTTCTTCCTGAAGGGTACTAAGATCCCGTAACATCTTGGTCTTTTTGCGTTCGAATTCTTGTCTCGCCGTCTCTAGCGCGGATGGGATTTCTTCCGAGAAAGGATTTTGAAAGGCATGATCTGCCGATGAGACTCACAAACTACTCATCTGTTGCTTCCTCCATGCATCATAATCCTGGGTGATAGTATCGGCGTATAAAGCCAACTCCATCAGATAAATTCTTTTCCAAGCCTTTGCAGTGTCTCGGACTTTCTTCATGTAACCTTCACCCGTAAAAGCAAACTCTGACTGTGCTAGACCACTGGTGGCGGGTATAAACTGTCGTGAAGGGGACTGTCTTTGAACCAAAAGAGGGGCATAACCAACTCCTCCCTACAATCCAAGTAGTGGTACCCAATCTTGGTTTCCGACCTTGTATAACAGAAGCGAAGGGCGTATCCACGGCGCTCTCCAAATTATGTCCTCGGCACGCAGGTTCTGAAACACTGAGACCCAATGCTGTTCAGTAACCTCCTTCGGTCATTCTTTCTTAAGGTGTGCTTCCAACGGGGCAAATGTCTTCGAAAACATGTGGAACGGTGTGCGCTCTACCTTCCAAAAGTGACTCAAAATCCAAACGTTGAGTAGCTGCGCGCATCTGATGAATCGTCCTTCCCCTCTTTTTCTGTAACTGCTCAAAGATCTGAAGGTCTCTGCTAGGATGGTTGGGGCGGGATTGATACCTTGCTTTAACTTTTCAAAGAAATCTACTACCACTACTTCTATATGTCCGAGAATCTTCGGAAAGACAACCAAACCATAGATAGCCAAAGCAAACAAATTTATCCGTTTCAACATATCAGGATGATTTAAAACCAGGTCTCGTAGGGAAAACCATGGGACACAGCTGATTTCATTCTTCTTCTTTATTTACTTTTCGGCCCATGCATCGGTCATGTCTGTCAGCCTTACTAATTTTTTCTTGAATGTTATCGGCTTGGGCTCTTTGACATATATTTTGTAGGTTTGCATGTTTTCGACACGCAGCAGAGCAGCATACTCCTCTATCGTAGGGGTCATATCTTCTTGATTGAATGTGAAACACTGGTAACCCGGATCCCAAAATCTGATCATAGCTTGAATCAATCTTTCGTCTATTTTGACAGCAATCAGATGGGCTATGTCCCCGTACCTTTCGGTGAAAATACCCCGAGTATCTGAATCCCAATGATTCCAGATCCAAACCAAGTCCTCAAGATTGTTTTGACGGACATTCACAGTTACCTGCTCGGGTAGATTGACAATGCATCCTTCTACCAGGCTGTCTCCCTTTTCTTTTTGAGTCCTCAGAGACTAATCCCGAACCACGGTGTTCGTCTCGATCGTTTGTACAATCGACTCTTCCATCTGAAACCCGTTTTTGGCAACTGATCTTTAGTCAACACCGTCCTACTATGATGCCTATGATGCATGATGAGGAATAAAACAAGGACAATCAAACACGGTTAGTGATCAAATATAAGCAAAAATAAATTAAAGCATTTAAGCTACCCGATTCATTTTACCGGATAAATCCCACCCCTTATATACAAAGCGAAAGTACAAGAGGTAAGAGGCGTTTCTCCCGTGTGCCTATTTTGGTATCCACTAAACGGACAGAGGTTCGGCATGGCTCTAGCTGGGTGGCTCGTACAGTTCATTATATGCGGTTTTAGGTTCTAGAAAGGTACTCGAATTGTCTGTACTGTCATCTACTAAGATTAGTACAGAACCTCGGTCATAGCCTATCACAGGCTTACGAGATCAATTCGAGGGATTACATTTACTTATGCCTATGCGGAGGGACGAGTTATCTCACGAAAGCATAAGTCATATGTAACCCGAAAGTATTCACTAGCCTGTGCGGAGGGACGAGGTAACTCACGAAGGCGTAGCGTTTACTTTCACTTAAAATGGACGGAGCCCAGGTATAGAGCTCATGTTATGCAACAATGCACGTGAACGATGTGTGGGGAGAAACTCACAAACCTTTCGTTTTATTTTAAAAACTAGTCTTAGAGAACCGAAGCTTAGAAATTTAGAGCTTCAAAACAAGTAGACAAGAAGTTAGAAAATATTTACAATAAGATGCAAGTACATGACTTTTGCAAAATTTTGAGGATCACGACTAAACATTAATTTGAAAAAGGCATTTCGAAAATTTCGACAACGCTTTTGATTTGATTCGACTCTCGAAAGCTGGTCCCCAGCGGAGTCGCCAGCTGTAGCGACTTAAAATTTTTAGCTTAGGTCGCTAATTGTGGCGATTTAAAATCTTGAAAATGAATTTTGATTTTATTAAAGCAAAGGAGTCGCCACCGATCCTTTTTCTTAGGTGTGATCGGGCACCTAATAAATCCTCTTTCTGGCAGCAAAATTCGTTTTTGAGTAAAAGGAAGGCTCAGTTTAGGTCCGCGTTAAAGTTCAGAGAAAAAGAGGGTTCGGGAGTCAGTCACGCACGATGAAGGTATTAGCACCCCTGCGACGCGCAAAATTGGTATCTTTTTCAAACATACGTTGTCTGGATTTTCGAAAGCACGAGTTCAATTTAAAATTTTAGTTGTGATCCAATCAAATACGAGCATTTTAAGGTTTTTTTTTCTTCGAAAAGGATATCCCGCTTTTGACACGAGCCATTCGTGATTCACCCAACATAGCGATGAAATCACCGGCTTAATGTTAAAATCGGTATGTTGCCTTGTTTATTAACTCATGAAAAGATTATAAATGAGTAATATCGATGAAGAAATCAAAATGTGAATTAATATGCTATATTAAAAACAAATAATGATAAAGGTGAAGAATATACAAGACAAAACATATAAAATATTAACGACGCATGCATGGTTATAATAATTAGAATAATGCATATAGTATTTAACATGATAATAATAATAACACAAAAACAAAATAATAGTAAACATACATAAAACATATAATACTAGGTTTAAGAAGGAATATACATATAATAAGTATTATTAAAAGTGATATAACAGTAACTAACAATAGCGGTATGTACAAATATACATAATATATAGAAAAGAAATAATACACGTATGTAAAAATATAACATTAAAAATGTAATACAATGATATATATATGTATAATAATATTAAGAATAAACACATAAAATAATATATACAAAAAAGTAGCGAAATAAGATATATATATGTAGGTAGCTAATGATAATAATAATATTAAAAATAATGAAAGTCACAAATACAATATGTTATTAGAACTTATGATATATGTATACGAATATAGCATTAAAACGTGAATACATAATATATATTAAAATATCGAAAACAAACATTACTATACTAATACTTACATATGATATATTAATATTAGAAGATATATACATGAAAAGATATATATATATATATATATAAAATAAGAAAATACTAAAAACATATACGAAATATATAGAATACAATACCAAAATATACTTAAGATAATATTTAAAGAAATATACGTAAATAGTAACGATAATGTTAAAAATAGAAGTAAGTAATAGTAAAAATACAATATCGAGAATAATACTAAATATGATATAAGAATAATAATTAATAATGATAAAAGTAATAATAATACCAATATTAGAAATAGATAAATATAATAATAGTAAAGAGGAACAATAATAGTATAAAACAACGTCGAAACTAATAAAACCTAATGATAAAAAATATTAAAGCAAATACGAATCATACTATAAAAAATACTGTACGTATATACATAAATGTAATAATAATACTAATGATAATAGTAATAATAATAATAATAATAATAAAAGGGAACATAATTTAAATGAAATGGTAAAAGGATGAAATTGAATTGACGACCAGGGTTTCGGGCTAAATTTTAAAAGTTAAAACAAGTAAAAGGACCAATTAGAACACGCTTAAAACCCCAGGGGACCAAGAACGCAATTTTCCCAAAATCCTAAAACGCACAGCAGCTTCGGGGATGAAATTGAAAGGCAAAACGAACATCAGGGCTAAATTACAATAAGAATAAGTCTTGATTGTAAAATTTAAAAAAAGCAGAAGGGCGGATTGTGCAATAAGCCCCTCTGACGTCATAACGCGCGGATCTTAGGCGGTTTGGGTCGGGTCGACCCGACCCGGGTTCAAAGCTATAAAAGACAAATTTTTTTTGAAACCGGCTCATTTGGACGGGGGAGGAAGAAAAAAAAAGAGAGAAAAGAAGGGGAAGGAAGAAAAGGGGAAGAGGAGAGAGGGGGAGTCTCCGGGGAAGTCCCAGTCGCCGGACCGATCACCGGCCGGTCACCGGCCGATGTTCGGACCACCGCGGGCCGCCGTTCGTCGCCGTTCCGGCCACCAGAAAAGGTAATGTTTTTCTATTTTTTTATATTATTTTTTTATATTTTATTATTTTAAATATATATGTAAAAAATAGGTTTTAAAATGAAAAGATCACCTCTATGCCGATTCTGTTTTCCGACGTCGGACTGGGGGGAATCCCTTCGCTGGATGTTGCTATTTTTGTGTTTGCTGTTTAGTGTCTGAATGTGACTGATTTTTTGATGTTTAAACTGCTCTACTGTTTTTATTTCAAAGAAAAACTGACCCTTTTACATGCAATCGAATCGGCTTATATAGCCTAGCAAATTTACAAGTTATTTTTCTTTTCCTTGCTTTCTGTCTATTCTGTTTTAATGCTTGCAGGTGAAGGGCGGTGGCCAAGGGCGGTGGATGGGACTGCTGGTCAGATGGCAGATGGCAGGTGCTGAGTCAGGGGCTGCAGGGCCAGTGGGACTTAGGCGGCACGAGTGGGAAAAGAATGGGGCTAGGGTTTTGTGTGTCTTGGGCTGCCCGGGTTTGGGCTTAGGTAATTGAGCAAATGTATTTGGGTCACGGGTTTGAAACGGGTTGGGTTAGTTTGTAATGGGTTAGGGGTTATTTGGTTTGGGCTACTGTTTGCATGGGTTTTGTAACGGGTTTGGGGTTAAAATGAACTGGACTTATTCATTTTGGTTTCTGTTTTGTGTTTATTTTTTGTTTATTTGCTTGGTTTGCAAAATTGGGCTACAACAACATTTGCTAGAGATTGTGGTATCTATTAAAAATTTTGGTATTATGTTAAAAATATTGGTATATGGTTAGAAATTTTAGTACAAGCTCATACAAGTGAGAAAGGGAAAGTTTTGACATTTGGTTAGGAATTTTGATATCATTAGAAATTTTGGTTCAAGCTATTGGTGAAACTAGGGGTGAGCGTTCGATCAAATCGAATCGAATCGAATGAAAAAATTTCGAGTTAATCAAGTTGACGAATCATATTCTATCATCTTAATTTGATTTGAAATTTTCTCGAATCGAGTCGAGTGAAATGGAATTTGAATCGAATCGAATCGAATATATTTGTTCGAGTTAAATTTTAAAAAATAATTTTGGGTCCTTGTAACCAATGTCACCTACCGTAATAAAATTTGTTCACCGTAATCAAATTTTTATTAACTTTCATCACCTCATAATTTATTTATTAACTTTTTTGTTTGCTTAGTGTCACTATGTATTTTAGAATTAAAAAATATATTAAATGTAAAAATGTGATTTTTTAATAAAAGTTATTTTAAAGATAAAATATGAAATTGATACCAATATAAAATTTTAACACGAATATTTTATGGCATCATTAATAATTCAATTTTAATATAAATATTTAATATGACTAAACAATTCAATACTATAAATAATATAAAATGTGAAATTTAATTTAATAATATAAATAGTAGATATAAATAAAATCATTACTATTTATGTTTAAGGGTTTTTTGGGGATAATTTTGATTTTTTATTTGGAAGTAAATGATGAGAAGTAAAAGTTTAGGAGGAAAATAAAAAATTTTGGGAAGTAAAAGTTTGAAGGAAAGTAAATAGGGGGGAGTGAAATTTTGGAGGGAAAAAATTAAAAAAAAATTGGAGGGGGGATGAGTTTGGGGTAGATGGGGGTGGAATAGGAAGTGAGTAAAAGTTTTAAGGGGAAAATGGGAGGGAGTAAAAATTTTGGGGAAAAATAAAAAGTTTTGAGAGTTTTTGGGAGTAAAATTTTGAGAAAAAAATAAATAGGAGAGTAAAATTTTGGTGGGAAATAGATTTTGGGTAGATGGGGGGTTGGGATAGGAAGAGAGTAAAAGTTTTGGGAGAAAAGTGGGAAGGAGTAAAAGTTTAGAGGGAAAAATAAAAAGGTTTGGGTGTTTAGGGTAAAAATGTAAAATATTATAGTTTAATATTCGAATTATTCGAATTATTTGAGTTATTCGAATTTAAAAACTCAACTCGATTCGAACTCGAAATTAGGAAAAAAATTCGAGTTGACTCGAATAACTTGAATAACTCGAACAACTCGATTCGTTTAACTCGAAATTCGAATTTTTTTTCGATTTTTCGAGTCGAATCGAGTTTTGCTCAGCCCTAGGTGAAACCACGAGATGGAAAAGGGAATTTTGATATATCACAATATTGATAACAGTAAAAAAAATTTAGTATTTCATGTAAGTAAATCATTTAAAAATTCAAAATATAAAAAAAAATCATATATTTCTTCCTTTGTTTTTTCTTTTTTTTTTTCCTTTATCGTTGCCATCAGATTCCAGATTCTTCTTCGGCGAATAGCACCACCGCTGAGTTCTTACTACAACCACTGACACTGCCACCATCCGACAAGCTTTTTCATCACAATGGCCACTGAAATCTTCCTTTTCTCCCCCTCTTTAAAACTACCATACAACAATTTGACAGAAACCTTTTTCAAACCCTAAAATGTACAAAGCCAAATTTTTAATTAAAAAGAAAGTAAAACCTACAAAAATCGAAATCTTTAGGTTCCAAAATCACCGCCAAAAAGGGGCAGAACAAATCCACAGTTTTTTTTTTTTTAGAAACTTTTTCATGGGATTATGTTTGATGTGCTTTTTTCTATTAATTTAAGCTTATGTTTTTTCTTGTAATTTGAAACTTTAAATTGCAAGTGCAATTTGTTAAATAGTTTATCTTTTATTTGTTTGATGAGAAAATTTGGAATGGGTAACGAGAAAATATGTGACAAAAAAATTTTAGTTGAATTTTTTTTATGTTTATTTAGTAGTTTTTTATTTTTCAAATATGTTTTTAGTTTTTTTTTAAATATAGGATAATTCTTCAATTTTTTAAGATTTTTATATTTTTACAATTTCTACAAAACTTTGGTTAGAAATTTTAGTATTTAGTAAAAATTTGGGTATACCAAAATAGTTATCGATTCTCATTAAAAATATTGGTACCAGAAATTTTTATATTTACCTATTTGGTTGCAAATTTATATATCTAATAGAACTTTTCATATTAAATTAGAAATTTTGATGTACCATAAATTTTGGCACGCATTAGAAGTATTGATGTTGGTTAGAAATTTTGGTACAGACTATTAGTCCCCACACAGGGGTGGGAAAAAATTTTAGTATATTAAAAATTCTAATGGTTTTCATTAAAACTTTTGATATTAATTTATAATTGATTGATTTAGTTACCGAGAAACTCCACACATTAGTAGTTCTCGGCATACAAGCAATTACTTTGTTTAATAAAACAAGTTATCCTATTAAAATATCATTGAATATTTAATTGAATGTATCTTCTTTAAGCGTATTTGGCTGACAAAGTGTAATTATATTATAATTTCGTATGTCATCTTTAATAATATAAATTGTAATTACACAAAAATATAATTTATATTTTTTAAAATTATTAATTACTATAAAAAAAATTTTAGCACGGTAATATAAAATTACAAATTATGCTAGGTTATAACCCTTTTTATAATATGTAAATTAAATTTAAAAATAATATAAAATTTATAATATATAACCTCCATATAAAGGTTTTTATAACGTGTCCGATAATTTTTATAATGTCCAATAACTTTTATAACATTTCTTATAAATAATATATTTTTTGTCATAACTTTTGGAAGTTATTTTTCTTCCAAATAAGTTATGATAAAAAAAATATAACTATTTTCTTACAAATAAACATATTATTTTTATAACATACAGTGGACAGGAAAATAAGTTATATCCATATTTCTTAGTTGTAACTTTTTATAAATAAATATATTATAACACTTTTATGACATGAAAATTATTTTTTATAATAAAATTTTGGCCATAACTTTTTTAAAAAGTTAGGATTTAAATAATTTTTTATTATAATTTTATAAAATACTCATAAATTATTTTATAGGATTTATAATATAATAAATCTTTGGACATAACTATCCTAAACATTCATACGTAATGTTTATAATATAAAAAAGGGATAATTCCAAATTGATACATGAACTTTGGTCTAATGTGCAATTTGATACATGAACTTTGATTTGATGTAATTATACACATGAAATTTAAATTGTAGTTCATATGTATATATGAAACTTTGATTTTGATTCAACTGTACGCATTTAAAGAAAATAATGCATACATTTATTTTCAATTTGGATTAATATAATTATTTGTGTATGTAATATATCAACGTAAAACGGTGTTAATTCAATAATATTGTTAGTGATTTGTGAAAATTGAACCAAATTAAATTTTCATGTACAAAATCACACGAAATCAAAGTTCATGTATAATAATGCACATTGGATCAAAGTTCATGTATAGTTTTGATATTTATCCCTATAAAAAATTATAACTTAAACTTGTATAAAAAAATATTCTTTAAATTGAATTTGGGTGTAGTTTTTTTGCATAATTACTCCAATTCCTACCCTCCCCTACGAATTGAAAAGTGTAATTGGATGCTCTAATTACATCTAATTTGGTTTAACCCACCAATCATAATTGTTACCCAAAATGTTACCCATGTGTAATTTATAAGTAATTACACTCAAATCCAATTATTAGGTGGTTTTCCAAATTAATTTTTTTAATAGTAAAAACATTTATTGTTTGTGATTCTCAAATACTCATATAGCTTTCAACCACTAGTTTTTTTAAGAATATCCAAACAAACAAATAAACAATGAATACTATAATCTATATTATAAGTAAAATTTCTAATTGAGTTGGTGTCATAAATTAATCATGCACCAATTCGGTTAGGAAATTATGAGAATATCCTCCCATAATTAAATTAAGTAATATTATACGAGAGTATTTTAGTCTTTTCACTTAAAAAAAATAAAAATATGCATATGATGAGATTCGAATTCAAGCCAACTCGATTATGAAATTACACGAATGTCCTTTCGTAATTAGAATAAGTAATATTATTCAAAAATACTTTAGTCTTTTTATTTTAAATAAAAATAAAAATATGCATTGGTGAGGTTTGAACCCAAACCAATTTCATTAGTAAAACCTTTAATTTACCACTAACTAAACTATTATTTTAATATTTTTTTACATTTTAATTTTATTGTATACTCTTTATTACTTCCATCAATTGTTTATATTAATAATAACAATTTGATCCAGGTTTTTTAAAATTTAATATCATACATATTTTATATATTATTATTAATTAGTTTCAAAGCATATGTTTCATTATTTATTATATGTTATTTTTAACACACATTTGTGTTCTAGATTTGTGGTTTCCACAGGCATGTGCATGTGATAGAGTTTCTAGTATTATCTACATGTGTGATTGAATTGGTGTCACGAATCAACTCGACATTAACACAGTTAATAAAATTACTAAAATAAATTATATTATTACGATGACACTTTTGTCTTTATTTTAAAAAATGTTGAAAATATTGAGATTTGAATCTATGTGCCAAGCATTTATAAAAAAATTTCTTTACTAGTTCAACCAAAGTTTTATTTTGACATTTTTATCCATTTCAATGTTATTACACAAATTGTTTCACTCATATTGTTTGTGTAGTTGTAATGTTGTTAATTGAGTTGGTGTCACAAGTTAACTCGATATAAACTCATGACAATACTATGATAAACAAATGAAGTGCATTTAATATTTTTAATATTATGTGTTTACTTATTTAAAATTCCTTTTACTCTCAATTTAAACTATTTTTTTAATTTCGTACATATGTAATTTTATTATTAGTTTTAAACATTAACGTTTCATTATTTATTATTTGTCATTTTTAAATATACACTTATATTCCAAATATATGGTTTTCACACAAATAAATATATGATAAAATTTTTAGTACAAATAAATTCATTTTTAATAAAATAAGATAATATCAATCCAGCAGGAATACATGCATATAAGTTCATTAAAAAAATTAATAGATATAACTTTTACACCTATTTTTCAAAAATGCAACGAAGATCCAAAATTTGCGAGATGCAAAATCTAAGAAAAGCATATTATTATCCAAAACATTAAATTATATACTAAAAACAACTCTCCACGAAGGATACGGAAAATGTTATGGTGTACTTAAATTCGTAAGACGTGTAATGTTTCTCTTATCTACGATTCCATACCATTCTTTCTCGTATATATATATCCATACACTTAAAGATACCCTCAAATATTTCAAAACCAAGGAATCCTTTAACAGTCAATTTCCAGTTTGCAATGGACAATACTTCTTCAATCAATGTTTTGTTCCCCTCTCCTCCGTGCGGTTTGCATGAATTTGCTGCCTCTTGTCTTGTTTTCGTTCAGCCAACATTTCTGGTTTTGTGTCTCCTTCTTTCCCTTTTTGTTGTCAAAGCGAAGGCCAAAAGCAGAAAGAAACCTGATCTCCCTCCGGGGCCAACTCCTTGGCCAATCATTGGGAACATTCCCGAGATTTTATCCAAAAAAAATAAGCCAACATATCGATGGATTCACGGCTTCATGAAGGAACTCAACACTGATATTGCTTGCATCAGGCTTGCCAACACTCATGTCATTCCCGTCACTTCACCTGAGATTGCTCGAGAGTTCTTGAAGAAACATGATGCAGTTTTCGCATCGAGGCCTGTTACAATGGCAACCGAGTATTCTAGCCGAGGGTTCTTGACCATAGCTGTGGTTCCATGGGGAGATCAATGGAAGAAAATGAGAAAAGTGATGGCTTCTGAGATTATGACCCCAGCAAGACTTCGTTCGTTACTTGACAAAAGAACCGAAGAAGTTGATAATCTTGTTAGGTTCATATACAACCAATGCAAGAGCAATGGTGGCTCATCAGCAGTTATAAATCTGAGACTGGCAGCGAGGCAATGCACTGGAAATGTTATCAGGAAGATGATGTTCAACCGAAGATACTTTGGGGAAGGACGTAAAGATGGAGGCCCTGGATATGAAGAAGTAGAGTACATTGAATCAGTATTTACAGTGCTCCGTCACCTTTACTGTTTCATCTTATCAGATTATATGTCCTGGTTGAGACCCTTGGATTTGGAAGGTCATGAGAAGATTGTAAGTGAGGCCATGAAAGTTGTGAATGGATACAATGATCCTTTGATTGATAAGAGAGTAAAAGAGTGGAAAGATGGGAAGAGGAAAGAGCCTGAAGACCTGCTTGATGCCTTCATTTTAGCTAAGGATTCAGAGGGGAAACCAGCACTTTCAGTCGAAGAAATCAAAGCCCAATGCACTGTCAGATGATCTCCAAACACAAATGAACAAGTTTCTGCCATGTTTTTTAAACTGGGGTTCTCTTACTTTTAACATTTTGTAATGTGTTTGTTTGTTAATACATGCAGGAGATGATGTTCGCAACACTGGATAATCCATCGAATGCAGCGGAATGGGCAATGGCAGAGATGATAAACCAACCTGAAATCCTCCAGAAAGCAACGGAGGAAATAGAAAGAGTTGTTGGAAACCACAGGTGGGTTCAAGAGTCTGATATTCCAAGACTCAACTACGTAAAATCTTGTGCAAAGGAAGCATTTCGGATTCACCCCATTTCACCCTTCAACTTGCCCCATGTCTCAATTGCCGACGCCATCGTTGCTGGCTACTACATCCCCAAAGGCAGTCATGTTTTGCTTAGTCGGCTAGGCCTAGGCCGGAACCCCAAGGTTTGGGACGAGCCATTGGGGTTCAAACCTGAGCGACACTTAAAGGCTGGGTGCATTGAAGAAGTTGATCTGACAGAGACAGAACTGAGGTTCATATCGTTTAGTACAGGGAGACGTGGGTGCATGGGGGTGGCTCTTGGAAGTGCAATGACAGTGATGGTGTTGGCAAGGCTGATTCAAGGATTTTCATGGAGGGTGCCATCAAATGAGGCTAACATCGATCTCTCCGTGTCGGAAAATGATCTTTTCATGGCGAAACCTTTGCATGCAATGGCTAAACCTCGCTTGCCTGGAGAGCAACTATATTCGTCCTATTAATTTTCAGTGATGAAATGCTTCTGTATGTAGGAAACGATCGATAGCGTATATTTAGATATGGCGTATCTATGATCTATAACTATAACTGAAAAGAAGGTTAAATTTTATTATGAGTCACTGTACTTAGTCCTTGTTTTTTAATTTGTTCATTTTTAATTCTTATATTTTTCAATTTTTAAAATTCTAGGTGATAACTGCGAAATTCATTGAATTAAAATTTTACTATTTTTAAAATCTAATGCGACAAACATACTATCATGTATAATGTCATGTTAGTTTGTTATTTTAACATATTACTAAAAATCTAGTAAATGGATTAGTGAATGTCACTTGCGTTAAGACTAACATTTTAAAATTTAAAAAATATAAGAATTTAGAATGATCCAATTAGAAAATGTGAACAAAATTTACAACGATACACATAGAAAAATTAATAATTTTTTGCTACAAATAAAATCCTAATAATCAAATTTAACCATATGAATATAACTATTATTATTTGAGTCATGACTAAAATTTTAAATTTTGAAAAATACATAAACTAAAATTCATCAGTCCAAAAAACATAAAGCCTGGAATTGATCGAAACTATATCTTTAACTTTTATAAAATGATTGCTTGAATTATGTTTGGAGCTCCATCCAAATTCCAATAACGATGCCGTTATGGTTTTAATTTATGCACCTGTAACATCACCACAAAAGAATGGTATAGTAAAATACATAGAAACATTATTTACCTTGGCAACGTCAATGCCAAAGTATTGCTCCATTTCCACATAAAAAAGTTGTCCACATCCTTGGTAAACTTATCCCTTCAACTCCTTCAAATTAGACTTCAATTTTGTGCTTGTTGTCGCATTTAACCTATCATTACCACGACTTCTTTGCACGAAACAAGTTCCCCCATGAACTCTTCCATTTCTTTCCTCAAAGCCTTCACTATAACTTCGAAAGCATGATTCTTTTGGGTTAGCATATCTATAATAACATTGAGAGCACCCTACATCTCCCTTTTAAGCTCCTTTACCGTAGAGTTTAACCCTACATTATGTATGTAACTTAGACACTAAAAGGTGCTGGGCAATCTTAATTGTACTTTCTCTGTCAAAAACCAAAAAATGTCAGCGTTTGTCAATGTACAATAATTGATCGTAGCAATTTTTAGTAAAATAATTAAAATGAACTTTCACTATTAATGCAAGTACCTCCGAGTTGATATAACAAAGTTTTTAACAATTTAACTTTCATTTTTTGTATAAAAGATGAAGGGCAAAGACAAAGCCAATTATTGTTTGAAGGGAGGGACATAAATTTTAAAGTTTTAGAGGTCAGCTAAAAAGATTGTATTACAATAACTTCAATTGAAATTTTAAACAAAAATATAATTTTTTTTATTTAACGTAGATACTAAAAGGATTTAATATTTAAAAGGAACTAAAGTTGTCAGTCTACCATTTGACCAACAGGCCAAGGCACTGCCTGCCGAGTTCTATTAGAAATTCACAACCCAGCAACGCTATAGCAAACTAGTATGCGGTTAATGAACATGGATGTTACTAGGATAGCAGTAAGAAAATTCAATCTAGGTT
This sequence comes from Gossypium stocksii, assembly GCA_020496765.1. Classification (NCBI taxonomy): domain Eukaryota; kingdom Viridiplantae; phylum Streptophyta; class Magnoliopsida; order Malvales; family Malvaceae; genus Gossypium; species Gossypium stocksii. Next base: position 34,809,913 of record CM035628.1, on the reverse strand, counting down.
TGGAGTACATTCTCCTTCGACAACATGAAATCACACGTTGAATAAATGGAAGCAGCAGCTGCCATTACAGCCAATTCCCGGTCAAAGCTATCCCCGATCCCTAATCTGCACGAGAACATGACTATATCATAATATTGTTCATGAATCTCTGCTTTACAGCCAGTGCTGAATCTTCATTTTAGTTCTAGAAAAGTTCAAATTCACCAGTCAACATAAAATGCAGCAACAAGCAGATGGATATCATTAGTTTTAAATTTCAGCTTTATTCTTGAGCTATATTATCTTTGCCACCAAGCCATATTTCTGTAGTAAGATGAATGAATCTTCAGCCTGCATCTGAACTTGCTTAATCTAATGCAATGTTCATCCTAAATAACATAGAAATGATATCTCAAAGGCAACGGTCAACATCAAGATTTCGAAGAATAAAAAGTACAAAACTGTTTTAAATCCTTAGCATAAAAGCAAAATTATAGACTCGGATGATGCATAAAGCAACAAAATACAATTTGGTATTGGATGCCCAAAGTCAACATTTTTAGTCACCATAATGAACTTATTTGTCAATGAGAAGTTCCAATGGATATTAAAGAAAATAAAAATAACAGAATACCCAACTATCTTAATAGCAAAATAAGATTAAAACTATACTCAAACCTGATGTTGTTTCCTGATACTGTTTGTTGTGGTAAACTGTAAAGTACATTCCAATGCATATGCTGCAAGCCCTGATGACAAAGCAATTGCATCCCGTTTATTTGGTTCAACCAAACTTCCTGGAATATAAGTGGGAAAATAAGAAATATCAAGAAATTCCCTTGTTTCTAAACATAAATATGCTACTTAAAATTGGGCCTATATATATATTCTACTTATAAAGAAGTAAACTGAGAAGAAAAAAATGAACTTGAAGAGGTAAAATTCAATCAAGTACTCTTGGCTTTACTAAAAGGTAGGATCAAGTTATCCACCTTTCTTATTGGCAAGGAATTATTGGTAAAAAGAATACCAAGGTTTAAATTAGAAAACAATGTAACAAGTGTTGAGTGCAGTAGTAAGGCACATTGCACTCTCAAGAAGAGAACTCATGTTCAAACCCTAGAGTTAACATTATTGGGAGGGGCAGCCATGAACCCTGAAAGAATTAGTATTCATGGATCGTAAAACGAACATAAATGATACCATGCTCATACCAAGGAAAAAAAAGACAGCAATGCGTAAGTCCCTTCACTTCCAAACTAACACTAGAGACAGTAAACAACATAACAAGCTTTTCGGAGCTTACTAGTTGTTTCTCTTCTTCAGAAAGAGCTTTATCCATCCGATCAAACATTGCACTCCATCTTGCTTTATGCATCTCAGCAGTAGCATCATGGGAAAATCCATCAGCAGCATTTCTTTTGACATTGGGATCACTGCCTTGGTTAGAGGAGAATTCTTTTGATATGAGAAAAGGTAGTTCTGTAGTAACTACAGCTCTTACTTTTTTCTTGCTACGTTGCAGTGCTGCCAATGCAGAGCATTGCACAACAAAAAGGGTACATAAGTACATATCCCACTCTCTAAACGTCTAATAATGATTTGAGTGAAAGAAAAATACCAGAAAGACGCCCTTTAATATCTTGCTGAAGAAGTTCCAACCATTGAGATGCGACAGTTGCAGCTGAAAACAATGTCTCAATTTTATTAGTTTGGGAAGTCTTTCTCCATTACAATCGCAAGACCGAAACTAAAAGTAGTGGATTCCAGATAGTTCTTTTTTTCGGGTAGAAACTACAAATATCTTAGGATATCTAAATCTTGCTTGGTCACCCTTTTTTTTTTTCTTTTATGAGCAAAGATGAATATGTTAAAGCATAAGCCCTCTTTGGGCATCACTCAACTAACATCTTTTACAAGGATGGTCTAAAATAAAGAATTAGTAACCAATACAAATTCTGACCTTTTACTGAAAGAGAAGTGGCACTGATAATGTTTGCTGATTCCTCATTAGACAAAGAGCAAGCAGCACTTTCAAACGCCTTCGTTGATGATGACAACTTCAATGTGAGTGTATCATCCTCACCGAGTGGGCTTAACATGCTTAAGTCACCATTTCTACTTCTTTTTTCTATTATTGAGGAAATTGACTTATGCATTGGCACTGGATAACCTCTTGCTTTATTGCTTATAGATGTAATATTGGGAGGCTCACCGTCCATACTTCCCTGATCCTTATTGCCATCGTCATCTTTAGTTCCACTCTGGACATGACTTGCTTGTTTGCTTCCGGGATGCAAATTTTCTAGTTTTTCAGACTTTACTAAGGCATCTATTAAGGAATGGACCTGTTTTCTATTTCTAACATGATTTACAATCCCAGGGTTTAATCCATTGAGCAGTCCACTTGGACCAGCAATTTTTGTGAACCTGTCAACCTGTTCTTTCTTTGCAAGTTCCATCTTCTTCTTGAGCGTATCATTCTTACTTTTCCTCCCACAATGCTTCGGCACTGATCTTCCACCATGAGGAGTTGACACTAAACCACTTTGCATAGATAAACCTCCATGAGAAGATGAAAGGAAACCATTTTTCTTCATCTCTTTCCAAACCCTCAATGAGTCTTTCTCCCCCACAAGACCAAGAGAACTTCCACAGTCAGAAACATCCCTTGTCTTCGAACTCTTGACATGTTTTTGATGAATTAATTCGTGGTTTATCGAGCTAGAAACATCTTCCACATTCAAACCCAAGCCAATTCCATTGGAGATTACACAACGACTCTCTTGTGAACACAATTTGTCCAAGTTTTCTTCGCATTCCGGATTGATATCAGTGGATTCATTGATAGTAGTGCAAATCTCAGTGTTGAGATCAAGAGAAAGAGAGACAGGATGGACCACTGCCAACAACTTTTCCCCATTAGTTCTTTCAATTAGAGAACCATCAAAGTTGAAGTTTAATGGTACCTCAGTAACTTGAGATACCTCCATCTCTTCTCCACTTAACTGCAATTGGCGTCTAGATTCTCTTCTTTTTAAAGATTTGGAATTGTGGGTATTGTTTTCTGTTGCATAAGCATAAATGAAAGAAAAAGGAAGGAAACATTCAAAAGCTTAAAGTTACATTTACAGGTAAAAAATAGTGACAACCCCCCCCCCCCAAAAAAAAACTTGCTTTCAATGTAGACTTCATTATGAACTTTGATTCCCAAACTCAACCGGGGGGACAAAAAGGGCATAAATGAGACTGCCAACACAATAATCAGTTCTAATTTACTTGGCAAAAAAAAAATTGGAATGATTTAAGATTATTAATTTACCAATAATTCAAATGAACAACACACCCCTCCCCACCCAAATAAAAATAGCATAAAAGTATACCTTCAGAGCAGATGACGGAATTAAGATCAGTCATTTTGCTTCTCTTAGGTGAAATTTCATGTCTTTCCTCCAAATCATCAATACTCCTCTTTACTGGCACTAACTAAAAAAACAATCCAAAAACCAAGAGAATGAACAACAGCAACAACAACAACAAAATACTTGAAGAAAATAATTAAAAAGCTAAATTGGAATGAGATTAAGGCACGAATACCAAGACATTAGAAAGCATGGAAGAATCAGCATGATCTTCCATCTCCTGGAAAACCCCAAATTTGAAGAAGCTCTAGAAGTTTTGCTGAAAAGGGTATTTTGAGAATCCCTCCTAAAGTAGAAGGCTGGATTTGAAATTGCGGAACAGACAGAAGCAAAGGAAGTAGCGGGCTTTTTACATTTTTAAATTGGCAAAGGCTTTTGGTTTGCTTCAGGATTTTATGTATGCAAAAGAAATATAACAACTTTTTGGTGGGATTTTTTTATTCAAATGAGAGCGAAGTTAGAAGTTAGCTCCTTTGTTTCTCGCATTTTTCACACCATTATACCTTTTCCTGTTTTTTAGATTAAAAATACCATAAAATGATATTTAAATTAGGATAAACTATAAAAATAGTAATTTATGTTAGAAATACTATATTTTAGTCACTTACGTTATCGTTTTATTACGAAGTGGTCACTTTACTGTTAAACTCCGTTACCTTTCTAACGTGATAGCCTAAATAAGTTTTAAATGCCAACTTGAATATTCAGTCATTGAGATAAAAATAGGTTCTTAATTGAATAAATTTAATTTGGACTGTCACGTAGGACATCCAAGTTGACATTTAAAACTCATTTGGACTGCCACGTGGGATCGTTGTTAGGGAGGTAACGGAACTCGATGGTAGAGTGACCACTTCGTAACAAAACGATAACGTAAGTGGCTAAAACGTAATATTTCAAACATAAATGACTAAAATGTAATCTAGAACAAACAAAAGTGACTATTTTTACAATTTACCCTTTAAATTATAATCATTTTTATAAATGGATATCTAAACTATATCACATTATCTAAATTACAGTTACTTAGTCAATCATTTTATAACAAATTTTTGTTGAAAAATCTAAAAAAAAAAGTCAAATATTATTTTTAAAATTTTAAAAAATACACTAATAGATATATTATCTCTTTTCATCTTCTCTCAATAATTTTGGTGACTGGAAATTCAACATGTCAAAAAACTCAATCGAACCCAATTTTTTACAACAAAACTCAAATTTTGATGAGCGTTTTTTTTTTTCTTTTTAATTTTTACTGTATCCTACAGGACATTTATAATACCTCTAACTCACTTGTGAAATTTTAAAAATTTCATAAGATATTTTTTCTTTAATTAAATTAAAACTTTAAGAAAACATTTGATACATGTTAATAAAAAGATTCACATAACAAATTTTTAATTTTATTTGTAGAATTGAATATTTACGTTGTTAGTCTACAAAATATTAACTCTAATTTTTTATTTTTTTTACATTATCTCACTCACACAATTCTTTCTTCTCTTTTAATGCACTTTTTAAACTTATAGTTTCTTTTTTGTAATCCTATTTCCATTTTCTTTTTGCTTAACTTGTTTTATTTATTTGGATTTCATACTTTATTTGGGGTTATTTCATTATTAAAGTTGACCTAATATTAATTATTTTATACGAATGAAGTAATTAATTATTTCGAAGAAAAATAATATATAGATTTTAAATTAGGGTGAGAAAGGAATCAAAATTGAGGTTTAAAAAGGAAAAGAAACTTATCAGAATCTAGGTTTTGTCATTGAAATACGAGTTTAGATGAACTTTTTAACGAGTTCTTAATTTTCCATCACTGGAGTTATTGATGAAGAACAAAAGAAATAAATATGTTTATAAGCTCATTTTTGTTAAAAAAAAACTCAAGGAAAAAATAGTTAACCCTTTCTAGATTTTTTTTAATTAAAAATTGTCACGTGTCACAAAATAATTGATTAAGAAATTATTTTAATAGTCGAGATAATTTGAGTACGGAATATAATTTAGATAACATTTTGAATAAGAAATATAACTTAGCGTCACTTGTGACAATAATAAATTTACATATAAATTTAAGAAAATGAGTATAATTTAGGTATATTTTATTGTTTAAGCAATAATTTGTTGAAGTTGATGAATGAACTTAAAAAGGGGTTATTATACATTATATATTCCAAAGGTCGTTAGTTTGCTTTAGCTTAGAAAAAATTTTACCAAAATATCTAAGAATTTATCAATATTTTTAAGGATTTATCAATATATATTAGACACATTGTTAAATCCTTAAATATTTTAGTAAAAGATCAATTTTAATAAAGTCTTAAAAATATTGATAAATTCTTAAATGTTTTGGAGCTCACCCTAGAATTTCCCTTCATTTTATGCTATAACATTTAAATAATTGAAAGTACAACCAATGAGGCTTTGAAATTTGAGTAGTTGAGATTTATCATTAGCAATTGTATACATGGGTTTTTGAATCCCATTATGTATAGTTATCATGTGTATGTTAGCTTTAGTCTGAATTGTACATGTTCTTATTTTAGACAATCGGTGTTGTAATTGTTTAATATTTGTGGTTAGGAGTGTTCAAACGGTTAACTAAACCGAACTAGTATTAATCGAACTCTTTAATCTTTTAACCGAATCGAATTTTTTTAAAAAAAATTAACCAAACCGAATCATTTCAGTTAATTTGGTTGGTTAACCGAAATTTATATGCTTTTGTTTTTTGGTTAAAATAAGTATAAAACATATAAAAAATAAATTGATAATGTTCATTTGATCAAATTATCTGAATTAAAACTACAAATAATATGTATTATTAATTATTAAGTTCTGTTAATTACATAATTTCGAACTGAATTAATCGATAACCGAACTTCCAAAAAATTATTAACCGACCTCCGTTCGAATTAGATCAGTTCGATCGGTTAAGTCGGTTTTAACTGAAATTTGAACACCCCTACTTGTGATTTCTCTAACATATATTTCTATACTTTAATTGTACTTGTAACACTTTAAAAAAAATTAAAATTAAAATTTATTTTAAGTTATCTTATCTAAAATACACAAAAACATTTAATAAAATATTTTATGTGTTTTTTAAAAAATTATGAAGTGTTGGACTGATTTCCCTTGTACAAATATCAATACTCATTGAAGTCAATAATCCTTAAACGATCAATCTCGGGATCGATGGCCAATAGCTAATGAATATTTTTTTGTTGCTCTAAGATACGAGTTTTTGGTACTCCAACATTTATATTTCATCGCAATGACTCTAAATACCTAAAAACTTATTCTTTAATATAAATACACATTAACTTTTTCTTTTACACACTTTCGTGAAATCTTTATTATAAACAACTTTCTTTTCTTTTTTTTATTTTGTGACGCTTTTTTTATCGAAGAAAATACATTTGCTCATATATCACTTGCTGTGAATTAGGTTTGCTTGCATCTTGCTTGTACACATATTGCTATTTAAATAGCTTAAGCAAGTGGTTGGTTGGATGGAAAAATGGAAAAAAAAAAATTTGAATGTGTTTGGTTGGAAAGAAAAATAAGAAAAAAGAAAATAAGAAAGATAATTATTTTCCATCCTAAAATATAAAAATTAATCATTTTAAATTTAAATGATAAAATAAGAGAGATAATATATGCTAATTCAAAAAAATTGTTCTCCATCCTTTTAATTTTCTACCCTTTTTATTTTCAATCATTCCAATTTTTTTGGGACCCTGCAAGCAAAGCCTAAATGCCTTGTAAGAGAATAGACTTTTTTTTTTGACTTTTGCATGTAACTTGTAATATCTCATTGTTTCTTTTTTTTTTTTTTTAATTTTATTTTAGTTCAATGCATGGAAACCACTCTTGTGAATGATAATTTTGATGGATGGGGCAAAACAAAGATAGCTTGTGTTTTTGTTATTTGTTCTATCAATAGTAACTTTTAAAAATATTTGTTTCCTGCAGCAGCACATTTGGAAGCAACTATTTTTTAGATTAATGGTATCGGGAACAAGTACTCCACGTGAGAATAATTACCTTTGAAAACAATTCTGGAAAGTTGATAACATTCTTGAATTGTTCCACTCTGGGGACATAACTTGAAGGCTCGTACACTTCTTAGTTGTTTTTTTTTTTTTTAATACAAATACACGGTTAAGTGCATGAACCATGGTTGGGGAGGAAGAAGGTACTGCTCTGGCTGAGTTGTTGAATGAATTGTCTCACGGTGATAGTAGCAGCACAGCCGAGAAGATTTTAAAGAGGCGACACCACCGATGTGAATATAGTTTTTTTATTCAACTTAATTCAAATTTTGGGAAGAATAATAACAATGGAAGGAATTAGTTGTTGACTTTTTTTTTTTTAATTGTAATTATTTTTTAAGGTTAGTCTGTATCTATTTTTCGATATTAAAAAAGAATTTAAATTTATTTTAAAAATAATATTATTAAAAGAAATAATAAATAAAGATTATAAAATAGAAAATTATAGAAAGGAAAGAGCTAAATTAATTTAAAACCGGCATCATATTCTAAAAGAAATGTGAGTAGTGAAAATTCTGAATTCTGAATTCCTGTACTGTACATCAATTGTGAATACTTAACATAATCAAAAGGGCCCGTTTCCCATAACACCAGTTCTCATCATCAAGAAAATAGAAATCAGATGCTCATGTTTCATTGTCTTCAAGGATCGCCTGCTGCAACAGCCAACAATTCTTGAGCTGTGAGAAAGCAGTTTCCCTGAAACTCTTAACCCTAACCAAGCAAAAGTGGGTGCACCTTATCCCAAACCCTGAACCCACTTTACTCGTCTTCAACAAATAACACGCTGGAGCAGCCGCCCCAATGCCCTGCACCACTATCCCCCATGCCCTTGTATTACAAACGTCCTCCTTCCCTTCCTCTTCTTCTTCTCCTTGTCGTATTTGTTCGACAAAAATCAGCCCATCAGGCATTGGACTCTCCCCTTTCTCCCACTTTTGTTTCATCAAACCCCACTTATCTTCCTCCGCCTTTTCCGTCCTTGTTCTCGTGGCGTTATTTTTTACGTCGAACACCTGGACCAATAAAGGAGATTCCGGCAACCTCTTCACGATCTCCGCCACCGAATCTCTCATCCACTCGTCTATTTTCTCGTACGACAATTCCTTCCCTCTCGTCTTTTCTTGTTTCAACAATGGGTGAAGAAGGCTTACTCTTACCTTAGACGACGCCAGCATCTTTTGTTTTCTTGATCCCGATGACGATTGTGAACCTGAGACCATGAAACAACGTGGGCGAGCATTCTGATTATGGAAGTTGAAAAGATTGAAAGAATCGCGGCGCCGGAGGCAAACGTTTCCGGCGCGACAAACACCGCCTGTCACCGCCATTATTGCTTTTTTCTTTTCTTTTCTTTTTTTATGGTCCGCCTCGGAAAATCGGTTTACGTTGCCACAAGGATTGATAAATGTTTTAATCTTCACCCTTCCAAGAAATCGTAAAAGATTAAAAACATTTATCAAAGCTGTAGTTTTATTTGATTAAGATCTCCTTTAGTGTATACCATGTACTTGTTTTCCGATGCTAAACACGTTGTCCTCGAGGACTTGTCGGAGGATCATGGCCGTTGAGGTCTGATCCAACGGTGACAGGAAAAGGCACGTGGTTGCATGCAGGATGTACGCGCCCACACGCTCTGTACCCAATCCTTGTCTAAAACGTTTGCCACGTGAGTTTTCCACGTCACCAACACAAAATCCCATGATTCATAAAAGAAACGGGTGTCTTCTAACTAAGCATAGAGATATATTTTAGTCAAATCTTCTTTAATTTAATATGCTATTTGATTATTAGTAGAATTTCTAAAAAAATATTTTGGTAATTTTTTTATTAATTAAAATAACAAGATAAATTATATTAATATTTATATATTATAATTAAAATAATTTATTTTTTATAAGATAAAATTGAGTGATATTCATTTTAATTAAAATAATATATATGTTTAGATTCTTCTATATACAAATGATTTCAATAGATATTGGCCAAAGCACAGATACCGCCAATACAGAAAGCATAATTTGATGAAAGCGATTTGAATTTATTATCGAAAGCATCCTACCATTATCTTACAGAAGGATATTTCACAAATGAGTTCAACTCTTTACATTCCTTGGTAAATTTTAACCCAAAGTTTGGTTGGTTAAAAGTGTTCATCCGGATCAAATCGTAAGAATTGTCTACCAGTCAAAGGTGAATTTGAGGGGCGTAAGTAGAAGCTTTGGCATTTTAAAATAAAAATAAAAAAATTTAATTCAGTCCTCTTATAAATAAAGAAATTATAAATTAATATATAGTGAAATTATACTTTAATCCCTTAAAATAATAAAATTCTATTAACCCATTAAAAATAATAAAATTATAAATTAATACATGATAACCTTATCTCTCAAGAATGTATAATTAAATTTCAACTCCTACTAATAAGAATTTTAGATTCTCCGTTGCTACTAATAGTATGTGTGGCAATGATTTGCCATTGTCGGTGGAATGTGAGTTTGCAAAAACAAAAACTTATGTCTACCATTAGGTGTTATATAAATGGTGAATATGTGACACATGATTGGTGTACGAGTCTCATACATCGTTAACAAACAATAACATGGCGTTGTATCATCAGTAAAATAAACAAAAAATAAGGCAAAATGATATTTAGTTCTCAATGTTTTCCATTTTTATTTGTCAAATTGGCCCTTATGTAATAAGTATATGTGGTTATCATTCTTTTTTACGCCATGGTAACTATGATTTGAGCTTTCTGTTTTGTCTTATGTGATAGACTCATTTGTTTTTCAGTTTTAAATTTAGAAATTTTTGGTTGAAGAAAAGATTTTAAAAAAAGAAAAAAGAGGATTTTGTGGTGCAACATTTTGTGCCTTTGACTTTTGAAGGATGGTTGCTATGGGAAAGTTGTTGCTGCTCGTTCCAGGTCTTGTTATAATGAAATGATTTCTCTACTTGGGTCAATGACTTGGACCTTGAATAGATATCGTTTGTGTTGAGTTTGGTTCACTTGAATGTGGCATATTTGACAAAACTAAAAGCATGGGCCGACTAGGGTACTAAGACTCCCACTGAATTGCTTAAGTGATTGGATAAACATGAAAGTCTCATTATTAAAATTCTTTTTTTAGAGATAAATATCATATTTATTCAAGAAAGTTTTGGAGTTGTTGTAAAACTGATTTATGAAGACTTAGCGATAAATACTTTGGAAAATTAATGGGATAATTTCAGCTTTTAAATAGAAGTTTAAAGCCTTTCAAAACATTGTCAATTGACCACTTGAAGAGGCATGTAAATAAGTTATTTTGTGTCGCTCATCAAGAGCAGTTTTTGGAGTGTATTTGTCAACAGTTTTGTTGTGTTCTTGTGGTTATTTTGTGACACTCTTTTAGGTATTCTTTGGAAAGTTTTGTAATCGGCCCATTTTGCCCGGGCCCAAGAAAATTAACAAAACTAAAAAATATAAACCAAAATAAGTCCTTAACAGTCCAAATTTATTCAAAATTAAATACCCAATTCAGCCAAACCCCAAACCCTATAACCCAGTTACAACCAGCCTAATTAATCCATTACCCAAACCTGACCCAAATGTAAAACCCAAACCCGGGTGGCCCAATAACACCCTAAACCCATCCTATCCCAGGCCCAAATGGCCCAACAGTTTAGGAAAACAGAAACCCTAGAACCTCTATACACCGTTTCCCCTCGGTAGCAGTGCCCTTACCCCGTCCCGAGGTCCGTCTGCAACGCCGCTTCTGGCCGGTCACCACTCCCCATCGTGTTACCGCCACCTGCAAACATTAAATGGAGAATCGACAGCAACAAGCAGAGAAAAAGGAAGCAACAGTAGCGTAACAGGAGCAGAAACAGTGACAAGAAAGATAAATAAACAAATGTAAATCGGCTATAAAAAGGCCGATGAAACTCGATTAAGGGGTTCTTCTGCTTCTTTTTTTCTTTTTTTCTTCTCTCCCTTCTTTTTTAGAATCAAAATACATTTTGTAACAAAAAAGAAACAAAGAATCAATCAAAAACAGAAGTTGGTTTGGAAAGTTGATTCCTTTGCTTTGCTCTTTGATCTGTTTTCTATCTCTTACCTGGTTATTGCTCGTAAAACAAACGAAAGAGAGTAGGAAGAAATCTTTACCCGCGCGAGCCGCCGATTTTCATTCTCTCCGCTGCTATCGGAGTCAGATGGGGATTAGGGGCTTGAAAGAATGTGGCCCTTGATTGACCTCTGAAATGAAACCAAATCAGCCATCCATTAAAAGCCCACTGCCGATTCGAGGCAAATCGGGGCTAGGATGGCCGTTGATTTCGGTTCATATGCGGCGGTGGTTTAGAGAAAATAAAACTAGTTTTTGCTCTTTTCTTTTGTTTGATCCGAAAATGGTTGGCTCTCTGGGGGACTTAGGGTTTCTTTTGAGCCTTTAAGTGCTATACGAAACGGTGTCATTTAAGGCATGATTTGTAGCCTTGAAATGGCACCGTATTAATGACCCGGTCCCATACCCATTTTGATCCATTTCCGACCCAATGACCCGACCCAGGAATGTGAAGATCCGCGTGTTCTGGCGTCTGAGGGTATATTTCTGTGTTTGGTCCCTCATGCTCACGATGGCTTTTGATTGGGCCCTCTATGTGTTTTACTTTCTTTTTAAATTTACCCCAAGGATTTGAACGTCATTGCAACCAGGTCCATATCTGAACGCAGTGTTTTGAGGACTGGTTTATTTACCACCGTGGTCCCTGTTCTTCGTGCCCGTGTTTCGTTTAGGTCCATTGACCGCTTTTAATTTTTAATTCGGCCCTAAATTGTTATTCTGTTTTCAATCCGGTCCTTATTTAACCATTTTGTCTTCTTAATAATTAAATTACACTTTATTATTATTAATATATTTTATATATTATTTTAACTATGTGCGTATGTATGTTATTTATATATTTTTCATATTGTATTTATATATTTATATATTTTTCAATATTATAGTTGTATATATGTTCCTTTATATTATTTCATGTATATTTTTTAATACTAGTATTATATGTTTTGTATATTACGTCTATATATTTTAAGGTTATATTTTGTATATTAGGTATATATTATATTCTTATATACATATTAAATATGTATTTTTCTTTTTAATAGTTACATACATTTTTATACTATCTTATGTATATACTTTAATATTATTTATGTATAAATATTTTAGTGTATTACATATATATATTTTAACATTTTTATATATTATATATATCGTCGATGTATAAACATCTTCGTGCATTACATATATATATTTTATTATTTTATATCATGTATATCATATTTTTCATATTATGTATTTACCATTCTTTTACATACTTTTTATATTATACTATGTAAATATTTTAAATATAATATTATGTATATATTTTATTTTGATGGGTATATAATTTGGTTTCTTTAAAGGCTTTTTATTTTAGATACATTATTTACTTAAAATTTGTGTTTGAAATCCTATAGTTCTAAACCTTTTGCCATGATTATTCATTTTATTTGTTTAAAGTTTTTATTATTTTAATTTGTCTCATACGTCTTTTTAAATTAGTTTTTTTGGCCTTCTAGTGTTAATATTACTATTTACATATGATAACATGTCATATAATTGTTGTTATTATGTGCACTGTTTTATATTTATTGTTTGTCATGATTCATTAATGAAATATATTGCTCTCAAATTATCTCCTTGTTTCGAATGTTGTTATTGCATGTTTGTATCTTAAAAGCTTGTATTTTAACATCATTTTAGTAAAAACTTCCATTCAAAAGTTTTCGATAACGTAACTCGTGTTTGGGAATTTCGAGGAAATCAAGCCTTAACTTACTAGGTTCCGATTTTCCTTATTAAACCCGAGCTATCGAATATTGCTTTCTAAACCGAAACACGTGAGTTTTTAAATAAAACATATTCTCGAAATCTCGAAATGCTACATCCTAACTTACTGAATGTGGCGTTTAGTGTCTCGAGATAGGAATTTCAAAATCAAGGCAATATTTTATGTTTTGGGACTTTGAAAAATCGAGCCCTAACTTACTGGGTTCTGGTTTTTCGTTCGACCCAAAATAATCAAATATCCTTCTTGGATTTGAATACATAAGCCTTTAAGCAAAACGGGCGAGCTCAATCTCAAGAAACTGATATGTTGTACCCTAACTTACTGGATACAGCATTCTTATTTATTTGAGATAAGTGAGCCTCGATTTTTATTTTGACATATTTAAATACCCTTTTAAAACAAAGGATCGTATTTTTCAAATCATTTCAATCGTTTGATGATAGGACATTAAGTAATCAATTAGGTACCAATTTTGGGCGTTACGAGGGTGCTAACCCTTCCTCGTACGTAACCGACTCCCGAGCCTGTTTTTCCAATTTCGTAGACCAAAGTCAATTGTTTTAATAAATCGAAATGTTTTATTAAAATAATAATAGGTGATCCGATCGCACCTTGAAAAAGGTTGGTGGCGACTCCATTTTCTAAAATTTAAAGTCGATCCCCTATTTTTCAAAATCCCTTTGAAAAAATGGTTTCGACAAGTTTATTGGTTGAATTGTGAGGTATTTGTGTGAGTGATTTGTAACAAATGGGTTCTGGTATTTAGGTTGGAATTACTTCTTTGTGTAAGGGTAGATTAGGCTTAAGCTAATAGGTGATTCGAACGATTGTTGAACAAAATTATTTACAGGGCGATGCTCCACAAACGTAAGACCATTATGTTTGAACTACGTTAATAAATATCGATCATGTCAATTCTTTTTTGCTCTTATTTTTTCGCTGCTTGTCGGCCTGTAACCCCATATGAAATATCAAACAGTCTAACTTTAGCAACATTCTTCCCCCAAAACCTATTTCGAGAAAAAGATCATATGCAACTTCAAGTTGCCAATTATATCATTTATGGAAATGGCATACCAACTTGGAGAATTTTTTACACAAGTATTCAACTAGTTTGAACTTGTTTAGTGTTGAATTGGGGCTAAGACAACAAAAGTTTTTTTTTTTTTAAAAAGGTTTGTGTTTCCTTTGTTGAAGTAAGGACAAATGGTCTAATTCAACATCTCTTAATAATCGACTTAGTGAAATCTCATTTTTTTTTTATTAGAAAAAAATGATTCATTAGGTTCAAGATTGACTTCTGATAATAGGTATGATCGTATCAATAAAAATATGTTTTATTCCATTTATTAACATTAAGCAAAGTTGATTTATCATATTGGCAAACTAATTATTTTTCAATTGGTATCAGAGTAGGCTTCAAACGTTATTTGAAGGTGATCTTTTGTTCGATTTACGATTAAGGAATCCATGAAGGAAGATAGTTCAATTACTTGAACCCTATTGCTTTTCATGGAAATTTACAAGCCCTAAATGTAATTTTCAGTTGAGTTGACTTAGACCAACTTAAAGTCATTTTTATATGTAAATGTGCTAAGCAGGCATGTATAATCTTGAAAAACCAACATGAAGAAAATGATGTTGTACGTATGTCAAAACTTTATATTTTAACAACCAAGTTCGAAAATTTGAAAATGTTTGAATATAAAAAATCTCTGAGTTTTATACAAGATTATGTGAGATTTCTAATGAGGCTTTCTATCTTCATGAATATTTTTCTAATCATAAATTGATACGCAAAATGTTGAGATCTTTACTAGAATGGTTGATCACTAAGTCACGAAAATAGAGGAGGCCAAAGATATTATTGCTCTCAAGTTGGACAAGTTAATAGGCTTACTTCAAACCTTTGAGCTAAATTTAGAGGAAGCAAAATGTGAGAAAATGGGTTTGCCAAAGAACGTAGCATTCAATGCTCAAAAGCTATCCCAACAAGGAAACAAACAATGGAGAACACTGATGAGATCTAAAAGCAATTAGCCTTGCTCACCAAAAGCGTGAAGAGGTTCATTAAGAAGGGAAATAAAGTAGATACAGTGAGACAAGAAAAAAAAAGATGTTCAATGTTATGAATGTAAGAGATTTGGTCACTTACAATCAGAATGTGTTAATACTAAGAAGAAAGAGAAGTCACCCACAATCACTTGGAGCGATAAAGGAAGTTCTTATGTAGATAAATATGTAAGCAACTATGTTGTTTTTATTGCTACTGTTCCAAACCATGTTCCAACAAATTCTGAAGAAGATTTGGATAATGGCGGTGTTTCTTTTAAATATTTGGAGGATGTTTATAGCCATATGTTAAATAAAATAGAGAAATTATGCCAATTGAATGGTTCCTTAGGGGAATAAATTATTCTCCTTAAATGAGGAAAAAAAAAATATCGAAATAGTGGTCCAAGAAAAGGATGATGCTTTGAAAGCAACCTAGAGTGAGTAGATGATGCAAATTTTGTCTTGAAGAAGTTTGGAGGCTAAAGTGAAAAACTTGATAAAATTTGGCTTAAAAGGGAACTGAACCAAGCCATAGAGGAGTTGGTTACATCAGTAAAGATAAGGAAACTTTACATCAATAAAGGTAAGGAAACTATCGTGCATCTAATTTTTGTTAGAGCTAAAGATGTCGGTTCTTCTTTTCGTTATGAGGTAGGGAATAAAAACTTTAGAAAGATTGCATGCCATTATTGTGGGAAAGATTGACATATCAAACCCCTTTGTTATAAAATGATGCGAGATTGGAAGAAGTTCAACTCAGTTGCAAAACCTATTAGAAGAATGCATGGAATAATAAGACCACAACATAGATAGATTTGGGTAAGGAAGGATTGAGCACATTTGAGTAATGAAAATCAACATTTGATTGATGCTCGTATGAAACATGAGGTTCCAACTTATGTTAAAGATTTATCGAGCACTGGAGAAACGTCATCTAGGTTTCGTGGAAAAAAAATTGTTCTTCTATGACCTACAACTCCTCTTGTTGATAAGTTGACCGCCTCTCTCCTATTCGCACTCATGAACGATAGGGGGAGAGGAAGAAATCAATAGATAAAGATAAGGATCAAATAAAACTAATAGGTGTGGTGCTTGCAAGTGTGACAAGTCAATTGTAAAATATTTTTACCAAGGGGTATAAGAGTACTCCAAGGATTGAACCCAAGAGAGTCGGAGATTGAACAATTTCTAGCAACAAGCATTCAAAATAGAGAGACTAACTAGCTAATCACTAAAAAAATATATTACAGCAAATAATAGAGTTAAGAATGATTAATCTAATCTACGATCTAACTACCAAGGACTAAATTGTAACAAATGTGAAATTACGAAATTAAAAAATAAATAACAAAAGGTGGTTGATTGATCTCGATGTGGTTCACTCATTCTCAAATTAGGGATCCAAATTACTTAAACTCCTAAAATGGTTCCATTTTACTTCTTAATCTCAATTTTACCAAGTTAGACAAATTAATTCGATTTATCTCTCGATCTCACCGTCTAACCCAAGATTAATGAATCAGTGCTCAACAAGATCTCCTCTCGGTCTCACTTGCTTAGATATTCCCTTAGAGTCATCAATCCTAAGTTTTTAGGTTCATTCAAATTAATCTAATTTATTGCAATTTGGTCCCTCATCAAAAAATCAGCTCACCAAATCTCCATCAACAACCCTCTTAAAAGTTTAGTTAACCGTACTAATAATAAAGCTAATGAACATGAAAGTGCAAACCATGGAAGCCATTAAAGAAAAACACAAGAAAAATGTAAAAGTTTGGATTTTTATGCAAGAGAACTTAAAGGAAATCTAAAGAGAAGCATATTACATGAAAGTCTAAAGCAAGAAATATAAAATAAGCAAGCTTTAACAGATTAATGTAAAAAAAGAAACTAAAATGCATTAAACTAAAATTGAAAATGTCATTACAACCAAAGTAAAAGGACTAAAGGTGAAATCTAAGCTACAGTGTTAACTAACTATAAGAACACTAAGAGCAAGAAGAAAATGCAGAAAAAAATAACTTCTACAACTATGGAAAATGAAGAAAAATGAAAACCCTAGAAAATTAGAAGAGAAAACTAAGAGAAAACCCAAGAATACTAAAGTTAAACAAGAATAGTTCTAAAAAAATTCTAAAGAATATATAAGAAAAAGTTAAAAAATTCTAATATAACAATTTTAGAATCTAAATAAGTAAATTAATGATTCAAGGTTATCATAGTGAAGTATCTTATTTTTTCTCTTATTTTGCTTTGGAAGAGTTTTCAAATATATATGATTTCAAATTTATGTTTTCTAACATGAAATTAGTTATATTGTAATAAAATTTTAGTTTGACATGTTTAATTTTTTAACTTAACTCAAATAATTTCATTTGGTTCGACTTAATTTTCATTTTTCTCGATTTGATTTAAAAAAAAATCAAATTAAGTTAAGATGATAAAATGAAACTCATCAACTTAATTAATTTAAAATATTTTCATTCAATTCGATCGAACGCTCAATTCTATTTTACTTGCAGTCAAAATAACATGCTGTACGATATTATACATAAAATTTGCCCTGGAAAGAGATTGCTAGTGATATATCAAACTGATGACATCGATTCAAGGCATCCATTTGGTTGATTATGACTTTTATAAGCACCAAAATCTCAAGTGAATTCCGGGTGTTTCAGCCTTTTACCGTCTAATATTTTCATGTATTTTAAATTATATAAGGTTTAATATATCAATTGATATTTAATTTTGATAACTTTTTAATGTGATATTTGTATTTTTTTATTTAAAATGTATATGTATTTGACGACAATTATATATTTTTGTATTTAAAGGTAACGATATTAACTTTCAAAAGTTATATATTTTTGTAGTCAAAGATACCGATTTTATGAAATTTTAATTGCTAATATTATTAGGTTTGACTTTTCAAGATTTTATTTATAGAATAAATATAGTGTTATTTTGTATTTAATTTGTTAAATTTAGTCTGATGGTTGTTGTTTTTTGGGTTATTCTAACGAAAGTTGTTTGCAAATATTATTAGTTAATTATGAATTTTCATCAGACCTTGAAATCTAAATTAAACTTTAAAAAGTTAACACAATTACTTCTAGATATTAAATGTATAACTTTTGCTAAATACAAACACCATAAAAAAAATTTTACGTACTTCTTTCATGTTTTAAAAGTCACTTAATTTTTTTAAAAACCTCATATTTTTAAGTAATTCTTTTATATACTATGAATTACTTAATTTTTTAAAAACATTTTTATGTTTTAAGAAATGCTTTCATAATTTAAGTAATTATTTAATTTCTTGAAAACTTCCCCGAAAATTTTCATATATTACGAATTATTTAATATCCTAGAACTTATTTATATTTTAAGTAATTATTTGATGTTTTATAAATTACTTAAGTTTTCAAAGAAAACCTTTAAAAACATTATTTTGTTAAAAACCCTAGAAGGGTAACGATATGAAAATGCTGATGTTGTCCCTTCTTCATATATAAAGGCTTATATTTCCATGAAATCATGAAGGTGAAGTTGCAGTAGTTTGAAGTTGCTGAGAATGGTCCAAAAGAACAGCCAAAGCTACAATGGATATGAAAGAAAAGAGTGAGGCACATGGAGATCACGTGGGCAATGACATTATCTCCTTGGGTCACCTAGAAAGAAAATCAAGAGGTCCACATGTCAAATCTCCACTCTAAAACCTTTGTTTAGCATGGGATTTTTAATTATATTAAATTTCGATTAAATATTTTTATTTATAAGATTTCAAGGAGATGAGTTAATTAATTATGGATTTATGCCACTCAACATTTTCACAATAATGTCGACAGCTTTATTAGGTAAAAGCTAAGCAGAAGCAATCAATTGGTTTCTTTGCTTGAATCGACATTGTACATATAAAACTGATATAAATTAATTATTATTATTATTAAATAGATTATTTTACTTCTTATACTATTAAAAAGATTCAAACTAAATTAGATTGGAATAAAATTAAGATTTATTGTTTTTAAAAAACTATTTATTGTTTATTTTTAAAATTTTTATAGTTCTGTAAATGAAATCTTTTATTTGGAATTAAACTGCAATTGAAACACAAAGATTTTCAAGACATGTTATATATAATAAATGTTAATTCTATACGATTTCAACTTATTTAATCATTGTTAGGAATTGACCCGATTAAGCAACGAATAAATAAAATTAGCAGAAGAAATTGAGAAATTAAACGCACAAATTTAACGTGGAAAAACCCCTCTAAAGAGGATAAAAAACCACGGGCAAAGATAATTTTACTATAATGGCAAAAGAACGAAGATTACAAAAAGATGGAGATAATAACTAAACCCCAAAAACCTGAAAACAAAGAACTCTCAAAACGTAAACACAAAAAAAAATTCTCTAAATGTGTTATGAGTTCTAATCTCTAATAGGTGTACTTTCTAAGGTTGCAAAAGAGTCTATTTATAGGCTAAATTCAAAGGTCAAATAATAATAAAATAATCTAAACTAATTAGTGTTTGATTGAAACAAATAAACAGAGTTTAACTAGAAGATTACTTCTCAAATTTGACTAAAAATAGGAGTCATATTTAACAATCCTCTTTAATAATATGAAGTCTGTATGATTCTTTTTTTCTCTTCATTTGACCATGACAAAAGTAAGTTAATATTCTTTTGTCTATTTTTCTTTTTGTTGATGATACTCGTTGAAGATGATTAAACATGATAATAACACAATTTATGTTTTATGTTTTTTGATTGATAGACGATCCCACACCTGTGCAGTTTTCGTCATGTTATCATCACTATAATACTAAGAATGTTTGTGAACTCACCTGAATTGAGAATTGAGAATACCTTTGAAGGAGGAAAGCATATAACGTTAGAATGTCTGAAACCGTACCAAAGAAACCATGTGGCGAATTGACTGAAATGGGGGAAAGGGGAGGAAAACAATTTTATGCAATACATGTTTGGTTTGATCATCTTTGTTTATTTCTAATGAACTTTTAAAGTTTATGTTGGGTATTTAATATGTTTTTGGTAAATTAAGAGTACATCGAAAAGGGAAATTGAGTGATGAAAATGGAGAGTTGTGGAGATTTTATAAATATAACCGATAGTTGATACTAATTAACTTGTAATTATTTAAACCAAAGGGAGTTAAAAAGGGAATAAAATCGAGTTTTGTTGGTTATTTTATATAATTCAAATCATATAATATCCGAGTTCTCATCGTTTTAGAGACATTCTTTAATGTTTTCTTTGGGGCAGAGACCCAAAGAGGAAAAGATTTCAACAGTCAGCGATATTTTCCTCTCACATTTCTCTTCTGAGATCTGAAATCTAAAAAGGGAACACCAAAAATGCAGGACCCGCCAAGTCTAGACCCCAACCCCGATCCACCATTCCCCTCTAATGCATCATCATCCACCACTCAAACCACCCCCTCCTTCCCCAACCCAACCTCATTTCGAGGCTCTTATCACAGGTGAGCCCATTCCGAAGTCCAGTTTCGGATCCCTGACGACTTGGATCTCGTCTCCGACCCCTTCGAAGGGTTGGGATCCGAAGACGACTTGTTTTACACTTACGTGGATATTGAGAAGCTGGGAGGATCATCCAAGGGGTCGGAAGATGGAGTAGGGGCTGCCGGGTCTTCCAGTGGTGGTTCGGGTCGGAACCCGAGGGGAGAGGAAATGAGTGGCATGTCGGGGAAGGGAGAGAAGAATAATGGAGGAGGGAAAGGAAGGCATAGGTATAGTAATTCGATTGATGGCTGCTCGTTAATGGAGTCGATTGAAGCTAAGAAAGCTATGTCACCTGATAAACTTGCTGAATTGTGGACTATTGACCCAAAGAGAGCCAAAAGGTTTGTGGAATTATTTCCTTTTTCCCTTAAACTATTTTTTTGGGCCTTTTTAAAGTGAGTTTGAGCCTGGGGTACTTATCAAATTGTAGTAGAAGTTGCAAGTTTGGAACATTTTTAGAAGAAAGTAAATCTTTTTGTTGTTTAAAGAAATTATATTTCTAGTTTATACGAGTTTTTTTTTCTTCTTTGGTTGGTTTATTCCTTTTCTTTTCATGGGCACTATGATTTTTTTATCGAAGTGTTTAAAGAAATACTAGCATAGTTTAGCTTCAATTAATCTGATAGAGTTGTTCCTGATTGTACACTTATTGACCTTGTCACTCTATCTCCTTGTAAAGGATTTTTTTTTTTTTGCGTAATAGTTTTATCCTTCTCTCTTTAAAGTTTGATAATCTGTTTTGTAATGTATACCTATTTATCTGGCACACCCTGCCTTTATGAAAGTGTTAATTTTGAAGTCTGGTCCTGTGACCATATTCTATGCAGTACAAAGATGCAACTATCATTAGATTAACTAAATATGCTGAACTTCACTTAAACATCAATAAAATGACTTATTGAACGTTATGGATTTCATTGAAATCATAATTTGAATGTTTCTATATCTCGCACATTTGAATACTGTTGGTTTCATTTAAGTTTAACTTTTTGTGCAAAGGAGCTGTCTTTCCAAACTTCGGAACTTACAATAATGAGTTGGGTTATGTCATGTGC
The DNA here is from genome assembly GCA_020496765.1 of Gossypium stocksii. Classification (NCBI taxonomy): domain Eukaryota; kingdom Viridiplantae; phylum Streptophyta; class Magnoliopsida; order Malvales; family Malvaceae; genus Gossypium; species Gossypium stocksii. The sequence goes on along the minus strand of CM035628.1, from coordinate 34,787,903 downwards.
GAGCGGATTTCTACATTTGGGATGTTTTAACCTTTTTCCATTCACTATTTTCTAGTGTTAAACTCTAATCCTGTTAGTTATAAAATACTGACAAGGTGTATCTTGCCTTAAAAGCATGAGCATTGGGTGAGGTGGATGAGCTAGAGCTGTTCTCATCTCTCTGCTCAACACTCCTGAAAACTTAGTGCAAAATTTTCTCTCATAGAGTTGATAAACTCATTATATGGTCAGATTTGTGTTTACTTTTAAGTTTTGCTAAGAAAGTACATAATTTGTGTAGGATCATTGCAAATCGGCAGTCAGCTGCTCGCTCTAAAGAGAGGAAGGCTCGGTATATATCTGAATTGGAGAGAAAAGTTCAAACACTTCAAACAGAAGCAACTACTCTTTCTGCACAACTAACTCTATTCCAGGTTCTAAAATATGCATACCTGTCTAGTTACATAACTTATGAGATTGTTTGTTGTGGTGATTATTTCTATTCCTTTCTATGAGAATGTCGTATCTACAAATTAAACAATTAAAATTTGACAATTCTACTTTCTAATAAATCAATAGCTTTTTGCAGCTGGAGGCTTTAGTTCTTTTTGCAATTGAGAGCCCTCTTTCTCTGTGGATGTAGTTGCATACGCTTCTAACTCAATAAAGGCATCTTATTTTTCTGGATTTGCCACTAGTTTTGATATGTTCTGTTTTATGTTGATTTAATGCTTCTAAATTGATTATTACCTGAATGTTAATAGTCTTAATTCTTGTGTTCTTTCTAGAGAGATACAACAGGCTTAACTACTGAGAACACTGAGCTTAAGCTTCGGCTACAAGCTATGGAGCAACAGGCTCAGCTACGTGATGGTACGCTCTGTCCGGACTATTTTAGTGACCAAATTTTTTCCAATATGGGATGCTCTCATTAGTGTAGACTCACTTGTCCGTGGACATGTTTTTTTTCTTCACCAGTTGAGCATTTTTTTTTACCACATCTAAATGATATTGATAAGAAACAAAACAAACTGGCACCAGAGTAGTCAAAACCAGGGGTGTGCATTTTAAATAGTGTTCTAGACATTAATTTTAGAGCTCAAGCTTTAGGCACCATTAGTGATTGTCCATTTGCATGTAGGTATCTAGACATGGTTCTATCATGTCCCTGGTATTTCATTTATAAAAAATACTGTAGAGAGTTGTTAACTGTATATGGTTTTCTTGTTGTCCATTTCTGGCTGCAGCTCTAAATGAAGCGCTGAAGAAGGAAGTAGAGAGGCTCAAGATTGCTACTGGAGAAATAACAACACCCACAGATACCTTTAATTTGGGAATGCACCATATGCCATATAACCAGTCTTCTTTCTTTCCTCCCCAGCCAGAGCATATGCGAGTTGACACCCAGAATATACAAATGCCACCATTTCATCCCTTGCGATCTAACATGTTGACACCTAATCAATCCGTGGTAACTTCCTCAAACTCACAAGCTTTTGCCGATATTATGCAACAGGATCCTCTTGGTCGATTGCAGGGGCTTGATATCAGCAGCAGGAGTTCCCACTTAGTGAAATCTGAAAGCCCCTCAATTTCTGCCGGTGAAAGCAGTGGAACATTATAATACAAGTTTTGCTGGTCTACACCTTGCTCTGCTCTCTTTGTTGGATTGTTCATAGACTGACCTTATTGACATCAAAAGGTACTATTTATTTGGAGTCGATTCTTTTAATGTGATTGGAATTTTAGTTTCTGTAGCTTTGCTAGGTCATTAGATGTTCTAGATTCTATTTTTCATGGAATTCAGATTCTTTTTCTTTTTTCTTTTTGGAGCAATGTTGTGGGAATAGAGGTTTGATCCATAGGAGTAGATTAATGCTACATCGCTGGTGGCTTCCATTGTATTGTCTGTTAAGAATTGTTTTAAAGTTGTATTGCTGCTGAATTTCTTTTAATTTGTTTTTATTTGTTTCAGTCGTTCACTCACTCTCCTTTCCAAAAGGATGTGCGTGCAACTGTAACTGTATATGGCTATCTGATTGTTGTGCCTTTGAGTTTACTATTAACCTTTATGATTTTAGAGTCATGTGTAGCTCAGATTAAACTAGTGTAAGGAGACTCCTAAGAAATGACTCGCATCCAGTTTAATGCTTTTGTGCTACCTTATAAAATGTTCACTCATGTACATAACTCAAATTCGGGTGTGAATTTCAGATTTGGATTTGTACCCAACACATGTGTATTCAATTCATTTAAAGTTTTCTCTGTATTTAGAGGGTTTTGGGAGAGGGTCAAATCCACATATTCATGCCAGAGTAACATAGATAGAGTTCTGGAGTTTAACAGCATTTTGTGAATGAGAAAAAAACGCTTCATTGTATGCTGATTACACACCGGAGAGTTTTTTAATTACACACTGCAGTGGTAACAAACTATTAACAGGTTTCATGATACTCTCCTATGACAGCTAATTAATCAAGCAAAAACAGCTTAAAAAGACTAACAAATAGAAAACAAAAGCTAAAGAAGTGGTCAAAGAAAGCCAAAAATCAACAAATAATCAAAGACTTGTTCATCGCCAATATGCCCTTCTTAAGGTAGGCAATGTGCAACGACGCCTAGTTTGAATAGAGGACGATCAAATGTTGTTTTCCCTAGTGGCCTGGTGAATGCATCCACATCCGTTGCGTGAACATGGATAACATTAATCTATTCATGCAAGACCATACTGCGAACGATGTGAAAGTCCACAACAATATGTTTCATGCAGTCGCAAATGATAGGACTCTCACATAAGTAACTCCAACATGATCACAGTAGACTGCCGAAGATTTCTTTAGCGGGGTGTGAAGTTCTAACAATAGGTTTTTAACTCAAGTAGTTTCAATGACAACATTGGCAACAAAACGATACTCTGCTTCAGTTCAAGAGTAAGCAACAATATGTTGCTTCTTAGATGACCAAGCAATTGAGTTAAGGCCAAAGAATATAATGTAGCTGGAGGTTGAGCTATGGTTGTAATATAGTCTACCCATTCAGCATCAAAATATGTATACATACTGAAGTTATCGCTTCAAATGATATAAAAGCCATAATGAGAGGTACCACGAAGGTATCTAAGTATCATTTCAGTTGCCTGCCAATGTGACTAAGAGGGTGCATGCATATATTCAGAAAGTTTGTTGATAGAGAAACTAATGTCAAGTCATGTAAAGGACAAGTATTGAAGTTTACCTATTAGATGACGAAAATCGGTTGCATTGATTGGTAGTGCACCATCAAAAGTGCAAAAAATTTTGGTGTTGCTCATGGGCGTCTTGGATAGGTAGCAAATTTCCATGTTTTCTTCAACTAGTAGCTCCTTGATATAGTTTGTTTGAGAGAAAACGAATCTATTAGGTTGTCTGAGAACCTTAACACTAAAAAAAGTAAGTCAATGAACTAAGGTCTTTAATTGAAAACCTTGTAGCAAGTGAGGACATAACATTGTTTATGAAAGATGGCTTATAGACTGTGATGATGATGTCATCAACATAGACAAGTAGGTAGACTATTGCTTGAGGTTGAATGAATATGAATAGAGGTAGGTCAGATTTGATTTCACAAAACCACGATTGTAGATAGTTGTGAGTTAAGCCAGTGGCGTATGTTTCGGTCCATAAATAGCTTTGCATAACTTGCAAATATGATAAATGTGAGGTTAAGACATACATACCTTTTTTTCTAGCTGTCTTGCAAGAAGGCATTATTGGCGCTGAGTTTACGTAATACCCAATTGTGTTGAATTAGCTACTGAATTGAATATTACATGAAAATCCACTCTAGGTCACTAAGTGAACCTTTTTGCAACAAGACGAGCCTTAGATCAATTGATGAGTTCATCTATTTTTTTTCCTAAACAATCTGTAACGCCCCAAATTTTTGATTTTCGGTTTTTGTGAATTGTGGCTTGAAATTTTCTAAATGTGTATCTGCGTTAATTTAACATAGTTATATGTATGCTTAAGTGGTTATGTGCCTTGGGGAGTGTTGGGGAGGTCCCAAGTTCAAGCTTTAGCTTGAGCTTAATTTTTGGGTTTTTATTGAATAAAGCTTAACTCTTTGTAATCAAGCTTTTAAGTGAATGCTGGTAAAAATAAGGTAGAATGAGCTTGTTGGCCTGGTGGTTAAGTGGTATGGCTATGAGTAAGAGGTCTTGTGTTTGAATCTTTGTTGTGGCAAGAGTATTATTTTTGTTGCAAATTTCGGCTAGTGTTTGAAGTGGTTTAGAATATTATAGTAGGGGTTATCAAAATATTTTCTGATTAGTTCCTTTTTGATAAAAACCTATTCTCTTTTCCTTAATCTCCATTGCTGCCGTTTTTCCCAAAAATTCCCTTTCCTATTACCAAAATTTTTACCATTCTTTGTTGCCATCCCATTCATTTTCCCTTTTCTTCGTCTTAATTTCATTCCTTATATCGGCAACGATTGATCTGCACTTTCGGTAAGCTTCGTTTTAATTGTTTTTTTTTTTGTTGCTTTTGGATGAGATATTAAGAAGGGTTTTGCTGCTGTTTAGGAGGAGATTTGGAGGCTGAAAATCAGCGATTTGACATTTGAGTTGTAGTTGTGCTCGATTTTGGGAGTGGTAAGTCGATTTTATGATATCGGGGTTTAGTGATTAAGGCTCAATTTTAAGGTTCTAAGTGATTGGATATTCTGATTATAGGTTCTGGAGTGCTCGGAATAGCGTTAACATCGAAAAGAAACTAGGTGTGTACCCCAAACGTTCTGAAATCATGTTTCGGTGAAAGCCGAAAACGAAGTTGTCGTTGCCACACAGGCGTGTGATGCTGGCTAGGCCGTGTGCGAGGCACGGGCTAGGCCAATTGGGCCTTATGGGCCACACGGGCGTGTGGGCCCACACGCGTGAACCGCACGGGCGTGTGGGATTTGGGCCAGGCCGTGTGATCCACATGGGCAAGGCTAAGATGGGCCGTGTGGGCCCACACGGGCAGGCCACATGGGCGTGTGAGCCCATCAATCTAAATTGTTCTGAAAGGTTGTACGGGTCACCCTAGTCGACTGTGACCTGTTAAAGGGGTCGATAAGCCTTACTTAGGCCCTGTTCTGTGACATGATAAACTGTCTGTATGAGATAGCATGTTATTGATAGCATGTGTACTGATTTTTTCTGACACATATGTATGATCTACTTTTCTGCATTAAAGCATGCTATGATATTTATGTTGCATTACATTAGGTTGGGTTTGGTATTGAAGAGAAGGAAGACTGTAAGGCTTTTTAGCTGGTTATTTGGTAGCCTTGCTGCCTTTATTTGTTTTGTGCCGTTTTACGGTACCTTACGGTGTGTAGGGCTGGATGGGTCGATTTTATCCCCATACATGGTGTGTAAGGCTGGGTGGGTTGATTTTATTCCCACATGGTGTGTAGGGTGGACGGAGATGGTGTACAGGGTTGGTGGGCATTTACTCTACTGATGTGATATGCATGCGACTTCTGTATGGGCTAAGGCCCGAATATATATCTGATCTGATACTGTTAAGAGCTCAAGCTCGATTATTGTCTGATTGATTGATATTTGATGTATGCATGATTTGCCACGGAGATGTACACACTGAGTTGCGAAAACTCACTCCTTCATTTTTATTTATCTGTCAGGTAATCCCCAACAGTAGATGGATTGGTGCTGCGGAGGGCTCGAGGGTGACCACTGATGGACACTTTACTAGACTCCTTGCTTTAATTACTGGTTATTCATTATTTTTATTATTATTTTGGGAGTTTTAGGTATTTTGTACCTTTGAACTGTTTTGATTTTTACTTGGGTTTTCAAATTGAATCGTTATCATTTTTATTGTTTACTTTTAAATTGCGACACCTCAAATGCATCTTATTAATAAATCCAAGATTTTTCTCTTATGAATGAATGATTTCGGGCTTCCGCGATAAAGAAAAGATAATAACCTGAACAAGTTTTGATAATTGAAATGGTTTTCCAAAAATACTCTCATGTGACTCCACCAGATTCGACCATAATGTCTAGGCCGGGTTTGGGGTGTTACACAATCATTTTTACCGTACAATATTCTTCATAGGGTCATTAGAAACTAATCCCCAAGTCTAGTTCTGTTGCAATGCATCAAACTCAACTTTCATTGCTTTTTGTCACTTAAGAGTGTTTGTTGGCTTGGGCAAAAGCTTGAAGAGTGTTGTTTGGATGAAGAAGAGCCATGAGATAAAAAAAAAATGTCTTGTGAATGTTATTTTGGGAACAAGTTATCATTCGATTTAATGGATTGGCTGACGGATTTGGTTCAATGGGAGATGTTAGTGTTAGTTGTGGTGGTCTTAGTATAGTTAGTAGAGGGTGAGGTAGCTGTTAGCTAAGGGCTATTATTGGAGTTAGAAGAGTTGGGTTTTGAGAGGTATTGTTAGGGACATTGGTGGTGGATTGATTCTGTCGTGGCATTTGACGAATTAATAATAAGGAACCGATTGAGTTTTTGATGTTGTGAAGCATGGGTGGGTTGGATTCTGATGGGTGAGAGGTTTTGATTCCAAGTAGCATGATTGTCAAGAGAGAATGTAGTAGGTGAAGAGGATGTACCTATGCAAGATTCATTGGAGCGTTGCTTCGGTGAGGGTGGCATCGTTGAGTGACCTGTGAATGAGGAGGGGGTGTTTGTTATTGTTTTTAGGGTAAAAGGATAATTTATTAAATATTCATAGCATCATACATTACTAAATAATGAATGATATTCAAATAATTAAAATCGAAGTGTAAAATATTCATACAACTACGGGCTCAACTAGCCAAATAATGTGCAACAGAATTATCAATTCGATTAACATATGAAAAAGAAATAGAAGTAAATGTACTGAAAATGCTATTAGCCTCCAAAAGGTGCACACCAAAAAAATATAGGTTTGTGCTTTTCAAATGGAACTTGTTGACCACAGTCATGGAGTTGCCCTCGATCATGACATCAAAATAGTCTCCCCCCTTGGCAAATTTGAGAGTCATAATGAATGTCCTCACCTCTACTAGGTTCACAGAATAAATGTCTCTAAGGGTGTTTGTTGTTGATTTTATGGAGATGGGACTTGAGGTGCTTGAACTAAACTAGGCAAGGGTAATTCAAGAGTTGGTATTGACGGGGTAATATTTGAATTTGAGGAAGAATTAAACGTGGGCATATCCCATGTTAAGATTTTAAAGTTTTGTTTCATATGGACAAATATATTTTGAAAAGGGAAGACTGTTTCAAAAGAAATATACATCATTGGACAAATATGCTTTCGAGGAAATTTTATCATAGCATTGATGGCAGTGATGAATGGTAGAGAAACCCACAAAAACACATGGTTTAGACTTAGATCTAGTTTACTTATCAGCATATGTCTAAAGTCAAGGTAGTAAATTTCAAGAGGTGATTATGAGTCGGGTCATGTCTATGTAAGGTACGTATTTAGATTAATTTTTTAAGTTTGAGTTTAATTTGACTTAAAATATGTGTTTATTTTTTTTGTCTAAATCCGACCCAATTTGAAAAGTGTAAAACCGATCCTAGCCCAGACCATCCATATATAATTTTTTTAGATTAGTTTTATCTAAAAATATTTTTTTTAAATATAATACACTAAATACATTTAAAAAAGGCTAAAATAAAATTTTTTTAAGACATTAAAAATATTTATATTAAAAAAAACTACCTTAAATATAATAAATATTTATTGTATTAAATATAATTTTTAAAATTTTATATTTTGGGTTGAGTTATTTAGTTGGGTGATTTTTTTTAGGTTTTGAGTAAAGAATTTAATTGTTATTGGGTTAGCGATTTAATATAAATATAAATATAAATATAAATATAAATATATAATTATTATTTAACACATATAATCAATATAATATTTTTTATAACAAAATATATACAGGTCGAGCTCGGGAAAAAATCTTGCTTAAAGTTCTGCCCATATAAAGCGAGTCTTAAATTTTACTTAGGCCCATTTTTCAAATTTGATATTTTGTTCAAATCTTCCAATTTTATCGTCTAACTTATATGAGTAATTCTATTAATGAACTGTAATTAAGATTTTTGTTAGACAGGCAAAAGACGATGAGGAAGGCTTCATGTAATAGAGTTTTAGCTATTTTCATTATATGTCAATGTCGACGTTGAGCAAAAGCTATTCTCTGAGGTGTATAGAAAGGTATTACAAAGTGCTTCATGTCTTGAGAGACAAGATTCAAATCAAGGCTTTTGTATTTTTCACCAAAGGTGGAAAAAGAAAATATTTTTGTATTATAATGTTTTTCCATTAAAAATCTTTTACGTCATTTTGGGTGTTAAGAATATAAAACCAAATGTATTCTGAAAATTAGTCAACAAAAAATATTATAATATAATTCTCTATTAAGGATAAGATTGTAAATAAACTAATTACTTAAAGAAGTTAAGTGATGAGCTTTATTGATTGAGCAAGAATTATAGAAATGCAATTTTTCCTTGGCTGAATAAGTCATAGAGGATTTATTTAAAACATTAATATAGGGATGCCCAAGACAATGGTGTCATGTTGTATTGTTGGGGTGCTTTGGTGACTGAAAACAGTTGTGGAGATATAGTTCCTAAAAGGTTAGGCCAACCAAGGGGCTACTTTAGAACCATTGAGATGGTCAAAGAGATCATAATCATGCACCAACACTAAAAATTATAATTTTTACGTCGAGAATTTGGCATAATCAATTAATTTTGCGGGTAGTTGAAAAGCAGAGTTAAATTGTATAACTATAGTGTGACTACTAGTGGTGTCGATATTGACAACGAATTATTGGTAGAAGCCATTTAGAACAACGACTATGGGAGAGGTAATAGGGGTGAAGAAATAGATCAAGCTCGCATAAGCGTTGATAGTTCTAATACCATGTAAACTCAAGAATAGGTAATAGAAAGCTGATATGATTTTGTGAAGTGTGCCTCCCATTTATCAGATAGTTTGCAAACACTTATCGAAGACAGACACAACTAGTCACAAAGCAGGGGTGACGTCACGACGGGGAGACTCGTGACGTCATGACAATTTCTCTAATTAAACAGTTGCGTTTTGACAACTCAGCAAGACTACTTCTCCCAATAAAATTTTGATTATTTCAGGGATATTTTAGTATGATTAGACCTCTAATCTTAACCTATTTAAAGGGGCCATTGTATCCCTGTTTTGATGGGCCAATTAAGAGACGACAAGATATAGTCGTAAGATGTAGGGCTTTGTATTTGGGGTTTGGGTTTCGTACATTTAGTATATTTAGGTTTATTTTTTTCATATTGTACTCTCGTTTGTTTATTCATTTAGTGAAAAGCTGAAGTCTTTTTTGCCCGTGATTTTTTATCCTCTTAACTGAGAGTTTTCTAGGTAAAATTTGTGTTATTGATCTTCTCTATCTTTCAATCTCTTATTGTTTATATGAATTTATCCCCAACAAATTTCATTCATTCACTTGTGAGTTATTTAAATACACTACAATAATAATAAAGTATTAACAATTTTCATGATACGCTCATATAATAAAAGTAATTTATTCAAACAAAAAACAACCTATTAAAAAGATTAACAAATAGAATTAAGAATCGAAGTGTTGTTGAACGTCAATACATGTTACCTTGGTTTTACGTTCAGAGGGTGGGTTTTACGTAATCAATATCTGGAACATATTTTTGCAGTAGCACATAAAATCAAGGCTTTGGTCATCAAAACATAACTACCTTGCCACCTTATAAGGGGTGAAGCTGCCCTACAAAGCAGCTTCCAATTAAATGCACATGGCTGAGGGGTGAACAAATTTTAGTTAGAACTGATCTATGTTGGAATTTGGCAGCCCCCCAAGTGGGTCTGTTTTGTGGTTGATGATGTCGGAAAATGACTATTGAGTTAATGGTCCCATGACCATTGAAGATGTCTGTTTGAAGTGGGACTAAGAGAGACAATCCCTTGAGAAGGGCACTCTCATTGGCACCAAAGACAGCTACATTTGGATATAAATCCACATGACCTTTCTTTTTTGTGGATCCTATTTCAAGCTTTCTTTTATGGCTGCAGAGTTTTATGGTCACATATCTTAATCTTTACTGATATAAAGAGAAATAAGAGAGGGAAAATCTGAACCAAGCAAAGGGACCAATTTGTATAAAGATTAATTGAAGAAATCTTCGTCATTGTTCTAATTAGCCAAACGGGGATTCAACCTACATCATAGTGTTGACACTTATTCTAGGTTTGGATCAAATAATAATAAGTAATCTCATTTAACAGAGATCTGCTCAAAGAATTAAATTACCCATTCGGCTCATACAACTTGGGTCCTGAACAGATTTTACAAATTCGAACCAATCTAAAAAACCAACAAAAACGACAATGCCCCCATGCAGGATCGAACTACAGACCTTCAGTTTACAAGACTGACGCTCTACCACTGAGCTATAGGGGCTTTTGAGACTCCGGTCCAAACTTGATTTATTTCTACAATCTGTAAACCTAAATAAGTTTTCTCCCGGATAGTGGGATGTTTACATTATTATTGTTAGGTTAAAATGTACCATAGATTCCTATACTCTCTACAAATTTTGAATTTAACCCCTCTACTTTTCAGACTTTAAATTTTAGATGCAATTGTTAACCTTGTTAAATTTATTGGGGGTGATATTTTGAAATAATAATTAAAAAAAAAACTCATTTAATAGCTATGTAATTAAAAAAATTGCTTTGTAATGAATTTAAATTTAAAAAAATAATTTTAACAGTTTTAATAATTAGCTTGAATTTTAAAATTTAAGAAGTAAAAAGATTACATTTCTAAAAATAAAAGTACAAAAACAAAATTTAAAATTTACGAACAATATGATTATTATTTTCTTTTGGTATTGAAAGTCACAAAACTTGACTTTTTCATATAATTTAGAATTAAATTAGAATTTTGTAAAATGGTGGAAGTTTTTATCAAGAAAGAAGTAGCTACGGTTGGGATAAAGATTGTATAGAAATCAAATTTGAAATTAGTGTGTTGATGTCCACTACAAAAGATTAAACAACAGATCACAATTCTAATAGTTCCACTTTGAAATAGACAAAATTTTAAGATATGCTGAATATAAACAGTAGCAGAAAGTATGATTATTGATTCTTCAATCTTCCCTTTGTTTTGGTTTTTTTTTTTTCAAAAAAAGAAAATAAATTAGCAAACAAAAGCATTAATCAACATCATGTGGTTGATATCTCATATATAATATTACTTTATATCATTATTTTTTGGATGTTTTCATTTATCTTATCATATAAGTATGGGATTACCACTGAAATTGAAATGAAAAGGATGCCTGCATGAATATAAGGGCGAAGGGACCGTGAAGTCCGGAGCTTGCATGTGCTTCCTAACGTGGTAGGCTCCACCCTATCTCTAATCAAACCGAATCTTTCTCTAAATAACCCTATTATTCTTATTATAATTCATCGAAGAACCAAGTAATCATTGTGAAAAACTACAAAATCTTGATGTTTAAAAAATCATCACCTCCCCCCCCCCCCACGTCCGCTGATGATTTCAATCATATCCATTAACGATGTGATTAATAGGATTTTGGAAGTCATATTAATATAATGTAGTGGTTAATGAATAATATAGTCGCTATCCATGTATAGATCGATGCGCATGTGTCGTTAACACTAAGATATATTGTTGCTTTCAGCAACGTATTTCCGATTAAGCTTAAGCAAAAGTTGACCTAACAAGCTGTTCATTGCAGTAACAAAAGAAAAAAAGAAAAGAAAAAAGAAACATGATGTTTTTAGATACAAGATGCTCAGCTTTCCCCGTTAAAAAGCCAATTGCTTTGACAGAAAAAGTTATTGATTTGATTATACACGCGTACACATATGTATATGTAGAAGGAAAAATACATTCACATGTCGTCCTTATGTTACTTATTTGAATGGTTGAAAGACATTGTTGGCGTCCTTAATTCACCACAACCAGCATTTTTACAATGTGTTTGACAGCGAAATGGTTTAAAACGACTACTTGGTACCAAATAAAAGCTCAAACAAGACCCCCCCCCCCCCCCCCCCAAAAAAAAAAAAGAATATCAAAGGCAATCGGATCAAGCCGAGGGATTGGCGGGATTTCAGGGAATTTAAGGAGAAAATTCCATGGAACTACACGTAAGGAAGGTGTAGTATTAAAGGAGAGCAGTTAAGAGATTATGATAAAACCAAGTGGGTGGTCAGGGAAGGGTTGATACATCAAAATGCATGTGCAGGTGGGGGCCTAAGTCTTAACTGGAACATCTGCATGTGCAGGGTTTGATCGTTGTAAATGACTCCCGAATATACGAAAATCTGTTTCTTGGTCTTGCTTTTCTCTCTTTAGCATCACAATTGCTTTCTTGTCTCTTCTTTCTATTCAAGTCCACATCGAACCGCCCTTTTGTTTCCTATATAATCCCTTTCTTTCCAGCCTTTTATGTCACAAACATCAACCACTAACATAGCACACACCAGCCTTTTGTTTAGCCTCTTTCTATTTGTCAAAAATGGCAACATCAGCAGTTTCTGCAACTTCTCTTCTGCTTTTCGTCTTTGGTTTTTGCTTGCGAGGCGCCTTTGGTGATTATGGGGGAGGATGGCAAGGTGGCCATGCTACATTCTATGGGGGCGGTGATGCATCTGGCACAATGGGTAAGTTTACTTAAAAAAAGTAGTGTGGGGTAACGTGAAGTTAAAGCAACTTGCTGTTTCAAGTTCTTTTGTGTATTTTCCGTTATTGGACTTAGTCACTTTAAATGGTCTATAACTTATTAAAAGTTTACTTAATCTGAGCGTTTTCTATTTGCTACTATTTCAGGAGGCGCTTGTGGATATGGTAACTTATATAGCCAAGGTTATGGGACCAACACTGCAGCACTTAGCACTGCTTTGTTCAACAATGGCCTCAGCTGTGGTTCTTGTTATGAAATGAGGTGTGACAGCGATCCCAAATGGTGCCTGCCTGGATCCATTACCGTCACTGCAACCAACTTCTGCCCCCCTAACTTGGCCTTGTCCAATGATAATGGTGGCTGGTGCAATCCTCCCCTACAGCACTTTGACTTGGCTGAGCCAGCCTTCTTGCAAATTGCTCAGTACCGGGCTGGAATCGTCCCCATTTCATTCAGAAGGTAAAACTTACAAAACCCTTCACTAATTATGTACTAAAACAATGATTTGAGCTCTCGCCTGAATAACAAATTCATGTTGGTCTAAACAGAGTCCCCTGTATGAAGAAAGGAGGAATCAGGTTTACAATCAATGGTCACTCTTACTTCAACTTGGTCCTCATTACAAATGTTGGTGGTGCTGGAGATGTTCATTCAGTATCAATCAAAGGTTCCAAAACAGGGTGGCAATCAATGTCGAGGAACTGGGGCCAAAACTGGCAGAGCAACTCTTACCTCAACGGTCAAAGTCTTTCATTCCAAGTCACCACAAGCGATGGAAGGACTGTGACAAGCTACAACGTGGCACCGGGAAATTGGCAGTTTGGACAAACATTTGAGGGCGGTCAGTTCTAGAGTTTCAGGACAGTAAAGGGTCTTTAAATGGAAGCTTGTACATGTAATAGCCATTGTTTGAGATAGGGGAAGGTATAAGAAGGAGAGTTAGGGTAAAGAGAGGCTCAGCCGGCCCCATATGGCCGTCAATTGCTGAGGTGATTTATTGGCACCCGCTAGGCCTATACATATATCTTTACTTGATTGGTGATGATCAAGGATATTTTCATCTGTTTGGCTTTTGTCTAATTCATCATAGCCATGCCATGAAATGAATCAAAATATATATTTAAAAGATTTCTTTACTTAATTCTAAAGTTGCCTTATGTTAGTTTATATGTATGATTTTGATCACAGATCCCAGTTTGGTGGTTGCTTTTGGCAGCCTATCTCAATACAAACTACAAAGGAACTTCAAAATGGTCAAGCTACCTGTTGCAAGAAGCCAATGTTTTTAACTACCAAGAAAACTTATTTTGTAACACATTTTGTTGGGACATCAATTTTGCATAGGCCATTCTCACAAGTATTCAGAACGGCAAATTTATTATACTTAAACATAGAGCTTCATTTGTCCATAACTTGCATATTGCTAACTTGTTAGCGCAATATCTCAGTATGAAGATTCAGTAGCATCCCAATCCTGATGAAAATCATGGTGCATCCAAAACCATAGAAGAAAACTGACTGACATAAGCAAGTAGGTAGAGATATAATCCTTTTCAAATTTATTTAGTAAAAGTATAGACAAACAAACGTACAAGCTCTATGCAGACTATGAGTCATGTGGAAACTAGCAATAGCAGGTCGGTAGAAATCTCGAACCATCTTTATCTATCCACTATAATATAGAAGAGTCATTCACCAGATATTGCAGTTCAACTGATGCTGAAACGTGTACCTAATATTGTTAGTGTGTGTAATGAGCCGATTTCCAATAGTGTCGAAAAATACAGTTTCGGAACCTCGTTTCCGTAAACTGAGTCCATAAGGATGAAATATAGAGATTAAGGAAGTTATCAGGAAAATCTATTGAAACTCTGTTTAAGAAATTTAACCGAGAAAATAGTTAATTAAAGCTTAGAGACTAAATTGTAAAATTTCAATCGCTATTGAGATTTAAATTAGAAAATGCTTGGGGACCTAGATAACAATTATCTAAAGGACCAAAATGGTTATTTGACCATTTTCCATTATGAATTAGTGGGTGATGATGTTGATTCCACTTTTGTTTAATTAATGATTGATTAAGTATAATAATAACTTGATTAAACTAATTAATGATTGATGTGAATTCTCATCTTTTTCCACCGTCCAAAGAAAGAAAAGAAGAGAAATCTTCAAGTTCCTCGTTCATTTGGCCAAACAAAAATTTCCAAGGTAAGCAAACTAGTTTCATTAAATTTTTACAGATTTTTTTACCATAGGAGCTTGATTTAGATAGCTCATGTATCAATTTTTTCAATTGTTAAGTTTTTAGCAAGTTATCATTATAGATAAATTGATGAATTAGACTTGAATTTGATAGTTAATAAGCTTAGATCGTGATAAGGACTAAATTGTAAAGCTAATTAAGTTTGTTAGATAACTTTGAAAAATTAGGGACTAAATTGAATAAATTAAAAATTGTCATGAGATTATATTGTAAATAGAAACTATGGGGTCCCTAATAAAAGAATGTGAAATCAAATTGTAATCTGATGCTAAATATCGAAAAATGTGTATATCTCGAGTATAGAGACTAAATTGAATAAAATGTAAAATATGAGTGGCTATGTATTTGAATGTGAATTGGATGAAATCTGATATTATTTTATTTTATTAAATTATCGAAGGTAGCTAAAGACGACATTGGGTCGTCGCGAAAGAAAGGAAAGTCAAGGGTCATTGACGAGTAGCTGAACTATCGGTTTGTACTTTTATTATTTGAGATCATTGAATATATACATTGCATGATTTACAATCGAGGTAAGTTCATATCATCATATGAATTAATTCGTATTGAATGATGTTGAATATTGAGAATTGACTGAATTGAATGAAGTAGAAAATAGCATGATATAATTTATACATGATGAATATGGAATGAATCATGTTATGTGATATTGGACATATATATATGGATGATGAATTGAAATGAAATTATGATATTGAATATGAATTGATTATTTGGATCATTGGTACCCTATTAATTGTTTGGGTAGAGTTGGATATAGTTGACATGCCATAGGATTAGATTGTGTATGGGTTATATTTCAGTTATATACTAATGAGAGTTGGACGCAACTTATATACTTCGGATTTTGATGAGGCACTAGGTGTCAGATTGGTATGATTGGATTATCCGTGTATCCGTCCGAGTTCAAGTTCAATTACTAGAGATTATAAAATTTGAACCCATTAAATGATATTGAATTGAGGTGATAATGTGAAATAGTATCATATGTATACAAATGTGAAATGTGATTATAGACTGCATGTGAAAGATCATGCGAATTAGTTATAAACGAGCCCTGGGGGTTGAATCGAATATTAATGAGTCAATAAACTCGAGAAAGAGAATTAAACCGTAAGTTGAAAGATCAAATGACATTGATTGAAAATGAGGATTGAGTATCATATTGTTAAATGCATATGTGCTTGAAACTTAAATGAGATTGGTTGTATACATGTCAATATAAGGCACAGTATTGAATGTTTCAATTAGTTATTAAACGAACTAGTATATGAGATTGAAATTTGAATAAAGAACATGTATATCAATATAAATAAATCTTAGCATATATTGATTGAATCTCTATTACGATTGTGCTCATCTTATGACTTAAATCATGAAAGTACCACTGAGTTTTATCGCTTAATGTACGTTTTATTTATTCCATGCGCAGGTATCAGTGGATCTCGAGGTCTCGAGAGGTAAAACAGCATTCGGATCCTAGATTCTCAACTTAATAATGTTTTTATAGTTATTTATGTCTCAATAGATGACATGTACCTAGGTTTTAACCGTTTAAGATTATAAATGGTCAATGGAGTGTTTTGATTAGGGAATGATAAATAGAGGTTGACATATGAATTGTTATAACATATATATATACATGTTATAAAGTTTTAAACGGTTAGAAATGTGTACTTGAAAATAATCATGGGATGAAATATTTTGTATGTTGAGTCATTAGACCATTGTGTTGCATATTTTGACAGCCATAGAATATAAGAGTTGATGAAATCTGTCGTCAATGTCGCAACACCAACATAAGTATGTCACGACACCAGTCTCTAACATGGTAACATTCCTTATTTGAAGTTGCGATGTCAATCTATTGCTTTCCAAGTCACGACTCTGAGCCTTTAGTGGTGATGTCGCGACATGGGTCCACCATGGTCACGATGCCAACTCGAAAAGTTTTGAAAACTTTTCATTCTAGTCTTTATTCGACTTGGGTTATCTGAAGAGGTTTCGTAAGCTCATATAAGATTCGATTATGATTTTAAAACATATGGTGAATGCATATCGTACTTAATAGCATAGGTAAATGGTTTAATTGAATGGTAATTGATCATAATTGCTTCGACAACGAATGTGATATACGATAGCTTGGACCCAACGACCGACTCGAGTATGAGGTGTTACATTTAGTGGGGATAAAAATAAACTTATGAAAAAAATTCAAAGAAGGCTTCAAGGAGTGTATTAATGTCATTTTATTTCTATTCACCCCTACCTATATTATGGCGTGCAAGAAAAGTTACTAGTAAATGAACTTCGAGGATACAATGAAACCCAATGACTATCAATGTTTTACATTGACGGAAATAGCCCGTTGAACACTGAATAGAGTATAGAAAGAATATCAGTTTCTAGAAAGAATTTTTGCAATAATTCTTCATAGAATAATCTAAGAATATGAAAGATTTTGGGAGAATAAAGAGAAACTTTATTTTTATGTTTTTTGAGTGTGTCATACAAATGAAAGTTCATTCCTATTTATAGGAGATGTCATGTCTCTGCATAGGGACATAACTACCCAAATGGGTAGTCATATATTTAGCATAATTGTTCAATAGGTATTTACTTGAATAATTATGAGTTTTTGTTAATAATTAAGTCATGTAGCTTTTAAATTTAAAAAACATAACTCATCACTAAAAATAGTGACAACTTTTGATTAATAAGCAAATAACATAACTTTTGGTTTGTAATAACTTGGTTTTTAAGGCTAGAAGTTTTGAGGTTTTAAGCAAGGGTTAATGAGTAAGTTGAAGTATTGTGTTTACTTTCACATTTTAGTGTCAAAATGAGCTTGTTGGTTCGATGGTTGGATATGTGCTAGTTTCGATTTGGGTTTTGGGTTTGAATCCTCATGTGTGATTTGAGGAAGTAGTTTTATTTTAGATTTGTTTTTTTTTAAGTTTTAAAATATTTATTTATTTATTATTTTATCAAAAGTCTTCCCCCTTTCTTTTTCTGTTCTTTTCCTCTCTCTTCATGTTTTTTTTTCTTCTATCGTTCTTTCTCTGCTTCATTTTTCTTTTGTTTCCCCAATATCTAGATTTTCTTTTTCTGCTTCTTTTCTATGGGTTGTTTTCATCTCGTTGGAGATAGCGTGATGAACCGTTCTCGTTTCAATCAGAATCGAATAGAAGTTTTTTAAAAGGATAGTTGAGGCGTCGGTCATTTGTTGTGAGCTGGAAGTGCTTATCAAGTGTGTGTTCTGAATTGTTCAAATTTTCGACATCGAATTGTTGAATGGATTCTGTGGAATTCGGCAATTTTTGTGTGTTTTTGAAATTAAGTGGTTAAGGGTTGAACTGATAGCAAAATGCATGATCTCAAATTGGTTTCGTGTGTGTCTTAGTATTGCTGATGTTAGGGATTGATTTACTAAGGAAAAACACGAATTTCAGGCTATTTTAGGGTGGTTTCGTGACCACACAGGCGTGTGCTGCACACGGCCAGTCCACACGACTGTATGAATTTGGAAATTAAGGTTTTTGGACAATTTTTGGTGCCACAAGGCCTAGCCACACGGTTGTGTGGCTGAATTTGGGGATTTTATCGATTTCCACATGGGCGTGTGCCTTAGACACATGACCATGTTTCTTAGCCACACGAGCATGTGAGATTTCCACACGGCTGTGTCTGCTTTACACCCTATTTATCAATTTTGAACAGAAAGTTACACGGGTTGCTCATACGGCCATGTAACTAGGTCACATGGGCGTGTGTCTCCTCCACACCGGCATGTGCAGCCTGCACACGGACGTGTAGGCTTCCACACGACCTAGGCACTTCCATACGACCGTATGGCCCTGTTTCACAGATTTTTGTTTTGTGTCGAATTTTGACTCCTTTTGTGTTTTTTTGTGTTCTAACCCTCGTTTAGGCCTTAGTAAGGATGGTTGGGACTCTGTTTTAACTCGGATTTATGTGGTTTTTTGTAATCATAGAATTAATTTAATGATTTTTTTAAATGTTATATGATGTTCCTAGTAAATAAGTACAGTCATAATTGATTCCAAATCTGATCGATTAAATATGTGCACATCTATTTCTTTATGACTGTTGTATGGTTTTCTGTAAGTTGTGTACATTGTGCATCTGCATGAAGATCTAGGATTTGGTTGTGAAGAGAAGGAAGTTTGATCCGGTAGTTTAACTGCATTACTTAATAGTGGTGATACCGCAACATAAACATTTGTCAGCTTAATTGCATATTTTTATTAGAGTGGCTTGGTTCCACATATCGTGGTGTGTAGGGTGGATGGACCTATCATGGTCCTATATGGTGTGCAGGGTGGATAGGCTGGATATAGCTCATATGTGATGTATAGGGTGGTCGAAGTGGTGTTCGGATGGTTGGGGTGGGTTTTATTTTGCTGCATTCATTGCATTCGATTATAAGTCTATCTGTATGATTGTGAGGTTAATTGCATAATAATGTGAATAGTTTGACGTGTTTCTGTACTGGCGTGTTTTGATATATTAGCTCCATGTTACATTTGTTGTTGGACTAATTATTTGATACAAGTTGTACGTTCTCTGTATGTATGCATGTATGACAATTATTTGCTTCACTCCTTCTCACTTGCTTTTGTTTTGATTTCGGACTCACACTGAGCTCGTGTAACTCACCCCTTAGTTTTCTCCCTTTCAAGTATTCTCGTGTTCTGTAGCTGGACTAGGCAACTGGAGGTCTCAGATGGGTCAAATTTGAATTAATCAAATAAAGTGATTCTTCAAATCTAAATTCATGAACTATTTTGGACTGTTATTAGTTATAATAACTGTGGTATAATTTAATTTTGGGCTTTCGTAAATTGATACGCCAAATTGTTAAATCCTAAATTGTTAAATGATCTAGTGCAGTTTTAGCAAATTGTTTTGTAAATGAGTTTTAAACAAGCCTTTGTTTGTAAATTACTTTTAGATCATTTCGGTGGTCAATGTGACCTCCAAGATCCGGTTGAAACTTCTAGACCGAGTTTTGGGGTGTCACATGGTTACTTATAACTTTTCATTTGCAACTATTGGAACATTATATATATTTTAAAAATGTTCTAACAAACACAACACAACAAAAATATTATTCATTTAAGGTGAGGTAAAATGTCGGTGTCATTGTAACAGTCAGTGAAACAACAAGAGTCAAGTATGTTCAGTCACAATTTCTACATAAACAGTGGGATTCAGATGTCTTTATCTTATGATAAACTATGGGGGATTCTTCTAATCACTCTCTCATCTACTATCCTATAGTGTTAGGAAATTTGTTGGTGGATCATTCCGCAGTATTTATCCACATGTTCTTCATATTTACCGTAGAAAGTCAGAAGAGTAACAGATAAGACAGTTCCTGACATCAGGACATGACAAATACATTATAATTAAATGAGTGCATGATTTAAGTTCCCTTGCATCATATTGCAATTAATTTGCAAAAATGGGAACAAATATGTAAAAGATTCCACAAGGACAAGAAAGGAAGTTGTGATAGGAGCCTAATACCAAGTTTTTGAAGTTTTAACCACAAAAAGGAATAATCTATCTTAAACTTAGGTGTAAGTGTCAAATATATGTATGTCTGATATTTTCCAAGATTCTAATGCACTTGGAGAGTCTTTGGAGGATCATTATCATGTCTCCGTAACCATGTCTAGATATGTATCAAACGTGAGAATTTACGAAAGCCAAAGAGTCCGAACAACATAGTTCACGCTTACTTACTAGAAATAAATCAAAAGAGGTTGTGATTAAACCACTAAGTTAGGTTTAGTTGCATTTAATATTATATCAAGATATATGTATACATCAATGAATCATAAGAAAGATGAATGTGCAATCAATAGATAGATAAACTTTCTTACCAACATAGGCAAGTGTGAAGAATGAGCAATAGCTACCAATGGTAGAAAAGAGCCATAGACAAACAGAACCTGCCAAATGAACTAAAAGTTAGAAGTCACATTTAAATTGGCTAGTTATATTAATTAAACTTGTTTGGGAAAAGACAATATAGCAAAATGTGGGAATCTACAGATGCTTAGTTGATTTATTTAATGAAGTGGAAAAAATACTTAACTCTAAAATCTGGGCTGGAGTTGAAAGAAGGGGTGGAAAGTAAACATAGTAAGCCTTTACTCCTATTTTTATTTTACTCAAGTTTTAATGTGACTATGTTTCATCTTTTCCAAGATTTCCATGGATTTTTAGAGTCTTTGAAGAATCATATCCCCATTGTATGTTTTGGAATGGGTACTTCAAGAAAGAAAAATGAAGAGCCAAAGCAATGAGGCTATATTTCCTATTACCAGACCAAGACACACCTTGATACTAGTAACTAAAGATTGAAAAACAATTCACAACTTAATCATAGTTCAACTGTAACACCCCCTAACTCGAATCCGTCGCCGAAATAGGGTTTTAGAACATTATCGAGTAATCGTAATCTAATCATTCATTTCAAACATCATAAAATGATTCAACATTAACATGCATAAAGTCCCTTATAAGCTTTTGAGAGTTTGAAAATACTTTAGAAACAATTTGAGCCTAAATCGGGAACATTTGAAAATTTTAGGAAAAAAAGTTAGAAAAATTTCAATTGCAGGGTTCATACGGTCGTGTGGTCAGGCTGTATAATTCACACGCCCGTGTGTCTAACCGTGTGGGCATTTGAAGTAGGGACACGCGGCCGTGTTGTAACACCCCTAACCTGATTCATTCGCCGAAATAGGGTTACGAGTCATTACTAGAGTTTACAAAATTATTACAGATAATTTGAGTTAATTACTATTCATTTCCCGAGATTAGTCAAATGTCTCTTATATGGACCCTTGACGCCCAATACATGCATTAGAACCGAGTCGAAACTAAATCAAGATTTTAGGAAATTGTTCACAAAATTTAAAAATTTTCTTTACTTTAAGGAGTTACACGCTCGTGTGGTAAGGGACATGCTCGTGTGGTCAGATCGTGTGGATTCACATCCCTGTGTCCCTAACCCGTGTAACTTTCTAACTTGCAACTCATGAAGAAATTGAAGTCACACAACCAAGTCACACGCCCGTGTGCTAGGCCGTGTACATCACACGGTTGAGACACGCGCCAGTGTCTCTACCCGTGTGCTCAATTCAGAGCATTCTGTTTCTTAATTCTAAAGATGCAGGGAACACACGTTGATAACGACTCGCGATATTAAGTAATAAAATTTATAAAAATAGATCACACCAAAACTAACTAATATCATGATCTTAAAGGCAAGCGCACCTATCGAACAGTAGTATAGTTTAGCGGCAAGACCGAGTTATCGTACCCAAGGGAACTTAAAGTACTAATACTTACTTTCTTTCTATTATCTAGCCTAAAAATAAAAGAGGTTTGGTTGAAACTAATTTAAAACTAACTAAAAGTGCACAAAAAGTAAATTGGGGAAAACTTTAGGGAAAAGCTGATTGATATAAGCAATACTTAAGGGAGAATCCACCTAGACTTCACTTGTTATTGGTTCTTGAGCTAGACGATTTATTCACTTGACTTGATCCGTAGAGATCCCTAATTTATGCTAAACCCTCCGTCGAGGCGAAGAGCAACTAGGCCTAGGTTGTTAACTAAATTTTCTTTATTAATTAACACCCTAGGTTGCACTAATTCGATCTATGGTTCCCCATATTAGGTTTGACCCTAATCCGGCAGATTTATGTCGCCCTATGTCTAGGGTTGCATGCAACTCCGCTTAATTATGGTAGATCTACTCTTATCACAGGGACTTTTGCTCCTCTGCTTTAAGCACATCCGTTTCTTGAATTAATACCTAGGCTTATTAACACAAGAATTAAGCACATATAATTAAGAACAACTCAAGTATTTATCATATAACTCAAGAATAAATAATAACAAGACTCGTCTTAGGTTTCATCCCCCTCAAGTATTTGAGGGGTTTAGTTCATAATAAAGAAAGAAAACATCTCAGAAGAATTAAGATAACAAAACATAAAGAACCCGAAAACCCCTGAAGGAATTTAGGGAGATATTCTGTCTTGATGTAGAATTCTGGCTTCTGGGATGAATCAATCGGCTTGCCTTGGAGTAATTCCTTGCTTTCACTCCTTGTGTTGGCAGAAATATGGAGCTCTTTCCTGAGAGAAAAGAGTATATCTTTAGAGTTGCCTCCTGGGGTTTTTTTATAGAGTTTAGAATGGCTTTCTTAGCCCTTAAGTATCCAAATCCGAGTGAAATTCCTCTTCCTCACGACTAGAACACACCTGTGTGCCACGCCCGTGTGATTTCGACAAGAGACCGTGTTCGGGACTGTTGAGGTGGCACGGCCGTGCTTGTCGGGGGCTGGACCCTGTGATCTTCATGTGGCACGACCGTGTCAATTACACATTTTGGCCCATTTTCTCCGTTTTTGGTCCATTTTCCGTTCTTTTCTCTTCCCTATGCTCTCCTGAGTGTAAGATATAAAAAAGAAAGATTAAGAGCACCAATTCTCACAAAATTAATGATAATCCACCAAAATATAGGCTAAACATGAGGTAAAAATATGTATAATTTATCGTTTATCACACGTCCAAGCTACACACCCATGTATCAGGCTGTGTGTCACATACGGTTAAGACACACGCCCGTGTGTTTATCCGTGTAAACAAAATAAGGCCATTTTCTAAGCCTTATTTCTCACCCAATTGGTCCTTTACCTATTCCAACACTTAAACACATTTAAGAACCAATTCAAAACATTGAACCAAGCCTTAATTAGGTTTTAAAAATGATATATCAATTCATATGGTCAAATATCCAAAAGTTTACTAATTAAACATACTTACATATAGACATATTAATCAATTTTATACTATCACTAATTACTCATCTATATGTCTATACCATATCATTATTTGTCCATTTCAAAAACATATCATCATATTATAGCCATTAATACATATCAAAACATGTTCGTCATAAGCCAATCCAATGGCTCGTTAAAATCAAAACACTTACATGCCAACAGTGGCTAATCAACCTATACATGCCATTATAACCATAATTCATTTACCATTTGTGCCAAAAAGAGCCAATGGATAGTGTGAGTGATCTCTGGCAAGCTTCCCAACCAACGAGCCTCCGAATCACTATTGAACAGGAAAAATAAAACAGAGTAAGCATATCAAGCTTAGTAAGTCTGTATAACTTGATAATTAACTTACCCTTCACTTATATTTACAATAAACATGTAAAACATATTCAATCAATTTGATCACAAGCCCTAGCACACATCCTCATCATCATTGTTAGTCATACAATTCATATAAATATCAAGAAACATATATGGGCTCAACACTCATTAGATTTTCCCTATATATATACTTTCTACATCATGTATTTATATAACTTATATAAATCATATCTCTGTATTTCAAGTACATTTCATAATAATTTGCCTCAAGTTCAAATTATTTCACATCGAAACTTTGTTCATTAAATCATTTGAAATATCATTTTCACACGGGTAGTACACTCGAGGTGTACAATTCTATAATGATGAATGAACATATTTATCAAACAAGTTTCATGTTCATATATCATCATCTCATATTTCCATACATATTATGTATCATTATTTCCATGTACTTCAGGCAGATACTTGTAATAGTTCATTTCATGTTCATGTTTCTTCTCTCTTGTCAAGATTTTGCCTGTTGAATTTATTAAAAATATCGATGGATATTCTCATGTAGTACACTTAAAGTGTACAAAACTCTCGAGCCACCTTTTCAAGTCATTCGGGTAAATCGTGTATCATGTATCACTAGGCTCATCCGGCTAACCAAGTATACTCATAAGAGCCACATATCATGTATAGTTTACAAAGAACTTCTAACTGGGAAAGTCATGTAATAAAAGCACCGGATAGACATATCTCATGTAGTTCATGCGAGTCATGTCTGGACGCTCACATAGAGCTACGGTAGTCCACAACTTATGCGGAAGTACTTCTAATCACTATACTCGCAGAACTGTACCTCATAATGCTCGAGAGGCTTATCAGGATTACTCGTCTGAGTTAAATCCTATCTACAACACATACAGAATCACCTTTACACTAATCCATCGAATTTCCTTTATTCAACCAGGACTTATCCCTTTTCTCAAGTAATATTAAACATTTTATTACATTTTACTTATTAAACATTTACAAAATCATTTAAAATTTATCATATAGTCAATATATTTCTTGTACCTAACAATTATATATTTCACTTATATAATCATTTAATTCAAACGTATACTTTTAACATTTTTCATTTTGACGAGGTTTATCATTTATCGAGTATAGTCAGGCATGTTATCAATTCATACACAAGACATTCATACAACTAACACATGCAACATTTATTCCAAGCATAAAATATACGCAGTTTAGTTGCACGAACTTACCTCGACAATTGTTCGTGTATGTAAAATATACTATTCCGTCATTTTTTTCTCTTTTCCTCGTTCTAACTCCAAATTTGATCTATCTAGATCTAAACGAATAAATTTAACATCAATTTAATCCATTTCATACTTATTTACATTCAATTTACATCTTAGGAAAAATTACCATTTCACCCCTAAACTTTTCATAAATTTCAATTTCATCCCTAGGCTCAAAAAATAAAGTTCTTGCAATTTAATCCTTATTCCAAGCCTACATATAATATTTACAGCCCATATATTTCATAAAATTCTGAATTTTTCTTCAATTTTCACAACTTTACAATTTAGTCCCTAAATCATGTTTTCATCAAAATTCACTTTATAAAAGGTGTTTATCTATCAACAACCTTTCATATTCTACCATAAATTTCAAATTTTTAGCATATTCATCCATGGCATAACTTCTATACTTTGATAACTTTTCAAATTAATCCCCCAAATAGATAGATTAGATTATCCCCGTTTCAAAAATATCGAAATTACTAAAAACGAGACTTGAATACTTACCTAATTTGGCCAAGAAAGCTTGCTTTCTCTTTCCTAGGGTTTCCATGGAATATTTGGGGAAGAAGATGATATGAAATGATTTTTATTTCTATTTAATCATTTATCATCTTTTAATTTTATCACTTTCCAATTTAGTCCTTAGCCTTTTTCTAATTTTCCATGGATGATTCATCCAAAAATATCTACCAACTTTTCTTTAATGGTCTATTTACCATATAAGGACCTCAGGTTTTGAATTCTATAGCTATTTGGTACTTATAGCTACTAGAACTCAACTTTTACATTTTATGCAATTTGGTATTTTTCATCAATTAAACATGTAACCAATAAAATTTCTTTACAAAATTTTCACATGATATTTCTATCATATCATAGACCATAAAATAATAATAAAATGAATTTCTTTCCGAAATCAGATTTGTGGTCTCAAAATCACTGTTCAGATTTTTACCGAAAATAGGCTATTACACGTGTTCCAGCCCGTGTTTGTGCCTCGTGTAACTCTCTGACTTGGGTCACACGGCCAAGCCACATGCCTATGTGCCAGGCTGCGTACTCCTTGAAATGGCCTCGCACGCCCATGTGCTAGCTGTGTGTCTCACACGGCCAAGTCACACGCTCCGGTTTCTGGCCGTGTGGACCTAAAATGTGCCTTAAACAACAAATTTACCAATTCTTACATGCTTGGGCATTAAACAACTAAAAAAACATTCTTTTAACCTATCCAAAACACGATCAAACATATTCAAAATATGCTAAAACAATCATCCTAGGTGCCTAACCAATGTACCCTCATTGGTACGACATTTATATCATAAAAAAATCAACCAAATTAAAATTATAAACATGTCAAAATTCATCAATTTGGCCTAACTCAAAACTACCTAAAACATTAACTTAAATTCACATGCACATATCTAGATTTGGTTCAATTTACCATGCCATAATATGGCTTCAGACACAAACACATGTTTATATGTATATACCAAGCCAACATTACATTTATAACCTCATTTAAAATCCATCCACAAAATACCTATCATTTAGACGTCCTAGGTACATGCTGACACAAAAGATAAACATCACTACATTTGAGTTCGGGATCGTTGTTAGATGCTTAATTGATGATCAAAAGTGAAATACCTAATCTGCGTACGGAAAAACAAAACCGTACGCTGAGTAAAACTCATTGGTATTTCTATAATCCAAATATTTAAAAACAAGATAATATAATATGCACAATTGAATTTTAAGCACATATTAATGTCTAGTATCATAACTATCATATGCTATCATATTCCATTTGTTAAACAATGCCCCAATTCACACAGTTGCTATATAAATAGTTATTCAAATATCAAACCACCTTTATTTGTACAATGGCATTAGCCATTCAATACTCAACTCATGAATACATTATTTCATGCCATACTCAATTCTCATCACTCGCTATATAATAGCTTTTCACAATTTGATCCACATATTATTTAAACAATAACATTATCCATTCCATATCCAATTCATGAGTACATAACTCGTGTATCTCATTTTCATGTTTCAAATCACTATCCTATTTTCAATTCACATACAATATCATCCAATATCAATCATAGTACCGTTTTATTTAATTACCCTATTAACATAACTCGGATAATTCTATAATCCGAAGTAATATGTGCCCAACGCTATATAAATTTGACACCTAATGTCTCATCAGTTAAACCGAAATAAATTGGAACCCAGTGCCTCATCGACTCGAAGTCGAAGAAATCCCTGTACTCTTCCTATCCTATGGCATGCCATCTATATCCTACTTAGCTCGATACAGTTAATAAGATTTAATTTAACATTTCAAAAAGAACCAATATCCAATATAAAATTTTCATATAATCACATATACACATATATTCCTTTCAATTCAATAATCAATACATTCATAATTTATATACCAATTCAATCCATTTTAATCAACTTTCATTAACTCCAATATCAAAGTGCCACTACAGCAAAACAGATTTTTAGCTGTGTTATTTTAGACCTATAAGTGCCGCTAAAACTATTTGCGGCACTTATAAAACGCCGTTATAGCTCACGCCGTTAAATTTTGCGACGTTTATATGGAAAAATGCCGCTATAAAACATGATATTTAGTGAAAAACGCCGCTAAAGAACATGATTTAAAAAAATATTTTAATTAAATAATATTTATTTCTATGATAAATATTATATTATGTTTAATTTTTGAAATTTTAACTTTAAAATATATACTTTTAAGGATAAATAAAAAATATTAGTTAAATTAAATTTTCTATTAAAATTTTAACTTTAAAACTAAATATAAAAATTAATGAATTTAAATTTAGAATTTAAATATTATGTTTTTAATTCAAGTTCAACTTTTGGCACACCTTACAAACATGGGCTCTAAACAGGGAGAAAGATTGCATCTCGGGCAACAATAATAAAAACAGTACAAAGGTAATATCTACCATAATTTTATCAATATCGATATGGTACAATAACCTTGCTCACAAGTTACAATCATTGTTATGCTCGACTCATCAAGAAAGCCTGGTAACCACAATTAGCGCAAACTTGAAAGATTAAAAAAACTACCTTAATTAGCTTGTCATTGCCACTAGTTATGACCAACTGTTGCTTGCTAGGTGTAGCAAATGCTAAATCATTAACACGACCAATATGAGCATCAATCTAAAATTTAAAAAAGAAAATAAAATAAGAAGTTAATATCAGATCAGGCCATTGAAATCAATAATTGTAGAATCAGGTAAAAAACATGAAGCTACCTTCAACTTCTGCTGAACATTGGTGACACCATGGTACGAATATAATTGCACAATATGTTTTGAATAAGTAATCCCTATTTTCAAGAAGAGAAAAAGTTTTTTGTACAATTAAAACAATATCTAATTCATTAGATATTATTTCTAAATAAAGTTTTCCGATAATACATTAAACTTACCAAAGAAAGAACCATTTGAACTATAAGCAATACGATTAATAGACATACAATGATCTTTCATCATGGCTATCTCGATTCATTAGATATTATTTCTAAATAAAGTTTTCCATTAATTTACCAAAGAAAGAACCATTTCGACTCTAAGCAATACGTGTAACGCCCAAAATTTTTGTAATTCTGGCTTTTGTGAAATTTGTGGCATAAAAATGTCTGTATGTGTTCTGGAAATAATTTGACACAAATATATATCTGCTTTAGTGGTTATGTGCTCTGGGTGTGTTGGGGAGGTCCCAGGTTCAAGTCAAGACTTGGGCTAAATTTTGGCTTTTATTTGAATAAAGCCTTACTTTTCGTTAGTAAGCTTAAAAGAATTTATTTGTAAAAGCTTAGCAGAATGGGCCTGTTGGTCTAGTGCTTGAGAGAGTGTTAGTGTTACTTAAGGACTAAGGTTCGAGTCTTAGCGTGCGTAATAAGAGGGTTAATTTTTGCTGTTCGGACGGCTAGTGTTTGTATTCGACTAAAAATCTGACAATGGAGTGTTCAGTAGA
This sequence comes from Gossypium stocksii, assembly GCA_020496765.1. Taxonomy (NCBI): domain Eukaryota; kingdom Viridiplantae; phylum Streptophyta; class Magnoliopsida; order Malvales; family Malvaceae; genus Gossypium; species Gossypium stocksii. The sequence continues at coordinate 34,758,317 of CM035628.1, read as the reverse complement.
GAGAATTAAGGAATATGGATTAGGGGGTTATCAGTTGTGGTTAATTTGTTTTCTTTTTGGCAAAAATTCGACTATTCTTCTTCTTTCTCCCCCTCCATATTGTTGCCGATTTTCCTCCTTTTTCCCGTTTTCTATTGTCCTATTTTGTCGTTTAGTCTCGGTAATCTAGTGCTTGGATTCTCCCTTTGCATTTTGGAATGGTGAACTTTCACTTACTGGGAGTTTCGGTTTGTGAATAGGTGATAATCAAGGGGCTAGAGAGTTCTGATTGACATTCTAAGTCTATGAAACCCCGATCTATCAACTGAAGGTAATGTGCTTCGTGAGTTTTAGCGTTAAGGTTTTCGATAGAATAATTTCTTAAGAGACTTAATTGGTATATTGTTAATGAATATTAGGTTCTGGAATCACAGGAGTGTATTAGGAGCGAAAACAAATCAGGTGTGTACTCCGATTGCACAGAAAATAGGTTTCGGCGAAAGCCGAAAAGCTTGCTGTAGATGCCACACGGGCATGTGGACTGCCCGTGTAGAGGCCGTGTGGTGAGACACGATCATGTGATCGACAAACCAGGCCGTGTGCGCTCGACACGAGCCCCACAGACACAACCATGTGAGGCTCGAGGCCATGTGCAAGACACGGGTTCAGCCAATTAGGCCGTGTGGGCCACACGAGTGTGTAGGTCTACACGGGTGAACCACACGAGCGTGTGGGATTTTGGGCCAGGCTGTGTGATCCATTCGGCCAAGGCCAACTTAGGTCATGTGGGCCACACGGGCATGTAGGCCCACACAGACAGGTTACATAGGCGTGTGAGCCCATTTTCTGAAACGATTCTGTAAGGTTGCACGAGTCGCCCTAGTCGACTGTAACCTATTGTAGGGTTAGTAAGGATATCTTGGACCCCGTTCTGTATTCTGATATTGTGATATATGTGTAAGCATATTACTATAAGCATGTGTATCTGTTTGATTATATGATCTGTTATTTGTTATCTGTATTATAGCATGCCATGATATTATGATGCATTGCATTGGGGTGGGGTTGTAGATGAAGTGAAGGAAGATTTTGAAAGGCTTTTAAGCCTATTATCTGGCAGCTATGCTGCATATTTCTATTATGTGCCATTTTACGGTACCTTATGGTGTATAGGGTTGGATGGGTTGATTTTATCCTCATACTTGGTGTGTAGGGGGTGGGTCGATTTTATCCCCACATGGTGTGTATGGTTGGATGAAGATGGTGTGCAGGGTTGGTGGGCATGATATCTGATTATCTGATCTGTTATGTATACGATATCTGTAAGGGCTAAGGCCTGTTTGTATTTGATTCTGTACTGAGTGGGCTAAGGCCCACACTGATTTTGTAAAGGGCTCCAGCCTGATTTATGACTGTATTCTGATATTTGTTTATTGCATGTTGTACTGTGGGTATGTACACACTGAGTTTGCAAAAACTCACCCCTTTATTTGTTTGAATGTCAGGTAATCCCCAGCAGTATATGGATCGGTGCAGCGGAGGGCTCGATGGCGTCCACTGCTAGATATATTTCAGTTTATAAATTTAATACCTTTACTGTTTTAAATTGTTATATATGGATTTTTAAACTGTATCGCCTCAAAACAATGTTTTCCAAAACTAAAGCTAAGGTTTTTCGTAATTAAGACGGCTCCAAAAGTTACTTGGTTTTATAGCTTCCGCGATAAAGAAATATTTTCAACCAGTCGGTTATATTTTCCAACTAAGGTAAAAATAATAATATGAATAAGATTTTATAATTGAATTGGTTTTCAAAACACTTCCAAGTGGCATTGCCAGATCCGGTCATAACGTCTAGGCTGGGTTTGGGGTGTTACAATACTATTAACAGACATAAAATGATCTTTCATCATGGTTGTTTGAATTTATTCAAATATGTTCAGGTTTAATATCATGCAAGTAATAAAACATTTCTTGCAAAGATATGTAAATCAAATTCAAAGGGACAAACCTTGAACATTGTGGAGCATGCTCCAATATTCCAAATCGTAAAATTTCTTAAAAGCATTTTTAGCCCTAAATTAACATCCCACAACCCAATGTCCCAATGTCGATTCCAACTGAAAGAACCAAAACTAATAGGTGAACATCATTCAAGATAGACTGTTCAATCAAATAATCCCTATAATGATGACAAACGCTTAAGGGGAGGACATGCAAGGCAACTAACTTAGAAGAAATGTCTGCTGCATAGATTATGCTTATTGGAGAAGATGACTCATTTAATATCTGTGCAACAGTATTGGGCAAGTCGGTATGGCTAACTGGTTCAAAATTTTAAAGCATACCATTATTCATGGAGATAATTGGCAAGTCATCAGAAACACTGAATTCAGGGCTATGATTTTGACCAGGATGAAGAACAGTAGATGCGACCTAAGCATCAAGGTAAATGAATAATTTTAGAGTTAGCAGTGCAAAATAAAGCTGCTATAACACCCCCAACATGACCTAGGAGTCTAGACCGAATTCGAAACGCTATATTGATCACCAAGGTGATCGTAAGCAAAATTTTACAAATCAATTTCTTCCAACAAACCAAAATTATTTAAAATCGTTTATAGCAAACCAGTACAAATTTAAAATAAAACTTAATGTAAAACCTGTTTAAAATATACGAGTAAAGACATAAATTAGAAACGGTACTACGGCATTATAAGCCCTTTACAGTTCAACTTAAATCGAATTAACAAATAAAAACTGATATAAAACTTATATTTCAGTTTGTCCAAGCCTGTCCGAGACGACCGCGTACTGAGTCCAGCATCTAGAAGCTGGAACTATACCTAAAAGGGGAAATAGAAAAGGGAGTGAGCTACTCGAGCTCAGTGTGAGATCAAAACAGATATTCTATAGAAGGGAAACCTGAAATTAGAAACAGTTCAGAAATAGAACATACTTACAAACTGGCTAAAACAAATACAGACCATATGTAACGTTACAGTCATATGGCTCTGCCAGTCACAGTAACGATAATTCTCAGTAGTAACAAACTGGGCCTAAGCCCTTTCTTAGAATCAGTATCAGTTTCAGTTAGGGCCTTAGCCCCTCTCAGAAACTATCCAGTCAGACAGTAGCAGTCATATCAACAGAACCTCTTAGGCTCAAGTGTCTTTCAGTCAATCAATTGTTTGCAAACAGTCAATCAGACATATCATACAACAATACAATCAATTTGGTCACAGTAACACATCCAGTCAATCAGATTCAATCAAATGCATATAGTGCAAATGAGTTACAAAATGCACCCACCCATCCAGCCAACACACCTCTCCGTCCAACCCTACACTTACTGTGGGGATATAATCAACCCACCCATCCCTACATTTACAATTAGTACTGGTTGCAGCACTAAATAAATATTTGTAGCTGAGCCAGATAACAAGCTTAAGAGCCTTTCAGTACAGATCCTCAGATATATCACCCCAGGTTGCCCAGCAATAATGATTATCAGTATTGTCCGCGACCCTCAGGGTATTGGTACTATCAGTGTGCAGATAAACTGCCAGTCTCGTATATTACGTAGCAATGCTAGCGTATAAGCTGTAAGGTGCAATGCGGAATACCGCAGTACAGACATGTAGTATGAATACTAGATCAGATATTAGTACGTAGCATAACTAACGTACGTGTGTATGGTGCAATGTGGTAATCCGTTATACCGTCGATACGATGTCACCCTGGGTTGTCTGGCAATGATGATCATCTATGCAGTTGAACTGCTAAATCAAATCAGTCTTCCTTCTCTTCAACATCCCAACCCAATATGGTTTATACAAAAGAATGTATGTGATAAATGATAAATTATACATATTTTTACATTATACTTAGCCTAATTTCTGGATGAATTATCATTGCATTTGTGGAAATTGGTGCTCTTAATCCTTCTATTTCATGTTTTATGCCCAGGTGAGCTTAAGGAAGAGAAAAGAGTAAGGAATGGGCCAAAACGGGAAAATTAGGCCCAATTCAATAAACAACACGGCCCAGAGATTCACCACACGGCCGTGCCACATTGAACTCGAACACGGCCCAACCCCGACGAGCACGGCCCATCAACAGGCCCGACTACGACTTGGGCCTCAATCCACACGGGCATGGCACACGGGCATATCCCTGTCGTGAGGAAGTTAAATTTCACTCGGAAAAGGCTACTTAGGGGTTAAGAAAGACACTCCAAAGCTCTATATAAAGACCCTAGGAGGCAACTACTAGGGGAGACTTTTCTCCCCTCAAAAGAGTACTTTTCTCCCTCGAAAAGAAGAATAGAAGCAAGGAATTACTCCAAGGGAAGCCGATTGATCCATCTCAGAAGCTGAATTCTGCCTTAAGACTAAAGATCTCCCTTCAAATTCCTACAGGGGTTTTTGGGTTCTTTATGTTTTGTTATTTTATTTCTTCTGAGATGTTTTCTTTTATAATTATGAACTAAATCCCCCAAATACTTGAGGGGGATGAAACCTAAGACAGATCTTGTTATTATTTTCTCTTAAATTATATGATAAATATTTAATTTGTTCTTAATTGTGTTTTTAACTCTTAAATTGATATTTTCGGGGTATTGATTTAAGTCAAATGTGCTTATGTAGAGGAACAAAAGTCCCTGCATAGGAGTAGATCCAACACAATTAAGCAGAGTTGCATGCAACACTAGACATAGGGCGACATAAATCTGCCGGATTAGGGTCAAACCTAATAAGGGGATCCATAGATCGAGTTAATGCAATACTAGGGGTTTTAACTAGAAAGAGATTTCAGTTAATCAACCTAGGATTAGTTGTTCTTATTCTCGACGGAGGTATTAACATAAATTAGGGATTTCTACGGATCAAGTCAAGTGAATAAATCGTCTAGTTCAAGAGTTGATAACAAGTGAAGTCTAGGTGGATTCTCCCTTGAGTATTGGCCAATTCAATCAGTTTTTCCTAAGAGTTTTTCCCCAATTTACTTTTTGTGCATTCTTAGTTTAGTTTTAGAATTAGTTTAGTTTCATAAAAATCCCCTTTTTATTTCTAGGTTAAATAATAGAAAGAAAGTTAGTACTAGTACTTTTGGTTCCCTTGGGTAAAACATCTCGGTCTTGCCACTAAGCTATACTACTGTTCGATAGGTGCGCTTGCCTTAAAATCGTGATAATAGTTAGTTTCTAGTGTAATCATTTATTATAAATTTTATTACTTCATATCACGCATATTAGTATGCAAATGTATGGATACAGAAGCACCAACTCAGAATACCATTACAGACAATCATTCAGAAGCAATCATTTAGATATAGCCATTCAGAAACATTCATTCAGAAGCGGACAATTGAAAGCAGCCATTAAGAAGTAATCATTCAGTTTTAGAAACGTGCACACTTATGCAATCAGTTTCGGTAACTATCATTCCATACAACCAAACACAAGTAACACTTAAAGTACAGTCAGAGTAGAGTCGTTTCAACCCTCAGTAAGTTTAGTTGAGAAGTTGAAACACATAGATTTGCGATTCCGATCAAATTGACATAAATTCAATATTTGGCGAGTTAAAGCCACACGCCCGTGTACTCCGGCCGTGTGAAGCAGTCTAAGTCGTGTAGGGATCCAAAAGCCAGTGTAAAGGGTAATACACGGCCATGTGACAGAGGCACATGCACATGTAGTTCAGGAGCACGGCCGTGTAAATGGGCCGTGTAACTCACTGTCTAATTTCACTTATATTAGGTGTAGGGCAAACATGGTCGTATGAAGGTGTCACATGTCTGTGTGGCCATCAGACACGGCCATGTGGAATTCCTAGGCCCCAAACCAGACACACGGCCGTGTGTCCCGAAACACACGCTTGTGCGAGAAACCTAATTTCCCAAATCAGTTACATGGCCATGTGTCCAATAACACACGCCCGTGTGAATGGTTTTCAACAAAATCCCCATATCGACCACATAGTCGTGTGGCCAGGCTGTGTGGCACCCAAAATTGGCTGAAAACCCTAATTCGAGGTAGCCATGAAACCACCCCAAATTAGCCTTGTTTTCTCCATTTTAGCCACCAAAACTATCCTAAATCTTCATCCTATCAACATATATAAAAAAAGTGACGATTTCTCATCACTTCTATTGATTAAAAACTCAAAATCCCTGGTTTAATAATCACTTAAGATATCCCAAATCAAAAGTTTGCAAACACCACAATCGTGTAGAAAAAGTTAGAATCCCATACCTGTTTACCGATGAAAAAAACGACGGTGGAGGAGTGATAATACCAGCGTCCGCGGATAAGACCCTTTCTTTTTGAAAATTTGTTAGAAGCAAACAGTGTTGAAGAGAGGAGAGGGGAAGAGAAAAAAAAGAACGTGCCAACTAATCCAAAAAAATAAAATAAAAGTATTTCCAAAATAAATAAAAATAAATTAATAAATAATAAATTAATATAAAAATAACTCCCTAAAATGTTCGCACAAGGGATTGAACTCAAGTCCTCAAGCATAATAACTTCCCACTTAAGCATCAGACCAGCAGGCCTATTCTTGTCACTTAAACACACAACTTAACTTATATGTGCGGCCTCATCACTGTCCCTATGCTCAAGACCTAATCCTTCTAGGCCCAAAATTCGGTGCGTTACAGCTGCAATAAACTGGCCCTCCTTATCTCATATTCAACTCCCAGTAGGCTATTCTGAGACATGGTATTGGAATCCCTTATATTATCTAAAGTTGTAGCTATTAAATAGGTGGCAATAAAGGTAAGAAAAAAATTGTTAAATGTACAGAATGAATACATTAAATCACCTCAATTCTGAGACTTGAAAATCACCAGTTTGATTATTGTAACCACTACCTGATGTTATTGGACCACTGAAACAGATATCTTCTCTAGAAACAGCTTGAGTTACAGTAGAAGGGCCACAAAACTAACTGGATGAGAAAACAGGTAGTGATGCATCTAGCTAAACATTAAAATTTAAAAGCATTCCATAAGCATCGTTGTATAAATAATTGATGCCCTTATAATTGTTGGGAGAAGGAAACCAAAAGAAAATTTTCCCCTTCCCTTACCTGTGGATTGTCAGTGGATTGCATGAACAAATGATCCTGTGGCCATTTGCAAACATGATCCTCAAAGAGAGTTTCTATATCAGGATTAGGCTGAGGATATTTACATTGAATGCGCTGCCAGTTTAGGCTGTCAGATCACAATAAAAAGTTAGTTCTTTAAGTCTAGAAATAAAGAAAATTTCAGTAAATGCTGAAGCTGCAACAGACAGATTTAAAAAACTTCATAGAACTTTCTCTAAAAATTTACTTGCCAATGTTCTCAACCCTTTTTCAAAAATTTGGAGCATGTAAACACCATATAATTTAGCTATCCTATTTTACAGTGAAAGCTAAGAACATACAAGAAACAGATGAAAAAGGATAAATCTAATACCAGTAAAACATCAGTAACTTGGTGTCCTTGTAGCCCATCTTTTTGCATAGACCATCTATTCTCAGCATTTTTCTTCTTTGGAAAATTAGGCAAAACAATCATAAACCTACCAATAAAGTATCTCGTCGGTGTTAGGACTTGCTCTAACATTGTATTCCTAAATTCAAAAAAGAAATAACCCTGAAATTAAATTAAATTCCAAAAATTATGTTCAACAATTAACCCAATCGCTATTAAGCTATTATCGAAAGAGGAAATAGAAAAAGAATATGTGAAGATTAGGAAATGAACTCGAATCAAACAGGTGACAATGGCACCACATTCGAAGCATTTACCTTGGTTCTCGGCCATGGTTTTGCCACAAAAAACGCAGAGGGTCATGTACTTGCAATTGCTACCATACATATCTTGGGAGGATTCGCAGCCGCTGCAGGACGGCTTTAGCATGAGACCGAAAGACATGATTCCCTTCTCCCTCGATAGAAGCAAAAGGAAGAGGCTAGGATTTTAATTGAACGTTGAAAAAGAAATTGGAACAGTCAAATTACATGTAGCGTCTCTTCCGTTGGTTGAGATTAAATGTGGGTAGGCATGAAATCTTCGAGAGAGAAAATTTATGAGAAATGGATTTTGATCGGTGAAACCAAAGGGAACGGAATCAAGGTTTTAGGAGTCACGTTTCCCTAACGTTAAATGCATCATCAAAAAAGGAATAGTAATCACAACAGTACACTACTGAAAAAAGAACCAAAAGTTAATGAATGCTACCAAAACGGCGTTGTTTTAATAAAAGTAAAAAATATTTAAAAATGCCACTAGTGCTTTACCTTTAGTGGCATTTTACTTTTACCTTTTGCGGCGTTTATGAGAAAAACGCCGCTATTGCTTTACCTTTTATGGCGTTTATGAGAAAAATGCCGCTATTGCTTTACTTTTTGCGGCGTTTATGCAAAAACGCAGCTAATGCTTTACCTTTTACGGCGTTTTCAATCCAAACGCCACTAAAAATGCCACTAAAAACTTGTTTTGCTGTAGTCTGCCAAATACTCATCTCAACCATTTACCATATGCATTAAATCAAAATACAATAATTAGTAACTAGGTTCGGATTATAGAAAAACAAACTGTGAATTCCGAGTTATTCGACGTTGATTTTATCTTTTCCCTTTTTATTTAAGGATTCTAGTACAATGTTAGCTACAGAATTAAAACAATTAAAAGTCATCAATATAATAAAATTTCAATTTCATATTGAACATTGAATATTTAAATTTTTACTCAATTTTTTCTAAATTCCAATTTAGTCTCTAAACCGAGACTAATTTTATTCTTCACATTTAATTCTATATTTTCGTACTAATGTCACTTTAAACTAAATTTAACTCCCTATTTCCACTTAAACCCCTAAATTTCAAATTTTTCACAATTTAGTCCCTAATACTCAAATTTTACAATTTGCTCTACAATTTAATCCTTTTCCATTTCTAACTTAAAAATCTATCAATTTAATCCCTAATACTAAAATTATTCAACATTGACAACACTTAAAAACTTAATAATTGCTAAAATTTCAACATGGGTCGGGTAACCTTAGGTACCGACATTCTAAAAACATAAAAATTACAATAAAATGGACTAAATTGACTAACCAATTAAACTTTGAAAAATTGAAGCCCTTGGTCATGCGTCTCTTCTTTCTCCCTTTCTTTCTTTCTCTTTTTCTTTCTTTTTCCTTCTTTCTAATTTGTATGTCTTTTATTACTTTTTTATTATACTTTAATTATTATTATATAATATATATACATTTACTTAATTATTAAGATTTCATATCTTAACTTTAATTATTATAATATAGGTATAATTACTACATTGGCCCTTTAATTATTTTTTATTCTATAATTCACTTTCACCCTATATGCAATTTAGTCCTTATACCTAATTACTTTTAATTCAAGTAAATTTACTTAATCAAAACCTAATTAACTACACAACTAACTTCGCACGAGTCTGATTTACGAGAATAGAGTTACACCCCTGACTATCTGGTTGTTACATCAATTAACAATATCACAATGTCTATAGACTCTATACGTACAATTCTTTTTTATAGTTGATTTTGTTCCCTTTTGTTGTAGTACAAGTGATCTAAATGGACCTTGAAGAAAAGCCAAAAATCATTGCCAAGAGTCATATCTTGAGCCATAAGAAGTACATTATTGATTTTAACACGTAATGATGCAGCAGTAGTGTTAACCATTTCTTCTGACATTTCAAGCTCGGGTAATGTTTCTAGTTGTCTACTTGAATAATAAATAGGCATCATTGTTGAAAACAACTTCAGTATTAAAAGGTAAATCAACACATAAAGAGGCAATATTACTCATACCTATTTCCATAAGCAGCATAGTTAGCATGAATGAACAGTAGCACAATTAATATCAACAAAACATCTGAACAAATAGGTAACAATGGTCATCCAGATTTCTCAAATATGAGCCAAGCAATAGTAGCAATGATGATAATGCCAAAAGAAACACTCCACTGCTTCCACAAGAGAATATCAGTCGCTGTGAACATAAGAAGCAAAATTAGTTAATTTCTTACAAAAAAACAAATGCTCTAGTTTTATAATGGTGATAATATAATGAGCCAGAGCAACAATTATACCTTAAAACAACAATATCATACTGCAGAATAAGATTTTCCCAACATGATACTAGTTAGAGATTATTCCAAATGAAGAATATTGGCGGAGAACTGTTAAAAATCAAAACTTTCACCTCTAAGAGCAGGAATACATTAAGTGATCACAGGTAAAATGGAAAGTTCGATACATTAAGTGAGCACATATAAAATGGAAAGTTCGATAATATCCCACCAGGGGAAATTAAAGAAAATCAAGATAGTTTCTTCTAGAAACTCCATAAAGGTCCTTCAATTGGGAGAAAAAGAAAAGGGTGGGGAAGGGATATTCCATGGAGCAAATTTCCATTAATTGAATTTTGCCTGTGGTTCAACTTATGTCCACAAGACATGATGATTATGGAACATTTAACTAAAATAAGATATTTACAGAGACAAGTCTAATTACATCCTCTACCTCTACACCTAAAATCTAACCATAGACTTCCTTTATTTTTAGCTCACTCACTGCTTTTGATTTTAAATTTTCATAAAAGCCAAGTATATAGGATTTATAAGGGATTGATGCACATAAAAAAGATGTATGAGCATGTGTACTGAAATTAGCATTTGAGTATGCACTAAAAATTGTCAAAAGCATTAAGGTTGTATGCAATAATCAGTGAACTATCAAGAATTTTATGCATCAGTTGTGAATTGAAACCAGTTCATAGAATAATGGGATTGGAGATATCATTGAACCAATTGAAAAGAGCAGAAAAGTAAATAACACATTGCACCTCAGATTGTAAGAGTTGCAAAGTTTTGTGCCAATGCACAAATGAATAGTTAATCAAACATAGCCATTTCCCATTATTATTGTTTTAATCGCCTTACCCTGATAGTTCATTCTATCTAAAGGGACACTAACCAAATTCTCTCTCCAAACACTAATTCAATTTTCATCAAATATCAAAGTACCCCACCACTAATCACTTATTTACTAAAGAAACTAAGCTAATTTCATCGAAAGATAGGACCAAAGATAGAAAAAAAATGAAGATCAAATAAGTGGTGGGTTTTCTTTTTTGTTCTGAATTTTTTTTACCTTTGCCTCCATCAGTATTGATCGAGCTTTCCATTAATTGCAATCAACACCCCCTTTTTTGGCTTTTAACTTGTACCCAAAAATGAAAAACTCACCAATTTTGAATCTTGCACAAAGCTTTCCCTCTTTCAAACCAGATTACAATGTCTCAAATCTCTCATAGAATTGACAAAAAAGCTAAGAAAAAAACCTACTTTTCAATTTATTTTGTTAGGGAAGAAAACAAAGTTCATTTTTCCCCTATTTTCATCCCTATCTTATTCAATTTTACTTTTGAAAAGTAAAAATATATAATATATATGACGTCATAAAGAAATAAACTCTTAGTTAAACAAATATTTTTTTTGGTTTATTTGATATGTAATGCTTCCCTGTCTCTGACTCTAACAATTATCCTTACATTGTTGTTATCATTTTTATAACTTTCTTTGATTATTGTTGTCTTTTTATCTAATGTTGCATTGCATACTTCTTTTAGCATGATTTATAGCTTTTAAAGTTACCCTTTTTTCTGAATTATTGTAGACAAAATGATTGTAACACCCCCTGCCCATATCCGTCGCCGGAATAGGGTACGAGGCATTACCAAAGTTTACCTGTAACTGCCCAATTTAGACCCTATTCAGAACGGTGGTTTTGGGACCATGAATTCGAGTTAGAAAAATATTTAAATATTATTTTCCATGTTTATAATGTGTGAATTGATATTTGTAAAATTTTCGTGATTTAATTTTATCGTTTGAATGTCCAATTAATTAAAAGGATTTAATCGCATAAAATGTAAAAGTAGCTAACTATTTGTTAAATTGTTAAATTACTTTGTTCTTTTAATGTGGGGTCTTTATAATGCAATTATACCATGAAACATTAGCTTGGACGGTTTTGGGCATGTATTTTATAGTTTACTAATTAAAATTTTAAGGTTAAAATAGTAAAAAGTATATTAATATGTATTATAATAAAAGAAAACACAAATGGCCATGCATTTTACTCATCTTTTTGACTGAAACATAAAAGAAAAACAAGGGTTAGAAATTTTGAATATTCGGCCATGGTTTTGCTTGATTAAGGTATGTAACTAGCTCGATTTTTGAAAATTTTTACGTTTTTGAGATCGTTATAGTGAAATCTACAAAACCCATGTTGTAATTTTTGAATTGGATGAATATTTTGAGTTTTTCCATTGATGATTTTATGAGTTTTGTGATGTTAGTTGATGAATTATGAAAGATATTTTTTGGATTAATATGTTTTGTATTGGAATTTTTGATGAATTTGAGTAATTAGGGCTAAATTGTAAAAATAATAAATTGAGGGACCAAAATGTGACATAAATGAAATTTATGGACTTTTATGAGCATAAGGAAGATTCGGCCTAAGCATTGTGTACTCAAAATTTGCATGTTTTGTGTTTTGTGCAATTTGGACTAATTTGTAAAAAGTGTGAAATGTTAGGGACAAAATGGTAATTTTCTCATTTATGTGTTTTTAGATTAAATTGAATGAAATTGTGTTTGAATGAACTTAATTTAAAAATGTATAGATCAAGAACCAAAGAAATTAGACTTAGATCAGGGGAAAACAAAAAAAAAAATAATTGAATAGTCGTTATCTTCTGTCCATCGATATGCGAGGTAAGTTTATAAGCAAATAGATGTTAAATTTCAATATGTGTGAACTTTAAATGTTGAATTGAATTTATGATTATATAAATATTTGCTGAATAGTTATAAGCTTGAAGGGATTATTTATGAATTCGATTTGATCGATATGTGTTTTACAAGTAAAATCACGTCTAGGACGGTGTCAAGATATGATTCGAAGACATGTGGCACTAAGTGTGCGTAATCCTAATGGCAACAGTGATAAACGGCACTAAGTGTGCGAGATCAAAGCAGCAATGACTGAATAATTGGCACTAAGTGTGCGATATTTATATATAGCTTCGGCTATTCATTTGGCACTAAGTGTGCGATATCTATATATATAGCTTCAGCTATCCATTTGGCACTAAGTGTGCGAGTACATTGAATATAAAATATTATCGTATGATATAACGTATTGAACAATAAGATGACACGAGAAATGTAATAGATAAGTACAATGAGGTACAAGTACGTACGAAACCTTTGTGGTTATTGACCTTTGTGTATGAGTTTGAAAGTGGTAGGAAAAATGAGTAGTGATTTATGAGTAAGAATTGAATAATAAGACTTATTGATATTGATTTAAAATAATGTGCTTTTGATGATGCTTAAGTGATTCAACGGCAATGATAAGTTATGATCGAATGTGAAATCAAGCTAAAGTGATCAAGTATATGATAGTTGATTACCTAGTTGAAAATAAGGTAAGTTGGCTATTGGACATGTGATACAAATTAGACATGATGATAATGAAAATATATGTGTATATGAGAAGTATATTCGGCCACATATCATATATATGTGATATTCAAATTTGATTCATGAGTATATTATATGAATGTATATATGTTCGGTCATATAATGATATTATGGATTTGATATGGAATGATACTTTGATAATGGATATATGTGTATTCGGCCTTATGATTATAAAATTTTGAATATACATGAGATAATTCTTGAGGTACAAGCTTGATTATGTGTATTTGATTAAATATAAGTTGTTTCAGCCAAATGATAAATGCATGAATTAGTTAAAGTGTGAAATACATATTTGTACTAAAAATTTATTTGTGTATTCGGCTATGTGATAATTTATGTTAATGAATTTATAAAGAAATACGAAATCATGTATAAGATATGTACATTTTAGTAATTTATTTGCTTAAGACTTACTAAGCTATGATAGCTTACTCTGTGTGTATGTTTGTCTCTGTTTTATAGATTTTGGAGACTAGTTATAGGCTCAAGGATCGTCAATGAAGTCTATCACACTATCGACTATTTTTTGGTACTTTTATAAGTTTGAATTTGAACATATGGCATGTATAAGCTAGCTTATTTTTGGTTAAGTTTGAAGTTGTATACATATTAAGCCATGCGAAAATGGCCATAAATGGTGTTTAAGATTAAATGCTTTGATCATGTTATACATATGTGATGTGCTTAATATGTTTGCTAGTGGTTTTAATGGTTCGATCATAATACATATATAATGAATGTTGGTATGTTTTGATAATTCTTGAGATTTATTTTATTTGTTTTGGTTGATGTTCATTTTGGTAAATATGCTAAAGATATGTGCAAATTTGGTTGTATCTTAAGTATGTTCAGAAGTAATGTGTTTTATATGTATATGCGATATACTGGAGTTATGCTTGATATTATGGTTTTAAGATGTGTTTTGGTTAGTTTGATTTAATGTAAAATTCATTAAAGATTAAAGATGGTCATTTGATTAATTTATGTGTGCATTTGATTAAAATGGTAATACCTCGTAACCCTACTCCGGCGATGGATATGGGTTAGGGGTGTTACATTACCATTTTATACCAACATGGGTCGACGGATAGTGTGAGTGATCTCCGCCAAGCTTCCAAAAAATCCACGAGCTTCCGACTTACTATAAGACAGTAAAATAAAACTAGTAAGCATAAAATGCTTAGTAAGTTTGTATAACATGGTACTTAACTTACTGTTCATTCTATTTTGAGGTAACTATGTAAGGCATATTCAATCAATTTGACCTTAAGCCCTACACATATCCTTATTGCCCTTGTTAATCATATATTCCATATTAACATCAAAACATATATGGACTCAACAACAATCAAGTTTCCATGAACACATACTTTCCACATCAGGTATTCATTAACATGTATAAATCATCTCTTGTATTATCATCTCATGTATCATCATCTCATGTATTATCATCTTGTGTATTTCATTTCCTATTTTTACCCCGCTGAATTTCTCAGAATTTCGATGGATATCCAGTAGTACACTTATAGTATACAATCTCATTAACCGTCAATTCGTATATATCCTTTTCAGAGAACATACTCCTACGAACCTCATTTCTTACAGCGAAATTACAAGTTCAGGCTAAATCTCCTGTAACATATACTCAAAGAGTGTTGTCGGGATTACCAGTTTAGGCTAAATCCTCTGCAATGACAAATACTCTATAGAGCTTTTTCTGGATTACCAGTCCAGGCTAAATCCAAACCCACATAGAATTTGGATTATCCGTCCGGGCTAAATCCATTTCACATATATTCTTCCGGAGGGCTTATATTAGGATTACCCGTCTAGGCTAAATCCTATCATAAATGAGGTTAATAGGATTACTCGTCTGAGCTAAATCCCGTTAGCAACAAATGCATGACCTCATTCATTTCAAGAAATCACCTATTTATAATCTGTCAATTCATTTTCAAATTTATCCATCAAAATCCAATATTCAATCGGGATTTCATCCCTTTCACGCATTATCGAGCATGCGATTATTTCATACATCCACAACGTTTTTATAATTCAAATAAACATATTCCTCATTCATTTCAAGCATATAAGTAATATGCTCATCGTTTATCATTTATCATCTATCGGATCTTATCATTTAATTTAAACATTTTTATTTATCGGGCTTGATTGGATATGTAAACATATCATATATTTATGGCATTTATACAATTTACATAAACACATTCAATACAAGCATGTAATTAAACACAACTTAGTTACACGAACTTACCTCGACAATGTTCGTGTACGTAAAGTCTACAAATCTGATATTTTCCTTTTTCCTTGTTCTAGCTCCAAATTCAATCTATCTGGATCTATATGAGTAAATTTAACATTAATTTATCACATTCCATATTCAAATGAACTCAATTTTCATTCTAGGCAAAATTACCATTTTGCCCCTAACTTTTCCATAAATTCCAATTTTGTCCCTAGGCTCGGAAAATGAAATTTGTGCAATTTACTCTCTATTCCGAGCCTAACCAAAATTTCACCATAAAATTTACAGCACATGTATTCATAAAATTTCAGAATTTTCCATCAAATTTTACAAATTTGCATTTTAATCCTTAAATCATGTTTTCATGAAAAATCACTTTGTAAAAGTTGTTTATTTAACAACAACCTTTCATTTTCTACCATAAATTTGTAATTTCCAGCATATACATCCATGACCCATTTTTATACTTTGATTACTTTACAAATTAATCCCTCAAATAGATAGATTATGTAACATCCCGAAAAAGGGCCTAAACAGAATAGTGGTTGCGAAACCACAAATACAAGATAGAAAAGTTTATTACGATGAATTATCATGATTTACCGATTGATTGGATGCATGTGTTAGATAACCGATAAGAAATTTTATAGATTGCGTGTTTAATTTGTCTATTAGGGCTTATTTGCAAAAGTTACAAAATATGTATTCTGGTTTTTAAAGCACTTGATTGAAATAGGGGTTTAAAGTAGAGGCCCTTAAATAGTAATTAAATCATTAAAGTTTGATGGACAAAAATAGACATGGTTAGTAAGTAAGGTATTTAAGGGTATTTTGGTAAAATGCCTTAATTAATTAATAAAGACAAAATAACATGAAATAAGCTATCATCTTCTTCATTTCTTTTCTCTATGGCCGAATGTAGCAAGGGAACACTATGGCTAGGGTTTTTTCATCTTCCAAGCTTCATAGTAAGTCTGTTCTAGCCCCGTTTTTCATGTTCTTTACATTTTGGGAATCTCGGTAACTTGATTAAGCTAATTCTACCATTAATTCGAGCTAGGGTTTATATTTGTAAAATTCTCATAGTTGAAAAGTGTGTATTTTGATGTTTTATGACAGAATATGAAGCTTAGAATTATGTTAAACGACTTTTGCTAAGCGATTTTCGATGAAAACGAGTAAAACGACATAATCGGTAAAAATACCTAATGTTCATAAGTACATGTTAGAGTGAGAATTTGATGGCCATAGAAGGAAAAAAATAATCAGCATGTCTTAAAACAGAAGAATTAGGGATAAAGTTTAATTTCCGAGCTTTGGGCAAAAGTATAAATATGTAAAAGTTTAGGGGGAAAAATATAAATTTTGTAAAAATATGTTTTAGGTCCGAAATGATTAGTGCATTGATTAAATAAGTGAAATATTAGATCTCGAAAAACGAGATTTGGACCTAGAATGGGAGAAAAACCGAAAATTTGAAAAGTTGGTCAAAATGGCTGTGTTGGTATCAAGGTAAGTTCATGTGTTTAATAAGCATTTAATTAAACATGTTTGAATGCTAAATTGATATATTAGTTATAAATGTTTTAGTATTAATTTTTGAATATAATGACAATAATTGAGAAATGATTTGACATTAAAGGTGAGAATTCGAATAAGTTCACATATAAGACGATAGTGGTAATATGGTTTTGTATAAGATCAAGAAAGTATTGAATAGCATAATTTGAGTAAAGTAAGATAAATTGAGGATATGATGAGATTGAGAATGTAAGTATGTAAGTTGAGTAGCATTTTATTATTATGAAATTGTTGCTATTACTATTGAGTTATGTGACTGACCTTGAGAATTTTGAGTAAGTATGTTTAAGCTATGAATTAGAAAGGCATTAATATTTCAAATTCCATGCTTATAACATGGCAATTAAGGAAGAATTGACGAAAAAAGACCATGGTTAACCCATGGCAACATAAGATAAGGATACCAAGTAAGACCATGCCAAGGCATGGCATTGGTAAGTTTTATGAGGCAAGGAAATCATGTAAGACCATGTCAAGACATAGCATTGATAAGTTACTATAAGGCAAAGATTCCATGTAAGACCATGTCAAGACATGGCATTGACAAGTTACTATGAGATAAAGATCCCAAAGATAAAGATCCCATGTAAGACCATGCGAAGGCATGGCATTGGTGAATTCACAAGGCAAAGATACCACGTAAGACCATGTCATGACATGGCAATGGTAAATTTCAAAAGGAAAGGTACTTGAGTAATCCAAAGAGTAAGTCAAAGAGATGAGAAGGTAAGATTATGAGGAAAGAGCATAGATATGTACATAAGGCTTATAATATTGAGGTTATAAGTTGATGATATTAAAAGTATTTTAATGAGTATATTCAAGTATTAAGTAAGTGATAAGTTTTCAATTATACTTATGACGCTTTGTGACATGGTTGGCAATATGCCTACATATTATGAAAGAGTATTAATTTGTTAAGTGAGATGTTGCAGGTACATAAGCAAGCTATTAAGTAAGGTATTTTTTTTATTATTCCGAGCCTTTGGTAAGGTTACCAATGACTAAGATGGGAAAGTAAGAACTTAACATTATTTATGCAAATTATGAAAGCTTAATAATAAGCTAAATTTATTACTAATGCCTATTATTTTACATGTGAACTTACTAAGCTTTATAAGCTTACCTCTTTCCTTTCCCCTGTTCCAGAGTTTTATCAAACAAGCTCATGTTGGAGGTCGTCAGAGATCGCTTCACACTTTCAACTATCAAGTTACCAATGGGGTATTTTCATTGAAACGTTTTCAGTTACGGCATGAATAGAGACTTGGCCATTTTGTGTGTATGTCCTTATGATATGGCTAAATAAGAACATGTGTTGATGTTATGTATGCCTAAATGAGGTTTAATGCAAAGAAATTATGAAAGAGTAAAAGTTGGTTATGAAACAGTTTTGGGATAGCAGCAGTGACGTGAATTTGAAAAATCACTAAAAATTTTAGAAATGTAATTAAATGGTGAATGAGATATAAAATTAAAACTTATTGAGTCTATTTTCATAGGAAGGAAATAGAGCAAGCAAAGGAAGTCTATATTCTGAGATATTTAAATTCTTGTGAGACTGGTTCAAAATGATTTCGTGATCCCCTGTTCTGACTTGTAAAAATCATTAAAAATTGTAAAAAAATAATTATGGAACATAATTTATATGGTTAGATTCCTTAATGAGTCTATTTATAAAAAGCAAATGAGAACATCATTTGAATTCTGTACAAAGAGAAATATAAATGTTAGTGAAGAGTGGTTAGGACTGTCAGACTATGAAACAGGGGAACCTTTAATGAATAAACTGTACTAATTGGCCAAACCAAAAATTCTAGAAAAATTATGGTAAGAAGATATATGAGCCTAGTTTTAGGGAAAATTTATGGATTTAAATTTTGAGTTTTTTAACTCAAGTTATAATTAATTTAGTGACTGTTATGCAGGTAGAAGTTTTTTATGAATAGTGAAATAAATTGTTTTGATTTGTGTAAGCAATCGGAAAATTTTTAGTGTTCCTAGTTTGGTCCCGAACTGTTTCAATTGCATGTTTTAGGGCCTCGAGGGCCCTTTTTAGGAATATATTGGATGAATGTGAGCAAATTAATTTTAAAAGTAAATTTTTATGCCCCGAACTAGTAAGATAAGTTTGGTAATGTCTCGTGCTCGACTCCGGTGACGGTCTCGGGTAAGGGGTGTTACAGATTAAACTATCCCAGTCTCAAAAATATCCAAATTACTAAAAATGGGAGAAGGAAACTTACCCAATTTGACCACGAAAGCTTACTTTCTCTTTCCTAGGGTTTCCATGTTTTATTTTGGGGAAGAGAGAAAATAAGATGATAATTCTTTTTATCTTTTTAATTAAATTAAATTAATTCACTTTCCAATTTAGTCCTTAGCCCTTTTTTAATTTTCTATGGATGAATCATCAAAGATATTTTCCATGTACTCTTTAATGGTCTAATTACCATATAAGGACCTCTAGTTTTGAATTCCATAGCTATTTAATCCTTATAGCTACTAGAATTCCACTTTAGCATTTTATGCTATTTGGTCCTTTCTCGTAATTAAACACGAAATCGGTAAAATTTTCTTATCAAAATTTTCACATAACATTTCTATCATATTACGGACCATGTAATAAAATAAAAATAAATTTTATTTTCAGTTCGGATTTGTGTTCCCGAAACCACTATTCTGATTCCACTAAAAAATAGGCTGTTACAATGATGGGTGAATTCAATCCTTAATTCATAGTCGAAAATGAAAGTGTAGCTCCAGCAGATGTCGTCTCCATTGACATTGAAACAAAATACTTGCCTGCATGAAAGCTCTTGGCTTGTTGTCTCTCCAACTTGTGTAGGTTCAATCTTCTATATTGTTTGATGGTGTTTGTTTCATATTGCACAATTAGGTTCTTCAAGCTTAATGAAAGCTTATTCAGGTTGACTTTTCAGTGATTAGCAGATAAGTTCAATTACTTTATTAGTGCATAATACATGTTAGTAGAAAAGTAGTACTTTCTTAACTAGTCTTGTTTTTCTTTTTTGGGTATTAATTATCTTTTCCTTGTTGGAATAATTGGAAATAATAATGTTAAATTTCTAAGAAAAAGGAGCAAAAGGCACATCAAGATCTTCTGCTAATATAGATTATGTCTTAGGATGGATATCTCATATTACATAGGACTGTTCTTGGAATAGTAGGAAACTAAAATGAACTTAGAGGATCTGCTTCTTACTAGCTTTTTTGATCATCTCATGTTACAAAGGACTATTCTTGTGAATAGTAGGAAACTAAAATAAACTTAGAGGATCTGCTTCTAACTAGTTGGTCTTGTGTGGTTTGAGTCAGCTCCTTAAGCTAATTGGAATCAACTTAGAAGATTTGCTTCTAAATCATTATTGTGGTCTCTTGTGGCTTGAGTCAGTTCCTTAGCCCTCTTAGCTTGGTGCTTCCAGTCAGTGAAAACTAGAGTGCAAATCATCATGCACATACATGTAGCTTGTGCTGCAGCAAGCCCGAGCCACAACCCAAGGAAACCCATTTTTAATCCAAAAGCTGCAAAAATGGAAACTGGCAAACCAACAAGGTAAAACGAGCAAAAATTTATACAAGCACCCAGACTAGGCCTAGCAGAACCTATCAGGATCCCACAAGCTGCTGTTTGAGGACAGTTACCAAGCTCACAAAAGCCTAATATTGGTAGGACAACGGATGTCAATGCTAAAACCTCAGGTTCACATGTATACAACTTTCCCCACACATCTTTTACTGCAATTGTGAAAGTAAAAGCTAGTATTCCACATACCATTGCTATGATGAGTCCTGTAATGGTTGTCTGCCGTGCCTGAATAGGTGCTTCGGCACCTAACTCTTGCCCGATACGCATAGATAAACTTGCACTTAGAGAATGAGGAAAAACATATAAAAGTCCTGTTGTTTGTATAAGAATCCCCATTGCAGCCATATTTGTCTCTGGATTATTAATTAAGCCACAAAGTACCACCATTATCTCATACCACCACCATTCTAAACACACAGATGCAACACTTGGAATCATGAGCGACACTAGTGAGTGCCAATCTCGATAACTATTGGTTAACATTTGACCATCCCAAGGTTTTATTGCTGTTTCTGTAAAGAAAAGATAAACTAGCAAGGCTAAATTTATGTTTAATGTGTTACAAGCAGAGGCTAGGGCGACTCCTTTAACTCCCAAATCCAAATATATTGCAAGGAAGTAATTGATTGGAAGGTGTAGTATCATGGCCCAAGTTGCGGAAATTGTGAAAGGTAGGTTTAGACTTTGGGCTCTTAAGAAAATTCTTAAAGGACTAAGGAGAGCTTGGGCAAGCAATTCAGGAATAGAGTATGTAAGGAATACCTTTGCCACTGATGTTATAGTCTTATCTTGACCAATTAAAAGGAGGATTGGCTCCATGTTTAACCATAACATGATGATTGGGATGACTCCGAGAAATAGTAGGCAGAGGGTCTGTTTAAAAGTTTCACTAAGAACTGTCCACTTTTTGGCTCCAAAGGCCTGGCAACATATAGGTTCCATCCCTGTAGCTAGACCCTTCATTACTGAGTAGCCTGTGATGTTCGCAAATCCAATTGCCAGTGAGCCTCCGGCTAACTCAATTTTTCCAAGATGCCCCAAAAAGAACATCGAGATTAAGGACTTAGAGTAGAAAATCAGGCTGGAAATCACTAGCGGCACCGTGATTTTCCCCAATGATATCAGCTCATCCATCACCTATGAACCAAACACAGATATTAAACAATGCAAAATCATATACCACTAGCAAGGATTAACTTTCAAAACAAAGCTGGAATAATTAATGGCTTGCTTGATATAGTGAGAAATTGGACTTACCATAAATTATAAGGAAGAAAAAACCTGCCTATTAAGCCAATTGACAGTAGTTTTTGCAGCCTTTTTAGAAGTAGGGAATTTTTTTTCTTAAAGGCTATTTCTTTAGATCGGGATATATTCTTAAAGGCTAACTTTAACCCTGAGCTACAAATACACTGTAGAAGGCTTATTCTCTATCACGGAGTCAGCCATAAATTGCAAGCATCATTGAAAAAAATCTGGATAAATTTGCTTCTAACTATGTTAGAAAGGCAATATCCTCTCTGCAGCTAAAATGTAGTCCGAAAACTTTTAGGTAATTTCCCCTCATAAATGAGATACCATTTCCCTCTTGACAAGTTTAGGAAGGTTGTTTTAAGAATAACAACGCATGCGTTGTAAATTTAATGGAGCATCGAGATTAGGGAAAGTATTGAAGGCTGAGAAGATGCACCACCTTTACTTGTCAAATGAGTAACAAAGATGCGGTCATATCAATTATTTGTCGTCCTCTTGGATTATTTTCCTAAGTTGATTTATTGAATTACTTTTATCGTATTCAATTCAATTTCTACCATCTGTCAGGTAAACTTAAAATGTTAGCCTCGAATGGAAAAGCATTTGTTGCATTCAAAGAATCTCAACAAGTGCCATTGTAGCTTCAAATCTGAAATAAGCATTTGTGTTATCCAATTACTCAGTTATTGATATAGGTTTTGGAAATTCATACAGAAAATCAACACACAATTAGGCATGGGTCAAATAGCAATTTTCATAACTGGATGGTAAATGGAAAAGGATGAGGAAGAAGGTGATGGAGCTATAAATTCACCTTGCTAATAAGTGAAAATCAAACAGGGTTTAAATCATTTTTTCGTTGAATAAGGGGTACATGCACGTTTCTATTATTATTCACACATTTGATTAGATGCATGAACATCATATTTGTAGATGTTTTTCATATTAGAACTACGTTTGATCAATATCTACGAAAAGAATTGCTTGCCTACTTATTTTTGGAGCCTCACTTATTGGAAAGATTATTTCTTGTGACAAGCACAAAGTCATATGCTTATATACTTGTCTGAAACCACAAACTTTTACTAATTTTTTATGTTGACATTCCTTGCATCGTAGCTTAGTCCTTTTTATCCATTGGTGCTAAACAAGGTGCACAACAATTTTAACAACAGAGAAAAAAAATATTATTGGTGATTAATCAAACATAGAGAGAAGCAAGGTTACTCATGATTTCCAAGATGCACTACATGTACACTTATTTTAGAAAGGTTTTTTAGCCATATAACTAGCTTCTCAATCAAGCTGAAACCATTTAACTCATATTGTAGAGACAAAAAAAAACCACATAGATGGTAGAGAATAACATGTTATAGGAGTATTAACGATAAAAGTACCATAGAAATCCGTCAAATTGCATTTTCCCTTGCTAAAAAAATAGGTAAATTAATCCCTATACATTAAATTAAAAAGCAAACTATCCTTTTATTAAAAGTTATATCCATTTCTGCAGTTAAAAATTGGTTTTTGTATGTCAGCATAAGGTACACGTGGCACACCACGTGTCATTGTCTTATTATTCCATCAACTATACCAATTTTTTGCAGTACAAATGGATGAAATTTTTAATAGAAATAACAAATTTGCCTTTAATAAAGTATAGGAACTAGTTTACCCATTTTTTAAATAAAGCAGGCAAAATGCAATCTGACTCTTAGTACAGAGGTCTCTATAGTACTTTAACCTAGCATTAACTTTCTTCATTGCTTAAGTATTCACAAACCCCTCAAAGTAGTAGAAACTCACATTCATTTTTATTAAGATCAGCAATATATTTGTCTACCTGAAGCTAGCTCTGTTGAGAGCAAATAAGTTTGTGTTTCTTTTGCTAGTCATTGTTCCATAATCTATATGTATGCATAGGAGTGAGCAAAATTCGATTTGACTCGAAAAAAAAAATTCGAGTTAAACAAATCGAGTTATTCGAGTTAACTCAATTTTTTTTGAATTTTGAGTTTGAATCAAATTGAGTTTTCGAATTTGAATAAATCGAACAAACCGAATATCAAACTATAATATTTTATATTTTTACCCCAAACTCCCAAACATTTTTACTTTCCCCC
This sequence comes from Gossypium stocksii, assembly GCA_020496765.1. Lineage (NCBI taxonomy): Eukaryota > Viridiplantae > Streptophyta > Magnoliopsida > Malvales > Malvaceae > Gossypium > Gossypium stocksii. Next base: position 34,733,896 of record CM035628.1, on the reverse strand, counting down.
ATTTACTCCCCTCCCATCCTACCCCCTCTACCCCAAACCCATTTCCCCCTATTTTTTTTTAATATTTTCCCTCTAAAATTTTACTTCTCCTATTTATTTTTCCCCAAAATTTTACTCCCCTAAAAACCCTCAAAAATTTTTTATTTTTCCCCAAAACTTTTACTTATTTCCACTTTCTTCCTAAAACTTTTACTCCCCTCCCATCCTATCCTCCATCCACCCCAAACCCATTCCTCCCTCCCAATTTTTTTTTGAATACTTTCCCTCCAAAATTTTACTCCTCTAAACCCCCCCAAACTTTTTATTTTCTCCTAATTAAACTTTTACTTCTCACCCTTTACCCCCAAATCAAAATCATCCAACAAAATCCCTAAACCTAAATAGTAATAATTTTATTTATATATGCTATTTATATTATTAAATTAAATTTCACATTTTATACTATTTATATTATTGAATTGTTTAATCATATTGAATCTTTATATTAAAATTGAAATATTAATTATGCCATAAAATATTCGTGTTAAAATTTTTTGTTAGTATCAATTTCACATTTTTACATTTAACATATTTTTAAATTTCAAAATACATAGTGACAAGAATCAGAAGATAATTGAAGCAACTAACAAGCAAAGAAGCTAACTCGTGTATAAAAGATTAATAAATAAATTATGAGATGATGAAAGTTAATAACAAATTTGATTACGGTAGGTGACAGTAAGAACCCAAAGTTATTTTTTAAAATTTAACTCGAACAAATATATTCAATTCGATTCAAATTTTGTCTTACTTGACTCAATTCGAAAAAATTTCAAATCGAGCTACGATGATAAAATAGATTTCGTCAACTCGATTAACTTGAAATTTTTTCATTCAATTCGATCGAACGCTCACCCTATGTATACGTAAATCATTTAGAGTGCTTTTACCATCTAGAAAACAACTTCTAGAAGTAGTATATTGGTGTATCACATCCCATGTTATCTTAAGACAGCATTAGAATAGCTAGGAAGTTAAGGATGGTTACATAATTCCATGTATCGTAAGTTTGAGATCTTTTAGATGGGAGTGAGGAAGAAAGTAGATCAACATCCGGGTGCAAAAGTAAGGAGAGCAAGAATGTCACCTTAATTTTCTGAAACCAACCCAGAAACTTGTTAAGGAACCTCCTTCCTCCTTGTCTACTACCACTATTGTTATAATTGGTTTTATCTTCTCGTTTGGAAACATCACTCGAGGAAGCTGCTTGGCATTGGCTTGTGGGGCACATGATTAAGACTTTGCAATCTAATGATATAGCAATTCTTTGGCTTAACAAGACTTGATGGTTTTAAGGTAAGCATGTCATGCATTTATACTGAAACATGCATGGCAGACGTAGATTCAATTGAGGAGAGACCTTAATCTTTTCATATCATTTTTTGACCTTTTCGGTATCGAACATAGATTAGTCTGGTTCTTAGTTGTTTGGAACTTGTAAGTATTAGCATAAGAAAACAGAATTCATCGAATTGAGAACGAAAATAGAGCAGAACAAATTTGTCTTCTGGGGCAGTACAAAACACGATGCTCTATTAAAAATGAAGGAAATAACATACTTAAGAATAGCAGTTAGACCTAAAGCATGCCTTTTTGCTTCTAAATATGCCAAAAGATTACTTTGGACAGCCTATTGATTTGAGCTAAGCATTTAGTCATCATTTGGGTACCAAATGAAATATTCCTTTAATCCTGTAGTTTGGAAGTTCAGCCTTTTGACATTCAGAATGTTTTCACATAGTAAGTATAAAGCTGCACAAGAAGAAAAACACCCTTGCTTAGCTCAGTTGGTTCGTGTCTAGGGTTCGAATCCAACCCGTTTCCTTACCAAAAGAAAAACATTACAAAATGCATATATACTGTCCATTAGGAAAGGAACTGTCAATTTCATTACCATGCTTTCATCTTTATACAAATATTCCAACTTGTAAGAGTATTTTAAATTGAATGTATGACTTATTGTAAACTCCACCCTCTTATCACCTTGATACAGTAAGTTTAATGGTATTAAATATTTGTGTATACTTGCTTGCTGGCCATGTGACCGAAAAAGTAACTTATAATGAGTAGTTATTTTTTGCTGTGGAAAACTATGAGCTTTTAATAATGGTTAGTTTGATTTTCCACTGAAAGTTGTTTTCTTATGATTACCAAGGATGGCTACCATGTTTGATGCTATGCAAGGCAAATTTTAGTGCTTTTCATTTTATGTTTGCATTGAAAATGAATAAGATCTAATCTACAAGGATAAATTATGTTGAAAAGCTAAAGCTTTTATTTAATTGGAGAAATTAAATTCCATCTCCTCCAGTTTGGATGTTGGACGAAGTTTGCACAAATGGCAAAACAATACCCTAAATGACACGTGTCCTCCATGTGACTAAAAACCAAGAATACCCATCGTTTTACAGGCCAGTTTGTATTGTGGGCTGTGATGGCACCCTGAATTCCAATCCCACCATCTCTCCTTCTCAAACTTTGATCTCGTCATCAGTTGAACAAGTAAACACTCAATTTGGATACCGACGCTTTGGATCTTACATTTGTCTATGTCTTAATCGCCATATCATTTCTTTTTATGTACTCGACTCATCGTGCCAACCTTTTTCTCTTTTTTACTTTTTCTTTGACGTTTTGCCCGTGAATTCGCAAGATTTCACCTTTTTTCTTTTGAATGGTAAAGTGTAAAAAATCTTCACTCCTATTTCCCTTATATTATATTTTAATTATTTATATTTAAAATGTTACGTTTTAATTATTTACATTATTATTTTATTATAAAACAATAATAGAGTTTAATGGTACAGTGATCAGTTCATAACAAAATAATAATATAAGTGATCAAAATATAACAGTTTAAACATAAGTGACTAAAATATAATATGAGACAAACAAAAGTGATATTTTTATAGTTTACCCTTTAAAAAATTATACTACAATTATTTACTAAAATAGTTATGATATTGAACTTATTTTTTATTATTTAAAAAATTAATAACACAAGTAACTGCGATTAGTATAGACTATCTTAGGTTAAATTATGATTATAATCTTTTTACTATGTTTAGGTTTAAGATTCAGTTTGTATGTTTTAATTTAATATAATTTGGTTTGTTTACTTTCAAAATAATTAAAAAAATTAGAAATTTTATTTTAAGAAAACTCATACCAGTAATTTAATTAGAAAAAATAATAATGTTAAATTAAAATATAAAAATTATAATCACTAAAAAAAGGGAAAATAAATGGACACGTCTCATCTATTGACTTAATCAAGATTCGGTTTGGTAAGAAGAAAATTCAAATTGGATTAGATGATTGTTGAGTTAAATATGTGGTAAATCTATGTCTATCTCTTGAATTGAGTTTCTTAATTATTATTAAAAAGATTTAAATTTTTAATGTTTGATATAAAAATTGAGCTTATGTTGTACTTAGAGATGAGGCTAATCCAACAGTTTGACTTTTATTTCCATTTTTTATATAAAAATTGAATTTTGTTGTACAATTTAAACCTTAAATTATATCAGGAAAATAAAAATATGGTATACAGAAAACAATATAAAAGATAATTCATGATTGAACTCAAAAAAAATGACATCATAGGTAAAAGTACTGTTGAGTTTCTATATTGGTTTAACGGTGAAAAAACCCTTAAATTTTTTCAAAAAATTTAATTAAGCTCCTTGTTTCTTTTTTGCATTCATTTGGGTACTTAAACTTTTAAAATATATCAAAAGGGTCCTTAAATCTTTTCGAAAAAAAGCAATTAAATCCCTACATTTTTTTCACTCAATTGGGTACTTAAACTTTCAAAATGCATCAAAAAGACCGTCAAACTTTTTCAAAAGAAAAGCAATTAAGCCCTACTCTTATTAAAAATTATAAAAAATTAAAATCCACAAAAGCTATAAATATTATTAAATTTTAATAAAAAATTCAAATATTAAAAAATTATTAAAAATTAAAAAAATATAAAAATTTTAAAATTTTATAAAAATTGTAAAAATATATAAAATATATAGAAATATAAAAATTGTATAAAGTCGTAAGAAAATTATACAAAACGTAAAGAAATATAAATTTCGAAAAAAATTTATAATAATTATCGTACCAAAAGAAGCATTTTATAATTTTTCTATAACTTTTATTAATTTTTATTTTTTATCATTTTTCGCCACATATCCCACTGTGCTGCGACGCTTGATAAAAAAAATTAGGAGTCTTTTAATTTTTTATGATTTTTATAAATTTTTGTAATTTTTTTTACGATTTTTATAAAAAAATTCTAGTTTTAAAAATTGTTTAATTTTTTATTAAAAGTTAATAATTTTTCTATATTTTTTTTATTTTTTCTAATTTTTAATAAGAGCGGGGGCTTAATCGCATTTTTGAAAAAATTTGAGGGTCTTTTTTATGCATTTTAAAAGTTTAAGTATTCAATTGAATGAAAAAAATGGCTTAATTGTTTATTTTTTAAAGAAGTTTGAAGACTTTTTTTAATACATTTTAAAAATTCAAATATTCAATTGAGCGAAAAAAGAAACTGTGTTAATTACTCTTTTTTTTTTTAATTGAGGGATTTTTACATCCTAAACTTTCTATATTAAAAATTAAGATTTTATTTACTTAAAAAATAATAAATTAATTCATAAAAATTAGATAATGATGACGCTTTTAGTATGATTGTAATATTATTATTTATTATGGAATGAAAATTTATGTAAATCACAGAAACCCCACCCGCGTGTGAGGCTAGCTCTTCCCCTCCTTAAATATAAAGTCCTCCCTCGTGGAGGCTTCATGTATAAAACTCACATTTCTGGTTATACTTTAGAAAAAGGAATCTACTGCGTCTCCAAATGGCCCTTCGATCGTTAACCACCAGGAAAACCCTAACCTTGGCTCTCAACTCCACCAGGTTGGCTCAGTCTCGAGCCTTGCAGACCTTCTCGCTCCCCGATCTTCCGTACGACTATGGCGCACTCGAGCCCGCCATCAGTGGAGAGATCATGCAGCTCCATCACCAGAAGCATCACCAAACTTACATCACTAACTATAACAAGGCTTTGGAGCAGCTCCATGACGCTATACAGAAAGGTGATTCTTCCACCGTCGTTAAGTTGCAAAGTGCCATCAAGTTCAACGGCGGAGGTAATTTTTTGTTCTTTTTTATTTAATGCTTCAATTAAGTGACTGAGTTGCCGTTCAAAGATTGATAATTTGTGATTTTTCTTCAGACTCTGAAACTTGTGAGCAATGCCTCTTTTTAAGTTCCGCTAATTTACTTGCTTTTTGCTTACGGGAATTAAAGTGAATAGGATTTTGGATTAGTAAATGTTAAAAATATAATCTTTTGGAATAATAAAGATATCGAGTGTGTTTGATAATCAGAGTTTGGAGGTTTTTTTAGCTGATTTGGGTACAAATGTAGGATTGGTAGTCAAACCCTGTTTGGTGAGGTGAATAGAGCTTTTTGAGCTAAAACTTTCAAAACAAAAGACTCACAGATATGTACCATATATCTTAACTCTGACCATGTTTGCTTAAAAATTATTCGCTTTGCGAGATATATTTTCAATTTACTTTTGTAAAATGATTTTTTATACAACAAATTACGCTTATTGGCATAATTATCAGTAAGAATATAGTTTACAATTATATTGATACACTATTAATATTGAAATTTGCAAATAAGAAACTTAAGAAATTTTTTTTTTTTAATTTCAAAAGTATTCACTAATTAATTTCCTTAATAGATGTTTTAATTCATTGGTAATAGTGTTTTATTTCAATAATTTCGGCCAATAAAGTCTAAAGTATTATAAACAAATAAATACTTCACAATAAAATGTGCCATGCTCTTATTTGTTAGCTTTCAGCTCTTAGCTAAGTTTTACTAAACAACTTTTAAATAAACAGTTAATAGAATCAGTTGGTCAAACCAGTCACTACAATCAGCTATCAGCTAATTGTCAAACAGGGCCATCAATTTTATGGTTTAGAACAATTTTGATTAAAAAAATTTGTATTAGATACTAGCATAGCTCAATTTTGCTTGATGAATGATTCTTAGTAACTAGGATGCTTCTTTTTTTAGTCCTTTGTTTGCTATTATGCTGAATTCCGGTCATGTTGAATGGTTGTTATCTCATGCAGGTCATATCAACCACTCAATTTTTTGGAAGAATCTTGCCCCTATTCGTGTAAGTTCATATTTCAAAATTATATTTTTCAAATCTATCTTAGTAATATGTAATAAAGCTTGTTCTTTGGAATGGATTGCCGCTTACCTCATTCCATTTACATGACAGGAAGGAGGAGGTGAGCCTCCACATGGTTCTTTGGGTTGGGCCATTGATACCAACTTTGGTTCATTGGAATCATTGATTCAGAAGATGAATGCCGAGGGTGCTGCTTTGCAAGGCTCTGGTTGGGTGGTCAGTGATTTTGTTTGCTAAGGGTTCACTTGATTTTTTGTTTCCTTGGGCATCCAGTCATAAATGGTTTGCATCCGTATTTGCTTACTCTTACTTCTCTTGTTTGCTTACTTTTATTTTCTTGACAGTGGCTTGGACTGGACAAGGAGTTGAAGAAGCTTGTGGTCGAAACCACTGCAAATCAGGTATGCTTGCAATATTTAGTGTAAAGTGATTTATGAACAATTATGGGGCTTCTTGGTTTGTTCACTTGAATGTGAACCTACTTATTTCTGTGGCCTTGCTTATTCCGCTCCATTGGAAGACTTTAATAACCGAGAATATCTTATATGAGATTATGGCCTCCGGAAGTTATACTATGTAACAGGGTTGCCCGTTACCTTTCAGGCCTATGATGTGAGCTTTTTTAGAGAGGTCACCTCTACTTGGTTTCTATAAGTTGGAGTCTTGTGAAGCTTATACTCCCCTCTTAAAAGTTGCATATAAAAAAGCTATAAGTTGAGGTGAGAGGCATAATATGATTATGAAATCTTTGCTGCAGGATCCTCTTGTGACCAACGGGCCAAATTTAGTTCCCTTGCTTGGGATAGATGTTTGGGAGCATGCATATTATCTACAGGTAAATTTTCAAACTTTAGTTGTTTGTTAAAATATGAGCTCAAATGTAAATCAAAGATTAGCATATGACAATGCCAATGTAGGCTTGTTACATCAATGATCCTCTGCTTTGATTTCAGAATTTTTACTGTTATTTTAGTTTTTGGAAAAGAAAAAAAAATCTTGTTTTGTTGGTTACATTCAATAAACTGAAACTTCTGCCCTCTTGCATCTCAGAAAGATATTATGTTCACTTTATTCAGTTGCTTGAATAAGCTTATGAGAGCACCATATATTTGCCAATGGCTTGAGTGTAAGAGAATTTGAGTCATATATCTTTACTCTCTTTATATATCACTACGGAGTGTACATGAGGGAGGGGTTGAAAAAATAATTGTATAATTTATTCAACCATCTTTTATAAACATGGTATTCTTTGATATCCTGGTGTACTTTTTCTTATGTGTCCCTTTGATATATGTTTTTATGGTGCAGTACAAGAACGTTAGACCAGATTACTTGAAGAACGTATGGAAGGTCATAAATTGGAAATATGCAAGTGAAGTGTACGAGAAAGAAAGTGCTTGAGGTTTGATGTAGAGAATTAAGAGGCAACTTGTCGGATGCTGTATGGCAAAGAGAATAACAAGTAGTGTATGTGCTGTATGAAAGTTAATAAATATTAAGCTTTATGCTTAAAAATTAGAAGGCGTCTTGTACCACTGGTGAATTACATTTACCCTTGAGTGACCCTTGCTTTTGGGTTTTTCTTTATTCTCCTTTCCGAGGCTGATCAAGAGCATTGAATGAATGGTTATTTCTTTGTTTTTCTTGGTAATTATCCTAGTTTGCAGTTCATAAAACCGATGATGAACTGCCTTTGATCCTCTTTGACCCTAATAATTTTTCTTTTTTATAGATACAAATGAGATATAAAGCACAGGAATTTCCAAAAGGAACCTGAACTTTGGGTGTTCGGTTCTGATAAAAAGGCCCTCAGCCCATAGAAACCCTGTGGAAAAGTATAAACCTTAGCCTATAAATTGGATTTTGACACCAATAGGTGTAGAGGGACAAGCACAACACTATTGAACTTTGGTATATTTGATCAATGTGTCGGTAATTTTTTTTAAATTAATTCAAATTAATATTCTCAAGTTTAAACAAATTTGTTAATTCTAAAAATCAGATCAAACTGGACATAAATTAATTAATTTTTTTTTAATTTGAGAGAGTTGATAAGTATTTCGAATAAAATAAAAGTTAATTGAGTTAAATAAAAAGGCTATGAATTTTAATTAAAATTAATTATATAAAGTTTTTTCTAAATAAACAAATACAAAAGTAAATATTTATACAATTATCTATGACGCAAGGCAAATGCATCTTTCTACTACATGCTAGATTCCATCGTGATGGAGCTTGGAGTGGATCTTCCTCTTTACCTCAATCTTTGTTCACTTCAAACCCCATGATAAAAAAAATAAAACTCATCACTCAGTGCATATTGTTGCACCGGATGGATGCAATAAGACGTGCAAAAGTTCCTCGAAACTCTAAATGCTTGTGTAAACTTTGGCCAATTTCTTAACGTGTTCATGATTGACATCCTTGTCAAAGAACAAAATGTGCATGATAGACCGAATCAATTGCTTAAGTGATAAAAGGATACAGACGCGCTTGGGTAATAGGTGGCGCAAATTCAATCAATCCAACAGGTTCTGTAACTCAGAGAATGCCACTGTCAATCTATATTTGTGATGCTTCAAAATTGTTATATTGGATAATCTCACAGCTAATGACATGCATGTCCGAAATAGAATAACACATTTACCAATCAAAGAAACCATGTACATGTCATTTCATGCCATCCCAACCAAAGTTTTACCTAATCAAGCATTTCCCTACCACATAAAACTCATCCATATGTATTTCATTCCATCATATATATATATATCTACATCCCAACACATGTCAAACTCAATATCACATTCAAATCTCTATACCAAGCCATGATCAACCATACTTCTAACCAACAAGCGTACAACTTCTATATAAACTTAAACATACCATTTGTAAAGAACACTTATATACATAAACAAGTTATCCCTATTACATGCCACAAAATCGAATTATAATGGTTTCAAAGTCTACCAAAAGATGGTTGGATAGTGTGATCTTTAAGCTGATCTGATCGTCTGATTCCACAAAATAAAATCTACAAAGAAACAAGAAAATAACACGAATAAACTTCAATAGAGCTTAGTAAGTTCATAGGTTGAAAATGATAAAGCATACCTTATGTCACATTTATAAATTTACAAGACAATTAACTAACATTCAATCTTGTCATCACAACCGTGTCAATAGGTAAGTTTCGTATCCACAAATCATATATCCATCCAAGCTAACAAGATCATTTCATGTCAAGTTACTAAATAATATCCATAAGCATATGCAAATATATTTTGAAGACATCAACAAGACGTTATCATCAAGTCTCAATACAAATCATTTTATCGTTTAACAAACACAATTCTGCCCGATAAACGAATATAAACAGATATGGATACGCAGTTATTCACCCAAGACACGCCAAAATGCTCAACCGAGCTAATCTAACCAAGAACACACTTGGGCACCAAGTGCTTAGCCCGTAGACTAACATCCCTCTAAAAACACGCCTAGGCACAACTGCTAAGCCCGTAGGCTAACATCCCTTTAAAAGCATACCTAGGCACTAAGTGCTAAGCTCATAGGCTTTACATCTGCCCCCAGAACCATTCTAGGATCACTGTAAATATAACTCAGTAATTCGCAACAAATGTTGAATTCCATATACTCAGTGAATAATAACATGTCATATATCATCATCTCATCACAAATCAATCCCATACAGTACGCAAAATAAACTATTGGTATGCCAATTGTATTCTATCCTATGTTCATTTGAGCTCGATACATATAAATGTATAACACTTTCCATATCAACACATTTTTCTATCAATTCAATCGTAACATTTCAATTTATAACCAATGTCGCCAATATATAGAATTTCAATAATAGCATTACTAAATTATACAAAATAATATCGTATGAACTGACCAGGGCTAAACAGCAGAGTTAGCAATATTAAGGACTAGTCATCAATTTTCTCTTTTCCATGATTATCTACCGATTCTTGATCTATATAGTAATTTATTTCAATTTATCAACCTCAGTTATCTTATAACATGTAATTTAATGCATATTAACTCCTATTATCATTTTTCATCCCTAAAGTTTTACACTTCATTCAATTTAGTCCCTAAAATCGAAACAAGTTTATTTTCACAATTAATCCCTATCCCTAACCCTAAGTGCCAAATTCATAACCATCCTTATACAACCTTCTAATTCTAAAATTTTACGAGAAAACGAAACAAATTTCAATATTTTATCATTTTAGTCCCTAAACTCAAAACTATTTAAAATCACTTTACAAATTAGTCCAAATTCATCCTCAACCTTCAAACTAAACCATTAACAACTAAAAAGCTTCAAGAATATCAATGGCAAGTTTTTAAAACTTTGACAGTACTTCAAAATAGTCCGTGGGCTAACTAAATTAAGTTATAACAATCTCAAAAATATAAAATTCATGAAAAACGAGTGAAAATGAACCTACATGCAAAGATATCCACAAGGCCGAAGCTTCCAAGGTTTAAAAATGGTGAAATCGGTTGGAACATTAGAGAATGAAGAAGATTGTTTAATTGTTTTGTTTATATTAACATATTTAACTATTTACTAAATTACCCTTAAATTTAACGTTCAATTTCATTAACCAAAGGCATCAACCGTCCACTATTAATAATATTATGGCTAAATTTCCATTTAAAACCATCCCCTTATACATTTATTCTCAATTTGCACTAAACACTAATAGCAATTGACTTTTAAAATTTTATGATTTAATTCTTTTTCTTTAATTACTTAATCAAACATTAAAATAACGAACCAAATTTTAATATGACACTAATGACCTTATAAATATTAAATCAAATAATATCTATGGACACACGCCGGAATCATGATCCCGAAACCACTAAAAAATAGTTGTGACAGCAAACAATTATAATAAATATAATTATATTCATTTATGATAATAATGGTATTAATTAAATACAATTATACAAATAAATTGCTTGTTCATATGCATGTAGAATGATTTCTCATCAAATCCAAGTAAGGTTTATATAATAATTGTATGGTCCAAGGTACTCCAAAGCTATTCAAATATTAAATGTAGGACATATTATAAATATTTATAATTTAGTGTGTTCTAATATATTAATTATGGTAACAGTTTTACATTGTTGATAAAGGGACATTATATGGCTAGGAAGGGACGAGGGCAACAAATAGTATCTGCATCATATACCAGTAGACATCAATCATAAATTTCATCGATTTCTATTTGCGTTGTCTTTGAAATTACCTAGTAGAGAAAAGTCATAATTGCAAACCCCTAATCAAATGGAAGTTTGTCAATAAATGGATATGCATTAGCAATCCTTTGATTATGTGTAGTATGTAAGCTTTGGCATATCGATTGAGGTCTTTACCATTTGTACCGGTAACTAATGTCTCCTCAATTAGTGTTTCCTACTATGTAAACTTCACCCAACACCTTTCAATATCTTTCTTATTTTAAGATTTTGCACTCGATAATGTGGACAGTACTGGCCATGGATCAAAGGCAAGGAAAACATGCGAGTAAAGTTACATTTTTCAATGTTAAAGTCACTTTACTGCAAGGAAAATGAAAAGTACGGATCTCTAACTTCTATCATTCAACTAAGGCAACAAACAACTTTCCCAAGCAATGAAAGTTGGGTACCTAAGATACCTATTTAAATCTTATGTTTTTTAAATAATCTATAATTCAATCATATTTAAGGATTTTAAAACTTCAGATTATTTGAGATCAAATAATTTATTTTTTATCTTATTAATAATTGAGAAAATAATTAATAATTAGTTTTTATTTATTACAATATTAAATTTTAATAATAACAAAGTTACAAAATCTCATCACACAAGATTTTACCATGCTTATGCAATATGCTAACTTGTGATCCTATAGCCTTAATAGACCCGTTTTACCATGGATAGAAATTAAGATTAGGAAAGAGAGCTTGAGAGTTAAGAGTGCTTAGGAGAGGAGAGAAGGAGAGAACTTAGGATTGGATTTTAGTGTTAAAAAAAAAAAAAAAAAGGTGAGGAGAGTATTTGTAAGATGTATTTGCCCAATCATCCAAATTTAATTTAAAGGAACATCGATACTCATGAATGCCAAAATTCATGGTATTAAATTCAAGTAATTGGACTTGCGAGCAATCAATCTTAAATCAATATATTTGACATGATCTTTACACACCTAACTTTCAAGATTAAAAAATTACATTTTTATTAAAAAGTGCACTTTAATAAATAATTTCAAAACAACAATATTTATATAAAAAAATTGATTGAACGACTCTCGAAAAGAAAATAAAAATAAGATAAATAACTCAAATTTTTGAGGTACAATATAATTTTTAAAGAGTAATTCAAATTACGATTTGATCAATAAACTTTAAAAAATTACTATATAATTTTTAATGTTATTGATTTATTATGTTATAGTCACTAAGCTATTACCTACCACTAACTGTGTAACAAAAAGTTTATGTGGCCTTTAACAATGTTTTTTTTTTTCGCCTTCCTTCGTTTCAAGTGAACTTTTTTTTTTTCTTTCTATTTTGTTCTCACTTTATTTTTCACTCTTCTTGTCCTTATCGTTCTCATGGTCTCCATTTCTCTTCTTCTCATAACCATTTTCAACCTCTTTCTCTTCCAAGAAGCTACCCTACACTCTTCTTCGATTACCAAATATTGTCATTATTTCCTATGGAAGCTGATAATGCTAATAAAAAAAATGTGTTCGTATTGATCATATGTAGTGATGAAAATAATACCAATATCTTGCAATGGAAGAAAAGTGTAGGAAATTTTTGAAGAAAGAGAAGAGGTTGAAGAAGGCTTTGAGAATAAGAAGAGAGAGAGACCACTTGAAAAGGATGGAAAAAACATTAAGAAGATACTATTAACGATCACACTAGCTTGTCGTTACACAATTAACGTCTCAGTGACCATAACGTAACAAATTAAAAACACTAGTGATCCCATAATAATTTTTTTAAAAAATTTAGTGACCAAAATGTAATTCAAACCATATATTAGTGACTAAACTTGTAAATTTTTCCTTTTTTCAATAAGTGAAAAATTAGGGCTTCACGAGACAAACTCGCCGTGCTATAAAAACATCTTTCCGCCCCCAAACCTTGCCCTTTCTTTACAAGCCAAAACCCTGGTTGTTAGCGAGCAGAAGCAAAGAGCATCCAAAAAACACCTTAACCTCTAGCCATGGTCTGTTCTTGATTTCATCTTTATTGTTTGCTTCTGGCTCTTTATCAAAATTTAATATTTTTTCACTAATTTGATCACTTTGATTGGATCTTTATTGCTTTGTAGACATTCAAGCGTAGGAATGGTGGCCGAAACAAACATGGCCGTGGCCATGTCAAGTTCATCCGCTGCTCTAACTGTGGCAAATGTTGCCCTAAGGTACTTCACATATGGTTTTCTTACCTGGGTCTTTGGGTTTTTATTATGATTTATTTCACACATATATTGTTATCTTATTCTTTTCCCTTTTGTTTCGAATGACTAAAGGATAAGTCAATCAAGAGGTTTCTTGTGAGGAACATCGTGGAGCAAGCTGCTGTCAGGGATGTCCAGGAAGCCTGCGTCTATGACAGTAATTCCTCATTTAATGCCTCTTATAAAACCAAAATTTCTGATTTTGTTGTTTATTTGTGGATTTATTATTTGGTTGATGTTATGTAGCGTACACTCTGCCCAAGCTGTATGTGAAGATGCAATACTGTGTTTCGTGTGCGATCCATTCCCACGTTGTGAGGGTCCGATCCCGCACTGACAGGAGGAAACGTGACCCACCTCAGCGCTTCATTAGACGCAGGGTACATCTTATAATCCCTGATATCATGCTTTTCACTGTCAATGATCTATTTTGTTATGTGAATGGAATGTGGTTCCTCTCCCCTTGCTTGAGTTGTTTATCATTAGTGTAAGGTTTTTAATGGAATTTGAGCTAATGAACTCCTTATAGATTTTGTAACCTATGAATTATATAGATTGAGAAAACGGTCTTTTGGAAAATCTTCAGGGACTGCTAGTCTGCCCTTTGAGCAGAAGTTTCCATGGCTTTAGGGATGAATTAGTCCCTAATACCTAATAGCCATCTGCCTTAATTGGTTGCTTATGATCATTTTGGGATGGAAAATGTCTGAATATAAAATAACTGATATATGGAAGTCATCCACGGGACTGGTAGAACTTTGTCTTTGCTGATTTTTGTCATCAGCTATCATTAGAATGATTCTATCTGCTATGTTTATAAAGATGCTATTCTTTAGGGACTCATGTCTGCCCCTTTTGCAGAACTCTCTAAATGCTTTAGGGATGAAGAAGTCCCTTAAACTCAATATCCATCTAAATCACTTTGTCAGTGGCCTTTTTTGGTGCCGTATTGATCATTACCGGATGGAAAATTCCTTAGAATTAAGATAATTTATGTGGACTGGAGCTCATAGAGACCAAAGGGATTGTAGAATTTAGCTACACCTGCAACTTAGAGATCCCTACTTTTCTGATTGTGATCCATGCTTTGCAGATTTCAAGGGAGTGGTCTGGCACCTTTTGCTGAAATTTTATTTGCTTTTGGGATGGACTGTTACCTCATGTTAAATATCCATCTAAGTCACTTTATCAGTTGTCATTTTGATGGCACGCTGATCATCATAAGATAGTTTCCAATAGATTATGCATGGCGGATTACGCAGGTAGCTATAGGTGTTGGGATTTTAGCAGTCATTTGGGTATAGCATACTTAATTCTCTGAGGAATATTTTTTCAATAATGAGGAATAATGTATTTGCTAAGAAAAATTTAATTGCACTACACAATGTATGGTTTGATGGTCTCAGGGTTGTTGAAATGTATGTTCGATTTCTTTTTCCTCTTCTTTCAGAAGCTTTCGTTAATTGTTTGTGATTTCAAATCTTTTCAGGATGATATGCCAAAGCCTGGTCAGCCTGGTCAGGCTCCTCGTCCTGGTGTTGCGGCTCCTGCTCGTGCATAAGGCTCTTGAAGTTTAAGATGAATTTGTATTTCTTGTTTTGCTTTGAGATATGGTTGCTTGAATTTTGAGAACTTGGATCATGTAGGGAGTTTTTTTTGTTTTAAAGTTCGATACTTTGTTAAATCTGGAAGCCATTGAGTGGTTGAGAAATACTAGTTGGAACTTGGAATTTCATAATTTCTGTTTAGTAAAATGGTATTATATAATTTTATTTCAAGATGTAGTGTAGGAATCAAAGAGCATCAGACTGAAATTCTTTAACTCTTTAGAAAGACTTTCATTCTGACATATAACACGCAAAAAACTTGGTTAGATGTGATGTATTCTTGACCCAAGCAATTTAAGGATGGCTTAAATCTTTAGATTCAACAGATTCCGGTGTGATTGATTGTCAGCTAAAACTCGAGTACCCCCAACTCTCCATTACTTGTACACGCTTGAATCCCATCTCTAACCAAGCGAGCGGCAAAATCTGTACCAAGACTCAAACAAGCTAGAACAACTCTATCCATCTGACTAGAAATGTCTGGTTGTTAAAAGCCGAGTTGCAATGTGCTTTTCTTCTTCAATTGAGTAGAACAGCAGGTAGGGGAACTGGGAGCAGCTTCTGTGCCCTAGCTGTTACAGACTTAAGGTTAATGCCTTCAAAGCTTGTAATTCTTAGCACCCATGTATTTTCCTGGCAATCCTGATGCATCCTGCCATTGGACAGTCTGTCTTGATCGCATTGTGGGCAATGTGTGATCTACTTGCTGCATACCCCTCCTGCAACATAAGCAACACTGTCACTTCATTGCTGGTTTTGAGCCATGACACAAACATCCTCATATTCCTAGAATCATTTATTTTTTCTTCTATCTGAAGGAACTCAACAGCTTGGGAATATTGGATCAAGTATTCAGCTAAACAGTAAGCAGTCTTCCTAGTCATTCTAAACTAACCCTATCTTTATCCTGATTTCTTTTTTTCTGCTAAACCCTCCTTGTCTTTAAGCAAGTCATTCTAGGTCCCCATGATTTTCTTATGTCTACAAGAGCAAAACACATCCTTTTCTACGTAATTGCAGTTCAATGCTTCTGAGTAGAGAAGCACACAGAAGTAGAATACCTTGTGAAGGCTGCTCATGATAGTACTAATGGAAGGAGTATTTGTTTGTGCACGACTAGCCACCTGATAAAGTTGAAGCGAAAATCATTACCTTGGCATCAGCCAATTCAAGTATAAGAGCAAATGTTTTGGGGGGAAAAACCATGGGAGGGACCTCATCCAGTTTGATATATCCAAATGGTAGTCTGGGGTCACTTTCTTCCAACATCCGTTTCAGCAGCTTTTCTAGACCAGTCCCTGCATCTTTGCCCACCCACCCCCACTGCTCAGCCAAATTTAACATTTCCATGATATAAGCACCACTATGAAGAGGTCCTGTCCACAAAGGGCCTGATACAACAAGTGATGCAGCATCCTAAAAAAATTGACAGCAAATTTAGCATAAGCCTGTATCCCCTCCAGTTGCAAAAGCAGAAACAATGCTTAACATGGGTATAGAATAAGCATTTTTTGACATTGCAGAGAGTAAGGGAAGCTTTCATGACTTGGAATAAAAACAGAAAAAATGCAGGAAAGCACAAAACCAAAGTTAAATGCACACACATCATGAAACGAAATTATACTTTTGTTGAATTATTGCAAGGACATCTGATTTGACCAAGTGCATCCCATGAAATTGCTTGAGAATTTCCACAGCGATTGCAGTAGCAGATGAAACCATAATCCCTATCATTAATATGAAAACATCAAATCAGCACTAAAAGACGACTAAAAAGGTACAGATTTTATATATATATATATATATATATATATCACCTCTTCTCAGGTAGCTTCCCTCGATTCATTCGGAGCAAGACTCTGAAAACAGGTCCATGGTAAGAGTAGTATGAAAAAAGTGGGGTAACACGATAGCCTAGAACAGAAGCCTCCCTCACAGCACCACCTATAAGGATTCGCAAACCAAGCTCGTTTGCGTACGGCATTGGACGAACATATGCTCCAAATGCTGATAATGAACTATATATATATACACCCATAAAGAGCAATAATTAGCTGTCGGAGACAATTAAAACAGAAAGTATCCAATGTCATGGTTACCTATGATTCCTAATCCGATTCATTAGGGAGCACATAAGGACTTCAAAGACTATTATACATCACTATTTAAGCAGCTATCGAAACTTATATTTGATGCATAGCAAAATCAGTGAGAACAGGGCACTGAATCGAAAAATAATTCATTAAAAAAAATCATTAGCATGAGTCCACAGACAACTGTTAATATGCAAGGACATCAGCAGTTGCAAACATCCATTGGAGCAAACCATGAAATGAAACTATTCAATTTGGTTCTGCTATAGCAATAGCAGAAATAAAACCAATCAAGACATGACGAGAGACAGTAGCAACAGAAATGCCATGACAGACCAAAACTTCAATTATTAGTTAAATTGTTTGAAATTGAAAAGTGGCAACCAAAATTGCAAGAGAAAAAACAATGGAGGTTAAAAAAAGAAAACTTACTGAAAAGGGCGGTGACCGCCTGATGAATACCCATCAGTGGAAGTAACATAAACCAATCCATCAAGTTTCAAACTGCTAAACGCAGCCCTTAAAAAGAAAGACGAATCACTCCCAAACGAATCTAAGTCAATATAATCAAAATAATCCCTTTGCAAATAACAATCCGTTAAAATCCGATTGGCTTCGCAATGCGTCACTGCCCATCTCTTTTTTTCCCCTTCCAACCTCTCGACTTGTGCTAAATTATCCAAAATAACCCTCCTGTGGCTCTCGTTTGCGTCGTTGGCTAACACGAAATCGGCTTTGGATTCGACGAGGTAGCGAAGTGACCGGATTCCGCAGCCGCACATTGCATCGAGGACTCTTAATTGGCCTTTGGATTGCTTGTAGAGTGCAGCTGAAAGGACCCCGAGGTCTCGGCCGGTGGCGCTTTCGTGGCGGAAAAAGGTGTCGCCGATGTCGAAAAGGATACCCCTTTCGGTTATTTGATTGGGTTGACAGCAAGTTGTGGAGTTAACGTATGAGGATGGAGATGAGATTGAGGGTTTTTTGGGGATTAGAAAGGACCTGGGATTGAAGGGGGAAGGGGATAGGGTTTTAGGATTGAGAGCGAGCATGGCGGGAAAATGTTGGGCAGGAATGATTCTTAGTTGGGTTTTCTTTTAATTTAATCCCTACATTTCATGGGATAAGTGCCACTGCCACGCCAGCTTCCATCAACATTTCTAGACGTTGCAGACCATATCAATATCATCATCATTTACTTCCCTGCCTTCCAATAGGATTTTTAATAAATCTAGATTATGATTTAATAAAATATATTTAATTTATTAATTTTAAAAATTAATCGAGAATATAAAATAACATTTTAAAAGTAACTAAAAACAATATCTAGTAAAATATATATTAAGTAATTAGATAAAATAATTTGTATCACAATTTCATCCGTAAAAAATCATTATATTACTTTTTACATAATATTTAAAATTAAATAATAACTAAACTTATCAAATAATAATAATAAAATTTTAGTGATGGAAACAAAACTCTAAAATATGATTTATTAATCTAAAATAGTAAGTGTACATTAATATAGATTCAAAGTATAAATTAAGTATTAAATGAAAATATTATGAATAACAAAATAATTATAATTATTAATAAACTATTCATTTTAGATAAAAGGAATAAATTTATCTCATAAATATCTATACTTAAAATATACATATTGATAAAATATTTACTAAGTAAATTCCAATGAGATAAAAACTTTGTGAAGAAAAAGAGTGCATATTAAAAATGTGTCAAAAAAATCTAGTGAAACAAAGAAATAAGGGCCTAACATGTGTTTTACTCCCTCCGTAATAACATCACTTAGTATCCCTAAATCAATGGATTCTAATTTTATATGCTAATCTCATTACAACGAATTTTTCAACATCTATATGATCATTCTTCTACAAATTATGCATGAAGAAAAACTTGGAAAAAATAACTTTCCTTCAACTTCTTTTAATACCTCATTCTTTCAGCTAACCCATAAATTTATCTTCATGCACGATAATTAGATTTTTTGTTTATCAAGATAGGTCACATATTTTGTGCAATATCATATCAAGTTGTACGAAACACTCCAAAATTTTAACATTATAATTCACGCCATATTGGAAATTAAGAAGCATCATATTAAAGATAAAAGATGAAGTCTAACATATTTTAAAACACTTCATCCGTTGCTTGAGTGTAAGTTCCAAACATAAATTCTTTCTCTTCATATATTTTGGAAAAGAATATAAAAGCTTATAAATTATTTGCAAACACATAAAATTGAGCATCTTGTGTCACTATCTTATACCCTTTCAAGAGTAGCTCTAATACCATAAAAAGAATGAATAAATATATGAGATGAATACTTAAGTTTATTCATTTGAAAATGAGGTCTTTACAAAGAAAGATACCTTATCCATATACATAAAAATCTCAACAAACAATAAACGAAGAGATATCCTAGCTAATTTAAATTACAAAGAAACTAAAATAATTAAAATAAATTAAATTTAAATAAAACACAACTAGAGTAAGTTCAAAGTAACACATATCCATCTAAGATAATGCATCTTCTATTACTTACAAGTTACAAACGACAAATTGTAAGTTGATAACTCACATATGATTAGTTTTATAGATGTATCTACTAGAATCATATCAAAACATCCACTTGATGGATAAATGAACCCATATTCATTTAAAAAATGTAATAGATTTAATATCTTTTTTTTTTTGTGTGTGCGTGTGTGTGTGAAAAAGACTAACTACATTAGAGAACCCTAATCCTACTAAGACCTACCTACTTAACCTAATACTTCTCCTAATAATTGTCTTGAATCTCCATTGGAACTTTTAGATAGGACCCATGTTTGGGTTTTGATATGTACTGTCTTGCCCAACTTACTAATATCTTAATGATTTACATTATGCTCCATACTAAGCCTTGAAAAACGAATAAGCTCTTATTTTTCTATAGTCGCCAAGTTATCAAGCCAAAGAGAGTAGCCCAAGGGGCCTTTGCTCTTGTCAGCCACCCCTTAATTAATATCAATTTTAGCTAATGAAGTTCTAATAATCTATATTCTTTAAGGACAGTCAACACATTAGAATTCTTTAAAGTCAAGAATATACTAGTTATTTATAGATATTCATGTAAATTCTCAAATCTTTTCACAACATTGTTGATCAAGATGGTTTAAATAATCATGTCAAACAATTAAAATATTTGTAGTAAACTTTTGATTTAACAATTAAAATATTTGTAGTAAACTTTTGATTTACTCTTGCATGTAACTCCATAATATTAATAAGTGCTTAAAAGTTAGACCAGAGTAGAGGACAAGGTAGGTGAATTTTTCAATACAAATTTCTTACCCAATATAATAATGTAATAAATAGGTATCAAATTTTTACTCCTTCAAAGTCTCAATATGACATTAATTTTAAAAGTTAAGAAATTTTTTGAGACTAACAAAAATATAATGCATTAACTATCACAAATTTTATTCTCTCGAATATTGATATATTAGCTCATTTGTTACTTTCAACTAATTTTGTACTTCTAAATATTTTATCAATATTGCCTTGTTTCATTATGAAACAAGAAAAATACTTTCTATCCATAAAATATGTTGCATTTTATGTTGGAGATAGGGCTAAGTAAGAAAAACCGACAATCAACCCGAATTGAGGTATTTGAATGATTTATGGAATGTAAATTTAAAAATCGTGATTACTCGAAATTGAATCGAATTTTATTTTTATTTAATATATAAATTTTTTTATTTTTATGATATAAAAATAAATGTTTTATGTTTAAAATAGTGAAATGATTGAAAAGTTTTTGAAAATTTATTTTTTTAAAAATATATATAAATTTTTTTTTGAAATTTTGTCATATAATATTCAAATGATTTAAAGTAAATTTCATTTTATTAAAATAAGTGTATAAAATAAAATAAAAATAAAAAATCGAATCTAACCAAATCAATATCATCGTACAATAAAACTGTTGTAGGCATATGATGAGTCCACGTTGAGACGGTATTAGCCTGTAGAAATCACGGGCCGAGTTGAGTTATTTTGGTGACGTTTAGGCTTACTTGAAACTGGAGATATAAAAGACAACCATTTTAGTGGAAAGTTGCCACTCAAACTCAACTAGTAAATTGGACTACTTGCCAGTCAAACCATCTACATTACCCTAAACCCTAACCTAATTCTATGACACAAATTAATAGAGTGGATACATGATTTTTTTCCCTATAGGTCAAAATAAAGTTTGATCCATTTTAAATGACCTAATTTAAAAGGTAGTTGGAATTTAATTGCTTTTATGTTTTTCTTTTTCTTTTTGATCTGTTCAACCATAAGAAATGGCATGAGTAATTGTTAAAGAGGAGCTGACACTAATCAATATTTCTTTAATAAAGCCAGATTTACCTGACTACCTTAATATGACATTTTATATACAAATCCATTAATAACTTCTTGAGTAAAATATCACTACTATTTGTATTTTGGTCATCATACGTAACCCCAAATTATTGGATTTCAATTATAATTGACAAAAATTATCTTTATTAACATTTGATGACACCATTGTTGATTCAATTTGAAATATAAATATTAGCCAATAAAGATAATTTTGTGTATCAGATAATATATTTTAAGCTAATTGGTATCAGATTCGAGGTTGAATTTTGTGTGTGAAAGTTCCTCTGATTATACAATTTATAACGCTGAGAATTCATTAGAAATGGGTAGAATAATCGATAAAAAAAAAAAAAACCAAGAACTCGTATATTAGACCCTATAATTCTGTAATCATTATATACAAATTTCTCACTGTAGTATAGACACTAACTTATCCAAAAACTCAGCAACCAGAAAGGAAAAAAATCAAAATCAAAATGAATACAAAATAACTAATATTATAGGAGAGAGCATGTGGGACACTGAAGCTTTGACTTTGAATCGATCTGCCATGGTTGAACTAGGTCTTGATGTCGTTGCTTCCTTTGCTAGGTCCAGACGACGGTACATGTCCGCCCTTGGGAAGCATGGTGAGGAACGAGGGTCCATACTTGCCGGCAGGTTTTTGAGATGGAGACCTCCTCATAACCCCGACATGGAAGTTCTTGAATGGAACCATATGGTCACATGGCAGAGCCTGGTGGGGTTTGTCGGAAGGAAGAGCAAGGTTCAAGGTGGGTTGTGTAGCTGAAAGAAGCCTAGCCGAAGAAAGTGATGAATTAGATAACAAGATGAAGAAGAAGAAGACGGATGAGATGAGGTGAGAATTGTGGGTTTTGTTGGAGGCCGCCATGAATGGGTTTTAGAAGGAGGATTTGTGAGGTTTGGACGAAGAAGAGGATTATAATTTTATTTATATAAATAGAGAGGGGGAAAGGAAATCGTTGTTTGTGTGGTGTGTGGAGTTGACGAAAGTCCAGTTGGGGGGGGGGGGGTTAAATTCATGAAACTGTAAGAAAAATGCGACTTCACGCGCTGATTACACACGCTACTACATTGACTTAATAATATTCTTCTTAATTAATTTCACTTACCCTTTTTTTTTATTCGAGATTTAGGTTTGAATTTATGGTTTATGATACCATTTTTCACACAAATGAATAGATTATGGCATCTTTCAGTATTAGTCACGTCTGAAAGTGGTGACTGTATATCTTAGGTTTATTATATCTTAGTTTTAAACAGGATTATTATAAAATACTCTTTTTTTTTTTTTTTTAATTTTGAAAGCGAAATTTAAAGACTGTAACAACTTTTTTATATTTGTATAATTTCCCCGTTTCACACCAACAGCTCCAAACCTTCAAAATAATAAAAAATAAATTATGACTTTTAAATATTTTTGATAAATTTTTAATTATTTTTATATAAAATTTTCTGTAACTTTTTGTATAATTATTTTAATAAATTTGTATAATTATTTATTTTTAATTAATTTTTTAGTAAATTACAATAATAGGATAAATTCTAAACAACGACTAGCACAACTGGAATTCAAATTATATTTGAGACAATAAATACGTTCGATCATCATACCAGCATATGAGATTTTATTTTATTTTTTCACATTTAAGTCATGAGAATACATTATTGTTAAAAATTATTGGATTAAGAAGAAGTTGGTCAATAATATTATTAGTATTTGAAGTAAACACGACAAGGGGTAAATGGGACAATAATGTAGTCAAACAAAGAAAGTTACAGGTATTAGTCTAATACACCCCCACCTAATTGCGGGGTATATGGCCAGTGGCGTTGTCAATCGGGTCAATTTACACAATTTATTTTTTCTAATCTATATCTTTTATTATCTTACCGACGGCTTAAATTATTTTGATTTGAATTAATTTAGCAATGAATTAATTTGTATTTGCATCAATTTTGATAATAATTCTAGCTAATTAAGTTTTAATTCAATTAATATGAATATTATCGCTAATGTAGGAAAATGTGATATTGAATATATTGAAGCGTATTTATCTTCGTATTTATGAATTAAAAAAACTATGAATAATCTTAAATATTATATAAAAATATATAAAAATAAAATCTATAATAAAATTGTTTAAAATTAAAAAGTAGAGAATAAAAGTGAGAAATTCGTGGGGGTTTGAGAACGTAAAGAAATTCGGTCCACAATTGGAGTTCCTATAGTCAGTCAGGCGTTGAATACAAACTTGTTTCCCACGTTACCCGACCTCCTCTTCGTTCCTTTAACTTGCCTTACCCCACATTTAATTTAAGTGATATTTAATATTATAAAATATAATTTTCAAATATTTTTAAATAATTTAATGTATATACAATAGCAAGGTTTTCTTGTAAATCTATAAATTTTTAAATTTTAAATAATATGACACTATCTTTCAAAAATAAATTACAACCTAACACCTCATCAAATTCAATGATTTTATACCTTGTTTGATTACGAACTAATTTGCTAATGTTTGCTTAATAATTCCTTTGTTTTGGGTGATGTGAGAAATCATCAACTCTAATAAGAAACAATTAAACTCTTTTTTTTTACTATAATAAAAATAATTTATTAAAGAATATTTTACAGTGAATTTAAAAATATGTTAAGTGTCTTTTTTAATTATTTAATTATTATTTTATTACATCTTAAAAATAAGTGACATCAACCCAAACCCACTTGTAGACAATAATTCATTTATTAAAAGTATTACATACTTATTCATTTTGATTATTTGACATATATTTTTAATGATGAAATTTGACTTTAGAATTTTTTTTATTATCATATATGTACTTTTTGATACAATACTTAGAATAATCCCTCCTCAAACCTTAAATAAGATAATAATGCGTTTCAGTATATTTGAACCCATGTCTTCTTATACTGACAACAACACTAACATCAGTCGAACTAATTGATCGAAGACTTTAGAAATGTTGAATTCCTAATTTAGTATACAAGTACAAAATATAAGCAGTTCTAAATTAATATTCATTTATATCAATATTCACATTCCTAAAAAAATTAAGGTAAAATATTTCATTCATTTTTTATGAACATTTTATTAAACGAAAATGTTGTGTTTCCCTTTTCAAATTAAGCATCTATACGTGATTACAAATTTATACAACAATGAAGAACTTTGATGAAAGCTCTCCTTTTTTCTTTTTCTATTTTTACCTGAATAGTTTGTGGTCAAATTTCATCTTTAATCCCTTTACTTTTTTGAGATTATATAAGAAAGGTTAAATTTCAATTTAGATCTCTATATTTCACTCAAATTTGAAATTGAATCTCTATACTTTAATATTGACATAATTTAACATATTGATAATTATAATATCATTAATTAGTCTAAACATTTTATTCTAATTAAAATACTGATGTAAAATTTTAAGAATTGTTAACACCGTTAAAATCAGTTACTAAATCCAAGTCTATTACGATGTCATCTTTTTGTTACATGGATATCAAGTAAGCATCTTTTTAACTTCAAAATATCACATTAGCAAATTTAACAAAAGAATTACAACAGTGTTAAAAAATAAACTTAAAATTTTAAATTAGGAAGATAAAAGAACTAAATTCTTAAAAATAAAAATATAAACATTAAATTCCAAATACAAAAAATACAAAAACTTTAAACTTTTACTCTATAATTTAATTAAAAATAAATAATTAACCCAACACAATTCACGGAAGTAGATATGAAAATATTGTGTTTCCCTTTGTTTTTGTTTTTCTTTTTTTCCTTTTAAATTTAGTGTTTCCCTTTTTAACAAAGCACACTTATGATACAATATAGTCAAAGCATAATCAAAACAATTACGTAATATTTCAAAACATGACAATTGTGTATTAAAAATCATTATTTAACTGTAATTTGGATTAACCTTAAATAATAATAATAATAATAATAATAATTATTATTATTATTATTATTATTATTATTATTATTATATGTTTTCAGATTGTTGATTCGTTTTTCTTTCCTTTTTCGACAAGTCAAAGTAAATAGGTAAAATAATTAATTATCAATTGTAATAAAGTTAATATTTATTGTATAAAAAATATTTTGAAATTTTTTTATTTGCAATTCAATTTTACAAAATCATAAATACTTTACATATATTAATTGGATTAAACAATAAATAATACTTTTTATACAATAAATATTAACTCTATTCCGCAATAAATAATACTTTTTATACAATAAATATTAACTCTATTCCGCTTTGACCTTATTCAATTCTTTTTAATAATACAAAGACTAAATTGATCCATTTAATAATATAAGGACTAATTTGATACAATCCCTATAATAATTTTAAAATTTCACATAAAAATAGCTTTTCCCAAAATCAATTTGGATTGAAAAGTATTACTTTCACAAAATGAATACAATAAAACTAAGGATTAAAAAACATAATAAAAATAAATGATATGAAACATGAATTTCACACTTAAAAGAAGGGAATGTATGAGGTGGCTGTGCATGAATTCTTAATAAATTATATGATACATGAATTTCACACTTAAGAGAAGACAAATTGAGGGAAGGCATTATAATTGAAGAAAAAGAAAACACGAGATGAGGCATGTGGGGAGGAAAGTGCTGAGCTTTTATATCGTGTTATATGAGTTTTTATATTTTATGTATGTTGTATTTATGTTTTAATTTATTATGTCATTTTAATTATTTTATTAGTATTTCTTTTCATGTCAGACGATATTATATATATTTGAATGGGAAAATGTCATAAACTGGTCTACTCAAAACGACTGATAC
Source organism: Gossypium stocksii (assembly GCA_020496765.1). Taxonomy (NCBI): domain Eukaryota; kingdom Viridiplantae; phylum Streptophyta; class Magnoliopsida; order Malvales; family Malvaceae; genus Gossypium; species Gossypium stocksii. The sequence goes on along the minus strand of CM035628.1, from coordinate 34,707,151 downwards.
TTCCAAAGGAGACAGGCAGGTCAAAAACCAGCAGACTATGGTGACCATTATCAACTAGTTTACCCATTCTATCTTTGTATATTCTGCAGATAACTTCAACACAACTTCTTACTAATGGAAAAGGTAGGGTGGTGAGCTTGTTGATGCTGAACCATACGAATTGATATTTAAAATAAAGTAAGTTGAACTCAGTCTCACCAATTAATCAATTAACCAACCATGCGTAACTTGATAATTCATATATGTATTCTGCTTAATAATGAATCATGTTTATAAATATCTTTTACACAATAATCATTAATATGATATCGATAAGTTTTTTTAAGATATATTATATTTTATGATATCAATTATTCAACTCTTCATTTTAGTGAAGTGGTATTCGAATCAAGATTATCCTAGTTTCATCATCGATTAGTATTTTAGGGATTAATGGAGGAGACATCTGAGTTATTGCCAAGAGTTGAGCACAAAAAGCCCGAGTAAAATACCGCGTAATCAATGATGAAACTAGGGTAATCTTGATTTGAATACCACTTCACCGAGATGAAAGGTTGAGTATTCGATGATGAAGCAAGGCTTCTTTCAGTGAGATGATGAACAATTTTTCAGATGACTGGATAATTAAAAGGGTTTCTCATATGGCTGAGATGAAGAAAACGTTTGGTAATCGAAAGGGTTTTTACAAAATATTGAAGGATGAAAACCTCCAGTGAAAAAATTCAATATGAATAAAATAAAGAATCAAAGATGGCTTTTGATGTTGAAGGATGAAAATGTCTAGTAATTAGAAAGGTTTCTTAAGCAATTGAAGGAAACTTTTTACTAACCAATGGAAAAGAATTTAAAGGATTTTTATTTTTTATTTTAATAAATGATGTTAATTAATTTTAGAGAAATAATTTTAATCGCTTTTTTTTCACACTAGGGGTCAAAGAGGGTGACACGTGACAGTGTGCGATTGGCCAAAGTTGTCATGTCATAAAAGAATTAGCGTTGTATTAGCCTCAAGTACCAATATAGTGGATAGAAAAAAAAATCAGGTACCAATCTGAGATGAAAAAACAATAAGTACCATTCTAGAAGAAGTTGACAAGTTTGGGTACCGATTTTATATTTAACCTATTAAATTGCAATATGATATGTGGTTTATGATTAAATTATTGCAATACTTACTAAGCTATTTTAGCTTAACTCGTTTTTTTTTAACACGTAGGTTGAAGTTGAAAAGAGAAGCTAGAAATGGTGTAACATCCCGAAATAGGGCCTAAACGGGACAGTGGTTGCAAAACCACGAATCCGAGATAGAAAAGTTTATTCCGATAAATTTTTATGATTTACCGAGTGATTAGATGCATGTGTTAGAATATTGATAGAAAATTTCACAAATTGCATGTTTAATTTGCCTATTAGGGCTTAATTGCAAAAGTTGATAAATATGAGTTCTAGATAGGAAAGGATTAAATTGAAGAGCATAATTGAAGTAGAGGCCCTTAAATGGTAATTATACCATTAGGTTTTCATGGACAAAAATGGACATACATAGGTAGAAATAACCAAAGTTTTAATGAAGGGCATTTTAGTCATTTGGTAATTAAAAGGAATTAAAAGGGAAAAAGATGGCAAAAATTGTTATCTTCTTCAAGTGGCCGAACCTCATGTATCACCATAGCTAGGGTTTCTTCAACTTCTCAAGCTCATAGTAAGTGCATCCAAGCTCCGTTTTTAATGTTCTTTACGTTTTTGAAGTCCCGGTAACTTGATTTAGCTTATTCTAGCAATAATTTAACCAATGGTTCATATTTGGAAAAATACTCATAGGTGAAATGTGTTTATTTTGATGTTTTATGATAGAATATGAGGTTTTAAATTATGTTAAACGACTTGTGCTACTCGATTTTAAGTGAAAACGAGTAAAACAATATAATCGGTAAAAATACCTAATGTTCATAAGTACATGTTAGAGTGAGAATTTGATGTTGCCATTAAGGGAAAATGACCAGCATGTCCTAAAACATAAGAATTAAGGAAAATGTTTAATTTCCGAGCTTTGGGGCAAAAGTGTAAATATGTAAAAGTTTAGGGGCAAAATTGTAATTTTGTTAAAGTTAGAGTTAATGACTGTTTTGATAAATGTGAGTATTAAGTAAGCTAAATTTGCTAATTATAGATTAAGAAGAACAAAATTTGGGGATAGATCGAGGAAAGAAAAAGATAGAAGAGTAAGTTGTCAAGTTGATCATTTCGATATTTTATATTAATGTTGTTAATTTCCAGCATACATTTATTTTATGAGAATATTCTAAGTTGAATCAAAGATGAAGTAATAGAGAAAAAGTATTAGAAAGCCCGTTTGAACCTTAAGAATGTATGGGATACGGAATGTCATGACATTTTGGGTTGAGACAGTTGAGGAACATCCAATGTAAGCCCATATCAGACATATGGCATTGGTAGGTTGAGACAGTTGAGGAACATCCCATGTAAGTCCATATTAGATATATGGCTTTAGCAGGACAGGGAACATCCCATGTAAGACCATGCCTAGAGCATGGCATTGGCAGGCTATTATCAGGCAGGAAAACCCAAGTACCCTTAGTATTCCAAACGGTTCATCAGGCTAATATACAAGCTGTAACGCCCTAATTTTCGGGTTTTTCTTAGATTTATCTTTATCTGATAAAATGTGTAAATGCTAGTAATTAGGTGTGTAATGCCTGTTTGGGATGTGTTAATGGGCCTATGGAAGGCCCATGAGTTGGTTGGAAGCTCGGCAAAATTTTGTATTTTTGACTTGGGAGATAGGGGATCAGTGAAAATAAGGGTTTTAAGAAATTGTGTGCGAAATGTAGCACAATTGAACCAGTGGTAAAGTGGCAAGGGAGACGCCACTAGGCTCCTTAAAAGGTGGCGCCTAAGTGAGCTTAGGGGTCAAGGGTTCAAGCGCCAGAGGTTGCAAGGTAGTGTTTTATTTTTGAGCTTGAGCAGGTAAGAGTTTGAAGCCGAATTGAACTCTGCTTGGAAGGGATTTGAATCGGTCAATGGGAGCAAACCGAGGAGGAGGTTGAGGAGCAAATCTAGGAATTTCGAATTTTGAAAGGAGGTAGCCGATTGTGGGACTTTGCTAGTGCAATTCGGCTAAGGGGGATAGAGTGTGAACATTTCGGCAAATAGGTGCTGAGGGTGCCGAATTCTTCTTTAGTTTGTATGATTTTGGTGCCGATTTTTCTTAAGTAAGAAAAGCTTCCCTTTTTTCTGTCAATTTTGCATAGTGTATTAGGTACCTTTCTTTTGCCATTTTGTTCTTCTCATCAACCTAATAGCAGAACCCTTAACCCACTCTTGAGCCGAATCTTCATTCGACTAAACACCTCCCTTGTTCTCTCTTCTACTCTCATCTTCTTCTCGTCTTGCTTTCTCAAAATCGAAACCTATCTTGTTACCTCCTTTCTGACTGAAACGAATAAGCTTTCTCCTACTTCTTTTCTTCAAGCCCTAAACCGAGTGCTCATTTGATCAAAATCCCCATGGCCGAATACCTTCTATGACCGAAACCACACTTCCTTTGTTACCGATTGATCAAAATCTTCTTCTTTTTCTTCTTGATTCTTTAGCAAGCCGAACCTTATTCTTCTATCTCTTCTAGTTGCCGATTTACCCCACCTGCTTTGTTGATTAAAACAGCTAGAGCCCCATATCACTTCCTCAAAAGCCGAAAGCACCTCTTTCTAACCCTTCTAAAGCCGAATACCCTAGAGATATTCTTGTGATGCTAGCGTTAGATCTGTGGTGGATTTAGATTAGACCAGAGATAGTAAAAGCGTGGAAGCGATACTCTGCAAGTGGTGGTATTGGTAAGTGATCTAATCACTACGTATCTTTGTCTATTAAATATCTTAAAGGGAGACCGAAACCTATAGAGGGCATGTCGGCATTTCGTGTAAGATTCTAACTCATGGGTTGTTTCTTTTGCGCATGGTATAGCAAGGAGAGGTGATCAAGCGAGGAGTTTTAGAGACTAACATCGAGATTTAGTCTCTAATCGACAAAAAGGGGTAAGACTTCGATGCTTAGGCCATGTAGGCCGATCTTGGTAAGGGGTTTATAACTCTTTGATTATCGATTATTAGGCTAATAGTTAGCGTTCGATTGTAGGTTCTTCGTACGTGGATTTCGTCAATGTTTCATCAGTAACAGGTGTGTAACGTATCTCTATCATAGACTAGGAAGGCTAAAAGCCGAAACAATCGAAACTAGGCTAAGTGACCGATCAAAAGTGACCGAAAAATCAGTCTTGGAAGGAAATAAGAGTAACCGAATACTCTGTTGTGGTCACATTGGGAATTGGCGATGGCGAAATTGCAGAAGGTGCAATTTCGAGCGTTTTGGTAAGTTGGGCTTCAATGGGCCAAAGCGGGCCCAATGGGCTTCCGAGCCCAAATTTGAATATGTTCATAAAAGACTTTCGGGTAACTTAAATAATAAAAACTTGGTTAAGGTGGTAAAATGGAACCTAAAATTGGGCTTAACGGACTTATCGACGATATTGGACATAGTAAGGCCCATTAGGGGATTTAGGCTAAAAAGGGCAAAAATTGGAAATTTGGCTTAAGTGGACTTCCGTGGTTATTTAGGGACTGTTAATTTATCAGACGTGCATAAAGTCACTGAAAATATGAAAAAGGACTAAAATACCCTTAAATATGGAAAATTACCAAAATACCCCTAGGTGTAAAAAGACTATTATACCCCTAGGGTCAATTCTGTATGAAATGTATGATGTTATGTATCTGCATGAGTGAATTATTAATATGAATATATCTGATGCATGAGATGATATATAATGCATGCTAGTATGATTATCTGTTGCATGGGGTATGGGTTTATGATGGAGGAAGCGTTCTGGCAGCCTCGCTGCAATCTGGTGGCCTCGCCACAATATGTATATCTGGTGACCTCGTCACAATATCTGGCAGCCTCGCTGCAAATATATCTGGCAGCCTCGCTGCAAATGTTATCTGGCAGTCTCACTGCAAACTATATCTGGCAGCCTCGCTGCAAATATCTGTGGTGTGTAGCGGTTGGGTGGGTCGAGTAGTCTCCCCACATGGTGTAAGGCTGGTACGGGGGTGTTATGGATGGATCTGGGTTGGGTTTTCTGTTTGCATATTATATCTGATCTGTATCTGTTATGGGCCTATGGGCTTAACCTGATTTCTGTATGGGCCAAGGCCCAACTAATCTGATTCTGAGGCTTGATCTGTTTTGGCCTATGGTTGAGATAATGTTGCACACTGAGTTGTCAAACTCACCCCCCTTTTATTTAATCTCTGCAGGTAACCCTCAACCATAGTGGGCTTGGAGCTGCGAGAGATTCGGAGTGGCCACAGCATCTGCAATAAAACTGGTTTTCATTTTGATTAAGTATTTTATTATTATCTTATTTTTGGGTTTTATTTTGTAATAAGGCCGCTATCTAAGTTTTATTTGGTTTAATTTTCTTTGATGATTAAATTACGTTTTATGGAATCGCTAGTTTAGGCTGCGTTGGTTTCAAAATCTAAAGAACGTTTTCAAAACTCAACGAGTGTATAATATGGATAACTTAAAGGATTAATAAACCGGTTTTAGCAAACTTACTCTTTTGATTCAAAACTCACTTAAGAGACAACAAGACAAAAAGGGTCGTAAACTGAGTTTTAGGATCGTGTGACACACCAGATCTGGTCGTAATGTCTAGGCTGGGTTTGGGGTGTTACACAAGCTATGTTACAAGAAAGTTCAGGTAAAGGAATGATAAACAAGAAAGTTAAAGAGTAAATGGAGAAGTAAAATAAAGATTTTGTTAGTTGATGGTATAATATGAGTATATTTATACTTGGTGAATGTTGTCATTTATTTATTTGTAAACTTACAAAGCATTGTAGCTTACTCCCTTTCCTTTCTCTCTTTTATAGTGTAGCCAAGCCAATTCGGGAACCAAAAGGACGTCGGAGTTTGTCTCATACTATCAAAGGCTATCTCGGTATTTTGTAGTTTGAAATGTTTTGAGTTATGGCATGTATAAGGACTTGGCTATTTTGGGTGTATGTTCTTATGATATGACTAAAGAATGGCATGGGAATACTTGATAATGATTAGCTATTTAAATGGCTAATTAAGAACATGTTTTGATGTTATGTATGCCTAAATGATAGTTTATGCAAAGAAATGATGGAGTAAAAGTTGGCCATGAAACGGTTTTGTAACAGCAGCAGTGACGTGAATTTGAAAAACCACTAAAAATTGTGGAAATGAAAGTAAATGGTGATGAGATATAGAATTAAAGCTTATTGAGTCTATTTTCATAGGAAAGAAACAGAGTAAGCAAAAGAAGTCTATATTTTGAGATATTTAGTCTATTGCGAGACTGGTTCAGAGTGACTTTGTGATCCCCTGTTTTGATTTTAGAAATTCACTAAAAATTGTACAAAAAGAATTATGAGTCATAATTTATATATCTAGATTCCTTAGTGAGTCTATTTTTATTAGAAACAAACAAGAATATTATCTAAATTTTTTATAATGAGATAATTTATTTTAAGTGAAGAGAGGTCAGGTCCGCTAGACTACGAAATAGGGGAGAATTTAACTAATAAATTGTACTAAGTTGGCCAAACCAAAAATTCTGGAAAATTTATGGTACAAATATATATGAGTCTAGTTTTAGGAAAAATTTACGGATTTAAATTTTGAGTTTTGTAACTCGAGTTATAATTAATTTAGTGATTGTTATGCAGGTGGACAGTTTAATTATGAACAATGAAATCAATTGTTTGACTTATGTAAGTAATCGGAAAATTTTTAATGTTCCTGGTTTGGTCCCGAACCGTTTCAATTGCATGTTTTAAGGTCTCGAGGGCCCATTTTAGGGATATATTGGATGAATATGAATGAATTAATTTTAAAAGCAAATTTTTATGCCCTGAACTAGTAAGGTAAGTCTAGTAATGCCTCGTGCTCAACTCCAGCGATGGTCTTGGGTAAGGGTTGTTACAAATGGTTCAAGACTTACTCATCCCATCATATCACTAGGCTTGAATAAGAGTATGGTTTTACATTTTGTTAATAATATGGCATGTATATAGGCTTGTCACGTAGATTTTAGTAAAAATGGACTAAGTCGATAACTTTATGAACTTTGTTTAAGTTGAATTTATGTAAAAAATGTATAATATGTTCAAAGTTAGCTTTCATGAGATTGTTGTGTATAATAACGAATGTGTTATGAATTTTTGTACGAATGGGGTCATTGGAGTGTTTTAGATTGCTTTATAATGATTCAAATTGTTGGATTGCTTTGAAAACTTTACAGATGATTTTTAGCAAAATTTTCTAAATGTTTTTGAGCAAAATTTGACCTAAGGTACCGATATCTAGTGTTCAAAATTAAGTTTTTTGAAAACAGAATGTCAAATTGGTATCGATACCATGCTTTGGTATCGATACCTAAAACAAGGTATCAATACCTTGGCCATAGGTATCAATACCTACATAAAGTTTTTGAAACTTTTGAATTTTAGAAGTTGATTTTTTGGTATCGATACATATTAGGGGTACAAATACCTTGTTATAGGTATCGATATCTTATGTTTTGGTACTAATACTTGCCCCCTATTTTGAATAAGTATTTTAATTTATTTACTTCCAAGTGCAATCTTTTAATTGATAAAGTTTTCAAACATACGTAATGACATTAATGAGTTCTAAATGTTAAAATTTAGAAAATGTTCAATTTACCTAGTGTCTAGTCAAGATCACTTTGGCACCAAATATAATACTCCTATATTGGGTCCCGAAGGTCGGATCGGGTATAGGGGTGTTACACCTCCCCCAAGTTAAATTATGTTATTTGTTTATGTACTTAATGAAAGTTGTATATTTAATTCCTATACTTTAACTCAATTAATTTTAGTCCCTATATTTTTTAATTTTGAAATTTTGGTCTTGACCCAAATAGTAGCAACTAAATTTGTTTGGTTAAATTAATTACTAGCCCCTCTACTATGCATACAATTAAATATTTAGTCCATATTCTCCAATTGTGTCATTCTAAGTCTCTTTAGTTTTCGAATTTTGAAATTTTAGTCTTCACGCAAATCATAGTTGATACTCCATTAATTAGATTTTTAGTAAGTAATATGTCGAAATAACAAGTTGACATGGCGTTACACATATGATAATATGTTTGCCGCACTAGATTTTGGAAATAACAAAACATAACTTAATGAATTTAGTGTGATCTACATTAGTAGTCATTGAACTTTTAATAAATTTGTTATTGGTCACTCAACTATGAAAAGTTACAAAATGATCAAACAATCATTCAATTTTTTCTTTTTTGGTCACCAACAACTAATGGTGGTAACTTTTAAAATTGGCATAATAGCAACTTTAACCCTTAACATTTATAAATTATACCAATTTAGTCTTGATTCTAAAAAAAAAAAAACTCAACGTTTACACATTCTATAATTTGGTCTTTTTCTGCATTTTTGCTTTTTTTGTGACATAGAAGGTTAATTTTAAAATAATAGGAAAAGATGAAAGTTATTACCTTGGATTTTTGGGTGTTTCAAATTTTTTTTTGTATACTTCCAATCAAATTTAGCTGATAAGTTTGTTTTTTTATGTTTTTAGGTGAAAGGGCCACAAAGAAAAAAGAAACAAATTACACAATGAGTAAATGTTGAGGGTTAAATTTATTAGAATTAAGACTAAATTGACACAATATATAAATGTTAAGAGTTAAATTTGCTATATGCCAACTTTAAAAGTTGCTACTATTAGCCAACTGGTGACAAAAAAAAGAAGAAGAATTAAATAGTTAAATGACCATTTTGTAATTTTTCATAGTTTCGTGACCAAAAAATAAATTTACTAATAGTTGGGCAAGCACTAGTGCAATTTGCCCATTAGTTTAACGGTTGTCATTTGATGAGGACTGAAATTTGAAAATTTTGAAAAGTAAAAGGACTAAAAATGACCAAATTAAAGTACAAGAACCAAGTCCACAACTTTTGTAAAGTATAAAGACTAATAGCAAAATTTAACCTTTATCATATATTAATAGTTTTATGGTGTTCAAAAATTACAACAGTTATGCCGATTGAGTTTTAACTTGATTGGCATGGTTATTGTTGCAGGAGGACGTGGGTTCGCATTATCCTCCTATTTATGAGTTGGGGAAGATGTAACACCCCAAAACCCGGTCTAGAAGTTTAGAGCGAATATCGTAGGTTACATTGATTACCAAGATGATCGTAGGAAAAATTTTAGTTTAACCAGCTAGAAAACAAACGGCATTTAAGTTATGTAAAACTCTCTATTGTAAAATCCCAATGTTACAAAAATTTTAGTCCAAAAAACGCTTACGTGCGTATAACACAACATTTCGTACCACAATATTCAAAATAAAACTTACAATTCAAATTGTTTATTTGTAACTGCGGAATTTATGAAAACACTTTTAAAGTCGATTCTAAAACGTGGCTGTTCGAAACCTCCGCATACCGAGTCTAGCATCAGAATTCAGGAATGTACCTGCAAGGGGAAAACTAATGGGTGAGCTACATGAGCTCAGTATGAGCTTAAAACGTATCTAACAATGGAATTATAGATAAAAAACCAAACAGTAGTTGGATAACGAAAAGTAAAAATAGAGATATGTAGAAACATAAAGCAAACTCGGAACCAACGTTCCAAACAAACGTAACAATCAAAGCACACCAAATCACACACAGAATACTTATTAGATAAACTCGTCAATAGGTCGATACAATAATACTTATCATCACAATCCAAAATGTCACTATGCTAACACCTCAATGCGTGCAGAATTAGTCATAAATGTTATGACGAACAGACAGATTACAGATAAGTAACTCACATCCAAATGCATATGAATGGAGTCAAGTATTAAAAACCCACCCATCCAGCCAAAACACTTCTCCGTCCCCCAATCACACCCCAAAAGAGCTATTTAAGCTCATCCAACCAAACACACCACATAGGACCTTGAAAGGCCCGTCCAACCCTACACACCATGTATGTGGACTAAGCCACTTAGATAATAATACACAGCAAGGCTGGCGTATATGCAGTACAGTGCATTGCGGTAAATCACTGTATAGACATGTTGCAGTTTAAACTACCAGATCAGATAAGAGTACGCAGCAGAGCTGACGTACATGCGGTACAGTGTGGTAAACCACTGTACCGATAAGTTGGAGTTAAACTACTAGATCAGATTAGAATCAGTCTTCTTTCTCTTTACGACCAGCCCAAAAATTACTTTATGCAAGTGCATGTATGCTTACAACCTCACAGAAAGAATGAACACATCGATAGATAGTTAGACAGAAACATGCATGCACACAACCAGCTAACCGGGTTCAGAATCAGATATCTTGCACAACAGACACAAATAGCATATAAGCTAGAGCCCAGATCAGATGTAATACCCTTTAACCCTAAACCGTCACCGGAACAGGGTTACAAGGCATTACCAAACAAATCAGACAATTTACAGATAATTCTTAATAAATAAATAAGATAAAGTTTATTTAACAAATAAATTATAGTATAGTCATAAATGTATATAAATTATATTTTACTTCTATAATTGATTTTATTCGTTCATTTTTCATTTTGTTTTTTTTTTTATAAAAATTTCGGCAGCATTTCCGCTTATTTTTACATAAAACCCCCTGCAAATTCAATCCAGAAATAAACCATTCCAACACCAATGGCACAATCAAAAACAATTTAAAAACTTAAATACACCTAAATTATGATCAATTAATTAACATAGTAATTTAATAACTAAACATTCATAATATTAATCAAAACTAAAATAATAACTTCATTTGTTTTTCATTCTAACTTAAGACTAATTATATAATATAATTTTTACCATTTTATCAAGCTAATAACAAAATATGGTATATCATTCTTACAACCAACATTACAAGCATACCTAAATAACCTATACAATGCCTAGTACATGCCACTTTCAATTAAGAAAAGAAAACATCACCAAAATCTTTTGCTGAAGTCGGGATCGTTCGGATGCTGAACCAGGACACTTGACTCCTTTTAACCTGCGCACGGAAACAACCGTACGCTGAGTATTCCATACTCAGTGGTATTACCATAATTCAAACTTTAATAGCAATAATAATAAAATATAAAAACTAAGTATATAATAACAATTCATTTTTAAACTTTCATTTAATAACAATAATAAAACAATCTTCAACTATTCTTCAATTTTAGTCACTAATTACATTTATCAAAATTTTAATCACCACATTCAAATTAATTTCATGCATTTCATTTCCAATCTAAATTTTCAGTCCACAATTTCAATTTCTTTCATATTCAGTAGTATAATTGATCAAGTTTATTTGATCTTCTCATTTCAATTATTCACCCTATTAACAATTCGGACTTTTACGGATACACGGATTCCAACCCAAACACACCAGTACGGCACATTGTGCCTAAAACGGTACATAGTACCTGATCAGTATACGACACATAAAATGCCTGAAACGACAAACAAGGTGCCTGAAATACGACACATAAAGTGCCTGATATACGACACATAAAGTGCCTGATATACGACACATAAAGTGCCTGATCGGTAAAGCCGGCGAATCCCGTACATTTTCAGATCCTATGGCATGCCAATTATATCCGACTCCGCCCGACTAGTTAATAGGGTATTTCAGTTCTCAATTTACTTTCATTTCCAATCCAGAACACTTTTTAATTACAATTTCACCTTCAAATAAATTTATAATTCAATTATACATACACATTCACCATTCAATTCAATTCTCATTCAACTCAAATATCAATACTTACCTTATAGCTCACTTATTAAATATGAAATTTATATAAAACATTTAATAAAAAGTAATTTGAATTATAGTAATATAAACCGTGAATTTTTTTTCGTTTTAATCCTCGATAGCTTTCTCCTTTCCTTTGTGCGACGATGTCCCGGGTTCTTTGTTAACTACGAAAATAATAATAATAATTTATAATCATCAATACAACACAATTCAATTTAATTCATGAGCCTAACATGCAAATTTAACCATTTTTAATGTATATAAAATTTCACCATTAAGCTGTCTACTTGCGACATTATTACTAAATTATTTATATCTTGAGCTACGAAACTCCAAATTAATATCCGTAAATTTTTCTTGAAACTAGACTCACATATATTCTTACCATAAAATTTTCATAATTTTTGGTCTAGCCAATTAGTACAGTTTATTCATTAAAATCTCCCCTATTACTCCATTCGACAATTCTGACCTCTCTCTACTAAAATTCAATTATCTCATTGTACAGAACTCAAATAAGGTTCATGTTTATTTCTTTTGAAACTAGATTCATTAAGGAGTTCACACATATAAATTAAACTCCATAAAAATTTTTGTACAATTTTTAATGATTTTCCAAAGTCAAAACAGAATATCTCGAAATTACCCTGAACCAGTCTTACAAAATTTCAAATATCTCTTGATTCATAAATTCATTTTTTACACTATTTCTACTACAAGAAACTAGACTCAATAAGCTTTAATTTCATATCTTATTCATCCTATAATTCAATTCCTACAATTTTTAGTGAATTTTCAAAGTCAGACCATTGCTACTTCCTAAAACTGTTTTGATGTAAAATGTTAATAACCAAATTTATAACACCAATTCACACCTTATTTCTATTCAAATTTCATTCAAACTCAAATTTAACTATTAATTTTCAACATATTTTCTTAATTTCGAATTTTCCTCAATTTAATCCCTAAAACACAAGAACTTATAGCTTACCTTGCAATTCAATCCTTATATCTATTCTAACTTGAATTTCATTCAATTTAACCCCTATTTCATCATTTTATTCAACATGAACTTTGTTTAAAAACCTAAGAACTTCCAAACTAACAACTTAATTTCATTAAAAACTTGTTTTAAGACTTCTAAAACATCAAAATTATGAGAAGAGGACTTGATTGAGCTTACCAATTAACTCCAAGCTTCATAAACCCTATTTCCCCTTTTTATTTTCTTTCTTTCCTTCCTTCTCTGTTTCGTTTCTTATGTTCTGTTTCTTTTCATTCTTTTTTTTTGTTTTGTTTATTATATATATATATAATGTAATAATATAATAATATAATAATGTAATAATATAATAATATTATAATATAATAATATTATTCTTTATTATTAAGTAATAATAAAATATATATAAAATCTAATAAAAATCTATGATTTTTATTAGTTATGCCGCCTCAACTTCTTCAATTGGCGTAATTTCCTATTTAGTCCTTTTTATTTTCTATGGTTCTATAATTAAACTTTTACCCTTTATTCAATTTAGTTCTTTTTACTAATTACCCTAAATTAAGCTAAATTTACTTAATTAAAACCTAATTAAACACACTACTAGATTCATAATTATTCCTAATAATTATTTACGAACTTGATTTGCTAAGACGAATGCCCGATAATGTACTTTTTCGGTGCCCGTGAATTTTGGGTCATTACATCAGAGTCTTAACTACCCTCACTAAAACCTAGTCAATGGTCGGAACACACAGGCACAATTTCAGATAAAAAGCATACATAGAACTAAAATTGATGGCTTAGGGCCACACGGCCATGTGCTCTGGTTGTGTGAAAAAACCTAGGCCGTGGAGGGGTCAACACGCCTCTGTGGGATCCTTAAATCCTCAAATTAGCCACACGGCCATGTGACACCAAATCACTGAAACCCTAATTCCCAAACACACACGCCTGTAACCTAAGGGACACGGCCGTGTGAAAATCGACTAATTTCCCCAAATCAGCCACACAACCGTGTGACACCTAAATTAGCCTAGAAACCCTAAATCCCTATTGCACACGGCCGTGTGAACTACCTGTGTGGGGGCACACGTCCGTGTGGCCACCCGTGTGGTCACGAAACCACACCGAAATTAGTTGAAAGTCTTGTTTTTCGATCACTTAAACGACCCTTAATCAAAGTATTTCAGAACCCATCCGTAACCCACCCACTTTCAAATAATTGCAAACAACACAAACCTCAAATGCTCAATTAACTGGACACACCCCAAGAGATCGACAAGTTTTCACAGTAAACCTGTACCAAATTACACTGAATTGAATTAAAAAAAAAGGAAACCAAAAGTTTCGAATCCCACACTTGATTCACAATCAATACGCTTAGAAACCAATCGACACACGTTGACAACCTCGATACGAACCCGAAGCTTTTCAAAACCAAAAACAAAACCATTCTCTTCTTTTTCTTTTCGAAAGAAGAAAGAAATGAGAGAAAAAAAAACAATGGAGAACATGCCAAAAGAAAAAGTAATAAAAGAAATAAAAATAAAAATTAAGAAAAATAATTAATTATTATTTTTTACTTAAACAAATCTAATAGTTACAAAATAAAAATACCTCTCCAAAATGCACACACAATGAATCGAACCCAAAAACCAAAAGTAAACTAACATGTCACCAACCACCAAACCACCAAACCCATTCTAACACTAAAGAGCGAACATTATCCCAAATGCACAACCTACTTAGAATCTTAAACTTCTAACTCCAAAAATCGAGGTGTTACAAAAGGACTATGGATAGTTTTAGATATTATGTCAAAAAGAACAAATATGATCAGAACTTATAATAAAATTGTTCAAAAAAATTACAACATTTATTGTAAATTATGAAAGGGACTAATAAAAAACGGGTAAACAAAATGGGGGGTTTTTTGGCATAATGACTAATTTGGCCCTTCAATTTTACAAAAAAATTATTTTAGTCATTTATTTAATTTTACACTTTTTTTAGCTTTTGAAGTTGTATTGTTTGTCAAATTACTCCAAAATGGAAGGAAAAGTTAACGTTTGTAAATTTTGTTGATGTGGCATATACGTGGATTGTTATGTCAACAATTAATTAATTTTTAAATTTTAAAAATTAATATATTTTTAATTTTAAAAAATTAATTAGTTGCTAATGTGACATACATATGGACTGTCACGTGGATAAACGTTAGCAAAGTTAACAGATGTTAACTTTTCCATTCATTTTGGGGTAATTTGCTAAATAATATAAATTTAAGGGCTAAAAGCGACGATGAAGAGATAAAATATTTTTTTAATAAAATTGTAGTATTATGTTTTTCCTCAAAACCAACATAAAATTTATTAAGTATTAAAAACAGTACTGTAAAACAATGGTAATATAAAAGTTAAAGAAAAAGAAAAAACAACGGTAATACAAGGTGGACAATTTGTTTAGAGCGGAATTTTGGTCAGACAAATAAATGATATAAGTCTAAATTTTGATGGAAAATAATTAGTATTATTATATTTTTAATTTTTATATATAAATTATTAAATTGTTAATTTTGTAGATAACAATTTAATTATAAATTTTAATCGTGTTAAAGGTTGATGATTAAATTTTAATAGATTGAAGTAAATGATCTAACTTTTTTTTTATAAAATAAACAATTATAAATTAGAGTTTATTGAGTTTAATTAAATTAAAAAGTGTCTTGAGTTGTGCCTTCGATTAGGGGTGTAATTGAATTGAGCTGAACCCGAATACTGTTAAACTTGAGTTTGACTTGAACTTCGAAACTCAATGTTCGAGTTAAGCTTGAACGAACATTTGTTTTCAAGCTCGAGTTCGACTCAAGATATAATCGACACTCAAGTTAAATTAAGTTTATGTATCAATTTTTATACTTAATCTTAAACATAATTCAATAATTAAGCTCGAGATTAATAATATATATTAAATGTAACAACATAATTAATAATACAAATTATAAATATAAAAAACTTGATAAGTGTCATAAATTGTTGAAATCAAGTAATACTAATCATCATATTTAATTATAATCGTATGAAATTGACTGTGTTTAAGTCTTCCATCTCTAATAATTAAATATAATATATATATATATATATATATATATATATAGTTATATATTATAAGTGGTGCATATTGATTTATATAGTTTTTTAAAAAATAATTTTCATAATTTTTTATTATCCATTTAATCTCAATAATTTTAAAAAATTATTGACATCTTTTTAGATAATTTTAATTAAGATAAAATAAAAATAAAATAAACTAATATAATAAAATATAATTTTTACGCTAATATAAAATTGAAATGAAAAAATACTAAAAATTGGGCATAAACTTTAAAAGTTAATTTTAATAAATTTTAATATTTTAACTAATAATAGACTTCCATAAACTATTTTCGTCTAAAATAATGGATGACCAAATTAAATAATATGCCCACGAGGGCCTTGGACCTAAATTAAATAAAATTTTAAACTTAATTGTAAAATATTTAAACGTTAATATAAATTAATAATGTTTTAAATTTAGTCAAGCTTTGATTTAGCAGATTTATGAAAATGCTTAGCATCATATATATTACAAGACACATAATACTTAAAAGAAATAATCCTACCTGGAGATTTAAATTGTGATAAGTGGATACCCTAATTGTTTGACACATCATCACTATTAATATTAAAATAATGTATCGGTTTTATTATTAATTATCAAATATTTATAATATTTAAAAATATTTTAGTTTGATTATTTTTAGTATTTATCATACAAGGTACATAACATTTAAGGAAACAATCTTATGTGGAGGTATGAAACCATGACAAGTGGATATCCTAATTGTTTGACACATAATTACTATTAATATTTAAATAATGTGAGTTTTATTATTAATTACCAATATTTGTAACATTTAATAATAATTTAGTTTATTTTAAAATTTATATGGTAAGATTAAGATTTCCTAATTTTTCATTTTAATTTAGTTACTTACAAGTTTATATTTTTTTATAAAAAATTGTAATATCTATTTTTTTACAATAAAATAAACATTTTTAGGTATTTAAAAAATAATATTTTTAATATTCAAAATTTTTAAAAATAATATTATAATTGGTTTTACATTTGACCCTTAAATTATACAAGTACAATTTGTATCTACATGTATATATTGATTAAAAATAATAGATAGTTAATCGAGAAAATTAAATTGGATTTTTATATTTTATATAAATATTTAAAATAAAATTTTTAATAAAGATAGAAATTATTTATTTTTCATATTTATTATGGGGCTTGATGCTCAATTTAGGCCTCGAATTATACTTATTTTCTCATTTTAGTACCTAAATTTTGTCATCTCACTTTGGTATTTAAATTATCCTCCATTACCTAAATTAGTCAATGACGTTAAAAAAAAAGAAAAGGAAAAACTAACACGTGGTGTTATTAAAATGTGTCACATCAATCTTCTTTTTTTTTTAATATCATCTATATTAAATTGATTGAAAAATTAAAAAAAATCACATATAATATATAAATAATTAAAAAATGAAATTTTAATAAAATTAAAAAAAAATAAATATCAATTTAAAAAAAATCATAATAATATATAAATTTTAAAAAAATAAAAAATTTGTTTAAATTTAAGAAATTTTCAAAAAAAAAATTAAAAATTTAAAATATAGGTATACTAGAAATGTTGTGGTAATTCTTTTTTTCAGAAATTCTAAATTCTAAAAATTGTAAAAATGAATAAAAATTCAAAAAGAAAAGAAAAGTTTACTTATAAAAAAGCTTAATGTCTAGAAACTGAAAAGTTTAATTTAAAAATTGGAAAACTAAAAAAAATAAAAATATATAAATTTTAGAAAAAAAATAATATTTTAAAAAATGTAAATATATATTTAAAAAATTAAGAAAATTTAAAAATTTTTAAAAGTCAAAAGAAAACACCAGTCAACGATCGGCTAATGGTGGTCAATGCCGGTAAAAGGTGGTTAATGCTGTTCAACAGTCCGTCAAAGATATATTCTATTTAGTTTGATGTACGACATGACACATTTTTATTGGTTCCATGTGATAACCAAATTTTGAAGTCATTACAAAAAGATGGAGTGAACCATGTGGGGGGATAATTTAAACACTAAAAGTGCGAAAAAAAAAAGTTTAGGCACCAAAATAATATATATATAATTTGGGTTCAAAATAAACTTTAGACCTTATTATGAATATCATACAATATATTAAAGTATACTTTTAACTACAAAAGCAACATATTTTAAGATATTAACATAATATATCACAATTTTATTTAATTTTCAAAAATCTTTATTCTTATTTAATACTTAATGCACCAAAATTTTCACAAATCCAAGTCTCTTAAGTTAAGCATATTTATTATTTTCTTACTACTTTTAATTATTCTTATTTTTGACCTTTCAATATAAATTATTTTATATAAAATGCATGCAAGTCAACTAATATTACTTAGTAATTTTTTATTTATATTTTATCATAAAATATTAAAATAAATAAAATTCACTATAAAATTATTTTAATATAACTTTTTAATAATAAATATAATCAACCCGTATATCACTATAATAATATTATATAAGAAAAATAAATAAAAGAAGCTTGAGCTTAGACTTGGCTTTTTTATTTTTGCATTTATTTAATGTTTCTATAAATTTAATATTCTTAATCTTAACTATTTTAAGGGAAAAAAAAGCATTTTAGTAAAAAACAATGAAAGAATCAATAATTGCCCTGGGAATGGGATCTAGTTAAAAGAAAAAAGGCTTGGGATCCAAATTCAAGTTAAATATGATTTAATATTTAATATTATTCAAGAAAGTCTAACCGGTGTCAATAAAAAAATTTTGCCGGACGGCTCATTAATCCGGCAGATTCAATGTATGTATGTATGTCAACTTGGAAAGCAACATACTGAGCTTTCTTCTGAAAACATATTTTTCTTTATAGGCAGAAGATACGAAAATATTCCTAATGCTATGATTATTCATGTCTCACGAATAAGAATTTTTTTTTTAGCATATTGTGTGGTTTTAAGTGATTTTTTATATATAAAATTATTTAAGTTAACTTAACTCTTAAAAAATGAAAATTTTGTAAAAATTCTCTAAGATACTAAAATAAATTCGAAAAAGAAAAGAGTAACGAAAAAAATAAAAAAACCACAAGCAAAGTAACGCATACCAAGTGTTTGAGTAAACGCTTTCAAAAGTATTTTATTACTTTTAATGTTTACAATTGAGTGAGATTACAAATGAGGGGAAAAACTTTATTTATAGTTGAGCTCTTTTAGATCTAATGATACAGATCGAATTATATCGACAGTTGAAATTTGTGCATATCTACAAAATGAGTGTAAGAAATTTAAACTCTATACGTATTTATTGCTTAGGATTTACAACAATTACCCTGGTAATTCTTGTTTTATTGGCCCACCAAAACTTCAAGTAGATGAGTTTTTATATATATTTCACAAATTGGATCAATTCAAATAAATTAAAATAAGCTTCATTCAATCAATTGACCTCCCTAAAACATTTTCTATGCAATGGTCACAAGTTTTAACCTACTATACATGATACATGCACGTATGGATTGTAACTTTCCATTTTCCAATTCCTTGTAATGAAGTTTGGGCTTGATGCTCAGATCTGGACAATGCTTTTAATTTTGGGTTCATATTTTCATTTCATCCTGCAATTGCAACTGTCCAAATGCCTACAAATTTGCCCAAACAACACACAGATGTTTGAGATATTTGAGCCTATGGAGTCCCATACCAACAATTCCAGACTGCTTGATGTTGCCTGTAATAGGCAGGGACAGGGTGGGGTTAGGCTCACTCCTTGTTCCAGTTTTCAGCTGATTGGTAATCCACACCCCACATCACGTTTAGTGTTTCTTCCATCACCAAAAATGGAACTCTTGGTTTTTACTTCATCTAAACAAAGATGGTTGATATTATAACAAGTTGCATTGCTTGTAGGGAAGATTAATTTGATGGCAGCAAGCATATGAGCCATCCCTTTTTGGGTTGCAACAATCAATTCCAACTTACGTACAAGAAAAAAAAAAAAAAAACAGTTCCAACTATAAGCTTTGATGTAATAATTGGACATCAACTGTTTAGGTTTATTTGGTAATAGGGAAAAGTGATAAGTTTTTGTTCATATGTGAAACCAATTTCATATAATGCATTTTGTCATCATATTGACTCTCCAATACTCGGCATCAATTAAATTTGTTGTTAGTTTTCACAAAACAGGTCAACCATATATTTAATTCGCAATTTTATTAGGCTACTTCCATATAATTGGTACAAAACAAACAAGTTAAATTAACAAATTTTAATAAAACTTACCAGCAGTAATATTGATTGAACTAGAAAGTGAGATAATTGAATTTTTAACTTTTAAGGTACAAGGACTAATAGCTATAACTATTTCATTTTAGGGAAAATCTAAGCCCATGATTCATAGCTCCACGCTAGACGTGCTCATGTGTCAAGTCAAAGTGGGCCTAAGCATAATATTAATATATTTTATATTTGTCAAGCTCAACCCGACTCGAAATATGAGCTTAAAATTTTACTTAAACCTACTCATATTTGTAAAAAACTACTTCAAACCCATTTTAGGCCTGGCCATATTATTTTTTAAATTTTTAAAAAATATCTATATTATATTATTTTAATATTTAATAATTTTATACATTTTTATTTATTGAAAATTTTTATATAGCCATCTTAATATTATTTTAATGTTTACATTAGAGTAGTATGATATATTTAGTTTAAATTTTTTTAATGTGTTCTAAATTACATAATATATAAAAATAATATAATATAAAGTATTATAAATTTAAATATGGGTCGGGCCGCCCAGACTTAGGCTTTAAATGTTCAAGCCTGAATTCGACCTATATTTTAAACGTGCTTAATTTTATTTTGCCAAACCTATTTTTCAGGTCTATTATTTTTATCCAAACTTTTCAAATTTCAGACGAACTTTCGAGTCTAAACGAATAAAGCAATCCATAAATAAGTGTACTTCACACTCTTATTTGGTATAGGATTGCTTTTACATTAGTATAAACAAATAATTTCCATTGACAGATGAAAGAATAAGGTAAATTGAAGACTACACTTCACCTACCAATAAATGCCATCATTGATCAATTATTTTGATCTCTATTTTGGTGCACATTGCACAATTTGGAGTTGGGCTATCCCTTTGTTTTTTAATCTTGTTTAAGTCTAAATCTACCCCAAAGGGCTAAAGCTGTCCTACTTCTAACGGGAAAATTTTTTTCACCGGCTTCAAATTCGTCATAATTAATGTTGTATATATCATATCACAATGTATCAAACTCTACTGTCACAGTGCGGAATTAGAGTTACACACTTGTCAATGTTACTTTTTCCCCGTACATTAAATCTGATGTAAATTTATATATTTTTTACTTATTTAATAATTAAATTTTTACATTTTATAAGTCCATTAAAAGAATATATATATTAATTATGAATTTTAAAATTATTTTACTAATTAAAATAAAAAAAACTTTTATTATCTCATTTAATTTTTGTGATTTAAATTTATCTCTTTTATTTCATTTTCCTACTTGAAAAGTTTTATATACTATGGTTTTCTTAATGCTTGAATTTTATATTATTGAGAATTCCATTAAGCTCAGGGAAGGGCCATACACCACCAATATAATTGAAACTTCTAGAAGTGGAAATCAAGAAGGATAAAATAAGCTTCTTCTTCTTTTTCATTTGGTTAAGATGCTAATAATTTATGTACCTACATATAAGAGACACATGACAAACATTTATTATTATTATTTTTTTAAAATTTGAGAATATAAAAGGAAAGTAAATAATTTTTCTAACGCTAACACGTTGCGCATACTTTTCTTTTTTTCTTTCTTCATTTTATAAAAACAGTTATTTTTGTAATTTTAATTTTTAATACGCTTAAATTTAAGATTTCATCATTGAGCTTAATTTTTAACATAATTTAGTTTTTTATATTTTTATAATGTTCTTAATTAATTTAAATAATTAATATTATTAACTATTCAATTAAAAGGTTACATAGTTATATATAATTTAAAAGTACATTTTTAAATTTAAAAAGTAAAAATTAATTTATTAAAAAAATTAGGGCTAAATTCTAAATGTACAATGTGTATATATTTAGAGTCATGATTGTTTGAGCTGAACTGGACCGATCAAAGTATCGGTCCAGAAAGAAGCATCAAACCAATTGACTCACGAATTGATA
Organism: Gossypium stocksii; assembly: GCA_020496765.1. Classification (NCBI taxonomy): domain Eukaryota; kingdom Viridiplantae; phylum Streptophyta; class Magnoliopsida; order Malvales; family Malvaceae; genus Gossypium; species Gossypium stocksii. Next base: position 34,684,874 of record CM035628.1, on the reverse strand, counting down.
CAAACTGATTGAACTAAATTTTTTAATATTTTTTATTTTAATGATTATTTTAATCAAACCCTATGAACTAGGGTTTGGCTCACTCCATTATTTTTTGATTAATTAATATTTAATACATATTCAATCACTATTCACAAGTTAATTTTCACATTTAATTTTCACATTTAATAGATGAATTCTACATAAATATTATATATGATGAAAATTATTGTATTAAATATTAATAAATAAAAAAAATAATAAAATGGGTTTTAACCCATAAATAAGTGACATAATTAATTTGATCATTAATTCTAAAAAGATTTCTTAAAATATATTTTAATCTTCAAATTTTTATCCTTTTCTATCTATAATGCACTTCAAAACACTTAAATTTACGACTTTCGTACAACTCAATCCACCAATTTTCACATTTTTAGCGAATATAATCAACCTAGAAACGTGGAACGACCAAGTTTACGTTTAAAGTGATGAACATAAGGACCAAAGTCTAAAGGCTATATTTGACAAGCTTGCCAATATTCCCGCTCATATGATAATCTCCTTATATTATTTCTTCATTAAAAAAATTATGCTCCACCAATCCATTTTCATGGAATCAAATTATCTATAGCTTCTCTCCACGTTCTCTAATCCAATTTTGATTCTATTTTACTGAACAATGTTCGTATTGTCGGTTGAAACCTTCAAGACTCTGTTCATTTGATCTTCAAATCCATCCAAAAGAGCATCATTTCATCTCATAAAACTCAGATCCTTTCACATGCTTATTGTTTTGCACATATCAGCTACCATAAATGGAAGTTCCAAGCTTGTGTAGAGTCTAGAGCTAAATGCAACGAGGTTTCCACTTGGTGGCCATTGAAATTTGCCAGAAGAAAAGACGGGGGTAAGTTTCTCTATATCTATTTAGTTGTATTTGTTTCAGTAAAAGGTTAAAAGGGGATGGTTTTTCCAGCAAAGTTTGTAACTTTAATGGGTTTTGTCTATCTATCTATCTATTAATCATCTACGGGTGCTTCAGCTGTTTCCAGAATGAAGTTTAATATTGATAAAAGAAATAGATAGGGAGTCAGTAACAATGATAGACACAGTAACAAGGACGAGGGATGACCGGGTTCTTTTAATCTAAAAAGACAAAAGTGCATTTGGATTCATCTCATGGGGATTATCTGCAGCACATGGGGCTGCCCATCTTTTGTCCATATTGTCTTCATTTACAATTAATAGGGTCTGTTAACTGTTCTGAATGGTCTAATGGAGAGGAGTAAATTGGTTTTTCCTTGTCTTCTTTCATTTGTTTCTGAGTTACTACCAAACAAACTCCATTATTAAAGAAATTAATAATATAAGAGCAACTTTACCTTTCCTTTACTGCAAAATTAAAAAAAAAAAACTTTCCGAGCTTTATCAAGCAAAAGAAAATGAAAGGTTTTACTAAGCTTCAGTTAGAAATCTGAGAAAGAGAAAGGTGTGGTCTTGTGGGGTATAAGTTAATTCATTGTATTTGGCTGTTGGTGGTGATATATCATTCTCTTCTAAATGCTACTGTAGTTGCATCACACGATTCTCTTATTTTGTTCTTTCTTAGCCTGCACAAAACATTGGTTGGAAACTATTGCATTTGCTTTTATATTATAAATATATATGTATTACACTTATATTGATTTTTTCTGATTGTTTTTATCTTCTGCTTCTTTGTCCATAGGGGTTAATTCTGTAAGAGGGTTCAAAGTTTGGTTTTTTTTTTTTTTTTGGATTAAAAATTGAGGAAGGATGAAGTATCAGTTTCTTCCACTTTTCATCAACCATAAAAATAATATTATGTAAAAGAAATGAGGGCCCTTGAGCATTTAAGAATTCTGTCTGTATAATTATAGCGTAGCTGAGCTTCAATCCTGTTTAAGATTCCATAAATTTTCTATTAATTGGAGTCTGGGTGTCACTTGGCTTCTTGTTTTCTTACTTTCCTTGAGAATTTGATTAAGATGCGCATAGCTTTCAAAGAGTTTGGGTGGAGGATGTTATAGAGGTATGGAAGCCATGTGGGTGAATGAGACATGCTTTTTATCTCCTCTATTTGCGGTTGTGTAATGGAGGGATAGCCTGGATGTCCTTGGAAATTTCATCTTGAAAGTTCTCTTCTTTTTTGCCTTGTTTAAAATAATTTCTTCCAAATTCCCGGTGTTGGATTGTGCCACTTATGTTTGGCATATTGTTTCAGTGTTTATCAGCAGCTAAATTGGGTTCACTAGCAAGAAACTCTGGCTGAAAATTGAAGTATAATTATCATGGATCTTGAGTATGGCAAGTTCTCGGATGCTTCAAAGGTTTTTGCATTTAACTTTCAACCTGATAGCACAAAGTGCATATACATCCATAAACTATTTTAAGTTATTGGTGATTTAGATTTTGTATTTAGGAAAATAGTAGGATTAGATTATTTGGTTGAAGGAATTATGCTGTTATCAGTTGGTAGGAGAGTAGCTTATTCTGGAATTGTGTTGCAGAAGGGTTCTTGGAAGACGGCATTGCTTTTCGCATACCAAAGTCTAGGTGTGGTTTATGGAGATCTGAGTACTTCCCCTCTTTATGTCTACAAGAGCACATTTGCTGAAGACATTCAACACTCAGAGTCAAATGAAGAGATCTTTGGTGTTCTATCCTTTGTTTTCTGGACTCTTACTTTAGTCCCCTTATTCAAGTACGTGTTTGTGGTTCTTCGAGCGGATGACAACGGAGAGGGTAAGCATTTAAGCAATTGTCTCGTCCATATCATTTAGCCATTAAACTGAAACCTTTTATTGATTGCAGGAGGGACTTTTGCACTGTATTCTCTGATATGTCGACACGCAAATGTCAGTCTTCTGCCCAACAGACAGGTTGCTGATGAAGCAGTCTCTACATATAAACTTGAGCACCCTCCAGAGAAAAGGAGTAGCTCAAGAGTAAAAGTGTACCTTGAGAAGCATAAGGTCTTGCACACTGCTTTATTAATCTTGGTTCTCCTAGGTACTTGTATGGTGATTGGAGATGGCGTTCTCACTCCAGCAATTTCAGGTAAACCTCCTTGCAGTTTGCTTAAATTTGCTACTAATTTTTTTTTGTCACCAACTAATTAATATATACTTCGATATGTAGTTTTCTCTGCTGTCTCTGGCCTCGAGTTATCCATGTCCAACGAGCATCACCAGTGTAAGCTCCTGAACTTACTATTCTAGATCTTCTCATATGTAAATAGCATTGAAGCCTATGATGCTATAATGGGGCCAAACCTTTTTTCATATTAACTGATTAAACACTTATCTGATTAAAGTTCGCATCTAGCTGGTGAATAAAATCCAGTTGGCCTGCAGGGAACATTCAACGGTAACCTGTCCTTTCTTGTAGTCTAATCTGGTCCTCTCTTCTTTTCTGTTTGATGGGAAGGTGAATGATGAATTTGGTTTTAACTGTTTCTGAAATAATGAGAGAACAAAGAAAATACTTAGGTTATGAGATTTTTGAAGAAAATTTTGTATTTGATCGCATTTTTGTATATAATTTGCAATACCTTAAGGGGAAATAAAACATTACTCTCTTGGTAAATTCTTTTCCAGATAAGGAGACATTTACCCTCTTTTCTTTTCACTGGAATGGTGGATTTGATATCTTTTTTGCAGCTTCATGCATGAGCATACAATATATTGCACTTATACGAAAGATGCTTTCCACACTGATTTGCATGGAATTTAATTTCAGACTTGGCTTTTAAACAATAAACTGCATTTTTCAGTCTCCTATTTCTTCCATCCTTGGGTCCTGTTGGCCTTCCATATATTATTACATTCCTGTTTTTTTTTTTTTTTCAAGTTATCTATATTCTGCCCCTTTATCTGACATTCATGCTATCTCTTTTGCAGATGCAGTTATTCCAATCACTTGCTTCGTTTTGGTGTGTCTTTTTGCACTTCAACACTATGGTACGCATCGGGTCGGATTTTTATTTGCTCCCATAGTGTTAGCATGGCTACTTTGTATCAGTGCCCTTGGCTTATACAATATGATCCACTGGAACCCACATGTCTATCAAGCTCTTTCTCCATATTACATGTTCAAATTCTTGAAGAAGACAAAGAAAGGTGGATGGATGTCTTTGGGAGGCATACTTCTCTGCATAACAGGTGAGTTTAAATACAGATAAATATGGTAAAATTTCATCCTCATTATGTCCTTGGCCACTTTGCCTTTGATAGGTTCAATGTAATCTCCTTAGCTCAAAGTAATCCATGCATGGGACATAAGTTAAAATTTGCCTATGTTTAAGGTTGCTTCACAGTTACAAGAAGATCATTATTTGACATTATTAGATTATGTTGGCAAAATGGAGAAACCTTTCCCGAGTAATCATACAGTTAACCCTGCAAATGAATATCCGTACCCTTAGTAAAATTCAAAAATTATACTCACGCGAAACTCAAGGCTGGCTATGGCTCCTATCATTCAAGCTAAACATCTCAGCATGATCTGATTTGCAAGGCCCCATATACTATCTGCTGTTATATCCAAATAACAAGAATTATGTCCTGTATCTTTTTATTTTTCAGTCTTCAAGCAAAGTCATCAGAATACCATCTGAAATTTGTTGAAACTAGAGATATATCGATAACTAATACCATAGCTAACTTCATTGTGACAACTTACAACCAATGATTGCCAATAGTATACCTGATTATCCATGCAGGCTCGGAGGCAATGTTTGCTGATCTTGGCCACTTCTCTTATGCTGCAATTCAGGTAACTCAACACTAATACCTTGTAAATTTTGATTTGATGGTTACTGGTTCAATTTGAGTTCAAAGTCGGCTACTAAATTGAAATTTAACCTTTGTCTTGCTGCAGACTGCTTTCACCTTTCTGGTTTATCCGGCTCTTATATTGGCATATATGGGTCAAGCTGCTTATTTGTCTCAACATCATCATACGAGTTACCACATCAGTTTCTATGTCTCGGTTCCAGGTATACTCCCATCATCTGTTTACAAAACCAACAAAAAATGGTAGGAAGTTGACTGATGAAATAGGAAATGTAAATTTCAAGTCTAATCATTGACCTCCCTTTTACTCCAAGAGCTAAGAAATAGTCTGAAAGATTGACTGACGTGTCGGCAGGATAACACCATCTTAGTTTATCATGTCTCCCCAGCTTAAAAGGGTTGCAGTATCTCTCTGTTGGGTACATATCTGAATTATATGGTTGTAGACAAATAAACGTGACGGCATCACTCTTTTTGTGTGTGTATGTATACAGAAAGTGTGAGATGGCCAGTGTTAGTAATAGCGATTCTGGCTTCTGTGGTGGGAAGCCAAGCAATCATTAGCGGAACATTCTCGATCATCAATCAGAGCCAATCACTTAGCTGTTTTCCTAGAGTGAAGGTTATTCACACCTCTGACAAGATACATGGCCAGATTTATATCCCTGAAATAAATTGGGTGCTCATGATCCTTTGCATCACTGTGACTATTGGATTTAGAGACACAAAACACATGGGGAATGCATCAGGTAAGTTTGAACACTTAAACTTCATGCATTGCAGATAATAATTCTCTAACATAATACGAATTTCCATTTTCTTATTCTTTTGGAAGATTTTTCAACTGGCCTCTACCTATAAACTAAACTTCAGCAGAAAAGGGTTTGAGGAATTAGATCCTTCTTCTATGTTAGATGAAACAAAGAAGTTTGATGCATTATTAAAGTTCTGCTCTTATTGGTATCAGGGTTGGCAGTGATGACTGTGATGCTGGTGACAACATGCCTCATGTCCCTCGTTATTATCCTCTGTTGGAACAAACCTCCCGCTGTAGCTCTTTCCTTTCTTCTTTTCTTTGGTTCTATTGAGTTGCTTTACTTCTCAGCTTCACTCACCAAGTTCACAGAAGGTGCTTGGCTTCCTATTCTGTTGGCCCTTTTCCTCATGACAATCATGTTTGTATGGCATTATGCCACCATTAAGAAATATGAATTTGATCTCCACAATAAGGTGTCACTAGAATGGCTATTAGCATTGGGTCCAAGCCTAGGAGTTGCTCGAGTACCCGGTATTGGCTTAGTTTTTACTGATCTCACCTCAGGCATCCCAGCTAACTTTTCTCGTTTTGTCACTAACCTTCCAGCCTACCACCGTATCCTTATCTTTGTGTGTGTAAAGTCAGTACCTGTCCCTTTTGTACCCCCAGCTGAGCGTTATCTAGTGGGCCGTGTTGGTCCTGCTGCTCATAGGTCTTATAGGTGCATTGTTCGTTATGGATACCGAGATGTACACCAGGATATTGATTCTTTTGAAACGGAGCTAGTTGCCAGACTGGCTGATTTCATCCGCTATGATTGGCATCGGAGCCAGCACACTAGTCCTTATGCTGAAGATGATGCTTCCCACTCTAATGAATCATCAAGTGAACGTAGATTAGCAGTAATAGGAACAGTAGCATTTTCTGGCACACCAGGTTATGGAATTGAGGAAAGTGTGGAACCAGCAAGTGTATCTATTGGATTCTCAACAGTAGAAAGTGTGACGGATGTGATTGAGATGCAGGCTGTGGGTGCGGGAGCTGTTGAAAGAAGAGTTAGATTTGCAATTGATGATGATGGCTCCGAATCTGATGTGCAAACCAAAATGTATGTTCAGTTGGAAGAAGAGCTGAGGGATCTGATGACAGCCCAAGAAGCAGGGACTGCATTCATACTAGGACACACACATGTAGAAGCAAAGCAAGGGTCTTCTATTTTAAAGAGATTGGCCATTAATTTTGGGTACAATTTCTTGAGACGGAATTGCCGCGGACCAGATGTTGCACTCAAGGTGCCTCCAGTATCTTTATTAGAGGTTGGCATGGTTTATGTGGTGTAAGCTTCCCAGCTCATGTAACTAGTTTTTGTAGCTTATTTTATTTATTCCACAAATATATACATAAACATAAATATAATGAAGTGAAAGAAAGAAAGAAGGCGTACTTGCTAGTTCGAGCTGGACTGTAGAGAAAGTTATATAAGAAAGGGAGGGATTCACCTCTTCCTTTGTGTCAGATGATGCTATACACATGAAATTACTATATATCAAAGTGCGTATTAAGTCTTAATACTATTTCTCTATTTCCACGGCAGCGTTTTCAGTCCCTACCACGTGTTACCGTATAGTGCGTTAATATCAAGAGAGAAAAAATTCAAAGCCAACGCAAAATAGTCAAGCTTAAGGTACAGATTACTGAATCAGGTATCCTCGATCAACTTTGAAATCAGGGTAGATAACATCATGATCATAAAGTAGATCCGCAAATCCACACATCAATTGTGTATTAGAATTGATTTTGTGATACAAGTGTTCACATCATCTACAACCAAAACTGTGAATTCCAATGAGCTGAACCAAAAGCTATATTTTAACCGAGAGGTGCTTTTATAATAAAACTGTGAATTCCGTTGAACCATTACACTAAGAAACATTTTTTATTGGTGTAATCCATGTTGAAGAGGTGCTCATGTTGCACGCTTGGACTCGGATTTGGACCGATTCAGCTACTCCACATTATTCTCATTATGATCTTCTATATTTTTTTTCTCATACAATGGAGACTTCAAATACAGAGGTTTTATTTAGAACCACAATCTGAACCGTAGTATATAAAATCAAACTCTGATTATAGCACTGAACTTTTTTATATTCTTTCAAAGGAATACATCTAAATTTGGTTTATAGTGTTCCCTACACAAAATACAATTACATGATCAAAACTGCACACCAGTCTCTTTATAGTAACTGTGGAACAAGAAGGCAGCAGGCAACATCTTGTACGAAAGAATGCTTACAAATCAAATAATATACCAAGAGGAAAAGAAACACAGTATCAGATACTACTTGGCAGACAACAAAGACTTTCATGAAATTTTAATGTTAAGCCAGTCCAGATAGAGAAAAGTGTACAAAACCTGATATTTTTCTCCTCCATTTGCGTTCTGTTCCTTCGTATTTTACATCCCAGTTGAGGATGTCCGATTTATCCTCTGTGCACCCAATTTGGGAGCAGCTGCTCTATTTCCTCTGCCTCTTCCCGCTGATAAAGGTTTTGCCTTGGTTGTTGGAGGGGGAGCAGCAATAGCTGCCCAGGGATCATCATCATCAACTGCTCCAGCTGTTTTCACATTCAATGGTCTAGAAGCAGATTTTGGAGGAGGAGCTGCTATAGAACCCCACAAATCATCGTCTTCATCTTTAGCCGCCTTCACTGTGCTTTTTGGTCTCAAACTTGTTGAAGCTAAAGCATAGAAACAAAAAAACAATCCACCCGAACTGTAAATCTTCAAATTTTCACAAATATCTCATTAAACAAGCATATCTAATGACTTAATGACCAATATCCCTGAGAACTGATTGCTGATAAATTCTTAAGGCATTTCCAGTTTCAACTACATGTAAATAAGAGTTCTAACAAATGCTCTTAGGGCAAGCTTTAAGTTTAGCTAATATATTATTTGTAGTAAATATGTATTAATAGTTGATAACTTTGTTCATTGTTTCCAATGCATGGGATAAGATAATATTGAATACAGTAATTTTAATGAGAGCCCTAGGGGCACTTATTGAAGAAAACTTTAAATAATGACAAATTTCTGATTAAGGGCAACTATTTTTTTCTTTTTTGCCCAGAGATTAAGGGCAAATCTAGATCATCTATGGTTATTCACATCCTTATTCAACTAATTTTAACATGTTTACAATGACAGTTCATGCATATAGAAAAATGTAAATGCATCACATATTTTCCCATCTTGGACCACAAATATTAAGACTAGAGGTTTAATTTCTACATTCCAGAATTGAATGGAGAAAACTACCTTGTGGTTTAGGCTGTGAAACTGGTTGTGAAACAGGACGCTTCTGAGCTGCCTGAATATTTGCCAAGGCTGGAGAAGGCTTTGCCTCGTCAAGGGGTTCAATATCATCCCATCCATCTTTGTCACTGTCATGTTCTTCATGAATGCCATTTTCAATTTCTCCCCATCCATCGGTTGAAGTAGGAGATGGAGGCATTGGTTGATCTGCAAAATCTGCACTGGAACTTACTCGGTGGACTGGTGCTGTACTTGGAGTTTCTATTAGTCCTAAGATTGTCATAGAAAAACAACATTAGAGATGGAATTATTGAATGAACACAAAATATAATCAGACAAAAGTGAAGACCAAAGGTGCAGCATAATATTAACTTATTTCCAAAATAATAGGTACCAAATTTTATGAGTCACATAATTGCAAGAAATACCTGAGCTGGCTGTGGAGGCTGTGGTAGATGCAGCTGTGACAGAATTTGCGGTAGCAACTGGAGCTTGATCAGAAGCTTTGCCTTTAAGAGTTAAGGAACTCATGGCCCATCTGCAAGGTTAGAATTTTAGCAGTCAAAAACCAAAATTACATCCCGGGAAAAGAGAACTGACATTATCCATTAAGTGGCTATAAAAAATTTCTGGACATGCCTTTATTAATCATTTAACTATTTAAGCTAGCTGCTTAAAAATTAATGCACCTTACAAGAAAACAAATTGTAACACACAAGTTTTCAAGGTCATTGATTCCATGTGAACCATCTTGTTGTATGGTAACAATCAATATGGCCCTCCTACAGCAAAAATTCTCAACTTACCCCAGTAAACTAGCATTTCCAGGCATTGATGAAATCCCTAAACTTCCAGCACCAGAAGTATCTTCAGCATTACCCTGTAAAGAACAAAGCACCAAAACATTAGCATAAGAAAATACTATACTATAGATGATAGCAAAATTTCTTAGAACATACCTTGAATACTTAAATTTCAATTTTTTTATGCTTGTATAAAAGCTATAGTTTGATCCAGATAATACTACTAATAATACCACAATGTTTGATATGCCTTCACTATTGGCTGAATCAAAATATCCTCACCAGAACTTAAGAAAAAGAATATATAACAATGAGAGATAAACACATAAAAGTAGCAAGATATATTTTGAATCGAAAAGAACACATAATAAGTTATATATTGCTTGAAATGTCTAATAGCCATACACTGGTTAACAGCAAATGGATGAAACCACATCAACAGTTCCAGAACCAAGAGCTACGAACATTATTAAGAAGTTTTAGCCTTGGTTCATAACATGATTTACTGCTTAAAATCAACAAAATATGAGCTACAAAGTGTTTCATTAAGGATGGAAAATTTATACTTGATGCATCAGAATGCTGATCAAGAAAATAAGAGAAAGTTAGAGATAATAAGAAATAGCATTTAATTGTGTGCTTGATAGCACTGAAACTATAGTAAGTTTGCATTTGCCTAAGTTCAATGAAAAGAAATGGAGATGCAAAGGCATCTTATAGCTCACCTTCTCATTATACTGCTTCACTATCTGTAAAAATTGATCAACTGCTTGAAATGCCTTTGACCTTACATCACTGTTTAAGAGGCAGAGAGTACATTCTTCATGTACACTGATGAATAATAATAAAAAGTTGACAAGAAATAAACCGATCAAGAATAACATAACCTGTCAGGATCAATGATAAGTACAACAATATTTGGAAGAATCCGGGTAGCAATCTCAGTCATGTCATAATAAGAACTAGTGGCACATAAAGCCATAACTCCTGCCACAACATAATTTCATGTTAGTTTGATGACAACATAAAAACAAGAACACAAATGCTTTAAAAATCAAAGAAAGCACATTTAAAAAACCAAGAGTATCAGATACTAGCCATAAACATGTATACCTGCTCCTCGGGCAGGAGAGAAAGTATCACGCAATGCACGGACTGTGAATGCATTGATCAAAACTCTCTTCCGTGTCTACAATTTTGGAGCAAGAGATGACAATTTTTAACGAGACACAATTAATTGAACTTTAACAAGGAACAGGTAATTTAAAATATTCAAGAAGGATTAGCCAAGAATCAACTAACCCCTTCATTTAGGTAGCTTGCAATGTTTCCCAATAATATGGTGGTATTTGTTCTAATTGCAGGTTCTTCATCAACCTGCACAACATTGCCAAAACGTACATAAGAACATGGCTTTAAAACAGAAAAAATCATCAAACAAATTAAAAGAGAAACTTACCATTCTCATAATAGTAACGTATCGGTGATTTTCATATGGGAAATTAGACACAACTCCAAAACTAATATTTTAAGCTGAAACCAGTTAACCTTTTTATCCAGTTAGATAATATACTTCACTGTTAATTAAGACAATCTCCACCATGGCATGGCCTTTTGTTTGTTAGGTGCAAACCAAACCAATGCATGGCAGTTGGGTGTTGGACCCATACCTATTTCTTTTCTTTAATATTTTCAACGCTATCTATATTAGTGTTATAGACAACAAAACATTCCTTTGTTATTAACTATCAGAACTATATGAAGAAAATAATTTAATCAAAATGATATTTAAATCCATAAAATTAAAACTTGCAAAATAAATTTAGTATAATTTTTAGCTAGATGTGCAATAAATTAACAGTTTATTATAATTTATGAATTTGCAGGTTCAACTTGATGTAAATATAATAATGATTTTATTATAAACTGGTCATGCAGGTCTAAGGTTATAAAAATAGAAACTTCTTGTTGTTCTGTTTTCTAATATTTCCCTTGCAAAATGATGGCAATGAAACTCATACAAACTAACCAGAAAAAGAACATAGAATAATACTACAACACAATATGATGCACACCTGTAACTTGGAAAGATACTTCAGTAATGAACCTGACAAAGTACGTTGTGAAAGCTGCAATGGAGATCAGACAGCAAAACTTAGAACAGACTCAAATAACATTTTTACATAAAAATAGTAATATATCTCGAAGCTTAAAGAAAATATACAACGAAGCAAGATTGCAAGATCATGGAGATAATATAGCAGCACAAGAATTAAAATCACAAGCTCATAACAACCTCAAACTCGAGTTCGTTGATTTTCTTTTTCCTTTTTTCAGTACTTCTTCCTCCTCCATTGTACTTGAAACAACATAACAAGCAATTGAACTTCACACACAAGACCTTACACAAAACCTAAGACGATTGGCATATAACAGGGAATATGTTCCCAAACTCAATTTATCTTATTGGTACTCATCTGAAGATCCTAACTTTTAGCAGTGGTCGCTAGGGAATATGTTTCCAAACTCAATGGATCACAATTAGTTAATGAAATCCATCTTCACATTGTCTCCTAGTTCCAACATCTTTTGACCAAAGTCAAGTAAAGAAAAGTTTATAAATTTTACTGGTTCTTCGAACATTGCAAGCTTGTAAGATTAGCAAAGTAACTTGAATAAGTCACCAACATGACTGGTAACACTAGACTCTCTTCAAAGAGAAATGACTAAGAGATAGATGATGGGCCAAAGTAGAATTCCCTGCTTTCAAGGCTCAGCTGGATGGATTTGAGCATACCTTAGGAGCCAATATAAGCATGGACTTGAGAGTCAATTCTCGGAGAAACGCAGACGTGTCTGCAAATCCAGTAGCAACATGGGGGTAGACCTAGTTGCAAAATTTTAAACCAACAGTTATTAATTTGCAATATTATCAGGAGTTTGAAGTAAGCAACTAAAATCTGCTTGAATGAGGGAGTAACATATGTGCCATGGATTGCATACTTGCTCATCAACAACTTGAGCAGATAAAGATTCTCCGAATTGATCAATATGCTGTAGAAGAGCAACTCGGACAGCTCGGTCATTAGAAGCAAAGAGCTTCACAATTGTAGGCAGTACCTACACCAGAGGAGCCAAGATATTATCCAGTCAGCCAAAAGTAATAGAGCAGAAATTACATGTTTAAACAGAGTTAGATTTTATATTTAAATCAAACATAAAATCATATGTCTAAAGTAAACAAGAAATAAACAGTAGTATGACCTTCAGACTAAATTCTTCAGCAGAAAGCCAAGAACCCATTTTCAACAGTGCAGTCAAAGCAGGGGCAGCAGCTGAACCAAATTCAAGGGCAGAGGCTAACAAAGGAAGTAACTGCAAAGCAAGTTATGAAATCATAAATTGGCTGTTGAAACCATGGATGATTTGTCTTAGTTAACTTATCACACTCAAGTTCCAAAGGTTGCACCTTCTTCAACACAATTGGGCGAGGAAGCTGCTCTGCTAAATTAGGAAGCTTACGAAAGAAAGAATCCTTCTCAACACTGTCTTTCAAACTAAGAATTTCCATGAAATGTATGGTGTCCACCAACTTATTTTGGAAATATTCTGGCAATAAAAGTATTTTAGAATGTGGTATTAGCACAAAGCAAAAACATGATGGAGAAGAAGGAATTTTCAAAACAAATACACCATGGGTGGAAACATATGCAAAAAGATCACACACAAAAGGCATCAATTTCACAAAGCAGACTTCAGAAGAACCAAAGAGAAGCACCATATAGAACAGAGAGTTCCAGATCGAACCTTCTGATAAAGGAAAATTTATTACAATAACGAGGAGCTGTGAGATTGCTGTTTCTAAGCCTAAAGCTTTCAGCATAACTTCACTTTCAAGAAGTGAACCATCTCTCTTCATCATCTCAAATCATCCCCCAATACAATTTTGTATGGATAGGGGATGAGTTCAGAACTATTTTCCTCTTTAATCTCCTGATGCTTCCCATAAAGTAGTAATAACCAAACATAAAGGACTATATGTACATAAAATGTTTCAACTGTTGTTCAGAGTTAGAACTGATCCTAAAATATAGAGTCCACAACCAAGAAATAATAGAATGAAGACAACATATCCACGAAAACAGCTTGACTAATTTACTCTGTGGTCCGTGCCACTCCAAAGAGGTCATTAATTAGGTTAGTTGGTCCAAGATTGAAGATAAAAATCTCATGCTTATAAAGCAGACTGCTTTGCTGGATGTCTCACACTTTTGGCAAAACTACAAGGACACAAAGCAAAGGGCACTTACCACTATTTTCTATAAGCTTTGATGTATTCAACCTGCGAGAAGGCATGGAGCTCAAGAGCCGCTGATAATCTGGAAGCAGAGACTGTGAGACAAGAAATTAGGCAGATAAATACTAAAAAGAACCTTGCAAAGGATCAAAGCAAAAGCACATATAAGTGCTATTGCTAACTGAGGAATGCGACCACCAATAATAACTATAAATTTGAAATACGCTACACTCATTTCGTATAGCAATAGTAATGTAACTACAAACCTTTGGAATAGAGGCAGTGTTTCGCAGCTCCTCAGTTTTTCCCAACTTCATGCCAGAGAAAATCTCGTAAATAAGACATCCTACCAAATTTTAAAAAAAAATTGTTCATATTGCATAGAAGATCAGACAGGAAAAAGAAAGAAACAAATATCAGATAAAGAACTGAAAGTGAACCAAAGCACAGATATGTCATGGTTGCTATCTTTCATTTCACTAGTCTGCTTTAGATACATGCTTAAGTCAATACAATTTTTCTGAATGTCATTGTAACACACAGAGCACATAAACAACAGCTGAGAAGGTTTTTCAAAATTTGAAACTAATCTAAACTTATAAGCTCAAGCAAATGAAGGTCCACTAGCAGCATAGCCAAATGAACATCAAAAGCTATGTACTCTTTGCTCCTGCATCACTCTCAGTCACCACTAGCATCTAACAGAGATGAAAAATAGTCAGTATCAACTCCAAACCCATGAAAGAAAACATACTCTTGTCCTGATGAAACTTCATGATGTAAAAACAACTAAAAGATCAATGTGAAAAGAACAGGATGCTCAAAGAATTAGCACAAATTAGCAGTTTATTCATCAACCTACCTAACTTATTACACCAGTATATCAAAAGAAAAAATTGCAAACTTACCCAAACCCCAGGAATCAATAGCCCATGGTGGAGATTTTCTGATTGTGGCCCAGTCGCACTTTGCCAGCTCTGTTGGCTTGTATTGCGATCCAACAAGCCATTCATATTGCTGATGGAAACAAAGGATTAAATTCAATTATCCACAGGCAATCTTGACAACAAAGAATGAAAAGTTGATCTTGAGAATCCTAAAAAGATGAGAGAGAAGACAAAGAAAGAGAGACTGGTCTGCAGAAAGGATTCCATAGCATAGTAGCATATGATGGAAAAATGAAAATATATAATATAGAAAATGCATGATAAAAAATTATACAATTATTGAATAAAGCATTTCACCTATGTAATTAGATGCAGAAAAAATACATAGATTGAAAGGATCCTGAATTTAATATGGAAAGTTAATTCCAATGTCAAAATTGAATGAGAAACAACTTCATTTATATGGCCTCTCAGTTACTTTATGGGTTGCATCTCTAATGATCCATTCAGAAAAAAATAACCTTGCTCTTCTTTAAGAAAATATGTAGACTTCCTTCCATAAATACCTACTTGGATTTGAAGATTAAATAGTATATATGTTATATTGAGATTCAAAATAGTTGAAAACACTTGCTCACATCCAAACACAAGCATTACCAGCATCGGTCCTGTAGCAGTTGCATTGGCCCCATCATATTCTGATAGAACATCAAAAGCATATAGCTTCCAGTCCAAGGTCTGCGTTACAACAACACTTGACAAACAAACATTGCCATGAACCTGTACCATCCAAAGCTAGTGAAAAGGGTGATCTTGAAAGAGATAACAGTGGGTTAAAAATAAAGAAATCGCATAATCACATTTAGTTATTAACATTCATTCCATTGAATGTAGTGCAATTCCCCTAAGATAAGAACTGCTAATCGCTCTCACTCAATCATGACTAATTCAAGTACAAGAAGAAAACCCTTTAATTATCTTGGCAAACAGGTTTCTGCATGACAACAAATTTTTAGAATTTCAATGAATAAAGATGTAATTGGAAGAGTTCCAAATACTTACAAGTTTGCAGTCGTTATTTAAAAAGCTCACAGCTTTAGCAATTTGGTGGAGCCCCCAAGCATAATATTCATCCCTACCAACAAAAGAAATCACAATCTAAAATTATTATGGCTTTAAACAACAAATTAAGTTCATCATATTCTATGTATGATGGCATCAAGGGGGAAAACACAATTTCCAATAAAGCATAATTTAATTCCAATGTAAGAAACTAAATGTGTATTCATTCTGGGAACTAGGAAAAGCAAAATAACAAACACAAGCAAGAGACTTAGCACAGTTAAGAGAATACCTCTGTGTACCTTCTAAACCGAGTTCCTTGATCTTCTCTGATAATGGCATAACAGGCTCCGTGACAATATAGATTGTAACTTTCGAACTAGAACCATCAAAAGATTCAACCTCAGTACTATGAAGAAATGACAAGATATTCGGATGCCTCACCTGCAAAAAGAAGCAGAGAAACTCATTCCAAAGTTCAGAATCTAGAGACTATACAAACACAACTGAGACTCCAGTTTCATCTTCTAAAACGCAAGAGAAAGAAAAGAAGCAAAAAAGGGTATCTTTCACACAGAAAGAAAATAAGTTCTGAAGAAATAACAAGTAAATATCTAATCTTTTCGGATCAGAACACGCAGGAATTGAGTTGTACAAGAAACAAGTATAGGAAACTAACAGTAATATGCAATTCTAGAGATTGGGTTATTCTAGCAAAAGCCATAACGAGGCAGAAAACAGAGGAAGCAATTGGAATAGAAAGGCAAGAAGCAAGATGAAGTAGTTACAGTTCGAAGACGCTTGACACCATTTCGACCAGCAGCTAAATGGCCGTCCTGCGGATTACTTCCGGAAAGAGAGAATATAGAAACCGGAGATCCATCGTCCTGAAAAGATTAAAGAAAGAAAAGAAAGAGATCGAAAGGTTTATGAGAGCTGAGGGAAGAGATTAGAAAGGGATGGAAATAGTGGGGGGAAGTAGTAGTGCCTTAGAGGTGCCGCGAAAGTGAGACCAAGAGCCCCAAGCAGAAGGGTAAGGATCTCCAATGTTGTAAGGTAGATCCTTGAGCCCTGCTCCAGATCCGCCTACCACTCCTTTCAGGAATTTCAACATCTTTTTTCTTCGATGATCTGTGAATAGAGGGATGGACAAAAAGATGAAGAAGAAGAAGGAGGAGGAGGCCGAGGAGGTTACAACTTCCAATTCGATTCGATCTGCCAATATTTTCTTTTATTATTGTTATTTAAAAAAATAAAATAAAAATAGAACCCTATTCTATAATTCTTCAGTTAGTACATTCAGTCGATGTTCAAAGAGGTTTGATTCTGTGCTTCGCAGTTTCACCATGCTCTGCCCCATCATCCTTCATTTCTCCATTTTCCAAACTCAATGACGGCAAAACTGGGCCAGCACATTTCTGATGGGCTTCGACCTCTTGTGGAATTTTGTAAAAGGTTGACGGAAATTTAAATTGACTTTGCCACTCACTGTTGTGACTAAAATCTATAAATAGCACGTTCCATTTGTCAGTTTTTCACAGATTTTTCTGAATTTCAATTTCCATTTGTACCATAGTGGCTGCCCCTTTATTTAGATAAAAAGTACATGTGCTCAAAATACTATAATAATAATAATATTCTTTAATAGTTTAATGTTGCCGTAATATGAAAATAAAAGTACCTCACGAGATGATTATTCATTACTTAAGGGATGTTGATTTCTATCACTCATATGCTCAAGTTGTATATGTCATAATTTAATGATGTTAGAATCTAAATCAGTTGATGATGACATTGATGCAACTCCCATAACCATTGAACCATCCAAAGCATAAAGGCCTTACCCTAAATGTCCGTGCATCACAACCATAGCGCCCGAGGATATTTTCAGCACTTCACCTTAACCGGAGCATCTAAAGCCTTTCTTGTCCAAAGTACTTAAGGAAATCAAGTGTTTCTTTATTTCTGGAATGTATTGAACATTTGACAAGGTTTTGAAATGTCGTCAAACAATTTTATATGAATTGTGCCAATCCCCACAACTTAGCATGCAAGGTCATCTCTCATTAGCACTAAACTAGAACACCTCTAATATGTTGAAAGAAATCTTTGAAGGTGTTAATGTAAAATGTAGCAGCCATATTAAGAATTTGCCTCTTACAAGTGCAAGAATCGGAGATTGCCAAAGTGAACCCGACATCATTTGAAGTTTCTACATCAATCACATTTGCACAATCATTCTACTACTCATGTAATCCTGCTTTATCATTCATTTGTAGACAATCATTCATTTGTAGACAATCTTTTTTTATGTTCCCAAACTTCTTATAGTAATAACATTATATTCTTTTCTTGAATTACGATTTGGATGAGTTTTGCTTGATTATCCTCCTCTTGATTTGGATCTCTCTCAAGCAATCAAACCATAATCTTAATGGTTTTCACCTACATTACCAATGAATTTCTTTCTCAACTCATTAGAACATAAGGCATTTTTCACCTCCTCAAGAGAAACATCATCGTGACTGTCGAAATCATTTTTAATTTTGAAAAACGTGGATCGACTTTTAAAAAAACATGGATAGAGTCGCCACCAATCCTTTTTGAGGTGTAATTGGGCCACCTTATAAAGCATTTTGGTCTACGAAATTTAAGAAAACGGGTTCGGGAGTCGGTTACGTACGAATAAGGGTTAGCACCCTTGTAACGCCCAAAATTGGTACCAAATTGATTTATAAATGCCCTTATTGTCGAAAATTTGAAAAAGTTTTTGAAATTCAATTCCTTTAAAAAACATTTAGATAACTTGAATTGGATGTCGGGTTTCTCTCATTCAGAAGGAATAAAATATCATGTCCAGCACGATTGGATACATTATTTCAAACCCTCAATACAAGATCATTTCGTAATTTCCAAAACTCATGCATTTGAAATTTCAAAAGGATATTTCGTTATTTGGCCAAACGGTAAATCGCAGCCCAGCACGATTGAGCACGATTTATCGAATTTTCAAATACGAAATATTCCCTCGTTTAATTTAAGAAAACTAGGATGAAATGTCAAAAGGATATTCCGTATCTTGGTCGAATGCAAAATCGAAAACCAGCACAATTGTGCACGATCTCTCAAACTCCCCAAATACGAAATATTGCCTTATTTTAAAAGACCTTTGAAAAAAAAGAGTAAATCAGAAAAAATGGATTAAAGAAATAAATTTTGAAAAAACAATAATAATGGTATACCACATAGAAATAATAATATATTAATAATGCTAACAATATATTAATAATAAAAATGTAGTAATATAAGAAAAATTAATAATAATAGTAATAACAGTAGTAATATATATAATAATATATTAAATATAGTAGTAAAAATATTAACGATAATAAAAAAATGGTAGTAATAATAGAAGATAAATAGGAAAAAAAGGAAAATAACAATTCATTAATAATAATATGCGTATTAATAATAATAAAAATAAGAAAAAAATACCATATTAATAAGAATCATAGCAAGTCAATAATAATATTAAAAAGTAAAAAGTAAATATATATATATATATATATATAATGTGGCCATAGTACATAAAAGAATTTGTAATAAAAGAGAAAATAATTAAATTTTGAAAGAATAAACTATATACTAAATAGATTTGAAAAAGATATATATATTCAATAGATTTAAAAGAAATTATATAAATAAAATAACAGAACGATTTAAATAACAAATATAAAATATTAAAACAAAAAATTAAAACCCTACAAACTAGGGACTAAATCAGAAAAGAAATAAAACCAGAGGTAAACTCCCTCTCTTTTTCCTTCTTTCGTTTGTGTAAAGAAAAAATGTGAACACTAAAGTAAAACAAAATAAAATAATATGAAAAGTCACCTTAAAAATCTGATTCGTATTCTCTTTGATTTCGTATGTGTATTCTAAAAAAATCCCCTCCCCAATACAATCCTTTTCCATGGCTTTTATAGCCAAATTTTACAACTTATAGGCAAGTGGGGTGATGGAGTTAGTGGGGGTGATGGAGGTAGTGGATGGCTTAGTAGGGTGATGGAGTTAGTGGTCGGTTTAGTGGGGTGATTGGTTTAGTGGTCGGTTTAGTGGGGTGTTTAACTTGGGCTGGTTTGATTGGGCCTGGGCAGAAATTGGGTCTCACAGTGACTATAAAACATAGTGTCAACGAAGTTCTCATGTGAGCAAGGTAAAGAACACAAAACAATCAATGCTTGATCTTCATCATTGATTTTAATATTGATATTATTGAGATCCATAATAATAGAGTTGAAAGTGTCAAAGTGTTTGAAATAGGCATACCTTCCTCCATCTTTAAGAAGTAAAGATGTTGCTTTAGGTAGACACAGTTTGTCAATAACTTCGTCATGTACTTGCTTTCTAATTGGAGCCACAAACCAGATGCAACAGTCTTTTCGGCCACCACTCATAATACTTCATCGCTTAGGCATAATAGAATATCATTGTGTGCTTTCTTTAGTATCTCGTCTTTCTGCTCTTTCGAAAGCGTGTTTGGTAATTGTCTCTACCAAACATCTTAAACAATCCTTGTTGAACCAACATTGCCTGCATCCTGATGCACCATAATACAAAACTATTTTTATTGGTGAATTTCTTGACTTTGTATTTAGTCGACAATACACCTACCGTGATATCAACATTTTAAGTAACACTAGAAGTAACAAAAAAAGATCACAAGCATAACCACTTTGCAAAGACTACAAAAGCAATTGAAACGGAGCTTCTATATCAGTTTGTTGGAATGAATTGGACTAAGGGT
Organism: Gossypium stocksii; assembly: GCA_020496765.1. Taxonomy (NCBI): domain Eukaryota; kingdom Viridiplantae; phylum Streptophyta; class Magnoliopsida; order Malvales; family Malvaceae; genus Gossypium; species Gossypium stocksii. The sequence goes on along the minus strand of CM035628.1, from coordinate 34,664,146 downwards.
CAGTTCTGCATTGCTTTTCAAAAGCACTTCTGGCTCAAAAGCACTTCTGGAAGAAAAGTTGTATAGAACAAGCTGCTTTTGGCTGAAATTTTTAGCTTTTCAGAAGTGCTTTTCAAGAGCACTTCTGAAAAAGAGAAGCTAAAACTTTTAGCTTTTCCTTTCCCAAAAGCACTTTTAGTGCTTAATTACTTTTTCACCCTTTCAATAACATAATACTTTCTCTTTTTTTTTTCTTGGTACTTAATTACAAATGTATTAAAATCATTAATTAAAAATAAAAAAATATTTTTTAAAATACTAATTATAAATATTTAATAGTTATATTTAAATATTTAAAATATAGTTTATATATTCTAATTAAATTTTATAAATAATTAATATTTATTGCTTAAAAATATTTGAAATTTATATTTTATATATTAAAATATTAACAAGAAGTTATAATAATTTTTTATATTCTTACTAAAATATAATAATATTAACTAATTTAAAAATTATTTAAATGCATATTTGTTACTTGATAATAAAATGTCTAAAATGGACATTTTATTTCTTAAAAGCATTTTTTGACAGCAATGCTAAACATTCAAATTATATACTAAACTTTTCAAAAGTATTTTTTCACAGCACTTTTCAAAAGCATTGCCAAACTAGCCCTAAGTATGTCAATACAACCACAACTTAATTTATTGAGAATAAATAGGACATATCACAAAAAATAATGTGCAAATAAATAAATAAATAAATTAAGAAACAAAAAATATTTTTGTGATTTAACTTTAAAGTATACCTCTACAAACAAAAACGAAAAAAAAAAAACTTCATTATAATAAAACGGTGAAAATGACAAGTGTCTTAACACTCAAAACATAATTCGAAAAACTTACTAGTGGCATGCGAAAAATACCTAGAAACTATTAAACCATTGATGTCAAATTAACCACCACCAACTAATTCACTCTGAAAAATGGTATGTCTCATGGCTTTAAGCAAAAAAGAACAATAATTCTTTCTGTAGTAAAAGAAATTGGTGCATCAATTAGCCACCATTTTGACATTGAAGATTCATGGCTTGTTGAATTCAAGCTAAAACCCTGACAACATTCCGGTGCATTAAATGGGTGCATTTCAGCGCGGGAGCTCAAGTTAGGAAACCTAAAAATCAAGGGTCTAATTTTAAATTTTATTTTTCTATTTTACAAAAAAACCAAGCTGTTTAATAATTTATAACCGCAATAAGTTAACAAAAATCAATAATTCAAGTTTGTGTTTATTAACAATGGACTAACTTTTCAACTAAATTTCAATAAATTTAAATGATGAGATTATCTTTTTCAATTTTAATAAAATTAAACAAAAGATTGGTAATAGAAAATAAAGAAATTGATGGAAGAAACTAGCTAAGATCCTTCCAGCCAACATCGATATTCTCAGCAATCTAAACAACTTTGTCTTCATTGATCTGTCCGTCCCTTTAGCTCAACATCAAGAATTAACGTAATCAAGATGTAACATTTGAGTGCTTGTATTGGATGAGTTGTCGCTTTCATGACTCACAACCTTTACATAATTTTCTTTTTCCTACCTTTAGTTTGTTTCAATGCCCCTTTCCCCAAGTTTGTGCACCAAAATTCTGCAACCTTGTTCTAATTCCAAATCCTCCCCAACTTTACATTTTCAGTTGGTTTTACAAAATATTAGTATCTAATTCTCAATTAAGGTAAACTATTCATTGAATTATTAGTTAGTTTATGTTTTGGTCATCAATTTTAAAAAGTTACAAAATAGTTATTAAAATATTCAAAAGTTTTCATTTAAGTCATTTAGATGTTAAAATCATTACTGTATGAGCTTCTTCTTTCGCACCGTCTGCACCAATCAAAAGCTCTTCTTCCTTTTCTCTTGTACAATTCAAATGTTTTTTATAAAATAACTTTGAATGTCATAAATTTCTTTCTTCTCTAATCTTCGAAATTGACAATCAGATCGACTTGAATTTAAGATATGTTCTTTTACTCATAGATGATTACTGATCCATTATATCAATTATTAAATAATTGCTTAGAGCTTAATAGTCAAACTTTAAAAAAAATATTAACAACCCAATGACTTAAATAAAAAATTTTAAATAATTTAACCATCATTTTATAACTTTCTCAAAATCTGAATTTATCTACTTTAATTATCATCCCCACATTCTTTTCCACAAGAAGTTTGAAAGTTCATATTTGTGCAGGGGGGGTGGGACCCATCTTGTAGACATATAATAGTAATAACAAAGACGAGCCAAGCTTCTGTAATTTTTCCTGGAAAGATGCCATGATATTATTGCTTCACATTAATAAATCAAGAAAAATTCCACGAATGCATTGATTACGGTGGACAATACGATGATGACAAGGAAGTACCTCCTATAATTCGAGGGAAAACAGATTTCCACACCTGGAGAAGGTTTCAATGGTTATTATTATTATTATTATTCCACGTTACTGATTACAAACTATCGTAGATACAGTTAATATGATGATGACTAGACGAACTCACTTTCATCAAACTGAAAATCGTCTTCGAACTCTACAGGCTTAATTACAAGGTCCAGTTCCAAATTCTGGGAAGTGATTTCAGTGCTTGTATACACGTTAGAGACCACATCCCCGTATTCAGCACCTATTATGTCTTTCCACATCACAACAGAATCCATGTCTGTAAGACCACTTGTTGTTGGTGTTTCTTCCTTGGTTTCCTGCTTTACAGGTGGAGTGATTTCGTGCAGCTTTTTGGTTGGGATTTTTGGGTTGCTGCTGCCATAACTGAACTTGTTGTAAGATTCCCGAGGTTCAGAATCTATGATGATTTGGGGAGCCTTGAATGAGTCTGGTCTGCAGGTATGGGTTCCAATGTAAGTGGTCTGAAACATTTGGGAGCCATCATCTTCCAGTCTTTGGACTTGTTTAGTGGCCCTACAACCTTGATCGTACTTGCGAGTGCACCTAAAGTAACTCCTGTTCATGATAATTCAAGCACTTAAGCACTTGCCATAGTGGCTTTAAGATTTTTTTTGGGATAAATTGCAACATGAATAATATACCTTGGGTGCTTAGAATTAAGGATCTGCTTTTGTCCATATTTCCTCCATGCATGACCATCTTCCACGGTTGAAGAAACTACTATCCATGCATGTTCATCTCTCCTGAAAGCAAAAACATCCCTTTAACATCAGAATCTATGTATGAACATCCAATTAACATGTTGTGTGTGTGTGTTTTAGCTACCTTCTCTTGTAACATCCTCTCTTTTCCTTAGAAGGAAGTTTCTTCCTGCTGTTAGAGGAATCTTCAGACCTGCCATTGCAACAAGGGGAATCATCGTAGGAAGTTGCCTGATTCTGAGAATCCTCGGCAGATTCAACAGGAGTCAGCAAAGAAAGTGCGTGGTCGAAAGATGCGAAGATCTTGTGCACAAGTTCCTCAGCGGAGAGACTCCCATTTTTTTCACACCAATTGTGAAGAAGAATCTGAAGCTGTTTAGCACACTCTTGACCATTAACAAGTTCTTCTATCACCGTTTCCTTGTTGCTTGTCGTTACTCCTGCAGGCCAACCTGACACACTTCCCATAATATTATTATTTAGAAAAATCTAAAAAACCCAAAATTTAGATAGACACCTCTTCACCTGTTCTGCTTTGCTTACCCTTATAAATATAGGTGAACAGGAGAAGAAGAGATAAGATTTAAAGAGAAAAGAAAAGTAGATGGAGGAAGGGGAGAAGAAAATGAAAGGAAATTGTAAGGAAGGTGGGACGGAGTGAGAAGGGTAATATAGAAAATTCAAACCCTTTCACATTGATGATGACAAAAGCGAGCTGAGTTCTCTTCGTCATAGATTGGAAGCTTGGAAATATCATTTGATAATTAGATAAATATGGCCTACACTCAACCAGAAATACTCAAAACATTGTGGAAATTTGAACCCAAAGAACAGAAAAAAAACAACACGTGGAAAGCCTAACTTAATTTTGTTTCTGTTTGAATTCATTCCAAAACGTACCTCTCAACGTTTTTTCAATTAAATTTCCTTGGACATCATAATTCTACTTTTCCATATATTTAAACCTCTTGAAAATTTATTTAGGCTTAAGTAAAATCTTTATCGAAAAATAATTTTTGGCAAATGATTTTTTTTTGAAAATATTTTACTTTTTTAGTGTTTGGATAAATCTGTATAAAATATTTTCTGTTGTTTGACAGATTTCTTAAAAATATTTCATTAAAGCTATTTTAAATTAAACGGACCTTATATTTAAGAATTTATTATCTTTTCATTGTTTAATTGAGTTTATTATATATATATATATATTAATAAATTTATATTTTAAATTATTTTTACATATATTGCAATGATTTATTTATAAATAAATCAATCAAATTACATATATAATAATACTCAATTATTAAGCTAGAATATTAACCGTCATAAATTGAAAACAATCAAAGTCAAATAAATAATTTCTAATTGTGTTATAAAAAAAATAAAAAAACAAAGATTGAATAATTATAAATTAGCTTCCAAACCATAATTAATACTAGAAATTAATAATATCATTCAAATGCATAATTAGTAGTACACCACATGATAAAAATAACATTGTCCAAGTGCATAACTAATATTACACCACATTAAAGTATCAATATCTTCAACTTTGAGAAAAATTTTGAAGCCAAATTTATGGAATACAACAAGGTTTAACTTTCATTTCTCTATTAAACCAAAAGCATAATGTTTAATCAATTAAGGGGTTTTCTCACAAAACAAAACAAAACAAAACAAAACAAAACAAAAGTCATGACTATGCTAAACCTCTTTCAAGACAGCCAAAGGGTCTAAAAGGTTTAGTGAAGTGCTTTGTTTCTTCTCTACAAACTTATGGCTGAGGCTTCCCTGAAGCTGCGATGTCTCCCATTGCTTCCCCTATTGTGAGATACATGGAGCTCATTCCAAAAGATTCTAAGATTTTGGACTTGTGCATTTTCTCCATCACACTTCTCACTGGGTTTACCAATACAAGCTGAAATGGAAGAAACGAAAACCATATCAGCAAAGCGTTAAAACCTTAAGCTAACCAACAATGTAATGTAATTCATTGGGTGACACCTGACAATCATTTACCTGAAGTGATCTTTTCTCCAATATCTTTCTTAGTTCACATAACATGTCTGTAACACCCCGAAAATTTCTACAATAAGATACTATCATTGATATAGTAAAATAAGAAAATAAAGTGACAAGAAGAGGAAAATTGAGTTATGTCATTGGGAAGTATACTATGACATATTAATTCAAGAAAAGACTAAATTGTAAATGTGAGAAAAGTTTTGTTGTCCAAGAGTAAATATTCAAAATTTAAGGGGTTAAAGTGTAAATTTAAAAAAGTTGAAGGACCAATAGTGAAAATATTTTATGATGGAATGATCTAGAAACTAAGGAAAATGGATGAATTAGGACTAAATTGAATAGGTGAAGAATTATGAGGGACTAAATAGTAATTTTCCCAAATTAAGTGTTGACTCAAGGATGAAATTTTAAAAGATCATGAAGGGCAAAATGGTCAATTAGTAAGAGAGAGAATTCTAGAATGTAATGATTATATTGAAGATATTTTAAATTAATTAATTAGATAATTATTATTTTATTATTATTTATTTAGTATATAAGGAAGGAAAGATGAAGAATTCTCTTCATCTTTCCATGCATGCAACCAACGTGAGAGAAGAGAAGGGAAGAAAGATATTTTTCTTTCTTTACAATTTAGTCCTTCCATTAAAATTTCACCATTCTCACCCAAAAATCAAAAGAATTTTCATAGTTACCAAAAGAGAAAATATTAAGGAGACTATAGGAAGTTAGAATGTCAAGATAGATTTAAGAAATGGAAGCTGGAAGAGAGAAAAAAAATCAAATTAAAGATTGAAACCAAGGGGACAAGGTAAGAACATCAAAATTTCCATATATTTTAAGCTTGATATTATTGAAAAAAGCATGAAAATGATGTTAAAGTAGAGTTTTCTTATATATGGTTCTATATTCTTGATATGTTAGTGACGAGAAAATAAGAGAAAGTGATGGAAAATATTATAGAGAAGGGAAATAAGAGTGTTATAAACTTGATAATCAATATTTTGCACTAAAACTATTTTGGACAGTAGCAGTAGGTCAACTTTGAAAAATCACCAAAAATAGTAGAAATTGAATTAGAAGTTGAGTGAGATATAAAATTAAATCTTGTTGAGTCTATTTTCATTTAAAAGAAACAGAGAAAGAAAAGGAATTCTGTATCTTGAGATATTTACATTTTTGTAAGACTAGTTTAGATTGATTTTGTGATCCCCTGTTCTGATTTGTAAAAATAATTAAAAATTGTAAAAGAATATTTATGGAACATAATTTGTATGGTTGTAATCCTTATTGAGTCTATTTTTATAAGAAATAAACATGAACATATTTTGAATTCTTTATAAAGAGGAATTAAAATTTAAGTGAAGAGTGGTCAGGGTTGTCGAGTAGCAAAACACGGGAAACTTTAACTAATAAACTGTACTAATTGGCCACACCAAAAATTCTGGACAAATTATGGTAAGAAGATACGTGAGTCTAGTTTCAAGGAAAATTTATGGATCTTAATTTGGAGTTCTGTAGCTCAAGATAAAAATAATTTAGTGACTATAATATGGATGGACAGCTTGAATATGCACATAAGTAAATAGTAAAAATTATAGATAATGTTACTTACAAGTGTATTATTTATACTAAGGATGTGGAATGGAGTGGAGGAGGTGGAAAATATGTATGAATATTCAACTAGCATGGCTAATTTGCATGTTTTAGGCTCAGGGACTAAATTGAATAAAAGTAGAACTTTATGGGCGATTTTGTAAAAATGTCAAAAATGATCAAATTGCATGTAATGGATTATTTTATTATTTAAATTACAAAGTTGAATGAAAATATTAATTTAGATGAAGATCAGACGAAAACATGTTTTAAGGATTAAATTGAAAAGTGTTGAAATTATAAAAAATTCTGATATTTCATAAAATTCATGGGCTCTTATCAATATGTATAAGAATAATGGTTGTAAACAAGGATTAAATGACAATAATTTTATTTTTCTGAATCAAGGATGAAATTGTAATTAATTAAAAGTTTTAAGGGTAAAATGGAAATTTTGCCTAGAGCAATAATTAAATGTATTAGAATATGAAATGAATGAAAATGATGATTAAATTTATTTATAAAGATCCATGCAACTAAAATATGAGACTTCAACGTGGAAAAAAAAGATATCGGATTAGTGAAATTATAAACATAAACAAGCAACGAGGTAAATTAGTGTAGCTTGAATTGTATTTTTAAATACATGAAATCTTGATATAATGAATTACTTGATTTAAGTTTATGACAAAATGTCAAGAAAATGATATTCATCTTGACATGTAAATATGTGATTATTTTTTATACGATGATACAAGAAAAAAGTTAAGCATGCTGAGACGAGTAATAAAATTCAAGTAAAACATGTTGAGAAAAATAAGTACGTTTAGGGACAATATGTCTTATTTTAATTGGTTCTAAATATGAATGCTAGATGAAATAAAATATCTGATAAATAAATTAGTAACTCCGGTAATGCTCTGTAACTCTATTCCGGTGACGGATTCGGGTTGGGGGCGTTACAATGTCGATGAGACTTGTATCTATTGCCGAGACAGCTGAGAAATTTGCATCATTGTTAGCCAAAATACAGATAGGGAATTCTTGGGAATATATAAATTTTCTACATAATTCATATAACTTATCAGTCATGTCAATAACTATACATTTCAAAGTGTTTTCATGGCTTTCATTAATATATTCTTCCTCCTCTCGAACCCATCTTAACATCCTAATAAAGAAATTCCATCAGTCAAGTCAAACATTTGCTTAATAAGATGTTGTATTATAATCTACTAGACTGATAAAACATACCAGATAGTTTATTGACCTGACAATGGAAAGACTAAAAGAAGGCATTAATGGAGTTATCTTTCTTGTAAATAAGTTGAATTTGCAAAGTGGATTGGAGATTCAATGGCCAATATGAGAAATGAAGGGACCCTTTTGCTATGATACCAAGGTTAACGAAACTGTCAGCGTTGTCATTGCAAAGACAACTGAGATTGGCCATAGAACATGGGGGATCGTGAAAAGAGTCATGGCATTAGCTTCACAAAAAGTTGAGGATTATGCAAAAGATGGCATAAACTGGAAAAATGATAATTGGCCACAAAATGAAAGTGAGAAAAATGGACATCATCAGGGCTCTAACCAGGGGAATAAAGGATGGAATTCTACTTCTAGAGGACAATCCTCCTCTGGTGGGAATTCTAACTTTTGTACCTCAAGTTCTTGGCATATCCTCAAATCATCTATTGTCCTTTCTCTAAATACATCATGAGATTGAATACTTATAGATTATAGTACTCTTAGGAATGAAATAAAGGCAACGGTACTAAGTATACCGGCAAGGGAATATTGGTAAGTAGTACCTTTTGTATTTAAGTAATTTATTAACTGATTTTCGAAATATCAAAAGTTTGCATATCTGACATACATAATAATACTGCTTAACATTCCATGAAATGCCAACCCCACACCTACAATGCTATAACAACTATTATTACTTCATAGCATGCAGTGATCACTACCATTACAACATTGCAAATTTTCCATAAAAAACACTAACAGAAAAAGTAAAGAGATGAAATCTCACCAGAGAATCAGAGGCATCTTTCTGGACTTTGCCACTTGAATTTCCAGTTTCAAGATTTTCTACATTTTTATTGGAACCTTCTCCTTGCAAAATTTCTACACTTGACACCATTAGGATACAGTTTCTTATTTCACTATACATCCAATTTCTAAACTCATTGCACAAAATTCCTCACTAATTAAGCGTAAGGAAAAAATACATTCACCTCACAGACCATCAATTCAACATAAATCCTTAACATTACAAACCTTACCATTTATAGAAGTTCATATAACCAATAATCATCAATGTAAATTCTACAAATTACTCAATTCAAACAATCTATACCATGTATCTAACACTCACACAGCTTCATGATTGATACAATTTTCACCAATGCCACCACAAACCAAGCAAAAGAAATCACATTTCTCATGATTCTCCTCATAGTAGCCCCCCAACTCAGTGTTATTTACAAAAATTCTCATAAAAAACATGTTTACTTCATTCTTTTCTTCTTCTTCTTCATCAAAATAATCATTATCACCATCATCGTTTTCTTCATCACGAACCCTGTTCTTGAAAAACTCTTTGCAACTATTAAAAACCTTGTTTTGCATTTGCATGTTGGCAAACATGGCTTGGTCTTCAAGAAATAGGTCTGACCGTGGAGTCTGGTTTAGACTTGGGTTTTGGCCATCCAGGATAGGAAGGTGATGTGGGTTTTAGAAGGACTGACCAGTCGAGCCCAGGGTCAAGTTTGGGTGGAGGGTGGGATCCTGAATGAGCAAACTTTCTTATGTTGATGGGGTTTTGGTTGAAGGTTAGGGTCTCATCATACAGGTTCATTAGGGGTCCATTTGTTTGACGGCAAGCAGTAGGTCAGGGTGCAAAGGATAAGAGTAGGGGAAGGGGAAGAGGTTTCAGGTTAAGTTTACTAAGGAAGGGAAAATATTTGGAAAAAGTCTTACCAAAATAAAATCTGTAAGACATTTTACTAAAATTAACGCTTCTTTTCCTGTGTTTTGTAAAAGGTTTTACTATGGGAAATTATTTTCAGTGAAACAAATAATGGAAAATGTTGAAAAGCTTTTCCATAAAAGCTTTTACCCCTAAACAAACGCAGCCTTAGTAAATAGAATTTCAATTCATAAAATTGTGAAAATTATTTAGTCACATTAAAATAATGTAAAAAGTAAATTCATTATAAAGCGTTCAACAATTTTACAATTCGATATTTAACATTTTTATTTGTTTATTGGATATTATAATGGCCTAATTCTATCCCACCCATACAAACAGATAAAAATAAATAAATTAAAAAAGCCCAATAGCAAAGTTCATTTACAAAATCCTAACCCAAACCCAATGTTATACAAGCCCAAGCTCACAACCTAAAAGTTTTTCAAAAAATCAAAAAACCCTAGATCCCTTATGCGTCGCTACTCTTAGCCATGTCAACGAACGCGTCGCTCGAGGACTGCCTCCCCTGCCATCGTTTCATCGAAATGGCAAGGGTGCGACTCTGGCCACCGGAGGCGACGGCCGCAATCGTCGATGACAGGTGGCCATAGCGGAGCGTTAGGGGCCCTATGGCCAGACAAGGAGACGCTCTTAAAAAAATAAAGAGAGAAAGTTTAAGGTTTTTTTTTTTAAAATTGAATAGAAATAATTTTTAAATTTTTTTTGACATTTATAGGCATCACCAAAATGCGTCATTTTGATCAGGTTTCAGGAGTCCCAAAACGGTGTTTCAAAGCTTGACCCACCAACCCAACTTTAATCTCTTGGGATCTGCGTGTTTTCGTGGGAAGGGTCTAATTGCTACCCTAGTCCTTTCTCCTTTTAGGTGCTTTTCAATATAGTCCTACTTCTAGTCTTTTTCCTTTTTAAAAATTGCACCACTTAATTTTGGATTTTTTTTATTTTGGTCCTCTAGTCATTGGTCACTCTTGGAAACGATGCGTTTACTGAGGTTGGGAATAATTTCTCATTTGGTCCCTGTTCCTTTTCACGTGTTCTATTTTAGTCATTTATTTTGCCTTATTGATTTATTTAATTATTTTATATAATCCATACTTCAAATTTCATCTAAATTACAATTTAATCATCCATTTATTTAATTTCACACCTTTAATTACTCTTTTTTTTTTATATTTAACACTTAAAATTTATGTCATTTATATTTCTTTTTATTTTTTTATGCATTTTTTAGTTGTTATTACATATTTTTATTTATTTATTTTGGTATTATGATAATAATATAATTATTATTAGTACTGTAAATTAATATTTTATTTATTATTATGGTATTTATGCATTTACTTATTATTTATCATTTTAATATAGACGTTTTACCCACATGACTATTTTATATTATTTTTCTATCACTATATCATGTATTAAGTTTAAATATATTTGTCTATTTTCATACTATGCCCAAATAAGTTAAATGTACATCATTTTAAATGTTACATTCATTTTTACTTGATGCATAAAAAGGAAAATTTTTATAACTGAGGCAATGTTCTTTATTTAGAGATTCGAGAAGTTGTGCCTTAACTTTCGAGGCTCGACTTTCTCTTTGAACCTAAATAACTGAACACTTTTAAAAAAAAAACTAAAAACACATGAGATTTAAATAATAATTAATTAATGAGCAATCTTATTTTCGAGGATTCGAGATATCGTGCCCTAACTTATGGGACATGATCCTTTTCTCGATTGACTCAAAATAAAGAGGTCATTTCCATAAAATTCAGTTTAATTTGCAATCATGCAAGAAGGGGATTGTATTTTCTTTAAATTTTAATTCTCGACACTAAGAAATCAAGTAATCAATTAGGTATCAATTTTGAGCGTTATGAGGGTGCTAATCCTTCCTCATACGTAATCGACTCTTGAAACCCTTTTACTGGATTTTTGTAGACCGAAAATAATTTTAATAAATCTAATATTTTATTAAAATGACAAAACCTTAAGGTTATCCGATCACACCTAAATTAAAAAGGATTGGTGGCAACTCCCATATTCATTTTTTAAAATAAAAAGTTGATTTTGAAAAAAGGTTTCAACAGCTTGGCGACTCCATTGGGGAATAATAAGAAAGTCAAGCCACGAGTTGATTACTTTTTGGTCTTTTTGTTGAAAATTGATAATTCGATTTAAATTGACAATCCCTTTTTTGTATTTCATCCTTCATGTTTTGTTTTAGTGGTAAATAGTGTCTTTGTTATCTCGGGTTACACAATGGTTTAGTATATCTACTTTATTGGTTCGAGTTTTTTCTTGGTACATTTTTGCACATTGCATGGCATAATCGTTCCATTTTACCCTTCTTAAGTGGAAGTGGGAAGCTATTCCTTCGTGAGGTCTTCACCTCCGTATAGGATAGTGGATAACTTTCGGTGTACATTCGTACCTAAGTCATCGTGAGGTCTTCACCTTTGTACAACCATAGGGAAATGTATTCCCCTAAACTGAACTTGATCCGTATGAGCCTATAATGTGTAAGGATTGGGGAATCTGCTAATTCAAGTACCCTTACTTTAGAACTGAACCTCATGTAATTAGCCCTAAAGAACCTACCTTAGATAGAACCATATCAAACTTTAGTGGTCACCTGAATAGATGTTCTATTTATTATTTCTTACTTTGTATTCTAGCTTGGTATGAAAGGTATTGACTTGTTTTGTTTTATTTTGATTGTGTTTACACTACATTTTCATCATAGAAAAGGGTATTGATTCGCGTTTAGTTGTTAAATAGAGGGCTTGTCATGGAAAAGGGATTTATTGATAAAATAAAAGACAATGCGGTCGTACGAATATGGTTCGAGAAAACATAACAAGAGAAGGGTGACAGCCTGACGTAGGGGTACATGTCGAAATTATGGGATTTCACCCGTATTAGTGTGACTCAGAATAATCTTCAAAAGTTGAAAGAAATATAGGACCAATGGGATGACGAAATCAATCATTTATTCTATTGTGAATATGGTGGTTTGTCTAATTTACTCGATGTCAAAGTGGATAAGCACCTATTTCAAACTCTTACCCAGTATTGGAATCCCGCCTATAGCTGCTTCACTTTTGGGAAGGTAGACTTGGTGCCCACTGTAGAAGAGTACACAACTCTGTTCTATTGCTTAAGGATCCAAATTGACAAATCTTATTCTAGAGCTGCCAACGTCCTGACTTTTTAAAAAGACTAATGAACATAACTGGGATGAGCGAGCAATAGGTCACGACCCGGATTAAACAAAAAGGGGATAGTAAATGTATCAATTGGAAAAGTCTACATGATTTGATCTTGGTACATTCAAATACGAGGAAAAGAGTCGACGTTTTTTCCTTGAGTATTTATGGGTTAGTCATCTTCCCTAAAGCACTAGGGTACGTTGATGATGCAGTTTCAGATCTATTTGACCATCTTGACAAAATGGCCATTCTCGTCTCGACAATTTTGGCTGAAACTTTCAGATCTTTAAGTGCATGCCGGAGAGCTGGTGAAGAAAGATTTATCGGATGTGCACAACTCTTACTAGCCTGGTTCCATAGCCACTTTTGGAAGGTAGAAAAAGTCTCTTATCGAGTGTTCTCCGAGGATTATTCTCCGTTAAAAGAATTTATGGCTATCTCAAGACATGCCAACATTTTTAAAGAAAAGTGGATGGCAATTCTCCAAAGTCTCTAAGATGAAGACGTTAGATAGAGGGCCCTTGGATGATCCATGATGAAATTTTGTACCAATATAGAGACTTTGATTGGGTCCCTCTACTCGGGATATGAAGAGCTGTTGGATATGCCCCTCTACTTGTATTGAGACAATATAGGTTGAGGCAGTTTATACCGGCAATGCAAAGGTTAGCTCAATGTGAGTTTGTTCATAGAGGTGATAATTATAAAAAAAAGGTTCGTGAAATTTCGAATGCGTGGAACCAAATTCACAAAATGAAGAGATTTTTTGCAAATCTCATGACGACCCCTGAATATGATTGGTGGCGGAGTAAACGAATCAATGATAATGTCCCTTCATTCAGTCAAGAAAATACTCGGTCGATAAAAGAACACTTGTAAGTAATCCCGTCTAAATTAGAGATCGTAAAGTAAGACTTTGAAAAGAAGAGTACGGAGCAAGGGAAAAGGATAGAAAAATTAGAAGAGGAAAAGATTCAGTTAGGATTAGACGTTGATGTCTAAAAGTTAGAAGCCGAGAAAATGAGAAAAGGAAAAAACAAGGCTGAGGAAGACTTGGGCAGCTTAAAAACGGATTATAAGAAACTGCATTTGTCAATAAAGACTGCTAGGTTGGGTAAAACATCAGAACAATAGTGGCAAGAAATCCAAGAAGAAAATATTACAGTTGATCAGTGAAAAAAGAAATTCTAAGATGCTCGAGTCTAAGAAGATGCTCTAAAAAGGGATTTGTTAGAAAGCCGAAACAAAAAGGTTGGATTGAGAGCCAGAGTAGCAGAATTAGAAAGGTCACTGCATCAATATCATAGTCGCAACTTTGTGATTGAGTTGAAAGCAAGCTTAACTAAGATTGAAGAGTTGAAAGGAAAGATAGAAGAGCTCGAGGCCGCACTGCAAAATTGTAAACTTCGAGTTGAGCTTCTTGAAACAAAAATGAACATTGGAAAAAGCAACTTCAACATTCTCAAGATCAGATCAGGGATAGAGATCACATCATGGGCAAAGCTTTGACTCAAGAACGAGAAGTAGCTGACCATTTGCAAACCCTAACGGTTTAAGCTAACATGTTTAGCTTGAGATACGAATCAGAATTAGATCAGGGCTAAGCATTAGATTGGTTTCTTAGGAAAGTCAAGGCTTTGAGTATTATTGCAAGGCTGTATATGTAAAATGTATCCATTTTATGTAAAGAAATTTGTTTTCTAATAAAGTTGTTCTAATAGAATTGAATCAGAATCAATGCCTCTTTTTGCATTCATTTTTCATTCATCAGCATTACATTTCATCATATGCGTTAGATTTCATAAAAAGACCCTAATTAATTAAAATTATGACAGTTACCCTGGAAAGCAACAAGAATCGGCCAACCGAATATCGTTATGGTACCACAGTAAAACCAAAATCATGGATCAAAGGTTAGAGAGACTAGAAAAAATTTAGAAAGACATGCAAGATCAGTTGCAAGCGCAGCTGCAGGATTAATTAGCTAAGGTACAACATGACATAAAAAGACCAAATACAAGAGTCCTAATGAAGCATAATAAGCCAATTGATCGAGTTATTGGCCAGAGGGATTGAAAAAAGGAAGAGTACTGTAATTAACTTTGGGGATAATAATGAAGACCCTACATACCCCCAGGCTTTACCCTAGTAAATGTCCAAACCCAACCAGATACATATTCATGACTGGTACCTGTTACCATAAGACCATAACAATACCAGGCCGACATCTCAGGATTGGTGAATTACCCAATAGGTTTAGGTTTCAATCTCGGAGATAATCTGACCAACCCTGTTGTTCCCGATTTGGATGACATGGCAGAAATGGATAGAGTAAGAGTAGAATTGTCAAGACAGCTAGAAGATCGGTGCAAGTGGTTGAGGAGGAATTTAGAGCTATGGAGAGTGCTGACTACCTTTGCAGGGTCGATGCCAATGAATTGAGTTTAGTCCCAAATCTAGTGCTCCCATCAAAATTCAAAATTACAGAATTCAAAAAATACAATGGGACAAGTTATCCTGAAGCCTATATCACAATGTTTTGCCGAAGAGTGACGGGATACGTCAATAATGACCAATTATTAATCATTGCTTCCAAGATAGTTTGATCGGGTCGGCTGTCAAATGGTACAATCAGTTAAGCCGTGCCATAATTAATTCATGAAAAGACTTGGCACAAGCTTTCATGAAACAATACAGCTATGTGACCGACATGACCTCCAATAGAATTACGTTGCAAAACATGGAGAAAAAACAAAGTGAAAGTTTTAGGCAATATGTTCAAAGATGAAGATAGGTGGCAATACAATTTCCACCATTTATTTTGGAAAACGAGACTACAATACTTTTCATAAACACTTTAAAAGCCCCGTTCATTAACCATATGCTGGGTAGTGCTACCAAGAGCTTCTTAGATATAGTAATGTCCAGAGAAATGATTGAGAATGCAGTAAGGAATGGGAAAATAGACGTGGGGGAAAACACTAAAAGGTCTGCCCCAAGAAAGAAA
The DNA here is from genome assembly GCA_020496765.1 of Gossypium stocksii. Taxonomy (NCBI): domain Eukaryota; kingdom Viridiplantae; phylum Streptophyta; class Magnoliopsida; order Malvales; family Malvaceae; genus Gossypium; species Gossypium stocksii. The sequence goes on along the minus strand of CM035628.1, from coordinate 34,648,154 downwards.
GAAAATGAAGTAAACACCGCAACTGTGTATAATAAAAGCTATTCAAAATTAGAATTGTAGGCCAACCAAGGACCATGACAACTAGCCATCAAGGACTTTCGAGACAGTAATCTAACTCAAGGCCAAACATGGAAAAACTCCAATTTACACCTATCTCAATGACATATGGATAGTTATATTAGAATTTATTCAATGCGCATGTAGTATCCTCATTTTACTTAAAACCCATGCAACCTCCGTTCCCAAAGTGGTATGATGCGAATGCTCAATACGAGTACCACGCAGGAATAACGAGACATACGATTAAGAACTACACTACATTCAAGAAATTGATTGAGAGGTTTATCAAGATGGGGATTGTAAGGTTTGATGATCCTTCAAAACCTAATATGGTAGAAAATTTGTTATCTAGTCATTCTGACTAAGTGGTAAATACGATAATTGAGAGTGGAGACAAAAAAACTAAAACCAATGTTGCGGAGGTGAAATCCTCACTAAAATAGGTTTGGTAAAAAATGATAGATGTGGGATTAATCATGCAAGATTCAAAGGAGATACCCAAAGGAGTGAGGAGCTACTGTGAGTTCCACGCTAAAGAAGGTCATGAAATTCAATAGTGCATCGAATTCAGAGCTCTAATGCAAAGTTTGATAGATAACAAAGAATTGAAATTCTTTAAAGACGTTAAGGGCTAGGAAATATAAGAAGTTTGCGCCTCAGATAAATGATTAATTGAGAAAGTTTACAAGGTCAACTACCTAGTGGTGATTATTTCCCGGCCGATAAGCAATAAAATGGGAGCACAAGCTACTCCAAGTGTAACGCCCCAAAATTTTAGTTTTTGTTTCTATTGAAAAGTGACACAAATATCTATCTACTTTAGTGGTTAAGTGTTTTTGGTGTCTGTGAGAGGTCCCAAGTTCAAGCCTTACTTGGGTTAATTTTTGGTATTTTTTTGAATAAAGCCTTAACCTTGCTGAGTAGGCTTATATTTAATTGTTAGTAAGAACATATCAGAATGTGCCTGCTAGACTAGTGGTTGAGTGGAATTTGAGTTTGCTAGAGGTCTTGAGCTTGAATCTCTAGATAGGCAATATTTTTACTTGGTCGGTTAGAGAAGAGTTTGAGTTTTATTTAGATTTTGAGGAGTGGGTGGTTAGGATGTGGAGTAGTGGGGAGTTATCAGAATATTGCAAAGATTGTTTCTCTCACCAAAATAAACTTTTGACCTTAGTTCCATATTTTTTTCTTTTTTCCTTTTTGCCGAAAATTTACTACTCTTCTTTTCTTCCTCTACTGAATTTTTTGCTACTACATTGTCCTCTTCCTCTCGTTTTTTCTTTCTTTCAATCCAACGTTTTCTTATGCAAAATTGAATGCTTGTTCGGTAAGTTTGGTTTCTATTGTATCTGAACATTTTCATGGTTAAATAGTTTAAGAGGAGTTTTGTTAGTTGTTAGGTGTTAATCGAGGGGCTGGAGATCAGTCATTAACGTTTTAAAGGTGCAGAGTTCTGGTTATTCAATCTGAGGTAAGCTTTTTGATGGTTGAAAGTTGATTATTTCGTTATAACTTCATTTAACTGTTAGTATAACTGAATATGGGTTTTGGATTGTCGATTATAGGTTCTAGAGTGCTCAGGGGTCATTTTAGCATCGATTGATACCATGTGTGTACTTGAAAATGCAGAAAACGAGATTTTGATGAAAGTCAAAAACCCCACTGTCGATGTCACACGAGTATGTGGTCACCTGTGTGGTAGGCCCTGTGCTTGGACACGGGTGTATGATCGACGAGCCAGGCCGTGTGTGCAAGACACAGCCGTGTGATGGCTAGGTAGGCCGTGTGCGACACACGAGCTAGACTGATTTGGGTCCTATGGGCTACACAGGTGTGTGGGTCCATACGGGTAGTCCATACGGGTATGCGAGATTTTGGGCCAGGCCGTGTGATCCACACGACTAAGGCCAAATTGGGTCGTGTGGACCACACAAGTGTGTGGGCCCACATGAGCGTGTGAGCCTATTTAACTAAAATGTTTCTGAGGGTTATACGGGTCATCCAAGTTGACTGTGAACCTACTGTAGGGTCGGTAAGTGTTACTTAGACCCTAAAATGTGTGATTAGACTGTATGTAGTGCATATATTAAGCATGATAATTTATGCATGTTTATTGAATAATATATATATATGACTGATAGTGTATTAAAGCATGATGTATTATATATGTGCTTTGCATTGGGTTGGGATGTTGATTATTGGAGGAAGTTACTGAAAGGCTCTTATGCCTAATATCTAGCAGCTCAGCTGCATTATACTATTATGTGCCGCATTCGGTACAACTTGTAATGTAGGGATGGGTGGGCGTTTTAAACTACACATAGAGTGTAGGGATGGACAGAGATGGTGTGTAGAGGCCGGTGGGTAGGACTCTGTTTACTGATTACTATATGCATGACTGTTACTGTGATGGGATAAGGCCCTAATGTATATCTGGTACTGTAACTGAAATGGGCTAAGACCCAAAACTGCTATTGAAACTGTAATGGGCCTAGCCTCAGACTGCATTAACTGTTTCCTATGTCTGATAGTATGTTTGATTTCTATGGGGATTACACATTAAGTTTATGTAAACTCACCCCTTCTGTTTATTGTGTACAGGTAATCCTAGTCTTAAACGGATCGGTGCGGCAGAGGACTTAGAGGTGGCCACACAGTTATTAGACTGACTTATTCATATTTATGGTTTTAAATTTTTATTTGGTTGGTTTTTGATGTAATTTTAGGACTTCTGGACTATTTATTTAAGTATAGGTTTTTACTGGTTTTTACGGATTTTATAACTGCGCAAACTCAACGAACAAACGGTTTTCACTAAAACAAAAGGGGTTTTTCTTAAAATGAACGGATTTACTTAAATATCTTGGTTTTTCTTAAAATAAATGGTTTCTAAAGCTTCCGCAACGAATTATGTTTTAAAACAATCGATTAAGTGTAAGCGATTTTGGAATTTAGAAGAGTAATTAAACGGAAATGATTTTATCGTAACAACTTAGTTTTCAAACACTCTATCATGTGACATCGCTAGATTCAGCCATAACGTCTAGGCCGAGTTTGGGGTGTTACACCAAGAGTCATAATTTAAAAATCCGTGGCTTTTCCCTACAAGGATAGCAAAAGAGTTACATGGAATTATGATTGCAATGTGATGATCCTGGGAGAGGAAAACTCGATTAGCACTTCGTAGGGGGCTAGGATATTGGTTTCTTTATGCGTAGTGGAAGGCGCTATGACCCTACAATTGCAAGAACCGAACCTCTTAATGAAAAAACCCTGGCAGTTGAGTATAAAAAAAAAAAAAAAGGCTAGACTTGAATCACCTATCAATGAGCCAATAACTGATAACGAGGATAAGGAATTCTTGAAGTTCTTAAAATATATCGAGTATAGTATTGTAAAACAGTTACATAAACAACCAGCTCATATATCAGTATTAGTTTTGCTCTTGAGCTCAGAGACACATCCGAATGCCTTGATGAATGTGTTAAATGAAATTTATGTCGCTGATAATATGTCTGTAAACAAGTTAGATCATTTGGTTAATAATCTGAGTGCCGATAATTTCATCTTTTTTAACGATGATAAAATGCCTCCAAAGGGCATGAGATCTACGAAGGCTCTACAAATCACTACCCGTTGCAAAGGATATATATTCCTAAAAGTGGTAATCGAAAATGGATTCATGCTGAACGTCTTACCTCTATCCACACTTAATACGTTGCTAATGGATAACTCTCATATGAAGACGTGTAATAATGTAGTGAGAGCATTCGGTGTTATAGAAAGGAAGGTGATGGGGAGGATTAAAATACCACTCTTAATTAGTCCAAACATATATGAGGTGGGATTTTTGGTAATGGACATCAAACCCTTTTATAACTGCTTATTGGGTAAGTCTTGGATTTATTCGACTTGGGCAGTGCCGTTGTCACGACACCAAAAACTAAAGTCGGTAACAGAGGGTTAACTGGTAACTATAAACACTGAAAAGGATATCATTGCATCCGTAACTAGTGACATACCATATATAGGCGCAAATGAGGAGGCAATAGAATGTTCCTTTCGATCACTGGAATTTGTTAATGCAACTTTCATTGTTGAAGGAAATAAAATCCCAGTACCAAAAATATCTAAAACCACGAGGATAGATTTGTAGTTGACAGTCAGGAAATGAGTCTTACTTGGAAGAGGACTTAAAAATTACCTTTAAGGAAGAGTCGAGGTACCAATACTGATGGATAAACAAGACCGCTTTGGCTTAAGGTACAAGCCAGATGCGAGACAGAAGAAGAAGGAACTAGAAAAGAAACAACAAAGAAAAAGAGTACAACTAAATGGGGGAGAGGTCAAATGAGAACCGATAATCTTTCCACATATATCTAAAACATTCGTATAAGAAGAAATCATTTATCTTAAATGAAAAATGGTAGAAAAAGAAAGCCTGTTAACCAAAACTGTAGAAGAAATATTGGGAAACTTGAGCATTAATGCCATATCTGAAGAAGGAATTAGGAAAGAAAACCTATCAGGCATTTGTCTTTATATCCCCGAAAGTGTTCTGAACAATTGGACCATGAAAGAGATCCCTATAATTTTTAGAACTAATTAAGAGTAATGTTCAAACACACTTATTGCTCTAAGCCTGGGAGTAATAGGAATCCTTTTGTGAAAAGGACATATGTCCACTATTTTTATTTCAATAAAATAATGTATCATTATGTCTCATTTGGCAAATATTCTTCTATTTTTTCATTTTATTCATACTCATACCACACAGATAATCATTCTTAGATTCATTTGTTCTTTGGGTCTTCTTTTATTCCTATAATAGGTCTCCGGATATCAATGATAAGAGCGATGCTGCTGTTGACTCAGAGTCTCCTTTTGAGTAGGATATGTGTCTAGAGGAACCTTAGGATTTTGAAGATGATCGAGATTGTAACTTATCTCCTGATTTTTTAAGGATAGTAGAAGAAGATGAGAAACAAATCCTACCTCACAAAGAGTAGATGGAAATTGTGAGCTTAAGAGACAAACAAGAAAAGAAAGAGGTGAAAATCGGAGCTTGCATCACTGTAGATACAAAGCGAAACCTCATTGAGTTACTTTAAGAATTCAAAGATGTCTTCTCATGATATCAAAACATTCTTAGTCTAAGTATTGATATCATGGTACACCGACTTCCCATAAAGGAAGAATGCAAGCTGGTTCAATAGAAACTCCAAAGGATGAGGCTCGGCGTCCTGTTGAAAATAAAAGAAGAGGTCAAGAAACAATTTGACCCTAGTTTCCTTCAAATGGTTAAATACATAGAGTGGGTAACCAATATAATCTTTGTCCTTAAGAAAGATAAGCAAGTACGAATATGTGTAGACTACAATGATTTAAACAAAGCCAGCCCAAAGGTCAATTTCCCATTGCCTCACATATATCTTAGTGGACAACACGACTGGTTATTTACTGTCCTCCTTCATGGATGGTTTCTCTAGATACAACCAGATAAATATGCATCCTGAAGACATGGAAATGACCATATTTGTAACCATGTGGGGAACATTTTTCTATAAAGTGATGCCATTCAGACTGAAAAATACGGGATCGACGTATCAAAGAGTCATGGTAACTTTGTTTCATGATATGATGCACAAAGAAATTAAGGTTTATGTTGATGATATGATCGCAAAATTCTGAACAAGAAAGGAGCATGTACAAGTCTTGAGGAAATTATTTTTGAGGTTGAGAAAATTCCAGTTAAAGTTGAATCTAGCAAAATGTACCTTCAGGGCCACATCAGGAAAATTGCTAGGATTTGTAGTTTGCAAGATAGGGATCGAGGTTGACCCAGATAAAGTCAAGGTTATACAAGAGTTACCTCTGCCGTGTTCTCAGAAGGAGATCTGAGGTTTCTTAGGAAGATTAAACTATATCATCCGATTCATTTCACAACTAACCGAGAAATGCGACCCCATATTCCATCTACTTAAGAAACATAATCTAGGTGTATGGGATAATGAATGCTAGAAGACCTTTGACAAGGTCAAACATTACTTGTTCAATGCCCCAGTGCTGATGCCACCTAGTGTAGATAAGCCACTGATACTATACTTTGCAGTATTTGGGAATTCTATAGGATACGTGCTTGGCCAACATGATAAGTTAGGGAGGAAAGAAAGAGCGATATATTACCTCAGTAAGAAATTTACTGAATGTGAGACAAGCTACTCGACAATTGAGAAGTTGTGTTGCACCTTAATCTGGACAACCGGAAGACTGAGACAATACATGCTATATCATACAACTTGGCTCATCTCAAAAATAGATCCTTTAAAGTACATGATGGAGTTAACTGCATTGAATGAAAAAAGGGCTCGATGGAAAATTCTGCTCTCCAAATTTGATATAATCCATGTAAACCAAAATGCAGTAAAGGGGAGTGCAATAGCAAACTCTCTAGCCAGCAGAGCTTTAGAGGATTATGAGCCTTTAAATTTCAATTTTCTAAATGAGGACTTGATGTATGTTGCGACCACTAAAGAAGGTGCTTAAGAATAACATCATTGGAAATTAAATTTTAATGGAGCCTCAAACGCTATAAGTAACAGAATCGGGGTAGTCCTAGTATCCCCAGACGGAGATCATTATCCTTTTACCAGCAAACTTAATTTTGATTGCACAAATAAAATGTCAGAATACGAAGCATGCATCATGGGTATCCGTGCATCTATAAAACGTAAGATCAAGGTATTAGAGGTATATAGAGATTCTGCACTACTGATCTATCAACTCAAAGGTGAATGGCAGATAAGAGATCCTTAGTTGATCGATTAGAGAAGGCTAGTTCTTGAGTTAATTAAGGAGTTTGAGAATATCACTTTCTGCTACCTTCCGCGAGATGAAAATTAGATGGCCAACGCCTTGGCTACCTTAGCTTCCATGGTCAAAGTAAAAAAAAAAACAAGAGGATGTAAAATCTATCCAGATGAGTATTTATGAGGCTCCGATCCATTGTTACAACATCGAGGAAGAAGAAAAGGATGATCACCTTTGGTTCCACTACATATTGCAATATGTAAAGAACCTAGATACCCTAAGCAGGTAATAAAAAATGATAAAAAGACGCTAAAAAGGCTAGCCAATGAGTGTGTCCTAGATGGAAAGATCCTACATAAAAGAAGAAAGGATCAGGTGCTACTAAGATGTGTAGACGCTATTGAGGCTAAGAAAATCTTGGAAGAAGTCTATGAGGGTGTTTGTGGAACACATGCTAATGGTTTTACAATGGTCAGTCAAATCATGAGATTCAGATATTACTGGTCTACCATGGAAGGAGATTGTATCAATTATGCCAAGAGATGTCATAAATGCCAAATTTATGGAGACAAAATTCATATGCCTCATTCACCTTTTCATGTTATGATTTCTCTATAGCCTTTCTCTATGTAAGGTATGAATGTCATTGGGCCAATCTCTCCAAAAGCTTTCAATGGGTATCGATTCATCTATGTGGTCATCGACTACTTCACCAAGCCGGTAGAAGCCGCTTCTTATGCCAATGTTACAAAATTAGTAGTTAGCAAGTTCTTGAAGAAAGAGATCATATGTTAATATGGAATGCTAAAAAGGATCATATCTAACAACGCATTGAATTTGAACAATAGCACGATATCGGAAGTCTGCAGTCAATTCAATATCAAACATCACAACTCGTTACCATATCGCCCAAAAATGAACGGTGCAGTTGAGGCAGCCAATAAGAATATTAAGAAGATTGTGGGGAAAATGACAGAGACTTATAAATATTTGCATGAGAAGTTACCAGTTTCCATCTATGCTTATCAAACATTTGGTAGAACCTTCATCAGGGCAACGCCTTTCTCATTAGTTTATGGAATATAGACAATTTTCCCCATTAAAGTCGAGCTTCCTTCTTACTGAGTTTTATCAGAGTTGAAGTTAGATGAAACAGAATGGATCCAATCTCGATAAGATCAGTTGAACTTGATCGAAGAGAAGAGGCTAAAAGCTATTCTTCATAGTCAGATATACCAAAAAGGGATGGCGCAAGCTTATGACAAAAATGTTTGCCCTAGAGAATTCCATGAGAGGGACCTGGTATTGAAAAAGATCCTACCCATAAAAAAAGACTTCAGAGGAAAATGGATGCCAAATTGATTGGGAATGACCTTTTGTGGTAAAGAAAGCTTTTTCTGGAAGAGTATTGATTTTCACCGAGATGCATGGCAAAAACTTGCCTAATCTCCTGAATTCAGATTCAGTCAAGAAATACTTTACCTAAAAAGGGGGGGAGAAGTCAAGGCGAAAACTTGCAAAGGGCGCCTTGAGACCAAGGGGGTTTTGAGTTGAAAACCGGGGAAAGTGCAGCTCAAATTTAGATACAAGATTGAACATGTGGTACTCATGTCTTCTTAGAAAGAGAAACATTGCATCTTGGGGCATCAACAGAGTACTCTAAACCTCTTAGACACATATCAAGCTCAAAATGATCCTTAAGAAGTTTGTGCAGAAAGACTCATGCTGCGATATTCAGGGCACCTAATATCATTTTACTCACTTTGTGTTTTAGCAATGTTTGCTATTTTGAATAATCTTTTCATTTCGAGCTTTGCTCCCTATAAAATTTCAATCTTGTCCATTGTTACGACATTTTTCAAGCACTTTTACATTAAAATAATGATTAATGGACTAACAATATTCAAGTAAAAAGGATTTCTGAATATTGCTTTGAAAGGTTTCTAAATAGTACGTGGACCTGAAACAGGACCACTAGTTAAAACTAACCAAATCTAAGGGTTGGAAATATCTGGGAACGAATAGCCTAAATTGTGGTTACTTCTTTGGGTTTTCTGTCAAACATACCAGATCTAAACAAGAAGACATGATAACACATTAGTGATAGAACTTTGACGAACAATGAGTAATGTTAACCTAAGCACTAAAAAGGGGATTATTCTCGAAAATGACAATCTACATTCATACAAATATCATTTATATACATCTAGTTAAGAGCATTTGATTCATTCTGATCATAACATCCTAATCAATTGGCATAAATATAGGCCTATGAAATGGATTTTACAGGTCATGTTCCTTAGAGAACGGTGTAACAGATTAGTGAAACCATAAACCCTATACCCCTAAAGTTGTAGTGGTTTAGATTGAATTTACCATAGCAAATTTTATCTCCCTAAAGTTACAGAGGAGTAGATTGAAGTTATAAATCTTATCTCCTTAAAGTTATAGTGGATCAGATTGAAGCTACAAATCTTATCTTACTAAAGTTGCAGTGGAGCAAGATGAAGCTACAATTCCTATACCGTGAAGTTGCAGTAGGTTGTATTGAATTTGTTATAGCAAATCTTATATCCCTGAAGTTGCAGTGGAGTAAGATGAAGCTACAACTTCTATATCCCTGAAGTTGCAGTGGATCGGATTGAAACACAATTCCTATACCCTTGAGGTTGCAGTGGGTTAGAATGAAGCAACAACAACAAATCTTATCTCCTTAAAGTTGCAATGGAGCAAGATGAAGCCATGATGCTAAATCTTGCCTTCCTAAAGTTATAGCGAAGCAGATGCGGTAAAGTAGAGTAACCAATGGATGAAAAGGATGAGCTACTTAAAAAAGAAAAGCACTAAAGAAGTCGAGATTCGACCAGAAAAAATTGGCCCTTCTTAAAGTCTTTGCTCCATTCTCGTTACACGACAACGAGCAAAGAGGGGTAGCTATAATGACCCAATTATGTCCAGCCTAAACAAACTGACAAAAATAAATAAATTAAAACAATAAAGCCCAATAGTAAAGTCCATTTACAAAACCCTAAGCCAAACCTAATGTTGCACAAGCCCAAGCCCACAACCTAAAATTTTTTTAGAAAATCAAAAACCCTAGATCCCTTATGCACTGCTGCTAGGGGTGAGTAAAATCCAATTCGATTAAAAAATTTTGATAAAAAAATCAAATTTTGAATTAAATAGTTCGAGTTATTTGAGTTAATCAAGTTATTCGAATCAACTCGAATAAAAAATTAAGTTTTTTGGTTTAACTCGAATATGAATTACACAATTCGAGTTTTCTGAAAATCCGAATAAGAAAAGACAAAACTACGTCGTTGTGATAAATGTTTACATTTTCTAAAGTTAAAAGTCAAAAATATTAAGTTAAAAGGCAAAATTTCATTGTTTTGATAAATATTTACTCATTAAGTTAAAAGGTAAAACAATTATAGTCTTTATGTAGTTAAATAATCTTGTACTTCGTCTACTAGTTAAATAATCAGTCTATGTAAACGCAACATTCAATATAAATAACAAGATTCATTAACTCTACTCGACTTAACTCTAAATTCTTTCATTTGATTCAATTAAAAAAAATTCAAATTGAGTTTGGTTGCTAAAATATGATTCTTTTTTACTCGATTCAACTCGGCCTGATCGAATACTCACCCTGAGCCGCTGCTCCTGGCCATGTTAGCAGGTGTGTCATCCAAGGACTGCCTCCCCTGCCATCGTTTCACCAAAATGGCAAGGGTGCGACTTCCTATTGTCATTGACTACCATCGCGACCTGTAAGAAGAAAGAGACAGAAAGAGCAGCAGAAACAATAAAAAAAAGAGGGAAAAAAATGTAATATATTCGGCTATAAAAGCCAGAACAACACATGCATCTATTTAACGAGAAAATCAATACAAAGAACAAAAATGTTAAAAGAAAAAACGAAGGTGATCCTTTTTTTTTATTTCAAATAGTATTCGAAAAGTATAAAAAAATAAAGTTTGTTTTTTACCTGTGGCGCTTCGCTTCCCTCCGTCATCGGAGGTATTCTCTGACACTGAATCCCAGAACCCATTAAGGTTTGGCCTGGACTTCGACAAAACGGGGCGTGTAAGGTTTACTATTTTTTTAGAAGGCATCGCCTTCAAATCGAGGTTAAGAGGGCTAAAAGGGGCATTTTTTTGAGACTTCGGCCACTAGAGGCGACGACTGCCGTCGCCAATAACCGGTGGCCATAGTGGAGCACCGGGGGCCCTATAGCCGGACAGGGAGACACCCTCAAAAAAAAAGGAAAGAAAGTTTAAGTTCTTTTTTTTTTTTTTAAACTGAATAGAAATGATTTTTTAAAAATTTTTTTTTGAAATTTATAGGCATCACCAAACGACGTTGTTTTGGTCAGGTTTCAGGAGTCCTAAAATGGCGCCGTTCCAAAGCTTGACCCGCCGACATGATCCGGATCCCCTGGGATCCATGTGTTTTCGTGGGAAGGGCCTAATTGCTACCCTAGTCCTTCCGCCTTTTAGGTGCTTTTCAATATAGTCCTACTTCTGGTCTTTTTCATTTTTAAAAATTATACCACTTAATTTTGGATTTTTTTATTTTGGTCCTCTGGTCATTGGTCACTCTTGGAAACAACGCATTTACTGGGGTTGGGAGTAATTTCCCATTTGGTCCCTGTTCCTTTTCGCGTGTTCTATTTTAGTCCTTTTTTTTCCTTATTGATTTATTTATTTAATATAACCCATACTTTAAATTTCATCTAAATTTCAATTTAATCATCCATTTATTTAATTTCACACCTTTATTGTTTTTTTTTATTTTTAGCACTTAAAATTTACGTCATATATATATTTTTTGTATTTTTAGGTGGTTATTACATATTTTTATTTATTTATTTATTTTAGTATTATGATAATAATATGATTATTATTAGTATTGTGAATTAATATTTTATTTATTATTATGGTTGCATTATTATTATGGTATTTATGTATTTATTTATTATTTTAATATAGATGTTTTACCCACATGACTATTTTATATTATTTTGCTATCACTGTATCATGTATCAAGTTTATATATATTTGTCCATTTTCATATTATGCCCAAATAAGTTAAATGTACATCACTTTAAATGTTACATTCACTTTTACTCGATGCATAAAAAGGAAAATTTTTAAAAAAAAGGCAACGTTCTTTATTTAGAGATTCGAGAAGTTGTGCCCTAACTTACAGGATTCGACTTTCTTTTTGAACCTGAATAACCGAACAACTCTTTTAAAAAAAATAAAAACACATGAGATTTAAATAATAATTAAATAAAGAGCAATCTTATTTTTGAGGATTTGAGATATCGTGTCTTAACTTATGGGACATGATCCTTTTCTCGATTGACTCGAAATAAGGAGGCTCTTTCCATAAAATTCAATTTAATTTGCAATCATGCAAGAAGGGGACCGTATTTTCTTTGAATTCTAATTCTTGATACTAATACATCAAGTAATCAATTAGGTACCAATTTTGGGTATTCTGAGGGTGCTAATCATTCCTCATACATAACCGACTCCCAAACCCATTTCCTGGATTTTTGTAGACCAAAAATAATTTTAATAAATCTAACATTTTATTAAAATGACAAAATATTGAGGTGATTCGATCACACCTAATTAAAAAAGGATAGGTGGCGACTCCCATCTTTGTTTTTTAAAATAAAAAGTCGATTTCAAAAAAAGGTTTCGACAGCAATTATATGGTTAAATTATTTTATTTTAAAAATATCATTTATATGAAACTGGAATACCATATCATTTGTATTATTTTGTAATAATTTATTGTAATTTCAATATTTTCATCCTAAAAAATGTTGAAATGACATTAAATTATTGAAAAGAAATACAAATGATATAGTATTCCAGTTTCATACAATTATTTCTCTACTATCTTAAAGACAAATTAGATACTAAATGAGATTGGTGAGATTCGTACTCAAATGTTAATAAATACTCAACTAATTTAATATTATTTAATTAAAAAATGAAAAAATGAAAGAAAGAAAGAAAAGAAAAGGAAATGGATAGATAAGAGAACAAATTAAGGTTATGGTTAGCCACACAAACTCAAACGAGAAAATTGTGAATTATGGATGATATTTGGAATTTATTGGAGTGTACAAGTCAAGGGACTCCGGAGCCAGCTTCCAAGAGTTTTCCTTTCCTTTATTTTCTTTGTTTCTAGAACTAGGAATTATGGACTATACTTCTGTCTCATATTATAATATTTAAATTCAATATGAGAATATAATCTTTCCAATATGTCAAAACATATATAGTACAGTCCCTTAGTCTAATCCGGATAGCACGTGGAGTTGAAAAAGAGGACACTGAGCATGTATATTGATCAAAGTAGTTTGAAAGATCAATCTTTGTCCAAAAAGGGTGGGGATAATAGATTTGTGTTTCTGGGTTCATCTCTTGGGCTCATACAAATAATATAATTATGAATTTCAGTATTTGGACTGATTCTTACATTGCTGTTGTTTGTGGCTGCAGGAGTTATTTGGGTCCATTCTATACAAACAAAGTGTTGTTCACATAAAAGAGGAGACACTCCTAGTCCTAACCCAATGAAGGCCGTCATCTCTCATCCTAAAAATATTTGTATTATTTTTTGTTGGGTGAATGTATTTGAAAGGTCCCTCTATTATAGGGATCTTATCAAATTAGTTCCCTAACTGTTAAATAGATTAATTTAGTTCATGTATAATTAAAACGAATCAAATAAGCCTAAATTCAAATAGGGTTACCATTTACTATTTAGGAGTTAATATTTTTAAAGTTTTTATGATTCTATAAACGAATTTTTATTATTATTTGGAATTGAACAGTAATTAATAAAATAAATAAATATTTTCAAACCATTTTTTATATAGTAAATGTTAGCAATGCTACAATTTGGAATCATTTTATTCCTTTTAATAGCATAGGGGCTAAATTTATCCACTTAATAATAGAGATATTAATTTGATCTAGTTCCTATAATACATAGACCTTCTAAATACTTTAACCATTTTTGTTGCTAGGCTTTCTGTTCTCAATGGCCTCTTTGGGTACTAATAACTCTAGAAAATAGAGTTATCTTCATTAGTAATTCATGCAGATTTTGAGTATTTAATAACAAATTTTGGAGCTTTTGTTATCAATTCGTCCTATTGAATGATACTAAGATAAATTTGCTAAATTGATCATTTTATATACTAAAACACATGATTTTTGTAGTTTTTGAGATCGATGCATTGAAAGAAAATAAAGTCTTGAAGCTCACCTTTTGATGCTCAGTGCCATAACATTTTTACAGCATAAGCCATACAGCAAAGGGTTGATTTATGGTCAACTTTGGATGCCCAATTAAAGGATTATTAGACTTTGGAAATTCACTTGACCCATTTCAAGAATTGGGTCAACGAAATGAAACCTTGCTAAGGATATAGGAGCCCAAACCATCCATTAAGGAGGAGAAGGCCCAACCATCCATAGAGGTGTCTAATTCAGCCACCTAAGACTTGGTAAAACATTGAAAATCAACCACAAACTTCCTACATGTGACCGTCCAACTCCCCTCCTCTTTTCAAGCTTTCTCTCCCATGAATCAAGTATGAATTTCAAAGCCATCCACTCACATTTCTTAGAGCAAGGGTTGGCCATATGAGAAGAGATTTCAAGGCTCTCATTTACTAAAATTAGCCAGCCTCTACAAGTATAAATAACTATTCACTCGTTTCATTCATCCCTCACTCACCATCTCTTCTCTCATTCTTTGTCTTTTCACTTTCCATTTGAAAGAGCAACACAAGAGTTTTAGAGGAGCATTTCAGAAGTTCTTTTGAGCAGTAAAATACGAAATTTTTCAAGGTAATTGTGTGAAGGAGCAAAGCAAAAAGAAGGAGGAAAAGAAACACAAACTGAGTTACAGAAAAACACCAGATTCGTCTTTTAACTTCTTTCCCTTTTAACTTTTATTTTATTCTGAATTGATGAACATGATTGCTAAATATTTTTCTACTTTTAATTTAATTAAAGTAACTTAATTCTATTGTTGTTAGATTGATTGCATTCTTTTACCTTAGATTATTAAAATTTTGTTAATGATGTTATGTGCCTTGGTTGCTTATTCATTTAAATAAAATCATGAACATGCTATTCATGCATTATAAATGTAAAGAAGCAATAAAAGTAATTATTTAATCAAAACAAAATTGTAATTAATTGACACAATATCTAAATGGTGCATGTTTGATCTTTTTATGATACATAATGTGATCTATGTACCCTTTCATTCGATCTCTTAGGTCTTGCGATACCTTGACGATTATACCACAATGCAATTTAATATGGCAACCATGGGTAAGAATAGTAGTGGTTCGAATATATGCAATTTTAGGATTATTTGAGTACTATTATCTAGAGGTGTGCATGGGTCGGGCCGGACCAGGCCGGGTTCAACTAAAAATTTAGGCCCATTCATTTGGCTCAGGTCGGGCCGGGCCCAAAAAATGGGCCTAAAATTTTGTCCAAGCCCGACCCATATAAAAATGCTAAAATTCGGGCCCGGCCCGGCCCGTATTAATTTTTTATATTATTTTAAATAATTTTTAAATATATATAATACATCAAAAATACTAAAAAATCAAAATAAATATTTCCCAACAAATTGAAAATAAATTTTAAAAAAATATGTAGACTTAAATAATACTAAGATAGATGCAACTTAACAAGCAAATACCTCTAAAATAATAACAAAATTAACA
This sequence comes from Gossypium stocksii, assembly GCA_020496765.1. Lineage (NCBI taxonomy): Eukaryota > Viridiplantae > Streptophyta > Magnoliopsida > Malvales > Malvaceae > Gossypium > Gossypium stocksii. Next base: position 34,632,499 of record CM035628.1, on the reverse strand, counting down.
AATGCCTTTAAAATAATAACAAAATTAACAATAAAATAAGTTTTATACAATATCCAAACAATAACAACAAAATAGTAGCAACATAATAGTAATATGGTAGTAAAATAGGGAGAAAATAACAAGAAAATAACATTCAAAAACCAAAAAAATAGCAGATTTTTTTTGTCCTTTAGTGAATTTGGGCATGCACACCTCTACTATTATCCAAGTCTAAATTAAATATTATTATCCGTCGAATATCTAAATCTATAAAAAAATATGAATTTAACGTTTTCAATCATATGTCAGATATCCAAATTCTATTATGCTAATAATAAAATTTTAAAAATAATATAAAATTAAACAAAGAATTAATTTTAAAAAAAATTTATTCATAATTAACAAAAATAGTTAAATAACAATCCAACAAATTAAATATAACAATTTCACAACAATTTAAACATACCTAACACCTTAAATATAAGAATTCCAAACAAATTATAATTCTATATGTTACAATCTACCACAAAGTTAGTTCCACGTTTAAGGTTTATGTAACACCCTCGCCTGATTCAATTTTTGACTCCAAGCTACAGGATAACACATTCATTATTGAAACAATTACAGTCAATTATTCATTAAATGTTATACTATCCAATCTGAGCTTTAGTCGAGCTTATGAAAGCTCAAAATCATCTCAGAGTCAAACTTGGACTAAATTGAAAAATTTCAAAATGTATTAAGTGGGCACTGTGACGTCCTTAGCTCAGTATTATGATACTGAAAACAATAGTTAAACTCCAAAATAAGCCAGGTGGGTATCGCGATATCCAGGGTTTGGTATCACGATATCAAAGACAATAACTAGACTTCCCAACCTGAGAATCAAATTTCAAAGTTTTTAAAATATAACAAGTAGGTATCGTGATATTTAGGGTGTGGTATTACAATACCAAAAACAGTCCACTGTCCCCTTTTTTAACATAAACACAACATTGGTATCTATTTCAAGTTTTCACCAAAATCTATCATTTTGTGCATAAGTGACCAATTTCATCAACACCAAAACATCATAAATTCATACTAAAACAAATGTAAATAATCAAATTTAGTCTCGTATCAATTTATATCACCTATTCAATCAATAGACATATCATTTCAATACCATGACATAAAATCCAAACCATTTGCCAAATGCCAAACATTTGCCTATCTTAAAATTTACTGAAACACACTTATTTACATCCAAATATACCATTTCAATGGTCATAAACATACCTCAAATATGTTTACCAAAACATACACATTCATTAGGCTAACCTTGCCAAATAATTCAATGGATAAGTTTCAAAACTATACCAACATTCAAGCTTAACAAATACATAACACTTACGTACATGCCACAAATTGAACTTTAAAACTATTAAAAAACTACCAATAGAAAAATGGGATAGTATGAGCTTCCGAGTTATCCGCTTGACACGTTCTGCAAAGTGGCAATCTACAAGAAAAGGAAAATAATAGGATAATCATATTGAATACTTAAAGTTCATAGACATTAAATAAATAACTTACCTTGACAAATAATCAAATACAATAAGCTACCAAAATGTCGACATAGTTTGGCTAAACATAACATATTACAAAAATCAATAAGGTAAGTATACTACCAACATCGAACCATGTACAACACATGTATTTATCATGCCATTCATGTAATTATAGGTAACATGTTTAAAATCTCAATCCAATCAAGAGTAATGTAATCACATATATTCTATAGACTTTACTTTCACAACATTAAATAATTCATCATTTTAATAACAAATTCATTCCATGTCATTTCAGTTTCTCATTTCATATAATCTACATTGCTCAATGAATCCTAGTAAATAGACTCGAATACACAGATACTAAACCACATCAGTTCCTCATCCAAACTAAATATATATTCGTGTTAGGTTACTAGTCTAGGATAAAAATTTATAATGACACATTTAATTTCTTATACAACCTGAAAATATACATGTCAAGTTACTCGTCTAGGCTAAACCTTTAAAACGACATTAGATGATCAATCTAAGCTAAACTTGTGTTACATGTATATTCGAGTCCGTAACAAATGCTGAATTTCGATAATCACCTGTAATTAATTCGTATGCATGTGCACAATACCCTATTGACATGTCAATTGCATCATGATATTTACTAAGTTCACCTAAGCATTTTTAACACATGTTTACATTCCTTTACAATTTAGTCCAAATCTCACATTTATACCATTTCACAACCAAACACATATATAACCACAAATCAATACACAACAAATTAAACACTATTATACTATATGAACTTACCTGACAAAAACAACAAATGAGATTAACTTCAAGGACTACTCAACAATTTTGGCTTTTCCTCGATTATTCCTGGTTTGATCAAATTTTCGATCTATACAATGATTCAATTCAATTTATCAATACCAAAGATTTTAATATCGCCCCATAATATGTATGAGCAGGTTTAATTTCATTTTTTGAATACCCTTAATTTTTTTCATTTTATTAAATTTAGCCCCTAAAATCGAAATAGCAATATCTTTCAATTTTGAGCTTCAATTTCGAAACAATCTCAATCGCATCCTTCTATGACCCTCTATTATCTATTATTACTAAAATTTTACATCAATTTCAAAATTTATACTCTCTAGTCTTTATGTTCAAAAACTAACAATTAAACATTACAAATTAGTCCGCTTTCACATCTAAGCTTAAAATTTATCAATTTAACACCACTTTCTTCAACAAATTATCAATGGGAACTTTCAATAACTTTAAAAATGTTGCAAATTGGTATATAGGCTAGCTAAATCAAGCTCACACAACCTCAGAAACAAAAAAATTACAAAAAAAAGAGACTAGATTGAACTTACCAAATCAAGGGCAGAATATTTTGAAGCTTTGTAGGTTTTCTTTGGTGGTTTCGGTGGAGAAGAAAGAAAGAAAAAAGATGATAACTTTTAATTTTGTTTTTTATACTTAAACTAACTTAATAAATCAAGATTTATTTAATTAAACTTTAATTAATTAAGGCCTAATTACAAAGTAACCAAAGTTAGTAGGTTTTAAAGTCATCCACCACTGTTTGGTGACATTAAAATGGTATGTTTACCACTTTGATCCTTTAGCTATTTAAAAATCTATAACGATTAAATTTTTACAATTTAGTCATTGTACCTCAATTAACTAACAATTCGACAAAATTACTAGACCATACTTTAATATATTTTTATACTAGTCTCATAAATATTAAATATTAATATTTACAGATTCGGACTACGAAAATGGGGTTCTAAAATCGTCGTTTCTGACATTACTAAAAATCAGGCTGTTATAGATTAAATTTACATATCATTATAAAAAAATGTACATTATAATATCTTTGTATGATAGGGTTATATATCATTAATAATACACCCTAATTATACAAAATTAATTGTATTTATTATAATCTACCATAATGTAACACCCTAAACCCGGCCTAGAAGTTTAAATCGAATTCTGAATGTTACATTGATCACCAGAGTAATTGTAGAATATTTTACCCAAAACAAATTATCTCAAATTCCTCTTTAACATTTTAAGGTTTAACCGACTGAAAATAATTAAAGCGTTAGTTTCCAAACAGAAAAGTTATAATTAAGTTTAATAACTGTACGAAGTAACATGTTCGATTAAAAATTTAAAACTGAACTTGTACCACAATTTTATAAAATGTTACAATTCAAAATAGTATAACCAAAGTGGAAATTAAAAAAGTAGAACTATAATATTATTTGTAATCGTGACTGCTCGAGACCTTTGCATACTGAGTCTAGCGTTAGAGTTCAGAAACGTACCTACAAGGGGAAACACAAAGGGGGTGAGCTATACGAGCTTAGTGTGGGTTCGAAACGAAACCAAAACAAAATTACGGATTCAAATCAATAGCGCATCAAAATTAAAGATACTCATAGAGTTAGAAAGTAAACTTGGAACTAACGTTCCACTGGAACGTAACAATTCTAGCACATTAAGTCACACACAGTCACAAGTACTAGTCAGTCAGATAGAAACAGTCAGATATTAAAAAAAACCCGCCCATCCAGCCAAAACACCTCTCCATCCCCCAATCACACCCCATAAGAGCTATTTAAGCTCATCCAACCGAACACACCACGTAGGACCTCGAAAAGCCCATCCAACCCTACACATCATGTATGTGGATCGAGCCACTCAGATATTAATACGTAGCAGTGCTGGCGTATATGCAATACAATGCAATACGATAACCCGTTGTACAGACATGGTACAATTTGAACTGCCAGATCAGATATTAATAATATGCAACAAAGCTGACATATATGTAGCATACTATGATGCAGTAAATCACTGTATAGATATGCAGTTGAATTGCCAGATCAGATGGTAATAATACGCAACGAAGCTGACGATGTGCGGTATAGTGTAATGCCGTAAACCACTATACTGGTAAGTATTGCAGTAGTACTACAAGATCATATCAGAATCATACTCCCTTCTCTTCAAAACCCATCCCAAAATATTTATATGCAAGTACATGTATGCTTATAATCTTATAAGATTAGTGAAAACATCAACAGATAGTTAGTCAGAAACAGATGGACACATACCCCAAATAAGCGAGTTAAGAAATTAGACAACTTACATACATTAGTCACAAACATCACTTAAGCGGAATACATGGCCTACAGACTCAGAGACTTAACTACTCTTACTCAAGCCTAGCCAAGGGTTGGAATACCCAGACACATTTCCAGCTCAAAACATGTACAAACCAAAATTTGGTGACTTAGGACCACACGCCCGTGTGGAATAATCTAGGCCGTGTGGGGCCAAAATGCCCATGTAGAGGGAGGCAAATGACCGTGTGGCAAAGGTACACACTCGTGTGAGCCAAGGATACGACCGTGTGAACAGACCGTGTAACTCATTTCTAATTGTACTAAAAAGAGTGCAGAGTGGACACGGCTGTGTGAGGGTCTCATACGCCCGTGTGCCTACCAGGTATAGTCGTGCGTCCAAAACACTCACCCATGTGGGATCCCTAAATCTCCAATTTATCCATACAATCATGTGGCACTAAAACCCCAAATCTCTAATTCCCAAACATGCACGCCCGTGTGCCTAGGGAACACAGTCATGTGAAAATTGACAAAAATCCCCAAAATGGCCACACGGCCGTGTGGCACTAAATTTTGCCTGGAAACCCCAATTCCTAACTCCATACGGCTGTGTGATCGGACACACACCCGTGTGGCCATGAAAACACTCACAAACAGCCTAAAAATCAAGCTTTTCTGGTCACTAGATCAACACTTAATCGTTGGGACTTAGAAACACACTAACGAGAATGGGTTCCTATGTCATTCAATAGTACTTTCGAACCTTGAGAACCAATTTTCGAAAGACCCCACGATTGCCACATTCTATCAAAAACAAATTTACAATTCACAAATAAAATAGAAAAGTTTCAAAACCCACACCTGATTCAATGATGGAGGACCAGATTTATTCAATATATAAGCACCAGAAACCGATTCCTAAGGGAAAGAAAAAAAGCAAAGATCAAAATAACAAAAAAAATAAAGTAAAAAGAAGAAAAAGAACATAATGTCTACAAAGAAAAAACAAAGATCAAAATAACAAAAAAATAAAATAAAAAGAAGAAAAAGAACATAATGTCCACAAAGAAAGAAAAGTAAAAAAATAAATCCCAATAATTTAATAATTAAATATATTAAATTAAAACAAAACAAACAAAATAGAACAAAAATATTTCTCCAGAAAGCACACACAAGGAATCGAACCCGAAACCTAAGGACAAATTAACACACACCAAACCACCAAACCAGCAGGCCTATTCTGTCACTTAAACACGCAATTTAACATAATAGTGCAACTTTCCCACTGACCCTAACCACATAACTCAAAACTTCTAGCCCCAAAATTCAGGATGTTACAACTCATCCCTCCTTAAAGAAATTTCGTTCCCGAAATTTCCATCTAACGGAATAGTTGTATAACATAAGCTACACCATCACGCTCCTGCTGCACACTCTAGTCCCAAAACACTACCACACTAAACTTGAGCTTAAGAACTCTCACACACAGTTAGAACACTAAACCACTGAAGCAGATACACACTTGTCACATACAATTACTATACTCTAATCATAACATCAAAACATATTCAATTGTACCTGACTCAAAATCATCGAGGACACTCTCGAATTCAATGCTCAGTGGACCCGTATCTAAGACACGCTCCCAATTTCTTCTAACAGTCGCCTGAATAACGCTTCTTATAGTGCTCACAAAATGGAGTGCTCACACCACTACTGGCACCCTTCGTGAAACCACTATTGCCACTCGTACACGTTCTAACATGCTTCGCACACTGAAGCTCTAACCTCGATGGACTACGATCCCTCTTTTTCCCACAATCTACACACTTAGCTTGAAACATTTCACTAACCCCACTTATCCTAGCTTCAAACACTTTCTCTAGTACTTCCCTCAATATTCGAGTCAACACCTCAGTACCAAGCTCTGGGCTATCGCTACTTGAAGTTGGCAGAATCACATTGTCCTCCGACTCCTGAACAGATACACGTCCCGGAAAAGCAGACAACTTCTGGCGATTATGCTTACCATCGGAATCCATATCAGTCCTGTCACTAACTTAAAATATCTATATTTGTAGAGAACGAACACATTTTAAATACAAAGATATATATTTCTAATCTTATTGTTTCGAATTTCTACCTAGACCAGCATAAGATGAAATACATGATTCTAATAAAAATTTCATTTAAAATGGATAACTCAATAAGCTTTTGGCTTTGTATTTCTTCACCATGATTCTTTAATTGGTTCATAGGTGGATAAGTTGAAAGATGAGCAATTCCTTCTCATTTTCAATCACATTCCAAAGAGCAAAAGCACTTGTATATGTCTTTTATCTTGACAACCCATATATTTGATAATTTTCACTTGAAAAGACAAGAGACTGAGGCAAATAATAACTATTTAATGTCATTTGGCATCCGCAAATGCTAGCTATCTTCTACCATAACTCTAAAAGATTTTTAGACCCTTTAAGCTCAAATTATTGAGAGAGAGAAAAGGATGATAAAGGTTTAGAGCAAGAAAAGAGAGGATGTAAGATCATACTTAGTAGTTTATTACTTAGAAGGATTAACAAGGGATTTTACACATTTTGTAACGCCCCCAACCCGAATCTGTCACCGGAATAGGGTTACAGAACATTACCGGAATTACTAATTTATTTATCAGATATTTTATTATTTAGCATTCATATTTAGGACCAATTAAAATCAAACATATTGTCCCTAAACGTACTTATTTTTCTCGACATGTTTACTTGAATTTTATTACTCGTCTCAGCATGCTTAGTTTTTTTCTTGTATCGTCGTATAAAAAAAATAATCACCTATTTACATGTCAAGATAAATATCATTTTCTTGCCATTTTGTCATAAACTTAAATCAAGTAATTCATTATATCAAGATTTCGTGTATTTAAAAATACAATTCAAGCTACACTAATTTACCTCGTTGCTTGTTTATGTTTATAATTTCACTAATCCGATATCTTCTTTTTTTTTTCCACATTTAAGTCTCGTATTTTAGTTGCATGGATCTTTATAAATAAATTTAATCATCATTTTCATTAATTTCATATTCTAATACATTTAATTATTGCTCTAGGCAAAATTTCCATTTTACCCTTAAAACTTTTAATTAATTACAATTTCATCCTTGATTTCAAAAAAATAAAATTATTGTCATTTAATCCTTGTTTACAACCATTATTCTTATACATATTGATAAGAGCCCATGAATTTTATGAAATATCAGAATTTTTTTTTCATAATTTCAACGCTTTTCAATTTAATCCCTAAAACATGTTTTCGTCTGATCTTGATCTAAATTAATATTTTCATTCAATTTTGTAATTTAAGTAATAAAATAATCCATTACATGCAATTTGATCATTTTTGACATTTTTACAAAATCACCCATAAAGTTCTACTTTTATTCAATTTAGTCCCTGAGCCTAAAACATGTAAATTAGCCATGCTAGTTGAATATTCATACATATTTTCCTTCTCCTCCACTCCATTTCACATCCTTAATTTAAATAACATGCTTATAAGTAACATTATCAAAACTTTCACTATTTACTTATATGTATTTTCAAAACTGTCCATTTGAGTCATAGTTACTAGATTATTTATATCTTGAGCTACAGAACTCCAAATTAAGATCCGTAAATTTTCCTTGAAACTAGACTCATGTATCTTCTTACCATAAAATTTTTATAATTTTTGGTTTAGCCAATTAGTACAGTTTATTCATTAAAATCTCCCTTATTTTACTGTTTGACAGTTCTGACCACTCTTCGGTAAAATTTAATTATCTCTTTGTACAGAATTCAAATGATGTTCTCGTTTATTTATATTGAAAATAGACTCATTCAGGAATCTAACCATATAAATTATGTCTCAAAATTATTTTTATACAATTTTTAATGATTTTCCCAAGTCAGAACAGAGGATCCCGAAATTATTCTGAACCAGTCTCACAAAAATATAAATATCTCAAAATACAGAATTCCTTTACTTTCTATGTTTCTTTTATATGAAAATAGACTCAATAAGCTTTAATTTCATATCTTATTCATCCTCCAATTCGGTTTATACAATTTTGGGTGATTTTTCAAAGTTAAGCTTATGTTGCTGCCCAAAACTGTTTCTTATAGTTTATTTTGCAATTAAATCCTAACTAAGTTTACTTACTTTTACAACTCAATTCATGCTTCATTTCTACTTAATCTCTTCCCATATTTAACTTAACCATCCCATGTTCATATTAGAACTCAAATTTAAAACTTCTTCCAATTCAATCCCTACTATATAAAACTTATGGCCTCTTTTACAATTTAATCCTCTTTTTCATTCTAACTTAAAATTCTATCAAATAAACCCCTATTTCATCTTCTTGCTCAGCATGAACTACTCTTAGAAATCTATGAACTATCAAAATATCAACTTAATCTTAACAAGACTTTGTTTAAAAGCTTTTAAAACATCAAATTTAAAGCAAAGGGCTTAATTGACTTACCTATTAGACATCCAAGCTTTAAATCCTCAATTTCTCTTTTTTCTTTTTCCTTCTCTTTTCTTCCCTTCTTTTCCCGTTTGCTATTCTGTTTCTTTTCCCCTTCTCCTCCTTTTTTTCTTTTCACACACACACATATATATACTAAATAAAATAATAAAATAATAATAAATATCTTATTAAATATTAATAAAATAATATTTTTCTAATAAAATCATTAGAAAATATCATCAACATCATAATTACTTTCTAGATTTCTCTCTCTTCCAATTGACGATTTTGCCCTTTGTGATCTTTTAAAATTCCATCCTTGAGTCATCACTTAATTGGGTAGAATTACAATTTAGTCCCTTAAAATTCTTCACCTATTCAATTTAGTCCTAATTCATCCATTTTCCTTAGTTTCTAGATTATTCCACCCCTAAAATATTTGTACTATTGGTCCTTCAACTTTCCATATCTACACTTTAACCCCTTAAAATTTGAGTATTTACTCTTGAGCAACAAAACTTTTCTCATTTTGACAATTTAGTTCTTTCTTGAATTAATATGTCATAATATACTTCCCAATGACATAACTCAAATTTCCTCTTCTTGTCACTTTATTTCCTTATTTTACTATATCAAGGATAATATCTTACTGTAGAAATTTTCGAGGTGTTACACATTTGTTGTTAAAAACCTTGTTGAAACCTTACCATATCATAATCATAATTCTTATGGAATGATATTCATCCATATTATAACTTTTATCTAAAATCTTTGTTGTCATTATCTTAAATCTACTCAAAAATTTTTAAAATATGACTGATCTTAATAAGATAACTACAAATCTAATAAAATACAAAAAAAAAAAACTAACAATAATTACGATAATGTATTAACTAGTAAAATAGTATTATGTACTCAACACTAAATTTAAGTAGTCATCAAATCTAGCTCATAGATAGATAGGCATAAAAGTGTAAAATCCAAGTATACATATGGCTATTTGGACGATATTTTCCTACCCTTAACGATCAATCCAATAGGGCATTAATATACATTAAAAAAAAAAAATAGGGCATTGGTATTGATTCCAATGCTGAGTAGGATTGTGGCAGAATTGAGGTAGCTCCGCTATTAGAATTTGTCTTCCATTTCGACTTTGTAGTCATCGCTTCACTATTAGAATTTGCCTTTCGTTTATATTTTGCCTCATTGCTTGATTTTAGACTCTTCATGGGAGAATTAGATTATATTTTTTCATTTAAAAATAAATAAATTAATCATTATATATTAAATAAAAAAATAAATTAATTTTTCTATTAAAAATCTCATTTATTTCTTCAGTTAAAAAAATTTAGAGCATTGGTATTAGTTCCAATGTTGGATAAGATTGTGGCAGAATCGAGGTAGCTCCACTATTACAATTTGCCTTCCATTTGTACTCTGTTGTTATTAGGGGTGAGTATTCGATTGAATCGTTTCAAATCGAGTAAAAAATTTTCGAGTTAGTCGGGTTGACAAATCCTATTTTAACAACCGAATTCAATTTGAATTTTTTTCGAATCGAATCGAATTGAGTAAAAAAATTTAGAGTCAAATCGAGTCGAGTTAACAAATCCTATTATTTATATTTAATGTTGCGTTTAGATGGACCGATTATTTAACTACCAGATGAAGCACAATATTATTTAACTACATGAACAATATAATGATTTTGCCTTTCAACTTAATGGGCAAACATTTATCAAAACGATTTAGTTTTGCCTTTTAACTTAATTATTTTGAATTTTAACTTTAAAAAAAAAGTAAACATTTATTAAAACGACGTAATTTTATCTTGTTTTATTTGGATTTTCGGATAACTCGAATTGTATAATTCATATTCGAGTTAAACTAAAAAACTTAATTTTTTATTCGAGTTGATCCGAATATTTTGATTAACTCAAATAACTCGAACTATTTAATTCAAAATTTGAATTTTTTATCGAGTTTTTCGAATCGAATCGGATTTTACTCACCCCTAGTTGTCATCGCTTGTTTTTAGGCTCTCCAATGGTAAAACTATCATAAAAAATTTTGTTTGTATTTTTTTTATTCAAAAAATAGATAAATTAATATCTATACATTAGATTAAAAAGAAAAATGATTCTTCTATTAAAGATTGTATCCATCTATGTTGTTAGAATTGGTCTATGTACGTCAACATAAGATACATGTGATGTGACACATCACATGTTACTGTCTAGTTATTTCGTCAACCAAGTTAATTTTTAACATTACAAATGGATGAAATTTTTAATAAAAAGCATTAATTTACTCTTTAATCTAATATACAGAGAATAATTTACCAATTTTTTAAATGGAAACAAAATACAATCCGTCTTCTAATACAATAAACTCCATGGTACTTCTACTACTCTCCAATATTAGACTTAGGCTGCCTTTGGTTCACCGTTTAAAGCCAGTGAGGTGCAGTTAGGCTACCAACCTCACTGGCAAGCTGTTTGGTTGAGCGTTTCAGTGCAACCAAAATCAATTCTCACCACACTGATATCCCAAAAATCAACTGGAGCTTTTAGCAGCAATGAGCTCACTGGTGCAGCAGAGGTTGAACTTCCATTTATTATTTTACCATTTTATCCTTGAAAGTTTCTTTATCAATCTTATTTTTTTTCAGATTTGGCAGCCAAATTCTGCTGATAACGGGGAAATAAATACCTCTGCTGCAAGCTGTGTCAACTCCTCCTCAATCGACGACCGATAAGCCTGTGATTGTAAGTGTTATGCTCAAATTTATCCTTTTGGTTTCTTCTTGATGCTTTCTGTGTGTCATTTCTTTTCATTTCTGGGTGTATTTGTGCATTTTTCTCTCCCACGCCCTGTCACTATCCCGGTATCCCCAAACCCCCATTGTCTCCCAATCTGCTTTCCCCCCTATGGCTTATGCCTTTAAGTAAAAATCCCTCATTTTTTCCATTCTTAAGACAGACTTCATTCATTGACCCAACTTTATCATCTTTCTTTGACCATGGCATCGGTTAGTTCTTCTTTTCTTTTCCTTTCTTTTTTTAATTGATTTCTCCATTTGCAATATGATTTTTGTTCATAGTTTCTTTTCTGCTGTTTCTTTTGTTCCAAACTTTGGGTTTTCTTCATTTCTTTATTGATCTAACAATTGGTGTAACTTTCTGCTTATTCTAAGGCTGAGGTTAATTGGATCCTTGGGAAGTACTTAATTAGTGATGGATTTTTTTTATTAATGAGCTAATAATACTGCTGAAAAAATTGACTGTTAGATGTTTGATAAAATGGATACTTGAATTTATGGGAATAAAGACAAAGAAGATTGATTTTAGTTTGCCAACATTAATAGCAAATTAGCAATTATAGCTTTTAATCCTTTAGTGTTTCATCTTTCGCTTAGGCAGCAGTGTCGTTGAGGCTTAAAGGTGTTGCGTTTGTATAAGGCTTTTGCTTCCATTATAAATTAATGCAATTTTGAAACTTTAAGGAATACTCATGTTTCCTGTTGCGGGGCTGGAAATCAATAGAGACCTTTGAAACTCCCCTTTTCTGATTTTGAGAAACTATCGATATCTGAATTGTCCCAAAGAGGCATTTCTTTTCCCGGTTAAATTCTGTTAAAAATAGATTGCATGTTCATTCCTGGACTTTATGCTAAGTGTCTAGCTTAAAGTTGATGTTGAAACAAAAATAGACTCCAAGTATATAATGTGATTAAGCCCATGTGCATTGGATCATTATAAGCAATAAGTTATAAGCATGAATAACTAGAGTTTCAAACCCCATCTCTTGGCCTAGGCACTGTGTTCACCCCAAAAACCTATTTCGTGGTGAATCACAGGGGCAGTAGTCATGTTTGTGGTGTGTGAGTTGGTAGTGGTTTACTTACTGGTATCACTATTTCTTCATACCTACATCTTTCTATTGATGATATATTTTCTAAAATTTATGTCATAATTGGCTTATATCTTATAATCCATCAATACATCAACATATTCCTTGGGATAGTTTACTAGTAAAAGATCAGTCTTTCAAATAAAGAAATATATATACAGATGGGTATTTTTTACTAGTAAAAGTTAAAAAAAATATAGTAAGTCCAGGATGATTCTCTAAATAATTTATATGTGATCATATTTGCTTGTAAAAATCAGAGCTTTTGTGATATCTTTCATTATGTTCCCTTGACATGTAGTTAATTTATTTTCTCTTTTTCGTGCTTTTATGACTTTGGCATATTAATGATTTGAGTTATTGCTTGTGACTGAACCATCTGAAATGTTTCCCATGCTGTTTATCTTTGATTTGATATTTGTTAATCCACTATGTGCTATAAATGAAACATATGAACATATAAATGTTTAATTGCTTTAGAACTTAGGTCTAAGTTTTGTCTTCCTTTCATTTAGTCATGGAGAAGATGGAGGTAGATATTCTGGCTAGTTGGAAAGGAGTGTCTAGGAAACACAGGAAAAACCCACTTTATTTACTTTGTTGTTTATGGGGTGAGAGATATATTATAGTATTTGATCTAGTGGAGTATTATGTTCTTAACCCAAAGGCCGAGGTTTAAGGAAATTTTTTCTTTTTTTTTTTTTATTTGCACTTTCCTAGACTTTTAATATCATAAGCAATTAAGCATCCTTCATTCATATGATGAGTTACGAATGGTAGATGAAAACGGGGAGAGCTGCATGTTAGCTTCAACATCAAAAGACTAGGAAATGAATAAAAATTTAATTCATCAGACTTTATGATCTGGTTTGGCTGGATCATAAGCTTCTTTTTCTAATAAAGATCAGAAGCCTTTAGGTCTTGTATATGTGACTTTAACAACAATTATAACCTTTTCTATATCCACCTTTTATGGAAGGCTTCTAACTCGAACAAAATGAAGTCAAACCCTTCAAAAACAAGTAGAAAGAGGCCTTTCCTGAATTCCATAAAGCAGAAGTGCAAATTACTAGCGTCCCAAAATGTAAACGTGGCTTACCTTATTTATTGAATGATTAGATGTGTCTTTATCTTATTTATCAAAACCATTATCTAGGATCTTTCTCTCAGACATCTTTCCTGAATAAACAAAACCATTGGCTAACATTCTTAGTTGTTGCAGAGGGTTATGCAAAGTTATAACTACCTCACAGAGGAGGAGATAGAAGAGGTATGCACAAATTCGGGTCTTACCAACTTTTCGAAGAAGGTTCAGCTATCTTTCATAATGTTTTCTGCTCAGAAACCTTGAAGCTTGGGTTTGGATATTTGAATATATATATATAGTGCTTTTATTTGTTTTACAATATTATTTGGTTATACAGGAATCACTAAACAGAAAACCTTGAAATAGATTATAATGTAGTAAAGATGGAATGTATAGTGCATGCTTAATTTCTTATTAATGCAAGTATTACCTGATCGACCGATGATTGTGTAAATGCTTTGAAATACTTCGTTAGTGCTTAATAATATTGAGTATATGATGACATTGTGGTGATCTAAATTAGACTTCTGACTGCAGTTTCCCTTTTATTTGTTGCAAATGATTCGCCGAGATGGTTAAACATGATTAACTCCTTGTTTTTGCTGTTACCTGCGATGTAAGCGTAACTTAATCGCGCTCAGATGAGTTTTGAATATGAATATGTGTTTAATAGGTAAACTCAAATTTTTAAAGTTTTTCAGGGATCATTAATATACCCATGTTTAAAATGAAATAAATACGAATATATATATATATATATATATATATATTTTAAATATGAATCTGGATAATAAATTGTGAGTTATACCTAGGTTGCAATGATAATAATCTTACATTGCTAATAAATATATAACAATGTGTGATATGTTCATAAATAAAACGTGAAATATTAATTTCTTTCATAGTGTACAAAGAAATTCAACATTTAAAAATAACTGTGTTAACTTTACCAACTTAGGCACCCTCAAAGAATATAGAATCAAAAAAATAATTTCAATATATGTTATTTTCACTTTGATCATGATTAGTGTCAAATTAATAATTAAAATGTTATTACTTTGATTGATTTGTGGATGTCGTAAAAGATTTAGCAAGCATTGGTCACGAGTTAATTTTTAAATTTTTAGCAGACGATGAGTAACAAATAATATTTATCATTGTTATAAAAGAATATTTAACTATAAAAAATTAAAAATAATTATCATTTTATCTAATAAATAATTTAAATTGATTATATAATTCATTAAAATATTTATAATAAAATATTGGAAGATACATTTTAATATTTTATTAAATGAATTTATAAATTCACATATTTTAATAATTTTATATAAGTTCTATTATATATCAATTCTAATATGATGTCCTTAATAGTCATTTTTTATTTTCACCTCACCGCTACAGCTGCGTTTGAATCCAAACACACACTCCACCGCTGTTTCTAATCTCACTACTACAGTATCCAATCTTACCGCTACAGTAACTAATCTCACCGCCACCGTTGTTTTTAAACCTCACCGGAGGTAAACACACCACCCATCCAAACTAAGCCTTAGTTTCCTTTGGATCGAACGTACCTAAGGTGCGTTGAAATCTTGAGAAACTTTTGGCTTTTTTTTTTTTTCGACCTCACCACAACTTCAGTTGAAAGCTGTTTGGAAGATTTCTGGTAGAAAAAACGTGCCACACTGATTACAAATTTCCAACTACTGAGTTTAGGGTCTGGTGAATCACTGGACCACCAGTGAAATGGGTAAACTCATAATTTTTACTCTTTTTCACATTTTTCTATATATAGTTTTATTATACTATTTTTAGTATAAACATAATTTTAATATTTTTTAAAGAATAGAATTTTAATAAATTTAGTTAATCAATAAAATATATTTCTTAATAAATTTTAATGAAAATGTAATTATACATTTATTTTAATCTAATGTTTTTAATAATCATTTATGTTTGAACCAAAATAGATATATAGATATCTCACTGTTAATTTTAATATTATTATCATCACTATTTTTTATCTCATCGAAATCAAGATCACCACCATCACCCATCCTAATTAAGACATAAGAAACAATGCGTTTGTAGTAGCTTGCTGCTTGATTTGGTTTAATTTGGGTTTGGAAATTAGTTAAAAGACAAAGTGAAAAATATGTATGTATGTATCTATATGCAAAAGCTGCTGCTCCATCACGCACTCATGGAGACAACCAAAGGTGGCTTCACCACTTTGCTTATCAGACACAGTACTATTGCATTGCACTGCACTGCATACACACCTCAAAATATATTATTATTATTATCATCATCATCATCATCATCATCATCATCATCATCATCATCATCATATATACCTCCATGTTTTGCAGTACCCAAAAGAAAGGGCCGCCTTTTTCATGTGAACCTATGCGCCTAAACCAAGATATGTATATATATTTAACTCCCACAACTATAGCACATGCTTGTTTTGTTATCACCTCTTCAACTGATCTATATATATATTTATATTTTAGTCTTCCATCTCAGAGTCTCATCAGCTAGCTAGCTTTCAGTATTTTCTTCTTTTTTTGTATATTTGAATTGATTAATCTGTTTGTATTTTTCCACAGTTATTTAGCAGGTTTTAAGGGGGGAATTAAGGAAGTGTTAATCCAACACGTACAAGTGGAAGCTATCTATATCTTAAATTATTAATTGTAATATGTTGGTGGACGGTGCAAGGCGAAAGGCGATGACCAGATTATGTCCCAATCCTCAACGAGGGGCTAAGCTACTGATGATCGGTGTTTTTGACTTGGAATGCTCCAGCACTAAACTAAATAACCCATTAAATTTGTTAGTTAAATAAGGGCAGCTTTTCAGATTCAGTCGGTGAATGAAAACCATACGTTTTCGTTGCATTATAAAAATCTTTGTCAATCCATGGTCCAATAAAGTGTTGGATATTGCACTTCCCACATTATCTTCCCAAGATGAATACATGAATAATTAATATGTATCCATAAGCATATATGGAAAATTGAATCAAATAAAATGTTTTGGTTAAGTACATGGATGATGGATGTATATTCATCTTATTTTGAGTGCCAAAATTTGATAGGAAAAAATCAAGATGTCATATAATATAAGCAACAAAATCCCAATATGGTGGGCAGCTTTCATTAGCAAAAAGAAAGGAGGAAACATGTACACTTTATTAGAATACAAATGCATTTAAGAAAGCCCATTTTGAGTAATTTGCTCAAAGTCTTGATATGCAACTACAGCTCAGCTTACCAAAATATGCTCTATTGGTATTGCTCCACTTGCAAAAAGTTAAACACTGACATGATATCTTATGGTTGTTTTTGGTGTGCGGAAAACGCATGTAAAAGTTGGCAATAATCTATAATTTGACTTTTTAATTCATACCATTTTTGTATTTGGAAATTGGGTCTCTTTTACTCTTCTCAATCTTTAACTTCAAGCTTCAATGGTGTTGACATTGTGGAACTGTAGTGCTTTTGTTTTTTTTTGGTTGACTGCATTGCAATGTACTACACAGATTAATATTTGAGGGGCTTGGCCTAGCTATAGGCTAAGGCTAGGGATAGGCTTCTCCCCAAGCCATTTCCTGCTTTTGCTGATTCTGATGATGAAAAGAAAGGAAGGGAAAAGTACCCCATCTTGGTGGAATAGAAACTCAACACATGTTGTAATAATCTCATTTATCTCAGGGATTTATTGCCTACTTTTTATTTCAAACCTTCTCCGTCAATAAATTACTTGTTTAAATTATTTTGGTGTTAAAATTATTATTTTATGATTTTTTCTATTTTTTTCCTCTCTACAATTAAGTTTTTTGGTAATATAATTTTGGACGTTACAAATTTATAAATTAAAATTTAAATAGTTTTATTCTTTAATCTCTATCATAGACCGTTAGATTAATTTAGATCTAAAGTATATTTTTATATTTGTTGATAGATACTGATCTAATATACTGACTATCAAATCGACATTTAGAGTTTGCCAGTCAAAATTTTTTTTAATTTAAAGAAAAACTTAACATCTCAATTATTTAAATAAAAATTTTCTAATAGTTTAATGAGTTAAATGAAAATATTCGAATAATTCAATAATTATTTTATAACCTTTTAAAATTAAATGATCAAAATATAATGTGATCTTAAATTTATAATGATAAAAGTAAAATGGTTAATTCTTGCATTTAATCAATAAAAAAATATTAACTAATGAAGTGGATGTGCAAAATCTTTAGTTTTCCTTTCTTTTTGTTAAACAAAAAGTCAAAGTCGACCAAAATATTATCTTTTCTTTTTCACCAACCAAATTTGAGGTATTCTCTCAAATTTAATTTATAATTTGATTATATGTTTGTGGTCTCCTTTTTCTGTATTTGTGTCATTTTGCCGCCATTCATTGACTGAATAAAATAAATATTAGGATTAGATTAAGGAAAATATTGTTGGCCTGCAATATGTTGGTAATAAACAAACAAATGATATTGGATTAAATTTTCAAAAGCCCGACAATCGTAGTAAATAAAATCTTTTTTTATTTTATGTGATGTGAATGAAAAAAGCAATGCAAAACAATCCTCTGTAAAGGTAACCTTTTGTATTTCTCCATTTCTTTTCAGCCATTTGATGCTTGATAGACCCTATATGTTGGAACTTTATGGTTTATGATGAAACTGCCTACACAGGAACACAGCTTTGTCTAAAACTTTGTAATGATGATTAGATGAGCAAAAATCATTACCCTTTCTGACTACCCCAACTATAAATGCAGAATCAGCAAGGGTGTGTGTCTGAGTTTCCAAAGCAACTGATTTTGCCTTGACCAGCAAAACAAAAAGCAGGCATGGGAGAGGAGGTGATGATGAGTATGACAGAAAAGGAAACAGCAGCCATGAATAATCCACACTTCGTGCTGGTTCATGGTATTGGTGGAGGAGCTTGGTGCTGGTACAAAATCAAGTGCCTCATGGAGAATTCTGGTTACAAGGTTTCATGCATAGACCTCAAAGGCGCAGGGACTGATCGCTCTGATGCTAATTCTATTGTATCTTTTGATGATTATAACAAGCCTCTCATGGACTTCATGTCTGCCTTGCCTCATACTGAACAGGTTTTTCTTATTATTTCAGATATATCTTCAATTCTTCCTTGTTATTAATAAATGATATGCGGCCAAAAACACTCAGCTGAGCTCATCTGATCATATAATTTACAGGTAATATTGGTAGGTCATAGTGCTGGAGGGTTAAGTGTAACGCAAGCCACTCACAAATTCGCCAACAAAATCCGTCTGGCGGTGTATGTAGCAGCCACCATGCTAAAATCAGGCTTCTTGACTGATCAAGATATCAAAGATGTAAAAAACTTCTCCAACCAACTCATCTTTTTTATTTTCTTCTTAGTTTTCTCACGCTGTTGTTGTGGGTTGAATTCTTGGTTTGAGTTTTTATCTGGTATGCACCTTTGGTTTTTGAATTATTAGGGGTTGTTGGCGGTAACGCTAAGAGATGATTAATGGTTTCCAAGTGCCAACTGTTTTCATATAGGCTTGGCTGTCAGCCATTTCCTTAATCCCGTGTGTTAATTTATATATATATATATATTATACATACAGGAATCCAAAAATTTACAGACGTTACATCTCAGTGTCAAGTGTGCATTACTTTTTTCGGTAACCGTTCGAGGTTCACAGCTTGCAATACATGACATACTAGTCTACAAATACCTGTATAGGTGGTCGGTTGGTTGGTAAATAATACCAAATTATCTCTTTCCCTTTTGAGTCCTCTATTCTGAACCGCACAAACAATAGGCAGAAACAGGGGTCGAGAGAGGAGGAGGAAACACAACATGTTTGTGTCTTTCTACTTTTCTGTACCATTTCAAGGGAGTGGTTCTCTGGTGAAGTTAAGGACAAAAGAAGCATCAATAATACACACATACCTCAATTCTGCCAATGCCACCACATGCGTCCTATTCCCATCCCACTCCCTCCTTTAGGCTCTTGCATGGGAATAAAAAAACGCCCTTACCTACTTCTAAGAATAAGGTCAAGGCCAACCCAACGCTACTTTTGGTTCCTTTCACAATATTACAACCAATAGAATCTATTCCCCCATCAGTTTTCCCAAAACTTAAAACTTCACTTCTGATTCTCACTAATAAGCTGTGATAGCTGCCTCACCAGGGTTTTATCATAGTCGTTTCCAGCTCGACATGGATTAGTCTTCTGTAATGTTTGTTTCAATGCTTTGAGACGGACAGCCAATATCAATGGATATAAGTCCCCCTTCCTTCAATTATTGCATGAAATGCATGCATTTGTTGTCTGATGAAGCAGCAAAAGTACTAACTACATGCATTCTACTTTTATTCTTTTCATGTCCTTGTAGTTGGCCTTAGCCCACAATGCCATTGTTCAATTCAACTTTACTTTTATCTCTCCCCTGGCCTACTGATTTTGTTAATCTACCTCCAATGATTGAGAGTTGAGAGAGAAAAGCAGGATCATAAAAGCATATATAATATATAATCAATTTGGGATTTGTTGCTTAATGAATTTTATGATGAGTTTGCAGTTAGTTAAAAAATTATGATGATTATCCTGGAAAAAGAAAGGGGGGAAAAAGTAAGCAATAATTAATTGTGAAACAGGGAGTACCTGATTTATCCCAATTTGGTGATGTGTACGAATTGGGATTTGGATTGGGAGCTGAGCAGCCTCCAACCACTGCCATGGTGAAAAAGGAATTCCAACGTAAAATCATCTATCAAATGAGCCCTCAAGAGGTATTATTGAGTTTGACACTACCTTTATTGCATTGGTCTCTCCTATGTTATGCTTTTGCCATGCCACTCTACCCCACACACCCTCTTTTCTTTTTTAAAAACACCCATATGGGAAATGGTGCATGGTGGCTGGTGCAGGATTCGACTCTAGCAGCAATGCTTTTAAGGCCAGGACCGATCCTAGCTTTGCAGAGTGCTCGATTCAAAGAAGATGGGGAAATGGTGGAGAAAGTGGGGCGGATATACATTAAGACGATGCATGATAATGTTATAAAACCAGAGCAACAGGAGGCGATGATAAAGAGATGGCCGCCATCTCAAGTGCATGTTTTGGATAGTGACCACAGCCCCTTTTTCTCTGCCCCTTTTTCACTCTTCGGCATACTCCTTAAAGTTGCAGCAACTTCAGCTGGATATAAGTAGTTAGTACCCCCCACCCCCATTTCTATAAAAGTCAATGCCTCATTCTTGTGTTGCTATTTTTAGAGTGTGAAATCCATCAATCAATCATGGAACCTACATTTCCTCATAAATAATGATTTCATGATTTTCCTTTGAATTTATGAAATTCAACTTATTATTTTGCTTGTATTGAGATTTTTTTTCCTTTTCTTATAAATTACCAACTTTGTTTTGATCACAGCTATCCTTGAGATTGAGATTACTCCTTAGAACCAAAACTGGACTTAAAACAAGACCAGTTGAAGTATTGATGAATTTGTCTCTTCATTTTTTTAGACATTTTTCACTAATTAAATCCAAAATAGTGTTTTCTTTTCTTTCTACAATTCACACATACTTTGACAAGATCAAATCACTGCTACACACATTACAAACAAACAATCATTATGACGTAGGCTGTGAAGTGAATATCTATGACAAATAAGCCAAACACCGAATTAAACCCATAATAGTTGATAATTCTATTAGCAGTTATTATATAATAAGCCAATCATTATGTTTTTGTTGTAATATTATACCATGCGCATATTACTACTTCAAAATGAACCATTCTTTAACACATATAGTATTTCATGGCATATAAATTGTTAACTAATCAATTATAAGTCATAAACAATTATCAATAAATGGTCAAATACAGTTTTTAATCATAACATTTCTATGCGTATTTTACCAAATTAATTATACCAAAAATAAAACGATTTCAATTGATCATATTCAATAGTCAAATTTCCATATTATAACATAATCTATACATAAACAATTACAACCAAATTTATCATTAACATATATCTAAACATTTAACCAAAATAATCACATAGCATATTCGTTATTTGCCTTCATCATTCGTAGTTAATTAGTCAATCACAAACCATGACATGACCATTACTTAACCTATGTTTTTCACATATATGTACCTAGCATGGCCGAATTATCAGTCAATATATTCATTACCTAAATCCAACATTTAGCTGAATACACATTATCAACTAAATTAAACCATGCTATCAAATACAAATCATATTCGAATCATCCAAGAAAACACATTTATTTATTTTTTTCATATAGCCGAACTTAATGACCAATATTAATAAAGATATATGCAAGTCTACTTGTCACCCTTACATTCACTTATATTTTTAGTATCCTTACCAAAATGAACATCAACCAAGTCAATAAAATCAATCTTAAGGATCTCCAAAACATATCTTGCACATATCATAGATATAGGCCATAACCGACTCATTCAAAATCATTAACAATTATATCAAACACCTCACTCATACTTACCAAGAACTAAATAGCATAACTTAAACATTATAATTAGCCACTTTCGCATGGCTTATATATACATACCTGAAATCAAACATATCACAAGGCTAGCCTATACATGCCATAGATTCAAATTTAACTTATTGAAAGTACCGAAAATAGTCGATAGTGTAATAGACTTCGCTGACGATCCCCGGGCCCGTAACTAGTATCCAAAATCTATAAGACAGAGGCAAACATACACACAAAGTAAGCTATCATAGCTTAATAAGTTATAAACAAATAAACAACTCAAAAACATTTATAGTTCCATAAAATACAACCGAATTATGCTTGTAAAAATTCATATATCAGCATGTGACTATACATGAATTAAATTCTAACCAAATATGTATATATTCCATAACAAAAATAACTTGCATACTTATCATCACTAAAACCTTACTTGGCTGAATATACACTATCATATATACATTCATACACTTCACATTTCTTTATACCTGTTTTCACATTCAATTACCAAATGTCCGAATACACATATAACCTTTGGCATAAAAATAAAATTTATATTTCAATATCTCATACATATACATTCATTTGCATCATATATAATTTGTATCACAAATCATATAGCCAACTTACCTTGTTATCATATAGCATTTAACTATCACATACCTGTACTATCACGTACATGTATACCACATTTACCACTTTAAAGTTTGATGTATTGACTTGTTCGATCATCTTTTATCGCTCAATGGATTCGCACACTTAGTGCTCCATAATTAACCGAAGTTATAATGAAATCGCACACTTAGTGCCTGTTGGAACATTTTCAAATATTTATAGTGTTAAAACTATAAATGAATAGGTATAATTAATCAAAAAATTATATTATTTAATTTTTTGAAAAGAATTATAACTATTTAAATAATATTATTTGAATAGTTATAATTAAATGAATAATTATGTAAAGAATTATAACTATTTCAATTATATTAGTTGAATAGTTATGTATTTATTTTAAAGATGTTATTCTTCAAAAAGATACCTATTGATGAAAGATGCCTCCGTGAAGAGACATGAAAATTCCTATAAATAGGAATGAGATTTCATTTTGAAATCATTCCAAGAATTCTAACATTCTTTCTTTCCTTCCTTCATTTTCTAATATCATTAGATATTCTATAAAGTTTTACTGCAAAAATCCTTTATAGAAATTAAATTTCTTGTCATAACATTGCTCAGTGTGTAGTGGGCTATTCTCGTCAGTGCAAAATGCAAATAGTCGTTGGCTTCATTGTATCCTCGAGGTTAATTTGCTTGGAACTCATTTGCACACCGAAGATAGGTGGGGGCGAATATAACCTTAAAGATAGTGGTTTAATACACGCCTTGGAGCCTTATCCTATTTATTCTTCTGTTCGAGTTTCGTTGGTGTTTTCGAGATTTTCCTCACCGGAGTTTTGTTCTAACAATTTTAAGGTTATATTTCATGATGACTACCACAAATCATGAAAGTGGAACACTAAGGGAGTTGGCTTCCAATTTTGTCAAACTTGATCGGTTTGATGGTGGCAATTTTCGACGATGGCAGAAAAAGATGCACTTTTTATTATCAACTTTGAAGATTGCTTATGTTTTGGATACTCCAAGACCTGGCGAGACTGAAAACGAATCTGTTGCTGCAACCCGAGAAAGACAAAAATGGGACAATGCTGATTACATGTGCATGGGCCATATATTGAATGGTTTATCTGATGGTTTGTTCGACACCTACCAAAACGAGGTCACCGCTAAAGAATTATGGGACAAATTGGAGACAAGATACATGACCGAAGATGTTACAAGTAAGAAATTTCTTGTCAGTCGTTTCAATAATTATCAAATGGTTGATGGTCGTTCTGTTATGGAACAATTTCGTGATATTGAAAAGATGCTGAATCAATTCAAGCAATATGATATGAAAATGGATGAAATGATTGTTGTATCTTCCATAATAGACAAACTTCCTCCATCTTGGAAAGACTTTAAAAGAAGTCTAAAACATAAGAAGGAGGAAATATCTCTTGAGGCTTTGGCAAATCATCTTCGTATTGAAGAAGAATATCGAAAGCAAGATCAGAATTTAAATTCTGAAAATGCCAAAGTACATGTTACGGAGGAAGTACAGACTACTAAACCATTCAAGAGAAAGTTTAAACAGACTGATAGAGCACCTAAGTTCAAAAAGAAATAAAAGGGCTCATGCTATCATTGTGGTAAGCCGGGACATTTCAAGAATGAATGTCGATTTTTAAAGAAGAAATCATCTTCTAAGGCTGATAATAACGAAAAATTCGTTGCAATGATATCTGAAATTAATATGGCACAAGATGATGATACATGGTGGATTGATACCGGAGCAACCAAACATGTGTGCAAAAACAAAAGCATGTTCACAAAGTTCACACAATGTAAAAATGATAATGTCTTGTACATGGGAAATTCTTCCACCGCAGCAATCAAAGGCAAAGGGTCTGTTGAACTACAATTTACTTCTGGAAAGGTTTTAACCTTAAATGATGTATATTATGTACCAGAAGTTAGAAAGAATTTAGTGTCTGGAAGTCTGTTAAATAAGTTTGGTTTCAAACTTGTTTTTGAGGCAGATAAGTTTATTTTGTCTAAGGGAGGAATTTTTGTAGGGAAAGGATATATGTATGAGAGTATGTTCAAACTAAATATTATTAATAAGAATAAAAATACTATTTCTGCTTATATGGTTGAATCTCTTTGTTTGTGGCATTATAGATTAGGTCATTTGAATTATAGAAAATTGAATGACATGTATAAGTTAGATTTAATTCCTGTTTTTAATAATAATATTGAAAAATGCAATACATGTATGTTGACTAAAATTACAAGAAACCCTTTCCCTAAGGTTAAAAGGAAAACAAAATTGCTTGATTTGATACATAGTGATTTATGTGACATGCATAATACTCCTACATTAGGTGGAAAGAAATATTTTGTTACTTTTATTGATGATTGTTCTAGATATTGTTATGTATATTTATTGCATTCAAAAGATGAAGCGCTTGATAAATTTAAAATTTTTAAATCTGAAGTTAAACTTCAGTGTGAATTGTTTATCAAGTGCTTAAGATCAGATAGAGGTGGAGAATACTATAATCCAAGTTATTTTGAATCCACTGGGATTGTCCATCAAGTTTCAGCCCCTTACACACCACAACAAAATGGTGTAGCTGAAAGGAAAAATAGAGTATTGACTGAAATGGTAAATTCAATGTTATCATATTCAGGTCTTGGACAAGGTTTTTGGGGAGAAGCTGTTCTA
Source organism: Gossypium stocksii (assembly GCA_020496765.1). Classification (NCBI taxonomy): domain Eukaryota; kingdom Viridiplantae; phylum Streptophyta; class Magnoliopsida; order Malvales; family Malvaceae; genus Gossypium; species Gossypium stocksii. The sequence goes on along the minus strand of CM035628.1, from coordinate 34,606,415 downwards.
AAGCTTGTCATATATTGAATAGAGTTCCTAATAAGGAAACTAAAATAACCCTTTATGAACAATGGAAGAAAAGGAAACCAAACCTTAATTATTTGAAGGTTTGGGGTTGTAGAGCTATTGTCAAAGTTCCAACACCTAAACATAAAAAGTTAGGTGAAAGAGGAATTGAATGCATATTTATAGGATATGCACAAAATAGCAAGGCATATAGGTTCATGGTAATTGAACCAAATGATTCAATTTCAATTAACACTATTATTGAATCAAGAGATGCTATTTTTGATGAAAATAGATTTAATTCTATATTAAGACAATTACAGCCACAACAATTGATTCATTCTTCAAATGAGAATGAGATTCCATTGGAACAAATTGATAATAATGATGAATCTTGTCAAGAATTAAGAAGAAGTAAGAGGATTAAAAAGGTCAAAAATTTTGGACCTGATTTCATTATGTTTCTTGTAGAAGGAAAAGGTGAAAGTATATACAATAAGATACCTTATTGTTATAATACGGAATCTGATCCTATTACATTTGAAGAGGCAATGAAATCTCAAGACTCTGCTTTTTGGAAAGAAGCAATAAATGATGAGATGGATTCAATAATGGGAAATCAAACTTGGATTTTAGTAGATCTTCCACCAGGTTCCAAACCAATAGGTTGTAAATGGATCTTCAAAAAGAAAATGAAGGTCGATGAAACCATTGATAAGTTTAAAGCAAGGTTGGTAGCCAAAGGTTTTACACAAAAACAAGGTATTGATTACTTTGATACCTATGCTCCAGTAGCAAGAATTGCTACAATTAGACTTTTAATATCACTTACCTCTATATATAATTTGGTTGTTCACCAAATGGATGTTAAAACTGCATTTTTAAATGGTGAATTGGAAGAGGAAGTGTACATGGAACAACCGGAAGGATTTGTTATTCCAGGACAAGAGCATAGGGTATGTAAGCTTGTTAAATCTTTATATGGACTTAAACAAGCACCAAAACAATGGCACCAAAAGTTTGACAATGTTGTTTTAGCTAATGGCTATAAAATAAATGAATCCGATAAGTGTATATATAGCAAATTTGAAAATGGAAAAGGTGTCATAATTTGCTTATATGTAGATGATATGCTCATTTTTGGCACGGATCTGGAACAAATAGAAAACACAAAGAAATTCTTGTCAAACAACTTTGCGATGAAGGATATGGGTGTAGCAGATGTTATTCTTGGGATTAAAATAACCCGAGACGAAAGCACTATAGCTTTATCACAATCACATTACATTGAAAATGTGCTTAAAAAGTTTGATCTTTTCAACTGTATACCAGCATCTACACCCATGGATCCTCAAATTAAATTAGTATCTAATGCTGGTAGGAAAATTGATCAATTGAAATATGCAAGTCTAATTGGTTGTCTTATGTACATAATGACTTGTACAAGACCAGATATTGCATATGCTGTTGGAAAATTGAGTAGGTACACAAGTAATCCAAGTAGTTTGCATTGGCAAGCTTTGAATAGAGTACTTAGGTACTTAAAGAAAACTATTAACTTTGGATTATGTTATAATGGATATCCTCCAGTTTTAGAAGGGTATTCGGATGCTAGTTGGATTACGAATTTGGAAGATCATGCATCTACTAGTGGATGGATTTTCATTCTTGGTGGAGGACCCATTTCTTGGGGTTCCAAGAAACAAACATGTATTACTGATTCCACCATGGCAGCAGAATTTATTGCATTAGCCGCTGCATCTAAAGAAGCAGAATGGTTAAGAAATTTGCTGTATGATGTACCTTTATGGCCTAAGCCAATTTCACCTATTTCTATCCGTTGTGATAGTGAGGCTACTCTAGCAAAGGCATATAGCCAAGTATATAATGGAAAGTCTAGACACATTGGATTAAGGCATAGTTATGTCCGACAATTAATCTCTGATGGAGTGATCACTATTAATTATGTGAGGTCAAGTGAAAATTTAGCGGATCCTTTGACAAAAAGTCTTGCTAGAGATACAGTAAAAAGGACCTCAAAAGGGATGGGACTCAAGCCTATTAATTAGAGTCACCCATGATGGAAACTCGACTCAACGCTTGGTATAACGTCAAGTCTTGAGTTCAATGAGACAAAGTACATCATTAGTATGTGACTGTTAGCACTATAAATAAATCCATCCTAAGATTAAAGTGCTAGGTACCCGTAATGATAAGGGAAGGATGAGTAATATACTCTTAATGGATCCATAACATAAATATATTAGAGTGTTATAATTACGGGAACACTCTTAGTCGGATCTACCTCTGTGAGTGGAAGTGTGGCCGCTTCTTGGAGCTCAAGGGCTTGGCTCTGATAGCACTCATGAAAAGAGGACACAGACACATAGCCATAATAGTGTCCCTAGATACTATGCATTGACCGATGCTGAAATCATTGTGTGAGATGTGTTCGGTTAATCAAATGAAATAGTTGGTTCAAATCTTAGTCTACCATACAATTTCGATTAACTTTAACATATTTTCACTAAGTGAAGGTTCAATCGTAAGATACCTTCATTTATGCAAATTGATTTCCAAGAATATCAAAATCTAAAATATTTTGAAAATGGAGGGAGATTGTTGGAACATTTTCAAATATTTATAGTGTTAAAACTATAAATGAATAGGTATAATTAATCAAAAAATTATATTATTTAATTTTTTGAAAAGAATTATAACTATTTAAATAATATTATTTGAATAGTTATAATTAAATGAATAATTATGTAAAGAATTATAACTATTTCAATTATATTAGTTGAATAGTTATGTATTTATTTTAAAGATGTTATTCTTCAAAAAGATACCTATTGATGAAAAATGCCTCCGTGAAGAGACATGAAAATTCCTATAAATAGGAATGAGATTTCATTTTGAAATCATTCCAAGAATTCTAACATTCTTTCTTTCCTTCCTTCATTTTCTAATATCATTAGATATTCTATAAAGTTTTATTGCAGAAATCCTTTATAGAAATTGAATTTCTTGTCATAACATTGCTCAGTGTGTAGTGGGCTATTCTCGTCAGTGCTAAACGCAAATAGTCGTTGGCTTCATTGTATCCTCGAGGTTAATTTGCTTGGAACTCGTTTGCACACCGAAGATAGGTGGGGGCGAATATAACCTTAAAGATAGTGGTTTAATACACGCCTTGGAGCCTTGTCCTATTTATTCTTCTGTTCGAGTTTCGTTGGTGTTTTCGAGATTTTCCTCACCGGAGTTTTGTACTAACAGTGCCTTTGCATTAAACCAATTTGATCTCGGTATCTCACACTTAGTGTCCGTTATTCTATCACTATCATTTTAGTTTCGCACACTTAGTGCCATTCGTATAGCCGTAGCTATTTGATTCTCGCACGCTCAGTGCTAAATATCAACAAATCACATTCACATCTATTTATGTTTCCCAAGCATATACACATTCGGGTACTATATACATATTTTTATAGGTTTCATTTCAGCATATATAACACTTATTTATTTAAAATTAACATCTATTTGCTTATAAACTTACCTCGGACAATGAAAAATCGGAACGGGACGACTATTCGACAACTTTGGTCTTCCCTTGATCCAAATCTGATTTCTTTAATTCTTGATCTAAACATATTCAAATTAAACTCATTTAAACATAATTCCATTCAATTTAATCCAAAAACACATAAATAGGCAATTTACCATTTTGCCTCTGACATTTTGCATTTTTTTACAATTTATCCAAATTGCACAAAATAGAAAATATGTAAAATTTGCACACACCATGCTAGGGCCAAATATTACCCATATTCATACAAGTCCACACATTTTATTTATTTCATATTTTAGTCCCTCAATTTATTATTTTTTGCAATTTAGTCCTAATTACTTAAAATCATCAAAAATTCCAATACAAAACATATTAATCTACCACATATCTTTTATTTTCCAACATCAAATAACAAAAATCACAAGCTTTCAACAATGGAAAAATACAAAATCATCATCAAAATAAAAAATTGAAACATGAGTTTGATAGATAATATAACGATCTCAAAAACGTAAAAATTATCAAAAACCGAAACTAAACTCACCTTGAATCAAGATCAACAATGGCCGAATATAGCTTTCTTCTTCTTTTTCTTTTCTTTAGTTAGTTTCGATCACAAATAATAAAGATGGACACATTTTTCTTTACTTTATGTTTTTATATTATTTTAACATTTTATTACTTTACAAATTTAACCTTTAAAATATTAATATAAAAGCTTATATTAAAAGTCCACTACCGTCCATTTAATTTCTAATGGCTTAATTACAACATAAGTGCATCATATTATAAAGACAAGTTCAATTAGGCATTCACACATTTAACTATTAAATTTTCATTTTATGCGATTAAGCCCTTTTTAATTAATTGAGCACTCAAACATCAAAATTAAAACACGAAAATTTTATGGATATCAATTCACACATAATAAACACCAAAAAAAATTTTAAATATTTTTCTAACTCGGATTTGTGGCCCTGAAACCACCGTTTTGAAGAGGGTCTAAATCGGGCTGTTACACTCATCTTAACCACTTACCATATACATTAAATCAAAATACAACAATTAACAACTAGGTTCGGATTATAGAAATACAAACCAAGAATTTTGAGCTATTCAATGTTGATTTTATCTTTTCCCTTTTTGGTCGAGGATTTCGGTACGACGTTTATAACAGCCCATTTTTAGTAAAATCGGAACAGTGATTTCGGAACCACAAATCCGAGGTAAAAAAATTTATTTTAATATTATTTTTTGATCTATAGCATGGCAATATTATAGTATAAAAATTTCGTTAAGAAATTTTACCGTTTGCTTGTTCAATTTGATGAAAAGGACTAAATCGCGTAAAATGCAAAAGTTGTGTTCTATTAGCTAAAGGTATTAAATAGCTATAGAAATTTAAAGTGGAGGTCCTTATTGTAACACCCCTAACCCGAATCCATCGTCGGAATAGGGCTACAGAGCATTACCAAAAATTTTAGAATAGATAACAGACATTTCACATCAAAATACAGTGCTCATACAATATTCATATTAAAATCAATTAAATAGTCCCTTATTAGAGCCCTCGAGGCTCAAAGTATGCATTAGAATCGAGTCGAGACTAAACAGGAAACTCAAGAAATTTTTTGCGAAATTTCAAAATTTTTTTCCTAGATACAGGGCACACACGCCCGTGTGGTCAGGCCGTGTGGCTCACACGACCAAATGACACGCCCATATCTTAGGTCGTGTGGTACCTGATTAGGGCACGCGCCTATGTCCATAACTCGTGTAACTCTCTAACTTGTAATTTATTTAAGTGCAGGGGTCACATGGCCAAGTCACACGCCCGTTTGCTAGGCCATGTGATCAATTCTAAATACTCTATTTTGAAATTTTAAGATGCAGGGGACACACGGCTAGAATACACACCAATATGCTTGGCTGTGTGTCACACACGGCTGAGACACACGCCGGTATGGACAGAATAAGGCTATTTCTAAGCCTTATTTCTTACCCATTTGGTCTTTCATTTAAACCAACACTTAAAACACATTTAAGAATTAATTTAAGACATTTTAACCAAGCCTTAACTAAATCTTGTATATAATTTAACAATTCATATGATTATGAATCCAAACTTACCAATCAACCATTTATACACATATAGGCAAATTCATAAGTTTTATAACAATTTTCTTTTAAACGAGGTTTAACATTTATCAAGTATAGTCGGGCATGTGATCAATTTATACATAAGACACTCATACAATTCACACATACAACATTTATTTCGAGTATAAAAATATATTCAATTTAGTTACATGAACTTACCTCAATAAATGTTAGTATACGTGAAATCTACTAATTTAACACTTTCTTTTTTCCTCGCTCTAACTTCATATTCGGTTTATTCAGATCTATAAGAGTAAATTTAACATCAATTTAGTGTAATCCATACTCAATTTAGTCCAATTTACACTTTAGGCAAAATTACTATGTTGCCTCTAAAGTTTTAATAAATGACAATTTCATCCCTAGACTCGGAAAATAAAATTCATGCAATTTAATCCTTGTTTCGAGCCTAACCAAATTTTTCATGTAATATTTACAGGCCATATATTTCATAAAAATCAGAAATTTTCCATGGATTTCTCATTTTTTACAATTTAGTCCCTAAATTAAGTTTTCATCAAAATTCACTTTGTAAAAGTTGTTTATCTATCAACAACCTTTCATTTTCTACTGTAAATTTCATAATTTCAGCATATTCGTCCATGGTAAAAATTTTATACTTTGATATCTTTTCAAATTGATCCCCAAAATAAATAGATTAAGTTACCCTAATCTTAAAAATATAAAAATTACTAAAAATGGGGCTTGAATACTTACCTAATTTGACCAAGAAAGCTTGTTTTCTCTTTCCTAGGGTTTCCATGCAAAATATTTGGGGAAGATGATGATAAATGATGATATTTTCATCTTTTATTATTTATCACCTTTATTTTTTTATTCTTCCAATTTTGTCCTTTTTTTTAATTTTATTTTCCATGGTTGAATCATCATCCTTAATGACTAAGCATTTTTAATGGTCTAATTCCATATAAGGACCTCCAATTTAAAGTTTTATAGTTATTTAATCCCTTTAGCTATTAGAACTGAACTTTTGTATTTTGTGCAATTTGGTCCTTTATCAATTTAAGCATGTAATCGATAAAATTTCTTTACGAAATTTTCACACAACATTATTATCATATTATAGACCATAAAATAATATTAAAATAAATTTTCTTTTCGAAATCGAATTTGTGGTCCTGAAACCACTGTTCCGATTTCTCTAAAAATGGGTTGTTACACTTATATGGTAATTAGATCATTAAAGGTGATAGTAGATGTGCATGGCTTGGCAATTTTGTTATTTTTAAATTTAGGTGAGGTTAAAATGGTAATTAAGTAATAAAAGCTAAATTAAATAAAATAACACAAAATGGTCATCTAATTGCTTCATTTCTCAACCGAAATTTTTAGCAAGAAAGAGCCAAGGAAGCTCAAAATTTCAGAAAAATAAATATCTTGCATGTAAGTGATATCTTGTTCCGTTTTTGTTGATTTTTATGTTTTTAGGATCGTTGTAGCTTAACCTAGCTAACTAGGGGACTAATTTGCAAAACTATTGGATAGTTTAAGATTTTCCATTGATGAATATGTTAGGTTTTTTAAGTTTAATAGAAGAAAATGAATCTTTATTGGGAATAAAACAAATTTTGTTAAGTGATTTTTAATGAAATTGTCAATTAGGGGTTAAATTGAGAAATGTGAAAATTGTGTGCTAAATGAGTGAAATTTGTGAAATGTATGGGTTTCTATATGCATGTATTAAATTTGGATAGGCTCAAGTGTGGATGAAATTGCATAAATTTCGTTTTACGAGCCTAGGGACTAAATTGTAAAGAAGTCAAAAGTATAAGGGCAAAATGGTAATTTTTCCATAACATGATTTTGAATTGAATTGAATTGAATGAGGCTTAAATTAGTTAAATTTGGTTATATAGATCAAGAAAAGCATCATACGGATTTCGATCGGGGAAAGGACAAAGTTTTAGATTAAACGATCATTTTTCTTCGTACGAGTTTGAGGTAAGTTCGTGTAATTAAATTGTGTATTTATATGCTTAATTTGAAATTAGGGACTAAATCGAATAAGTTGCAAAATTTGCATTCTAGAAGTTTTTAGTATGAAATTGCTTTGGAATATTAATTAGGAGGTCTTAAATAGCAATTTGACCAATTTCTAAGTTTATGGACAAAAATTGGACGTGAGTGGAATTTTTGAAAGTTTAGTAAGGAAGGGCATTTTGGTCATTTGGATATTAAATGGAATAAAATGGGAAAAATAACACAAAAATTGATCATCTTGTTCATATGTTGCTGCCGAATTTTGCTCTCCACCATAGCTAGGGTTTCAACACTTTTAAGCCTTGATTGTAAGTGATTTCCATGCCCGTTTTTAATGCTCTTTACATTTTTGAAATCCTCGTAGCTCGGTTTACCTATTTCTACCAATATTTTGAGCTAGGGTTTATATTTGGAAAAATACCCATAGGTGAAATTTGTGTATTTTGGTGTTTTATGATAGAATATGAGGTTTTAAATTATGCTAGACAACTTGTGCTACTCGGTTTTAAGTAAAAACGAGTGAAACGGCTTAATCGGTAAAAATATATATTGTTCATGAGTGTATGTTATAGTGGGAATTTGAGCTTGCTAATGGTAAATAAATGATCAGCATGTCCTAAAACATAAGAATTTGAAATAAAATTTAATTTCCGAGCCTTGGGGCAAAAGTGTAAATATGTAAAAGTTTAGGGGTAAAATTGTAATTTTGTCAAAATTTGAATTAAGGACTATTTTGATAATGTGAGTATTAAATGAGCTAAATGTGCTATTTTAGATCAAGAAAAACGAGATTCAAGTCGTGAACGAGGGAAAAACAAAGTTGTCGAGGAATAGGCTCGATTCCAAATATTTTGCCATAAGGGAAGTTCATGTGTAAATAATGTAACATAATTGTTATTTTTAAGTTAACTGATGTTATTTATATGATATACTGATTTTTATCATGAAATATATGCTTTGTGGTTATTATCGAATAATATGCAAATTATGTGTGCTACTTGTTAAATACAAATTGCTACCGAGTATTGGTTTCGGTATTTCGTGGAAGACGGCAAGGATATGTGATTGAGGAAAATCCCGTTTGTACCTTAGGAATAGATTAGGATACAAGTGACATGTCACTAGGATGGTTGGGCATCCGAACTCGTTGAGTTGAGTCCGAGTTCACTTATGGATGCAAATGTCCGAACTCGTTGAGTTGAGTCCGAGTTCGTGAGATGTAACTAGGCATCCGAACTCGTTGAGTTGAGTCCGAGTTCACTTATGGATGCGAACGCCCGAGCTCGTTGAGTTGAGTCTGAGTTTGCTTATGGGCGGGTTACATGGTCGCTTGATTGCATATGTGGCACTTATGTGCAAATTATCCATGTATCCGAGTTATATTCCGATGTGTTCAACGGGTAAAATTCTAGTGAAATGGAAGAACACTCAAGATGCAAGTGTCATTTTGATAAGTGTTGTGAAATGGACACTTTGGACAGATATGTACTTAACCCTCGGGTTGAAACTTGATACAACAACAATAATGTGGTAAGATGATAAATGATGATTAGAAATGTGATATATGTTTCGGTGATACCATGCTAGTGTCATTTGGTATAATTGATTTGTTATGTTACTTGTTATTTGCATGTGAACTTACTAAGCATTTATGCTTACTCCCTCCTTTCCATTCATTATAGTATTGGACAAGCCGGCTTGGGAATCGGGATAGGTCGAAGGCTCGCTCACACTATCCGAAGAACTATTTTGGTAAAATGGCTTGTATGACTCGAATATGGCATGTATAGCAATATACTTGTTTTGTGTAATTAATCTTGTGATATGGTTGTGGTTTGGTTGAGAAAATACCTGATAATGATTAGTCCTTGGAATGGCTAATTTAGATCATGTATGAGACGATGTATGTTCAAAGTGATAACAGTCCATGAATATCCATAGAAGAGTGAAATTTGTCATAAAATAGAATATTGTAACAGCCGTGACGTGAGTTTGAAAAATCACTAAAAATAGTAGAAACTGAATTTGGTGATGAATTAAATATGAAATTGAAGCTTATTGTGTCTAATTTCATATGGAATAAACGAAATAGGTAAAGGTATGGAATTTTATGAGAAATCTGAGTTTTGGTGAAACAGGGCCAAAGCGATTTCTGGATCCCCTGTTCAAACTTTGGAAATTCACCATAAATTGTAAAAAAATAATTAGGAGGTTTAATTTATATGTTCAGAATCCTTATTGAGTCTAGTTTTAAGAGAAACAAACGGCATAGTCACATGAATTTTGTACAGAGAGAAAAGTGGTTCGTAGTAAGCAGAGGTCAGTGCAGTTGAGTCCTGAAGCAGGGGTAACTTTAACTAATAATCTGTACTAATTGGCCCAACCAAAAATTGTAGAAAAAAATTAGTAGATATATATATGACTATAGGTTCAGGGAAAATTTACAAATCTTGATTTCGAGTTTCGTAACTTGAGATATGATTTTTTCGTAACCGTGACGCAGATAGACAGCAAGTTGCAAATGTAGAAATAAAGGATTCAAAGTTCCTAAAATGGTAAATTATGTTCCGTAACACCTCAAGCTCGACTCCGGCGACGGTCTTGGGCGTGGGGGTGTTACACGTAGGATACAAATGTCATGTCATTAATGTTACAGATTCCAGCTCTTATGAGCTTACCGATATTCAGCTCGGAGAAGCTTACCATTTATAGCTTGTATGAGCATACATGTACAGGAATTGACTGATTACAGTTCAGTACACCTCGTGTATACTACCCGCGTATCTAACGATATTCTAAGTGGTTTAACGGGCAAAGTTCTATTACGAGTTTATATGAGTTCGGTTTGAACTAGTACAGGTATTTACAAGAATTACATGGAAAAGGTTTATATATGATATACTGATACATGGTATAAATGTTACATGTACATGGAATTTAAATAGTTGTTGAACTCATACATGATTTTCGGTTTTTATATGAATACATGGCTAACTTGGTTGATGACTATGTGTTAGGCTTTAGCCAAATTGAATTGTGATATGCTTTGAGTTACTTACCTAAATTTTGATTAAATGGTAAGTTAAATTTTGTGTGATACGAACTTACTAAGCTTAATTGCTTACTTTGTGTTATTTTCTATGTTTTATAGTGTTTCGAAAGCTCGTTTGGATTAGACGTTGTCGGAGATCTCATCACACTATCTATCGGCTATTTTGGTACTTTTGACTATATATTTTGTTAAATGGCATGTATAGGTCTTTTTGGCTAATGGTAGCCTATATGTTTTGTTATGTTTTAGCCATTTGAATTGGCTTGTATTGTGGACATATATTTTGTTATGTATATAGGTGTAAATGGCCTTATCATATGTGATGTATGATTGTCATGTGAATTTCTTGGTTGTGAATTAGTATTTTGGGTACCAAATAGTTGAGATTGATAATTTGCAGACATGTTAAGTTTTAGGTACAAAGATGCATATATGTGTTTGATCATTTAGGTAGATTTTGGAGGCATAATTGGAATGTTTTAAAGTGGCCAATTGAAGTGCCTATGAGTATCATAGTTGAATGTGATGTTATAACATGTTATGAGCTTGATGTTGGTTGGTTTTGAATGCCTAAATGTGTCATGGTTATATGCAAATTGTTGTGTTTAGGTTGGTACAAATTTGGGTGAGAAATATGGCTTGGAATATAACAGCTTGATTTTCAGTGGTAACGGAAACAGTGATTTGAGGTCACCAATTCCGATGAGTATGCTCATAAATTTTATTATTTAGTATTTACGAGTCAAATGTTGTTTTAGGAAGATAATTGAATTAGTAATATGTGTTTTATAAGGATTTATTAGGTTAAATGGTTTAGAAAATGAGGTATCGAGACCTTGATTCTATAAACTAAGCCATAAAAATATTTATGGAGTGTCATTAAGGTAGTATTAAAATTTCGTTAGAAAATTTTAACGTTTTGGTAGCTAATTAATTAAAAAGGACTAAATTGAAAAATGTGCAAAACTTGCTAAAGTAATTAAATAGCATAAATGGTAAATAAAGGAGGACTAAATGGAAAAAGATACCAAGTGGAATGGATGAGGCAGCATAAGTGTGAAAAAAATAATAAAATCATGTGAATTAAGGGCAAAATTAGAAATAAATGATTTTTAAATATCAAATTGAAAATCTAAAAGTTTCTAGACCATTTCTTCTCCAATTTTCTATCCAAAAACACCATTGAAGAAATCTTAAGGCTGGTTTTCATATTTTAGCTTCAAGTAAGTTTAATTCTTGCCTTTTTCTTGTAATTTTTGTGTTTTTAAGACTTTTACAATTAGGTCCAATTAGCTACTTCATTAGCTTTTTATTTTATTGGAAATTTTTAAGTTACCATTAATGAATACTGGATTTTTTTGATAAAATAACATGGATTTAGATCTTTAATTTTGGTGTATGATGTTTTTAATAAGTGATTTTGTTAGATATTGATTTTAGGACTAAATTGTGAAGAATTAAAGAATTAGGGTTTAGTATTAAATTTGTATGTATCAAAGGCTGTAAGATAGCCTAGAATATTTGGATAAATTATTAATTGAGAAAAATTAGTTCATTTGATAGACTTAATTAGTAATGGGACTAAATTGCAAAAGTTGTAAAATTGGGGTAATTGTGTTATTAAGAAAATTGAGGGGTATTAATTGCGAAGTGATTTGGAATTGAAATATATGCTAATGAATGAGTAATTTTATATTTTAGATCAAGAGCCCGTAGATACTCGTGAAAAAAGGAAATTAGCATAATAGTTATTGAACTTATACAAAATTTTACAATTTAACCAAGGTAAGTTCATATGGTTAAATTTTATTAATTATATTGAATCGGTGAATGATATTATGTATTTTAGTATAATGTTTAAAAATAGAATATTGTTAAATTATAAATTTGAAGTGAATATCAAGTTTAAATGGAATGCGAGATTGAGTACAATCGTTGTGTGGCGAAAGACAACAAAGGAAGAATTGACGGCAAATTACCAAAGTAAATCGAGGTTTTGCATTTGTTGCAAACTTTCGTGTTTACTTTCTGTTTAGCTCTCACAAGCTTCTGTTTAACTCATATGAGTTTCTGTTCAACCCTAATGGGTTTCTGTTTAGCTCTTTTGAGTTTCTATTTAATCTGTATGGATTTCCTTTCAACTCTTATGAGCTTCCGTTCAACCCTTACGGGTTTCTGTTTAGCTCTCATGAGCTTTTGTTCAGCCTTCGGATTTCTAAAAACGATGTACTCAAATTCATAAGTTGTTCTCTGATTCGGTAAGATTTGGTAAGTGACCTATGAAATTGATTTTGGAAGGCTTATTGTTATTTTTGGTATTGATCTGAAATATTGTATTTATTGATTGAAGCTGTGATTGACAGGGAAATTACATTGAAGGAATTTATTTAAATTGATGTGTTGTAGTAGGTTCGGTAAGATTTATGTTTAACCCATCGAACTTACTAAACTTCGTTAAGCTTACTTGTGTTGTTTAATGTTCTTGTAGATTTTCGTGAGGTCAGAAAATCGAATCAGTACATCAAGTCAGCTTATCCAGCTTATTTCAATAGTTTTTTGCAACGTACACTATGGTTTATATGGCATGTATAAGACTGATGTGGAATGGATTAAAGTAGTCTTGAATAGAGGTTTTGAATGATGTTTTGTTTACATAATCTACCTAGATATATATATATATATATATATATCGGTTTGGAAATGAAATAAATTGTGATGTGGTTATGATGGATGTATACTTATAGGTAATTAGTTAGTAGTAAACTTTAATAAAATTTGTTAAGTAGACTAAATAGGTAAGTTTGAGTATTTAAAGTATATGTGATGTTATGTTATGCTTAAAACATGATTTTGATTTGTTTTGATTGCTTGTTTGGGATGTAATGATGTATCAAAATGTTGTGTATAGGTTAATATCAAATTAGGTGAGAAATGTGGCCTTAAAATGGCCTATTTTCATCCACACGGGTAGAGATACGGACGTGTGTCTCAATCGTGTGTGACACACGGCCTAGGACATGGGCGTGTAGTCTGGCCGTGTATCTATTGTATTTTTAAAATTGAAAAATAGAATGCCCAGGTTTTCGCATATGGCCTAGGACACGAACTGGGACACAGCCGTATGCCTCACATCGAATGCCCACACAGCCTAAGACACGGGCGTGTCTCTTGGTCGTGTGAACCGCACAGCCTGGCCAACTGAGCGTGTGTCCCTTGCATCTAGGAAAAATTTTAAAATTTTACCAAAAGTTCTCTAAGTTTTCAGTTTAGTCCCAATTCATTTCTAATGTATATTTTGGGCCTCGAGGGCTCACTTAGGGGACAATATAAATGATTATGATTAGTTTTCTAATATGTATGTTAAGTGATATGAAATGTTTGTATATGACACGAAAAATCTGGTAATGCTTCGTTACCCTATTCTAGCGATGGATAAATGTTAAGAGTGTTACATTTAGTGGTATCAGAGCTTCGATTTAGTCAATTTTCAGAATAAATGACTGTGTAAAAATGTCTAGAAATACATGCCATATAAATCTATGATAGTGTGATGTGTATGATCCGATCTAATCTTTGTTTTCTTTGTAACACACCAAACCCGACCTAGAAGTTTAGACCAGATCCAGAATGCTACATTGATCACCAAAGTGATCGTGAGAAAATTTTACAAAAAACAAACCCCTTTATAACTTAAAAATATTTCCGAAAACATTTATTACACAACAAGCCAAAAATCAATAACCGTTTAAAAATATGTTCGAAAGGTTACCAGTGTAAAATGTAATAATAAAACATATAATGAAAATTGTACCACAACTTAATAAAACCTTACAGTTCATAAATTTATCAAATAATAAAATTGCAGTAGGAAGCAAAACAGAGAAACCATGGTTTACGAGCATGTCTGAGTCCTCCGCATACTAAGTCTAGCAACAAAAAATTTGAAATGTACCTAAAAGGAGAAACAGAAGAGGGGGTGAGCTATTCGAGCTCAGTGTGAGATCAAACCAGTTAAACTACAGAAATGAAAACAGAGACAGAAACAGCAAGCCTAGAAGCAGTTCAGATTCAGTTGTAAAGCAAAAAATAGGAACAGAAACAGCAAGCCTAGAAGCAGGTCAGATTCAGTTGTAAAGCAAAACTAACTTACAGAATTATTCAGAACCGGTCGATATATGCAAAGCAAACTTATCGACAGATGACAGTTGGGCATAGTCGCCTAAAATCAATATATCATAGGTACTTTTGGGTCACATGGGACAATCAGACACACACAGTCTCACGTGCCATTCAGATACAGTAGCAATGATTCACAAGTCAGTCACACAATCATAATAACAATTCAGTCAGACAGTTGCAGAAAGAGTCTACAAAATTCACATAGGCACAAGTGCTTATCAGCTGAACAGTAACACATTTAGTCACAATATCACATTCAGTCACGGTACGGTAATTCTCAATCATTGAGAAGTTTTAATTCAATCAAACAGATCAACCAAATGTATATGAATGCAAATGAGTTATAAAATTCCCACCATCCAGCCAATACACCTCTCTGTCCCCTATCACTCCTCATAAGAGCTTTAAGCTCGTTCTACCAATCACTCCACTCAGGAGCTTGTAAGGTCCATCCAACTCTGCACTCCAACTGATGTCATCCTGGGTTGCCCGACAACCATGGCTATCAGGATTGTCCACGACCCTCTGGGTATTGGGGCTAACAATGTGCAGATAAACTGCTAGTCTCGTATATTACGTAGCAAAGCTAGCGTATAAGCTGTACTGTGCAATGCGATAAACTGTTTTACAGACATGCAGTATGAACTGCCATATCAGATAATAGTACGTAGCGTAGCTAGCGTACATGAAGTACAGTGCAATGCAGTAATCCGCTATACCGATAGGTTATAGTAAAACTACCAGTTCAGTCAATGGCATATAGCATAGCTAACGTACATGCGGTAGAGTGCAATACGATAATCCGCTATACCGATATGATGTCATCCCGGGTTGCCTGGTGATGATGACCATCTGCATTGTCCACGACCCTCAAGGTATTGGGACCGCCCACGACCCTCTAGGTATTAGGGGCTTATAACCAATAGATCAGCTGCCGGTTCAGTTCAGTCAATCTTCCTTCTCTTCAAAATCCCACCCCAAAATAGTTTATGCATATATATGTATGCAATCAGCTGTACACGATCAGAATACAAGTCTCAGATGATTAATCAGAAGTAGACACTCACATCTAATCAATTAGTTACAGAATTAGACATGTACATACAACCAATTACAATAACCCTTAGTAAAGCTTAGTCAAAGGTTGGAACACATAGAGTTACGAATACAATTAAATTAGACCTAAAACATTATTTGGTGAAATAGGGCCACACGCTCGTGTACGCTGGCCGTGTGGAGCAATCTAGGCCGTGTGAGAGTTCAAACGTCCGTGTGAAGGTAGCACGCGGCCGTGTGTCAAAGTCATACGCCTGTGTGAAGTAAGGATACGACTATGTGAATAGGGAGTGTAACTCACTGTCCAAATTCACTAAAATTAGATGCAGGGTATACACGGCCATTGGAGGGTGTCACACGCCCGTGTGCCCACCAGATACAGCTGTGTGTCTCGAAACACATGCCCGTATGAAATCCCTAAGCCCCAAATTAGTCACACGACCGTATGACCAAGCCGTGTGACTCCAACTCCCAAATCCCTAATTCCGAAACCCACACACCCATGTGCCAAAGGGACATGACCGTGTGAATTCTGACAAAATCCCTAAATTGGCCACACGGCTGTGTGGCTAAGTCGTGTGGCACCTAAAATTGATCGGAAACCCTAGTTTCCAAATCCACACGGCTGTGTGCCTCGAGACACGCCCTTGTGGCCATCGGGGAGGTCATGAAACCACCCCAAATCAGCCCTAAAACCACCGTTTCAGCCACTAGAACCGTCCCTAACCTTTACCCTATCAAAAAGTGATGATTTCCCATCACTTTTATTGACTAAAAACTCAAACCAATGGATTAGCATACAGTTAAGTAAAAGCCAAAAGTAAAGATTCGCAAAACGAGATAACATATAAGAACTGTGGAGAGGTTCAGATCCCACACCTAATTCGACGATGAGGATAACGGTAGAGGAGTGATAATCCCAAGAATCTACAAATCGAGATTGTTTTTAGAAGAAGAGAAAAGCACAGAAAGAATATAAACAAAGAAACGTCCAAAAAGGAAAAATAAAATAAAAAATTAAAAACAAAAGTGAAAATATAATAATATAAAAATATATTAAACAAATAAATGACATAAATAAAAAGTACACAAAAATAACTCTCCAAAATATTCACACTAGGACTCGAACACAAGACATTTGGCAAGCCAATGCACTACTTAACCACCAGACCAGCAGGCCTATTCTTGTTTCTAAAATGCACAACTTAACTCATATATGCAACCTTCTCACTGTCCCTATGCTTAAGACCCAAAACTTCTAGGCCCAAAAATTCGAGGCGTTACATTCTTATAGATTGTAAAGATGTCAGAAAGATCTAAACGTGCCGATAATGATGAAGTTAGTAGTAGATCATAGTCATCTGAACATGGGACGAGTAGTAATGTCCCGATCCTTCAGGCTTAAGAACAAAAACTTAAAAACATGTTCTTTGGGTATATGAAACAATAGATTAGTGAATTCATACAAGAAAGAAATATGGCTCAACAACCTCCTCCCCCTACTGTACCACCTGTAGTGCCATTGGTTGCACATCTACCTCCTTTAGTGGTTGAATTTACTAAACGTACTCCAATTGAAAAACTTAGAAAGTATAAGACTGAAGAATTTCGAGGTAGGTCAAATGATGGTTCAGTTGAAGCTAAATATTGGCTTTAAAATACAATAAGAGTTTTTGAAGAAATAGCTTATTCTCACGATGATTATTTGAGATGTGTTGTTTCCTTACTGAAAGATGAAGCATATAATTGGTGGTCGACTATAGTGGCTGTTGTGCCAAAGGAGAAAATCTTTTGTGAGTTCTTTCAGAATGAATTTAAAAAGAAATATGTTAGAAAAAGGTATCTAGATAAGAAAAATAGGGAATTTCTTTATCTACGTCAAGAAACAGATTAGTAGATGAGTATGAAAGAGAATTTGTATACCTTAGTAAATATGCCCAGAAAATTGTACCAACCGAAAAAAATATGCATTCGGTTTGAAGAAGGGTTGAATGATGAGATTTGAATGATGATTGAGGGCACTGACATACGAGAATTTGTTATTCTGTAAGATCATGCACAGAAGATGGAACAGGTGTATAATAGAAAAGTGGAACGAGATAGGCAGAATCAAGAATCTTATAAAAGAAGTTCCTCTAAATCATTTTCGACATTACCCGTGAAAATGTCCAAAGATGATTTCAGTCAAGCCACCTCAATGCTAGAATGTTCGAATATATTCAAGACGATTTAACAAGATTTCGGGGTATCTACTAGACTCGCTGTTAATATAGGTAGTGTGCAAAATGCCTATAAGCCTAAATGCAAGTATTGTAGAAAGTACCACATTGGTTAGTTTAGAAGTAAAGTACGAGCTTGTTGCAAATGAGGAGCCACTAACCATTTTATCCGAAATTATCTTCAATTGCAAAAAGAAAAAGAACTGAAAGAGAAACAGTTAGTCACTTCCCAGTAAAGTAGATGTTTGGCCCAAAATAGTGTCATTGGACTACTCGTTTAGGTATGAAAGACACTGTTGTTCGATCAGAGGCTAGAGAGGAAGCTACGGTTCTAGATGTGATTACTGGTACATTCTATCTCTTTAATCTTACTATGTATGTATTGATTGATCAACTCATTCTTATATTTGCACTGCATTAGTAATGAAAAAGAAATTTCCTATCGAATCTACTGATTATGGTATTCAAGTTACAAATCCACTTGGTCAAAGTGTGATAGTTAATCTAGTATATCGTAATTGTCCACTAAAAGTGAAAGGCTGTGAATTCCTTGCTGATTTGATGTTGTTACCCTTTTGGGAATTTGATGTTATTCTGGAAATTGATTGGTTATTTATGCATGATGTTGTGGTAAATTGCAAATAGAAACAAATTGATTTGAAATGTTAGACAGGAGAGATGATTTCAGTTGAGTCTGAGAATTCGAAAGAAATTGTTAGAATTATTTCAGCTTTTTCTGCTCAGAGATTGATGCAAAAAGGTAATGATGCATTTCTAGCTTACATTCTTGATACCCGAAGTTTAGAATCGAAGCTAGATCAGTTACCAGTTGTTAGTGAGTTTGCTAATATATTTCCTAAGGAACTGCTGGGTTTACCACCTGATCGTGAAGTTGAGTTTGTAATTGATGTGATTCTTGGAACTGCTCCGATATTAGTAACACCATACCGAATGGCATCAGCTGAGTTAAAGGAATTAAAGGCATAGTTGCAAGAGTTATTAGATCGAGGGTTTATCAGACCAAGTATGCCTCCTTGGGGTGCACCTGTTTTATTTGTGAAAAAGAAAGACGATTCTTTGATATTGTGTATAAACTATGGACAATTGAACAAGGTCACAATTAAAAATAAATATCATTTTCCACGTATCGATGGTTTGTTTGATCAATTGAAAGATGCTGCAGTGTTCTCGAAGATAGACTTTAGATCTGGGTATTATCAATTGAAGGTTAAAGAGTGTTATGTGCCAAATACTGCTTTTAGAACTCGATACGGTTACTATGAGTTTTTAGTAATGCCATTTGGCTTGACGAATGCTTCTGCTGCTTAATGAATCGAATTTTTCAATCTTATTTAGATAGATTTGTAGTTTTGTTTATTGATGATATACTGATCTATTCTAAGACAGAATCCGAACATGCACAACATTTGAGGATTGTGCTACTTACTTTGAGAGAAAAGCAGTTGTATGCAAAGTTTAGCAAATGTGAATTCTGGCTTCACGAGGTTGGATTTTTGGTTTATATAGTATCAACTGATAGGATTCGAGTTGACCCGAGCAAAGTATCTGCTGTAGTAAATTGGAAAACTCCAAAAAATGTTTCAGAAGTACGAAGCTTTTTGGGTCTAGCAGGTTACTACTGACATTTTGTCAAAAACTTTTCGATAATTGCTTTGCCGATGACTAGATTATTACAAAAAAATGTTAAATTTTTTTGGTCCGGTGAGTGTCAACAGAGCTTTGATCAATTGAAGAAATTGTTGATAGAAGCTCTGATCTTGACTCAGCCAGAATCTGGTATACCATATGTTATTTATAGTGATGCGTCTCTAAATGGTTTGGGTTGTGTATTAATGCAGTAAGGAAAGGTAGTGGCCTATGCTTCTCGACAATTAAAGCAGCACAAGAAGAATTATCCTACACATGATCTTGAGTTGGTTGTAATCGTATTCGCTTTGAAGATTTGGAGACATTATTTATATAAGACAGTGGCTAGAATTACTGAAAGATTATGATCTAGTTATTGATTACCACCCGAGAAAGGCTAATTTGGTTGTGGATGCACTTAGTCGAAAGCCATCATTGTTTGCACTTCAAGCGTTGAACGCTCATTTATCTCTTAATGAAGATGGTTCTGTATTAGCAGAGTTGAGAATGAAACCTTTTCTTTCTTCAACGAATTTGGGAGTTGCAAGATGATGATCCTAAATTAGTGTTGAAACGACAAATGGTTCGGGACAATCTGAGTTCAGAGTATAGCATTGATGGCAGTGGTATGTTACATAGGCATAGACACAGGCTGGAACACAGTCGTGTGCCCCATATCAAATGCCCATACAGCCTAAGACACAAACGTGTCTCTTGGCCGTGTGAACTACACGACTTGGCCACACGGTCGTGTGTCCCCTGCACTTAGGAAAAATTTTGAAATTTTACGAAAAATGCTCTTAGTTTTCGATTTAGTCCTGATTCATTTCTAATGTGTATTTTGGGCCTCGATGGCTCATATAAGGGACAATATAAGTGATTATGTTATTTTTCTAATATGTATGTTAAATTATATGAAATATTCGTATATGATCTGAAAAATCTGATAATGTTCTATAACCCTGTTCTGGCGACAGATAAGGGTTAGGGGTGTTACATGGAAAATGACATGTTTTTATCCACAAAGGCAGAGACACGAGCGTGTGTCTCAGCCGTGTGTGACACATGGCTAGGTGACACGGCCGTGTGTCCCATGTATCTTCTATAGAAAACAAGTCAGTAGCTTTACACGGCCTAGCACACGGGTATGTGGCTTGACCTTGTGGCACAAGTTAGTATACCCTCTAGTTTTCACACGGCCTAGCACACGGCCTGGCATACGGGCATGTGAGGCTATTTCAAAAGGTACACGGCCTGACACATGGGCTTGTGGTCTGGTCGTGTGACCCAAGTCAGTGAGTTACTGTAACACCCCAAACCCGGCTTAGACGTTATGGCCGAATCTGGTGGCGTCACATGAAAGTGTTTTTGAAAAACCGTTTCGAGTATCAAAAACTAGTCCAAATTATTATCTTTTCTTTATCGCGGAAGTATTGAAAATCGTTCAATCATACGAAAATCTTAAATTAAGTTTAAAACCACACTTCAGGTGTCGCAGTTTGTAGAACAATAAAATTAACAATTTAAAATCCCAAAATGAAACCAAAAATCGTCCAAGTCCCAAATTCCATAAAATAGTCCAATAAAATAAAATAAAAATAGTAAAAATATTAAAGTCTTAAACCGTAGCAAACATCTCAGTGGTCACTGACGAGCCCTCCACTGCGCCAATCCATCTACTGCTGGGGAGTACCTGACAGAAAAATAAATAAAGAGGTGAGTTTTCACAAACTCAGTGTGTACATCCCCACAGTAAAGCATGCATATAACAAATATCAATCATAAATTGAGCCTGAGCCCTTAACAGAATGATGTAGGCCTTAGCCCATTCAGAGCAGTATCAGATACATTCAGGCTTTAGCCCATACAGATATACATGCATATTAATCAGAACAGAACATGCCTACCAACCTTGCACACCATCTCTGACCACCTTACACGCCATGTGGGGATAAAATCGACCCACCCAGCCTTACGCACCAAGTATGGGGATAAAATCAACCCACCTAACCCTACACACCAAATCGTACTGAAAAACGACACATAATAAGTAAAGCAGTACTGCTGCCAATTAGACGGCTAAAAGCCTTATAGTCTTCCTTCTCTCTAATAATTATCCCAACCCAATGCAGTCATGATATTATGTCATGGCATGCTTTCATACAAAAAACAGACCATACATATCATACTCAGATCAAATCAAAATAGTATTATTATACATGCTAAGTATAACATGCTAGCATATATCTCAGATCACAGAACAGGGTCTAAGTAAAGCTTACCGACCCCTTTAACCTTTCACAGTCGACTAGGGTGACCCATGCAACCTTTTAGAGCAATTCAAATTAATGGGCTCACACGTCCGTGTGGCATGCCCGTGTGGATCACAAGACCTGGCCGAAATCCCACATGCCCGTTTGGCTTTACTCGTGTGGGCCCACACGACTAGATTGGCCTAGCCCGTGCCTCACACACGGCCTAGCCAGTGTCACACGCCCGTGTCTGTCACCCCCGTGCGGCGCGAGCATGGCTTCACTCATCGACCATATGGCCGTGTCTCGCACACAGCCTCCATACGAGCAGTCCACACGCCCATGTGGGGTCAACAGTCTCATTTTTTACTTTCGCCAAAACGCTATTTCAATGCGTTAGGGGTACACACATGGTTTCTTTTCAACGTATAATCACTCTTAAGCACTCCTGAACCTATAATCAGAATACCCAATCATCGATTAGCACTTCTATAACCAATTTGACGGTTAAGAACTTACGGAAACTCAACTTACCCTCGTGAACAAAACCACGCCCTTGTAATCTGAGAACTCACTTACAGCCTTCGAACAGTACCTAAACGTGGATATAACGATTCCTTCATTAATCTCTGAATCCAAGAAATATCGCAAGCCTTAGGAAGAGACATTTATCGACGACCACCACAAGGAACCAAACTCGAACGCAAGAAAAGAATCAGAATGAAAGGAAAATAGTAAAAATTCGACCATAGATAATGGGGAAAAAAGGCTGAAAGAAAAAGAAAATTTCGGCAGAGAGGAAATTTTAGAGAAAGTAGTCAGAAAATTTCGATAACCTCCCACTACTACCTACTTCCTACAAATCCGACCACGTCCATCCACTATCAGTGCCCCACTACATTGCAAACTCTTAACCAAACGAATAGCAAAAATAATGCCCCTGGTCATTTGTCAAGAATCGAACTCAAGACCTCATGCATAACAAACATCCTCTTAACCACCAGACCAGCAGGCCCATTCTGGTATACTTTTACACATAAATTCTTTTAAGCCTAATTACCAAGGGTTAGGCTTCATTTAAATAAAAACCTAAAATTTTACCAAAGCCAAACCTCGAACTTGGGGCCTCCCCAACATGCCCCAAAGCCCATAACCATTAAAACAGATAAATATTTGTGTCAATAAAAGGTAAAAACACATTTAGAAAATTTTATACATCAAATTCACCAAAAGCCGAAATTCTAAAATTTAGGGCGTTACAGTTACACGGATATAGACACGAGTTGGGACACGAGCGTGTGGCCCCATTTTGAATGCCCACATGGCCTAAGATACAGCTTGTCTCTTGGCCGTGTGTATCACATGGCCTAGCCACACGAGCGTGTGTCCCCTACACCTTCGAAAATTTTCCATGTTTTCCGAAAAATTTTTTGAGTACTCAGCTTAGCCCCGAACTATTTTTAATGTTTATTTAGGGCCTCGAGGGCTTGTATTAGGGACTATATAAATGAATTTTATTGGTTTCTAAAATATATGTTTTATGCAAATGGAATGTATAATTGTTGATCTGTAAGTCTGTTAATGCTCCGTAACCCTATTTCGGCATCGAATAAGGGTTAGGGGTGTTACAACGTTAGCTACAGAATTAGAACAATTAAACTTCATCAATACAACACAAAACAATTCAATTTCATATTGAATATTTTAATTCTTATTCAATATTTGCCTAAATTCTAATTTAGTCCCTAAACCGAGACTAATTTTTATTCTTCACAATTAATTTTATATTTTCATACAATTTTCACTTTAAACTAAATTTAAATCCCTATTTTCACTTAAATCCCTAAATTTTAATTTTTTTACAATTTAGTCCCTATTACTCAAAATTTACAATTCATTCTACAATTTAATCCTTAATACTAAAATTATTCAACATTAACAATATTTAAAAACTCAATCAATGCTAAAATTTTAACATGGGTCGGATAATACTTAACACCAGGATTTCAAAAACATAAAGATTACAAGAAAAAGAGACTAAATTGACTAACCAATTGAACTTTGAAATTTTGAAACCCCTAAAGCCGTGCGTCTGCTTCTTTTCTTCTTTCTCTTTTTCTTTCTTTCTTTTCTTTCTTATTTTGATTTTGCTTGTCTTTCTTTATTTCTTTTACTTATTTACCTATTGATTTTATTATTATAATATATATACTTAATACTTAAGAAAACTTTAATTATTATAATATATATAATAATAAATTTACAAATATCTTACCTAATGTCGTCCAACTAAAGAAACAATAATAGAATTGAGCACACGGGCAAAGACACGGACGTGTGTTTCAGCCGTGTGAGGTACACGGCCTAGAACACGGGTGTGCAACACGGCTGTGTGAAACCTGCACCTAAATTTTGAAAAATAAAATAACCACACAGCCTAGCATACGGGCGTGTGACTTGGCCGTGTGACTTCAATTTCTACATAAGTTATAAGTCAGAGAGTTACACGGGTTGGGGACACGGGCATGTGAAACCACACAGCCTGACCACACAGGTGTGTCCCTTACCACACGGGCGTGTGACTCCTTATGTAAGGAAAATTATGAAATTTTGCAAAAAATTTCATGTGATCTCGATTTAGTCCCGAATCGGTTCTAATGCTGTTTTGGGTCTTAAGGGTCCATATAAGGGACGTTATGAAAAGTATCGGGAAATGAATAGTAAATGTCTCAAATTATCAGCAACGATTCTGTAAACCTTAGTAATGCCTCGTAACCCTGTTTCAGTGGCGGAATACATATTAGGGGTGTTATAGTATGTCCATCAAAGAAGTGTCCAATATAATTGTCCATCTAGTGTATGTATAAGCAAAGGCATTTCTTGTAAACTAGGAAACCACCATATGGCCTTTCTTGGATCATACTCTACCATTATCGATATCTCCCATAAAGATAACAATACCTCATTGTTAGCTCCAAAAGCTAACATAGATCGTATAGTCAAACCTAAAACCTCTTATAGGTACTGTAGATTAATTGTACAATATACCAAAGTCACTCAATCGTTACAAAGTCATCGTCCATTGATCGCATCACTGATGATGCCTCCAAGCATCGAATGTAACGTCATTTGATCGAGATTACTGTCAGCTTAGGTTAGGGGGTTTTGCAAAGAAAACATTTCTTGCTTTATCATCTATAAAATTTGATTTTATTTCTATGTTACTGGCAAGTAAAGATATCTTATGAATAAAAAATTCCTAAAACGTATTTTTTATCTAAAGCACTCAAATGACCCATCATTTCGTATTGTAATAACCAAACAACTATTTATAACACAAAAAATGAGAGTATCTCAAGCAACAATAAAGATATTACTATGATGTACTATCATATAAGAGATATGACAAAAAAGAAGAAGGGTAAAATGGTGTTTGATATTCATCCATTAATCATATTTTAGCCGACCATCTTACTTAGCCATTATCTAATGAAAAGATAACAAGGCATGAAAAGTATGGACTGATACCAGTTTATAAAGATAATCTTGTCCAAACCCTTTTCTATCATGTTGATATCGATTAAAGATGTTATATTATCATGGAAAATCATATGCATTAGAGTTCAAAGGTACTTTAGTAAGATTTATCATGAAAATGTTAATTAGGTTGACAATTTCACGTGCATCAAAATTTTTATAGTGGGGGAAAGACTACTTTGATAAAGTTCTATACTTGGTTGGTACATTGTGTTTCACAATAAAGTAGGTTGGACTTGTAATGCTTAACAAGACTCACAACTTATGCTAAAATAAGTAAAGTGAGAAAAAGGTTGTGAAAACATTTGAAGCTTGCCTATACTAGTAGAGAAAGTTAGAGACTACTTCCTATAGGTTGCTTAGTAGAATCCTAAAGTAGTTGCTAGATAGAAGACATAGTACATGACCTTTGTTAGAAACTTTGACGGTCAAATTTATTGTAGCAAAATGATTTTTAACATTTTTTTATATAAAAGTCAAAGTATCTTATGGTAAACTGGGAATATTCATTTTTCAAATGTTGAATTTATAACCAATGTAAGGTAGCCAAATTTCACGCTTTGCATTTAGTTTTTGAAGGTTTTTTTTTTGTATGAGTATTTTGTTAATGTTTATACCTTGTTATTGTAAGTGAAGTTATATAGAAGAGAGTGAATGTAAACAATTGAGCAATATTGAAACTACAATTATCCTGTGAGTGTTGGGTATATTGAGCTTAAATCAATTGTTCCATCGAAAATTGTTTAGTGAATTCATTCTCTGAGCAAGGCTCACCAAAAACAGTATTATTTACTCAAACCATGTCAACATTTCTAGTCTCCTATTATTCTTTTACCTTTTTGTTTAAATTTTGTGTAACACCCTACACCCCCGTCCGTCGCCGGTATAGGGTATTAAGGCATTACATAACTAGATACATCCTACCGAGGTTCATAGATACAAAGCTAGACGTAAATTCATTGAGTTCTATAGTTGAATATGGCACTTATAGGTCGATTCGGTCAGAACATTATATCTCATTAAAAACATTCTTTAAGCATACTAGCAAATCTCTACCTTGTGGCTACTAACAATATGGCTAAAACAAACGATTTAATAACCAAGCATCATATTAGAAAAGTCTTTGCATATTGGGTACTAACTAAATATTATGCCACAACATCGAATCGTAAGAAAATCATTTCAACACATATAATCAAATTCGAAGACTAAGCAAGCCATTTTCGCATGGCTAGAAATATTTACAACTCAAAATGAAGTTTAATTCAACCGACGGAAAATAGCCTATACATGCCATTGACCCAAAAATAACCATCAAAAGTACCAAAATAACAGCGATAGTGTAGGTGATTAAGGCTTCAATCCCCGAGTCTGCAGCTTTCAAAAAGAGATCTATAAAACAGAGGAAACAAGGGAAACGGAGTAAGCATTTCAATGCTTAGTAAGTTTTAAGCAATGTAAACAGATAAACATTTTAGGTATAAATTGGCTGCTAGCATTTTCCTTTCAATCTTCTTTTGGGATATTTCACCCCTTAGTCGAATATACACACTTTCATAATACCAATAAGTAGATAAACTTTCACTTGAGAGTGAGCTCATTTAAACATAGATACAATACATAATTTCACATAACTTGTCACGATGACCCGATGCCATATAATCATCGAAACAATCTCATTGTTTACTCACTTATGCATCACATAACAGCCTTATGAAATTAGTCCAAAACAAGCTTACATCTAAGTTCAAGGTACGTACCTGTTTTTACTTATCGCATTGAGAATATTTACAAACAACTCTTATTGTGAATTTTTTTTTTTTAATCTTAGACTTACTCGGATAATCGGCGAGACCTTTAGCTCGGATGAAATCTCCACACGAAGCCAGCGGGTATTAACCCGGACAAAATCCCCACACCTAGCCAGCGGGTCTTAACCCGGACAAAATCTCCACATATAGCCATCGGGTCTTTACCCGGACAAAATCTCCGCATATAGCGATCGGGTCTTTACCCGGACATAAACTCAAGTTTCTTATATAACTAATCACGTGGTATAATATTTCACATTCATCACATACTCATAAAGGCTGAATTACCTATGCTGGTAAACTGCATTATCAATTCACATTCAACTCTGTTCTCATAAAGGCTTGATTACCTATACTGGTAAACAGCTTTATTAATTCACATTCAACTCTGTTCTCATAAAGGCTTGATTACCTATGCTGGTAAACAGCTTTATTAATTCACATTCAACTCTATTCTCATAAAGGCTTGATTACCTATGCTGGTAAATAGCTTTACTAATTCGTATTCAAATCTATTCTCATAAAGACTTGATTACCTATGCTGGTAAACAGCTTTACTAATTCGCATTCAACTCTATTCTCATAAAGGCTTGATTACCTATGCTGGTAAACAGCTTTATTAATTCACACTTAACTCTGTTCTCAAAAAGGCTTGATTACCTATGCTGGTAATCAGCTTTACTAATTCGTATTCAAATCTATTCTCATAAAGACTTGATTACCTATGCTGGTAAACAGCTTTATTAATTCGCATTCAAACAAAATTTCGCAACTCAAATTTATTAGATTTTATACTTATCAACCGGTCTAATGCAACCACTTAATATGTCATACTATAATCGGATATAATCAACATATAATCACTTAAAACTTACTTTGAACTTTTCTGAGCAATTAAGAGTTGGCTATTCGACCACTTTAGCCTTCCCTTTATCCGAACTCGTCCCTCTATGCTCTTGAGCTAAATAAAACATTTAACTCTATTAATCCTTATTCAAGCACCTCAATGAATCATTTTCAGTCATAGTCAAATCATACATGCATATTCTTCTCATTGCAAACACACATGCACATTGGAGCATTTCACATACATATCACAAGTCACAACAAGCTGATTTTCTGAGCATCATTCAATAATTCACTCATAAATGGAGCTACGAAACTCCAAATGTAGTGCTGTAAATTTTGCATGAAAATAGACTTATTTATCTTTAATCCATAAAATTTTCATAATTTTTGGTTTGGTCAATCAATACCAGAATTTTCTTAAAGTTTCCCTATTTCACTGCTTGATTAAACTGACCACTCTATACTATGAACCGAATTTCTCCTTGTACAGAGTTCCAAATATGTCCTCACCTATTTTATTCGAAACTAGACTCATTAAGCTTCAATTACACAGTTTGTTCAGCCTTTAATTCAACTTGCACAATTTATGGTGATTTTTCCAAAACACGTTACTGCTGCTGTACCAAGCAGATTTTTATACAAAATCCACTCTTTAATATTCTTATGCACATACTTAAAACATAGCATTTCCTAAGGCACCATTTAGAGTAGTCATTGCTCTTAACACAAAGTACATATTTCATATTCATTTTAATCATTATACCACTCTCAAGATACCAATTAAGCACATGCTACTAATGCTAAGAAAATTTCTACAATTTATCCTAGTTGGCCGAAAACAATTATGCTCTAGTTCATGAATTTAAACAACATTGGCCAACTTTTCAAGCTCATATGAGCCGTCAATCACACCTACTTTGTTCATACTCAAATAGAATCAATTGTCCAACCGAATCAACATCTTTATACACCACTCTTTGCTCACAATTCAAATTAAAAGCAACATTTAGAAATCATACAACCCAAGCATGCAAGCCGAATCCTCTCTAGCAAATTACTCCACATATAAGTGCATTTGTTTAGTTCCATTTCTCTCAACCACCATTACTTCTAAATGCATGAAACAACAACCATTTCTCACCAATTTTGAACAAGACCGTATGCTCATATCTCTACCAAAAATCAAAATTTAGCTTGGGTTTAAGAGAAAACAAGACATGGAGCTCACATTTCTAAATTCAACACAAAATATCAAAGATTTACCTTGAATTCTTGCCTCTCAAGTGACCGAATGCCCAAAGCTCACCTTCTCAAAGTTTTCTTTAGTTTCGGCTATGAACAAAGAGATATGAAGCTTTCTTTTTTTTTTTTACACACATTTCTAATTTTGTTAATTCTTTATTATTTCTATTTTATGACAACAAATTAATTTATTTAATGAAAACAAATTTGTTTTTATCATTATTTACTAACATACAAAGCACAAAATGCCAAGCATAGTCATCATTACCATCCACTAACACAAAAAGGTAAATTTGACATGCAACTCCCTCAATTTGCATGCATGCATTAACTAGTCATCACACATCTAGCTAGTTTACTTTCAAAATTCACAACTAAGTCCTTTTAAGTGAAATTCAATTTATAACTCTAAATTGACACACCAAACATGTCACACATGAATTAACACACATAATAGGCATCAAAATGAACATTAAATATATTTTATGCCTCGGTTTTGTGGTCCCGAAACCACATTCCGACTAGGGTCGTTTTAAGGCTGTCACAACTCTCCCCCACTTAAGAAATTTTCGTCCCCGAAAATCTTACCGGAAAATAAGTTTGGGTAACGTTCTCTTATCGAATCCTCAAGCTCCCAAGTAGCTTCTTCGATCCCGTGTTTGACCCATAACACTTTCACTAACGAAATCCTCTTATTCCGCAACTCTTTAACCTCGTGTGCCAAAATACGAATTGGTTCCTCCTCGTAACTCATATCAGATCGAATCTCAATGTCAGACGGATTAATCACATGCGATGGGTCGGATCTATATCGTCGGAGCATCGAAACATGAAAAACATTGTGAATCTTTTCAAGTTCGGGAGGCAAAATCAATCGATATGCTACCGGTCCAATCCGTTCAGATATTTCGTATGGTCCGATGAACCTCGGACTCAATTTGCCCTTACGGCCAAATCTGAACACTTTTTTCCAAGGTGACACTTTAAGAAATACTTTGTCTCCGACCTGGTACTCGATATCTTTCCGCTTTAAATCCGCGTAAGACTTTTGACGATCTGAAGCTGCCTTAAGGCTATCACGAATCACTTTTACTTTCTGCTCGGCATCTCTAATTAAATCGACTCCAAAGATCTTACTTTCACTGAGCTCGGTCCAAAACAACGGTGTACGGCATTTGCGACCGTACAAAGCCTCGTAAGGTGCCATCTTAATGCTCGATTGGAAACTGTTGTTGTAAGCGAATTCAATCAAAGGTAAATACCGTTCCCACGAACCACTAAACTCAAGAACACAACATCTCAACATATCCTCGAGTATCTGAATTACTCGTTCCGATTGACCGTCCGTCTGAGGATGGAACGCAGTACTAAAATGTAGCTTAGTACCCAACGAATCTTGTAGTTTCTTCCAAAACCGTGAAGTAAATCTCGGGTCTCTATCCGACACGATAGAGATAGGGACCCCGTGCAATCTGACGATCTGAGAAACATACAACTCCGCTAGCTTATCAAGTGAGTAATCCGTACGCACAGGTATAAAGTGAGCGGATTTAGTTAATCGGTCTATGACCACCCAAATCGCATCCTTCTTGCTCGGTGTCAACGGTAGCCCAGATACGAAATCCATCGTAACTCTATCCCATTTCCATTCGGGAATCAAGATCGGTTGCAACAAACCCGATGGCACCTGATGTTCCGCTTTTACTTGTTGGCATATCAGACACTTCGACACAAAATTTGAGATGTCTCGTTTCATACCATGCCACCAATATTGACGTTTCAAATCATTGTACATTTTAGTGCTTCCCGGATGAACTGACATTCGGCTATTGTGAGCTTCATCTAAAATCACCGAAACCAACTCTGAACTTCTCGGTATACATACTCGGCCTCGAAACCTCAAACAATCATTGTCGTCAACTTGAAACTCAGAATCCACATTTAAATCACATTGAGCTCGTTTAGAAATTAAGTCGTCATCCGCTTTCTGAGCTTCACAAACTTGTCGGAGAAATACCGGTTTGGCTTTTAATTCCGCTATCATAATGCCATCATCAGATACTGATAAATGTACATTCATAGCTCGTAAAGCAAACAATGATTTTCGGCTAAGAGCATCAGCAACTACATTCGCCTTTCCCGGATGATAGTCAATGACAAGCTCGTAATCCTTTAGCAATTCAAGCCACCGTCTTTGTCTCAGATTCAAGTCTCTTTGCGTCATCAAGTATTTCAGGCTTTTATGGTCGGAAAAGACATGACATTTCTCACCAAAAAGGTAGTGACGCCAAATCTTTAAAGCAAACACAATAGCAGCTAATTCGAGATCGTGAGTCGGATAGTTTTTCTCATGAGGCTTCAATTGCCTCGAAGCATAAGCAACAACTTTGCCTTCTTGCATCAAAACACATCCCAAGCCATTCAAAGACGCATCACTATATACTACAAACTCCTTACCGGATTCAGGTTGAACTAATACTGGAGCTTCCGTCAATAGGGCTTTCAATTGGTCAAAACTCTTTTGGCACTTCTCGGACCATTCGAATTTAACATCCTTCTGCAATAGCTTCGTCAACGGGGTTGAGATCATCGAAAAGTCTTTCACAAACCGTCGGTAATACCCGGCGAGTCCTAAAAAGCTTCGGACTTCCGAGATATTTTTAGGAGGCTTCCAATCAAGGATAGCGGATATTTTATTCGGATCAACTCGAATACCCGCCGCAGATACAATGTGTCCCAGAAAGCCAACCTCGCGCAACCAGAACTCACACTTACTGAATTTCGCATACAACTGGTTATCCCTCAAAATCTGTAGCACAAGCCTTAAATGCTCGGCATGTTCGATCTCGTCGCGAGAGTAAACCAAAATGTCATCGATAAACACGACTACAAACCAGTCTAAGTACGGCTTAAACACTCGATTCATCAGATCCATGAAAACAGCGGGGGCATTAGTCAGCCCAAACGGCATCACTAAAAATTCATAGTGTCCGTACCTCGTTCTGAAAGCAGTTTTGGGCACGTCTGAATCTCGAACTCGCAACTGATAGTAGCCAGATCGCAAATCGATCTTTGAAAACACGGAGGCTCCCTTTAACTGATCGAATAAGTCGTCGATACGAGGCAATGGATATTTATTCTTTATAGTCACCTTGTTCAACTGCCGATAGTCAATACACATTCTCAAAGTCCCGTCCTTCTTTTTCACGAACAAGACGGGTGCTCCCCAGGGAGAAAAGCTCGGTCTTGCGAACCCTCTATCGGTTAACTCTTGCAACTGAGACTTCAACTCTTTCAACTCCGTCGGAGCCATACGATAAGGAGCAATTGAAATCGGAGTTGTACCCGGAACTAGCTCAATGCCGAACTCAACCTCTCTAACAGGCGGTAATCCCGGTAATTCTTCAGGAAATACGTCCGGATACTCACAAACCACAGGTACAGTCTCAAGCTTTAGTTCGGATATTTTGCTATCTAAAACATAAGCAAGATAGGCCTCGCAACCCTTTTTCATAAATTTCTGAGCCAACATAGAAGATATTACCGCCGACAGCCCGTTTAAATCCGTAGACTCAATCCGAATTATCTCATTAGTCGTACATCGTAAATCAATAGTCTTTCTTTTACAGTTCACTACCGCATCGTGCGCAGTCAACCAATCCATTCCGAGTATAACGTCAAATTCATCGAATGGCAAAAGCATCAAATCAGCAGGAAAACAGAAATCTCGAATCATAAGGGGACAATTCTTACACACTCTATCGACTAACACACAACGACCAAAGGGATTGGACACTCGGACCACAAATTCAGTAGACTCAATAGGAAGAGTCTTACTGGATGCCAAAGTTTCACATACATATGAATGAGTTGAACCGGGGTCAATCAAAGCAATTACATCAATATCAAAGAGAGTGAAAGTACCGGTGATAACATCGGCCGAAGAGGCATCCTCTCGTGCGCGAATAGCGTAAGCCCTAGCAGGAGCTTGAGCCTCGGATCTTGTCGTGGCGTCTTTAAACCTTCTCTGACCGCCGCTAGCATTTCCCGGATTTCTAGGTGGCCTACCTCGTGCTGAAGTAGTATTCGGTTTCCCCCTCGGGTTCACATTTTGCTCGGACCATCTGGGACAATCTCTTATAAAATGATCAGCCGACCCACATTTATAACAAGAGCGATCATGAAATCTGCAGCTCCCCGAATGCCATTTTCCACAATACTTGCACTCGGCTCGGTCTCGACGGTCGTTCCCAACATTAGCAGCAGAAGTGGCACGTGAACTCATAGGGGGTCGGTCACGGTCTCGCCTAGAAAAACCCGAAGTAGCAGATGGTCTGTCCGACTCACTTCGAAACTTCTTTGAGGATTTTTGATTAGACCTCCCAGAAGATCTTTTACGGAATTCTCTGGCTCCGCTATCAGCTTTTCTCTTTTCATTTCGAAGTTCTTCGGCCTTGCAAGCTCGCTCGACAAGAACAACAAACTCTTGAATTTCCAGAATGCCAACCAATAATTTGATGTCTTCATTTAACCCGTCCTCGAAGCGTTTACACATAATAGCTTCGGATGCTATGCACTCGCGAGCATATCGGCTAAGTCATACGAATTCTCTCTCATACTCAGTTACTGACATTCGGCCTTGTTTAAGCTCGAGGAATTCCTTCCGTTTCTGATCGATAAACCTTTGGCTGATATACTTCTTTCGGAACTCAACTTGGAAAAACTCCCAACTAACTCGTTCTCTCGGCACCACCGAAACCAATGTGTTCCACCAATAGTAGGCAGAATCACGCAGCAGAGATACGGCACACTTCAAGCACTCTTTGGGCGTACACGACAGCTCATCAAACACACGGATTACATTATCGAGCCAAAACTCGGCCCGCTCAGCATCGTCATCAACTGTAGCCCGGAACTCTTCAGCCCCATATTTTCTGATTTTATCGACCGGGGGTTTACTCGACTTCACAGGGTCGGCCTCAGGAGGAGCCACAGGGGTCGGAAGTGGGTTATTCGGGGGAGGAGGTTGTGGAACAGCCTGATTAGTTCGAAGAAATTGGGTGAACCAATCATTCATCATTACATAGAAGTTCTGCCTCATGTCATCATCTCGATGACTGGCATTCGGTTGAGAGTCGACCGGTGCGGTCCCTTGCGCGGGAGCAGCCGCCACACTCTCAATATCTTCCGCTACGGCTCGATCGGGGTCGGAATCCATCGCTATAGGGAAAACACATTTCAAATATTAGAAATCACTACACTATCGCATTTTCACAAAATGGCATGTATAGCTATACTCACACGCGCTACGTTAGTCCGAGAATCGACTAAACCGTAGCTCTGATACCAATAAAAATGTAACACCCTACACCCCCGTCCGTCGCCGGTATAGGGTATTAAGGCATTACATAACTAGATACATCCTACCGAGGTTCATAGATACAAAGCTAGACGTAAATTCATTGAGTTCTATAGTTGAATATGGCACTTATAGGTCGATTCGGTCAGAACATTATATCTCATTAAAAACATTCTTTAAGCATACTAGCAAATCTCTACCTTGTGGCTACTAACAATATGGCTAAAACGAACGATTTAATAACCAAGCATCATATTAGAAAAGTCTTTGCATATTGGGTACTAACTAAATATTATGCCACAACATCGAATCGTAAGAAAATCATTTCAACACATATAATCAAATTCGAAGACTAAGCAAGCCATTTTCGCATGGCTAGAAATATTTACAACTCAAAATGAAGTTTAATTCAACCGACGGAAAATAGCCTATACATGCCATTGACCCAAAAATAACCATCAAAAGTACCAAAATAACAGCGATAGTGTAGGTGATTAAGGCTTCAATCCCCGAGTCTGCAGCTTTCAAAAAGAGATCTATAAAACAGAGGAAACAAGGGAAACGGAGTAAGCATTTCAATGCTTAGTAAGTTTTAAGCAATGTAAACAGATAAACATTTTAGGTATAAATTGGCTGCTAGCATTTTCCTTTCAATCTTCTTTTGGGATATTTCACCCCTTAGTCGAATATACACACTTTCATAATACCAATAAGTAGATAAACTTTCACTTGAGAGTGAGCTCATTTAAACATAGATACAATACATAATTTCACATAACTTGTCACGATGACCCGATGCCATATAATCATCGAAACAATCTCATTGTTTACTCACTTATGCATCACATAACAGCCTTATGAAATTAGTCCAAAACAAGCTTACATCTAAGTTCAAGGTACGTACCTGTTTTTACTTATCGCATTGAGAATATTTACAAACAACTCTTATTGTGAATTTTTTTTTTTTAATCTTAGACTTACTCGGATAATCGGCGAGACCTTTAGCTCGGATGAAATCTCCACACGAAGCCAGCGGGTATTAACCCGGACAAAATCCCCACACCTAGCCAGCGGGTCTTAACCCGGACAAAATCTCCACATATAGCCATCGGGTCTTTACCCGGACAAAATCTCCGCATATAACGATCGGGTCTTTACCCGGACATAAACTCAAGTTTCTTATATAACTAATCACGTGGTATAATATTTCACATTCATCACATACTCATAAAGGCTTAATTACCTATGCTGGTAAACTGCATTATCAATTCACATTCAACTCTGTTCTCATAAAGGCTTGATTACCTATACTGGTAAACAGCTTTATTAATTCACATTCAACTCTGTTCTCATAAAGGCTTGATTACCTATGCTGGTAAACAGCTTTATTAATTCACATTCAACTCTATTCTCATAAAGGCTTGATTACCTATGCTGGTAAATAGCTTTACTAATTCGTATTCAAATCTATTCTCATAAAGACTTGATTACCTATGCTGGTAAACAGCTTTACTAATTCGCATTCAACTCTATTCTCATAAAGGCTTGATTACCTATGCTGGTAAACAGCTTTATTAATTCACACTTAACTCTGTTCTCAAAAAGGCTTGATTACCTATGCTGGTAATCAGCTTTACTAATTCGTATTCAAATCTATTCTCATAAAGACTTGATTACCTATGCTGGTAAACAGCTTTACTAATTCGCATTCAACTCTATTATCATAAAGGCTTGATTACCTATGCTGGTAAACAGCTTTATTAATTCACACTTAACTCTGTTCTCAAAAAGGCTTGATTACCTATGCTGGTAATCAGCTTTACTAATTCGTATTCAAATCTATTCTCATAAAGACTTGATTACCTATGCTGGTAAACAGCTTTACTAATTCGCATTCAACTCTATTCTCATAAAGGCTTGATTACCTATGCTGGTAAACAGCTTTATTAATTCACACTTAACTCTGTTCTCAAAAAGGCTTGATTACCTATGCTGGTAATCAGCTTTACTAATTCGTATTCAAATCTATTCTCATAAAGACTTGATTACCTATGCTGGTAAACAGCTTTATTAATTCGCATTCAAACAAAATTTCGCAACTCAAATTTATTAGATTTTATACTTATCAACCGGTCTAATGCAACCACTTAATATGTCATACTATAATCGGATATAATCAACATATAATCACTTAAAACTTACTTTGAACTTTTCTGAGCAATTAAGAGTTGGCTATTCGACCACTTTAGCCTTCCCTTTATCCGAACTCGTCCCTCTATGCTCTTGAGCTAAATAAAACATTTAACTCTATTAATCCTTATTCAAGCACCTCAATGAATCATTTTCAGTCATAGTCAAATCATACATGCATATTCTTCTCATTGCAAACACACATGCACATTGGAGCATTTCACATACATATTACAAGTCACAACAAGCTGATTTTCTGAGCATCATTCAATAATTCACTCATAAATGGAGCTACGAAACTCCAAATGTAGTGCTGTAAATTTTGCATGAAAATAGACTTATTTATCTTTAATCCATAAAATTTTCATAATTTTTGGTTTGGTCAATCAATACCAGAATTTTCTTAAAGTTTCCCTATTTCACTGCTTGATTAAACTGACCACTCTATACTATGAACCGAATTTCTCCTTGTACAGAGTTCCAAATATGTCCTCACCTATTTTATTCGAAACTAGACTCATTAAGCTTCAATTACACAGTTTGTTCAGCCTTTAATTCAACTTGCACAATTTATGGTGATTTTTCCAAAACACGTTACTGCTGCTGTACCAAGCAGATTTTTATACAAAATCCACTCTTTAATATTCTTATGCACATACTTAAAACATAGCATTTCCTAAGGCACCATTTAGAGTAGTCATTGCTCTTAACACAAAGTACATATTTCATATTCATTTTAATCATTATACCACTCTCAAGATACCAATTAAGCACATGCTACTAATGCTAAGAAAATTTCTACAATTTA
This sequence comes from Gossypium stocksii, assembly GCA_020496765.1. Taxonomy (NCBI): domain Eukaryota; kingdom Viridiplantae; phylum Streptophyta; class Magnoliopsida; order Malvales; family Malvaceae; genus Gossypium; species Gossypium stocksii. The sequence continues at coordinate 34,568,488 of CM035628.1, read as the reverse complement.
TCCTAGTTGGCCGAAAACAATTATGCTCTAGTTCATGAATTTAAACAACATTGGCCAACTTTTCAAGCTCATATGAGCCGTCAATCACACCTACTTTGTTCATACTCAAATAGAATCAATTGTCCAACCGAATCAACATCTTTATACACCACTCTTTGCTCACAATTCAAATTAAAAGCAACATTTAGAAATCATACAACCCAAGCATGCAAGCCGAATCCTCTCTAGCAAATTACTCCACATATAAGTGCATTTGTTTAGTTCCATTTCTCTCAACCACCATTACTTCTAAATGCATGAAACAACAACCATTTCTCACCAATTTTGAACAAGACCGTATGCTCATATCTCTACCAAAAATCAAAATTTAGCTTGGGTTTAAGAGAAAACAAGACATGGAGCTCACATTTCTAAATTCAACACAAAATATCAAAGATTTACCTTGAATTCTTGCCTCTCAAGTGACCGAATGCCCAAAGCTCACCTTCTCAAAGTTTTCTTTAGTTTCGGCTATGAACAAAGAGATATGAAGCTTTCTTCTTTTTTTTTACACACATTTCTAATTTTGTTAATTCTTTATTATTTCTATTTTATGACAACAAATTAATTTATTTAATGAAAACAAATTTGTTTTTATCATTATTTACTAACATACAAAGCACAAAATGCCAAGCATAGTCATCATTACCATCCACTAACACAAAAAGGTAAATTTGACATGCAACTCCCTCAATTTGCATGCATGCATTAACTAGTCATCACACATCTAGCTAGTTTACTTTCAAAATTCACAACTAAGTCCTTTTAAGTGAAATTCAATTTATAACTCTAAATTGACACACCAAACATGTCACACATGAATTAACACACATAATAGGCATCAAAATGAACATTAAATATATTTTATGCCTCGGTTTTGTGGTCCCGAAACCACATTCCGACTAGGGTCGTTTTAAGGCTGTCACATTTTGCAATACAATTTTGTCCAAACACTTGTTCCAACATTAGTTTTGATAGAAATTTGAAACAAATGTAAACTAATGTTGTTTTTCAACCTTTAACTCATATACATATAACTCGAAAAAGGATAAAAGGGAGTAGACTTAGAGGTGAGCATGGGCCGGGCCGGGCCGGGCTAAAAAATTTTTTAGGGCCACTTGTCGGGCCCGGGCCTGGCCCGGCCCGAAATATAGGCCTAAAAAATTGTCCAAGCCCGGCCCGACATTAAATTAGTAAGCCCGGCCTGGCCCGGCCCATATTAATTTTTTTTGCTTATTTTATTAAAAATAAAATATAATAAATCAAATACATTTAAAAAAATAAAAAATATTAAAACAAGAAACAAATAAAAAATGATACTAAAATAAAATACAAAAACATTAAAATTTTTCTAGATTTTATTAGGAAATGGCAAATGAAAGTTAAAGTAAAAGAAAGGTAAAGTTAAAAATTAAAAAAGGAATAAAAATTAAAAATTTATTCAATATATATTTCGGGCCGGGCCGGGCCGGGCCCGGGGCCAAAAAATTCTTATCCGAGGCACGGGCCTCAATTTTTGTCCAAGTTTTTTTTTTCGGGCCTACATTTTTACCCAAATCCTCTCATTTTTCGGACGGACCTTCAGTCTCAGCTCTAAGTAGACTTAATGGATCAAAACAGTGGATCACATTTCTTTTTCCTCCAATTATTGTAGTGATAAGGTTGGTGAGGATTTTTGTGATGTAGTGTCATACGCACATCATTTATTATGATGAAGAGTCGTAAACTGAGTATGACTATCACTATTCAAATATTCATGTATCAATGAATTAAATGTTAAAACGAGTAACACGTTTACAACATGATTTTGTTTTGTTTTACTGTCTTATGTCTAAAATTATCAAATTTTTATGACTTGTTGGGTTCAATAAATAATTATATATCTATTAGGGCGAAATTCTAGAGATGTAGACGGGTAATTCCATCCTTTTTATTTTTATCCATGGTCATTTCGGGAAGTTGGGTAGGAAAGAAATAGTGAGTGCTCATTGCTCATGGTTTGCTGAAGTCTAGTTGGGTTTGAAACATAAATTTAAAATTTTGTCAAAATTTGTTTATATTTGTAAAAGATTAAATCAAGTCCATTTTAGGCTTGCTCATATTATTTTTAAATTTTTTTTAAAAAATATTTAGATTATATTATTTTAATCTTTAATCTTTAATATTTTATATATTTTTTATTTATTAAATTTTGTTATATAATTATCTTAACATTAGTTTAATGTTTACATTAGAGTAGTATTATATTTAGTATAAGTTTATTTTTTAATGTGTTCTAAATTACATAATATATAAAAATAACATAATATAAATATTATAAATTTAAAAACGGGTCAGGCCCATATTTTAAATAGGTCTAATTTTTTGTCCAAGTCTATTTTTTGGGCTTAATATTTTTACCCAAAATTTAAGCTGTCCTTCTTACCTGAGCGAATAACCCGACCAATGGATATGTCTAGTTGATAGTATTTATTAAAGTATATAAATGAGACTCCCACAAGTTATTTAGGTTTAATTTGAAACGTGAAACGAATTTTAATTTAGTTGATATTATTATTGTTGCAACAATTTGAACGATGTAAGTTTAGCATAATTTTTTTTTATTTTATGAATTAAGAGGTATGAGTAATTTTATTTTATGAATTAAGAGGTATGAGTAATTTAACTTTTGTATAAAAAAGACGATTGAGTGTTAATTCGATTGATATAAATATTGTTATCAATAATTTATTTGTTTTTTATATTTAAACTAAAATATCATAATATTAACGAATTTGACAATAATACTAAATATTTAAATTTTAAACTAAACTTTTTGTAAAAAAAAACTTTTTAAAGCAACTCCCAAAACACTTGTGGATTCAAAAGAAGCTATGTTGAGATGGAATATTAAGAATATTCCTTTTCAATACATTGGTGTTTAGTTTGGAAAATACCTTCAAATATTTATTTTTTTAATATTTTATTAAACTTTTCGTTAATGTTTTTTTTCCTTCCTCTCATTGATATTTTTATTGTTTGAATATTTTATTTAAAATTTTTAATATAATAAATACTTTTTATAATTATATAATAAAATTATTATTTTGATATAAATATAATTTAAATAAAATATAATTTATTTATTAATTTCATGGATATCCTTATAAATTTATTTTTTTAAATAATATAAGTATTGAATTTTTAACTTCCCGGAAAATAATTTGAATTTGAATCCTCTTCAAAAAAATTATTAAACTTATAAATTTAATAATTTATAAAATGATACCCAACCAGCCCGGCCCGGCCCGGCCCGGCTCTAGATGTTGACTAATCCAAAACGCCAGGCCACTATCGATCTTGCCCGTTGCTACGTCAACCAATCAAAAATTTGCCACGAAAATACAGAAGAATCCGTCATCGAATATTTTATTTTTAACTATTATTACTATTTTAAACTATAAACGAGGCCCTCACTTTTTTAAAAGCTTTTCTTTCTTTCACGAAAGCATTCGTCTCCGAATTGCCTCTGCAATCCTCCACAGGTCCCTCCTTTCTTCTTTTTCATTTTATAGATTTTCCCTTCTGTTTACTGCTCTTGCTTTTTCTCACATGAATTGTTCTTTTTAATGGTTTGAGAATCAAATTTTGAGCTTTAAATTGCGTTTCTGATTTGTCCTTGGAATAATATGCACAGATCTGACTATGATTTCGTTGTTTTTTTTTTTTTAATTTCTTGATGAATTATATGTGATTTTGTTTCCTTTTTACCACCATGTTACTGAATTACGTAATCTGGACTTTGGTAAAAGTTATAACTGTTTATTGATTTGAGTTTCCGAGCTATAAATCAAATAGGAAAAATGTGCTTTAATTTGAACGCTTATTGCTAGATGAAAAGAATATCTTATGAATCAGGAGAAAAATAGCATTATAAATGATAGAAGTGAATCTAGATATCAAAGATGCTTCCAATATATCAGGTAAAAATTATCTATGGGTAAATTATTACACTTTTGGTTGTTCTAAATAGAGTTGGTTCCTATTTTGGTCACCCCAAATAATTTTCTTGTTAATTTGGTCATCTAAAGAAATTTTGATTAAATTGATCACTTCACTTTTAAATGGTAATAAAAGACCAACGGTGCATTTGTACAAAAAATTTTGGAGTGATCAAAATAGAAATCACCCCTATTTAGAGTGGCTAACAGTTTTATAGTGACTAATGTGGAAATCATTTGTTGGATTTCTGTTACCATTTAATGATGAAGTGACCAATTTGACCATTTTTCTTTCTTTTTTTTTTTTTGCGGTGACCAAATTAAGAAAAAAATTTGGGTGACCAAAATAGTAATAACCCCTATTTGGAGTGACTAATAGGTAGTTTACCCTAAACTTATCCAAGTGAATTTCCTCCTGCGAATTGTAGCAGTCTGCACGCCTTAGTGTAACATGAAGTCGAATGATGGAAACTTAATATTGAGTTTCAGTTGTTCTACAGAAGAGGTTTATAATCAATTTTGAAACCTGAAATGCAAGAAAACAAAGGGGTAGTGTTTGTGGAGGAAAGATGCAGTAATGCATTTCTTCATGAATGATGAAACACTGTAGATATTTTAGCTACTTCACATCGACTATTCACTCTTCTTTGCAAGTCGTTATAATACATACAATTGGGCGATCTTTTTTCTTTTTCCATTTTAAATACATTTAATTTTTTCTATATTAATACTACGTTAAGGTGACATGATAGACTTCCATTGACAGCTGAAACTGACTTTATGTTGCCTTGGTCTACACTCTACAGCTTTGCAAATCTGATCTTCATGAATTCAAGCAGCACTGTTGCATCCACAGTTTCCTGCAAATCGGGAAACAAGAACGATTTTCTTGTCTGGATTTTGGCTTGCTTGCTTCGAAGTTTTCTTGGAACCCCTGTTACATTCATTAACTTCCACTTGTTTAAGGCCATTGTACGGTGCCCTTCCTCATCTAACTGCATGCCAGAATCATTTGGAAGTTTCTAGCCTTAGCCTCAAAGCCTTTTTAAAGTTACCACGTCATTTCATAACCAGCATGGTTTCCTCTCAGTTATCTAGTTTAAATGAGTCTCGCAGTAACAAAGCATTCCAAAATCGGTTGCTTGTCCCTGTGGGGCAACCTGATTCTTTGACATCTGATCATCTTGAGTTTGATTTCTCGGATGTGTTTGGACCTGCCCCAGTTCAATTCTCAATGGAAATCAACTCCCAGAATCCTAGAAATCTAGTTGTTGCAGCTGAATCCAATGAAATGCTTTATGACGATCCAGCTGTCATCTGTAACCGTTCACACTCCTTGGTTGGCCCCTCAACATATGTTAGCCAATCATTGAAGCTTAGCAAGCTCACATTACGTGAAACAGGGGATTCCTTGGAACTTGTAGAAGGAGCAAGGGAAGAGGCTCAAAAAGAGCTTAAGAAACCTTCAATTGATGATGTTATTCTGGAGAACCCTGATGACCATATAGAGACTCATCTTTTGAGACAACAATCTGTGGGACTTGAAGATTTTGAAGTTTTAAAGGTTGTTGGCCAAGGTGCTTTTGCAAAGGTTTATCAAGTAAGAAGGAATGGTACCTCAGACATATATGCAATGAAAGTCATGCGCAAGGATAAGATTATGGAGCAAAATCATGCTGAATACATGAAATCTGAGAGGGCTATATTAGGAAAAGTGGACCACCCGTTCATTGTGCAGCTCAGATACTCATTCCAAGTAATGATTTGCTAGTAGAAGCATGTTTTATGCTTATGGTTGTTATTCTCTTATGGTATTCACATGTTTCAATGATCCCATGCTAGTAGAAATATGAGTGTACTTATGCTGAAAATTTTGGCAGTTGTATATTTTTGCAGTGGCTGTCGAATGTAGTATATATTGATGCATATTTATCCATTTATCATTTCATGCAGACCAAATATAGGCTGTATCTTGTTCTTGACTTTGTTAATGGGGGACATCTTTTCTTCCAACTTTATCGCCAAGGCTTGTTCAGGTATGGTATTGTATGTTAGCTATAACTGCTTATTTATTTACCTTCTATGATGTAGAATTTCTGGAACATAGTCCAACATTTTGCATTTCCTTCTTCAGGGAAGATTTGGCTCGCATATATACTGCGGAGATAGTATCAGCTGTTTCTCATCTCCATGCAAATGGCATAATGCACAGGGATCTAAAACCTGAAAATATTCTTCTGGATGCAGATGGACATGTAAGACTGCAAAATGCTGCGAATATTTGGATGCAAATGCTGTTTTTAATCTACTAGAGATTGTATTTACTGTGCTTATGTCCATGTTTATAGCAAAATTCATGTTTCCAAACCTGAAATATTTGTCATTGTGCATGTCTGACCTGGACGTTGGTTTTTGCAGTCGTCACTATCAATATGATTGCTTGACTTGGAAACTGTGTTCTACTTTTAGCATATATTGCACCAACTGATTTCTAAACTATCTTCATGGTGGTTGTTGCTACCCCTATGTTACCAGGTAATGCTGACTGATTTCGGCCTAGCAAAGGAATTTGATGAAAATACAAGATCCAATTCTCTGTGTGGAACTTTAGAATATATGGCACCTGAAATTGTTCTTGGAAAAGGCCATGACAAGGCTGCTGATTGGTGGAGTGTTGGAATTCTTCTGTATGAAATGCTTACTGGGAAGGTTGGTATACCATATTGATTTTCATAATTTTACTGTGTTCAACATATCAAAGCCTTTTCTTGGTGCAGAAAGTTTCCATTCTTATGATATTCAGATCTTGATTTCTTGTTGCGTTTGGGAAAGTGCATGTCTGATGTCTCATGCATGCATCCTGCCAGTTCTTCGATATTCATATGCTCCCCTCGCTTTGGTTAACTGTTTTGCAGCCACCCTTTACTGGAGGAAACAGACAAAAGGTCCAGGATAAAATAATAAAGGAAAAGATTAAGCTGCCAGGGTTTTTGTCAAGTGAAGCACACTCAATCCTCAAGGGGGTAAATCCTCATTCTCATCTATTTATGCGTTTGCCATAATGATTCGATGCTCTGCAAATGTCCAACACTTCACAGTAGTGAACTTAAATGTTCTACTTCACATTATGCTATTTTTTACAAATTTTTTTACAGTTGTGAAACGAATGGTTTCTTTGGGTTCTTTTGCAATTTTTAATGTTGCTCCAAGGCATCATGGTGTTTGAATTTTCTAGCTACTAAATAAGAAATCATGGTCTAGATTGTTTGTTTTCTCTTCAGCTGTTGCAGAAAGAAGCAAGTAAGCGTCTGGGTTGTGGAAAAGGAGGTAGTGAGGAGATCAAACGCCATAAATGGTTCAAGGCCATTAACTGGAAGAAATTAGAGGCTCGGGAGGTTAGGCCGAGTTTTCTCCCTGATGTTGCAGGAAACCACTGCGTTGCTAATTTTGAGGAGTGCTGGACTAGCATGCCGGTTATTGATTCTCCAGTTGCCAGTCCTACATTCGGTGAGAATCCCTTTAAGGGGTTCACCTATGTGAGGCCTATCGCCTCATTTCTTCCGAGAAATGCTTGATATTCGATGGCTGTGCTATCTAGCTTCTCTCCTTTAGTTTATTGAAACAGTTAACTATATATGAACTATATATTTATGTTTTTGGACTTGTTTAAAACAACTCTGCTTTCTGCATTTGGGGTTGCAGCTGATGTTTCCTACTGATTCTTAGTCAAAATCAAAAGGTTAAATTCTGCTATTAGTCCCTGTACTTTGCAGAAGTTCTAGATTTGGTACTGGTACTTTAATTTGGTCATTTTTAGTTATTATACTTTTCAATTTTTAAAATTTCAGTACTCACCAAATGATACTTGTTAAATTTATTAAATTTTACTATTTTCAAAATCTAATACGCCAAATATTATTATGTGTAGTCCCATATTAGCTTATTATTTTCATATGTTATTAAAATTTTAGTTAATGGGTTAATGACTATCATTTGTGTTAATATTGAAATTTCATAATTTGCGACTTACAATGATTCAATCGAAAAATATGGACTAAATTTACAATTGCACCTATAGTATAGGACTACTAATTAAATTTAAACAAACAAATTTAATAGCTAATGTTTGAGTTAAAATTAAAATATCAAAATTTAAAAAATACAAAGGTTGAAATTCACCTATTAAAAAAATACAAAGTATAAAATTGCGGAGAGATTTTCTTGCTTCTGTCACCGTTTATCATGCCCAAATCCCCACCAATAAACCCAATTTGGGACATGAGAATCCACAATATTTTTCACTGTTGAATTCATATCATTTGAGTAAATAAAATTACGTTTATATCATTCAAGTAAAAAAAACTATTATAGTATTATTTTAGTAAAAAAGCCCTTAAAATAATCCTTTTGATTTAGTTAATTTCTACTATTAGTCAATTGTATTTTGTAAAAGTTATGGATTTAATCTTGATTTAATCAATTTTAATATTTGTATTTTTTGAATTGATCAATTTTAGTCCCTATACTATTTTAAATTTTAAAATTTTAATTTTAACTCAAACATTAACTGTTAAATTATTTTGTTTCAATTATTAGTCCTATACATTATAGATTTAATCCATATTTTTTGATGAAATCATTCTAAATCGCGAATTCTTGTCAAAAATAAAAAAGTATATTTTGTCAAGCAAAAACCCTATGCGCAAGTCACACAATTGGTAGGCAGCCATATAATATCCCCATTTAAAAAAAGAGATTATCACATTTGACATGTATACTTTCATAAAAATTTTAATGATATGTGTTCTTATTTCTACTTCTATAAAATATCGAACGTAAAAATATTCAATGAAATATCTAAACTATTAATATATGTTTTTAACTATTTAAAATTACCATCAACAAACCCAATTTGGGTAATGAGAGTCTGTAATTTTTTTTTCTTTTCAATTCACAGAATAAGGGTAAATAAAATTAAGTTTATATCATTTTAATAAAAAATAGTTTTTGCATTATTTTACTAAAAAATCCCTATTTTAAGTGTAAAGATGATATAGAACAAAAGTCAAATTATTCACACCAAGGACCAAAGAATAGGTTTTGTAAAATGGGACACCACTGCACTGATTGTCCAATTTACTGACAGCATAAAGAAAGAAACATACACTACGCGGCTTCGCTTAAATTACTTGCTGCATTTCACAAAACAATTGGAAGAAAACGACAAGGCAAAATGCATTAGTCAGAAACTCTATCAACGGCGCCAGGCTTCCCAAGGAAACAACATGATGGAAATAATAATAACAATAAATTTAAATTCCATAATAATGGTGTGAATAACAATTCATTAAACCAAATATTTTGAACCTGAAAATCCACTAAGGAAAGATCTGCAACACAACTATAATGATAAACCAGAAATGAGTTCAACACAAAGCTTTTGGAGAGAACTTAAAAATTTACTGGATAGTTGAGTCTAGGCTGATCCAGAGAGGAAAGCTCTTCCAGGTTGACGATTAGCCAAAGGACCATGACATCCAAGAAGCTGCACATTACAAATCACAAGTTCCAGTTTAGAAATGCAATAATAAACATGTACTAAATCCACTATTACATGTTTTGTTTATGAACATAAACAAAAGTAATAAAGTTAAAACAAGGACAAACAATTCAGCTCCATGAAGTGAAAAAAACATGCACAATGTCATCTAATTAGCATCCTTCCTAAGACATACAGATAGCTATAATGGATTAAATATGCAGATCAGGAAAATAAATAAACAAAACCACTGTTTGAAAGATATAACATTTTCCTATATCTGAAAGTAATCTTAATATTACCTTCGCATTGACACCGTCTGGCATGATCCTGTTCTCAGACTTCCACTTCAGATAATCAGCACGGTTGTACTTGGTAAATCCCCTACCAATGAAAATATAATAATATCATAAATGATAGTAAACCATATTTCCAGAACTTAGGTGATTTATTGTTGAGCATATGTACTGTATATACAATACAAGTTTAAGAACACAATGTCCTAAGAAAGAAAAATGCATACCACTTCCTGCTAACAATAATCTTTTGACGACCAGGAAACTTGAACTTTGCACGACGGAGGGCCTCCTGTGCATGATGGCTGTTGCTGTCCTTGCAACGAACAGAGAGCAGAACCTGACCAATGTCAACTCTGGCACACGTTCCTTGAGGTTTCCCAAAAGCACCCCTCATTCCGGTCTGAAGCCTATCAGCACCGGCACATGAAAGCATCTTGTTGATACGCAGAACATGAAAGGGATGAACCCGCACTCTCAAATGGAAAGCATCCTTCCCTGCAAACTTGGCCATGTACTTGTTGCAGGCAATACGGGCAGCTTCCAATGCCTCACTTGAGACGTTCTCCTTCTCCCAACTCACAAGATGGACACAGAAAGGAAACTCATCAACACCTTTTTTCTTCATCCCAACATCATAAATTCTGATCTTAGGATCTGGGACACCACGGCAGTATCGAGATTTGGGGTATGGCTTATTCTTGATTTGGCGATAACACCTTGCAGGTCCTATAAGAAAGAATTTTAGAAAACCATGATGCGAATGACACTCAAATTCAACATAATTCAACAATAGCTTCTTGGGGAAGGAATGATAGAACCCATGAAATACAATGAACCTTTTCCAAAGGTAAAGTTTCCAGGAACCTTAAGCCATCAGTGCAAGCAAGAAAGAAGAGATATATACAATTAAACTTGAAAAATGCTGTAGACAGGAAATCTAATTTAAACAGCACTTGCAAACAAAAGTACAATGCTTTATAGATTCCACAAATGCAGCATAGTAATGCAACATAAAAAATGACCCCTACTACACATTTCCAATGAATTTTTAGTAGTATGTGAAAGCAATTACATGATGTAATGAGTAGTAGATTATAACAAAGTGTAACACTGTAGGGGTTTCTTGCATCGTGTGAAAAACTCAAATAACTAAAAATCAAAAAGCATAAACATGTATAGCAGTAAAGATTAAAAAAGAAGAATCGTAATCGGAAGCAAAGGATGGAAGGAAGAAACTCACTCCTCCCCATGTCGTCGGCTGGTGCAGATGAGATTTGAGATTAAGGAACAGCAACAGCCAAATCCGAAAACCCTAGTTTTGCCCTAAGATTTTATAGTGTAAATAATATTAGTATTGAACTGCTCTGTCATGGGCTCATACAACTTCTGTCTAAGCCCAGCCCAGCACCATCTACGGTTTTTATAGGTGAAATTCCCTAGCAAGTCCCTCTATTATGGGAACTTGGTCAGATTAGTCTCACTAATCTTAAATGGGTTAATTTAGTCCTTGTACTAACAAAAAGAATCAAGTAAAGTTAAACCTTAATAGAGCTAATGCAAGTAAACATGATCATGGGCTGGGTTATCTGACCAAATTTGGAAACCCACTCAAAATGTAAGAGGATTTTGACCAAAATATACGTCCGAAAAATAGATATGGACAAAAAAATAAGGCCCATTTTCTAAATGGGTCGGGTCTCGGGTAAATTTCTTTTTAGCTTGGGCTCGGCTCAGCCCAAATCAATTGTTTTGCTATTGTTTCATTATTGATTTGTTGTTGTTTTACTACCGATTCGTTGTTATATTACTACTATTTTATTGTTATTATTTAGATATTATATAATTCTCACTTATCTTCCCATATGCTGTATCATTCCCTCTCCATTTAACTTTCATGACGAATCTTTTCTTCCTTAAACACAGGAAGTACTGTTGATGCATGTAAGGGAATAATGAAGAAATGTGAGGTATGTGGGTCGCAAGTTGTAAATTTTTTGGGAAAAAAAGTTATTAGTTAAAGAATAATTATGGAAAAATAATTTTATGTGGAAATTATGATTGATGTGGCACGAAAGACTTGCAATTGATAGCCATTAATGCTGAATGCATGTAGCATGATCTACATTTATTTTAAGCACATTTAAATTGCCGCAAAGTTATAAAATCCTTTGAAGGCGTTCCAATTCCATTCACTTTGAAAAGCTTAATAGATAAGAAGTCCTACCTAAAACAACAGATCTAAAATTACCATTGCATGGGTAAACCGGCAAGTAAACCCAAAATATATTAATCATCGATATGAGAATTAAACTTATTTCTTTGAATGGTGTTTTTATAAAAAATATTTTTAAAAAATGTCGTGAATAAGTGTAATTTGTTAATTTTAAATGCTCGGTATCATTGTTAAAAATTACGGTAAAAAATAAAAATATTATTTTTAGACATGATATTAAAAAGTAAAAAAATTAATTAATTTAAATAATATTTAAATAATTTAATATAATAATGCATTAAATGTAAATTTTAAATAACTTTCAAGTAATTAATATAAATTATTTGAAAAATTAATCATACATAAAAATGAACTATATTTAAATAATTTAATATAACAATAAATGATATTTAAATGATTTAATAAATTATACAATAAATTTTTAAATAATTTATATACAAAATATAAATTAATCTAAAATTCTGAATACTTTTTAAATAGATACATTTTATTGTTTGGGTTAGTTTTTTATTTGAATCTGTTTAAATTCAGTAGAAAATTTTATCAAAAGAAAGAACCAAACAATAAATGGTGGAATCAAACATCCAAATTGAATATATAACACAATAGATGCCAAGAATTAAAATCAAACTCAAGAATTGAAAATTGATAGAAATTCAAACAAATAAAGGGAAATTAATTTAATTAATTGAAAAGATTTTTCTTTACATTTAGTTTAGTATGGAAGATTCAAAATCATATAGTTAAAAGAAATTTGTATTTCATAACCAATTATTAAAGATGAGTTATTTGAGTTGATTTTAATTTAAAAATATAAAATAAAATTTAAAATTTTAGAAGGAGATTATCAAGGGATAAAATTTTTCAATAATTTATCAAGGGTTAAAATTTTAGTTAATTAATTTCTACATCACTAAATAATTTATTTAATTAATCTTGATGTTTTGAAATTTAAAATTTCAATATTGAAAAAGAAAAGAAATTTAAAACTTTAAACAAGTACAATTTCACAATTTTTTAATGTATTAACTTAGTTTCTACTATTTGTTCACTTTAATCCTTAATGTTTTTTTACCACGTTAATATTTTAAAAAAATATTTTTTGAGTGATTAAAGTAAAAATGACCTAGAAGTTGGGTAACCAAAATGAAAGTGTAAATATGACGTGGTGTGTACAGTTAATCATCGTTAAAAATTTAATGCTTGAGTGACTAAAATGAAAACAACTTAAAAGTGGAATGACAAAATTGCAAAGATTTCTAAAATGAAAGCTCCCTAAAAATTGGCTCACTAACTTAGTTTACCCTCAAGATTTTGAAGACTTCTTTTTCTTATTCTGTCGTATAGATAACCATTGGAGTGTTGCTAATATAGGTAAAAGTACCATGAAGGCTCCTATGTTAGGAGTTGAATTACATTTTGCTTCATTTACTCAAAAATGAGCAAACTAGCCCCTATATATTAGATTAAAGAGCAAATTTGTCCTTTCTATTGAAAATTTTATCCATTAGTAATGTTAAAAACTAACATGGTTGACAGAATAATTAGACATTGATATGTAATGTGCCACGTGTACCTCATGCTAACGTACAATAACCAATTTATGACAGCAAATGAAATTTATAATAAAAATACCAATCTTTAATCTAACGACATGGATTAATTTATCTATTTTTTAGTAGAAAGGATAAAATGCAATCTAACTCTTAGTATAAGGGCTCCATCATACTTTTACCCCTAAGAGAAGGATTGCTGGATTGAAATTTTCATATCTCAGTGTTTTCTATATCTCCGGTGATGGTATGATGTTCATCCTTCAAACCATGGCTCGGAAACAATATACCAACTTGGAATATTAATGATCGTTTACTCTAAAAATTCCAGAAAGCATGCCAACAATTTTGTATTCTCAAGAATAACAAATATGGCAGGAAGCAAAAGCTTTTATGCATCAAATTTGAATGGTACCTCCATATGTTTGGAAGAACTTGGGAATCTTCCTGATGGATAAGTTGGATATTCTAGCTAATGAAAAAGCATTTAAATTCACCCTAAAAATGAAACTATGTGGAATTCAAGATCAATTCTCGGAATTTGAAATTGAAAGGAACAACGAGTGAAAATGATTCTAATTACCGCCGGCAGGATATGAACCACCATTGTCCCCAGCCATTGATATATTGATCAATTCATTACATGTTTTCCTTTTTGATGTGTCATCTCAACCAGTAGTTTTGCCAGTCATGTAAAGATTTGGGACATGTGCCTCTCACACTACTCACGACTTTCACCTGGTAAAGTCAGTCAACAGGAGATTGACGATAAATATATCATATATAAATATCTACTTCTGTTAAAGTTCCATATATAGAAAACAGGGGTCAATAACTTTTTACTGAAATTCTGAAATTTTACCACTGCTATTGAACGTGCCACTTCCCTCACATCCCACATTATGATGCCTAGTTGCTGGATGACCTAAAGTATTGCTTCTCTATGAAATTCAGCTGTGAAATGTTTTCTTGGAAAATTAAACTTTTTTTTTTGTTTTCAATAAGAAGTCTATGTTTTGGTACCATATTTCAGGCTTGAGATGAGACTCTCTGCAGAGTTCTTGTTAAAGCTGCAGATCTATAGTCATTAGGGGATGGGCCTACAAGTTTGTTTTTCCGGGAGTGGCTAAAGAGTGCCGCAACAACTGCCTCTTTTAAAGTTTGAACTTGTATTTTCACTCTTGCCGAACGAAGCTACTACCGCTTCAACCATCAACTTGGCTTTTTCCCATTTGTGTTAGACCCAGATTTTAGCACCATGTCACACCCAAAACAATTGAAATTACCGTCTTTTTGGTTGATGGCTTGTCATTGTACAGTGGTGCCTTGCTGTGTGTTTGTGTATGTATAAAAATTCTCAGCTGGCGAACGGAGAAGAATTATTATCACGATTTCAGATTGGGGTCACAGTGTTGCATCAGTGGTGTGTGGTGGTCCCGTAAAAATTCCAAGTGTTCCCCTAGTGGATGGTGCCAGTTGTCGGCATAAATCAATTTGTACAACTGGTGATATTTCATTCGACGTATAATAAAAATAAATAAATAAATAAAAGGTCATAGTCTTGTAAGTGTATGTCCTAAATGCTGGTAATCTGGGTGACATATTAATGCCCTCAGCTCTCAAGTCTGAACCTACACACCGCTCAGAAACATTTTTTTCCCCAATCATGTATTGGATTAATTATTACTCTCTACAGTCTACACCTATGCTGTGTTTCTTGTTTATTTTCATCATGTATACAATCCAATGCAGACTTGCAGAACGAGATTACTCTTTGTATTGTATGTTTGTTCTGTTTTGTAGGTATTTTGCGGTTGCAGATGGTAGGATTTTAGCACATGCATGGATGTGTGTATGTATGTATGTATGTATGTGCAAGGTAGTGATGATGTCTTTATTCAGTCCCACTTCCCATCCTCTCTTAGCGGGTCCAATGATGAATGGCTAAAGTTAGAGGAGGGAATACATACATGGCCATATATATATGTCAGAAAATTATAGCAAAAGTTGGAGTGGTGGATATATGCTTGAGGAGCTATCTTAGGCGATTAATTTGCCTCATCTCAAGTCTCACTGAAATGGAAAATACTCACATTAGTTGCAGGATTTGGCCTATGAAATTTGAAAAGTTACTTTTAGCATCAATGGGGGGTGATTTAACTGATGAGTGATGATGATGGCAAATGAGAATAGCTAGAGTGGTCTCCACAAGGTCACTCACTCTATCTATGATGCAGACAGGGGAAAAAGGGCTTTTTTTTTTTTTGGCATATGGGATTCTGTGAGTTTATCAGAGCTTTAAGAAAAGAATGTGCAAATTTACAGTGTAAAAGCAACATAGTATAATGTTGTATGGGGTGTAGTGAAGTGAGTGTGAGTTTGAGTCACTACTCCCCAGCAGAGGATTAGGTCATTGTACGTCTCTCTCACATCAAATCATCAATGTCTACTTTTATATATAGCTACAGAAGCATATTCATCGGTTTATCTATATATATAATATAAAAAAGCTTTGCTTTGCCTCCACAAACCATGACACCAGACAAGAGCGCCAGAAAGTTACCTGCATCTGAATTAACACTATCAACTAGCCAATATCAATGCTCTATTCTCTCTTTTCTTTTGAAGCAAGAGAAAATATATATGTAAATAAATTTTTATATACATATCTATATTTTCAAACCAGAAGCAAATACTCTACGATTCCTAGCCACCCTACATTGTATTTTATATTTCTGCTTTCATTCTCTATACTATACTATACTATTTGGCTGTTGAAATTTAATTTTTTTTAAGTTATATCTTATAAGTACTGGACTGAAATTTTTTTTTAAGCTTATTAATGATGTTACCAATTCAACCTTTTCTATAAAAAATTGAATTTTAATTTTTAAATTAGATAAATAGAGCAGTTAAATTATTGGAATTAAAAGTAGAACTAAAACTCAGAAGTATGAAGAGAATAGGGACTGAACGCATAATTTATTATTAAGTATAGGAGAGAAGGGAGGAAGTAGGGGGCGGGCGACCCCGGATAATTCTTCTTTAGACCCCTAAAATCTATAAAATTATAGCATATGAAAATGATAGTTTGACCCAAAATAATGAAAATTTAATTTAATGTATAATTTAATACAATTTATAAGGGATGGCAAGTGAAATTAAAATATTATATGCATGAAGAAAGAGAATGCGATAGAGAGAGGCTACCCATCCAACACTGTGCTTTGCTTTTTCATCCCTTGATTTCTAATATTCTTTTTCCTTCCTTTTCCCCCATTACATACTATTCTCCACTCTCCCTCGTTAGATATATTCAGATGTTGGGTCGCTTTCCTGTATCTGACTCTCATGACAACAACGACCCATATCCTTTCCCTTTAATTTACCCATGAATAATACACACATACATACACATACATATACATACATGCTATAACTCATTCCTCTCATCCTGGCCTCCACAATCCATAATTTCTGCAGCTAGCTCCTTTTTCTTTTCTTTTCTATTATTATGCTCCACCTTCTCCCTTACTCCATTTCCTAGTTTTGCTACCTGCAGTTGCACTCCATTCCAGGGCCTTTCCATTATTTCTTTTTCCATTTTTTTTCCTAATTTTTTCTTCTCATTTATTTCCTAAGATTAGGGTTTTAAGCAATACTTGCATCACTTACAAATTTAGGGTTTTTACTTCACTAACCCAACATAATTGCTCTCTCCATGAATATTAATGTTCATAGTACCAGAGGAGCACATACATATTTTAGCGGTTAGGTCAAGATAAATGAATTAGATCCAGAATCACACTTTGCTTTTACTTTTATTGGTTCTCTCTCTTTTTGTAACTACTATGTTAACATACTATTTTAGTTCATATATGTATATATGTTTACTTGATATATTCACTTGTATCATATCTTATCCGGGAAATTGGTTTCTATGATCTAATGTCTTTCTGTCAAAGTTTCCAGGGTTAATTCCTATAACGTCTTTTAGTTTTTCCCCCCTCTCCTTAGTACTTGCTTTATAGCCTATAATTCATCAGTCGACACATATGCACATGCTTTCCTGCTTACAACAGTAAGTTCTATCTCATCTCTTAAATTGTATCTTTGAAGCTGACCGTGGCTGGATAATGTTTTTATTTTTTTCCCCTTAACTCGCAATTCATCTTTATCTCACCACCGGGATTTATAGGATCTAATCATTCTTTTCCTTTGTGTGGAGCACTATAATCTTTTTGTTTTAAATTCGTATGCTTGCTTATTCTATGCATAGTTGGTGGTGGTTTCGATAATGGTTCATGTCGAGTGTTTTCAATTGGTGTTGATCACATATTACGTTTTCTGAATGTGATGGTCAAAGGGTACTCCAGGATTGATCTTCTTTATTGAATGCGTTCAATTTTAATCTCTATTGATAGAGCCTGCCGTGTTTCAGACCTGGTGGTGGGACTTGGAAAGAGAAACTTCGACTTTAATCTCTTATCTACCATGAGTTCCTTTCATCACTCGTTTCATTTCTGTCAGTAATTTGGTTGAGTTGTTGTTTATTTACTTTCTCTTTCATCCTATTGGGCATCATGTTGGTTCCTAAACCTAGAATCACAAAGCTTGGTTTATTAGGAACTAGTTTGGTGTTTGTCATAATGCTGCTTCAGCTGACTGAACCTTGGGCATAGGCAGATGGTTATACTTATATAGTGCACGATTAGATCGGCTAAAAACAGAAGTAATGTAGTTAATGTTGAAGATTAATTTTTTTGCTTTGTTAGTGATAGTGAACTTTTTTGATTAGTTTTCTAATTTGGGGAAGTGGTAAATTGTTGGTAGGAAGGAAGGAAGGAGGGAATTAATGGAAGTTAGAGAAATGGCAGGAGAGAGAGCTTCCTTCAGCCCACTCACGGATGGGAACAAGGGGGTTGAACTAGCTGCCGACTCATTCATTCAAACACTCAGTAGAAAATAGATTGGAGATTTTTACTACTGTGATTGTGTGAATGAAGCGGGAGATAATTTTGCATCCCTCTTTCTCCATGCTTGGACTGAAGGGAGCTCCTTCTTTCTGTTGCCCTCATTTATCTATCTGTCTGTACGACCCAAAATTTGTTCTTTTCTCTTGTTTAATTTGTGTGCCACCATGTAAACTAAATTATTGGTTTCATTCATTTGAAATTTTGATTGACATTAAGTTAAAAAAGTTTGAATTTGAACAATTGACTATATATAGGCTTTTACCTATATAGCTTACTTGTCCCAAATTGCATGTTTTATTTTTGAGAAAGAGACACCATCAATCTTTCACCTCATTATCACACGTTCAGATACCCTACCAACTTGGCTCGGTCATATCATCGCCGATCAGCCTCTCTTTCTTTGTAAGTAAATTTATACAAACTGGGGTTGGATCATTAATGACATGGCTGGTCAAAGAGTTGGTACTTCTCTGACATGGGTAACTGGTTTACTCGCTTGGCATTTCAATTTTTTTTACTAGAGAGGAAAACCAAACTTTGGAGAAAAGTGTAGCGCATGCAATCTAACTTATCAAATTGGAATGGTTGGTTAACTACTTAACTTTTGCAGGGGCCATTATTGCAGACATATTCAGAAAAGTGTACCTTGTATTGCATGTATTGGCCTTTGCTTCTCTAACTTATATTATACACCTGTATATACCTCCAGGCTCTACCACTACTTCAGTCCTCTCTGATGGAACTATTAAAATGGTCTACAAGTGATGTGGTTTGATGAATTAATGAGAGACAATGAAAGGTGTGCAAGTAAATACTGATGTCTCTTGAGCTTGACTGTGCTATCTGCTCTCAGCCATGTGTCTTTGTTCCTAAAATTTACACTTGCATTTTTGGTTAGACATTGTACAGTTTGGTGCACGTGTTGTCATGTGTTTGTTTCAAGTTGTGTTTTAGTGGTATTGGTTTTGGTTTCAAAGTAAGTGAGGGCCATAGGAAAAATCTGTTTGATTACAAAAGTTGCAGAAACATCCGGCTTTTACGGCTAGTTTATGTGTGTTTCAAGTACAGGTTTAACATAAATATATATCTATGGGGGTTTTGGTTTCCGAGAAGGTTAAGTACATTTAGAGCCCATTTTTCTTTTCTGTTTACTGCAACCGAAAGTGCGCATTAAGGCAGAAACCCATTATTTTATTATATTGTGCAAAAGCAATTCAAACATGACATGACACTTTGGAACTTGCATTGCATCCCGTCAATCTGCGTTGATATATATATATATATATATGTATGTAAAGAAACTGGGAATGATAGTATCCATGCATTGGGGCTTGTGAGATGTGTTACCTAATACGGGTGAGGGAAGTTCCTGTTTTAGAAACAAGCATGGCATTAACTAGAAACTCCACTTTGGGAATAAATGAGTATAAATTATGTATGAACGAACTTGCCTCACCGAGATAAATTTGCAGTGTTCGAATATATAATGTATGCTATCACACTTAATTACACAAACTATTAACAGTAGATATAAGCAATAAAAATAAATAAATCATTATAGCATTGCAATCTATATAAAACGTGGTCCCCAAGTAGTTGGTATTTTACAGCCACCATTTTCACCTGAAATATAGAGTATATTATTACTTTATTAGTTTTGGTATTGTAGTTCACTAGATTCTTGTTACTTTAAACAATATCTGATGAGTTGAAGTTTGGTCCCCCACATCCGAAATCCAGCTTGGTGGTCATCGAAAATCTCGTTTCTCAAATTACTTGTTCCGAACTTTGCAAGTTGAAGTTGCAGAATCTATTTGTCGGCAATTTTTATATGTTTCTTCTTTGTTTATCCTCCAAATTAAGCAATGCGCACTCTGGGTATCACATTTTTTCTTTTCCATTTTTTTAGAAAAAAAATTACAGCTTACAGTTTATCTTGAGTCTAGCAAATTGAAAAACAAGAAAGTAGTTTATCTTGCACCACCTCGATTTATGATTAGTAACAATGCAATTGAATAGTTTTATCTTGTACCAGTTTTAATCAACTTATGACTAGCAATCACAATAATCGGATGAATCCCTACCACATCCTTAAATAATTTGAACTTAGCAACATGGATATTTGAACTCAAAGATCCAAGAAAACTCAATATATATCATTCACAAACTTCATTAATATTAAATAATTATTTCGTAAGAAAAAGCCTGTCTCAAAGTGAAACGTCTCATTATCCTACTGTGCAATAGTATAATAGACTAGTACAACTTCGGAGCACATTTTGCATTGGATCAATTAATTTTGTGGACCAAATTATAGAATAAGAAGTTGAAGGTAAAAATATGCTCTAAGCCTATATATTCTTCTTACACTTTAAATTTAAGTAAAATACTTTTATTTTCAAGAATTTAGTCCCTTTACTTTTCTAATTTAAAAATTCAAATCCAATTGTTAATACTGTTAAAAATTTTCTATTCAACTCACTAGTGTGACATATTGAAAATTTTTATTAAAAAAACTCATCAGGCAACCATGTAACAAAAAAAAATGTCATTGTAATGGACTTGTTTTACAAAGAGTATAAGGACCAAAATTAAAATTTGACCATTGTTTTATAATTTCTTAAAAAAAAACAGAAGGTTTTGTAGTTGGAAACATGTACGTAATCATTTTAATCAGCATAAACTATTTAGACTAACCATGATTTTATAAAAATTATGGTACTGAATTATGTCAAAAGTTAAAGTATAGAGATTAAATATAAAACTTAAGCTTAATATAGGGACAAAATTAGAATTTGACCATTATATACTCTCGAGAAAGAAGTAAAAGGCTGAGCACTTGGGCATATGTACATAAACGTTTTAAGCAGAATAAAATATCTAAACTAACCATGATATTATAAAAGTTGAAGTAACAAATTATGTCAAAAATTAAAGTGTAGAAACTAAATTTAAAACTTGAGCATACTATAAGCACAAAAATTGAAATTTGACCAAACTCATATCTCAAAAAACCAAGACATTCCTCTTAGAGCATAGATATACTCAGTTGTGTTAAGATTATAGTAACAAAAAGTACTCATTTCCTCTATTAGTATATCATATTTAATGGTTGAAGCAACAAGACATGGCTTAATTTTGGATTTAATATAGCAAATAATATTAAACTGGTTTTAAAACCTAATTTTCTAGCTAAATGATTAGTTAAAATTTTAACTCGAACGACAAATTTAAGGAAGAAGTTGTAGTTGTACTCTTAACGCACTAAAACTACAAAACGATGTTTTTATTCTAATTAATGGCAATATGTTAATGTGTATCCTAATCTTTTCTTAACATGTTTGATAAGATTTCAATATCAACAATTCTTCTCTTTTGTAATATTTATTGTGGTGCCCCAAACTCGATTGTTACGGTTTGATTTGAACCCAAAATGTCACATTAGCCACTTACATCACTTTCTTTATCGATCATCCAAACACACCACGAAATACATGCTTTAATGTCAAACATTTAGTTCAAATTAACATGCAAACCCGAAATTATACTTTCGTGGCACTACTCTGATCAAAACTACATTAGGGGTAAATATGTCATTTAACATGCATCATATGAAACATTCATAAATTCCCAACTTTGAAAGAAATAGTTCAAAATGACAAGCAAATCTTTTTTTAATTTCAAAATTAAGGTTTAAGGACCATCGTAAAGTTGTCAAAATTTCAAGAAATTCTTTTTATAAAATTAAAAATTGATTTACGAAATTAAGCATATAAAACTCACTCATGCAAATTTTCAAAGCATTTTGTAAACGTTTTGGACTCCAATTGCATCACCAAAAATCTAAAATTATATTGCAAAGTTGTGAAAACATGCCTTGGAAAAGCCAAGCGCCACGTTAAGATGACGTGATGCAACATGTCAGGACAAGCTCTGGAAGGGGTCCCTCTTCAAGAGAACACAATAAAAGGTGTCACAATGACAACACCACGTCGAGGCGACGGCTGCAATTTTGGCCCAAAATCTCACTTTTCAAGTTTAAACACTATCACACCTACCATTTCGTGTTTTCATGCCAATTCCCCTATTCTAACATATCATATAACATACATAGATCATATAAATCATGCTCAATCACTCTAGATCATGCATTAACATACTTTGACATCTCAAATAAATTGCTATACTAGCACGTAATCCTAAATTCACAATTCAATTACCTAACATGTCAAATTCGCAGGTCATGCATTTTTAAGACCAAAATAGGTTCATTTCATACCAATATGACATTTAAAACTTGTCCAAATGTCCAGCCTACCATTTGAGCTCCTATAACAACATTTCACTAGTAGACACACATACCATTCATCATGCATTTTCAACAAACATGTCATGCATATTCAAGCATTATATTCAATCAAACAAGCAATCACAAACTAGATATAAAATCCTTAAAATAGTCCTTAAAAAGGCCATTACAACTAGCAATTAGTAAAGTCTAAAACCCTTAGTTATGGTCCCACATTGCCTTCCTTATAAGTAGAAAACACAACACCTACTCAAGGTATTTTTGCCTAGCTTGGGATCACAAGCTTGCCCACTTCTCCTCCTCACTCAAGCTATTTTTTGCAAGATATACATAAGAGAGTGTGAACTTGTTTAAGTTTAGTGAGTGCTCAAAGATTGCTAAAAAGATTCGCAATATCAAGGTTAATTGAAAGCATACTAGATCGTTTGCTCAAGGTATTACACCAAACATGTATCATAGCAGTTCATGTTAATATATTGGCATATTATGACTATGAAACATATATAAACACATATGCATTAGATAAGTAAATCTCTCAACACACCTTATGACTCATAAAGTCCATACCAGTCCCATAAAAGTGTAATATGAAGTTAAACACTCTCCAAACACATCAACTAGCCCTGTTGAATGAAAACATTCCCTTATCTCCCCAAACTAGCCTTAGGACCTCAATGCCCTCACACATAAGAACCATAATGGTGAATTCTCACAATCCTATAGCGTGCCAATGATATTTCAAGAGATCACAATGTCAAGATATTCACTTATACACACACTTATTTTATGGTTTATGCATATTTTCATGTATCATGTTCATCATGATCAGATAACTTATCACATTCACATATTATGCACTTTCAAGTGCTATCACTTTATTCTTTGAGCCACGTACACTTTCATATCAGATGTGTGCATTAAACCAACAGATCAATAAGCATATTCTTACATATTTACATCCATTTCTTTAACATATCACATACACATCTTATCACAAATCATCATCATTTGCAAAATATTACAGCTCAAAGAAGAATCACTTACTTTTGGAACTTAGGATAGGCGATTAAGCTGCCTGAGCTCCCCTTTAACACATTGAATTGTGCATAATTGTAGCATATCAGATCACTCACCTTGAAGCTTTCATTTCAATGCCAAAAGCTCAAATAAGCTTTTGTTTGCCTTTATGCTTACTTGAAGAGGCTTCCGATTGATCTAAAACTTTGTATACATATTAAACACATTACAAACATATTATGAACAACCATCAACCCAATCAAACCACAACAAAATCGTAGATCTAAGCTCATCTTTCTCACTACCGAAAACTAACTCGTTCTGTTGAAACAAGTGATTTCCTCATTCGATCTTTGATCCTAACATTTAAACATGTTTCCTAACATCCTAATTATCATATTATTATAGATCTAAGCCATTAATTTCATCAATTAACTCGAATTTAACTTTTTCAAAAAATCAAACTTGTATGAACATGTAAAAGAGGGAAAACATCTAATTCATTAAAATTCCTTAATGATCTTTAAAATTAGCTTAAAAAACCTTTTGATTGATCCAAGATAAGTTGAAAATCACTTTGAATCAACCAATTTACTCAATAAAACAAATTTCACCATTTTTCATCGAAGTTTAGATGTAAAAGCTTTAAACCTCAAGCAACTCAACACAATCATTTAGATCTCAAATTAGGAAAGCAACAACATTAGTTTAATCATAATAAGTCAGAATCTCACCTCAATTTAGTGAAACCCATAAGTTATGGAGCTAATTCAATAATGGACATTTTAAGAACAAGGAATAAATTGATGAAGAAATTTTTTATTTTCTTTAAAATTGAAAGAAAATTCAGTGTTTGGAAAGCTAGAAAATCATTAGGGTTGAACCAATTTTGAGAGAAAAACTTAGATTTAGATCTAAGAAAATTTTTGAATGGTTATGGAAAAGGAGGGAAAGGATAGTAGGTGGTATAAATAACCAACCAGATTTTAAAAATGGGGCATTTGACCGTTTAACCACCTTCAGTTTCTTCCATTTTTCAAATAGGTCCTTATTTTCAATTGAAACTCATTTTTTAAATTATTTTCAAATTTGATCTCGTTTTAACCAAATTATTTCCCGGATACCTAATTTTTTTAATTTTTAATTCTAATTATTTTAATATTTTTTATCTATTCCTATTTATTTTAACAATCTAGCCTAGTTTCGTGTCACATCCCAAAAATTGAGTTAGAAGAAAATGAGTTAGTGAAAGTGAAACCAAGAGTGGTCACATCCTTATTTTCAGTTATGATTGTGAAAATTTTGTAAAGTGAATTGATTTGGTTCAATAGTTAAGTGTTGTGTTTTTGTGTGAGAGATCCTGTGTTCAAATCCCTTCCCTTGAATTTTTAGTAATTTTATTGTAACCCCTATCTGTGATCATCTGACATAAATAATATTTTCACTTAATTAATGATGAGAATGAGTCTTTTGGTTTAATGGTAAAATTTCAAATTGCTTGAAGGTTTTATGTTCAAATCTTGTGCGTGTAAAGTGGGAATTATTTTTATTTTATTTTAAATTCTAAAGAAAAATCTGTTGAATGAGGATTAGATAGTGAAATTGTGGATGGTTTATAATGTTCAAATCTGTTGAAGGTTTTACGGGCTTTTTTTGGGTTTTTTTTAATTTTTAATTTTTTTTCAAAATTCTATTTTGCAAATTTGTTTCTCTTCATTTACTATAAATCCAAAATTGTAATGGTAAGCAATGAATTTATCCCAGCTTCAATGTGTTTTACTTTTTCCCTTTTTCATGTTCAGATTTCATCTAGGTATTTGTTAAAAATATATTTTTTCCACTTGTTTTAATCAAAGTTCAAGGTTTTTGTTAAGATTACATCTAGGTATCTATTAGTTTCTCCATTACTATTGTAAAAATATCTTCCGTTTTTAAAACCTCTTCTTTTATTTTAGTTTTTTTCTTCCTTTGATTTTAAGCCCAACTCCATTTTTGTTCATGTTTTCTTCATCAAAAGAACTAATCTGGCCTGGAAAAAAAATGGGATTTTTAAGTATTTTACTGGGAATTTTTGGTTTTGGGATTGGAACTTCTATTGGAATCTTGATTGGATTCTTTCTATTCATTCTTTTTCCTAAAGATTACTATCATGCAAAGCCTACCTTTTTAATTCCTTCTCTTTTTATCTGAGTACGGTGTTTATTTGAGGTGCTGGGTAAGGTTTTAGTTTCTTTTGATTGATATTTATTTTGTGCTCATTAAGTTCTTTGCGAATGAGGTGAGGTTAATGTGAATCTGTGTGTTTTGGTGCAATTAGGAGAAGATCGTGAGTCAGTAGATTCTCTGGCAAACTAAATTCCCTTTTTAAGTTGTTGTTTTGTTCAAGAGATCTGGAATTGCGAGTGTTGAGTGGCATCAAATATTAATAAGGTGTGTAATAGAAAATTCGAAAAAATAGCAAACGGTGAAAAACTGAAATACATTCTATTGACGTCACACAATCATTTGCTAGACTCCGTGTGTCACATGAGCTGGGTTAACTAGGTTGTGTGGGCCACACAAGCTAGGCAGTTGGGTTGTGTGGGCCTATCTTCTAAAATTTTCCATCTAGGTCTTTTTGATTCGTAATACAAAATTAGACTCTCTGTAAGGTCCATACTACATAAATAAGGCATGAAAACATTATATTTATTAATATGTTACCATAGGTGATATAATTAAGGTATGTGAATTAAGTACGCATGAATTAACTACCATTAATTTTGATGGCATGTTTTTGTTTCACTATGCTTATTTATAAGCATATGATGTCTAAATATGTTAATCTATATTTCTCTGAATCTGCTTTATAACTATGCATGTGACATTATGGCGAAATTAATTTGCTTCTGTTGGGTTTGTGATATATTTGTCTACAAAGCATGTAATTGCGTGCTTACTGATTTCTGTTAAATATATGAATGCATGTTCAACATGCTTATCATTCTGTTTCTGTATTTACATGCCATGTCACATTGCATAGGGTTGGGATAATATGGAAATGAGGAAATTCTAGCAGTTTAATGATTTGCACCATATTGTGGTTTATCCACATTTCTGTCTGGCAACTTGGCTGCAATATAGTGGCTTAACTATATATATTTGATTTGGTAGTTTAATGATCTGCACCATATGGTGGTTTACTCATATTTCTATCCGGCAGCCTTGATGCGTCGTTGAGAGCACCAAAAATATCATATCCCTATAAAATAATAAAAATAATAGTATAAGGGAAGTAGGGTCAAATCCTCAGGGACTGGATTTGTAAAAATTCCTGTTCCTTGAGATCCGGGACAGAGTCGTGCTCAAAAAAACCTGCAAACCTGGAAAAAAATAAAAAAATAGAATTAAAAAATTGTAGATATAAACAGAGTTGAGAAAAGAGAGTTTTTTGTGGTGAGATTCTATCCTCCGATTGTCTCGATCCTCCTTGGGTTCAATCCTAGGCTTTTAGGTGATCCTTCTTGAACAGAATAAGCCAGTTGTAGTGGAAGAGGATGCCTACGACCACCAGCTCCACTTAGATTTTAGACTTACAATTTAGAGGAACATGACTCTAGCCAACCGTCGCTTTTGTGGGACCGTCTTACACTAGATCATCACTTCTCAATGGCAAATGCCACGCCATTTTATCTATTGGGCTCGACAACCACTAATGCAATAAGCTAACGAACCTACTGTGCAACTTTCCCAAAACATATAAAGCGGTTGTCCTTTGCACAAGTTGAAAAAATCACCTTTGAAGGGACATAGACGGAAGCGTCAGCTCCATAATGCGGAGAAACGATGAATACTCATTGAGAATGCTAAGCGCGAATTCTAAGCCTCATGAACCCTTTTTGGGGAATTTCGACAACATTTGGCTAGATAAATTTAGTGGCTCATGCTTTTTGGAAAAAAAATAAACGTAATGAAAATGGGTTTTTTATTGAATAATATGAAAGGAACAAAGGCTAAGCTTTTTGGGAGAGGAAGTGTTTATAGAAAAGATGAGTTAGATTTGTGTCACTCCATCCCCTATTTATAGTATTAGGATACCTAGTCTATTCCTAATTAAATTTTAAAAGATAAATAAAGATAAAAGCTAAAATTAAATCTAAATAATAATATTTGACAATATCCTAATATAATTAAAATTTAAATAGAGTCTTGTGTTTATAAAATCTCTTCTTTGCACTTTTGCCCCCAAGTTTTCCATATTTTGCATTTTCGACACCACTTCTTCCCTATCTTGCATGCTGGCTCATTTTATCTTTAAATTAACGCTTTTTGCCCCTAAATTTCTTTTTGCTTTTAATTTAGTCCTTACAAGATAAAAAACCATAAATAACTCAAATTAGTAGGATCATACTCAAAATAAATATGTAATTAATACATAAAAATATGTCATTTTAAAGTATTATCAGCCTTGCTGCAATATAGTGGCTTGACCATATATGTTTGATATAGTAGTTTTAACTGCATTATCTGGTGGCATTGACCACAATTATTCTGTTGGTGAGATTAGATAGATGAGTTTTGAGAAACTCTATTTTGGTGTGTAACCGAGTTGGGTAAGAGGTTTTCTGAAAAGTACTACATTGGCATAAACATGCATTCTTAGTTTTTCTCAATTGATCGATATGAGATTCTTTACGATGCTATGATTTGATTTTTGTGTTATTTGTGTTCACTATTTGAGTTTGTTACATATTGAGCTTTATAGCTCTTTATAGCTCACCCATTTGTTTTATCTTTGACTTTTCAGATTATCTTTGAGTTTAGGGTCAGAAAGCGTGTGGGAGCTCAAATTGTTTCTCGGTTAATTTAAATTAATGGTTTACATTTTCATTTTTCTGGATTTTTGGATTGTAAATCTGTTTTTTATGGGCTTTTTTTTGGTCTATTTATCAGATTTTGATATTTTCAACATTAAAGCTACAAAATCATTTGAATCGTCAAACTAAAATTTGGTTTTAAAAACTATAACTATGAAAATTTTTTCCACTGCAAAATTAAGCAATCACTTAAATGTTTTTCTGTAAATGAACAAATAGCTTTAACGAATGTTGCCTTAAAACGGGAAACGATTTGCCAAAATTAATACTTTCAAGACACACGATTTCGAATCAAATTCTGGGTTTAAAACAAGTATTTCTAAACATAAGTTTTTTTTTTTAAACAAGTTAATGTAATTCCTTAAAATCCAGTTATGATGTCTAAGTTGGGTTTGGGGTGTTACATCCAGTTTCTAGTTCAATAACCCTCGATTTACTAACCCAATTCTACTAAACCGATTTTTGGGATATGACATTTATATTCTATGAATATGAATTTCAATTGCATACTTTGTCTTATAGTCTTACATTCATGGATGTCCCCCTATATTTGCACAAAATGTGAACGTTTTAATTCAAGGAGCAACTCCTATTATGAAAACAGATGATAATTTTGTATTTGCTACAATGGATTGGTGGCCTATTGAAAAATGCGACTGTAACCAATGTCATCAGGGAAAGGTTGGATTATTGGATTTGGTAAATAATTTCTTTTACATTAAATTTCATAAAAGCATTTTATTTTACAAATATAAAAATTGAGTTTCGTTGGACATTATGTTATTTGTAGGATTTGAAAAAGAAGACTTCAATAAATGCAATAAAATATGAGTATTTAATGATATCCTCATGGATTTTTTGATTATTTTTGTTCTATAAAGAATATCGTATTTTGAGAATAGAAAATGTTATTACAAAAGCTAGGATAAGAGGCTCAAATAGAAAGCCACCTTAAATCTGGTTGTATGAACTAGTTAGACTAAGCATAGTTCAAACATGTTGTGAAGGGCTTTAGACTAATTGTGGTGAATTTTTTTCAACATTAAACTCTTTAAGAAACAAAGTTGGTGATCTATTATAAGACCAAGTGGTATATAAAGTAAGAAGGGTTAAGAATTGCCTCTGTTTCAAGAAAAGTGCTAAGATTTCTTTTGGGTTCTCCAAAGGGTGCCTTTCCTTAGAAAATGGGACCAACTCAATAACTTTTTCCATCAAACTAGGTGAATGTACACCCCTCGCTAGGCCCGATCATCGGGTCTGAGTTACAAGATACCACAACTGTTGTCGAAGCAACTACCGTCAAATAATCAGAAAATAAATCATTCAAACATAAAATCATAACATACATTCACATCATGATGTACAATCTTTTCTGAGATTTACACGAGCTTACTAAAACTCATTTGCTAAATCGATTTTAACAAAGGACCAAATTGCAATTCTTTCAAAGTTTTCAGATTAGGTATCAATACCTCATCTAGGTACTGATACCATTCTAAGCTTCGATGTTTCAGAAAAATTGATTTAAAACCAAATGTATCGATACTAGAATTAAAGTATCGATACTTCCTTTAAGGTATTGATACCTTACCTTCGTATCAATACCATCTTAACATTTGATGTTTGAAAATTTTGAAGAAAATCACTAAGTATCATTACACTTACTTAAAGGTACCGATACTTTTGAGCCAAAAATGGTCAAAATTCACACTTTAATACCTTTTTCATGCTAAACCAACTTTATTACTCAAATGGTGCTTAAAAGAAGATTCAAACCAGCATAAAGCCAACCAAAATACA
Organism: Gossypium stocksii; assembly: GCA_020496765.1. Classification (NCBI taxonomy): domain Eukaryota; kingdom Viridiplantae; phylum Streptophyta; class Magnoliopsida; order Malvales; family Malvaceae; genus Gossypium; species Gossypium stocksii. The sequence goes on along the minus strand of CM035628.1, from coordinate 34,537,887 downwards.
TACCAAAACAACCAGTTTACCATTTCCAAAATCAACCAAACCATTTCACTTCCAATTTTTCATTCAAATGTTTCATCTAAAGCTTAACATAATTCCAAGCATACACACATATATAATATGAACATTAACTTTCTCAAAAACAACCATTAACCAAGTTTCAAACCAACTATTATTTTCAAGTAAACTCATATAAAACACCTATGTACATGCCATATAACCGGACTTTAGAACATTCAAAAGATTACCAAATTAACAATAAGATAGTGTGAGCTTCTCGACGATTCGCTTGACATGTTTTGCAAGTTAGCAATCTGGTAGAAAAGGGAAAATAACAGGGTAAACATTGAATGCTTAGTAAGTTCATAGATATTTAAACGATAAATTTACCTCAAATTACAGTTAATTATATCAAACTAACTAACTTGATAAGGTTTGCCTAACATAGAAAAACACAACAATAAGATGAGTTTTTCTTATAACCAAGTAATATAGCAATTCAACATTTAACGTACTATTCAATTTATTACTATACACATAGATTCCATAATTCAATACCATTTGTACAATCTATTCACCATATAATCATTTGAACATGTGGCTCGTAATATTTCATTGGCATCTCTCTTTTTCATTAATCCATTACTCCAATGAAGTGTAATAAATATATTCGAATACACGAGTAACTACATTACACCAGACTGCTCGTCAGAGCAATAACTACACCATACCAGGACACCAAAGTGTAAAGCTCGTAGGCAACATATAATCATATAATGATACGTCCCTCCTGTTGGAAAAAACGAGTTTAGAAAATGCAGCGGAAAATAAATTTAGGAAAAAACTAGAGTTTTAAAAAATTTTCCAAAACGAGATCTTGGTTGTGATATCTAAAGTAATAAACACTTAATCAAAATTGTACATTTTTGATGCGTCTAGGATGAGCGCTTCGACAGAGTAGTCTTCTCCGTTATTCTCAAGCTTACGACTACCGAGTGTGGGCTCGCTTCGAATTCACAAAAATTACCAATGGAGTAATTTTACAATTTCTCTAAACTTTTGACTCAAGTTGTAAATAAAAGAAAAATATCTCTTGAAATTTTCTAAAATAATCTTTTTAGAGAATTTTCTCTCTACAACTTTCTCTTGAATTCAAGTGCGTGTAAATAATGACCCAATGCTCTCTTTATATAGGGAGAATTTAGAGATTTCAACTATGATTAAACTTAATCACTTTAATATTAAATTAATATAACATTTATCAAGATAAATATTACATTAAATTAAATATTAAATCTTATTAAAATAATAAAATATTTATCTATAAGATAAATATTAAATTTAATATTAAGATAATCACTTTAATATTAAATTAATAAAATACTATTAAGATAAGTATTAAATTAAATTTAATATTAAACTATTAAACTATTATTATTTTTAGAATAATTAATTTGAAATCAAATTCTCTGGTAGAATTCCAGTAAGAATGTAACTCTTCCATTGCTCAACCTTCGATGACCAACCGCCATCAGCCACCGGGAAGCCGCCGTTGCAGCCACTAACACCATCGTGTCCGGTGATGCAGGTGCGACACCCTTACGGCACCCCGAGCCAGTTCGGTTGCTGCTAGTTTGGTCTGGGTCAATGACGACCCGACCGGTGCGGTCTAGCCATCGGTTGGACAGTTAGTCCGGTTTCACATACCAAGCCCAGTTCGATAAGTTATTAGGTCTTGGTCTCAATTTTGGGCTCTATGGCACAATTCACGATCTCAGGTCCCATTTTCAAGTTTAATTACCTATTGGGTCAATTGTTTGACTTGAAAATTAACTTCCAAAAATATCATATTAATTTTAATTAATTTGATTAATTTAATTTTACTTGATCAAAATTATTTTTTTCAAAAATCACTTAGATTTTCTAAATTAATTTTTCAAGAAAATCCTTTAATCAAATTCTATAGTTGAACAATTCTTACAACCACCTAATTTAATTCCACATTGAATAAATTGACTCAATTAAATTATTTCCACACTCGTAAAATTTTCTTTTGATTCAAATGCAGTCCGATCAAACTTTTGTTGAGCTAGCGGAGGGACCAATCAGATATATACAATTGGGCTCTAGCTATTGCAATTATGTTTAGAAGCATCGTTTCGATAATTCGCAATTACTTAATCATGGAGTCAGTCCACAAGAAGTACCATGATCGAAAACTCCTCATTGTATACTATTTACAAAAGCAATTCATCCAATTGCCTTGTCCAATGACTTCGTCATGTATGTGTTACCCTCATATGATATCCTTGATTTATTTAAGTTAAAACCATTCACTCAATACAATCCTATTTTATCTCATTGTCACCATTGTGTCTTCTTAATGATTAATATTATCACTGTCAACAAATGACTGTGATAAATTGCTCGTTTGAGAACTAGCAACTTGTGGCCACGTTCCATATTTATCAATCTACACAATGCCAATGAGAGGATATCATTAACTCTTTAATTGAGCTATGAATTCCACTATTGCTAGTAAAGCCATGCAATATGTACCCAACATACCAACTATAGGCTCAATCATCTTTAGAGCATATCCCTCCACTTATATCAAAATACATGAGTTGCATATGCATGAACAGTGACTAACTCAAGATTTAGGTAGATCACACTATGAACATCACAAGTGAATTAATTCACAAACGGATTCAGACTTAATTCATCTTAGGTCCAGTCCAATGTATCATTCTACCAATAAATACATCTATGTCTCTATTGTGGAGTCAACTGCTCCGATAGTCAAGACTAGCCATCTCCCTAATTGGAATTTTAAACGACATAATAATCCTTCTCAGTATTTGAATCGAATGCTCACTTTGATTCTTTTACAAGATAATGGACTCATTTAGATTATCTACTAAAGTAAGTCATCTTTCTCGCAATGTAAAAGTTCTTTACAATGCCACTTATCTTCAGTTTGAACTTTAGACAATTAATGAGCTAATATTTGCTTGTCACAATTTCGCTATTCATGCAAAATAAAAAAGACATAAATACAAAAGACATAATAATGAAATGTGAAATTAACTTTATTTATTTATTCATTATTCAAATAAATAGAAAACAATTATATGTTTACTATAATATGGGCACATTTCTCAACACCTCTACCATACCAAAGTCTCCATAGGGACATATAACTTGATAATCTGCAACAAATGCTGGATTCCGATATAATCAGTAATAACTTCGTACCATCATATATCTCGTACAACGCGCAAATAACTCTATTGACATGTCAATTGTATCATATCCTTTAATACATTCACTCAGGCACATTTAACACATATAACAATCATTTCATATATAGAATAACATAATTCGTCTCAATTCCAAGCCAATTTCACAATTTCAGCAAGTTATACTATTTTCAATTTAGTCCTCTATCTCGATAATCAATCAAGTTCATATTAATATGATGCGACCAATCATAATCAACTATCAATTCATTAAATGCCTCAAATTGAAAATCATAATATTGACTTTATCATTCAATTTATCATTTCTTTACAAATTAGTTCATTTCTCACCTTTTGTACCAAATCGTAAACAATTCAAATTACATTCGAACATACACAATACAAAATTCAAGTATATATAATAATTAAATATAACTCTACCATATGAAATTATTAAAAAAAAGCAAAAACAACCGAATCTTCAAGGACTAATAAGAAATTTTACCTTTTTCCCAATTATCCTCTATTTTGTTCAATTCCCGATCTATACAATAATTTGATTCGGTTTATCAATTCTTATTACTTTATAACATCATGTTATAAGCATAAGTCATTTCAATTTTGCTTTTCAAATGTTCCTTCAAATTTTTTTTTCAGTCAATTTAGTCCCTAAAACCAAAATTGTCATAACTTTCAAATTTGAGCTTCGATTTCAAAATCTATCTCAATTACATCCTTCTAAGACCCTCTATTGTCCATAATTACAAAAATTTCATACCAATTTCTAATTATTTACATTTTAGTCCCTATGTTCAAAAATAACAATTTTCACTTTACAAATTAGTTCTTTTTAATATGTAAGCTTAAAATATTACCATTTAACACCAATTTCATCAAAAAATCATCAAGATAACCTTTATAAATTTTAACAATTTTTTAAATTGGTACACAAGTTAACTAAATCAAGCTCTCGAAATCTCAAAAATATAAAAGTTACAAGAAAAAGAATTGAATACTTACCAACAATGAAGGAAAAAAAAAGTTGAAAAAGCATAAAACACTTATTTCCTTTCTTGCTTCGTGAAAGTGAAGAAGATGAGCAAAATGTGCTGTTTTTCTTTTTCTTTTATTATTTATACTTAGATTATTATATAATAAATCATAATTAACTTATTTAATCTTTTAGACTTGATTAATCAATTTGGTGGGTTACAACTAGTGCCCACCACCGTTTGACAATAACATAGTGGTTCAATTGCTCAATTGGTCCTTCGAGAAATTAAAAACCATAGCAATTAATTTTTACCACTTTTACAATTTAATCCTTATACCTTAATTAACTATCTATTTAATAAAATTAAGGAATCAAACTTTAATTAATCTTTATACTAATCTCGTAAATATTACTAGAATATTAAAAGTGGAGTTTTGAAACTATATTTTTTGACACCATGACTTTCGGATCATTACAATGAGTATTTCTATTTACTCTTTTAAATACGGTATCCTTCAGCATTCTTTTGGTTCCAAATCATTAACTTTGATCTCTATTAATATCGACTTTTGAAGTGCATAAAAGTTGCATTCGAGCTAAATGCTGTTATTAGAAGAAAAGAGTCAAAGAATAATAAGGGTCTTTGGATCAGTAATTGGCAATGACTAAATGCACGAGGCTTTATGGACTACACTATTTCCAAAGGATACAAAATTGATTCATATGACTTTGGTAACTGAACTTATTTTCTTAAGGTTTATATAAATTGACTTTATTAATTATCTTGATTCAAGTTTTTATCAATATGCTTATCAGGAAATGGACTCTACGGTGTTAAGATAAGTGCAAAGGTTAAGGCTAAACAATATGGAAAAGATGTTATAATACTTAAGAATCTAGTAAAAGAGTTGTACCCAGAACCTAAAACTCAACCAGAGATTTTAAGCCCCGGTGGTTTTTATAATAAGAAATTGTTTAATACCTTCCTCGAAGTTTCAAAACTAGGAGTTGATGGAACCACACAGCATATCTACAATCTCGGACCTTGTATCTTTATATGCCTAGATTCAATGTTTATCTATAGTCTTTTATGTGCTCACTTATTAGTAGTATAGGTTCATTCTTTATTCGATTTATGCGAATGCAGGTGATGATCCAAACTTGATTACAAAGATTCAAGAACCATTTTACTTGAATCAAGCTACTCAAACCTATAAAGATGTTTCAGACGCTCTGAACAAGTGTAAACCATGTTCAGAGCTTGGGTTTCTGAATCGGGTGGAGCATTTCATGGTGGTGGGAAAGACGTGTCTCCCACCCCTGCTGATGGCTTTGGCCGGTGTTCTTTTCTTTCATTTCCCTTAGCCATAAATTTTAAGGATGAAGAGTAAAAGTTTGTGATTGAACTTTTCACTCTGAACAGGTATTTCGACCAACTAGGGATGGCATCAGCCTACAATCACAAGGTTTTTTGTAGGCAAGCTCTCAATGGGGCAATTATGCTCTCCTTGATATTTCAACTTCTATTCCCAATCCAGATTATTACGGGTTGTTATCTAAACAATAATATACTTCTTTTTCTTCCTCCTGTTTTTCCACAGCTATTAACATTTCATCTGCTTAGTTTGGCATTTTGCAGTGCACTTCTGTGGCACCGAATTATGGGAAGTATTGTACTTGCTGTAATTCAATTATTGACATTTTTTGAGAACTTAGACAAAATAATAAAATGAGATTTTAAATTTTTTAAAAATTGGAGAAATTTTTTTTTAAATCTCTTAAAAGTTGGTAAAAAAAATTTTGGGTCCTTAAAAGAAAAACAAAATTTTGGGCCCTTTAAAAGTTGGTAAAAAAAGATTTTGATATTTAAAAGTTAAAATTTTTTTGACCCCTTAAAAACTAAAAAACAATATTTTGGACCCCTTTTAACTTTGGGTCTTAGACAGCCACACCTCCAGACAACCCACAGGGCAGAGCTTGCTCAAGATGCTAACCTAAACTTACGCGTATATGCTCATTGTACAAAAATAAAGGTAAGCTAACTCTGATAAAGTAATATTTCCCGATTCTACATGTTTACATTCTTCATACTAAACTAGTTTGGATCATCTTTACTTTTTTGTTAGTAGCCTGAAATTTCTCTTCTTTTTATCAACTTATTAAAAGATTGTTCGTTTAATGTAACTCTTTCAAATTATGAAAGTAAAAATACTATTAAGCTTAATCTAAAATTCACATACATTGTGAATCTTGTCAAAGTTTAGAGGTTACCTAAGTAAAAAAGAGTATGATTCGAATACTTTAAATGAAAATATACAAGGTGATATCATGTTGCTGAATGATGTTCCGTTGGTGTCCAACTATGGATCCAAAGTTTGGAAATGCCTCTACACTCATTTAAATATTAGCTCATTCTATAGTATATGTAACTATAAGAGATGCTTAAAAATGTATATGTATCTATAAAGTGTTTTAAACTTTGTTGAAGCTTGGTTAAAGTTGATCATTTATTTTGCATGTTTTCGATTTTTTTTTGCTTAATCCTTTTCTTAATTAAGGAGTTTATCTTACATATTTTGTTAATAGGTGATAAAAGAATTATGGATTGAATCATGACTATTTTGCTAGAAAATCATTTTTGTTACGAAACCATATGATTCCAAAATGAATCACCAACAATTTTCTGTTTTATCTTACATATTTTTGCGTTGTTTGTATTTTAAGGTTAAAATTTAAACTTACTGTAGGGAAGACAAAACAACAATGTTTTAAAATTAATGTTTTAAAAAATTTAAAGAGTAAATATGTTCAAAATATAAATTAAACCTTAACCAATTTAACTGTTATCATCGAACTCAAAATTAAAATTTCAAAATCCATATGAAAAATGGGAAAAAGGAAAAGCTTAATATGGGCCTTCAACTGCGCATTCCTTGGCCCAATGTAAACATTCTCTTAAAAAAAAAAAAAAAGCGACGTTTACCGTGTTATTTTCTAGCCTTTTTTTTTTTTTTGACTAATATTTTCTAGTTGTTTTTTATATTATAATAACCAGAAAGAAAATGGACGGAAACAGAAAAGAAGGCGGAGGAAGGCGAATGCATACATAGTTGTTTGTTGCCTCAGATCAGATCGATAAGCAAGCCCCAGATTTTGTCTTTCTTTGCAGATTTCATTGCCGGTTATCTTCCTTTCTCATTGGTCCGTTTCTCAGTTCTTTCTTCAATCTTTTTCTTCGCTTCTTGTTGCCCAATTTTGCATTCTATTTCAATTTCCATTTTTATTTATATTTCAATCTTGTTGCTCAGTCTTGCAATAAAAAATGAAATTATAATTCTTGGTTTCCTAAATTACTGTATGACCGTCATAATTAGATTTCTTGGATTAATGCTGCTTTACTAATAATATTAATTACTAGACAATCGTTAGGTTTTGGTGATGATTATTATTTACCAAGAAAGAAAAAAGAAACTGTAAATTATAGTTTCTGAATATCTGCATTCTTGATTTGTTTTACAGCTAGCTAAGTTCGTCAGCATTCGTTCACTTACATGGTTCTTGGTGGCATCAAGATTTGCAAGACCGCTGTCTGTATGTGCTGCTAAACTAATGCAACCAATACCAGAACAGTAGATCACCCTTTTCTTTTAATCATTTTGCTTTCACTTACACATGACTTCAACCACGCTCTCCACATCTTCACCTCTCCTTCCAAGGCCGTCCATCGAACCTACTCAACCCCCCGTTTCCAATGACCCGCCATCCTTTACCCCCACCCATGATGCCTCTGATATCAACCAAATAGAGTTACTCTCCGTGTCTTGGAACCAGGATTATGGCTGCTTTGCTGCTGGCACCTCCCAAGATTTCCGCATTTATAATTGCCAACCCTTCAAGGAAACCTTCAGGCGCAATCTCAAAACTGGGGGTTTCAAAATTGTTGAAATGCTTTTCCGCTGCAACATCTTGGCACTTGTCGGTGGGGAATCCAATTCCCACTATCCTCCAAACAAAGTTATAATATGGGATGATCATCAAAGTCGTTGCATTGGTGAATTTGCATTTAGGTCTGATGTTCGAGCTGTCAAATTAAGACGAGATCGCATTGTTGTGGTTCTGGAGCACAAGATATATGTCTATGGTTTTATGGATCTTAAGCTTCTTCATCAAATTGAGACTTTGGCCAATCCTAGGGGACTCTGTTGCCTTTCTCACCATTCTAATACATCTGTATTGGCTTGTCCTGGTCTTTATAGAGGCCTGATTCGAGTTGAACACTTTGGCCTTAATATCATGAAACTAATTAATGCTCATGATTCTCATATTGCCTGCTTGACCTTGACACTCGATGGCCTACTTCTTGCAACTGCTAGTACCAAGGGCACCTTGATAAGAATATTCAACACCATGGATGGAACTCGCTTACAAGAGGTACACTACTGGACCACGGTTTCTTCTCCTAAACTTATACTCGTTTTATTTGAGGATATGTTCATCAATAATCATATGCTTTCATCTATATGTACTAAGTAATGTTGATTCAAGGGAAAACATTGCTAACTCAAGCTTTGCCCCTAAACCTGGCCTGACCAGTGTAACAGTGATCTTAAATGTTAGCAGGAGGTGTAATACTACTTATATCAGCAATTAGCATGCTGGACACTGCAGCATTATGCTCATCTCCACTCACTTTCTCTGTAATTTAGGTACTCATCATAGTTACTGTCCATGTAGGTGCGAAGAGGAGTGGACAGAGCAGATATCTATAGCATTGCCCTCTCACCAAATTTCCAATGGTTGGCTGTTTCGAGTGATAAGGGCACTGTTCATATATTTCACCTTCGAGTTAGAGTTTTTGGGGGCCATTCATCTTCTCAACAATCTTCTGTCCATGGTCCAGCATTATTACATCAGAATTCTTCAACCTCACTTGATGCACTTATCCCTCCAAGCAGTGGTGCCAACCCTAGTTCATCCTTGTCTTTTATGAGAGGTAATAAATACAATTAGCCTTTGTAGTTATTTTGTTACTTTGTTAAAACAGAATTGCATGTTACTCATTTCTTGAAATTTCCAATAAAAAGCCAATTTTGTATGTTACAAACAATTTGAGTCAACAAATCACCAGGTACGGAAAACTTTATAGAACATCTGATGTATAATAATGAGGATGGATGAGAATTTAGTTGGTTGCTGTTTTATTAATTAAAAACCAAGTATTTGCTTCTCTAAACATACGAACTTTTTGACAATTTTCCAGGGGTTTTACCAAAATATTTTAGTTCAGAATGGTCATTTGCTCGGTTTCACCTACCTGAAGATACCCAATTCATTGCAGCATTTGGATCTCAAAACACTGTTGTTGTGGTTGGCATGAACGGGAGGTAATTGCTTCTCCTTATTCTCTCGAACATCATTCAAAATATTATTTGATCCTTATAGACGCATTGTGCTTGATGTCCTATTGAAATTATGCAACTAGTACAATGAATTTTCTAGGTTAGTAGTTGGTTTAACTAATTGTTATGGACCTTGGATATGTTTACCCTCCTCTTATTACACCTTTCTTTCTTGTATCTTATGCAGAACTGTATATTTGCATAATTGTGTTCCTACTCGAATTTTTAAACTTTCTATATTCGTTCTCTCATCAAACAATTCTCCTACTTCTCTGACCTGATAAGAGGAAGATGTGCAATAATCCATTTCCATGGAGTTTATTTTTCTCATTTCTTGTCATCTTCTAACGTACACTGCTTTGTTGAAGTTCTTTTACATCTTTTTATGATGTATGACATCTAATTTCTTATAAACTGTGATGTGAGGCTATTAAAATGCTATATATGTCATGTTTAGCTTGGATAATTACATACAAGTACTTTAGCAACTCGGTTTTGTGTTTCTTTGAGTACCAACCTGAACTTCACAATCAGAAGATATATCTCCTTTTACTCCCCCCCCCCTTCCGCCTTTCTTTCTTTAGTCAGTTTTTTTTTTTTTAATTTCTCTGTCTTACACCTTTTCTTATTATCAGTTTCTACAGGTGCAGTTTTGATCCCGTTCATGGGGGAGAGATGTTGCAGCAGGAATATGTCCGGTTTCTGAAAACCAAAACTTGAATACTGACAGATGCTTCTGATCTTGTAAACATGGACCCTACATCTATCACATGTACATATCTTGAAATCTTTTCCTGAAACGATGCATCTTACTATATAGTGTGCAAGAAATTGCTGTTCCAGGTACTTGTATATGGGTAAATAAATTGCTGGTAACGGCAATATTGCACTGAACTAATTGGCTCAGTTTCAGTGACATTTTTCCTGGTACATTCATTATTCTTGCTGGTGAACTATGGAGCTTGCAGTGAATGTTTCTTCCTGACAATTCCAGTGTCCCGGCTGCATAAAATCATTGGTTTTTTTTTTTTTTAATATTCCATGCTTAATTGCATAAGTTCGGAGAGGGTCCCTGTATTTGGATTGCTCTTCCCTGGATGTTTTGAAATTCCATACATTATAGGTCACCCGTTGGCAAACTCTAGGTGGTAGCAACATCAAGCTTCAATAGTGGAAGCTCTTTTAGGCAAAGTTTATGAAATATTCAATAGTGGATTGCTTATGGTAAGATTACTCATCTAAGTTCAAAGGTTCACTCAGAATTTGAAAGTTTAGATAAAAATATTTATTAAGTCTATTTAAATTTAAAGCTCACGGCTAACATGTTTTTGTAAATTTATAATATTTTATATAAATGTTTAAAACATATTAAATTAAAAATAATACAACTATATACTTTTTTAAATAATATGGATAGATCTAAAATGAACTTGGATTAGTTATTCCCAAAATATGAGTGGATTTAAATAAAATTTTAAATCCATATTTTGAGTTATGTATTACTATCATACCCATGAACACCTCTAGTGTAATCCAGCACATTACAAATACTCCAGCATATTACAAATAATAAAAACGCAATGCAAGTACAAAACTGAAGGTAAACAAAGTGCATCCATTGACACCCTCATTATTTTCCATATTTTCAATACCTTACATGACAATTATCTGCATCCTGGAAGTAAACAAAGAAGTGTCATCCATTGACACCCTCATTATTTTCCATATTATATTATTTCTAGATTCGGCGCTTGAGCAAGGAATGCCTATCTCCTGCCCCAGTTAAATCCTAATCGCTTAAAGCTTAGACCTTCCCATATCGTCAAATACAATCATCACTTTCCCTATGGCTTTTCTATCTCTCAGTGCAGAGAATGCAAGGTTGGCCTGCCAATGACAAACAATCAACCGAGCTCAGATATACTGTAATCCAAAAGAACCAAAAGTAAGTAGAATGTAGAAACTACTTTCACAAGGCTACAACAGTAGAATTTTCACATTATCTCCTACACGAGAAGGAATATATAAAATCAATTTGCACCCATCATAGGATCATGTATGATAATGACAGAATACAGACTCTCATCCTGAAATGGGTATTATATAAGGACTAGCTGTTTTCCTGAAAAGGCAATATCATAAGTAAAATAGAAACAGGCTGATAATAAACACAAGATTTATGATAGTACTGGGAAATCAGGACTGGAAACAACTTCTTCCACTAGTTCCAAAATGAGCAATGCAGATGAATAGTACTTCCTCTCTTGGGTCAAGATGCAAATCTAATGTGATGAATAGGATCTGGCTGGGCCCAAGGCAACAGTCACCCTGCTGCAACTCTAAACATGGGCTAACCTGGCTTTCAACAGAGTCACTCTGCTTGTGTTAAGAGATTTGAGGTTTAAGACATGAATTTTCAAACACTTCCTCTATATCTTTCACCTATAGTTTTCCTTGATAAATTAGAGCTTCATAAAATAAAAGAACAAAGGAGGAAAATGGAATACTGGTAGTAGCTCCAGACCTCTGATATGCTGTAAGTATGAGAAATGTGAATGGTAATCAATCCCTTTTCCATCCAGGAGAGTAACTCCTGGATGGAATCCTCGAGCACAGCTGGTCGATGTATTGAGTAGCTACCCCAGTAGAGTCCATGCACAGTCCAGTTCTGCATAAGATATACTCGTGAGAAGGCTACTCAATACAAACAACTAATAACAAGTGACTAATAATTACTAACTAGTTTAACCTGACTTTAACTAGTGAGCTTCATTAGATTAGCTTAAGCACCGATACCTGCTGCATAAGAACTATATTTAATTCTTTAACATACAAATCTTTGATTTGCCTATCATAAATCTTTTCAGAAAGTTGACGTTATTAGGTAAATCAAAGATTTACCTAAAAAGCAAACACTGTCGAAATGATATTGGTAAAGATGACCATATCAGGCCTGAGGAAAGAATATCACAAAATCACACAGTATTATTAGGAACGGTGACATGAGGTACATATAAGCAGGTCAATCTTCCTTGGTACTTGGTTAGTATTAATCACAATCAAGAGTCCAACAGGGAGCGGAAAGCTAACTAAAGCAGGCATTTAGAAGGAAAGAGAAAAAGGTGAAGTACCTTAACAAGAGTGATATTAGCTGGGATGACAGGGATTTCACCACTGGCAAAACCAATGACAAGAATTTGAGCACCCCAATTCAAGAGCTTCATACTTTCTTTAGTAAGCTTGCCACCAACAGGATCATAAAGAACATCAACCCCTTTTAATTTCCTTGACTTGAGGAACCCCTTTACACTTGCAGTTAGATTTTGATTAGTCAAGTCCACCACATGATCAGCACCCAAGGCCTTCAAAAATTGCACCTTTTCAGCTCCCCTGGGATTTGTTGATATCAATACTTTTGAGTCTTGAAGTGAACAAAAAAACACAATGCTATGGCTAAGAGAAAGAAGAAGCACCTGGCAGCAGCAATGACAACTGCACCGCAAACCTTGCCAATTTGAACAGCAGAAAAACCAACGCCTCCAGCGGCACCAAGAACTAGCAATACCTGTATGTAATAATTATTAATTATCTCCATTACAATTACTATTGCCAGAATTAATTAGTAATAATAAATGAAGAAATAAGAGGGACAAAGTGCCTGAGAAGAGGACAAGCTAGCTCTGTGAACAAGAGCTACGTGCGAGGTCCCAAAGGCGACAGGGAGTGCAGCAGCTGCCACCAGATCACACCCTTTGGGCAACCCAAACCTAGTGAATCAGAAACATCAATTAATTCATTAAGCCTTGCTTGAGAATCAGTACTTTTGAATTGAATTGAATAAAATTAGATTAAGCAGGGGACGGACAGGAGGGATTGGTCTTGGACGATGAAGGAGGCAAAGGAGCCTAGGGCGGCGAAGGAGCAGACGTGGTCGCCCACCTTGAACTTGGTGACGGCGGGGCCGACGGCGTCAACAGTGCCAGCAAAATCGGAGCCAGGAATGAAAGGGAGTGGAGGCTTCTCTTGGTACTTGCCCAAAATCTGAAGGTAATTGGCATAGTTCAAGCTGGTGGCTTTCACTTTGACTCTCACAGCAGTTGGAGAGTTCAATTGTGGGATGGGATAGTTTCTGATGACCTCAATAGTCGACGAAGACGGTTCCGATTCATTTCCGACTGAGGCTGATGCTGGATCACCCAATTTCTTACACAATAAAGCTTCCATGTTTCTTTCTTTTATTTTGTTTCCTTTTTCTGTTATATATATATATACACCTATACCTATCTTTGCGTGAAGTAGTATCTATTTTTTTTCATTTTTTAATTATTCATTAAATTTATTTTTAATAAAATTATATTATAAATGTATCATCAGATTTTTAATAGAAAACTCTTATCAAAATAAAAATAATATCTATTTATTAAGATTAATAGAAATAAATGCAATATTACAAAAAAAATTGTCGATTATATCATCAATTAAGATAAATAATATTATAAATAAACTTTTTTATAATAATAATATGATGATATATTAGTTCATGATATGTAATATTACAAATAATTTATTTTTATAATAATATTGATGATTTAATCTAATGGTGATTTATTACAAAATTAAAATATTTCAACTGATAATATATTATAAAAAATATATAATATATTTATATTTTCTTATTATAGTATTTTATTTATGATAATATATTAATTCATGCACGGATTTATTAGTTATTTTAATGTATTTTTATTAATATTATAATAAAGATAAATAATAATATTTTAATTAATAATATTGTCACGTCCTAAAATATAATGATTAATTGAAATAATTAATTAAGTAATGATTCAATCACCCTAGACGTTTTAGGTTTTATCCACTCCTCTCCCCTTTCTTATCTTTTTATTTTCAACAACTCTGCTGAAAACCACAGGTATTGTACAAGAAAAGGTTTATTTCCAACATTATTTACGAAAATGGGTCACTTAAAATATTATTTACTAGAATGGTCCAGAAAATGTAAAACGTGTCCACATAAGAGTATTTCCAAGGGAAATCGTAGAAAAACGCGCTGACGTGGGTGCATTTTACCCCGTGTTTGATTAAGGTTTTAGGGTTATTTGTATATTAGGGTTAGAGTTAGGGTTTTTGAAAAAATAAATTAAGGTTTAAGATTTAAAAAAATAATAATTAAGGTTTAGGGTCTATTGTTTTAGGGTTTAATTTTTTTTAATTGATAAGTGTTGTTCCAGAAGAAATAAATTTGGTAAGATGGGATATGAAAAAATAAATTTGACGTGATGTATTTTGAAAAAATTATTTTGACGAGATAGATTTTATTTTTTTATACAGTCAGTAATTGTACAGAAAAAATAAATTAGGGTTAGGGTTGTCAGTAATTTGTATATTGAGGCTTAGGGTTAAGGTTAAGATTTTTGAAAAAATAAATGAAGGTTTAAGGTTTTAAAATATATATATTAATTAGGGTTTAGGGTCTATTGTTTTAGGGTTTAAATTTTTTTAATTGGAAAGTATTGTTCCGAAAGAAATAAATTTGACAAGATGGAATATGAAAAAATAAATTTGACGTGATGTGTTCTAAAAATTTATTTTGACGAGATGGATTTTTTTTGTACAGTCAGTAATTGTACAGAAAAAGTTTCTAGTTAGATGCTTTTTTTGTACAATTTATTCTGAAAAATAATTTTGAGAAGATGGTTCTTAAAAAATATCTCGTGATTAGCGGGAAATCTGATAGTTGGGGTTGAAAACGCTTCAAGCAGGATGCATTGTCAACAAAAGTACTGAAAAAGCTCCTAACTGGATGCTCTTTTCAGTAGTGCTGGTGACAATACATCCCACTATCCCTTAGGCTATAAATGAGTTAAATTTTATTTTCTTGTTGCATAAGTTACAGCTAGGGGTGAGCATTCGATCGAATCGAATCGAATCGAATAAAAAAATTTCGAGTTAATCGAGTTGACGAATCATACTTTATCATCCTGATTTGATTTGAAATTTTCTCGAATCGAGTTGAGTGAGATGAAATTCGAATCGAGTCGAATCGAATATATTTGTTCGAGTTAAATTTTAAAAAATAATTTTGGGTCCTTATAACCACTGTCACCCATCGTAATAAAATTTGTCCACCTTAATAAAATTTTTTATTAACTTTTATCACCTTATAATTTATTTATTAATTTTATATACGAGTTAGCTTCTTTGCTTGCTTGGTTGTTTCAATTATATTCAGATTTTTGTCACTATATATTTTGAAATTAAAAAATATACTAAATGTAAAAATGAGATTTTTTAATAAAATTTATTTTAAAGATATAATGTGGAATTGAGACCAATATAAAATTTTAACATGAATATTTTATGGCATAATTAATAATTCAATTTTAATATAAATATTCAATATGACTAAATAATTCAATAATATAAATAATATAAATGTGAAATTTAATTTAATAATATAAATAGTAGATATAAATAAAATTATTACTATTTATGTTTAGTGATTTTTTTTGGATAATTTTTATTTTTTATTTGGGAGTAAAGGGTGAAAAGTAAAAGTTTAGGGGGAAAATAAAAAGTTTTGGGGAATAAAAGTTTGAGGGAAAGTAAATAGAGAGAGTAAAATTTTGGAGGGAAAATATTAAAAAAAAATTGGGGGTGGGCTTGGGGTAGATGGGAGGTGAGATGGGAAGGGAGTAAAAGTTTTAGGAAGAAAATGGGAGGGAATAAAAATTTTGGGGGAAAATAAAAAGTTTTGAGGGTTTTGGGGAGTAAAATTTTGAGAAAAAGTAAATGAGAGAGTAAAATTTTGGTGGGAAATGGATTTTGAGTAGATTGGGGGGTTTGGATGGGAGGGGAGTAAAAGTTTTGGGGGAAAAGTGGGAAGGAGTAAAAGTTTTGAGGGAAAAGTAAAAAAGTTTGGGAGTTTGGGGTAAAAATGTAAAATATTATAGTTTGATATTTGAATTATTCGAGTTATTCGTATTCGAAAACTCAACTAGATTCGAACTCGAAATTCGAAAAAAAAATTCGAGTTGACTCGAATAACTCGATTAACTTGAACAACTCGATTCGTTTAACTCGAAATTCAATTTTTTTTTCGATTTTTTTGAGTCGAATCGAATTTTGCTCACCCCTAGTTACAGCAAGAGAAATTGAAGAAGTTCAAAAGAGTAGAAATTGAAAAAGTTGAGAAGGTATAAGTTGATTTATTTTATTAATATTTATACGAATCATTATATTTTTGCATAATGGTTTTTGTTTTGAATTTCTTTCGACAGATAATTTGGTTGAAAATGAGTGAACATATTAGTGTTGTTATTTACTATAACGATGAGGTCTGTGACACCGAGAGCAGCGTTGTTTTTTTTATCAGAGAACATAGTACGACTGGTTTTTAACCAGAACATGAAATTGACAGAACTTCATAAAAAAATTAGGCGCAAAATCTTTGAAACAACGTCGATAAGAGTTTCGTCTATTAAGTATCAGTTTTGTGCTTCGACTGATCCCATGACATATGACTCATTTGAAATCAAATGTGCTAGAGACAAATCACCCTATCTCGAGTTATATGTGGAATTTTCTTCGCCAAATGAAGCACTTGTGACTTCAACATCTACTATTGTTAAAACGAACCAACAAAAGTTGTGCAGGTGATGTAGGAACCCGAGTCATACAATGCAAACATGTCTAAATCGAAATAACTCCTAATTTATTAAATGAAACAATGAATATTCAATTTGTATTGTCTTATTCAAAAGAACTTCTATTTTATTAAATGAAACAATATAAAAATAATTTGTACAAAAATATTCAAAACAACTTCTATTGTGTATCTGTCGCCAGAATGAGATCACGAGGTATTACCGGACTAGACTCAACCTGGAATAGACATGCATTACATTTCATACTTGATAAATTAATCATATGAAATCACTTATGCCATTCGAATTTTAAACCTTAAAGCAAACATGATCTCTTCACGAATCATTTTATAACATGTACCAAACATGTAACTAGTCACATATTTCATAAACAATTTATCAACATATCTTTTTAACTCAATAGCAAGTGCACATATCAAAACTAATAAACTATTTCATTTCATAAATTGTACATGCATAATTTTAACTCAAACAAATTATAAAACAAAGTCTTTTTTATCATAGTGACCATACATTATTTATTTATTAATATCACTCATCAAATCAATCATTAACAATCTTGTCATGTATTTACAAATCTATGCACACAATTTACTAAACCATAATATACATTGTTTTCTAATCACACTTCTATTCATCTAATGTTTATCACATAAATATTATACTCTATTCAAGCATTGATCGAATAACTAGTATTAACCATATCCAATCAATAATCAAAATGCTATATACGTGTATATATATAATTAATATCCAAAATTTAACAAAACATAATTTCCTTAGTAAAATTTATCAAATCCTAAAACAAATGTAATCACTCGTAGAACAACTTCAACTTAGCACAAATATCTAAAATAAACATTTGTCCATGTACCGTTTATGCATCATTTCAAACTAATTCATCATGAATATAAGTGCCGAAACATGAATAACTCAAAATCATAATCCATATCTATACCATCTTTTAACTGATTGTCATTACTACAAATCATAATTATTTATCACATATATCACATTCATATATCACTCAACTAACATATGAAATAGCCTAACTCAACTAACATACTTACTTACCTTATTACCGAATCACAAGCCAAACATCACAAGCATGAATATCATAAAACATAACCCATAAGGAATTGAAAACACAACCAACCATACATTAACATTGATTTCATAATTAAGCCATTTTCGCATGGCTCAAAAATACATACTTGAGCTTAACCAAAATATATTCTAACCTATACATGCCATAGGTTTAAGTTTAAGCTTATAAAAGTACCGAAAACAGTCGATAGTGTGATAGACTTCTCTGACGATTCCCGAGCCTGTAACTAGCTTCCAAAATCTATAAAACAGAGAGCAAACATACACACAGTAAGCTTTCACAGCTTAGTAAGTCATAAGCAAATAAAATATTCAATGACATTAATAGCTCAATTTAAGTAAACCAATTCATGCTACCACAATCACATATAATTTCAAGCTTGCAAATTCATATAACAAATCTTTCATCTGGGTATAAATACCAACTTGGCCGAAAACACGTATATTCAATCACCAAGTTATCATTTACTCCCAAAGTCATATTCTCCTCATATGGCCGAATATATATACATTCATATATGTATACACATGATTTACACTTTAATATCACATACATATACCATTTGGCCGAATATATTTGCATTCAAACATACATATATTTAACATTATAACATGCATAATTCATATCATCTTTTCAAATCAACTCATTTCATCATTCATTCTCATACTCTTTCATCTATTTCACATTTATTAATAACAATCACATAGGTTTAAACTCAATATTGACAACCATATAGGTTATGTACATACCTGTACTATCACGTACTTATATATCACATTTATCACTTTAAAACTTGATGTATTAACTCGTTCGATCACCTTTAATCACTCAATGGATTCACACACTTAGTGCTAAATAATTAGCCAAAGCTGTAATGAAATCGCACACTTAGTGCCCTCGCATTAAACCAAATTGGTCTCGGTATCACACACTTAGTGCCCGTTATTCAATCACCTTCATTTTAGTTTCCCACAATTAATGCCATTCTTATAGCCGTGGCTATTTTGTATTCGCACACTCAGTGCTAAATATCAACAAATCACATTCACATCTATTCATGCTTCCCAATTGCATTTTCATTCATCTATTCACAAATATACATGACCAAACAATAAGTATTACATATGAACTTACCTCTGACGTAGAAACGACGATACTAATCGATTAATCAAGCACTTTATTCAAACATTTATAATAATTCAATTCAGCATTTATAATTTACATATATTGAAATTTAACATCTATTTGCTTATAAACTTACCTCGAACAACGATAATCGGAATGGGACAATTATTCAACAACTTTGGTTTTCCCTCGATCCAAATCCGATTTCTTTAGTTCTTGATCTAAACATATTCAAATTAAGCTTATTCAAACACATATTCATTCAATTTAGTCCAAAAACAAATAAATGGGCAAATTACTATTTTACCCCTAAAATTTCACACTTTTTACAATTTAGTCCAAATTGCACAAAACACAAAACATGCAAAATTTGAATACATCATGCTTAGGCCAAATCTTCCTTATGCTCGCACAAGTCCATACATTTCATTTATTTCACATTTTAGTCCCTCAATTTATTATTTTTACAATTTAGCCCTAATTACTCAAATTCATCAAAAATTCCAATACAAAACATATTAATCCAAAACATATCTTTCATAATTCATCAACTAGCATCACAAAGCTCAATTATTCATCAATGGCAAAACTCAAAATATTCAATTACAACATGGGCTTTGTAGATTTCATAGCAACGATCTCAAAACGTAAAAATTATAAAAAATCGAGCTAGATACATACCTTAATCAAGCTTGTTAATGACCGAATATGACTTTTTTTTTTCTTTTTCTTTTTTTTATTATTCGGTCATGAGAAAATAAAGATGAATGCATGTTGTTTCATTTTATGTTTTATATTATATTAACTTATTTACTATCTTACAAATTTAACCTTTATTATAAAATATGAAGCCATTATAAACCAAGACCAAAACCGTCCATCACCAATTCATATGGTCTAATTACGACTTAAACACCTCAAATTATAAAGACAACCACAATTCGACCATTACAAATTAAACCATCAAATTTTCATTTTACGCAATTAAGTCCTTTTATTAAATCAGGCACTCAAACGATAAAATTTTCGTATAAAATTTTCACACATAAATTCACACATAATAAACACAGAAAATAATTTTTAAATATTTTTCTGACTTGGATTCGTGGTCCTAAAGCCACTGTTCCGAATAGGGTCTAAATTTGGTTGTTACATCTGTTTTATTAAATGAAACAATATAAAAAATAGTTTGTACAAATATATTAAAAAAATCAATACATGTGACGGTTGGAATTAGTGCCACATGGGTGTGGTCGACGGTTACGCGTTAGATTCTTTCTTGGTTCATCTTCCGGCCGAGGTTGTGGTTGTTCAGGATTAGCTTTTGGTTGTGGGTGTTGGGAAGATGACCCACATTGATAGAACAAAGATTGCGAAGGTGTTTGCATCACTAACGGCTGAGGTGTTTGAATCCTATAAGGCGATGGAGATTAGAAATGAGTTGAGCTCTTCGACAGTGCCTCGTGCGGTCTTTCATATGATGATGGCCTATATATTGTCGGTTGAGTCAAAGTCATCAAGAGATTTACTAGGTCATGCATTCCAACCTTGCATAGGAGTGGGAAAAAAAACATATAAGGGTTAGGATATGCACCTGGCATAATCTAAAGGGGTTGTGGTTGGACATCGTCACTTGTTCCATTAGGGCTAGCGATTGCGTGGGCGTTATTGATGGGCCCGCCTCACCAGCCCTTATCATTAGATTTAAAGGGCTTCGTCCTTCCCTTTCGACATGGAATTGCTAACAGTTTTGCTCTTTCGAGAGTAAATATAGCTTACATGGATCCTAAATCATGACATATAATCCGAGTAATCCGACTCACACGTTAGCTCCGAACAATAATCGATTTGCGAGTAGGTATATTATCATATTGTTTTTCCCACATTTCAATATATTCCAAGTGGAAGACCGGCCAATGCATATTCATGGCTGTAAGTCAATTTTGTGCTCATCATCGTGCACATCAGGTGCCACGGGAATCTATTGTCGAAATCCAAATTGTCGCAACACTCTATCCATCTGGTGCATCTCAACGGTAGAGTAGTTAACCAATGGGACCTTAATGTGCCAGATGTTCGGATTCTATAGGAATTCATCCGAAATTACTACCCGTATTGCCGGATCCTCGTATGGTGTCCATTAAAATTATATGAACGTGATAAAAATATTAGTTATATACATAATACTAAATACTAAATACGAAATCGACTATGTTATGTATATATAGTTCAAAATGAAATAATATTTTACATGCGCTTCCGACCGTTGGTCTAATAGAAATCGTATATCTTCAAGAGCGGTAGGTATTCCCCCGTAACTCACCGAATGGTTCCATCTATTTAAATAAAATTTTAGCATAAAATTATATTTTAAATCTATGTAATAATTGTAAAATCTAATATAAATTTTACCTTGTTAAAAGTGGAATGTATACGGGTGGTTCACTCAATGACGTAAAAATAGAAAGTGAAATCGAGCCCATGATTGTAGCAGTGAGAGGCAACCTCTAATTTTAATTTTATTTGGTTGTGTAGCCCAAATATCTTCTGATACAATGTTGACAACACGATAAACCCCCAACTGAGTTTGCCAGCTGCTCTAAAATCGATGAGTTTAAACAGCCACTTCAAATATATGAGGTTTTGTGACTTGTCCGACATCAGGTAACCTCCGAGAATCTGAAAGATGTATGCCCGAGCTTATCGTACTCTTTCTACTTCAGTCGAATCATCCTCCGCTCCAGAAATGTGTCTCGTAACCAGCCCATATCGATTCGACCTTCGTAAATAATATCCAGAATTGCACCTAAAAGATCGTAGCATATGACTCCCCAATCAGTAGATTGAGCGGACTCAGTGAGTACGAACCCATCCATCAGTAACCCTAAATGTAATTGCACGTCCTCCAAAGTTATGGTACACTCCCCGCATAGAAGATAGAAAGTGTGCATCTCGGGTCTCCACCTCTCCACGAACGTGCTGATGAGTTTCGGGTCCAACTTGCACCCCCAGCTTATACTGGCCACATGCTAATAACATGTTTCCCTCAAGTAATTTTCAATTAACGGTGATGGAGGACTAAACATATTTCGAATAAAACATTGTAATACTCGATCTACCAACTGTTATACAAAAATCATAAAAAAATTAATTAAATTACAAAAAAGAAATAAAAATATTAAATAATATCAAAAATTGAAATTAACCCTTACCATTTTTATTTAGTTGACATAAATATGTTTATTATCGAGACAAATTAATTGTCGGGTCATTTTTAATTATTATCGAGACAAATTAATTGTCGAGTCATTTCTAACACGATCAAATTTCCTAGAAATTATAAAAATAATCATAGTAATTTAGACTAAAATTAAAAATTTAGAGAGCTTTGAGAGTGTTTTTGATAAATTTGGAGAGAAATTTGGAAGGATTACAATTTGGAAGAAATTTGTGTGAAAAATGGGTGGGGGTCTATAATTTTTTTTCCTGACCGTTGGGCCCAATAGTCGAATTTTTAAATGACCGTTGGAGGTGACCGTTAGGAGAAAAATACGGGGTAAAGCGTGCCCACGTTAGTGCATTTTTCTGCGATTTCCCCTTAAAACGCTCCTACATGGATGCGTTCTACATTTTTTGGCCCATTCCAGTAAATAATATTTTAAGTGGCTCATTTCCGTAAATAATGTTGGAAATGGGCCTTTTCTTGTACAATACCCAAAAACCACATTAGAATATATATTATTTAGAATAAAATTTTAATAAGGTATGAGTGGTAGTTAATGGTTAAAACTTGCTTCTTCCTCCTATGATACATGTGTTTGAGCCACTTAAAACTCTCATTTCCTTTTTATTTTCGGCAGCAGGGTAAATTTACCATACAGTCCCTAAAAATTTGAAAATCTTAACTATTCAGTCCCTTTCCCCTATTTATACTAAGATTATGTTTCTTTTTTCGTCCCAATTAAAAATTTGCTCTCCTATCTCTATTTCTTCTCTCTTTTCTTTTTCATCTCCTTCTTTGCAAAATAATTTCTCTCCATTGTTGAATTATTATTGCTTTTCTCGAATCAAAACCAATCTCTTCATTAACTCATTTTCCCACCGAAATCATAATTATTGTTAGAAACTCTCCAATCTTTGCCAAGAAGCGGTAAGTAAGCCTCAAACTTGGAAGTTTGATCTTGAATCTTTATATATTTTCTATCTAACGATAATATTGCGATCAATTAAACAATATTTCTCGATTTTTCACTGAATCTTTTAATAATCTTGACGAATCTTGAAATCAATTGTTAATTTGTGCAAATATGTCATTTGAAGGACCTGTTTTAGGTGTGTCGGACCAGATTGATCGCAAAGAACATTGCTCGGGCTTCAAGTGAATTGGGGCAAACCATGCCTCAAAATAAGGTCACACGGCCAACCACACGGTTGTGTCTCTCCTATAGCCTAATTTTGCATGTTCCATATAGCCACTGTCATGTGCTCCCTATTTCACAGTTTTCCCAAAATTTTTGCAAAATTTTCAATTTAGTCCCTACATGATCCTCGAACTGCTTTAGAATTTTATCTCTTTCAATTGAGTCCCTGATATTAGGAATTATGCCAAAACCCATGATTTGATTGACTAAATTATTTATATATATGCATGATATGTAATTAGTACATGCCTTCTGTGACTGAATTACTGATAAATTGTTACCGATACTCGAATCACTGTATTATTGATTGTATGAACAGCATGCCTACTATTACTAATAAACGAAAAACATGACATACATGTTTACTGCTACTGCTAATCTGAGTATATGACAAGCATGTTTGCTATTTTTGTATTGTACTGTTAATAACATGACAAACTGCATTGCATGGGATAAGACACTTCGAAAGGAGGAAGTACTGGCAATTTATCTGCAAACACTAGTGTTTTATCCAAAAACTTACTGGCAACTTTTATCTACAAACCTGTTGTGCATTCACAACCTATTGGTAGTATATTAACCAGCAAACACTGATAGTTTATCCACAACTATTGTTGGCAACTTTTATTTGCAGTTTTAAGGAACTCTTTTTATGGAATGGAGCGGTGGGGTAAGACCTTTTTCTTTACTGTTAAACTGAAATTGCATTACGTTGGCACTCATAAGCATGCTCAAATAAACTATCAATTACCGTTATACTATGATTGTTACTGTACTGAATACTATTATTATATGCTTAGTTTATGAATTTGCACTGATTTTCTTGTGATGGAGCTAACAATTGAGTGTCATAGCTCACCCCCCTTTAATTTATATCATTACAAATAACCCATTAGGTTAGGATGTGGACAAGGTATATGGAGGGTCTCGGGTCGATTTTTATTTATAAAATTATTTTTAGGCTCATTATTTGATTTATTTTATTATTTAAAGATTGTATTATTTTATTTGAAACTATGGATGAGACTTAGGATTTGGGTTTTATTTTATAGCCTCCATGACATTTAATTTGATTTTGGGACAACGAAATTTTGAATAGTGATTAACTATGCATGAACTCTGGGTTTTATTAAAAACATAAATTATTATCACTTTTTCCACTGTTAAATATTATTTAAGATTTTGAATAATGAATAATTAGGAAATTAGCTAAGTTTTTTAAAAAGAAGGATAAGACATTGTTACATACTTAACTTAAAAGCGGTTTCTTGATATCTCGCGAGCTTTTATGAAAATAGACTAAGTTTTCTTCTAAAAATAAACAAAAAAAATTAAAATGACTGTTTTATAAACTTCAATAGCTTGCTTGGTCATCTCAGTGACTAATATAATCTTCCGAATTCAGGTGTAACGTCTAGACCGAGTTGAGGAGGTTACAAAATTATGTAATATACTATTATTCAATCGTAATTTAATATATGAAAAATAATTTCATCAATTAAATCATCATAGAGTTATATATTATTTCTTATTAGATAAATTACATTTATTTATGATAAATGCATAGATTTTATGAATTATATTATCATTATTGATGTTATAACTAAAATTATATTATAAAATCTATTTTATGAATTATATTCTTTGATAAAAATATATTAAAATTATCAATATTGTAATAAATATATTTACGATCAATAATGTAAAAATATTTTAATTAAAATAGATCATTAATAAGATATATTAAAAATATTTTTAATTATATATAATAATTTATACACATAGATTATTATATTTTTATGATTCAATATTTTTATTATTTTTCATTATAAATATTTTATTCATGCACGGGTTTGTTATGAATTTATATTATTTATCTTCATTGATGATATAATCTATAATTTTAGGAGGCTTAATATTTTGTGAAGTCACAATAATAATCAAAAGCATCTTCAACAATTGTCTAGTTATTATATTATGATCGTTAAAAACATTTAATTCATAAAAGTAATTAAAATATGAAAAATATAATTTTAATTTTTTATAACTATCATTAATTGAATGTGTGAAGATAATATAATTTAAACTTATGAAGATAATTATCGTTAAAAACATTCAAATTATAGAAATAAAATTAAAAAATGAAAAATATAAAATTAACTTTATTAGATAAATAAAATTATATTTATAATAATTTTAATTTATTTAGAATTATTTATAAATTAAATTTAAAAAAATAAAAATATATCATAGTAAAATTCGAATGAATGAGAAATATTATTTACAGTATGCAAAAGCTACGACGAACCCTATCGGCGAGACCCAGGAACGCGTGGTGACGTTGAATATCCTGAAAGACCATGTTGCAGTTTATGTGGGAGAAAGCAACAAGAAGAGGTTTGTGATTCCAGGGGCTTTTTACAAGAATAATATAAAATAAATTAAAAAAAACCAAAATATTACACCAAAATTACTAATTACGGAAATGGCATGTCCAGGGTGGAAACACCTATGCCAGAGGCGGCACCACCCTGGTCTGCCATGTCAGACCCCAAAAAAAAAGCATGCACTGTTTTTAAAAAAAAACCAAATTCAGTTAAAAAAATAAGAAACCGAGGGTGATGTGACTGGTCTCTGGATCGAGGGAGAGTGATAGGCATGTCAGATGGAGGGTTCGGCAGAAGCGGCACCGGTGGTGGATTTGGCAGAGGCGGCACCAGTGATGGGACACCTGCATGCAGAGACCTGTCTGTTTCTCAGCTTCGGGGACCTTAAATGGTCCCCAATTTCATTTTCAGTCCACTGCGAGAGAAGAAAAGAAGAAGAAGAAGAAGGAGGAGGAGGAGGAGGAGGAAGAGGAGGACGGCACCGGAAAGAAAAAGAAAGAAGGAAAGAAAATAGAGAGAAAGGAGAAAGAAAGAGAAGAAAAAAAAAGAAGAAAAAAGAAAGAAAAAATAGAAGAAAAAAGAAAGAAAAAAAAAAGAAAATAGAGAAGAGAGAAAATAGAAAATAGAAAGAAAAAAAACGAAGGTATATAAATTTTGTCAGTTTAGTTAGTTATTATTATTATGTGTATTAATTTGTTATTTTATTAGTTTAGTTATTATTATTAGGGTTTTTGGTTATTTTGTTTTTTTAGTTATGTTGTTTGTTATTATTAGGGTTTTTTGTTATATTATGTTATTTATTTTGTTATTATTTTGTTATATTGTTATATTGTTATTATTATTATTATTATTATATATTGATTTTTATTTTTTTTTGTTAGTTTGTATAACATCTCAAAATAATATTGTAATTATATAAAAATTAAATTAAGAAATTTTACTTTCATAATATAGGTCTTTTGGCATGCATATTTAAGTTTTGAAATTTTAGTAAAAAAGTAATTATTGTTAGTTTAGTTAGTGTTATGGTTAGTAAAAAACTAATATTTTTATTGTTAAAAACCCTAATTATTATTTTAGTTAGTATTATTGTTGGTAAAAAACTATTATTATTATTATTATTATTATTATTATTATTATTATTATTATTATTATTAGTCATTAATATTGTTAGTAAAAAAACTCTAATTATTATTTTAGTTAGTATTATTATTAATATTGCTAGTAAAAAACCCTAATTATTATTATTATTATAAATATTCTTGTTTGTTATTAATATTGTTATGTTATGTTAGTTATTATTAATATTGTTATGTTATGTTTTTGTTATATTATTTTTATTATGTGTTGTTTATGTTTGTATAAATAATAAAATATTTTTTTATTGTTTGTTATTAATATTGTTAGTAAAAAACCTTAATTATTATTTTAGTTAGTATTATTATTAATATTGTTAGTAAAAAACCCTAATTATTATTATTATTATTATTAATATTATTGTTAGTTATTAATATTGTTATGTTATGTTTTTGTTATATTATTTTTATTATATGTCATTTATGTTTGTATAAATAATAAAATATTTTTATTTATTATGTGTCGTTTATGTTATGTTTTTGTTATATTATTTTTATTGGCATGTTATTTTTAATAATTTAATATAAATTTCTTGTTTTTTATGTAGGTAAAAAATTAAATATTTGAAACGGTAATGGCTCAATTGATTAGCGAAGATCCTCACATATCTGACGCAGCTAATAATATGGTAATGTATTGTTATTTATTAATCACGGGTTATATTAAAAAATAGCTACATAATTTAGGGAAATAAATTATGTTATTATAATTATTTTTTGTGATTTAACATTGTCAGGGCTCGTATCGTGTATTAAGGGGCCGGGTGAATGGCTTAGGATATTCCCCGGATGAATGACTGATACCGTACTTAGAGCAAGTTGGATTCGGGTCAGCAGCACGGATCCGGACGTTTGATCTGCGATATGATTTAATATCCGCACTAGTCGAGCGCTGGCGCCCGGAGACCCACACTTTTCATTTCCCCTGTGTAGAGTGCATAATAACTTTAGAGGATGTTGCACTGCAACTTGGGCTTCCAATCTACGGTAGCCCCGTAACTGGCGTCAGTGCGGTTGCTGACCCATTTGCACTTTGTCATAGCCTACTAGGAGTCTTGCCAGCGATGATGAGGAAAATTTTACGGGCTTGAAATTTACATGGTTGAAAGCGAGGTTTGAGCACTTATCAGCTAATGCCACTGAAGTCAAGTTGATGTGCGCTAATCGAGCATACATTATGCACATCATAGGGGGTGTACTGATGCCCGATGCAAACAATAACAGGGTTCATATTATGTACTTACCTTTATTAGCTGATTTGAGCAATGATCGCTCTTATAGTTGGGGCTCCACAATTCTGGCTGTGTTGTACTGTGAGCTTTGTCGGACGACAAAGCCAGTTGCCTTAGACATAGGCAGATGCCTTACATTATTTCAGTCGTGGGCTCTATATCGGATGCCATTCTTGGCATCAGTTAGTCACCAACCATACGTATATCCACTAGTAAACAGGTGATAAAATATAACTTGTTATTAATTGACAATTTCTTTATAATGATATTATTGTGATATACTATATTGACTTGAAATTTATTTTTGTAGATGGAGTATTTATCCGGGTATCAGTCAGTCGTACACTGTCCTGATATATCAGCTTATGATTGAACAACATGCCGGGGAAGGGGTAAGCTATTCAAATATTCATGACATGTTATTTTGTATATCTTACTCACACCGTGTTAAATTTTAACAATGTTATTAATCGTGCAGTTTATATGGATGCCATATCGTAGACAAGAAATTGCAGCCATTATACCCTCGTCTGCCTACATTCACTCCTATATGTGGTGCACTAACGTGCCAATTATAAATTTCAACGTAGTTGAGTGGTACCATGGAGATCGAGTGCTGTGACAGTTTGGTTGCATCCAATATATCCCGAATCTGCCATGCAAGGTGGGAGAGGTTCACGGCATGAACAGAAGAGGGAAACTGGGATTGCATTGGGGGGTTAAGCACCGGAGGTTTGTTGCGGTGTGGAATGATCGGATAGCTCGAATACCTCGGATGGATATGACTTCCGATTTGCAACCTCCATTACAGTACGTACAGTGGTACTCTAGTATGGGGAAGCCATATATACTTGGAGGGCAGTCGACTGTAGTCCCCCCGCACAGGCAGTGAGCTGAGGCATACGAGCTAGTGCCTCATATAAATCTGAGCTGGAGCCCGAGCCCGAGCGATCATATTCACATTCGGGTTCACATTCTTATCATCCGGAATTCTCGGATGGATATGACTATTTTTCTGGCTCGTCAAGGGGCAATGACAATTTTCTAGGCTCGCCAGGGGGCGGATACCATTACGGGTTTGATATCTTTAGGTCGTATCCATCGCAGAATAACACTCCTGGCCCGTATCCACCGCAATACTTCACTCCTCCTGGGTCGTATCCACAGCAGCATGGCACTCCTCCAGGCTCAAGTTCATCAATGCCATCCGAGCCCCATGATTTTTCTTCCATGTTTACTACACCCCCACCTGCAAATGAAGAAGATGTTGGTCGTCGCGATCGCCGACAACGTGAACGTCGACCTCCGTAGAGGTATACCCCTAGGACCACACCATCGAACCATCAATTTTAAGGGTTTCTTGCGATTTTGATGTTACTCGTGTTTGTATTTTTTTATATTAAAAAGTTTCTATTTTTTCTATATATTTGTTCTATACATTTTTTCTTTTCAAAATTGTGCTAAGGACATATATTTATATATTCATATTCATTACTACATAGCATATGCGCAAAACAAGTATAATACAAATAATTTCATCAATTATACCAATATAGATCATAATAAGCACACATATTCAAAGTACATATCATATACGAAGCATATATTAAAACAATTATTTCATTAGCATATTGGAAACACAAAAATTTATATACTTTTTCATGCCCTTTTTGACTTAAAATCATGCTATTCAGGTTAAATTATTGTCGAAAAATAATTAAATATTATAAAATAATTAAATTGTGTTAAAAATATGAAATTTATGAATTTTAATTAATTTTATAGTTAATTTTAATTAAATTTGGTTATTTTTGACAGAATTGCATAAAGGGCGAAAAATGACCCGGCAGACACTGCGAGAAAAACAAACCGAGAAGCTATTTGAAGTATCGAGGCCAATTAATTTTCAGCCTAGAACGGTCCAAAAATGTGTTTTTATTCATAATTTAATTAATTTTAATTTATTCCCCATTTAATTTGGGCTAAATAAATTATTTTTAATTAATTATAGAGAAGTCGAACCGTATGGAGTGAACCGAACCAGCCACTAATGGGCTGACCAGAACCGACCATAGACTGACCCAAATCAGCATTTTATTTGATGAAATATGCTTGCAAAAAGACCCTTGAAAGACCTCCAAATTGCATTCAAACCCCACCTTAAATTGTGGCTTTGTAGATTTGCCCCATGCCTAAAATAACAAAGTTGAATTTCTCAACTTTGCCATGTGTGTGGCCGGCCATAGGGGGCTCTTTGGCTGCTGGAATTTGCTATTTTTAGCAGCCACAATCAGCTATAAAAGTCACCCATTGCTGATCATTTTATTCATCCCTCAACATCCATCATTCTCTCATTCATTCATCTCCTTTCCACTCTCTTTTCTCTCCATTTTCCATTCTATTTTCCTATAGTTTTTGTGCCAATTTCTCCTCTTGGAAAAGAGATATTTTCCCAGCCATTTTGGATAGCAAGCAAGTGTTCATAGAAGCCTTGATCGGTGGGGGCAACGGAGACGAAGAACGGAACAATCAGTCAAGCCACGGAGAAACACCAGATTTGCTTCTTGTTCCTTATCTTGATTAAATCTTAATTATATCATCTTGATTAAATGTAATTACCCCAACACAATTATATCATCTTGATTAAATCTTAATTGAAATCGTGCATTAGAATTTTATTTTCTTTTATTATTTTACTTAGTTTTTAATTAGTTTTAATTCATCTTCCAAAACCAAATTATTTTTACCTCACCAAAGTGTTTTAATTACATTCATAAATAATTCTTTTACAGTCCCTGTGGGTACGATAACTCGACATTTACTTGTCACTGTATTACTTGTTGCGATTGTGTACACTTGCACATTTCTGTCGTTCTACATATTAAAATCCAAATTGTACATGCTCCAAAGTTACCAACGTCCGAATCATATAATCATCAATTTCCAGGGTATTTAAATACGTAATTTAAGCTGAAGCATTTTTTTTTCATTTTTCACTCAAACCAAAAAACATAAGCTAGCTAATACATGTCATAAGTTTAAATTTGAACTATTAAAAGTACCCAAAACAGTCGATAGTGTGATAGACTTCACAGACGATCCCCGACATGATAGTTTCAATTCCTACCCCATTGTGACGATTGTCCAACATAATAGTTTCGATGCGGGCATTTATTCCGACTATGACCATGTAACCTGCATATTCCACAAAGCTTGCCGTTGCCGTCAGATTTCTCCCTAATGTGTATTTCATTACGGATTCTGGATGATTGCGGATGGTCTCTCGGATTCCTACGTAGCCCTCTGTCTAGGACAAGCTCGAAAGTTATCTGAGGCACCTCCCACGTAGACAGGTCAGGCAAGACGAGGAACTTATTTTCCCAGACACGCAACGTCCGCTCGATCGTCTATACATCATCGACAAATTGTTCAACATTAACGGTCACTTTAGCATACGCTGCCACGACATGTGCACATGGATAATAAAGTGTTTGGAAGCTCCTGCACTCACACCGCCTGTTTCGAATATCAACTCCATAGGACCTAAGTGGTATACCGGGTCGGCGACCAAAGGTCTCCGTAACTCGAAACGTTTCATAGCGTCGTGAATATATTTCTACATTCATCGACCTCACCGTCCCGACGATTTGCAACCATTGTATCCTTGACATGTTCGACAAAGACGTGTCCTGCCTCCATCTGGTCGACTTGTTGCTGACCCATTCTTGGCATTAAGGTAGCCAACCTGTAGAATGTAGCCGAGAAGACAGATGCAATCGGCAGATGTCGTGTTTTCAGCAACATAGTGTTGACTCATTCCACTAAGTTTGTGGTCATTTGACCATAACGAAAGCCTTCGTTAAAACTTTGAGCCCATTGCCACGGCTCTATTGTACCCAACCACTGTCGAAAAGATGTATTTGTTTGACCCTCCATGTCACTCTCAAGTCGAATTATTCTTTGGTGAAAAATATGTGGCTCTAACTCGTACGCTGTATACATATTAAGAAAAGATAAGTTCATGTAACTCGATAACATAAAACATTACAATTTATATTGAAAAGATAATGTTATCATTTACCCATTGCCACTACTTGTCTCTTCCACTCTGCATTCTTATAATCTCGATAGAAATTAGCCGCAATGTGACGGATGTAGTAAACTGATCTCCATGGCACACCAGAACGCCTAATTGCGGCAATTAAACCTTTCCCTCTATCGGAGATGATGCAAATATTATCGTTGCTAATAACATACCTCTGCAGATTGGTAAGGAAAAATTTCTAAGATTCCAAGTTCTCCTTATCAACGATGGCAAATGCTATCGGGAGCACGTTCCTATTGCCGTCTTGAGCAACAGCAAAAAGTAGGATCTGTGTATATTTTCTATATAGCCAGGTCCCATCCACCTGCACAAATGGCTTGCAGTGGGAAAATGCCCGGACACATGGATCAAACGTCCAGAACATCCGATGAAAAATTTTTTTTCCCGATTGCAGTTGCTCATCTGGGCCGTAAAAAGGTCGTGTCTGCAACTCAATGATAGTCCCCGGTACGTACTCCCTCATAGCGACAAACCATCCCTGCAACTCATTGTACGATGCATCGAAATCTCCATACAATCGCTCCATTGCCATCTGTTTAGCTATCCATGCCTTCCGATATGATACACGATATTGGAATCATGCCTGTATTTTAGCAATCAGTACTGAAACTTTAATGGTCGGCATGTCTTTCACCATCGGCATTATAAACGTACAAATAGTTTTCGAATCAAATTTTCGATGATCTTCCGTCATACGTGTTGATGTGCATGTGTGAGGCCCAACAAATTTTCCTATCTCCCACATTTGCGTATTTTGAATGAATGCAGCTCGTACCCCTCAATTGCAGCCTTCCGCTACCTTCCAACACTCCCCAGTATATACTGTCAGATTAGACACTGCGACTTTGTAATCCACAGATATATTCATGCTATACCGTTTAATAGCAAATACGTACTCTTCTTTACTTTTAAATTTCTGGCCTACGAATAACTCCTCATGATTGGAATTTACGGCCAGTCGGTGAGCAGGAAGTATTTCAGGGTACTCCGGGAACTCAGCTACATGCGCTGCGTCGGGGTCTATGAGCGACATGTGTGGCCCAGGATTATTGTGTATCACAATATGTCACATCTGATTCTCGACCGAAGATACGTTAATGTTTCCACCGTCATTCACACCTTCATCGTCAATATCATTAGGTACATCGTCCACATCAGGATGACTTTCACTATCGACCTCTTGATCACAATGATCGCTACCGTCGTATCCATCATCACCAACGACATCAATTTCGGGTGTAATATTAAGATCGATATCGATCCCACCTATAGTCAATTCACTATCAGCGTACGATATTGGAGCCACCATGCACGGTTCTTGAGCTCCGTGTTCTTCACCATATGCATTGACATCTTCATTTTGCTCCATATCGGCTAACTCAGCAAATAAGTGAATAGGTGTATTTTTGTTACTCTCATTCCCACACTAAAGAGCGATCATTGTCTCCACTTTTTCGTCGCCTACAAGTTCCATTTCGGTGAATTTGATCGGATTAGTCGATACTGGAAACTTGTAGAAAATTTTTTATATTCTTCTCCTACAACGTCTAACAATTTTTGCGTTAATCCTTCCCTTCATTTCATCCAACGAGACATTTCTATTAAATCTCATTGCTATTTGTTGCCGACATTCAAATATGCATCCAACAGCTGTTGTCAAGATGATTCCGTCGAAATAAACGCATACGAAAAACTTGTCATCCATCTTCAATATTTAATCTGTTACAAAATAAATAAAATTTCAAAAAACAATAATAATAGTTTTTTACCAACAATAATAATACTAACTAAATAATAATTACAATTTTTTACTAACAATATTAATAACTAACAATAATAATAATACTTTTTTACTAACAATATACTAACTAAATAATAATTAGGGTTTTTAATTAATAACTAACAATAATAATAATAGTTTTTTACTAACAATAATAATACTAACTAAAGCAATAATTAGGGTTTTTTACTAACAATATTAATAACTAACAATAATAATAGTTTTTTACTAACAATAATAATACTAACTAAAACAATAATTAGGGTTTTTTACTAACAATAATAATACTAACTTAAATAATAATTACGATTTTTTACTAACAATATTAGTAACTAACAATAATAATAATAGTTTTTTACTAACAATAATAATACTAACTTAAATAATAATTACGATTTTTTACTAACAATATTAGTAACTAACAATAATAATAATAGTTTTTTACCAACAATAATAATACTAACTTAAATAATAATTACGATTTTTTACTAACAATATTAGTAACTAACAATAATATTAGTTTTTTACCAACAATAATAATACTAACTAAAATAATAATTACGGTTTTTTACTAACAATATTAATAACTAACAAAAATAATAATAGTTTTTTACTAACAATATACTAACTAAAATAATAATTAGGGTTTTTAACTAACAATATTAATAACTAACAATAATACTAAGTAAAATAATAATTAGGGTTATTACTAATCCTAATAACTAACAACAATAACTAAACTAACAACAAATAACAATAAACTAAACTAACAAAAAAACATAACAATATATATATACATTATTTTAAAAAAAAATACGTTCTTTTTTTTTCTCCTCTTTCTTTCTCCTTTCTCTCTATTTTCTTTCCCTCTTTCTTTTTCTTTCCGGCGTCGTCCTCCTCCTCCTCCTCTTTCTTCTTCTTCTTCTTCTTCCTTGGCAGTTGGTGCCTGAAAATGAAGGTTGGGGACCATATATATGGTCCCCAAAGAGCAGGAACGAACAAATGGATCAGTAGCGGTGCCGCCTCTGACAACGACGCCACTGGTGCCGCCTCTGACGACGACGCCACTGGTGCCGCCTCAGCATGCCTACGACCGGTGCCGCCTGTCGCTCCCCCTCCATCCAGGGACCAGTTAATTGAATTTGGTTTTTTTTTAAACAGTGCATTTTTTTTTTAGGGTCTGACATGGCAGACTAGGGTGGTGCTGCCTCTGACATAGGCGTGTACACCCTGGACATGCCATTTCCGTAATTAGTAATTTTGGTGTAATATTTTAGTTTTTTTTATTTATTTTTATATTATTCTTGTAAAAAACGCTAATTCCAGTATCTTTCTTGAACAATCCTCTGTTTCAAGACCCGTTAGATCAAGCCAATGAAGGATTCAGGTTCAACCATCCAATGGTAGGTCTTTCCATGCAACTGAGAGCATTTCGCTAGGATTACTACAACCCTCAACAACTTTTCTTTTACAAGTAAATTTTTTGAACTTCTGGCTTTTATTTTGCCTTCTAAACTGACTAAATTTTAGACTAAAATTAAATAGGGGCCGCGCGAACGCAGACCCCCACTGCCACAAATTATGACGTAGGCTCTCCTACTTTGAGGAGACCTTAAGCAAGCGCCCTTCCGAAGTGCAATGGAAGTCGCTTACCTAGGCCATAAGCCTTCAAGATCACCCATTGACCCCGTCCAGGTAAGTATTTTGTAAAGTTGGTAGCTGCTCCTTATTTATAAGGCCTCGCTTGTGTTCCTTTTGTATATACTTTCCATATGGGATAGTGTTTCTTATTTATAATGCGAGTACTAGTTGAATTTCTCATTTCACTAACTACAAACAGGTTGCAAATCAGGCAACAAAACAAACGCAAGGAAATACTATTTTTGGTAAATTTTTGGTTATTAATCCTTTACTTACATGAAAATTAACATGCTATTTTCCCTGTTATCACAGTAAAGAAAATATGTATATATGGTGTGCAAGGTTTCAGAGTACAATTCTTTAATATTCCATAGCAGAAAACAGCTTCAATCGCATTGAAATGAATCTCAGATAGCAGACAAAGCATTCATTCGAAAATGGAACTCTCAGAATTGTTGCTTTCAAAGGAAATCCAAATAGGAACCAAAATTTTGGACCCTTCAAACTCATTAACAATTCTCAGTACTGCACACTTACAGTGGAATATCAAATTGTAAGCAAAGATCGTTATTTCAATAGAAAGGAAGGTTTTTTCTCCGTTTCTGGTCATGGCCTTTGGGTGTATATATAGACAGGAGACTGATTACAAAACACCAATTTATCAGTTTGCATGCATGAAAACTATCAACATGATGTACTTATCAAAACATGCATGGGGTCTAAAAGGGACCCCCCCCCCCAAAAGCTACTAAATTTAGAAGATCCGCCCACTGAATTTCATATCCATAAATCAATGGTGTTTTTGTTGCATGTTCCTTATGTCAGTGACTCTCAGTTATGGGGTTAGTTGAACAATTATGGAATGGAAATTAGTTGCAGACGGAAGAAACTAATAAAGATATTTTATAAATCTTGGCTAGGAATTCAAGCGATGCATCCATAAAAAGGAACCAATCAAGTGTGTAGATTTAGTTCTCTTTTTGCAATAATATCATGTCATGTCCCTACTGTTGGAAAATATCTAATAGTTGGAACTTGGGGTTATCACAGATGTCCCAAAGATAATTACTTACTAGACAAAGTCCTTTAAGCTTACCCTTCGCCATGCATAAAACTTGAAGACCCTTCACTCCCATTCAGCATTCAAGAGAAACTTGCAAATGCAAAGAAAAATGCAAACACAATAGGCTAAACTGAATAGTAGTATATTATTTAAAATATTGATATTTTGTAGATTAATATTTTTTTTGGTAAATAGATTAATTATTTTTTAATAATATTAAAATTTTCAAATCATTATTAAAATATAATATTATTTTTAACATGTCATATAATTTACTTCGTCTAATCTTTATTTGAAATAATAACTAATAAATATTATTAAAATATATTAATTATTTTGTTCATATTTACTACTAATAAAAGATTCCTATTATTAAAGCATTTGAAAATTTTGATATATTGTATATTCAACTTTTATTTTTATTTTCTTAATAGTCAATAAATTGACTATAAAATTTGTAAATAATAAATAATTAATATATAGAAAAATAATAACATTAAGTACCAATTGAGTCCTAGCTCGATTGGCATTGAAATTGTTGCCGGTGCAAGAGATCATGAGTTTAAATGCATTAAAGCGCATTATCCTCCTATTTAAGGATTTGGGTGGGACTATAAATAATTCTAGACAATGTATAAAAAACAACACATAATAATTATAAATTAAATGATAATTGTTTTTAAACGATTTAGTTATATGGTAGAATATAAGTGGTATTCTCATCAGTTTAAATTTTTTTCTAAACTCGTGCTATTATATATATATATAGATTATAGGTAATACTCTCTTGGACTGAACCGAAACTAGACAAAGAAAATGAATAATAAGCACAAATTTTAGATGAGTAGCCCGAACTATTTCTTGTTTCAGCTTCTCCACGAACTCGATCCGTTTCGGTCCACCAACAAGTGTAATTGCAGAAAACTAAACTCACATACATCATACTTCAAAATCAATATGTGACTAGAAAATAAAAGGGCAATCTTCTAAGATAAAAAAGAAACTGAAGCTTGAATGCACAAAGGAAATAATTTCTCGGCCTTTCTAAATCCATATGTTTGATGTGGTTCAACTTTGTGGTTTAGTTGTCTTGGAAGATGCTAACGGCAATTGGAGTGATGGAACTAACAACAGTTTTCGACCAGCTTGTTTAACCATCTGCTCACCTTCAAAACAAGTACTTGAAACTGTCCTACTATACATCATCGTAGTAGAGCCCAAGATATCATCTCTGAATCCACATGCTTTGAAGAAAAACCTGAAATAAGCTATACATATCATGCTTTTCAAGAACAATTAATAAAAATCATTTCATCAATGACCCTGCCAAAGTAAACTCACATATATGTGTATATAGATATAAATATTTCAATCCCAACTTTCCATGTAACCAAGCTACTGGTGTAGTTGCAACTGAGAAATGATTTATGTTGCTTTCAAGTCTTGGTTGACACTAGGTCGAGGATTCAAACCTCGACAACCCCCTTTCCCTTGATTATCTCAAGTTTCTACATAACTTGTTCGCAACTAGTCTATATGATGATGTTTATTGAATGAGATAAACTATGCAATTCAATGGAAGAATGAAAGCACCTATCTAATAAAATTTAAGGCCCTTTTAGATTTGGTGTGAAGGTAGCAGAAGAAAGCCATTGAGCCAGATATCATAAAAAACAAAATCAGTAAGATGCCAGACAATTGTAATACACCTGGCCAGCCTTTGTTAGAAGGACTTTGCAACATGTTGCAAAGCAAGAAAGAGAGGCAGCATAATGGTAAAACCAATAAAACCAGGGGGGATATGAAACAGACTTACTGAGGAGAACACATAGGTTATGACATTTCAGCACAATGACAAGAATTACCTCTCCTTTCTGGAACAAAGAGCAGCTATGTCATAAATATCTCTACTTGTGAGCATTCTGGAAGCAAAGGTAAGAACAAAAATGTTAAACTCCTATATATAAGTTCAGTAACTATCAGTATACATTTCACAAACTGCAGGTTAAGAATAAGGATTTAACAAGATAATGTGCTATCCATTGTGCAGTTCCTGACTCGGACTCCTGAGGCATTTATTTTATATTTGACAGCTAAACTTGAATAAATGCTAGAACAAATAGAATTTACCTGCTATTCAACTATAAGAATTATGATTCTGAAGCAGGTGACATGATACTCATTTCTAGAAGAAGCAGGTATGCATGCAAGCACTGGCTCTTGTTTAAAAGAAGACAATACTACTGTTGCATGCTTACATGGAGCAGGCATATATGTCGAGGGAAAATTTGATAACACAACTACTTCGGTTAAAAGTTTCAGAATTAGCAGAAACATAAGAGTAACAAACCTTACAATCCTTTTAACTATTATTGTCCCAATTCCCATGCCTTGTAAAGTAGGAACAACCTGGAATGCAGAAAACAATAATTATAAGAATATAAACAGTGATTAAGTACCAAATTAGAATTAGAGGTGTCCATGGGTTGGACAATAGCCCGAATTTTGTATTTGAAAATAAAAATGAAGGAGTAATCACACTAATAAAAATGAGGGTACTAATCCAAAAGCCATATTACAGTCAATAACTTAGCCCTTTACATAAAAAGTATACACTCAAGAGTTGAGATTGATACTCCAAAAGTTTAAGGTTGTGTGATTGGCTTAAATCACAGAATGAATATCCAAGCATTGCTTCAAATATACATGCTAAAGAGGTAGGCTGCCAAAAGATGTTGGGGTGCTAATTCAACCCACAATTGCCAAAGCATATTAGTACATAAAGAAGGATGGCAAGACAAGTACCATGACATCGTAGATGGATGCAGTCAATCCTAGATCAGAAACAGCACGGCCAAAGCCCACAAGCTGACCATTGGAAGGGTTGACAGGCATCACATTCTCCATCAAATCTCCTACAAGACCTGTTTTTATTTGCTCCTGCTGTTCTTGGCTTTGGTTTTGTTTAGTGGTGTTAGTCACCTTGACATGCTGAGGTTTGCAGAAGACTGAAACAACCACACAACTGTGGGAGAGAGCAATGTGGAGCTTGTCCAAGTCCATGACTTCTTGAACTATGCCGGTGTGTGGGTCCACCTTAGGGAATCGGTGGCAGGAATGGTTGCAACAAGTGTACAGTTCACTGAGCTCTTGAATATTAATGTGTGAAGGGTCCGTTGATATGTAAATTGGCATCACCAGTGGTGGTGGTATTGATTTTAAGCCGCCGAACTCCCTTGAACTTAGGTTTGAGTTCTTTCTTGTACTGTTGCTGCGTATCCATCGCAATTCCATGGATTTGGATGGAAAAGCAGCACCACTACCACCTCTCTGTATTATCATTATCTGTGTAGAAGTGGTGCTAGAAATAGCAGTCCCCACCATCTCTTGTGTTGGATGACCTTACTCTTTGTCTATACATATACATGAAACGGAACAAGAACAAGTAAAAAAGAGTGTGGGCGCCTTACTGTCATAGTCTCCACAAATAAATTACTGCAACATTCATTATCAATTTGGATGAAAATCAAAGTTAGCTAAGAGAAAGTAATAGGTAGGCCCCTGACAACAGCAATGACTAGTGCGCCGCAAGCCTTGCCAATTTGAGCAGCAGAAACGCCAAGGCCTCCAGCGGCAGCAAGAACCAGCAATACCAGTATGAAATAGTTACCGCTTATATCCTTTACAATTACAATTACTATTAGCGGTAGTTCTAAAACATAAAGTAGAAAGAAAAGAAATGCTAGAACAATTACTAATTCTTAAAAATAGCTATAGCAGTAGTAAATGAACAAATAAAAGGTACCTGGGTGACAAGATGTCAAGTTAGGTCTGTGAGCAAGAGCTTCATTTGAGGTCCCAAGGCGTAAGGGAGGGTTTTCAAGGTTGTGGTTGGGCTCCTTGAACTTGGCATAACCGGAGAGGGGAAACTTCTGTTGGTAGTTGAAGCTGGTGCACTGCAGTTGGGGTTTGGGAGTCAAATTCTGGGATGGGATAGTTTATGCTGACCTTGACAGCTTATGAAGATGTTGGATCATCCGATCTCTTGCACAGCAGAGCTTCCAACTCCATGTTTGTTTCTTCTCTTCTACAAAATATCCGTTCTCACTTGTGGCTGCTTTTATTTTACTTTCTTTTCTTTTTCATTTTGGATCTTTTCTTTTTCTTTTTCTTTTTTCCACAATTTCCCTTCATATATTTTATGCGGCATTTGGATAATACTCGCAATTCTGGTATCATAATTATCATATGCTATGGGATTTAACGTCCCATGTTTAGTCCCCAATTTTTTTTTAACAAAAAATAAACCCTCCAAATTGACTGCTTAAATTAAATAAAACTAATATGTTTCCACCTCTCTTTGTTTTTTAGGGAAATTACACTTGATTATTCTACATTTGAATTTAAGGAATGATACTTTATAAAAAAAAAGTTATTTGATACATTATCAATATAGTTTTTTTTAGACTTCACAAATGAATTTAAAATTTGACAACTATATTATAAGGTGTCATAAAAAATAAAAAATATTTATATAAATAAATGTGGCACTTGTCATGCCCTCAATCTCCTTGTGAAATTTAAAAACTCCATCGGTGTATCAAATAATTACCCTCTTAAAAATAAAAACTGAATAAACAAGACACATGACGGTTTCTTAAACTCGTTTGTAGGGTTAAAAAACTTCACCACCTGTGTCATCAAATAATAATCCAATTATAGTGTGAAATTTTAAAGATTATAATGGAAAAAGACTAAAATTCCTTCATCAACTCTACTTTTAATAGCATGTTTTTCAGTCTACTTCTAATAGCACGTATTTTAGTTTTGTTGGATTTCTGCTGTTGTTTCTCTTGCAAGGTGGAAGGGCTGGCATTGGGGTTTTGAGGTGTTGCGGCGAAAATGGCAGAAGAGTTGGCGGCGCTTTCTGTAATATCCCGAAAATTTCTATCATTGATATAGTAAAATAAAGAAATAAAGAAATAAAAAGAGAAATTTTGAGCTATATCAATAAAATCTATGTAGGAAGTGATTATGATGTATTAATCCAAGAAAGGACTAAATCGTAAAAGTGAGAAAAGTTTTGTGGCCCAAGAGTAAATACTTAAAATTTAAGGGGTTAAAGTGTAAATATGAAAAAGTTGAAGGACCAATAGTGCAAATATTTTAAGGGTAGAATAATCAAGAAACTAAGGAAAATTGATGAATTAGGACTAAATTGAATAGGTGAAGAATTATGAAGGACTAAATTGTAATTTTACCAAATTAAGTGATGACTCAAGGATGGAATTTTAAAAGATCATAAAGGGTAAAATGGTCAATTGGAAGAGAGAGAAATCTAGAAAGTAATGATTACATTGATAATATTTTATAATTATATAATTAAATAGTTATTATTTTATTAATATTTTAATAAGATATTTTATTATTTTATTATTTTATTTAGTCTATATATATGTGTATGTGTGGAAAAAAAAAAGGGGAGAAAACCACCACCCCTTTTCAGGGGAGAAAGAAAGTTTGGCTTTCTTTACAATTTGGTCATTCCACCAAAAATTCACCATTTTCACCTAGAAATCAAAAGAATTTCCATAGCTACCGAAGGAGAAAAATGTTAAGGAGGCTATGAGGAGTTAGAATATCAAGTTGGATTCAAGAAATAGAAGCTGGAGGAGAGAGAAAGTGAAGTTAAAGTTTGGAAACAATAAAACAAGGTAAGAACATCAAGATTTCCATGTATTTTTAAGTTTAATATTATTGAAAAAGCATATAAATGATGTTAATGTAGAGTTTCCTTATATATGATTCTATGTTCTTGATATGGTAGTGAAGAGAAAATAAGATAAAGTGATGGGAAATGGTGTAGAGAAAGAAAATAAGAGTGATATAAACTTAATAATTAATATATTGCACTAAAACAGTTTTGGACAGCAGCAGTAAGCTAAATTTGAAAAATCACCAAAAATGGTAGAAACTGAATTAGAAGTTGAGTAAGATATGGAATTAAAGCTTGTTGAGTCTATTTTCATATAAAAGAAATAGAACAAGTAAATGAATTCTGTATTCTGAGATATTTATATTTTTGTGAGACTGGTTCAGAATGATTTCGGGATCCTCTGTTTTGACTTTGGAAAATCACCAAAAATTTTATAAAAATAATTAGGGACTTAAATTTATGTGTTTGAAATCCTTAATAAGTCTATTTTCAATAGAAATAATCGGGAACATCATCCGAGTCCCGTACGAGGAGATAATTAAATTTTAATGAAGAAAGGTCAGAACAGTTATACAGCAGAACAGGGGTAACTTTAAAGAATAAACTGTACTTATTGGCTAAACCAAAAATTCTTAAAATTTTATGGTAATAAGATATGTGAGTCTAGTTTCAGGGAAAATTAACGGATCTTAATTTGGATTTCTGTAACTCAAGATATAAATAATTTAGTGACTATGACGCAGGTGGATAGCTTGAATGTTCACATATAAGTAAATAGTGAAATTATTGATAATGTTACTTATAAGCATATTATATAAATTAAGAATGTGGAATGGAGAGGAGGAGGAGGAAAATATGTATGAATATTCAGTTAGCATGACTAATTTGTATGTTTTAAGCCCAAGGACTAAATCGAATAAAAGTAAAACTTTATGGGTAATTTTGTAAAAATGTTAGAAATGATCAAATTACATGAAATGGATTATTTTATTATTTAAATTGAAAATTTTAAATGAAAATTGTTAATTTAGTTCAAGATCGGGGGAAAACATGTTTTAAGGATTAAATTGAAAAGTGTTGAAATAATGGAAAATTTTGATATTTTATAGAATTTATGGGCTCTCATTAATATGTATGATGACAACGGCTGGAAATAAGGATTAAATCGCAAGAATTTATTTTTCTGAGCCTAAGGGTAAAATCGTCATTAATTAAAAGTTTGGGGGCCAAATGGTAATTTTGCCTAGAGCATTAATTGAATGTATTAGAATATGGAATGAATGAAAACAATGGTCAAATTTATTTATAAAGATCCCAACGACTCAAATGCGAGACTTGAACGTGAAAAAGAAAAGATATTGGATTAATGAATTTATAAACACGGACAAGCAACGAGGTAAGTTCGTGTAACTTGAATTGTATTTTTAAACACTTGAAATATGTGGTTATGTGATGAAAATATGATTTGAATGATCAATGCATAATAATTGATGAAATATTGATAATACTCGATATAAAAAGAAAGTAAATCCCGATTGAATGGAATGGATTTCGATGGATCATTGGAAAAGGAATTGACGGTAAAAAGGATCTAGCCCGGACGAGTGATCCTATTCTGATGTAGCCCTCCCGAAGAATACAGGAAAAAGGATTAAGCCCGGAAGGGTAATCCTAATATCAGCCCTCCCGAAGAATATATGG
Source organism: Gossypium stocksii (assembly GCA_020496765.1). Classification (NCBI taxonomy): domain Eukaryota; kingdom Viridiplantae; phylum Streptophyta; class Magnoliopsida; order Malvales; family Malvaceae; genus Gossypium; species Gossypium stocksii. The sequence continues at coordinate 34,493,155 of CM035628.1, read as the reverse complement.
GAAATGAGGTTCGCGGGAGTGTGCTGGTGGCTCTCCCGAAGAATATATGTGTATAGGCCCTTCCGAATAATACATGGGAGCTGAGGTTCGCGGAAGTGTGCCAAGAATTGAGGTTTGCGGGAGAGTGAGGTTCGCGGGAGTGTGCTTACTGAAATGAAATGTGTAAGACCATGGTTGAAAGATACCATGGCAATGAATAAGACCATGGTTGAAAGATACCATGGCAACAAATTGAGAAAATGAATAAGACCATGGTTGAAAGATACCATGGCAATGAATAAGACCATGGTTGAAAGGTACCATGGCAACACATGCATATGAATTGACGGACCCGGAATTGTACACTAAAAGTGTACTCCTGTATGAATTGACGGTTAATGAGATTGTACACCAGGAGTGTACTATTGGATATCCATCGAAATTCCGAGAAATTCAACGGGATAAATATAAAAGATGGCAAACACATAGCTAAAAAGGGTAAATGTGAATTGATGGATTACGGATTTGCATATTTTAAGTATACTATATGATTTTAACTATCGATATTCCGATAAATTCAGTAGATAAGAATTCTGATCAGAAAAGGAAATATGTATATAAAAAGATTTGTACATATATTCCTGAAGTACATGAAAAAAAAATGACAGTGATACTGGATATATGGAAATATAAGATGATGATATTTGTACATGGAATTTATTGATGAATATATGCATCCATGATTATAGATTCGTATACTTTAATAATATTAATTGTATGACGATGAAATTTCGAATGACTTAATGAATAAAGCCCTGACATGGAAATAATTTGAGCACGAAACAATAATCATGAAATTGAACTTGAAATACAAGAAAACGATATTTATTCGATATTTTAAAAAATATGACATGGAAAATACATGTATATGAAACTTACTTGATAATTATGCATGTTCAAGATTATGAATTGTCCCGGAATAAATATATACAAAATTCATGAAAACAAAAACAATGATACATGAAATTTTGGTATAATGAATGATTTATGTTTTGAAGAAATGACAAGAGAATAATATGTATCATATTATATGAATATGTGGCTATCTTTAATATGCTGATACATGAAAATTGGGTAAGCCGTAATAAGTAATAATCTCAAGTATGATATGTTGATACAATGAGTTTATCGATTCTAAAATTATATGAAATATATTCAAGTATACTAATGACTGTTGTTGTTGACGCTTAGACAAGTGCCAAGCTATCGGTTAAATGGTAATATGTTTATTATTTGATACGTCAAAAGGGAAAATGATCAAATGAAAATATACATGTGTTTATGGAAGAGTGGTAAAATTTAAGTTGTATAATTTCTTATAAAATGAGTTATCATTTGATAAAAAAAAAGTTCTATAAACTCCGGTAATACCTCGTGACCCTATTCCAAGGATGGATACGGGTTGGGGTGTTACACTTTCCATTAAGGGCGGGGAGGATGAGACGTGGCAAATCAATCTGGGAGAGGAGGAGAGTGAGATCGGCGTAGATCTTTGTCTAGTAGGCAATTTTTTTTATTGCGAACGTGATCTAGTTTTAGGCTATGCATACAACTTTGGCTAATCTGTGGCATCCCATTGGGGAGTGTAATTGTAATTACTCAAAAGTTAGTGGTGTTAGAAACGGTGGTTTCGGTACCCCATTTCTGATGATCAATTCCGTAAATATTAATGATTAATACTTAAGAGGTAGTATAAAGTATAATTAAAGTTTGGTCCATTAATTTTTCGTTTGGATAGTTAATTAAGATACAAGGACTAAATTATAAAAGTGGTAAAGTTTAATTACTATGAAATTTTAATTAATTGAGGGGCCAATTGAGCAATGAGTTGTAAACCACCAAAAGTGTTAATTAAGCTTAATTTTAATTAAACTTAGGTTACTTAAGTTAATTTTAATTAATTAAAAAATAATTAAAATATATAAACGAAATTAAAAAGAAAAGAAAGCCATTTTGCTATCATTTTCTCCAAAAAGAACAGAAAATGGTTTAGAAATTTTCAACTTTCAACTCTTAATTTGGCAAGTTTGATTTAGTCATTTTCTTATATTTTTATGTTTTTGAGGTCCTGAGAGCTTGATTTAGCTAACTCGGGTACCAATTTGTAAAACTTTTAAAGTTTCTAAAAGTTGTCATTGATGACTTCTTAAAGTTTTTGGTGTTAAATGGTTAGATTTTTAGTTTAGATATGAAAGAGGACTAGTTTGTAAAGTGAAAATTATTAGTTTTAAACATAGGGACTAAAGTGAAGAATTTTGGAATCAAAGATCAAATTTGAAAGTTATGGCAATTACGGTTTTAAGGACTAAATTAAATAAAATGTAAAACTTTAGGGAATTCAAAAAATAAAAAATTGGACTGATTTCTGCATTTTGTGGATTGTTTTAAACTATTTGAAATTGATAAATTGAATTGAATTATTATATAGATGATATTTGAACCAAACCAAAGATAACCAGGGAAAAGGCAAATTTATCGAATAGTCCTTGCAATTCAACTTATCTGTTGATTTTGTCAGGTAAGTTCATATGATGTAATTGTGTTTAAATCTTTATGTATTTAATATTTTGAGTCTATGTATGATTTATTGAAATTTGAATTGTTTACAATTTAGTACAAAATATGAAAATTAGACTATATTATAAAGAAATAAGAATGAACTTAAATGTTGAAATTACCCTAATGAAACTTTGTAAATGTATCGTACACATGGATATGGATACATGCTTTATTGGTGATTACCAAGCTCCAGCATTTGTTGTGGACCTGAAGATACATGTAACATAGGTTTAGCTCGAACGGGTAACCTGATGTTATTTTAAAGGTTTAGCTCGAACGGGTAACTTGACACAATTATATGTTTAGCTCGAACGAGCAACAGATGTGATAGTACTAGTGTATTCAAGCTCATTTACTGAGTTTCATCAAGTAATACGAATAATATGAAATGAGATATCAAAACGTTACAAAATGTATTGGATGTTCAATGTGGTATTATCGAATGAATTGAACATAAAGTTTTTATATACATGTATTAATACCTTATCTATGATTAACATGAGATTGAGATAGTTATTTAAATGATATGTATTGACATATTTATATTAGGCACATAATATGATTGATTTTATAATGAAGCTCACCTTGCTGTTGTAATTTGTTATGTTAGGCAAACTTTGTCGAAATAAATAGTTTAGTATGTTTAATTATAAATCGAGGTAAGTTATCATTTTAAATACCTGAACTCGTTACTTTTCTTTTTCTTTGTAGATTGTAAATTTGAGGAACCTATCGTTCGGATTAGCTTGGAGACTATACAATCCTACCATAGACTCGGTAATCTATTGATTGTTTTACTCTGATTATGTGGCATGTACATAGGAACTTATATGTTTGTTAACTTTGAATTGATGGTTTAATTATAATCTTGAATAATGATCATATATGTAACTATGCATAATTTGGAAATTGTGTTGGGACCTATGAATGGCATTTAACTTGACATATATGAGCTTAAAATTACATATTTGAATGTGGTGTGAATGGGTAAAAGCATGATAGTATAAGTGAAGTATGAATAAGCTAAATTAGTAGGTTTGGTGCCAAATTGTGGCATATTTGGTTGATTGAATTTAGAAATGGTTAAATGATTGTTTTGGACGGTATTTTGGTTGGTTTTCTGTAGGAATAAATGTGCAATTATGCACCAAATAGGTCAATGCATAGATGGCTTGAAATATGTATTAAATGGCTAATTTGTACCAAAAACAGAGTTATCGTCCTAACGACCACATCTTATTGTCGCAACGCCAACTGACAATATGTGACATCACGACATCAAGTGGCCTAACGCCGTGACGTGACAAACTATTTGGCGACGTTACGACGTAGAGAAGGTGACGTTACGACGTCGGTCTTGAATTTTCAAAACTTTTCAAATTGGTCCTATTTCATGCTTGGGCCAACAAAAGAGCTTTCGTAAGCTCGATTAAACCTTGGATTTAGTTGTGAATTATATTATGAATGTGTTTAAGTCATAAATATTTGTTTGATTGATATATTTACTGTTTTTTGATAGAAGTTGCTTCGACAATGGATGTGGCATCTTGTAGTTTAGACCCGATGATTAGGTCAAGCAAGCGGTGTTACAGTATTGATTACATCTAGGCAAAAAAAGGTTTCTGTTCAGGTTCCATTATGAGATTGATCTTGATAAAGTAGTTGAGGGGAGCCATGGACGTTCAATAATCATCTATTGGTATTTTATAGGCTGAAAACAAGAAAGCATCCGATGCAAGTTCCTTTGTACCATGTGGATTTCTGGGTTCAGATTCATGATCTCCCGACTGGTTTAATGTCTAAAGGTATGGAAAAATAGTTTGGTGATTTCCTGGGAAAGTTCTTGGATTATTATGCAAAATCCATCAGTAAGGGTTTTCGAAGTTATATAAGGATACGAGTTAGGATTGATATAAGGGGTCCGTTGAAAAGAAAGAAGAAAATCACTCTATTTTAGAAGAATTGTATCTATACCAAGTTTCAGTATGAGAGACTAACCGTTTTCTGTTTCTTGTGTGGGCGATTAGGGCAAGTGGAGGATTTCTATCCTATTAGGATTGTGTATGGGAAAAATGAGTTTCCATTTGAATGAGACCTTTTGATTGAGGCATTGCCTAGGAGGGTGGTGGTGGCCAAAAGTTGTTGGTTACACGATGGAGGGGATGCTCCATGGGTGGTCGAGATGGGGAGTTTTTTCGGTAAGGGTGATTTAGTTGGTCAAGATGATATCTAGGGCCTTTTCAGATATATCATTTTAACATCATTTATATTTAATTCACTATCATATATCACTCCAAATAAGCTTTCTATCGTAATATTTTATTTCACATATCAAATTATTTTACACTTTATTTTACGAGTTTACCATAAATTTCCTAAATTTTATATTTTAGTCCATAAGTAATAAGAGAATTCAAGGTACTTACCTATCTCCAACCTCAATCACTTGTTTTCCCTTTCTCCTATCACTTGATTCACTTTCTCAATTTCTTTCTTCAACAACATGTCAATAACATAAAACTTTTTTATGAGAAATCTTTACTTTAACGTCACTTCCATACTTATCTAACAAGATTAAACTTAAAAACATATCAAAACCTTGATATTCATACATTGTTCTCTTGATTTCAAATCCTAATTTGTTTTTTTCTCTCCTCCAACATGAACGTAACTTGTCTCTATATGAAACTAGGCTCTCTAAATTGTTTCTCTATTGATTTTACAAAAAATCTCTAAGAAATTTTGAAGCTTTGAAGCCTAATTTGGTTAAAAATGGTGGAAAATGATTAGATTGTAAAGAAAAGAAAATTATTTCTATTATGAATGGTGGGTAATATTGGTTAAAGAAGGATAGAGAGAATTCTCTGTAACACCCCTAACCTGAATCCGTCATCAGAACAGGGTTACAGAGTATTACTGGAGTTTACAAATCAAACAGACAGAAAATGCAAACATTTCATATCATATATCATTAATGAAAAAGAAATAATCAAAATCATACATATTGTCTCTTACATGAGCCCTCGAGTCCTAAATTACACATCATAAATAAATTGGGACTAAATTGAAAGCTCAGAAAATTTTTTGAAAACATTTAATATTTTCAACACTGCAAGGGTCACATGGCGGTGTGAACAGGCCGTGTGACTCACACGGTCAAAAGACACGCCCGTGTCTAAGGTTGTGTAACTCACTGACTTACATTCGTTTAAAAGATGCAGGGGACACACGGCCGTGTCACCTGGCCATATGTCATACATGGCTGAAACACATGCCCGTGTCTCTACCCGTTTGGACGAAAAGAGGCTATTTTACAAGCCATTTTTCTCACCCAACAAGGCATGTATCTACAGCTATTGTAACACCTCCTAACCCTAAACTGTTGCTGGAACTGGGTTACGAGGCATTACCGAACATTTCAGAACAAATACGAAATTTAAACAAATAATTAGCATACATTTTATAATTATATCATAACGTCCCTTTTATGACTACTGAAGCCTAAAATATGCACTAGAAACAAATCGGAGTGCTCTAGAAATTTTTCACGAATTTTTAAAATTTTTCCTATGTACAGGGCTTACACGCCCGTGTGACTAAGGGACACGCCCGTGTGGTCAAGCCGTGTGAGTGACATGCCCATGTCCTAGCCCGTGTAGCAGCACACGTACGTGTCCCTTATCATGTAACTCTCTGACTTGTAACTCTATTTATTGCATGGGTCACATGGCCAAGTCACATACCCATGTGCTAGGCCGTGTGTCTCACACGGCTGAGACACACGCCCATGTCTCTTCTCGTGTGCCTAAATCTAGACATTCTGTTTCAAATTTTTAAGATGCAAAGGACACACAGCCAGTTCACACTCCTATGAGCTAGTCGTGTGTCTCACACGGTCTGGTTACACGCCCGTGTGGACTCTATATGAGCCTTTTATAACAAATTTGCTAACCCTGCAATTTCAAACCACAACCAATTCAACACCAATATCCCAATTATACTCAAATCATACCAAAACATCATCCGAAAAATTTGCTTAACATCTAATCGTAAGAATTTTTCACATAATATTCATAATAACTTAATTAACTTCAATAATTTCCATTTCAAATTTTATACTAATAAAATCATTTCATTAACTTGTATCTTATATAAGTATTCAAAACATCTTATGACATATATTACAACCAAAACCAAAATAACTTATACTCAACCTAGACACATGCCACTTTTACCAAAAGAAATATGCATCATCAAATTTTAAGGTCAGGATCGGATTTGGATGCTGAACTGGAATATTTGACTTTGACTACTTGCGCACAAAAGAACCGTACGTTGAGTATATTTATACTCAGTGGTATTACTATAATTCAAATTTATAAGCAAAATAATAAATCATACACACTTAACCATAAAATATTTTAATTCATGAATACACTAATCCATCCTTTAGCTTTCACTTCTAAACAATAACTACTTACATTAGCTATTCATCAATTTAATTTTATATACCATCTCATTGAATCATCAATAATTCCATGAACCCTCGGTTCATTCATTTCATTCTCATTTCTCAATTTAAAATTCTCATTCTATTTTATGAACAAGGTCATTCAATTTCATTCGATTTACAATTTCATTTATCACCCCTATTAACAAGACTCAGACTTTGACGGATACACGGATCCAACCAAACACACCAGTATGGCACTCAGTGCCTCATTGGATAGTTCGAAGCAATAGTTGACACCCAGTGTCTTATCGGCCTAGCCGAAGTAAGTTGGTACCCAGTACCTCATCGAATCTATCCGAAGTAATATAATGACACTCAGTGTCTCATCGACTCAAGGTCGAAGTATTCCTAAACACTTCCAATTCTATGGCATGCCAACTATATCCGACTCAGCTCGAAATAGTTAATAGGGTTTCCAATTCACTTTCAAAACAATTGTTATTTACTATTCACATTTTAATTTCAACCAAAGATCACGTTCAATTCCAATAACCATATTCACTTTGAAATCAACTCCATTCAAATCAATATCATCATACTAAATTTCTTACTTCGTTTACTTACCATGCATTTTAATTAAAAAAATAATTGATAATAATTAAATTTGAATTATAGTAATACAAACCGAAATTTCTCGATTCAATCATCGTTCGCTCCAATTTACATATAATACTTAAATTTTCTACTCAACTTTTACCTTAATCCCAATTTAAATTCATCTATATTTCCATCACAATTCATGCCTTATTTCTATGCAATTTCCTACTAAACTTAAATTTAACTCTCAAATTTTCATCATGAAACCCTAATTTAGAATTTTCTTTCAATTTAGTCCCTATTACACTAAACTTACTATCTATTTTACAATTTAATCCTTTAACCAATTCCAACTAGAAATTATATCAAATAAAACCCCTAACTCATCAGTTAATTCAACATAAACTATATCCAAGAACCTACTAACTTTCAAAATTTCAACATAAATCCAATAGTTTTTTACTTTAGGATCATAATAACTAAAAAAAAATTACAAAAAATGATTTAAATTAATTTACCAATTTGAATTTGAACCTTTGAAAACCCTAATTTCTTTCTTTCTTTCTTTTCTTTTATTTCCTTATTTTTCCTCTCTGTTTCGTCCCAATTCTTTCCTTTCTTATTCTTTTATTTCATTTAATTAACTTATGTTCATTATATTATTATATTATTATAATAATAGTTACTTAAATAATAAGTAAAAACATAGTAATTGTAAATATATGTATATTAGTATTACACATGTCACTAATAATACCATATACTTGTCAACTTTTGGATTAATTACTTATTTTGTCCCTTCACTTTTCTCTATTCTATAATTAAGCTTTCACACTTATTCAATTTAGCCCTTTTTCATAATTACTCTTAATTAAATCAAATTCACCTAACCAAAATTTAATTAACTACACAACTAACTTCGTAAATATTTTTAATAAATATTTACGAATCCGTTTTACTAAAATGGAGACCCGATAACACACTTTTTCTATGCCATAAGTTTTGGGTTGTTACATTTCTCCCCCTTAATAAATTTCATCCTCGAAATTTACCTGAAAAGAGGTGAGGGTACTGAGATCTCATTGTTTCTTCCGATTCCCAAGTTGCCTATTCAATACTGTGACTTTGCCATAATACTTTTACCATAGGAACCCGCTTATTTTTAACTCTTTTATTTCCCTAGCTAATATCTCAACTGGTTCTTCTTCATAAGAGAAATCAGGTCGAATTTTTATATTGATAACGACTCGCGATATTAAGTAATAAAATTTATAAGACTGATCACACCAAAACTAACTAATATCACGACCTTAAAGGCAAGCGCACCTGTCGAACAGTAGTATAGTTTAGTGGCAAGACCGAGTTATCGTACCCAAGGGAACCAAAAGTACTATTACTTACTTCCTTTCTATTATCTAGCCTAAGAATAAAAGAGGGTTTGTTTAAACTAATTCTAAACTAAACTAAGAAAGCACAAAGAGTAAATTGGGAAAACTTTTAGGGAAAAGCTGATTGATATGGACAATACTCAAGGGAGAATCCACCTAGACTTCACTTGTTATTATTTCCTTGAATTATATGATCTAATTACTTGACTTGATCCGTAGAGATCCCTAACCTATGCTAAACCCTCCGTTGAGGCGTAGAGCAACTAGGCCTAAGTTGTTAATTAAAGTTCCTTTATTAATTAACTCCCTAGGTTGCATTAATTCGATCTTTAGTTCCCCATATTAGGTTTGACCCTAATCTGGCAAATTTATGTCGCCTTATGTCTAGGGTTGTATGCAACTCCGCTTAATTATGGTAGATCTACTCTTATCACAAGGACTTTTGCTCCTCTGCTCTAAGCACATCTAATTCTTGAAGTAATGCCTAGGATTATTAAATCAAGAATGAAGAACACATAATTAAGAACAATTCAAGTATTTATCAAATAAATCAAGAATAAATAACAAGATCTATCTTAGGTTTCATCCCCCTCAAGTATTTGAGGGGTTTAGTTCATAATAAAGAAAGAAAACATCTCAGAAGATATAAAATAACAAAACATAAAAGAAACCAAAAACCCCTGAAGAAATTTAGGGAGATCCTCTATGTTGCTGCAGAATTCCGGCTTCTAAGATGAATCAGTCGGCTTCTCCTCTGGAGTAATCCCTTACTTCTACCCTCTGTGTGGTAGAAAGACGAGAAGAAATCTAAGTATTTCGTATCTAAAGTGTATCCAAAAGTGTGTTTTGCCTATTGCCTCATGGGTTCTTTATATAGAGCCTTCTGGGGGGCATTTCTTAGCTTCTAAGCATCCCAATTCGAGTGAAATTCCCCTTCCTCACGACTAGAACATGCCCGTGTGCCATGTCCGTGTGAGTTTGACAAAGGCCATGTGGAACTATCGGTGGGGGCACGGCCGTGTGGCCTGGCCGTGCTTGTCAAGGGTAAGGGAGTTTGTGTGTTGGAAGTCTGGTGTTTGAATCTTGGCACGAGTGAGGGTATTATTTCTTTTTGCTCGATTTTCGATTAGAGTTGTGTTGAAGATGGATTCTGAGTAATGGGTTAGTGGTTGAGAGTTAGTAGGATTTGAGGTTTCAAATTAATTAAAATTACTTGATTTTATTTTTTTCTTTTCATCATTTTTTATGTTTTCTTCTTCCCAAATAGAAACCTCATTTTGATTTTTCTTCCCTTTTCCCTTCTCTTGCACTTTGTCGAAATAGTAGAAAATTCATCCCTATCCTCAATCTAATTCAGTTTCTAACCTTGCTCTTGGTTAGTTTGAGTCTTTGGTTTATGTGAAGCCGGTAAGTGAGGTGTTTGTATTCGTTTAGCTTCTGCTTTCTAAAGGTTGAAGTCTTGATAATCTGTTGTGTAGGAGACGACAGTGAAACGATAGTTCCACTCCAGCGGTCTGATTCGTACAAGTAAACAGGTGTGATTGTGGTAAGTGTGTGCGGTTGGCTCATTTTGGTTTTGAGAAATTCATATTATGGTTGCTAATTTTGAAATTGGGTACATTGTTTTTAGGTTTCAAAAGGTTTGGGATTGCCTTAGCATCGAATCGATACCAAGTGTATACCTAGAAAAGCAGAAATCGAGGTTTTGACAAAAGCCGAAAACCATTCTATCGACATCACACGGGTGTGTGGTCACCTGTGTGGTAGGCCGTGTGCGACAACACTGCCGTGTGATTAACAAAGGCCAGGCCGTGTGCAAGACATGGTCATGTGATGGCCGGTGTGGCCGTGTGAGCTACACGGGCTAGGCCAAATTAGGCGTGTGGGCTATACGGATATGTGGGCCTACACAAGCATGTAGATTTTGGGTCAGGCCATGTGATTCACACGGGCAAAGCCAATCTGAGCGTGTGGGCCCATATGGGTGTGTAGGCTCATTTAACTGAATTTTTTCCTAGGGTTGCATGGGTCATCCCTCATGACTGTGGGCCTACTGTTGGGTCGGTAAGGGTTAAATAAACCCTATTCTGTATGTTATGATAATCTGATAGATTGAGATTTTGTACTTAGTATGATAGTATTGTGCATGTTTGATTATTGTTCTGTATGCCTATCTGCTATCTGATTATTAGCATGTTGAGCATGTTAAATTGCATATCTATTTCTGTTTCTATTTCTGTTAATAGGGTGGGATGATGTATATTGGAGGAGGTATTCTGAAAGGTAATTTACGCCTATTATCTAGCAACTTGGCTGCATTATATCTGTTATGTGCTGCACCGGTACTATATCATGTGTAGGGTTGGGTGGGTGTTTTAAACCCCACATAGTCTGTAGGGATGGTCAAAGATGGTGCATTGAGGATGGGGGTAGGATTTTCGATTTGCATAACTGTATCTGTATATGTAATGGGCTTAAGCCCAAATCTGAATCTGTATTTGTATCTGAAATAGGTTTAGGCCTGAATTTGCATCTGTCTGATATCTAATTTTCTGTATGTGTGCATGTTTAATTCTGTGGGGTTACATGTAGAGTTTATGTAAACTCATTCTCTTCTGTTTGATCTGTACAGGTATCCCACAGTCTCAGGTGGATCGGTGCAGCGGAGAACTCGACGGTGACCACATGTCAAGAACTAAATTCGGTTATGGCTTTTACTTTAATTTTTTATTCAATTCTGGGCATTTTATGTAAAATTCAGACTTTTCAGACTGTTGTTTAATTTGGGTTTAACTGCGTTTTATGCTTTCATTACTACAAACTCGATAAAACTCAAATTTACCAAAAGTAAAGGTTTCTAAAACTTTCGAATGGTTTTCCTAAACACCACGGTTTTAAAAGCTTCCGCTACAAATAAGTTTTACCTCTAAGCGAGTAACTGAATAAGAGTTTTGGAATGGATAAATGAAGTAGTATGATTTAAACTTAACGACACCATTTTCAAACCCATTTCATGTGACAGCTCCGGATTCGGCCATGATGTCTAGGCTGGGTTTGGGGTATTACATTAATTGTAACAATATCAAAAACATTAAAATTATTGAAAACGGCCTAAATTGAACTTAACTACAGCCAAAAATATGAAAACCAGCTTAAGCTCTCCCCCTTTTCTATTTTCGACCAAAATTTGGAAAAGAAAAGCCTAGAATGCTTTTTAAATTTCAATTTGTCTTATTTGATTTCATTATAATTACAATTTTACCATTGTTTCTTTGGATTTTATCAATTTTTTATTCATATGTCACCTCATTGATTAATTTAGGCATAATTATCACTTAAGTCCCTCCTTATTTATTAATCAAGCCATTTAGTCACTTTATTATAATTAGCAAGTTTTGCACCTTTTACAATTTAATCCTTTTTAATTAATTGACTACCAAAACGATAAAATTTTTCAACAAAACTTTAAAACTACCTTAATGACACTTCGTAAATATTTATAAAAATATTTTCGGCTCGGTTTATAGAAACGAGGCCCCGACATCTCATTTTCTAAAACTACTTAATCGAATAAATATTTATAAAACACAAATTGCTAATTCAAAAACCTTTCTAAAACCATATTTGACCTGTAAATATTAAATAATAATATTTACGAACTTATTTACCAGATTTGGTGGCTTTGAACCACTATTTTCAACATCACTGAAAATCGGGCTGTTACAACTCTCCCCCTAAAAAAAATTTCGTCATCGAAATTTGTTACTTGATACAAGCCATCAAGTCGAGTCTTTCTATCATCTTCTTACTAATAAAACACATATAAGTCTATCATAACTTATTTCGATTTAGAACTCATATCAGAAGTCACATCAGAATTTGATATTATACCAAATTTAACTAAACGACCATGATATTCTCATGTCACAACTTTATTATTAACAGTACAATTATCGAGAAATTCAAAGTGATCGTTTAACGAATCATAACCGAGAAACCCGAATTATCAAACTCTGACTGATGCTTCTAACATATTTATATCTGTAACTTTCAACTGATATCTATTTCTCTTTTATTGGAAAGTGTCCAGGAATATCATTTTACACAAGTGTGATAACTTCAAGAATCGAAACAATTTTAACCCATAATATCATTTCCCAATTAAAACTGACCTGATAGATATATTTCTGTATCATGCCAACTAGAATATGAATCCCTCATTCTGACGGTTCATCAATTTACCTGTGAATGTACAAAATTTATTCTCGAACCTGAAGATAAACTCAAATACGTATAACTTAATTAACCTGTCAAATGAATAACCCGCTCTAATTAGAATAACTGAGTCGATTTTATCTATCAGATAATAACTTTTCAAAAAAATCCCTTCTTCTTGTTGTCAAGACAATTTAGATATATCATATATCATAATTCTCTCAGAATACCAATTGAAAATTACCACAAACTGCATTAACTCAAACAAATTATGACATCCCATTATTGACTTGTTGACATAATTCGGGATTACTTGATAAATGAAAACCAATATACCAGTTTGAGCTCGATCTTCCACCATTTACACTTTTGTCGATATCAACCCTTTCACAAAAGCTAGAGAAGGATTATGTATAATAAATCTATTTCAGTTATTAATATCAAGCTTTGAAATATACCAAAACCACAACCTTTAGATAGATTAAAAACTATAGTGCTATAATAGGACCGACATTTCAACCATATAAATAAAACAATATCTCAACATCAATAGTGCACTCCAAAATAGAAGAGGGAAAACCTAGATAATGAAATCCAAAATGTGAAGCTATACTGAATTTCTGAGAATAAAAACAACTTTGAATGATAAAGAGATCGATGATATCCCAGAGAAAATCCAGAAGAAGAATATCATTCATACTTGCTAGAAATAATAGTGATAGAGACAATGTAAATTGTATATATGAAATTCTAAGCTTCAACCAGTAAAAGTAAAAATAGCATCAGATAAGTTTTATCATTAGATCTTCTACTTAACATAATAGAATAGAATGCCAAAGAAATATAGAGTAATACTAATCATAAATTAACCAGACTAACAATACTTCCATCCAACGTTATGATTAGCTAGCCTTTCTCTTTCCATATGATAAGAATCACGTCTGACAATGAACAGTTGCATATACCTTCGAAGTTAAAAGAACATATAGAATACCCAAAGGAGGTCACTGTAAAATACTCAACTATAACAGCTGCATTAAGATGTTTTTGCAATTTCAACACTATCCCATTGACTACTATAGTTAACAATGATCCCATATTATCCCAGTCACTAAAGAAATCAATTCAGAAGAAATTTCGATTAACTCATTCTTTAAATACCATACCTGAATAAATTGATTACTCGTGAATAACTTATTCCTTAATAGCGACATTGCGTATCCCGAATAATCTTCAGAATAATTTGATATCTCTTTTATAACTGTCTTTACTTGCTAATCCATTCTCAGTTCTGACCATATTATTAATCATTTAGCCACTGAACTTTTCAATTTCACACTTGTGAACTTAATCAATATAAATCTTGGGAATTCCATTGCATAAGACATACAGGTGAGGGGGTGGAGGTCGTAAAGTCTTAGAATTTTACTCTCATATATATACACACATATAACAATACATTTATCATTAATAATATTATAAACTTTTATTCATGCCTTTATGAGTTCCGACTCATCATAAACAACATTTTGACTCCAATGCTTGAATATCGCTATCAGCATTATCGGAATTAGCTCGGTTGGAAAGTATCACTGTCTATAAGTAAAACAAACCTCATCAAAGTCGGGAGATATCACACTATCACATGTTATATAATGGCATGCATTTTTAGGCTTCACATATGCTACGTGAGAACCGACTAAACCGTAGCTCTGATACCACTAAATGTAATACCCTTAATTCGAATCAGTCACCGAAACGGGGTTGCGGAGCATTACCGGAGTTTACAAATCAAATAGATAGAAAATACAAGTATTTCATATCATATATCATTCATGAAAAAAAAAAGAATCAAAATCATACATATTGTCCCTTACACGAGCCCTCATTTACCACATAAACCCCTCATTTTCTTTCTTTAATAAAATTTATGCCTTAGACTTGTTACCAATTTAACTCTTCTTACAAAGTAGTACATATCCCAACTAACAAATTTTCAGTCTTAACTAGTTTAATAAAAGTTCTGAATGAACGATGTTATTTGAAACAATATGGTATTAGTTCCTAGGAAACCTCTTGGTATATATTTTGGAATGTCATGAATTTCGATATGGAATTTTCAGGTGTTACAATAATTCATGAATTTTTGTGTTGTTCATCAAATTGAAATTTAATTTATGTATTTTTATTTTTAAGAATTTAGTCTATTTACTTTTTAAATTTCAAAATTTAAGTCAATTTGTTAATGTTATTAAATTTTGGCTTATATGTCAAAAAAACCTTTAAGAAAATGTAAAAAAATCAATTAAGTCCCTATATTAATTTCATACCCAATTAAGCACACGTCGTTAACTAAAATAATCAATTAAGTCCCTCTATTAATGATTTTCGTTATTGACCACGTTGACCATTAAAATAAATTGACGGACTAATTAAATAGTGACACGTGATACCTTATGGTTTAGTCTAATATTTTTTTCTTATAAAGAATGATTAAAAATATTAAAAATTATAAAAAAATAAAAAAGAATTAAAAATAAATATATTAAATATTAAAAATTTTAAAAATATTAAAATTAATATAAACTTATTAAAATTATAAAATAATGAAAATTATAAATATTATAAAATATAAAAAAATTATTAAATTATGAAAATATAAAATTAATAAACTTATTTAAAATTAAAAAAACGTATTAAAATTCTTAAAATAATAAAAAATTGAAATATATATATATAAAAATATTAAAATTGGTATAAACTTATAAATATTATATAAAACATAAAAACTTAAACTGAACCGGTTAACCAGAAATCGACAAGGGTAATGGTCTGCGAGAAGCCATTAGACTGGTTGACTTGGGAACTGAGGGTTTAACTGATTTTTTATTCTTTTAATATTTTTTATCAAACCAAACTTTAATTATCCAACTACTAACATACATCAAAATTAAATATTTTGATCAAAGTTTTCAAAACCGAAACGGTGGTTGAATCAGTTAGGTCATCAGTTTGCCAATTCGACTCTGTCCAGTTCAGTTAAGTAAAAAAATAAAAAAAATCGATTCAATCACCCAGTTCCCAGGTCAACTGATCTAACGGCTTTCTCTGAACTGATACCTTTGTAGGTTTTGGTCTAATCAGTCCAATTGATTGATCCGATCCAATTGAAGTTTTTATGATTTTTTTATAATTTTTATAAGTTTATATCAATTTTAACATTTTTTTATAATTTTATGACTTTTATAGAATTTTAATAGGTTTTTGTAAAAAAATAAATATTTAAATATATTTTATTACTTTTATATTTTTTTATAATTTATTAGACTTTTGATAATTTTAATAATATTGAAAATATTTATAAATTTATATCAATTTTCATATTTTTTAATATTTAATAATTCTTATATTTTTTTGATAATTTTTCTAAATTTTTTCCCTTTTTTTATGATTTTTAATAATTTTTATCGAAAAAATATTAGATTAAATTAGAAGTCGTCACGTGTCACCATTTGATTAGCTTGTCAATTTATTTTAACAATTAATGTGGTCAATGACGAAAACTGTTAACGGAGGGGCTTAATTGATTATTTTAGTTAATGACAAGAACTTAATTAGGTGCAAATTTAATACAAAGTCTTTATTGATTTTTTTTTTTTTGTGTTTTCTTAAGGATTTTTTTTGACATATAAACTTTAAATTTTTTTATTAATTGGTATGACATTTTAAAATGAAAAAATTCATTTGATAGTAATGTAAATAAAAAAATGATATTATAAAGAATTTAAATTTAACAAAATATTTTTAACAATATTAACTATCGGACTTAAATTTTAAAATATGAAAAATGGAGGACTAAATTCTTAAAATAAAAATATAAAAACTAAAATTTAAATTTATAAAAAAAAAAATGCAAAAAAAGGAAACGAACATAACAGTATTGGCAGTACCTAAGGTGCTTAATGAAAAAGAAACAAAAGCCCAAGTTTGGAAACATATAGACCGACAGAGGCATAATAATAATAAATAGTACTAACCAATATTTACAATTTCAAAAATTGAAAAAGAGATCGGACGGCAATGCAATGCTCACTGGAATCTGAACTCTCAGACAAGAAAAGGAAAGAAGCAAAAGCGAAGCGAAGAGGTTCTTAGTTACTTCTTTCTAGTAGTACTAGGAAACCTTATTTTTCTATCCTTTTAGTTTTTCTCTTTAAAAATAAAATCTTTATCTTCCGCTACTCCTACTGCTAGATGTTAAAGATGAGGGACTATTCTCGTTTAGATAATCGCTGCCCTAGAATTTGATGGGAGCTTATATCCGCCATACTTAGGGCTTTCTTTAAGAGCTAAATAAAAGATATGGATGGTGGGCGGAGGATAGCCGTCAGCCCAAGGCCTTGCAGCGGACGGAGAATACTCGCATCTAAGAAAAGAGGGAGACCCGATGCCTTCGTTAACAGTGTCAAGAAACTTCAACGAAGAGAAATCTGCTCTAAGCCGCACCGTGCTTTCTCCGTCACTGACGCCCAGGAGCGCTTCCGTAACATCCGCTTGCAGGTTCTTTCTTTTTTTACTTGCCCTAACTTTTATTTTTTATTTTATTATTTATTGCGCTAATTTTCGCTTCCGCATTTAAACCTTAGCTTGACGCTTCACATCCTTTTCCTTTCATATTTCAAAAATAAAATACGAATAAAATTTTGAACATTTTAACCCTAGTTGCAAATTTGTGGAAGGGAACGAAGGAAGCTCTTAGCTTTTCATCATTAATATGTTCAAATTGGTTTTGTACATATTGTCTATTTAAGAGTTTCTGCTTCAAGCACTGGTTTGTTTTTATAATAAACAACTAGAGTAGCTGGAGCGCCGATAATTTTCAATTTTGGCTTTATGAGATTTTGCTTTGCAAACCTGATGCACTTTCGTTGTTGTATCAAAAGATTTCTGATGTTGAATTTAAAATTTCCGTGAATGATAGTTAGTAAAGCTTTCCTTGAGAAATTTTGGAGCAAGAAATGTAGGAGAATACCTTGGGCAGATATCAAGATGTAGGTGCTTTATCTACATTTGATGGTATTCTGACTAACATGTGTCTTTAAAATCGATTCACCTTTGGTTGATTAGTAATATATGTATTAAGTAGGAGAGTAGAAAAGGACATCTCTTCCTTTCATTTAGTTGGAAGTCTATCAACTAAAACATCAGTTTCCAAGTCTGTTACTCATCTAGCCTCTGTGTATTACTGTTCTACTTGAGCTTGCTTATTAGATTTGGTTATATTTTGCGTAACATACAGGAGGAATATGATACTCATGATCCAAAAGGACATTGTTCAATGGTATTACCATTTCTGAGGAAGAGATCAAAGATTATAGAGATCGTTGCTGCACAAGACATTGTATTTGCTCTTGCTCAATCTGGTGTATGTGCAGCATTCAGTCGAGGTAGGATCCTTGTTTCACACTTCTAATCTTATTTGGATGGGCTTTTCTATTTCTGTTTGGATTGAAAATGAGAATAGGAATCTTGATGTTTTATTGTTGCTGGGTGCAGAGACTAATCGAAGAATATGCTTTCTAAATGTCACTGCTGATGAAGTTATACGAAGCTTGTTTTACAACAAAAACAATGACTCCCTTATCACAGTCTCAGTTTATGCTTCTGACAACTTCAGCTCCTTGAAGTGCAGAAGCACGAGGATTGAGTATGTCATTTTTTTAAAACCTCTTTACAACCTTAAACTTATCCCGACTGGAGCCGAAAGAAGAAAAATGGGAAAAAAGACTCAAATAAAAAGATGACATACTGCATCTAGACATTGTAATTTGTAATGTTCATTTGTTTTCTTTCTGAAACAATTTGGTTTTATGGGCAGATACATTCGAAGAGGTCAACCTGATGCTGGTTTTGCACTTTTTGAATCTGAGTCACTGAAGTGGCCTGGGTTTGTGGAGTTTGATGATGTAAATGGGAAGGTACTCACATATTCAGCACAGGATAGGTAAGTAGTCATACATATGAACGTACCTTTATGTTAAACTATAATAGTTGGATCCATAACTAGATTCATGAGTTTGATGTATACTGTTTTTATCTTTTGCTCAGTGTATACAAGGTATTTGACCTAAAAAATTATACGATGTTATACTCCATATCGGATAAAAATGTTCAAGAGATTAAGATCAGGTAATGCTCCTTTTACGATGGTTATATCTCCTTGCTACAAAAGTAAAATTCATTCAATGATGGGAAAATAGAAACCTATATGATATTTTTATTTTCTATTTCTATCAATATTTGGTAATTTAGTCTCCTTATAGTTGTTCTTTGTACAACTTGCTTTCTACTTCCTAAAAAGTAAAATCAAATGATAGATAGCAAAAATTGGGGTAAAATGAGATTAAAACATTGTCGAATAACAGTTTGATAGGATTGAAAAAAAACATAAACAATCATTTTTGTTCTCCAGAAGAATTATAGTTTTGTAATAAGTATCATTTAGTCTAAACAAGCTTTCATCTTTCTCATGGAAGCCAAAGTAAAGTACTAATTAACAATCAACTGGTATCTTGTTTACTTCTTATCACTGTATGTAATTGACTTTGTTTCATTGTATGATTTTTTACAGTCCAGGGATCATGTTATTGATTTTCACTAAAGTTGGCGGCCATGTTCCTCTTAAGATTCTCTCAATAGAGGATGGTACCGTTCTCAAATCTTTTAGCCACCTTCTTCACCGGAATAAGAAGGTGGATTTCATCGAACAGTTCAATGAAAAGCTTCTTGTGAAGCAGGAAAATGAGAACCTTCAGATTCTTGATGTAAGTATCTTTTTCAATACGTTGCAATCTTATTCATTTGTTAAAGCTTAAAAATGAAAATCTAATCTATTATCATACAGGTACGCAACTCTGAGCTAACAGAAGTTAGCAAAAATGAATTTATGACCCCATCAGCATTTATATTTCTGTATGAGAACCAGTTATTCCTGACATTTAGAAACCGGACAGTGGCTGTCTGGAACTTCCGTGGAGAACTTGTAACTTCATTTGAGGATCACCTTTTGTGGCATCCTGACTGCAACACTAATAATATATACATCACAAGTGATCAGGATCTTATCATCTCTTACTGCAAGGCTGATTCTGATGATCCATTGTCTGAAGGAAATGGTTTGTTTTTTCATTCTTTGAACTTTGTATTTCTTATGTTCTTTCTTTCCTGTGTCTTCTTTTGTTCTGGTAACGTTTTTCTTAGATTGCATCTTACATCACTCTTCCTCCTTTAGATAACTATATCACTTGTGAGGTTTTATATCTAGTTCCTGGCATGGCAGGGTCCATTAACATCAGCAATATATTGACTGGAAAATGCCTTGCTAAAATAAGGGCAAGTAACGGTTTCCCAGTGGAAAAGCAGTGTAGCTGCTGTGATGTCAAGTGTGGTTGCAGGTCAAAGGTGCAAAGCAGTTCATCTAGAATTAGAAGCACGGTGGCAGAAGCATTGGAAGATATCACCGCTCTTTTTTATGATGAAGAACGCAACGAGATCTATACGGGGAATAGGTATGGTCTAGTTCATGTGTGGTCTAACTGATAGTTTGATTTTCAGTAGGAATTTTATGTAGTTTGACTTTGATGGAGGTTGAGTTGGTTGTGAACGGAAATTGCGAGTCTCATGAAACTGTACCATTATTATTTAGTGTTAATTGTATCAATTCATTGGGCTCCTGTTTCTGGTTTTAATTCAAGTCCTACACCTTTATAATTTATTCTGTAATTTTGGTCCTGTGTGGGACTGTTGTTTTATATACTGTATTATTATTTTGCCTCTGTATGTCACCACAAGGGCCATAAATGAATGCAGCATTGTTTCGATTATCTCACTAAATAAATGAAATGAACAAAATCTTCAGGCATGTTTGTTAAACAGTCGGATATTAATAATGCATGTTTAGTATATATGTTTATGGATAAACCTGTTTATGTTTGTTCAAAATTCATTTATCTTTGTCTGAAATTTAAGATATGATGCTGGTTCAAACTTTGGCATCACTTTTCCCTTTTCCCAATTTTCCCATGACAAGAAATGATAAAAAAAAACTTATTTAAAAACTTATTTAAAGCTTGTTCATTATTTTTTTATTATATAATTAATAATAAAATATATTTTAAGTTTTAGTACTCTTCATTTATATAAAAAATATTTAAAAAATATAGTCTTGATATTTTTTATTTTTAGAAATTTAATATATTCTTTTTGGACTTCAAATTTCTAGTTCAATTATTAACATTGTTGCTATTAAATTTACAAGATAAAGTAAGATTTTATCCCTAAACTTGTTTACTTTCCTTATTTTGGTCTCTTAATATTTTTGTCCATATTAGTTTTAAAATTTGTTCGCTTTTTATTTGATTTTATTTTGGTCTTTTAACTTTAAATTTGAATTTATTAAAGTATGATTATGTGACATTTTGAGATTGTTTTATGTCAATATTTCAATTTTTTTATAAAAAAAGTATAATTCATTTATATTTTTAATATTTTTTATTTTTTAATTTTATAATATATATTTTTTAAATTTTTAAGTGATCATGTGACATATTTTTAAAATGTTACATCGTTCAAGTTCAGAGATTAAATTTAAAAAAAAAATTATCAAGTTAACTAATATAGATAAAAAAAGTTCAATGACCGATTTGGAAAAAAAATTGTCAAACTTAGAGATTAAATGTTCGTGAAAATTTAATGTTCACAAACAACTACATTTAATTTAAAAAATAAATTATTCATACATAATCTTAAACAAACAAACACAAACATAATTCTAAACTTTTAATGAATATAAATAAACTAAAAATAATAAACAAATTTGAATAGAGGTTGGTTACTTTCATTTAGTACTGTAACCATCACTTATCTCTACCCTTTGATTATCAAAGAGAGTGTACATTCTCTCCGCTTTTCTTGTGCTTATTCCAAAAACACCAAGCTCTAATGTTACTTGAGAATCCCATTGCCTGCTACTCCGAAGTCATGCCCTTCATCACTAAAAACAACAGGGAGGACATTACTATGCATCTTGTTGAGGGGATCTACTCTCTCCGGAGAAATATTTGAAGTATTGTATGTCGAGTAGCCAATCGAATTCTAACAACGGTCAGTATTGTCCTCGAGTTGTAGTGGGATTTTGTCTCCCGTCTTTGTTGAGAAGCTTACGCCCCATACTTTAACTCTCTTAAAAATGAAAAAAAATTGTTTAATATCTTAAAAATGATACATAATAGGCTTATATTTTGATTTACGAAAAAATTATAATTAAATTTCGACCCTCACTAAAAAAGTTTCTAGATTCGTCCCAGTTGAATATGCCCCTTGGTGCGAGTCTTGTCGTGTTTTAAGAAGCTACTTGAATAGAGACGAAGCCAGAAATTTATTTTTGGAGAAGCCAAAATTAAATTATAAAATTTTAAAGGAGTCAAAAGTATAATTTTATTTTTGTATATGTTTGTTATTTTAGAATTTTAAAATAATTAAACTGAAAATTTTTATCTTTGGAGGGCCAAAGCGTATTTTTTTCATTAAACTAACTTATAATTTTAAAAACTTAAAGGGACTAAAAAGTCCATTTCAACGGGGAGCAAGGCCCTCGCTTGTCCCTCATGGCACCGTCCTTTACCCTGAACATTTCCCAAAATGTTGGAGAAGCTACTAGTATTGACTTGCCAAATAACAATTAGAGAACTCTAATGAAATGAGGAAGAATATGACAAAAAATAGCTTACTTTATAGGGGCTTGGAGGTTTTTCCTATTATTATTTCTCAGTTTAAGCTAGCGATGGAAATAAGAAAGGCTAGGTAGCTGGCTTTCTTGGGATTGCTCGCTGGCTGACTATGACGATTGCCCTCACTCGAAAGCCGCTTCCAATAAGATTGTTTTCAACATTCCCCCCCACCATTAGAGTTGGGCTTATGGTTGAGCCTCTTATTGCGTAGTCCGCTTTTTTTTTTAGAAAGCAAAGAGGCGAGCTTTAAGACGTTCTTTAATCCTTCTTGTTAGGGGTGAGCGTTTGATCGAATCGAATTGAATGAAAAAAATTTGAGTTAATCGAGTTAACGAATCATATTTTATCATCCTAATTTGATTTGAAATTTTCTCGAATCGAGTCGAGTGAAATAATCGAGTCGAGTGAAATAGAATTCGAATCGAATCGAATCGAATGTATTTGTTCAAGTTAAATTTTAAAAAATAATTTTGGGTCCTTGTAACCACTGTCACTCACCGTAATAAAATTTGTCCACCGTAATCAATTTTTTTATTAACTTTCATCACCTTATAATTTTTTTATTAATGTTTTATATACGGGTTAGCTTCTTTGCTTGCTTAGTTGTTTCAATTACCTTCAGATTCTTGTCACTATGTATTTTAGAATTAGAAAATATATTTTCTCATAGATTCTTTTACGATAAAGTCGTCATGATTTTAATGGAAATAGAATTGAGTTGGGAAGATTATTTAATTGAAATATATTGAGATATTTATTTTGGAAAATAAAAAAACAAATATCTGGTTGAATTGAATTATAAAGTACTAGGTTAAAAGTCTAGAAAGTAATTGTAATTGGACCCAAAATGGAAAAGGCCCAAAAGCCTCTTATCTTAAAGGGAGGGATGACAAACCCTAGTATTATTAACTAGGGTTGCTGCCACCTATACTTCTAGTTAAACTAGGAGTTTGTTTTTCTAGTTGAAATAAACTTTTACATATCAACAAAGGGTTTACTTCTTCTTCTTATAAATAGATGGCACCAGTAGGCAATATACACAATTTTAAGATATTGTTACGCTGCTCGAAAATAGAGAGAATTTATTCTCAACTATTAAATCTATTTTCTAGAATAACAATTTCTGTCGATTTCCAATGAGAAGAGATTTTTCTTTTCACACTAAAAGAAAAGAAAACTATTTCTGGTTCTGTGTTTGATTCGAATTGCTCGAGCCTACACTTGAAACAGTTCATGGTATGAGAATAACGGAGAAGGTCATTCAGTTGAAAGTCGGGAATGACAAGAATTCGCCTTGCCAAAACACATGTGCGAATTTGGTTAAGGGTTTATTGCTATAAATATCACAAACCGGCTCGATTTTCAAATTTTTTTTCGTTGTGCAAGAAAACTATTTTCAAATCGGATTTTTTCCAACACAAACCATGCTCAACGTCACGTCGTGGCATGGTGGCCTGATTTCGTCGCGATGACGTACACTCGACATCGCAACGTGATATTCTATTAGTGCAAATTGCCAATTGGTTCCAACAAGCTGCACCTAGAACATCAATTTATACCTATATCATTTATCAAATCAACCAAATACAAAATTAATAAAGGCTTAATTCTATAACAAGTCATCACTTATGTTCTTAAACTACTTATACACATACTTTAATTAAACAACTATGCTATCCCTCATATGTTAATCAAGATAATATGCATACATTTATGTATGAACTTCTAATATGACCAGCCTTTATATGGCAAAATATACAAGCCAATTCACTTGTGTAACTATATCTTTTAGCCATTATCAAGCTATTTATTCAAGCTTCAATACAACAAAATCATTAAACTTATCCGAAACCAACTTGACTTGGGTACATGTCATACTTAACTCAAAACAATATAGTACAAACTTTGTTGAGTTGAGGATTGCTTCCGGAATGCTGAATCTATGACTTAAGATATCAAGAATCAACTATACCTGCGCAAGGAGAAAACAAACCGTACGCTAAGCAAAAACACTCAGTGGTATTTTCATCATTTAAGTCAATATAAAACAATTTCAAAATCAATATGCATTTGTTTTATTCAAGTCCGATACATAGGTAATCGTAGTATACAATTCCATGCCAACCACTTACTATACATTATAAGCATACATATAAACATATTAACATGCAAAATCACTATATAAGCATACTAACTTGCATATATCATTCACTTCTTATGTAATGTAATCAATTTTTACTAACATCCATAGGTGTTTATACTTAGTCATTTATCAACAACAACCACTAAGCATATATGTTCAATCCCATATTAGTATTTCAACCATATCCGAGCCTAATGGCTCTTTCATAGGCATTAAGTCATTAGGACTCGATTTTTAACTTATTTTGCATTTTATCACATACCACTTTTCAAATTCATTTTATTTTCAAATACGATTAGCCGATTCACATGTTTATAACCCTATTAACCAAACACGGACTCGAAACGGATACGTAAATTCGTCACCCTAGGTTGCCCGACAACGATGGTTTTCACAATTTGTTTATCCTGCCACCCCCTAACAACGATGAGTCTAAAAGTACAATCTACCACCCTGAGTTGCTTAGAAATAATGGTTTTCAATCAATAATCTAACCCTATGGCATGCCAACTATATCTGTGTAACACCCCTAACCCGTATCCGTCGTCGAAACAAGGTTACAAGGCATTACCAGAGTTTATAGAACATGTACAACTAAATCGAGTCAAGTACTATTTATTTTTTTGAGTTTCATCAAAACGTTCCTTGATTGGACCCTCGAGGTCCAATACATGCATTAGAATTAAGTTGGGACTAAATTAGGAGCTCAGGGAAATTTTCGTAAAATTTTAAAATTTTTCGCACATTTAGGAGTCACACGCTTATGTGGTGAGGGACACGCCAATGTGTTGAGGCCGTGTGGCTCACACGGCCATATGACATGCCCATGTCTCAGGCTGTGTGATGACACACACCTGTGTCCCTTACCCGTGTAACTTTATGACTTGCAACCTATGAAGAAATTGATGTCACACGACCAAGTTACACACCCGTGTGCTAGGCCGTGTGGTTAATTTAATTTTTGAAAATTAGATGCAGGTTTTACATGGCCAAGAGACATGCCCGTGTACCTCACACGGCTGAGACACACACCCGTGTCTCTGCCCATCTACTTAATTTAGAGCATTATGTTTCTCAATTTTAAGATGCAGGGGACACATAACTAGGCTACACGTCCATGTACTAGACCGTCTGTCACACACGGCCTAGATACACGCCTATTTGTCTACTCATGTAG
The DNA here is from genome assembly GCA_020496765.1 of Gossypium stocksii. Classification (NCBI taxonomy): domain Eukaryota; kingdom Viridiplantae; phylum Streptophyta; class Magnoliopsida; order Malvales; family Malvaceae; genus Gossypium; species Gossypium stocksii. The sequence continues at coordinate 34,466,796 of CM035628.1, read as the reverse complement.
ACAAAATAAGGCTATTTTCCAAGCCTTATTCCTCACCCTTTTTCATCCAACACCTATACAACTTTACCTATACAAACCAACCATTTCAAGCATTCAAATTCAACCAAATTTATCATTTAATATGTCATGTTTTCATATACTCACTTATTTTATGTCTTACCTCATTTAACATATATGTTTAATCTACTAACTTAAACCATACCAACATACATGCAAAACCATAGTTTACTTTATAAACATACCAAAATCAAGTTATCACTAGCCATACAATGACGAGTTTACATTTAATCATTTCAAAATATACTTTAGCCTTACTAGCCTATACATGCCATTATATCTAAAGAGATCCATATTTATACCAAAATAAGCTGTTAGATAGTGTGATGTTGCCCTGACTGTTTTCAACCTTCACGAGCTTCCTAGCACTATAAACAGAGAAATAAAACCTAGTAAGCATTTAATGCTTAGGAAGTTCATGTAACAAGAATCAAACTTACCATGTATTTTCATGCATCTTAATCACATACATAAACATCCAAATAAGTGAATTATTAGCCTATCACACAACTGAAACAATTCAAGTTAGTCAAGTGACTTCACATAATCTCATTAATTTAGATGAGCTCATCATATAATGTTTTCCACATGCTTATCATTTTCCATGTCACATGTACATTTTCAAGATAAATTCATTCAAATTCCATTAACCCTTTCCAAGTTTTTCCCGTTGAATTTATTGGAAATTTCAATGGATACTCTTATGTAGTACACTTAAAGTGTACGAAACTCTCGAGCCACCTTTTCAAGTCATTTGGGTAAATCATGTAACATGTATCATGAAACTAATCTAGACTAATCAAGTATGCTTATAAGAGCCATGCCTCATGTATTAGTTCACAAAGAACTTTTAGTTCACAAAGAACCTCTAACCGGGAAAGTCGTGTAATAAAAGTACTAGATAGCCATATCTCATGTAGTTCGTGTGAGTCATGCCCGGTCAATTATCATAATGCTCACAAAGAGCCATGTTTGTGTCTGCAACATATGCAGGATCACCATCGGGCAAGTCGTGTATTAGGATGCTCACACAGAGCTACGGTAGTCCACAACTCATACGGAATTACTATCGATCACTATACTCGTAGAACTTTATCTCATAATGCTCGAGAGACTTATTAGGATTACTCGTCCGAGCTAAATCCTGTCTGCAACACATGCAGAATCACGTTCACACTAATCCATCGAATTTCCTTCATTCAATCGGGACTTATCCCTTTTCTCAAGTAATATCAATCATATTATCACATTTTTATACATTTAAAATTTACATAACATTCATATTATATAAAATTGAATTTAAGCATTTCAAGATTCAATATTAAGTTACACGAACTTATCTCGATATTTGTTTGTACGAAAATCTACTAATCCTAAATCTTTTCCTTTCCTCGATCTAGCTTTGTATTTGAGTTTTCTGGATCTATATAAATGAATTTATTTATCAATTCATCATATTCCATATTCATTTGGACTCAATTTACACTCTAGGCAAAATTACTATTTGCCTCTAAACTTTTCACAAATTCTAATTTCATCTTTAGGCTCAGAAAATGAATTTCATGCAATCTAATCCTTGTTCCAAGCCTAACCGAAATTTTCATGTATCATTTACAGCACTTTTGATTCACAAAATTTAGAATTTTTCTTTAAATTTCACAAATTTACAATTTAGTCACTAAATCTCAATTTCATGCAAATTCACTTTATAAAAGTTGTTTATCTACTAATAACTTTTCATTTTCTTCCACAAATTTCCAATTTTCAGCATTTTCATCCATGGCACAAACTTTCTACTTTGACAACTTTTCAAATTAATCATTAATTTAGATAGATTACATTATTGCGATCTCAAAAATATAGAAATTACTAAAAACGGGACTTGATTACTTACCTAATTAAGCAAAGAAAGTTTGTTTCTTCTCTCCTAAGATTTCCATGTAAAATTGGGGAAGAAGATGATAAAATGAAGATATTTCTCATTTAATTTAATTATCATCTTTAAATTTCCCCAATTTCCAATTTAGTCTTTTTTATTTTTCTCAATTTCCATGGATGATTCATCCATAAATATCTACTAACTTTTCTTAATGGTCTAATTACCATATAAAGACCTCAAGTTTTGAATCCATAATGAATTAATCCTTCTAACTTCTAGAATTCAACTTCTACATTTTATGCAATTTGGTCCTTTCTCTAATTAATCTCTTAATCGATAAAATTTTCCTATCTGTAACACCCTAAACTAGGCCTAGGCGTTATGGCCGAATCTGGCGAGGTCATATGGAATGGATTTTGAAAATCGTGTAGTCGGATTAAGCATTAAACTGTTATTTTAATCAAAACGTTCATTACTTACCATTTGAATTCGGAAACGTTTGTAAATTAATTGATTGTCAAAACATTATTAATTGCAAACGCGTTAGAAACCATTGTGTTTAAGTGATAAACCATAATTATAACATATTTTTATCCCATGCTTAGCATATTTTTGGATGAATTATCTCCTAATTTGATGAATTTGATGCTCATAATCCTTTAATTTCATGTTTTATACTTAGGTGAGCATAGGAAAGTAAAAGAACGAGAAATGGGCCAAAAATGGACAAAACGGGCTAATTTTAGCATGTCACACAGCCTAGGCACTTTTACACGGGTAAACCACACGCCCGTATGAGACACGCAGGCTGACCATATGCCCGTGTGTCGTGGCCGTGTTGACCTAAAACCAAGTCAGTAGTGCACACGAATTGAGCATCTTCACACAAGCGGACCACACGCCCGTGTCCCTGTCGAGCCCTGTTTCAATTTCACGCGAAAAAGCTAATTTTTGGGTTTTCTGGGCATTCTGAAGTCTACAAAAGCACACGAGGAGAAGATTAAAGGGACACACAAAGTAGAAGGGAAAGAATTACTCGAAGAACACCGATTGATTCATCTCAGAAGTAAGATCTCAATCAAGACTGAAGATCTTCCTTCAATTTCTCTCGAAGTTTTTGGATTTCTTTATGTTTTGTTGTTTTTCCATGTTGAGATGTTTTCTATTATGAATATGAACTAAATCCCTTAAATACTTAAGGGGGATGAAACCTAAGACGAATCTTATTATTTTTTGAATTATATGATAAATATTTGATTTGTTCTTAATTATGTTTATTAATTCTTGTGTTAATATTTCAGGATATTAATTCAAGTTGAATGTGCTTATTCAGTGAAGTAAAAGTCTCTGTCTAAGAGTAGATCCAACATAATTAAGCGGAGTTGATTGCAATCCTAGAGATAGGACGACGAAAATCTGCCGGATTAGAGTCAAATCTAATAGGGAAATCCATAAATCGAGTTAATGCAACACTAGGGGTTTTAATTAGAAAGAAATTTCAATTAATCAACCTAGGGTCAGTTGTTTTTAGTCTCGAGAGAGATATTAACATAATTTAAGGATTTCTACGGATCAAGTCAAGTGAATATATCGTCTAATTCAGAGTCGAATAATAAGTGAAGTCTAGGTAGGTTCTTCCTTGGGTATTGTCTTAATCAATCAGTTTTCTAAAAGTAATTACTTCGTTTACTCTCTGTTGCATTCTTAGGTTATAATTAGTTTAATTAAAATAATTTCCTTTTATTTTTTAGGCTAGATAATAAGAAGAAAGTTAATACTAGTACTTTTAGTCCCTGTGGGTTCGACATTCCGGTCTTGCCATAGCTATACTACTGTTCGATAGGTGCGCTTGCCTTTATCGTGATAATAGTTTAGTTTTGGGAACGATCATATCACATAATTATCACATCATTAAGTAAAACCGTTGGTGATTTTAAGAAACCATTGCTTTCAGTAAATTTCGAGCTTTAATCGAGTTTTGCAGTTATAAAATCATGAAATTGCAGTTAAACCCAAATTTAAGCAAACAGTCTGAAAAACCCTAATTAATACAACCCTCAAAAGAAATTCCAAAACCTTAAATAAATTTTAAGTGACTAAAATAAAACAGTACGGTCGAGTAGTCACCGTCGAGTCCTTTGCTGCACCGATCCACCTAAGACTAGGGATTACTTGTACAGAATTAACAGAAAGGAGTGAGTTTACATAAACTCAGTGTGTAACCCCACAGAATTAAGCATGCACACAAATAGAAAACCAGAATCAGATAGTTATAGATTCGGGCCTAAGCCCTTCTCAGATACAGATGCAGATGTACAAATCAAAATCAGAAATCCTACCCCCATCCTCTACACCATCTCTGACCATCCCTACACACCATGTAGGGTTTAAAACTGTAACACCCCAAACCTAATCTAGACGTTATGGTCGAATCTAGTGATGTCACATCCTAGAGTGTTTGAAAGCTAAGTTGTCGCATCAAAATATTTTCGATTTGTCTATTTTTAGTTAACTCTTAATATCTCTAAAAACCATTTGCCAGTTAAGTCGATTTGTGAAAACGTAATTCGTAGCGGAAGCTTTGGAAATTATTTTTTTTGAGAAAACCGATGTAATAAAATGAATCCAATCATTTTAGAAAAACCCATTTATTTTAGTAAAAACCGTTTTTTTGTTAAATTGCACAGCTATTAAATCCATAAAACCAATAAAAACTCACAATTTAAGGAAAAAGTCCGAAAAGTCCCAAATTACATCGAAACTAACTAATAATAAAAATATACTCATAAATCCTAAATTATACTAAAAAGTGCTAATAACCGTGGTCACCGCTGAGTCCTCTGCCACATCGATCTATCTAGGTCTGGGGATTACCTGTACAGATAAGACAGAAGGGGGTGAGTTTACGTAAACTCAGTATGTAATCCTCATAGAAAACAAATATGCAGTAAATCACAGTAAACAGTCAAATGCAGTTTGGGCATAAGCCCATTTCAGTTTCAATAGTAGTTTGGGCCTTAGCCCATTTTAGTTTCAGTATCAGATATGCATTAGGGCCTTAGCCCATCACAGTAACAGTCATGCATAAAGCAATCAGAAAATAGAATCCTCCCCACCAGCCTCTAATGCACCATCTCCGTCCATCCCTACACATCCTGTGGGGTTTAAAACACCCACCCAGCCCTACACTCCAAGCTGTACTGAACACGGCACATATCAGTATAATGCAGTTGAGCTGCTAGTCATTAGGCTTAAGAGCCTTTCGGTATATATATTGCAGCGGAGCTGCCAGTCAATAGGTTTAAAGCCTTTCAGTACACTTCCTCCAAATGTCATCATCCCAACCCAATGCATTGCAACATACAACATATGACATGCTATTACAGGACTATCAGTTACATATACAGTTTAGTATACATACAAATAAATATCATGCTTAGTATATACATTATACATACAATTCACGCATTTACGGGTCTAAGTAGTGCTTACTGACCTTATAGTAGGTTTACAATCGACTAGGGCGACCCGTGCAACCTTAGAATACATTTCAGTTAAATGGGCTCACAAGGTCATATGGCTTGCTCGTGTCAGCCTACACACCCGTGTGGCCCACACGGTCTAATTTGGCCTTGGTTGTATGGATCACACGGCTTGGCCCAGATTTGTACACATCTTGTGGACTACCCATGTGGACCCACACGCTCATGTGGACCATATGGCCCAAATCAGTCTAGCACATGTGTCGCACACGGCTTACCTGGCCATTACACGATCGTGTCTTACACGTACGGCCTGGCCTCATCAATCACACGCCTGTGTTATGGCACACGGCCTACCACACAGAAGACCACATGCCCATGTGGCTTTGACAATTGGGTTTTTGGCTTTTGCCGAAACCTGATTTTCTGCATTTTTGGGTACACACCTAGTTTCGATTGAAGCTAAAACGATGCCCGAGCCTTCTAGAACCCCAACACTTTGAATCAATTCGTTAGAGCCTTAATCCTCACGATATGCTACAGTCAAAACCCGAAAATTAAACTAACAAAATGAAAATAATCATCTAAGAACGATACCAACCAATATAATACTTACCACACACTCGCGATTTACGATGCAAAGGAAAAAGAAACGGGATAAAAGTAAAAAAGGAGGGAAATTTGAAAGGAATTTCGGTAGCAAGTGGGGAAGAGAAAACAACAGAGAAAGAAAAAAAGAAAAAGGATGAAGAAGCGTCAATTTTTCTGAAAAGGGAATGTAATGACCCAAAATCCGTGGGCACCAGAAAAGTGTATTGTCGGGCCTCCGTCTTAGAAAATTAAATCCTTAAATAATTATTAGGAATAATTATGACTCTAGTTGTGTGTCTAAATAGGTTTTTAATTAGGTGAAACTAGTTTAAATTAGAAACAATTAGTAGATAAGACTAAATTGAATAAAGTGCAAAAGTTTAATTATAGAATAGAAAAATTATTAAGGGATTAAGTTGGTAATTAACCCAAAGTAAGTGACATGTGTATAAAAGAGAAATAAATACATATGTATGTGTACTATTGGTCCAATTGTATTTTATGTGTGTATTTACTTAGAATTTAAGTAATTTTAATTATTTAATTATTTGATTTTAATTAAGTAAATATCTAATTATTTAATTATTTAAATATTATAATTTATTTAATAAATTAATGGAGACAAGTGTATGGCAAGAATTTTGTAAATGTGTCATAATATGTATTCATACAAATGTATAGATATAATTAGTTATAATTAGATATTTTATATTCATTAATTAATAAACTAAATAAAAGAAATAAGGTAAATAAATAAAAGAAATAAAAGAAAAAGAAAGATAAAAAAGAACAGAGAAGCTCACGAAACAGAGAAAGAAAGGAAAGAAAGAAAGAAAAAGGAAAAATTGGAGAATTGAAGCTTGAAAGTTAATTTGGTAAGTTAATTAAGTCCTTTCCTTTCTAATTTTGGTATTTTTGAAGCTTTAGAGAAAGATTTTCTTGAATTCATGAGAAAATATTGAAAATTAATGGAGGTTTGATTAGGGTTTATGTTGAAGAAATGATGAAATTAGGGATTAATTTGATAGAATTATGAATTTGAATTGAATTAGGGACTTAATTGTAAAACAAGCCATAAGTTTTGAGTTTTAAGGATTAAATTGAAAGAAATTCGGAATTATGGAAAAATGATGAAAATTTGATAGTTATATGAATATTTAGATGGAAATTGAATAGAAATAAGGTGTGAATTGGTGTTATAAATTTGGTTATTAGCATTTTACATCAAAACAGTTTTGGGAAGTAGCAATGGTCTTACTTTGAAAATTCACTAAAAATTGTAGGAATTGAATTAGAGGATGAATAATATATGAAATTAAAGCTTATTGAGTCTAGTTTCTTATAGTAGAAACAGTGTAAGTAATGAATTTATGAATCAAGAGATATTTGAAATTTAGTAAGACTGGTTCAGGATGATTTTGAGATACTCTGTTTTGAATTTTGAAAATCATTAAAAATTGTAAAAAAATTATTATGGAGTGTAATTTATATGTGTGAACTCCTTAATGAATCTAGTTTCAAAAGAAATAAACATGAACCTTATTCGAGTTCTGTATAATGAGATAATTGATTTTTAGTAGAGAAAGTTCAGAACTATCGAATGGAGTAACAGGGGAGACTTTAATGAATAAACTGTACTAATTGGCTAGACCAAAAATCTGAAAATTTTATGGTGAGAAGATATATGAGTCTAGTTTCAAAAAAAATTTACGGATATTAATTTGGAGTTTCGTAGATCAAGATATAAATAATTTAGTAACAGTAACTCAAATAGACAGCTTAACGGTGAAATTATATATATCTTAAAAATGATTAAATTTGCATGTTTAGGCTCATGAATTAAATTGAATTGTGTTATATTGATAATTATAAATTATTATTATTTTCGTAGCTAACAAGGAAAAAGAGGCATCGGCATCGAAAGGAAAAGAAAAGATCGTCGAGGAGTGAACGCGTATTCCGGGTTTGTATTACTATAACTCAAACTATTTATTAAATGTATATTGAATTTATGGATATGGAATAATTAAGATAAGGTAAGTATTATATTTGAAATTAAACATGAGTATGTGAGAAAATTTATTTATATATGAATTAAAGTGATAGATGTTGAATTGATTGAGTATTGGAAATTTTTGTGGAAATGAAAGTGAAATTGGAAAAGTAAAAATAATACCCTATTAACTTGTCGGACTAGATTTGATACAAATGGCATGCCATTGGATTTGTGATGTGATGAGGAGATTTGTAGCTCGGCCGAGGAGATGATTCTGTTATTATATGCTTCGGTTTATCCGAAGAGGCATTTCATGCCTTACTGGTGTGTTTGGGAGGATATAATATACTGGTGTGTTTGGGAGGATATGATATATACTGGTGTGTTTGGGAGGATATGATATACTGGTGTGTTTGGGAGAATTTCATTATTTTGGTGTGTTTGGGTTGGATATTCTGGCGTGTTTGGGTGGAATCCGCGTATCTGTCAGAGTCTGAGCCTTGTTAATAGGGTAAACAATTGAAATGAAAATTTGAAAATGAGATTGATTGTTCTGGCACTATTGAAAGTACGAGAAAGAATGCACAAGATAAATTATGAATTGAATCAGTATGTGAAAGATTTATGAAGTGGTATTCAATTATATATAATTAGTTTAAATTATTTATAAGCTTATGATTGATGTTTATAAATTATTAATGTTAAATAGTTTGATTTATAGTAATACCACTGAGTATAAAATACTCAGCGTACGGTTGTTTCCGTGCGCAGGTCATTAGAATTTCGGATCCGGTCCAGCATCCAGAACGATCCCGACTCTAACACGAAGATTTTGGTGACGTATCTCTTCCTTTATATTAAGTGGCATGTACTAGGTGAAAGTATGTGAATTATGTAATTATGTTATATGATTTTGAGTTGTAAATAATGGTTAAAATGTTTTGAATGATGAATGAAATACTAGTTATATAAATGGTAAAATTTGGTACTAAATTGGATAAAGAATGAAGTTATAAATTATTTCTTTATTTGTTATGATATTTGATTAAAGTATTAAACCAATGTTATGAGCTTGATTAGAAGTGTTTGATGTGTAAAATCTTTGGTTGAACATTGGCATGGGTTTATTTTGATTTGAAACTGCAGGGGGTTTTATGTAAAAATAAGCAGAAATGCTGCCAAAATTTTTATAAAAAAAATTATTAGATTACACGAATAAGTCTCGAACCACTTTAATACATATTCCACTTATCCACCAGACCAGTAGGCCCATTCTAATATATCCTTACTAACAATTATCTTAAGCCTACTGAGCAAGGTTAAGGTTTTATTTAGAAAAATTCCAAAATTTTGCCAAAGGCATGGCTTGAACTTGAGACCTCACACACACGCGCGCTCAGAACACATAACCACTGAAGCAAACAAATATTTGTGTCACACATTCACAAAAACAAAAATAAGGATTTTGGTGCGTTACAAAAACACCCACCTAGCCCGACACACCATGTTGTACAAAATGCAGCACATATCAGATATATTACAGCTATGCTGCTAGATAATAGGTATAAATTACCTTTCAGATCACTTCTTCCGATATATATCATCTCACCCCAATGATAGATACAGTAAATGCAGAATCAGTCATACAGATTAATCATGCGTAATTACAAATATACAATGCCAGTACAGATATATGTTTCAGATAAGTCAGACATGCATGATAATAACATGCTTAGAACATAAAATCAGCCATTCAGATCATACAAATTAGGGTCTAGTTAGCCCTTACCAACCCTACAATAGGCCCACCGTCATTTGGGACGACCAATACAACCTTAGGAAAAAATTTAGATAAATGGGCCCACACGCCCGTGTGGTCCACACGCCCAGGTTGGCCTTACCTATGTGGATCACACGGCCTGGCCTAGTATCCATACGCCTGTGTGGTGTGCTCATTTGGGCCCACACGCCCAATTTAGCCTAGCTCGTGTGGCTCAAACAACTACACTTTGGCCATCACAACGCCGTGTCTTGCGCACAGCCTGGCCTTCGTCGATCACACAGCTGTGTTATCGTACACGACCTACCACAGTATCCATACGCCTATGTGGTGTGCTCATTTGGGCCCACACGCCCAATTCAGCCTAGCTCGTGTGGCTCAAACAACTACACTTTGGCCATTACAACGCCGTGTCTTGCGCACAGCCTGGCCTTTGTCGATCACACAGCTGTGTTATCGTACACGACCTACCACACAGCCGTGTGGCATCGACAGAATGGTTTTTAACTTTTGTCGAAACCTCGTTTTCTGCATTTTTGAGTACACACCTGGTTCGTCTCGCAGCGAAAACACTCCTAAGCCTTCTGGAACCTAAAGCCAAAGTAACCAGTAGGGGTGTTCAATTGGTTAACCGACTTGAAACACCATTAACTGAATTAACCGACCTTTCAAAAATGTTAACTGTTAACCGAACCGAAATTTTTTCAAAAAAATTAACGAAACCAAATTTTTTTGGTTAATTCGGTTAACCGACCGAATTAACCGAAAAGTATATATATTTTTTTATTTTTGGTTAAAATAAGTATAAAATTAACCGAATTACCCAATTTACCCGAATTAACTGAATTACTTGAATTAACCGAATTAATCGAATTATTTTTATTTTTATTTATTAAATTATTTGTAATTTTTATGATTGGGTTGGGTAATTGGGTTGAGTAATTAGTTTTAGTTTGATTAGGTTTATGTAGGATTGCGTTTGAGTGAATAGTGAGTTATTTATATATTATAATTTTATTTATTAATTTTTTTAGTTAAACCGAAAAAATTCGGTTAACCGATCGGTTTCGAACTGAATTAACCGTTAATCGAAAACTCAAAAAATTATTAACTGACCCCCAACCAAAAAATTCGGTTAACTGACCGATTAACCGAATTCGGTCGATTAACTGAATTTTTTCAGTTTTACCCGGATTTCGCACACCCCTAGTAGCCAGTACCGATTTAAAGATTTAACTAACGAATTCGACAATAAAGAACTAACAGAAACTTGACTTACCGTTGATAGAGAACCTTCATTAACACAATTAAATCCAAGAGATGAAATTCACTGCTCAAAAACCTTCGCATACAACGACAATTACAGAAAAGAGAATTAGATTCTAGTTCATTCGATATATGATTACGCAGAAAAAGAAAAAAGACACTTACCGAGACCACATATGTGCTATTCACGTTGCAAAAAGAGAAAAGTGGCTTAAGAAGACAAAAGAAAAGTAAATGGGGAGTTCAAGCAAATTTTGGCAGCAAGGTGGAAGAACAAAACGTCAGAAGGAAATTGATTCTGGGAAAAAAAGAAAAAAGAAAATAGAATTTTAATTTGATTTTCCCTCAACTTCCTATTACATCACAATCCCTTATTTTTCTTTCTCTATTCCCACTAACAACCAACAACTCAAAATCCCGGTTACTTCCGACTTCTACCCCAGCACCCGTAGAAAAAATAATTCCCTTGCTTACCCAGGGATTCGAACACAAGACCTTCAACAAACTAACACTCAACTTAACCACCAGGCCAGTAACCCATTCTGATACAATTTTACAAACAATTAAATATAAGTCTACTCTTCAAGTGACAGGCTTAAATCAGAAAAATATCAAAATTTGCAAAGGTAGGGTTTGAACTTGGGACTTCTCACACACACCCAAAACATTTAACCACTGACACTCGTGATATTAAGTAATAAAATTTATAAAAACTGATCACACCAAAAACTAACTAATATCACGATTTTAAGGTAAGCGTACCTATCGAACAATAGTATAGTTTAGCGGTAAGACCGAGTTATCGTACCCAAAGGAACCAAAAGTACTAGTACTTACTTCCTTTCTATTATCTAGCCTAAAAATAAAGAGGGTTGTTTGAAACTAATTCTAAAACTAAACTAAAAGTGCACAAGGAGTAAAGTGGGGAAAACTTTCGGGAAAAGCTGATTGATATGGGCAATACTCAAGGGAGAATCCACCTAGACTTCACTTGTTATTGGCTTCTTGAACTAGACGATTTCTTCACTTGACTTGATCCGTAGAGATCCCTAACCTATGTTAATACCTCCGTCGAGGATAATAACAACTAATCCTAGGTGGTTAACTAAAGTTTCTTTATTAATTAACACCCCTAGGTTGCATTCGATCTATGGATCCCCCTATTAGGTTTGACCCTAATCCGGCAGATTTATGTCGCCCTATGTCTAGGGTTGCATGCAACTCTGCTTAATTATGGTAGATTTACTCTTAAAACAGGGACTTTTGCTCATCTGCCTAAGCACATTGGTTTCTTGAAGTAATACCTAGGACTATTAAATCAAGAATGAAGAATACATAATTAAGAACAATTCAAGTATTTATCATATAATTCAAGAATAAATAATAACAAGATCTGTCTTAGGTTTCATCCCCCTCAAGTATTTGAGGGGTTTAGTTCATAATTAATAAAGAAAACATCTCAGAAGAAATAAGATAACAAAATATAAAGAACCCAAAAACCCCTGAAGGAATTTAGGGAGATCCTCTGTCTTGATGTAGAATTCTGGCTTTTGGGATGAATTAATCGGCTTCCCTTGGAGTAATTCCTTGTTTTCACTTCTTGTGTTGGCAGAAATATGGCGCTCCTTTTGGGAGAAAAGAGTACTCCCATAGCGGGAAATAAGTACACCCTTGAAGTTTCCTCGTAGGGTCTTTATATGGAGTTTAGAATGGCTTTCTTAGCCCCTAAGTATCCTTTTTCGAGTAGAATTGAACTTCCTCATGATAGGGACACGTCCGTGTGCCACGCACGTGTGGATCGATAAGAGGCTGTGTGCGGGCCTGTTGATGGTGGCACGGCCGTGTGGTCTGGCCGTGCTTGTCGGGTTGGGCCGTGTTGGACTTTATGTGGCACGGCCGTGTGCCACGGCCGTGTGATGATTCCTTGGGCCGTGTTGTTTTCACACTTTGGCCCATTTTTTTTGTTTTCGGCCCATTTTTCGTTCTTTTCTCTTCCCTATGCTCTCCTGAGTATAAAACATGAAATAGAAGACTTAAGAGCACCAATTCTCACAAATTTAGTGATAATTCATCCAAAATATAGGCTAAGCATGAGGTAAAAATATGTATAATTTATCGTTTATCAACCACTGAAGCAGACAGGTATTTATGTCAAAATTTTACAGATGTAGAACAAATAAATTTGGGGCGTTACACTATCAGTGTTTTCATACGACATTCCTATCATAATATAGACCATGCAATAATATTTAAATAAATTTTCTTTCTAGCTCAGATTTGTGGTCCCGAAACCACTGTTCTGATTTCACTGAAATTGGGCTGGTACAATCTAACTTGGTCCGGAAAACTAATAGGGTAACCAATTTTTGATTAATTATATATAGTTCAAATTTACAGTCCAATATACTCCATTCATCATCATTTCACAACTTCATAACAACATGTTTGAACCCAATCTCATACTGGTTATTACATAGCAAGTAAGTCATGTAACTTTTTACTCTATTCAATTTAGTCATTGTCTCTGTATTTAATCACTAGCATGGCAATTCAGCTCAAATAACCAATAAAAACTCACATCAATGTCATGTTATGTAAAATGGCATAAACATGAAGAAAATAAATGATTCCCGAATCATAGAAATATGAATCCAATTTCTAAGCTATTCGTCAATGACTTTTGATTTACCTTTCCTTATCAACGGTTCCGTGTCAATGTTAGCTAAATAAAATCATAAACCATTTAATATTATCAAATTCTGTTCAAATTAAAACCAATCAAAATATCAAACATATTTTACAATTTATTCAATTTAGTCCCTAAACCCGGGACAAACATAACTTTCAATCTAAAGCTTCGAATTGAAATCTGATTTCATAACTACTCATTAGGGACCTCCTATTTCTTACTCCTACAAAAATTTTATGTCAATTTTACTTTTTATTCAAATTGGTCCCTAATGTACTAATCTAACAATTAAGCTTTACAATTTAGTCATTTTCTTAAACTAAGCTTAATTTCTATCAATTTTACACATAATTCTTCAAGAAATCAACAACGACAACTTTCTAAAACTTTAACAGTTTTACAATTTGATACATGATTTAACTAAATCAAGCTCCCATGACCTCAAATCTATAGAAATTACAAAAAAAAGACTTAATTCCACTTACTAGTTGATAGCCGAATATCAAAGAAATTTCTTAGGTTTTTCTTCTTCCTTTAGATGACAATAAGATGAAAAAAATGAATAGATGACATTTTCTCACTATCATAGACTATATATAATCTAGTTAAGCTTAATCAAATTGGTTTAATTAACACAATCTTAATTTAATAACTTAAATTTAATCAAAACTTAGTGGATATGCTTATTTTTGTCCACTATCTCTAAATTCTAAAGGGTTTAATTACTATTTTGGGCCTTTTGTTAATTGCAATTTAAGCCCTCAAGCCATTTTCTAATTAAAAATCTATAGCGATTAGACTTTACAATTTAGTCCCTAAGCCCTAATTAATCACAATTTTGGCTAAATCGACTATCCAGATTTCAATTCATCTATATAATAACTTCGCAAATATATTTATTTAATATTTACAGACTCAGTTTACGGAAACGGTGTCCCAAAATTGCAATTTCTGATACTATTGGAAACTGAGTTTTTACAATTTTAGTGACCTTTCCCAGACCAAAATGTTGTGTTATTAATCCAACAGTTATTTTCAAAAGGTTGAGTTGAAATTATTTCTTAAAACCAAAAAGTGTAACTTGAGAAGTGATGTCGTTTTAAAAAGTCACTTAGGCACCTATTGGTACATTATAAATAGACAATAAATTTGGAAAATTAAAATTTAATTCATTCTATCATTTGTGAGTGAAACTTTTTAATACAAAAGTATTCTTTGTTTTTCATGATATATATTTAACTTGAAATATAATATTATTTGTTTATTCAAATTATGATATTAGTAATTAGCATTTGGATGTTATTGATGAGATAATATTTTAAGTGTATTCATTGCTTAAATGAAAGTTTGTAGATGGTCATATAATATGAAAAGTTTTGGTTGGTTTTGAAAAAAATGCTCATAAGCTAAATGAGTTTTATATATGATTGCATATTTTTTAGTCTATGCTATAAAGGTCGGGCTAAAAGTGATTTTGACTAAAAATGAAATAAGTCATATGCAATTTGCATGGTTAATTTCTCTAGTGGAAAGCATCAGCTAATATCACAGAATTACTATTCTGGTAGAAATCTTCTAGTGAAAATGTGAACGTGATAATCATATATTTGAAAATAAAGATCATATTGCGCATGTTGATGGTGTACATGGTGTGTGTCTATATATGACCTGAATTTGATCTATAATTTCATGGTTTTATAATCTTGAAATATAGTAAAAATTTAAAATTTATTTTAGAAGTCATGAATCAAAGATCTCGTAAGGAAATGGCAATATGAAGTTATTTGACTCATTTAGGTGATGAACATGGTATTGGTTATACCACTACCATGCTAATTGATAAAGAGTGCATAAATATGTGATGTTATAGTCAAATGGTTAGACAGTTGATGGTTCTCTAATATGACTCTGTTCTAAAATAATATATGGAACACCTTTGTGTTAAAAAAAATGTTATTTGAGCATGCATACATGATGAATTTTTAAGGTTATATATTGTTTATGAAAAGAAACTATGAAAAACAATAAATATGTTGTCTTGTTTCACTAAAAGATTTAAGGCCTCTTTACAATAATTTACTTGGTAAAAAAGACATCATGTATGGTTTCATAGATTTGTTAATTGTGAAATTTAATTTCTTAGATTCTAAGAAATACACAAAATGTAACACCTCAAATTTTGAGGTTAGAATTTTTGAGTTTTGTAGTTAGGGTCAGTGAGAAGGTTACACTATTGTGTTTAGTTGTGTGTTTAAGTGGCAGAATGGGCCTGCTTGTAACGACCCAAAATTTCACGGGCACGAAAAAGTGAGTTTAGGGCCTCCGTCTTAGGAAAAACGAGTCGTAGGGCCTTTGTCTTAGTAAATCGAGTTAGTAAATAATTATTAGAAATATTTGAGTGTTTAGTTGTGTGTATAATTAAGCTTTGAATAGGAGAGTTTAGTCTAATTAGAAATAATTAGTAGAAAGGATTAAATTGAATAGAGTATAAAAGTTTAATTATAGAATAGAAAAATATTAATGGACTAAATTAGTTATTAAACCAAATTAGTGATATGTGTAAAATATAGAATAAATACATGTGTATTTATATTATTAGTACAAATGTATAATATATATGTAGTTACTTATTAATTAAGTAAAATATATTTATTTATTTATTATTATTATTATTATTAATTATGTAATATTATGTTTTATTAATTAATTTTGAAGGTGACAAGTGTATGTTATTGATGAGTTACATGTGTAATAACATGTATGTATACAAATGTATGTTTATAATTAGTTATAATTAGATATTTTATTATTATTAATAAATTAAAATAAGTAAATGAAATTAAAATAAAGCAAAAGCATAAAAAGAAAAAGAATAGAAAAAGTGCAGAGAAACCCATGAAAATTGAAAAGAAAAAAAAGGAAAGAAAAGAAGAAAGGGGAATTTAGGGTTTAGAAGCTTGAAGATAATTTGGTAAGTTTAATTAAGCCTTTTTCTTGTGATTTTAATGTTTTTGAAGCTTTAGAGTTGAATATTTTTGAGTTTATGTGGAAATATTGAAAGTTGATAGATATTTGAATAGGGTTGATGTTGAACAAATAATGAAATTAGGGATTTATTTGATAAAATTATTGATTAGAAATGGTTAATGGACTAAATTGTAAACTAGGTTATAAGTTTTGAGTTTTAGGGGCTAAATTGAAAGAAATTTGAAACTATGGAAAAATGATGAAAATTTAATAGTTGTATTGAAGTTTTGATACAAATTGAATAAGGAAATGATGTGAATTGTTAAAAGAAAGAAGATGAATGTGTTTAGGACAAATGTGGTATTATGGTAAAAGTTGTATGGAAAGTTATTATTTTATATAAAATATATGTGTTATTAATTAATTATAATTATGCAAATTTTCTAGCAAACAAGGAAACCGAGACTTCTAATACGAAAGGGAAGGAAAAAAGTGATCGAGGAGTAGCTCGAGAGACATCGGTTTGTATTATCATAATTCATGTTATTTATTGTTATGTGTTTTAATTTTATTATATGCATATGTATGGAATTAAAATTAAGACAAGTAGTGATATTTGATTTGAATGTGATTGGTTATGATTGATGAATATATATATATGTGTGGAATTGTTTTGTGAATTGTATTCGTATCAATGTGAAAGATGTGAGAAATGTGACCAAAGTGTTAATTGATAAGTGAATTTTGAAGTGAAAGTGAAATTACTATGTGATTTTGATACCTTATTAACTAGTCGGGCTTAGTGGATATAGTTGGCATGCCATAGGATTGGAAGTGTTCAGGGATTCTTCGACCTTGAGTCGATGAGACACGTGGTGTGTCATAGATTTGCTTCGGATAGTTTCGATGAGGCGTTGGTCACCACTTTGCTTCGGCTCAGCCGATGAGACACGTGGTGTGTCATAGATTTACTTCGAACTATCCGATGAGGCGTTGGTCGCCACTCTGGTGTGTTTGGTTGGATCCGTGTATCCACTAAAGTTCGAGTCATGTTAATAGGGATAAATAAATGAAATGAGTAAGTAATTTGAATTTGATTATTTTAATTGTGTATATTTGAAAAGTAAATTGAATAATTATATGTGATTGTGGAAGGAATAAAAGGTTCTTGAATTATTTGAAATCTCAGTGATGATACATTGAATCAATTATTTGAATAATGTTGGCTTGGTATGAAATGATATGTATAAATTACTAATTGTCTATGTATGTAGTGACATTGTGTTGTTGTTATAATTTGAATTATGATAATACCACTGAGTATTTTCAATACTCAGCGTACGGTTGTTTTCCGTGCACAGGTTAGGTAGAGTTAAAGTCCGGCTCAGCATTCAAATCAATCCCGGCTTCAGTTTAAATTTTTGGTGATGTGTCTATCTCTTGGAAAGGTGGCATGTACTAGGTTTAATGTTTGGCACTTGTAAATGTTTAATATTTTGAATGTAAATATGGTTTATAAACCTTAAGAAGTTTTTGGAATGAATGAATGAGTTTTTGTGAAGTTTTGAAAATGAAATGAATGGTATTTGATGAAGATTTATAAGTTAATAATTTAGGCATGAGTTGGGTATGTTTAAGGGGTGAAAATAGCTTAAAAATGGTAAAAAATTATGTTTTCACACGGCCAAGACACATGGGCGTGTGCCCAGGCCGCGTGGCAAAGTCAGTGTTGTCCACGGGCTGGCCACATGGGCATGTCTCTGGCCACACAGGCATGTCCCAGGCCACACGGGCATATGCCCCTGTCTTCAAAGAAAAATTTTCAAAGTTCTCGGTTTTATTCCAAATCAATTTCTAAGTCTATTTTGGGCCTTGTAGGCCCATATTAAGGACTATTTGATGGAAATTAAAATGTTTTAGATTGAAACTCAAATTTTTGTCTCGATTTTATTCGTTTACTAATGTATAAGTCCGGTAATACCTTGTGACCCTATTCCGGCGACAGTTTGGGGTTAAGGGGTGTTACACTGCTGGTCTGGTGGTTGGGTGAGTGTTAGTATACCTCTGGGTTCTGGGTCCAAGTCTTTGTGTGTGCGTTTTGAGTGATATATTTTTATATTGTTAAATAGTAGATTTGCTTTAAGTTTAAAAATAATTATTTAGTTTTATTTTGTTACTTATTTATTTTAGTTTATTATTTTTATTTTATTTTAGTTATTTTTTTTCTTTTACGTTCTCCTCTCCTTTCCCCCACTTTGTTTTCTTTTTGTTCTTTTTTCTTTTCTTTTGCAAAAGGGTTGTGTTTTGGTTTTCGAAGAGCTCGATTTCTTGGTCTTCGAGTCAGGTTCTGGACATCTTTGATCACAAATTAAGTGTGGGATTCGAACCTCTTTTAATTTATTTGTGAAATTGTTGAATTTCTGTGGAATTCGACAATCTTTTTATGTGTTTCGGTAGTTGAGCAATTGAGGCTCTTGTTGCTTATAATTTCTTAAAATTAGTGTGTTACGGTTGGTTTATGAAACGTCATGATTGGAGGTTGATTTAGTGACCGAAAAACTTGATTTTTAGGTTGTTTGTGGATGCTTTTGTGACCATACGAGTGTCCGCACATGCGTGTACCGGTTTATACGGCCGTGTGAAATTAGAAATTAGGATTTCCGGGTAAAATTTACTGTCACATGGCCTGGCCACACGGCCGTATGGATGATTTGAGAATTTTACTCGAATTTCACACGGCCGTGTCCCTTGAGCACATGGGCGTATGTGTTTGGGAATTAGGGATTTGGTATTTTAGCGCCACACGATCGTGTGGCTAATTTGAGGATTTCGGGATCCCACATGGGCGTGTGTTTTGGGCACACAATCGTGTCTGTCCTGTACTTTATTTTAGCACAATTGGATAATGAGTTACAAGGCCTGTTTACACGGCCGTGTGCCTCTGCCATACGGCTGGGCGCCTTCCTCCACATGGGCGTTTTGACCCCCACAAGGCCTAGGTTTTTCCACACAACTGGTGCACACGGCCATATGGTCCTAAGACATCAAATTTTAGTTTGTGTATGTTTTTGATCTGAAAATGTGTCTGTGTATTCCAACCCTTGGCTAGGCTTAAGTGAGGGTATTTAAGTCTCTGTATCTGTAAGCCATGTGCTCTGCTTATGTGTTGTTTGCGACTGTGGTGTGGAATAACTGATCCTAAACCTGGTTAGCTGGGTGTGTGTGCATATCTGTTTCTGTCTGACTGTTTGTCAATGTGTTTATTGTTTCTATGAGACTGTAAGCATCTATGCACTTGTATAAAATATTTTGGGGTTGGTTGTGAAGAGAAGGAAGCTGATTCTGTTCTGATCTGGCAGTCTTATTGCAACATATTTGTATAATATTTTACCGCACTGTATTGCACATACATCAGCTATGCTGCATACCACTATCTGATCTGGCAGTTTAAATTGCAATGTGTCTGTACAGCAGATTACCGTATTGCAGTGTACTGCATATACACCAGCCTTGCAGCGTATTAATATCTAAGTGGCTTAGTCCACATGCATGGTGTGTAGGGTTGGATGAACCATTCGAGGTCCTATGTGGTGTGTTTGGTTGGATGAGCTTAATCAGCTCTTTTAGGGTGTGATCGGGGGACGGAGAGGTGTGTTAGCTAGACGGGTGGGTTTTATTACTTGATTGCATTCATACGCAACTATTTAAGTATTCTGAGTGAAGATTATTTGAATGTGTTCTGTCTGATTGAATAACATTGTGACCGAGTATCTGTGTGTGACATGGTGTGCTTAAATTGTTTCGTTCTGTTAGGATGTTGGTTCTAAGTTCACTTTTTGGTTTTTTGTATATCTGTTTGTATGTTTCACTTTCGAATCAGTTTTTAAAAATTTGTTTTTATTCATTTGGAACTTACACTGAGCTCACGTAGCTCACCCATTGTTTCCCCTTATAGGTACATTTTTAAACTCTGACACTGGACGCGATATGCGGAGGTCTCGAACAGTCTCGATTTAAAATAGGCTTTAATGGTATTTTAACAATTTCTGAGTTTATAAGTAAACCCCTTGAACTGTAAGTACTACTTTGGAAATTGTGGTATGAGGTTTTATGTTTTACGTATGTAAATGTCATTGGGACTGTATTTTCTGTTGAGAAATTAGAAATATATAACTGAGAATTTTACGTGACTTTAATATCGCAATGTTTTTCAGTTTGTTAAACTAAAACTTTTCTTCGATCACTTCGGTGGTCAATTTAACCTCCAAGATTTGGTTCAAACTTTTAGGCCAGGTTTAGGGTGTTACATTTAGTGGTATCAAAGCCAGGTTTGCAAAAACTCAGCCTGTGTTTTTACGTATCTGTGTGCGCACGTATTTGTTTAATTTTTTTTGAAAAATTATACCATAGTGTTTCGAAAAAGTTTTTGAGAAAATAAAATTTCTGAGACTTTGATGCTAGTCCGTACAAAACTCTGAACTTGTCAAATTAGTTCTGTAATATTAGAATGGTAATGTTTAGACAATTATCTTTGTGTTCGGTTTTGGTATTGTAGATTCTTGAGGTTATTTTGAAGTTTGATATGGATTCTAGTGATAAGCAAGATCGTGAGGGTCAGTTTGGTGAGACTCTCAATGAGTTATCTGCTTTTCCGGGACATGTGCTTGTTTAGGAGTTGGAGGACAATGTGATTCCGCTAACTTCGGGTAGCGATAACCCGGAGCTTGGTACTGAGGCATTAACTCGAGTAGTGAGGGAAGTGCTAGGGAAAGTCTTCGAGGTTAGTTTAGAGAGAAATAAAGAAATGATTCAAGGTAAGTGCGTGGATTGTGAGAAGAAAAGTGAACGTAGTCCTTCGAGGTTAGAGCCTCGATCTGCGAAGCATGTCAGGTCTCGGTGGAATATCAGTAAGAGTAATGTGGAAAGTTCTAGTAGTGGCATGAGTGTGCCAGTTTGTGGGCGTTGTAAGAAGCATCATCCGAGCGATTGTTGGAAAAAGTAGAGAGCGTGTCTCATATGCGGGTCCACGGGGCATCGGATTAGGTACTGTCCTCAATGACTTTAAGACAGGTCTGGTTGTGAATGTTTCGATATTTTGATTAGAACATAGTAATTGAGTGTGATACGAGAACTGTGTACCTACTTCAGTGGTTAAGTGTTTTAGTTGTGTATTTGAGGTATTAAGTTTGGTATGGTACTGCTTGGGCTAGAGTGCATAGCGGGAGTGTAGTGGTGTAGTTTGTATTATACAACTATTTTGTTAGTTGGAATTTTTAGGGACGAAATTTCTTTAAGGAGGGGTACGTTGTAACACCCCAGATTTTGGGGTTAGAAGTTTTGATTTTTATGGTTAAGGTTAGTGAGAAGGTTGCACTATTGTGTTTAGTTGTGCATTTAAGAGGCAAAATAGACCTGCTGTTTGGTGGTTGGGTGAGTGTCAGTGTACCTTTGGGTTCTGGGTTCGAGTCCTTATGTGTGTTTTTTGAGTGATATATTTTTATATTGTTAAATAGTAGATTTGCTTTAAGTTTAAAAATAATTATTTAGTTTTGTTTTGTTACTTATTTATTTTAGTTTTTTATTTTTATTTTATTTTGGTTATTTTTTTTCCTTTCACGTTCTCCTTTCCTCTCCTTCTCTTTGTTTTCCTTTTTTTTCTTTTCTTTTGTAAAAGGGTTGTGTTGTGGTTTCCGAAGAGCTCGATTTCTTCGTCTTTGAGTCAGGTTCTGGATGTCTTTGATCGCAAATCAGGTGTGGGATTCTAACCTCTATTAATTTATTTGCAAAATTATTGATTTGTTGTGGAATTCAACGATCTTTTTGTATGTTTCGGTAGTTGACTAATTGAGGTTCGTGTTGCTTATAACTTCTTGAAATTAGTGCGTTATGGTTGGTTTATGAAACGTCATGATTAGAGGTCGATTTAGTGACTGAAAAACTCGATTTTTAGGTTGTTTTTCGGTGTTTTTATGACCACACGGGTGTTCACACAGGCGTATGCCGGTTCACATGGCTGTTTGGAATTAAGAATTAAGGTTTTCAGGCAAAATTTCCTACCACACAGCCATGTGAATGATTTGGGAATTTTTAATTGATTTTCACATGGCCGTGTCCCTTAGGCAACGGACGTGTGTGTTTGGAAATTAGGGATTTACTGTTTTGCTGCCACACGATCGTGTGGCTAATTTGGGGATTTAGGAATCCTACACGGGCATGTGTTTTGGGCATATGACCATGTCTGGTGGGCACATAGGTGTGTGAGACCCTCATACGGTCGTGTCTGTCCTTACTCTATTTTAGTACAATTGGACAGTGAGTTACACGGCCCGTTTACACTGCCGTGTCCTTGGTTCACATGGGCGTGTGCCTCCTTCCACACGGGCGTTTTAACCCCCACATGGCCTAGGTGTTTCCACATAACTGGTGCATACGGTCGTGTAGTCCTAAGACACCAAATTTTAGTTTGTGTTGTTTTTAATTTGAAAATGTGTCTATATATTCTGACCCTTGGCTAGGCTTAAGTGAGGGTACTTAAGTCTCTGTATCTGTAAGCCATGTGCTTTGCTTATGTGTTGTCTGCAACTGTGGTGTGAGATGACTGATCCTAAACCCAGTTAGTTGGGTGTGTATGCATATCTATTTCTGTCTGACTGTTTGTCAATGTGTTCATTGTTTCTATGAAACTATAAGCATTCATATACTTGCATAAAGTATTTTGGGGTTGGTTGTGAAGAGAATAAAGACTGATTCTGTTCTGATCTAGCGGTCTTACTACAACCTATTTGTACAGTGGTTTACTGCACTATACCGCACGTATGTCAGCTATGCTACGTACTACTATTTGATCTGGCAGTTTAAACTGCAATGTGTCTGTACAGCAGATTACCGCATTGCAGTGTACTGCATATACGCCAGCCCTACTGCGTATTAATATCTGAGTGTCTTAGTCTACATGCATGGTATATAGGGTTGGATGGGCCTTTCGATGTCCTATGTGGTGTGTTTGGTTGGATGAGCTTAATTAGCTCTTATAGGGTGTGGTTAGGGGACGGAAATGTGTGTTGGCTGGAAGGGTGGGCTTTATTACTTGATTGCGTTCATACGCATCTGTTTAAGTGTTCTGGTTGAAGATTATTTGACTGTGTTCTATCTGATTGAATAACATTTGTGACCGAGTATCTGTGTGTGACATTGTGTGCTTAAATTATTTTATTCTGTTGGGATGTTGGTTCCAAGTTCACTTTCTAGTTCTGTGTGTATTTGTATGTATGTTTCGCTTTCGAATCGGTTTTTAAAAATCTATTTTTATTCATTTGAAACTCACACTGAGCTTAACTAGCTCACCCCATTAGTGTTTCTCCTTGCAGGTGCGTTTCTGAACTCTTACGCTGGACGCGGTATGCGGAGGTCTCAAACAATCTCGGTTTAAAACATGCTTTAATAGTATTTTAACAATTCATGAGTTTATAAGTAAACCCCTTGAACTGTAAGTACTGCTTTGGAAACTGTGGTATGAGGTTTTATGTTTTATGCACGTAAATATCATTGGGACTGTATTTTCTATTGAGAAATCGAGAATATATAATTGAGAATTTTACGTGACTTTAATATCGCAATGTTTTTTGGTTTGTTAAACTAAAACTTTTCTTTGATCACTTCAGTGGTCAATGTAACCTTTGAGATTCGGTTCAAACTTCTAGGCCGGGTCTAGGGTGTTACACAAAATGAGTAAATGGGGAACTACAATTATAAAAGATAAAGTGGTCACTTTGAATATTATGAGACAATGAATTGATAATTGTACAAATGATATATTTGATAGCATTCTTTTGCAAAAGAATGGATAATTGAACATGGTAGTGGTATTGGTCATGTGAACTTTCAAGACTTAAATAAATATAAAGTTTCATCATGTGGTATAGATAATTAACTTAACTACGTTGGAAATTTAGAAATTTAGGGATGATGTACAAACCTATAATATTTGAGTCATCTATGATGGAAACTCGACTTAACACTTGGTATAATATCAAGTCTTGAGTTAAATGAGACAAAGTACATCATCAACATATGGCTACTAACACTATTAAATGTTATATAATATATCATCCCAAGGTGAAAAGTGTTAGGTACCAGTAATGAAAAGAGGAAAGATGAGTATTACACTTTTAATAGACCCATAACATATATATGTTAGAATTTTATAATTACGGAAACACTCTCGATGAGATCTACCAATATGAGTGGAAATGTGGCCACTTTTAAGAGGTCAAGGGCTTGGTTCTAATAATACTCATAAAAAGAGGTCATAGACACGTGACCATAATAGTGTCCCTGGATACTGTGTATTGATTGGTGTTGAAATTGTTGTGTAAGATGTATCCAATTAATAAAAAAAGGATAGTTGATTCAAAGCTTAGCCTACCATGCAATTTTGATTAACTTTAATATGTTTTCACTAAGTCAAGGTTCAATCATAAGACACTTTCATTTATATAATTGATTTTTAAGATTATCAAAATCTAGAATATTTTGAAAATTGGGGAGATGGTTGTAACGTTTTCAAAATATATTTAGTGTTCTAACAATTACAAATAAAAAGTTATAAGTAATCAAAATTTATGTCACTAGGTAAATTGATTAAGAGTTATCACTATTCGTACTAATGAGTTATGTTTATTATACTAAAAGTTATGTTACTTGATTATTAACAAAAAATTATGATTATTCTTACTATTTTCGTTAATGCAAAATGCTCTGCTCAAAGTTATGATTATTATTCTTACTATTTATGTTATTTGATGTTCTTACTATGCTTTGCTCATTGTTTAGTGAACTATTTTCGTTAATACAAAATGCAGACAGATATTGGACTTCAGTGTATCATTAAGGTTCATTTGCCAGTAACTCTCTTGCACACCAAAATATAAATTGAGACGAATAGAACCTTAAAGATAATAACATAATTGCATACCTTGAAGCCTTCATTTAAATTTTCATAAATTCATTTTATTTTCACACACCAAAACATAAACCAAACTAAAATATGCATTGTGAATCCACACATAGTATATGAAACATTAACCCTTTATTAGCATTGCTAAAGTCTCACTAACATCAAGATTAAATATTTCACCAACAATATATCAAATGCTAACTTCATTGGTTATTTTTTTTCCTTTTTTTAATATATCTATAATATATATAATCATGAGTTTAAAATTTGTTTGAATCGATAAGGATATCATTTTTTTTCCATCATATTATTAACATTTAAAAATAATTATAAATCAATTTAAAAAATAAAAAAATTATCTTAGTAATTATATTAAAATAAAAGTTGTAAAAATCATAATAAATTTAAATTTATTATTTGGAAAAAGATATATATTATAATAAAAGTTTGTCGTAAACTTATTTAAATTTTTAATTTAAATTCATGATTAAATTGAACTTCAATTTGATATTAGGGATTAATATTAGAGTTATACCGATTCAAATTTAAATTAGCTTTATAAATAACATTCAATAATTAATCACATCCAATCAAGTAACATCTAAAAAAAATTACCAATAAAATGGAGATTATTAGTATTAATCAGTTAGAATTATATAAAAGAGAATTGAGCATCAAAGCAATGGTTCATCGAATAAAGAATATCAAATCATATTCGAACAATAATGACACGACATCGAAGAGTGATCTAACATTATTTTAATTGTTGATGAGGTAATATGATATTAAAATATGTTTTTTTAATTCTTTAAGTTATTTATATTGTGTGAAACAAATACTCTTAAAACTGTTTATTTTTTAATTGTGAAAATTTTCGTATTTATCATGAATTATTATTAAAATTGTTACATGTTACTTTACCCAATATTTTTATTTTTTTCAAATTAATTTTATAGTTTACTTTTTATTATAATTCTAAATTTATATATTATTTAAAAACTAAAAAAATTATCAATTATATTTATTAATTAAAAATTAAATGCTTGAAATCTGCATGTTAAAAATGAGGGAAAGGGATAACAACAATATGTTTGAACCAATTAACTAAATAATTAATTAGAAAGCAGGGCGTAGCATTGCTGTAAATACCAATAGCCCAAGTGGGCTAATGAAAATGAAGTCAGAAGCAAGCAAACTATAAGGAAAAAGAGGAAGTAAGGCTGGGAAGGAAAGAGTGAAGGAAGTAGAGGATAAGTTAGTAACTGAAAAAGACTGAGAAGGCTGTGAAAGCAGGAGAATAACCAATTATGTCCAACTCCAATGCTATAGCTAACGGAGTGGCAGGAGCTGGCGCTGGAATCATTGCTCAGATCCTCACTTATCCACTTCAGACGGTGGGTACTCTCTCTCTCTCTCTCTCTCTCTCTCTCTCTCTCTTTCTTTTTGTCTTTCAATTTTTCATGGAAATTGCTTCCATAACGAAGGTGAATACGCGTCAACAAACGGAAAGAATCGCCAAGTCCAAACCCAAACCCCCCACTGCGGCTGCTGGTACGCTTCTTCAGATCCTCCATGTACGTCCCTTGTTTTTCCTCTTTCAAATTGCTTCTGTTTCCTTGCCTCCACTTGAGATTCTCATTTCTTCATGTAGGTGCTACAAACCGAAGGCTGGGGAGGACTTTACTCCGGTCTTAAGCCTTCTTTATTTGGAACTGCTGCTTCGCAGGTAGTGTTTGGCTTTGACTTTGGCTTGCCCCCTCCACTGCTTTTCATCTCTTCATGCTCTACTTGTGATGTTGGCAGGGCATTTACTACTACTTTTATCAGCTATTCAAAAATAAGGCTGAGGCAATTGCTGTTGTCCGTAAGCACAAGGGACGTGGGAATGGCACCCTGGGCATCTTTTCTTGGCTTGTTGTAGCAGCTCTTGCAGGGTAACTCTCATCCCTTTTATTATATGCCATTCCATTCCAATCCTATCTAATATACAACACTAATTTCCCGTTCTTTTGTCCGTCCAGTTGAGTGCTAAGACATGGTATAAGGATTAATAATAGTTTTATTCAATTTTAATATACATCCCCAGCTTGCTTTAAAATTAGCCGGACCAGGGCTAGGAAAAGTAATGTGGTCTTCTCATGTCATAATTATGAATAAATAAGATGCTTTCCATCCACTTCGAACAATAATAATTGACTAAATGATCTCTCCCAATGACCCTGCAGGTCCTTGAATGTATTGCTGACAAACCCAATATGGGTTCTTGTGACCCGTATGCAGGTCTTGTGTTTCTCCCCTTTACTATACCTCTATTATTATTAATGTTGTTGTTGTTGTTGCCTTTCTTTGTGCCTTTTTTTCCGTTGTATAACTAGTGATGTGTGGAATTTCAGTTTTTGTGAATATTCCAATATTGATGTTTATGTATGATGCTCTATCTCATCAGTACTAACTATATTTGAGTTTAATTTTCCACCTAACTTCCTACAAATACAAAGTGGCTTTGAAAGAACAAAAATTCAAAATCATGGAATGGAATGCTCACTAAACAACTGTTTGGTCTATATAGTGCTTGTGATCCCCTGAAGATAATAAACAGGGCGTTCTCTGTCTTTACTTCAGACTCATACTCAAGCAGAAAGAAAAATTATGGAGTCCAAAAAGGAAGCTCTATTAAAGGAGGCTTCTGAAAACGGCTTAATAGGTTCAACACTGCAAGAAAAATTGGATGAGCTTGAGTCAACAAAGCCTCATCCTTATGGAACCATTCATGCGGTTCGTATCTCTCTTGCCTTTTCTTTTTAATGCCTTGTGGGTTCAGAGTTTGAGGAAAGGTTGCCATTGACATAATTAGTTTCACCATGTTCTCTGGTTGCTTTTCTTTTTATTGGTTTAAATAGATTTTTAGTTAGCCTTAGTTTTAGTGGAAAGCTTCTTAAAAACTGCTAGTCATACATTTTCTGATCTTCAAAACTATGCATAATTTTATCAGATTATGATGTAAATGACAACCGTTATATTCATTCATTGCTAGGCCCGTGAAGTTTATACCGAAGCAGGAATTAGAGGATTCTGGAAAGGCATCATACCTACACTCATTATGGTTAGTCTCTATTTAATCTATGTAAACCTTGGATAAACTATCTAGTTGAATCTGAATAATGAAGATTTTATTTATGCCAGGTCTGTAATCCCTCAATCCAGTTCATGATATATGAGACCTCATTAAAGCGTCTGAAGGAAAAACGTTCTGCTAATAAGCATGGATTAAAAAATGTATCAGCTTTGGAGGTACAACATAATCTTTGAGATGCATTACCGAATGATCATCTTGGAGTTGCATTTTTATTTCAATTTCCTTTCTCCTTTTTCAGTGTTGATGTCAAAATACTTAAAAACCTTGTTTGTTATGCATGGTTCATCTGATTGGTAGACTACTTTCTTGCCTATCAAATTTTCTACTTTTGGAGCAAAAGATAGATTCAGAAAAGGTTAATCACATATTTGGTACACTAACTACAGTCAAATGTTCCATTTGATACCTACTGTTGAAAAATTAAATACCATCAATGACTTTTCAACCTCCCCACTATGGAGCTGGTCTATTCCATAAAATATCTGAATGGTAGTCTTGTCTAAATTTCTACTTTTTTCTGCCTTGCTGTTTCTATGAGCAGGTGTTTTTATTAGGAGCCTTGGCAAAACTTGGGGCAACTGTAACAACATACCCACTGCTGGTCGTCAAGGTAAACTTTGGCAGAAATGCAAGTGTTACAATTCCTTGTTATGTCCTTTGTCTCGCACCAACACTTTTGAAGCATTTTCTTACTTTATTTGTTCTCTTAAACACTTGAACAGTCTCGGCTTCAAGCAAAGCAGGAGATTGGTGGGAATATATCACTAAGATATTCAGGTTTGTTTACCGAAGGAATTCGGCCCTATCATGATATTTAAAACTTTTTGGAGTTTGGACAAATTCTTAACATCTTCCTGATACCAGAGTTTATCTGTAGTAAGATATTGTATTGGCTGAGGTGAACTTATAATGGTTATAGTTTACATTTTACTATTTTTCATCTTTTGAGTGTCAGATTTTGTGCCATTTCTCCAAACCTTTATTGTTTCTGATGGGTGCCAGTAACTACCTGATGCCCATAAGATGCTTTCAGGAAGCTGCATTTATGAGTTACAGGAATTTTGTATTCAATTATGCCTGCATTATGAATGTTCTACATCTCTTATAGTTTAGTTCCATTCTATATTCATGTTCTACCTTATACAAAGCTGCATTATGATTTGATTCTAGTTTAGTTACCAATATCCCTTTCCCTTGTCTTGTTCAATCTTATTCATCTGCCTGCAGAAGTAAGGTAAAATATCAATTGACATCTACATCCATTGTAACCTTGTCTAAAGTATGAAGACTTTGCCTTAAGCTTATCTGCTATGTGACATTGATATCCATGTTTCATTTGGCGTTGGCAAGAATGCTAACTGGAAATTTTCGCTCCACAGGTACAGTAGATGCAATAATTAAAATGATGAAGTATGAGGGATTGCCTGGCTTTTACAAGGGGATGAGCACAAAGATAGTACAGAGTGTTTTTGCTGCTTCTGTACTTTTCATGTTCAAGGAGGAGATTGTGAAAGCTTACATATTCCTTGTTCATAGGATCCGGAAAGCAAAAGACCCATTGAACTGAATGTGAAAAATTAATTCTGTAAAGGCAGGTATCTCTCACTCATTTCCTTTTTTCTTTTCTGGGGCTTTGCGTTGCATGTGCCCAGTTCTTAAAACATTGTGTCTTAACCAGATCCATTAGTAACGAATTCTGAATTATTTTCAGATAAAGTTATGTTACAGGTAATGAAGTTCAAAGCTCTAGAGGTGGCGAAAATTTCAAGCAATTTAAGCTTAACATTAAGAGACATGAAATGATCAATTTAAGCATGATAACAAAATTGATTATAAGGGTGTGTGTGTAGAGTAGCGGGACATAGGCTTTGAGTTTGTGAAAGTTTAGATGAATATATAGGAGTGAGATATTTGGCAGCAATTAGAAAACAATACAAAGCTCTTCCCTTCCCGAATTACCTTGTGCCTTTTATGTACAGCTGGTTTAATGGCTCTGCTCATTGCAACTGCATATTGGTGCCTACTTCCTATTATAAGGGCAGGGTCGTGCAGGCAGAGCCTGTTGATTAGAAAATTAGGTGCACAAGCATTTGAGTTTTTTAGAAAGTGAAGCAAAAATGTCGCATTCATTTGTTGAGTTGTAAAAGAACTACCTTTCCATCTTAACTTTACAACGCTCAACACATTCCCATCAGAATGAAGAGATATCTTTGCTTTGAAATTAATAATTTCTACATATAATTATTATTCAACTAAAAACATAACCATTAAATCAAACAATAATACTCATACTTGGACAACAACCAGATTAACATATTCTTCTTATCCTTCCATAATGTCTTAAGAGTAAAACTTTCATCTGTGGCCTTCAACCTTTATGTTTTCAGCATCTAATTTTTCTCAAATCCTTCTTATAAAACAATTATAAATATACAACCATCTAAAGAGATATACATCCATAAAACTTACACTTCTATCCTATTAAATTTGTCGCATTTTTTTTTTAAATTATTATAAATATATTCGATAACAAAAAACCTTTAAATGAAGTGATTAGGACATTGAAAAATACTAAATAATCAAAAGATGCAACTCTTGATAATTCTTATTGAAGACATAACATTTCATTTATGGAACATATTCTTTTTCTTATAAAAGAGTGTTTTCAAAATGTTCCAACAGAAACTGTAGGTTTCTGCTTCTCAAAATCCTCTACTGCATCTGTGCCTGCCAATATGCCATTAGCAATTTTCTAGAAATGAAAATACAGAGAAATCTGGTAACTCTTGAAATAACTTCGGCATTTTTAGTGCACCCAATTTAGTTTATCAGCAGTAAAGATTTATTCAGTAAATGGTTGCAGAACCAATTTAAAAACACAGCATACAGCAGAGCTTCTTCAGTGAACACATTTCTTTGTATTTGCTTTGAGCTGGGGTTAGTGAATAATGAGTTAAGAGTTAGAGAGTCAATGCCATTTTCATCAAGCCATGGCCTACTTATGAATGCTCTTAAATTAACTAACTAGGACAGCTGACAGAAAAATAATTCCAGGAAAGATCCTCCAATCTGCTCCACCAAAATATTACTATCTATTTAATTTAAACAAACAGGAGTATTTATATTGCCTATTTAAACAGGAAATCAAACTGAATATTGAGAAATGAAGAGACAAGAAAAAGTGTGAGACTTATTTATTTTAGAACAAGAAAAAGAAATGGTCCTTGAATCTTCTTCGCAAAACTGAATCATACTAGCTTTCATGATTCACCATACAAATACAAATACAAATACAAATACAAACACAATTGTACATGTATAGTATTAATAAATGTACTCTGTAATACTTACATTATTACGAAGCCAAAGGAGGGGCTTGTTCAACCTTTTTGTTTACCACTATGCTGTTCAACTCCCTCAGAGCGGTTACCTTATGATAGTAGATCAGGCTGAGGCTGCGGAGTTTGGCTCAATTAACTTGCTTGCTGGTGCTTTCTCTTGTCTTTCTACATAAGCAGAGGGAAACCATCCAGCCTTGCCCTTGCATTCTCCCTCCGACCATCCACTAGGACCCACCTTAATTTTCGTATTACATTACAACCAAACATATGATTATCATCACCTAAAATATTAACGTTAAACATTTAACCAGGCTAGCCAGCACTGCAGTTAGAAACAGCCTGTACCTGGCGAACCACAACATAATCACCAACTGCTAAGCTTAATTCCCCATCTGCTTCAGCATCAAATGGGTGTACAACCTGTTAAAACAAACATCTCAATCATGTCCGCAATTGTAAACTAAAAGCACTTGAAACCAAGCCAGTTTCACAAACAACCAAAAATATGTATATATATATATATATATACCAACTACATAAGCTTGACGCACGACAATATAAAAACTGATAAAAAATTGGCATCCCACTAATAGATTTAATATCTGGGGATTTCTTCAATAAAGTTTTATTTTTAAAATGAAAAATAATGGTATATGATGCCACAAACGATTATGTCCATTTACTAAATTACGTCACAAGTCTCAAGGTTGATCATACCCTAGCCAACTCAAATGCAATACGAACATCAAGGAAGGGTTTCAATCAGCCTCCAATGAGTTTTCCGGCAATAAATAAAAAATGTTCTTTTTCTAACAGACACAAGAGAAAGACAAATAAGAGACTCAAAGAAGGCTGTAGAAAGGTACACAGAAAGGTGAAAATGTGAAAAATAATCACTCTAAGTGGCTAACTGAAGCTCCAATCTAGGAAGAGGATCTTTTTTGTTTTTGGCAAAAAAAGAAGAGGTTCAAGTATCCTAAAATGTACACGTTTTCATGGTTGTCAATCAACTATTCTAACTGGCTGTTTATCCTAGTGGAAAAATTCCTATAATTCTAAATTTGAGAAAGCATAAGAGGACTGAATCAAAATTTGCAGAAACCATAGCTAACTCCAGTGTTAAATTCATGTTTTTCCTTCATTACACAAGACCAACACTCCAGGCCATTTTCAGTAAATTTTAGCTACTGTCAAAGTACACTTGTTTCAAAAGTCTCTAAAAACTTCTACCTAACATAAGATGGGCCTGCTTGATATGATCACTAACAGATACATAGAATATAAGAGGAGTAAACTGACATTTCTACATTTACTTTATTCAGAGATTACATTCCCGACTTTAATTTATCTACAGAGGGGCTAAAAAAAGGGAACAGAAGAGTTCAAAAGCTAAACCTTTGCTATGAAAAATACATCGCTTTGATTGCTTCCCTGAGCTTCAGATTTATTCGAACTGAAGTTACCATGTGCAGAGGCGACATTCACCTCTCTCTGCAACGTCACTGAGTTCAATGACTCGTTCATCTGCCCCTCTAGAATCATCTATCCAGCAGCAAACTTTGATCATAACCTTTTGGATATGCAAAAAATAATTGAAAAGTAACAGCAATTTGGCCCCCATAAAATTCATGTACTTGATGCCGATGCCTATAGATGTCATGAGAAAAATGACACAGCCAAGGGGGATTAAGTACAAACCTCAGCATGTAGCTTCTCTAAACTAGCAAGAACACGTTGATGATAAGATTTTTCGGCGTCAACCTGCAAAATGATTCTGGTGAGGGCCAAGGACCTAAGCATTACATCTAGGGGTGATGAGCATTAAATATGAACTCACTGAAGAGTCAAGACTAAGTTGACTACATCAGTTATCTCACAGATAAGTTTGAAACATCAGACAGACAATACCCTTGTTATACAGCCTTGGAAGGAAAAATCTTTGCTACTTTCATATATATGTGTGTTCACGAACAGATGGAGAGAGAGAGGGAGGGAGAGAGATTCTCATTCTATGAAGGACACACCATGCAGGGAAGTGTCCCCATATCAAATATAGACATGAATTTGACACGACATACAAGTCGGTCAAATGAGAGCATGTCAAAATTTTTTTTTAAAAACAGACAACACATTTGGACACTAGGAAGCTACTAGAGTGTTTTTTAAAAAAAATTGATAAGTGAAAAGCTATCGCGCGTTAATATTTTTTCACCTTGATCCACTAAAGTTTCATCTTCCTCTGACAAGGACTTTTTTGTTCTGGACTACAAGTCAAACAAAGCAGCTAAATAATTTGCTAAACTAAATTTATGACTACCAATGTACATTCAAATGGAACCCTCAAAAAAGGGATCATTCTTTTTGCATAAATAACAGTTACAAAACTTCTTTCAGTTGAAGGTCAATCTTATGTAGCTGTAAACATAGTGCTGCTGAGAACCAGAAAAACAGTTTTGTTTTCTGAACCAAAGAAACAGGCTCATTACAGGCATTGCAAAAAAATGGTTAAATTAAAATTAGCAATACCATTGCAAGAAGCAGCTGGAAAGTAATCTTTTGCTGCTGATCCTCAGCTGACAACATGGCAGCAGTTGCTTCTCTTCCTAGAACCATCATTGAGGATTTAAGGTCAGCCAATCTTGCTTCTGCTTGTTTAAGCTTCATGTAGCTTTCTGCAGATATATCAGCTTCCCTGGTTTTTGATCTACGCCTCAAAACATCTGCCGCCTGTTTGTGGGGGGGGGGGGAAGGAAAAAAGGCTGAGAATAAATAAACATATAAAAAAGAATTAAGAAGAAAGCTATAAAAAGATACGATAAAATTGTTTAAAGGTTAGACACTTGAGCTGAAAAAGCATTTAACTCATTCCATATTTCTTTTGGAATAAGAAGGAAGTATAAGCATAATTTTGCTTGTTAATGTGTTAGGAAAAAACTTACCCTGCCTATCCTGTCAGTGAACACATAGATTAATTTTGTGTTAACTAGATAAACCTTTGATGAATTGGCTGAGCCATGCAATGACAATAATTTCAAGAGATTACAGTAGACTGCAGTCAGCACGGTACATCCAAATTTCTGATACCTTTTCTGTTCAATGGTCTAACCAACCAAAGTTCGCACAGCCAGATTCTGACAGTTGAAATTGGTCAACTCCAAAATTTAAAACAATGAAATACCTGAGCTTCAACCTCTTGGCGGAATCTGTCATATCGGTGGGTCAAGTGCCGAGCATCTTCTAGAGGAGCTCCTGTAATTAATGCCCGTAGTGGCTCAGAAACCTACATAAATGAAACCTGTAACACAATTAGAAGCATGAAAAAGAAAAAGAAAACGTAAAAAAGGAGGGAATATCAAAGCTAGGATATACAAATGTTATCTTAAATTTTCAACACTGTTTCCTAGCAATACTTGGCATCAAGTGCACCCTTGGCATGTTTAAAACAAAGAGAACAGAACAGAAGGACAAATAATCTATTCGAATATGGTCAAATCAAAATATCCAACTTTTTGGAAACCAGTCCAAGTTTGCTAGCAACAACTATCACAAGATAACTAATTATAACTAAATTTGGAAAAGCTATAGGTAATTAAGTCCTTATTCGACCACACATTTTGATACAAAAGGCTGCATACAATTGGTAAGGCAGTTATGTACATTATGTATAAATATATATACATACTAGAAATCATGCTCAGGAAACAATAAATCAGTAAATTTTGTCACTTCTAGTCTATAAATGCCTAGAATCAGCAATAGGCATCAAACACTCCATCTTGTAATCTGCACCACATCCTTTTGAAGGCTACTGCTTTCAAGGTAGCTTGTATAATAGAATTGAAAACTCAAATTCATTGAACTCACATTTTTATTTTTTTCTGCTCTCAATCCGCAAGTTCCATTTCTTATTAATGCCAGAGGATTCACATCAATGATTGCTTCTGCCGACCAACTATGTATAAAGTCTAATTTATTCTTGAAGCTACTGAACTATAATAATTACTAATATAAAATTCCTCACAAATGAACTCTGAAAGTTTTATTCTTATTTTTAGCAAAAAACAGCTTCACAAAAAACTAGTTCATGAGAGCAAACCATACACAAATTAGTGAAAGAATATTTAGTTCTTTAATTGCAGACAATGCCAAAAGGGATCATCAACTGCATAAACTATTGAAGAGTGAAGACAATGCCTAACAAGAAACAATCAGAAGGCATACTTGCATGCTTGCGTTCTAGTCTCTAAATATCTATTTTCTTTTTCACAAACCATATTGCTGTCTGTCCGAAACTATATAAACCCAAAAAATAAATGTTCCAAGTTAGTTTTCTACATCTCTTATAATTATTTCATCAATATTTTAAGTAGATTTCAATTATCTTTAACAATACCTATAATTTCCTCTCCACAAGAAGCTCCTAAGAACAATTAGTATATGGTAATAAAGTTAAGAAATTACCTGCTCACCAAGGATCCCAAGCAAGGTCTCCCTTTCATCTTCTATTGATTTATGTGAATTGCCAAAGTGAAGAGCGGCTTTTGCAAGAGAAGAACCAGTATTTTGATTTTCAACTCCATACTTGCAACAATCATCAGCCAACTTCCTAGCTAAAACAGTTGAGGTGAAAACCGTGAATCAGCTTTGTACAGGGATCAACACCCAGTAAATGAACCAACCATGCTTACATATTTCTATCAGCTTTGAGCTTGCTGCAATAAAACCTTCTATGCCACGGACGATGTTCCGCTGCAAATGCTGCAAGCATAGTTTAGAAGTGTAAGTTGATACGCATTTACTTACAAATTAAGCCACTTTATTAGAAACTAGGACAAGTTAAGAAAGGATTGAAAAATGTACCTTAGCTGCCTTTGTAGAACTGTACAGGTCTTGAAGCTTTTGATGACATTGAAGATCAGTTTCATCAACAGTAACGTCTTCATTACTAAAATGCCCAAGATGCCTAAGTACTGCCTACAATATAGAAAAGATTTGAACCATATATTTGAAAATTACCTTAGAAACTACTGAGAGTAATGACAAAACACAGTAACAAAAGAACGGTATATTTCTTAACAATTCTATCCCAAGTATTCTATGAAACTGAAGAAAAAGGAAAACTTAAACATTAGGAATCAACTATTTGTAAGATAGCAGGAAAATTGGTGAAGCATAGTGATCTATATGAGTGCTTTTTATCAGTCAAAAGCCTGAAGTTGAAACTTAGAAGCTTAATTAAAAAGGAAAAGAAAGAAAAACCTACTTGCTGTTGCTTGGCAACTTGCTCTCTGAGCTTGGTAGCCTGCTTCTTGATAGCTTCCATATCTAACAGAGGAAGATGAACAATAGATATGATGATTACTGTAAATCAATGTCCAAAACCAACAACAACAGAGCGAATCATCAAAAAGATGGGGAGAAATCAAAGGATAAAAGAAACCCAAAGACTGAGGATCAGAAACAAGGCTTGGGAAGCTAGAGAAGAGGAAAGTGTCTTTCAACTGTACTTCCACCAGAAAGGCCGTAAGCTTTTTCAGGTTTTTTTTTTTTTAATTTGAGATTATTTTATTTTCTTTCAAGGAATTTACAAGCAGCGACAACCACAATATGAATGACAGCAAATATATTATGTAAAATGATATATTACACCCTCTTGCACTATTGGTTAAACTTTTTTAGTAATACACGTGTTATTGAATTTTAAAAAGAAAACATGTTTAATTATTTTTCAATCTTACAAAAGTATTATTATAATAAAGATATGAGATAAATTTTAAAATTATACATAAATTTTGATTTAATGTATAATTATATACATGAATTTTAATCTGGTATAATTATACACGTGAAACTTTAATTGTGCTTTAAATGTGTACTTGAAATTTTAATATTGATTTAATCATATACATTTAAAGAAATAAATACATTAATTTATTTTTATATTAGATTAATATAATTACTTATATACAGGAGCGAAGCCAGAAAATTTTTAGGGAGTCAAAATTAAATTTTAATTTTTAATAGTTTATACCTTTATAATTTTTAAAAGATTAAATCAAATTTTTATTATTTTTAGGGAACAAAATATAATTTTACTTTTATTAATTTAAATTTTTAAAATTTTTAAAGGGCCTAAATAGATAATTTTTAATTTTAGGGGTTAGCCCCTATCAACTCCCAATACACCACTATTTATGTATGTAATATATAAACATAAAATAATTTTATATTAATAATTGTGTTAATAATTTATAAAATTAAACTAAATTAAAATTTTATGTATAAAATTACACAAAATCAATATATATATAATTACACATTAATTAAGATTACTTTATTAATAAATAATTCTCAATTTAGCTCTTAAATTGGTAATTATTGTTTTTCTTTATTCCACTTTTATACTTCAACTATTAATTTGTTAAACCATTTAACTTATGGGTTAAAAATTTGACATGTGACATCATTAAACGTGCCATGTCGTTTTATTTTATTTTTTAAATATTATAAAAATTATATTAATTAATAAAATCATAAATGTAAATTATATAAAAGTCGAAATAGTACTTAAATAATAAAAAAATAGTTAAATTTTAAAAAAGTTAAAAAAAACCTCAAAATTTTCCAAATACATATTCTTGAAAAAACTATAATAATTTTCTTTTTTTCAAAACACCCAAAATATATTAGAAATTCTAAAAATTCAAAATAGTATATCAAAAATTCAAAAAAAATTGAAAAAATATTTAACTCACAAAATATAACTTCTAAAAACTGAAAAATAAAAAGTTTTAACTTAAAAATTCAAATATATATATGTTCTAAAAAATTGTAATAATTTAAAAAATTGCATATATATAATTTCTATAAAATATCCATAAAAATTAAAAATACTAAAAATGAAAATGAAAATTTCGTCAACAACAGTAGGTCAATGTTAGACAGCTATTAGTGAACATCGGTCCACGACGATTAAACGTCCATTGATCAAAGTCAACGGTATATTAATAATTAAAATTTTAAAAATATTTTTATTTTTAAATTTGATGAATATTTATTTTAATAAACTTGACTGTAATATGTTATATTCTAAATAGTTGGAAATGCTACATGTCACATTTAAATTGATGCCTTATGTTAATTGATTTTTTTAATATTATTATAAAAATTAGACTAAATCAGATAATAAAATAATAATCTAAATACTAAAGTGTGACAAAAAAATGTTGAGGTAATGAAATGAGAAAATTAGTATAGTTTTGGACCCGCATTAACACTTTTGTAAATATGTTTTGTAGGTTATTATTTGATTTTTTTTATCTGAGATAAAAAGAAATTTGTTAAAATTAATTTAATATCAACCAAAATTAAAAAATAACACAACAATTTTACTGATTTTTTATAATTTATTTGGAATAAATTAATGAAGGTTTTGTTGGCTGGAAATAGCGTTGGTGAGTGAGGTAGGCTTTGTTAAATCAAGTTTTAGCATTGTCTTTGTCTTCTTGACAGTTGTGTGTTTATTGGGCCATCTACAGCTGTGTATATTATTAATTAAGATGTTTGATTTCGAGCTAAACAATTATATATCCGTAATCCAGTTATTTATGTATGATTCTTCTATCTACTTAAGAAAGAGGAATTGCATGTAAATTATTTTAGCCCATTTTAATCTACTATTTTATACATTTATTTATTTTATTTTATTTTATTTAACCAACGAAATTGTATTATATATATATATATATTGTTTTTAATTCATTCTGGCGGAATAATTTTTAATCCCCATTCATTGATAGTACGTTTGATTGGCTGTAATGGAATAGAGCTGTAATAAGTAATTCAACTGTTTGGTTGAATGGAATGGAATAGAACTGTAATAGCATTATTGTATTTGGTTGAATGGAATGATGTTGTAATAGCATGAGGAAAAAAACTAAAATGACTAGAATACCCTTAGCAGATTTTTTTTAAAGTAGATGATTATTGTTATTGTTATTAAATTTTAATAAGATTATTATTGAAAATAATTTAATAAAAATAATAAATAGTTTAATCATATTTTAACATAATTATTATTAAATATAATTTAATAAAAAAATATAATTTAATAACATTCTTAATATAATTATTATTATATGAATTAAAAAATTAAAATATATAATACTATAAAAATATATATAATCTACTTCATTATATATTTTTAAACTGCAATACATATTGTGTTAAAATATCATTAATGAAACAAATAATTTAATTATTCTACAATAAAATATAATTAAATATTAGAAGTAATAAATAACTCATTGCTAAAAAAGTAATAAATAACTTGAGAATTATATTTCACATCCAAGCATAATATTCATATATTAACAAAAAGTTACATGATTTCATTAGTTTATGTCATAATCCATATGTTTTAAAATTTTACAACATCAAAAAGTTACATACCATCCAAATATTACAAACACAAAAAGTTATCAAAATATCAACACAACCATGATTTTTAATGGTCAGCAAGAAATCTTCTAACCCATTCCAATCGCACAGCAGAAGGTAAACTAAAGAAAATGAGCATTTGCGTTGGATGATCTGGAATTTTGCTCAATGCTCGATAGTGTTCATCCTCAGTTAAACCTTCAACTTCGCATAATGTTGGATATAATTTCAGAGCACTTTCTTGAATGGTCATTTCTGACTTTTGTTGCATTACTACTTCGGATGCAATACTCTTACTGATTTCAAGGCCAACGGTCCGTATATTTTCCGCCAATAAAGCGGCAGCATCATTAAATGAAGTAGAAAAATCACTTGCATCAGAAATCTTTTTTTTCTTCTTTGAAAATGCAGAATCACCTTGGTTTCTAGCTGGTTGCGGTTGTGTAGCTGAAAGATCCATGTCATCCAAAGAAACATCAGCTTCGGATCCATGGAAATCGTTTGTTTCTTCACGAGTATTTGTAGCAGCTACATCCTCAACATTTATTTATTGAATAATATCAGCAGCTGTTTGAGCATCTTTTCCAGTGGCTTGATCTTTTGCGTAGATGGCAGTAAGTTGGTCATAATAAGGGAAACTCCGATGTCTGAATTGATTTTGTTCATACAAAAGTTTTTTCTCATCAAACTTATAAACACCTAAGGAATTTATTTTGTTCAATTAGGATGATCTAATTTTCTTATTTATGTATTACAGCTTATGCAAAATGTGAGTGAAAAAATTGTAATTTATAGAAAATTAATCTTAAAAAGGTAATTGAATCTTTGGTTGAAATGATTAAGTTCATATATTAAAATTTTATTACTTTGGGTCTAAATCCCTTCAAATGCAATTTTTAAAATTTTACATAATTTAAGTTATTATAATAATTTAAGTTATTATAACATATCAAATCGAGAAATTTATTGTTCAAAGTTGGATGCATACAATGCAGACTATGTTATGAACTTGCTTAGGGCTTAAGCTCTCTTTTCTATAAAAAAAGAATGAGTTCGATGCATATTGTGGTTTTTTCTTAGTAAAACAGAGATTCACAAAGATCATTTTACTAATCTAAACTGTAACCATTTTAATAAACTAAAAAAAAAAATAGCAACTTGTCTGACCTTTTTTAACAGTTGCTCAACTGATTATAATTCCATAACTTCAAGCAAAAATAAATTATAACTCCATTAAAATTAAGAGTCAAAGTTAATAACTTGCAGAACCCAATCCACAATATTAGTAGGCTTTCTGCATGGACAAAACCCAATTTCTATATTTAGTTAACTTGTTGAAAAAATATTAGAGAGAGAGAGGGAGAGAGCAAATCTAGAGAAACCCCATTTTTTTTTGTCGATTTCTTAGCCAACAAAAATGTTTTCTTTTTGCATGGAAATTCAGACATCGAATCATCAAACATATATCCACTGCAAAATTTGTCATTGCAAGACAGCTTAAACTCAAAACAATCCTCAGATATGCATTTTTTTTTCGCTCAGTAAATGAGTTACAAAAACACATAGTCAGGAACCACTGCCAAATGCAAACAGCTTTAACAATCTGACCTTACCCAATAGCAAAACACATCACCTAGGCAAATGCATCATGAAAACTACTCAATTCCCATAAAAAAACCCCTATAACAAAATCTGTTCAAACATATCAGCAGTAATAAATCCCAGCAAACGCATGTAAGTGCTTAATAGGGTTCGATTAAAACAATATTCTTAGGG
This sequence comes from Gossypium stocksii, assembly GCA_020496765.1. NCBI lineage: Eukaryota > Viridiplantae > Streptophyta > Magnoliopsida > Malvales > Malvaceae > Gossypium > Gossypium stocksii. Next base: position 34,424,441 of record CM035628.1, on the reverse strand, counting down.
ATTTGGGATAGTTAACAAAAAAGGGGGGGTCTTAGTTTCGATTGAAGAAGGTCAAAAGCTTACATTGTCAGCGAACTGCTTCACTCGATTCAGCACCGATTTAACATCTGGGTGTTGGATCGATAGCCTTTTCTTCTCACACCGAAGTCAGATTTTCTCGAGAAAACTGAGAAATCTAGATTTCAAGTTGCGTTTTTTTTTAAAGGAAATTGAAATTGTTGACCTTGGTTTCAACCGGAGCTTGAGGATGAATTTGTGGATGCTAAGAGGACTGTTGGAAAGAAATGAGAACCAGAGGTGAAAAAAAAGAAGAAAATGCTCAGATGAAAAAGAAATGAGAAGGTAAAGATGAAAACTTTTAACGCTGAATTGGTATTCTGTGGGGGGAGGCATGAATTGTAAACGGTAATTTTGCCTTGAATAAGGCTGTAATGCATAGGGCTGTAATAGCCCATTCAGCCAACCAAACAATGTAATAAGGTTAGGCCCACTGAATAAGGCTGTAATGGTTTAGCATTACAGCCAACCAAACAAGCTGTGAGTCTTTGAAACCTCTGAATGGAATTTATTACTGACTCCCCTACTCAACTTTCTAGATTTATTAAACTATCGTTCAGGTTATTTGTCTATAATATATATATATATATATATATAAACTTTTCGATATGTTGTTTTATATTTTTGTATTTTTAAATATTTTTATAATTATTATGATTTTTAATATATTTCAAGAAGACAGCGACAAAATCTTAATGTGACACGTGGTAAAATAACTCGAAATAAATTAAAAACAATAAATTTTACTTTAATGGTTAATCATTAAAGTTACCGGTAAAAAAATTGAACTGATAAGAATTCTAACAATCTAGAGCTCAATTCAATAAATTTGTATAAAAAAAGTGTTATACCTCTTTCCAAGAATAAAGACGTGTAGCAGATTGGAAAACTCTATTAGTTATCAACTGGAAGGTCACCAAAAGCTTCACCTCCCATCCTAACCATCCAGACAAGTAGGAGGTAGCCATTCAAGGAGGTTAGCCATCAACTCCTCCAAGCTCCCGGCTTCTGTTAAGAACATGATCTTCTTGTTCACCAAACCCCCACGTGGGTTTAACTACTTCGTACTACCAAATCAGAATGAATGATAACATCTGTCTCGACATAAACATCCTTGCCCTATTGATGACATTTGCCTTACACATCCCATAATGATGGTTTGAAGGTAAGTCCCACGCGCTAACATCATTCAACACAAGACCCATCTATAAATACCTTCAAAGACGATGAAGAAGGGATCAACTTTCAAATATACTAGCCTATACTCTATTTTCTCTTTGGCATCCAATCTTTAGACTTTCTCCACATCCACTCTTTGCAATCTCCGGCTTTCTGCCTCAATCAGATGAATCGACCTTTGTTGTTACCACCACACTCTCCTCCATACTCCTACTTTGTTTAGGAATGATAGCGGGTTTGATATCTCTATAATTTTTGAAATATCCAAATCTGAATCTGTAAATCTGTTTAAAAATCTGAATATGCAAATTATCTGTAAATTATTCGAGTAATACTATCCAAATCCGAATCGAATATCATTATTTGTCAGATATCTGAATCCACAAAAAAAATTGATTTTCACATTTTCAATCACATGTTGAATCCGTAAAATAATATAAAATAAAAAATAAATTTAAATAAAATTTATTTATAGTTAATAATAAATAAATGCAAATGAACAAAAGTAATTAAATACAATCCAAATAAATTAAACATGATAATTTTACAACAATTTAAATATACCTAATAACTTAAACATAAGAATTTTGAATAAATTAAAAGTTTCATAACAATCTGCAAAAAAATCTAAATTTAACATTTTCAATCATATGTCAGATATTTGAATCAGTAAAAATCTATATTTGAATCCACAAAAATCCGAATCTAAATATGCAAAATGATATAAAATCAAGCCAAGAAATCAATTTTAAATAAAATTTATTCATAATAAACAATAAATAAATGTAAATTAATAAAACTAGTTAAAATAGCAATCCAAACAAATTAAATATAACAATTTCAAAACAATTTAAATATACCTAACACTTTAAAGATAAGAAATTTCAAACAAATTAAAAGTTCATAACAATCCAAAATTACTTAATTACTTAACCCATATTAATTGTATATATTATATGTTGGAAAAATTGCATTTTTATGGAACTTTGAGGTATATTCTCAATAGGTAAAAATAGAGAGTTGAATCATAAAATTATGGTTTCATATTCTCCATGAGACCTTTACAACAATATATAATATGATCAAAATGGTTGAGTGATGAATGAGAAGTTGATGCTTAAAGTAAGCTACTTGGAAATATTTGTTGAGGAAAAGTAAATGTTTAAATCCCACATTGGTTAAATACCCAGTGTAAAATGTGTTTATATATGGGAACTCTCTTAAAAAATGATTGTATAATAAAGTTTGAAATTTTACCTCGCACGCAAGGGGGTGCAGGTCCAAACCTGATGGGTTTGTGGTGCACTCACATGACGTGGCCAACACAAAATGTCTGGACCAGTTGGGGCCCAAATGGGCCTGTGAATATTTTAGCCTAACATAATCTGGTTATATAAGGATACAACCTATTTATTTGATACCAATCCATTAAATCAAATTGATTTATTGGCTCCTTAATGGTAGATTTTGGGGAAATTTTCCAAAATTCCAACATTCTCAATGCCTATAAAAGGCTATGTTTTCTGAAGGGTTTTTACACGTTTTGATATTTTCTCAAACTGAAATTCTGTTGCTCTCAAAATTATTCTTTTTCCTCTCCGTATTTCTCAAACATTCCGGTGATAGAAAAATGTATCGTTTGTTCATTGATCACTGCAGAAGTACTGTTGTTTTGATCTTTGTGTTTTTGTATTCAGGGAGACATTTGACCAACTTCTCTCCAAGCACCGTAGGAGTGGCCAAATCTGTCCTAAAGAAACTGTGTTTCGCAGACCTCAACGTTTCGTAGAATCTCTATTCTTCCTTTTTATTTTAACTTTTGTTACGGTTTTATTTGGTTACTTGTATTTCAAAAATTAAATATAAATTGTTCTATTTATATTTCATTATATATAGAAATATTTATTTATTTATATTTATCTATTTTGTTTCGCTAACGTGTTTTGTCTAACAATTCGAACAAAATCTATTAACAAAAGTTGAAATAAAAAGGAAGAATAGAGATTTTACGAAACATTGAGGCCTGTGAAATACAGTTTCCTTAAGACAGATTTAGTCACTCCTACGGTACTTGGAGAAACGTTGGTCAAATGTATATCAATAAGTTTCGATGTACACTAACACACTATCCCATACAAAGTGATCCAATTCACGTTAACAATTGAATATAAAAGGCTTTAGTCGGATTTGCTTCTAACCAATCCTGTAATGGGAGAGAAAAACACAAACGTTGCCTATGAAGAGGTAAGAGACTGTTCCAAATCAAAGCTACACTTGGGCAGTCATGAAGTTGATGAATCAGACTTTCTTACTATCGTGTTGTAATTAAATAAGGATCAAATTGATAAAAATCGTAAAAGTTATGGGACTAAATTTTTAATTGTACTTAATTTTTCAACAGAACTAATAGAAAATTTTAATGGATGGACTGAATATGAGCAAATTGAAAGATAGAAAGGTTAATTTTGAGTAAATAAAATTAAAAAAAAAATTAAATTTGCACAAATCAATAAGTACAAAGACTATCCTCAAAATTTAACTTATTTTATAATCTCTCCTTGATTAAATTGGACAAGTGAGTAATAGTAAACAAAATTTGAGGACATAGGCACACAACTATTGTAAAGGCTTTATATGGCATTCTAACTTCTTTTACTATAACATTCTTTTAGTGTAACAAATATTAGCTATGGCATGTGAAATTCATAAGGTTGATAAAAGTATAAATATAGAGGTTGATTGTTGAATTTAAAAAAATTATAGTGAATTATCGAAACCAAATAATATTGTAAATATCGAAAGTTATTATTATACTCGAATAATTTTAAGAGACGTAATAGACAATAGTCAACATGTATTACGTATAATAAATATATATAGACAGTAATCAAGAAAACCAAGAGAATCCAATTTTCAGATTATGCATTACTTCAACATATCTTAACCATAAACAATTTCTTAAGAATCTCATACATTAACTTCATATAGCTTTTTAGTTTCTTTTACATTAATAATTTTTTAATGTAGCAAATATTAACTAAGCATGTGGAATTCATAATACTGGTGGATGTATAAATATAAAGGTTGATTGTTGAATTTAAAAGAATTATAATAAATTATGAAAACAAAAAAATATTGTAAATATCAAGAGCTATTATTGTACTCGAATAATTGTAAGAAACATAAAAGATAATATTCAGAACATGTTATACAAATACTGATAACTAAATTCAATTAATGACACAGAAAAGAGAAAATCTAGTTTCCTACAATAAACACTTTCCTAACAATATTTTTTTTTTGTTTCAATCTACAAATTAGTTCACTGAACACAAAAGGTAAATTCAAAATTGTCAACTCATCACTCCCTGTATAAACTTGAATAAGTAGCATCTTATTTTTACATCAATTCAATTACAAGTTGTTTTCTAATAGTAAGTGAGCAACAACATTGCCTCTTCAATATATAGGCATAGATACTCTTTATTTTCTCCATTAGTGAACAGTTTGAGCAAAGTAGTTTCTAGTTTCTTGTAGTTTAAGTAAATAAATTTGGTCTTGTTTTATATTGGGTTTTTGTACTTGTTATTCAATAACATGTTTTAATCTTAGGAATCCATGGCACTGGCTTTGGTTTCAGGCGATCAACCATCGAATAAGGATAACCGGGACAATGGAAGACTAGCACGCAAGCAACAACTAATTGTTCTAAGGAACACGTAAGAGAAAATCCCTTTCTAAGATTAGAATCTTAGGCTTCCAGTTTGAAGTTCATGTTTTAACAGTTGGGATGTCTGGTTGACTTGTCCAATCTTGTTCTGCATTTAACTATTAGTTCAATAAGTTACATGGAAATTAAAAAGTGACTTCATTGCCCATGCAAAAGGCCTAAATAGTCATGCTGATAAATGCTGATTAGTTAAGATGGAGGGGAATTGAACTGATGCAATCCAAAACCATGTTCATGTAGTAGTTTCACCATTCCATCTGCCAATTGATTCCTCTCTCCGTAAACATGTTTGAATGAAACCTCCCACAGTCACTCACATGGGGACTTTATATCCCGCATATACCGAATACTGCTTTTGCCTTCATGAACTGTATTAACCAGCTGCATCGCCTCAATGCTATCGCACTCAGTCCCAAGTCTCCAAAGCTCCGCATCGAGTTCATTACAAGTTCCCAAGAAGCGAGAACAGCCTAGCAACTAATTACCACAATGATCCCGAAACACACCTCTAGCAGTTGTGCTCCCCTCTCCTCTCATGGACCCATCAGAGTTGAACTTCACCCAACCCTCCTTCGATGGTGTCCACACTTGATTGGTTAAGGAATGCGACCTTCGTGTTCCAATCATAGCCTCCAGCATGCACAGCCACATTCTTTCTGCTAAAATTTCCTATTCCAAACACTAATAAGTTTCGATGTTTCGATGTACACCAACACACTATCCCATACTAAGTGACCCAATTCACGTTAACAATTGAATATTAAAGGCTTTAGTCGGATTGGCTAGTAGCCAATCCTGCAATGGGAGAGAAAAACACAAACGTCGCCTATGGAGAGGTAAGAGACTGTTCCAAATCAAAGCTACACTTGGGCAGTCACGATGTAGATGAATCAAGCTTTCTTACTATTGTGTTTTTTTTTTGGTATATTGTGTGAATGCATTTGAGGGGTGATTTGTCTTTTTTTCAATAAATCTTTGTTATCTTTGTGTTCTTTTGCTGTGTTTTTTGAGAATGAGAGTTTTTGTTCAGTGAAATCAAATAGGGAATTGTAATACTATTATCCTCATGTTGTAATCAAATAAGGTCAAATTGATAACAACTGCAAAAGTTGTGGGACTAAATTTTTTATTGTACCTAATTTTTCAATAGAATTAATGCAAAAAGTTAATAGACAGATTTAATATGTGCAAATTGAAAGATGGAAGGATTAATTTTGAGTAAATAAAACTAAAAAAATTAAATATGTACAAATCAATAAGTATAGAGGCTATCCTCAAAATCTAACCTATTTTATATTCTCTCCTTGATTAAATTGGACAAGTGAGTAATAGTAAACAAAATTTGAGGACATACGCACATAACTTTATATAGCATTCTACCTTCTTTTACTATAACATTCTTTTAGTGTAACAAATATTAGCTATGGCATATGAAATTCATAAGGTTGATGAAAATATAAACATAAAGGTTGATTATTGAATTTAAAAGAATTATAATGAATTTTCAAAATCAAATAATATTGTAAATATCTAAAGTTTTTATTATACTCGAATAATTGTAAGAGACATAACAGACGATGTTACGTATAATAAATATATACACAGTAATTAATAAAACAAAAAGAAAATTCAATTTCCAGAGTATGCATTAACCACAAACAATTTCGTGAGAATGTCATACATTAACTTCATATAGCTTCTTAGTTTCTTTTACCATAACAATTTTTAATGTAACAAATATCAACTAAGCATGTGAAATTCATAATGCTGATGGATGTATAAACATAGAGGTTGATTGTTGAATTTAAAAGAACTACAATGAATTATGGAAACAAAAAAATATTGTAAATATCAAAAGTTATTATTGTACTAGAACAATTGTAGAAAACATAACAAACAATATTCAAAATGCATTACGTATGATTAATTTATATGAATCGTGATAAATAAATCTAATTAATGACACAGAAAGGAAAAAATCTAATTTTTAAATTACGCAATACTTCAACATATTAAAACAATAAACACTTTCCTCATAATATCATACATTTACATCTAATTATTTTTTGTCTCAATTTACAAATTAGTTCATTGAACATGGAATGTAAATCCAAAATTGTTAACCCTTCACTCACTATATAAACTTGAATATGTAGCCTCTAGTTTTCACATTGATTCAGTTTTCAAGTTTGTTTGCTATCAGCAAGTGAGCAACAACATTGCCCATAATGTTAATGGATGTATAAACATAAATGTTGATTGTTGAATTTAAAAGAATTATAATGAATTGTGGAAAATAAAAAATATTGTAAATATTAAAAGATATTATTATACTCGAACAATTGTAAGAAATATAACAAATGATAGTCAAAATGCTATCTATCTATCTATCTATCTATATATATATATATATATATATATAGATAGATAGATAGATAGATAACTAAATCCAATTAATGGCAGACAGAAAGAAAATGGAAGAAATTATGCATGACCAGATATGCAACTAGCTGCTTGATCCTTTATAGAAGACACAATTTTATACCATTAACGTGTAGGATGATTTATATGTTGATATTTGAGAATTCATAGAGCACTTTTAGGTTCCATTCACGGTGTATGGATGCTTTTAGTTAATTCCTTTTCTTGTATATGTGACTTGAGCTATAAAAAACAAGTAGCTCTCTCTCCTATCCTGTAAATACCTTCCCTTTCCAAGATTAGAATCTTAGGCTTCCAGTTTGAAGTTCATGTTTTAACAGTTGTGGTGTCTGATCTTCAGAGACACAGTAAGGATTGTGAAATCAAGTCAAGCAATTTGTTAACTGTTGGGATGACTTAAGTTGCAATATGGTTTGGTTTTATATAAGGATCTGATTAGGTGTTGTGTTGCAGATGCAATTAGTGAGGTATCTATATTTGGACTTGCTTCTATTGTTTGATATCTATAGATGGTTGTTGTAAATTGTTATGCAGTTTGTTATGAGTACAATTAATGATAGAAGTTATTTATTTAAACAATATTAGTTAATGGTTAGTTAGTCAATACCGTTAGTTACTGTTACTATTAGTTAGTTTGGTTCTCATGTATTAAATACTCTTCTTCACTTGGATGAATTACACACAAGATTTCTTCTTCAACAACTTATTGCTATTGTTAACATGGTATCAAGAGCCAAGGAATTCTTGGTATAACAATTTTTTTCTTTTCTTTCTTATGGCCACCGAAGCTGTACCAGTCGTTAACACCCCTCGTCACTCCTCCAACACCGGGGACGCAGTTCATTCACATGGGCCTAGTAATTTTTGTGCATCTACAGTTCATTACTTTTCCAAACATGACACCATCAAGCTTTCTGAACACAATTTTCTTCTATGGAAGAATAAGCTTTTGTTGATTCTTGAAGGTTTTGGTCTCGAAGGGTTTGTACTAGGCACAGCTCCCTCTTCTCCTCCCTTCATCATTAGAACCGAAGAGCAGCAGCTTGATAATTCAACCTTCCTTATTCATAAGAAGCAAGATAAGTTTCTAGCTTCTTAGCTTTTATCTATTGTTACATATAATGTCTTGGTTCATCTCACAACTGCCAAGACTAGCTTTGATATTTGGATGGCCATTGAGAGAAAATTTAGTGCCAAGTCTAACATCAAAATCTCAAGTATGCGTCATACTCTGTATTCACTAAAGAAAGTGAATCTTTCCATTAAGGAGTATGTGTATAAGGTACAGAATCTTAGTGATAATTTGACTATTGGTGGTAGTTTTGTCTTTAAACAAGAGCAAGTAAGTGTTATCTTAGCTGGTCTTTCGATTGAGTTTGAGTCTATTCAGGTGTTTGCTTCTGCTGCTCCTGTATCACTTGACTTGTTGACTGAAATGTTACTTGATTGTAAAGCACGACAACTAGCCCTGTTAATAGAAGGTCTTTGCCAAGCCAATTTGGCTTTTCATCAATATGCCTCTGACAATAGCTCAAAACAACTTGCTGAGTCCAATCGATATTCTCAGGAACATAGATAATGATATAAAGAGTAAGGTCATGGTTGGTCTCATGGCCGAGCTCGTGGGAATGGTCGCAGCTAGTTTCGTTCTAGACCACAGTGTGAGTTATATGGAAAGATTGGACACATGGTTCAGACTTGCTATCACAGGTTTGATGAGAATTTTTCTGGCGTTAGTTCGCCTGACTCGATAGCAGCCAACTATCATCAGCTACATGATTAAGGTTTTTCATCTGATGCTTCTCCTTGTTCACCTAGGCCTCATTATTGTGGTTCGTTTCATCTGACTTCCTCTATTTCATCATCTCTTCAAGCTTCTACTACTTCCCCACCTGACCAGGCCTGGTACCCTGACTCTGGGGCGACGAACCACATTACTCCCAACGTGTCGAAGCTCGCTACAACCTCTCTCCACACAGGTATGAGTCAATTCTCTATGGGCAATAGTCAGTCTGTGTCCATAGCTCACATTGGCACTTCTAATTTCATGGCTGGTTCTAGGCTTTTACGTTTACAGAATGTTCTACATGTCCCTACAGTGTGCAAGAATTTGTTGTCTGAAGGACAATTTGCAAGAGATAATGTTATTTATTTTGAATTTCACACTTATTTGTGTTTTATGAAGGATATACAGGCAAAGAAAACCCTGTTAGTGGGCCACATGCTTAAAGGACTTTATAGATTTGATGTTTCTCAATCTAGTAGAAGTGTTCCTGTTCAGAAGTCAAGGCCAGTTGTCCTCTACACTACTCAAGTTTCTTCTCCTACAGTATGGCACAACAGACTCGACCATCCATGTGTTAATACATTTGCAAATGTTCTGCGTACTTGTAATGTTCCTTTCAAAGCCAACAGTTTGCCCAACATATGTACAACATGTCAACTAGGCAAAGCTCACAAATTGCCTTTTAGGGCTTCACAAATGTTGTATTCATCCCCTTTTGAACTTGTTGTATCTGACGTTTGGGGACCAACTCATGTGCAATCAAATGGTTTTTCTTATTATATTTCTTTTGTAGACATGTGATACTCGTGATATTAAGTAATAAAATTTATAAAAACTGATCACACCAAAAACTAACTAATATCACGATTTTAAAGGCAAGTGCACCTATCGAACAGTAGTATAGTTTAGCAGCAAGACTGAGTTATCGTACCCAAGGGAACCAAAAGTACTAATACTTACTTCCTTTCTATTATCTAGCCTAAAAATAAAAGAGGATTGGTTGAAACTAATTCTAAAACTAACTAAAAGTACACAAAAAGTAAATTGGGGAAAACTTTCAGGAAAAGCTAATTGATATGAGCAATACTTAAGGGAGAATCCATCTAGACTTCACTTGTTATTAACTTCTTGAACTAGACGATTTCTTTACTTGACTTGATCTGTAGAGATCCTTAATCTATGTTAATACCTCCGTCGAGGATAAGAACAACTAATCCTAGGTGGTTAATTAAAGTTTCTTTATTAATTAACACCCCTAGGTTGCATTAATTCGATCTATGGAGACCCTATTAGGTTTGACCTTAATCCGGCAGATTTATGTCACCCTATGTCTAGGGTTGCATGCAACTCTGCTTAATTATGGTAGATCTCCTCTTAAAACAGGGACTTTTGCTCCTCTGCCTAAGCACATCAGTTTCTTAAAGTAATACCTAGGATTATTAAATCAAGAATGAAGAACACATAATTAAGAACAATTCAAGTATTTATCATATAATTCAAGAATAAATAATGACAAGATCTGTCTTAGGTTTCAACCCCCTCAAGTATTTGAGAGGTTTAGTTCATAATTAATAAAGAAAACATCTCAGAAGAAATAAGATAATAAAACATAAAGAACCCAAAAACCCTGAATGAATTTAGGGAGATCTTCTATCTTGATGTAGAATTTTGGTTTCTGGGATGAATCAATCGGCTTCCCTTGGAGTAATTCCTTGCTTTCACTCATTGTGTTGGCAGAAATATGGCGCTCCTTTTGGGAGAAAAGAGTACCCCTTTTAGAGTTGCCTCCTAGGGTCTTTATATAAAGTTTAGAATGGCTTTCTTAGCCCCTAAGTATCCAAATTTGAGTGAAATTGCACTTCCTCACGACTGGGACACGCCCGTGTGCCATGCCCGTATGGTTTCGACAAGGGCCGTGTGTGGGCCTGTTAATGGTGGCACGGTCGTGTGGCCTGGCCGTGCTTGTCGAGGCTGGGTCGTGTGGACTTCATGTGGCACGGCCGTGTGCCACGGTCGTGTGGTGACTCCGTGGACCGTGTCGATTTCGCATTTTGGCCATTTTTCATCATTTTTGGTCCGTTTTCTGTTCTTTTCTCTTCCTTATGCTTTCCTGAGCATAAGATATGAAAAAGAAGGATTAAGAGTATCGATTCTCACAAAATTAATGATAATCCATCCAGAAATTAGGCTAAACATGGGGTAAAAATATGTATAATTTATCGTTTATCAAATACCCCCACACTTAAGCCTTTGCTTGTCTTCAAGCAAAATCTCGATCTACAATTAAGAATCATTCTTCTCAACTCACAATCTTTATCGATAAAATTTCAAATTAATTCACAGGTATCCATACAATGAAAATTCAATCAGAAGAACATTAAAGATTCAATCACTTTAAGTTGAGAATTTTACCATTAAAACATAAGTTTTCTCCCTTCTCCTAAGTAATTATCTCTCCATCTTAATTAACAGAAGTTGACATCCTCACTAAGGATTCACTCTATCCACTCAAGGTGTTTAGGGTTCAAGATTTAAGCACTCTTTAGTCAACCTGAAAAGTTATTACCATAAGCTTGTAAGAAAATCACATCTCCAACACTATAGATTGACATGACACATTAATCAAAAGGTCTTTTAATGGTTGTAACAGGGCTTGGTTAGAGGTGTTGTCACAGGCTGCAAAAGAAGGTTAGAATCGAGATTGAATTGAAAAATTATCTAGCTAGAAAAAATCTCTATCACTGGAACATATTTCTCGAGCTAATTCTTATAATAACATCATTTCCGCCTTGGTAGCCTTAAAATAGAAATATGCAAAAACCATTTGAACTATTACAGATTACAACTGAATTAATACATACGTTTTTTTTTTAGGAACAATTTAAGTACAATACAATAAATTGGATAAAATTTTACAATCTGGAAAAGAGAATAAAGCTAGATGAAAATTTCAACTCAAATCCCGACAAAAATAGGGGTCAAAATAATTGAATGGAATTCAACAAAAAATGGGTGAAAGGTTAATATTAGAGGTAAGTCAAAGAAAAGGTTGTTAGGCTCAAAGGGGTTCACTAGGGGTTAATTTATGGAGGTAGGCTTTTGTGGAGTAAGTGGGTTAAATCCTAGGTGCCTTTATCATTTCAGTGTATCAAATCAATGATGTGGTCTCGACATGTATAATCAAAGCAAGTTCTAGAATAACAAATCAGTATTGACTCACTCAAAGCAATAATAAAAATGAGCACGAAAGAATGTATGCTCCAAAGGCTCAAAAATCTCACCAGAATTATGGCTTTTGATGTCAATCCTGTAAATTTCAAATCTCAAGATAATACTTAGAATTAAGGAAAATAACTTAAAAATGGGGTTCTCAAAAATTTCAATTTATCATGCTTGATTCCTTAATGTTTTAAAGTTTGAATAATCAAAGTACAAGCACCTATGTATTAATTTTCACATATCAATAAAAATCATAATTTAATCGGAATATATTCCTAATAGGAGATTGAAGATAATGCAATTGAGAACAATGGATCAGATTTCAGGGTTTTCATAATGTAATGCTTGAAAGTAAATTCCCCCCCACACTTAAGATGTACATTGCCCTCAATGTACAAAGATAACTTTAGTAGCAATAAAAGTACAAGATCATAAGATAGGGAAAGGCATGAAACTCCCTATTTTGGATGGATTAGTGAGATGGAGATAAGAAGAGTTGGCAGTTGTGGCAGAGTGTTCCCATTTTTATAGAGATTTGAGCTGTAAAGCTCCTTTGAAACGGCGAAAGTATTTATTAGTCGTGGGAAATTTGGATTAAGAGAGATTACTCATTAGGAGTTGGTCGATATGAAAGATAGAAAAATAATTAAAAGAAAAATAATAAAATAAGTTCTAAAAATACCAATATTCAAATAATGAAAAAGATAAAATGAATTAAAAATAAAAAGAAAAAGGAAAATAAAGTTAGAAGAAAGGAAAAGGTAAAAATAGGGATCGGTGTTAAAATAAAAGTTAAGATAAAAATAAAGTTAGGAGGAATAAAAATCTCTAATCCTCAGGTGGATCACGCGGTGGCGGTGGGGAAGTGATGTGTAGATGCTGGCATATCTGCTGTAAAGTCGAGTCGATGTGGTCGAGGCACTGGAAGCATTGTTGCTCGAATCTAGATAAGTGCTCAGATATGTCAGCATCGGTGGCTGCTGCACGGGATAGGCGGCGAGGGGGTGATGGCTCGGCTGGTGCATCCTCCTCCTATGGTGGGACATCATCAGGAATGTCTTCAGGATCCACTCCCTCATGGATAAGGCGATACTGAAGTGGATCAGTCCCAAGGCGACGTTGTATCATCCCCATCTGAAGCATAGTCTGGATGCTTTAAGGAGACATCTGACCGACGAGTGTGTATGAAGACGTCTGGGCTGTGGTATTGAGAAGCCCGAAGTGGCGAGCCAAGCGTGTGATATACGACCCCATGGATATGACGCCCGGCGGTGACGTTCTATTTGGTGCCGCATGGCGTGCGCGATGAAGTGGCGAGGTCGATAGGGTGCGCGTTCACCATGCACCATAGGAAATAGGCATCGTAAGTGTTGATGACGCCTGTGCTTTTGCGTCTGCCCGTCAGAGTATGTGCAAGGAGGGCGTGGATTTACCTCAAAGAGGGGGCGAGGGCGGTCGTCTTGCTGCTACTGGGGTTATATATCTGACGCCCCGGGGTGATCTTGCGCTAACAATCGACTGGCCTAAGATGGATGCGACGGGAGAGGTTGGGGAAGTCTTCTTCTTCCATGAATTGCTCCGTGTAGAGCCCGAGTGCTGAGCCGAACTCTGGTACGCTCAGGTGGCGTACGCAACCTCCTAAGTGGAATTGGACCGTTCCAAGATCATCAAACTGGTTCATGACGGTCTGGAGGTGGAATGTGGAACAGAACTCGAGGGTGAGCTCCGTATATGTAGGCTCGATGATCTACAAGAACTGCTCCCAAGGGTCCGTCATAAGTAGGGCTCGGACTGAATCAGTGAGGTGTACTCGTTCTAGTGCTGCCCAATCTATGCATCGGCCAGCGCTCAATGGGCGTTCATGTAGTATTTGAAATAATTCCTCTTACGAGGTTTGAGAGAATGTGATGGACGGGTTGCGAATTTCAGAGGTGGGTCTCGAGGAAGAACCACCTGGTCCCTTTCGTTTCTTCAAGGTGGGGACGGTAACTTTCTTACCGCGCGATGACATGTTACCTAAAATAAAGTTAGAATTATTAGTTCTAAAAATCGAAGTCAAATTGTAAACTATAGTAAAACTAAATGTGTAGATTAAAATGACAATGTGCCTAAAAAATAAAATAGGGACTAACCAAAATAGTACATATAATCCATTCTAAGTGGTAGCAAAAACAAACAATATATGTATGTATTTATACTAAATTTATGAGATAAATGGCAAGCAATTGTACACTTAAATGGCATGCAATCCTAATATGATCTCTAACATTCTAAATTATTCATCCTAGTGTAACTAATTCCATACTTGAGTTAATATCTAGAATAAAATAAAATAAAATTAACTAAATAAAAAATGAAATATAAATAAATAAAATGAGAAAAATGAGAAAATAGAACCAAATATAGGGTTGCAAGGTCGTGGGTTAAGGTCAAACGGTCGTGGGGTGAGGTTACACGGGCGTATGTCGGCTGTGTGTGAGCGTGGTGGTGGCTTCAAGGTCGATGGCGACGTTTATGGTGGTTATGGAGAGGAGATTTTAGGGTTTGAGTGAAGAAGAGAGTGAATAGTGGCTTCCTATTTATAGTTTTTAGGTCACACGGGCATGTCACACTCCCGTGTGACTCGAGTTTTACCCGTATGTTTCAAAATTGGCGTGCCTGGTTAGAAAAGCAAGCCCGTGTTGGCTATCTCACACAGCCGCGTGCGATTGTGTTCGTTTTTCCCACGGGCGTGGGGTAGGTCACATGGCCGTTTGTGATATAGGTTTCGTTATTCACACGGCCGCGTAGAAGGGCACACGGTTGTGTCCAAATTGGTAGTGTTGGCCATAGTCTGGGGACACGGGCATGGGGGTTTGTGCGAGCCCATGTTTAAGTTGAAGGGTTGCCACGGCCATGTCGCACGGCCGTGGGGATTTATCGACAGCCCGTATTTTGGGAAAAATTTTCACTCTATTTGTACACGGCCTCAGTGCATGACCGTGTCTCTGCTTTAAATGTTCACACCATCTGAGGCACGCCCGTGTGCCAGGCCGTGTGGTCCTAAATTTCTGCATTTAAAAAGGGTTAGTTGATGTATGAAAAATACTAAAATTTTAAAGAAAGAAAAGTTACTAAGTTAGTGCTCGGGTTGCCTCCCGTGAAGCGCTTATTTAGAGTCTAAGCTCGACTCTACCTGGATGTGTCACGAATGGATTTTGTGGAGCTGAAGCTCCTCCCTATTATCTTTAAAATTCTCATCTCTATAATGTTTAAGCCTATGGCCATTTACCTTGAACGTACCATGGTTGGGGTGAGTTACCTCAATTGTGCCGTATGGAAAGACAGTTTGAACAGTGAATGGACCTGACCACCTTGATTTGAGTTTTCCAGGAAATAGTCTCAGCCTTGAGTTGTAGAGTAATACAAGATCACCTGTTTTGAATTACTTGGGTTGTTTCAGTCTTTTGTCATGACGTCGCTTCATGGCTTCTTTATATAGTCGTGAGCTCTCGTAGGCATTGCAACGCCATTCATCTAGTTCATTTAACTGCATTAATCTTTTCTCACCTGCAAGTTTGAAATCAAGGTTTAAAAATTTGATAGCCCAAAATGCTTTATGTTCAAGTTCAAATGGCAGATGACAACTTTTTTCGTAGACAAGCTTATAGGGAGATGTACCTATGGGTGTTTTAAAAGCAGTTCTATAAGCCCAAAAAGCATCGTTTATTTTTCTTTACCAATCTTTTCTATTTGTTTCTATTGTTTTCTCTAGGATGCGTTTTAGTTCCCTATTTGTTACTTCGACTTGGCCACTGGTTTGTGGATGATAAGGGGTAGCTGTTCTATGGTGTACTCCATACCTTTTTAAAACTTTTTCAAACTGGGCATTGCAAAAATGGGTACCCCTATCACTAATAATTATCCTGGGTGTTCCAAATCGAGAGAAAAGTTTCTTCAAAAATCGTACTACCATTCTAGCATCATTAGTAGGTAAGGCTTGGGCTGCCACCCATTTTGACATATAATCTACTGCTACTAGGATGTACTTATTCCCAAATGAAGTAGGGAATGGACCTATGAAATCAATACCCCATACATTAAATATTTCGCATAAAAGTATATAGCTCTGAGGCATTTCATTATGTTGAGAAATATTATCTGTTCGTTGACATTTATCACAAGAGGTTACATATCTGTTGGCATCCCTGAAAAGTGTAGGCCAGTAAAAGCCTGATTCGAGTACCTTATGAGCAGTTCTAGCTCCACTGTGATGTCCTCCTGTGGGTCCTGAATGGTAGTGATTTAAAATCTGGTATGCTTCTGTTTCAGTAACTCATCTTCGAATAACCTGATCTGCACAAATTTGAAAAAGAAAAGGATCCTCCCAAAAGTATTTTTTCACATCAGCGAAGAATCGCTTCTTCTGCTGGTGGTTCAGCCCTTTTGGGGTTATGTTAGCTGCTAAATAATTTGCAAAATCAGCAAACCAAGGAACTGCTGTATTTACTAAGGCTAGGAGTTGTTCTTCAGGAAACAAGTTGTTTATTTTATCGAGGTACTTAGGTTGCGTGTTTTCTAATCTTGAAAGGTGATTTGCTGCCAAGTTTTCAGCTCCCTTCTTGTCCTTTATTTCTAAATCGAACTCCTGTAACAATAGAATCCATTTTATTAATCGAGGTTTTGCATCAGTTTTAGTTAAAAAGTAGCGAAGAGCAGAATGGTCAGTATAAATAATGGCTTTTGACAAAATCAAATAAGATCTGAATTTGTCAAATGCAAAAATAACAGGTAGCAATTCTTTTTCTGTGGTAGTATAATTCGCTTAAGTAGCTGTCAGAGTTCTGCTAGCATAATAGATCGTTTGAAAGTGCTTGTCTCTTCGCTCTCCCAAAACTGCACCTACTGTAAAATCACTTGCATCGTACGTTAGTTCAAAAGGTAGATTCCAATCAGGTGAAATCATAATCGGGGCATTGACTAACTTTTCCATAAGAGTGTTAAAAGATTCTAAACATTCTTGGTCAAAGTTGAAAAGCACGTCTTTTTCTAGCAGCTTTGTTAAAGGCTTAGCTATTTTAGAAAAATCTTTAATAAACCTGCGAAAAAAACCGGCATGTCCTAAAAAGCTTCTTATAGCCTTAACTGAATTAGGGGAAGGTAATTTTTCAATGGTTTCAATTTTTGCTTTATTTACCTCTATCCCTTTACTAGAAATTTTATGTCCTAATACAATACCCTCTTGAACCATAAAGTGGCATTTTTCCCAGTTTAGCACTAAATTTGTCTCTTCACATCTGATCAAAACACGTTTTAGATTATTAAGACAAAGTTGGAAAGAATTACTGAAAACTGAAAAATCATCCATAAATACCTCCATGATGTCTTCCATGAATTCATTGAAGATAGCTAGCATACATCGCTGAAAAGTAGCAGGAGCATTACATAAACCAAAAGGCATTCTACGATAGCCAAATGTACCGTATGGACATGTGAATATCGTTTTCTCCTGATCTTCTGGAGCTATGGGATTTGGAAGTAACTAGAGAGGCCATCTAGGAGATAATAATACATGTGACCTGATAATCTTTCCAACATCTGATCAATAAAAGGTAAGGGAAAATGATCTTTTCAAGTGGCGTCATTCAGCTTTCTATAATCAATGCAAACTCTCCATCCAGTAACTGTTCTTGTAGGTATCGGCTCTTTTTTGTCATTAGACACCACGGTCAAACCTCCATTTTTAGGAACAACCTGCACAAGACTTACCCAAGAACTGTCAGAAATAGGATAAATAATGCCTGCATCTAGAAGTTTAATTACCTCGGCTTTTACAACTTCCTTCATGTTGGGATTCAATCGTCTCTGAGCTTGCACCGATGGTTTAAATTCATCTTCCATTAAAATTTTGTGGGTGCAGAAGGAAGGATTAATTCCCTTAATATCTGAAATTTTCCAAGCTATAGCATGCTTATGTTCCCTTAACACATGGAGTAGTTCCTCTTTTTCTGCAATGCTCAAATCTGATGCGATAATAACTGGTAAAGTTGAATCTTCCCCTAAAAAGGCATATTCTAAATGATCTGGCAGTTGTTTTAACTCTAATTTAGGGGGTTCATCATTGGAAGGTTTCTGTCTCAATTCATCATTCATCTTTATACTTTCATAACTTATGTATCTTGTGATGATTTCATTAGAATCTAACTCCTTTCTTAGTTATTCAATTTCAGTGGTGGCTTCATCTTCTCCTCACCTTGAACAAGACACAGTTCCAATGTGTCTGCGATAGAAAGTTCCTGAAAATTATCTTGAACAAAGTAATCAATAATATCAACAAAATAACAGGAATCATCTTGTTCTTTAGAAAATTTCATAGCATCATAGATTTTAAAAACGACTTCTTCCTCACCAACTCTAAGTACTAATTTACCATCCCCTACATCAATAACAGCTCTAGCAGTGGCTAAGAATGGACGTCCCAAAATTAAAGGTACCTCAATATCCTCATCCATATCAAGCACAATAAAATCAATAGGGAATATAAATTTATCTACCTTTACTAGCAAATCTTCGATGATTCCCCTAGGATATTTAACAGATCTATCAGCTAGTTGAATACTCATCCTTGTGGGCTTTGGTTCCCCTAGACCTAGTTGCTTGAACATTTTGTAAGGCATGAGATTAATGCTAGCACCTAAATCAGCTAAGGCTTTATCAATAAGTAAACTACCAATTAAACAAGGAATAGTAAAACTTCCTGGATCTTTCAGTTTTGCCAGCAGTTTATTTTGGAGAATAGCTGAGCATTCTTCGTTGAGTTCCACTGTGGCTAATTCTTCTAACTTAATTTTATTTGTTAGAAGTTCTTTAAGGAACTTCGCGTACTTCGGCATTTACGAAATTGCTTCAATAAAAGGTAAGTTAATGTGTAATTATTTAAAAAGTTCAAGAAATTTACTGAATTGAGCGTCTGTACGGTTTTTCTTCAACTTTGCTGGATATGAAATGGGCGGTTTGTATTCCTTGAGTGTTGGTGGAGTGTTTTCCTTGGGTTCCTCTGCTTTGTCTCCTGAAGATTCTGGACCAGACTTCTTTTCTGGTTCAGCTAGTACTTTCCCATCTCTTAGAGTAATTGCTTTGACATGTTCTCTGGGATTTGGCTCAGTATTACTTGGTAGTCCACCTTGTGGTCTCTCTGAAATTAATTTTGCAAGTTGACCGATTTGATTCTCAAGCCCTTGAATTGATGCTTGCTGGTTTTTTAGTGCCGTTTCAGTGTTTTGGAAACGGGTTTCTGATGCGGTCATAAATTTGGTGAACATCTCTTCAAGATTCGGCTTTTTCTCTTGTTGTGGTGGTGGCTGCTGAAATCCCGGAGGAGGCTGTTATCTTTGATTTTCTTGTCCTCCCCATGAAAAATTGGGGTGATTTCCCCAACCTGCATTGTAAGTATTACTATAAGGGTTATTTTGAGGTCTAAAATTGTTACCCATATAGTTGGCTTGCTCAGTTTCCAAGCTGTGTCCATAGGATGAGTAGTCTAGATTGAACATATTTACTGGAGTTGTGTCACACTGCATCACTAGTTGTGCCTGCATAGAACCAACAAAATTATCAAACTTTTTATTTAAAAGTTCTACTTGGTTAGTAAGCATAGTGACAGCATCAATATTATAAACTCCTGCAGCTTTTGTTGGCTTTGTCCTCACGACTTGCCACTGATAGTTATTCAGTGATATCTCTTCAATAAATTCATAAGCTGCTTCGGGTGTTTTATTATTGATTGTTCCTCCTGCGGCTGCATCGATCATTTGCCTTGTTGAAGGGTTCAAACCGTTGTGAAAGGTTTGAACTTGTAACCATAAAAGTAATCCATGATGAGGGCATATTCTCAAAAGATCTTTGTATCTCTCCCAGGCATCGTAAAGTGTTTCTAAATCCATCTGCACAAAAGAAGAGATATCGTTTCGTAATTTAGCTGTTTTAGCTGGAGGAAAATATGTAAGTAAAAATTTTTCGGTCATTTATTCCCATGTGGTGATCGAGCCTCGTGGTAAAGAGTTTAAGCACTGTTTGGCTTTATTTCTCAAAGAGAATGGAAATAGCCTTAGACAAATGGCATCATCAGAAACGCCATTAATTTTAAAGGTATCACAAAGTTCCAAAAAATTGGCTATGTGTGAATTTGGATCTTCATCCTGTAAACCATCAAACTGCACCAATTGCTGTATCATCTGAATAGTGTTAGGCTTTAATTCAAAATTATTAGCAGCAATAGTAGGTTTAATAATGCTAGTTTGGGTACCAGCCAAACTAGGTTTAGCATAATCATACATAGTGCGAGGAGCTTCTTCTTGATTTGCTGGTGGCGCGACTATTGCGGGAGGTGGTGGAACGTTTTGATTTGCTTCCATCTCTTCTGTAGGTTCTGGCCTTTGTTCTTGATCTTGTTCTGGATAATGTAGGCTTCGTCTGATCTCTCTGCGAGTTCTGCGAACTGTCGCTTCTAAATCTTCATCAAAAAGCAATAGTCCTGCTGGGTTGTTTCTAGTCATAAACTAGAAATACCTAAAAGGAAAAGGCAAAGAAAATTAAAATTAAAAATAAAATAAAATAAAAATAAATAAAAACTAAAAATAAATAAATAAATAAATATAGTAATGGCTAAAGTAATAGAAATCGAGTTTTCTTAATATTTTAGTTCCCCGGCAACGGCGCCAAAAACTTGATACTCGCGATATTAAGTAATAAAATTTATAAAAACGGATCACACCAAAAACTAACTAATATCTCGATTTTAAAGGCAAGCGCACCTATCGAACAGTAGTATAGTTTAGCGGCAAGACCGAGTTATCGTACCCAAGGGAACCAAAAGTACTAATACTTACTTCCTTTCTATTATCTAGTCTAAAAATAAAAGAGGATTGGTTGAAACTAATTCTAAAACTAACTAAAAGTGCACAAAAAGTAAATTGGGGAAAACTTTCGGGAAAAGCTAATTGATATGAGCAATACTTAAGGGAGAATCCACCTAGACTTCACTTGTTATTAACTTCTTGAACTAAACGATTTCTTCACTTGACTTGATCCGTAGAGATCCCTAACCTATGTTAATACCTCCGTCGAGGATAAGAACAACTAATCCTAGGTGGTTAATTAAAGTTTCTTTATTAATTAACACCCCTAGGTTGCATTAATTCGATCTATGGATCCCCCTATTAGGTTTGACCCTAATCCGGCAGATTTATGTCACCCTATGTCTAGGGTTACATGCAACTCCGCTTAATTATTGTAGATCTACTCTTAAAACAGGGACTTTTGTTCCTCTGCCTCAGCATATCAGTTTCTTGAAGTAATACCTAGGATTATTAAATCAAGAATGAAGAACACATAATTAAGAACAATTCAAGTATTTGAGGGGTTTAGTTCATAATTAATGAAGAAAACATCTAAGAAGAAATAAGATAACAAAACATAAAGAACCCAAAAACCCTAAATGAATTTAGGGAGATCTTCTATCTTGATGTAGAATTCTGGCTTCTGGGATGAATCAATCGGCTTCCCTTGGAGTAATTCCTTACTTTCACTCCTTGTGTTGGCAAAAATATGGCGCTCCTTTTGGGAGAAAAGAGTACCCTTTTTAGAGTTGCCTCCTGGGGTCTTTATATAAAGTTTAGAATGGCTTTCTTAGCCCCTAAGTATCTAAATCCTAGCGAAATTACACTTACTCATGACAGGGACACGCCCCTGTGCCACGCCCGTGTGGTTTCGATAAGGGCCGTGTGCGGGCCTGTTGATGGTGGCACGACTGTGTGGCCTGGCCGTGCTTGTCGGGGCTGGGCCGTGTGGACTTCATGTGGCACGACCATGTGCCACGACCGTGTGGTGACTCCGTGGACCATGTCGATTTCGCATTTTGGCCATTTTTCATCGTTTTTGGTCCGTTTTCCGTTCTTTTCTCTTCCTTATGCTTTCCTGAGTTTAAGACATGAAAAAGAAGGATTAAGAGTATCGATTCTCACAAAATTAATGATAATCCATCCAGAAATTAGGCTAAACATGGGGTAAAAATATGTATAATTTATCGTTTATCAACATACATAGCAAATATACTTGGCTTTACTTTTTCAAGTCCAAGTCTGAAGTTTTACAGTGTTTTATTCACTTTTATCAAATGGTTCAAGTTTAATTTGGTCATTCCATCAAGATGCGTCAAAGCGACTAGGGGTGAAAGTATCGTGCTTTTTCCAAAGAGCTATCTCATCTTGGAATCCAACATAGGGTCACATGTCCCCACACTTCAAAGCAGAACGGGGTTGCTGAAAGAAAGCACAAATAAATAGTTGACATAAGGTTGACTTTGTTAGCTCAGTCTTCCATGCCTTTGGAGTTTTGGTCTTATGCATTTGCTCATACTGTTTATTTAATCAACAAATTACCTACTCCTATTTTACACCAAACCAGTCTATATGAGAAACTCTACAAGTTTCAACCCATTTATTTTTATTTAAGGGTGTTTGGTTGTGCCTATTTTACGTATTTAAGGCCATTCCACCAACATAAACTTCAATTTCGATTCGAAAAATGTGTTTTTCTTGGTGTTGGTATCAATCAAAAAGGCTATAAGTGCCTTGTTGGAAATAGTCATGTCTTTGTCTCTCGTCATGTGGTTTTTGATGAGCCTCAGTTTCCCTTTCAGAGTGGTTTTTATTCTGGCTCAAATATGGACTCAATCAGGATCAATCATTAACACTCTTATATTCCTCTGATGGTTTGCACTCCTTCTTCTGAGTATACATCTTATACTCCATTCGGGTTACTTAGGGGTTTTCCAACTTGTGGTTATACATCCTCTACTCCATTCGAGTTACTTAGGGGTTCTCCTACTTTTGGTCATACGTCCTCTACTCCATTCGGATTACTTAGGGGTTCTCCTACTTTTGGTCATACGTCATCTACTCTATCCGGGTTAATTAGGGGTTCTCCTATGTCAGCCTCTCCTTAAGCTACTTCTTCAGTAGTAACTAGTGTGCTACCAGCACCTGCTTAGTCTGGTTCTCCTACAATAGCTACTCCTCTTGTGAATCTATATCCTATACAAACTTACTCAAAAAGTGGCATTTTCAAGCCAAAAATATTATCTTCTGCTATGACTGAGAATGAACCTTCATCTATTGGAGAAGCTTTTCAAAGCCCGGTCTGGACTGCCGCTGCACAAGTAGAATATAATATTTTAATCTCAAATCACACTTGGGATCTTATGCCCTTGCCTGCAGGTTGCAAAGCTATTGGATGCAAGTAGATTTTCAAAGTGAAGAGGAATTCAGATGGTTCGGTGGCTCGGTATAAAGGTAGGTTGGTTGTTAAGGGTTATCTTCAAGAGGTAGGTGTTGACTTTCATGAGACATTTAGTCCGTGGTCAAGCCAACAACAATCAGACTGGTTTTGTCACTTGCTGTTTCACTAGGGTGGCCTCTTCGACAAGTGGACATCAATAATGCTTTCTTGAATGGTGATTTGCAAGAAGACATTTACATGGTGCAACCACCAAGGTTTGAGCAACAAGGGCCAGATGTCAGCAACTTGTCTGTAAGCTGAGAAAAACATTATATGGTCAAAAGCAAGCACCTCGGGCATGGTTTCATAAGCTGAAAGAATTTCTTCTCGAGCCTAAGTTTGAAGCATCTAAGGCAAACAACTCCCTTTTTGTTTATAAGTCAGGGCCTCAGTTACTTTATGTCCTGGTTTATGTAGATGACATTGTTGTCACTGGGACTCACTCTCAGGCCATAGATGAGTTTTGTCAAGGAACTCAATAATCGGTTCTCTTTGAAGGATTTAGGAAAGTTGAGTTATTTTCTTGGTATCGAAGTCACTTACACTCTGAATAGTATCTTTCTTAATCAGAAGAAGTACATTCTAGATCTACTTCGAAGAGCATCCATGGACAAGTCAAATGGTTTTCCTACACCTATGATCACTACCTGCCATCTTTCAGCTCATGAAGGTAGCCTTGTTGAGGATGAGCATCTTTTCAGAAGCATCATTGGTTCTCTCCAATATGTGGTGATTACAAGGCCATACATTGCTTATTCTGTTAACAAGGTTTGTCAGTTCATGCACAAGCCTTTGGATTCATATTTTAAGTCTATCAAAAGGATCCTTTGATACTTGTAAGGGATTCTGAGTCATGGTTTACAGTTTACTCGGTCTACAAAATTTCTACTAGAAGGGTATTCAGATGCCAGGTGGGGGTCTGATTCGGATGATCGTAGGTCCACATCAGGGTTTTGTATTTTCTTTAGAGGGAATCTAATCTCTTGGAGCTCTCAAAAGTAACAAGTCGTTTCCAGGTCTATAGCAGAAGCAGAATACAGAAGACTTGCCCATGTCACTGTTGAGATGATCTGGATCCAGTCTTTGTTGTCTGAGCTTTATACTCTTGTTAAAACCAATGCCTTAGCTTGGTGCGATAGTTCAGCAGCTGTTGCAGTTTCAGGCAACCCTGTCATGCACTCCAAGTTCAAGCACGTCGAGCTAGTTTTATTCTTTGTAAGAAAGAAAATGGCGAGTGGCTCTCTTCAAGTAGGGTATGTTCCCAGTCAAGAGTAGATTGCTGATATCTTGATAAAACCTCTCTCAGTAGGGTTATTCAACAAATTTTGAAGACAGCTTCGAGTTATGTCCAATGATCATAAAGTTTTGAAAGGAGAAGAAAGTTGATAAGCTCGGGGCATGTTATGAGTATAGTTAATGATAGAAGTTATTTAGTTAAACAATATTAGTTAATGGTTAGTTAGTTAGTTAGTTAGTTAGTCTGGTTTTCATGTATTAAATACTCTTCTTCACCTGGATGAATTACATACAAGATATCTTCTTCAACAACTTATTGCTATTGTTAACACAGTCATCCCTTTGTTAAAAGGTGTAAGTTGATAATAATGATTGGCTTCTTTCTTGGAAACATGACTACTTTATGGCTGATTCTTCACTTGGTATCTTTTAATGGAGTCATATTTCTGCATAATAGGGTAATCTGGAAAGATGACTTTATGTGGGAAAGCTAATTCTTAAACCACGATGTTATTTGCTTTTTTCTTATAGTTGTTTGAGCCCTTCTAAAATTTGATGATGATGACTAGTTAATTGTGAATTTTACAAGTACGATCAACTGCTAGAATGTACAATAGAATGTTCTCCAAAACTTATAGAGATATAAATCCACTGTTGAGATGTAAACTCTCAGGATTTGCAGCACAATTATGTTCCAAACTTCCAGAGGCCACTATTCAGAAAGCATGTAGCTGGGCGGATGTCTGCTGGAAGGAGAAGAGTTTTGATGATAGTCAGTTGTCACTTGGAGAGATGTCAAGTTATGTTGAAGGTCCAGTTTCTCTCAATAATGCCCTAAGCAAAGGGCTTAGTCCTAGTTCTGATTGGTCTACCAGGTTGTTGCTTTTATTTATCTCTAGTCATTGTTGCAGCAAGCCCAAAAAGTATTTAGGAAGTGGTTCAAAACTTCGAGAAGGTAAGGAAACTATTTTTCTAGCACTTGGATGGTCCTCACCATAAAGCTGCACAGGTTTCCCTTTCAACTCTTGTTGATATTATTCCATCATGTCGAAAGCCCATTGAGAGTTACATGGAAAGGATCTTATCCCATGTTTTCTCACGGTTAATTGATCCAAAGGAGTTGGTTAGGCAGCCTTTAATATTCATATACTAATAAAAAAATCCAATTAATAACACAGAGAGAGAAAATTCAGTTTTAGATTACGCAGTGTTTCAATATTTCTCAACAATAAACACTTTTCTAGGAATCAATACCTATACATGTAATTATTTTTTTGTCTCAATCTGCAAATTAGTTCACTGAACATTGAAGGTATATCCAAAATTGTTAACCCTTCGCTCACTATATAAACTTAAATATGTAGCATCATATTTTCACATTGATTCAGTTTTCAAGTTGTTTGCTAACATTAAGTGAGCAACAACATTGCCTCTTTAAGTGTAACGCCCCATGCCCGAGACCGTTGCCGGAGTCAAGCTTGAGGTGTTATTAAATTTATCTTACTTTTTAAACAACTTTAAACCACTTATTTTAATTTTCGGAATAAACTATTTTTCTGCGTCATGGTCGTTAAAAATTCATATCTCGAGTTACGAAACTCAAAATCAAGATCCGTAAATTTTCCATGAATCTAGACTCATGTATCTATCTACTAATTTTTTTTAAAAATTTTTGGCTTGGCCAATTAGTACAGTTTATTAGTTAAAGTTTCCCCTGTTTCAGAACTCAACTGCACTGACCTCTACTTATTACGAACCACTTTTCCCCCTGTACAAAATTCATATGACTATGGCGTTTGTTTCTATTAAAACTAGACTCAATAAGGATTCTGAAAATATAAAGTAATCCTCCTAATTATTTTTTTACAATTTATGGTGAATTTCCAAAGTTGGAACAGGGGATCCAGAAATCACTCTGGCCCTGTTTCACTAAAACTCAAATATCTCATAAAATACCATACCTTTACCTGTTTTGTTTATTCCATATGAAAATAGACACAATAAGATTTAATTTCATATATTATTCATCATCATACCATGTTTCTACTATTTTTGGTGATTTTTCAAACTCACGGCACTGCTCTTACAATGTTTTGTTTTTAAGCTACTTTCACATTTTTCCTTAATTTCCATGTGATAGTTATCACTCAAGCATACATACTATCATACTTGTATATCATTAGCCATTTCATTAGCAAGTATTTACACATCATTCATTGAACATATCATAAGAACATCCATGTCAAAAGAAGCCAAGTCCCTATACATGCCATACACGAAAAGAAACGTCTAACTATACCAATATGGTTCCTCGATAGTGTGATCGAATCTCTGACGTTTCCTTTGATCCCCGAGTGGCTTGGCAAAAACTATAAGAAGAAGGAAATAAAGAGAGTAAGCACTAGGCTTAGTAAGTTTACAAGCAAATAAATCACAACATTCACCATACGTGATAATTATGCAACTATCAACTAGCATTATAAACTTTCTTTACATCTCATTTTCTACCTTCTTCTCTCTTCACTTACCTTCTTTCTTACCTGACCTTTCATTATTTATGATTACAATCTACCTTTCCTTTGCTGATAATTCAATGCAAATTAACTTGTATAATGGCCCGTTGAACCACTCGGAATACTAAGGATACTAGGGTCGTTCCCGTCTAACAATATCCTGCCAATGCCATGTCTTTGACATGGACTTACATGAATTATTCCTGTCTCCAATGCCATATATCTAATATGGACTTACATGGCTCAATCCTGTCTCCAAAGCAGTATATCTAGTACGGGCTTACATGGCTCATTTCTGTCCTGTCCTGTCCTGTCGACCTCTAATGTCATGACATTTCGTATCCTAACATTCCTAAGGTTCAATCGAGACTTTCTACTGCTTTTCTCTGTCATATCACCTTATATTCAACTTGATTATTTTCATAAAATGAATATATAAATGCTGGAAAATGAAAATAGTAATGTAAAATAACAGAATATTGCATTTATTTACCGTAAACTTACCTCAATACAAAATGTGACTAAACTTTACAATTTAGTCCTTTACTTTTTCTTTTCCCCGATCTACTCCCGAATTTTGTTCTTCTTGATCTATAATAGCAAATTTAGCTTATTTAATATCAACATTTATCAAAACAGCCCTTTACTCAAACTTTGGCAAAAATTACATTTTTGCCCCTAAACTTTTGCATATTTACACTTTTACCCCAAGACTCGGAAATAAAAACTTATCACAAATTCTTGTATTTTAAGACATGCTGATCATTTATTTACCAACATCATCTTCAAATTCCTACTATAACATACACTTATGTACAATAGGTATTTTTACCAATTAAGCCCTTTTACTCGTTTTTACCTAAAACCGAGTAGCTCAAGTTGTCTAACATAATTTAAAACCTCATATTCTATCATAAAACATCAAAATACACAAATTTCACCTATGGGTATTTTTTCAAATATGAACCCTAACTTAAAATATTACTAACATAAGCTTTATCGAGCTACCGGGATCTCAAAAACGTAAAAATCATTAAAAACGGGGCTTGGATGCACTTACTATGAAGCTTGAAAGTTGAAGAACCCTTAGCTATGGTGGAGAGAAAAATTCAGCAGCAACGTATGAAGAAGATGATGAATTTTGTGTTATTTTTCTCTTTTTATTTCATTTAATGTCCAAATGACCAAAATGCCCTTCCTTACTAAACTTTCAAAAATTCCCTCCATGTCCAATTTTTGTCCATGAACTTAAAATTGGTCAAATTGCTATTTAAGACCTCCTAATTAATATTCCAAAGTAATTTCATACTAAAAACTTCTAGAATGCAAGTTTTGCAACTTATTCAATTTAGTCCTTACTTTCAAATTAAACACTTTATGGATAGAATTTCTTCACGAAATTTTCACACTATCATGCAATCATAATATAGACCTTAAAATAATTATAAAATAATTATTTCTATCTCGAATTTGTGGTTACGAAACCACTATTCCGATTAGGCCCTATTTTGGGATATTACATTAAGGCATAGGATAGATACTCTTTGTTTTTTCTCTATTGGTGAACAGTTTGAGTAAATCAATTTTTAATTTCTTGTAATTTAGGTAATTAAATTTGGTGTTGTCTTACATTGGGTTTTTTCTCTTGTTACTCAATAACTTGTTTTAATCTCAGGAAATCAATGGCACCAACTTTGGCTTTAGATGATCAAGCATCGGATAAGGATAACTAGGACAGTGGATGACTAGCACGTAAATGACAACTACTTACTGAAATTGCTATGAGGAACAGGGACTTCTTCATTTTTATGGGGTTAAAACTCAAGGTGTTGACAATAGCAAGGGTGCAGTCGACCTCATTACCTCTGGTGCCAAATTCGGTCTCATGATCATCGACATGATTCATCTTGTCCTAAATAGCTTTGAGGTAACCTTACATATAAAAGACAATTGTTCCATGTTTTGTGTAGAATCAACATGTGTGATCATTTGGTTTTTTTATTATTGATGGACAGGCAACAAGGCAGATTCGTGAAATGGGATGCGTTGTTAGATGTTGGAGGTCATAGCTTGCTCAGAAGAAAGTGGAAGGTAGGTATTTTTGGCGACTAGTGTTGATGTGTTCATTGAAAAATCTTTGGATCCTGAGCATTTGGTTCCCATCCTGAATGAACTCGATGAGTGGTAAGTGAAGATCCATTTTGGAACTCAAAAATAAGGAATTTCTTGTTGTTGTAGTAGTTGGCTACCAACTTTTTTTTTTGGTGAAAAGTTGGCTACCAAATTTGATACACCTTTTTCGTTATTTTTCATGTTTTTAGCTTTGGACAATAATAATGTTTTTTAGCAAGCTATAGCCTGTTTGTCAGGTATGATCCTATGGTAATGCACCGGTAATGACATGAATAAGATTGTTCTCTTTTATTAAAGTCTTTCATTTTATCCCAAATATCTTTTCATTTACCCCAAGTTTATGTTTATATATATATATATATATATATATATTAAGATTCAACTAAGACTTTTTACTGTTTTAAGCATGGAATGCCATGAAATGAAAGTCTAGCATTGAATTTTTTATATTAAATTTATCCAACCCGATAAAAATTGTTACAAATTTAAAAAAAAATATTTTGGAAGATTATTCCAGAATATAAAAGTAAGATAATTTTTTTTCATGAGATCTTTCAATATCCATTAATCACATTGTTACATCTTGCTAGGACCTTGCAAGCAATCACAACCCAAATAACTCCTTGCAGTGGCTCTCCTCAACTAACTATTTGCCTAATAAATGGGTTCACTCATTAACTGTAGAGTTAGGTTGAACCATTTAAGATGCAGGTGAGACCACTTAAATTTATCATAACGCCAACCTACTTAGCGTGGAAGTATTTAGTTATTGGCTTCTGACCTTTGACCCACTAATATCGAATCACTGTATGACACTTCAGAACAAGATATGATCTGTATATATGTCTATATATATGGTTAGTAGCTCAAGAAGAGGTGGAACACAACCTTCTTCCTTCACCAGACTCAGATTCCTATTTCTTCCTCCTTATATCTCCAAACACCATATACACGATTTTAGGAGTGAATCAACCATCTTCACCACTTTCTCATCTTTATATCAACATATATTAAAGTCATGAAAAATAAAATAGAGTTATTATATTATTTAATATGCTATCTTTTATAATTTATTTATAAAAATAAATAAATTATTATAACCTTATTAAATGAGCAATATTTAACTCATGTTAGTAGAAGAAGATTAGAGATTCAGAGATATTGTTCTATTCAGAGTTAAGGAAACTTGAATTTATCTGTCTGTATTTGATACTGTGAACGCTATAGAATATCTAAAATTAGAGACTTCTTTAGTTCTTTTATGGTTCCAACTTTTTGTTGCTTCTCTTTCTGGCAGTATTTTTTAAGTCTTTAATTTACATTAGGTTTTGTTTGTCCTAATCTATCTTTATTTCAAAATCAATTATTAAAATATCAATTATACAATGAGATATAAAAATGTGTAAATTTAAAGTAGTTTTATATCGGAATAAGTGGATATTTCCCCGACCGAGAAATTTAATTTTTGAAGCCAATTTGGCATTTATTATTATTTTTAGCTAAATTTAACTATTAACTTTTTAAAGGAATAATTTGATCGTCAATCTTTCCAAAATAGTCATTTTTTATTTTTTATTTTTACAAAAAATAAAAATAAAAATATTAAATTTTTAAACACGACAACTCCCATGGCAATTTACATGTACTTCATGCTAACTTTTTTTGAGTTTTTATGATAATTTGTATTTTTTTAAAATAGTGCCATGTTAACATAAAGTACACAAAGTTTGCCACGCTAATATTGTTAAAATATTATTTTTTTAGTCAACATTTTTGTTAAAAAAATTAATTTGATTGTTTTTGAAAGATTAATAGCTAAATTTAGCTAAAAAAAGAAGAAGAAAAAAGGCCCAATTAATAAAAATTGTAAACATTAAGGGATTAATTTAGTTTTAAATATGCCAAAAGTCCCTGTACTGTTTTGAAATGTAAAATTTAATCCATATACTTTAGTTTTGAGACATTGAGCCCCTGTATTTTTTATTTAAAAATCTTGGTTTCTCTGTCTAATTTTACCGTTAAAGTTAATGGTGTCGAATGTAAAATAACTTTTTTAGCTCTCAATATTTACAAATTTTTTTAATTTGGTCATTACGTAAAAAAATTAATTTTTTTTCATATTTTAAATAATAACATAAAAATTATAATTATAATTTTTTAAAATTCAAAAAAATAAAAATAAAAATGATTTTGAAAATATAAAAAAAAATCCAAAGATTCATTATTATCTAAACTGGACTGGACCAGCCAATCGGATTGGGAACCGATTGGGGTATTGGTCCGACGTGAGGTAAAAAATCGATTGGCCCATTAACTGATACGAACTGATTGAACCAAAATAAAAATCGGTTGATTTGGCAATTGAATTGATTTCAGACTAGTCTAACAAATTGGTTCCCAGAACGTCTAGTTCAAAGTAAATAAATT
Organism: Gossypium stocksii; assembly: GCA_020496765.1. Classification (NCBI taxonomy): domain Eukaryota; kingdom Viridiplantae; phylum Streptophyta; class Magnoliopsida; order Malvales; family Malvaceae; genus Gossypium; species Gossypium stocksii. The sequence continues at coordinate 34,392,403 of CM035628.1, read as the reverse complement.
ATTAAAAAATTAAAAATAAAACTTATAAAAATCTACCCAGCTGTTAGTTCAATTGGTTTTATAATTTGGTTCAACTAGTTTGTATCGGTTCGTAGGTTAAGCAGTTTTTTTACCTCCCATCAGATTGATATATCAGTTGCTTCTTGATCCCATCAGTCTAGTCCGAATTAAATATCATTGAATTTTAGATTTTTTTTATATTTATATTTTTTTTATTTTTTAGTTTTGAATTTTGGTGATTTTTTATTTTTTTTAAATATGTTTTTTCCCTAAAATCAGAATTTTTTTAATTTTTTTCTTTTTAAAAGATGTATGTAATCTTCAAGGGTATGAATTAAATTGACAAAAAATTGTAAATGTTTAGGGCCAAAAAAGTTTAAAAATTTTGAACACAGAGGAGAAAATCTAGTTCTAGATTACGCAATACTTTTACATATCTCAACAATAAACACTTTCCTTTGATATCTATTTTTTTTTTTTTGTCTCAATCTGTAAATTAGTTCGCTGAACATGGAAGGTAAATCCAAAATTACTAACCCTTCACCCACTATATAAACTTGAATATGCAGCCTCTTGTTTTCACATCAATTCATTTTTCAAGTTGTTTAAGCAACAACATTGCCTCTTCAAGGCATAGGCATAGACACTCTCTCTTTTTCTCCATTGGCGAATAATTTAAGCAAAGCAGCTTTTAGTTTATTGTAGTTTAAGTAATTAAGTTTGGTCTTGTTTTACATTGGTTTTTTGCTCTTGTTATTCAATAACATGTTTTAATATAAGGAAATCGATGGCAACAACTTTACCTTCGAGTGATCAAGCACCGGACAAGGATAACTGGGATAATGGAGGACTAGAATACAAGCGACAACTACTTACTGAAATTGTTTTGAGGAACATGATGATAACTCTTGTGGTTGATGGTGTCACGACTCATCGGGTTCTAGTGTAGGGACTTCTTTGTTCTTATGGGGTTCAAACTCTAGGTGTCAACAACGGCAGAGATGCAGTCAACCTCATTGCATCCGGTGTCAAATTCGATCTCATCATCATTGTCGTAACCATTTTTGAAAAAATAAAAATCGGTTAATCGACTTTGGGTTTGATAAATGAAAATTAAAGACGGGAGTCGCCACCAATTTTATTTGGAGATGTTCGGATCATCTCATGAAAATTATTTAAAAAGCCTAAACTTTTTAAAACAATAATTTTGGTCCAAGAAATTTGAGAAAACGAGCTCGGGGATCGGTTACGTGTGAGGAAGGATTAACACCCTCGTCACGCCCAAAATTGGTACCGAATTGATTATTTGATGTCGTTTTGTTAAAGTTTGAAAGTTTGTAATAATTTTAAAACGTGATTTTTCTCTTATTAGAAGCGAATTAAAACTTATAGTTTAAACCTAAGACAATTGTTAAAACCTCCTCGTTTCGAGATGTCGAAGTATCGCACCCCGTAAGTTAGGATGCAACATTACGTAATCTCATATACGGGTTTCATTTTTTAAAAAATACGCCTTGAAATTTAAAAGGATATTTTAATACTTAAGCTTAACGAGAAAATTGAAACCACGTAAGTTAGGGCACAACTTTCGATATTCTTAAGTACAAAATATTGCCTTGTCTTAGAAGAAATAAACACGATTTTTTGAAAATATGCCTTGTTATTTTAGACCATTGTTTGAACAAATTAATTAAAACAAGCAGTGCATGATACATATTATAACAAAGTGAATACATATATAAATGCACTCAATGAATGCAAAAAAAAAAAATAACTACATACATAATTCAAATAATAATAATCAAAAATCAATTAATTAGATAACATGGAGCAATTTAGGCGAAACATAAATTAATCGAGACTACAGAATGTATAATGATATAAATGATCCTCATATAATAGAAATTTCAAAGATTATAACCAAAAGTATAAAAGGATATAATATAAAACCAAAAGATAAATTTAAAATGTATAAATTTGAAAACACATGAGTAATGTAAAAATTAAAATCGTAAAATATTTTGAAAGTAAACCATAATCAGACTTAAAATTGATATATATATCTATATTTTATTTATTTAAAATAGTTTGCGTATATAGAAAAGATATACGCAGCCCATACTTGTTTAACTCATATAATCAAAATATTACAAATTCTAAACAAGCATGGACGCAATTAAAATCAGAGCAAAATTTGTGGTAAAATGAGAAATAAATAAAAAGGGACTGTTTTTGACTAAATTAAAGCTGGCCCGAAGGCGCAAGGACCAGCAGGGGTATTTCCCCAAAGTTTTAACGCACGTTCCGTGCCTTGACAATCAGTGGACCCGTTTGGAAAAGGAAAGAAATTTGCAGGCCAAATTAAAAGATAAAAGGGACAATTAAAGGGAGCAACGAAGAGGAGGGGGACTGACCGCGCAAATACCCCATGGTAACGGGTAAGACACAGATTCAATGTCCAACACGGCACCGTTTTAGACCACTGAAGAAGGGCTCTAAACGGTGCCGTTTAAACACCCTCCATTAAGCCAAAATCGGGTTTCCTTATACCCATTTCCCCTTCTTTCCAACACAAACCCTAAAACCCCTTCCATTATCCTTCATTCTGCCGAAAATTAGAAGAAAACTCTTCCCCTTTTCGTCCAAAGCAAAACCTTGAAGAGTTCTGTCCCCTTTTCACCTTTGCATCGTGTGGCTAGGGTTTAAACCCATCATCGCCGACATCGCCACGATGCCAACGTGCAAACAACCATTTGCACCCCCTTTTTACTTATATTCGAAACCGAAATGAAAAGGAGGGAAAAGGGGTTCGTTGGTTCCCTATTTCTCCGAAGAGATCCGTAGGCAGATCTCGAAGACCCAGCCTTCTTCTCTCCGATCGGAGGGAACAACCTCAGGTAAAATCTACCTCCTACTACCTTTATACTGATAGAAATCAAAAAAAGGGGTCCTTTTTGAAACTGCTTTTAAACTCCACTTGCTAACCCTAAAATGTATATAAATACAGGTTAATGCTGTGAGAATCACAGTAAAGACGAGTGTCGAATCGGCACCTCCTACCCTCATCAGAAACCGAAGGGTTCCTTGGCATTCGGGGTCCTTGGAGGCTTGGATTTGCGTCGGGAAATCAAAAATCAAGTAAGATTTCGCTATTAACTGTACTACTTTAAAGTAAAAGATAGAAGGAAAACGCAAATAACCTTTTGATTTTTCTTTCTTAAACTCTGTTCTCTGTTTTTTTCTTTGTATATTCGTAAAAAGGAGTTTCAAAAAAGTCCCGTTACATATTTTCTTTCGGTCTTTTATAGCCGAAAATGAAAAAAGAAAAAGAAATGATAAAATAAGCAGAAATCACTGTTGATTTACTATTTTTCTATTTCCCTGTTTGTCCTCTATTTGTTGCTCTTGTTTCTTCTGGATTTGCAGGCGCCGGCGTCCATTAATGCGGTGGCCAGTGGTGGTAGCAGGTGAAGCGACGTTGTCAGAAGATTGATGTGGCCGCCAGTAGAGGCTACAAGGCCAGAGAACCTAGGTGCAGTGCACCTAGGGTTTGCCGTCCTCATCTCTGCCGATAGGTGTGGGCTGGATTCTAGCACTGGGCCTCGTTTAGGTCTGGGACTTTGGGCCTGGGTATCTGGCTTGTGATTTTATACTTTGATTTTATTAATTTGGTTATGGGTCTTGGGCCAAATTTGGGTTGTGATTTTATATTTTGATTTTATTAATTTGGTTCTGAGTCTTGGGCCAAATTTGGGCTCTTACACCTGCCCCTCTTTGCTCATTGTCGTGCAACGGGAATAGGGCAAAGAATGAAAGAGCCAAATTTGCCAGGGTCTGCCCATTTTGGTTTCTTCCGATGCCTATCCTCTTCGAGTAGCTCTACTTAGTCCCACCATAATCTAGTGATATAAAATTGGTAGTTTCAACCTGCTCCACTGACACTTCAGAGAGATAAGGTTTATTTTGATCTGCTTCACTGCAACTTCAGGAAGATAAGATCTGATATCTTCAGTCTGCTCCTCTGCAACTTCAGGGAGATGAGACTTGTAGTTCCAACCTGCTCTACTGCAACGTCAGAGAGATAAGGTTTGTTTTGATCTGCTTCACTGCAACTTCAGGAAGATAAGATCTCGTTTTGATCTGCTTCACTGCAACTTCAGGAAGATAAGATCTGATATCTTCAGTCTGCTCCTCTGCAACTTCAGGGAGATGAGACTTGTGGTTCCAACCTGCTCTACTGCAACGTCAGAGAGATAAGGTTTGTTTTGATCTGCTTCACTGCAACTTCAGGAAGATAAGATCTCGTTTTGATCTGCTTCACTGCAACTTCAGGAAGATAAGATCTTGATGTCTTCAGTCTGCTCCTCTGCAACTTCAGGGAGATGAGACTTGTGGTTCCAACCTGCTCTACTGCAACGTCAGAGAGATAAGGTTTGTTTTGATCTGCTTTACTGCAACTTCAGAAAGATAAGATCTCGTTTTGATCTGCTTCACTGCAACTTCAGGAAGATAAGATCTTGATGTCTTCAGTCTGCTCCTCTGTAACTTCAGGGAGATAAGACTTGTAATGGCAGTTTTGATATTACCATATTGCCTCCTAGAAGGCCAGTCCTGTGGATGCTATTATGTCATGATCGAGATGAATTCAATGCTCCTGACTATATGCATGTGGATGACATTTGTATGAATGCAGAATGTTTGACAACAATTTCTTTTTTTATTCGTTATCGTTTATTTGTTAGGGCTTTACGGCCAATGCATTATATCCCTTTCTTATTCAGATGGTGTTTTGACAGAGCCCCCTTTTGGAGAGTAATCCTACTCTGATTGTTCTTTTAAGCATTCTTGCCATTCAAGTTCAGTGAGTTCTGAGTAATAGTCCTGTATTGGGTCCTATATCGTATAGAAACTTTTCAGAGTAATGCACAAAACTCTTTGCTTAGAAAATTATTAGCCCATTAATCGTTATTTCAATAAAAAGCTTGCAGGAGACGGCTATAACAAGGAATTGGGCTGCAATTTGAGAGTAATGCTTGGAATTAAATTGGTATTTGAAAGTAATGAGTGAAAAACTTTGCCAGAACACAAAAATCAATCAATTGATGGAGCACGTTTTGCTAAAATACAAAGGAATAATAGGTTCCCCCAAGTATCGTAGTCTGAGCTTCTTTGCATAGAACTTCTCTAAAATCCTTTCAATCTTGATATGTGCTCAGGAGCCCAGAAGATTCTGTTGATGCCCTAGCGTGTAATGTTACTCATCTTTGTTACTTCAAGCCTAGCAAGACTATTCCAGACTCCACCTTTTGTCAAAATATGAATTGCCCTTTTCGGGTTTTCAATTCAAAAACCCCTTTGGCCCAAGGTGCCCTTTTACGGGTTTTCACCTTGGCCTCTCCAAAATTTTTTTTTTTTTTTTTTTTAGGTCTCAAAGCGCCCTTTGCGGGTTTTCACCTTGGCCTTCCCTCTTTCAGGCAAAATACTTCTTGACCGAGTCTGAATTTACAGGATTAGGTAAGCTCTTGCCATCCATCTCGGTCAAGATTAGCGCTCCTCCCGAGAAAGATTTCTTCACCACATATGGTCCTTCCCAATTCGGCATCCATTTCCCTCTGAAGTCTTTTTGAATGGGAAGGATCTTTTTCAAGACTAGATCTCCCTCCTGAAATTCCCTAGGGCGGACCTTTTTGTTATAGGCTCGCATCATCCGCTTCTGGTACATCTGACCATGTCGGATAGCTTTCAACCTTTTTTCTTCAATAAGGTTTAACTGATCGTACCGGGATTGGACCCATTCCGCTTCCTCTAACCTCAGCTCAGCGAGTACTCGGAGAGATGGGATCTCGACTTCAATGGGTAGAACTGCCTCCATTCCATAAACCAAGGAGAAGGGTGTTGCCCCGGTAGAGGTTCTGACAGATGTTCGGTAAGCATATAGGGCAAATGGTAGCTTGTCGTGCCAATCCTTGTATGTTTCGGTCATTTTCGCCACCATTTTCTTAATATTTTTATTAGCCGCTTCTACCGTGCCGTTCATTTTGGGGCGGTATGGTGATGAATTGTGATGCTTAATTTTGAACTGACTACAGACCGCTGATATCAGGCTATTGTTCAGGTTCAAAGCATTGTCAGATATGATTTTTTCTGGCATTCCATACCGACATATGATTTCCTTCTTTAAGAATCTGCTGACTGCTGTTTTCGTAACGTTGGCGTACGTCGCTGCTTCTACCCATTTAGTGAAATAGTCGATGACTACAAAAATGAAGCGATGACCATTGGAAGCTTTTGGTGAAATCGGTCTAATAACATCCATGCCCCACATAGAGAAAGGCCATGGTGAGGTCATAACATGCAGTGGTGATGGAGGTGCATGAATTTTATCACCATAGATCTGGCACTTGTGGCATTTCTTGGCATAATTGATACAATCTCCCTCCATGGTAGACCAGTAATATCCACATCTCATGATTTGTCTGGCCATTGTAAAACCATTTGCGTGTACCCCGCAGACACCCTCATGAACTTCTTCTAAGATTTGTCGAGCTTCAATAGCATCCACACATCTTAATAACACTTGATCCTTTCCTCTCTTATACAGGATCTCTCCATCCAAGACATAATCATTAGCCAACCTTCTTAATGTTCTTTTATCGTTTTCGGTTGCCTGATCAAGGTATTCACTACTCTTCAGGTATTGCAATAAATCTTGATACCACGGGCGATCATCTCTTTCTTCTTCTTCTTCTATGTTATGACAATGAGCGGGAGCCTCACAAATACTCATACGGATTGGCTTTATGTCTTCTTGTTTGTTTACTTTAATCATGGAAGCTAGAGTAGCTAGGGCATCAGCCATTTGATTCTCTTCTCGTGGGAGGTAGCAGAAATTAACATCATCAAACTCCTTAATTAGTTCGAGAACTAATTTTCTGTATTCGACCAACTTAGGATCTCTTGTCTCCCATTCACCTTTGAGTTGATAAATCACTAATGCGGAATCTCCGTATATTTCCAATACTTTGACTTTGCGTTCAATTGCTGCACGGATGCCCATGATGCATGCCTCGTATTCTGCCATGTTATTCGTGCAATCAAAATCCAATCTACTAGCAAAGGGATAATGATCCCCATTCGGGGATATCAAGATCGCTCCAATTCCGTTACCCATAGCATTCGAAGCTCCGTCGAAATTTAACTTCCAAAGAAAGCCTTCTTGAGTGTCTTCTTCAAATACTGCCACGTACATCAAGTCCTCATTTGGGAAATTGAAGTTCAGGGGCTCATAATCTTCTAGAGCTTTACTGGCTAGGAAGTCTGCTATGGCACTTCCTTTTATGGCCTTCTGACTCACATAGACTATGTCAAATTCAGAAAGTAGGATTTGCCATCGAGCCATCCTTCCGTTTAGGGCAGTTGACTCCATTAAGTACTTCAGTGGGTCCAGTTTAGAGATCAGCCAAGTTGTATGGTACAACATGTACTGTCTTAGTCTTCGAGTTGTCCAAATTAGGGCGCAACACAATTTTTCAATTGGAGAATATCTTGTCTCGCATTCGGTAAATTTCTTGCTAAGATAATATATCGCCCTTTCCTTTCTTCCTGACTCATCGTGCTGACCTAGTACGCATCCCATAGAATTTCCAAACACTGTCAAGTACAGTATTAGCGGTTTATCTTGGCTTGGCGGTACGAGGACTGGGGGATTAGTCAAGTAGTGTTTGATCTTTTCAAAAGCTTTTTGACATTCTTCATCCCAAACCCCCGGATTGTGCTTCTTAAGGAGACGGAATATGGGGTCACACTTCTCAGTCAGCTGCGAGATGAACCGAGCGATATAATTTAATCTACCCAAGAACCCTCGAACTTCTTTTTGAGTGCACGGAGGAGATAAATCTTGTATTGCCTTGATCTTATCTGGGTCGATTTCTATTCCCTTTTCGCTGACTACGAATCCTAGCAGTTTCCCCGATCTAGCCCCAAAGGTGCACTTCGCTGGATTGAGCTTTAGTTGAAACTTTCTTAATCTCAGGAACAACTTTCTTAGGACTTGTATATGTTCTTCTTCTGTCCGGGATTTTGCGATCATGTCATCCACATAAACCTCGATTTCCTTGTGCATCATGTCGTGGAATAGTGTGACCATGGCTCTTTGATAAGTTGCCCCTGCATTCTTTAGTCCAAAAGGCATTACCTTATAACAGAAGGTTCCCCACCAAGTTACAAATGTGGTTTTCTTCATGTCTTCGGGGTGCATTTTTATCTGGTTATATCCTGAAAAGCCATCCATGAAAGAGAATAGTGAATAGCCGGCCGTGTTGTCCACTAGAGTATCAATATGAGGTAGCGGAAAATTATCCTTCGGGCTCGCCTTATTTAGGTCCCTATAGTCTACACACATTCGCACCTTCCCATCTTTTTTGGGAACAGGGACGATATTAGCCACCCATTCAGAGTACTTGACTACTTGAAGGAATCCGGCGTCAAATTGTTTCTTGACCTCCTCCTTTATTTTTAGTAGGATGTCGGGCCTCATTCTCCGGAGTTTTTGTTGAACTGGTTTGCAGTCTTTTCTTATAGGCAATCGGTGTACCACAATATCCGTGTTTAGCCCCGGCATATCTTGATATGACCATGCGAAAACGTCTTTGAATTCTCGGAGCAATTCAATAAGATTTTGTCTCGTCTCAACAGTAATACCAGTTCCGATTTTCACCTCTTTGTTTTCTCCTACATTCACAAATTCTACCGACTCTTGGTAAGGTAAGATCTGCTTTTCGTCTTGTTCGACCATTCGTAGCAAATCTGGAGATAGACTACAGTCTTGACCATCTTCAAAATCCTGAGATGCTTCTGAACACATATCTCTCTCGAAGGGAGATTCTAGTTCGTTATCAATGTCGCTCATATTACCAATATCTGGGGACCTGTTATATGAAAGAAAATAAATCTAAAGAATAGAGAATTCAAGCAATTTGATACAACATGATCATGAAAAAAAAAAGAAAGAATATAAGAGTGTTTACTCGAGATGTGACAAAAGGATGCATTTCATTGAAATAATGATTATTAGACATATGCCTTTTTCACAAAAAGACTCTTATTGCCCCTAGGCCTAGAGCAATAAGGGTGTTTGGAGTATTACTCTGAATTAGTCCTAAAGATTATAGGGATGTCCTCCACAGTCCAATTATTCAAGACACTTCCCGATTCATAGGGGCAAATGCTCAATAGATTCCTCTCTTCTTCTTCAGTAGATATGGCGTTAATGCCCAAATTTCCTGATACTTCTTCAATCATTTCCCTTCTCGCTGTCTTCTGCTCGGGATAAATGATTCCCCCGGACACAAACGTCTTAGAAATATGGGGAAACATCATTGGTTCCCAGTTGATCTCCCCGCCATTCAGCCTTGCTCTTCTTCTTTCTTGCTTCTTCTCCAACTGTTTCTTCTTTTGTCTCGCATCTGGTCTATACTCCAGGCCGAAGCGATCACGTTTTTCTACCAGGAATGGTACCTCAATCTTCCCTTGTAGGTATTTCCCGAGTCCTTTTCCTGACGACGCTCCATTTCCAAGAGTTAATTGCAAACTCATCATCGTAGTTTTAGATAACTTAGGCACAGGGACTTTGCTCCCTTCGACGATGAACATAGCATTTACAAATTCCAAGGATCGAAAAGAACACTCGATCGCCTCGTCGTCTGTTCCTACGTATGGTGCGTTGCTTGTTACAGATGCAATGATATCCTCCTCCGCATTTATAGTCACTAGTCGGTTCTCTGTTACCAATTTCAACTTCTGATGCAACGAAGAAGGTACCGCTCCTGCTGAGTGAATCCATGGCCGTCCCAGCAAGCAGTTATAAGATGGTTTAATATCCATCACCAGAAAGTCCACCTCATATGTGCTTGGACCAATTAAAAGGGGAATCTCAATCCTCCCTACCACCTTCCTTTCAGTGCCGTCAAAAGCTCTTACTATGCTCTGGCATGTCTTCATATGCGAACTGTCTACTGGTAGTCTATTAAGCGTAGATAGGGGTAGGACATTTAATGCAGACCTATTATCAATTAAAACCCCCGGCAATGTGTACCCCTTGCAGCGAGTGGTAATATGTAGAGCTTTTGTAGATCCCCTGCCCCCGGGCGGTATCTCGTCATCATTAAAGAAGATGAAATTGTCAGCACTTATATTATTGACGAGACGATCTAGCCTATTCACAGAGATGTCATTATCAACATAAGTCTCATTTAAGACTTTCATTAGCGCATTCCGGTGTATCTCCGAGCTCAAGAGTAGAGCCAACACTGATATGCAGGCTGGTTGCTTATGCAGCTGTTCCACCACGCTATATTCGCTGTGTTTTAGGAACTTCAAGAACTCTTTTGCTTCGCTTTCAGTTACTGGTTCATTTATCGGCAGTTCAACTTCATTTGTCTGTTCTTTCCCTTGTTCTATTGCTAAGGTTTTTCCTTTTTTAGACTCTACTTTCGTGTTTGCCGGGTCATATCGTTTCCCACTACGTGTATGGAACCCTTCATCTTGTTTTTCCTCCGAAGCACTAACCAGGTTTACTTTTGGAATCGTTACATTACAGTCGTAACTTCAAGGGACCTTTTTACTGTCTTTGTAAGGGAAAGCAGCAGGTTTCCGAATTATGACCTTGGGTGCTACTTGTACTCCATCTTCATTATTTCCTGGTCGCATGATAATCACCACTGGGTGATTGCTTTTGTGGGTCTTTTCCGTCGGCTCCTCCTCTGAGGCACAAATCTCTCCCTCTTCTGATTCGTTCATTTCTTCGATGAACTCTACTTCTTTGTTGTCCATCAACCTTTGTACTAAGGCTCTGAACTCCGTACATTTTTGGATATCATGCTCTCCTCCATTATGGAACTCGCAGTAATTTCCTTTTCTTTCATTCGTCCTTTCCAAAGATGATACCACTAACCCCCTCTTTACCATCTCAATCCAGACCCGTCTCAGAGGAATTCTTACATCCGTGATGTTTGTCTTGACCTTCTTCCTCATGTCTTCGCCTATCGCATTTACCCCATTGTCTGCGTGGTTGGGCAATGGGTTATCAGTGCTAGGTGGATCATCAATTTTTATTATACCCATTCCAATGAGCCTCTCAACCGTTTTCTTGAAGGCCGCGCAATTTTCTATTGTATGCCCCGTGATTCCCCCATGATATTCGCATCGAGCATTTGTGTCATACCACTTCGGGTATGGGGGCTCTAAAGGCTTTACGTAAAAGGGGGATACAATACGTGCGTCAAATAGATTCCGGTATAGCTCTCTATACGTTGTTGGGATAGGCGTGTATTGGGGTCTTTCCGCGTTCTGTCTCGTACTAGGTTCTGGTTTTGATGAGCCTTGATGACTAGTAGTCACCTTCCTCGGTTGGCTCACAGTTATGGGCTTTGCATAATTATTGTTATTCATACCCACATTGTTCACCTCGCTCTCTTTCTTTTTCGAGGCAGGTATTCTAATGCTTTCTCCTGATTCGATCTTTCCGCTCCTTATCGCATTTTCTATCATTTCCCCAGACATTACCATATCTGAGAAGCTCTTTGTGGCGCTTCCCAGCATGTGGTTGATGAAAGGGGTTTTTAGAGTATTGACAAAAAGCATAGTCGTCTCCTTTTCCAAGAGAGGCGGCTGGACTTGAGTCGCTACCTCCCTCCACCGTTGGGCATACTGCCGAAAGCTCTCATTTGATTTTTTTTCCATGTTCTGCAGCATAATTCTATCGGGGACTAAGTCTGTCACATGGCCGTATTGCTTTATAAAAGCTTGGGCCAAATCTTTCCATGAGCCAATTTGGGCACGATTTAGTTGGTTATACCATCTGGCTGCAGATCCGATCAGGCTATCTTGAAAACAGTGTATTAACAGCTGATCGTTATTAACGTACCCCGTCATCTTTCTACAAAACATCGTAATATGAGCCTCGGGGCAACTTGTCCCGTTATATTTCTCGAACTCGGGAGTTTTAAACTTCGGGGGGAGCACCAAATCTGGGACCAAACTAAGATCCTTAGCGTCCACACCATAACGATAATCAGCGGATTCCATTGCCTTAAATTTCTCTTCCAACCATTTACACCTATCTTCTAGTTGTTTCGGTAAGTCAGCCTTAGTTTTCTCTATTTCCGTCATATCCTCCAAATCCGCAATAATGGGGTTGGTCAAATTATCCCCGGGGTGAGAACCCGAGCCTACTTGGGCATTTATGGGGACCGAGGCACCGGCTTGGTATGGGGTCCTGATAGTAATTGGCACTCTTGGCGGGTTCGTATCCGGTTGCGTTTGTGTATTAGCTGGGGTAAAACCTGGAGGATAAGTAGGGTCTTCATTGTCATCACCCGTGTTGATCTCAGGGCCTTTCCCTTTATCAGTTCCCCCACTGAGCAACTGCGCTAGTTGGCTCATCATGCTTCTATGGGACTCAAGCATCTGGTCCCTCATGTCTTGTTGAATTTTGGCCATTTGCTCTTGCATCTGTGCCTGTAATCGGTCCTGCATTTCCTTTTGTATCTGTTCTAGTCTCTCTAACCTCTGATCCATTGCCTTAGTTTTACGACGAGTATTGTAGCGGTATTCAATTGGTGGATTTCCTTTGGTTTCCAGGGTAACTGCCACAATTTCCTTTTATTAGAACTATTCTTATAAATTTTAATGCATAAAATGTATGCGCAGATGAAATGAATGCGCATGGAATGAATGCAAAACAAAAGGCGTTGATTCTAAATCAATCCCATTAGATTAACTTCACTAGAAAACAAGATTCGTTACATAAGACGAAAAAAAAAAATTACACAAATGCCTTAGCCTTAATTCCTAATGTCTTGATTTTTCTGAGGAGTTCAGCCAAGTCTCGGCCACGGTCTGTCTTTGATTCATACATTAAGCTTAATACGTCGGCCTGAACTGCCAGCGTTTGCAGATGGTCAGCCACCTCTCGGATTTGGATTATTGCTTCTCCCATAATATGATCTCGATTCCCCACTTGACATTGGGAATGGTGGCATTGCTCCCTCAAATGCTTGTTATTTGTCTCAAGGAGTTCGATTTGCATCTTACTATTCTGTAGTGCAGCCTCAAAAGCTCCTATTTCTCTCTTCAACTCCTCGATTCTGCTTAGGCTTGCCTTCAATTCAACGACGGAGTTACGATTACGGTGCTGCTTTAGGGACCTCTCCAAATCTTTCACCTGGGCTCCGAGTCTCTCCTTCTCTTTGTGGCTTTCCAGCAAGCTTTTCTTTAAAGCTTCCTCCCGTATCTGGGCGTCTTGAAATTTCTTTTTCCAATAATCCACTTTAGTTTTCTCTTCTTCGACCTCCCGGCGCCATTGTTCTGAGGGCTTTCCTAAGCCGGCCGTTCTCATTGACTTTCGATACTTCTGGTAGTAAGTTTTCAGACTCTCTAAGTCTTCTTCAGCCTTATTTTTCCCTTTTCTTAACTTCTCTGCCTCTAGCTTGTGTATATCAGCATCAAGTCCTAGTTGCATCTTTTCTTCTTCAAGTTGCTCAATTTTCTTCCCCAATTCCCGACTTCTTTGTTCAAAATCTTGCTTAATAAGTTCTAATTCAGACGGGACAATCCTTAAGTGTTCTTCTATTGGTAAGGCATTTTCTTGATTCGTCCTAGGAACGTTGTCGTTGACTCTCTTGTCCCACCATTGATCATATTCTGGAGTGGTTATAGGACCCTCGGACAACCCATCCATTCTACAAGTCTTATTCCAAGCATCAGACATCTCGCGAACCTTCTTCTTATAACCGTCGCCTTTGTACGAAAATTCGCATTGGGCTAGACCTTGCGTAGCCGGTATGAACTGCCTAAGTCGATACTGCCTCAACACTAACAACGGAGCATATCCAATGCCTCCCCATATTCCTAACAACGGGACCCAATCGAAATCACCACAACGGTACAAGATTTCCTCAGACGCCATCCACGGAGCTTTCCACTCAACATCTTCGGCTCGCAAATTTTGGAGTATTGCCATCCACTTCTCTTCTGAGATATCTTCTCTCCTCGGGGTAACCACTATTTCTTTTAGGGGAGAGTAGTTTTCAAAATAGGCTCGATATGTCGGTTTCTCTACCTTCCAAAAATGGCTATTGAACCATGCTAACAGAAGTTGTGCGCAGCCAATGAACCTCCCTTCGCCCGCTCTTCGACAAGCGTTCAAAGATCTAAAGGTTTCAGCCAAAATTGCAGGGACAGGTGTTACCCTTTTGCTTAGCCGCTCAAACAGAACTGCAACAGCCTCATCAACGTGCCCCAAAGCTTTAGGGAAGACGATCATTCCATAGATACTTAGGGCAAAAACGTCTACTCTTTTTTTTACATCCGGATGAGCTTGAATTAAATCTCTTAGGTTCCTCCAAGGAATGCATCTACTATCTCCCTTTTGCTTGATTCGAGCAACAACCCACTGTTCACTCATTCCCGTTATATTCATCAAGTTCTTCAGGAAGGTCGTGACATTAACGGCTCTTGAATAGATTTTATCTGTTTGGAATTTCGGGCAACGGAGCATAGCCGTGTATTCCTCCACCGTAGGCACTAAATCCACATGTCCAAATGTGAAGCAACTATAGGCGGGATTCCAAAATTGGGCTAGGGCCCTAAATAGGTGCTTGTCCACCTTCATATCAAGTAGATAGTGGAGATCGCCATAATTATAGTAGAAAAGCTGCTTGATTTCGTCATCCCAAAGGTTCCATATATCCCTTAATTCTTGCAAATCGTTCTGAGTTACACTGATACGGGTAAAATCCCATAGTTCAGACACGTACCCTTCGGTCAGACTATTGCCTTTCTCTTGTTGAGTTCTTTCGGACCAGTTTCGGACATTTGCATTTTTCCCCACCTTATCACGAAACCCCTTTTCCATGATCAGCTATCCACTTGGTAATCGACTCTTGAACCAACACCTTTTGCATTATGGAATGTCATGCAGTCACAAATAAAGCAAAACAAAGCGAGTTAGCAATATTCACAAGTAAAATAAATCAAAGCAACGAAATAGTCAAGCACCTATTCTGGTGGTCACTAAAGCTCGGTATGGCTCTACCTAAGGCAAGCACCTAGGGTTCATTATATGCGGCTTGGTTCTAGAGGAAAGGTACCCAAACCATAGATTCCTCGATCCTCACCCATTATAGGCTCATACGGACCAAGTTAGGTTCAGGGGAATACATTTCCCTATGGCTATACGGAGATGAAGATCTCACGAAGACATAGGTACGGATGTATCCCGGAAGTAATTCACTTTCCTATACGGAGGTGAAAACCTCACGAAGGAAGAGTTTCCTACTCCCACTTAGAGGGTAAAATCGACCAACATCATGAGATGTAAAATGCAAACAAATCCAATGTACAAATAGGCAAGTAAAATGGTGCAAACAAAGTGTGCAATGTAATTAGAAAACTCGCACGTTTAAAACAACCTTTCAACATTTTGACAAAAAGCATAACATAATCGATTTTCGGCTCGACCCACTGACTAGTCCCCAGTGGAGTCGCCAAGCTGTCGTAACCATTTTTGAAAAAATAAAAATCGGTTAATCGACTTTGGGTTTGATAAATGAAAATTAAAGACGGGAGTCGCCACCAATTTTATTTGGAGATGTTCGGATCATCTCATGAAAATTATTTAAAAAGCCTAAACTTTTTAAAACAATAATTTTGGTCCACGAAATTTGAGAAAACGAGCTCGGGGATCGGTTACGTGTGAGGAAGGATTAACACCCTCGTCACGCCCAAAATTGGTACCGAATTGATTATTTGATGTCGTTTTGTTAAAGGTTGAAAGTTTGTAATAATTTTAAAACGTGATTTTTCTCTTATTAGAAGCGAATTAAAACTTATAGTTTAAATCTAAGACAACTGTTAAAACCTCCTCGTTTCGAGATGTCGAAGTATCGCACCCCGTAAGTTAGGATGCAACATTACGTAATCTCATATACGGGTTTCATTTTTTAAAAAATACGCCTTGAAATTTAAAAGGATATTTTAATACTAAAGCTTAACGAGAAAATTGAAACCCCGTAAGTTAGGGCACAACTTTCGATATTCTTAAGTACAAAATATTGCCTTGTCTTAGAAGAAATAAACACGATTTTTTGAAAATATGCCTTGTTATTTTAGACCATTGTTTGAACAAATTAATTAAAACAAGCAGTGCATGATACATATTATAACAAAGTGAATACATATATAAATGCACTCAATGTATGCAAAAAAAAAATAACTACATACATAATTCAAATAATAATAATCAAAAATCAATTAATTAGATAACATGGAGCAATTTAGGCGAAACATAAATTAATCGAGACTACAGAATGTATAATGATATAAATGATCCTCATATAATAGAAATTTCAAAGATTATAACCAAAAGTATAAAAGGATATAATATAAAACCAAAAGATAAATTTAAAATGTATAAATTTGAAAACACATGAGTAATGTAAAAATTAAAATCGTAAAATATTTTGAAAGTAAACCATAATCAGACTTAAAATTGATATATATATCTATATTTTATTTATTTAAAATAGTTTGCGTATATAGAAAAGATATACGCAGCCCATACTTGTTTAACTCATATAATCAAAATATTACAAATTCTAAACAAGCATGGACGCAATTAAAATCAGAGCAAAATTTGTGGTAAAATGAGAAATAAATAAAAAGGGACTGTTTTGGACTAAATTAAAGCTGGCCCGAAGGCGCAAGGACCAGCAGGGGTATTTCCCCAAAGTTTTAACGCACGTTCCGTGCCTTGACAATCAGTGGACCCGTTTGGAAAAGGAAAGAAATTTGCAGGCCAAATTAAAAGATAAAAGGGACAATTAAAGGGAGCAACGAAGAGGAGGGGGACTGACCGCGCAAATACCCCATGGTAACGGGTAAGACACAGATTCAATGTCCAACACGGCACCGTTTTAGACCACTGAAGAAGGGCTCTAAACGGTGCCGTTTAAACACCCTCCATTAAGCCAAAATCGGGTTTCCTTATACCCATTTCCCCTTCTTTCCAACACAAACCCTAAAACCCCTTCCATTATCCTTCATTCTGCCGAAAATTAGAAGAAAACTCTTCCCCTTTTCGTCCAAAGCAAAACCTTGAAGAGTTCTGTCCCCTTTTCACCTTTGCATCGTGTGGCTAGGGTTTAAACCCATCATCGCCGACATCGCCACGATGCCAACGTGCAAACAACCATTTGCACCCCCTTTTTACTTATATTCGAAACCGAAATGAAAAGGAGGGAAAAGGGGTTCGTTGGTTCCCTATTTCTCCGAAGAGATCCGTAGGCAGATCTCGAAGACCCAGCCTTCTTCTCTCCGATCGGAGGGAACAACCTCAGGTAAAATCTACCTCCTGCTACCTTTATACTGATAGAAATCAAAAAAAGGGGTCCTTTTTGAAACTGCTTTTAAACTCCACTTGCTAACCCTAAAATGTATATAAATACAGGTTAATGCTGTGAGAATCACAGTAAAGACGAGTGTCGAATCGGCACCTCCTACCCTCATCAGAAACCGAAGGGTTCCTTGGCATTCGGGGTCCTTGGAGGCTTGGATTTGCGTCGGGAAATCAAAAATCAAGTAAGATTTCGCTATTAACTGTACTACTTTAAAGTAAAAGATAGAAGGAAAACGCAAATAACCTTTTGATTTTTCTTTCTTAAACTCTGTTCTCTGTTTTTTTCTTTGTATATTCGTAAAAAGGAGTTTCAAAAAAGTCCCGTTACATATTTTCTTTCGGTCTTTTATAGCCGAAAATGAAAAAAGAAAAAGAAATGATAAAATAAGCAGAAATCACTGTTGATTTACTGTTTTTCTATTTCCCTGTTTGTCCTCTATTTGTTGCTCTTGTTTCTTCTGGATTTGCAGGCGCCGGCGTCCATTAATGCGGTGGCCAGTGGTGGTAGCAGGTGAAGCGACGTTGTCAGAAGATTGATGTGGCCGCCAGTAGAGGCTACAAGGCCAGAGAACCTAGGTGCAGTGCACCTAGGGTTTGCCGTCCTCATCTCTGCCGATAGGTGTGGGCTGGATTCTAGCACTGGGCCTCGTTTAGGTCTGGGACTTTGGGCCTGGGTATCTGGCTTGTGATTTTATACTTTGATTTTATTAATTTGGTTATGGGTCTTGGGCCAAATTTGGGTTGTGATTTTATATTTTGATTTTATTAATTTGGTTCTGAGTCTTGGGCCAAATTTGGGCTCTTACAATCATCGAAAAGATTCTTCCTGTCCTGAATGGCTATGACATAACCTTATAAAAAAAAACAAGTGTTTAATGTTTTGTGCAGAATCAACATGTGTGATAATCTATTTTATTATTATTATTATTATTATTATTATTAATGGGCAGTTAACAAGGCAGATTAGTGAAATAGGGGTGCGTTGTAAGATGTTGAGGGTCACAGCTTGCTTGGGAGAAAGTGAAAGGCAGGCATTTCTGGCAACTGGTGTTGATGTGTTCATTGAGAAACCTTGGATCCTAAGCATCTAGTTCTCATCCTGAAGGAACTCGATGGGCAGTGAGTGAAGATCTATTTTGGAGCACAAAACTGAGGACTTTCCTATTGTAGTTGTTGTTGGCTTCCAACTTTGATGTTTCTTTCACGTTGTTTTTCATGTTATTTGCTTTGAACAATAATGATGTTTTTAGTTTGGTGATGTTTTTTAATAGGCTTTAGGTCTTTTGTCAAGTTTGATCCTTTGGTAACGTATTGGTAATGCCATGAATAAGATTGTCCTCTTTTATTAAAGTCTTTCCTCTTTTATTAAAGCCTTTCATTTTACCCCAAATATCTCTTCATTTACCCCATTTTTTTACTTTTATATATATATATAACTGCAAATAAATCTTAATTCAACTTAGATTTTTTTTTTTTTTTGTTTTAAGCTTGAAATGCCATCAAATGAAAGGTCAAGTATTGAATTTCCTATATTAGTCGATTCATTTTGATAAAAATTGTTAATAATTTTAAAATGAATTTTCAAAAGATTATTCTAAAATATAAAAGTGAGAAAAAAAGATTTTCTTCTTTTTTTTTTGTATGATATCTTTTAGTATCTCATAATCACATTGTTACGTCTTGCTAGAACCCTCCGAGCAATCACAGCCTAGGCAACTCCTCACAATGGCTCTTCTCAACTAACTACTTGTCAAAGAAATGAGCCCACTTATTGACTATATTATAGAATTAGGTTGGACCCAGGGGCGAAGCCTGGGGGGCTGGCATGGGCCCCGGCCCTCCTAAAATATAAAATTGCAATTTTGGCCGTTTAAAATTTTTAAAAATTTTAAATTAGTAAAGATAAAATTGTACTTTGGCCTCCCTAGAATTATAAAAATTCAATTTAATCCTTTACAAATTATAAAGATATAAACTATAAAAAAATAAAATTTCATCTGACCCCCCTAAAAATGTGTTCTGGCTTCGCCCCTGGTTGGACCATCTAAGATGCAAGCGGAATTACGAGTCATCATAGCACCAACCTACCACACTTGGAAGTGTTTGGTTAGTGACTTTTTACTTTTAACTCACTAATATCAAATTGTCACATGACACCTCAAAACAAAAGATGCTTTGTTTATAAGGTTAGCAACTCGAGAAGTGGAGGATACAACCTTCTTCCCTCACCAAACTCAGATTCCCTCTTATCTCTATCTTTATATTTCTAATCACCGTACACACGACTCTATTGTAAATAGGGTGAATTTACCATCTTAACCACATTCTCATTCTTTTTTAAACACAAATTAAATTTTGATATTAAATGGAAGCCAACACTATCCCGACAAATATACTACAAGTTATAACACAATACAATTTCTAAATTTTTATATTATGATTAAATCCAAAAAACAAATATTACAGATTTTAAATGAATTTCTACCTTATGATTTCCTAAAGATTTTTCTTTTGAATGAATGATTTCATAAACATAAATATTCAAACACATAAATTCCTTCATCTTGATTTTTTTTCTTATTCTTCTCTATTATTTAATTGTGATTATTTCTAAAACAAAAACTTACTTATTTCGACAAAAGATTCATAAGATTAAGTAATTCAGTTCAATATAAAATGTCCCAAGTGCACTGTATGTTGCTTTAGCGATTTGTTGCTGTTTCTTTTTCATCTAGGATTGTATTATTTGTGATTCAAAATAACTGAGAGCTTATAATAGAGTCTTTAATGGCAAGTGAGGAAGCTAAAGACCCATTGAAAGGGGTTGATTGGAAAGCAATTGGTAGTGAGTTGCAGAAGGACCCCAGTGCCAGTAATAAACCTGTTATAAAGAAACGACTTCCTAAGAAGATTAGACAAATTCCGGACTGTTATTTCCTTCCTCGAATGCCCACGCCTTCCATTATTGCCTTCTATGGAGCCTGCGTTGCGGGTGGAATCGGTGCTGGGATGCTGCTTGAAGTCTGGATAAACAACAAGATTAAAGGTGTCAGATCAAGGATGAGGCTTGCTGGTCTGACAAGGAATACTGCGCAGCAAGAAAGGTATATGACTCACTACAAAGATTCTAAATTTCCTAATATCCTTTTTCATTGTTAATAAGCAAATTGCTTTATTTAATTGTTTGTGCCACAATTGGTATTGCCTTTCAAAGACAGAAGCAGAGAGTGAGGCTTTTGAGTTTGCAAAAAAGTCTGGGCTTGATCCTACTGTCATATTGGGGCCACTTCTGCAGTCCACCATCAATGCTAGTAGCAAGGTTCTCATTAAACTTTGAAAAGCTGGTCTCAACTCCTACTTGTGCTTCTGCACTAGTACTCCAACCTGAGAGCTAGGTGCTTGGCTTTGTGCAGCGGGCTTGCATAAGCTCAATGTCGATACTTATTGTTTTAGATTCAAGCAATTCATAACCTCGAAATTTGTTCTACTGAAATTACTTGATATTCTAGATTGGTACTCTTGCTACTTCTTCAGGCATAGATTCATTAAGCCCTTGTGGCCTTGCAATTTATAAAATAGTGTCTTTGAGCTTAATTGACTTGGCTTATCAGATTTTAATCTTCAACTTGTGGTAGTGGATTGGAGTCCATTGTTGCTGGAGCCAGTATATTATTCGACTTTTCTTGTCTTCCAACCATGGTCTTTCAGTAGAAGTTACGAGGAAAATATGGTCTAAAGTGAAAGATATGATAGCTTTTCTTGTGGCATTCTTTTCTATTATGAATCTGTTTGGTTTACACCATTGCAATGCGTTGATGTGCAGAGGGATACAGCTCTCTGGAAAACAAAATTCGAAAGATCGTTGATGTGCGCGGTGTAGCTCGGGCACTGCTTCTGGTGTATGAGAAGCCAGAGGCTGAAGGAAGGTACATATGCACGGCTCACACGATCAAGGCACGTGATCTTGTTGATAAGTTGAGAAGTATGTTTCCTTAATGCAATTATCCTAAAAGGTACATCTCTTGCTGCAGCGGAATATGTAGCATCTTCTAGTCTAACCCTTTAGGAATTTGTATGTTACTTCATCATCATTATTATACATGGCTTGGGATTTTTCATGTATGATCATCTTCTTTGTGATCATCAATCCTCGTGCAATGGTAGCTTTAGTGAGGGAGGGAGGAAGATACGATTAGTTCAGAGAAATTACAAAGGCTGGGGTGGAGTTATCGGCCATTGGAAGAAACTCTTGTGCATTCCACTGAGAGCTATAAGAAGGATGGAATCTTGGATTAATATATAAAACAGCCTTTTGGTTGTGATTTTAATTTCTGTTCACTATGTGCTCTAGTTTCCTCCTGGTCGCATGAGAGTCCCCACTTCTTGTGTTCAACAGTTTCAAAATAATAATGTCATACAACTTGCATTTCTTTCATGCTAAACGTAGCGACTATCTAAATAAACAGAGAGATGTTTACATGTTTATGAATAGAACTATTTTTATTTTTGAAAGGTTGAAGAAAACTGTAGAAGTTGGGTTGGATAATGTTTTGTGAATGAACAAAAACCATAAAATCTTCACATTCTATCAACTGTGGTTTAGACCAGTGTGCAGCTTTTGGTTTGATAACGTATTCTTGGAATTGAATTGGTGTTTTGCTTACTGAAATGAAGGAAAATATTGAACATTTCTTAGTCGCCAGGGATATTGAAACACTTACAATACTAATTTATCAAAATTTCATGCCTCATCATCTAAATTGTCTGCCCGTATTGTTTGATATTACGTCGCAAGGACTAAGGACCTTTACACTCAGAAAGTTCAAAACTATTTTCCAGACAATTTTTTTTCGTATAATATTCTTGGGTTAAAATGCAAATTCATAACCGTACTATTGGTGACTATTGAAATTTGCCACTTTATTTTGTTTTGATTAATATTTATCATTATGCTTTAAGAATATGATTAAATTTTTGAATTTTATCACTAAACTTTGAAATTTACTGAATTATACTACTAATATTGATTTTTAGTAAAGTTTTACCAATTAATATTGATTTTGATGATTTGAAAATGAAATTTAAGAAGAAAATATTATTTCAAATATTTTATTTTCATAGTTAACAATAAATTAATAAAATATTAAAAGATAATACATCAACATAGAATTTTTATTTAATAAAAGAAAGACTTGAAAAATTAAAAATAAAAAAGATTAAGTTTACGTTTTTGTAAATAAGTTTTTTTTATTAATTGTTGATACTATATTAATTTATTATTTTTTATTTATTAAATTATAATATTTTTGTATTAAAGTCGTCTTCAAAATATTTTAAATTAAAATTGAATAGTAAAATTCAATCAAAAATCAAATTTTAATGGAAAATTTTATCAAACAAAAGTAAAGTGAAAATATAGTGGTAAATTTATCTTTAGTTCAAAAATATAATAGTAAATATCAATCAAAATAAAGTATAGTGAAAATTTTTAAATTTAACCTAAAATGTGGTGGAAAATTTACACATTAACCCAATAGTTTTTTTAATTACAAAATCATAAAAAGTAATTGTCGAAACCCTATTTTGGAAATTGACTTTTTATTTTAAAACAAACGGAAATGGGAGTCGTCACCAATCATTTTATTAGATGTGATCGGATCACCTCAAAACTCATTTTAATAAAATGTTAAATTTAAAACGATACTTTTCGGTCTACAAAATTAGGAAATGGGTTCGGGAGTCGGTTAAGCATGAGGAAGGATTATCACCCTCGTGACGCTCAGAATTGGTACCTCGTAGATTACTTGATATCTTAGTGTCGAGAATTGAAAATTTGAAAGTAGTTTAAAACATGATCCCTTTTTGTATTAAGACATTACTTAACTAAAATAATTTTCACGAAAATGACTTATTTCAAGTTAATCGAGAAGAAAAGATCATGTCCCATAAGTTAGGACACAATACCTTAAATACTCGAAAACAAGAATAAATGACATTTGATCGTTACTTAAATCTCGTTTTTTTTTTTTTTTAAAATAGATATTTAACTATTTCGGTTTTAGAAAGAAGTTGTATTCCGTAAATTAGGAACACGACTCTTCTAATTCTAAAAATAATGAACATTACCTCTTTTTTTTCTTTTAAAATATTTCCTATTCATGTGGTAAAACGAATGCAACCTTTTAATTATATGTTTTTTTTTATCTAGACCTAGTAATAAAATGGATGAATAGGTTTAAATGCGATACACGGCACGGATGTTAGCAAAATAACATAATAATAGATACAAATAAAATGATGATATTAAAATGATAAGTAAATAAATGAACAAATAAGTATAAAAAAATAAAAGTACCATGCAAGTGAGTAATAATAATACAATTATAATGACAACAAAATGAAAATTTATAGTAATCATAGTGATAATTATACTATAGTTACTATCATAATATTAACATGAATAAAATAATAATAATAATAATAATGGTGAAAAATGCATTATAAAAGGAAATATAAATAACATGAATTTAATTATTAAAAGGGGTTAAAGAAATAATAAATAAATAAATTCACAAAAGGTTAAAATGAAATAAACCAAGGACTAAATTAGAATTAAAATGAAATTAAAAGCATAAATTGTAATAAAATAAATAAGTAAATAAAGGACTAAAATATAACATGCGAAAAATAATAGGGGCTAAATGGAAAATATTCCCAAATAAAGGACTACAATATAATACGTGAAAAATAATAGGGGAAAAATGGGAAAATATCCCAAAAGCCAGGACATGCGTCATTCCTCAGAAGGTTGGTGCTGAGTCAAGGGACCAATTTGTAAACGATTTAAAATTACAGGGGAAGAAATAAAATAATTAAAAAGAATAGGACTAAATTGAAACAAGCTGCAAAAGCGGAAGGACCAAAGGCACAAATACACACCCACGTCAAAAACATGCGGATCCTATGCGGTTCGGGTCGGGTCGGCACTTTGAAACGACGTCACTTTGGGGCTTTTGAAACCAGCCCCAAACAACGTCGTGTAATGGCCCTATAAATACCAAAAAAAATTTCAAAAAATCATTTCAGACCCCCTTTAAATTTTTTTTGAAACCCTCGTTTTTCTCTCCAAAGCCCTGCTAGATCCGGCCTTTGAGCAGCTGTGCACCACCGTGGCCATCGGTCATCGACGACGGCGGCTGTCGCCTACGGTGGTCAAAAAATACCCTTTTTAGCCTTTTTAAAAAAAAAAGTATTTTAACACTTTTTGGCCCCAATCTTTTTAGCAAACGCTTCTATTCGTAAAAGACCAAAAAAAACTTTCAGTTCTTTTACATAATCGGTGTGCACGACCATGCCCTGCTTCATCGAACCTAAACTGAACCCTAATGGGTTCTGGGTCTTTTTGGCACCGGAGAAAACATCCAAAGATGGAGGAAGGTGAATCAACTCAGGGTAAAGAAAACGATTTCTATATTTTTATTTTTTTTGAAATAAAAAAATACAAACAAGAAAATCACCTTTGAAATTTTCTTATATTTTGTTTTTTCATTGCTTTGTGTATATTTCTCTGTAAAAGTTACATGCGATTGTTATGGCTTCTATAGCCATATTATAAAATCGTTTATCATTTTTTTCTGTCTTTTCTACTGTTTTGCTTCTGTTCTTTGCTGTTTCTGTGTTTTTTCTTTGCAGGTAGCAGTGCGCGGTCACCGATGACGATGGGAAGCGCACTTTTACCATTTTGGTGCAATGGTGGCAGGGGCGCATCAGGCCTCGGACGGCGAGCACGCTGACGTGGGGTGTGGCGCAAAGGACAAAGGTTTCTTTTAATTTTTTTAAAAATTTAGGGTTGTAGACTATTGGTAGTTGGGGCTTGAGTTATTGGGTTTTAAGGTTATGTTATATTATTTTGGACCCTAGGTTTTTTTTTTATTTGGGTCGTTTTTGTAATTGGACATTGGTTTTATTATTATTTATTTTTGGTTTTTATATTTTGTTTATTTATTTTTGGTTTAGGGCAGACAAAATTGGGCATTTACAACTGCCCTTCTTTTCTTGTTGTCGTGTAACGGGAATGAAGTAAAGACTTTAAGAAGGGTCCATTTTGTCTGGTCCTATCGAATTTCATAGTGCTCATCTTTTTTCAAGTAGCTTCATTCTAACCCACTGCAACTTCAGGGAAATAAGATTCGTAGCTTCAATCTGCTCCACTGCAACTTTAAGGAGATAAGATTTGTAGCTTCAATCTGTTCCACTACAACTTCAAGGAGATAAGATTTGCAGCTTCAATATACTCCACTACAACTTCAGGGAGATAAGATTCGTAGCTTCAATCTGCTCCACTACAACTTTAGGGAGATAAGATTTGTAGCTTCAATCTGCTCCACTGCAACTTCAGGGAGATAAGATTTGTAGCTTCAATCTGCTCCACTGCAACTTCAGGGAGATAAGATTCGTAACTTTAATATGCTCTACTGTAACTTCTGGGAGATTAAATTTGTGGCTTTAATATGCTCCATTGCAACTTCAGGGAGATAAGATTTATAGCTTCAATCTACTCCATTGCAACTTCAAGGAGATAAGGTTTGCTTTAATCTGCTCCATTGCAACTTTAGGGAGATAAAATTTGTAACTTCAATCTACTCCACTACAACTTTAGAGAGATTAGATTTGTGGCTTTAATCTGCTCCTCTACAACTTTAGGGAGATAAAATTTGTAGCTTTAATTTGTTCTACTACAACTTTAGGGAGATAAGATTTGTAGCTTTAATCTGTTCCACTGCAACTTCAAGGAGATAAGATTAACTATGGTGATTTCTATCTGGCCCACTGCAACTTCAGGGGTATAGGATTCGTGGTTTCACTGATCTGTTATATCGTTCTCTGGAGAACATGACCTGTAGAATCCATTTCATAGGCTTATATATATGCCAAACAATTAGAATGTTATTATCAGAATGAATCAAATACTCTTAACTAGATGTATATGAATGATATTTGTATGAATGCAGAATGTCATTTTCCAGAATGGTCCCTTTTTTAGTGCTTAGGTTGACATTGCTCGTTGTTCGTCAAGGTTCTATCACTGATGTGTTACCATGCCTTCTTGTTCAGTTCTGGTATCTTTGATAGGAAACCCAAAGAAGTGATCATAATTTAAACTATTCATTCCTAGATATTTCCAACATTTAGATTTGGTTAGTTCTAACTAGTGGTCCTATTTTAAGTCCTTGTACTATTTAAAAAACCTTTCAGAGCAATATGCAAAAATCATTTTACTTGAATATTGTTAGTCCATTGATCGTTATTTTAATGTAAAAATGCTTGGAAAAGATTGTAACAAATGGACAAGATTGAAATTTATTGATAGGAAAGCTCAAAATGAATAAATTAATCAAAATAGAAAATGTTGCTAAAATAAAAAATGAGTAAGATGAAAATAGGTGCCCCAAATATTGCAGCATGAGCTTCTCTACACAAACTCCTTGAAGACCATTTTGAGCCTGATATATGTTTAGGAGATCTAGAGTGCTTAGTTGATGCCCTAAGGTATAACGTTTCTCCTTTTGAGAAGACACAACTACCACATGTTCAATCTTCGATCCAAATTTGAGTTACCCTTTTTCGAGTTTTCAACTCAAAGCCCCTTTGGTCTCAAGGCGCCCTTTACTAGTTTTCGCATTGGCCTCTCCTTTTTTTAGGTGAAGTATTTCTTGATTGAGTCTAAATTCATAGGATTAGACAGGTTTTTGCCATCTATCTCAGTCAAAATCAACACTCCTCTAGAAAATGTATTCTTTACCACATAAGGTCCTTTCCAATTTAGCATCCAGTTTCCTCTGAAGTCATTTTGTATGGGCAGGATCTTTTTCAATACTAGGTCTTCCTCATGGAATTCTCTAGGGCAAACCTTTTAGTCATAAGCTCACATCATTCATTTTTGGTACATCTGACCATGACATATAGCTTTTAATCTCTTTTATTCGATCAAGTTCAACTAATTTTATCGAGATTGGATCCATTCTGCTTCATCTAACTTCAACTTTGACAAAACTCAGAGAGAAGGAATCTCAACTTCAATGGGTAAAATCGCCTCCATTTCATAAACCAAAGAGAAAAGTGTTGCCCCGATAAAGGTTTTGACAGATGTTCTATAAGCATAGAGGGCAAATGGTAACTTCTCATGCCAATCTTTATAAGTCTCTGTCATTTTTCCCATGATCTTTTTAATATTCTTATTGGCTGCCTCACCGCACCATTCATTTTTGGGCGATATGGTGATGAGTTGTGATGTTTGATCTTGAATTGATTACAGACCTTCGCTATCATGATGTTGTTTAAATTCAATGCACTATCAGATATGATCCTTTCTAGCATTTCATATCGACATATGATTTCTTTCTTCAAGAATTTGCTGACTACTGACTTCGTGACATTAGCATAGGAAACGGCCTCTACCCACTTGGTGAAGTAATCAATGACCACAAAGATAAATAGATGCCCATTGGAAGCTTTTGGCAAGAGTGGCCCAATAACATCCATGCCCCACATAGAGAAAGGCCATAGAGAAGTCATAACGTGAAGAGGTGAAGAAGGTACATAAATTTTGTCTCCATAAATTTGGCACTTCTAGCATCTTTTGGCATAACTGATGCAATCCCCTTTCATGGTAGACTAGTAATACCCGAATATCATGAATTGTCAGGTCATTATAAAACCATTAGCATGTGTTCCACAAACACCCTCATGGACTTCTTCCAAGATTTTTTTTGCCTCAACAGCGTCCACACATCTTAGTAGCACATGATATTTTCTTCTTTTATATAGGATCTCCCCATCTAAGACATAGTCATTAGCCAGTCTTCTCAGCATCCTTTTATCATTCTCGGTTACCTGATCAAGGTATTCACGATTTTTCACATATCGTAGTATATCATGGTATCGAGGGTGATCATCCTTTTCTTCTTCCTTGATGTTGTAACAATGGGTCGGAGCTTCATAAATACTCATTTGAATTGGTTTTATATCCTCTTGTCTATTCACTTTGACCATGGAAGCTAAGGTAGCCAATGCGTCAGCCATCTTTTTTTATCTCGCGGGAGGTAGCAAAAGGTAATGTCATCAAACTCCTTAATTAACTTCAGAACTATCCTTCTATACACAATCAACTTGGGATCTCTTGTCTCCCACTCATATTTGAGTTCATAGATCACTAGTGCAAAATCCCCATATACCTCTAGTAAATTGATCTTGCATTTTATGGCTGCACGGATACCTATGATGCATGCTTCGTATTCTGCCATATTATTCGTACAATCAAAATCCAATTTACTAGTAAAAGGATAATGATCTCCATCTAGGGATACCAAGATTGCCGCGATTCTATTACCCATAACGTTTGAGGCCCTATCAAAATTTAGATTCCGGGGATGTTCTTCTTGAGCACCTTCTTTAGTGGTCGCAACATACATCAGATCCTCATTTGAAAAATCAAAATTTAAAGGCTCGTAATCCTCTAAAACTCTAATGGCTAGAAAATCTGCTATTGCACTCCCTTTTATTACATTCTGGTTCACATAGATTATATCAAATTTGGAAAGCAGAATTTACCATCGGACCATTCTTCCATTCAAAGCAGTTGACTCCATTATGTACTTTAGAGGGTCCATTTTTAGGATTAGCAAAGTTGTATGATACAGCATGTACTGTCTCAATCTCTGGGTTGTTCAGATTAAGGCGCAACACAATTTCTCAATTGGCGAGTATCTTGTCTCACATTCAGTAAACTTCTTACTGAGGTAATATATCGCCCTTTATATTCTCCCTTGCTCATCATGTTGGCCAAGCACGCATCCCATAGAATCTCTAAAATACTGTCAAGTACAGTATCAGAGATTTATCTAGTCTAGGTGGCATCAACACTGGGGCATTGGACAAGTAATGTTTGACCTTATCGAAAGTCTTCTGGCATTCCTCATCCCATACACCTGGATTATGTTTATTAAGGAGACGAAATATGAGGTCGTATTTCTCGGTTAGTTGTGAAATGAATTGGGTGATGTAATTTAATCTCCCTGAGAAACCACAAAACTCTTTTTGAGAGCGTAGCGGAGGCAACTCCTGTATAGATTTAACCTTATCTGGGACAATCTCGATCTCTTTTTCATTGACAACAAATCCTAGCAATTTTCTTAATCTAGCCCCGAAGGTACATTTTGCTGGATTGAGCTTTAGCTAGAATTTTCTTAACTTCAAAAATAGTTTCCTCAAGACTTGTACATGCTCCTTTCCAGTTAGAGATTTTGCGATCATATCATGGATATAAACCTCTATTTCTTTGTGCATTATATCATGAAACATAGTTACCATGGCTTTTTGGTACGTCGCTCTCGTATTTTTCAGTCTGAATGTATCACTTTATAAAAAAAGTGCCCCACATGGTTACAAATATGGTCTTTTCCATGACTTCAAGATGCATCTCTATCTAATTGTAACCAGAGAAGCTGTCCATGAAGGAGAACAATGAATAATCTGCAGTGTTGTCCACGAAGGTGTCAATGTGAGGTAATGGGAAATTGTCTTTAGGGCTAGCTTTGTTTAAATCTCTATAGTCTACACACATTAGTATTATCCCATCTTTTTTAGGGGTGGAGACTATATTGGCTACCCACTTCGAGTATTTAACCACTTGTAGGAAGCTAGCGTCAAATTGTTTCTTGACCTTTTTTTTTATTTTCAACAAGACATCGGGCCTCATCCTTCGGAGTCTCTATTGAACCAGATTGTATTCTTCTATTATGGGAAGCCGGTGTACCACAATATCAGTGTTTAGACCAGGCATGTCTTGATATGACCATTCGAAGACATCCTTAAATTCTTGGAGTAATTCAATGAGGTCTCACTTTGTCTCTGCAGTGATACAAGCTTCGATTTTCACCTCTTTCTTTCTTGTTTGTTTTCCAAACTCGTAATTTCTATTGACTCTTTGTAAGGTAGAATTTGTCTCTCATCTTATTCTACCATCTTTAACAAATCAGAAGATAGATTACAATCTTGATTATTTTCAAAGTCTTGAGGTTCCTTTAGACACATATCCTGCTCAAAAGGAGACTCTAAATTAGTAGCAACGTCACTCATATCATTGATATCCAGAGACTTGTTATAGGAATAAAAGAAGATCCAAAGAACAAATAAATCTAAGAATAATTATTTGTGTGGTATGAGTATGAATGAAATGAAAAAATAGAAGAATATTTGCTAAATGAGACACAAAGATGCATTGTATTGAAATAAAAAAGAGTGGACATATGCCTTTTTTCACAAAATGATTCTTATTGCTCCCAGGCTTGAAGCAATAAGTGTGTTTTGAACATTACTCTGAATTAGTTTTAAAAATTTTTGAGATCTCTTCCATAGTCCAATTAATCAGAACACTTCCAGGGATAGAATGACAAATGCTTGATAGGTTCAACTCAATTCCTTCTTCGGATATGGCATTGATGCTCAAGTTTCTAAAATTCCTTCTGGGCTTTCTTTTTTTGACATCTTTCATTGAGGATAAATGATTTCTCCTAACACGAACGTTTTAGATATATAGGGAAAAATCATCGATTCTCATTTGACTTCTCACCTACTTAGCCGCACTCTTTTTCTTCTTGCTTCTTCTCTAACTTCTTATTTAACAATGAAAGTTGCATTAGCAAATTCCAATGATCGAAAGGAACATTCTATTGCCTCTTCATCCACTCCTATGTACAATGTGTCACTAGTTACGGATACGATAATATCTTTTTCAGCGTTTATTTTTACTAGTTGAACTTCTTTTACCAGTTTCAACTTTTGGTGCAATAACGACGGCATTGCCCTAGCCGAATGAATTCGAGGCCTACCCAACAAGCAGTTATAAGAGGGTTTGATATCCATTACCAAAAAATCCACCTCATATGTGTTTGGACTAATTAAAAGAGGTATCTCAATCCTTCTCATCACCCTCCTTTCTGTACCATCGAATGCTCTCACTCGCAAGTCTTCATGCGAGAGCTATCTACTGGCAGTCTACTCAGTATGGATAGAGGCAAGACGTTTAGTACAGATCCATTGTCGATTAACACCCCTAGCAATGTATATCCTTTGAGTAGGTAGTGATGTATAGAGCCTTTTTGAATCCCATACCCCCTAGAGGTATTTCATCATCATTGAAAAAGATGAAATTGTTGGCACTAGATTGTTAACCAAATGGTCTAGCTTGTTTACCGAGATATTATCAGCGACATAAGTTTCATTTAACTCCTTCATCAACGCACTACGATATGTCTCTGAGCTTAATAGTAAAGCTAGTACTGATATGCAAGCTAGCTATTTGTGTAGTTGTTCTACAACATTATACTCGCGATTCTTCAAGAACTTCAAGAATTATTTAGCTTCATTCTCAGTTACTGGCTCAGTAACAAGTGATTTACATTTAGCCATTTTTTTCTTTTTTGCGCTCAACTGCCATAGTTTTTTCCTTAATGGGCTCGGTTTTTACACTTGCAGGGTTATAGCGTATCCTACTGTACATGAATAAACCAATATCATGGCCCTCTTTTGAAGTGCCAACTAAGTTCTCCTCTCTTAGGATCATCACATTGCAGTCATAATTCCATGAAACCCTTTTGCTATTCTTGTAGAGAAAAGCCATAGGTTTTTGAATTATGACTCATGGCACAGCTTTTGTTCCCGCTTCATTACTTCTTGGTCATGAAATAATCACCACTGGGTGATTAACCTTGTAGACTTTATCTGTTGATCCTTCCTCTGATGTGCAAACATCTCCTCTTTCTAAGCCTTGACATCTTCAAAAAATTTGATTTATTTGTTATCCATCAGACTTTGCACTAAAGCCCTGAACTTAACACACTCTTGGATCTCATGACCTACTTGAGCATGGAACTCACAGTAGCTCCACACTCCTTTGGGTCTCTCCTCTGAATCTTGCATGACTAATCCTCCATCTATCATTTTTTTGCCAAACCTATTTTAGTGGGGTTTTTACTTCCGCAACATCAATTTTGGTCCTCTTTCCTCCACTCTCAATTATCGCGTTACCCCTTGGTCTGAATGACTAGGTAACAGATTTCCTGCTATATTAGGTCCCGATGGATCATCGAACATTACAATCCCCATCTTGATGAACCTCTCAATCAACTTTTTGAATGCAGTGCAGTTCTCAGTTGAGTGTCCCGTTATTCTTGCGTGGT
This sequence comes from Gossypium stocksii, assembly GCA_020496765.1. Classification (NCBI taxonomy): domain Eukaryota; kingdom Viridiplantae; phylum Streptophyta; class Magnoliopsida; order Malvales; family Malvaceae; genus Gossypium; species Gossypium stocksii. The sequence continues at coordinate 34,359,709 of CM035628.1, read as the reverse complement.
ATTCGCATTGAGCATTCGCATCATACCATTTTGGGAACAAATATTGCATGAGTTTTAAGTAAAATGGAGATACCACATAGGCGTTGAACAAATTCTGATATAACTCTCTATATGTCATCGGGATGGGTGTAAATTGGAGTTTTTCCGTGTTTGGCCTCCAGTTAGGTTCTTACCTTGAAGAGCCTTGATGGCTTGTTGTTACGGTCCTTGGTTGGCTTATAGTGATCGATTTTGAATAGCTCTTATTATACACGTTCGTGGTTTTTACTTCATTTTCTTTTTTTCTTAGGGCAGATCTTTTAGTATTTTCTCCCGCGTCTATTTTCTCACTCCTTACTATATTTTTAATCATCTCTCCAAACATTACTATATCTAAGAAGCTGTTGGCAGCACTTCCCAACATATGGTTAATGAACAGGGCTTTCAGAGTGTTTATGAAAAGTATTATTGTCTCCTTCTCCAGAAGAGGTGGTTGGACTTGAGTTGCCACCTCTCTCCATCTCTGAGCGTATTGCCTAAAGCTTTCACTGTGTTCTTCTCCATGTTTTGCAATGTAATTCTATCAGGTGTCATGTCATTCAATTGCCAAGTCTTTCCATGAGTTGATTTTGGCATGACTTAGCTAGTTGTACCACTTGGCAGCCAAGCCGATCAAACTATCTTGGAAGCAGTGGATTAATAATTGGTCGTTATTAACTTATCTCGTCATTCTTCGATAGAACATTGTGATATGGGCTTCAGGGCAACTAGTCCCATTATATTTTTCAAATTTTGGAGTTTTGAATTTTGGTGAGAGCACTAGATCTAGGACTAAACTCAATTTTTTAGCATTGACCCCGCAAAGGTAATTAGCATTCTCCATAGATCTGAATTTCTCCTCCAACCACTTGCACCAATCTTCTAATTGTTTTGGCAATTCTACTCTTACTTTATCCATTTCCTCCATGTCATTCAAATTGGGAACAATTAGGTTGGTTGGATTATCTCTAGGATTGTAACCAGAACCTGTTGGGTAATTCAGCAGTGCTGAGGTGTCGGCTTGATATTATTGAGGTCTTATGGTAACGGGTAACCTTCATGGATATGTATCTGGTTGGGCTTGGACATTCACTAGGGTAAAGCTTGGGGGGTATGTAGGGTCTTCATTATCATCCCTTGAGTTAATCACAGTACTTTTTCTTTTTTCAATCCCTCTGGTCAGCAATTGGGTCAACTAGCTTATCATACTTCATTGGGATTCTTGTATTTGAACCCTCATGTCTTACTGTACCTTAGGTAATTGTTCCTGCAACTGCGCTTGCAACTGATCTTGTAAGTCATTCTGAATTTATTCTAATATTTCTAATATTTTATCCATGGCTTTGGTTTTGCCGCGGGTATCGTAACGATATTCAGTTGGCAGATTCTTGTTGGTTTCTAAGGTAATTGTCATAATTTTGATTAATTAGGGTCTTTTTATGAAATTTAATGTATATGATGAAATGTAATGCTGATGAATGAAATGAATGCAAAAGAGGCATTGATTCCGATTCAATTCTATTAAAACAACTTTACTAGAAAACAAATCTCTTTACATAAAATGGATATATTTTACTTATACGATCTTGCCTTAACACTCAAAGCCTTAACTTTCCTAAAGAGCTAAGCTAATTCTCGGCCTTAATCTGATTCTGACTTGTATCTCAAGCTTAACATGTCAACTTGAACTGCTAGGGTTTGCAAATGGTTGGCTACTTCTCGTACTTGAGTCATAGTTTCGCCCATGATGTGATCTCTATCCCTAATCTAACCTTGGGAGCGTTGGAGTTGCTCTTTCTAGTGTTCATTGTTTGTTTCAAGAAGCTTAACTTGAAGTTCACAATTTTGTAGTGCGGCCTCGAGCTCTTCTATCTTTCCCTTCAACTCTTCAATCTTATTTAGGCTTGCTTTCAACTCAATCACGGAGTTGCAGCTACGATATTGATGTAGTGACCTTTCTAAATATGCTACCTGGGCTCTTTATCCAACCTTTTCATTTCGGCTTTCTAACAAATCCCTTTTTAGAGTATCTTCTGAAACTCGAGCATCTTGGAATTTCTTCTCCCACTGATCAACTCTTAATCTTTCTCATTTGATTTCTTACTGCCATTGTTCCAATGTTTTTCCCAACTCTGCAGTTCTCATCGACAAACGCAGCTTCTTATAATTTGTTTTTAAATTGTCCAAGTTTTCCTCAACCTTATTCTTTCCTTTTTTTTATTTTCTCGGCTTCTAACTTCTGGACGTCGATGTCTAATCCTAACTGAATATTTTCCTCTTTCAACTATTCTATTTTTTTCCTCAACTCTGAATTCCTCCTCTCAAAGTCTTGTTTTACGATCTCTAACTCAGACGGGATCACTTACAAGTGTTTTTCTATTAGTCGGGTACTTTCTTGGCTTGATAAAGGGACATTATTATTAACTTTTTTACCCCACTACCAATCATATTCGGGGGTTGTCATGGGATTTGCGGCAAATCTTTTCATTTTATGAGTTTGGTTCCAAGCATTCGATATTTCATGAACTTTTTTTTTTGTAATTATCACCTTTGTACGCAAACTCACATTGAGCCAGCCCTTGCGTGGTCGGTATAAACTGCATTGACCTATACTGTATCAATGCGAGTAGAGAGGCGTATCCAATAGCTCTCTACATCTCGAGTAGAGAGACCTAGTCAAAGTCTCCATATCAGTACAAAATTTCATCAAGGATCATCCAATGGGCTCTTTATTCAACGTCTTCATCTTGAAGACTTTAGAGAATTGTCATCCACTTTTCTTCCAAAATGTTGTCTCGCCTTGGGGTAGCCACAAATTCTTTCAACGGAGAGTATTTATCAGAGAATACTTAATAAGAGACCTTTTCTACATTTCAAAAGTAGCTATGGAACCAAGCTAGCAAGAGTTGTGCACATTCGATAAATCTTTCTTTACCTGCTCTCCGACATGTACTTAAAGATCTAAAAGTTTCAAAAAAAATTACCGGGACGGGCATGACCCTTTTATCAAGTCGATCAAATAGATCTAAAACTGCCTCATCCATGTGCCCTAGTGTTTTGGGGAGGATGACTAACCTGTAAATACTCAAGGTGAAGATGTCGACTCTTTTTTTCGTATCTAAATGTGCCAAGATCAAATCCAGCAAACGTTTCCAAGTGATGCATTTGCTATCTCCCTTTTGTTTAATCCGGGCCGCAACCCATTGCTTGCTCATCCCAGTTATGCTCATTAGCCTCTTTAAGAAAGTTAGGACGTTGGCAGCTTTAAAATAAGTTTTGCCATCTTGGATCCTCAGGCAACAGAGCAAAGTTGTGTACTCTTCTACGGTGGGCACCAAGTCTACCTTCCCAAAAGTGAAGCAACTATAGGTAGGATTCCAATACTAGGCAAGAGCTCGGAATAAGTGTTTATTTACTTTAACATCGAATAAATAAGGCAAATCACCATAGTCATGAGAGAATAACTGTTAGGCTTCATCAACCCATTGGTTCCATATTTCCTTCAACTCTTGGAGATCATTCTGAGTTACACTAATACGAGTGAAATCCCATAATTCTAACATATATCTTATCGTCAAGCTGTGGCCCTTCTCTTGTTGTGTTTTCTCATACCATATTTGTATGGCCGCATTGTCATCCACTTTATTAAAGAATCCCTTTTCCATTACAAGCTCTCTATTTAGAAACTGAACGTGAATCAACACAATTTTCTATGATGAAAATGCAATGCAATCACAGCCAAAACAAAACGAAATAAATCAGTACATTTCATACAAAGCTAGAATTCAAAACAAGAAATAATAAACAGAACATCTATTCGGGTGACCACTAGGAGTTTGGTATGGTTCTACCCAGGGTAGGTTCTTAGGGCTCATTATATACGGTTCAGTTCTAAAGTAAAGGTACTTCAACCAGCAAATTCCTCAATCCTCACCCATTATAGGCTCATATGGATGGAGTTCAGTTCAGAGGAATACATTTCCCTATGGCTATACGGAGATGAAAATCTCACAGAGACATAGGTAAGAATGTATCCCGAAAGCGATCCACTATCCTATACGGAGGTGAATACCTCATGAAGGAATAGCTTCTCACTCTCACTTAAAAAGGGCAAAATCGAACAATTATGCTAATGCAATATATGTGAAAACATACAAAGAGAAACTCCCAAACCAATAAAACGGCAGTACTAGATCGTTATGTAACTCGAGATATCAAAGACAAAGCATGAAGGATGAGATACAACGAAGGGATTGTTAATTTAAACCAAATTATCAATTTTCGATAAGAAGACCAAGAAGTAATCAACTCGCGGCTTGACTCTCTTATTCTATCCCCAGTGGACTCGCCAAGCTATAGAAACCCTTTTTTGGAAATCGACTTTTTGTTTTAAAACAAACGGAAATGGGAGTCGCTACCAATTCTTTTATTAGGTGTGATCGGATCACCTCAAAACTCATTTTAATAAAATGTTAAATTTAAAATGATACTTTTCAGTCTACAAAATCCAGGAAATGGGTTTGGGAGTTAGTTACGCATGAGGAAGGATTATCACCCTCGTGATGCCCAGAATTGGTACCTAGTAGATTACTTGATGTCTTAGTGTCGAGAATTGAAAATTTGAAGGGAGTTTAAAACATGATCCCTTTTTGTATTAAGATATTACTTAACTAAAATAATTTTCACGAAAAGGGCTTAATTCAAGTTAATCGAGAAGAAAAAATCATGTCCCATAAGTTAGGACATAATGCCTTAAATCCTAAAAAATAAGAATAAAAGCCATTTGATCGTTACTTAAATCTCGTTTTTTTTTATTTTTAAAATAGATATTCGACTATTTCAGTTTTAAAAAGAAGCCGTATTCCGTAAGTTAGGAACACGACTCTTCTAATTCCAAAAATAATGAACATTACCTCTTTTTTTTCTTTTAAAATATTTCCTATTCATGTGGTAAAACGAATGCAACCTTTTAATGATATTTTTTTATTTTTATTTATCTAGACCTAGTAATAAATTGGACAAAGAGGTTTTAACGTGGTACACGGCACGGATGTTAGCAAAATAACACAATAACGGGTAAAAATGAAATGATGACATTAAAATGATAAGTAAATAAATGAACAAATAAGTATAAAAAAAATAAAAGTACTATGCAAGTGAGTAATAATAATACAACTATAATGACAACAAAACGGCAACTTATAGTAAGAATAACGATAATTATACTATAGTTACTATCATAATATTAACATGAATAATAAAATAATAATAATAAGGGTGAATAATTCATCATAAAAGGAAATATAAATAACATGAATTTAATTATTAAAAGGGGTTAAAGAAATAATAAATAAATTCACAAAAGGTTAAAATTAAATAAACTAAGGACTAAATCAGAATTAAAATGACATTAAAAGCATATATTATAATAAAATAAATAAATAAGTAAATAAAAGACTAAAATATAACATGCAAAAAATAACAAGGGCTAAATGGAGAATATTCCCAAATAAAGGACTAAAATATAATACGTGAAAAATAACAGGGGCTAAATGGGAAAATATCCCAAAACCCAAGGCACACGTCATTCTCTAGAAGGTCAGTGCTGAGTCAAGGGACCAATTTGTAAGCGATTTAAAATTACAAGGGAAGAAATAAAATAATTAAAAAGAATAGGACTAAATTGAAATAAGCCGTAAAAGCGGAAGGACCAAAGGCACAAATAGACCTCGATGTTAAAAACACGCAGATCTTGTGTGACTCGAGTCAGGTTGTCAGGTCGACGCTTCGAAACGACATCGTTTTGGGGCTTCTAAGGCCAACCTCAAATGACGTCGTGTAATGGCCCTATAAATACAAACAAAATTTCAAAAAATCATTTCAGACCCCCTTTAACAAAATTTTGAAACCCTATTTTTCTCTTCAAAGGCCTCCTAGATCCGACTTGGAGCCGCTGTGGGCCACCGTTGCCATTGGTCATCGGTGATGGCGGCTGTCACATCCGATGGCCAGAAAAATGTCCTTTTTAGCCTCCTTTTAAAAAAAAACTTTTTAACACTTTTTGGCCTCGATCTCAAAGGCAAAGCCTTCTATTCGCAAAAGACCAAAGAAGCTTTCGATTCTTTTACATAATCGGCACGTACAACCATGCCCTACTCCAGCGAACCCAAATTGAACCCTAATGGGTTCTGGGTCTTTTGGCACCGGAGAAACCTCCAACAACAGAGGGAGGTGAATCGACTCAGGTAAAGAAAATAATTTCTATCTTTTTTTATCGTGATGAGATGAAGTAATAAAAATCGATCGTACCTAAAACTAACTAATATCACGATAAAAGGCAAGTGCACCTATCGAATAGTAGTATAGTTAGTGGCAAGACCAGAATATCGAATCCAAGGAACTAAAAGTACTAGTAATGACTTCCTTCCTATTATCTAACCTAAGAAATAAAAGGGGTTTGGTTGTAAACTATTCTAAACTAAACTAAAGAAACGACAAAGAGTAAATTGGGAAATTGCTTTTGGGAAAAACTAATTGATGAGCGCAATATCTAAGGAAGAATTCACCTAGACTTCACTTTTTATCTAACTCAGAACCAGATGATTTCTTCATTTGATTTGATCCATAGAGATCCATAAATTATGTTAATACCTCCGTCGAGGATAAGAACAACTAATCCTAGGTTGATTAACCGAAATCTCTTTCTAATTAAAACCCCTAGTCTTGTATTAACTCGATCTATGGCTCCCCATATTAGATTTGACTCTAATCCGGCAGATTTTTGTCGTCTTATGTCTAGGATTGCGATCAACTCCGCTTAATTGTGTTGGATCTACTCCTATGCAGGGACTTTTACTCCTCTACATAAGCACATTCGACTTAAATTAATATCCCCGAAATATCAATTTAAGAATTAAAAACACAATTAAGAACAAATCAAATATTTTTCACACAGTTTAGATAACAATAACAAGATCTGTCTTAGGTTTCATCCCCCTTAGATATTTGGGGTTTAGTTCATAATTATAAAAAGAAACATCTTAGAATAAATAAAATAACAAAACATAAGAAAACCCAAAACTCCTGAAAGGATAGAAGGGAGATCCTCTGTCTTGATGTGGATCTTGGCTTCTGAGATGGATCAATCAGCTTTCCTTCGAGTAATTCCCTGCCTTTAACTCCCCGTCTTGGCGGGAATAATGTGTACCGTTGTAGTTGCCTCCTAGGATCTTTATATAGATTTTAGAATGTCTTTCTTAGCCCCTAAGTAGCCTTTTCCGAGTGAAATTGAACTTCATCACGACAGAGACACGCCCGTGTGAGTAGACTTTGGGCCGTGCTTGAGCCTGTTAATGTGGCACGATTGTGTGACATGCCCGTGTGGTGAACCTCCAGGCCGTGTTGTTTATTGATTTGGGCTTAATTTGCCAGTTTTTGGCCCGTTCCTAGCTCTTTTCTCTTCCTTATGCTCACCTAAGTATAAAACATGAATTTAAAGGATTAGGAGCATCAAATTCCACAAATCCAATGATAATGCATCTAGAAATTAGGCTAAGCATGAGGTAAAAATATGTATAATTTACAGTTTATCATTTTTATTTATTATTTTTTCGAAATAAAAAATAAAAACAAAAAAAATCACCTTTGAAATTTTCTTTATATTTTGTTTTCTTTTTATTGCTTTGTGTATATTTCTCCGTAAAAGTTACATGCCATTGTTATGACTTTTATAGCCATATTACAAAATCGTTTATCCTTTTTTTTTGTCTTTTCCACAGTTTTGCTTCTGTTCTTTGTTGTTTCTGCTTTTTTTCTTTGCAGGTAGCGGTGCACGATCAACGGCGACGGTGGGAAGCGCACCTTTGCCATTCGACAAGGGCGCGTCAAGCCTGGGCTGACGAAAATGCTAACGTGGGGTGCAGCACAGAGGGCTAAGGTTTCTTTTAGTTTTTTTTTTTTAAAACTTAAGGTTGTGGGCTATTAGTAGTTTGGGCTTGAGTTATTGGGTTTTAGGGTTAGGTTATGTTATTTTGGGCCATGGGGTTTTTTGTATTTGGGCCTTTTTGTAATTGGACTTGGGTTTTTTCATTATTATTATTTATTTTTGGTTTTTATATTTTGTTTATTTATTTATGGTTTTGGGCCGGAGAAAATTAGGCCTTTACAGTAATTAATTTCAAATTTATTTAATATAATTATAGACGAAGAAATTTTCCAGACCAATTATAAAGCATCACGTGTCAAGCCAGAAATACTGTGGATCAAAGTTGAAATTACTATGATAAAAATGATGACATCATATATGTGTCATAATTATTTTTTTCTAATTAATTTAAATTAATTAAGAGATAAGTATTAAAATTATATATTAACACTAATTAAAAATAAAAAAATTAAGTGATAATATTAAATTATTATTTTATCTCTAATTAATTAAATAATAAATAAAATAGTTTGAATTCTTATAGAACAATCAAATGAAGTAGATAAGTTTTAAAAGGACTCTTGTTTTTGTGTAATTGACACCATTTAAAATAAAAAAGATCATCCCAAATCATTGTAAACATACACAAATTCAAGAAGCTCAAAAAATTTCTACAGAATTCTTTAAAGAAGCCGAAGTTTGAAGAAGCTAAAGAACTTAAAGAATATGGTGTCATTGCCTCGAGACATAAGGTCAATATCTCAAGACATGGTCTCATTGTCTCGAGACATGAAACTTCGAACCTAAAATTCGAAAACATAGTGAGGCATGTCTTAAGACAACCCTCCATTTTGCTAGTTTTATCCAAGATTTGTAACCTGACTTCGTCTTTGACCCCAAATTGTTGTATGTGGGCCCATTTAAGTTCATTTATGTTCGTTTAACACGTGTATGATGTTTTAAATGTACGTGACACGCTTTCCTTATTTTTAGCTTTGGTGATCAATTTTAATGTTTCTTTGAGTTGCTTTGGCAACAAATGTCACATCTTGCAATTGATCAACTTTCAAGTTGGGTGTAGGATGTTACAATTTAATCTAGATATCATGGACAAATGGGTAAACTACATAGTCACATTACCGCAAAAAAAGTTATGTCATACTACGACTTCCTGCAACTTGAATAGCAATGATGCATTGCTAGATCTCATTTACTATTTGTAACATTAGAACTATTTAAATATTATCGTCAATGTTACATGATCTTACACGATCACACCCTATGATTGAAACGATTGAAATACGAAAAAAATTGAAAATGTTTAACATGTCTCACAAGTTAAATTAATTACAAATATATTCATATTAATTTATTAGAATTAAAAATTAAACACAATATATGTGCATATTTGACGTTTATATATATGTATGGAGAGTCCACTTAAAATGATGTGAACTTTGTTTCACATATTTTAAATGGCTAACATCTCCATTACCAAATTTATTAAATAGGGTATTTAATGAATTTCGATTAAGAAAATTATTTTGGAATTAAAATAAAATGATATGAGATCACGTTGGATCTGAATTCCTCAAATTTCTCTACGTGATTTACGTTATTCGGAATCAATTTTAAATAAAAGAATCAATTATTCCCTTCTTTCACCATCTTCGCCTTAAAATACTTTACTGACACACAAGGGTTTTTCAAAATTCCATGAAAGGTTTAGAGAGTATTTTGATCATGTCTCAATGGATGGATATGGTAGAGACTAGAGCAAAAAATTGCAATTATTGTTCAACTTTTTGCATCAAGAGCTTCCAACTAGACTTGATTTCATCTACTTAGATTGATCGAAGGTATATTTTTTTTTCACAAATCATTTATGTAACACCTCGAAAATTTCTACAGTGAAATATTATCCCTAATATAGTAAAATAAGGAAATAAAGTGACGAGAAGAGGAAATTTGAGTTATGTCATTGGGAAGTATATTATGACATATTAATTCAAGAAAGGACTAAATTGTAAAAGTGAGAAAAGTTTTGTTGCCCAAGAGTAAATACTCAAAATTTAAGGGGTTAAAGAGTAAATATGAAAAGTTAAAGGACCAATAGTGCAAATATTTTAAGGGTAGAATAATCTATAAACTAAGGAAAATTGATGAATTAGGACTAAATTGAATAGGTGAAGAATTATTAGGGACTAAATTGTAATTTTACCAAATTAAGTGATGACTCATGGATGGAATTTTAAAAGATCAAGAAGGGTAAAATGGTCAATTGTAAGAGAGAGAAATCTAGAAAGTAATGATGATATTGATGATATTTTATAATTATTTAATTAGAAAAATATTATTTAATAAGATATTTATTATTATTCTATTATTTTATTTAATATTTATATATTAATTATTGTTATTATTAATATTATTGTTATTATGAAATAAATTAAAATATGACAAATGGATGGTAATGATAAAACACATGTATAATAATATGTATATGTACAAGTGTAATATTTATATTGTTTATTAAATAGATATTTGTTTATTTATTATCATTATGTAAAAGAATTTATTTGATTAAGTACAAGTGTAAAAAAAATATTTGTATATATTTGTAATATATGTATTAGTTATTAGTTAGATATTTATTATTAACTATATATATATAAGATAAAAAGGAGAGAGAGAGAAGAGAGGAGAGTTACAGAGAAGGAGCAACGAAAATAGGGAAAGAAAAGAAAATTGGGGAAATTAGAGATTTGAAGCTTGGAGCTCATTTTGGTAAGTTAATCAAGTCATTTTCTTTTAATTTTGATATTTTAGAAGCTTTAGAATAAGGTTTTGATGAAGCTAAGTTGACATATTGAAAGTTTATGAGTTCTCAAGTATAGTTTATGTTAAACTAAAAGATGAATTAGGGACTTAATTGAATGAATTTCAAGTTAGAATTGATGAAAGGATTAAATTGAGAAATAAGTTATAAGAAACAGTTTTGGATAGAAGCAGTAGCCTAACTTTGAAAAATCACAAAAAATGGTAAAAATTGAATTAGAAGTTGAGTGAGATATGGAATTAAAGCTTATTGAGTCTATTTTCACATAAAAGAAACAGAGAAAGTAAAAGAATTCTGTAGTCTGAGATATTTATATTTTTATGAGACTGGTTCAGAATGATTTCGAGATCCCCTGTTCTGACTTGGAAAAATAATTAAAAATTGTATAAAAATAATTTTGAGACATAATTTATATGGTTAGATTCCTGAATGAGTCTATTTTCAATAGAAATAAATGAGAATATCATCCGAATACCGTATGAGGAGATAATTGATTTTTAGTGAGGAAGGGTCAGAACTGTTAGGCAACAGAATAGGGGTGACTTCAAAGAATAAAATGTACTTATTGGCTAAACCAAAAATTCTGAAAATTTTATGGTAAGACGATATGTGAGTCTAGTTTCAAGGAAAATTTACGGATCTTAATTTTGAGTTTTGTAGCTCAAGATATAAATGATTTAGTGACCATGACGCAAGTGAACAGTTTTGAATATACATATAAGTAAATAGTGAAATTATTGATAATGTTAGTTATAGCATGTTATATAAATTAAGGATGTGGAATGAAGAGGAGGAGGAGGAAAATATGTATGAATATTCAGCTAGCATGGCTAATTTGCATGTTTTAGGCACAGAGACTAAATTGAATAAAAGTAAAACTTTATGGGAAATTTTGTAAAAATGTTAGAAATGGCCAATTTGCGTGAAATAGATTATTTTATTATTTAAAATTTCAAAATTGAATGAAATTATTAATTTAGTTCAAGATTGGGGAAAAACATGTTTTAAGGATTAAATTGAAAAGTGTTAAAATTATGGAAAATTCTGATATTTTATAGAATTCATGGGTTGTTATCAATTTTTATGAGAATAACGGCTAGAAATAAGGATTAAATTGAAAAAAAAAATTTTGAACCTAAGGATGAAATGGTCATTAATTAAAAGTTTAGGGGTAAAATGGTAATTTTATTTAGAGCATTAATTGAATGTATTAGAACATGAAATAGATGAAAACGATGACCAAATTTATTTATAAAGATCCGGATGACTCAAATACGAGACTTGAACGTGGAAAAGAAATGATATTTATCATGACATGTAAATATGTAATTATCTTTGATACATTGATACAAGGAAATTAAGTATGTTGAGACGAATAATAAATCCAAGTAAAACATGTCGAGAAAAATAAATACATTTGAGGGACAATATGTTTAATTTTAATTGATTCCAAATATAAATGTTAGATGAAATAAAATATTTGATAAATAAATCGGTAATTCCGGTAATGCTCCGTAACTCTATTCCGGTGTTGAATTCGGGTTAGGGGCGTTACAATTTATCTCGCATATGAATTCATGATACAAGTTTGTTGAAAATTATTGTTCGGTGCGTTGTTGGTGTCTTAGCGGCCTAATAATGTATGTTTATACTATATATAAAGTATATAATTAAATTAGTGTCATGAATTAAGCAGATTAAAAAATTTAACTTTAGACCTATTGGAATAACTACCTAAAAAAACTAAGATCAAGTCGTTTAATTTAAAAGAAACTACAAATATTTATATAACTAGTAACATTATAAGAGTTGCTACTTGTTTTCTTCGTAGGCAATTTTTCAACTTTATTGGTAGAGTTTTTTTTACCTTACTGGTGAATTTTTTTTTTTTTTAATTTTGAAGTATTAAATAATTTTTTATATTATGATATATAATATATTATTATATAATAAGATATAAAGATATAAAAATATACAATAGTCATACATATAAATATAATTTTATAATATATATAATAAATAATTATAGTTTTTTTCTCATCTTGATAACTGAATTTTTTAGTTACAAGTGATACTTTAATTTTTTTTCTCAACTTAGTATTCCAATAATTAAATCGTTAAGTTTATTTTAAAAATATAAAAAACTAAAAATACCCTTATAATATTTTTTAAAATGAATGATTTTTAAGCCTATTCTTAACTAAATTAACTAAAACTAAAATTTTAAAAATTAGTAATGATTGATATAAATATAAAAGTATATTTTACCATCAAAATAAAAAAAAATATTTATAACTTAAACCATTTCAAAATTATTTGAACCCATTTAAGTTGTCCAAATGAAAACTAATTTGATTCAAAAAAAGAAACTTATATCAAAATGGCTTGAGTTTGAGATAACATTTCTATTATATTTAAGAGGTTTATTGAGTTGCTATAAGCTTGCAACGAAGTCTCAACTCAGTTGAATAATTATCGAAATCCCTTTATTTTATAAAATAATAAATATTATTATAAGGATATTTTTGTCATTTCAAATCATGTAAAATTTATTATAATATATATGACATATTATCTATACTATTATTTAAACTCCTGATTAAGTTGGTGTCACAAGTCAACTGGCTACCAACTCAGTTAAAAAATTATAGGAATGTATTTTCATAATTAAAATAAGTATTATTATTTGATAATATTTTAGTTTTTTAGCTTTAAAAATCAATAAAAATATAGATAAGGTGGGATTTAAACCCACACCGGTTAGGTTGGTAAACTTTTAATTTATTATTCAACTAAAGCTTTATTTTAATAATTTAATACAATTTAGTTTTATTATGACACTTTATTATCTCCATCAGTTGTATTTTAATTATGTATTTGATTGAGTTGATGTCACAAATTAACTCGACACCGATTCAAGATTGATGACAGTACTATGATAAACAATTTAATCTATTTTTTTCATTTTAATAACATGCATATTACATGTGTTATTATTAATTAATTCCAAACCGTACATTTTATTATTTAAAGTTTGTTATTTTTAAACACACATTTATGTCCTAAATTTGTGGTTTCTATAGGCATACACATGTGACACGATTTTTAATATTATATTTGAGAGTATTGTTGAGTTGATGTCAACCTTCAATTGTGTTCTAACTCAATTGAAGAATAACCAAAAATCAATCATTTTATAAAATACTAATTTTTATTGTGAGGACATTTTTGTCATTTCAAATCATTTTTGTCATTTCTATAATTGTTTTATGTATTTATAATTTCAACTAAAAATTCATATCATCCTTAAATTATTTTTTTATAAATTTATTTATTACATTAAATTTTTCAGCCATCTAATTAACTTATTTAAATCTAGAAACTTAAATTATTTAAATGCAAATTTTAGTCCTTTGTAGCCGAAAATTGATTTTAAAACTAAGATAAGGTATGGCAAAACGTATCCAATTCATCAATTTAATCCTTCAATTTCTTTGTATTCCTTTACATGAAAATACGTACATACCCCCACATCTGTAAATGAAACACTCAACTTGGGAAGATATTAGGGATAACAAAAATGGGGGAAGAAATTGAAGCTTGGGTTTAACTGCTAATATATATGCCTTGATTGGGTTGTCAACTGTAACCAACAAAAGTAGTGAAGATAATGCGTGAATACAAGTAGATGAACAGAACAGAACCAGAGAGCCGCAGTGCCTGTAATTGAAGTAATCAAGGACAAAAGGGTCTACCAGAGCGAGCCCTGTGACTGGGAATTGTGAAATGCCTTAGCAATCCTTGTTGCTTCCTCAAATATCCTTCACAAAGAAATGCCTTTGAGAACTTATCTTCCACAACTCTGTTCACATCGTGCACAAACACATCCGTCTCCCCTTCTGCTCTGTTCCTAGCGATCAACCCTGCAGTGTAGATAGCATTCATTCTCCCAGGGGCATCATCGTGGAAACCAGTGGGGGCATCAACCATGATCAGATCCCATTCGATCTCATAAATCTCACTCGGAAACCCTTTGAGAGCAAGTTCACAGTCGGAGGATCTAGGGTCACTGACAACTTTGCATTCCTCTTTCATCCCTGTCTCTAGCAGTGCATCTGCTTGGTGAACTTTCGTGTCGTATTCAACATGGTACGATTCCAAACCGGCAAGCTTTTGCTTCACCTGCTCGATCCATGCCTTGTCTTCTTCCAGGAAGACTGTACGCCCACCGTGATTAAGAGCTGTCCACATCAAACTGTCATGGCCTAAGCCGAAGACCAAGAAGTTGCAGGGTGCTTTCTTCTCTAACACTCTTGCCGACACCGAGATTTCCTTGAAGGTCTGTTGTGGGGTGATGTTGGTGGTTGCGTAGTGGATGAGGGCATTGGCCAGAGACGGCGGGGCTTTGGTGCATGATGGAGTGAGGGGAAGAGAGGGGCAGGCTGTTGTTGAGTTTGCAATGTGGGATTCTGAAATGGAGGATGATGGTGAAGGTTCTTGTTGTTGCCTGGTAGAAGAGGTAGTGCTAAAAACCAGGAGGAGGAAAAGAAGAAAGAAAGCACAGATGAGGATGAGCTTGATGTTGACGGAAGATTGAGATGGAGACTGAGGTTTGGAGTTGGACCTCATTGTTGCGGCTTCAATTTCTTTTCCCGGTTTAATTTACCCAATATATTGCTTTCCAGGGAGAGGAACGCTGGAACGTGATAATAAGAAATTATAGTCTAGACTTCCTATTTTCTTGATTTCACAAACCAACTCATTATTGTATTTGATGTTGCGTTGTTAACTAATGCATATAGCAACTCGGTATCTTGTCGGCAAATAAGTGCAATACATAAACAGATAAACATCACCATATAATTATAATTACAATTAATATATTCAATTATTACAATAGCAAACGATCAAAATTATAATTAAGCTAATCATAATAATATAATTACAATCAACACATCTACCTACTTGTATTAAAAAGTGTCGATATTTAATTCTCTTCTTATTAAACTTTATAAAATATAACACTCAAATCTCAAAATTTAAGATTAGCGTCAACCCAACTTTAATCCTCAAATCAAAGCATATTGATATATGAATTATGAAAATAAAATGAATATAATTAATTTTTAAAATTCGATATTTAATAAGTTACACAATTTCATTGCCATAAAATCAATCAATGAGTTTTGACGTAGACAGCAAATCTACTCATAAGCTTTGTGCTGGTACAAATAAAACAGCCATAATCATTATTTTTTCCTTAATTTTATAAATTATATTATTTTAGCTTTTCATTTTATTTTTTATTTTTTTAGTCATTAAATTTATATTTTTTTATCAAATCACTCCGGAATAGATAAAAGAAATAAACGTTTGTTATTTTTATTGATGTGTCATACACATGAATTATCACATAGATAATATATCAACATTTAATTAATTTTTTAAAAAATATTTTTTTAAATTTTTAAAATTTTAAAATATTAATTAAATGCAAATGTGTTATCCTGTATATAATGTCAGGAAAGTTTAAAAATCTTAATTTTTTTCATTCATTTTGATATGATTAATATAAAAAAAATTTAAGTTTAAAGGTTAAAAAAATAAAAAATTAAATGAAAGATTAAAATGATTTTTTATAAGGTTAGGGGATGAAATAAATAATTATGCTAATAAAATAAGAATAGGATGGTTGGTAGGCTGCTAATGTGGGTGCAATAATGAAGTTATTTTTCCTTAATACTTATATGAAAGTTGTAATGTAGCTGGAATCGTTGGTAAATGGCAGCTTAATCTTTTATTGCAAAATACACAGTAGAAAGAATATATGTGCTGGCTTCTGGATATTGTAGTTGAGTCGAAATGTTGTTGCAATTTGCTTTTTGCTCCTTAAGATTCTTTTTTTTTTTAAATTAAGGATTTTGTATTTGGTTAAAATATGTCATTAATCCTTATATTTTTACAAGATTTGAGATTTAATCTCTATATCTAAAAGTTAAAAAATTCTAATTCTATTGCTTTTTGAATTTGAAAATAGTAGTTCAATCATTATTGTTTTTGATATTTTTATTAAAAATTATCAATTTAATATACAATTTCATATAAAGACATCCTAATTAATGTCAAGTTGACAATCTTAACAATATATTAACAAAGTTAATGATTGGAATGAGAATTTTAAATTAAAAAAATAAGACAAAAAATATAGAGATTATATCTCAAATTTTATCAAAGTACAACAACTAACAACACATTTAACTTTTACATTTTATTTTTAAATTTACAAATTAATTAATTAATTAATTGATGATGATTACAAATATTAAATTAAAAATTTGAGTAAAACTAAATAATTAACTAAAGTCAATTCAATTAACTAACTCATACATAATTTTCATTGAGATGGGACTCGAAATTTTCCAGCAAGTTCCAAAAACCAAATTAAAATGTCTAAAATTCTCTCGAGTTCTTATTAGAGTGTTGTGTTATCCTAAAATGGGATAGTTCCATATTTAGTTCTTATACTTTATCAAATTTTCTAATGTGTATATCTATTGAATTTTTTTTTTTTTTGTCAAACGGTACCTCTACTTTCAAAAGTTCAATTTTGATAATTGTAATTTAATTCTAAATATTAATGTAGTATTTTCTTCTAAGAGTACTGAATTTTGACAACTTTTGAGACAGGTAAACCACTCGTATACTATCATGTGGTATTGTTTCACAAGAAAAAAATTACCTAGTCAAATCAAGGAATTTTGAAATAATTAAACCACTTTTTAAGAACAAAAGGCTTTAATAATACAATTAATGGTAAACTATCAAAATAATCCCTTTTGTTTATCTCAGATTATATTTTAGTAATTTATGTTTCAAATGTTACGTTTTAGTTACTTACGTTATTAGGTTGTAACATTTTATTCATTGAGCGTTAATTGCCATTAACAGTATAACAATAAGCTGGCGTGGCATGTTAAACAATCATTTCAAATGAAAATTTTAAGTTAAATTATACAATTGGTCCCTATATTTTTTCGTTTTGAGCAATTTAAAAATTTTCTTTTATGTTCTTTGAACTTTCTTTTTTTTTTTCCCATTATCTTCTCCTTCTTCCTTTGTTTTCCTCCCTCCATATCTTTTAATGTAGTTTTTCTATGTTTTCCATTTGTTAAAACTAGTCTCTGTACTTTTCTTTTTTTAACAATTTAATTTTTTTCTTCCATTTTTTTCATTTTTTTTCACTGTAGAAACATAATCTCTGCCCACCAAATAAACCAAGTCCTTGTTTCTTTCATATGAATGTGCAATTGTTATGTGATTGATTTACGTACATGCTGATATTACACGATTTAAAATGTATATGGTTTGTTATTAAAATATGAAAAGTGTATACAGTGACAGAGATTGAAATGGTATGAAATCAATAATAGACTCGAGTGAAATTGGTAACAATTTGTATATGAATGACATGCCATTAAGATTTCAGAAAGAAAAATGAGTGCCATGATCAAGGCATATTCAATGGCTTGAGATCCAGCATATGTTGCAGATTCTCTGAAGCTAGGGTTAGCAGTATCGAACAAAGCTAGTGTTAGCAACCCTGATCTAAAGCTAGTGTTAATGGCTCAAATATATTAGCCTATATGAACAAATGGGTGTTGCAATCAGGAATTAATTCGATGGCTTGAGATCTATCATATGTTATGGATTCTTTGAACCTAATCTTAGCAATCCTGATTCGAAACTAGTGTTAGTAGCCTAAATACGTCAGCATATACAAGCAAATCAGTTCTGTGCATTTGAGTTCAATTTACTTTAGCCTTTGTGCGAAAGACAGAAGTGGAAAAAATTATTAAAAAGAATGTTCTGAATGGAATTATACATGTTACAATTGGAATATGATTGAAATAGCATATGTTATATGATAGATTGTTATGTTCTGTATGGTTATATTATTACTCATCGAGCTAATCAGTTAATTCAAAAGGGAAATGACTAAATGATGATATATATTGTTTTTGGAAATGTTTATATGATATAGGAGTGATGTAAATGAAATGAAATTAATGAGTTCGATCGAATGACACTAAACGAGATTGATATGTACAGTTTGAAATACTTATGACTCGGTTATTTGACGTACTCACCTTGTTATTATGAAATGTGGTAACAAGAAATTATACTTATGTAGCTAATTTGATATGTTAATTGTGTATTAAGGTCAGTTTATTGCTTTAAACTTATGAATTTACTAAGCATACGACATGCTTACTTTGTTTTGTTTTGTTTTTCGTTTTTGTAATGGTCATTTTGCAGAACACGTCGATGAATCTCTTTACAGCTCACACTATTTGGCTTTTGACTCAGTAGAATTTTAATGTACTGGACTCAGTATATGGCATGTATATAGGGGATGTATTATGTTCATGGTCAATTTGAAAGTTTACAAGTTAAACCACATTTGATTCCTAGTTTTGAAACTTGCATATATTACTTATAAGTGTGTATAAATGGCTAATGATGAATGTGGCTTGTTTGTGCTAATGTGATGAAAATGGCATTAGGGATTTGGTATGAAAGCATGGTGGCAATGTTGTAGGTTAAGCTTGAATGGTATAAGTAGTTAAATGACTTGTAATGATTCATGTTACCTTGAATTGTATAAGTGCCAATGTCGCACATTGGTTAGATGTTTAAGAGGATGTTATATGTTATGTTTTGGCTTGGTTTTGAGACGATTTGTGCAGGTTTTAATTTTGCAAAATGCATGATTTGAGGGTTTTTTTGGAATGGTTGGTTTGAATAAGGATCAAAAGTGATCTATTTTGTACTACACGGTCGTGTTTGTCACACGACTATGTGCTTTTTGGTAAAAAAAGAAACTTTAGGGCCACACAATTGTCGATTATTACACGACCTGAGCACATGACTGTGTATCCCTTGTTTTGCAAAAATGTCTTTATCTTTTAAAAATGTTGTAGTTTGATTCTTGTTTGTTCTCGAGTCATCTTTAAAGTTTACGTAAGTTCGTATAAGACTCGGGAAACATTTTGTATTGTATTAAATGACTGATTTGATTAAATTTATTAAATTTTGACTGTTAATTATCCATAAATTTTTTTGTACTATAGCATTTCGTAACTCAATCCCAACGATGGGGACGAGCGAGAGGTGTTACATTTAGTGGTATCAGAGCTACGATTTAGTCAATTCTAGGGCTGAACCTAGTGCATATTGAGTCTAAAAATTACATGTCACATTAACCTGTGATAGAGTGAAGCCTTTTGATCCGATTTGACTCTATTTTCTTATAAATATAAAAATGTCGTCGAATATAATCGTGTCATACCTGATAATATTGATGATAATGATCTTGCTACTGACCAGGAAGCAAGTTATAATATTTTTGTTCCATAAATGTCTAAACATAATGTGAAAATGTGGTCTTTCAAATGATGAATATGTGGTTCTTAGAGTTTATGAGAGCAAATCCTGTGGCTTTGCAACCTTTGCCCTTTAACTTGCCTCCTGTGACACCCCCTCATCTTTCGTATATAGAAAATGTATGACAACCTCTAATTGATAAGATTAGAAAATTTGGGGTTGAAGAAGCCTGCAGAAAGACAGAAGATGATCCGACTAGGGCTGTTTACTGGCTAGAGAATACATAAAGGGTTTTTGATGATATAGCATGTTTAGTTGATGAATGCTAAAAATGTACAATATCTTTGTTAAAAGATAAAGCTTATTAGTGATGGTCTATATTGATAGCAATTGTACCGAACACACAAGTGAATTGGGACTTCTTCTTAATTGAATTTTAGAAAAAAAAACTATATCAATAGATTATATTTAGAAAAGAAAAAGAGTGAGTTTCTGGAGCCGAAACAAGGAAACCAATCAGGAGGAATTGTATCGATAAAGATCGAGATGTGAATCCGTTTTAAGTATGGATTGAATAAGGATATTTGAATGTTAGTAGGAGCTATAGAATTGAAAGAGTTTGTGATTTTATCTGAACGAGCTTAGAAAATGAAAGATATATGCAATGACAAGAAACAAGCCAAGTTGAAACTTTGAGACTCTGATAAACAAAGTAGGACAATATCATTTCTGAATCCAACACCGAAAAAGTCAAAAGATGTTAATAACCATTTCATTTTTCTGTCAGAATCTTTGAGAGGAGTTATGTGAAGACTAAGTAACTTGAAATCTCATATTACACCAGCAATTAATGTTGACAGTGTTTGTAATTTGAATAGATTGATTTGTATTCAATATGGAAAAAACTCATCGAGGTGACTGACGGTTAAAAAATGGAGCTTGAATCTTGTGCAATTCCAAGGAACATTGGAAAATAGATTGAGACGAAACAAAGAACAAAGTGCGAAATTTATGATTACTTCTCAGAAAGTTAGATGACCAGGAAACAGTGGTAGCGTAGAAAGAAATAGCATTGGGACTAAAGATATGGCTATCAGATTTAAAACTTGGGTACCTGTCAAAACTTATGTTATTCAAGCTCGTGAGGAGGCTTCTATTCTTGATGTTATTACTAGTACTATTCTCTATTCGATATTTTTGTAGATACATTAATTGAATTTGAATAATTGCATTTATATAATCGCACTACTTTAATAACTAAAAAAATACACTGATAAAGTTGGCTAAGTATGATATTAGAGTAACAAACTTGTTAGGTCAGTATGTTATTTAACATCTATAACACCCTTAACCTGTATCCGTCGCTGGAACAGGATTACAAAGCATTACCAGAAATTACAAAACAAATACAGATAATTTATGTCATTTACTATTTATATCTGAAACTAATCATATCGTCCCTTGATTGGACCCTCGAGGCCCAATTTAAGCATTAGAAACAAGTTGGAACTAAATCGAGAACTTAGAGAATTTTTCACAAAATTTTTAAATTTTTCTCTAGGTTCAGGGGTCACATGCCCATGTGGTCAGGCCGTGCAATAGCATGTAAGCATGTTATTTTGAATGTATGCACTGAGCATATTTATCTGCATCTGCATTTGGGGTGGGATGATTGATTATTGGAGGAAGTGTACTGAAAGGCATTTATGCCTATTATCTGGCAGCTCAGCTGTAATTTATCTGTTATGTGTTGCATTCGATACAGCATGGTGTGTAGGGCTTGGTGGGTATTTTAAACCCCATATGGTGTGTAGGGATGGACGGAGATGGTGTGTAGGGGCGGAGCCAAGAAATTTCAAGAATGGGGGCTGACATAATGAAAAATAATAAATTTAAAAATAAAAATTAAATAAAGAAAAATAATTTAATAAATAAAAATACACTAGAAATAAATCTTAAAATTTATTTGAATTGCATTCTTCGATCCTTGACCTCGCTAAAATCATCAATTATTTCGTTTACATCAAATTTTTCTGCAATTTCTTTCTCAATGTACATGACCAAAGAACTTCTTAAAAAATCATCCTTCATCTTGCTACGAAGTCGAGTCTTCACAATCTTCATAGCAGAAAAAGCACGTTCTGAGGATGCTGTTAAAACTGGAAGAGTCAATATAAGACGAATCAATCTGTCAATGAGTGGGTACATGACTGACTTTCCACTTTCAACTAAGCTTCTGCAAAGTTCAGAAAATGTTAATATTTTTCTCAAATCAGGATGCTTACATACATCAAGTTCATAATGCTTCAACTTATATGGAAGACGTTCTTTCTCTTGTTGAGAAAAATCTTCTGGATAGAACTTGTTTACAAGAATGCAAATTTTATCAATATCAAATAACTTGAAAAACTCCTTAGGATTTAAAGCTGTAGTAAGAGTGAGAAGCTCGACTACATTTTCGTTAAACCTACTCTTCAATTCTTACAACTGAGTATTTATTATAGCAAAAAATATATCCACTCGATAATGATGTTCCACTGTAACATCTTCTTTCTTGTTGCGACTACGACCCACAATGTATTGAGCATTCATATTTGGAAAATCCAACTCCCAAGTTTCACAAAAAGATATCACATTTTTCAATAATTCATTCCATCCATCATCTCACAACTTTTGAATTAAATCTTTCATTGTCAAAACTAAACTCATGGCATTTAATACATCTTGATAACGACGTTGCAGAGCTTGACAAAGATTATCAGTAATCCCTAAAACTTCCTTCATCATATGCAAAATAAAAATAAACTCAAAAGATATCAATCTATTATATGTATTATGAGCATCTCCTTGTTGAGAATAGTTTGAACCGGTATTTTTTAGATTTTCAAGAATTGTGCTAGTAGCATTGTACATCTTCAGTAGACTAGTAACTGAATTTAAACAGGAACTCCATCGAGTCTCACCAGGACATTGTAAAGTGCCAATCTGATTCATTCCTGTTCCAGTTGCTAACTCATTGATAGATACCAAACGAGTTATTTCAGCTGCTTGGGCTTTTTGTAATTCATCGTGTCGTTTGGAAGAAGACGAAGCAATATTAACAATATCAGACAAGTCTTTAAAGAATTGATGCACTTCAACCACTTCTCTAGTTGTTGCAACCAATGCTAATTGAAGACGATGAGCAAAACAGTGAACATAATAAACATATTGACAATCATTCAAAATCAAAGCTTGTAAGCCGTTAAATTCCCCATGCATATTGCTTACTCCATCATAGCCTTGACCTCGGATATTTTGTATGTCAAAACTATGTTGCAAGAGAACATTAAAAATCACATTCTTCAAAGTCAATGATGCAGTATCTTTAACATGGGCTATATCAAAAAATCGTTTTTTTACCTGTCCTTGTTTATCAACAAATCTCAAAATAATTGCCATTTGCTCTTTTTTTACTCGTCTCTCGCTTCATCCATAATAATGCTGAACTTTCTATCACCAATTTCTTCACGAATTACATTACGAACTCTACTGGCATAAATTTGTAATATCTCTTTTGTATTGTTGAAGAAGTATAACTAGCATTTTGTGGAGCACTTTGCAAAACATCTTCAACTTTCTCATCATACAATGCTAATAGTGATAACAATTCAAGAAAGTTCCCACGATTTTTTGATCCTGAACTTTCATCATGACCTCTAAAAGCATACCCTTGAAATGACAACCATCGAACAGCATCTATACTAGTTTTCAGACGTAGACGATTAGCTGAAATTTGTTGTGTAGTTTGTCTATCAAGTGATACTTTAATATGTTGAGCTTGATTCATTAAATCTACATAAGCTCGTTGTGCATTGTTATGCAGTGAATTCAGATCTTTTCCCATATGTGTCAAAAAAGCACAATTGCATCCATCGTGTACCTTTTTCCAATTACTAAAGCCATTATGTGTAAATGCAGTTGATCCAAAACGACTACTTGGATTGCTATTAAAAAGAAAACAAGGCAAACAAAATACTGGATCTTTAGAAGGTGAATATTCTAACCAGGGAAATTATTTAAACTATGATGGTTGAAAATAACGAGGATGCTTTTTTGAATTGGAAGCAGGATATTCTGAAAGAATAGGTTGATATGGTCTAACATTAATATAAGCTCTTCGAATTTCATCACGCATATTAACTGGATACTCATATATTTGCTTACGTAACCCAGGTTCACGTTCTAAGTTAGACAAATCAAATGCCTTATTTTCAACTCTAGGAATTTTAGAAGGACGAGCATCAGAGTTTAAAGGAACAGACAATGAAGGTGGTACCTCAATTTGTGACGCTTCTGAAGGTGATTGTGTAGTCTCTGTACTTTTCTTTTTAAAAAATGAATCAATTATTTTCGACTTCATAACTACAATATCTTAAAAGATAAAAAAAATTAATAACTATAAAATAAAATTAAACTATAAACTTTAAAACACAATAAAAACAATTGTAAAATTGCAAAAAGATGAAAAGAAAAACCTTAGAAGATGAACTTGAAGCCGCGTTTGAAGGACAAACGTTTGATGACAATAATTGTTAATAGCAATAAGAAAAAATACTTCTTTTTCACTAGTTAACAAATTAAATTTTAACCTAAATTCACATTTAATATTATATTAAAAACTCTCATTTAAAAAAAGAAAGTTAGAAATATATCAATATTACTGTCGAAACTATTTTTTTAAAGAGGGAGTTTTGAAAAAAACGGAGTCGACTTATTTTAAAAAACGAAAATGGGGGAGTCGCCACCAACCTTTTTAGGTGTGATTGGATCACCTTATAAAACATTTTGGTCTACGAAGAATCGAGAAAAAGGTTCGGGAGTCGGTTATGCACGGGGAAGGATTAGCACCCCCGCAACGCCCAAAATTGGTGCCAAATTGAGTAGTTTTCTGTCTTAGGTCAAAAATTTGGAAAGATTTTAAAAATAGGATCTCTTTTTCAAACTGGAATAATTTGAGTTAAAAAACCGAGATTCCTTTGCTCCGAAAGAATTCGAACATCACATCCAGCACGATTGGACACGAGGTTCTTAAACTCTTCGAAACTAAAGTTATCTTGCGAGTTTCAAAATTTATTTAGAAGGGTGTTTTAGGTATTTAGACGAACGAGAAATCGCAACCCAGTACGTTAGGGCACTATTTCCCGAATCCCTAAACACAAAAATATTGTCTCGTTTTTTAAAACATTTTGGATTGAATGAAATATACACTTTTTGGAATAATGATGCAATTAATATTAAAACGTGATATTTAAAAACGATAACAGCAATGATATTTACAGTAAAAGACAATAAAAAGAGTGTATTTTAAAAGAGTATGACGTAGTTATAACAAAATATATACATGAGATAATAAAAACATGTGAATAATATGATATCAAAATTTGCATGATATAATATTAATGTATATATATATAAAAGAATATATACGACATACAAATATGTTAACAAGAAACAATAATATTAAAACTATTAGGAATATTATATACTATATATATATATATAAGTATAAAAAATAATAGTATTAAAAAAAACTATTAATAACTTTATAAAAATATATATATGTTAAAGATATAAAATAAGAATAATATAATATTACAAATATACACAAAATATATAAAAAATGTAATATTGAAAATTGTATTTACATAATATAGTGTTAAAATATAATATATACATATTAGAATAATATTAACGTTAAAATAACTATTAATAATAATAAATACATGAATATATATATATATAGTAGAAATATTAATTAAGGCTAATACTAATACTAATAATAACAAGAATAATAATAAAAATAATAACAATAACGCAATTAATTAATAAAACACCAAAATAGTAAAAAGGATTAATTTAGAAACGAAACAGGAATTTAGGGCTAAATTTAAAACGATAAAGGATCAATTTGAACATGCGTAAGAAAGAGAGGGACCTAAACGGAAAATAACCCTCCTTTCCGAAACGCACAGCAACAGGGAGGGTCGAATTGAAAATAAAAACAAATTTACGGGCCAAATTAAAAGATATAAAAAATGTAATTGCAAAGATTTGAAAAAAAGGAAAGGCCAAATGCGCAAATTGCCCTTCCGCTTAAAAAACACGCGGATCCTAACAGGTCGGGTCGGATAGATCGGACCCGGGGCCAAAACGACGTCGTTTTCATTAACAGGGGTGAGACCAAAACGCACCGTTTTGGTCCCTATAAAAGACAAAAATTTTTTGAAAAAATCATTTGTAACCGTGGGAAAGAAAAAAAGAGGAGAGAGGGAGAGTGGGGGAGATTCTCGGTGGGAGGGCCGGTCACCGGTCCGTCATCGCCGCCGCCGTCGGCCACCGTACACAGTGGCCGAAATTTTTAAAAGGTATATTTTTTCTTCCCTTTTTATTTTTTTAATTATTTCCTCTTTATTTAGTAATATATGTATATAAATACGTAAAAGAAGGATTCGGAAGTAAGAAAAACAAAAATGAAGTCACCTTAGATTTCGGTTCTGGTCTTTTGATATTTTTTTCGATTCGGGGGTATCCCTTCGCTGTAATGTTGTTAAAACTGCTGTTTGTTGTTTGGAACTTGAAGTTTTGTATTTAGAGAACGAAAATTTCATTATATTGCTTGTATTTTCTTGAAGAAAAATCCCGGTCCTTACAAAACGGTCTTCAATCGGCTTATATAGCCTAATTTTTACAAGTTTTTTTTTCCTTTTTGCTTTCTGTCCCTTCCTCTTAATTGTTTACAGGGACTTGGGCAGTGCTGAGACATGACCATGGGCGGTGGTGCTGCAGTGGTGGTCAGATGGCAGAGTCAAGTGGGAAGGCTAGGTTCGGGTCAGGGGGTGATTAGGGTTAGGTTGTATAGTGGGCTAGGGTAGGCTAGTGGGTTTAGGTTTTGGGTTATTTTTAAATGTAATGGGTTGTAATATTGGGTTATGGGGTTTTAGTGGTTAGGTGGGTCTTGTTGTTGGGTAGGTTTAGTAATTGGGTCAGATGGGTTTTGTAACCAGGCCAAAATTGCCCTACAACAGCTGCCCCTCTTTGCTCATTGTCGTGTAACGGGAATGGAGCAAAGACTTCAAAAGGGCCAATTTTGCCTAGGCCTGCTGAGTCTTGACTTCTATCGGCCCTTCTCTTCTTCAAGTAGCTTCGTTCTAACCCACCGCATCTTGTCGCTTTGATTCACTCCACTGTAACCTCAGAGATATGCCTTGTAGCTTCAATCTGCTCGCACCTTCAGAGATATGATAATTCAGAGAGAAGAGATTTGTAACTTCAGCCTATTACCCTACTGCTTAGGGGATTAAGGCGAGTGGCTGAAGTCTGCTCTATTGCTGATTCATGGAGATAAGATTTGCCAAAATTTGATCTGTTACCCTACTGCCTAGGGGGTTAAGATCTGCTGGAATTTGATCTGCTGGAATTTGATCTGCTCCGCTCCTGCTCAGCGAAGATAAGATTTGCTGTATTTTGCCTATTACCCTACTGCTTAGGGGATTAAGGCGAGTGGCTGAAATAATCTCCATTTTCGATCCATGACGATAAGATTTGCCAAAATTTGATCAGTTACCCTACTGCTTAGGGGGTTAAGATCTGTTGGAATTTGATCTGCTCCGCTCCTGCTCAGTGAAGATAAGATCTGCTGTATTTTGCCTGTTACCCTACTACTTAGGGAGTTAAGGCGAGTGGCCGAAATCTGCTCCATTGCCGATACATGGAGATAAGATTTGCCAAAATTTGATCTGTTACCCTACTGCTTAGGGGGTTAAGATCTGTTGGAATTTGATCTGCTCTGCTCCTGCTCAGCGAAGATAAGATCTGCTGTATTTTGCCTGTTACCCTACTGCTTAGGGAGTTAAGGCGAGTGGTCGAAATCTGCTCCATTGCTGATGTATGGAGATAAGATTTGTCAAAATTTGATCTGTTACCCTACTGCCTAGGGGGTTAAGATCTGCTGGAATTTGATCTGCTCCACCCTGCTCAGCGAAGATAAGATCTGCTGTATTTTGCCTATTACCCTACTACTTAGGGAGTTAAGGCGAGTGGCCAAAATCTGCTCCATTGCTGATGTATGGAGATAAGATTTGCCAAAATTTGATCTGTTACCCTACTGCTTAGGGAGTTAAGATCTGCTGGAATTTGTGGTTTCAATCAATCTTGCCACATTGTCCACTGGGGAATCTATCTTAGAATTGATTTCCTAAGATTTATGCTTATGCAAAGGATTAGGATGACATGATCAAAATGAGTCAAATGCTTCTTAATTAAACATATTATGATGCAAAAAATGTTATAAGAATGGTCCCTATTTCGGCTGTCATTACTCATTCATCAAAGTTTCACTCGAAGTGTCATTCATACTCTGCTCGTATGCCTTGAATCAATTTGGTTCTGTTACGACTTGCTAAAAAAAATGATCTTCTCTTAGGATCAAATCGTTCGAATTGCCTAATCATCATTTGGACTGAAGAGGAAATTTTCCTTAAGTATCTCCAACCCTTACACATGGGGGTTCTTTAAACCATTGTTCTATTTTAGTTTCTTGCATTTATCAGGAGATTTCCAGAGGAATATGCAAAACTTTGTTTGTAAAGATATTTTAGTTCATCAATCATTATTTCAATGTAACACACTTTGTGAATAATGGAAGACAAAAATCTTAAGGATAGTTAGATTTGAACAAATCGTCAAAAAAAAAAAGGGAATTAATCAGGCAACATATCTTTAGAAAAGAACCCAAAGATAGTAGACAGGACAAAAATCAGATGCCCTGGATATCGCGGCTTGAGCTTCTATATACAAACTCCGTGAAGACTACTTTGGGCTTAACATGTGTTTAGAAGATCCAAAGTACTTTGTCGATGCCCCGATATGTAACATACTCCACTTCTTGTCGAATCAGGTATAGCGAGATACGTACCTTTCGAAATTTGAGCCGCCCTTTCGAGTTTTCAACTCAAAACCCCTTTAGTCTCAAGGCGCCCTTTGCGGATTTTCACCTTGGCTTCTCCATTTTTTTTTTTTGAAATAGAAGTTTCAAAGCGCCCTTTACGAGTTTTCACCTTGGTCTCCCTTCTCTTTTTAGACAAAGTACTTCTTGACTGAGTCTGAATTTACCGGATTGGGTAAACTTTTCCTGTCTATTTCTGTCAAAATCAGCGCACCACCAGAAAAAACCTTCTTCACAACATACGGCCCTTCCCAATTTGGCATCCACTTTCCTCTAAAGTCCTTCTGTATGGGAAGGATCTTTTTTCAGTACAAGGTCCCCCTCGTAAAATTCTCTTGGACAAACTTTTTTATCATAAGCTCGCATTATTCGCTCCTGATACATCTGACCATGACGAATTGCCCTTAGCCTCTTTTCTTCAATCAAGTTCAGTTGATCATATCGCGATTGAATCCATTCTGCTTCATCCAACTTTATTTCAAACAAAATTCGAAGGGAAGGTATTTCCACTTCAATGGGTAACACTGCCTCCATCCCATAAACCAACGAGAATGGAGTTACCCCAGTAGAGGTTCTAACAGACGTTCGATAGGCAAATAGTGCAAACGGTAGTTTCTCGTGCCAATCTCTGTAGGTCTCAGTCATTTTCCCAACTATTTTCTTAATGTTTTTGTTGGCCGCTTCCACTGCCCCATTCATTTTTGGGCGATAGGGAGATGAATTATGATGTTTGGTCTTCAACTAACTGCAGACTTCTGCTATCGTGCTGTTATTCAAGTTTAGTGCATTATCCGATATGATTCTCTCAGGCATTCCATACCGACAGATGATTTCTTTCTTCAAAAATTGACTCACTGCCGACTTGGTAACGTTAGCATAAGAAGCAGCCTCTACCCATTTTGTGAAGTAATCAATGACCACAAAGATGAAACGATGCCCGTTCGAAGCTTTTGGTGAAATTAGACCAATGACATCCATGCTCCACATGGAAAAGGGCCATGGAGAAGTCATAACATGTAGAGCTGAAGGCGGTATATGAATCTTATCCCCGTAGGTCTGGCATTTATGACCCTTTTTGGCATAGCTGATACAATCTCCTTCCATAGTAGACCAACAGTATCCAAATCTCATGATTTGTCTTGCCATTGTGAACCCATTAGCATGTGTCCCACAAATACCTTCGTGCACTTCTTCCAAGATTTTCCTAGCTTCCACAGCGTCGACACATCTCAAAAGCACCTGATCTTTCCTTCTTTTATACTAGATATCCCCATCCAATACATAGTCGCAAGCTAACCTTCTCAAGGTTCTTTTGTCATTCTCTGTTGCCTGTTCAGAGTATTCATGATTCTTCACATATCGTAATATATCCTGATACCAAGGGTGGTCATCCCTTTCTTCGCCTTTGATGTTACAACAATGAGCTGGAGCTTCAAAAATGCTTATTTGAATAGGCTTCATATCCTCCTCTCTATTTACTTTAATCATGGAAGCTAGGGTTGCCAAAGCGTCTGCCATCTGGCTTTCATCCCGTGAGAGATAATTGAAAGTGATGTCGTCAAACTCCTCAAGTAGTCCCAGAACTACCTTTCGATAGTTAATCAATTTGGGGTCCCTTGTCTCCCATTCTCCCTTCAGCTGGTAAATTACCAACGCGGAGTCTCCGTACACTTCCAATGTTCTAACTTTCCGCTCTATGGCAGCTCGAATCCTCATGAAGCATGCTTCATACTCCGCCATATTGTTTGTACAGTCAAAATCTAATTTGCATGTGAATGGATAATGATCTCTATCTGGGGATATTAAGACTGCCCCGATTCCATTTCCTACTGCATTGGATGCTCCGTCAAAGTTCAACTTCCATGGATATTTTTCAGCAGTTGCCACGTACATCAACTCCTCGTTGGAAAAATCAAAGCTCAATGGTTCGTACTCTTCCAGAGCCCTGCTAGCCAGAAATTCTGCTATTGCACTTCCTTTTATAGCTTTTTGACTCACATATACTATATCAAACTCAGAAAGCAGTATCTGCCACCTTGCCATTCTTCCATTTAGGGCTGCTGACTCCATCATGTACTTTAATGGATCCATTTTTGAAATTAGCCAAGTTGTATGATACAGCATATATTGCCTCAACCTTCGGGTAGTCCAAATCAAGGCACAACACAACTTCTCAATTGGCGAATATCTCATTTCACACTCAATGAATTTCTTACTGAGGTAATATATTGCCTTCTCTTTCCTTCCTGACTCATCGTATTGACCTAGCACACATCCCATAGACTTACTGAACACCGACAAGTATAATATCAACGGTCTATCTAGACTGGGCGGAGATAGTACTGGAGCGTTTGACAAGTATTGCTTGACTTTATCAAAGGCATTTTGGCATTCCTCATCCCAAGTACCCTGGTTGTGCTTCCTAAGGAGGCGAAATATGGGATCATATTTCTCCGTTAATTGTGAAATAAACTGAGCAATATAATTCAACCTTCCAAGAAAACCTCGAGCTTCTTTCTGAGTATGTGGTGGAGGCAGCTCTTATATGGCTCTGACTTTGTCTGAGTCAACTTCTATTCCCTTTTCACTGACTACAAATCCTAATAATTTCCCCGACCTGACTCCAAAGGTGCACTTCGCCGGATTGAGCTTTAACTGAAATTTCCTCAACCTCAGGAACAATTTCCTCAAGGCTTCAATGTGTTCCCTTTCAGTTCAAGATTTGGCGATCATGTCGTCCACGTACACCTCAATTTCCTTATGCATTATATCATGGAATAAAGTCACCATAACCCTTTGGTATGTTGTACCTACATTCTTTAGCCCAAAGGCATTACCTTGTAACAAAAGGTGCCCCACAACGTTATGAAAGTAGTTTTATCCATGTCTTCAAGATACATCTTTATTTTATTGTACCCTGAGAAGCCATCCATAAAGGAAAACAACGAGTACCCCGTTGTATTGTCCACTAGAGTGTCAATGTGTGGTAAGGGAAAGTTATTTTTTGGGCTAGCTTTGTTCAAATCTCTATAATCGACACACATTCGTACCTTTCCATCCTTCTTAGGGACAGGCACAATGTTAGCTACCCATTCTGAGTACTTAACCTCTTGCAGGAATCCAGTATCAAACTGCTTCTTGACTTCCTCTTTTATCTTTAGCACGATGTCAGGCCTCATTCTTCATAATTTTTGTTGGACCGGCCTGTAATCTTGTTTTATGGGAAGGCGATATACTACGATATCAGTATTCAGCCCCGACATGTCCTGATATGACCATGCAAAGACATCTTTAAATTCACTCAATAGCTCGACAAGATCTTGCCTTGTTTCTTTAGTAATGTGTGTCCCTATTTTCACTTCTTTCCCTTCCTCCAAGGTTATGTTTCCTATTGCCTCTTTCTCATAGGGCAGAATTTGCTTCTCCTCTTGTTTTACCATTCTCAACAGATCTGAAGATACATCACAATCCCTGTCATCTTTAAAATCCTGAGGTTCCTCTGAACACATGTCTTACTCAAAAGAGAATTTAGAATTTGTAGTATCATTGCTCATGTTATTGATATTTAGGGACCTGCAGGGTACGAAAGAATGTACAAAGAATGAACGAATTTAAAAATGATTGTCTACATGTTATGAATGAATTAAAAACTTTGAATGGAACTAGAAAGTCAAAAGAATATTTATCGATGAAAGAATATTTGCTTGATTTGACAAAAGTGTACTTTATTGAAACCAAATATCCGAACATAAGCCTATTTCACAAACGAAATCTCATTACTCCTAGGCTTCAGAGCAATAAGAGTGTTCTGGAAAATTACTCTGTAAAATTCCTAAAGGTTACGGGAAGTTCTTCAACAGTCTAATTGTTTAAAGAGCTTCCCGGTTCGTAAGGACTGATACTCTCCAAATCCCTTTGTTCAGTCTCTCCATCATGTATGGCGTTGACGTGATAGCTTCCCTCCTCGAGCAACCCCACCTCAGGGTGAATTATCCCTCTTGATACAAAATTTTGGGATATGTGAGGGAACGTCATTGATTCCCACTCAACTTCTCTTCCGCTCAAACGCGCCTTTCTTTTTTCTTGACGCTTTTCTATCTCCTTTCTTCTTTGCTTGTGATCTGGCCTAAAACCTAGGCCAAAATAATCTCTTTTCTCTCTTAATTTAAGGACTCGGATTCCACCTTGGAGGTATCTGCCTAGCCTTTTTCCAGGTAAAGCTCCCTTTCCCACTGTCATCCACAAACCTATTCTTGTGGTTTTGGATATCTTGGGCAATGGCACCTCATTTCCCTCCGAAATGAAGGTTGCATTGACAAATTCCAATGAGCGAAAAGAACATTCGATGGACTCTTCATTTGCCTCCACATAGGGTGCGTCACTGGTAACTGCTGCTATGATGTCTTCTTCCGCATTTATGGTTACCAGCCATCCATCCGCCACTAACTTCAATTTTTGATGCAAAGATGAGGGCACCGCTCCTGCCGAATGTATCCGAGGCCTCCCTAACAAGCAATTATAGTAGGGCTTGATGTTCATCACTAGAAAATCCACATCGTATGCGTTTGGCCCAATCATTAAAGGGATGTCAATTCTTCCCATCACCTTTCTCTCCGTGCCATCAAATGCTCTAACTATGTTATGGCATGTTTTCATGTGAGAACTATCTATTGGCAATCTGTTTAATGTGGACAATGGCAGGACATTCAAGGCTGACCCATTATCGATAAGTACACTAGACAGTGTATATCCCTTGCAACGGGTGGTGATGTGCAAAGCTTTAGTTGATCCCATGCCACCAGGTAGGATTTCATCATCGTTGAAATAGATGAAATTGTCAGCACTTATGTTACTAACAAGACGATCCAACTTATTGACGGATATGTCCTTGGTAACATAGGTTTCATTAAGCACTTTCATCAATGCCCCGCAATGTACTTCCGAACTTAGGAGCAATGCTAACACTGATATGCGAGCTAGTTGTTTGCGTAATTGCTCAACCACACTATACTCATTGTGTTTCAGGAATTTCAGAAACTCTTTAGCCTCTTCCTCCTTCACTGGTTCATTAATCAGTGCTTCAGCCCCTTTCTCTTTCTCGAAGTCTAAGGCTTTTGCTTTCATGGGCTCAACCCTGATGCCTCCCGCGTCAAAACGCTTCCCACTATGCGTGTAGAAACCTTCAGCTTGGGTCTCTTTGGAAGCATTAGCTATTTCTTCTCCTTCCGGCATCGTTACATTGTAGTCATAATTCCAGAGTACCCTTTTATTATCCATATAAGGAAAAGAAACGGGTTTGCGAATAATGACTTTCAGCATGATTGGTGTCCCAACCTCATTATTCTTTGGTAGAGAAATAATGATCCTTGGCCGGTTAGTTCCTTGATTCGTCAATTCTCCTTCCAACGCGCATATGTGTCCCTCATCTGAGCCACCTTCATAAAATTCCAGCTTATTATTATCCATGAGGCTTTGTACCAAAGCCTTAAACTCGACACATTCCTGGATCTCGTGCCCCTTTTCTTGATGAAACTCACAGTAGTCCCTCGCTTTTTTACTTCTTTCTTCAGAAATCAACATTCATCTCTTTGTCATCTCTTTCCAAATTA
Source organism: Gossypium stocksii (assembly GCA_020496765.1). Classification (NCBI taxonomy): domain Eukaryota; kingdom Viridiplantae; phylum Streptophyta; class Magnoliopsida; order Malvales; family Malvaceae; genus Gossypium; species Gossypium stocksii. The sequence continues at coordinate 34,324,949 of CM035628.1, read as the reverse complement.
CCTTTAACAGCGTCCTTACCTCAGCAATGTCTTTTTTGACCCTTCTCATACCAGTTTCCCTGATTGCATTCACCCCTTGATTGCCATGGTTTGGCAGTGGGTTCTCTGTATTAGGGGTATCGTCAAATTTTACGACCCCCATCTTGATGAGTCTTTCCACTACCTTCTTAAAGCTGATGTAATTTTCAATTGAATGCCCCTGTATTCTTGCATGGTATTCACATTTGGCGTTTACATCGTACCACTTGGGATATGGAGGGAGCTATCGCGTGTGCATTAAATAAACTCTGATAAAATTCCCTATACGTCACCAGAATGGGTGTGAACTGGATCTTTTCAGAGTTCTATCTCGTACTAGATTCATGCCTTTGGGAACCCTGTTGCCCAACCGTAGCTGCTCTTGGCTGGCTAACCGTAATCGCCTTCGATTTATAACTACTCACATTGTTTACCTCATTATCCTTCCTTCTTGGGGCTAATCTTTTAGTAGTTTCCCCTTCTATCTTACCACCTCTTATGGCGTTTTCAATCATTTCCCCCACCATAACTATGTCAGCAAAGCTCTTTGTGGTACTTCCAATCATGTGAGTAAGGAATGGGGCTTTCAAGGTATTAATAAATATCATGGTAGTTTCATTTTCTAAGAGCGGTGGTTGAACTTGCATGGCAACCTCCCTCTATATCTGTGCATATTATCTGAAGCTTTCATTAGGCTTCTTTTCCAAGTTCTGTAGAGTGATTCGATCAGGTGTCAAGTCAGTCACATGACTATATTGCTGCATGAAGGCCTGCGCTAAATCTCTCCAGGAACCGATCTTAGCGCGGCTTAATTGATTATACCACCTAGCCGCGGCCCTAACCAAACTATCCTGGAAATAATGAATCAAAAGTTGATCATTATTTATAGAACCGGTTATCCACCTACAAAACATGGTGAGGTGGGCCTCAAGACAACTAGTCCCATTGTATTTCTCAAACTCTGGCATTTTAAACTTATGAGGCAGGACTAAATCTGGGACCAAGCTAAATTCTTTGGCATCCATTCCATGACGATTATCAGCACCTTCCAAAGCTTTGAACTTTTCCTCCAATCATCTACAACGTTCCTCTAATTGCCCCGAAGATTTAATTTTCGTCTTCTCTCTTTCTGCCAGGTCTAGATCAGGAATGAGTGAATTGGTAGGGTTATCTACCGGGTTGGACCCCGAGCCATCTTGTAAGTTCACGGGTGCTCTAATATCAACTTGCCCCTGTTGAGGCCTAATAGTAACAGACGGTCTTCGTAGAGGAGCCTCAGTTTGTGTTTGCGTACGGGGTAGGGTAAAACCCGGAGGATAATCCTCACTATCCTCTCCAGTGATAGCCATAGGGGCATTTCCTTTATCTATTACCTCATTTAGTAGTTGAGCCATTTCAGCCATCATATTTCTTTGGGCTTCCATCATTTGCTCTTTCATATCTTGTTGCATTTTTGCCAACTGCTCTTGCAACTGGTCTTGCATACTCTTTTGGAGTTGTTCAAACCTCTGATCCATATTCTTTGTTTTAGCGCATATACCGTAGGGGTGTGTAGTTTCCAGATTCTTTTCTTTGTAATAACTTCCACTAATTAGGGCATTTCTACGGGTTCAAATGCATGTGATGCGAAGTAATGCAAATGCATGAATGCAAAAAGATATTGATTCTGATTCAGTTTCTTTTTAGAAAATGTTGTTTAAGGAACAAAAATCCTTACACAAAACGGATTACAGATACGCTTTCGCCCTTAGGCCTAGAGTTTTAACCTTCCTAAACAATGGGAACAAATCTTTTTACACAAAACGGATTACAGATACGTTTTCGCGCTTAGGCCTAAAGTTTTAAGCTTCTTAAACAATGTAGCTAACTCTCGACCCCTGTCCGATTCTAGCTCATACTTTATACTTAACATATCAGCCTGCACCGCCAAGTCTTGTAAGTAATCACCAACTTCTCAAATCTGGGCTATGGCTTCTCCCATGAGGTAATCCCTATCTCTAACTTAATTTTGAGAATGGTGAAGCTCCCCCTTCCAATGTCCTTCTCTCATCTCAAGTTGCTCAACCAGGAGTTCACAGTTCTGCAATGCTGCTTCTAACCCTTCAATCCTGTGCCTCATTTCCTCGATCTTATTCTGACTTGCTTTTAACTCAACTGTAGAGCTATGACTTCGGTGAAGATGAAGGGATCGTCCGAGTTCAGTCACTTTAGCTTTTAATCCTTGATTCTCTTTTTGATTCTCTGCCAAGCTTCTTTCTAGGGCCTGATTCTGTGTTTGCATTTCTTGAAATTTCTTCTCCTAATGATCGGTTTTAGCTCTTTCTTTCCAAACCTCTTGTTGCCACTGTTCTGAAGTCTTCCCTAATCCAGCTCTCTTCCTCGACAGTTGCATCTGCTTATATTGTGTCTTCAAGTCATCTTGATCTTCCTCCACTTTCCTTTTTTCTTTCCTTACTTTCTTGACCTCAATTTTCTGAACATCAATGTCTAAGCTTAGGTACATCTTCTCTTCCTCCAACTTCTCTATCTTTTTCGCGAGCTTTAAACTCTTTCTTTCAAACTCTTACTTTATGAGTTCTAACTCTGACAGAACCACTCGTAAACTTTTCTCCATTGATCGAGCAGCCCCCAAACTTAGCCTCGGGATGTTATCATTGGTCCTCTTGTTAAACCACTCTTTGTATTCAAGGGTCGTCGCCGGACCGTCAGTCAGAATCTTTACACAGCAAATCTTCTGCCAAGCGTAGGAAATCTTTCGTATCCTCTTCTTATAATGATCACCTTTATATGAAAAATCACTTTGAGCTAACCCTTGTGTTGCCAGTATAAACTGCCCCGCTTTGTACTGCCTCAGGACGAGTAACGGTGCATAACCAATAACTCCCCAAATTCCAGGAAGAGGTACCCAATCAAAACTCCCACAACGATAAAGGATTTCTTTAGGAGTCATCCAAGGGGCTTTCCATACAACGTCTTCTTCTCGGAGATTCCGAAATATCTCTATCCACCTTTCCTCTATAATATCGTCCCTTCTCGGTGTAGTTGCTGCTTCCTTTAAGGGAGAATAGTCCTCCAAGAACACTCGGCAAGAACCCCTATCAACCCTCCAAAAGTGACTGTGGAACCATACTAACAACAACTGTGCCCATCCAATGAATCTACCTTCACCAGCTCTCCGATATGCACTCAAGGATCTGAATGTCTCAACTAGGATTGCAGGTACGGGTGTGACCTATTTACCGAGTCAATCGAATAAATCCGTGACTGCCTCATCTATGTGCCCCATAGCCTTGGGGAAGATTACCAACCCATAAATACTTAAGGCCAAGATATCAACCTTTCTCTTCGTATCTGGGTGCGCCAATATCAGATCCCTTAGACTTGCCCACGGAATGCATTTACCATCACCCTTTTGTTGGATTCGAGCTGCAGCCCACTGTTCACTCATTCCCGTGATAATCATTAATTTTTTCATGACAATTGGGAGATTAGTAGCCCTAACATAAGCTTTGTTATCTTGAATTCTTGGACAGCGGAACAAGGCAGTATATTCTTCCAAAGTAGGTACTAAGTCTACCTCTCTGAATGTAAAACAACTATAAGCGGGGTTCCAAAACTGTACCATAGCTCGAAATAGATGCTTATCCAACTTAATGTCTAGCAAATAGGGAAGATCTCCATAATTCTGATAGAACAACTGTTTAGCTTCATCATTCTATTAGGCCCAAATGTCCCTTAACTCTTGAAACTCATTCTGTGTCGAACTGATACGAGTGAAGTCCCACAACTCCAATGTATACCCCTCGGCGACACTATCTCCCTTCTCTAACTGGGCTTTCTCTGACCATGCACGGACGGTAGCGTTGTCCTCCACTTTATCAAGATATTCATTCCTCATTACAAAACTTTCTAATTTAGAAATCGAACCGTGAATCGATACCTTTAAATGTTGAATGACATGCAATGATAACAAAATAAAATGGGTCAGTGTCATATATATAACAGATATAATTTAAAGAAAATAAACAAGCACTTATATAGGTAGCCACTAAAGGTTATCTCCGTACTACCCAGGGCGGGCACTTAAGGTTCACTATATGTGTTTTAGTTCTAAAGAAAAGGGTACTTTAACCAGTAGATTCCTCGATCCTCACCCATTATAGGCTCATATGGACCAAGTTCAGTTCAGGGGGACACATTTCCCTATGGCCATGCGGAGATGAAAATCTCACGAAAACATAGGAACGGATGTATCCCGGAAGCAATCCACTAGCCCATGCGGAGGTGAAAACCTCACGAAAGCGTAGCTTTTCACTCCCACTTAAGGGTGTGACTGCAACGGTCATGCAAATGCAATGTGTGCGAGGAAAAATAACAAACATATGCAACAATCACATGTAAAAGATCATATTTTAAAATTTTTCTAAATTTCTGACATTAAGACAGGAAATAATCAATTTTTGGCTTGACTCACTTAGTGTCCCCAGCGGAGTCGCCAAGCTGTCGAAACCATTTTTTTAAAGAGGGGGTTTTGAAAAAAACATAGTCGACTTATTTTAAAAAATGAAAATGGGGGAGTCGCCACCTACCTTTTTAGGTGTCATTGGATCACCTTATAAAACATTTCGGTCTACGAAGAATCGAGAAAAAGGTTCGGGAGTCGGTTACACACGGGGAAGGATTAGCACCCCCGCAACGCCCAAAATTGGTACCAAATTGAGTAGCTTTCTGTCTTAGGTCAAAAATTTGGAAAGATTTAAAAAATAGGATCCCTTTTTAAAACTGAAATAATTTGAGTTAAAAAACCGAGATTTCTTTGCTCTGAAAGAATTCGAACATCACATCCAGCACGATTGGACACAAGGTTCTTAAACTCTTCGAAACTAAAGTTATCTTGCGAGTTGCAAAATTTATTTAGAAGGGTATTTTAGGTATTTAGACGAACAAGAAATCGCAACCCAGTACGTTAGGGCACTATTTCCCGAATCCCTAAACACAAAAATATTGCCTCGTTTTTTAAAACATTTTAGATTGAATGAAATATACACTTTTTGAAATAATGATACAATTAATATTAAAACGTGATATTTAAAAACGATAACAGCAATGATATTTACAGTAAAAACAATAAAAAGAGTGTATTTTAAAAGAGTATGACGTAGTTATAACAAAATATATACATGAGATAATAAAAACATGTGAATAATATGATATCAAAATTTGCATGATGTAATATTAATGTATATATATATAAAAGAATATATACGACATACAAATATGTTAACAAGAAACAATAATATTAAAACTATTAGGAATATTATATATTATACATATATAAGTATAAAAAATAATAGTATTTAAAAAACAACTATTAATAACTTTATAAAAATATATATATGTTAAAGAAATAAAATAAGAATAATATAATATTACAAATATACACATAATATATAAAAAATGTAATATTGAAAATTGTATTTACATAATATAGTGTTAAAATATAATATATACATATTAGAATAATATTAACGTTAAAATAACTATAATAATAATAAATACATGAATATATATATATAGTAGAAATATTAATTAAGGCTAATACTAATACTAATAATAATAACAATAACGCAATTAATTAATAAAACACCAAAATAGTAAAAAGGATTAATTTAGAAACGAAACAGGAATTCGGGGATAAATTTAAAACGATAAAGGATCAATTTGAACACGCGTAAGCAAGAGAGGGACCTAAACGGAAAATAACCCTCCTTTCCGAAACGCACAGCAACAGGGAGGGTCGAATTGAAAATAAAAACAAATTTACAGGTCAAATTAAAAGATATGAAAAATGTAATTGCAAAGATTTGAAAAAGCGGAAGGGCTAAATGTGCAAATTGCCCTTCCGCTTAAAAAACACGCGGATCCTAGCGGGTCGGGTCGGATCGATCCGACCCGAGCCAAAACGACGTCGTTTTCATTAACGAGGGTAAGACCAAAACGCACCGTTTTGGTCCCTATAAAAGACAAAATTTTTTTGAAAAAATCATTTGTAACCGTGGTAAAGAAAAAAAGAGGAGAGAGGGAGAGTGGGGGAGATTCCCGGTGGGAGGGCCGGTCACCGGACCGGTCGCCGGTCCGTCGTCGCCTCCGCCGCCGGCCACCGTACACGGTGGTCGGAATGTTCAAAAGGTATATTTTTTCTTCCCTTTTTATTTTTATTTTACTTATTTCCGCTTTATTTAGTAATATATGTATATAAATACGTAAAAGAAGGATTCGGAAGTAAGAAAAACAAAAATGAAGTCACCTTAGATTTCGGTTCTGGTCTTTTGATATTTTTTTCGATTCGGGGGTATTCCTTCGCTGTAATGTTGTTAAAACTGTTGTTTGTTGTTTGGAACTTGAAGCTTTGTATTTAAAGAACAAAAATTTCAGTATATTACTTGTATTTTCTTGAAGAAAAATCTCGGTCCTTACATAACGGTCTTCAATCGGCTTATATAGCCTAATTTTTACAATTTTTTTTTCCTTTTTGCTTTTTGTCCCTTCCTCTTAATTGTTTGCAGGGATTTGGGCGGTGCTGAGACGTGACCATGGGCGGTGGTGCTGCAGTGGTGGTCAGATGGCAGAGTCAAGTGGGAAGGCTAGGTTCGGGTTGGGGGCTGATTAGGGTTAGGTTGTATAGTGGGCTAGGGTAGGCTAGTGGGTTTAGGTTTTGGGTTATTTTTAAATGTAATGGGTTGTAATATTGGGTTATGGGGTTTTAGTGGTTAGGTGGGTCTTGTTGTTGGGTAGGTTTAGTAATTGGGTCAGATGAGTTTTGTAACCAGGCCAAAATTGGCCTACAACAATTACATTTAAAGTTATATTAAAGTTGATTACACTAATATATTATATAAATATTTAAAGTTAAAATGTTAAAATATATTATATGGATAAAATAAAAAAATAATTTTTTTAATGTTCAAAGTTGGAAAGGGGGCCAAACAACAATTTAAGGGGGAGCCAAAGTTTTAAAATTTTAAGGGACTAAAACTATAAATATTTTTTTATAATTTTAGGGGGGCCGGGGCCACTGCCAGCCCCCCAAATTCGCCCCTGATGGTGTGTAGAGGCTGGGGGTAAGATCTGATTTTTGATCTGACTGTTTTTTGCATCTGTTACTACAATGAACTAAGGCCCAATTCTGTATCTGTGATGGGCTTAGGCCTGAAACTGAGACTATTCATTTTGATATTTTGAATCTGTAACGAGCTTAGGCCCAAGACTGTATCTGACTGAACATCTGGTAATCTGATTGTGTGCATGTTTTCTGTGGGGATTACACACTGAGTTTACGTAAACTCACCATTCTATTTAATCTATACAGATAATCCCCAAAGTTAGACGGATTGGTGCAGTGGAGGACTCGACAGTGACCAGTGCTATTTGACCTACTTCATTACGGTTTTATGGTTATACTATTTCTATTATTATGATTTTTGGGCACTTTGATGTAATTAGGACTAGCGGACTGGTTGTTTTAATTTGAGATTTTATACTGTTTTTATGGACTTTTAAACTGCAAAACTCAACAAAATAAGGTTTTTCAAAAAACAAAGGTTTTTCCTAAATATAAATGATTTTTTCTAAATTAAAATGAGTTTTAATCAAATCAAATAAACGAATAAGCGTTTTCGAAATTAATAAGAGATAAATAAGAGTAAATGAACTAAAATGTTTCCTCGTGACAACTTGGTTTTCAAAATCCAATCCATGTGACATCGCCAGATTCGGCCATAACGTCTAGGCCGGGTTTCGAGTGTTACACACATGGCTTGACCACACGAGCATGTGAGCCCTTCACCTAGGAAAAATTTTAGGATTTCACGAAAAATTTTCGGAGCACTTGAACAAGTCCCGATTTGTTTCTAATGTATAATTTTGGTTTCGGTAACCCACAAAAAGCACAATATGATTAATTTATATTTATATTCTGTTAATTATTTGTATAATATTCATCATTGATCGGAAACGACTAGTAATACTCCGTAACCCTATTCCGGTGACGGTTTAAGGTTAGGGGGTGTTACAATCACATATGCTATAATGATCAATATGTTAACATGATATCTATTAATCAATCATTTAAGCACACACCAAACATTTTATAGCCTCTTTTATACATATCAAAACACGATCAACACAAGTCATTCCAATGGCTAGCAATATCCAAAACACTTACAAGCCAACCTTGGCTAATCAACCTATACATGTCATTATAACCGTAATTGATTTACCATATATACCGAAATAGGCTGATGGATAGTGTGAGTGATCTCCGCCGAGCTTCCAATCCAACGAGCTTCTGAATTACTATAGAACAGGGGAAAATAAAACGGAGTAAGCATATAATGTTTAGTAAATTCATATAACATGGTAAATAACTTACCATATATGTATGTTCAAAATAAACATGCAATGCACTATCAACCACTTTGGTCAAAAGCCCTAAACACATATCCTCATCATGTTAACCAAGTAAACACATATAGTAGTCCTTAATCAAGAATGAAAACAGTCATCAAGCATGATCCACATTTATTTAACCACCAATTTATGCAACATTAAATCAGGTAATATCATTAACTCACTATCCAATGCCGCTAAAATGAAGTGCAAGGCAAACACGGCCGTGTAACAGTCTCACACGCCCGTGTGCCCACCAGACACGGCCGTGTGTCCCAAAACGCACGCCCGTGTAGAATCCTTAAATCCTCAAATCAGTCGTACGGCCGTGTGGTTAGGCCGTATAACACCAAATCACCAAATCCCTAATTCTCAAACTCACACGCCCGTGTACGTACCTAGGGGACACGGTCATGTGAGAAACGATAAAAATCTCCAAGTCAGCCTCAAATTGACCCAGAACCCTAATTCCCAATGTCACACGACCGTGTGACTCGACACACGCCTGTGTGGCCGCCGGGAAGGTTATGAAACCACCCTGAAATAGCCTCGAATCCACCATTCTAGCCACGAAAACCATCCCCCAACTATATTATTATCAAAAGTATAACAGAAAGTGAAGTTCTCTCCTCACTTACAACATCTAAAACCTAAAACCTTCAGGTTAACACGCGATCAAGAAATAACGAATCAAATGTTTGTAAAATAAAACCAATAAATAGAAATAGCATAGTCATGGTTCGAATCCCACACCTGTTTTACGATCGGATTAGGCGTTGAAGGAGCATCAATTCAAAATCCCCGACAAATCGCTTCCAAAGCAATCCAAACAAATATCTCCAAAAAGAATAGCCAAAAAGAGAGCCCCAAAAAGAGAAAAAAAAAAGAACATCTAAAATAATAACAAAATAATAATAATTAAAATATACAAATAAAACAAATTAACAAAATAATAAACTAATAAGAGACTCTCCAAAAACATACGCACCCAACGACTCAAACCCGGAACCTTAAGACAAACTAACACTCCACTTAATCACCAAACCAGCAGGCCTATTCTTGTTACTAAAACGCACAACTAACCACATATGTGCAATCCTCCTTTCTGGCCCTACGCTCAAAATTCAAAACTTCCAGGGCTAAAATTCGGGCCGTTATAAATTATTTTGGGACACTATTAAATTCGACTGGAAATGTTAGGTGTTAAAAGTGAAAATTTTGAAAGTTTTTGTGTACAAGACTAAATTGAGAGAAATGCAAAAGTTTAGGAAAATTTTTTAAATATGTAAATTTAAGGGTATACGCATAGAAATAAGTTTTATGGTATTTTGAATTTAATTATTATATAGATCAAGAATTGAATCGTATGGAAATTAATCGGGGAAAAAAAGTTACGGATTAGTCCTTACGAGTTGAGCGAAAGCATAATCTAGGTAAGTTCATATGGTTTAAATTAGAATAATTTGTAATATTATATTGATTTTTGAGTTGTGGTATGTTAATAAATATATGGATATAATTGAATTGTTATAAATTGGTACAAAATGAGAAAAATGAATTGAATTGTAAAATATTATACGATTACCTATATTAAGCCCAGATGAACATAGGATAGGATACAATTGGCATGTCAATAGGTTATATTGCGTGCAGTACGAGATTGACTTATGATGAGATGATGATTATTGACTTGTTACTATCCATTGGATATACCGAAGCTCAACATTTGTTATGGACTATCGTGTTATATTTATAGTGATTCTGGTGTGTTACCGAGGCGGATGTAAAGCCCAAGTATGTTCCGAACTACGGCTAAGCATTTGGTGCCCAGGTGTGTTCTCGGTGAGTTTGGCTTGTTTGAGCGTTCTAGTGTATTTTGGATGGATAATCGTGTATCCATATCTGTTATACCATTCATCGGATCAATTTTGAATAGTTAAATGAACTAATGATGATAGGTAACTGATATTTGGTTCTGATTTCTTGTAAAAGACTTGTACATGTGTTTATGGTTTCCGATATTTTATTGTGACTTGGTAATAGTTGATACTGTATAAATGAGGTGATTAAATGACTTGTATTTATGAAACTTACCTGTTGAATGCCTGTGATTGATAGGGTAAAGGTTTGTTATTGATTTTGTTAATTATAAAACTGTGGTTATACAGTAAGTTATAGCGTTTCAACCTGTGAACTTATTAAGCTCGTAAAAGTTTACTTGTGTTGTTTTCCTGATTTCTTGTAGATCTTATTTTGTGGAATTGGACAATCGGATCAAGTGGGAGATCACACTATCTAGCTATCTTCAATAAACTTTGAAAATGTTTACTTTGGAATATGTGGCATGTAATAGGAGTATCTCGTAATTTGTATATAAGTGTTCATTAAGAGTGGCATATTTTGTACTTGTTTATAAGTTGATTATTTATGGCTAATAATATGGTTGATCATATCTTGATTTAGAGGTTTGAATGTGATATTAAAATTAATATGAGGTGGATTTAACTTGATGACGTAAAATGTAATAGGTTTGTTTTGTATTTATGTCGAATACATATTTCTATGTGTTCATATATGGTTGTTGTAAAGTTGTTTAAACTTGGGTTTAGATCACTTATGTATATGCCTTTTGTGTTGGAACAAAGTGTGCATATAACCTTAGTGTTTGGTTAGTTGATATAAATCATTTGAAATGTTTGAGTTGCAGTAGGATTGAATATGAATAAATAGAATAAAATGGTAAGTTGGTATGTGTTTTTATGTATGAACTTATAAGTTAGAACGTAACTTATTTGATATGATTTGTGGATAAGTTTTGTTAATTGAATTGTGGCGTCAATGAAGGCACATTGGTTAGGCACTTACGTTGGATGGTTTTGGCATGTTTCGGGCTTGTTTAAGTGTGTTTTGAATAGGTTTAATTGTTGATAAATGGGTTGTTTGATGTTCAAGTATACACGTTTTAGTAAGCCTGCATTTGAAGGAAAAATTAAGGGCACACGACCTGGGACACGGACTATCACACGGTCGTGTGCTGTACACGGTCTTTTTACACGGTAATGTGTTTCAAGTCAGTGTGTCACACGGCCTGCAACACGATTATGTGACCCAACATCAATTTGAACATGGTTTGACACACAGCCTGCGGCACAACCGTGTGACATTATTTCCAAAGTTACATGGTCTATCACATGGTTTATCACATGGTTGGCCACACGGCCATGTCCCTGTGCCACATAACCTGGGCTTTGTCACATAGCCTGAACAAAGGCCGTGTGATCCTTATTTTTAAAATTTTTGAATTTTTCTAAAACTTTTAGTTTTATTTCAAATTAGTCCTTGATTGTGCCTAAATTATTTTTAAGGCCCTATAAGCCTGATTTAAGGTCAATAATTGTATTTATGCTATGAATGACATTTTAATTTGATTACTTGTTATTTGATATTTGAATGGTTAAATGTTAGTAATTATTATATGTGTTGTAATACTCCGTAACCCTAATTCAGCGATGGAGACAGATTAGGTGTTACAGGTTCTATTAAAAAGAACAAAATAATTCATCTTCATCACATTCAGCAGTTGAACCATAATGAAACGCAAGTAATTTTAATCAATACAGTTGCACACTTTATTGATATCCATCTTCAAGGCCACCTCACTAACCTTACCCCTACCTTTATTTTTCATATGATGAATTAATTTGAAGGTTACCATCACATTGTTTGTAATCAACCAGAACAAATGCTGACTGCATAGGAGAAATAATTTTATGGATAATACCCTTAAGCTAATTTGTTAAACTTTGGCTGCCAATTTATACACAACATTACATAACGCGATAGGTCGTAAGTCTCTCATAGAGGGAGGTTTATCTTTTTTCGGAATCAAGTCGTTAACAGAAACCAAAAACTTGACTGTCTTGAGCCATTGGAAACATTGAGAAACCACATTGGAGCCAATAAGAGACCAACACTTTTGAGAAAATGTTTGATTCATACCATCTGACTCAAACACCTTATCCGACTGCATCTAAGGGTGACAGTTCGATCGAATTGAATGCAAAAATTTTGAGTTAATCGAGTTGACGAATCCTATTTTATCATCCTAACTTAATTTGAAATTTTATCGAATCAAGTCGAGCGAGATGGAATTCAAACCGAATCGAATATATTTGTTCAAGTTAAATTTTTTAAAAAATGATTTTAATTCCTTTTAACCACTGTCACCCACCATAATCAAATTTGTCCACCGTAATCAAATTTGTTATTAACTTTCATCCCCTCATAATTTATTTATTAATATTTTATATACGGATTAGTTTCTTTGCTTACTCAATTGCTTCAATTATCTTCCTATTCTTGTCACTATGTATTTTGAAATTAAAAAATATATTAAATATAAAAAATATGATTTTTTTAATAAAATTTATTTTAAAGATAAAATGTGAAATTGATACCAACATAAAATTTTAATACAAATATTTTATGGCATCATCAATAATTCAATCTTAACATAAATTTATAAAGATTCAATACGATTAAACAATTCATCAATATAAATAGTACAAAATGTGAAATTTAATTTAATAATATAAATTGTATATATAAATAATATTATATTTTGATTCTTGTCACTATGTATTTTAAAATTAAAAAAATATATTAAATGTAAAAAATGTGATTTTTTTATAAAATTTATTTTAAAGATAAAATGTGAAATTGATACTAATATAAAATTTTAACACGAATATTTTATAGCATCATCAATAATTCAATTTTAACATAAATTTATAAAGATTTAATATAATTAAATAATTAAATAATATAAATAGTACAAAATATTAAGTTTAATTTAATAATATAAATAGTAGATATAAATTAAATTATTACTATTTAGGTTTAAAGATTTTTTTGGATGATTTTAATTTTTTATTTGAGGGTAAAAGGCGAAATGTAAAAGTTTAGGGAGAAAATAAAAAGTTTTAGAGGTTTTAGGAGTAAATTTTCATTTTGAATTTTAAGATTTATCCTTTACTTATTTAAAAAATACACTATCTAATTAAAAATTTAAAAATATATTTTTTATATATCCTATATGATGAACATATATTAATTATTTTTAAACTACACTATCAGTTTACATTTAACCTAATAATATCATCTATTAATTTTAATATTTTTAATTATGAAAATTATTTATCATATATTCATAAAATTTATAAAAAAATAAAAAATAAAAAAATTATTTTAATTAACTAATTTAATTTAATTTTTAATTATGTTAAAAAACCTTATTTTTTAATTAATTAATATTTTTTTACCCCATTCTCACAATGAAATATATACGCGTGAGAAAAATATGTAAAAAGAAAGTTAAACTATTATATTTTATTCTCTAATACAAATTACACTTTACACATTTAAGGGAAGAAATAATATTTGGTATATTATAATGAAATTTTTAGATTTGACAAAGTTAAGGGGTTGACAGTATTCTAAACATATGGTAAACTATTAAAAAAAAAAGAAACATATGACAATTTTTTAAGAGATAATGACATAGTTTCCTCCTATATTTTAGTAAAATGTTCAATGTGATACCAAAAGTTTTTAAATATCCAATGTGTCCCTGTATTTTGTTTTCGTCTTTCCAAAAATTATTCTTTTAATATTTAATATTTAATTTATAGTTTTTTATTTTTAAAATTTAAATTTAATATTTTTATTTTAATTGTCACATGACATTTTTTCATTAGTTAAAACATGCCATATGATGCTTTTTCATTGGCCAAAGTTGCCTAACGGATTTTTTAATGGTAGTTACAAAATGGACTAAAAGTAGAGAAAATTGATACTTTAGGTACCTTGGGACAAAAGATGTTTAAGTACCAAAGTGCGAAAATGGGTATACTTGAGGGATCAAATTGTGAATTAAGCATAAAATATTTAAGGTTTAACTCACAAATCGATACCTAAACTATAACTTTTTCCCATCTTCGTACCTAAACTTTTTTTTGATTTTTTTTCTTCTAAGTTGATACTTTTGTTAGTCAAACTTTAAGTCTATTTAAAAAAAAATTGCTTAACCCACAAATTGATATCTAAATTATATATATATTTTTTTCAAATTAGTACCTCTATTAGTTTAATCGTTACCTAAACAATCAAGTTTATTAAAAAAAAAAAACAATTAAAAATTGTCATGAGACAAGAAAAAACATTATTTTCTCTTACATGGATATATTATTTTTTAATTATTTAAAACCGAATCGATGATTAAACCAATTAAGTTACCAATTTTTTATTTAATCAATTCTTCCAATTTAATCAGATAAAATATTAAAAATTCATAAAAGTAAAAAATATTTAAAAATAAAGAAAATTAGTTGAAATGCTATCTTTAAACTATTTCCCTAATTAACCGATTAAATCTGATTATGATGAAATAACTTTTTCCATCTTTTCATAGTGGAGCAAACAGACAATGAACTTCGAAAAAACAACCATCGCATAGAGTCCAGAATGTTATAGTGGAGATAAAAGAAAAACCAATATTGTGAGAGAAAATATGGCCCAGGTCACTGGAAAAGTGTGTGTGACAGGAGCCGGCGGCTACCTTGGCTCTTGGGTTGTCAAGCATCTTCTCTCCAACAACTACACAGTCCACGGCACCGTTAGACAACCTGGTTCTTGTTACACTACTAACTCATCATCTACTTCTCTTCTTGGGACTGCCCACACCTTTTTAATTTCATTGCTTTCGCAGGGGATGCCAAATATGCCCATTTGAATCAACTTGAGAGAGCATCCCACAACCTCCAACTCTTCAAGGCTGATGTTCTGGATTACGATTCTCTTTGTTCCGCCATTACAGGCTGCACCGGTGTCTTCCATGTTGCCTCTCCCGTTCCCTCCACCATCGTTCCTAATCCCCAGGCATGACATGGCCCTACCCTCCATTTCTTCATTAACTTGGTCAAAGGGCCCCGACTTATTTCCAGCACTAGAGCTGTCCCTTTTTCCCTTTTTTTTTGGGGGGGGGTGAGGGGGATGATCTTTTCCTATTAGTTTTGGGTGTTACCAGATCTAGCCTAGCCTAGCCTTTGTCGATCACCTTAAAGCAGAGCACCTACCATGGCAAAGCCCCCTTAGGGGTTAGGTTAGTTAATCCATCTGGCCCTGGACCTAAGAGGAAAATAAGTCAGCTAGATGGAATACGCTTATTGCCCTTATAGTATAGTATACACACTTGGAAAGGAACTATTCCTACTTCCACTTCAACACAGAATATAAGGGACCTAAACCGGACTCTGTCCTTCGCTAGCTATAGTTTTCATTTCCTCCTCAAGCCTCATCCGTCACCCCGTAATCTGATATACATGTGTGTGTGTGTGTGTGTGTGTGTGTGTGTGTGTGTAGTATGTTTGCATGTATGTATGTACTTACTTCTTTTCTTTTCAGGAGGAAGTGATTGAACCGGCTGTAAAGGGCACACTTAATGTGCTTAAAGCATGTGTTGAATCCAATGTTAAACGAGTTGTTGTTGTGTCTTCTGTGGCTGCTGTTTCCTTGAATCCTAGGTGGCCGGTGGGTCAGATCAAGAATGAGGCTTGCTGGTCTGACAAGGAATACTGCGCAGCAACAAAGGTATATGACTCACTACAAAAATTCTAAATTTCCTAATATCCTTTTTCATTGTTAATAAGCAAATTGCTTTGTTTAATTGTTTGTGCCAGAATTGGTATTGCCTTTCAAAGACAGAAGCAGAGAGTGAGGCTTTTGAGTTTGCAAAAAAGTCTGGGCTTGATGTTGTTACTGTTTGTCCTACCGTCATATTGGGGCCACTTCTGCAGTCCACCATCAATGCTAGTAGCAAGGTTCTCATTAATCTTTTAAAAGGTGGTCTCAACTCCTACTTATGCTTCTGTACTAGTACTCCAACCTGACAGCTAGTTGCTTGGCTTTGTGCAACGGGTTTGCATGAGCTCAATGTCAATGATACTTCTTATGGTTTTAGATTCAAGCAATTTGTAACCTCAAAACTGAAATTACTTGATATTCTAGATTGGTACTCTGCTACTTCTTTAGGCATAGATTCATTAAGTCCTTGTGGCCTTGCAATTTATAAGATAGTGTCTTGGAGCTTAATTTACTTGGCTTATCAGATTTTAATCTTAAACTTGTGGTAATAGATGGGAGTCCATTGTTGCTGGAGCCAGGTCTTTATTCTACTTTTCTTGTCTTCCAACCATGGTCTTTCAGTAGAAGTTATGAGGAAAATATGGTTTAAAGTGAAAGACATGATAGCTTTACTGTGGCATTCTTTTGTATTATGAATCTTTTTGGTTTACACCATTGCAATGCGTTGATGTGCAGAGGGATACGACTCTCTGGAAAACAAAATTCGAAAGATAGTTGATGTGCGCGATGTAGCTCAGGCACTGCTTCTGGTGTATGAGAAGCCAGCGGCTGAAGGAAGGTACATATGCACGGCTCACACGATCAAGGCACGCGATCTTGTTGATAAGTTGAGAAGTATGTTTCCTCAATACAATTATCCTAAAAGGTACATCTCTTGCTGCAGCAGAATATGTAGCATCTTCTAGTCTAACCCTTTAGGAATTTGTATGTTACTTCATCATTATTATTATACACGGCTTAGGATTTTTCATGTATGATTTTCTTCTTTGTGATCCTCAATCACTTGTGCAATGGCAGCTTTACAGAGGTAGGGGAGGAAGATATGGTTAGTTCAGAGAAATTACAAAGGCTTGGGTGGAGTTATCGGCCATTGGAAGGAACTCTTGTGGATTCCATTGAGAGCTATAAGAAGGCTGGAATCTTGGATTAATATATAAAACAGCCTTTTGTTTGTGATTTGAATTTGTGTTCACTATGTGCTCTATTTTCCTCCTGGTCGCATGAGATTGCCCACTTGTTGTGTTCAACATTTTCAAAATAATAATGTCATACAACTTGCATTTCTTTCATGCTAAGGATTGTGACTATCTAAATAAACAGAGAGATGTTTACATGTTTATGGATAGAACTATTTTTATTTTTGAAAGGTTGAAGAAAACCGTAGAAGTTGGGTTGGATAATGTTTTGTGAATGAACAAAAACCATAAAACCTTCACATTCTATCAACTGTGGTTTAGACCAGTGTGCAGCTTTTGGTTTGATAACGTATTCTTGGAATTGAATTGGTGTTTTGCTTACTGAAATGAGGAAAATATTGAACATTTCTTAGTTGCCAGGGATATTGATACTAACTTATCAAATTTACATGACTGATCATGTAAATTGTCTATACTTATCGTTTGATATGCAAATAACCAATATATTACGTTGCAAGGACTAAGGATCTGCTCATAGTCAAAGACAAAATTATTTTCTTTTCATATAATATTTTTGGTGAGTATTGAAATTTATCTCTTTATTTTATTTTGATTAATATTTGTCTTTATACTTCAAGCATATGATTAAATTTGCCACACAATTATTATGTGATTGAATTTTACTATTAATTTTAATTTTTAGTAATTTTTTCCCAATTAATATTAAGTGTAATGAAGAGTCTAATTTAACGTATGAAACTACGACAGATCACATGCTTAGTTGCCAAGACAAAGTAGGCTCTGACTTAGTTGCCAAGACAAAGTAGGCTCTGACGTTTGGACTAACTAAGTTATCAATGATAGGAAAATAAGATGAGTATCAACACTTTACCTTTTGGTTGCTAAATGTTTTGTGAAATTGCCATGCTAACTGTTATTCGTAATAGTAGATGATTGTTAAATGGCTATTTGGCGTAATGCATTTCATAAAGATGTTTCGTGTAGGATGCATGATTTGGAAGGGAAATTACCAATGGGTTAGATGATGTTAAGGAATAAGAAAAAGGGTTGATTCTATTAGATACCATCATACGGTGTTGATGAATGCACTCGTAATAAGCGAAGCTTTAGGCCTTGCAGAGAGGACACTACGATGTTCGAACATTAAGGTTAGGACGAAGAATGGAGGCAAGAGCGAGATGCAATGGGAAAAGTAAATGAAAAGATCATGGCTAGACCATGAGTCAAATCAGAGGCTATACGCCTAAAATGAGTAAGACCATAGCTAAAAGACACTATGACATCATGTGAAAGCACACCAGAATACCTAAATAGGACTAAGACCATGGCTGAAAGACACAATGGCATCCTTTGATAGTCCGTCGGGACACTAAACAAGGGGCAGACCATCAAGACACTAAACATAAAATAGTCCGTTGAGGCACTAAACACAGGGTAGTAGCTCGCCAGGGTTTAAAGATATAGGGATTGTAATTGGAAAGTCTGCGGCTCATGAAGAATGTCAAGGATAAAAGTGGAGTTCGCGGGGTGACTAGAATGATAATTCATAAGAAGAAATGAGTTGGTGTGACTAAGAAATATAGACCACTAGAGTAATGAGTGACGCCAAGGTTGCATCTCAACCTAAATATATTGAAAAGAAATTAGGCTCCTACAACAATACTAGTCCGCCAAAGAAGTTGCAAGATCCACGCTATTTAAACAGGCACGGACTAGCCCGCATTAGGGCACAATCATATAAAGTAAGTTGACAAAAGTTAGCCGAAGGGTTTAATGGACTGATCAGAGTCTTCATGGGAGGAAAAACATATCCAAGGTTGAATGGGCAGTAAGGTCCGTTAGTAGCCAAGCATCGCCGTTAGAAATAATGAATGTGATTTTCAGGGAGATTAATCCTATGTTAGATGTCACACACTTTTTCTAAAATTTTACATGTGGATCTTACTAAGTTCCTTTGAACTTATAAGATTTCTACTTGAATGCAAGCTAGTTGAAGATTCAGTAAATAAAAGGGACCAAGCTAGACTCTGCTAGGAGCTAGGCGAAACTCTACAGCAGTACCTGTGTATAGAAGGGCACTTGTAGAGGCTTCGCCTCAAGGTTCAAGTCGTTAAGTATTATCGAGTCTCTGTTAAAAAAAAATTGTAACCAATTGTAGGAATCAAATATTTAAAGTTTTATTTCTAGCTTAAAACAAGTTGTAATATTCAGTTAGATTTTTCGAACTCACATTGTCTAAGTATGTAATTAAACCTGAAACAGAAAGTTGTGTTTAGTCATTCTAATTAGTGTAGCACTTGATACCTGGACCTGGCGATCGGGTCAGATAGAGAGTGCTACATTGGTACCGTTAAAAAGAATAAAATAATTCATCATCTTCATACACTCGCCTTATCTAGGTGCATTTTGAAAATAGATCATTCAAATTTAACTGGACTAAAAGGTGCCATTAAGAACTCATTATCACCCTCAACGAGACAAGCCGTTGGCTCAGAGAACACATCAAGGGACAGGCTCGATGAGGCTGAAAAAAGACTATGAAAGTAGTCCGAAACAATAGCACACATACTCGTGTCATCGGTACACTAAAAACCATTATCAAATATGTAAAAATAAAGTTAAGCTATTATATTTTATTATCTAATATAATTTTGATATTACATATTTGAAAAGGAATAGTATTTGGTAAACTGTCAATGAGTTTTTAGACTCTACAAAGTTAAGGAGTTGACAAGTGTCAAAGAGTATAGTAAAATATTTTTAAAAAAAATACACATAATAACTTTTTAAGGGATAATGACATATTTACCTCCTATACTCTAGCAAAATGTTCAATGTGTACCTAAAGTTTCTAAATATCAAATTTGTTTTCGTCTTCCAAAAAGGCATTTCTTAATATTTTAAAATTTAATATTATAGTTTTCTATTTTTTAAATTTAAATTTAATATTTTAATTTTAATTTCTACAAGATTTTTTCATTGGTCTAAACATGCCACGTAGAGCTTTTCTATTGGCCAAAGTTGCTTAACAGATCTTTTTAATGGACATTACAAAATGGACCAAAAATAATGGAAATTGATACTTTAGGTACTAAATTGGGACTAAAAAAAGTTTTAGTACCAAAGTGAGAAAATGGGTATACTTGATGGGTCAATTCATGAATTAAGCGTAAAATATTTAAGTCTTAACTTATAAATCGGTACCTAAACTATAGCCTTTTCCTATCTTGGTATCTAAATTTCTCTTGGTCACAGGTAGTATCTAAATTATTTTTTTCTTAAGTTAATACCTCTGTTAGTCAAACTGTTAAGTTTATTTAAAGAAATGCTTAACCCACAAATTGGTACCTAAGCTATGTTTTCTTTTCCCATTTTGGTACCTAAACAAAGTGGTACCTAACTATATTTTTTTTCTTAAGTTGGTACTTCTGTTAGCTTAATCGTTAGCTAAATAGTTAAGTTTATTTTAAAAAAGATAAACAATTAAAATTTGTCATGTGGCAAAAAAAAAGGACTTTATTTTCTCTTACATAGATATATATTTTTTACTTTTTATTTTTTAAAACCGGATCAATGGTTGAACTGGTCAGGCCACTAGTTTTTGATTTGATTAATTCGTTTGGTTCGGTTAGATAAAATATTAAAAGTTCATAAAAATAAAAAATTTAAAGATAGAGAAAATCAGTTCAACCAGCTTGTATTGATTCAACCCCAATCTCCAAACTAGTACCCCAATTGCGAGATTAGATATGGTTCTGAAAACACTAATTTTGATTGATGAAATAAGTTTTTCGATCTTGTCAAATCGAGCAAGCAGAAAATGAAGTTCAAAAAATAGAATCAATCACTAGCATCTCGACTTTGGAGGGGAATTTTGAGCATTGTTAATATCGCGGGACATTATTAAAGAAGAAAAAAAAGGGAAAATTAGGGAAAAAATTAAAGAGAGAAATAATGTACAAGAAAAGAAAAAGAATTAAAAGAATTAAAAATATTTTTTGAGTTTATATGACGTGATAGATTATTATTAACTAGATTTTTTTAATAAATATAATATTTTGGTTTTGAATGGATAATTAAAAAAAATTAGGTATCAATTATGATAAAAAAATTTAGGTATAATAATAATAATAATAATAATAATAATAATAATAATAATAAAACCAACAGCAACATTGCCAAAAGCAAAATTTTTGAATTTTTCAATTCGGGAGCAAATGAACCCAGCCGGGTCTAAGTTTTGATTTAATACCATAGTGATTTTTTTTTTATTTGTAACTAAGTAATAATTTAAAGAAAGGAAAAGGAAATAATAAAGTACGTGAACTAAAGGGGCCGGCCAACTAATTGGTTATGGGATAGTTTAACTAGTCCTTGAGTGCTAACTAGATTAGTTGAACATTAATGGTTAGTGGAAGGGTAATGATGGATTTGGTGGGATTTGTGGCATGCAAGATTGTTGATTGGGCCGGCCGAAGTGAAGGGGAAATGTGAGAGGAAGAGGGACGGTGAGTGAAAAAGAAAGAAGGAAATTCAGCTCATTTCCTTCTTCATTTCTTTGGTTATTATGATGGTGACGGGAGAGGAAATCAAAATTTTCATGTTTAGAAGATAACTTCTCAAGCTTTGCTAACAAAGAGGGAGACGGTCAAAGGAATAAAGGGAAGGGCAAGTTAGCGTAGGAAGAATCGGCTTTGGAGAAAAAATTGCGGGTAAGGTCTTGAACCTCTAAATTTTCGGTTTTGGTACCTACACTAGTGATAAACATGATAAATTTGCATAAAGATGGTAAGCTGAGCTTTAATTTCCTTGATTAATTATGTTATTAAAAAGTTGTTGCTGTCCAAATTGGCATAGATTAAATGAAGTCGTACCCTAACTTACGGGGTTTCGACTTTCTCATTAAATCTAAATGACTGAATATCCTTTTAAAACTAAATACATGAGATTTAAACAAAAATTATATGATGAGCGATTTTATTTCCGAGAATATAGGATTTCATGTCCTAACTTACAGGACATGACATTTTCATTAACTCGAAATTAGAAAGCTTCTTATATACGTTTGGATTTAACTAAATTATTTCGAATAAAAATATCATCATGCAAAAAAAAGGATCGTACTTTAAATTTCTTTCAAATTTTTAAATTTCGACACTAAAGACTTCAAACGATCAATTAGGTATCAATTTTGGGCGCAACAAGGGTGTTAATCCTTCCTCGTGTGTAACTGACTCTCGAACTCATTTTTTGGATTTTTGTAGACCGAAAAACATCGTTTTGATAAATCAAACTGTTTATTGAAAATAATTATTTTACGAGGTGACCCGATCACAACTCATATAAAAAAAGGATAGGCGGTGACTCTTATTTTCATTTTTAAAATATAAAGTCGATTTCAAAAAAATAATTTCGACAAAGCCAATATTTAAAAAAATATATATATAAACTGAAAAACAATTTTTTAACTTTGTTTGTAGAGTTAAAAAATACCCTGTTAATGAATCAAATATTAAACTTAAAAGAAAATGGTTGAAAGGGAAAAATATTAAAATATTGTTTAAATGATAGAAAATTTTTATCAAACTGTTACCCGTTGGTATTAGATAAAATGAAATGAGACACAGAAAGAATCACTAACATATTAGAATATTGATGGAAGCAGAGGGGAATATAGGGCCTGCTATATTAAAATATTGATGGAAGCTGGGGCAAAATTAAATTTTTAAAATTTTAAACTTTTAAAATTTATATTTTTACCGTCATAAAAATTATAATTTAATTTCAACTCTACTAAAAAAATTTCTAACATATGGAAGGAAACTTAAATTGGATCTATGGACCAACAACCATTCTTGTGATTGTAGATTGTTTCTGTTTTCCACATCCTCATTAATACGCGACTCGTCTTCCTTGGAGAGGCCTGCCCCTTGCGTTCATGCTCTCATCACAGATATGTGTCTATTCAGTTCAACCAATCCACCCTTATTTTTCATTTTCGCCTTAGTCCTAAGATACTTTTTTTCAGTTTTGGCCCTTATTACTGTGCCAATTGGTTTGCCAGCTTTATTCATCTTGTTTTTGTTGAGGAAGTTTTTATTTTAAAATTTTTGAATCATGCAATGTATTAAACTTTATAGAATTAACAACAATTTGATGCTTTTTAAGTGCTGGTGACAGAAAAAAAAAAAAAAAAAAAAAAAAACACTCTATTTTGTTACAAAAGAGTCACCGGCCATGGTTGTGATGAGTCTAAGACAACTGACTCAGCAACAAAATTCGAAGTAAATAAATAGGCGTTGAGTCCAGAATGTTAAAGTAGAGATAAACCAATATTGTGAGAGAAAATATGGCTCAGGCCACTGGAAAAGTGTGTGTGACAGGAGCCGGCGGCTACCTTGGCTCTTGGGTTGTCAAGCATCTTCTCTCCAACAACTACACAGTCCACGGCACCGTTAGACAGCCTGGTTCTTGTTACACTGCTAACTCATCATCTACTTCTCTTCTTGGGACTTCCCACACCTTTTTAATTTCATTGCTTTCGCAGGGGATGCCAAATATGCCCATTTGAATCAACTTGAGGGAGCATCCCACAACCTCCAACTCTTCAAGGCTGATCTTCTCGATTACGATTCTCTTTGTTCCGCCATTGCAGGATGCACCGGTGTCTTCCATGTTGCCTCCCCCGTTCCCACCACCACCACCGTTTCCAATCCTCAGGCATGACTAGGCTACCTTCAATCTCTTCATTCATTAACTACTTTCCTTTTATATTTTTAAATTATTTGATACATTATTTTTAAAATCCGACCCATGCTCATTTATTAGTGTGATCAGTTTAATTAAAAATTATTAAAATTTAAAAAAATAATAAAATAATAATATTCAAAAATTTAGTTTAATTGTTCCGTTAAACTATTTTTCTTCAATTCGTACCGATTCTCAGATCAATCAATTCAAAACCTCTTTTCAAATTAATACATTAATTAATTTTCGATTCAATTAATCCGATCACCCGATCTAATTCAAGCACCATTACTTTTGCAAGAGCTCACTTATAAAACTAATTTCTTTTTTAAATTCTTTTATTAAAATTGGGTTATTTTTAGTATATATCAAAATTTTTAAAGAAATATCAAAAATTTTAAGGGTATTTGTTAGATACTAAATTTTATTATACGAGTCAATAACAAAATTTCAAATCAAATGTCAAAACTTTAAAAGAAAAATCATAAAAAATTTTGGTATAGGTGAAAGTAAAACTATGCCAAATTTTCTAACGAAAACTCAAATTCTGATTCCTTTAGACAAATTTTCTTATAAATACAATTGAACTAATAATAAATTGAAAAAGATTATATTGTTTTGGTTAATAAATGTTATCAAGATAACTAGTAATTTAATTTACTATATAAAAAATAATATGAAAAAATTCGTTATGATCCAATTACAAAATATAAAAAATTTTAAGAGTATATTCTTAGAAATTGTGGTATACATCAAAATATTTAAAAATATGAATTTATAAATTTTTGGTATACCACTATTTCTAACGTTTTAGAAATTTTGGTATATATGAAAATAACTAAAGATATGCACTTTTAACAATTATTTTTAAAATTTTTTATATCTACCAAAATATCTAATTATATAATCTTAGGGATTTTAGTATTTCGTATTTGGTTCATATAAAAAAATTCATATATAATTTTAGTTTTAATTAAATTATCAGTTTTCTTGATAACACTTATTAATCAAAATAATATAATTTTTTTCGTGGAAGTGTATATGCAAAAATTTCGATATTTCCAAATATTTAAAGAAATTATCTAATTAATGAAAAATGTTATAAAAGATTTGAATATTATTGTTTTCGTTAAAAAAAACAGTATCACTTTAGTTAGAGGTGTTCATGGGTCGGGCCGGGCTCAACTAAAATTTTTGGCCCATTCATTAGGCCCGAGTCGGGCCAAACCCAAAAAATGGGTTAAAAATTTTTCCCAAGCCTGACCCATATAAAAATGTTAAAACTCAGGCACGGCCAAGCCCGCCCGTATTAATTTTTTATATTATTTTATATAATTTTTAAATATATATAATACATCAAAAATGCTAAGAAAATCAAAATAAATATTTCCCAACAAATTGAAAATAAATTTTAAAAAATATGTAGACTTAAATAACACTAAGATAGTGTAACACCCCAGACCCGGCCCAGACGTTATGGCCTAATCCAGCGATGTCACATTGAAGTGTTTTATCGAAAACCACGTTTTCATTGAAAAACCCTTCTAAAGAAATTTCAAGTAAAAACTCAGGCAGTACTTGCTTTTAGAACGAGGTGTATTAAAAATTCTTTTTTTATAATTATTACATGTTTAAAGTCGCTTTGGAAAATTTTTCTTTAACTGCGAAAGCTTAATTTTAAAAGCAATAAGTGGTTTTAAAATAACTTGAAAAGTATTTAAAAAGAATAAATCCATGTTCCATCCCTAAGCATAATAATAACAACAGAAAATGGCCTAATTACAATCCGAACTGAAATAAAGTAAAATAATAAAATAAAATAAAAATTAGAAATTCATGAGAAAAACAAGTCCAAATCGTCTTTGCTAGTTGGCCACCTCTGAGTCCCTCCATTCATCGAACTGCCCACTGAGGGTTACCTGAGAAAAACAAAGGAGGGGGTGAGTTTTCGAAAACTCAGTGTGTACAACCCTCAACAATTATATACATATCATGCAACACAAGTCATCTTGGGCCTAAGCCCAATCCAATAGCAGAACAGTATTAAAGCAATCAAGTGTAAAAATCCTACCCATCCAGCCTCTACACACCATCTCCGTCCAACCCTACACGCCATGTGGGGATATAAATATCGACCCACCCATCCCATACACACCAATGGTAGCGCCGGTTGCGGTACTACCTATCGTTGCAGCAAAGCTGCTAATCATACATTGGGCTTAAAAAGCCATCGATGGATCCATGGTCGTCAAGCGACCATGCGATCCTCAAATTCTTCCTCCGTTTCATCAATCCCACCCATAAGCAACATACATCTCATGAATGCAACATACACATTTCCACACATTAAGCACTTAAAGGTATTTTAGTCATTTTACTACCTAGGGGTATTTTGGTAATTCTACCTTACAAGGGCATTTCAATAATTCTACCCTACAAGGGTGTTTTAGTAGTTCTACCCTACAGGGATATTTTTATAATTCTACCCTATAGGAGTATTTTCGTGATTTCTACCCTATAGGGGTATTTTCGTAATTTCTTAATAATACGGGTTTTAATTACGAACTTTGGCCTATCAACAAGTCCTCGCGGCTAAAGTGAACAGACACTATGCACCAGGTAGGATTCAAGAGAAGAGGAGGTGGGTCACTAGGACCGCTTAAGTACCAAGCTCTTCCTAGATCCAATCCTAGACATGCATACATCCATTGCCACACTCCAACCTTGCGACTTGTCCACAGACATGTTTGATTAATTAATTAAGTTTTATGTTGCTTGAGAGTACATTAAATCTAGGCCTAGAGTCCACCATAAAACCCTAGCAATCTACATGCTTCTCTAAAACCACATATGGCCGATCAAACTCAATCATGTCCATATGGCCCATTAGGCCCATTCACAAATATATGGCCCACCAGGCCCGATCTTGTTCAAACCATTCAACCATCAATACCAACTCATCATTTAATATCACTTATCAACTTTTACCGATTTGGGCCCCCGAGCCCGTCGGGCCTATTTAGCCCCCTTCTGGCCCGGTTGGCCAACAGTGGCCCGAGACCATGAGATCGCTCTCTTGGCCTTAGTAGTCGTATCAGTGTTTCCACACGAATGTTCGCACGCTCGTGTGGTTGTCGACGCCAACCTTTTGGCTTTTCGGGATTTTAGCTTTTGCCGATTTGTCTTGTGTGAAGTGTATGTACACACCTGGTTAATGAGACGTGTTACACTATCCTCAGCCTTGAACCTAAAACCAATACCAATCCTTAAATCAATCCCACACTTAACCACAACATTTACCAAAAACCGAAGCCTTACCATAACTTTACCGTGTGCCACCAGTTCTTATAGCCCCTCCTTAGCTACTATTCACGAATATCCTTAGATCTGCATTAATCTTAATAGTTAAAGATGAAATCATAGGTGACTTGTTTCCACTTAAGTCACCCTTTCTCTTACTATAGACTATTCGGCCAACATATCCCAAAATCAAGAACACTTACTCAAAATCTGAAACGAATGAATAGTTTTTCGGCAGAGACTTGTAGATCCCCACGTTTGCAATGTTTAAACCCTACCTTTGTTAATATAGGGTTAACGAAAAGAGAGAGTTAGATAGCCCACCGGCTTTTAACAAAATGCACTAAGGATATTTGACTACGTACTTACCGAATCTAACATTTAATCTTCCGGCCTAGCTAGCTACTGAGCGAGATCCGACTTTTAAAACTTGATTAAGAGTAGATAACAACAACCGATTTGTGATGGAGGAAAAACAACAAGGAATTGGCAAAAAGATAGGGCTATTCGATTATAAGGGAGTATTCGGCTTTTAGAGAAAAAAGAACACAACACTGTAGAAGGCCCAAAATGCTCGGGCCCATTTTACAAATTCCAAACCCGGTCAACCCAAAGTCCATACCATTACAAACCCAATACCGGTAGCCCAAACTACCCAAATGACCCATTTTCAATACCCAAAATCCCTAACCTGGATCACCCATCAGACCCAATTACTAGCCCAATATGACCCTAACCAGCAACCCTAACTCTCCTCTAAGCGCCGCACCTTACCACCGACTCTCTGCCACCACCTGCTCCCATCGGTCACCTCCTCCACCTGCTCCAGCACCATCAACGGGCCTGCAAAATGAAACAAACACGCAAGCAATAGGATGAGGGCATTATAGAACGGGTATAAAACCCGAGAGTCAAACATTGTAAAGGGGAGGATTTTTATTTTTTTTATTTTCGAATACAAAAAAAAAAGAACAAAGAATCAAATTCAGAAAAATCCAAAAATCAAAGGTTGCACTTCTTTCGTCTTTCGAATCTTTATTCATTTTAGCATCTATTTTGTATTTAAGTTTCGTAGAGTAAGAAAAGAAAAGACAGAGTTTACCTTTGTAAAACCAAACCATCGAGGCCATATTTACTTCGACGAAATCGAAGTATAGTGGGCTTCGGGGTTAAGAACGCTGGGGGGACGCGAACCCGTGGCTGTTTGCCGAATTCCATGGCAACACAGACGACGGATGGAGGCCTCATCAATTCGGCAGAATGGGGGCTAGGGTTCTTTAGAAAAATGGGAGAATGGCTGAATGAGTTTTGGTCTCTGAAATTAGGGGTTTTATGGATGACAAAACGACACAGTTTTAGGCTGAACTAAATGGCCTTGCAACGGTGCCGTTTAAACCATGCCCGCGATTCGACCCGACCCGTTTAACCAAGATCCGCGTGTTTTAGACCATATGGTCTATTTGCACGATAACTCCTTTTGCGTTTTCATTTGTTCTGATATGATTTTTCACAAATTTTAATTTTACCCTTTTATTTCATCGATGTTTCAATTTTGTCCTCTATGTTAATGCCCGTTTTGGGAGGGAGGGATTATTTCCCTTTTAGTCCCCCATGTTATTCGCGCATATCAGATGAGTCCCCCTTTTTTACTCTTATCCCTGATTTGGCCCAGGTTTTCTGTTTCCTGTTTAAATTGGTCCCTTTCTATTATTTTGAGTTTATTATTATTATTATTATTATTATTATTATTGTTATTATTATTATTACATTTACTATTATTAATATCATTATTTATGCATATTATTACTATCATTTTTACTATATTACTAATATTACATTTATTTTACTTGTTATTCCCATTATTATTTTCATATTATTAACACATATAAATACTTTCATGTACTTATCATGTATATTATTTGTGCATAAAAAAAATTTTTAGTGTGTTGCATATATCATTCTTTCATATTATTTTATATTGTCAACACTATTATATTTTATATAATACATCTATTTTAAAGTTGTATTTTGTATATGTATGCTATATTCCATTACATATTCTATATGCATTTTTCATTCTAATAGTACATGTATTTTATACTATTTCATGTATATACTTCTAATATTTTACTTAATGTATTTCTAATTATTTTAATACCATCATTACCTCTATATGCACATATTTATATAATGTATTAATAATTATTTTTGTATGGCATTTTATTTCTTAATATATATATATATTATGTATACATTTTTGTATCATACTATTTATTTTAGTATTATTTCATGTATATTCCCTAATTTCATTATGTATACATATATTCAAACATTATTTTATTTATATATATATATTGCGTATATTATTTTATACTTGTCATTCTTTACATGCTTTTTGTATTATACTACATAAATCTTTTAAATATTTTATTATGTATGTTTATACATGTTTTTTAGGTATATAATTTCTTTACTTTAAAGACCTTATCTTTTTATATAATATATCACATGTTTACAATTTTTATTTGAACTTTTGTAGTTCTAAACCTTTTCTATAATTACTCATTTTCATTTATTAAAAGCTTGCCAAATTTCACTTATTGTAGTTTGTTTTGAACCTTTTTTTAGATTTGTTTTAGTTTTGAATGTTAATATTGTTATTTGCATAAGATGCCATGCTATAATTGTTGTTATTGTGCATTATTTGGCCTTTGTTGGTTATAATGACTTGTTGATGAAATGTATCAATGATGAATTATTTCTTCGCTTTGTATGATGTTGCTTCATGTTTGTATTTTATGAAAGTCGAATTCAATATTATTTTAGCAAAAATCCCATCCTAAGGTTTTCAAGAATACCACTCGTGTTTGGGTATTTCGAGGGAATCGAGCCTTAACTTACTAGGTTCCGATCCTTTCTCGGTAAATCCGAACTATCAAATATCACTTTCCAAAACCAAAACGCATGAGTTTTCAAATAAAATTTTATTTTCGGAACTTTGAAGTGTCACGTCCTAACTCACTGAATGTGGCGCTTTTCGTTTCAAAATAAGAATTTTAAAACCGAGGCAATATTTTATGTTTTGAGACTTTGAAAGATCGAGCCCTAACTTACTGGGTTCTGGTTTCTCATTCGACTCAAAACGATCAAATACCCTCTTGGATTTGAATACATAAACCTTTTAAGCAAAAAGGGCGAGCTTAATTTCAAGAAATTGATGTGTTGCATCCTAACTTACTGGGTTCGGCATTCTTATTTCTCTGAAATAAGCGAGCCTCGATTTTTACTTCGACATATTCAAATGTTTTTAGTAAAAGGGATCGTATTTTAAATTCTTCCAAATTTTCAAACATTCGACACTAAGACGCTAATTAATCAACCAGGTACCAATTTTGGGCGTATCGAGGGTGCTAATCCTTCCTTGTGCGTAACCGACTCCCGAGCCCGTTCTTTGATTTTCGTAGACTAAAATTAATTGTTTTAATAACTCAAAAATATTTTTATTAAAATAATTTAAGGTGATCCGATCACACCTCAGTAAAAAGGGATCGGTGGCGACTCCGTTTTAATTTTTGATTTCAAAACCCAAGGTCGATTCCACCTATTTTTCAAAAAAAATGGTTTCGACAGCTTGGCGACTCCACTGGGGACTCAAGTTTGCGAGTCAAGTCTCAAGTTAATTAACTTTTGTCTTTTTGTCGAAAATTGAAATTTTGATTTTGAAGTATGATCCCTCTTTTGCATTTCATCCAATTTGAAATTTGCAATCATTATTTTGTCCATACTCCCTTCCTATGTTTTGATGTTTCTGTGTAATTGTGCATTGCATTGCTTGACCGCCGGGTCACACCTTTTAAGTGGGAGCAAGAAACTACTCCTTCGTGAGGTTTTCACCTCCGTGTAGGATAGTGAAATGCTTCCGGAACACGTCCGTACCTATGTGCTTCGTGAGATTCTCATCTCCGTGCAGCCTTAGGGAAACGTGTTCCCCTGAACCGAACTCGATCTAAATGGGCCTATAATGGGTGAAGACCGAGGAATCTGCTGGTTCAGGTACCCTACTCTAGATCCAAGCCGCATGTAGAGGACCCTTAGGAGCCCACACGAGGTAGAACTACGCTCAACCCTAGTGGTTACCCTAATAGGTCCTTGATTGTTCTCTGCTTCTATGAATGCTTTGAATTTTATTATATATTGTACTGACGCTTTGTGTTTTACTCTCCACGTATTGCACTAACATTTTGTGTTTCTGCTTTCTACATATTGCATTGAAAAGGTGTCGATTTGGGTTCGATTGCTAAAATAGGGAGCTCGACCATGGAAAACGAACTTCTTGATAAGGTAAAAGGCAATGCGACAATCCAAAACTGGTCAGAAACAACACAATTGGAAAAAGGGGATAGCCTAGCTGCGGGATATGTATCGGAGTTATGGGATTATACCCGCATCATTGTTACGCAAAACAGTCTTCAGGAATTGAGAGAAATTTGGTGTCAGTGGGATGATGAAACTAAAGGGATGTTCTACCACAAGTATGGAGATTTGCCGTATCTGTTAGATGTTAAGGTGGACGAGAACTTGTTTCGGGCCCTCGCACAGTTTTGGAACCCAGCATATAGTTGCTTCACCTTCGGAGGAGTAGATTTGGTGCCTACCATAGAAGAGTATACTGCTCTATTGAATTGTCCGAGAGCGCAGGTTGACAAAATTTACTCAAGAGCCGCTTATGTCCCGGCTTTTTGGAAAAAGCTGATGAATATTATGGGAACGAGTGAGCAATGGATCACGGCTAAGATTAAGAAGAAAGGAGAATACAAGTGCATCCCATGGAAAAACCTAAGAGATCTAATTCTAGGTCACCCTGATACTACAAAGAGGGTTGATGTTTTCGCACTTAGCATTTATGGATTAATGTTGTTCCCTAAGGCTTTGGGATATGTGGACGAGGCAGTCACTGACCTCTTCGATCGACTTGACAAGGGGATCACACCAGTGCCTGCAATCTTGGCAGAAACCTTCAGGTCATTAAGCGCATGCAGAAGAGCCGGAGAAGGCAGGTTCATTGGATGTGCACAACTGCTGTTAGTTTGGTTTCATGGCCATTTTTGGAAGGTGAGCAAGCATTCCTATCGAGTCTTCTTGAACGATTATTCCCCGTTGAGAGAAATGGTCGCCACACCAAGAAGAGATGATGTGTCGGAGGAAAACTGGATCGCACTTCTCCAAAATCTGCAAGATGGGGACTTCGAATGGAGGGCTCCTTGGTTTGTACCCGGGGAAATTCTGTACCGATATGGGGATTTTGATTGGGTCCCACTACTTGGAATTTGGGGAGCCACTGGCTACGCTCTCTTAATGGTATTAAGGCAGTACTGGTCAAAGCAGTTTATACCGACAACGCATGGGTTGGCAGAATGCGAA
The DNA here is from genome assembly GCA_020496765.1 of Gossypium stocksii. NCBI lineage: Eukaryota > Viridiplantae > Streptophyta > Magnoliopsida > Malvales > Malvaceae > Gossypium > Gossypium stocksii. The sequence goes on along the minus strand of CM035628.1, from coordinate 34,292,157 downwards.
TTCCCATATAAATGGGAGAATTATAAGAAAAAGATCAAAGAGGTTTCTATGGCCTGGAATCAAACTCGCCGAATGAAAAATCAAAACGTGGGATCGGTGACTCCCGAGTATAAGGGCTGGTTTAATAGAAGAGTCAATGATAATGTTCCGAGACCAAATTTAGGAGATGTTAGACCGCTAGAAGAATATCTACAGGTAGCCCCCTCCGAACTAGAAATTATCAGACAGGACTTTGAAAAGCAAAGTTCAGAAATGGGAAAACAGATAAAGCGGTTGGAACAAGAAAAGATGTATCTAAGCATGGATGTCGATATCCAAAAAGCGGAAGCCGAGAGACTTAAAAAGGGGAAGAACAAGGTAGAAGAAGACTTGGATAGCCTAAAGACTGATTATAAGAAAGTGTGTTCGTCTTTAAGGAAGGCTGGTCTAGGGAAAACCCTAGAAGAATGGAAGCAAGAAGTCCAGGGAGAAAGACTGAAGGCCGCGCATTGGGAAACAAGATACAAAGAGACCCAAGCACGAAATGAAGCCTTAGAAAGAGGAGTGATAGAAAACCAGAAAGAGAAAGATGAGTTAATAACTAGAGTGGCGGAGTTAGAGGAATCCCTTCGACGACATCGGAATCGCAACTCTGTAATAGAGCTAAAAGCCAGCTTAGCTAAGATTAAAGAAATGAAGAAGAAAATCGAAGAATCGGAAATAACTTTGCAAAACTATCAAAACCGTGTTAGGTTTTTGGAAGAGAACGAGGAACGATGGAAAGAGGAGTGCTACCACTCTCAAGATCAGATTCAAAGAAGAGACTACATTGTGGAAGGGGCCGTAACACAAATACGAGAGGTGGCGGAACACTTGCAGTCTTTAGCAGCTCAAGCAGACATCCTTAGTGTGAAGTACGAGTCTAGGGAACAAGAGTTAGTCTCTTTGTTGGAAAGGATAAAGACTTTAGGCATTAAGGCAAAGCCGTATCTGTAATTTACTTTATGTAAAGAGCTTTGTGTTCTAATAAAGTTTCCTATATGGAATTGAGCTTGAATCGATACTCTTTTTGCATTCATGCATCTGCATTGCATCACATCATATGCATTAAATCTCGTAGAAAGACTCTAACAAAGGGAAATTATTTCAGAAGGTTAACCTGGAATCTACCAATAACCCACCCATCCAGCACCGTTACAGCACTCGTTTTAAATCAAAAAGTATGGATCAAAGAATGGAGAGATTGGAGCAGCTCCAAAAGGAGATGCAGGACCAGATGTAAGAACAGATGGTTAAAATGCAACAAGATATGATGGATAGAATGTTGGAATCGCAAAAGAGCATGATGGATCAACTAACTCAGCTATTGGCCAAAGGACTAGACAAAGAAAAGGGGCCGGCACTGAACTCTGATACTGCGGAACCACAGCCTAGAATCAATCCCGACCAGGACCCACTTTATCCTCCGGGATTCACTCCACCGTACGCCCACACAACGCAAAGGGAGAACATTCAAAGGGAATCCATAGTCCCAGAGCAGCGACCTATGCCAACGGCCCATCTAGGGCAAGGAATATTTGTGACAAACCCTGGGGCCACGTCTGCCAACCCTAGAGTTCCCGATTTAGATGATCTAGTAGAAATAGCCAGGTTGAAAGTAGATGATTATGAAGCTCAAGAAAAACACAATAGCTTAGAAGAAAGACTAAAAGCGATAGAAGGCACTGAGGTCTTCTCTGCCCTAAGCGCCAAAGAGCTTAGTTTAGTGCCCGATCTAGTTCTGCTGCCCAAGTTCAAAACACCTGATTTCGAGAAGTATGATGGGACAAGGTGCCCAAAGGCACACTTAGTCATGTTCTGCGGAAAGATGACAGGCTATGTGAACGAAGACAAACTGCTTGTACACTACTTTCAAGATAGCCTGACTGGATCAGCTCTTAGATGGTACAACCAGCTTAGCCGAGAGAGAATCCGATCGTGGAAGGACCTGACGTCTGCATTTTGTGAACAATATAAACATGTATCTGATATGGTGCCAGACCGGATGACTTTCCAAATGATGGAGAAAAAGCCGACCGAGTCCTTTAGACAGTATGCGCAGAGATTGAGGGACATCTCGGCACAAGTGGAGCCTCCACTAACAAAAACTGAGATAGCTGTCCTTTTTATTAACACCTTGAAAGCGCCATTTTATGATAAATTGGTGGGAAGTGCTATAAAAGACTTTGCAGATATTGTCATATCTGGCGAACTTATTGAGAATGCTGTCAAGAGTGGAAGAATGGAGGGGCAAGAAAGTTCTAAAAGGGCAGGGCCTGTAAAGAAGAAGGACCCAGAGACCCACATGGTAGGAATGGGAAGTTGTTATATCCCCAATCCGTATCCGAACTGACCCCGACCACGAAATTACCCACCCCCAAATTTCTATTATCCACCTCAGACCCCTTACTACTAAGCACCACCCCCGTACCCTTCTTACCCTGTTTATGCCACAAACAATCCAAGACCAACTACCACATTCCCCCAAACCATGACGCCCGCTCAAAATCAACCTAAGAACGAGCCAAGACCAGCGAGAACCAATTCCGAAAGACAATAGTTTACCCCTATTCCTGTGCCGTATGGGGAGCTCTACCCAAAACTCTTGGAAAAACAGTTGATATCTCCACATTACATGGCACCCTTGAAGCCTCCGTACCTGAAATGGTACGATCCTAACGCCAGCTGCGCTTATCATGCTGGGAATCAGGGTCATTCTACGGAAAACTGCCTCGCCTTCAAAAGAAGAGTTCAAGGACTTATTGATGCGGGTATCCTGAGATTTGACGGTTCAGGCGGTACAACTGGGAACCCATTCCCAAATCACGCTGAAGGGAATGTGAGTGTAGCTGAAGAAGAAAACAAACGGCAGGTTAGGAAATGGGTCTCCAAAATAAAAGTACCTCTGCAGAAAATCTAGGAGATATTGGCCAAAAATAGGTTACTTTGTTGTCCTAGCGGGGTATTTGAAGAAAGTGGGCAAGGTCTTTGCAATTTCCATGGTAGTCAAGAGCATGATATCCAGTCTTGCGAAGAATTTAGGGAAGTACTCCAAGACATGATAGATTGTAAAAGGATTGAGATCTTCCAAAAAGAGGAAGAGGCAGATGAAGGAGAAGTATGCGCCTCCGACAATCAATCACCAGGTTGCCCTTACAGCGCCAATCGACCATTGGTAATCTATTATGATGCCAAGAAAGAAATGGTGAAGCCAAAAATGATAATCGAGGTGCCATCTCCTTTCCCCTATAAGGATGATAAAGACGTGCCGTGGAAATATGATATCAACATCGTCACGCCAGAAGGAGAGAAAGCGGAAGCCCCAACCAGAAATGTTGGAGAAGTGGGTCATTTTACCCGCAGTGGGAGATGCTATTCCAAGGAGGTAGAACCGACAAAGAAGGTCAGCGACTCGAAGCAGAAAGGAAAAGCGCCAATGCATGAAATTGAAGATGAACTTGAAATTGCGCCCGGACCAGGAATTAAGAAGGCCGTAGATGAAGACGAGGCGCAAGAATTTCTGAAATTTATCAAGCATAGCGAGTACAACGTAGTAGAACAACTAAGCAAGCAGCCGGCAAAAATTTCGGTGCTATCCCTACTATTAAATTCAGAGCTACACCGGAACACATTGTTGAAAGTATTAAACCAAGCTTACGTAGCGAACAACATATCTGCGGAAAAGCTTGACAAATGGGTAAACAATCTGAATGCGGTCAATTTCATATCCTTCAGTGATGATGAAATACCGCCTAATGGTAGGGGCTCGGTGAAAGCGCTGCATGTTACAACCCGATGTAAGGGTTACATCATACCTAATGTACTCATTGATAATGGATCAGCACTCAATGTCATGCCATTGGCTACACTCTCCAGAATTCCAATGGACCTGTCCTATCTAAGGCCCTGTCATTCCATGGTAAGGGCCTTTGATGGAACAAGGCGGGACGTTATGGGAAAGATTGAGATCCCTCTGGAAGTGGGCCCTTACGTATACGACGTCGAGTTCCAGGTCATGGACATCACGCCATCATATAACTGCCTGTTGGGAAGACCTTGGATCCATTCCGCAGGAGCTGTCCCATCGTCACTCCACTAAAAAATTAAGCTTATCATGGATGGTTGTCTGGTTACAATTGAAGGCGAGGAAGACATCGTCGCATCCGTCTCTACTGACACGCCTTATGTCGAAGTTAGCCAAGATGCATTAGAGTGCTCCTTTCGATCCCTAGAGTTCGTCAATGCTACATTTGTCGCGGAGGGAAACAGGATCCCCGTACCCAAGTTATCAAGGAACACAAAGATGGGGATTAAGTTGACTGTAGGAAAAGGAGCCCGAGCGAGGAAAGGACTAGGGAAATACCAGCAAGGGATAGTCAGGGCTCTGAAGCCGATACCTCACAAGGCTCGATACGGTCTAGGTTTTCAACCAAACGCACATCAACTAAGAAAACAATGGAAGAGAGACCAAGAAAGAAGGGTTGCAAGGACCTTGGGCCGAGAACTGGAATAGGAGCACATAGAGTACCCTCCCTTGGCAAAAACGTTCACATCAGCGGGGATGATATACCCTGGGGAAGATAACTCTAGAAGTACGCTGGTATTAGTCGAAAGGGGTTTTCAAAATATCAGCATAAGTGCTATCGATGAAGGAGCTGATGCGAGTAAGGATGTTTCAAGGATACGCCCCTGTCCTCCCAGTTTTAAACTGAACAATTGGACTGCTGAGGATCTCCTTGTAGTTTCTAAGTTTCCCTCAGAGTAATGCTCGATGTTAACTCTTTTGTGACCCTAAATATAATGGGATCTTGTTGTAAGAGCTTGTAATTTGCTCTTTATCTTTCAAATGAATGACAATGAGGATGCATTTTGTCACGACCTTTTTGCATTCCTACAATTATCCTTCTATTTCATGACCTTTTTTTTACATTTACTTCATACCATCCCATAGCATTTTGCTTATTGTTTCCAAATACTTCAACGCCCCTCTATAGTTTTCTTTTCCATTTAATTTTTAGGTACTCGGATATCAATAACATGAACAAACCCGTTACGAGACTTGAAATTGATTTTGAGAGAGCTATTTGCTTAGGAGAATTCGAAGCTGAGGAAAACGCCGAAGACTATGTTTCGTCTCCTGATTTGCTAAGAATGGTGGAACAAGAGAATAGGCAGATCCTACCCCATCAAGAATCCGTTGAAACAATAAACTTGGGAACCGAAGAAAAGAGGCAAGAGGTGAAGATTGGGGCCTTTATCTCAGAAAGCACCAGGTGTAATTTGGTTACTTTGCTCCGTGAGTTTAAGGATGTATTCGCATGGTCATATCAGGACATGCCAAGATTGGATGAGGATATAGTGGTCCACAAACTCCCCTTGAAACCAGAATGTAGACCCATTCAGCAAAAACTAAGGCGGATGAGACCTGAAATGTTATTGAAGATAAAAGAAGAGGTCAAAAAGCAATTCGATGCAGGTTTCTTACAAGCTTCCAAATATCCCAAATGGGTGGCCAACATTGTCCCGGTACCAAAGAAGGACGGCAAAGTACGAATGTGCGTGGATTATCGTGATTTGAATCGGGCAAGTCCAAAAGATAATTTTCCTTTACCACACATTGATACATTAGTGGATAATACGGTAAAACATTCGTTATTTTCCTTCATGGACTGATTTTCAGGGTATAATCAGATCAAGATGGCTCCTGAAGATATGGAGAAAACTACCTTCACGACAATGTGGGGAACGTTCTGCTATAAGGTAATGCCGTTTGGATTAAAGAATGCTGGGGCAACATATCAGAGGGCCATGGTAATATTGTTCCATGACATGATGCACAAAGAGATAGAAGTCTATGTCGATGATATGATTGCTAAATCCCGAGGAGAAAAAGAGCATGTGGTAAACCTCAAAAAGTTGTTTGAAAGGCTAAGAAAATTTTAGCTAAAGCTTAATCCCGCCAAGTACACATTTGGAGTTACCTCGGGGAAGCTGCTAGGTTTCATTGTCAGTGAAAGGGGTATCGAGGTGGACCCAGATAAAATAAAAGCTATTCAAGAGTTACTACCTCCGCGCACGCAAAAAGAAGTCAGAGGATTTTTAGGGAGGTTAAACTATATCGCCCGATTCATTGCTCAACTTACTAATCAATGCGACCCAATCTTTCGGCTTCTTTGAAAACATAACCCGGGAGAATGGGATGAGGAATGTCAGGTGGCCTTTGATAAGATAAAACGATATTTGTCAAGTCCTCCGGTGCTAGTACCACCAATTCCAGGAAAACCCTTGATATTGTACTTGACGGTATTCGAAAATTCAATGGGTTGCGTACTAGGGCAACACGATGATTCAGGAAAGAAAGAGAAGGCAATTTACTACCTCAGTAAAAAGTTCACACAATGCGAGGCAAAGTATTCGTCCATCGAGAAATATTGTTGCGCTTTGGTTTGGACAGCTCGGAGACTCAAGCAATATATGCTATATCATACAACGTGGCTTATTTCAAAGCTGGATCCAATTAAATACATGATGGAATCACCAGCACTCTCAGGAAGAATGGCACGATGGCAGATCTTACTATCAGAATACGACATCACCTATGTGAGTCAAAAATCAATAAAAGGAAGCGCAATAGCCGACTTCTTAGCAGCTCGAACTACGGAAGAATATGAACCTTTGAGATTTGATTTCCCAGATGAAGACTTAATGTGTATCACAGAAAAGGATTCCGAGTCATCGAAAGAGAGGTCATGGAAGATGAATTTTGACGGTGCGTCGAATGCTTTGGGGCATGGAATTGGAGCAATTCTAGTATCACCAGAAGGGAATCATTATCCGTTCACTGCGAGATTGGATTTCTTCTGTACCAATAACGTAGCAGAATATGAAGCTTGCATCATGGGACTCCGGGCAGCTATTGAATGAAACATTGAAACTCTAGAAGTGTACGGAGACTCGGCTCTAATGGTTTACCAAATCCGCGGAGATTGGGAAGTGAGGGATCCGAAATTGATTAGGTACAGCAACCTAGTGGTCGAATTGATTAAAGAGTTCAAAGAAGTAACTTTTAACTACCTCCCACGAGAAGAAAACCAATTGGCGGATGCCCTGGCCACTTTGGCTTCAATGTTCAAAGCAAGTAAAGAAGCAGAAATAATGCCCTTGAAAATGAGCATATATGAAGCCCCTGCACACTGTTACAGCATTGAGAAAGAGGCCGATGGATGACCTTGGTTCTACAATATCTTAGAATATCTCAAGAATCAGAAATATTCCGAGCAAGCAAATGAGAACGACAAAAGGACAATTAGAAGAATGTCAGCAGGATTTGTCCTTGACGGGGATATCTTGTATAAAAGAGGGAAAGATCAAGTGCTCCTGAGATGTGTGGATACTTTTGAAGCCAAGAAAATACTCGAAGAAGTCCATGAAGGAATCTGTGCAACACATGCCAACGGTTTCACTATGGCCAAGAAGATCATGAGGCTCGGTTATTACTGGTCAACGATGGAAAGTGATTGTATCAGTTATGCGAGAAAATGCCACAAATGTCAAATTTACGGCGATAAGATCCATGTAGCTCCTTCGCCACTTCATGTTATGACCTCTCCGTGGCCCTTCTCCATGTGGGGCATGGATGTTATAGGACCAATTTCTCCGAAAGCTTCTAATGGGCACCGATTCATTTTTGTGGTAATAGATTACTTCACAAAATGGATAGAGGCAGCCTCATTCGCTAATGTGATGAAAACGGCAGTCTGTAAGTTTTTGAAAAAAGAAATCATTTGTTGATATGGTCTGCCTGAGAGAATCATTTCAGATAATGCTTTGAATTTGAACAACAAAATGATGAAGGAAGTTTGTGAGCAATTCTAGATAAAGCATCATAATTCCTCACCCTATCGCCCGAAAATGAATGGAGCTGTTGAAGCGGCCAACAAGAATATCAAGAAAATTATCGGAAAGATGACTGAAACATATAAAGACTGGCATGAAAAACTACCATTCGCCTTGTTTGCATATCGTACATCTGTGAGAACATCTACAGGGGCAACTCTTTTCTCTTTGGTCTACGGAATGGAGGCCGTATTGCCCATTGAAGTTGAGATCCCCTCTTTACGAGTTCTAATGGAGTCAAAATTAGAGGAAGCAGAATGGGTTCGAGCTCGATACGACCAATTGAATCTCATCGAAGAAAAGCGCTTAAAGGCAATTTGTCATGGGCAGATGTACCAGAAAAGAATGATTACGGCTCATGATAAGAAAGTACGGCCAAGAGAGTTCCACGAAGGAGAACTTGTGTTGAGGAAGATCCTCCCGATCGTAAAGGACTTGCGAGGGAAATGGGCGCCAAATTGGGAGGGGCCATACGTTGTAAAGAAAGCCTTCTCAGGCGGAGCTTTGATTCTCGCCGAGATAGATGGAAAAGAGTTACCGAACCCTGTAAACTCCGATGCCGTGAAGAAGTACTATGCCTGAAAAAAAAGAGAAAAAAGAAAAGAAAAAAAAAGAGAGAGATCAGGATGAAAACCCGAAAAGGGCGTCTTGATAAACCAAAAGATTAGGACGAAAACCCGAAAGGGCGCCCTAATGATGAGGATCCAGAGCCAAAAGGGGCAAGACCATTCGAACAGCAAGTTGGACAGCAGGGCTACAGTATCCGAAGCACTTCCGAAAATATGAAGTCCTCTACGTAAAAGTCCACTCTCAGAGAGATTCTTGACTCGGAAACGTGGAAAAGTTCATGCGTTGAATATCCAGAACCTTTGTATTCACTGAAAACAATTTCATTTTCTTGTCCCACGTCCCTTTTAACTTCTTTTCGGCCAATTACCTTCGTTGATACCTTTAAAGCAAATAAATGTGGGGCATCCCTTCTGCACCTACTTTAACCGTTTTCATGCATCTCATTGTGTGGTTTATTTGAATGATAAATAGCGGAATAACACACTCTAAACAAAAAGCAAACGCCGAGTATTGCTCTAACGAGAACCTGGTAAGTACAAAAGTCTCCAAAGCAAGGACAAAGTTCGACGGGGACAAAAGGGGTGATATCTAAAGAATATGGATCACTCGTAAAGTCCAAAGACAAAAAAAAAAAAAACGAGTTAGAAATCGAGGCAAAGAATGCAGATCATCACAAAATTCATGACAAACAAGTTCAAGGCATGGCATAATCATGTAGGCATAAAGACATTTAAATACAAACACATGCATATCATGATAACATCATTCACGACAAATTCAGGTGCTCCAGTAGAGCAAGAAGATGCGATGATAGTTGCATTGAATCAAAGAAAACACCAGAATTTCACCAGATGACATGTTTCAGTACCATGATTAAATTTTATGGTTCCAAAAATCAACTCATATGGCGAGAAATGAGTTGAGCCTCAGGTCACATGCTGAGGTATTTTCAATTTATGTTTCAAAAAGTCAACTCATATTACAAGAAGTGAGTTGAGCCTTAGTTCACATGCTGAGGTATTTTCAATTTATGTTACAAAAAGTCAACTCATATTACAAGAAGTGAGTTGAGCCTTAGTTCACATGCTGAGGTATTTTCAATTTATGTTTCAAAAAGTCAACTCATATTGCGAGAAGTGAGTTGAGCCTTAGTTCACACGTTGAGGTATTTTCAATTTCTTTTCAAATTCCTTTTTCAAAAGTCAACTCATATTACAGAAGTGAGTTGAGCCTCAAGGCACGTTGAGGTACTTTCAATTTCTTTTCAATTTCTTTTTCAAGAAATCAACTCATATTACAGAGGTGAGTTGAGACTCGGTTCACGCTGAGGTATTTGCGATTTCCTTTTAATTTGTGTTCTTCATTTCTGTTTATTCAACACATATTACGAGAGATAAGTTGATCTTTTTCAAATTCTACTTTCAATTTCTGTTCTTCAAAAATACCAACTCATATTGCAAGAAATGAGTTGAGTCTTAAGTCGCACTGAGGTGCTTTTGATTTATGATTAACCCATGTTGCGAGAGTTCGCAGATTGGAGACAGAAGATCGGACTTCCAATGGTATTTGGAGCAGATTAAAGACAGAAGATCTGGCATCCAGAGATTATTGGAGCAGATTGAAGACACAGATCTGGCATTCCTGAAGTTACAGGAGCAGATTGAGGATTTGAGTCTAGCATCCAGAGATACAAATCGAAGCTACAAGTTCTATCTCCTTGAAGATGCGATGGATTGAAACAAGGCTACCTAAAGAAGAGGAGCACTAAAGAAGGCGAAACCTGATGTAACCAGGCATTGGTCCTTCTTTATGTCTTTGCTCTATTCCCGTTGCACGACAATGAGCAAAGAGGGGCAGCTGTAGAAGGCCCAAAATGCCCGGGCCCATTTTACAAATTCCAAACCCGGTCAACCCAAAGTCCATACCATTACAAACCCAATACCGGTAGCCCAAACTACCCAAATGACCCATTTTCAATACCCAAAATCCCTAACCCGGATCACCCATCAGACCCAATTACTAGCCCAATATGACCCTAACCAGCAACCCTAACTCTCCTCTAAGCGCCGCACCTTACCACCGACTCTCTGCCACCACCTGCTCCCATCGGTCACTTCCTCCACCTGCTCCAGCACCATCAACGGGCCTGCAAAATGAAACAAACACGCAAGCAATAGGATGAGGGCATTATAGAACGAGTATAAAACCCGAGAGTCAAACATTGTAAAGGGGAGGATTTTTATTTTTTTATTTTCGAATAAAAAAAAAGAACAAAGAATCAGATTCAGAAAAATCCAAAAATCAAAGGTTGCACTTCTTTCGTCTTTCGAATCTTTATTCATTTTAGCATCTATTTTGTATTTAAGTTTCGTAGAGTAAGAAAAGAAAAGACAGAGTTTACCTTTATAAAACCAAACCATCGAGGCCATATTTACTTCGACGAAATCGAAGTATAGTGGGCTTCGAAGTTAAGAACGCTGGGGGGACGTGAACCCGTGGCTGTTTGCCGAATTCCATGGCAACACAGACGACGGATGGAGGCCTCATCAATTCGGTAGAATGGGGGCTAGGGTTCTTTAGAAAAATGGGAGAATGGCTGAATGAGTTTTGGTCTCTGAAATTAGGGGTTTTATGGATGACAAAACGACACAGTTTTAGGCTGAACTAAATGGCCTTGCAACGGCGCCGTTTAAACGATGCTCGCGATTCGACCCGACCCGTTTAACCAAGATCCGCGTGTTTTAGACCAGATGGTCTATTTGCACGATAACTCCTTTTGCGTTTTCATTTGTTCTGATCTGATTTTTCACATTTTTTAATTTTACCCTTTTATTTCATCGATGTTTCAATTTTGTCCTCTATGTTAATGCCCGTTTTGGGAGGGAGGGATTATTTCCCTTTTAGTCCCCCATGTTATTCGCGCATATCAGATGAGTCCCCCTTTTTTACTCTTATCCCTGATTTGGCCCAGGTTTTCTGTTTCCTGTTTAAATTGGTCCCTTTCTATTATTTTGAGTTTATTATTATTATTATTATTATTATTATTATTATTATTATTATTATTGTTATTATTATTATTATTACATTTACTATTATTAATATCATTATTTATGCATATTATTACTATCATTTTTACTATATTACTAATATTACATTTATTTTACTCGTTATTCCCATTATTATTTTCATATTATTAACACATATAAATACTTTCATGTACTTATCATGTATATTATTTGTGCATAAAAAAAATTTTTAGTGTGTTGCATATATCATTCTTTCATATTATTTTATATTGTCAACACTATTATATTTTATATAATACATCTATTTTAAAGTTGTATTTTGTATATGTATGCTATATTCCATTACATATTCTATATGCATTTTTCATTCTAATAGTACATGTATTTTATACTATTTCATGTATATACTTCTAATATTTTACTTAATGTATTTCTAATTATTTTAATACCATCATTACCTCTATATGCACATATTTATATAATGTATTAATAATTATTTTTGTATGGCATTTTATTTCTTAATATATATATATTATGTATACATTTTTGTATCATACTATTTATTTTAGTATTATTTCATGTATATTCCCTAATTTCATTATGTATACATATATTCAAACATTATTTTATTTATATATATATATTGCGTATATTATTTTATACTTGTCATTCTTTACATGCTTTTTGTATTATACTACATAAATCTTTTAAATATTTTATTATGTATGTATATACATGTTTTTTAGGTATATAATTTCTTTACTTTAAAGACCTTATCTTTTTATATAATATATCACATGTTTACAATTTTTATTTGAACTTTTGTAGTTCTAAACCTTTTCCATAATTACTCATTTTCATTTATTAAAAGCTTGCCAAATTTCACTTATTGTAGTTTGTTTTGAACCTTTTTTTAGATTTGTTTTAGTTTTGAATGTTAATATTGTTATTTGCATAAGATGCCATGCTATAATTGTTGTTATTGTGCATTATTTGGCCTTTGTTGGTTATAATGACTTGTTGATGAAATGTATCAATGATGAATTATTTCTTCGCTTTGTATGATGTTGCTTCATGTTTGTATTTTATGAAAGTCGAATTCAATATTATTTTAGCAAAAATCCCATTCTAAGGTTTTCAAGAATACCACTCGTGTTTGGGTATTTCGAGGGAATCGAGCCTTAACTTACTAGGTTCCGATCTTTTCTCGGTAAATCCGAACTATCAAATATCACTTTCCAAAACCAAAACGCATGAGTTTTCAAATAAGATTTTATTCTCGGAACTTTGAAGTGTCAAGTCCTAACTCACTGAATGTGGCGCTTTTCGTTTCGAAATAAGAATTTTAAAACCGAGGCAATATTTTATTTTTGAGACTTTGAAAGATCGAGCCCTAACTTACTGGGTTCTGGTTTCTCATTCGACTCAAAACGATCAAATACCCTCTTGGATTTAAATACATAAACCTTTTAAGCAAAAAGGGCGAGCTTAATTTCAAGAAATTGATGTGCTGCATCCTAACTTACTGGGTTCGGCATTCTTATTTCTCTGAAATAAGCGAGCCTCGATTTTTACTTCGACATATTCAAATGTTTTTAGTAAAAGGGATCGTATTTTAAATTTTTCCAAATTTTCAAACATTCGACACTAAGACGCTAATTAATCAACCAGGTACCAATTTTGGGCGTATCGAGGGTGCTAATCCTTCCTTGTGCGCAACCGACTCCCGAGCCCGTTCTTTGATTTTCGTAGACTAAAATTAATTGTTTTAATAACTCAAAAATATTTTTATTAAAATAATTTAAGGTGATCCGATCACACCTCAGTAAAAAGGGATCGGTGCCGACTCCGTTTTAATTTTTGATTTCAAAACCCAAGGTCGATTCCACCTATTTTTCAAAAAAAATGGTTTCGACAAACACCAATAGGGATTTCGACAACAAGGAATGATGGTTATTTGGTAATGGAAGAATTCAGCAATGGAGGAAACAGAATGAGAGGAAGAAGAGAACTCGATAACAAGGAAAAGAGGAAAAAATAATGGGAAACCAAAGAACCCCCTATTTATAGACAAAACCGAAACTCTGCCTACCCCCAAAGTCCCAATCGGCTCCAACTCTTTCCCATCTCATCTCCTCGTTTTTCTCCCTGATAACTCCCCAATCTTTTTCCTAAATTTTCTCTTTTGATCACTCTCCTTAGAGTCCATCATCACACCACTTCCAACCTTCTAGAAGGCCAAAATTAAACTCCTAAAAAAAAATACTAAGTTAGGATTCGAACCTAGATCTCCTTGCTAGCCCATAACGTCACCTTCCTATACCCTAAGTGGCGTCACTTAGCCACTCCACCACAAGGCTCTTTAATGCCATTTTTCCCTATTTTTATTTAAAAGCCCAACTATTCACCGCCCTAGTTCCTTTAATAATTAATTAAAAATTCCTTCACCTCAAAGTTCGAACCCAGAACTTCTTTAACACCCCTAGACATTTCAAATTTATTAAACCCTTAAAGCCAACATGTCATTTGTCATTTTCTTGCTTACTAAAAAAATTTATGAGACCCAAAGCCCAAAGCCCAATTCATCTAGGCCCAAAATTCGGGGCGTTACAGATAGATACAACTTAACAAGCAAATACCTCTAAAATAATAACAAAATTATCAAATGCCTTTAAAATAATAACAAAATTAACAATAAAATAAGTTTTATACAATATCCAAACAATAACAACAAAATAGTAGCAACATAATAGTAATATGGTAGCAAAATAGACAGAAAACAACAAGAAAATAACATTCAAAAACAAAAAAAATAGCAGATTTTTTTTGTCCTTTAGTGAATTCGGGCCAAGCCGGGCCGAGCCCGGGCCAAAAATACCTTACCCGAGGCCCGACCCATTTTTTAAACAGGTCTTATTTTTTGTCCAAGCCCATTTTTCGGGCTTATATTTTTGCCCAAACCTCTCACATTTCAATCGGGCCTTCGGGCTGGGCCGGGTAGCCCGACCTATGAACAAGTCTACCCTTGAGTAACCTATACCAATATTTCTCATAAATAATTTTTGGTATTTCATTAAAAATTTTGGTAAATGTTTATACATTCGGATTTTGGTATATCAAAAATTTTAACTATGTTTATAGAAATTTCCATACTCCATTATAAATTTTGGTATATACCAATATATATAAGGATATGCTATTAGAAATATTAATATTTTATTAAAAATCTTGGTATAAGTTTGTAAATATGAATTTTGGTAAACGTAAATTTCTATCCAAAATTTCTAACGGGGTTCCATAGAAATATTGGTATATATCAAAATATTTAAAGATAAGCTCTTAAAAATTTTGATATCTTGTTAGATTTCTTGACATAGGCTTGTGCAACATTATTTTGGTATATCAACATTTCTAACAAGCCCCCATAGAAATATTAGTATTCCCATTGCGGTATATATCAAAATTTCTAAGCATATATCCTTAGATATTTTGGTATATCATAGTTTCTAGCTAGTTTTTATAGAAATTTCGGTATTGCCTTAAAATTAGTGTCATAATCATAATACCGAGGGGTATAATTTTGGTATCCTTAAAAATTTTAATATCTATAAAAATATTTAGTTATATAATCATTATTTCATATTTGGGTCATATTATTTTTTTCATCTTATAGTATTTCGTTATATCTATATTTAACTTTTAATTAACAAAATGTTTGGATTTGAAAAGGAAAATGTAAGAAAGCTAATTAAAGGGAGGAAAGAGAATTCCTTTCTTTTGTTAGGATAAGCTATTTTTATTGAGAAAGGGAAAGTAATTTCACTTTTCTTAGTTTTACTCCATCTTTGTACTTACAATTAATTCGTTGTTTTTATAATTCACTCTTTATTTTTTAAAGTTAAATATCTAAACTTTCAAGTTAAAAAAAGTTTATCGATCTTTATTTTTTATTATATTATTAAATTTTCTAACTTCAAACGGTTATAAATGGTCATTGAATTATTCGAATGTTTTAATTTAAATTACCGGGCTATTGAATTTGTTATTATATGGCCTTCTCTATTTGCATCACTTGCATCACTTGCATCAATCGAAAACTCTCATTCCCTTTAAATTATAAATCTATAGTTCATTTTTCCCATGAAACAACTCTGAATATTATAAATCTATGAACCAAAATTTAAATAGCTTTTTTCTTCGATCTCTGATACTGACTGTTAGATCAAACTGGATTTAAGGTATATTATTCTTCTCATTAATGGGTATTGGTCCACCATACTAATCGCCGAATAGTCACTTAGAGCTCGCTAGCCAGATTTAAAAAAAAAACACTTAACATTCTAGTGACTTAAATAAAAACTATTGAATAGTTTAGTAACTTAAATGAAAACTTTCAAATAGTTCATTGATTTATAATTTTTTAAAATTAAATGGTCAAAACATAAACTTATTAATAATTTAGTAATCTTAGGTGCAATTTACCCTTAATTAAATTACTAGTTTCTTTGATATTATTTAATCAAAACCATATAATCTTTTTGGTTATATTGTAAATGCAAAAAGTTCTAATATTTAATAGTATAAAAATTTATCTAATTAATTAATAATATTTAAGAATTTTTGAAATTTGGTGTTTTCTTTACTTAATTTGAGTAATCTATGCCAGAGGATATAAATTTTGGTATTTTATTAAAATTTTAGGTAATATTGGTATATTTAAATTTCTAACAAAGTTCCATAGAAATTTGGGAGTTTATTATAAATTTTGATGTATACTAAAATGGAGATACTATTACAGACATTTTATTAGAAATCTTGGTATAAGTTTATAAATTCGGATTTGGTAGACTAAAATTTCTAATTAGGTTCCTTAGAAATTGTGATATATACTAAAATATCTAAAGATATGTACTCAGAAATTTTGATATATTGTTAAAAATATTAGTAAAGGTTTGTGTAATATAATTTTGGTATACCAAAATTTTTAACAAGTTTCCATAAAAATATTGATATTCCCTTAGAAATTAGAAATGGTGGTATATACCAAATATCTAAAGATAAAGAATTTTTCGTAAAAAATAGAATAATCTATAAAAATAGTCACTTTTGTTTGCCTCGAGTTACATTTTAGTCACTTATGTTTGAAATGTTACGTTTTAGTCACTTATGTTACTATTTTGTTACGAAGTGATCACTCTATCGTTAAATTCCGTTATTTCTCTAACGGTAATCCTACGTGGCAGTCCAACTAGATTTTAGATACCAACTTGGATTTCTAAATGGGGTGAAAATAGATTTTTAATTAAAAAATTTAATTAATTAAAATTTTTAAACTTAAACCTTAACTAAAAAAACTGTTCATTTCCTCTTTTTAATTTTTCTTCAGTCTCTTCTTTTTTTCAATGGTTTTTTTTATTTGACTGGAAAAACTTTTATTAAGATCAAAATAGTTGAAATCAAATTGACTGCTTCATAAAGATACATTGAATGGAGGGTTCAGGTATGTCTTCTTTGCATTCCTCTATCTCTTTTATTCAATACTGAAAAAAAAAAAGATTGGATTTTTTATTGTTTAATAAAAACCCTAAATTAAAATTCTTGATATGAATATTAACAACTAAAAGAATTTCAGATTAGAAAAAATGGATACCCACAAAGGGATTGTGAACAAACAAGCCGATTCAGATAAAAAAATCGGATTGAGAAACCAATTATTCAAGAACGTGAAGAATTGGAAAATACAATGATTAGGAACAAAAACGATTATCATCTTCTTATTTGTCGACAACCACTTCATTTTAAGTCTTAAAACATAAATTTGTCGGTGAAGAAGACATACCTAGACTCTCCATTGAATCCTCTTTTGTTTTTGTACCTGAATAAAATTTTTTGATGATAATAGTTTTTTTAGTCAATTGAAAAAAAAACTAAAAAAAGGGGGGAGATGAACGGTTTTTTAACTAAGATTTAGGGGTTAAAATTTTTAATTAATTAATTTTATTTAATAAAAAATCTATTATTATCCCATTAGGAAATCTAAGTTGGCACTTAAAATCTAGTTGGACTGCCATGTAGGATTACCGTTAGGGAGATAACGAAACTTAACGGAAGAGTGATTACTTCGTAACAAAATAATAACATAAGTGACTAAAACGTAACATTTCAAACATAAGTGACTAAAATGTAACCTGAGGCAAACAAAAGTGACTATTTTTACAATTTACCCTAAAAAATATTAGTAAAGACTTGGGTAACAAAACTTTAATATAACAATTTTTTATTATTACAAATACCAAATTTTTAACATCTATAAAATTATTGGCATTTCCATTACTATTTTTTTATATGCCAAAATATCTAATGAAATGCTGTTTAGAATTATTGATATTTTGTTTGAAATTTTAGTATAGTCTTGGGTAACTGATTCAAGGTATACCAAAATTCCTAATAATTTTCCTTAAAAATTCTGGTATTTCCTTTCAAAGTTTGAAATACCAAATCCAAAATATTTAAACATATGCTCCCGCCTAAAAATTAGAAGAGTTTGGACAAAATTTAAAAAATGAGTTTGGATAAAATTTAAGACATGTTTTCTATATGGTCGGGTCTTGAGCAAAATTTTTTTTTTGCTCAAGCCCAATCCGACCCGAATATATCATGTTGTAAAAAAATTATATCAATTATATATGTTAAATAATAATTATATATATATTTATATTAAATCACTAATCCAATAACCCAAAACCTAAAAAAAAAAACTTATCCAACTAAATAACTCAACCCAAAATATAAAATTTTAAAAATTATATTAATACATTAAAATATTTATTATATTTATGTGCTTTTTAATATAATAAAATATTTATTATATTTATGACAGTATTTTTTAATATAAATAATTTTTAATGTATCAAAAAACTTTTATTTTAGTCTTTTTTAATGCATTTAATGTATTATATTTTTTAAAAGTTATTTTTAAATAAAAACTAATCTAAAAATAAATAATTATGGACGGATCGAGTCAGACCCAAATTTATCATTTTTAAATTGAGCCGGATTTAGACAAAAAGTAAACTTATTTTTTAAATCGAATCCAAATTTAAAAAATTAATTTAAATACTTTGCATGGGTCTTAACTCACATATGAACACCTTTACACTAAAACTACCATGGAGCCTTTGTCTCCCACCAAAAAAATAAACGCCCTTAAGCTAGTTATTGGTAGTTATGGATTTAAAAACTGAACGTGATTAAATCATAATCATAATTATTTATCTAGCAAAAGACCTCGTTTAATTACAATTTAGATATACGATTACTTTTGGTTTATAGGTGGAAGTGATTGAACCGGCCGTAAAGGGCACACTTAATGTGCTTAAAGCATGTGTTGAAGCCAAGGTTAAACGGGTTGTTGTTGTGTCCTCTAGAGGTGCTGTTGCATTCAACCCTAGGTGGCCGGTGGGTCAGATCAAGGATGAGGCTTGTTGGTCGGACAAGGAACACTGCGCAGCAACAAAGGTAATAAATATGTGACTCAAAGCAAGCTTCCTGATATTCTTTTTCATTGTTAATAAGCAAATATGACTTGTCTAAGTGTTCCTGCCAGAATTGGTATTGCCTTTCAAAGACAGAAGCGGAGAGTGAAGCTTTTGAGTTTGCAAAAAGCTCCGGGCTTGATGTTGTCACTGTTTGCCCCTCTCTCATATTGGGCCCACTTCTGCAGCCCGCCATAAATGCTAGTAGCTTGGCTCTCGTTAGACTTTTAAAAGGTGGATTTTACTTCTACCATGCCTACATATGCTTTTGCACTACTCCACCGCGACATCTAGTTGCTTGATGATAACATTAATGTTAAAAAGTGTTTTTAAGATTCATCTTAGACTTGGTATTATAAAGTAAAGGTCTAAAAAACATGATATATTTTCTTGTGGCATTCTTTTCAATCCTAATTCTGTCGGATTTCATGTCGATGCGCTGAAGGATACGATACTCTGGAAGAAAAAATTCGAATGATAGTTGAATTCAAAGTTCGAATGATAGTTGATGTGCGCGATGTAGCTGAGGCATTGCTTCTGGTGTATGAGAAGGCAGAGGCTGAAGGAAGGTACATATGCATGGCTCACTTGACCAACCCATGTGACCCTGTTGGTAAGCTCAGAAGTATATTCCCTCAATACGATTATCCTAAAAGGTACATCTTTTGGCTGCAGCAGAATCCGTATGTTATTATTATACATGGCTTGGTGTATCATTTTCTTCTTTGTGATCCTCAATCACTTGTGCATTGGCAGATTTATTGAGGGAGGGGAGGAAGATATTCTTAATTCAGAAAAATTACAGAGGCTGGGTTGGAGCTATCGGCCCTTGGAAGAAACTCTTGTGGATTCCACTGAGAGCTATAAGAAGGCTGGAATCTTGGATTAATATATAAAACAGCCATTTGCTTATGGTTTTTATATCTGTTCACTCTGTGCTCTGGTTTCCTTCAGATCGCATGGGAGTGCCCACTTGTAATCTTCTACATTTTCAAGACAATCTCAAGAACCTGCGTATCTTTAATGCTGTATTTTTGTGTTTTTATTTTTTTATATAAAATTTTATTATAATAAAATTTCAACCTAAAATGTCAAAAATTTCAATACTTCAACTTAACTACTAAAGTAAAGTCTCATCTAATATTTATATAAAATTTTATAATATATCTTCCTTACAAAAATTTCCCACAAAAATCTATATATATATATGTACTCCTGGTAAAGAGGGTATCTAATATATTTTCTTCCAACACATTTGAAAGTTATTTGGTATATTAATGCCCCTTTGGAAGAGGAGTGTATTTATTTGTGGTTAGTGTAAAAATAACAGTGACAGTAAAATTAAATATTGTAAGGTGAAACAAAAAAAAAAAACTAAATGCACTGCATTAAAAATAAACGCTTAGGACCTAAGTAAAATATTATATATATAAATAAATTACAACAGACAAATATCCTTTATTTAACTCTACTAATTAAATTAAAAAAATTCTGTTGACAATGTAAAGAATAATAACCTTATATATATAAATATATAATTGCCTTATATCTTTTAAAAGGATTTTTACTTTTTTTTTTTATTTTACATCTACCAAGAGTTAATAATGATATTTTTAATAGTTTGACTTTATGACTAAATAATTATCTAACTAATAAATGCGTAATAGGAACTTAATTATATATTATTTTAGTCTCTACATTACATATGTCCAAATGTAATACATGCACGAATGAGATTACGGTATGGCACCAAAAGAGTTTAAAGGAATTGAAAGTACAGCTTTAGGAACTTATTGATAAATGATTTATTAGACCTAGTATGTCTTCATGATGAGCACCAATACTCTTTGCCAAGAAGAAGGATGATACTATGAGGATATGTGTGGATTATTGGCAACTGAATAAGTGAACAATAAAGAATAAGTATCCACTACCGAGGATCGATGATTTGTTCAATCAGTTTCGAGGGGCGTCTGTGTTTTCCAATTTTGATCTGAGATCTAGGTACCATCAGTTGAAGGTAAAAGAATCTGATGTGCATAAGACCGCCTTTAGGACTCATTATGGTCATTATGAGTTCTTAGTTATACCTTTTGGTCTAACTAATGTTCTGGCAGCATTCATGGATATCATGAATAGGATGTTTCAGCCGTATTTGGATCAGTTCATCATTGTGTTTATCGACAATATTCTGGTATACTCTAAGACCGAGGTTGAGCATAATGAGCATCTTAGAGTGGTTATGCAGATTCTTTGATAGAAGAAGCTCCATGCTAAGTTGAGCAAGTGTGAGTTCTAGTTGAGAGAAGTTATGTTTCTGGGACATGTAGTTTCTGTCGAGGGTATTTGTGTGGACCCAAAGAAGATAAAGGCTATTCTTGAATGGAAAAATCCTAAGAGTGTCTTGGAGATTTGAAGTTTTCTTGGACTAGCAGAGTATTATTGGAGATTTGTGGAGGGTTTTCGCTTATTGCAACTCCTTTGACTAAGATGTTGTGTAAGAATACGCCTTTAGTGTGGATTGATGATCAACAATCAAGCTTTGAAAAGCTTAAGTTGGTTTTTACTCAAGCACCTGTTCTGATACAACCTAAATCTGGCAAAGAGTTTATCGCGTATAATGATGCATCTCACACTGGTTTAAGTTGTGTTTTGATAAAAAAGGGTAAAGTGGTGGCTTGCACTCCTAGACAACTCAAGCCGCATAAAGGCAACTATCCGACACATGATCTTCAGTTAGTTGCGGTCGTCTTTACTCTAAAAATCTAGAGGCATTATCTGTATGGTGAGAGGTGTATTATCTACACTAATCACAAAAACCTCAAGTATCTCCTCACTTAGAAGGAGTTGAATCTTAGACAACGTAGATAGGTTGAGTTGCTTAAGGATTATGACTGCACTATAGAATATCATCCTGGTAAGGTCAATGTGGTAACTGATGCTCTCAGTCAAAGGTTGATGATCGTGTTGAGGGCGATGTTTATTCGTCTAAGTCTGTTTGAGAATGGTGGGGTATTGGCCGAGTTGCAAATTAAGCTGACTTAGGTTAATGAGATTCGAGATAAGTAGCTTTTGAATGCGTCTCTGGTTAGTCGAGATTAGCAAATTGAAGAGGGTAAGACTTCAAATTTTGGGTTTAACAGTGAGGGTATTCTATGTTTCCAAGGTCGAGTGTGTATGTCAAATGATGTTGATTTGAGGCAGACTATTCTACGAAAAGCACATAGTAGCCCTTATGCTATGCATCCCAATGGGAGCAAGATGTATTGTGATCTCCGAAAGTTGTATTGGTGGCCTGGTTTGAAACAAGAGGTGACTAACTTCGTATCTCGGTGTCTAACATGCCAGCAGGTTAAGGCTAAGTACTAAGTTACCTCTAGTTTGTTACAACCCATTAAGACTTCGTTGTGGAAATGAGAACGGGTAACCATGAACTTCGTTAGTGGGTTGCCCTTGACACCCACTAAGAAGGATTTTGTATAGGTCATCATGGACTGATTGACCAAGTCTACTCAATTTCTTCTGGTTCGGATGACTACTCATTATAGAAGTTAGCTAAGTTGTACATCTCCGAGATAGTTAGACTTTATGGGGTTCTGGTATCGATTATCTCAGATCGAGACTCTTATTTCACATCTTAATTTTGGAAGAAATTATATGAGGCCTTAGGTACTCGGTTGGACTTCAGTACAACATTCCATCCGTAGACTGATGGGTAGTCTGAGTGGGTGATCCAGGTTTTGGAGAATATGCTTCGAGATTGCGTGATAGAGTTCCGTGGTAGTTGGGAAAAGTTTTTGCCTCTGGCCGAGTTCACTTATAATGGTAGCTATCAGGCCAATATTCAGATGGCACCTTATGAGGCTCTATATAGTCATAAGTATCGCACTCCGCTGTATTGGGTTGAGTTGGGCAAGAGGAAAATAATTGGTCCAGAGTTGGTTAATGAGACTAAGGAAAAAATTAGACTGATTTAAGATTAACTTAAGGCAACATCTGAAAGACGTAAGTCCTTTGCGAATCTGAAGAGAAAAGGTATTGAGTTTGTTGTGAGAAATCAGGTTTTCCCTAAGGTATCTCTATAGAGGAAGGTTATCTGGTTTGGATGTAAGAGCAAGTTGAGCCTTAATCACTTCAATAAATATTCTTTTAATATAACAATATTGTAATAGGCTCATTTCACCCGAGCCCATTAGAAACCAAAAAAATTAAAACCAAAAAATAAAAAACAAAAAAAATAAATAAAAACCAATAAATAAGTTTATAAGTCCAAAGTTCTTTTACAAATAAATGGCCCAAATCTGAAGCCCAATTAAATAACTTATTTTCCTATCTTAACCCAAGCCCGGTTCCTAAATTACCCAATTAACCCAAAACCAGAACTCGATTTAATTCCAAGGGCCCCAAAATACAGATCATACCCCAATGGCCCAGGCAAACAGATGTTTCTGGAAACCTAGGGGCTCCCTCGTGTTACAGCGTCCACTCGCGGCCACCCTTCTATGAACAACCTCCAACTCCTTTTCCACGCCATGCACACTTGCAACGGATTGACAGCAAGGACAATAAAAAAAAAAAAACAGTAGAGTATAGTAGAAATAGAGGAAAAAACGTGTATTTCATTTTGGTTTGGCTATAAAAGTCGAAGGCATTCACTGTAAATCGGATCCCATTTTTTGTATACGCTCACGCACATACAAAGTACAAAGAGAAAAGCAATTAAAATCAATTTTTGAAAGGTGATCTTAGATTTCTTTTTTTTTTTTTTCGATTGATTTTTCTTCGTTCTTAATTTATTTTCAATTGCATGCAAAGTGAAGAAAAAGGAAAGTGAGGGATAAACCTAGACGAGCACATCGCTGAGTTTTCCTCCTCCTTCGTCGCAATCGGAGTCTGGAGGAAGTTTTTGCGCTAAAATCGTTTTAATCTTCAAATCTTGGTTTTAAACCAAACCTTTACGCATCATTAATCTCCGTTGTCGGTAGAGAACTAGTGTTCGTGTAAAAGGTTTGGTGACTAAAGGTCGGTTGGCCTTTGATCTTGGTTTTGCTTTGTTTGGCTGAAGAAAAGGATTAGAAAAGGGGAAAGTCAAGGGTTGTTTTTAGTTTCTAAGTCTGCGCTGTTTTTCATAGTGAATTAATAAAGGTTTTTTTAATGGAAAATTAAAGCTTAAGTAAATTGCTTGTTAAAAAACGGTGCTATTTCAGAGAAATTAAATCAGTTTTCAAAAACACTGCCATTTGAGTCACAACCAATTCAACCCGACGGAGAAGGGATAATTGCGCGATTAGTCCTTCCCTTCTATGTTAATATTTGATTGCATTTTTTATTTATTTCTTTTGATTTTTTTAATTAATCTCTGAAATTTTCACGTCATTCCAAATTGATCTGTGTTTAAGCACTACGTTTTGAGAATTTGGAGCATTTTCGTTTTTAGCCCTTATGCATTTTCACGCATTTTATTTTGATCCTTGATTTTGTCTTAATAACTTTGTTTACTTGTAGATTATCCTTTGAATTTTGTTTTTATTTTAATTAGGTCTATTTTTTAAATAATGGTTTATATTTTTATTACCATTTATTTATTTCAAAAATAAAAAGTGTTTAAGTAATTTATTTAATTTCATATGGACTTCGTTGTTTCTGTTTTCTTTTGTATATGTAATTCATTTGTTTATTTTTACATAGTATTCATTTTTTTTAAATATAGATCTAGATATATTATTTTGAATTAATTCATTAATTTTTTTTTACATTGTTTTGATTTGTTGTATTATTTTTGTTGTATATTTTTTAAAAAAAATTATTATATAGTTTTTATTTTAAAATTTACTTTTCTATCATTTTGTTTAAAAATTTGTATAATATCTAATTTAAATACTCTTATATATTTTACACATGTACATTATTTGTTTATAATTTTATATGTATTTTAAATACTTTGCATGTATTGACATTTTATGTACATAATTCTATTAGATTTTTGTTTCAAGTTGTATCATAAAACACCATTTTTATGTATAATATTTATTTCAAAATTTATGTAAATATATTACTATTTAATATAATATTTTTTTATGTTAAACTCTTATACCTTGCTATTAATTGTTTTTTTTAATTTATTGATTGTATATTAATGATTTCAAATCATTTTCCTTTTTTCATTTGTTTTAAAATTTGTTACTTTTTATTTGTGGAAATTTGTTTAGTATCTCTTTGAAACTAGCTTTTAATTTGTTATCTTTCAAATGTTATGTGATGTAATGTGCTAATTTAGGTTTCTTTTATTTCCAATTGATCATTATTTATTCTTTGTAAAAATGATATAATTATGCATTTTTATTCCATATCACCAGTTATATCTTTGCTTTATGCTATTACATCATGAATTCAACTCCAACTTTCGTTCAATTTCAAACTAAATACTTTGAAGTGATTTTTAAAATCATTTATTTTTTAAGTAAGGCAATATTTAATGTTTGGAAACTCGGAAAATTATGCTCTAACGTGCTGGGTTGTAATTTTTCATTTGACCAAATGATTAAATAACATTTTATTGCATGTTTTGAAAATCAAAGATAATCTCGGAATTGAGGTATAAATATGTCATATCCTAATGTATTGGATGTGATATTCTATTTCCTTAGAATGAGTGAATCTTGAGATTCAATTCAAATCGATCAACACTTTTCAAAAAGGATTTCATTTCAAATCTTTTACAATTTTCAACATAAGGAAAATTATTAATCAAAATGGTACCAGTTTTGGGCGTTGCGAGGGTGCTAATCCTTCCTCGTACGTAATCGACTCCCGAACCCTACTTTTCTATTTCGTAGACCAAAATTTTTTTTTAAAAAGGTGATCCAATCACACCTAAACAAAAAAGGTTGGTGGCGACTCTACTCCATATTTGTCAAAGTCGATCCCGTTTTCCAAAATTAAAAAAATGGTTTCGACAAATATATTCTTCAAATTTAATAAAATATTTTTTTTAGTATAAGGATTATTTCTGGAAAAAATATTTAAATATTTTAACCCAAAAAATATTTCTCGAATCATATATATAATGTATAAAAGAATCATATATATTAGATTATAAGTGCAGGGTTCTTTAGTCAACCCATTATAATTATAATATTAAATTAATAATTTAGATCCACTGTTAATCACAATGCATAATATTTTCAAATATGTTTAGGAAAAATATTTTTTGGAAATAATAATATATTTTAAACTATAATAAATATAGAAAAAAAGTATAGAATATTGTACGCTATTTTACCTTCCATTCACTCATTTGTTGTCATTTATTATTATTATATATATTTTTAATATTTATTGTTTTTAAAAAATGATAACAATTAGCTTCAAAAATTATTTTTACGTAAGAAAAGTTAAACATGAATATTTAAATAAAATTGATATCAAATTAATCTAGGAAAGTTATTAAAAAGTTGACAACAATTGACCTCAAAAATTACATTTACATATATGTAAAGAAAGAAAACAAAAGAAATTTTAAATTAAAAATAATTGATTTAATATTTTTGTTTGCCTCTAACGTTCAAACTTGCAAGAAATAGGGTATGAGAAAAAATGATAGTAAAAGTGGATATTTTTTTATCAAATTGCGACAACCACGATAAAAACAATGGACAATAATAAATATTTGATTTCTTTACTTTTTAGCTTGTAAAACCAGTTAAAAAAGATTTTATTGTTAAAATATATTCTTAAAAATAATGTTTTTTATTGAACAGATAAGTGCTCTAGAAAAACAGTATATCAACCAAGTCTCTTAAATATATAAAGATTTTTGAAATTTGCTAACATATTAATCACAATCTATTTTAAACAACAGCTAAAATAACTAAATACAATATTATAATAACTAAAGTAAAATGGATTGTTGATTGATAAATATTCAAGTTTTGATCTTATCCAACTTCCTTGATCCAAGAAATTTAGTATAATTGATCAAATGCGACCTTTGAGATATTTTTTTTTTTGCAAGTGAATTGATCTTTATTGATTAACTAAAATGATTCTACGATATTTAGCACAATCTAAAGATTTGTTTCAATACATTGTCAATCTTCTAATTAGGGTAAATTGTTATTTTATCATAGTGGCGATAAAAATAGGCACAGCCATTAACACATTGCAACAATTTTAAATATATCAACAATTTTTATCACTATTATAAAAAAATAATATATTAATATATTTTAATTAAAAAATACAATAAATTCGAAAATTAATTATACTTATAAAAGTTATAATTTGGTAGGATAAATTCGGTAACCATTTCATTTTCTTAGGTGTTAATATTTTTCATTCCATGCTCAAAATGAAAGAAAAAAAACACATATATAATATGTTATGTATAATTTTAAATTTTAAAGTATCCAAGTCCAATTAAAAAATTCAAAAATATATTTTGATCAGTTAATATTGTTTAATTCGGATCAAAATTTTCGGTTGAACTAAAATTAGAAATCGATTGAGGTTTTGATTCGATTAAAGGGGTTAAATTGATTGACTCATGAACTAATACAGACTGATTGAATTGAGTTAAAAAATTAATTAACTAGATAGTTGAATCGACTGAACTAATTTTCTCTATTTTCTTAAATATTTCTTTTTATAATTTTCTAATAATTTATTTAATCAAATTAGATAAATTGATTAAACAATTAATTCGAAAAATGATAATCTATTTGTAGCGACGAAAAATTTCGCTTCGATCGCTAATTGTGGCGATTTGTTGGAAACTTTGAAAAATATCGAATTTTGATTTTAAAGAAAAGGGAGTCGCCACCGATCTTTTTATTTCTAGGTGTGATCGGACACCTATAAAATTTACATTTTAAGGAAAGAAAACCGGGCTTAGGTCTACGTTTAAAATTCAGAGAAAAGTAGGGCTCGGGAGTCGGTTACGCGCAGGGAAGGTATTAGCACCCCTGCGACGCCCAAAATTGGTATCCTAATAAACACGTGTTGTCTTGATTTTCAAAAACATGAGTTCAATTTAATATTTAATCGTGATCCGTCCAAAGTATGAGAATTCCAAGATTTTTAGTAGGATGTCTCGTTTTAACACAAGCCAACGTGATTTATCCAACGTAGCGATGAAATCACAGACTTAATGTTAAAATCTGTACATTGCCTATTTTGAAATTAATTGAAAATATGAGAAATATTTCTAAAATAAAAATTCATAAATAAATGAAAAATGCAAACAATGACATAATTAATGAAAAATTCAACATGGAATATTAGAATATTAGAACAACAATGACAATGATATTTAAAGAGAAAAAAATAAAACGTATTAGCACCATAATTAAATAATGTATGTATGACAATATGTGCAAAAAGATATATGTATACCAAATATCACACAATAATATTAAAATAAATAAAAAGCAACAATAACTATAGTAATATGAAAATGATATTACATACAACAAGTATATATACATGTATAATAAAGCATATACGGATATTAATAATAAATATAATAAGGGTATATTAAGAATAAACCTAATAATATTAAAAGTATGTACAATATAATACAAAATAGGCACATGTAATATATATGTAAAAGACGTTAAAGGGTATATTCACAATAGTATTATAATATGCATATATAATATGTGTATTGAGTAAAAACAACATTAAGAAACAACTATAAATGATATCATATAAGTATGCTCATGTATATATATTAACAATACATAATAATGATGTTTAGGGTATATACAGAAATACATATAGTAATAGTAATAATAATACCCATATTAGAAATAAATAAAATAATAGCAAGGATAGATACAAATATATATGTATACTAGGATAATAGGGAGATAATAATAATTTAAAAAAACTAATATTAATAAAATTACGCAAACACATACAATTGCATATATACATAAATAGAACATATACAATAATACTAGCTTTGATGATAACAGTAATATAAATAGTAATAAATACAATGATATTAAAATTAAAATAAAATAACGGAAAAAGGTAAAAGAGGGATGGAATTGAATGAAAAATAAAATTTTGGGGCGAATTTAGGATGAAAAACCAAAGAGAGGGACCTATTAGAACACGCAAGAAACATAGGGGGACCAAAAACGTAAATATCCCAGGCTCAGGAAACGCAGACTTTAATGAGGACCAAATCAAAACAATGGATGGATCATTGGGCACAAATTAGGAAACGAAATTAATGCCAGCAGGACCCAATTGAATGCTCAAACAGAATAGGAGGACCGAATGCGCGATATGCCCTTAACAAACTAAACACGCGGGTCAACGGGTTACGAATCGGGCCAAAAACGAGTCGGGTCACGGTTTCTGGCGCCTTAAACGGCGCCGTATCCCACTTAGGGCATAAAGCCCAAAACGGTACCGTTTCGGTACCCTTGTTTAAACTAAAAGATCAGATTTTTTTCTTTTAACACCCTTCTAAAAAAAACCCTAAAATTCTATCTTTTCTTCTTCTCAAACCTCCCCGTGTTCTCCCTATTCGATCGGAAGGGCCGCCATCCGGCATCCCTCTGCGCTGCACCGGTGGCCTATAGCAAGCAACCAAGGCACGAGGCTCTCTAGCCCTGCTTTAATGAACCAGAGAAGGCCTCAAGTTTCAAGACCTAAGAGCGAGGGGAGGGAGGCCTTAGACGCCGCTCGCGAACTCAACTCCTATGGCGGAGAATGGTCCCTCGGTGCCTTAACCGCGGGTGTTCAGGTCAGATTCCTATCTTACTCGTTTTATTTGTTATTTGTTTATAAAGACAATAAATAAAAATAAAAAAAAAACTAAACAAGATATGAAAACACTTTAAAATTTCGAATATTTGATATTCTTTTCTGAAATCCTCTTCTTTTTCGTGTTTTTTGATTGTTGGTAAATCCTCTGATTACAAAGATTCTCTCTTTTTTTTTTTAAAATCCACCCCTATTACAATCGGTTCTTTTCATTTTATAGCCTTGATTACACTTATTTTATCACTGTTTGGTACTATTGTTGCTGCTATTGCTGTTGTCTGTCTTTGTCGCGTGTTTGTAGGCCTCTGGAGGTGCTAGTGATGGGAAGTGATGGGACTCGGTGGAGCAGGTTCGGCGCTAGGAAGGAGGCTGCTAGGGTCAGGGGCTGCTAGGGTTTCACGAGGCTATGTTTTGGATGTTGTTGGGCTACCGGGTTGGTGTTTTGGGTAGGCTAAGTGGGCTGTCTGGGTTTGTAGTGGGTTGGGTTTAATTGGGTTTAATTTCGGGTCTGGTTAGGGGTTTGGGTATGTAGGGTTTGTATTGGACATTTAATTGTAATATGGACTTTTATATTTTTTGGTTTTTGGTTATTTTATTGATTTGGGTATCTATTGGGCCCGGGAAAATTTAGGCCCGTACAGCTGCCCCTCTTTGCTCATTGTCGTGTAACGAGAATAGAGCAAAGACTTCAAAAGGGCCAAATTTGCCTGGTCTTGTAGGATCCCCATTTCTTGGCGTTTCTTTTCTTCGATTTACCCTCGAATCCTCGATCTGCTTCTGCATCTCTGGAAAGTCAAATCTTGTAACTTTGGTTCAATTCACTGCAATCTCAAAGACATGCATCGTAGCTTCAATCCAGTCGCATTTTCTGCAATATGAGACTCATCGTCTTCGATCTTCAGGAAAATGAATCTTGTGTCTTCAATTTGCTATACTGTAACTCCAGGGAGGCAAAATCTGCATCTTCAATCAGCTCCAATCTTCATCCTCTGTAACATGAGTTGATTTTGAAAAAGAAATTGGAAATACCTCAAAGTGTCTTGAGGCTCAACTCACTTCTGTCATATGAGTTGATTTTGAAGCATAAATTAAAAGAAATTGAAAATACCTCAACTTGTCTTGAGGCTCAACTCACCTCTGTCATATGAGTTGAAAATTAAAAACTGAAATTGAAGATACCTCAGCGTGTCCTGAGGCTCAACTCACCTCTGTAACATGAGTTGATTTTTGAAACATAAATTGAAAAACAGAAATTTAAAATACCTCAGCGTGTCCCGATACTCAACTCACCTCCGTAATATGAGTTGATTTTTGAAAAATAAATTGAAAAACAGAAATTGAAAATACCTCAGCGTGTCCTGAGGCTCAACTCACCTCTGTAACATGAGTTGATTTTTGAAACATAAATCGAAAAACAGAAATTGAAAACACCTCAGCGTGTCCTGAGGCTCAACTCACCTCTGTAACATGAGTTGATTTTTGAAACATAAATTGAAAAACAGAAATTTAAAATACCTCAGCGTGTCCTGAGGCTCAACTCACCTCTGTAACATGAGTTGATTTTTGAAACATAAATCGAAAAACAGAAATTGAAAACACCTCAGCGTGTCCTGAGGCTCAACTCACCTCTGTAACATGAGTTGATTTTTGAAACATAAATTGAAAAACAGAAATTTAAAATACCTCAATGTGTCCTGATACTCAACTCACCTCCGTAATATGAGTTGATTTTTGAAAAATAAATTGAAAAACAGAAATTGAAAATACCTCAGCGTGTCCTGAGGCTCAACTCACCTCTGTAACATGAGTTGATTTTTGAAACATAAATCGAAAAACAGAAATTGAAAACACCTCAGCGTGTCCTGAGGCTCAACTCACCTCTGTAACATGAGTTGATTTTTGAAACATAAATTGAAAAACAGAAATTTAAAATACCTCAGCGTGTCCTGAGGCTCAACTCACCTCTGTAACATGAGTTGATTTTTGAAACATAAATCGAAAAACAGAAATTGAAAACACCTCAGCGTGTCCTGAGGCTCAACTCACCTCTGTAACATGAGTTGATTTTTGAAACATAAATTGCAAATACCTCAGCTTGTGACCTGAGGCGCAACTCGTTTTTCGCAATACGAGTTGACTTTTAAAAACATAAATTGCAAATACCTCAGCGTGCGACCTGAGGCGCAACTCGTTTCTCGCAATACGAGTTGACTTTTA
Source organism: Gossypium stocksii (assembly GCA_020496765.1). Classification (NCBI taxonomy): domain Eukaryota; kingdom Viridiplantae; phylum Streptophyta; class Magnoliopsida; order Malvales; family Malvaceae; genus Gossypium; species Gossypium stocksii. Next base: position 34,260,116 of record CM035628.1, on the reverse strand, counting down.
AAAACATAAATTGCAAATACCTCAGCTTGTGACCTGAGGCGCAACTCGTTTCTTACAATACGAGTTGACTTTTGAAAACATAAATTTGAACATGGTACCAAAACATATTATTTGGTGAAGTTCTGATGTCCTTTCCTTGATTTGGTGCAATTGTCATCGCATCTTCTTGCCCTGTTGGAGCACCTGAATATGTCGTGCATGTGTTTGTCTTAAATGTATGTATGCCTACATGATTATGCTATGCGCCCTAGACATGTTTGTCACATGTTGCTTTTCATCGAGATTTCTTGTGACGATTCGCATTTATTGCTTCAATTCTTGACTTTCTTTCAGGCTTTGTACTCGTCTTCCATCTTTGTGAGTAATCTTTGTTTTTTCGGACATCACTCTTTTGACCCCGATTGAACTTTTGTCCTTGCTTTGAGGCTCTTGTATTCATCAAATTCTCATCTAGGTGATGCTCTATATACTCAGCGCATGAACTCTTCCATGTTTCTCGATCAAGAATCCTTTTTTGCATAGAGAATCTCAGGCTTCTGAAAATGTTTCGAATACTGTAGTCTTGCTGTTTGACTCACTCCTTGAATCATTTTACTCTTTGGGCCCAAATCTGTTTCACTAGGGTGCCTTTTCGAGCTTTCATCCTAATTTTTCTGTTTATTAAAATGTCCTTTTCAGTTTTCATCTTGATCTTCTTCTCTTTTCAACTTGGGACGCCTTATTATTCGACTGATATTTTGACCCAAAACTCGAGGAAATGTTTTGCTCACCCAGCTTGCCCCACTGCGACCTCAGGGTCACTTCCATTGTATCTCAAAGGTATATGACCTGTAACTTGTTTCATCAAGATTATATCACTGACGCGATATCTAGTTTCTGTTCAGCTAATACCTTTTAAAAAAAATTGAGGAGATGATTTCAATTTGGATTTGGAGATTTCTAACCCTTAAGCGTGGGAGGTCTTAAACAATAGTCCTGTTTTGAGGTTTCTGTACTATTTAGAAACTTCCAAGGTAATACACAAAACTCCTTCCATAAAAGTGTTATTAGTCCACTAATCATTATTTCAATACAAAATGCTTAAAAAAGGATCATGACAATGAACAAGAAGGAAATTAAACGCAAGCATAACTCGAAACAAGCAAGTTAAGCGAAAGCGATCAAGAAAGAATTTATTGGGAGCATAGCTCGACACGAATAAATTAATCAAATAAAAAGGAAATTGATCGGGACAACAACCCGTCATGATTCGAAGATAGCAAATATGCCAAGAAAGATGAAAGCTAGGTGCTCCAGATATCGCAACCTAAGTTTCTCTGTCCCAAATCTTGAGAACTCCTCTAAGCTCGATGTGTGCCTAGGGGATTCGGAGTACTCTGTCGATGCCCCAAGACGTATCATACTTCCTCATTGTTAATTCAAGCATGATAAGGCTACCACGTGCCCCACTTTGATCAGAATTTGAGCAGCCCTTTTTGGGTTTTCAACTCAAATGCCCTCTGGACTCAAAGCGCCCTTTGCGGGTTTTCACTTTGGCCTCTCCTTTTTCTCCTTTTTTTTTTTTGTTCTTTTCTTTTCTTTTTTCATTTTTCTTTTTCTTCCTTTTTTCTTTTTTTTTTGTGTTTTTCTTCTTTTTCTTTTTTCTTGATCAACTTTTTAGAAGGTCTCAAGATGCCCTTTGCGAGTTTTCCTCTTGATTTCCTTGAGAAATTCTTGTGGATGAATTCTTCTCGACATAAGTTTGTATCACCCATTTTGACACGTTTGATTAGGATGGATATTCTCAACAAATCTTGATTCTATCGAGGCTTGAAGGGAGAGATATCGATCTATAAACCCATGAGGAAGGGGTTGCCCCAACAGCAATCCTAGCTGTCATTTGACTCGCCCTATACAAAAAATGGTTCAATGATTCCCAACAGATAAGAATGAAGTTGCTGCTATTATCCTTCAACTTGGAAAGCTGAGGTACACAAGTTGCTCCCAGAGCAGTCGTCCCACCATGGATCGATGATGTCTCTTAAGCGTCCTCAGACCTTACAAATTTCTCCAACTGTGAGGCTGCCAGAGCAAATAGGAACAACTACAGGTGTGGCAGTGTTGCTCATTTGATATTCATATACTAGAGAATGAACTATCTCTTGTAGATTATTAGCCAAAACCTGATCTGATCTAAGAGAACATGATAGTGAATATGCCTCTTGGTTCCAATCATTCCAGCATGGGCTCAAAGATAGAAGTCATTGTTCTTAGGATGACGGACTTCGTTGTTTGTAGCGGTTCTATGCGGGACTTTGTCAGGAGATCTCTACTGGAAAAACTTAGTATGATGGTTTTTCTGTGCCATAATGACCATGAACTTGGGGTTCTCATTTTTGTCAAGGAACTTGATCAAATTCTTAGTTCAAAACTTGATTGAGCTGAGACTTGCTAACTCGATCCTTAGAAATAATGAGCTAATCAGGCTTCCTCTTCCCTGAATTTGTATAGAAGTCTTCCCTCATGATACCTTCATCCACTGGTTTGAAAGGAAAATCTATCATTTCAAGCTTCAGAGACTGTGTACGGACTGATGCCTTTGAGATCGTAGGGATTTGAAGGCGTTTGCTTCAACGTCAGCATAGAGAGTAAGTGGTAGATTCTTATACCAATTTTTTACCAGTCTCGGTCATCTTCTTCAATTTATTTCTTCTTCTCTTTTTTTTTTCTTTTTTTTTTTTTGGCAACCTTTGTTGTGTGGTGTCTTATCTTTGAATAGACTGCCAACTTTTGACATTTTGCAGTTGGATACGATCTCTTCTTTTCTTTTCTTCTCTCTTTTTTCTTTTTTTTTTTTTGGATTTGATGACCGTTACTTGGTAACTTTGGCACACGAAGTGTCCTTACTCTCTTGGTGAAGTAATTGATCATCGTGAAAGTGACTTGAAGCAGGTGAAGCTGGCCCATTGACGTCTGTGCCCCACATGGAGAGTCTTCAAAGCAACATGAATCTTATTTCCCTCGATTTGACCTTTACAACACGTTGATGTAGTCCTCTTTCATGGCGAGCTGGCAATATCTCGGCTTTAAGATCAGTCTGGCTATTGTAAAACCACTGGCATGTATTCTACGACTATCCTTGCGGACTTCTTTTGAAATTTTAGTGTGCCCGTGTCTCAGTAGCCTAGGCCCGTCTTGATATGGTTATGTGAAGATGTTTGAGTTTTGAAATCACCCAATGATGTCTCGCCTTTTGGCAGTGAGCTAGGCTTCAATCCTTGTTTGCTCACGATGTCCACTGTCCTTGTGGGATTCGTTTTCATCTTGTTCTACCATCCCTAACAAATCAGAAGATAGGCCACAATCTTTGTCATCTACGAAGTCTTGAGATTCCCCTAAGCACACATTTCGCTCCAAAGGAGATTCCAGTTTAGTAACAGTGTCGCTCATGATATCGATATCTGGAGACCCCCTTTTTCACGTACAGAGGAAGGTTTCAAAGAATAAATGAATTCAAAAATGAGTATTTATGTGTCATGATCATGAAGAAAGAATATTTGAAAGAGTTCAAAGAACACCAGAATCTAAGAACAATTGTACAGTATGGTCATGAATAAAAGAATAAGAAAATCTGAGAATGATCGTTGTATAGTATGAAGTGAAACTTTAATCAAAATGATGCATTTTTATTGAAATAAAGATTTTAGACAAAAGCCTATTTTCACAAAAGGATTCTTACTACCTCTAGGCTTAAAGCAGTAAGCATGTTCTGGGTATTACCCTAAGTTAGCTCTAAAAGACAGAGACTTCTTCCACAGTCCTATTGTTCACAATATTCCCAGGTATGCAAGGGCAAATGCTTGGTGGATTTCATTCCTTCGTCACTGCGTTCACATTCCCTTTAGCATGGTCAGGGAATGGATTTTTGGTCGCATTGCTAGCATTATTAAATCGCAGAATGCCCGTATCAATGAGTCCTTGGACTCGTCTTTTAAAGGCGAGGCAGTTCTCGATTGAATGCCCTGTATTTCCCGCGTGGTATTCGCATCGAGCGTTCGAATCGTACCACTTGGGATATGGAGGCTGCAACGGTTTTATATAAACTGGGGACACCATGTGCGCATCATATAGCCTTTGATATAGCTCCATATACGACATTGGAATTGGCGTAAAAGGGAGCTTTCCAGTTCTTGATCTAGTATTAGATTCTTGCTTTTGAGGAACCTGATGGCTAGGGGTTGTCCTTCTTGGCTGGCCTATGGTAATCGGCTTCACCTTACTTTCCTTTCCCTTTATTACCCTCGAAGTACCCTCTTGCGAGTTCCACTTTCGCTTTTTAAAAGCCTCGTGCTGTTTTGGGCATTCTATACTGGCCTGGGGTTTAGTGGTAATGGGTATCCCTTGCGAAGGTACGTCTGATTGAGTCTGGTCGTTTATTGGAGGGGAATAAACGATGTCTCCATTCTCATCCTCGCTGTTGTCCACTGATTCTTTTCTCCTTTTGAGCCATTCGGCTAACAGCTGTCTAAGCTGGCTAATCATCTGTCTTTGGAGCTCTACCATCTGGTTCTGCATATCCTGCTGAATTCTGGATAACTGCTCTTGCATCTGTATTTGTCTATGTTCTATCTGTTCTAACCTTCGTTCCATGGCTCTTAGGTTAACTGAAATAATTTTATCCAATTAGGGTCGTTTCGTAAAGATCTAATGCAAATGATACAGTGCAAATAATACAATGATGCAATGAGGTGCAGATGAATGCAAGAAAAGAAGCGTCGACCTTATATTCAATTCCATTAGGAGAATTTTTCTAGGGAACAAATTTCTTTACATAAAATGGATCATATATGCGACCTTGCCCTCATATTCCAAGCGAAGATGCCGATCTTTCTCTTCATGTCTGAATACTATGGTCGACTCTCGTAAACTTGCCAAAGATATCTTCATCAGTGCCTTTTTGCTTGGTCTGGGTCGCGACTCGTTGTTCACTCTTCCTAGCGATACTCGCTTGCTCCTTTAGGAAAGTTGAGACTTGACGGCTCCCGCATAATCTTTATCAATTTGAGTCTTTCGGGTAAAACCTGGCGTTCCTTTGTGAGCTATCATCCTTCTTCCCTTGTGCTCACTTGGATCATACATGGGCAACCGCATGGTAATCCACTTTATCAAGAAATTCGTCCCCTTATGACGAACTCCCCTATTTAGGAATCGAATACGGATCAACACCTCTTTTCTATAATGATGCGATGTAATGTAATGCAAATGTATGAGTTTGGTGTTGATTTCAAGATAGCCCCTATCTAGGCATTTCATTCATTCAAAAGAGTTCGTTACAAAACATTTTGCCATCTTAATTCGGCCATCTATACAAACTTTCTAGCTACATCACTATACTTCTTCACCCGCTCCAAGAATTCTGATATGCTGGATCGTTGACTTGGTGGGAATCGACAACTGAGATCTTCTGCTTCATCTGATAATTGGACCATGTATATTGCTACTCCACGGATTTCATTAATCAAGAAGCCAAGTTGCATTTCCCTTTCTTGGAGGTCCGTTTTATAAGCGTGGATATCTCTATCGTATTGATCATTTTTTTCTTCCAAAGCCTTTAAGAGAGTGTCCAATTGTCGTTGGCGAGCTTGCATCGCGTCTTCCAAATCTCTTATTCTTTCTCTTAACCCCTGACATTCAGATCGGCTAGTCATCAGTTCATGAGACGCAGTCTCACATTCAGCACCTTTCTTTCTCAATTCTATCATGGCCCGAGCAGTCTTTTCCTCCTCTTTCTTCGCCTTCCCTTTCCAAAATTCCATTCCGCCTTTTACGTTGCTCAATTCTTCCTTCCATTCTTCAGGTGACTTGCCTAGTCCGCTATTCTTGATAGTGGCTCTTAGCTTCTTATTTTCCAAGTGAAGGTCTCTTAAGTCGTTCCTCACGATTTCGGCTTCTTTCTGTACTTTTTCAGTCCTAGATCTTTCAATTTGAACGTCAATCTTTAATTGGTAATTTTCTTCTTGAAGGACGCTGAGATCCCGCAACATCTTGGATTTCTCGCGTTCAAATTCTCCTCTAGCTATTTCAAGCTCGGATGGTGCTTCCTCTATGAAAGGGTTCTGAGCAGCATAACTTGTCGATGATATTTGCTGGCTTTTTACTCGTTGCTTTCTCCATACATCATAGTCTTGGGTGAGAGTATCGGCATACAACGCCAACTCCATCAGATAAATTCTTTTCCAAGACTTAGCGGTGTCTCGAACTTTCTTCATGTAGCCCTCGCCCGCGAAAGGGAATTCGGATTGCGCCAAACCTCCAGTGGCGGGTACGAATTGTCGCGAAGAAAACTGTCTTTGGACCAATAGCGGGGCGTATCCGACTCCTCCCCACAGACCTAGCAGTGGTACCCAATCCTGACTTCCGACCTTATATAATAAGACTGACGGGCGTATCCATGGCGCTCTCCACGTCACATCCTTAGCGCGGAGGTTCTGAAAAACCGAAACCCAATGTTGTTCCGTAATTTCCTTAGGCCATTCTCTCTTACAATAGGCTTCTAAAGGGGAAAACATCTTTGAAAACATGTGATACGGCGTGCGTTCCTCTTTCCAAAAGTGACTCATGATCCAAACGTTGAGCAATTGCGCACATCCAATAAATCGTCCCTCTCCCTTCTTCCGACAACTATTCAAGGACCTGAAGGTTTCAGCTAGGATTGTCGGGACAGGGTTGACTCCTTGTTTTAATCTCTCGAAGAAATCTACCACCGCGACTTCAATGTGCCCAAGGACTTTCGGAAAAACAACCAACCCGTAGACGGCCAAAGCAAACAGATTTACCCTCTTTAAGATGTCAGGATGGCTCGAGACCAAATCTCGTATAGAGGACCACGGGATACAAATAGTTTCATTCTTCTTCTTTATTTGTTTCTCGGCCCATGTGTCGGTCATATCCGTCAATCTCATTATTTTCTTTTTGAAGGTCATCGGTTTAGGTTCTTTTACATAGATCTTGTAGGGCTGTACATTATCAATGCGAAGTAAGGCCGCGTATTCCTCGATAGTGGGGGTCATATCTTCTCCATTAAAAGTGAAGCAATGATAGGCGGGATCCCAAAACTTGACCAAAGCTTGTATTAACCGCTCGTCTACCTTGACAGCGACCAAGTTAGCTATGTCACCATACCTCTCGACGAAGATTCCCCTAGTATCTGAATCCCATTGATTCCAAATCTGGACTAAATCTTCAAGATTGTTTTGGCGGACATTCACCGTTACGTGCCCCGGTAAATCGGCAACACATCCTTCCATTAAGCTATCCCCTCTTTCTCTTTGGGTTTTCAGGGACCAATCCCGAACCGTGACATTCCTCTCGGTTGTTAGTGTAATCGACTCCTCCATTAGAAACCCGTCTTTTGGCAACTGGTCTCTAGTCAACACCTTCCTAAAATGATGCCTAAAATGCATGATGACAAATAAGACAACAACAAACAAATCATGGTTAGTAACATGGGTAAAAAGAGAAACAGAGATTTTGACAAATTAAGCTATCCGTTCTAATCTACTAAGCAAACCCGATTCCCTTGTATAAAAAGTAAAAATGCAACAGGTAAGAGGCATTTCTCCCGTGTACTCATTTGGTAACCGCTAAACGAACAGAGGTTCGGCACGGCTCTAGTTGGGTGGTTCGTATGTTTCACTACATGTAGTTTCGGTTCTAAATAGGTACTCGAATTGTTCGTACTATCGTCTACTAAGACTAATACGAAACCTCGATCATGGCCCATCATGGGCTTACGAGCTCAATTCGAGGGATTACATTTACTTATGCCTATGCGGAGGGACAAGTTAACTCACGAAAGCATAAGTCATATGTAACCCAAAAGTATTCACTAGCCTGTGCGGAGGGACGAGTTAACTCACGAAGGCGTAGCGTTTACTTTCACTTAAATGGACGGAGCCCGGGTATGGCGCTCATGTTATGCAAGATACACGTGAACAGTGTGTGGGGAGAGGCTCACAAACCTTCCACTCTATTTAAAGCTGAACTAGAATTGTAAAACTTAGAGCTTAAACAAAAAGATAAAACAAGCTCGCAAAATATTTACAACAGTTACAAATGCATGATTTTTCAAACACGAGATTTTCGGATTATGGTTAAATATCAAATTGAACAAGGAATTTTGAAAATTTTGACAACACGTGTTTATTTTTAGACTCGACTCTCAAAAACCGGGTCCCCAGTGGAGTCGCCAGCTGTAGCGACGAAAAATTTCGCTTCGATCGCTAATTGTGGCGATTTGTTGGAAACTTTGAAAAATATCGAATTTTGATTTTAAAGAAAAGGGAGTCGCCACCGATCTTTTTATTTCTAGGTGTGATCGGACACCTATAAAATTTACATTTTAAGGAAAGAAAACCGGGCTTAGGTCTACGTTTAAAATTCAGAGAAAAGTAGGGCTCGGGAGTCGGTTACGCGCAGGGAAGGTATTAGCACCCCTGCGACGCCCAAAATTGGTATCCTAATAAACACGTGTTGTCTTGATTTTCAAAAACATGAGTTCAATTTAATATTTAATCGTGATCCGTCCAAAGTATGAGAATTCCAAGATTTTTAGTAGGATGTCTCGTTTTAACACAAGCCAACGTGATTTATCCAACGTAGCGATGAAATCACAGACTTAATGTTAAAATCTGTACATTGCCTATTTTGAAATTAATTGAAAATATGAGAAATATTTCTAAAATAAAAATTCATAAATAAATGAAAAATGCAAACAATGACATAATTAATGAAAAATTCAACATGGAATATTAGAATATTAGAACAACAATGACAATGATATTTAAAGAGAAAAAAATAAAACGTATTAGCACCATAATTAAATAATGTATGTATGACAATATGTGCAAAAAGATATATGTATACCAAATATCACACAATAATATTAAAATAAATAAAAAGCAACAATAACTATAGTAATATGAAAATGATATTACATACAACAAGTATATATACATGTATAATAAAGCATATACGGATATTAATAATAAATATAATAAGGGTATATTAAGAATAAACCTAATAATATTAAAAGTATGTACAATATAATACAAAATAGGCACATGTAATATATATGTAAAAGACGTTAAAGGGTATATTCACAATAGTATTATAATATGCATATATAATATGTGTATTGAGTAAAAACAACATTAAGAAACAACTATAAATGATATCATATAAGTATGCTCATGTATATATATTAACAATACATAATAATGATGTTTAGGGTATATACAGAAATACATATAGTAATAGTAATAATAATACCCATATTAGAAATAAATAAAATAATAGCAAGGATAGATACAAATATATATGTATACTAGGATAATAGGGAGATAATAATAATTTAAAAAAACTAATATTAATAAAATTACGCAAACACATACAATTGCATATATACATAAATAGAACATATACAATAATACTAGCTTTGATGATAACAGTAATATAAATAGTAATAAATACAATGATATTAAAATTAAAATAAAATAACGGAAAAAGGTAAAAGAGGGATGGAATTGAATGAAAAATAAAATTTTGGGGCGAATTTAGGATGAAAAACCAAAGAGAGGGACCTATTAGAACACGCAAGAAACATAGGGGGACCAAAAACGTAAATATCCCAGGCTCAGGAAACGCAGACTTTAATGAGGACCAAATCAAAACAATGGATGGATCATTGGGCACAAATTAGGAAACGAAATTAATGCCAGCAGGACCCAATTGAATGCTCAAACAGAATAGGAGGACCGAATGCGCGATATGCCCTTAACAAACTAAACACGCGGGTCAACGGGTTACGAATCGGGCCAAAAACGAGTCGGGTCACGGTTTCTGGCGCCTTAAACGGCGCCGTATCCCACTTAGGGCATAAAGCCCAAAACGGTACCGTTTCGGTACCCTTGTTTAAACTAAAAGATCAGATTTTTTTTCTTTTAACACCCTTCTAAAAAAAACCCTAAAATTCTATCTTTTCTTCTTCTCAAACCTCCCCGTGTTCTCCCTATTCGATCGGAAGGGCCGCCATCCGGCATCCCTCTGCGCTGCACCGGTGGCCTATAGCAAGCAACCAAGGCACGAGGCTCTCTAGCCCTGCTTTAATGAACCAGAGAAGGCCTCAAGTTTCAAGACCTAAGAGCGAGGGGAGGGAGGCCTTAGACGCCGCTCGCGAACTCAACTCCTATGGCGGAGAATGGTCCCTCGGTGCCTTAACCGCGGGTGTTCAGGTCAGATTCCTATCTTACTCGTTTTATTTGTTATTTGTTTATAAAGACAATAAATAAAAATAAAAAAAAACTAAACAAGATATGAAAACACCTTAAAATTTCGAATATTTGATATTCTTTTCTGAAATCCTCTTCTTTTTCGTGTTTTTTGATTGTTGGTAAATCCTCTGATTACAAAGCTTCTCTCTTTTTTTTTTTAAAATCCACCCCTATTACAATCGGTTCTTTTCATTTTATAGCCTTGATTACACTTATTTTATCACTGTTTGGTACTATTGTTGCTGCTATTGCTGTTGTCTGTCTTTGTCGCGTGTTTGTAGGCCTCTGGAGGTGCTAGTGATGGGAAGTGATGGGACTCGGTGGAGCAGGTTCGGCGCTAGGAAGGAGGCTGCTAGGGTCAGGGGCTGCTAGGGTTTCACGAGGCTATGTTTTGGATGTTGTTGGGCTACCGGGTTGGTGTTTTGGGTAGGCTAAGTGGGCTGTCTGGGTTTGTAGTGGGTTGGGTTTAATTGGGTTTAATTTCGGGTCTGGTTAGGGGTTTGGGTATGTAGGGTTTGTATTGGACATTTAATTGTAATATGGACTTTTATATTTTTTGGTTTTTGGTTATTTTATTGATTTGGGTATCTATTGGGCCCGGGCAAATTTAGGCCTGTACACTATTTATTCAATTACTTGACCAATTCAGTAAATATTGCTTGAAAATTCAAGCAAACTAACAATATTATAATATTGCCGCAGTCAAAGATGTACTGCCTTGCATCTAAGCAGTGTGAGGGAAAAGAGAACTAAGCGTATCAATGATTGGAATAGCATGCACTATACATCATATATATGCAATGTACTGAGTCAACTATCTTAAACGTACCAATACCACATTCTATTTCCCAATACTTCATTCAGCATCAATAACTTTTCATTTTATTGTTTCTTTAGTATTATTTATTTTCTAAACCTACATTTTTGTGAAGCAAGCAAAAGATAAATTGAATGCTAGGTCAATTGAATTATATCAATAAAGCTGAAGGGATTAGGACAATCAAAATCACCTTATTTTGTGTAATCTAATCACGAGTTGTATTTATTTCAAAAATAAATAAATAAATAAACACACAAACAAGCATTCAAGCTTAAAACATACATCTGTTCCAATAGCTTCCGCAGAGTATTAGGGCGGAGTCTACTTGCTAAAGAGTAAGATTTGGATTAATAGAGCCAAGCAAAGCTTGTGTACAACCTTGGCTACATGGTTTCTATCATATTTTGAACTAGTGATGGAGTGTAGTTGAGACTTTGCGGGTCAAATCTCCCTTAAAATAATAAAATTTTAATTTAGATTATTAGGGCGGAGTCTACTTGCTAAAGAGTAAGATTTGGATTAATAGAGCCAAGCAAAGCTTGTGTACAACCTTGGCTACATGGTTTCTATCATATTTTGAACTAGTGATGGAGTGTAGTTGAGACTTTGCGGGTCAAATCTCCCTTAAAATAATAAAATTTTAATTTAGATTATTTATAATTTATAAAAATTTAAATTATTAACGGTAAAATTACACTTTAACTCATTAAAATGATAAAAATTTAATTTAACTTTTTAAAAATTATAAAGATATAAATTATTAAAATGATAAAATTATATTTTTACTATCGTAAAAAAAATACAATTTAATTTTGACCCCAAAAAAAAATTCATATTTGGCCATTGCTTTGAGCGCTATTTTACAAGTGGGTCACTTATATTTATAGAAGAGTAAACCCTAATATATGTTAAAAAACCAGTTAATGAATGATGATCCATTCTTAGTCTTTGTTTATTTAAAATTAAAGGAAAGATGAAAATTAAATAATTAAAGAAGGAGAAGATTGGTCGTAAAGCATGGTGGAAAAAGAGAATAAAGGAATCAAAAGCATGGAAATAAATCAAAGTGCAAAAAGCAGCATAATAGTAAGTAATGTATATCCATTTTCATTTTATTTATGGTTTGTGAGTTTGGCGCGCCGAATTCTTTGCGCGATCCATGGCTGAGAGTCTCCCAAAAAATGCGCCATTTCATCCCTCACGAGTCACGCCTCCCTTTTTCATCGCCAAAACATGAATCCCAGTTTCCGCCAATTAGCACCCCCACAAAATCATCACTCTCTTTCCCATTGACCGAGGAGGTTTTTGTATGAAAGAATTAGGGCACAACTTTTTCTAATCCATTAATTTGCGCATTGGTCCTACTATTTTCCAATCTTGTCTTAATGTTTTATGCTTCACTGCTTCTCGAGGAAAATAATAACAATCACCTTTTGGCTTCACAACAATCTATGTTATCAGTGTCTTATTAATTGGAAATATCAAGTAATTTAGCTCTACCTTGTCAAAATAGATAAATGTCCACAAATTTGTTAATAATTAAAATTCATAACCATATTCTTACATTAAGTTAATCATAATTTTTTCTCAAAAATATTTACGTATAATGGTGTTACTTTGTATAATAATTGAATCAATATAATTGAATTTTATCCGAATTATGGATAATAATAGAAATTGCATAAAAATAATAATTGGATTGGTATCTCAATAGGAGTTTCTAGTGTGGTTAGGTGTAGACTTATGAGAATTAGTAAGAATCCCCCCCCCCCCCAAAAAAAAAAAAACACATGAAGCTGAAAGAAAATAGGGATTGGAGGAGTAGGGTAAAAGCAAGTAATAATCTGGAAAAATAATGTGAAGAAAGGATATGAACGGAAATGACTCCAAGTCGTCAACTCAATTCAATTGATGTTAAAGCAAAGCAACTAATCAGCAGCCATTATATCCTCAAGATCAAGGTGTTGACATGTACCATAACAGGATGTCTGAACTTCCTTATTTTTCTATTTCTTTAATCCTTGAAAAGGAAGATTTTAAACAACAATAAAGAATAGTGATTCTCGGCTTAAAAAGCCTGATTTTGCGCTATTGAGATTTGGGCACCTATATTGTATAAGCATTCGCTCCTATAAATGGCCATGCAATTGTTGAACTATACCTAAGTAAAAAAAAAAGCAATCAAGTAAGCAAGTTTCGATGGCAAAGGCAAACATTCTCTTGATTTTCTTGTGTTCACTGGGATTGCTACTGCTTGGGGGTGTTGGAGTGGAAGGAAATCCGAATTACAGAGATGCACTTCAAAAATCCTTTCTCTTCTTCCAAGGCCAGAGATCAGGCAAGCTGCCTGCCAATCAGAAAGTTTCATGGAGGTCCAACTCTGGTCTTTCTGATGGTTCCCTTGACCATGTGCGTATTCTCACTTTCATTTTTGGCATCCGTATATAGTCTACAATGAAAATAACAAGTTTCATTATGTGTCGAATTCAGGTAGATTTGACTGGTGGCTACTACGATGCTGGAGACAATGTGAAATTTAACTTCCCAATGGCATTCACCACCACAATGCTTTCATGGGGTACACTTGAATATGGGAAGAGAATGGGTCCCCAGTTACAAGAGGCAAGGGCAGCTATCCGTTGGGCGACTGACTATCTCCTCAAATGTGCCAATTCCAAGCCCGGAAAGCTCTATGTAGGTGTGGGTGACCCCAATGTGGATCACAAGTGCTGGGAGCGGCCTGAGGACATGGACACTGTTCGAACTGTGTACTCTGTCTCATCAAGTAACCCTGGCTCTGATGTTGCTGGTGAAACGGCTGCGGCATTGGCTGCTGCCTCCTTAGTTTTCCGAAGGGTGGATCCAAAATACTCGAGGTTGTTGCTGCAAACAGCAAGGAAAGTTATGGCGTTTGCTATCCAATATCGTGGTGCTTACAGTGACTCACTTGGATCAGCAGTCTGCCCGTTTTACTGCTCCTATTCTGGATATAAGGTAAGATGCGCTTTCTTTTGGCTGTGAACTGTTAGCACTGGATGGCATCCCAGTCCAACAATATACTTAAAATTTTCTACTAATGGTTGCAGGATGAGTTGCTCTGGGGTGCAGCATGGTTGTTTAGAGCAACAAATGATGCTTATTACTATAATTTCTTGAAAACATTGGGAGCTGATGATCAACCTGACATCTTCAGCTGGGATAACAAATATGCTGGGGCTCATGTTCTTCTATCCAGGGTATTTAACATTATATTTTTCAATCCAATTTCTCTACATTGTAGTGAATTTTTGTACTACACAAATAGTGTTTAAAGGGTGACAGCATATCAAATGTCTTATTTAAGTAATTTTATTTCTTTGCTTTAATTTTTTACAGATGGCATTGTTGGGCAAAGATAAAAATTTCGAGCAATTCAAACAAGAAGCTGAAAGCTTTATGTGTAGGATCTTACCCAATTCTCCTTATTCAACTACCCAATACACACAAGGTGATTTGAACAATTTTATGCATTACACCTATATATAATTATGAAATGCTTGCTATGTTTTAGTTCTTGAATTGAATATAATTTTGAAAAACAGGTGGTCTTATGTACAAGTTACCTGAAAGCAACCTTCAATATGTAACATCCATATCATTTCTACTTACCACATATGGTAAGTACATGAAAGCTAAAAAGCAGACATTTAACTGTGGCAGCCTCTTCGTCACTCCAAATTCACTCATCGGACTTGCAAAAAGACAGGCAAGAGATGCTTTCAATTCGTTCATAATGCCAAGAACAATGAATTAATCAATTTTATGAGATTCTAAGGCTGAATACGGTGGGAATTGCAGGTGGATTACATACTAGGAGAGAATCCAATAAAAATGTCGTACATGGTTGGGCTTGGTCGGAATTTTCCCAAGAGAATCCACCACAGGGGTTCTTCATTGCCGTCGTTGGCAAAACACCCTCAAAGCATTGGATGCGACGGTGGTTTCCAGCCATACTTTTACTCATCGAACCCCAATCCCAACATTTTGGTTGGAGCTATTGTTGGAGGACCAAATCAGAACGACGGATTCCCAGATGATCGATCTGATTATTCACATTCCGAGCCTTCTACTTACATCACTGCTGCCCTGGTTGGACCATTAGCATATTTTTCTCATTAAGATGTAAATTGTTTGTGGAATCAATCTAAATCTCTCAAATGATTGATTATAGTTGGGACAAATGTTTAAAGATGTTTGTTTGTCTTTTTAGATTCAGAATACTACCAAAACAAATTAATTAAGAAATATAACGCTATGTTTATACTCATTACTGCTCTTTTTGTTTCTTTTTATAATGTTTAATTGAATGAAATTAATTTTGTAGCATTAAAACCTCAACTCATATTTGTATCTTTGAAATTTGAACTTAAAGTTAAATTTTAAATCTCAAACCATGAACCTTTGGAGTTTTAGGTTCGAGTTCAAAGTTCGGGATTCACTATAAAATAATTAACAAAATTATGTGTTAATGATATGAAAAAAAGTGTACACAAATTATTAATTTTTTTTTAAAATTGGTTGCACAAAAATAAAAAAAAATATTAACTTATAATAAAAATCGAAATAATTAAATTTTGTAAAAGAATAAAATATGTTTATTTACAACTTAAAAAATTAATTATTTTTCGTAATTTAATGAAAGGTAAATTAAGTTGGATAAGGTATTTGATATAATAATATTTTTTATTTAATGATGTGACACTATTTTATTGGTGCCTAAAAACTATGATTTTTAGAATGATCCTAATATAATTTATTCCCTAAAATAAATGTAGAAGTAAATATAAAAGAAAGTAAAAAATATTTGGTCATCCAACTTTACAAAAAAAATGCTGATTTTATCCTTTTATTTAATTTCGTTTTATCTTTTTTAAGTCTTAAATTTTTTATATTTATCAAATTAATTATGGAGATAATGTGAAATTTTTTACTATAAAAACTAACAATATAAGGAGAGAAAAAGGTAAATTGTACATTGTCCCCTTAGTCCCATCATATTATCCAATCAGGCTATCAATTGTTTAGATGTAAGGGACCAGAAAAATATTTATGGGAATAAAAGAGGATAATTGCATCAGATGATTTTATGGTTCATGTAGTCATCAGTTTTTGTTTGAGCGAATCTCATTACATATCCAAATTACAAGTTGAATGATAACAGGGTAAAGTGATTGATTGTGACTTTATAAAAACTTAAAATCGAATCTCAAATATAGTTTCACGTTAATTCAGTTAATATTGTTGTTGCTGCAATAATAAGTAAAAGTGAAATATGAATTTGAGGGTGTTTAAGTAGGTATTATTTGAAAGTCAAGGGTCTTAATAAAAATTGTATAAAAAACATAAATATTATGTCTGATTTTGTCTCTCTTGAATTGCCATTTTTTCTTTTTATGTTAAAAAAGCATTAATTTCAAAATTGCAAAGAAATCGAAAAGAAAGAAAGAGTTTCGGACTAACTTGAAAGTTAAAGAAGATTTACTTGAAATTAGCTTGTGATGTATGATTCTGGGATTCTGGTGTTGTGTATTTTGGAATTGTAGTTTATGTTCAGATACCTGCTTGCTGTTGTGTATTTCATTTCATTTGATTAATAAAGTATTTCCAGCAAGATGGTCTAACACTGCTAATGAGCTGCAGGAAGAAGTAAACCCCAAGTAATATAACTAAAGGCAAGGACCAGCATCATTTAAAAGGTCCTTGATATATATTTTTGGTTAGGAAAGAGGAATCAGGTCAGAAGATTAGGTTTCAAAAGTAAGAAAATCATCTTCTATGAGTGGGTGTAAGCTTTGACTACAAATTATGTTGGAATCTAGGAAAATATCTTGGCTCCACAAAAGGGTGAATAAAAATGACACCACCTTTTTTTGTCGAAAAAATTCGATTTAAACTAGCGGGTAGAAAGCCAATATACTAACCCCAATTGGAAGACTAATGCTGGTGAAGTCTAGTATTGTGATAATCCCTTCCTATTACATGCACTGTAAGAAACTCTTGTCTAGCGTTTATAACTCCATTGATCACATTAATAGGAATTTCCTTTGGGATGGATCTAAAAACCATACCAAGCATCATCGTGTTAGCTGAAAGAGTACAAAATCCAAAAGAGATGAAGGCCTTGACATGAAACAAATTAAAATGTAAAATCAAGCTCAACTCTTTAAAACTTTGTTGGAAACACATCCATACCCATGAAGTTTTATGAGCAAAACTTCTCAAAGCCAAACACTAGAATGGCTCAAATCCGCCCTTTAATTCATCTCACTTGCATGCTCTTAGGAGCATCAAAACCATTTTTGTAAAAGGAATTAGTTGGGTTTTTAAAGATGGATTTTGGATGAATTTTTGGATTGACAATTTTACTAGGCTTGATCCTATTTGCTCTTTGATCCAAAGTCCTCTCAATAAGGGTGAGGATGCTCTTATGGTTAGTGATTTTTGCGACTTGCCTTCCTCCATCTCTTTCCCCTTTCCTACTAATATTGCGTGTAATATCATGGCCACCCCATTTTCGGTTCTTGAGAATGGAACTATATGTGTTGGAGTTGTTTCCTCGAATGGGACCTTTTCTCTTAGCTTTACCTATCACTTGGGGTTTGATCTTTTGCACCCATCCTTTCGCGTTTCGAAGGATTGGAATAGATTTGGAAGCTTCATCTTATCGCAAAACTCTCTTCTTCTATTTTCCTTTGGGAAGTTGGCAAAATTCTTCGTACGAAGGCATTGCTTTGTTTAAGGTATGGAGATTGTTGGTTCTTGTCCTTTATGTAACATTGAATCAAAAACTCTAATATTTCCAAGGACTGCCCTACTGCTATCAGTTTATGGAGGAAACTTTTTATTCCCCCATCCTTGTCTAGCTCCTTTCGTAACACTTATAAAATTTTCAGTTTCCTATATGAGACTTTTCCAAGAATTCTATTCATAAATCCGATAAGAAAAATCAATTTTGGTAGATTTATTAATTTTTGGTATGTTTGGAAGCCCTTAGTTAACATATTAAGTTAATTTTAAAGTTTCGAGTTTAATTGGGTGTAAATACGAGTTGAGAGGCAAAATGATAATTTGACACTAAAAGAATTTTAGTTATTTGGAACCTAAATATAATTAAATATTAGTATTTATGAGAGTGAGTGATAAGGAAGAATTTTTTGGATAATTATGAGCCTTTTTTACTTTGAAAATCTTGTTGTGGCCACCTACGTTAGTCGTAGTAATAGTAGTAATAATGAATTAGGACAGAATTGGTATGTCAATAAGGTTAGTAAGCCTACTTAGTTGATAAAGACATAGTTTAGTGAGAAGATAGCGAAACTTGCCTTATGGCATAGCACTAATGTGCATAGTGAGGGCCCTAAGTGAAATGGCATTCTACTGGATATACTTTAGTGCAACCTAGTATATTGGTGTTTGGTTGGAACTCCAGTGCCCAAAATGTATTTCATTGAGATTATCAAGGGTGAACTTTCTAAAATTTGATAATGAAAATGACGTGTTGAGAAATATGTGTGTAAATCATATAAATGTTTCTCTCCATATTGTGATGTTTATTTTTCATTATAGTGACTCACTCAATTGATTTGTGTTTTGGTTGATAGATAGCTTGTAACTTCATTTTAGTTCTTTATGATTATTCTTTATTTTGAATAAGGTAAGTTTCATGTTTTATTTTCATTAGTTCTTATTAAGATTTATATTTAATATATTTCTTGCGCGTAGGTTTATTTTGATCTAAAAGCTCGACTCATCTCAAGTACCTCGACTCACACCATTGTGAGACTACGATAGTATGAAATGTTTGCATTTTTGCATTTGATTCCTAGTGCCATGTAGGGTCCTTAGTCTTAGCATAAATATGTTAGTTTCATATGTTAGATTTTTAAAATAAATCTAAAATAAAACTTAATAAATCGGGATTTATCATGTCAAAACATCAAGAATAAATTAAGAATAAAATTAAATGCGGAAGCGTACCTGAATCCATGAATTCCTTGAAGTTTTACTGAATTTTGGGGATTTGATCTTCCAAATTAGCACACAAAAAATTTAGAGAATATCTGCTCTCTCTTTCCTAATGATGGGATATTAGAAAAGATATCATGTGTATAATTTGGGGACCATAACCTTAATATTTATAACATTGGCATATTAGTTCTAATCAAATTTTAATTAGCCCATCATTAATTAGAATTTGATTAGAAGAGTATCTACACATATTTGACCCATACTTTATTTAATAATTAAAACCCAATAGAATTCTAACCAAATTAGATCACTTTTAATTTGGGCTAACCTTATCATGATAGTAAATAATAACATGTAATATCATTATTACATATGTGATGTCCATATTTTCCAACAATCTCCCACTTGGACCACATATATATACTAATTACTTTATAATTACATGTCATTACATAACCTTATGAGCTCAAAATTTTACTATCATATCTAAAAGGTATTCCAAACAATCTCGTCCATTAATTATGTTAACATAGAACCAAGGCGACTTTCGTTACATATATCGTAACTAAATCCATTCATGATTACGTATATTAACACAACCAAATGACATAGATCATGTATGGATATGTAGCATGGAAATTACATGCAATATGATCTAAACATGTCTATTTCCAATTAGTCCTCTTTAAACTTAAGTGAGGTCAAAACAATAAACAGAGTGAATAAACTGAATACTTCATTTCTTATCAGAAAATAACCAAATACATAAATGTCTGAAAATAAATAAAATATAAACTCCCACTAAATCATGATATCCTTAAACAATGTAACACCCATGTGAGCAGTGTGCTCATGAAAGACCTTGGGTGGTAATCTTTTTATGAGTGGATCTGCTATCATGGAGTTTGTCCCAATGTGCTCTATGGATATTTGACCATTTTGCACTCTTTCTTTTACAACTAGGAACTTTATGTCAATATGTTTTGACTTAGATGAACTCTTGTTGTTATTGGAATACAGCACTGCTGACTTATTGTCACAAAATTATTTGAGTGGTCTTTCTATATTCTCCAAAATGCGCAGCCCTGTAACAAAATTCCGCAATCATATTCCATGGTTGGATGCCTCATAGCATGTTACAAACTCTGCTGCCATAGTGGAGGAAGCTACAAATGTCTGTTTGACACTTTTCCAAGATATAGCTCTTCCAACTAATAGGTAAATATAGCCTGATGTAGATTTCCTACTATATTAGCATCCAGCGAAATCAGAATCAGAATACCCAATTACCTCCAAAGGATCTGATCTCTTATAAGTAAGCATGTAATTTTTTTTTCTTTGAAGATATCTCATAACCCTTTTGCCTGCTATCCAATTGTCTATACCAGGGTTGCTTAAATATCTAACTAACATCCCAACAATGTACGCAATGTCTAGACGCGTACAAACTTGAGCATTCATTAACCTCCCAACAGCCGATGCATAAGGAATCTTTTGCATTTCCTGAATTTCAAGGTTACTTTTAGGGCATTGAGTAAGACTAAATTTGTCTCCTTTAGCGACAGGGGTGTCACTTGGTCTACAATTCTGCATGTCAAACTTTTGAGTACTTTATCGATATAATTCTTTTTTGATAATCCAAGAATACCTTGAGATTGATCTCAATGCATCTGAATTCCTAAAACAAAAGAAGCGTCCCCAAGATCTTTCATCTCAAAATGCTTAGATAAAAATCTTTTGGTTTCATGCAATATGCCTATATCATTAGCGGCAAGCAAAATGTCATCAACGTATAGAACCAGAAATATGTACTTACTCCCATTGAATTTGTGATACACACAATCATCAACAATATTCATCTCAAAACCAAATGAGAAAATTATTTGATGAAACTTATGGTACCATTGATGGGAAGCTTGTTTGAGTCCATAGATGGATTTTTTTTAATTTGTAAACCATATTCTTTGAGTCTTTTGACTCAAAATTTTCTGGTTGCATCATATAAATTGTTTCTTCAATGTCGCCATTAAGAAAAGCAGTTTTAACATCTATCTGATGTAACTCAAGATCAAAATGAGCAACAAGCGCCATGATTATCCTAGAGGAGTCTTTTGATGAAACTGAAGAGAAAGTCTCTATAAAATCAATACATTTTTCTGAGTATATCCTTTTGCTACAAGATGCGTCTTATACCTCTCCACATTACCATTTACGTCCCTTTTGGTTTTAAATATCCATTTACAACCAATTGGTTTTGCACCTTCAGGTAATGGGACAAGTTCCTAAACTTTATTGTCTTGCATAGACTTATACTCATCTTTCATGGCATCAATCCACTTTTGAGAATTAGAACTTTTCATGGCCTGATGAAAGTTGATTGGATCATCTTCCATCATTCCATTGTCATCCTTATGTTCTTGGAGAAATATAATATAATCATTTGGAATAGCATTTCTCATTTTTCTTGTGGACCTCCTTAATGGCACTTGTTCTTGAGGTTGTTGAGTTTGTTCTTCTGGAATAATTACCTCATTTTGAATGGGGAGTTGTTCAACATTATCTTGTAGAAGTTCTAGATTCACTTCTTGATCAATGATAGGTATAAAAACCTGAACATCGTCAAAAGTGATAGTAGGAACTGAGTTAGAATCTAATTCCTCCTCAAAAACAATGTCTCTAACCTTATTTCTCCTCCCAAACTCAACATCCTCAAAAAATGTTGCAGTTCCCGTCTCAAAAATATTCCTTATTATGGGATCATAAAATTTATAGCCCCTAGATAGCTCAGAGTATCCAATAAAGTAGCTGCTTACTGTTTTGGAGTCCAATTTCTTTTCATGTGGCCTATAAGGCTTTGCCTCAGCTGGACATCCCCAAATGTGAAAGTGCTTTAGTGGCTTTTTACCTGTCCAAAGCTCATAAGGTGTTTTTGCAACTGTTTTATTGGGTACTCTATTTAGAATGTAAGCTGATGTCTTTAATGCTTCTCCCCAAAGGGAATCAGGTAAGGTAGAATGAGCAATCATACTTCTTACCATATCCTTAAGAGTTCTGTTTCGTCTTTCAGCTACACCATTCATACTAGATGATCCTGGCATGGTGTACTGTGGGATAATACTGCATTCCTCTATGAATTTCGCAAATGGTCCTAGACATTGTTCACCTGAACCATCATATCTACCGTAGTACTCACCATCACGATCAGATCTAATGTTTTTTAATCTTTTTGTTGAGTTGATTCTCAACTTCAGCTTTATAAGCTTTGAACACGTCCAAAGACTGAGATTTCTCATGAATAAGATATAGGTACCCATACCGTAAGTAATCGTCTATGAATGTTATGAAATATTGTTGACCATTCCAAGATGCCGTAGGAAATGACCCACAAATATCTGTATGAATTAATTTTAAGACGTTTGAAGATCTGTTAGCACCCAATCTCTTGGTTTTGGTCTGTTTTCCCTTAATGCAACCGACACAGACATCAAAGTCTGTGAAGTCAAGGGACTCTAAAATACCATAAGACACAAGGTGTTCAACTCTAACTTTTGAGATATAACCTAAGCGCCTATGCCATAATGATGCTGAATTTTCCTTATTTAATTTGCGTTTAATACCACGTGATTCCACATGCAAGGTTTCATTATAGGATGCAACTGTTTCTAGCAAATAAAGGTTGTCATAAGTATTTAAATAACCAGTTCCAATAATATTTGAATTTAAAGACAAATTAAATTGATTGTTTTTTAATGAACAATAATATCCAAATTTGTCCAACGAAGAAACAGAAACTAAATTTCGTCTAAACGACGGTATAATAAAAGTGTCTTTTAAATCCAAATAAAAACCAGTTCCTAATAACAACCTAAAATGCCCAATCGCTTCCACTTCTACCGATTTTTCATCACCTACAAAGATGTGTCTTTCACCATTACTTAGCTTTTGGTAACTCAGGCAACCCTGCATTGAAACACTTATGAGAGTAGTAGCACCAGAATCTATCCACCAAGTGTTTCTAGGTACTGAAGCTAAATTAATTTCAAAACAGACCAAATTAAGAATTATACCTTTCTTTGCACGCCAAACATGATATTTGGTACAATCTTTCTTTACGTGTCCAAACTTGCTACAAAAGAAACAACTCGTTGTAACTGCTTGTTGTTGTTTTTTTTTAGCTGGACCCTTATTTGCTTCATTCTGATATTTTCTTTTCTTACCCTTGTCTTTAGTGGCATTGGCCAAATGAGCACTTTTAGACTTATCATGCTTTAACCTTTCTTCCTCTTGCACACAATGAGAAATAAGCTTATTTAGGGTCCATTTCTCCTTTTGACAGTTATAACTAATTTTAAATTGATTAAACTGTGCAGGAAGCGATACCAAAACCATAAGAACAAGCAATTCCTCAAAATGCTTGATCTTAAGTGCCTTAAGTCTTGATGTAGTATGGAACATCTTCATAATGTACTCCCTTACGTTTCCTTGACCCTTATACTTCATAGACATCAAAGAAGTCAGAAGTGATGTCATCTCAACCTTATTGTTTTTAGCAAAACGTTTCTCAATTGCATCAAGAAAACCATTGGCCTGAGTAATCTCTTAAGATTCTATGCCCTTAAAGGCTTCTGGAATGTTGTATTTCATGATGATTAGACTCATGTGATTTGAGCAATCCCACCTCTCATAATCCCTCTTAACATCAGAGGTGCTTTCCAGAGTGAGAGGTGCAGGTTGTTCTTCCCTTAGTGCAATGTCTATGTCCATACAGCCAAGCACTATAAGTAAGTGCCTTTTCCATTTCTTAAAATTAGCCCCATTAAGCATGGGTATAGAATTTATATTAGCAGATATTGTGGCAGCAGAAGATGAATTAGCTGAATATAGAATAAAAAAATAACAAGCTTAAATTAATATTCATAGGTAAACCATAAATTCAAGATAATGGCTAATCCCATCTCAAGATACCAAACACAATATTAATATCAAGTCTTTGGACAGTAATATTAACAGTAAGTGGTACTCTTGCTGTAGCAATCAAACATTGACAATAAATTATGTCAAACAATGAATTAATCTTTGGATTAACTTATTGCTCACGTAAAATACCTTATAATTGTCACACATTTATTGCCATAGATGTTTTTGAAATTCTGCCAAATATTAACTTACCTTTGGGTCAATCAATAAACGCATGAATCACAAAAACATATAATCATCTTAATATTTCAAATAAACTAATCTACACAAAAGATGTCACTTTGGCGACATTTTGTTTCAACTAATTTATTTAAAATATCAGGCATCCTTAATTAAAAGCCAAAATTTGAATTTATTTGTTTCAAAATATTTACCTTAATTTTATCTTTCAATCAGATAAAAATATAACCATATATATATTTATATATATTTATCCCAAAACAACATGCATTAAACCAATCAAGGCATGCATATATTTTATATATATAAATGAAACATATATATATATGAATCAATTTCTATAGTTTTTTTTTTTTAATTCTCAATTAAAACTATAAATCTTTTCACGAAAAATTAAAACTTTAAAACTTTATTAAAAAACCTTAAAATTTTATTTAAAGAATCAAAACCCAAAAAATTTATCAAGAATCTTAAAGATTCAATATAATATATAATTAAAATATCAAATCCATAAAATTTGAAAAATGAATCAATCCAAAAATAATGAAGAATCAATTCATTCTCAATGATTCAACATGACAAAGCTCGGATGCCACTTGTTAAAATTTTAAAATAAATCTAAAATAAAACTTAATAAACCAGGATCTATCATGTCAAATTATCAAGAATAAATTAAAAATAAAATTAAATGCGGAAGTGTACCTGAATCCATGAATTCCTTAAAGTTTTACCGGATTTTGGGGATTTGATCTTCCAAATTAGTACACAAGAAATTTAGAGAAGATCTACTTTCTCTTTCCTAATGATGGGATATTAGAAAAGATATCTTGTGTATAATTTGGGGAGTATAACCCTAATATTTAATTAGAATTTGATTAGAAGAGCATCTACACATATTTGACTCATACTTTATTTAATAATTAAAACTCAATAGAATTCTATCTAAATTAGATCACTTTTAATGATAGTAAATAATATGTAATTACCCTTATTATATATATATGTGATGTCAAAATTTCCCGACATCATATTCCTCTTGGTCTTGTATTAGAACGTGGCATTTAACTTTTTTTTTTTTGTGGTATGGCTGTTGGCTTGAGCCTTGAGTAACTATGACCTTAATTTGGGTAGCATGCATGCATATTTACTCCTTTTTATGTGAGAAACGTTTTGAATATTTATTAAACTTGTTTAGAATGAATTTATGAAGTCTTAGCATGTTTCGACATTATTTCAATGATTTCATGTCGTAATGTATGATTGAGTATGTTTTGAGAAAGTCATTTGAAGGGTGATTTGTAATTTTTTTAGGTTAAGATGAGGGGTAACATCGCGACCTCTGCTTTGCAATGTCGTAATATTCTTTTGTAATATCGCAACTACACTTTTACCATGTCACAACCTCACCTAACCAGCAAGTGATGTTCCAACATCAAATATTCCATGTCACGACCTTGCACGCTCTTTTAGTATTTTCCCTCATTACACTATTTTGATCCGTTATGACTTCTAATAGAATTTAAATGGTTTTAAGTTTTAAATTTGAATTTATCTACTTTTTAAGATTTTATAAAAAATGTTTTAAGTTTTAAATTCTTAATTCACAATTGGGCCTTTGAAGTATATATATATCTTTCCACTTTGGTACTTAAATTATTTTTGTTCCAATTTGATACCTAAAGTATCAACCATTTCCTAATTTGGTACCTAAAATATGCCTCCATTATATTTTTTTGTCCATTTTTTTATAGAAGTTAAAAAAATATTATAACCAATCACAAAGTGTCATGTGACATGTGTATGTAAAAAAACAAATAGTTTCCTTTATTAAATGCATATACACATTAAAAATATAAAAGATGAAAATAAATATATAAAAAATTAGAAAAAAATATACATAAAATATAGAAAAATATTTAAATTATAAAAATAAAAAAATATAATTGAAAATAAATTGGTTGAAAGTAATAATATTATTACAAAAATGTAAAAAATTGTAAAAATTATAAAAAAATTAAATTAAAAAAAGTTTAATTTTTTTATAAAATTCTAAATATATAATTCTAAAATTCTAAAAAGGTATTTAAATTCTACTTTTTTGCAATTACTTGAAATTTAAATATATATTTTTTAAAATTTTTATATATTATTTCGACTTTTTAAAATATATAATTATATGTTTTAGAATTTTATAAAAAGTATTTTTAAACTTTATTTTAATATATTATATATAATTTTCTTTATGTTTTTAATCAATATAATACATAATATTAAAATAATAATAAAGGACATATTGTGTATTCTAATAGTGTCACGTAACTGATCAACGCCGGTCAACAGTCGATCAAAGTAAAAAAAATGTTTTGGTTGACCAGAGTTAACCGACCATGTGACACTAGTAGAATACATTACATGTCTTTTTTTTATTTTTTTTAATATTATATATATTATGTTTACTAAAAATGTAACAAAAAATCATATATAATATATAAAAATTTAAATAAAAATTTAAAAATATTTTTTATAAAATTCTAAAATATAGAATTATAAATTTTTAAAAAGGAAAAATAATATATAAAATTTAAAAATTATTATAAAATTAAAAATATATATATTTAAGTTTCAAATAATTTCAAAAAAATTGAAATTTAAATACCTTTTTAGAATTTTAGAATTTATATATTTTATAATTTTATAAAAAATTATTTTTGAAATTTTTAAAAATTATTTTGACAATTTTTTTACCTTTTTTTACAATATTATTAATTTCAAAAAATTTATTTTCAATTATCGTATTTTTTTGTAAATTTTATGTTTATAAATTTTTTTATAATTTTTTTGTTCTTTTTCTAGATTATAAACATGTAAAGTTTTGGGTTAAACATGTAATTTCAAAAATTAAAGTGAACAAGTTGTGAATTAAAGTAGAATTTAAATGAATGCTACTGAATGAATGGAAAATTTTATATGATAGATCAAGAAATCGAAGATGAACGAGAAAAGGAAAAAGTTGCAGAATAGTCCCTGAAATCTCTACAACTACTACAAATTGCTCTAGGTAAGCTCGTACGATTAAATTATTAATGTTTTATATTATTTGATGAGTGATAATTAGTATTCATTTATATTAATTGTTGAAAATAGAAATTATGTGTTAAAAATCATGAAATTGAATCAAGTATTAAAGAGAAATGGAACACGGGAAATGAGTACAATTGTTCAGTGCAAAAGAGGAATTGACGGTGAATTACCTAAGTAAACCGAGATTCAGCATTTGTTGCAAATTCTCGTGTTTGCTTTCCGTTTAGCTCTCATGAGCTTCCGTTAACTCATATGAGTTTCAGTTAACCCTTCCGGGTTTCAGTTTAGCTCTTCTGAGCTTTAGTTCAACCCTTATAGGTTTTCGTTCAGCTCTTATGAGCTTTCATTTAACCCTTTCGGGTTTCCGTTTAGCACTTATGTGCTTCCATTAGCCTTCGGGCTTCAGATCACAATGTACTCAAATTCATAAGTCGTTCCTTGAATAGACAAGTTGGTAAGTAGACAATGGAACTTGTGTGAAAGAATGTGAGCAATATGATTATTATTATTATTATTGAGCTCAATTAAATGATTGTATTAAACGAGTTGTGGTTGGTAGGATAAATGTTAATTAATAATATGTCCCTTTGAATTGATTATAATGTGTTCAATGTTTAGTAATATTTATATTTAAAACCGACGAACTTACTAAGCTATATGTAGCTTACTTGTGTTGTTTATTATTCTTTGTAGAATATCGAGAGGGTCAGTGGATCAGATCATCACACTCAAGCCACACTATAAAGATTTTCCAGTAGACTTTACAGCATATATTTTGATGGTTTATATAGCATGTATAGGAACTTAAATGACCATATTTTGTAATAATATAAGGATATATATTAGTTATGTTTAGTAATAGTATGATAGGTGAAATGATAAAGTTATGAAAATTGCACATATATTACAATATTAAAACAAAAATGAATGAAACTATTTGAGTTAATTTGAATATGAATGAATGAAGTTGAGTTAGTTGGTCTATTGGTGTGAATTGGTTGTAGTTTGAATTTGCAGGGTTGGCTAAATTGTTATAAAAAGGCTCATATAGAGTCCACACAGCCTGGCACACGGGCGTGTGACCAAACCGTGTTAGACACACGACTAGCACATAGGCGTGTGTCTCAGACGTGTGAAGGACACGGCCTTGAACACGGGCATGTGTCGTGGCCGTGTGAAAACTGCACTTAATTTTGAAATAAAAATTAATCCACACGGGCTGAGCACACAGGCATGTGGCTTGGCCGTGTGAAATCAATTTGTTCATGGTTTGAGAGTCAGTAAGCTCCTAAAATTCACACGGTAAGGGACACGATCGTGTGAAACCACACAGCCTAGAGTGAGATAAATCAAATTAGCGTGTTGGCCACACAGCCTGACCACACGGGCGTGTCCCTAGTTCACATGGGCATATGGCCCAGTGTTTAAGGGAAATTTTAGGATTTCGTGAAAAAGCCCCTATGGTCCCGATTTAGTTCCGGATTGATCCCAATATATGTTTTGGGCTTTGAGAGCGCAATTGAGGGACATGTTAACATATCTCGAAAATGAATAGTACTAGACTCAAATAAAAAAATAAAAGGTTCGATAAACTCTGGTAATGCCTTGTACCCTGTTCCGAAGACGAATACGGATAGGGGTGTTATAGTTCATTAGTCGGGCCTAAGCATAATATTAATATATTTTATATTTGTCCAAGCTCGGCCCAACCCAAAACATAGGCTTAAATTTTTGTCCAAACTCGCACATATTTGCAAAAGACTAACCCAAACTCATTTTAGGCCTTGCACATTTTTTTAATATTTTTTAAAAAAAATTTATATTGTCTTATTTTAATATCTAATAATTTATACTTTTTTTATTTATTGATTTTTTATATAGTTATTACATTATTTTAATGTTTACATTATAATATTATATATTTAGTATATGTTTTTTTTTAATGTGTTCTAAATTACATAATATATTAAAATAATATAATATAAATTATTATAAACTTAAAAACAGTCAAGTCGGACTTGGGCCTTAAATGTTCAAGCTCGAGCTTGTCCCATATTTTAAACGGGCCTAATTTTTTGCCCAAATCCATTTTTTGGGCCTAATATTTTTACTTAAACCCTCTCAAATTTCGGTAGGGCCTGGGCAGATAACTCGGCCCACGAATGGGTCTATAAATAGTTCTAGATATAATGTCAAAAATAATAAATACGATAAGAAAATATAATGAGATTATTAAAAAAAGTCAATATAATATTAATTATTATTTTTTTAAAATTAAACTTCTATATTATTATGCTTTAATTTCGTGGCCATATTATTAACAAAATAATATAAAATTTATTAAAAATTTTAAGAGACAATTGATATTGCAGAAAATTAATAATAATTAAAAACCAAGCATTTTTTTAATAATTAAAATATGAGTACCCTATTTTTGTTATAAAGTTGAAAAAATATGTTTGTTTTTAAATATGTTTGAAACGGAATAAATATAATAATTAGATTTAAAATTAAAAACATTTATTTTAATTTTTTAATTTTATAAAACATAAGATAATTATTTTATTAATTTATATATTTTCAATTTTCAAAATTTTTATTTTGCATACTATATAATTTAGGGAGGGAGGGGTGGTTGAGGGATGTGGGTGTTAGAAGTAAGAGGCGATAGATTTTCCTAAGTTGGTCTAGATTTGTCCACAGAGAGAGAGAGAAGGGGGAGAGAGAGAGAGAGATAATGCTAATAATGGGCAGCACTTCTTTTTCTCCCTCCCTTTCTTTGTCTCCCTCCTTTTCCCCTCATTCTAGTAAGTTCCCTAACCCCAACCCTAATCTATTCCTCCGTTCTCACTCATCTTTCACTCCCCTCACTCTCCGTTCTAATCAAACGCGTTACCGTTTCAAGAAGCTCCCCTCCTCAAATGCCCCCAATTTCCTCGTAATTTTCCCTGCTCACTTCTACGCTTTCACTTATTACTTCCTATTTGAATCTGTGTTTGGATTTTGTTGCTTTTTTTTAAATCGTGGATGATGGCAGGTTGCCGCTTCGGCTAAGGCAGAGCCGTTGAAGGTAATCATATCAGGGGCTCCGGCTTCTGGTAAAGGTACACAATGTGAGCTCATCACCCAAAAAGTAAGATCTCTTTATATGTTTGCATTGATTTTTCTTATTTTCAACTGAAGTTAATTTTTTTAATAAAGGAAGGATAAAATGATAATAGTTGTTTATTCAGTATGGTTTGGTGCATATTGCTGCTGGAGATTTACTGAGAGCAGAAGTTGCCGCCGCTAGTGAAAACGGGAAGCTAGCAAAGGAATACATGGAGAAAGGAGAATTAGTCCCTGATGAAATAGTTGTTATGGTAGGGTAGATATTGTTCACTTCATATAGAATGCTTTTCCTATTCATGAATCCCATAGTTTTGGCATTAGATGGTCAAGGAGCGTCTGCTGCAACCTGATTCTCAACAAAGGGGTTGGCTTTTAGATGGCTATCCTAGGAGCTCATCCCAGGCAGCTGCTCTTGAGGATTATGGGATCCGTCCTGATGTTTTCATTTTGTTGGATGTAAGAATGTTTTATTGCTCTTTTAATTCATCAACAACATACTGCATACTGTTATTCCTTCATTTGTATATTAGTTTAAAACAGTAAGTGTATTCTAATGTAACATGTGCAACTTGTTTGCAGGTTTCTGAAGACATTCTTGTTGAGAGAGTGGTTGGACGAAGGTTAGACCCTCTTACGGGGAAGATATACCACTTGAAATATTCACCCCCGGAGAACGATGAAATTACATCCAGGCTTACACAACGATTTGATGATACTGAAGAAAAGGCATGTCTGGTATTCCTTGTTTGATTGCTATTGAGCAGGGATTATGTGTGCTTTTAATTTTTGGGGATTCTTCTTCATTTGTAGTTGTGCCCTGTTGTTAAATTGACAAATTGCATTCTCTTATTTGAAATTTGTAGGTGAAGTTGCGGCTACGCACACATCATCAAAATGTGGATGCTGTGCTCTCTGTATATAAAGATATCACAGTCAAGGCATGTTAACTTCTTTCTCTATGTCATTAATTGATTTAATTCAAAGCTTGCGTAGGATCATGCAAATAAAGATGAGAAAATGAAAAAACTGAATTATATATGCAGTTTGGTTTGGTTTTATAATTAATAGAGATTCAAATTTTGGTCTTCCTAAATTAATAGCCAAACACTCTTTTGATCAAGGTTTTCTTATGAACCCTGAATATGAAAATGTGTTGAATTCATTCATTTTAAGGTGACATATATCAGAGGTGGCCTTTTGATGCCTTTGTAGTGAAAACTTTTCAATTCCACGAGTGAGTTTAGATGTTTCCATGTATCCCATTTCTGATCTAATTATTATTTTCTTGAAAAGTATTGCACCCTGAGGAGTATGTGTCACCCTAGGAACATTGCTTGTGGAGCCTAGAATTTTACCGGTGGTGAATGGAATGCTTTCTCATAATTTAAGTTTTGGCTAACTTGATGATGTGTAATATAAAAGAACTTTTCTGGTTAAAATGGGAAAATAAAAGGTGTATTGGCTTGGTGACATAAAATGGCTAGTTCCAAGTAAATTCTATCAATGAACTCGAACATTTTACTCTAGTCATTAGTTCCTAACTACAATTTTGTTCTATTTGTATCTTTCAAGTGATTTTACTTTGGTCCTTTTGTTACATTTTTCATAAACTGAGAAAAATATCCATGGGAGTGTTGAGGGAATGTCCTCATGATGTGCCAGTTAGGGACTTAACTGGACAATGTAAAGGTTAGGAACTAAAGTAGTTCCAAATTAAAAGGGTACGGACCATGGATAAAATTTACCAGTCAAGTTTCAATTTAAATGTTGGAGGTTGGAGGCGAAAATTTTAATGTTCTAATTACAAAAAGTAAAAGAAGGAAAAGCATCTTGTTATTTATGAGGCTAGAATTTCTTTACAATTTTACCGGATTTAACTGAAGATCCAAACAAATCCAGCCATATTGGTTGAACTCTTATTTCTAGATCTTTGGTTATTTATTTTGTTGAAAACCATTTGATAAGATCAAATTAGACTGTTAAAGACTAGCTTTCAATTTTCAAGTTATATAATTATTGGAATAATGTGAACAAAGGGCAGGATAGGAAAAAAAAAGGAATATTGTGTCACCAGAGATGGTAGGCTACCGAGAATACTAGTGTGGTGTTATGGTCACTGGTTATGGATCGAGTCATTGTGATTTTTATAAGAAAGTTTGCTTTGATTGAGGAAGATTTTCCCTTTTTTCGATTCTTACCACGTAAATAAGCTATGATCAATTATGAACTTGTCAAAGGGAGTTCCTAACCTTAGACTTGTTAGGAAGAGAAATGATTTATATCTTATTTTATTACTAAGAATTGACCGTTACATGGAGGTTACATTAGGAAACTAAAATTCAGGACTTTTAATTGCAATAAAATACTTGCTAAATTAATATATTTTAGGTTATTTTATTTTTTAAAATTATTTTAATTCAATATAAATCCAATCCAAATAATAAAATAATTCAATATATAAATTATGTATAATATTAATGTATTATATATTACTTGAAAATATTAGTATTTAAGTGCACATTAAACGAGTCCTTGGACCTGTATCCTTT
Organism: Gossypium stocksii; assembly: GCA_020496765.1. NCBI lineage: Eukaryota > Viridiplantae > Streptophyta > Magnoliopsida > Malvales > Malvaceae > Gossypium > Gossypium stocksii. The sequence continues at coordinate 34,227,081 of CM035628.1, read as the reverse complement.
TCTTATATTCCTTTGTGCCGTATCCTCGAGTCTTGAGTTTAACTCGATTGATGAGTCAAAGACCTAGACACATACCTAATACCTGTACTTCAATTCGAATATGGTTTGCTGCCATTCAGTACTTGGCTTTTCCAACTCTTTCTTCATTAATTCTTTGAATATCTTGTAACAAAGCCATCAACTCCTTTTTTTGCAATGGGAATGGGATCACCGGGTTGTGGATTGAGTTATCAGCAGTTCATGGGAAAGCTTACTTTAGTTGAGGAAGCCTTTCCCTTATTGTGGTTCCTACCACATGAATAACTTCTAATTAATATATGGAACGGGCGAAAGGGAGCTCCTAACCTTAGAACCTGTTGAAGAGATCTCCTAACTTTAGACTTGTTAAAAGAAAGAGTCTTGACCTTTATAAATTGGAATAATTTGTCTTATTTTATTACTAAAAATTGTCCTCTTAAATAGAGGTTACATAGGTTTTATTCTTGTAGAGTAAGAAACTAAAAGACTACAATCAAAGGACTTTTAATTATAATAAAATACTTGTTAAAAAATCATTCTAATTAAGAATACTACTAAAAGAAATTTACTTGTCCTTATATTTTTCGCGCAAGGCAACCTTAACACGTGGGTAGTGAAAGTTGATGTCTGATGTCAATGACTAATGTGAGACTTCGGAACAGATTCCATGAAGAAGTACTATTGTTTACGATGGCAAAGAGTCAACATCTGAAATGCCCTTGCCAGATGAACCAAGTAGAGTCTAAACTGTCTAAGCATGAGGATGTGCATAAGTCATGATTCCTTTATCTGGGATCCCAGTTATATGTCAGCATCATTAGCTCCAAATTTCAACTTCTTGTTCTTTCTGCAGTAATGTGCTTAAACCCTGGATTATTGTTCTGATTGCTTATGTTATTGATGCTTGAAAATGTCAACTGGTATCAGCTTAAAATTTCGTGTTTGATGTGTTAATTGACTTCAAGATTAATATTGCTGGTAACTATTTCTGGGAATTAAAATTGATAGACACAAGGATTAGTGGAGGTATTATCATGTTATTATGAAATAAGCCGTGTTGTTTGAGACCATTCCAAAGATGAAGCTATTGTCTGCTAAATTCAAAATTTGGCAGGAAAACTGGTTACTGGGTTATATTGAGTTAAATCATCTTAGATTATATATTAAATGAAGGAATATAATGTTTGTATCTTCAGGTTAACGGAAATGAGGCCAAGGAACATGTGTTTGCACAAATTGATGCTGCTCTTACACATGTAGGTGAGCAAAGGAAGGTGAATTCTGGATCTGTAGCTGCATAAATGAAAATTAGATAGCTTGGCGATTTCCATCAACAAATATATCCTTATTGGCATATTGGATGATTGGACTTGTGTAATAGAGTTAAGTAGTTCAATTCCCTTTTTTTCTTTCTTTTCTTCTTTTGGTTTTTTCTGGGGGAGTAAGAGTTTCAAGTTCAATTCAAAGTTCATAATCATCAATTCTTTGTACTTTTTAAGGAAAATTATCTCATTGTGACCCTCCAAAAAATAAATAAATTTAATTTAAAACTATGTGTAAGATTTGGTATGCTTTCTTCTTTTTGTTTACTTTGCGCAGACTATTTTCATTTCAGCCTCTGGACTTGGTACTTTTTCCAACAGGGTCTTACCACCTTATTTCCTACACTTAAACACACGAATTGCTTCTTTTCTAACCTTTTTTTTTTTCTAGTGATGGTCAAGAAATTCTGCATTTAAACTATTAATTTCATTTTTCAAGATAATTGCAATTTTAGTGTTATTAAGTGATGCCAATTCGGTTTACATTTTTCAAGGAATTTGTGTCTTAGTGATATCTCAATAGAAAATTAACTATATTAAAAAATGCTTAATAGTTAAAAGGGTCCTTTAAAAAAATTCAATTAAAATAAAAATAATAATAATTAGATGACCAAAGATATAATTAAGTGAGTATACTGGTATTTTTTTTGACAAACCCTAACCCTAACCTAAACCTAATCTATACTAAACCTTTATCTCAAACACAAGAATAGATCAACCCGAAACACTAACCACGCTAAAAAGAAAAAGAAGATAAATATCCCCTAAATGAACCTAAAAAATCTGAATAACCCTATCAAAATTCAAAAATTTCCCAAAACCAACCTAATCCTTTTATGACTACATTTTAATTTGGGCTTTAAATATTAAAATATTTTAATTACGTACTTAAATTTTAGAAATTATATCAATTGAGTCTTTTTGTAACTAAAATTGTTAATATCACCATTGAATGATACATCAAATCCTAGGCGGAATAATTTATAATTAAAAAATTAAACCATAAATTAACTTAAAAAAACAAGTTGAATTAAAAAAAAAAAAAAAGGAAAAACGACAAATCTCCTTGTAATTTTGATGTCGTTGGTTCGGGTTTAACAACTCTCCGATGTTGTCCTTTTTATTTATTTATTTATAATTTATAGTTTTAATTTGGTTTTTATTTTTCATGTTTTTACTATAGTTTATGTGGTAAAGTTTTACCGTTTTGCCCTTTTTCTTTTTTACTTTTAACCTTTTTTTAACTTTAAGGTTTACTTTTTTATTTTTATTTTTTATTTTTAAATTATTCCATATAAGACTAATATTCCAACAGAAAAATTAACAATTTCAAAAACGAAATAACTTTATTAATATAATCTCCAAAATATTAGGATGTGATTAGAACATTTCAAAGTTTAATGATCAATTTAAAATGTAAGTAATAATTTAGGAACGTTTGGTGCAATTTACTCTAAATTTATTTATTTCATAATTAAAATAAATCAAAATGGCAAAACAACTAAATAAAATGGCAAATGAAATGGATATTACGTGGAAAATAGGTTGAAATATTTTAATTAAATGGAAACACGAGTGGAAATGAAAAAAAAAAAGCCACATGACATCCACGATTTAATAGGGTAATGGGTAAGATATTAAATATGGATAATAGTTGGGATTGGATGATTAATGGTGTAATTTGCCCTATATAATAATGAGATATGGGATAGTATCATATAGTTATTTACATGTTTTTTTTTTTAATTTTAATTTTATTATATGTTATTATCTTATATGTTTTTTTTATACCATGCTTAGAATTACCCGTAATTCTTCTCCAACCCTTAAATAGGAGGATAATGCGTTTTAGCACACTCAAACTCACGTCCTCTTATATTGGCAACAATATTGATACCAATCGAGTCAATATTCAATCGGCTAATTACTTGCATGTTAAATCATAGTATATGATATGGTATTGCATAATATAATAATATAAATATATATGGAACCATTAATATATTATACATTTTATGTATAATATATACTAATATGATAGGTTAATGGTACATAAACTATATCATTTTTTAAGTTAGTAATTAAACTTTTTTTTTTGTCATAAATAGTACCAAAATTATAATCCGTTACTTCAACCATTAAAAAAAATCTCTTAACTAATCCTTTTGTGATATGTGGCAATTTTTAACTAAAAATTCCAAAAAAAAATTAAATTGTATTTCCTTAAGCTTTTTTTTTTATATAAAAAAAACTTATAAACATTTTCATTTTTTTTGTTATTCACCCAAAAACTTGTTGAAAATCTTATCCAAACTCAATTTTCAACGACAAAACTTAGATTCCGACGAACTTTTTTTTTGTTTTTAAAATTCGATTTTGATTCTTTTCTCACCCAAATTTAAAAACCATTTGTTGTTTTTCTTAAAAATAAATTTCTTCATTCTTTTCTATATAGTTTGAATAAAATAGCTAATGTTGAGTGGATGTCTATAATGAAAGAAACTCAAGTAAAGCATGAAATCCAAATGCCTGGGAGAAGCTAAGTAGAAATAAATGGTAAGAAAATTTGCAAAAAAAAAAAAGGAATCTAACATAATGTTTAAGTATCACTTGAAGTTTAAGAGGTTTTTTTTTTTTAACTACTAAGGTAATTTAGGTAACGATATATAGTTTAAGTATCACTTGAAGTAATACAGTATAATTTAAATATTATTTTATGATTTAAGCTAATATAACATATTAAAACTTTTAGCTAAATTCAATTAAATATAAACTATATTAATCATGTTCATAACGTTGATATGCATATAATATTTTATGAAGTTGATATACGTATCATTAATCATAAATAATACATATAACATAATGTTCATTAATTGTATACTATAATGAGATCAATAATGTAGTAAAATAGTTATAGAAGATGGTAGATTATAATATATATGTATATATATACTATTTCATGATATAATAATACATATTATAATATCAATAATTGTATATCATTCAATATATATTCCTACACATGTGTACAACTAGTAATACAAAAAATTATTATTATAGATTTAATATATTAATATATCACATTTATAATTCTTCTAGAAATTCTTTGTGCTTCATGAGATTCAAAACCAATTAAATGCATATTTTAACATGTTGCTAATTCAATTTATAATTTTAAAATTAAATATAATAACTAGTGTGATAGTAAATTAGATGATATTACACGAATAATTAATTTAAAAATTAATTTAATTCTATCTTACACGTTTACATAAAATAAAACTCGAATAAAGAAAAAAATTAGGGAAGAGACAAAACCTCATTAACTTGTGGCATTAATTATTATTTTATTATTCTTTGTATAAATACATAATCATTAATAATGTGTACATAAAAATTTGAAAGTAGTTTATAGTAAAAATATTAAATCAATTAATGTGTAAAAAAATTAAGTTAAATTACTGATAAAGATTCTAGCCCATCCGGTAATTGTGATGGCGATGATCATAGTAATGGTAGTAATATCTGTTAAGACCTCAATTGATTTGGTTAAATTTGTTTCAATCGAGATTTAGAATGAATAGATAGCGGCAAGTCTAGTTTACATTTGAACATGTTTTTCGTTCAAATGACAATTCTTTTGGTTAAGGCATTCCTCAAGCCTTGACCGAGCTTCAAGGCCAGACCTTATAGATAGTACCATTTCAACAGGATGCATGATCATGATTTGGTCAAAACCATGATGTTTCCCTACATTTTGGACTTTGTTTGATGATATTTCACTATAAAAAAAGCACCAATTCTGCTAAAACATGATATATTCATTCATTTATTAATCAATTCCATCACTTCCTCACCTTTCAATGATGAAAAATTTGATTGTAATAATATTTGCGTTCCTTGTGTGTCAAGCTAACGCTTTTCGCCCAATCCTTCTTCTAGGCAGCCAGAATCTGATAGAGAGAACTTGCAAGCAAACACCCTTCTATGATCTTTGCATTTGGTCCCTCAAATCAAACCCCGAAAGCCGCGACGCCAGCGTGAAGAAGCTAGCTCAGATCATGGTGGATTCACTCAAAACTAAAGCGACCGAGACACTTGATCTAATCGAGGAGCTACTACAGGATGGACTTGCCCTTGACCCTGAAATGCAGAAGGCCTTAACATCTTGCGCTGAACGCTATAACGTGATTATAAGGGGAGATGTACCTGAGATCAACGAAGCTCTCAAGACGGGTGACTACAAGTTTGCAGCGAAAGGCGCCAATGATGCAGCCATAGAGGCCAATTCTTGTGAAATAGAGTTCCCTACTAGATCACCGCTGACTGATATGAACAAAGTGGTGCATGATGTATCCGTCGTTGCGGCTTCCATTGTCAAGATAATACAAACTAAGTTTTCCTTTTGATGTGAGCAAGATGATTCCCATCTTGTTCTTTTATCCTTATCGATGAAATAAATTTTATTTATTTTATTAGTACGCAATTTTCTTCCACTTCTGATTTTAGTTGACTTTCATTGCTCTCAGTAATTAGTTTCCCATGATTTAAATTACGGTAACAAATAACAATAGTGATGGTAGTGACAGATCTAAAATTGTGCAGAGATTGTGCATCAAAGTGGTTTATGTCTCATCGTTTGATTTTTGTAATCTGACAGCCAAAATGCTATCAGGTGGATTAAAGCTTGTGGAAATGTTCCTGGAGCTATTGCTTATTTTACCATTAATAATATAGCCAATGAAATAAAATTCTGAGCAATTTGAAAAAGACCAGGTGGATTTTGAATAATTTTTAAATCTCATTACAAATTCTGAATTTTTTTTATTATTTTTATGAAGAAAATAAATTTATTTTTTAAAATATAAAATTATGAGTAAATAAGAAAGAAAAACCACTACATTAAATGTATTGCACGGGATAAAATATTAGTAATTTATATATATATATTTAATCTTTTGACTATACATCAACGGAGTCTCAATTGAGTTGTGAAATTATAAAAAATCTATTAATTTTTTATAAAGTAACAAATATGACTTTGAAAGTATTTTTATTTTTCTATATTTTTATATAAACTTTAAAAAAATACATGATAGGATTTAAACTCAATACATCATAATCATTACCTCAACATTACCATTTAAATTAAAGCCACCCTTGATTTTTATATTATTTTTTTATAAATTTGTTACATATCCAATAAACTAAAATCAAAATATTTCTATACTTAGATAAATAAGGTGGAACTTAAAACTAGATCATAATATATATCCAATCAATTAAAATCAAAATATATTTAGACCAAAATAAAATTGAACAAGGCCCACACATATGATTGAGTTAAAATCGGAATATACCCAAAATAATCTAAAAGATCCACGAGTAACATTTAAGCATGATGAGACTCGGACCTCGACCATCAAAATCTCGATATCTCAACATTATTAGCACAACCAAAATATCATTGGTTATCCACTCTCTTATTTTCAATGTCCAAGTAATTCCACTTTTATTTTTTATTTTTTATTATCTATACTATTATTTAGTCCATGATTGAGTTTGTATCATGAGTTAATTGGGTATCAATTTAGTTAGAGAGATTACAAAAATGTCATTTCGTATTTAAAATAATTTATATTTTTTTAGGTTACTTTAGTCTTTTATTTAAAAAAAGTAAAAAATTATGTATAAAGAGAGATTTGAACCAACATTAATTGCATTGATAAAATCTTAAATTTATCACTTAACCAATAGTTTTTTTTATACATTTTAATTTTATTATGCCTACTTTATTACATCCATCAATTGTGTATCAAGTAAACTACCAATAGTCACTTTTGTTTGTCTCAAGTGACATTTTGGTTATTTATGTTTAAAATTTTACATTTTAGTCACATACATTGTCCTGTTACAACATTTTAATCATTGAGCGTTAATTGTCGTTAACGGTGTAATGGTAAGCTGACGTGACACGTTAAATCATCATTTCAAAAGAAAAATTTAGGTTAAACTATATAATTGGTCCCTATACTTTTTTCATTTTGAGCAATTTAATTTTTTTCGTTTATATTTTTTTGAGTTTTCCTTCTTCTTTTTCATTCTCTTCTTCTCTTTATGTTTTCCTCCTTTTTCCATTTTTTTTAACGTAGTTATTTTATGTTTTTCATTTGTTAAAACTACTTTCTATACTTTTATTTTTTGAATAATTTATTTATTTTCTATTTTTCTTTTCTTCTTCCCTTTTATTTTTTCTCTCTTCTCATATTCTTCACTATAAAAACATAATCTTTGCCCACAAGAAAAAAAACCCAACTCATTGTGTCTTTTACATGATTCTTAAATTGAATTTCACTTAAAATCGAATATCGATCATTCTTAATTAATTCTCGATTTGAATATAACCTAACTTTGAAACTAAAGTTGCATCAAACTAATCAATATAAAAAACTGTATCCTTAAATCAAATATAAACATAAATTGAATTCTTTATATTCAAAACAAGATTTTTCCATTTCCAAAATTTTACAAAATTGTGTAGATTATTCATTTCATTTTCTTTTATTTTCTGACAAATAAAATTAAGCAAACGATAAAATTGATCTAAACCTTCTTGGATATTCTCAAGCAAGCTTAATTGGAAGCCAAATATAGATGAACGGAATAGAGAAAAGAGCATGAAACCAAATTGGTTTAGGTAAAGTTGAGGGTAAGTTTCGTATGGTGGTTATTTTAGTCATTAAAAATGTAGAGTTCGTTTGAAGAATCCGTGAAACATTATTTTGAGAGAGTGAGAATGTTGTAGGTAAGATTAAGGTGGTCATGAGGGTTGGTTAGGAGGTTAAGGGAACAGACTCGAGAAACTTAGTTGAGGGTGAACTACCTTAAGTCACGACTGGTAAGGTCTTCGAGTGAGGCGAGCTTGTGGACTAGGTCATTGAGAGATTCAAATTGATTCATTAAAGCGATAATAGACGACGAGGGTTTGTAATTGTGGGGTGAGAATATGCGAAGTAAATTTTATTTTGGTTTCAACTTTCGCCTTTTCTTTTTTCATAAACATACAAAAGTTTTAACAAATGTAAAACATAGAATAACTAAGTTAAAAAAATATAGAGAAAGGAGGAAAACAGATGGATAAGCAGAAGAAAATGGAAACTAAAGAAAAAAAGTTAAAATAACATAAAAAAATTAAATTGCTCAAAATAAAAAAAATATAAGGACCAATTGTATAATTTTGTAACACCCCGAAAATTTCTACAGTGGAATTGTAATAGCCCAAATTTCAGTGATGTCGAAAATAATGGTTTGAGACCTGACAAATGAACTCGTAGATTATATTATTTAATATTTACGAGCCAAAAGTAATTTTTAAAAGATTTTTGAAACAGTAAATTGTGTTTTATAAAGATTTATTTAGCCAAGAAATCGAGAAAGAGAGGTATCGAGATCTCGGTGTTATAAATCGAGCCATAAATATTTTTATGAACATTTACGGAGTGTTAATAAGGTAATATTAAAATTTCGTTAGAAAATTTTGACGTTTGGATGGTTAATTAAATAAAAAGGACTAAATTGAAAAAGGTGTAAAAGTTGCTAGAAGGATTAAATAGCTCAATTGTCAAATGAGGAAGAACCTAAAGTGAAAATAAGCCCAAAAGAGATATTTTGGGCGGCAATAGCTGAGAAAAATCAGGGAATGGGTGAAATAAGGGCAAAATTGGAAAATTGCCAAAATTAGTTAAATAAAAATGGGACCAAATTGGAATATCTAGAATTCTCTTCATTTCTCTTCATTTTCTTCAGCTGAAAAACAGCCATGGGAGAGAGCTCAAGCTGGTTTTCATACTCAAGCTTCATGTAAGTTTAATTCTTGCTTTCTCCTTGAAATTTCTATGTTTATTAGACTTTTACAATTGGGTCCAACTTATTAATTCATTAGTTTTTCATTCTATGGCTAATTTTTAAAGTTGATGTGGATTAGTGCTGGAAGAATATGATGAATAAATATTGAATTGAAGCTTTAATTTTGTTATATGATGATTTTATCAAGTAAAGTTGATGGAAATTGGTTTTAGGACCTAATTATGAAAGAGTTGAAATTAAGGCCTAGTATTAAAATTCTGAATTTCAAAGGTTATGAAGTAGTTTAAAAATGATAGAGAAAAGTATTAAATGAGAAATTTAGCTCAATTGAGGGGTTAATTGTGTAAGGATTGAATTGTATGAATTGTGGAATTTGGGACAAAATAGAAATCAACATGTTACACTAAAACAGTTTTGGACAGCAGCAATTGTCTAAATTTGAAAAATCACCAAAAATGGTATAAATGAAATTAGAAGTTGAGTGAGATATGGAATTAAAGCTTATTGAGTCTACTTTCATATAAAAGAAACAGAGCAAGTAAAGGAACTCTGTTTTCTGAGATATTTAGATTTTTGTGAGACTGGTTCAGAATGATTTAGGGATCCTCTGTTCTGACTTGTAAATATCATTAAAAATTGTACAAAAATAGTTATGGGACATAACTTATATGGTTAGATTCCTTAGTGAGTCTATTTTCATTAGAAACAATTTAAAACACCATATGAAAATCGTACTATGAGATAATTAATTTTTAGTGAAGAGAGGTCAGAGCTGTTGGACTTTGTAACAGGGGAAACTTTAATGAATAAACTGTATTAATTGGCTAAACGAAAAATTCTGAAAATTTTATGGTAAGAAGATATATGAGTCTAGTTTCAAGGAAAATTTACGGATCTTAATTTTTATTTTTTTAGCTCAAGATATAAATAATTTGGTAACCATGACACAAATGAACAGTTTTGAATATACATATAAGTAAATAGTGAAATTATTGATAATGTTACTTATAGCATGTTATATAAATTAAGGATGTGGAATGGAGAGGAGGAGGAGGAAAATATGTATGAATATTCATCTAGCATGGATAATTTGTATATTTTAGGCTCAGGGACTAAATTGAATAAAAGTAAAACTTTAGGGGCAAATTTGTAAAAATGTTAGAAATGACCAATTTGCATGAAAAGGATTATTTTATTATTTAAATTGCAAAATTTAAATGGAATTATTAATTTAGTTCAAGTTCGGTGAAAAATACGTTTTAAGGATTAAATTGCAAGAATTTTATTCTCTGAGCCTAAGGATGAAATCGTCATTAATTAAAAGTTTAGGGGAAAAATGGTAAATTTTGTTTAGAACATTAGTTGAATGTATTAGAACATGAAATAAATGAAAATGACAATCATCTTTATTTATAGAGATCCGGATGACTCAAATATGATACTAGAACGTGGAAAAGAAAAGAGATTATTGAAATTATAAGCATGAATAAACAATGAGGTAAGTTGGGGTAACTTGAATTGTATTTTTAAATACATGAAGTATTGATATAATAAATTACCTAATTTATGTTTATGAAGAAATGGAAAGAGAATGATATTTATCATGACATGTAAATATGTGATTATCTGTTATACTTAATACACGGAAACTAAGTATGTTGAAACATTTAATAAATTCAAGTAAAACATGTCGAGAAAAATAAGCACGTTTAAGGGACAACATATTTAATTTTAATTGGTTTCAAATATGAATGTTAGATGAAGTAAAATATCTGATAAATAAATCGGTAACTTCGGTAATGCTCCGAACTCTATTCCGGTAACAGATTTGGGTTAGGGGCGTTACATTAGTGGTATCAGAGCTAAGGTTTAGTCGGTTCTTGGACCAAATGTAGTATATATGAAGTTTAGAAATACATGCCATTATATAACTTGTAATAGTATGATATTTTTCGACTCTGACGAGGTTTGTATTACTATAACTCAAACTATTTATTACTATATATTGTAATAAGTTTATAAGTGTGGAACAACTAAGATAAGGTAAGTATCCATATATGAAATTAAGTATATAAGTGATTACTGAATTGTATATGAATTGAGATAATAGATGTTTTGAATTGATTGAGTATTGGAAATTTTTGTGTAAATGAAATTGAAATTTGGAAAAGTAAAAATTTGAAATGAATTGTTATTGAATTGAAATTGAAATTGAAATAAAGTATAATTATGTATGAGCATTTGATAGTATATTGATTAGAATGACTTTGAATTGATGATATTGAAATGAACAGAAATGTGAAAAGTGATTGGAATTGAATTAAATTGAATTAAATGTGAGTATTTGAGATGTATATGGATTGAAAGTATGAGAAAGTGATTGAGTTGAAATGTGGATTGAAGTGAAAATATGTGATCATGTGAATTTGAAACAAATTGTGATTGAATTGAGAATTATGTGAGAAAATGTGATCAAAGTGTAATTGATGTGAATTTGACTGAAATAGAGAAAGTAATCCGATACCCTATTAACCAGTCGGGCTGAGTCGGATATAGCTGGCATGCCATAGGATTTGGAAGTGTTCAGAGATACTTCGATCTCGAGTCGATGAGGCACTGGGTGCCATACTGGTGTGTTTGGTTGGAATCCGTGTATCCGCCAAAGTCCGAGTCTTGTTAATAGGGGTAAATATGAATACGAAGTGAAATTGAAATGAGAATTGAATTCCCTATTAACTTGTCGGGCTAGTCGGATATAATTGGCATGCCATAGGATTGGAAGAGTGCGGGATTTATCGGCTTTGCCGATCAGGCACTTTATGTGTCGTATATCAGGCACCTCATGTGTCGTATATTAGGCACCTCGTGTGTCGTATCAGGCACTTCGTGTGTCGTATATCAGGCACCTCGTGTGTCGTATTTCAGGCACTTTATGTGTCGTATACTGCATCTGATATATTGATCAGGTACTATGTACCGTTTTAGGCACAATGTGCCGTATTGGTGTGTTTGGTTGGATCCGTGTATCCGTCTGAGTCCGAGTTATGTTAATAGGGTGAATAATTGAAATAAAAAAATTAAATAAATTTGATTGATCGTACTGTAAAATAATAATAATAATAATAATAATAAAAGAAAGAAATTATGAGTTGAATTGTGAATTGAAATGAGATGTGAAATTTGAAGTATGAACTTAAAGTTCATGAATTTGCTAAAATATTGAATTGTTGATATTGAAATTAGTTGAATAAATGAAATGAGAAAATTGAATGAATTTGATCGATTGAACTATTGAAAGTATGAAAAGTGGAAGTATGATTTGAAATGTGAATTGAAATTGAGATATGAGATTTAAAAGCTTTAACCAAAGGTTCATGATTTGATTAAAGATAATATAGATGATATATGATGCCATTTGATGAAAGATATCTGTTGAGATATGAAATTAAATATAAATTAACACACATGATCTATATTGTTACATGTTTGATGTTTACTATTTATTATAATTTTTATAATTTGAATTATAGTAACACCACTGAGTATAAACATACACAACATAAAGTTGTATTATTATAATTCAAATTATTAATTATTAAGTGTTAAATTTAAATTATGTATATAATAAGTGAAGTATGAGGTAAGTGTTATTGTTGAATTAAATGTAAATTGAATTGAGTGATGGATAAATATTAGTATTGAATTTATATTGATAAGAAAGTGAAATTAAATTGAGCTGTGAATGAATTGAAAGTGAAATTGGAATTAGAAAGTGATATATGAAGTACATGACAAAAATTATTGCAGAAAGAGAAGATATAAATATAAAGGGACTCTAGCACATTCGCTGATAATAGTATGTTAGTACTCACCAAGTGTTCTCTGATTAATAGTGCATAATAATACACTTCTATATCTATTCTGTATATTCTAAGTGATCTGTTTAGTCTATTGAGCCTCTGTTAAAAAGGTAAACAATTTTCATTACAAGGTAAAGGGTTATCTCTAATTCATGTTTGAAAATGTTGAATTAAAAATAAATTGTGAAATGAAAATATAGAGAATGGATATAAAGGATAAATTAGATAAATATATGAAGCAAGAAACTACAGAATTATAAATATAATGAAGTTCATGATGAAAAGAAAACAAGGAAATTTCGAGGACGAAATTTATTTTAAGGGGGAGAGAAATGTAACACCCCGAAAATTTCTACAGTGGAATTGTAATAGCCCAAATTTCAGTGATGTCGAAAATAATGGTTTGAGACCTGACAAATGAACTCGTAGATTATATTATTTAATATTTACGAGCCAAACGTAATTTTTAAAAGATTTTTGAAACAGTAAATTGTGTTTTATAAAGATTTATTTAGCCAAGAAATCGAGAAAGAGAGGTATCGAGATCTCGGTGTTATAAATCGAGCCATAAATATTTTTATGAACATTTACGGAGTGTTAATAAGGTAATATTAAAATTTCGTTAGAAAATTTTGACGTTTGGATGGTTAATTAAATAAAAAGGACTAAATTGAAAAAGGTGTAAAAGTTGCTAGAAGGATTAAATAGCTCAATTGTCAAATGAGGAAGAACCTAAAGTGAAAATAAGCCCAAAAGAGATATTTTGGGCGGCAATAGCTGAGAAAAATCAGGGAATGGGTGAAATAAGGGCAAAATTGGAAAATTGCCAAAATTAGTTAAATAAAAATGGGACCAAATTGGAATATCTAGAATTCTCTTCATTTCTCTTCATTTTCTTCAGCTGAAAAACAGCCATGGGAGAGAGTTCAAGCTGGTTTTCATACTCAAGCTTCATGTAAGTTTAATTCTTGCTTTCTCCTTGAAATTTCTATGTTTATTAGACTTTTACAATTGGGTCCAACTTATTAATTCATTAGTTTTTCATTCTATGGCTAATTTTTAAAGTTGATGTGGATTAGTGCTGGAAGAATATGATGAATAAATATTGAATTGAAACTTTAATTTTGTTATATGATGATTTTATCAAGTAAAGTTGATGGAAATTGGTTTTAGGACCTAATTATGAAAGAGTTGAAATTAAGGCCTAGTATTAAAATTCTGAATTTCAAAGGTTATGAAGTAGTTTAAAAATGATAGAGAAAAGTATTAAATGAGAAATTTAGCTCAATTGAGGGGTTAATTGTGTAAGGATTGAATTGTATGAATTGTGGAATTTGGGACAAAATAGAAATCAACATGTTACACTAAAGCAGTTTTGGACAGCAGCAATTGTCTAACTTTGAAAAATCACCAAAAATGGTATAAATTGAATTAGAAGTTGAGTGAGATATGGAATTAAAGCTTATTGAGTCTACTTTCATATAAAAAAAACAGAGCAAGTAAAGGAACTCTGTTTTCTGAGATATTTAGATTTTTGTGAGACTGGTTCAGAATGATTTCGGGATCCTCTGTTCTGACTTGTAAATATCATTAAAAATTGTACAAAAATAGTTATGGGACATAACTTATATGGTTAGATTCCTTAGTGAGTCTATTTTCATTAGAAATAATTTAAAACACTATATGAAAATCGTACTATGAGATAATTAATTTTTAGTGAAGAGAGGTCAGAGCTGTTGGACTTTGTAACAGGGGAAACTTTAACGAATAAACTGTATTAATTGGCTAAACGAAAAATTCTGAAAATTTTATGGTAAGAAGATATATGAGTCTAGTTTCAAGGAAAATTTACGGATCTTAATTTTTAGTTCTGTAGCTCAAGATATAAATAATTTGGTAACCATGACACAAATGAACAGTTTTGAATATACATATAAGTAAATAGTGAAATTATTGATAATGTTACTTATAGCATGTTATATAAATTAAGGATGTGGAATGGAGAGGAGGAGGAGGAAAATATGTATGAATATTCATCTAGCATGGATAATTTGTATATTTTAGGCTCAGGGACTAAATTGAATAAAAGTAAAACTTTAGGGGCAAATTTGTAAAAATGTTAGAAATGACCAATTTGCATGAAAAGGATTATTTTATTATTTAAATTGCAAAATTTAAATGGAATTATTAATTTAGTTCAAGTTCGGTGAAAAATACGTTTTAAGGATTAAATTGCAAGAATTTTATTCTCTGAGCCTAAGGATGAAATCGTCATTAATTAAAAGTTTAGGGGAAAAATGGTAAATTTTGTTTAGAACATTAGTTGAATGTATTAGAACATGAAATAAATGAAAATGACAATCATCTTTATTTATAGAGATCCGGATGACTCAAATATGATACTAGAACGTGGAAAAGAAAAGAGATTATTGAAATTATAAGCATGAATAAACAATGAGGTAAGTTGGGGTAACTTGAATTGTATTTTTAAATACATGAAGTATTGATATAATAAATTACCTAATTTATGTTTATGAAGAAATGGAAAGAGAATGATATTTATCATGACATGTAAATATGTGATTATCTGTTATACTTAATACACGGAAACTAAGTATGTTGAAACATTTAATAAATTCAAGTAAAACATGTCGAGAAAAATAAGCACGTTTAAGGGACAACATATTTAATTTTAATTGGTTTCAAATATGAATGTTAGATGAAGTAAAATATCTGATAAATAAATCGGTAACTTCGGTAATGCTCCGAACTCTATTCCGGTAACAGATTTGGGTTAGGGGCGTTACAAATTTAACATAAAATTTTTGTTTGAAATGATGATTTAAGCGGCAATTAATGGTTAAGTGACTAAAATGTTATAACACGTTAAGATAAGTGATTAAAATGTAACCTGAGGTCAACAAAAGTGACTATTTTAGTAGTCTACCCATTGTATATCTATACATTTTAATTATATCATTTTTTGTAAGTTACTTTGAAACATAAATTTATATTTTAAATTCGTGATTTTAGCGCATATACATGTGTGATAGAGTTTTTAGTAAATATTTATTTTCTTTACTATTATTTATTTTAAATATAATCTTACGCTAATTAAAAATTTTCACATTCACAATTAGAACTAATCTATACCATACATTTATACTATATATTAAGAATTTGATTGAATTGGTGTCACCCATCAATATTGCTCCAACTCAATTGTAAAATCATCAAAAACACATTTCTTTTACAAAACAACAAATATTATTTTGAGGGTATTTATGTCTTTTTTATTTATATTATATATCTATTTATACTTATATTAAGTTTCTGAATGAGTTAATATTACGAGCCAACTACGCATCAATTTAATTGAAAATTACTAAAATGCTCTTTTACATTCAAAGTAACAAATATTAATACGAGTGTGTTTTTTGTCTTTTATTTTTTAATAAAAAAATACAATAATGAAATTTAAACTTGAGACACATGAATTTTAAACATTTAATTTAATTATTTTAACCAAAAACTCATTTGTTCTTAATATAAATTTTAGCTATCAACTGAGTTGATATTATTTATCAATTGAGTCTCAACATAGTTATAAAATTACCGAAAGTCCATTCATTTTATAAAATAATAAATATTATTTTGAATATATTTATATTTTTTAATATTTTGACAATTTTAAAATAAATAGATATACAAGGGAGATTATAAAATTTTAACCTAATTTCAAATTTAAAATTTCACTTGGCTACATTTAATCTTTTTTATGAATTTGATGCATAAATTTGCTAGTATACTAAATTTAATAAATAATCAAAATTTTAATAAATTCGGGTGAAAATATGTACATTTTTATACAGGCAACTACCAAGTCATGTAGTCAAATTGATATGGCTTGGACTAAACAAAACTAAGGAGAAACAGCGCATAATATGTCTCGACAAAAGGAGCGAAAGCCGATAGAGAGAGGGAAGAAACTGGGAAACAAAGTCTGATTCAGAGACCACAATTGAATTTTCCTTCGTCTTCTTCTTTCTTTCTTTCTTTGTTGCTTGATTACGTCCTTCCTTCCTCTTCCCTAATTCCTTCAATTGTTTCTTGGATATATAAATAAATTTTTTTATTTCATTCATTTTTATGCCCGGCAAAAACAAAACCCAGAAAAAATGTCGATCAACATGAAAACCCTTACGCAAGCCCTGGCCAAAACAGCTGCGGTTATCGAGAAAACCGTACAAACAACTGTACAGGAGGTAACCGGTCCCAAAGCTCTCCAGGACTATGAACTCCTTAACCAGATCGGCTCTGCAGGCCCAGGTCTTGCCTGGAAGTTGTACTCCGCCAAGGCGCGTGACGGAACGCGCCCCCACCAGTACCCCACGGTGTGTGTTTGGCTGCTGGATAAGAAGGTTCTATCGGAGGCACGTGCGCGTGCGGGGCTTTCCAAGGTGGCCGAAGATTCTTTCTTGGATCTGATACGGGCCGATGCTGCGAAGCTGGTGAGGCTCAGGCATCCTGGAGTGGTCCACGTGGTGCAGGCTTTGGATGAGAATAAGAATGCGATGGCCATGGTTACGGAGCCTCTGTTTGCGTCGGTGGCTAATACACTTGGGAACGTCGAGAATGTTGCCCAGGTTCCTAAGGACCTTAAAGGGATGGTACGTGCTCTACTTTCTTTCTCCTGATTGAATTTGCATTTGGTTCAGTTTCATTTTTTTTTATTAGTCCATTGCTTGGTATCAATTATTGGATGTTAAATAGTTATAGCTGATCCAAATCTGTGAATTGATCTCAGCAGACCAATTTGTGTACTACTAGGTAATACTGTAAATGTTCATATTCAGTAATGTACTTCTCTAGGATCTTGATCCATATCGAAAGACGCGGTGAGGTTTTTCTCTGGCTGTCAAGCGCAGGCGGGGTTATCTAGTACTAAGGCTTCTAATTTTGGTCTTAGTTCTTTAGGATCAATTTTGTGCTTGATTGTGGAATTGGAGTAGCTTTACCCAATTTAGCGGAATTACTATCAATGGTGAATTATAGTTTCTACTAGATAATCTTAGCAATGTGCTTGCTTTTGTTCTATATCAACGGAGCTTTGGGAGTATCTGACCTTTTAAGAAGAACAGTTGCTAAAATTGAGGAATGGGCGTTGTAGACTACAAGTTACAAATAAGTCAGTTGCCAGTGTTGAAATTGTGGTTGCTTGGTGATCAAACACTGTTGCTGTATTTACTATTTAGAGGCAAAAGGTGTCAGACAGCAAGGAAACTGGTTGGTGAAATTGTCTGCCCTGTAAAATAGTAGGGTTTAATCGGACAATTGCAGGAATTGGTTAGGTAAAAGGAAGCTATGTTGAGTGATGTGTTTGCTGAACTTACTGAGAAAATTTCAAAAAGTATTTATTTAAGTTTAACAACTTGTCAGTATTCTATGTTATCAAATCTGCAAATTGCTGATAGAGAATAAAGATAGGGGAAGACTTACTAATATAGACCGGATTAGAGAAATCTTTAAGTTTTAGAAATCATAACTAACTTTTAAGAAAATGGTTAATCATAGTATTGAGGTTCTATAATCTGGTCTTATTTAGCCACAAAGAAATTTCCCATACCTATGATCACTATAAACCATTTAGTGAAGTATTGGATCAATGATCTAAGCAATTACTGACGTAACTTTTTCCTTGGACAATGAATTCTTTGTTGTTATAAGCCCCAAAAAGTGGTGCCCCATGTTTGTTAAAAAAGTGAAACCTAATTATAGACCCTGGCTTCAAAAAGATGAAATCTTTTGTTTAAACAAATTATTGATGCACAATATTTTTAATTATGATTTTGAAGAATTATAGCTTGGGTTTTCACCATGCTTGGCTGGAGTTTGACATGTATTTGGTGTGCCCAAATATGTGACCTACACTTGCTCTTCACTTTTATTTTTGGTCCAGAGGTCTCAACCTTAACCCATCCAATGGTATGTTGGAAGGTATAGAATTAGACAGATTACTGGAGTGTTGAGTAGTAAAACAATATTCTTATTTTCTCAGAGTGGACCAAGTAGAAGGTTAAAGTTGTAAGTTTAGGTGCTATTACTGCTGTAACATATTTTGAAATTATTATTAGCTTACATTTTTACTGATTTATAAGAATCACAAGTAAAAGTCATTGAAGTGGAATACATTAGAATCCGTTTGATTATTTGGAATTTAAGTGACGTTTTGAATGTAGTTTCAGTGTCAAATGATATACTTACCCTTTTAAGAACAAGTTCCCAATTAGGATAATGATAAAATTTTAGTCCCTTTTACTATAATCTTCTTTAGTTTTGCTCTATTGGAACACATTGGAATGCTATCGAGTTATAGGTTGGGAGAAAGTTGACTCTCCTCTTGCTGTTGAACGTTGAATATGTTTGTCTTAGAATTGTCTTTGTATAAGAGTAAAACTTGTTCTTGAAAATTTCACTGGGAATGCTGAGTGCTTGAATGATCTGCTATCGTGTTATGTCTTAACCATCATGTCCTTTATAATTATAGCAAACTTAATGTGTCTTTGCTTCACAGGAAATGGGTTTGTTGGAGGTGAAGCACGGTTTGCTTCAGATTGCAGAAACCTTGGATTTTCTTCATAACAATGCACGTCTTATTCATTGTGCTATATCTCCTGAGGTTACTTCTTTACCTTTTTTAATGTTTTATTTTGTAAAAGTATTTTCCTGATTTCTACTAATATGGCTATTGATAATGCTTCAAGATCTTTGTTCCCTTTTTACAAAATTATTTTGATTTGCTGTTATAAAGAACTACTGGTGGTTTATGGCTGTCCTCATGGATTCATCCTCTTGTTCTTATTTTTTTTTTTTTCCAAAACTTTTGTCTTTTTCATACTTAGTTTGTTTAGGCCTTCAGCTCTTAGCTGCTTGTTTCACTTTTTATTGCCTCATATAATGAAATTTCCATTGTATAAAAGAGCTTATTTAGTGTGCAGTTTTTGACTGCTGGATAGATTGCTGCGGATAACTGCTGTATAGGTTTGTCTAAATACTTTGTACTTTGCAGAATGTCCTGATTACATCGCATGGAGCTTGGAAGCTTGGTGGGTTTGGTTTTGCTATCTCAAAAGACCAGGCCTCTAGTGATTTGACTAATGTACAGGCATTCCATTATTCTGTAAGTAAGACTTTGATATTTTATGGGTTTAGCTCCAGTCGTAAGGGTGGGTGGAGTTGGGAAGAAATGCTACTCTTTCTAGCACTCAAAGAAAATTCAAGAATGTTTTTCATATTAATTCAAATATTTATACTTGACCACTGACTTCAAAATACGGAACAAGTTAGCAATTCTGATGGATGCGGGCATGGAGGTTTGACCATGTATATGGGAGGAAAAACTTGGAATTTACCCATGTCAAGCACATCTCCGTTTCTAATCTAACTCACTCTCATGAATTAGTTATGTAGTCTGATACACTATTGATAATTTGCTTAACGTGGTGCTTTCTTTGTTAGGTGGCCTTAGCTCGATGAATATGAATGTAGTGCGTTTTTATATCTTAATATGATTTCATAGAAGTCACATATGGCCATACATATTTATCATATTTATTACTGTTTGTGCATCTTAGGAATGCCATTTTAACTCCTTTCTTTAGCACCTTGTTGGCTTTGCTGTCAATGTTTCTATTTCAAGTAAATTTTCTTTCTACTTTTTAGGCTTTGCTTTCTCATGTTTTTTATTTTGACTTGTTGGCTATGTGGTGCTTTATCTTCATAAATATAGTATACTTCTTATGTTAATTTATCAAGTCATTCGTCATGATGGATGGAGTTACCATGTTGTGGTTATGATCTGTATTTAGCTATTATATTCTGATTTCATGGGGTCTGTGCAGGAATATGATACTGAAGATTCTGTCATTCCTCTTCAGCCATCTTTGAATTACACTGCACCTGAATTGGTTCGTAGTAAAGCATCTTCAGCTGGATGTTCTTCTGACATTTTCAGCTTTGGATGCCTTGCCTACCATTTAATTGCTCGAAAGCCTTTGTTCGACTGTCACAACAATGTCAAGATGGTATTTACTAATTTATGATTTTATCCTTTTGAATTGATCCAAAATTTGCTTGATAAACAAGTATTACATGTGTTAGCTGCACCATTCTCCATCTAGACATAACATGTTGCTTTTTGCCTTTTACCATACATGATTATGACAATTCAAGTATTGGGTTATCTTCTTTTATCTCCACAAATCTTGCATCAGGAAATAGGAATTAATATTATGATAGTCTAAGCTGCAATATTTGGTTTTTGAATGTTCTAGTCCTTTGGTCAACGTCAAAATTTTGCAATGAATATGATGAACCACAAATTCTATAAGCTTACCACCACATAGCTCAAAACCAGCAATAGCCATACCAACAATTTTGGAGCTGAAGCAGCACCTAAGTATACTAGTTTTTTGAAGGTTCCATTGGTGTCAAACCACTCCCTCTTACCACACATGTAATAGGGACATATTAGTGTGTCAATTAATATACTGTCTTCCTTGGTAATAAAAAGAACTAGACCATCTTCCTTGGAACATGAATCTCTAAATATTAGCTTCACCCTCCAACTTACAATACTTCCACTTGTAATTGGGGAGGTTGCTAGTTGAGCCTTGAAATCTGGAGTGATTTCTATCTTTAGCCATTGTAAAGATAAGGGGAGAGGTTTCTATCTTAGCATACACAAAAATAAAGATTGTAAAGGTTATACATTGTCCTTGAAATATATCAATATAAGTTAGAGAATTGGGAACTCTTTGGCAAGTAAGGCTAAGGAAGAGGACATAGGCAAGTGAGGCCTGGGTTTTATGCATTTTGGTGTTGCTTTTTCTCAATCCATTTATCTTTGCAAAGATTTCAGACACCAATTCACCCCCTCTTGTGATCTTCCGATTATTTGAGCTAACACAATAATCCATAATAAGCGTTAGATCTGCTGAATCAAGTATTTGTGTTATTGATGGCACCCCACTGTCCACTAATCCCATTATTTAAAACATTGCTAAAAGTATTGGAAATAAAAGAAAACCAAGTAATCACGACATCAACAATCAAACATTAAGAATAGAGAGTTTGATATTATGCACTTTATTACTACTAAAGGTAACAATTAATGAAAAAAAAAGTAAAAGAAATTAAATAGAATTTCAATTTTTATCTCTAGTCACTCACATGGGATATATATGTGCTCCCCACTTTCAGATGTTGCAATGCATCCAACATGCTGTCCATTTGTTCCCTCATGCAAATTAGAGAAGTATGCGTCAAAGAGTGTTTTAAAGACATTGTAAATCAACAAGTGCAAATAAACATATCAAAAAGTATATCCCTCTGCACTTTGTGGCTACTAGCTCTATATCATTCATTCCCCCCCCCCCCCCCGGTTCCCTATTTGTCTTTTTAAATTTGTGTATAGTAATACTGTAGTTAGCATATTAAAATACTTCAGCTTCTCTGCTTTATGCTCTTTCTAGATCGGAAATAGTAGTAGTGGTTGATTGTAGTGTTCCTTTCCTGCAGTATATGAATACATTGACATACTTGTCCAATGAAGCCTTCTCCTCTGTTCCACCAGAACTAATCCATGATTTACAGAGGATGCTCTCTGCAAATGAATCTATCAGGCCATCAGCATTGGATTTTACTGGTAATACTTGGATAATTTCAGTCTCTAGACCTTGTCAACTTTTATATGTCAAACAACAAAAAGAAAAAAAAAACTATTTTTGAATGGCAGAGCTTGTTCTCCTCATGCAAGTTTGTTTAGAGTTAAACATTTTAAGATGGTGAGATTGGTTCGGTCAGGTTTTTTGGATTTTTTGAACCGTCCATCATAATTCATTTCGGTTTTTGGCTTTCCCATATTAATTTTTTATTTTTGATTTATTTTGACAAAATGAGCTTTGTTTTATGCCTTTTAGATATTATTTGGTAAAGTTTCAATTTTTTTTATTATTAATATTTCTAATTTTTTTCAAGTAAATAACAAATAATCAAACTTTTTTATGATATTTAAAAAAAATTATATAGAACTTTTAAGTTATTTTCTCTATTTTAAATATAAAATCTTTAATTTTACATCATAAACAATTAAAATTAATTATAAAAATAAAAAAATGGCATTTGCTTTGTTTGAGTTTGATGCATTACGTTTCTGCTATTAATGAAAGGCTTATTATCAAGTTTTTAAATTGCTGCATGATGTATAAGTTTGATTTGTAGTTAAATTAAAGCAAATGGCTTGAAATGTTCTGCCAGTTCCACATAATTATTATTGAATTGGTGTTGAAACTCTACTATTTGGATTAGTTTAATGGTTTTGAATTTGATGTAATGTATTTGCAGGTTCTCCATTTTTCCGGGATGATACTAGGTTGCGTGCTCTTCGTTTCCTCGACCACATGCTTGTATGCATTTTAATTTTTGCTTGTCTAACATATGCCCATCAAATGCAATCATCTAGGAGTAATTTGCTTGAAATAAGAGGGGGTTTGGTATAATGGAAAGTGATCACTTTTCTAGGAATTTAAGGTGGGAGAGTGATTCCCGCTTTTGGTATGTTAAAAAATATTGACTTTCCTAGGACTGTAACTTTCATTTGGGAATTACTTTCACTCAAACTTGATAATGTGATTCCTTTGAATAATAATGGATAATTAACTTTCCCATGTGGTTGGAAAGTTAAATATTTTATCTCTGAGACTAAATTACCTTTTTTTTTTTAAAATTTTTCTTGTTTGTTTATTTTCATTGTATTTGCACAGTACTTTTTCTAACTGTAAAATCATAACAATTATTTAATTTTAAATTTATTTTAAGTCCATCATAATAATTATTTAATCAATGTAACTTTGTTAGGATTTTAATTGGCACTTTCCCATGTATACCAAATGTTGTAATATTATGTTCTTGCCAATCACATTCCTAGTTATCACATTCGAATCTTAACATGTCAAAGTATCAAATGCCACTAGGTGCAATAAAATGCTAAATTCTTGGGTGATGATTTTTTTTATTGCAGGAAAGAGATAACATGCAGAAGTCTGAGTTTTTAAAAGCTTTATCTGACATGTGGAAAGATTTTGACTCCCGTGTGTTGCGATATAAGGTTTGAGATTTTATTTTTCCAAACTGTTGCTTTCCTAAGTAAATTTTAGTAGTTAAAAAAGAGTCTTTCTCAAAAAATATTTGGAAATTAAGTGAGCAACATAATGTGATTTTCATGTGCATTCTCCTTCCTTTCTCCCAACTTCTTTCTCTCTCATGGGTGAGGCATTTGATATTCTTTAAAATTTTCAAGTGTCATCTGTCACCCTTTTTATTATGTTGCTATTTTTAGTTCAGCGAGCTAGAGGAGTTGATACTAGTGATTCAGTTATATTATCTATAGCATTTTCCTGACAAAAACAAGTCAATTCATAATATTTTCTAAATGCAGGTACTTCCTCCGCTTTGTGCAGAACTAAGGAATTTGGTTATGCAGCCAATTATTCTGCCAATGGTTCTCACGATTGCCGAGTCACAGGTGCTTGTTTTTCTCTTAATCAGGTTTTGGCATATCAATGGAATGTTTAATTATTATTATTATTATTATTTGCAATTGGAATCCAAAAAGAATTGCTTGGAGATTGTGTTGGTCTTTGAAGTATCTTCATGCTAATCTTTCTTGATAGTTGTGAAACTAGGGATTCCTTTTGATATCTTCAGCATGCTAGATATTTTCTGATTAAATGGCAGATTAACTTTATCTTTCTTAATTGAGCTCTGTTTCCATGATGTTACCTAACCTGACCACAATTAGCTTTATGTTTTATCATTAGGTAATGTAGGGCGAGTTATTGTCTCTTAGTTCATCTTCTGTTCTCTGTTAACAAAATGTGAATGAAGTGATGTATCTAGTTGTAATCCTTAATACTCTTTATAGTTATATCTAGTATAATCATAAGTTTCTATCTCGTTTTGAGTAATGAACTGGTTACTTCTAATGATTTGTAGGATAAAAATGACTTCGAGCTAGTTACATTGCCAGCTCTTTTGCCTGTCCTGAGCAGTGCTGCAGGAGAGACCTTGTTGTTGCTGGTGAAGCGTGCGGAGCTTATTATCGACAAGGTATAACTTAAGTAGTATGCTCTCTAAAGAATGTTCTCAAGTGACAAAATTTCCTTTTCTTTTTTGTTCATTCAATAGAATCAGAGCACAGAGTGGTCTGGTTTTCTTTGTGAGTATGAACAAGTTGCTAATTTATAGCATATTACATGATACGGCAAAAGGTTACGAATTAGATCTCTGTGGTTTGGAACAGTATTTAGTAACCTACTTTTCTCTGATTATTTTGGGTGCTCAATTGATTTTCAAGAAAGCCATTTTCAGTTGATGATACTGGTTGCTGCCTTTCATATTGTCCTTGTTGATTAGTCTTTGGGTATCCCCTCCCCAATCCTGCAGTTTCTCCACACAGTGATGTATGACTATGAGATTCTTAAGAAACAAAGAAAATAGAAGAAAGGAAAGAGAGGAAAAGAAGAGATTGATAACGGTAGTCAAACATAAGGTTGCCTGCAGCAGATGATCAAGAAGAAAAGAAAGATCCTAAGCTTCACAGATGTGGTTCCTTAGGAGTCAGATCTAAGGTGTATTGCATCAGACAATGATAGAATACTGCCAAGTGAAAGAGTCCTTTAATTTATATAGACTGGAGCTTTCCTAATCCTAAGAAAATTGAAGTTCCACTTCAATTGATTTCAACAACTACTGAGAGACTAAAAAACTAGCAAACTTGAAACAAAAAACATAATAGGATAAGACATACCCAAACTAGGATCCTATAATGTATATGCCGAATACCAAATATAACCATAAAGCTTTAGTACTTCAGAT
Organism: Gossypium stocksii; assembly: GCA_020496765.1. Classification (NCBI taxonomy): domain Eukaryota; kingdom Viridiplantae; phylum Streptophyta; class Magnoliopsida; order Malvales; family Malvaceae; genus Gossypium; species Gossypium stocksii. The sequence continues at coordinate 34,201,076 of CM035628.1, read as the reverse complement.
TTACCAGTAAGCGCATAGAACTTCTTAGTAACAAAAGAAAATCTGAAGTGGTTTAATAGGTCAATTATCTTTGCATCCTTCTTTACTCGCCCTGCCCTTCTCTTGTACTTTTATTTTCTTTTAAATATTATATTTAAACTTTATTTAGGTTATAAGGTATTGTTCTCTCTGATGTTTCAAGTACTACGAAATACTTCATAAAATTTTCTGATACCTTTTTAGAAATAATGCAATTTTGCATCTATCATAACTATTTAGCTGAAGGACATATAATATGTGTACTTAGATTTCTATGGTTAGTCATCTTTATACTGCTATTAATTAGTGGGTCCTTAAAGTTGCAGAAACATAGAGAAAATCATGTAAATGAATAAGCTTGATATAATTTCCTCCAGTGGTGCCATTCAAATTTTTTGAGCTTTTGTGCTACAATCCCACTAAATAATAATTGCTGAAAATGCTCCTTTATGAAATTGCAGCATCATGTTTCCCATTTTCTTCAAAGGCTTGTTTTATTGAGTCACGCTCAATCATTTAATTATAGTTATTCTATTTACTGTAGACAAGTTCGGAGCACCTAGTATCCCATGTATTGCCAATGCTTCTTCGAGCTTATGATGATAATGATCCTCGCATACAAGAGGAAGTTTTGAGAAAATCTGTAATCCTTGGCAGGCAACTTGATACACAGGTGATTGTCATCTTTTTTTTTTTAAATGGATTGCCATTGTCAGAAGTTTACATTTCCTATATTTTGTTATATGCAATAATACTGATCATAAATGGATTGTGAATCTGTTAGAAGACAATCAGAGATTTTTCTGGATTCCTTTTGACTTGGATACTATTTGTGGTTGTTATTATCAATTATTAAGTACTGGGAAAAGCGTAACGATCATTTCTGCCTGTTCATTGTTGGATGATGTAGACCATCCCTAGACTATAGGTGCTGAGACGAATGTACGAATTCCAGACTTAGATTTAATCTTTTCTTTAGTTGCTAAAAGAAGGTAATTACACTGCCTGCAGAGGGAAAGAATAAAGTTGTACTGTTCTTTTTCTTAGCTGCATTTTGTATGGATTTGAAATGAAACAAATGTGAAGTCTGAGGATTAATGGGTAAACACAGCATGCAATTTTGAGCCTTGTTTGGCATTCTTCTTGTATAATTTGCCAAGCTTCTATTAGTTACTCAGAGTTTTACCAACATGCTCTATCTCATTCTTGTCTGTGCATGTGTGTTTCTTCGAAGCCATCTTTCCTTTATCTTACTGTAAAGAAACATAGTGGTTTGTCTCACCGTGTTGTTTTTTACTAAAACAGTTCATAGTTTATCCAACACTTTTTATTAGGTTAAGTTTTGTTCATCAACTCATAAAATTTCTCGTTCCATTAATTTAAATTTTGATGTTTCTCTTATTTCAAAAGGAAAGACCCGTATCCAGTGCTGATGTGAACTTCACGTATGTGTCTTGAACTCAGCAACAAGGATTGAAATCAAACCCTGGGATTATCCAGTAGGTTACAAAGACATGAATTATCAAACCTGTTGCTTATGAAGAAGTGATGACCAATATTATAAATTGAAACAGAATATTGACCCGCTAACGTTGTAGAATCAGGGACCAATATTATCAATTGTATGGAAATTCACAAGAACCACTATTGGAATTGGCATTCGATTTCATTCATTGTTGCTAAGTTTCACGGCAAGTATAACAGGTTCACATCAAATGGACAAATAGATTTCCTCCTCCATGGCATGAGCTTCATTCCCTTTATATCATCATATTGGGTGTTTAACCTATCTAAGTTACATACAATACCTAAAACAACTTCATAGTGGATTTTTAGCTTTTTTTCATCTTAAAGAATTCTAAAAGACGAGCTTGGTCAAAATATTGAGTTCTTTTTAGCTTTTATAGTGCTTCTGATACTTAGTAATAATGCTGGTACTAACATTTAACAAGTTATTTAAAATTATTTTTTTATGCTTCACAACTAGCTGTTCTGCCTTATGGATTTTGTTCAAGCATCTTTAAGCTATTTTTAATACATTGCTGCTTTTTCTATTATTTATTTTAATATATTAAAGTAGGAATTTGGACAACGTGAAATATGGATTTGATGGTATGAAATTAAACACATTGTATGTCCATCTTTATTCTTGTGTGTTTCTTTTCTGTTAGAATTCCTTATGTTTACTGAATTAATGTTTCATTATTTATACTCTTCAGCTTGTGAAACAAGTCATTCTGCCTCGTGTTCATGGCTTAGCTCTGAAAACAACTATTGCTGCGGTATGTATGAGTTTTTTAGGCAATTACCCAATATTAAAATTATTAGTCTTGAATTTTAGATGTCATGACCAAGACTGCTATGTCATGTAACCTATGTGTAGATTGTGGGGACTTTTCCATTTTTAAAATTTGAAAATCTTATAAAGCAATTCTTTAAAAAAAAAAATACATAGCTGCAGTATTCTATTAATTTTGATTACTTTCTTCTAAACCTCTATGTTTATTTGAGCAGGTCAGAGTCAGTGCTTTGCTCTGCCTGGGAGATTTTGTTAACACACTTGATAGACAGGCTGTGTTGGATGTCTTGCAAACCATTCAACGTTGCACAGCCGTTGATCATTCTGCTCCAACACTTATGTGTACGCTAGGGGTTTCAAACTCAATTCTCAAGCAGGTAATGACAGACTCTACCTTCTGTTGCTTAAGTTGTTTACTATTGTATATTGGGACCTCTGAAGTGCATACAGCTCATTATCTGTCTTTCCCATTCATCTTGTTAGTATGGAGTAGAATTCGCCGCGGAGCATATCCTCCCTCTACTCACACCTCTTCTTACAGCCCAACAGTTGAATGTTCAGCAGTTTGCCAAATACATGCTCTTTGTCAAGGATATTCTTAGGTATAGTTATTATTGTTGTGCTTTCATGATAAAAAGTGAATTTTTTTCTTCTCTGAATAACAAATACTTTTTTTTTCCCTAACATTTTCTTATGATGCGATTCCTAATTCTGTTTTAACACAGAAGGATAGAAGAAAACCGTGGGGTTACTGTAACTGATTCTGGAGTCCCAGATGTAAAACCTGCTACCACTGCCAACGGGCTTCAGTCTCAAGTCTTGAGCAAAGCAAATGGAACTGTGGCTTCTGCAAAAAGCAGCCCAGCATGGGATGAAGACTGGGGTCCTACTACCAGAGCAGCTGCCAATGCCAGTCACACTGCTCACCAGCCTCCCAAGGACAATTTATCCTTTCACTCTATTTTGGGTGATAAGTCAATTCAATCAGCACCCACACAATCTCAATCTTCCTTAATATCTACTGTATCTAGCCAGCAAACATCCAATTCTTGTCCTGCAGTTGACATAGAGTGGCCTCCTCGTCCATCTTCAGGTGTTACTGTAGAGTCAGGCACTGGTGAGAAGCAATTAAATGCTGGAACATCTTTGTCATCAAATTTTGAGGATTTAGATCCTTTTGCTAACTGGCCTCCGCGGCCTAGTGCCTCCTCAAATGACTCTGGAACCTTTAATAATGGTATTATGGGAGGACCAGGCATGAACAATTATGGATTCGGTTCTATTACAAGCACCCCAGGCACCATGAATCACCCAACAGAGAGCAGCAACAATAGTTGGGGGTTCAGCAACCAGAACTCTGGGGAGATACTAAGACCTTATCATGGGAGTTCAACCTCGAACACAGGTATTTTGAACGGTGGAAGTTCCCAGAGCAGTATTGGATTCTTGAAACAAAACCGTGGTATTTCAGCTTCAATGAGTTCTTACAACAACCAGAAATCAGCAGATCTGGGGTCTATATTTGGTTCTAGCAAGAATGAGCAGACTGCTCCAAAACTCGCACCGCCACCGTCAACAGCTGTGGGTAGAGGAAGAGGCCGAGGTAGGGGGGCAAGTTCAGCTTCAAGGACAACTTTTGCCAAGCCAACATCCGAACAACCACCTCTTTTGGATTTACTTTGAGAGGTGAGCAACACAAAGATTGAGAATATATCAATGTGTTTTTGATACAGCAGCTGCCATCCCAAGCTTTGTCAGGTTCTGCTAAAAGCTATTGGTTTGAAAGTAAAAATTAGGCATCTCGGAACGAGAGCCGTCATGTTGGTATTTGTTATATCTATCATAGCTTTGTTACGAGCTTGTTTGTAACTTTTTTTTTGCATTTGAGATCCATGTAACACGGTGCGTGTTTTTATGTGATAAAAATGGTTTTTCTTCGATTTCTACTGGTTTTGGACATATACGTGCACCTGCATAGTGTAATTGTTGAAAATAGTCGGTGATTTGATTTGGTAGCATTAGCCAATAAAAGAAGTTGGAATTATTTTGGATGATAGTATATATATATATAAATAATGAAATTTCTTATTGTGCTTTATTTTGATCGAGTCCGCTTTGAAAAAACCAGGACCTGAGCTTGAGAGCTCAAGTTAAGCTTTTGAAGTCGGAGTAGGTTAGATGTCTACAAACATAATGTGTGTTTTCAATTGTAAATATTTCTTTGTAAAAATTCTACACTTGTCAACTTATATGATCATTAACCCAAGATTTTATTAGTTTCCTGCTAGGACTGTACCTGTAAGCTGCAGAACTAATAATTCTTTTGGCCAACGATCCTTTTACTTTAATTGGAGTAATTTTCGCCTCCTACTTCATGTGTGGAAATCTCAATCTACTTGTTACCCGTTTGGATTTTTTTTGTTAATTTTTATGACATAGTCCGACGGTTGATTGATTGATTGACTTGACATTTTGCTTTTCCTTGTCGACTGATGAAATGAGGTATGGCATTATATGATTAGTTTTTGGCCGAACCTTGCTGGGTTTAATTGAACTTGGTTCACAGTCAAACTCCTCTCTCTCAATGTCAGATTGGAACTTAGACATTGATGCTCGGCTTGGTAATAAACGAGAAGAGAGAATTTGATTTCTATCAAAGTCATCAATAATGTTGCTACATACAGTTGCTGTTTGCTGAAACTAAAAATAGCTAATGGAAGTGATTGAATTTAGTGGCCACTAACGCTTGGCACTTGTAACGTTCTAAAATTTGAATGTGACTATTAAATTTGTTGTAATTAAATTTTTGTACCTGTGGCTATGTGTTTTGTGTATGTGTTTGAAGTCAAGGGTTTGAGTTGTGCTTTTAAGAAGTTTTGCTCTTTTATTTTAAATGAACTTCTACTCTTGAGCTATTGATTTAAGTTTAATTTTGTGCGAATTTATATCAAGAATGGGCTTGTTGATTTAAGTTCAATCAGAATGTAACATTATCATTTTCCTTCCTTCCCATTTTTTTTCGTTTCTTACTTTTGTTTTCTTTTTCTTCTTTTTCGCTCTTTCCCTTTGCTTCTTTTTCTTTTTCTGCTTGGTTGTCGCTTAGATCCATACTTCGTATCTGTTCTTATTGTCGGGTAAGTTCGTTTCTATTAATTTCGTGACTTCGGTTGTTCCATAACTAAAATCGTTAGTGTTGTCACTTTTGCCAAAGTTGGTTTCTTGCCTAAACTATTTGAATCCTTTGTTTATATGTTCGATTATTGTCTTTAGGATAAGGTCTCGAGGATAACGGTTTCCTTAACGTTCTCGATTCGTGAATTGTGGATTTGTACAGAGGTAATTGTGGTGTTGAGTTGGGTTTGTGTCAAAACACTTTAATGAATTTGGTTGTACTTTAATCTTGGCGTTTGTTACGAATTATTGCTTAATTGGTTATTGAATGTTCGTTTTAGGTCTCAGGAGTCCTTTACGTTGATCCTACTTTGAAACTACTTCAGCTACGTACTAAAAAACTGACTTTCTGCGAATTTTGGACACAAAAAAACATGACTGTCGACACCACATGGCCGTGTAGTAGGCCGTGTGCACCACATGGCTGTGTGGTAGGTCGTGTAACTCATTGTTCACAAATTACAGACACAGGCTAGGGACACGGGCTTGCATCTAGACCGTGCGTGGGGAATGTTTTGTACAGGGTTCACACGGGCCAGAGACACGGGTGTGAGTCCAAGCCGTGTGTCTTACTGTTTGCCATTTAGGACCACACGGGTAGACGACACGGGAGTGTGTCAGGCCGTGTGGAGCCACACGGGCCAACCATTTAGGCCGTGTGGAGCCACACGGCCCAACCATTTTTAGGTCGTGTGGAACCACACGGGCGTGTGGATCAGAAATTAGATTTTTTCCTCAGATAGTATGCGTCCTTTGAAATGAATGTAGACCTTTTGTAGGGTCTGTATGTATTGAATTAAACTGTATAAGTTATGATTTTGTGATCTGAGACTGAATATTGAGAGATCTATTATATATTTCATATAGTAACTATTACTGATATTGAACTCTTTGGTATGGACATTAACTGTATCTGAGTAGTTGTGTACGAGTCTATATTAACTGTTATTTGAATTTACATCTGCATCGGGTGAGATCAAGTAAATGAGTAAGTATTTTGTTCTGAGACGGTGGTTAAACGACTGGTATTTGTATTCTGATATGGCAGTTAGTCTGCAATTATCGAAATGTGTCATAGCGACACTGTGTGGTGTGTAGGGTTGGACGGGTATTTAATACCCTAATTGGTGTGTTGGGTTGGTCAGAGATGGTGTGTAGCGGGTGGAAAATAGGAAAACTGCATATATTCTGATTTATTCTGTCTCTGCGAATAGCCTAACTTACTATCTGTCTGAACTGTTATGATCTATTAAACTGAATGATTTACCTTCTGGAACTGATTTTGAAATCAGTTATTGAGGCTTAACCGATTATAATCTAAAATTTCTGAATATATAGTTATCTCTCAATGGAATCATTAACTTATTTCTTCTGCTGACTGAATAACAGTTAAACCATAGGCTTGATCGGTTCGACGAATCGTGAGCTCGGTCATTCTTCTTACCTGTTTTGTTGTTATTAGCCTCGTTAGCTTATTTTCAATAATTTCGAGACATGAAATGTTTTAAGATTATAAGTGACGTATTATGTTCTACAGTTGTTAATCTTTGCTGGTTTTGCTTAAAAACTAAATTTTGGATATTGTGAATTGAGAGAAACTCGAGGTAATTTCCCAGATTTTGGCCTTGTTGTCTAGACCGAGTATGGGGTGTTACATTTAGTGGTATTAGAGCTAGGTTGAAACACTCGAGCTGTGTTCTGGGCTCTTATGTTGCGTTAAAAATTGTTTAAATAAAAATAAGCTATTTGAGTAATCGTGAAAATCAATTTTATAAACGACCGAGTCTCTGATGCCAAACTTGTAAGTGTTTCTGCTCAGTTATTGTGATTAGTTGAGATACTGTAGTAATTAAAATTGTAGTAAGTGGTTCTCTCATTAAATTGTCAATTCAAACAAGGCTAGTAGTTTAATTGCCTTAGTGGTAGTCTACAGTGGACACTGTTGAGTGCCACTCAGCTTCAACATCATATTTTGCATTAATAAATAATGCATAGTCAATGACCACAATTGGAGTGGCAAAGTTTTTGTTCATTGACATCTTAGATGTTGTTTGAAGTGTTGTAAAACTATTAATGTCATTCCAAAACAAAAAAAATTAAATATGAGAAACATAAACACGCAAAAATTGGTTATGTAGTTAGGGACCAAATCTATGTTTCCAACACCTCACCTAAAGAATATAATAAACTACTAAGCCAACAGTAGAACAAACAATTACAAGCCAACCAATCCTAAGATTACTATAGTCTTGACATTATATACCAAGTGGATTTTAGCAAGTTCTCTTGCATACAAACGCCTTTCTACTGAAGGTTGAAATATCTATTACAAATGAGCGGAAAGATCTCAACATGCACCAATAGAATAAATGGATTTTGTGCTCTCCAATTTTATTTTCTAGGGTTTGTGGCTATTCTTTCAAATAAAGTTGTCTTCAGAGCTCGAATATGCATATTTTATTAAGAATGCAACGTGTTTTATCACGAAAAATAATATAAGGTTTAGTAGACTCTTTGAATTATTGGAGTTTATAATTTACTTCTTTGATAGAGTTTGGACAAAAATAAATGTACTTTGTAATAAGAAATTATTAGCTATTATTTAAAAGATTAATTCACAAAGTTGACCTCGAACGACTTTAAAGTTACTTATAAGTAAATTTAAAAGAGTTCAATTTCGATAGAACTGTATTAACTAATAATAAGAGTGAAATTGATCAACCAAAGAATTTAGATGTGGATTGATAGCTTAATAAACTCATATTATATATTCAAATTCAAAATAGAAATCAATAAAAAGATACATCCAATGTTTAAATGTTAGATTGCTTTGCTTAGCTATATTTGTTCATAGTGAGCAACATTTTCCTAAGTTGATTCACTTTGTTATCTTTAAGTTTTTATCAGAAAGTTTATTCACTTTGTAAATGATGATATTTGGGAAGAGTGAGTGAAAATAAGTGTACAATAATGAGATTGCTTTTATCCTGACGAGGGTTTGATAAATAGATGAGAAATTGTTTAGTGAATTAGTCTACAAAAATAAGATTATTAATCCAAATTGCGTGAACAATCTTAATCTCCTTGTTTATCTGTTCAGCTTTACAACATAAGTTTATGGAGACCATTGTTGCAAGATGAATTTCAAGAGCAACAAATCAATTTAGTTTTTCACCAATATTTACTAAAACAAAATCTCCAAATAACATTAATATTGTTCCAACATTGCAGTATTGCTCAAAGTATTAGTCGAGGAGTTCTAACACTTGCACTCAATAATAACATTGGTGATGATGATGATAAATAATAATAATAATAATACATATAACATAAAAAAAAAACATTTAAATGAAATGTTTTTTTATCCTAATGTGATGAGATATTTTCAATTAGTAATAAAATCAATTACAAGTGAAGTCCTCTAAATAATTAACTTACAGATAGATAATGACATTATTGAAACCAATCCATACAAAAAGGATATTTTATGCTCCCCATCCTCTCTTTAATAATACATTAAAATATAACACCGATTTCCCTTTTCTTTTTTGCTTTGGGTTTTCCTTTCTAGCCTTTCAACTTGAATTTATGGTCAATATTTGAGATCAATTCACCAGCTTTTCCTCATTATTTATATAATATATCTATAAATTGTTGTAGATTTTGTTTATGGCTTTACTAGACTCCAATCATTTTTATATATTTTATCCATGTTGGTTGAGATTGATTTAAGATTTTATTTTGAAAATTAAAAAGCATTTATATCTATACCTAGAAATTAAATTAAAAATTATTTTTTTAAATGGAATTAGATTTAATATAAACCAAATTAATCGGTAGGTGAATCTAGAAAATTTTTTAAATGAGTCAAAATTAAATTCTAAAATTTTGAGAGGTCAAAATATAATTTTATCATATATTTCATCATTCCTGAAAAGAACTAAACTTTTTCATCTTTTCTAGACAAAATGTAATTTTATTATATATAAATTAAATGATTTTAAGATGGATAAATTGCAATTTTCCACTTTAAAGTAACCAGCAAGTAATTGAGAATAAAATAACAACACTCGTCCTTTGACCAGAGGCGGACCCTGCCTTTCACAACATTTTCTTTTTAAGTACCAAACTTAAAATCAGAAGTAAGTCCGGAGCTAATTAAATAATTAATCCAACTTATATTCACCAAGTATTTATTTTAAATATGGTCCCTGTATAATGACATTGGAAATGGTTACAATATTGCTTTCAAAAAAACAAAGGAAATGGTTAAAATATTATAATTCTGTCCTCAAGTAGAAAGCCAAATTAGCAAAAGACAATTAACGGCACCTGGCATACTCGTTAATAAGTGAATGTATCCTCTTTAAAACATTGTTTTATTGTTTTTTTTAATATTTAATTTCACATTTTTCCTAAGGGGCTTGTTTCATAATTTATTTTTTTTTAATTCAATCCAGTATTTTAATTTTTTATAACCAATATTAAATTTTGAATTAATTTATATTTTACTTTATATTATCCTTTAAATAAAAAAAATCAGATCATAATAATTTAATTACTTACTTTTATTATTAGTTTAGATATTGTTAAAATATATTATTTTAAATATAAAATTTCATATTTTAGATTTATCAAAGAATATAACACTTAATTTCCAGTAAATACCAAATCAATTTTATGATTTAATTTTAGTACTCATTTAGTTCAATATTTGATTTTCTACTTGTTCAAGTAAAACAAATTGATGTTGGAATTATTTAGATTATTATTTTTTTATTTGAGATTGAATTCGAGTAATTTTTTAAAAAATTATATGGGAGAGATGGGACTAAAAATAATCAAATCATAATTTTTTAGGATAGTAAAATTACTATGCATTAATGAAGGATTAGCAGTATAGTAATGAGTAAGATGTTAAAGGGTCCATCCCAGTACAGAAACTAGTATTATAATGAGTTAAATTTCGTGAAGATCTGTCTTTTTCTATGCTTGTCCTCCTATGGAGCTTTGCTCCCACATGGGGTAATGTAATCTTCACTCATATTCTCCATAAGCATCACATGATGTACAGCAAACCCATGGATATTATTATTTTATGACTAACACCCCTAGTCCTTGGTTAAAGCAATGTAAATCGAACCCTAAACACAAAATAAGTAGTTTAAGTCGAATATAAAGAAATAACACAAGCAACGATACAAATACACTCACGTCTAATTTCGTCTCTCCATTAAATATTATATTACAAATGACTTTTAGTCTTGAAGACATCATCCCTTGTCTTCATCTTCAAAGAAAACAGAAGAAAGTAAAAGGAATCAAACTTCTTATCTTATTTAACATCATATGATCACAACCCCACTATTGCAAAGTTATAATTGATGGGGGTGAACTTAACGAGGACGACGATTACTAATTAAGCCATAATCAGCACTTCTTCGAGACCTTGGGAGATACACTATTGATTCCGAAACTGCGCAACTTCTTTTACACGATGTGTAAAGATTAATAAACCCCAACCTGTCACTCATACTTCTTGTTACCTTAGCTCCGGTCCACAGATTTCTTGCAGTTTCTTCGTCACCATCATGGTCTTCCTTGGAACACTCAACCAACGCCGCGAAAAATGGGTCCATCCGCCGGAAACTCTCTGAAGCGCCGGCGGATGCCTTTTTCCTGCTTAACATATCTTCGAAGCCGTAGGTTTTTGAGGAGGTTCGTGGGGTAGTCGGGGGAGGCAATGGCAGCAACTTCATGGACTCTTTTCTGTTGTTGTGGTTATGTAGCTTCTTTGGGATCCCTGGTAACTGTTCCCAAGAAAATGGTACACCTGAGAATCGGAACGGAGTTGCGGGGCTGAGAGGCGAATCATCCGGAAAATACGAAGATCTCAGTGAGGATGATAACCAAGGGCTTTTGGTGGCCGGAATTATGGGGCCACATTCTTTTGCTGGCGTTTGGTGATGATGCCCAAATTGAGTTGATGAGGAACCCATAGCTTGCTTTAGAGAAAGTGAAGGGGGAGATCAATTTGTGTTGTGTTAGATGGTGTTATTTAATTTTGTTATTTGACCTTCTTATATATTTATTTATATCCATATTTATTTTATTTCATTAATCCACTCCTTGCTTTAATCAAATATACAACACACAATTTTAGGTTTAAATACATCTAATCTTTTTAAATTTATACTTTATTTTTCTCTTCTTCTACTTTGCAATTATAAAAACCACAATAACCTTTTTAGCCTCTACGTTTACATAATTTTTTTTTCAATTTAATCTAAAGTACATAAAATTATTAAAATTAAATTTTTATATTTTCAGAAAAGTTCCTATTTTTTCTAAATTCCCAAAAAAAATGAATAAATAAAAATTAAAGAATTAATTAAATTATAAAAATATAAAGAAAAAAAATTCCAAATTCGTTTAACAAATGTGGTATTTTACTTCTTAATTCTTCGAAACTTTATTTTAAAATTTTAAAATATAAAAATTTTAACAAATATTAATATTTTTAATGCGAATATACAAATGTTACAATAATATCCATAATTTAAGTGAATTTATAGAATCAATTCAAATATATGGGATTTTGTATTGTAAACATATTTAAAAAACTATGACATTAAATAAATTTCATATCATAAAATCCGTAATTAAATTTCTACAAAATTAGAAATCAATAATAAAATAAAATAAACAAATAAAGGATACACAGCTTAACTATATTTAATAAGTAAATATATTTATATTTTATTAACAATTTAATAAATATACAAATAAGATAAGTACTCATGAATAATATATTAAAAAGTAATATATATGTAAGCCCATTGTAATTTTTTAGATGAATGGTGTATTAAAGAATTATCATTAACAGAATATGGACGAGGTTGCATTATCAGATAAAGTTTAATGTTTATTTTATTTTAACATCTGTGTTAAATACATAAAATTCTATATTTCATAAGTATTTTAAATTTGTATTTTGTTTCCATAATTTAAATATTTTATTTTATTAAATTTAGTAAAATCTATAAACTCTCCTGGCCTTGCAAATAATTAACTAAAAATAGTCATTAATTTGTTAAGAAGAGGTTACTTTGGTAGTATAAATTATAAGACACTTCAATGGCATATTATTCAAGCTCAAAAGGAAACTACTTCAAGAAAAATCAATGGATTCAACGCCTAATGTTGTGGTCGCTAAGGATGGTAGTGGGAAATATGATAGCATCACCGAGGCCTTGGCTGAAGTCCCTTTGAATAGTTGCGATCGATTTGTTATTCACATTAAGGCTGGTACTTACAAGGAAAAAATCATCGTGACCAAGGAGATGACTAATGTTACGTTCATCGGTGATGGCCCAACTGAGACCATCATCACCAATGACATTAACTGCATTAGGAATAATGTTAAAACATTCAACACTGCAACTGTTGGTAAGTAGTATTATATACATATAAGTTTTGGTGGTGAGGTGAGGTGACTAACTAGCATTTATTTTTTTGAAATATTGCAGGTGTGGATGGGGCTGGTTTCATGGCCAAGGGCATTGGATTCGATAACTCAGCAGGACCCGATGGTCATCAAGCAGTAGCTTTTAGGGCATCCTGTGATAAGGTCGTCATGCTCAATTGTCATTTCACTGGGTACCAAGACACCCTTTACGCTCACAAAGAGAAACAGTTTTATAGGGATTGTCTCATCAGCGGGACTGTGGACTTCATCTTCGGGAATGCGGCAAGTGTGTTCCAAAACTGTCAGATCATTGTGAGGAAGCCAGGTGAAAACCAGCACAACATGATTACAGCACACGGAAAGAAAGAAGAAGAAACTAACACGGCCATTGTGCTTCAAAATTGTACCATCTCGGGTGCCCCTGACTACCTCCTGGTGAAGGACAAGAACAAGACGTACCTTGGTCGTCCTTGGAAACAGTTTGCGACGACTATCATAATGCAATGTCAAATCGATGACATCATTACACCAGAGGGTTACTCCCCTATGGAAGGCACCACAGGATTGGATACTGGTTACTTTGCCGAGTTCCAAAATAGGGGACCTGGTGCCAACACCGAGTGTAGGGTCACATGGAAAGCTATCAAGAAAATCGATATGGATGAAGCCATGAAATGGACTCCTCGCGTCTTTTTGAAATCTGACGAATGGCTGGCACAAACTGGCGTTCCTTTTGATCCCGATATGGTCCCTGGAGTGTAAACTTCCCTTTTTTTATATTAAAAGTAAATGATATGGAGAGTTAGGTGAGATGGAAGGGTCTCTCCTACCTTAACTAGTGGTTGATGGTTGGATCCTCGCCCTGGGTATGGAGTAGCTTTAAAACTCGTGGCCAGCATCTATCCCTTAATGGGCCTATAGAATGCGGAAGATTAGCTATTGGGCTCGACCTTAAGAAATAAAAAAATTCGAAACTTTTTATATTTTCTATAATTTTTTTATTTTTTAAAAATTATTTTTAATTTCTTGTAATCGTTGATTTTGATTGAAACTTTTTATATAATTTATTGGTTAAAATATGCTCCAAATCTTTATACTCTTCATATATTTATAATTTAATTTTTTTATTTTTATTTTCAAGAATTTAGTCCTATTTTTCAAAATTTAAAATTCAGGTCCAATTGTCAACATTTTAAAAATATTTCAATTAAATTTACTGGTATGACATTTTAAATTGAAAGAAATACTCACTTAGTAGCCATGTGACAAAAAAATGACGTTGAATTGGACTTGAATTTCATAGAAGAATTTTAATCGTGTCAGCAATTAGACTTATATTTTCTAAATCTGAAAAATAAAAGAACTAAATTCCAAATGTGTAAAAATACTAACACCTAAAACATATTTTAACCAATATTTTTATGATAACTGTTTATATGAATTCATATGAATTCAAACATAATTGTAACTTAAACATAATATGATTACATGAAATCCTCCAACCATACCATGTTGTTTAATATTTTATGCTAAAAAAATTACAAAAAATTATTTTCATCCTAACAAATTATAATTAGGTTTTCCTTTTAATCCCGACAGTAGTCTACAACATAAAATGAAAAAAGAAAAGAATGTGAATGATAATTCAGTGGGGTTAATATAGAAAGTAGTTGAGAGATGATGCTGTTCATGGAGTTGACCCCAACCTACCTAGTGATAATTCATATTTTTATTATTAATGTTATTTATTGAAAGATGAAACATTTAATATATATATATATATATATATATATAATACTATTAATATTTGTTATAATTTTTTAGGAAAAGAGTAATATTTTTTTTGTGAATACCATACAAGTAGATATATATATATATATATATTTACCAAATTGTAAGTGTAGCAGACATGTGTTGTTAAAGAAACCAGAATAATCCAAACCTTAAACAGCGAAGAGCTGCATTATTTTTGGGCCAAAATTATTATATGTTTTAATAATTTCGATGCTGAATTGAGGTCCAATCTTCATGTACAATATTTAGTTGAAATGGACAAATTTTCATTTTCAACATCACTCACCACCTTTCACTTTTGCTCACAAAGTTTACTACAAAATGGTTTTCATCTCATAATTTATAATTTTTTAAAATAGCTTTATAATATATTAAAGTCCAAAATTTAAAGACGTTAACATTTACATTAGTTTTTTTAAATAAAAAAAAAGACAGAAGTACACTCGTAATAATTTATACTAGTTTACATATGTAAGGATTTTTTAGTAATTTCATTGATTGAGTTGGTGCCAAGTTAATTCACAACACTAATTCAGTCACGCACTTAAATAATAGTAAGTATAGGTAGTTAGATTTGTCTAGAATTACTTTTGAAGAGTGTCGTGAAAATATGTTTTTAAAAAAATTGATTAATTTCATTCAAATTAATTTTAAATAATATAATATGGACGTCAAATCAAATTTTTATATTTAAAATTATAATTTAAATAAACATTTTTTCTCGAAAAGCATTTTTTGAAGCACTTTTTAAAAACAATTATAATCATATGTATTTAAAAATATTTAAGACATGATGTTGTAAAGTAAAAAATATATCTTTAAATGATTTTTGAATTGTTAATCTTATGATTTAGGAAATATATCAACTTAAATTGTAATAAAAAAATATAAAGAAATATTATAACTCAATATTAATATTTTGATATATGAAATAGAAAATTATATTTGAATATATAGACCATATTTAAGGTATTAAAATATAACCATTACAAAAACAAACATATAATGTTATATATTTGAAACAATCTTTTTTTGATTGATCTCATTATAAGTTCTGATAATATTACTCTTCGACACAATACCTAGAATTAGAACTACCAATAACCCGTCTTCAACCCATAAATAAGAGAATAATACGCTTCAATGCACTCGAATCCACATCCTGATGCATTAGCAACAATATCCATGCCAATCAAATTAAGACTCAATTGATTATATTTGAAACAAATTTTAAAATTGAAATACTTATATACCCAATATAAATATTATAGAAAAATATTAAATGATAAATGGGGGTTAAAGACTATATTTTAACTTGATTTTCCAAACTAAAAAACAATAAATTATGAGATGAAAAACATTTTTATCTTAAAAAAATATTTATTTAACCTTGCTTATAACTTTTAAAAAGCAATGGTATGTATGATTAAACGAAATCAAATCCTTGACAAGAATGGTCAAAATAGTTGAAAGTAATCTAGAATTTAGATGCTATATTACCAATAGTCTCCAACTACCAAGGCCTATCATCCTACAGTTTCTAACTACTGAGGCGTAATTATGCATATTAAATATTTGTTGGTGGATGATAAACAAAACTTTTTGGTGAATGATAAATAATATTCCAGGTCAGTGCAATTTGCTGTTTTTATTGACGTTGCAATAAGTTCCGATTGTTTTGTATTTTTTTAAGTTGATTATTTTTTTTATTTTTTTATTTTTTTAAAATTATATTATGCAGTAAAACTAGGATATATATTGTTAAAGGAAATCAGAATATATTAGAGACAAGAACTTTCAAAGATATTTTTTTTTTATTTGTGGAGATATTTTCGAAGAGATTTAGATATGACTTTAAAGTTTTAATCAAATGGTCTTGAGATTTGATTTTGGATGGATGTAGTTCGCTTTAAGGATTGTGGAGACTTAGCCTTGAAAATAGGTTTGGGAGTTTTTTGCTTTAGATGTCTTGAAAGTTGATTCAAGGATATTTGGACTCGATATTGGATTGATAAGGTTTGCTTTGAGGGTCTTCAAGATTTTGATCTTGAAGAAAGGGTTCCATTAAGTTGACAAGATCAGATTGGAGAGAGTTTGGTCCTAGGGTCTTTGAGACATGATCTTGGATAGTTGAGTTTGTTTCAAAGTCATTGAGACTTTATCATGAAATAGGAACTGATTTCTTTTGTGTCAGTGTAACAAGATTGGAGAGAGATTTTATTCAAGGGTGTAACAACCCAATTTTCAGTGATACCAGAAAATGTAGTTTCAGAATCCCATTTCTATAATCAAGTGCGTAAATATTAAATATGAATATTTATGTGATCAGTATAAAAGTATATTGATGTTTGACCCATCAATTTTGTCTATTAATTACTTAATTAGAGTGCAAGAACTAAATTGTAAAAGTCCAATTGCTATAGGTTTCTAATTCACCAAAGGCTTGAGGGCTTAATTTGCAATTAGTCAAAGGTCCAAAATGGTAATTAAACCATTTTTAACCACGTCATAGTGGATGATGATGGATTATAAACTAAAGTGTGATTAGTAATTAATTAAGCTAATAAACTAAGGTTAATTAAGTTTAATTACTATATATACTTAGATGAGTGGAAAGAAAGCGAGAGAGGTCATCTTCTCCTTCCTTCCATAGCCGAATATCCATAGTGTCGAAACCATTTTTTTAAAAGGGGAATCGACTTTGGATTTTGAAAATGGAAATTAAAATGGGAGTCGCCACCAATCTTTTATATAAGGTGTAATTGGATCACCTCGAAAAGGGGTTGTTTTTAATAAACGATTTGATTTATCAAAACAACGATTTTGGTCTACGAAAATCAGAAAGATAGGTTCGGGAGTTGGTTACGCACGAGGAAGGATTAGCACCCTCGATACGCCCACAATTGGTACCTAGTTGATTAATTGATGTCTTAGTGTTGGATATTTGAAAATTTGAAATTATTTGAAATATGATCCATTCTTTATTTAAAAGGCTTGAATAAAATAAAATGAAATGTTGGAAACTATTCTCGTCTCGAAGTAATAAAACGTCTAAGTTATGATACGACGTTTAGAACCTTTAAGAACGAGTGTGCTTTTTAAACTTTGAAAAGAATATTCGGTTATGTAGGTTAAAAGAAAAATCGAAACCCAGTGAGTTAGGGTACGAATTTTTGAATTTCCAAGTACCGAACATTGCCTTTGTAAAAGTATGATTTTGTCGAACAAAGTTTAATAAAATCATGAGTTTGTAAGGAAATGCGAAAGTAAATTACGACCATAATATGTACAAATAGAATAAATGCATTAACAAGAAGTAATATAAAAGACGAAAATAAATTAACGAGCACGCACAATGATTACAGATCAAAGAATAACAAAAATAATACTAAAAACTATATAATTGAGTTGTATAAATAATAAATAAACAAACAAATAAAAAGCAATGACAAAAAATTAATGAAAAATATTAAAATATAATATTAAAAAAAATTTAAAACAATAATAATGATGATAATAATAATAACAATAAAAGAAAATGATGAAAATAATAGGCTAATATAATAGTAATAGTAGAAAGTAATATGTTCTTAATACATATATATATACACGTACATATATTATTTTAATAACGGAAAAGAAAATAACAAAGATGTACTATTATAAGAGTATTAAAATAAGATATAAGAGTTAATATAATATTAAAAGAATAATAATGTGTTGAAAATAATAAAAGAAAATAATAATAAAAATAATATAAGTAAATACTAAAAAGAATAGATTTGTATAAAGTATGATAGTAATAATAATGAGATAGAATACTTAATATGATATTAAAATAATAAAATATAGTATAATAATAATAATAATAAAAGAGAATATATTAAAGATAATAAATAAAATAATAAGTAATAGTAAACATAAAATATTTAAGGTAATGTTTAAAATGATCATTAAATATAACAGAAATATTAGAAATAATAATAAAAGTGATTATAAAAAGAAAATGGTCAAAGTAGGTATATATAATAATACTAATTATAATAAAGTATAAAAAGCAAATAGAATGTATTAATAATATTAGAAATAAAATGGTAAGTAAGAAAATGATAATTATATTAAAAAAAGCAATAAGGATAATAAATAGTAATATTCTTATAATAACAATAATAATAATAATAACAATAGCGAAAAAGAAAAAAAGAAAGGAATAGCCAAAAAGGACTGAAATCGAATTAAAACAAACACATGGGGCAAATCTATGAATAAAATGCAAGGAGGAGGATCTATTTGCACGCGCATACATAAGCAGAGGGGTTAAAGCTAAAAATATACCATCAGCAGAAACGCTGCATTTAAACATGGGCTTAAATGAAACAGAATTGAAATTAAAGGGCACAATCAAAAGAGCAAGAAGAGAGCAAAAGGGACCAAATTAGAATAACCCAGAACACGGAGGGATTACGCGCGCAATAAACCCAAGAATAGCAAAACACGCTGATCCCCATGGGTCCTGGGTCGGGTCAAAACGGGTCAGGACCAAATGGCCTGATACGGCGCCGTTTTTGCTTCTCTTTAGAAGCTAAAATTTCTATTCCTTTCATCCCTTCCCCGAAAAAAACAGAAGCAAAGGTTTCCCCTTTCCATTTCCTTCCCTTTTTCCTCTGATAGGGTTTTGAGAACCCCTCTTTACACCGCCGCTTGGAGACCACCGGAGGCCCAAGGAACGACGACGCCGTCGTTTGACTCTCCAGTAAGTTCCATTTTCTTCTATTAGTTTTTATTTTTGCATCCAAAATGAAAAAATGAAAAATAAAATGAAACTAAAGAGCCGAAAATAAAAGAAAAAAAGAAGCAACCTTTCTAAACCCTTCTCTATTTCTTTTTCTTTTTTCCTTTTTATTTTCTGGAAAAATCTGAGTACATAAATAGGGATCCCCTTTTACAAATGTTTTTCGGTTTCTATCCTAGCCGAATCACATAAAAAATCTGAAAAAATCCCCCCATTTGATTCTGATTTTCGTGGCTTTATAGCCAAATACACTGTTCATTTTCTACTGTTTGCTCGTACTGTTTGCGTATTCTGCTTTGTTCTTTCTCTTCTTTGTAGTTGCTAGTGAGGTCAACGGGCTAAAGTTTCGGCTTTTCTGTCGTTTGGGGCGACGTGCTCGCTGGCAAAGCACGTGGGTGACGGTACGAAGGCCCGTGGGTGGTTGAAGAAGGCAGCGGCGCTGAGGGAAGGATAGGAACCCTAGGGTTCCAAAAATTTTAACGTTTTGGGCCATTTGGGCCACTTGTATTTTTGTTTTAGTTTACGGGCCCCGGGAAAAATAGGCCCGTTATAGCTGCCCCTCTTTGCTCATTGTCGTGTAACGGGAATAGAGCAAAGACTATAAAAGAGCCAATTTTGCCTGGGCCTGCTGAGTCTCGACTTCTATTGGCGCTTCTTTTCTTCAAGTAACATCATTCTAATCCACTGCATCTTCAGGGGTATAGGATTAGTAGCTTTGACCTACTCCACTAGAGTTTTGATGAGATAAGACTTCAGAGAGAAGAGATTTGTAGCTTCAATCTTCTTTACTGAAACTCGATGTATTTTCAGGGAAAAGGGATTAGTAGTTAAGACCTATTCCGCTGAAATTTCGAGGGTGATAGGAATTCAGGGAGAAGAGATTGTAGTTTCGATCTTCTCTGCTGAAACTCCAAAGAAACATTGATCCTCAATGTAAAATCAGGGAGAAGGGATTTGTAACTTCAACCTACTCCACTAGAACTTTCAAGGAGAAAGAATTCAGGGAGAAGAGATTCGTAACCTCAATCTTCTCTACTGAAAAAAGATATATTGATCCTCAATGTAAACTCTAGGAGAAAGGATTTGTAGCCTCAACCTACTCCACTTGAAATTTTGAGGAGATGAGAATTCAGGGAGAAGAGATTTGTAGTTTTGATCTTCTCTGCTGAAACCTCAAAGAAACCTTGATCCTCATTGTAAACTCAGGAAGGAGGGATTTGTAGCCTCAACCTACTCCATTGGAACTTCGAGGAGAATTCAGAGAGAAGGTATTCGTAACCTCAATCTTCTCTACCGAAACTTCAAATACTGGTTGATCCTCATTGTAAACTCAAGGAGGAGGGATTTGTAGCCTCAACCTACTCCACTGAAACTTCGAGGAGAATTCAGGGAGAAGAGATTCGTAACCTCAATCTTCTCTACTGAACAAGGATTGATCCTCAATGTAACCTCAGGGAGGAGGGATTTGTAGCCTCAACCCACTCCACTGGAACTTCAAGGAGAAAGAATTCAGGGAGAAGAGATTCATAACTTCAATCTTCTCGGCTGAAACTTCAAAGAAATATTGATCCTCAATGTAAACTCTGGGAGAAGGGATTTGTAGCCTCAACCTACTCCACTTGGAACTTCGAGGAGAGAAAAATTCAGGGAGAAGAGATTCGTAACTTCAATCTTCTCGGCTGAATCTTCAAAGAAATATTGATCCTCAATGTAAACTCTGGGAGAAGGGATTTGTAGCCTCAACCTACTCCACTTGGAACTTCGAGGAGAGAAGAATTCAGGGAGAAGAGATTCGTAATTTCAATCTTCTCTGCGCGTGTTCAACCTGAAAGCCCAAGGACCAATTTTAAAACCACACGAAATCTGAGGGCCAAATTTAAAAGAACAAAGAAAATAGAAAATGGGGCCTAATCGAACGGATCTGCGAAAGGGAGGGACCATTTGCACAAATCTCCCCTTTAAAATGAAATGGCCAATACCCACCCCACCAAACGGCGTCGCTTCATTAATATTAAAGCCTCACAATGTTTATTTTTTCATTTCAGCATATCAGTTTAAAAAAAAACTAAAAAAAAAAAAACTCATCTCTCTCAATCTCTCCCCATGCTCTCTTTTTCTTCCTCTGCCGTACCACCGCGCCACCACCGTTTTCGCTGGCTGGTGATGCCTAAAAATAGGTTTTTAAGCCCTGATTCGAGTGGGTTTGAAGGTAAGGTTTTATAAACCCGAAAAGAATGAGAGAAAAAGCCCCTTCCCCTTCTTTTTAGACTCGATCCCGACGACGGAAAAGAGATCTCCGACGACGTGACTGCAAGTAATCCAGTAAGGTTCCTTTTTCTTTTCCTTTTATTTATTTTCGAAAGTAAAAATGAATATCTAAAAGAACTTGAAAGTAAAAAAAATGAAAATAAAAGCATACGAAAATCACCTTCAAATAAAGTTTAAGTCTTTTTCTTTCTATTCAAAAAAAATCAGAACCCCCTGTTACATTGAAAAATATGGCCTTTATAGCTGATTAAAACACGATGCTTTTTCGTATTTACTGTTTCTGTCCTTGTTGCTGTTCTCTGCTTTGCTTCTGTCCTCTTTTTACTTGTTTGCAGGTATGGCAGAGGAGGTCAACGGGGCAGGTTCGGCTACTCTGGTGCAACGAGGGTCGTCTCGAACGGCGTGCACGCTGATGCCACGTGATGATCGGTGCGGCTGAAAGGAAGGGAACCCTAGGGTTCCAAAACTGTTTAAAATTTTAAATCGTTTGGGCCCCCTTATATTTCGGGCCTTGAGTTTGTTAATATTGGACTGTTTTGGTATTTTTATTTGTAATTTGGACTTTTTAATTTTGATTTTTTTTTTGGTTTAAAATGGGCCTGGGTATAAATTGGGTTGTACAGCTGCCCCTCTTTGCTCATTGTTGTGTAACGGAAATAGAGCAAAGACTTCAAAAGGGCCAATTTTGTCGGGGCCTGCTGAGTCTCGACTTTTATTGGCGTTTCTTTTCTTCAAGTAGCTCCGTTCTGATCCACTGTATCTTTAGGGGTATGGGAAATCATTGCTTTGCCTTAACAAAATTTCAACGAGAAGAGATTTATAACTTCGATCTATCCCGCTGAAACTTTGGGGAGATGAGAATTCAGAGAGAAAAGACTTGTAACTTCAACCTTCTCTACTGAAACTTCAAGGAGATAAGGATTGGTAATTGATCCTGATCCACTGTACTGTCAAGAAGATAAGGATTGGTAATTGATCCTACTCCACTGTAGTTTTACTGGGACTTTACGGGGATAAGGATCGGTAATTGATCCTGATTCACCGTAATTTCACTGGGACTTCAAAGAGATAAGAATTTAGGGAGAAGAGATTTGTAGCCTCAATCTTCTCTGCTGAAACTTCAAAGAAATAAACTTTAATGTTTTTTATTTGCTCCACTGCTATCTCGAGGGAACAAAATCTGATATTTTCAATCCACTTCCTTGCTATTTCAGGAAGACTTTAATCTTCAGTCTGCCTCACTACCGTCTCGAGGAGACAGAATCTGAACTTTCCATTCTGTAATCTTCAGACTGCTCCACTATCATCTCGAGGGAACAAAATCTAAAATTTTTAATCTGCTTCCTTACTATTTCTGGAAGACTTCAATCTTCAGTCTGCCTCACTACTATCTCTAGGAAATAGAATCTGAACTTTTCATTCTGCAATCTTCAGACTGCTCCACTACCATCTCGAGGGAACAAAATCTGAAATTTTCAATCTGTTTCCTTGCTGTTTCAGGAAGGCTTCAATCTTCAGTCTGCCTCACTACCATCTCGAGGGGACAGAATCTGAACTTTCCATTCTGCAATCTTCAGACTGCTCCACTACCATCTCGAGGGAACAAAATCTAAAATTTTCAATCTGCTTCCTTGCTATTTCAGGAAGACTTTAATCTTTAGTCTGCCTCACTACCATTTCGAGGGGACAGAATCTGAACTTTCCATTCTGCAATCTTCAGACTACTCCACTACCATCTTGAGGGAACCAAATCTGAAATTTTCAATCTGCTTCCTTGCTATTTTAGGAAGACTTCAATTTTCAGTCTGCCTCACTACCATCTCGAGAAGACAGAATCTGAACTTTTCAACCTAATCCATTGTTGCTTAAGAAGATAGAGCTGTGAATTTACCAGTGTTGCTACATTGTTCTCTGAGGAACCTGTCCTGTAGAACCAGTTTTATGTGCTTATGCTTATGCAAAATGATTAGGATGCTGTGATCAGAATGAATCAAATGCTCCTAATTAAATGTATTATGAATAATATATGTATGAATGCAAAATGTCATGAGAATGATCTTTTTTAATGTTTAGGGCGTCATCACTCGTTACCCATCAGGGCTCTATCACTGATGTAGTACGCTGCCTTCTTGGTCGGCTGGTATTTTGACCCAAAACCCGAAGAAATAATCGCATTTTGCTCAACTAGCTTGCCCCGCTATAACTTCAGGGTCTATCCATTGTAATTTGGAGACATAAGATTTGTACCATCCTATTGCAACTCCTGGCTATAGGTTTTGTATCAACTTCCATCCATCCTACTGTAACTCGGGGGTATAGGATCTGTGACTTGTTCCATCAACTGATCACTCATCAGGTGATCTGACCAGATGTGTATGGATGCAGAATATCATTTTTTCTCGAGAATGATCCCCTTTTATGCTTTGGTTGACATTGCTCGTTTTCACCAAGATTATATCACTGCCGCGATATCTTGTTTCTGTTCAACTAGTATCTTTGACAGAAGATCTGAAGAGATAAATTCAAATTAAGCTCAAATATTTCCAACCTTTACACTTGGTGAGCTCTTAAACAACAATCATGTTTTAGGTTCCTGTACTATTTAGAAGCTTCCAGAGTAATATGTGAAACTCCTTTTATGAAAGTAATATTAATCCACTAATCGCTATTTCAATGCAAAATGCTTAAAACAGATCTTAACAATGGACAAGAAAGAAATTAAATAGTAGCATAGCTAAAAAAAAAGCTAAGCAAAGATAGCAAACGCAATCAAGAATGAAATTTATTTGGAGTGCATTTTGAATAAAGCAATCGAAGATAACAAATTGAGAATGGATAGGATGGAAACTAGGTGTCCCAAATATCGCAGCCTGAGCTTCTCTGTTCAAACTTCTTGAAGACCATTTTGAGCTCAATATGTGTTTAGGAGATCCGGAGTACTTTGTCGATGCCCCAAGACGTAGAGCTTCTTCATTGTCCATTCAGGCATAGTAAGACCACCATCTACCCCACTTTTGATCGAAACTTGAGCCGCCCTTTTCGGGTTTTCAATTCAAATCCCCTTTGGTCTCAAAGCGCCCTTTGCATGTTTTCGCCTTGGCTTTTCCTTTTTCTTTTCTTTTTGATTGATATTTTCTCTTTTTTTTTTGATTTTTTTAATTTTTGATTTTTTTGATTTTTAAGGAATCAAGGCGCCCTTCGCGAGTTTTCACCTTGGCCTCTCATTTTTATGTGAAATGTTTCTTGTCTGAACTCGTCGGATTGAGCGTGTCGTTGCGATCCATCTTGGTCAATGTTGATGATTTTCTAGAATAGGCCTTCTTCACTACATAAGGTCTTTCCCAGATCTTCTTTAATATTAGGTCCCCCTTTTAAATTCTCTTGGATGAACCTCTTTGTCGTAAACTCGTATTATTTAATCGTAACTTTTCTTCTTCAGATTTGATTGATCATATCGAGATTGAATCCATTCTGCTTCATCCAGCTTCAGTTCTAATAAAACTCGGAGAAAGAATCTTAACTTCAAAGAGAAATGTGTTGCCCTGGCAAAGGTCCTGGCCAACGTTTTACAAGTATAAAGGGTAAATGACACTTCCCTATGCCAACCTTTACAAGTCTCAGTCATCTTTCAAAATCTTTTTTTTTGGATGGTTTTTTGGTTGCCTTTGCTGTATTGATATGGTGTCTGATCTTTGAATAGATTGTAAACTTTTGACGTTGTGCAATCGTGTTAGACATGTTCTTTTCTGGCTTTCTTTATTGCCACTTTTTCATTTAAACTTGAATTTGGATTTAAGCTTGAATTTGAATTTTAAATTTGGATTTGAATTTGCATTTTAAATTTGAATTTGAACTTGCATTTTGAATTCGAATTTGGATTTGGATTTGGATCTGGATTTGAATTTGAATTTGAATTTGAATTTGGATCTGGATTCGAATTTGAATTTGATTACTGCTTACTTTGTAACTTTGGCATATGAAGTGACCTTACCCCCTTAGTAAAGTAATCGACCACCAAGAAAATTAACAGATGATGAATTGATATTGGTGATATTAGCCGTATGCCTCGCACAGAGAATCCGTGAAGAAACAGATAAGACACATAAGTCTTGTCTTATTTCTACGGTGAGCTAGGTTTCGATCTTCGTCCATTTCCCAAGCTCGCAATATCAACTGACCCTTTGTAAGTGAGGATCTTTCCTCTTTCTCGTTTTACCATCCTTAACAAATCGGAAGATAGGTACAATGTCTGCCATCTTCGAATCCCCGAGGTCCCTCTAGACACATGTCTTACTCAAAAGGGAGTCAGTGACAGCGTCGCTCATGACATTGATATCTGGGTACCTATTGTAGGTATGAAGGTAAATTCTAATAAATAATTCTAAGACGATTATTTGCATGGTATGATCATGAATAAAGAATGAAAAAATATATGAACAAAAGAATCTATAAAAAAGAATAGAAGAATATTTGTTCAAAAAAATGTATTTTATTGAAATAAAAATTCTGGACACCAGTCTATTTCATAAAAAGACTCTTATGGCCTCTAGGCTTAAGGCAATAAGCAGGTTCTAAACATTACTCTAAGTAAGCTCTAAAATATAGGTCTCTTCTACAGTCCCATTGTTCAAAACACTCTCAAGTACATAAAGGAGAATGCTGGGAAAACTTTTATCCCTCGGTTCTCTCTTTGGATACACCATTGGTGCTCTAATTTCCTGATTTCTAGGCTTCTGATGACTTCTTCAAGGAAACGCAACTCTTCTGCCCCCCTCTCCTTTAATTATCACATTTTGCTGCTTCGTTAGGCTCTAATGAATCGTCGAACTTCACAATACCTATTTGTATGAACCTCTCAACCAGCTTCTTAAAGGTGGTGCAATTTTCAATTGAATGCCCTGCAATCCCTGTATGATACTCACATTGAGCATTTGTATTATACCATTTAGGGTACGGTAGTTGCAAAGGCTTCAAGTGAAATGGGGCCACCACATGTGCATCGAATAAGCTTTGATATAAATCCCTATATGACATTGAGATTGGAGTAAACTGGAGTTTCTCCTTTTGCTTTGCACTGGGTTTTTGTCTTAACGAGCCCTGATGACCTCGGTGCATGCTTGAATTGTTCACTTCATTGTCCCTATTTCTCAGGGTTGATCTTTTGGCACCTTTTCGCGTGTCTATCTTCCCATTTCTTATGGCGTTCTCGATCATTTTGCTACTCATCACTATATCTGAAAAGCTTTTGGTGGCGCTCCCTAGCATGTGAGTGATGAACGGGGCCTTCAGAGTATTGACGAAAAGTATCGTGGTTTCTTTTTCGAGAAGAGGTGGTTGGACTTGTGTTGCAACTTCCCTCCACCTTTGAGCATATTGCCTGAAAATTTCATTCGGTTTCTTCTCCATATTTTGTAGAGTAATCCTGTCCGGGATCATATTTATCATGTGACTGTACTGTTTCATGAACGCTTGTGCTAGGTCTCTTCATGAACTGATCCTATCACGGCTCAATTGATTGTACCCCCTAGATGCAGCCCCCACCAAACTATCCTAGAAGTAGTGTATTAGCAATTGATCATTGCTAACCTAGCCAGTCATCCATCTACAAAACATGGTAATATGAGCCTCGGGGTAACTGGTCCCGTTATACTTATCGAATTCTGGCGTTTTGAACTTATGCGGAAGTACCAGATTTGGGACCAAACTTAGATCTTTGGCATCAATCCCATGGTGGCTATCAATGCTTTCTATCGCCATGAATTTCTCCTCTAGCCATTTACACCTGTCCTCTAACTGTTTTGGCAGTTCTATCTTTGACATCTCTCCTTCAACTATCTCATATAAATTAGGGACATTAAGGTTGATTGGGTTATCTTTTGAACCTGAGCCAGTTTGATGATTCCCTGGCGTTGACGTACTCGCTTGAAATTGTTGCGGCTTAATAGTAAGAGAGGGTCTACGCGGGTATGCTTCATGCTGCGCCTGTGCATTAGTTGGGGTAAATCTCGGAGGATAAAGTGGATCCTCATTTTCTTCGGTATTTACCGCAGGACCTTTTCCCTTATCTAATTCCCCAGCCAACAACTGAGTCAGCTGATTCATCATGTTCCTCTGTGATTCCAATGTTCGGTCCATTATGTCCTGCTGGATCTTGACCAGCTGCTCTTGCATTTGATCTTGCATCTCCTTCTGGAGTTGCTCCAACCTTTCTATCCTTTGATCCATGTTTCTTAACTTAATACGGGTACCGTAACGGTGTTTGGTCAATTGGTTTTTGGTAGTTTCTAAATTAACTCTCTCTGAAATAATTTCCATTTATTAGAGTCGTTTTTATGAACTTTAATGCATATAATGCAATGCATGAAATGTATGAATGCAAAAAGACGTTGATTCTAACTCAATTTCTTATAGAAAACTTTATTAGAAAACAAAAGTCTTTACATAAAATAGATTACAAATACGACTTCGCCTTAATGTCCAGCACTTTCCTAAGCAAAGAAGCTAACTCCTGCCCTCGATTAGATTCCAACTCGTACTTCACGCTTAGTATATCAGCCTGTACTGCCAAAAATTATGAGTGTTCGGCCACCTCTCGAATTTGTGCCATAGCCTCTCCTATGATATAATTTCTACTTTTGTCCTGATCTTGAGAATGGTAAAGCTCTTCTTTCCATTGCTTCGCATTCTCTTCCAAGAATCCAATATGGTTTTGACAATTTTGTAATGCTGCTTCCAACTCTTCCATTTTTCCTTTCATATCTTCGATCTTACTTAAACTGGCTTTAAACTCCATCACAGAGTTGCGATTTCGATGTCATCGAAGAGACTCTTCCAACTCCACCACTCTAGCTTTTATTTTATCTTTTCCTTTTAATTCTCCAACATGCTTCTTTCTAAAGCTTCGTTTCGTGCTTGCGCCTCTTTAAACCTCCTTTCCCAATGCGCAGCCTTCATTCTTTCTTCATGAATCTCCTGCTGCCATCCTTTATATTCAAGAGTTGACATTATTCGATCAGTCACTCTTTTCATTCGACGAACTTGCTTCCAGGCATTAGAAATTTCTCGACTCTTCTTTTTACAATTTTCTTCTTTATACAAGAACTCAGAATGAGCCAACCCGTACATCGCTGGTACAAGTTGCCTTGACTGATATTGCCTTAAAACAAGCAGAGGGGCATACCCAACGGCTCCCTAAATTTCCAACAAAAAGGACCCAATCGAAACTTCCACATCTATAAAGAACCTCACCAGGCACCGTCCATATAGCTCTCCGCTCAATATCATCTTCTCACAGATTCCGCAGTATTAACATCCATTTCTCTTCTGATATATCCTCTCTTCTTGTCCAATTGCAAATTCGCCGACCAGGCACAGACAGTCGCATTGTGCACCACCTTATCAAGAAATTCGCCTTCCATAACCAGCTTTCTTAGTAATTAAATCGTAATCGACACCTTTTAATATGATATGACATGTTATGAAGAACAAATCAAAACACAACAGGTCAGTATCACATAATACATAAAACAAAACCAAAAATAAACAAAAAGCGTTAAAAGAAAAACCCATCTAGGTAACTACTAAAATTCGGCATGGCTCTACCTAAGGTAGGCTCTTATGGTTCACTACATGTGGTTTAGTTCTAAAGAGAAGGGGTACCTGAACCCGTAGATTCCTCAATCCTCACCCATTATAGGCTCATA
This sequence comes from Gossypium stocksii, assembly GCA_020496765.1. Taxonomy (NCBI): domain Eukaryota; kingdom Viridiplantae; phylum Streptophyta; class Magnoliopsida; order Malvales; family Malvaceae; genus Gossypium; species Gossypium stocksii. The sequence goes on along the minus strand of CM035628.1, from coordinate 34,171,563 downwards.
TGGCTCGAGTTTGGTTCAGGGGAACACATTTTCCTATGGCCATGCGGAGATGAAAATCTCACGAAGCACATAGGTATGGATGTGTTCCGGAAGCGGTCCACTAGCCCATGCGGAGGTGAAAACCTCACGAAGGCATAGCTTCTCACTCCCACTTACGGGTACGACCACAACGGCCATGCAATGTAATGTAAAGTTATTCTACAAAACTATAACACACAAATGCAACCATAGAAACATGATTTTTTTTAAAAAAATCACTTTTCAAAATTTCAATCAAAAGGACAAAAATTAATAAATTTATGGCCTGACTCTCAACCAGTCCCCAGTGGAGTGGCCAAGCTGTCGAAACCATTTTTTTTTGAAAAAGGGAATCGACTTTGGTTTGAAAATGAAAATTAAAATAGGAGTCACCACCGATATTTATTAGGTGTGATCAGATAACCTTTTTTTTAATAAAACATTTTGGTTTACTAAAATGGTGTTTTTGGTCTACGAAATTCGAGAAAATGAGTTCAGGAGTCTGTTACGTGCGAGGAAGGATTAGCACCCTCGTCACGCCCAAAATTGGTACCGAATTGATTAATTAATGTCCTAATGTCGAAAAATTTGAAAAGATTTTAAAATACAATCCTTTTTTTTTTTTTAAAAGAAGAAGTTTAGATAACTCGAATTGGCTATTGAGATTCTCTTGTTCCGAAGAAATAAAATACCACATCCAGTACGTTAGGATACATCATTTCAGACCCTCGAAACCAAGATCACCTCATGATCTCCAAAACTCATGCATTGAAATTTTAAAAGGGTATTTAGTTATTTGGGCAAACGATAGGTCAAAACCCAGCACGTTAAGGCACGATTTCTCGATTTTCCAAACATAAAATATTGCCCTATTTTTAATTTAAGAAGACACAGATGAAATTTTGAAAGGATATTTAAAATTTTAGAAGGGATATTCGGTTATTTGGTCGAACGAATAATTACAACCCAGCACGTTAGGGCACAATTTCTCGATTGTCCAAACATAAAATATTGCCCTTATTTTGGAAGATTTTCGTTTTTGAATAATAGCGGAAACGATATTTAAACGAGGTGCGTTATTTGTTTGGATTAAAAATAAAACGATTTATTAGATAAATATATATTGAGGCTTGATTTGATACAATATACATGAAATAAAAAATATAGTAATGATCATGAAACTATAATACATGAATACAACATTATACAAGTGGATGATAACAATATGAAAAATGCTAATAATCGAATCATAGCACATACGATGACAATGCTCATACCACATACATCATCTAAATATTATCAATAATAATCGAAGGACGATGAAATTAATAACAATATAAAAATTTTAAAATGAACGATATAAAGCCAATCAAAATGAATATAAAGCGTAAAAACTACTTAAGATGATAAAAAAAAATAAGTTTGAAACAAATAATGTAAAAAGGAATTTTTGAAATTAATAATTGCAAAACATTTTAAAAGTATATGATGTACATATAAAATTTAATTTAATAATATATATAAAAGGGTAAGATAAATAAAAATTAATCCGAATAATAACAAAATATTTTAAAGTAAATAAACGGGATTTAAAATAAGGCGTATAAAATAATTTTTTTTTAAATACATAATACAAGTCAACTTAAAATAATATATAACAAGTTTAAATTATGTAATATGTAAAAGAATTAAATAATAGACAATATAAATATATTTTAAAATAATAACAATTCAAAGGTACTATATAAAAGAGTTATTTGAAATAAATATTATATAATAACTTAAAAATAAACAATATAAAATAATTTGAAATAAATATATAACAAAACGGTTTTAAAAGAATAATAAATTTATAAAAAGTTTGAAATAAACTATATATATATAATAGATAAGGAATATAAAGTAAATAATACGTATAAAATAGATTAGGATAAAATATACATAAAGCAAGTTAAAAATAAGTAATTTAAAAAACATTTAAAATGAATAATGAAGAAAATAGTTTTAATATAAATAAAGTATGTGAAAATCAAAAATGGATAATAAAAAAACAGTTTTGAAAAATAATTAAATAGAAAAAATTGAACTGACCAAGGACAAAATTAAAAGACAGACCAAAATCCAAGGTAAAAATTGTAAATAAAGAAAAGCTAATTGAGGATGGAGATGAAACACGCAGAAACTAGCGGGGATCAGATGGGTAAATACCTCCTAGGTTCTCTGCGCGCATTCAACCTAAAAGCCCAAGGACCAATTTTAAAACCACACGAAATCTGAGGGCCAAATTTAAAAGAACAAAGAAAACCGAAAACGGGGCCTAATCGAACGGATCTGCGAAAGGGAGGGACCATTTGCACAAATCTCCATTTTAAAACGAAATGGCCAATACCCACCCCACCAAACGGCATCGTTTCATTAATATTAAAGCCCCACAATGTTTATTTTTTCATTTCAGCATATCAGTTTAAAAAAAAAACTAAAAAAAAAAACTCATCTCTCTCAATCTCTCCCCATGCTCTCTTGTTCTTCCTCCACCGTACCACCGCGCCACCACCGTTTTCGGTGGCCGTTGATGCCTAAAAACGGGTTTTTAAGCCCCGATTTGAGTGGGTTTGAAGGCAAGGTTTTATAAACCCGAAAAGAATGAGAGAAAAAGCCCCTTCCCCTTCTTTTTAGACTCGATCCCGACGACAGAAAAGAGATCTCCGACGACATGACCGCAGGTAATCCGGTAAGGTTCCTTTTTCTTTTCCTTTTATTTATTTTCGAAAGTAAAAATGAATATCTAAAAGAACTTGAAAGTAAAAAAAATGAAAATAAAAGCATACGAAAATCACCTTCAAATAAAGTTTAAGTCTTTTTCTTTCTATTCAAAAAAAATCGGAACCCCCCTGTTACATTGAAAAATATGGCCTTTATAACCGATTAAAACACAATGCTTTTTCGTATTTACTGTTTCTATCATTGTTGTTGTTCTCTGCTTTACTTCTGTCCTCTTTTTGCTTGTTTGCAGGTATGGCAGAGGAGGTCAACGGGGCAGGTTCGGCTACTCGAGCGGCGTGCACGCTGAGGCCACATGATGATCGGCGCGGCCAAAAGGAATGGAACCCTAGGGTTCCAAAACTGTTTAAAATTTTGGGCCGTTTGGGCCCCCTTGTATTTCGGGCCTTGAGTTTGTTAATATTAGACTGTTTTGGTATTTTTATTTGTAATTTGGACTTTTTAATTTTGATTTTTGTTTTTGGTTTGTTTTTGGTTTAAAATGGGACCGGGCATAAATTGGGTTGTACAAAATTGTTAACTAAAACTAATTAAAATTTAAACAATAGTATAAATAGAAAATGAAGTGGGAAGAAAGATGAAATGTTGTCATCTTCTTCCCCAAAACCGTAGCAACGAAAGAAGAAAAAGAAAAAAAAAAGCTTAAGGTTTTGCAAGTGTTCGACCATACAATTAGACATGGAAATTTTGTCTTTTTCTTGTATTTTTTTTTTATGGATTTGAGGTCATGGGAGCTTGATTTAACTAGCCCATGTACCAATTTGTGAAACTGTTAAAGTTTTTGAAAGTTATCATTGTTGATAAATAGATTAAATTGGTGTGAAATTGTTAGAAATTAAGCTAAGTATATTAAAATGACTAAATTGTAAAGCTTAATTGTTAGTTTCGTACATTAAGGACCAAATTCAATAAAATGAAAAAATGTTATGAAATGTTGATAGGAATAGAAAATAGAATATCCTTAATGAATTTTTGTGAAATCATATTCTAATATGAGACCTTAAATTAAAAGTTATGCTTGTCCTGATTTTTGGGACTAAGTTGAATAAATTATAAAATTTGTGTAATTTGGTATTTGATTCTAAAATGACTGGAAGTTGATTGTATGATATGTTTTGTGATTATTCGTAGCTAACAACAACACTGAATTGTTGAGAGGGAAAAGAAAAGCAAAAATCATCGACGAGTAACGCGCGAAACCTCAGTTTGTACTTTGATGGTTTAAGATAGATATAATCGCTTGTATATATATATGATAATTGCTTTATTAATCATTGAGGTAAGTATATGGTGATAGCATGAATTGTTTTGATTGAATTTGATGTGGGATATCAAAATATATGACTAAAATGAATAAAATGAAAAATAGCATGAAATATTTGATTTTTGTCATGTGAAATGGTAAATGGGTAAAAATATGTTGTATGGTAAGTAGTACATGTTATTTGATGATGAATTGGATTGTAGTTGTGATTATGATTGAGTGATGATATATGGGCTAAATTGCAAAACAAAATGTGATAAATGATTGTTATGCGACAGAACAATGTATAGGGTATGAAAATATATTTGTGACTGAATACAAGGTATGAATATACGAGTAAGATGATTACAGGTATGCAAATGCATATATGTAAAGTTGTTTCCCATGTGACTTAGTAAAAAGTGAGGATACAATTGGCATGCTAATAGGGTTATATGCACACTTGTACGAGATATGTTATTATATAGAGGTCATTACAGATTATATCGGGATCCAACATTTGTTGCGAATCATCAAGTATATATGTCTGTACGGAAACCTTGATGTGGTGGAGGGATGTTTATGCATATGAGAATGTATTTGATGCCTAAGGGCTTTGCATTTCGGTGCTCTAGTGTGGTGTAGTTTAAACTCTTACAAGCTATCTGATGTGGTGTAGTTTACCTGTATATCCGAATCTGTTTTACTAGGTTTGCATCGGGCGTAACATTATAATTGGAATTGGAAAACTTGAAAAGGTAATAAAATAAATTAATAACAGAATATAGTACCGAAATGAATATGAATGAGCAAAAAGAAATTCAGATGATATGTTGAATGGATTTTTGATATGAAATGAACTTGATATTGTGTAACACCCCAAACCTGGCCTAGATGTTATGGCCAAATCTGGAGAATTACATTAAACTACCTCTAAAAAATCCAACTTTTAAGAATCAAGAATTCAAATGATCCAACAACATTTAAATGATAATAAGCAAACTATAAAATTTAGTCTTAAAAAAAACAATAATCCTAGAAATTAGTAACAGTGTAATTCCAAATAACATGATAAAATGATTAAGTGGAATGACCGAGCTCCCGATACGGCGACCCGTTTAAGTCTAAAGGTTACCTGAAATTCAAACAACAATCTAAATGAGCTAACAACTAAGACAATATGTGTAACGACTCAAAATTTACGGTTATCGGAAAGTGTATTTCCAGGTTTCTATTTTCATAAAACAGATTCGTAAATATTTATTAAAAATATTTATGAAGTTAGTTGTATGGTCAATTAGGTTTTGGTTAGGTGAATTAGTTTAAATTAAGAGTAATTAGGTATAAGGATTAAATTTAATAAAGGATAAAAGTTTAATTATATAATAGAGAAAAGTAAAGGGGCTAAATAAGTAATTAAACCAAATCTTGACAAGTGTATGGTATTTTTAGTGACATGTGGAATATTTATATACATATATTAGTAATTATTATATGTTCACTTATAATTTAAATAAATATTATTATATTATTATATTATAATTAAAACATAAACTAAATAAAGAAAATAAAAGAATAAAAACAAGAAAAATGAAGGGAGAAAGAAATGAAACAAGAAGAAAGAACAAGGGAAAGAAAAAGAAAGGAAAATTAGGGTTTAAGGTTCAAAGGTTTAACTGGTAAGTCAATTTAGCCCCTTTTCTTGTAATTTTGATATTTTTAGAATCTTAGAACAAAATACTACTTGATTTATGTCGAAATTTCAGAAGTTAGTGAATCTTTAGAAGTTGTTCATGTTGAACAAATTAAAGTATTAGGGGTTAAATTAATAGAATTTCAAGTTAGAAAAGAGAAAAGGATTGAATTGTAAAATAAATTATAAGTTTTGAGTAATAGGAACTAACTTGAGAGAATTTTGAAATTTAGAGTTTTATGGTGAAATTGGAGAGTTAAGTTTAGTTTTGAATGGAAATTGAATGAAAATAAAGAATAAATTGTGAAGAAAATGGAGTTAAATTTGATTAAGGACTAAGTTGAAATCTAGACAAAAGTTGAATAAAAATTTAAAATATTCAATGTGAAATGGTGTTGTATTGATGATTTTTAATTGTTTCAATTCCATAGCTAACGTCGTACCGAAAACCTCGGCTAAGAAAGGAAAAGAGAAAGTCGACGAGGAGTGATTCGAAAACTATGGTTTATATTTCTATAATTCGAATTTAATAATTAATTGTTGTAATTATTATTTCATGTGTATGGTAACTGGATAGAGGTGAGTATTGGTATTATGGTATTGAAATGAATTGAATTGAATTTATGAGTATTTGTGATTATTTGAATTGTAATATATATTGGTTGGAAATTGAAAAGCGATTGAAACTCTATTAACTGTATCGAGCTTAGTCGGATATAGTTGGCATGCAATAGGATTGGAAGTGTTCAGAGTCGATGAGAAGCTGGGTGTCAAATTATTACTTCGGATAAATTCAATGAGGTATTGGGTACCAATTTACTTCGGCAAGGCCGATGAGACACTGGATGTCAATCTATTACTTCAAATTATCCAATAAGGCACTAGGTGCCAAACTGGTGTGTTTTGGTTGGATCCGTATATCCGTCCAAGTCTGAGTAGTGTTAATAGGTGTAAATAAATGAATTAGAAATATGATTGATATTGAATGATTTTGAAACGAATTGGAATGAGATGTTGAATTGAGATATGAAAATGAAATGTATGATGAAATGGTTATTGATATAGTTCATGAAATGGTTATTGATATAGTAAGATGATGTGTGAACCAAAGTGGGGAAAAGCTATTTCAAATAGCTATTGACGAGAAATGAAAGTTTAGTGCATAGGATGATTTATTGAAAGACTAATGTTTGTAAGGTTAAAAGTGCATGTTTTATTATTTTGCTTTAAGAATTTGGATTATAGAAATACCACTGAGTTTATACTCTGCGTACGGTTTGTTTTCCGTGCGCATGTTAGGTTAAAATCGAATTGTCGAATCAGCATCCAAAGCCTATTCCGAACTCAAAACGTGGTGATGTATGTTTCTTTTTGGTAATGGCATGTACCTAGGAATGTCTAAGTTGTCATTTTGAAAAGTGAATAGTAATATATGTTTTAAGATGTTATTGATTACTTATATATAAGTTTATGTGCTATGTTTAGATTATAAAATAGTATATTTTGGCATGAAATTAGATTTGGTTTGAATGAAGTTAATTGAATTGATAATATATGTGAAATACTTATAAATACACATTAGATAGGTCAATAGAATGGTAGTTTTAACATGTTTTAGGTGTGTTTGAATATATTTTGGATTGGTTGAATGATTGGTTTTTGAATTGCTTGAGGTTCAAGATTGTAAGTTTGGTAAACTTGATGTATAAAGCTCATTTTGAGTCCACACAGCCTGGTACACGGGTGTGTGACCAGACCGTGTGAGACACACTGCTTGCACATGGGCACGTGGTTAAGCTGTGTGTCCCCTACAATTTAAAATTTCAACACAGAATGTTCAAAAAATTACACCTAGGCAGAGACACGGGTGTGTCGCTGGCTGTGTGGCCTAAGTCAGAGAGTTACACAGGGTCGGACACAACCTGAGGCATTGGCTTGTTTAGGGTCACACAGGCGTGTCCCTGACCACATGGGCATGTGAGCCTTGTACTTAGGAAAAATTTTGAAATTTCATTAAAAATTTTCTAGACTTCCAATTAAGTTCTGATTTGTTTCTAACACATGGTTTGGGCCTCGAGGACTCAATAAAGGGACAATATGAATAAATTATGAAGTGTATACTAATTGAATTATTAATGCTCGTATTTGATCTGATAAGGTTAGTAATGCTTCATAACCCTGTTTCGGTAACGAATTAGGGTTAGGGTGTGTTACACTTAGTGGTAGCAGAGTTTTATAGGTTTAGCCGATTCTCAAACTAAATCGAGCTCAGAATTGAGTCTAGAGGTACATGCCATAATTGAGTCGAATTGAGTCGGGATTTGGATGTTGATATATATATATATATATTGTTTGTTTTTGTTTTATAGTTAAAGATGTCGGATGAATATATTAATGATGTTGATCAAGAAATGTATACTAGAGATAAAGAGTTTCGTTGAATTAGATGAAACAGAGTCGGCAACACCGAGTGTAAACCCAGTAGGTAATCAACCACCTAATGTTGAAAGGGGTAATGCTAGAGAGAGAGATGACTCACAGTTACTTAAGGTTATAGCTAATACCCTTCAAAAAGTAATAGGAACTGCATCTGCTATGACATCTGCTCTTACTACCCGACGAGCCCCAATTAAAGAACTGTGTAAGTACGGTGTAATTGAATTTATGTGTTTAAAAGGAGTTGATCCATCTACAGCTAAAAATTGGATGGAATCTATAAAAAGAATTTTGTAGCAACTTGACTGCACTTCCCGAGAAAGTTTATTATGTGCTGTTTCGTTACTCCAAGGAGAAGCATATGTTTGGTGGGAATCAGTAATACGACATGTACCGTAGAACAGGTAAACTGGGATTTCTTTCAAAGAGAATTTTAGAAGAATATGTAGGTGAGTTGTATATTGAAGACAAAAAGCAAGAGTTTTAATGTTAAAACAAGGTGAGATGTTAGTAGTTGACTATGAACGGGAATTCTCGCGACTCAGTAGATAGGCAGCTGAATTTGTGCCAACTAAAGCTGATAATTGTAAGCGATTTTTGAGGGGTCTACGTGATGAATTAACGGTGCAATTGGTATCACATAGAATTACAGAATTTGTGGATTTGGTTCAGAAAGCAAAGATGGTTGAACAAGTACTGGGTCTTGACAATAAGCCTGAAAATCCTCGTTCCGTTGGGAAACGTTCTAGAGCTACTAGTTCAAACCCGCAGTTTAAAAGATCAAAAAAATCTCGTGGTAGATGGAGTCGAGCTTTAAATCAGATAAAAGTGATAGAAATCGTGAAAGGCAATTAACAGTCTCTACTGTAGTATACAAGGTCCATCTCGAGATACTAAAATTTCAAATTGTGAACATTGTAGGAAAAAGCATCAAAGTTAGTGTTGGAGATTGACTCAAAGTTGTTTTCGTTGTGGATCTACAGAGCATTTCGTTAGAGACTGTCCGAAGAATGAAAATGCTGCATCTGTTACATCTCAAAGATCTGTGCCTACTTCTAGAGGTCGAGGATCAGGCAAAAGTGGTTCATTTTCCAAGGGTGATGCTAGAAGAGGAAGTGATGTTGCTACTCAACAATCAGAAGCTAGAGTACCGGCTCAAGAATATGTTGTACGGACCCGTGAAGAGCGTGATGTACATGATGTGGTGCAGGTATATTTTTATTGCATTCAGAGCCTGCTTGTGCTTTAATAGATCTGGGATCTTCACACTCATATGTTAATACAAAATTGGTTAAAAGTGCATGTTTTATTGAAAGATTAATGTTTGTAAGGTTAAAAGTGTATGTTTTATTATTTTGCTTTAAGAATTTGGATTATAGAAATACCACTGAGTTTATACTCAGCACACAGTTTGTTTTCTATGCGCAGGTTAGGTTAAAACGAATTGTCGAATTAGCATCCAAAGCTGATCCTGAACTCAAAACATGGTGATGTATGTTTCTTTTTGGTAATGGCATGTATCCAGGAATGTCTAAGTTGTCATTTTGAAAAGTGAATGTAATATATGTTTTAAGATGTTATTGATTACTTATATATAAGTTTATGTGCTATGTTTAGATTATAAAATAGTATATTTTGGTATGTAATTAGATTTGATTTGAATGAAGTTAGTTGAATTGGTTTGGATAATATATGTGAAATACTTATGAATACACATTAGATAGGTCAATAGAATGATACTTTTAACATGTTTTAGGTGTGTTTGAATATATTTTGGATTGGTTGAATGATTGGTTTTTGAATTGCTTGAGGTTCAAGATTGCAGGGTTGGTAAACTTGATGTATAAGGCTCATTTTGAGCCTACACAACCTGGCATACGGTTGTGTGACCAGACCGTGTGAGACACACGACTTGCACATGGGTGTGTGGTTAAGCCATGTGTCCTCTGCAACTTAAAATTTCAACACAGAATGCTCTAGAAATAACACACGAGCAGAGACACGGGCTTGTGTCTCAGCAGTAAGAGTCACACGGCCTAGTACACGAGCGTATGACTGGCTATGTAGCCTAAGTCAGAAAGTTACATGGGGTTAGACATGGCCTAAGGCACGGGCGTGTTTAGGGTTACACGGGCATGTCCCTGACCACACAGGCGTGTGAGCCCTGTACTTAGGAAAAATTTTGAAATTTTATGAAAAATTTTCTGGACTTTCAATTAAGTCCCGATTTGTTTTTGACACATGGTTTGGGCTTCAAGGGCTTAATAAATGGACGATATGAATAAATTATGAAGTGTATACTAATTGAATGGTTAATGCTCGTATTTGATATTTGCAGTTTAGTTGCCAGATCAGAATGTTATAAATCACCAGAATTATTTATATATGTGGCTTAGCCACTAGAAATGGTAAATTTTTAAACTACCCACACTTCCTCCTTTACACAGATCCCAACCCAATGTAGATACAGAATTATCAGATACCAGAGATGTATATACAATTATCCCGATTCAGATCTGTAACACCCCGATTTTTAGGGTTATAAGTTTTGATATTTATAGGTAGTGTCATTGGCTAGATTAGACATGTGAGTTTGTTTTCGTATTTTAGTGTTAAAATAGGCCTGCTAGTCTGGTGGTTGGTTGTATGTTAGTTTAGTTTAGGGTTCCAAGTTCAAGCCTTGGGTGTGTTTTAAGGGAGTTACTTTGATTTAATTTTTGTTTAGTTGGAAAAGTTTAATATTTATTTAGTTTGGATTTTTATTTTTATTTTCTATTTTATTTTATTTTTCTTCTTCTGTTTTTTTTTTTGTTTGCACGTTCTCTCTTCCCCTTCACCATGGTTTGCTTTCTCCTTCTTTTCTTCTTGGTTTCTTACGCCTTTGGACAAAAATAAAAGAAGAACGGTTTTGTTTTGAAAAGCTTCGGTTCTCTGTCGTCAAGCCGACGTCTGGAAGTTTTGGTCGCAAGTCAGGTGTGAGATTCGAACCTTTCTTTTTCATTAATGAAATTTTGAATTGAATATGTGAAATTCGACAGTTATTGGTGTTTTCTGAATCGTTAAGTTTTGATGTTAGAGTTTGGTTTATTTTCTTGTATGTTTTTGGATTAAAATGGATGAGATTCATTTTGTTGATGGTTGAGGGATTGTTAAGCAATTTTGATGTGGGTTTTATGAATACAGATGTTGGAAATATGGTTTTGAGAAGAAAGGTACAGTTTGCAACCAATTTCAGTGTGGTTTTGTGACCACACAAATGGCCACACGGGCGTGTTTCCCTACTCGGGCGGTTCATATGGCCGTGTACAATTGAGAATTAGGGTTCCAGGCAAAATTTAGTGCCACGTGGAAAATTTAGGGATATAGGGATCCCACATGGGGATGTATTTTGGACACACGGTCGTGTATACCCTATATCCTATTTTAGCACAAATGGACAAAAAGTTATACGGACGGATCACACGGCCATGTCTCTAAGTCACACGGGCGTGTGCATTAGCCACACAGGCTTGTACCTCCTTCCACATGGGTGTGTGCCCCTCCACATGAGCGTGTTGACCCCCACACAACTTAGGCATTTCCACACAGTCGGGGCACACAGTGGTGTGGCCCTATCTCGCCAAATTTTGTTCTGTGTTAAATTAAAGCTTGATTGTGATTCTATGTGTTCCAACTCTTAGCGAGGTATTAGTAAGGGTGATCGGGACTTTGATTCGACCTAAACTGGTGTGTTTTGTATAGATATACCTTTTATTTAAGCAGATTGTTTGATTGTTTCTTGAGGTTACTTTGCAAATAATACTGAATATGAGTAAATAAATGTACGCATTTCTGATTCTAAGTGATTGCTATGTGAGTGTTTGTGTGTAGTGCGCATTCTGTGACTACACGGGAATTCTGTAACTGATTAACTGGATGTGAGTTTCTGTGTCCGAATGACTGTCTATAAATTTTGTATACTGATTCTATACATCTGTCTGCATACATACATTTGTATAAAACATTTAGGGTTTGGTTGTGAAGAGAAGGAAGACTGATTCTGATCTGATCTAGCAGTTTAACTGCAACATATCTGTATAGCAGTTTATCATAATGCACTGTACTGCATATACATTAGCTTTGCTACGTATTATTATCTGAATGGCCTAGTCCACATACATGGTGTGTAGGGATGGATGGGCCTTTCCAAGTCCTATGTGATATATTTGGTTAGATGAGCTTAATTAGCTCTTTTGGGGTGTGATTGGGGGACGGAAAGGTGTTTGGCTGTATGGGTGGGTTTACATTGATGCATTTTTTTCGCATTCTGTCTAATTGTAGGATTAATTATTTATAGGTCGTTGTGTTTCAGTACTGATACGTTTGATCTGTTTGTGGTGATAAATGTTTTGGTATCGACCCGTTGATGGGTTTACTGATTGAGTGTTTTGGTTGTATGATATGGTGTGCTTGATTGCTACAAACGATTGAGAAGTTGGTACTTCGTTTACCTTCTGGTTTTGTATTTCTCTGTAAGTGCGTTTGCTCTTGAACTGCTACATAGATTTTTATTCTATAACTCTGATGTTAGTCACGTTTCGAGCCCACACTGAGCTCGTGTAGTTCACCCCCTTAGTGTTTCCCCTTTCAAGCACACTTCCGTTTTCTATAGCTAGACTCGGTTTGCAGAGGTCTCGGACAGTCACGGTTAAAAACATGCTTTAATAGTATTTTTTTTATAATTTCTGAGTTTATAATTAAACAGTTTTGAATTGTAAATACTATTTTGAAAACTGTGGTACGAAATTCTGTGTTTTATGCACGTAAGCGACATTGGGACTTTTTTTTTTAAATATTAGGATTTTATAAATGAGAGTTTTATGTAACTTAAATATTATTTTGTTTTCTAGCTTGTTAAACTAAAATTTTCTATGATCACTTCAATGATCAATGTGACCTCCAGGATTCGATCTAAACTTCTAGGTCGAGTTTTGGGGCGTTACAAGATCATATTCAAATAATGTAGATCATAATCAATTAACATATATCACATTGAATATAAGTACAGGTATCAGGTTATTCATTATCAGATCATCATATATCAAAGTATGTAGCCTAATTCAGATCACATGGACCTTACAATAGGCTTACGTTCGATTAGAATGATGTTTACAGCCCTATGGAAAATTTTTTTATTTTTGGCCCACACGCCTGTATGGATTCACACGGCCTGGATGTTTAGCCCGTGTGGCCCATATTAGTGTCACACACGGTCTAACACACGGCCGTATAACTCAAAATTGAGAGTTACACAGTCTGGCACACATCCATGTGACTCAAAACCCAAAAAGTCTCTTACACGGCTTAGACACATGCTCATGTCTCTTGCCCATGTGACTCTAATTTCAAAACAGTCTCTAGCACGACCTAGCACATGGTTGTGTGGAGTCGACAAACATGATTTCTGACTTTCGCTATTTGCAAAATTCTCGATTTTCGTTACACACCTGATACAATTCAACATAGAAACAATAGAAAAGATTTTGGAACCTAAAAAAAATAATCAATTGACTATTCAGACGAAATAATCAAACCAAAATGCTAATTAGCCAATTAATTATTTCGTTTGATTTGGATATGTAGCAGGTTGATTTTTGAAGTAACAATTTGTCACGTCGCGACTACGAACCCCTGACGTCATGATGAGAAACAACTCAGGGTTGACGTTGCAACTCGAAACTTTATAATATTTACAATTTGATCCATATTGACCCCTAGGTTAGCAAAATAGCTTTAGTAAGTTTGTACAAGACCCGAAAATGATTATGTATTGATTAATACACATGAATTACTTGTATTTAAATGTATAATGATGTTAAATTGAATGTTTTAATTGTAGTTGTTCCGACAACGAATGTGATATAATGTAGCTTGGACCTGGTGATCGAGTCAGGTAATGAGGTGTTACATGTACCATCAGTTTTCCATTACCATTTAGCGGTTGAGTGACCAATTTGATCAATTTCTTTCTTTCTTTTTTTTAATTTGGTGATCAAAATAAGAACAATCCTTATTTAGAGTGACTAACAGAGTAGTTTACCCACAATTTAAAAAAAAAAGGAAAGAAATTACAATATAGATTGTAGAATAATGCAGTAAAAAATAATAAAGTTTATTGATGTGATTAGTGGTTGCTTGTTGGAGTCTTCAAGAGATTAGTGAATGAAGATTTGAAACCCAGGCGGACAAGTTATTAAAAAATTAGAAACCGGCACTCGGCTTTTTTGAGGTTATTGATACGTTTTGTTTTTTCCAAACTAAGATCCCTTATTTAATAATTAATGGCATTAGGTCAAAAACTCTATTTTCATGGTTCAATTAGTTTATATTGTCGTTACCCCAATATTTTTATTTCATGCTTTGGGTCAAATTAGCTCATCTTCTCTGTTTCGCCATCGAGCTCACATTAATTGTATTTATATTAAAATCATGATTATACTATATGAACGATATAGTTGATATGATATTAAAAAACTTAATTCATTTTATTATACAAATAATAATATAGTTTTATAATTAAATTTACAAATAATGGGAAAATTTGTTACAAATATATATCTTAATTTACCAAGTAATTTAATGGGTTCGTTTAAGGGATAAGTTTTCACTCTATTAAGTTGGTTAAATATTTACTATTTTTAATACTCATTTAAGATTTATGTTCCTTTTCCAACACAACTATCAATTCAACCAAAATAATCGATTAAACTAAAATCTTATCCATTTAATCTCCCATCCCAGAATTATTAACAACTGTCTGAAGAATTGAATGTAGACTTCTTTTTTTAAAATCGACATATCTCCCTCGGCTCCAACTCGTAAAACAATCCGTAATTATAAAAAAAAAAAATGTCAAATTTATAATTACAGCCTCCAAACCTAATGTTAGGAACCAATCATAGGTACAATTAATTAGCTACAACAAAGGGTTTGCAACCTTTTGGCGGTTAATTATTTGTTAGGTTGTTCATCAATAGTTATTGTTAAATGATATTTATTTACCTTCTTTTCCTAGGTTGGTTACCAAATTATTACCATGTTAAAACGTGCTTTATATACTAATTGATATTAGGTCAGTGTTACATAATTACTATCCCATCTATAACATTGTACATTATACTAGAATACAAAATTTTTTTAAACTATAAACTACTGCGCATTTGGTTGATTTGATTATTTGTTTGTATTAAATTATGAAGTACAAATTTAAAAGTTAAACTATAATCCTACTTAAAAAATTATATATAATCACGTAATATTTTAATTAAAAAATTAATGACATTAACTATTTGGAATAATTAATAACATTATAAAAATACAATGGCCAAATTACATTAGAAATTAAAGTGTTATAGTTAAATCTCAAATTTTGGCATAATAGAGGGATCAAAATTAAAATTTAATCATTTTTCTAACATTGCAAAGAAAAAAAAAAGTAAGACCAATGCAAACCTAAGAGAAATAGGAAACCACATGTCAATATGTAAGACTTTAGGGTATTCAAATTATATATAACAACATAACGTTTTAACCAAAAGTTAACGATATTAACTATTTGAACTAATCAATAACATTATAAAAATACAGGAGCTAATTTATATTAAAAATTAAAGTATAGAGATTAAATATTAATTTTAGACATATTAGAGGGGCCAAAACTAAAATTTAACTATTTTACTAAAATGCAAAAGGATAAGAAATATAACCTAAAAATAAAGGTACCAGAATTGAAATTTAACCATTCTTAACATAATGTAAAAGAAAAAAAAGGCATGAATAGCTAGACATGTGTCACAAAAGAAACGGCTTCCTTTTATATATGGGTATTAGCATGATTCTTACCAAGCTTTACGTCGAGTTAAATATTTTTTTCCAATTATAGAGTAAATATTTAAAGTTTGTAATATTAAGTTATTGTATAATTTATATATTTAGAATTTAATTTTTATATTTTCATTATCAAGAATTTAATTTTTCTATTTTTTGAATTTGAAAATGTAAGTCTATTTGTTAATATTGTTAAAATGTTTAGCGTGACAATTTGAAATTAAAAAAATACTCACTTAGCATGCATGTAACAAAATCGATTTGAATTTAATAGAAAATTTTAATAGTGTTAACAATTTTTAAAAATTCACATCCACATCAACATGTTAATTGAAATAAAATATTTAAATTAACTAATAACGTTATAAAAATCGAGGTACCAAATTATTTCAAAATTAAAATATAAAGATTAAATCTCAAATTTAAATAAAATATAAACCGAAAATTATCCATATATAATCTAAAAAAAAACAAAGAGATTTCACCACATGAAATGATGTGAAGCAAGAAAGGTCGGCCTTCCCTTTATATATTAATATAGATTAACCCCATAAGATACTTGTAATTAAATTTGTATTTTGCGATAGCGTTAATTAATTAATTTGTTTATTGGTATATTTTACTCAATCAAATAATATATTATTACCCATCTTTTGCATTTAACCAAATAAATATTTGTTTATTTCATTCTCACCAAATAATTATTTGACTTCTTCAAATGTATTTTATTGTAAGAATCAAATTCTACATTATATATGCAATCGGCCAATTTCGGCCAAGGCCCAAAACTCAAATTACAAATATAAATTCAAAATAATAAATAAGCCTAATGTCTCAGTCCATTTACAAAAATTTTAAACTAAAATTGCCAACCTAATTACAGCCCAAATATTAAAACCCTAGAAGCTCAAAATGGCCCAAAACTAAACTAGTTTTCAGCCAAAAAAAGAAAGAGGGAAACCCTATCCGCCCACCACCGTCAGCCACTGCCATTGACACCTGCACCACACAACAGACATGCAAGAAAGAAAAAACAACGAAGAAGAAAACAAAAGAATGGCAGCAAACAATGAAGAAACAAACAAAAAGCAATAATCAATAGTTGTATAATCCGGCTATAAAAGCCACAGTAGTTCATTTTGCTTTTTTTTACGAACGTACAAGATTGAATGCAAAAAAAAAAAAAAGATTGAATATACAAAATCTTTTAAAAGGTGATTTTCATTTGATATTTCCTATTTATTTAGCTATTAAGTTCCTTTTTTTTACATACGAAAACAAAAAGAGGAAGAAGGCTCACCTGGAATCCTCCCATCGTCTCATCGCTGGAGGTCCCTTCTCCGTCGGCGAAGTTGGACCTAAGGGGATCGGGTGTCCTCTTCTTTTGATTTTTTTGGGTCGAAAAGGTTTGGCCTTCAAATACGTTTTAAAACGAGGGCTAAAAAACTCATTTTGTCTGTCGCCAACCACCGACCACGACGGCGGTGCGGTGGATGGGCGGTGGTGCCCATGGCCGGCCGAGGAGAGGATTGAGAGAGAGAGTGGAGAGGTTTTTTTTGAGAAACATGTTAAAATGAAAAAAAATCAGAAATTTTAATTTAAATAGCAGAATAAAACGGCGCAGTTTTAGCTTAGTAACTATAGACACTAAACGGCGTCGTTTTAGTGTGAAACAAACTGACCTGACCCTCTCCAATTAGGATCTGCGCTTTTTGACTTATGGTCTATTTGCGCAAGGGGTCCCTCTGCCTTTGTAGCGCATTGCAATTTAGTCCATTTTTTTTGTTTTCCTTTTAATTTTGCCTGATAATTTTATAATTATTTCATTTTCGTCCTTTAAGAAATAATGCTCATAAGGACAAAGGGATATTTTTCCATTTGGTCCCTGTCCTTTTTAATGCGTTCTATTTTGATCCTTGTTAGCCTATTTTTATTATTTATAATTTGTACCTTGAATTTCATTTCGATATCAATTCGATCCTTAGTCAATTTTTTTTATATATTTAAAAAAACGGTTTTATTTAATATTTCATTTAATATTTTATTTATTTATTTAATTTCAATTTCTTTTAATCAAATTTATATTAGATTTATTTATTTATTTACTTATTATTTTTAATTGGCTTTTTTTATTTTTATTTTTGCCCTTATTATTGTTATTTTATTCCATTATTTATTTATTTATTACTTTTATGTGCTTTCAAAATTTAGATAGTTATTATTATTATTATTATTATTATTATTATTATTATTATTATTATTATTATTTATATTATGGTGTTCATCATTATTATTACTATTTATGCATGTTAACATTATGATTCATTAATATCAATATTATATATGTTATATTTTATCATTCATATCATGTCATTGTTATTCCAAATGTATGTTGTATTATCGTTATTTGCCAAGTATGACCCTTTTTATGTTTTAAACAAATTTTTTTAACGTAATCAAATAAACTACACATATATTATTTTTAAATATTTTCATCAACTTTCACCCAAATTCATAAAAAAGGATTTTTTTAAATCAGTAATATTTCGCATTTTAGAGATTCGAGAAATCGTACCCTAACTTATGGGGTTTTGATTTTCTCGTTAAACCAAAATAGCCAAATATTCTTTTAATTTTAAACAATACGCGAATTTTAAATAAAAATTAAAGGCAAGTTTATGCTCGAAGGTTCAAAGTATCGTCTTCTAACCTACGAGATGTGATATTTTGATATCTCGAGACGAGAGAGTCTTTAACAATCATTTTGATTTATTCAAGTTGTTTTAAATTTGACATTAATAAAGAAGAATCGTATTTTTAAGTTATTTTCAAATTTTTAACTTTTGACGTTAAGACATTAATTAATCAATTAGATACCAATTTTGGGCATTACGAGGGTGCTAATCCTTCCTCGTACGTAGCCGACTCCCGAACCCATTTTCTGAATTTTGTTGACCAAAATTGTTATTTTAATAAATTAAATCATTTATTAAAATGATCGAATTGCAAGGTGGTCCAATCACACCTCGTAAAAAAAATTAGTGGCAACTCCATTTTCGTTTTTTTAAATAAGTAGACCCTTTCAAAAAAAATGGTTTCGACAATATATATACATGCATAAGTAATTTATGCACCAAGAATTTTGGATCTTTATTTGAAATATTTAAATTTTGTTGATTGAATTTTAGTTTGATTAGCATTGATATTATTATCAGTGTATGAAGACGTTAGTTCAAATACAATAAAATATATTTATCCTCTTATTTAAAAATTAGATAGAAAATTTTAATAATAGTATAAAAAATATCTAAACATCTTCATAACTATGAGTATAATTAATACTTACTATCAATTCCTCATTGGAAAAGTTGGCGTCTATGAAAAAATCATAATTAACCCCACTTTTGTTGGGGGTGGGAGTTTAGTTTTTCATATTTTTTAATTAAATAGTATAAAAATTAAATTTAAGGGAAATGTTTATTTCTATCCCATGTTAGATAAGGAAGTTATAATATTAGGGTAAGATAGCGTGACACAGTTTGAATTTGTGTGAGAGCTGAATAAAATTAGGAGTGTATGACTCGAAATAGAAGATAGGAGGTATTGGGGTGATATGCGAAAATTTTGATGGTAAGTTACTTGCTGGTCTTAGAGGATAAAATATTTGCTGAAGCAATGGCCCTTAGTAAAAGTGTAGAGATTGTTGTCCAAACGAAATGAGAAAATGTTGTGTTTGTGGTTGATGTACAGATTGTAATTGAAGATGTTTCCAACTCCAATTGACTAATTTTAAAAATTAAATATAAAAAATTTTAACTAGAAAGTGGCTTTTTCTCAATATTGACGATGCATTGTAATTAGAACCCGAAAATATAGCTTCTGGAGGAATACTTTGTGATGAAACTGGAGGTTAGACAGCTGGATAAAACTGATATATCTTGGAAGGTGCTCGATTTTCGATGCCAGATTTTGAGGCATTTGAAATGGGCTTAAGCTAAATCAACGCAAAGGTCATGATCAAATTATAATTTAATCTAACAGCTTGGAGGTTGTTAGAGCAATCTAAGGAAGCACCTCCACCACTTCGAATTTGGCTTTGATTAGAGAATTCAAAATATTTTGTTACAAGGAGGACAGTGAATCTTGCACAACATAATTAGAGAATAAAATCATCTTGCTGACTCCTTAACTAAATTAGCTTTGGTTAAAAAAGAAAAGGGTAAATTACACCCACAGTCACATAACTTTTGTCAAAATGACAAAACAGTCACCTAGGTTTCATTTCAGTCACTTAACTTTCGAAAAGTAACAAAACGGTCCTTTTTGCCGTTTTCCGTCACAAACGTCACGGTGAAGTGACGTGGCAGTTAACGGCGGCCTTGCTGGCAACTTGAAGTTTAGCTGGCCGGATACAAAGTCTTTAATACCATCTTAGGGTTTGAGAAAAAGGAAAAAAAAAAAAGAAGAAACAGAGAAGACGGAAGAGAAGAAGAAGAAGGAGAAGAGGAAAATGGAGATGCCTGAAGTGATTCCTATTTGCTATTGTGGAAACCCAGCCAAATTAAACATGTCTTGGTCCAATGACAACCCAGGTAGGAGGTTTTTTGGGTGTAAGAAATTTGGCAATGGATTTCGAAAACCTTGTCGGTTTTTTAGCTGGTTTGATCCACCATTGACGCCCCATGCAAGAGTTGTGTTGCTGGGTCTGATGAAAAAAGTGAAGACATTAGAGAATGCAAGGAAGAGGGAGAGAAGAACCTGGTGTTTGGTGGTTGTAATTGTTACTGTTTTGCTGTTTTTAAAACTTTAAAAATCATTTTATGTTCATTGAAAGCCAGCTTATGTTTTGTATTTTGTTGCTGGTAAATTGTTGCTTATGTTGGTATAGATGGTTACTGTTATACATGGCTAACCAGCTCATGTTGTTTTCAAACAGTTGAATGAAATGGAAAATTTTGTTGATTATAAATTATGTTAGAATAGTTTTGTTGCTTAACATATGTTAAAATGGCTGCTGGTATACCAGCTCATGTTGTTTGCAAACACTTGAATGAAATGGAAAATTTTTGTTGATTACAAATTGTGTTTTGCTTAACATATGTTATAAATTGCTGCTGGTATACATAGCTAAATAACTCATGTTGTTGTTTACAAATTGCTTAACACTCATGTTGCTGCTGGTATACATGGCTACTGGTTAGAAAAGATAACAATGATATACAAATTTCTTAACAGTTGGTATACATGGCTGCTGTTTAGAAAAACATAACAGTTGGTATGCAAAATGCTTAACAGTTGCTTAACTCATATATTAGAAAAACATAACAGATGGATAACAAATAGCACGGATAAATTGATCATATATTAAGGCCAAAATGCCAAACTGTTTACAAAAAGAATGAGGGGCAAAATATTACCAAATTTTCCTACAATTCATTACAATTGAACAGATGTGAATTGTAGGGAAATTAACAAAAAAATTCAGTGACTATGCCTAAGTTTATCATCAGCAGCAATCATAGGCAAATTTCCCAAAAAATTATCTGCCTAAGTTAATAAATCAGTAGCAGGCAAATTTACACAGTTTCAAAATATTAACAAAATGCAGTCTGTTCACATTATCATCAGTGGTCTGTCATGGATGACTCTTGTGTAGAAGGCATCCATCGAACAGTGGTTGTGGTTGATTTTCTCCTTAATGGGAGCTTTTGTCTTAGAGCAGCTTTTTGATGAGTTGGGGCGGTAGGTATTTGAGTTAGGGCAGTAGGTAACTGAGTTGGGCCACCTTGTTGAGTTGGGGTACCCTCTTGCTGACTTGAGGTAGCTTGTTGCTGGGTTCGGACACCAACTTGATGTCTTTTAACCTATAAGAATAAGAGAAATGAGAAAAACAAGTAAATTTATAGATAGAAGTATATTATAACTTAAAGCAAATTACTTACTGGAATGTTTTGGCCAACTTCCCCTTTGCAACTCCTCTTATTGTGGCCTATTCTTTTGCATTTACTGCAGCTCATCTCAACCCCTCTCTTGCTCAACCTCTCTGTTGTTTGTGGTTCATCAAGTTCTTTCCTTCTCACTTTAGTAGGTCTACCAGGTGGCCTTCTTAGTAGAGGAGGTACTATTGGTAGCATGTTTGACACATAGGCCCATTGTTTAGGACCCCTTACTGGACTGACAAAGTTGGAGTAAATTTGTTGCTGGGTTTGCTTGGTGTACCAGGTTTGTACATAGCTCTCTGGGAACTCATCTTTTACATGAATAACAGCTAATGCATGTATGCAAGGGATGCCAGTGAGATCCCAATTCCTGCAGGAGCAGGAATTTTGAACTAAGTCCACCACATGCTGGTTGCCTGGACCACATTCAACCTGATACTTGTCCCCACCAGCATGTGATGGAACACACCTAAAAAACAGTGAGCATGCTTGGTTAAAACATACAATGACACACACCCCCCAAAAAAGTAGTCACTACATGAATATTATGAAAAAAACTCACTGCATGCATATTAAAAAATAGTCAACAGCTTTCCAACAATTATTGCATACATATTAAAAAATAGTCAACAGCTTTCCAACAATCATTTCATGCATATTAAAAAATAGTCAACAGCTTTCCAACAATGAGTGCATGTGATCAGTAATATGAAGTCAGAATATAGGCATTAGAAAGAATCTTTACCTTAATGAATCTTTCAAATTTACATCCAGCTTTTTCTTGATCTTTGGACACAAAAATCCTTCCCATTTGTCAGCTTCTTCTTTCTTTTTAACAATAAGTAACATAATCTTAGTCCTTATTGTTTCCATCATGGTCAGAATAGGTTTACCTTTTGCTTCCAGTATCATCTATCAATAAACCACAGAAATGATTAGTGAATTGCTAATGATCAGTAAGAACAAACATAAAACATAGGGATATACCTTGTTAAATGATTCAGATAGGTTATTGACCAACATGTCAAAATGGCTCCGAATTGAGAAATGAGACCTTGACCAATGAGTAGGGTTCTTCTCCTTCAACCAGTCATAAGCATGCTGATTGGTTTTTCTCAGTTCATCCATGGCATCATCGAACTCCCTTGTAGTGCTTGCTCTGGCAGCTTTCCAAAGCAAATCTTTCAACTCCTTTGCTCGAAAACCAGCATTCTTGAAATTGGAATGTAGGTGTCTAACACAGTGTCTTGTTTCTGCATTAGGAAACAACATACATATTGCTTCCAAAAGTCCCTGCAATTAGGAAAAAATAGTTTAATTATTTGACAAACCCTAAATAGAAACAACATTAAAAAAATATATAAATGGAGTTTTACCTTTTGTTTGTCAGACATGAAAGATATCTGGTACGAGCTCACAATTTCCAAGTCTATTGCAAGCAATTCTAAGAACCAAAGCCATGATGATTGATTTTCACTTTCGACAGCAGCATATGCAAGTGGATAGATGCCATTATTTGCATCTATCCCAACAGCTGCAAGCAAGTAGCCACCATAGTAGCCCTTCAAAAAACATCCATCTAAACCTACTATCTTCCTACAACCAGACCTATAGCCATCTTTGCATGCCTGCAAGCAGACATACATCCTTTGAAACAATCTGTTATCCAAACAACAGATTGTTGTTGTTCCCTCATTTTGAGTCCTAACCTCTAACAAGTAGTCATAAATCTTCTCATATTGAGCTTTATGAGCTCCTTCAATTAATTCTAATGCCCTAAGTTTAGCCCTTCTACATTTGGTTAGTGAGACCAAGCAACAAAAATCTCTTTTAACATCTTGCTGTAATGATTTCAGAGAATAATCAGGATCAGCACTGAATTTTTCTTTATAATGTTCACCTATCCAAGCTGAGGTTACATTCCTATTTTTATAGACTTTAGAACAAGTATGGTTAGGGTTTGAACTTCTAATTTGCCAAGTCTGGTCAGTAGGGTCATTAGGGTTTAGCCTAGAAGCCCATATGAACCAAGAACATTTTTCAGCGCAGACTGCCTTTAACCTTTTTAAATCATTTTTCGGAAACTTAATAAAATAACTATTCAACCTACCATACTGCTTGGCAGCTTCTTTTAGACTATCTTTAGACTTAAATAACATTCCAACCTTAAGTATAGGATTACTCATGTCATTCTCTGAGTTAAACTCAGGCCAATTTTGGCCATCTGAGTCAGATTTATGTGCACTATCTAACCTCATAGAATCATCACTATCACACAGTTCATCTACTTCTATACCATCCATGTCTAAACCATCTAAACTAACTGTTTCAGATGCATCACTATCACTACCAGACACATCACTATGAGACACATCACTACCAGACATGTTTTCTTCATTCTCATTAAAATTTTCATCAATTAAACCTGCCAAACAAAGTACTTATCAATAAAGGCAAACAATATAGGCAAACACTTTAACCATTTATGTCAGACAATAACCAATACAAAATGCCCAATAATTTCATACAAACACTTCTGTCCTACACATGGCAGACAACAACCAATACAACAATCAATGCACATGGCAGACAACAAACACAACCATTTTTGTCATGCACATGCCAGACAATAACATGCAATAACCAGTTTGATAATGGCATATATACACAATATACACAATAAATATCCTGGCAGATATACACAATACATATCAATTTGATAATGGCATTCATAGGCATTCATACAATGGCAGATATACACATTTGACAATGGCATTCATACAATGGCAGAAACAAACAATAATCATTATGCACATGGCATACAATACAAACTCGAAATAACCCTAAATTAAAATCCAAATCGAAATCAAAAATCAAAATTTAAATTGAGATCAAAATTGAAATCAGAATCAGTGAGTGTTTTAAAATTGAAATCAAAATCGAAATCAAAATTAAAATCAAAATCAGAATCAGAATCGATTTTAAAATTGAAATAGAAATAACCCTAAATCGAAATAGCAGCATTGAAATCCAAAAAATTTAAAACCAAATGCAACAGCTTACCTGTTAAAGTGGATGTAACCCCACTGGTACCTTCTCTTCTATTGCCCATTGTCACAGGCAACAAAAAAAATTTGAATGGTTTCTGGTTCGTCTTCTTTTCTCCCAAACAAAATAAACAATCGAACCCTAGAACTTATACCCTGTTAATGGATTTTGAACGGATTTCTAGCCCTAAACCCTTCTTAATCGATCCTCAATTCAGTTTAAACCCTAACAAACCCTAAATCACGATTAAAATTTCCCAAATTTCCCAAATCGATTTTCGTTTTTCTCTCCTCAAATCCCCTTTCCTAGTCTGTTTCTAACCCTAAAACACTACATTAACTCATAACCTTCCCAATTTCGTCACTTAACCTGCCCTAATTACCCGTCTCGCCACCGTGGCAAGTTAACTTGCCACATCAGCAGGTTAACTTGCCACGTCAGCAATCCCGTTAAAATCGTAACGGCAATCGTTAACCAGTGACTATTTTGTCACTTTTTTATAACGTTGGTGACCGTTTTGTTACTTTCCGAAAGTTAAGTGACTAAAATGAAACCTAGGTGACTGTTTTGTCATTTTGACAAAAGTTATGTGACTGTGGGTGCAATTTACCCAAAAGAAAATTTACAGATTTTTTATCTTGCTCCTACGGTGATTTTAGATCTTCCTAAAACTGATGATTCCTAAAACTGATAAGTCAAAAGGGTATTTTTTTTTTTCTTTTCATAATATCCCTATGTAATTAGTTAGTAATGTTATTTTTCACAAAAAAGAAAATTAAAGAATATAAAATCTGCAACCCTAGATATCAAATGGGTTTCACCCAATAAACTTAACAAAATGGTGGATTTTGGGCTTTAGGGATTAAGGCCATGACTCTTTTTCTCTTTTGAATTTGTTTTTTTTTTTTTTTTCCAATTTGCCCATTTATAATGCATCATGAGTCACGATATAAGAAAAACAAAACAAAACCTGACATAGAGAGTATACAGATGTATCAAAGTTACATAAGAAAAACTCTACAACTTTTCGCAATAAAAATGACCAAATCTTTATACTTCAACAAAAAACTACAAATTCACTAATGACAACTGTTTCTTTGTAGTTTCTTATGATTCTTCAGGTGCAGTTAGCGTGATCCAAATTCACCACTCAACATAAATTTTTAAAGCAACCTGAAACAAATCTTTCTTTTTCAGGCCATTTTGAAAAAATTTACAATTATAAGGGCCTTATACAAATAACAAGAATCTGTAACCTGTAACTAAAAGGCTCAGCCTTTGATGCACCGCAATGCAAGGTAAGCCATCAACCTATATCCTATGAACATTAGAATCAAGATTCCGACGCTCAGTTCAGGCCTAATTTGCCCCGCAATGTCTTGATCGATGAACTTGCAGCTAACTATACTACTTCCACGGTGCGAGCAACCCAAAAACGATGACACTTTCTTGCCATCGCCGTATTGGACGTTGACGAACAGCTTGTAGCTGTA
Source organism: Gossypium stocksii (assembly GCA_020496765.1). Taxonomy (NCBI): domain Eukaryota; kingdom Viridiplantae; phylum Streptophyta; class Magnoliopsida; order Malvales; family Malvaceae; genus Gossypium; species Gossypium stocksii. Next base: position 34,145,046 of record CM035628.1, on the reverse strand, counting down.
ATATGTTGTAGAAGCATACTTGATCCAGGCCATGCATGATGGGACCTTATGCACGTAGTACCCTCCTGTTAGAACAAATGCTAGCATTGTGACTGTAACTATTGTAGAAGCCTGTTTGGCATCCATGATCAATGCGCCTAATGCGAGGCCAAGCCCTTGCGAGACGAGCACGTAGCCGAGAAGAACCAACAATGTCAATAGGAATGCCACCAAATCGGGTTTCAATCCAGCCATCCAATATGTCACAAGAAGGAAAACTGTGGGGAGAATGAGCTCCATGGGGAGGTCTCCGATTATCCGTGCCATGAAATAGGAAGACAGAGTGTACATACCCGAAGCACGCTCTTTCATGAAGATAGCACGTTCTTGAGGAAACGCGAATACCGCATTAAACGATGGCAAGACACCCCAAAAGATGGAAATAAAGAAGAGGAGACCGAGACGGTCTTGGATGTCACTATAATCTGAATGCCACCACATTAAACCGGCCAGTATTGCGGCGGTAATTACTTGGAAGACTCGTAGGGTGTTGAATGATTCTTGCTTTCTTTCTTTAAGGCTTCTTCGAAGCAGAATGCTGAATTGATAGAACCATATCGAGAGATCGACTCTGTTGCTGTTCCTGCCTCGTTCGGAACAACGAGTGCTGATGAAATACGAGTCTTTTGCCGAAACAGGGGTAGTCTCCATGCAAGCAGCTCTAACCTTTGGAGCCAACTGAGTGTTGTAAGAAGCAATGAGGGTTTGCTTTACATTTGGCCTCTCTCTTTCGCTTACTCCATCAACTTTACACACACCTGAAACATATACAAGGACATTTAGGATCTAATTGACAAATAATTCATTTCAGTCATGATATTCTTTATTATTTATTTTTCTTGAGTATTCATATTCAAACATGAGTTGGGGGTATGATCCTATGTTTATTACAGACCTTCTAAAAAAATTATACTGATATCCAACACCACTATTTCGCTAAAAATAAACAATCTGGCATTAGAAACAAGAGTGTTGTAATGAATATGATTCTCTAAAAATTTGCATATATTCTTAAAAGTGATTAAAATAAAGCTTCATGTATTATTTTAAATTATAAAGCATCCTAGCCCCAAGTGTGGTTGACAAATATCTGTCCAAAACTTTAGAATATTAAATAAAATCAGTCAGTAGTGTGAAGAACAGGGACTCTAAGCATATACTTAACGTAACGTGTCTGAATATGGATGAACATGAGTTGAATCAAAGCATTTAGAATATTGTTCCAGTTATGCACGTATCAAAACATTGTACAATTAAGAATTTCGATAAAGTTGGTCGAGTGCGGGTTAGATTTCCTTTACAGCAAAAAAGTTCTAAAAAGAAAATCTTGTTTAAAGAAATATCATCAACAGTAAAGTTCAACAAAACAAGGACAGCACCATTGAAATTAAAATTTATTGTTTGACAATTTATACTAAATATTAATTAGTAAAAGAAATAGTAGGAAAAGTAGCACCCAGTATGAAATAATTTAATGGATAATAGCATATATGGTAGCAAAGAAATTGAGTAAGGCTTAGAAAAGCTAAAAATGAAGGTTAAAAGCTGACCAGTGTTGGTGGGTAAGGTGGGTCTCCACTCGGGTTTGGTGCTGCCCCTGCCACTATGGTTGGGCCACCACTTGCTTATATGTATGTACATATATATTGACAAATTTAATCTCCACTTTTATGACATTGGGTGTTAGGAAGATGCAAAGAAAACGACATACGTGTTGGTCTTCAAACATATCACAACACCTTAGTTGGAGAATAGTTGGGGTCTTAAAAGAGGAGAGAAAAAAGGTTAGAAATTATGTTTCAATCTTTATACTAAGAATGAAGGTCAAGTTTCGACAAGTGTAAAGGTGGAATAGGGACGGCCTATGGGACCAAATACAGCAATTATTTGATAAGCTATAGTAAGAATTATTGGCTAGAAAGCAACTTTAGCTTTATATACAAAATAAGATGTTTTCTAACGCTATCAATGGCGTCATTGGTCATATAACCTTTTCTTTTTCCCTTTATAAAAAATGTATACTAAAATCTTTCCTTAAGATCATATTGTCCAAGAGTTCATACCATAAACTCAATTACTATTTGCTGCACCAAAAGAGACTCCAAAGATGGAAACATGTCCAACACCACTTCATCCACAATTGGCTACATAACTTTTATAGACTATATGGATCAGTGACGCTCACCATCATTTTATTTGAGACTTTCATAATATATAAATCTGTAAGTTATTAGTGAACAAGATGATGAATCATTACTTTTATCAAATTATATAAAATAAAAAGGTAACTCATCAATTGTACTTTTTTGCCTTAAATATCTTTTCAGCTCGTGCAATTAAATACTAATATCATTTCTCATATATATGATATATGATACATGCTACAATGAATAATAATAATATATTATGGAGAGCTATCCATGTTTAGGTATTAAGGTCTAAACCATTTTTTAAACAATTAAAAATGGCATTAGATTTTGACCTATGATTAAAAATATTGAAGAAACAAATATTACTAAATTGATCTAAGATTAATTTCCTTTGAAGTTTGGACCTTAGAAATAGAGAAGGAGATCATTAAATCCAAGTCATAAATCACTTATATTGTAGTGACACCATGCGACCTACTCCCCAATGGAGGAACCCCACTGAATTAATTCCAAAAAGGAATGTAGACAATTAGACCATTCTTGCACTCACTGCTGTGTGGTAGAAAAAAAATAACCCAGATTTTATTATGTTGTAAAATTTTGTCAAATCGAATAGTAGTGTGCCTTCTTGTGAGAGACATATAATTCGCAAGATCACTCATTCAATGAAGGCAGACAATGGCCACCCTAAAGATTAGCTGATGAATAAATGATCAAATTCGTGGTGTATCATCGCATGAGCTAAGCTTTAAAGCTAACAATCACGGTGCGTTGGCTATGCAATATCTTCATCAATAAAAAAGGTAGATTTCTTTGGATGGATGGAGGGGCCATTGGAAAAGACAGGAAAAAAGAATACCGCACTATCCATTTCTATCCACCTTATTATACAGTTTCACAACCTTTATTTAATACACTGACCCACCACTCATTTGCCCATATTTTTATTTTTGAAATCTTTCTCCTAAGGGGAATTTATATGAGATATGATCTTAGTCTTAATGATGGAAAGTGTTGTGTTCCCCCCTATGGGTTTTTCCCTCTTTCTATACTTAGTGAAAATTGAAGAAAAGAATTTAACTCTACAGTAAGTAAACAGCAGCAAGAAAACGAAAGTAGAAGGGAATTGAGCTCGTTCGTAAATATTCGAGTTAACTCAGCTATAACTAATGAAAAGAAAGCAAACAACAGAAAAAAGAAGAAGTTGAAGCTGACGTACCGTTAGCGAGATCAAGGAGGAAATCGGCAGGGTTCATAGGGAAAGACGGTGAGAATCCAATGGACTCGAAATAACTCATAGCTTCACTTCCCTTGCCGAAATACAAGCTCCTTCCTTCACTCAAAACCAACACTGAATCAAACATCTGATAAACTCGGCTAGATGGTTGGTGCATGGATGTGACTATGGTCTTCCCTTTTTGAGCCAACGAACCCAAAATCGAAACCAACCGGTGTGCCGCTGTGGAGTCCAAACCCGACGTCGGTTCATCAAGAAGCAGCAGACTAGGGTTTATAAGCATTTCATGAGCTATACTCACTCTTTTCCGTTCTCCACCCGAAATCCCACGTATAAAACTGTTCCCAATGATTGTGTTTTCACATTTCGATAACCCCAACTCGGTTAAAACCGTCTCAGCCACTGAAATCTTCTCCTTGGTCGACAGTGCGTTTGGTAACCTTAAAAGGGAGCAAAACACCAAGGTTTCACGAACTGTTAAGTGAGGGTAAAGCACGTCGTCTTGGGTGACGAATCCAGTGCGTTTTGCCATTTGTTTAGTGGGTTTTTTGTTGTTGGCAAGCAAGGTTCCGGTGAAATGACCATGGCCGTGTTGTAGCCGACCAGCTAAGGCATTGAGGAGAGTAGATTTGCCGCTGCCTGAAGGACCAAGGATAGCCAACATTTCTCCCGGTGAAACCATGCCGGTGATATCGTTCAATATCGTCCGCTCTTGGGCCCTACTCGTTGTTCCTTGATCAGAGGGTGTTGATCCATAGCTAAGCATGCGTTTAATACTGCGACCTTGAGTGTTGGTTCCCTGTACCTTCACCTTATAGCTCACGTCGATGAACTGCATGAAGAAAAACAAAGATAAGAATATTATTAGAAAAGGTCAAATAAGAAGGTCAAAATGAATTGTAAGAAACGAAAACGAGTCAATGATTGGTTGACTCGGGTAGTTCAACACACTGAACTCACTCGAGATTTCTTTTTATTTACCTTGAGAGTGATAGGATAACAAGAAGCCATTAATGAAGGGAGATGATCACGCAAATCTCGAGAAGTATCTTTTGAATGACATGGACCATCCAAAGTGGGAGTAGGACTAGGAGTCTCCAAACCACCAAAACCCGGCATTATTTTCCCGCTTTCTTTTGAACTTTTTTCTCGGGAAAGGAAAAGAAAAACTAGTGAGCAAGAGAGAGAAGAGGCACAACAAAAGGAGTTAAGGAGAGAAATGAGGGAAGAATTTGAGAGAGGAAGGAAAATGGGGGAGGGGGGTATTTATGTAGGTAAAAAAGATTAAAAAAGGTAAGGGGAGTGGGTGCCACGCAATGGAAATTGTCCAAAGCCAAAAAAATAAGTGCTACGTGGAAGAAGAACAACACAGATGGCAGCTTGGCATGGTTGGTTCATGGGAAGTGCGCTATTAAACGGCGTTCCCTTCTCTCTCTTTCGTAAGTAAACTAAGCATAGGGGAGGAATTGCTGCATGTATTGTCAAAACTGAAAAAAGGTTCATTTAATGAACCTAAGTTAGTGGAAGCAATTATTATTTACAAGTGTTGATGGTAGGTTCGGCCGCAGCTCATTCCTCATTATTTTTTCTCAGTCCAGGTTCCATTAATTTATTTTATTATGTCAAAATTAATATTTTTGTACAATTAAATAAATTTTTAATTTCTTTATCGTATAGGATAAATTGTTCTTCTCTAAACACGTCTAATTATGATGTGAATATATATATTAAAGATTAAAGAGCAAAGAGCACAAGCTGTCAAGCACTACAAAATCAAGTTAATAGGTTTTGGCATACACTTGATCTTAAGAGTTCGAGTTATACCTAATGTTAATCTGAGGTTAAAGTTTAAATGTTCAAATCAAGTTTCTTTGAGTTGGATTTATATTATTTAGTTTTTTCAATATAGCTCAATATTATAATGAGATATAGTGCAATGCAATTTTAATGATACATATGTTTGTTGTTATAAGCTTTGATGATCAAGATTGTGACGGTTCACATAAATATGTTGAGAGTAATTTATGAGTTTAGCTGAGTTTTAGGTATCTGGAAATATATTTTTTTTTCCTTTTACAATTTATTACTGAGGGGTTATATGGCTTGATGTGTGATGTGGATCTCAGTGTTTGTATTTAGGTAGGTAAGGTTTGGGGGAAAAAAGGTTTTCCATCTTGACCCTAGGTAGATAATTGGAAATTTTTCTCTACTAAACCTTTAATCAACTTGTTATTAAAATCTAGATGATCGGTATTAAGAATTGAAGATGCCACAAAATACTAATTTTGATAAATTTTCACTTATTGAAAAAAAAGACTCAAACTTATTAATTCTCAAAGTTATGTAAATGTATAATATCTTATAAATAGATTTAGGGTTCCTTTTGAACCAATTCACAATCAATCATATATAATTACAAACTAAATGCACAACAATCTATATAAGTAAATACCATATAAACTTACCTGGTCAAACCAACAAACAAGTTAAATCTTCAATAATTAATTGATAATTTTGGTTTTTCCCTAATTATCTCTGGCCTAATCCAATTCTTGATCTGTTCAATTATTTCATTCAATCCATCAATATCAAACATTTATACATTGTATCATGATATGCATGAACCTATGAAACTTTATTTTTCAATACTCGTCAAGTTTTACATTTTATTCAATTTAGTCTCTAAAACTGAAATAGTCGTAACTTTCAATTTTGAGCTTCAGTTTGAAAACTGACCTCGATTACATTCATTATAGTCCCTCTACTATCTATGGTTACTAAAATTTCACATCAATTTCAAAATTAATTCACTTTAGTCCTTATGCACAAAAATAACAATTTAAACATTACAATTTAGTCCCTTTTCACATCTAAGCTTAAAATCTATCAATTTGACACCAATTTCTTCAAGAAAACAACAATGAAAACTTCCAAAAACTTCAATAGTTTTACAAATTGGTACATGCGCTAGCTAAATCAAGCTCCTATGACCTCAAAAACATTAAAAAAAAATACAAGAAAAAGACTCAATTAAGCTTACCAAATAGTTGTCAAAAGTTGAAACCCTTAAAACTTCATATTTATTTTATGGTGGATGGTTTAAAGGTTGGAGAAGAAGAGAGTTCTCTCTTTCTTTCCACCGAATTTGGCTTTTTATAATATAATTAAATTTTAATTAATTTTCAATTAATCACTAATTAGCTTACTAACCAAATGTTTAATGTTTAAGCCACCAAAATCAACTAACATATAATACAAAATGGTTTAATTGTCATTTTGGACCTTTGGTTAATTAAAATTTAAGTCATTAAGTCTTTAGCCAATTAAAAACTCATAGAAATAAAACTTTTCCAATTTAATCCTTGTACCTTAATTAAGCAATTAATAGGCAAAATTGATGGACTAAACTTGAATATTCTATTATAACAACTTCACAAATATTATGAATATTTACAGACCTGATTTATAGAAATAAGATTTCGAAACCACATTTTCCGACACTACCAAAAATCACGTTGTTACATTTAGAGTGTTGTCCACTTGTTGAGCATGCAAAAAATAGGTGTTGCAAAACGATGCAACCTGAGCATGTGATCATGTATGTTTACACAGACAAGTCATTTTGGTAAAGTTGCTACTTCACTATAAATAAGGGAAGCTTTTTTGTTTTCTCTAGTTAAGGTGGTTGACTTGGGCAAGGCCCCAATTTGATGTTATAAATTAACCATCTTCAATAGCCAAACTTGATAAGTGGTATTCATCAATAGTTAATTTTGATCAAAGGTCTTCATTGAGTTGTAAATTTGATGAGAGGTCTTCATTAAAACGCAAATGTAACACCCCAAAATTGGGGTTAGAAGAATTAAGGTTTGTAAGATGAGTCAGTAATTTCGAAGAGACTTTTATGATTTTCTTTGCAATTTAGGAACAAGAATGAGCTTGATGGTTTAATGGCTAAGCATTTGATTATTACATGGTCTTAAGTTTGAATCTCATTATGTGCAAGTGAGAAATTATTTTTTAATATTGAGGTCTCCTTAAATTTTATCTTTTATTTAATTTTATTCTTATTCTGATTTTGTTAAAAGTTTCTAAAATAAACTTCCTTCACATTCCCTCACTCACTTTCACGTTATTTTTATTTTTCTTCTTCCCTTGTTCTTCAGTTTTCTCTTTTGTTTGTTCCAAATCGATTGCCTATTTCTGTTGTACAAGCTTTCGTTGTTCGTTTGTTGTTCGTTAAATCAGGAATTTAAGAGGGAAAAAGGTAAGTACGGTTGTTTGTGTTTTAGTCAATTGTCTTCAAATTGTTTTATCTTGTTACAATTGAGAAATTTTTGTAATCTTTGTATATTCGTATGATCGAGTACTAGATTGGTTTGTCAAAGGACATTGGTTAATTGTTTGTGCATCGGGATCATCTTTTAGGTGTGTATCTTAAACTATCTGAATTAGAGGGTAAATTGTGGTTGAATTCTCAGGATTGTAGCAGTTTGGGGGTGGTCTCTACACCACACGAGTGTATGCCACACATGGGCAGTTCACATGACTGTGTGTCATTTAAAAAGTTAGGTAAATTTTAGTCACACGGTCTGGGGTGGGTAACACGAGCTGGCCACACAACCGTGTGACCCCTATTAAGAAAATTGACAGTAAGTTACACAGCCTACTCATATGGCCGTATATGTCTACCACACGGGCGTGTCACCTCTACACTTAAATTTGACAATGAGCTACATGACCTGCTCACACAAGCATGTCCCTCAATCACATGGTCGTGTGCCCTGTCACATGCGGTCTAGACCCCTCCACATGACCGTGTGGCCCTATTTTTGTGGTTTTTGCACCTTTCTACAAATTGTTCTATTTTGGTTCTCGAGTGATTCCTAACCCGTTTAAGCCCCTGTAAAAGTGGTTAGGAAACTAATTCTATTTGAGGAATGATTGTTTAGGGGCGTGTCACCCTTAAAATGTGAATAAGAATACGTATTCATAAGATTTAATCTGTTTACTGTGAAATACTGATTTTGGAGTTTGTAAATGTATGGATATGTTAAATGGAAATTATGTACAATGTCATCCCGTTATTCTATATCCAAATACGAGTATGTTTGATTCTATATATCTGTATTGACTCTGTGATTCCGAATATTTATGTCTAATTATGAATATATGTACTGATTCTGTTATTGGAAAATGATTGTGATTTATTCTGAACATCTATATTAATTCTATTGTTTGCATTTGTATTAGTGACTAGGATCTAAGTATGAAGTGAAGGAAGTTTGATTTGGCAGTTTAACTGTATCATTTGATTTAGTAGTAAAGCTGCAATAATTCAAGTGGCAAACGACCACTTAACGATGTGATTTGGTTGGATGGGTCCAACATAACCCAAAATTGGTGTGTAGAGGATGGAAAGGTCTAGGGAACCCTATTTGGTGTAATTGGAGGGACGGAGATGGTGTGTAGCGGTTGGATAGGTAAAAATTCATTGCATTTATTCTGTATCTGATTGTATAATATGTATATGTCATATAATGATATTTGTGTATTAATTCGATTATACAATGTCTTTAGTTATATTGAACTGTTAAGATTTTCGAGGGTTTGAACTTTCGTTTAACACCACTTAATTACATTTGTTTTGGGAATCACACTGGGCTTTTTTTTTATATAAATTTCAATGCACTAATTCAGTAATAACATATTGTATATCAATTCCTTGATATTTTTTAAAAACCTACAATAATATTAGTTTATTTTGTAATATCTTATAAGGAATAATATTTAATGCATCGTCGATGCATAAGTCTCATACACCGTTAATGAAATAACAAGACACATCATCAATTAAATTAAGCAAAAAATATGATTTTGTAAATAAATACTAATAATTCTAGTTAAACATAAACGTTAAACGTAACTGTTATAAATAAATATTAGTAACTCTCAGATTTAGAATCTTGGGTTTAAAGTTAGGATTTCAAGTTTAGGGTTTTAACATTGATTTATAATTAATTTTTATATACTTATGTTTAAATAAATTTATTAGTGTTTAGTTTTAAGTCCTATGCTATTTTTTATTTTATTTAATGATGATGTATTATGTTATTATTAATCGATGGTGCATGATACTCATGCACTAACATTGTATCAAATATTCTCCAATATTATAATATCTATAACTATAAGGTCATAGGACTTTATATGCTTAAAAGTATCCAAAAATAAAAAAAGTTATTTATAGTGGAAAAGTTGAAAGTGGGTCTTTTCTATATAATTATCTATCAAAATAAGGTCATAGGACTTTGTATGTTAACAAGTGTCCAAAGATAGAAGGGTCATACGTCCTTTTAACAATAATATGAACTTTTAGGTGAAAAAAAAAAGTTTAATTCATGATTTCGCCTTTAAAATATACTTATTTTTTTACTTTACTATTTAAATTTTTTTGTCCCAATTTAGTACTTAAAGTATAGATCGGTTATACTTTTTTAGTCCATTTGTTTACAAACATTAAAAAATATTATGGACAATCACAAAGCACCACGTGGCATCTTTGTGTAAAAAATAAATATTTTCTTTTATTAAATGTACATACACATTAAAAAATTTAAAATTAGAAATAAATATATAAAAATTCAAATATATATAATCTAGCAAAGAAACATAAAAATTATAAAAATAAAATTAAAAAAGTTACGATAATTGAAAATAAATTAGTTGAAATTAATAATATTATTGCAAAAATGTAAAAGAATTTTAAAAATCATAAAAAAATTGTAAAAAATTAAAAAAAAGTTTAAAAATATTTATTATAAAATTCTAAAATATAATAATAAAATTTTAAAAAGTATTTAAATTTCAAGTTTTTTTAATTACTTGAAATTTAGATACCTTTTAATTTTTATAACATTTTTTAGTTTTTATATATTATTTTGAATTTTTAAAATTTATAATTATATATTTTAGAATTTTATGAAAAAATATTTTTAAAATATTTTTTATAAATATTATATATGATTTTTACATTTTTAATCAATATAATATATATGTATCATATTTAAAATATATAAAAAAAAAAGACATGTGGTGTATTCTAATAGTGCCACGTGGCTTGTCAACATCCGATCAATGATCGGTCAATTCAAAAGTGTATTATTGACCAATGTTGACCAACGTTGACCAGTCATGTGGCATTATTAGAATACACCATGTGTCTTTTTTTTATTTTTAAAATATTATATATTATTTTAATTAAAAATATAAAAAATCATATATAATATATATAATTTAAAAATTTTCATAAAATTCTAAAATATATAATTATAAATTTTAAAAAGTCAAAATAATATATAAAAATTGAAAAAATGTTATAAAAATTTAATTACTTGAAATTTAAATACCTTTTTAGATTTCTATAATTATATAGTTTAGAATTTATAAAAAAATTTATTTTTAAGATTATTTTTACAATTATATTTATAATTTTTAAAAAAATTTTACATTTTTAATAATATTATTAATTTCAAGTAACTTATTTTCAATTATTGTATTTTTTGTAATTTTAATTAGTATATATATATATATATCTTTGAAATTTTTACATATTTATTTCCCTTTTTATATTTTTTTAATGTGTATATACATTTAATAAATAATTATTCGTTTTTATATAAAGATGTGGCACTTTGTGATTGGTATAAAATATTTTTATTATCGGTAAAAAAAATAGACTAAAAAATATAATGGACACATACTTTAGGCACCAAATAGGGAAGTGATTAATACTTTAGGTACCAAATTAAGACAAAAAAAAAAATTTAGGTGCCAAAGTGAGCCATGGGTGAAATTGTGAATTAAGCCAAAAAAAACCATGAACATGACAAAGTTGCATAGCCTTGATGTGACACTTGTCTACCCTTTTGTTTTTGTATAGATTATATAATAATGGTCAATTTCTAATTTGGTTCCCTATATTACGCTTAACTTTAAGATTTAATCTTTATGTTGCAAATTTTTAACATACTTAGGCACCTCAATTGTAACACCCCTATACCCAACCAGACTACCAAGTTAGATATAGAAATGCAACATTTGAATGCAAGAGAAGTCTTGGCTAAATCATTTTATCTGTATTTGTAGCACCCCTAACCCATATCCATCGCCGGAATAAGGTTATAGAGCATTACCAGAATTTATAAATTAATTAACAAACATTTCATATCATCTAGCATTCATATCAGAAACCAATCAAAATTAATTATATTGTCTCTTTTGTGAGCCCTCAAGGCTCAAAATACACATTGGAAATAAGTCAGGACTAAATTGGTTACTCAAAAAGAATTTTCAGAAAACATCAACATTTTTTAGAGGTGCAGGGACACACCTGTGTGACTAGGCCGTGTGTCTCACACGGTCAAGAGACACACCCGTGTCTCAGGCCGTGTGGGCATTTGAAAAAGGGATACACAGCCGTGTCCCAACCTGTGTCCATACCCAAGTAACTCTCTGACTTGAGTTACACAGTTAAGTCACACACCCATGTGCTAGGCCGTGTTAAGTAGACTGACTTGCGAAATTTTAAAGATACAGGGATACATGGCCGTGTCTCATGGCCGTGTGTCACACACGGCTAAGACACACGCCTGTGTCTTTGCCCATGTGGACAAAAATATGCCATTTTCCTAGCCATATTTCTCACCCAATTTATCATCAACCTAAATCAACATTTTTAGACATTATCAAGCCATAACAAGACATTCAAATCAAGCCAAAACTAGTACTTAAGCATTTAAAAATATCACATACAAACAATATGCCTTTAGGCTCTTCAAATGACAACATAACACATATCAACCAAATAATCAATTTCACCTACCTTACCAAATACATATGTGCATAATTTACCCAATATACCAACTCAACCCAACCATCAATATACCTATCATTCAACCATTTCAAACACACATTAAATAAGATAAGGCCACTTATATATCAAAATATATCAAACACCAGCCATTCAAATGGCTAGTCTCAACAAAATATTTTTATGCCAACATTGGCCATTTAAACCTATACATGCCATTATAACCATAATTAATTTACTATTTATACTGAATGAGACGTTGGATAGTGTGAATCTGCTCTGACCAGCTTCCAACCAAAATGAGCTTCCGAATTACTATAAAACATGGAAAATAAAACAGAGTAAGCATTTAAGCTTAGTAAGTTCGTATAACACAGAAATTAACTTACCATTTAATCACATTTAAGGTAAGCATGCTAATATAATCAAACCAATTTGGCCAAAAGCCTAAACACATATCCTCAACATGTTAGCCATGTAACACTTTCAATAACCAATAAACATGGATGTACATAATCATTAGGCAAGATTCACATACATGTATCATCCATCTCATATTTCAATATATCACGTAATATCATTTTCATGTAATTCAAGTACATACTCGTAATTGTTCATTTCGAACTCATATTGTTTCATATCAGAACTTTGCTGGTTGAACCATTTAAAATATCGTTAGATACACGGGTAGTACACACAATGTTACACCCCTATTGTAATGGCCTAAATTAAGGGTTATCGAACAGTAGTTTCGTAACCACAAATCCGATTAAAGAAGAAAATTTATTTTAAAATTTTTGCATGAATATTGAAATGATAGGAAAGTCGTATGAAAATACCGATAGGAAAATTTTACCAATTTAGTGATTAATTAGAAAAAAAATATTGAAGAAATTGGGTAAAAACGAAGTATCAAGACCTTGATCTTGTAAAACTGATATGAAAATATTTTTATAAATATTTATGAAATGTTAGTAATGTGGTATTAAAATTTTAACGTTTGGGTAGTTAATTAAATGAAAAAGACTAAATTGAAAAAGGTGTAAAAGTTGCTAGAATGATTAAATAGCTTAAGTGTCTAATGAGAAAGGATTTAAAAGGCACTTAGACCCAAAATTATTTAGGCTGGATGGCAAGGGCATGAAATCAGCAAGAAAATTGATGATTTAAGGGCAAAATTAGAATATTGCATAATTAATTAAATAAAGATAGGACTAAAGTAGAAATATCTAGATTTCTTTTTATTTTTCTTCATTCTCATTAGCCAAAACGCTATAGGATAGATTCTTTAAGCTGGTATTTCATAAATTTTGCATCAAGTGAGTTTATTCTTGCCTTTTCTTGTAATTTTTGTGTTTTTAAGACTTTTACAACTAGGTCCTACTATTAAATTCATTAATTTTTTATTTTATGGATGAAATTGAAAGTTATCATGGTTGAGTGTTGGAATTTTATGCTAAATAAACCTGGATTTGAAGTTTTAATTTTATTAAATGATGGATTTACTAAATGATTTTAGTAGAAATTGATTTTTAGGACCTAATTATGAAAAAAATTTGGAATTAAGGTTTAATGCTGAAATTTTTATTTCCAAAGGTAGTGAAGTAGTTTAAAATGATAGAATAAAGTGTTAATTGAGAAAAATCAGCTCATTTGGGGAGTCAATTGAGTAGGGACTCAATTGTAAAAATTGTAAATTTTAGGGTAAAAGTACAATTTTAAAAATTGAGAGGTATAAATTGTGAAGTGAATTAAATTAAAATTAGATGCTGATAAATGAAAATTTTTATATTATAGATCAAGAAATTAAAGATAAACGAGGGAATGAAAAAGTTGCCTAATAGTCCCTAAAATCTCTACAACTACTACAAATTGTTACAGGTAAGTTCGTGTAACTTGAATTGAATTCTTTAATCCTTGAATTATATGTTTATGTGACATGATTGTGATTTGAATGTTTAATGTGTGGTAAATGAAGAAATGATTGAATATACTCGATGAAAAGGAAAAATAATCCCGGTTGAATAAAAGGAATTCGATGGATCACTGAAAAGGGAATTGACGGTAAAAAGAATCTAGCCCAGACGGGTGATCCTAATGATATAGTTCTCCTGAAGAATATGTGCCAAATGGATTTAGTGCGGACGAGTAATCCAAATTAAACTCATTAGAGTAATTGTTATTACAGAGGATTTAGCCTGAACTGGTAATCCTGACAATACTCTTTGAGCATATATTATAAGAGATTTAGCCTGGACTGGTAATCCCACTATAAGAAATGAAGTTCGCAGAAGTGTGCTCTTTGAAAAAGGGGTATACTCATATGTGTACGAATTGACGGACTCGGAATTGTACACAAAAGTGTACTACAGAATATCCATCGAAATTCCAAGAAATTCAACGGGATAAATATAAGAAATGGAAGAACGTTGTAACACCCCAAACCCGGCCTAGAAGTTAGGCCCGAATTGGGCGTGTCACATTGAAGTGTTTTTGCGAAAAACCTTGTTTTTCATTGAAAAAATTCTTAAGAAATTTGAGTAAAATTCTAATTTAAAGTTGTTTTTCAAACGGCTTATGTTTAAAAATCAATCTGTCTTTCTATAAGTTAAAAATTATTTTTAGAAAGATCTTTTTATGCGCGGAAGCTTAATTTTGAATAAAACCCCCAAAAAATTGAGATAAACTTAGGAGAAATAAAATAAAGCGTTCAATGTAACAAGTAGCAGAGGTAAAGCCTTATTACATTTCGAAATCAAAATACTTAAGAAATATAAAGAAAAACGAATAAAATAAAGCGTCTTGCTAGTTGGCCACCTCCGAGTCCCTCCATTCATCGAACCGCCTACTAGGGATTTCTTGAGAAAATAAAAGAGGGGGTGAGTTTCAAAACTCAGTGTGTACAACCTTCAGCAATCATTAACATGCAAGCAATCAATTGGGCCTAAGCCCTAATCATAGTATCATCATAAATATATCACATATGCAATGTAGTAAAAACCCTCCCCAATAATCCATCCGCTACACAACATTTCCCAACCAACCTTAGACACCTGTGGTGATTCCTAAATCGACCCACCCATTCGCTACACAATAATGGTAGCCCGGTTGCGATACTACCTAACGTTGCAGCAAAGCTGCTAATCACATATTGGGCTTTAAAAACCAACGGTGGATCCACGGTCGTCAAGCAACCATGCGATCCTCAAATTCTTCCTCCGTACCATAATTTCCACCCATATGCAACCTAAACAGAATATCATATGAATGCTGCAATCATACATGTAACATAAATCATACATTTAACACATAGGGGTATTTTAGTCATTTTTGTTCTTAGGGCATTTCGATCATTTTTAAGTTTTATGGATTCAGTACCTACCTGGCCCGTTAACAAGTCCCCGTTGGCCAAACTGAACAAGCACTATGCACCAGGTAGGATTCCAAAGAAGAGGAGGTGGTTCATTGAGACCGCTTAAGTACCAAGCTCTTCCTAGATCCAATCCTAGACATGCATATACCCATTACCACACTTCAACCTTATAACTTGTCTACGGTTGCATTTGTGTTTTTAAGTTTTGTGAATGTTTGGCAGTTAACAGATACTAAGCCCAAACCCATATACAAAGCCCATTCTCAACCATATGGCCCATTAGGCCCGAATCACAATCGTATGGCCCATTAGGCCCAAATCCAATTCAAATCATGTAATATGCATGACTAACTCAATTCATATAACCAAATCAATAAATTTCACAAAACTTAGCCTCAGGGCCCACCGGGCCCATTTAGCCACTTTTGGCATTTCGACTTTTCGGCATTGCCGATATCATGTGTATAGTGTTTGTACACACTTGGCGATAGAGCGTGCTGCGATTTCTTCTTAGTCACGAACCTACAGTCGATATTACTTAACAATTAATCATAGGCTAAATGCAAACTTTATCTATAAAAATCTTGAAGCCTCACCGTAACCTTACCGTGTGCCAAACCTTAATAGCCCCTTTTCTTTATCACCAATCGCGATTAGACCCTAGATCTGTACCAACTTGATCAAAAAACCCAAGTATTAGGTGACTGGCATCCAATCACGAGTCAAGACCAATACTATAACAACTAAAACAATACTTAAAACCGGCTAAAAAGGGACTTTCGGCCATCCTTACCAACCCCTAACGTTACCTTAATTTCGCGAACACGATAGCATAAATGAGGAACTCAGCTCTTCCTGACAAGCTCCTAGTCAACTTTGGAGTTTCAAGATCTAGCGAAAGTAGGTAATAAAAATCAAAGGAATAAGGAAAAGGGACAAGGCTGAATGTAGAGGATAGCAATTGGTTTTATGTTTAAGAAAAAATGGAGAAAAAAACAAGGAAGAGAATGAAAGAAGGTTTAGGGATATTTCAATAGGGATTCGGCTTTGACTAGAGAAAGAAGAAAAGAGGAAAAAAATACAAATCGACACTTGAGGAAAAGATGAGAAATTCGGCATAAGCCTAGGATCTCAAATTCGGCACATATTTATAGCCCATAGCCTCAATTCCCAATTCAGCTCCATCATTTCCCCCTTCTCATCTCCTCGTTTTTCTCCCTGATAACTCCCCAATCTATTTCCTAAATTTTCTCTTCTGATTACCTCTGTGAAAGTCCAGTTCAGGCTACTACCAATCTTCTAGAAGCTTAAAATTAAACTCCAAAATAAATTTAATATTTTCCTTTTTAAGCTTGGACCCAAACTCTACTATGGGCCTTCTAACACCCAAATAATATTTGCCTAAGACTACTAAGCACATATTCACATAAAAACCATACAAAAAAGGAGTTCGAGATTTTTGGGGCGTTACAAACATAAAAATTATGGAATTGATGAGCTTATCAATCATTTATCTTTGTATTGAAATTATATGATGTTGCTTAACTAATGCAAAAGTTGATTTTGTATGTGATAGGTAAATGTTTATGTGAATTGGATGTGTGCTTGTGTTGTTAAATGATAGATGTATAAGTATGGTAAGTATAATTCTTGTTACATGAACTTACTAAGCACCAAGTGCTTACCCCGTTTTCTTTTCCCCTGTTTTGTAGTATTGAAGAACTCAGAGGTTGGAATTGGTCAGAGACACATTACACTATTAGCCTCTGCATTTTGGGTATATAAATATTTTTATTTTGAATGAATGGCTTGTATAGGCTAACCTATTAATTTTGTTAATGAAATGGATGAATGTAACCTAGCTATTGGTATGGCTGGAGTTAATATAACTTTTGGGTAAGTAAGTTATGGTTTACATATGTGATGAAATAGCTTTGATATGGCTTAAAAATGTATTGAAATTGTTTGGTTGGCACTGGATTGGTTTGGTGCAGGTATTGGATGTAAAAGGGTGAGAAACGAAGCTTGGAAAATAGCCTAGTTTGTCCACACGGGTAGACACACGGGCGTGTGACTAGGCCGTTTGTGACACACGGTTTGCCATATAGGTGTGTGTTAAGGTCATGTGTCTCCTGTATCCAAAAATTGCAAAACAGAATGTCTGATATCGAGCACATGGGCTCCCACAAGGGCGTGTGCCAAGCCCGTGTGAGGTACACGGCTTGGATACACGAGTGTGTGACATGGCCGTATGAATCCTGCACCTAATTTGAAATGAAAAATTTGTCATACGGCTTAGTGACAAGGGCATGTGCCTTGGCCGCGTGGAATGAAATTTGAAGTCAGAATGCTCCAAGTTTCCACACGGGCACGGGACACAGGCATGTGATGCCACACGGCCTGGAATAAGGTAAGGCACATGGGCGTGTTGGCCACACGGTCTGAACCATATGGACGTGTCCCTAGCCACACGGGTGTGTGAGACATGAAATGGAGAAAAATTTTGGGATTTTGCAAAAAATTCCTTATAGTCTTGATTTAATCTCGGATTAGTCCCAATATATATTTTGGGCTTCGGAAGCCCAACTAAGGGACGTTATGATATATTTCTATAATTGAATAGTAATTGACTCGGTTTAAATGAAAAATAATTCTGTAAATTCCAGTAATGCCTCGTACCCTATTCCTGCGATGGATACGGGTAGGGGGTGTTACATCTATACCCGGTTCGATGTAAGGAACCTGATATAGGAATGTTACATTTGGTGCCAAAGTGATTTTGGCTAATCACTAATATATTTGAACATTTAAAAAGAAATAGTTTTTATAAATTATATTTTTGTCCCTACTACTTAGAACACACTTGATCTTCCTAAATACATGCTTTTCTATTCAAAATTTTGAAACATACCCTCTTGGCAGAGATGTGACGAGATGGATGCTCACAACCTCAATTACAACTCTTCAAAATCACTGTACCTAATTTGCGCACAGAAAACAAAACCGTATTTTGAGTAAAACTCAGTGGTATTTCTATAATCTAACTATTTAAAGACATGATAATATAATAAGCACAATTAAATTATAAGGACATATTAATGTCTAGTATCATGACTATAATTTTTTCTTATTAAATAATATCATATTTGCACAATTGCTATATAAATGGTTATTCACGTATCAAACTATATTTATTCGTACAATGGCATTAGTCATGCAATACTCAATTCATGAATACATCATTATATACCGTACTCAATTTTCATCACTTGCTATATAATAGCTTTCCATAATTTGTTCACATATCATTAAAACAATGGCACTATCCATTCCATATTCAATTTATGAGTATTTAACTCATATATTCCATGTATTTACAACATATTTCACATTCTAGATTCAATTTACTATATCAATTTCATTTCTCATACCATGCTATTTAAATATCAATTATAAAACTTTATTATATGTTTACCCCTATTAACACGATTCGGACTTGGACGGAGACAAGAATCCAACCAAAACACGCCAGTTTGGCATTGGAGGTGAGCATGGGCCGGGCCACCTTACTCGGCTTGAAGACCCGCCTGAAATTTGGGAGGGTTTGGGCAAAAATATAGGCCCGAAAAATGGGCTTGGACAAAAATTTAAGGCTAGTTTAAAAAACGGGCCAGGCCTCGGGTAAGACATTCTTTGCTCGGGCCCGGCCCGAATTCACTAAATGACAAAAAAATATGATTTTTTTAATATTATTTTCTTGTTATTTTCTCCCTATTTTGCTACCATTTTACTATATTGTTGTTATTGTTTGGATATTGTATAAAACTTATTTTATTGTTAAATTTGTTATTATTTTAAAGACATTTGTTAATTTTTTTATTATTTTAGAGATATTTGCTTGTTAAGTTGCATCTATATTAGTTTATTTAAGTATACATATTTTTTAAAATTTATTTTCAATTTGTTAGGAAGTATTTATTTTGATATTTTTAATATTTTTGACGTATTATATATTTTTTAAAATTATATAAAAATAATATAAAAATTAATATGGACGGGCCAGGTCAGGCTCGAGTTTTAACATTTTTATTCGGGTTGGGCTTGGGCAAAATTTTAGGCCCATTTTTTGGGCTGGACCAGGCCTGGGCCTAGCAAACGGGCCTAAATTTTTAGTCGAGCCCAGCCCAGCCCATGCTCACCTCTATTTGGCACCGAGTGCCTCATCGAGTAATTCGAACTAATAATTTGACACCTAGTGTCTCATCGACTAAACCAAAGTAAATTGGCACCCAATGCCTCATCGAATTAATCCGAAGTAATAAATTGACACCTAGTGTTTCATCGATTTAAAGTCGAAGAAATCCTTGAACTCTTCCAATCATAGGGCATGCCATCTATATCCGACTCAACCCGATACGGTTAATAGGGTTCCAATTCACTTTTCAAATACAACCAATATTCATTTCAATTCAAATAATCAATATATTTAATATATATACACCAATTCAATCAATATAAATTCAATAAATTCATCACATATTAAATCAATCTATTTCAATTGCAAAACACAATAATTCTTACCTCAACGCTTACCATATACGTTAAATTAAAAATACAACAATTAATAACTAGTTTCGGATTATAGAAATACAAACCGCAAATTCTGAGTTATTCGACGTCGACTTTATCTTTTCCTTTTTTAGTCGATGATTTCGGTATGACGTTAGCTACGAAATTAAAACAATTAAAATTCATCAATGCAACACAATTCAATTTCATATTTAATATTTCAATTTTTACTCAAATATTGCCTAAATTTCAATTTAGTCCCTAAACCGAGACTAACTTTTATTCTTCACATTTAGTTCTTTATTTTCATGCAAATTCCACTTTAGACTAAATTCAACTTCCTATTTTCACATAAAATCCTAAATTTCAAAATTTTTATAATTTAGTCCCTATTATTCAAAACTTATAATTTATTCCACAATTTAATCCCTTTCTCAATTCTAACTTAAAAATCTATCAATTTAATCCCCAATACTCAAATTATTCAACATAAACAACATCTAAAAATCTAATAATTTCTAAAATTTCAGCATAGGTTAAGTAGCATCTAATACTAAGATTTCAAAAACATAAAAATTACAAGAAAATGGACTAAATTGACTAACCAATTGAGCTTTGAACCCTTGAAACCCTAACTTTTATCCTTCTTTCTTTCTCTTTTTTTTTCTTTCTTTCTTTTTCCCCCTATTTCGTTCTATTCTTTGTTTCTTTCTCAATTCCTTTTTCTTTTCTTTTTTTTTTGTTTTGTTTTAATTATAATAATAATATATATTTACTTAATTAATAAGCAATGCATATTTTATCATTAAATACATATGTTTATTATTACACATGTATTTACCAACACCATCCACTTGTCAATTTATGGCTTAATTGCTTATTTAGTCCATTCATTTTTCTTCTAATCTATAATTCAACTTTCTCCCTATGTGCAATCTAGTGCTTTCACCTAATTACTATTAATTTAAACAAATTCACCTAATCAAAACCTAATTAACCACACAACAAACTTCATAAATATTTACGAATCTATTTTATAAAAATAGAGACCCGAAAGTACAATTTCCAATACCCGTGACTATTGGGTCGTTACACACGAAGTGTACAAATCTGTAATCTGTCAATTCATGTACTGGTATGCTTATACAAGCATGTAAACGGGAAGCTCTTCCGAGCCATATAACGGGAAGCTTAAAAGAGTTGTTAATCGAGAAGCTCATGAGAGCCAAGTATCGGGAAGCTCAAGAGAGATGTGGTGTATCCGCAACACATGCAGGATCACAACCAAATCGGAACTCTAATGACATGTCATTTGTATCCTTCGAATTTCTAAGGTTCAAACGGAACTTGATAATTATCGAATATATAATCATAATTATATATGACAATTTGTGCAAATTACACACAACAATATTCAATTTAAAACATCTAAATATACAATTTAGTTACATGAACTTACCTCGACAAGTTTTCTTAGATACGAAAGCTATTAATCCGATACTTTTTATTTGCCTCGATCTAACTCCGTATTAGGTCTATCCGGATCTATACAAATGAATTTAACTGAGTTCAATATAATTCTCATTCAATTTAATCTAGTACATTTTTTGGCAAAATTATTATTTTGCCCCTATACTTTTGATTAATTACAATTTAGTCCCTAGGCTCAAAAAATGAAATTCATACAATTTAATCTTTATTCAAGTCTAGCCATTTTCGTACATATCAATAGTAACCCATGTATTTTACAAAATTTATAATTTTTCCATATATTTTTCATATTTTCAATTTAGTCCCTAATTAACAATTTCATGAAAATTCTATTTACAAAAGTTGTTTATCTAACAATAACCTTTCATTTTCTACCATAAAACTTCATAATTCAACTATACTCATCGATGGAAAAACCCTAATACTTTAACGGTTTTGCAAATTAATCCTCGAGATAGTTAGATTAAGCTATTATGATCTCGGAAACATAAAAATCATTAAAAATGGGACAAAACTCTTACCTAATTAATCAAAATAAGCTTGCTAAAACGCAAGCTTCCATGGCTAGGGTTTCCATCTCTTTTTCTTTTATTTTTGGTAAAGATGATGATAATAGATTTTTTTTCTTTTATTTAATATTA
Source organism: Gossypium stocksii (assembly GCA_020496765.1). Taxonomy (NCBI): domain Eukaryota; kingdom Viridiplantae; phylum Streptophyta; class Magnoliopsida; order Malvales; family Malvaceae; genus Gossypium; species Gossypium stocksii. Next base: position 34,122,674 of record CM035628.1, on the reverse strand, counting down.
CTTTAATTTCTAATTTCCAAAATTAACCTTAATAATTTATCCAATTTCTAATGATGAATAATCATGATTATCCATAACTACTCTAAATGGTCTATTTTCTATATAAGAATCTCTAATTTTAAATTCCATAGTTATTAGATACCTTTAGCTACTAGAATTTAACTTTTGCACTTTTTGTAATTTAGTCCTCTTTATCATATTAGACATGTAAACGGTAAAATTTCTTAACGAAATTTTTACACGATATTTCTATCATACTATAGACCATAAAATAATATTTAAAATAAATTTTCTTCCGACTTCGAATTTGTGGTCCCAAAACCACTGTTCCAATTTCACTAAAAATGGGCTGTTACAGTACCCTTTTCTGTTCATATTTTACACTATTTATTGTGTTATTATCATAATACAATCGTATCAGACCAACCCAGTAAATTTTTTCTGTAAAAGATTGTTTTAGGGTCACATTTTACACAAAACAAGGCCCAGGTACCGGTACTACCACTAAGGTATCGATACTTTATCTTAGGTATTGATACCCTATGTTGTATCAATATCGTTTTGAGTTTCGAAGTTGAAAAATTCCAGAAAAATACCCAAGGTATCGATACTTTCACCTAAAAATCAATACTTTGCCCTTAGTATCGGTACCAATTGAGGTTCTGTCATTTCTAGGACTCCAGGGTCTATTTACTAGCTTAGTCATTCATATTTTACCAGTTTTAGCCCTTATTTACTTGATAACTTAAACCAATTTAAATTACTTAACAATAATGCATTTTTAATCTCGATATCTTATATTCTAATACACTACTCATATAAAACATTTCGTGTAATTTCTAATAAGTTTCACACTTATTCAATTTAGTCACTTTAACACCTTTTTAACCAAACACTCACCTAGGTACATGCCATTTACTGAATCAACGGAGAATAAAAGTTTACCATTTTCTTGGGTCCACTGATGTGTTGATGTGATGAGATGTAGCCTATCCACTGAATCTTTTAACCACTTCTCTTTACTTACGAGAATAAAACATGCGTTATGCTTTGGCGAGCTTGGTAAGTAAAACTAAAGATTTTCTTAACATTTCTATTATTTATCACATTTACAATTAATCCCTTTTAGCACACGTAATCTTTTTACCTTTTTATTTAACAATACTACTTATCAATTAATATCAGTGTTAATCTCGTAAATTACCTTCCATTTATAACATCTTTTATTTGTTGTTGTTATTTGTCAAATTACCTCTCAATTTCAAATCATCTTTAATTCACTTCCCTCAATATTTCAATCATTTAACTTTGGTCCCAATACTTTTCACTTTCTTACAGTCTAGTCAATACCTTAAATTGATTTCTTTTCGTATACAAACTTTTCCCATTACCCTAAGTACTTATCTCCACTGTTTCATAACACTGATAATTCCCGATTTTCTCACATTTTGACTGGTCTATTATTTATTTATCACTGTTCAAGACACTAGAAATTTTGGGATGTTACATCAACTTTTACAATATCATTGTTAAATCAAATATTTTATTTTGATTAAAATGTTATAATTTTTAAGAATTTGTTAACATTGTTAAATTTAATATTTTTTTATCTTTTAAGTAAGATATAAGAAAATATTAAAAATAAAAGGCTCAAGCTAAATTACAAGTTTACGAATTTATAAATTAATTAATAAAAGAACTGATATTTTTTAAAAAAAAAGTTGTTTTTAGTAACTTATTTAATTAGTAAAGAAATAAATTCAATAATTTATTTTTTATATTAAAAATATAATTATTTTTAAAATTAAACAAACATTTAACTTAATAATAATGATTTAGTATTAATTAAAATTATATAAGGAAAATTGAAGTGGTATGAGTTGGTGGGACAGAAATTTCTAGTTTTGGATTGAAGTAATGATGCTTAGAAAAGGCGGATGAATCTTTTACAAAGCCTGTCATAGGCATCAAGACAGATACACACCAAATAATTTTGCCCTACTTATAATTTCCAACTTCTGCAGGCAATGTTTTCAGAAAAAAAAAAAAAAATCACTACTTTTCCCCCTTTATGGTAATTATAGTAAAAATTTTTAAAACGAAAATTATGAAAATAAAAATAAATAGTTTTAAGCTTTAAAATTATAAATATAAAATTTAAAACCCAATACTTACTATTTTCATTTTAAAATTCCACACTATAAATTTCACCATGACTAAAATTGATCTTGACATAAATTTATTTATTTTTCATATATTCCATGTGATTCCGGTGATCACATTTGTTCATATAAAATATCTCTACAAGTTACACGTGCAAAATTCAATTGACTTTCTTTATCATAATTATTGGGCTACTTTATATATAATTTATTAAAATTTAACTTTTAATTCATTTAAAGTAAGTATTTTCAATATCACCAATTTAATTCTTTATTAAAATGTCTAATACTAAAATTTTAATAGTAAATCTTAAAAAATGGGTTTGAGTAACTCAAATTTTTTTACTTACAAAATCCCACCTAAAACATAAACTTTATTTTTATTTCATTTTTATACAATATTGAGATAAAAAGATGAAAATTACACTATCTGAACTAGTATCTAATTTTTATAAAATTTAATCATATTTCTATTTGTATAATTTTTATAATATTTCATTTTTAAAAACATAATTTAGAAAACTGACATTTTTAAAATTGAATTAGGACCTTGAAATTTAAAGGGGACAGCATGATGTGTGGATACATGTAACAGAAGAAAAGAAAGAAAGCATCTTCTCCTAAAAAAGCACAATGAAAGGGAAGGCTTTTTTAAGGGAGAAGGGACACGTCAGGGCTGACCTTTCATCTCCGCCTTTGCTAACTTGACAGCTCCGCTTTTTTTTGACTGTGACATTCTACCATTCACTAAAGTTGAATCACACCACACTATTTATAGACCAACTCCAATATTTTATTTCATTTCTTACAAAATAGGATACTATTATTTAAAATAAAATTTTTAGTGTAGATATTTTTATACTTTAATGTTTATAAAATTTTAATTCCGATAACGTAATTAAAGTGGAAAGCATTAGTCAAACCTAGCTAGCAATAGCCAAGTCCCCCAATTTTTGGTTAACTTTTAGCAGTGTAAGGAGGCTTTCCTAAATGGTTGAGTCACGGGAAACAAATAGAGAGAGATGGTCGGGTCCTTCACATGTATGGATAGCGGGATCGGCCATTGAAGGCGGTGACTCGTGTCAACCACACGACGAAAGTGGCACGTGATGCCCACTAACCCCAAATCACTTGGATACTTCCCACACCCTCCCCACTTGCTTTTGTTTGCGCTATTGGGCATCACAAATCAAAAATTGGATTCTCTGCCGGCACGTCATCGGCGCGTGATCGTAGACTACAAATACAAACGATGCGATGGAGGTGTGGGAAAGGTAAACTTTTTCTTTTTTATTTGCTCTGCCCGTCAATGGACCACTTCATCCACTTTCACTTTCAACTCAGTTACTTTTTCTTTCGGTTCGTAAATGTGCATATCACACCCTAATTTTGACGCAGATAATCAATCTTGGACTATTTCCCCCAAAAAGATGTAGATTAAAATAATATTAATTAAGTCTTTGACTCCTTAATCTTCTGCTTAAAAATGTTATTTATATTAAAAATTAAATTACATTTTATTCTCTATTTAAAATATTAACAAATTAATTATTATACATTAGATCAAATAGTAAATACGTCTTTTGTTAAAAATTTTATCAATTTCTACTATTAAAAATTAATTCATATACCTCAGTATGAGTTACACATAGCATCTTTACTCATTTACTCATTTTTTTAGTAAAGGAAGCAAAATGTGATCTAACTTTTAATACAAAAATCTCTATGGTACATTTACCTAATATTTTATAATCTCATATTTAAATTAATTATTTGTAATTCGTAAATTGAATGCTTAATAAATTATCAAAAATTCAAGTTTCATTCTAATGACCTATGATTCTTTTTGAGTTTATAATGTAATATGATTTTATATTTTTGTATTAATAATCAAATTGATGGTTGAATTTACTAGATTATCAATTTTTGGTTCAATCAATTTAACTATTAATTCGATAATAATAAAATAAAAACAAAAAAAGTCACAAAGTTTAAAAAATATAAAATTAATTCGACTAATTCAACCTCTAAATTTTTTTAATTAGTTACAAGCAATTCGCTCATAGATTGATTCAGCTCTTATATCCAAAATCAATACATCATCCTATCTAAGTCAATTTAAATAACATTTGGCTTTATTTACACAAAATTTTACGTATTAAATCCACATTACATTATATGAACTAAATCTTTGATTTCAAGCAATTGAATGGTTACACTTCTAATCTATTTAATTTAAGGTTATGCATACATGCATATACAAATTAAGGAGCATGGAAATAAACATCAATTATAGTGTTGAAAAAGAGATGATTGAATGAAAGCATAAGGAGGGAATGGATGCAGTAGGTGCTTTAGCTTTATACTTTACTTAGCTTTCATTCATGTAACCTTCCATATTTAGTGAAGGGATGCCTTATTTTTCCTATTTATATTTTATTTATTTATTTGTGGGCGGTGTGTTGCGTAGGGTGGGATTGGCAAGGAACATTGTTTCGATTTGTGGAGGCTATTTCAACCAACCATATGTTTTTAAGCCAAATCATGCTTTAAAACAATTCCCTTTATATACATATATATATATATTACAACAGCTAGTATAATATCTGTCCCCAATTATTTGAGATGCTTTAATCGGAAATTACAACCATCGTTTAAAGGACAAGTCAGCAATGAAGGTTCATTGTTGTGGGGGTTGTTTGCTACGTAAAGAATGAGAGAGAAAGGAAATAGAGAACAAAAAGAAAAGAAAAAAGGAAAAAGAGATCATATTTTCCTGCCATCACATTTTCATCTTTGCATTATTCATTTATATAAATTTTTACGTTTATAAAATTTGATCGGAACAATACAATCATCTCTCTATAATAGTCTTATCCGTATGTTAAAATTTTGCTCGTTATATATTTTTAATATCGTACTATTATAGAGAGATAATTGTCGCTTTTATGCGTATTTTATTTTACATTTTTTCACATAATTAATTGTGAAGTTTATAAATCTAATAAGTTCAATTAATTAGCATGAGTTATCTATATTTTCAAAAAAAGTATGAGTTATCAAATTAAGTTAATTAATTTATTTATAAGGTTATAAGTTAATGATGTTCCATTATAGAATTATTAATCAGAGAATGTAATGATTTATTGAATTGATATCTTCAATTCCACTTGTTAAAGATTATTTTTATTTAATAAAATATTATTAACAGATTTTTTATATGAAATTTAAACATTTTATTGAAAAATATTTTAATTAATATCATTTTTATTTAATAAAGTATAATTAATAGACTTACTTATATAAAAAAGTTATAATTTTACTTAAACATTTTATACAATATGTTGTTATAAAAAACTAATTCAATAAAGAATGTACTTTATAACTATAAATATTGCTGTATTATAAAAAAATTAAAATAAAGCATAAAAAAATCAATTCTATTAGAAATTTGACCATTATAACAAAATATTGCTATAGTAAGTGACTGGGCTAATTGTTGTATGATTTAAGAATATTTAAATTACAAACTACCCGCTAATCAAAATTTATCTAGTTTTTCTTTATCAATCATCCACTTAATGAGTGTCATTATCTAGTATAAATTTTATATCATTTTTTTACATAGTGTCATAGTTTTAATTATTTTTTGATATTGTATCTAAATTTATTTCATATATTATATTATTTATTTAATTTTAAAATGAACCTAAAAATTGTATTTATTACAGCACTTATCATATATTAATATAATTAATGTAAATTTTATTCTTAAAATTTTAGTCTAGTTTCTCAAAACATAATGAAGGCATTTTCTAGTTAGCTACATTCGATGTATCTCATTGTAATGGCCAATTTTGGGCCCGCACAAATAAATAAAATTAAATAAAGTCCATGTCCATGTACAAATTAAACCCTGACCCATACAAATACTTGAACCCAATTAGCCTTTAACCCAACAGAAACCCAACCCGTTTACAAACAAACCCGGGTAACCCAAACTAATAACCCAAACTAATGACCCAAACCCGATTACAGCCCAACCAAACCCTAAACACTAAGGACAAACTTAGCAGAAACCCTAGCCGCCTCTGCCCACTTGGCCTCTGCCTCTGACTCAGCAGCTTCACCGCCTCTGTCACGTCCCAGCACCGCCCTAGGCCTCTGCAGCACCGCCCACTATACCTGCATGCAATAAACACGAAAGGACAGAAAGCAATAGAGGAAATGATGACAGAAACAAATTGTAAAGAAATCAGGCTATAAAAGCCTAAAACTGAAACATTGGTAAGGACTTTTTTTCCTGGCTTTCTATTCGAATACAAACATAAAAGAGGGGCATTCAAAAAACACTGAACAGGCAGCAATATCAACAAAACAGCGAAGGGATTCCCCCCAAATCAGAAACAGAACCGAAAACAGTATCAAAAACGCAAGGTGATTCATTATTTCTTTTTAGAATTTGTTAAACACACGTATATTTATATATTCTTTTAAAATAAAATAAAACAAAAAAAATATAAAAATTTTTAGAGAAAATTACCTTTTTCCGGCCACCGGAACGGTGGCCGGAACGGCGGCTACGGCGGCGGAGACGGTGGTCCGGCGACCGGCCGACGACCGGCCGACGACCGGCCGACGACCGGACGGCGACCGGAGCCCGGAGATCCCCCTCCTTCCTTCCCCTCTCCTCTCTTCCCTTTCTCTCTTCTTTTTTTTTTCCTCTCCTCGGCGCAAATGAGCCGAAATTAAAAAAAACTGGGTTTATATAGTTTTGAACTCGGGTCGGGTCGACCCGACCCGAGCTCCGACCCTTACCCGCCAGGATCCGCGCGTTATTACGTCATAGGGGATATTTGCCGTCTCGGTCCTGCCGCATTTTCTTTAATTTGCAATCAAGACCTATGTGCTTTGCAATCGGGCCCAGAAATTTGTCCCAAATTCTATTTTGATCCTCCGTGCTGCGCAACGTTTTGGGATTCCCGGGAAAATTACTGTTTTAGTCCCTTTAGGATTAACCCGAGTTCTAATTAATCCTATTTGCGTGTTTCATTTTAAAATCTAGCCCAAATATTTGTTATTGTTTTCAATTTAATCCCAACTGGTACGCTGCGTTTTAGAAAGCTCGGAATATTACAATTTTGGTCCTTGTCATTTTTACCCGTGTTCAGATGGGTCCCATTTTCTCGTTTTAATTTTAAAATTTAGCCCGAGAGTTTTATTCTTCTTACAATTAAGTCCTAATTTATTATAGTTAATTAATTTTGTTATTCTATTTTCTATTATTATTTCCTATTGGTATTATTATATATTATCTATTTATGTCTTTTATTATAATTATTATTTTTATTACTATTTTATAGTTGTTACCTATTATCCTTTAAGATCGTTATTATCTGTTTTGTTATTAGTATTTATTATAATATTATATATTATTATGTATATATTATTTATTATATTGTTTATTATATTATTACTCTTATTATTATTATTATTTCTATTATTATACTCATATACATATACATGTAGTATAGTATTTTATACATGATATTGTTTGCACTTGTTTTTAAGTTCTGTTTGCTTTGCATTTATTATTATTATATTACATTTCGTATTATTTGTTATGTTTACCATTACTTTTGTTATTTTATGTTACTATTGTTATGTTTTGTTATTTTTGTTATTATTAAATTCATTGTTTATATCATGATTTTATTATTAATATACCATTATTCCTACTATATTACCAACACTACGTTTTCATTATCATGTTTACACTTCTATTATTATTATCAATACTATTGTTTTGATGCTTTTATTATACCACCTTTTTCTTACGCCAAAGTGGTTTTGTTGTAAAGGCAATGTTTCGGTATTTAGAAATTCGAGAGATTGTGCCCTAACGTATTGGGTTTCGATTTTCTCGTCTAAATCTAAATACTCAAATATCCTTCTTAAAACGTAAATTTTAATAATAAAAACCCTACCCATATTATTATCATTTCGCGTATCATATTATCACTCCTATTCGTATTATCTTTTATTATTGCATTCCCTCCTATTTTTATTGTCGTTTCACCGCAAGTTTTACAAATTATCTTTTTTACACAAAAAACGTTCTTTATAAAGGCAATATTCTGTATTTAGATACTCGGGAATCGTACCCTAACGTATCGGGCCGTGATTTCTCGTTTAAATCTAAATAACCGAATAACCTAAAAAAAAAATAACTATAATTTTCCAAAACTTGTTCTTGAGAGTCCGAGATATTGCGTCCAAAGGTATCGGGCGTGATATTTCGTGATCTCGAGATAAGACTTTTTAAATCAAGGCAATGTTCGGCACTTAAGAATTCGAGAAAACGTTCCCTAACGCATTGGGTTCCGATTTTCTTCGTTCATTCCAAGTATTCGGATATCCTTTCAATAATAAATACCCAAATTCTAAATAAGAGGCGAGTTTAGCCTTAATGGTCGAAATGTCGTATCCTAACGTATTGGACGCGACATTTTACTTTAAGGCAAGCTAGCCTTTGACTTACACTTTCAATTTATCCCAAAAGATTTTCAAACAAATAAGGATCGTATTTTGAAATTTTTCCAAGTTTTCGAATTATTGACTTCAGAGATTTCAATTAATCAACGAAGTACCGGTTTCCGGGCGTATCGGGGGTGCTAATCCTTCCCCGTGCGTAACTGACTCCCGAACCTATTTTTCTGGTATGCGGACCAAAATTGTTGTTTTAATAAATCAAATAGTTTATCAAAAACAACCCCCTTTTGAGGTGGCCGATCGCACCCTAAAAAAGATCGGTGGCGACTCCAGTCCTTGAAAAACTTTTTAAGTCGACGTCCGTTTTGTTTTCACAAAAAGGGGTTGCGACAGCTTGGCGACTCCGCTGGGGAATTAAAATGAGAGTCGAACTTCAAGTTGATTGGTTTTTGTCTTTCGGTCAAAATTCTAAAATTTGTTTCTAATATACGATCCTTTCACTACACTTATCGCCTTTATGACATAGTTTTCATTATTTTACTGCTGCCTTTTATATCTCTGTACATTCCATTTGCATGACCATCGGGGTCACACCCTTTAAGTGGGAGTGAGAAACTATGCCTTCGTGAGGTTTTCACCTCCGCATGGGCTAGTGGACTGCTTCCGGGATACATCCGTACCTATGTCTTCGTGAGGTTTTCACCTCCGCATGGCCATAGGGAAATGTGTCCCCCTGAACCGAACTCGATCCATATGAGCCTATAATGGGTGAGGATTGAGGAATCAGCTGGTTCAGGTACCTTTTACTCTAGAACCGAGCTACATCTACTGAGCCTTAGAAGCCCACCCTAGGTGAAGTCAGGCCAAACCCTAGGAAAATTACCCTAATATGCTCTATTTATTATTTTATTGTGGTGCTGACATGGTTCTGTTTTGTTTTGTTCATGATCCCATTGCATCGCATAGTCATAGAAAAGAGGCGTCAATTCAGGTTCGGTTGCTAAATAGAGCGCTGATCATGGAAAAGGGGTTTCTTGATAGAGTGGAAGAAAATGCGACCGTCCGAAAGTGGTCCGAGGAAACATGGCAAGAGAAAGGAAATAGTTTGGTAGAGGGATACACTTCAGAGTTATGGGACTTTACCAGCATCAGTGTAACACAAAATGACCTCCGAGAGCTGAGAGAGATATGGGTTAGCTGGGGCAACGAGGCCAAGCAGTTGTTTTACTATAATTATGGTGATCTGCCTTACTTACTAGATATTAAGGTAGATAAGCACCTGTTTCGAGCCCTGACTCAATTTTGGAACTCAGCATACAGTTGTTTTACTTTCGGGAATGTGGACCTGGTACCCACGGTGGAAGAATACACCACCTTACTTCATTGTCCGAAGATACAGACAGATAAAGCCTATGTCAGGGTGGTCAACGTCCCAAGCTTTGTGAAGAAATTAATAAATATCACAGGCATGAGTGAGCAGTGGGTCGTAGCCCGAATCCAACAGAAAGGCGAAGGCAAGTGTATTCCATGGAAAAGCTTGAAGGATCTGGTCCTAACGCATCCTGACATGAAAATAAGGGTTGATGTGTTCGCCTTAGGCATCTACGGGTTAGTGATCTTCCCTAAAGCCCTAAGGCATGTAGATGAAGCAGTTACTGATTTATTCGATCGACTAAACAAAAGAGTCAATCCAGTCCCTGCAATCTTGGCAGAAACTTTCAGATCATTGAACGCATGCCGAAGAGCCGGCGAGGGAAGATTTATAGGCTGTACACAGCTCCTGCTAGCTTGGTTCCATAGTCACTTCTGGAAATTAGAGAAGCCGTCCTACCGAGCCTGCTATGTGGATTATTCTCCGCTAAAAGATATAGCATCCATACCAAGACGGGACGATATTTCAGAAGAAAAATGGATGGAAATCCTTCAGAATTTGCAAGTCGAAGATATCGAATGGAAAGCTCCATGGCTGACTCCTGATCAAATTCTATATCGTTGTGGTGACTTCGACTGGGTTCCTCTTCTGGGGATATGGGGAGCTATTGGATACGCTCCACTGCTCGTATTGAGACAATATCAGTCAAGACAGTTTGTGCCAGCTACGCAAGGTTTAGCCCAAAGTGAGTTTGTGTACAGAGGCGAAAATTATAAACAAAAAATTCGTGAGATATCGAAAGCTTGGAGCAAAACTTGCAGGATGAAGAGATTTGCTGCAAAACCAATGTCAACCCCTGAGTACGATTACTGGAGAAGTCAAAGAGTCAACGATAATGTCCTCTTACCAAGTCAAGAAAATGCTCGGCCTTTAGAAGAGCATCTGCGAGTGATCCCATCAGAATTGGACGTTATCAAACAAGACTTTGAAGAAAAGAGTCGAGAATTAGGAAAAAAGATAGAGAAGCTCGAAGAGGAAAAGATGCAATTGGGATTAGACGTTGATATCCACAAGCAGGAGGCGGAGAAGCTAAGAAAGGGGAAGAGTAGGGTCGAAGAAGACTTAGACGATTTGAAAACGCGATACAAGAAAATTTGTAGGGCCAGAAGGACTGCTGGTTTGGGTAAGACGTCAGAACAGTGGAGACAAGAAGTCAAAGAGGAACAAACTAAGGCTAGTCGTTGGGAAAAGCAATTTCAGGAAACCCAAGCACGAGAGGATACACTAAAAAGAAGTTTGCTAGAGAGTCAGAGCGAAAAAGATAGGTTGCGAGCTCGGGTAGCTGACTTGGAAAAGTCCCTGTATCATCATCGCAATCGTAATTCCGTGAGTGAGCTGAAGGCTAGTTTAAGCAAAATCGATGAGTTAAAAGTGAAAATAGAGGAGTCAGAGAGGGCACTGCAAAATGCTGAATTACGAATTGAACTCCTTGAAGCGAATAATGAACACTGGAAGGAACAGCTCTACTACTCACAGAGTCAGGTTAGAGATCGCGATCATGTCATGGGTGAAGCCTTGATTCAAATTCGAGAAGTCGCCGAGCATCTGCAAATCCTAGCAGCAGAAGCTGACATATTAAGCTTAAAGTTTGAGTCAGTATCGGATCGTGGCCGAGACTTAGCTTGGCTTCTCAAAAAAGTTAAGACCCTAGGAAATAGGGCCAAGTCGTATATGTAATCATCTACCTTATGTAAAGAAGTTCGTTTTCTAGAAAAGTGATCTAATAGAATCGAATCAAGAATTAACGCCTCTTTCTTTTCATTCATACGCAGTGCATCACATTAACCTGCATATGCATCCATAACTAATATTCATATGGCATCTTTCGCATTCATAAGGCATTCGTACATTCATTTCATGTAAATATATCATTATCGTTCAGTAAGGCCCAAAATCACACGATTCGCAGTTACGACAATATAAAGGCTGGAACTACATCATTCGTATAGAACACGTCGGCGAGTTAGAACAATGGAAGCTGCATTTAATGAAAGAATCGAAAGAATGGAAAGAATTCAAAAAGAACTACAAGAGCAACTAGCCAAATCACAGCAAGAGACGAGGGATCTGATGGTGAGATCGCGGGAGGAGTCACTAGAACAAAAGGACCAAATGACTAAGATGATGGAGATGATGTCAGCCTTAGTCAAAGGGAAAGGACCTATACAAAACCCTGAGGTTGTGAATCTTGATCAGGATCCCCCCTACCCTCCTGGGTTTACTCCGCCTTACGCGATACATAGAGGATACACGCAAGGGGGACCCGCGGGCCTGGAACAACGGCCTGTAACACCTCCTCCTGTAGGACAGGGGGTATTCGTGGCAAACCCAGGAACTGCTCCGATGGATCCACCGGTCCCAGACCTAGACGATCCGGCAGAAATCGCTAGGCTAAGGATAGAGGATCATGAAGTCCAAGAAAAATATAGAAGTCTGGAGGAAAGACTTAGAGCGATAGAAGGCATTGAAGTCTTCTCGGCGCTAAACGCTAAAGAACTTAGTCTGGTACCGGACTTGATCCTGCCTCCAAAATTTAAAGCACCGGATTTTGAAAAGTATGATGGCTCGAGATGCCCGAAGGCACATCTCATTATGTTCTGCAGAAAAATGACAGGCTATGTTAATGAAGACAAGCTGCTTATACACTGTTTTCAGGACAGTTTGACCGGATCAGCTCTCCGTTGGTACAACCAACTCAGTAGAGAAAAGATTCGAACCTGGAAGGATTTGGCAGCGGCATTTTGCGAGCAGTACAAACATGTCTCCGATATGGTACCCGACCGCATGACACTACAAATGATGGAGAAAAAGCCATCAGAAACTTTTAGACAATATGCGCAGAGGTGGAGAGACGTCTCGGCTCAGGTAGAACCTCCATTGACCAAGACCGAGATAGCAGTCCTGTTCATCAATACCCTGAAGGCGCCATTCTATGATAAATTAGTGGGAAGCGCCACAAAGGACTTCTCGGATATTGTCATATCTGGTGAACTAATAGAAAATGCGGTTAAAAGTGGAAGAATGGAAGGAGAAGGTTCGAAGAAGGCAGTGCCTATGAGAAAAAAGGAGCCGGAAGCCCACATGGTGGGAACCGGAAACTGTTATGCTCCTGGTCCATATCCTAATCAATTTCGACCTCGAAATTACCCACCACCAAACTTCTATCAACCACAAGCCCCCTATTACCAACCACCACCTCCTTATCCTTCTTACCCTGTCTATGCAACCAACAACCCGAGGCCAGCCACCACGTTTCCCCAAAATGCCGGCTCCACCCAAAGTCAACCCAGAAACGAACCAAGGCCAGCAAGGCCAAACCCCGAGAGACCTCAATTCACCCCCATTCCGATATCTTATGGGGAACTATACCCCAAGCTTTTGGAAAAACAATTGATATCTCCCCATTACATGGCACCGTTGAAGCCCCCGTACCCAAAGTGGTACGACCCAAATGCTAGCTGTGCATACCACGCGGGGAACCAGGGGCACGCTACGGAAAATTGCATCGCCTTTAAACGAAGAGTCCAAGGACTAATCGATGCCGGTGTTTTGCGCTTCGACGGTACCGGTGGTGAAACCGGGAATCCGTTCCCAAATCATACTGAAAGAAATGTAAGCGCAGTGGAGGAGACGAACGATTTGCAAACCAGAAGAGTTGTTTCAGAAATAAGTTCACCTTTGCAGAGAATCTGGGAGGTGCTGCTTGAAAAAAGATTACTCTGTCGTCTTAAAGGGGTAACCGAGAAAAGAAATCCGAAAAGTCAAACCTTTTGTGACTTTCATGAAGCCGAAGGACATAACATCCAGTCTTGTGAGCAATTTAAAGAACTACTCCAAGACATGATGAACAACAAAGAGATTGAAATCTTCAACGGAAGAAGAGAGGCCAGTGAAAGAGAAATCTGTGCCTCCGATGGTCAATCATCGGATCTCCCTTACACCGCTGAACGACCACTAATAATCTACTATGATGCAAGGAGAGAACCGGTAAAACCGAAAATGATAATTGATGCGCCATCACCTTTCCCGTATAAGGATAGTAAGGCGGTACCTTGGAAGTACGATGTCAATATTGTCACTCCTGAAAGTGAAAAATTCCAAGGCACGGCTGAAAATATCGGAGAAGTTGGTCATTTTACCAGGAGTGGAAGATGCTACTCCAAAGAAGTTGAACCAGCAAAAAGGAATAATGACTTGAAACAAAAAGGAAAGGCACCCATGCTTGAGGCTGAACCTGAATCTGAAAGTCCGCCTGAACGGCAAGAGACCAAAAAACCTGTGAATGAAGAAGAAGCACAGGAATTTTTGAAATTCATTAAACATAGCGAGTACAACGTGGTCGAACAACTAAGTAAACAGCCTGCACGTATTTCGGTATTATCCCTGTTATTGAACTCGGAGCCGCATCGAAATGCCTTGTTGAAGGTATTGAATCAAGCCTATGTAGCAAACAATGTATCGGTCGAAAAGCTTGATAGGTGGATCAATAACTTGAACGCTGATAATTTCATCTCCTTCAGCGATGATGAAATACCACCGAACGGTAGAGGCTCCGTGAAAGCACTGCACATAACAACCCGATGCAAGGGATATATAATACCAAACGTGCTTATTGATAATGGGTCAGCGCTTAATGTTATGCCCCTGGCCACACTTTCCAGAATTCCGATAGATTTGTCCTATTTGAGGCCGTGTCATTCCGCGGTGAGAGCATTTGATGGAACGAGACGAGAAGTTGTAGGAAAAATTGAGATCCCTCTAGAAGTGGGTCCTTATGTCTATGACGTCGAGTTCCAAGTTATGGACATCACCCCTTCATATAATTGCCTCCTGGGGAGGCCATGGATCCATTCGGCTGGGGCAGTTCCATCATCCCTTCATCAGAAAATAAAGTTCATCATGGATGGCTGCTTAGTTACCGTTGAAGGTGAAGAGGATATTGTTGCGTCTATCTCTGCAGACACACCTTATCTCGAAGCGAACAAAGACGCCGTGGAATGTTCCTTTAGATCTTTTGAGTTCGTCAACGCCACATTTGTGGCTGAAGGAAATAGAGTTCCCGTGCCTAGGCTGTCGAAGAATACTAAAATGGGAATCAAGCTGACGGTAGGGAGAGGGGCCCGAGCAAGAAAGGGTTTGGGAATACATCATCAAGGGATAGTCAGGGCCTTAAAACCAGTACCTCATAAAGCCCGATTTGGTCTAGGATTCCAACCAAAGGCACATCATTTGAAGAAACAGTGGAAGAAGGAGCAAGAAAGAAGGGTTGCGAGAAATCTAGGACGAGAGCCGGAATGGGAACCCATTGAATACCCCCATCTGACAAGCACATTCACATCCGCTGGGATCATATATCCAGGGCAAGAGAATGAACACAGCCCACTGCTACTCGCTGAGAAGGCTTTTCAGAACATTTGTATAAATGTCGTTGATGAAGAAGTTGGTACAAGTAAAAGTGTTTCGAGGATACGCCCTTGTCCCCCAGGTTACATGTTGAACAATTGGACCGTTGAGGATCTTCTTGTGGTCTATAAGTCTTCCTCAGAGTAATGTCCGATATTCACTTTTTGTGTCCCTAAATATAATGGGATTCTTTTGTAAGAGCTGTCGTCT
Source organism: Gossypium stocksii (assembly GCA_020496765.1). Classification (NCBI taxonomy): domain Eukaryota; kingdom Viridiplantae; phylum Streptophyta; class Magnoliopsida; order Malvales; family Malvaceae; genus Gossypium; species Gossypium stocksii. The sequence goes on along the minus strand of CM035628.1, from coordinate 34,106,975 downwards.
GCTCTTTATCTATTAAATGAATATTAATGAAGAAGCATTTTGTCATAACCTTTTGCATTTGCATTTACTCCATAATTATTCTTCCATTTCACGACTTGTTCTTACACTTACCTCACACCATACCATAACATTTTGTTTCTTGTTGCCAATGCTTGGATGTCCCTCTATAGTTTTTTCTCTTTTATCCAATTTTCAGGTGTTCAGATACCAATGACATGAACGAGCCCGTTACCAATCTTGAAATTGATTTTGAGAGGACTGTTTGTTTAGGAGAATTCGAGGATAAGGGAAATGCCGAAGACTATGTCTCGTCTCCTGACTTGCTAAGGTTGGTGGAACAAGAGGACAAACTGATTCTACCTCATCAAGAATCTGTTGAAACAATAAACCTGGGCACTGATGAAAATAAGCAAGAAGTAAAGATTGGGACCTCACTCTCAGAGGACACCAGGCATCATTTGATTGATTTGCTTCATGAGTACAAAGACGTGTTCGCATGGTCCTATCAGGATATGCCGGGATTAGACGGGGATATAATGGTTCATAAGCTCCCGCTGAGGCCCGAATGTAAACCCATTCAACAAAAATTAAGGCGGACGAGGCCCGAAATGCTGCTGAAGATAAAAGAGGAAGTCAAGAGGCAATTTAATGCAGGCTTCCTACAAGCTTCCAGATATCCAGAATGGGTGGCTAATATTGTCCCAGTGCCAAAGAAGGATGGTAAAGTGCGAATGTGCGTGGATTATCGTGACCTGAACCGCGCAAGTCCTAAGGATAATTTTCCCTTACCACATATCGACACATTGGTGGACAATACAGCGAAGCATTCATTATTTTCTTTCATGGATGGATTTTCGGGGTATAATCAGATCAAAATGGCTCCCGATGATATGGAGAAAACCACCTTTATAACGATGTGGGGAACGTTCTGTTACAAGGTGATGCCATTCGGGCTCAAGAATGCCGGGGCCACGTATCAGAGGGCCATGGTGACATTGTTCCATGATATGATGCATAAGGAGATAGAAGTCTATGTCGATGACATGATTACTAAATCCCGAGGAGAAAAGGAACATATTGTGAACCTCAAAAAGTTATTTAAAAGACTGAGAAAGTTTCAGCTGAGGCTTAATCCAGTTAAATGTACATTCGGGGTTACCTCGGGAAAGTTGCTAGGCTTCATCGTCAGTGAAAGAGGCATCGAAGTGGATCCGGAAAAGATAAAAGCCATTCAAGAATTACCACCTCCGCGCACACAGAAAGAGGTCAGAGGATTCCTGGGAAGGCTAAACTACATTTCCCGATTTATTGCTCAACTCACCAATCAGTGTGATCCCATCTTTCGACTCCTTCGAAAGCATAACCCTGGGGCATGGAACGAAGAATGCCAGGAGGCCTTTGACAGAATAAAACAATATTTGTCTAGCCCCCCAGTGCTAGTGCCACCAACTCCAGGAAGGCCTTTGATTTTGTATTTAACGGTGTTTGAAAATTCAATGGGTTGTGTACTCGGGCAACATGATGAGTCGGGAAAGAAAGAGAAGGCGATATACTACCTCAGCAAAAAGTTCACAGAATACGAGGCAAGGTATTCGTCGATTGAAAAATCCTGTTGTGCTTTGGTTTGGGCAGCTCGGAGGCTCAGGCAATACATGTTGTATCACACGACATGGTTAATTTCAAAGCTGGACCCGATAAAATATATGATGGAATCACCCGCACTCTCGGGGAGAATGGCCCGATGGCAGATCCTGTTATCAGAATACGATATCACCTATGTGAACCAAAAGTCGGTGAAAGGGAGCGCAATAGCTGATTTCTTGGCGGCTCGAACGACAGAAGAATATGAGCCCCTGAAATTTGATTTCCCGGATGAAGACTTAATGTGTATCACAGAAAAAGAGTGTGAGTCATCAAAAGGGACGCCTTGGAAAATGAGCTTTGATGGCGCATCAAATGCCCTGGGGCACGGAATTGGAGCAGTCTTAATATCACCGGAAGGAGATCATTACCCTTTCACTGCTAGGCTCAATTTCTTCTGCACCAACAATATAGCAGAATATGAGGCTTGTATCATGGGACTTCGTGCAGCCGTTGAACGGAACATCGAGATCCTAGAGGTATACGGGGATTCGGCCTTAGTGATCTACCAAATCCGCGGAGATTGGGAAGTGAGAGATCCCAAGTTGATTAAGTACAGTTATCTGGTGGCTGAATTGATCAAAGATTTCAAAGAAATAACTTTTAATTACTTCCCACGAGAAGATAACCAGCTGGCTGATGCCTTGGCCACTTTGGCTTCCATGTTCAAAACAAATAGAGCAGCAGAAATAATGCCCCTCAGGATGAGCATATACGAAGTCCCTGCACATTGTTATAGCATTGAGAAAGAGGCCGATGGACGACCTTGGTACCATGATATCTTAGAGTACGTCAAGAATCAAACGTATCCTGAACAGGCAAACGAGAATGACAAAAGAACAATCAGAAGAATGTCAGTGGGATTCATTCTTGATGGAGACACCTTGTACAAGAGAGGTAAAGATCAGGTGCTTCTGAGATGTGTAGACACTACTGAGGCTAAGAAAATACTTGAAGAAGTTCATGAAGGAATATGTGGGACCCATTCCAACGGTTTCACTATGGCCCGAAAAATCATGAGACTCGGGTACTACTGGTCGACAATGGAGAGCGACTGCATTAGCTACGCAAGAAAGTGCCACAAATGTCAAGTTTATGGCGACAAAATTCACGTAGCTCCCTCGCCCCTGCATGTTATGACGTCTCCATGGCCCTTTTCAATGTGGGGCATGGACGTTATAGGGCCGATTTCTCCCAAAGCTTCTAATGGGCATCGATTCATTTTTGTGGTTATCGATTATTTCACGAAATGGATAGAAGCTGCCTCATTCGCCAATGTGACAAAGACCGCTGTCTGTAGATTCTTGAAAAAGGAAATCATTTGTCGATATGGTTTACCTGAAAGAATCATCTCAGATAACGCCTTGAATTTGAACAACAAAATGATGACAGAAGTGTGCAAGCAATTTCGAATAAAGCATCATAATTCCTCGCCATATCGACCAAAGATGAACGGAGCTGTTGAAGCGGCTAATAAGAATATAAAGAAGATTATCGGCAAAATGACAGAGACCTACAAGGACTGGCATGAAAAGCTGCCATTCGCTCTGTTTGCATACCGCACATCTGTGAGAACATCTACAGGGGCAACCCCTTTCTCTCTAGTCTATGGGATGGAAGCCGTGCTGCCTATTGAAGTTGAGATACCGTCCCTACGAGTCTTAATGGAATCGAAACTCGAGGAGGCGGAATGGGTCCAAGCTCGATATGATCAGTTGAATCTCATCGAGGAAAAACGCTTGAAGGCAATCTGCCATGGACAGATGTACCAGAAACGGATGATCGCTGCCCATGACAAGAAAGTAAGGCCAAGAGAATTCCATGAAGGAGAACTCGTGTTGAGAAAGATCCTCCCAATACAAAAAGATTCGCGAGGAAAATGGGCACCTAATTGGGAAGGACCATACGTCGTGAAGAAAGCATTCTCTGGTGGGGCCTTGATCCTTGCAGAAATGGATGGGAAGGAGTTACCAAATCCAGTGAACTCTGATGTTGTGAAGAAATACTACACTTAAAAAAAAAAAAAAAAAAAAAAAAAAAAAAAGAGGGGAGATCAAGGTGAAAACCCGAAAAGGGCGTCTTGGTCAAACGCAGAACATTAGGATGAAAACCCGAAAGGGCGTCCTAATAAAGCAAATCTGGGCCCATGGGGCAGGAGCAATTTTGAGCAGTGGGCCAAGTGACCAGGCTATAGTATGAAGCATTTCTGAACATTCAAGATCTTCTACACAAGAGACCTTGCTCAGAAAGATTTGTGATTGAGAAACGTGGCAGAGTTTATGCATTGAATAATCTAGAACATTTGTATCCACTAATATGGTTCCTTTTCTTCTATGGCACTTTCAATTATCCTTGTTTGACTTTGTTTGTTACCTTCGAAATTAATGAGAAGTCTCTTTCTTGTACCTACCTGACCATTTGCATGCATCTCATTATGTTGTTTATTTAATTGATAAATAGTAATGTGACATGCTCTGAACAAAAGAAATGTTGAATATTACTCGGATAGAAAACTTGATAGACGCAAGAGTTTCCAAGCAGGAACAAAAGTTCAACATGTACCAAACAAGTGATATCTGAGAAACGTAGTTTACTTGTAAAGCTTGGAAATGGATATAAAGTCTGAAGAGAAACTTAAGAATCCAAGCAATGAAAGCAGATCATCATGATAAGCAAAATAGGAGCTCGAAAGCAAGAACAAAAGCTCAGATGGGGCAAGATCACTGCAAGAGTCGTGATGAAAAAGAGATCATGACGAACAAATGCAAGGCACATAACATGTTCATATAGGCATAAATGCATTTAAAGCAAATAGGTGCATATCATGATAACATTATGCATAACATATACAGATATTTCAGCAGAACAAGGGGTTGCGATGACAATTGCATCCAAATTAAAGAAGAAGACACTTGAATATCCACCATGTGAGAAATTTTGGGTGATTTTAATTCATGTTTTCAAAAATCAGCTCATATTGCGAGAAGTGAGTTGAGCCTCAAGACACGTTGAGGTACTTTTAACTTCTGTTATTGACTCATATTGCGAGAGGTGAGTCAAATCTCAAGTCACGATGAGATGTTTTCAACATCTATCTTTTAATTTATGTTTCAAAAATCAGCTCATATTGCGAGAGGTGAGTTGAGCCTCAAGACACGTTGAGGTACTTTTAATTTCTGTTCATTCAACTCATATTGCGAGAAGTGAGTTGAGCCTCAAGACACGTTGAGGTACTTTTTCTTTTTTCAAAATCAACTCATATTCCGAGAGGTGAGTTGAGCTCGTTTAATTTCTGTTTTTAATTTATGTTTCTTAAAGTCAACTCATATTGCGAGAGGTGAGTTGATCTTTTTCAAATTCTGCTTTTTAATATCTGTTTAAATCAACTCATATTGCGAGAGGTGAGTTGAGCTCTTTTAGTTTCAGTTTCCAGTCTATGTTTCAGGCTCAACCCATATTGCGAGAAGTGAGTCGAGTTCTTTTAAATTCAATATTAATTAACTGTTCCAAAATCAACTCATATTGCGAGAAGTGAGTTGAGTTCTTCTAATTCTAGTTTCTTAATTTCATGATCAACTCATATTGCGAGAGGTGAGTTGATCTTTTTTCTGCTTTTTAATTTCTGTTCAATCAACTCATATTGCGAGAGGTGAGTTGATCCTTTTAATTTCTGCTTTTTAATTTCTGCTCAATCGACTCATATTGTGAGAGGTGAGTTGATCTTTTTCAATTTCTGCTTTTTAATTTCTGTTCATTCAACTCATATTGCGAGAGGTGAGTTAATCTTTTTCAATTTCTGTCTATTCAACTCATATTGCGAGAGGTGAGTTGATCTTTTTCAATTTCTACTTTTTAAATTTCTGTTCATTCAACTCATATTACAGAGATGAGTTGAGTTTTCAATTTCTGTCTTAATTTCTGTTTCTCAAAGGTTAACTCACATCTCGAGGGATGAGTTAAGCCTCGGACCTCATGTCCAGATATTTTCAAACTCTATTCTTTAAGAAGTCAACTCATATCGCGAGAAGTGAGTTGAGCCTCAGTCACACACTAAGGCACTTTTAATGTTTCAAAAATTAACCCATATTACGAGAATGTGCAGGTCAAGCAATTTTTGACTTCATCTCAATGAAGGATGAAGATTGGAGCTGATTGAAGACATCAGATTTTGCCTCTTTAAAGCTGCAATAGAGCCAGTTGAAGATACAAATTGTGCCTTTTTGAAGTTGCAAGGGAACAGACCGAAGAGATAAACCTCGCATCCCCAGTAAAGTCGCAGAGGCGCAGATTGAAGTCACAAGTTTCATTCTTCTAAAGTTAGTAGAGCAGATTGAAGATACGAGATCTCATCTCTGAAGTTGCAGAAGACAGATCATAACGAATTCCATATCTCTGAAGAAGAGATAGGTCGAGGCTACAAATCTCACTTCTGAAGTCGCGACGGATCGAACCAAAGTGACAAGATGCGGTGGACTGGAAAGAGACTACCTGAACCAGAGTACCAGAGAAGTCAAGATTTGGCAAGGCGGGGCAAAATTGGCCTTTCTTTATGTCTTTGCTCTATTCCCGTTGCACGACAATGAGCAAAGAGGGGCAGCTGTAATGGCCAATTTTGGGCCCGCACAAATAAATAAAATTAAATAAAGTCCATGTCCATGTACAAATTAAACCCTGACCCATACAAATACTTGAACCCAATTAGCCTTTAACCCAACAGAAACCCAACCCGTTTACAAACAAACCCGGGTAACCCAAACTAATAACCCAAACTAATGACCCAAACCCGATTACAGCCCAACCAAACCCTAAACACTAAGGACAAACTTAGCAGAAACCCTAGCCGCCTCTGCCCACTTGGCCTCTGCCTCTGACTCAGCAGCTTCACCGCCTCTGTCACGTCCCAGCACCGCCCTAGGCCTCTGCAGCACCGCCCACTATACCTGCATGCAATAAACACGAAAGGACAGAAAGCAATAGAGGAAATGATGACAGAAACAAATTGTAAAGAAATCAGGCTATAAAAGCCTAAAACTGAAACATTGGTAAGGACTTTTTTTCCTGGCTTTCTATTCGAATACAAACATAAAAGAGGGGCATTCAAAAAACACTGAACAGGCAGCAATATCAACAAAACAGCGAAGGGATTCCCCCCAAATCAGAAACAGAACCGAAAACAGTATCAAAAACGCAAGGTGATTCATTATTTCTTTTTAGAATTTGTTAAACACACGTATATTTATATATTCTTTTAAAATAAAATAAAACAAAAAAAATATAAAAATTTTTAGAGAAAATTACCTTTTTCCGGCCACCGGAACGGTGGCCGGAACGGCGGCTACGGCGGCGGAGACGGCGGTCCGGCGACCGGCCGACGACCGGCCGACGACCGGACGGCGACCGGAGCCCGGAGATCCCCCTCCTTCCTTCCCCTCTCCTCTCTTCCCTTTCTCTCTTCTTTTTTTTTTTCCTCTCCTCGGCGCAAATGAGCCGAAATTAAAAAAAACTGGGTTTATATAGTTTTGAACTCGGGTCGGGTCGACCCGACCCGAGCTCCGACCCTTACCCGCCAGGATCCGCGCGTTATTACGTCATAGGGGATATTTGCCGTCTCGGTCCTGCCGCATTTTCTTTAATTTGCAATCAAGACCTATGTGCTTTGCAATCGGGCCCAGAAATTTGTCCCAAATTCTATTTTGATCCTCCGTGCTGCGCAACGTTTTGGGATTCCCGGGAAAATTACTGTTTTAGTCCCTTTAGGATTAACCCGAGTTCTAATTAATCCTATTTGCGTGTTTCATTTTAAAATCTAGCCCAAATATTTGTTATTGTTTTCAATTTAATCCCAACTGGTACGCTGCGTTTTAGAAAGCTCGGAATATTACAATTTTGGTCCTTGTCATTTTTACCCGTGTTCAGATGGGTCCCATTTTCTCGTTTTAATTTTAAAATTTAGCCCGAGAGTTTTATTCTTCTTACAATTAAGTCCTAATTTATTATAGTTAATTAATTTTGTTATTCTATTTTCTATTATTATTTCCTATTGGTATTATTATATATTATCTATTTATGTCTTTTATTATAATTATTATTTTTATTACTATTTTATAGTTGTTACCTATTATCCTTTAAGATCGTTATTATCTGTTTTGTTATTAGTATTTATTATAATATTATATATTATTATGTATATATTATTTATTATATTGTTTATTATATTATTACTCTTATTATTATTATTATTTCTATTATTATACTCATATACATATACATGTAGTATAGTATTTTATACATGATATTGTTTGCACTTGTTTTTAAGTTCTGTTTGCTTTGCATTTATTATTATTATATTACATTTCGTATTATTTGTTATGTTTACCATTACTTTTGTTATTTTATGTTACTATTGTTATGTTTTGTTATTTTTGTTATTATTAAATTCATTGTTTATATCATGATTTTATTATTAATATACCATTATTCCTACTATATTACCAACACTACGTTTTCATTATCATGTTTACACTTCTATTATTATTATCAATACTATTGTTTTGATGCTTTTATTATACCACCTTTTTCTTACGCCAAAGTGGTTTTGTTGTAAAGGCAATGTTTCGGTATTTAGAAATTCGAGAGATTGTGCCCTAACGTATTGGGTTTCGATTTTCTCGTCTAAATCTAAATACTCAAATATCCTTCTTAAAACGTAAATTTTAATAATAAAAACCCTACCCATATTATTATCATTTCGCGTATCATATTATCACTCCTATTCGTATTATCTTTTATTATTGCATTCCCTCCTATTTTTATTGTCGTTTCACCGCAAGTTTTACAAATTATCTTTTTTACACAAAAAACGTTCTTTATAAAGGCAATATTCTGTATTTAGATACTCGGGAATCGTACCCTAACGTATCGGGCCGTGATTTCTCGTTTAAATCTAAATAACCGAATAACCTAAAAAAAAAATAACTATAATTTTCCAAAACTTGTTCTTGAGAGTCCGAGATATTGCGTCCAAAGGTATCGGGCGTGATATTTCGTGATCTCGAGATAAGACTTTTTAAATCAAGGCAATGTTCGGCACTTAAGAATTCGAGAAAACGTTCCCTAACGCATTGGGTTCCGATTTTCTTCGTTCATTCCAAGTATTCGGATATCCTTTCAATAATAAATACCCAAATTCTAAATAAGAGGCGAGTTTAGCCTTAATGGTCGAAATGTCGTATCCTAACGTATTGGACGCGACATTTTACTTTAAGGCAAGCTAGCCTTTGACTTACACTTTCAATTTATCCCAAAAGATTTTCAAACAAATAAGGATCGTATTTTGAAATTTTTCCAAGTTTTCGAATTATTGACTTCAGAGATTTCAATTAATCAACGAAGTACCGGTTTCCGGGCGTATCGGGGGTGCTAATCCTTCCCCGTGCGTAACTGACTCCCGAACCTATTTTTCTGGTATGCGGACCAAAATTGTTGTTTTAATAAATCAAATAGTTTATCAAAAACAACCCCCTTTTGAGGTGGCCGATCGCACCCTAAAAAAGATCGGTGGCGACTCCAGTCCTTGAAAAACTTTTTAAGTCGACGTCCGTTTTGTTTTCACAAAAAGGGGTTGCGACACTCATAATTAAAGTCTTCATGGTCGAATTTGTTTTTTTTTCCTTATATGGTATTAGAGATTTAATGCTCTCGATTGATTTGTTGTATTCTTCTATTCTTTCCTTCCTTAATCTCTCCATCTACCATACTTGGTGTCACTATCTCCTACAACCCAAAAAGAAAACGGCCACAATCATCCTTTGATTCACAGCACTAATGTACCAAACAACACTTTAATCTCTCTCAATACTTCTGCCCAGTCTCCACTTACTAATGTACCAAACAACACTTTAATCTCTCTCAATACTTCTGCCCAGTCTCCACGTACTAATGTACCAAACAACACTTTAATCTCTCTCAATACTTCTGCCCAGTCTCCACTTGCATCAATGAAAAAAAACTATGTTAGGTTTAGGCACTTGCATAATCTTTTATATGATTTATATGTTAATAATAAACTGATGTGTGGGTTTAGCAATATGATTGTACTCGACGCATGCAAAGTTTTTAACTGTTTAGACATTTTTATCGTATTCGCCGGTTATTTTTTTAATATATATTTAAATTTATATTGAATAAATATTTATAAATTAGAGATTTTTTTATCGATTTTTTAACCTTTTCTTAACTCCTTATCAAAGCTCAAACACGCAAAATTTCAAATGAATTTAATATCTTTTATCATATCAATAGAGAACATTGGGTAAGTTACTAATTAGAGTTAGTTATTATAGATTTGTTGGTTTTATTATATTAGATTAACAATTTAAATTAATATATTAGTTGTAATTTGTATGGTTTTAATTTTAAATGGTTTAAATTATTTTATTTGGTCATTTACTTGTGTGAAAGTTTAATTGGTTTGTGGTAGTTAATTATTATTAGATGATTAATTGTTTTTTTATTCATTAATTTCATTTAGGCTAAATTACATCGCAAGTCATCCTAAAATAGCGTTGTTTCTGTTAAGGTTACTCTAATTTTTTTTTTATTAATTTAGTTACTAAATTAAGATAATTACTTGAATTGGTCGCTGTTGTTAAACAAAATTCATGAGTCTACAATCAAATTGCTGGCGTGACTTTTTTTTTTTTTTTTTTACTTCTAACTAAAGTTAGAGACTTCTCTATTAGTAGTCCAAAATTTTTTTTTTTTTGTTTATTTGTAATATGAAGATTTCAATAGTGACATAATCAACATTTAAAATATCTTTTAAAAAAAAAATCAACCACGACAATTACAAACCATAATTATGACTCCACCTTATTCAATGAATCCACCGGTCACCATAACACTATTGTACCAGGACTAACACCATTATCGAAAACCAAACATAATAAAAAAAAAATTCAATATCTATACTATACGTAATAAGAAGTGAAATGCAGATAACTTAGATAGCTCAATAGTAGAAGCACGACAAGTATTTCAAAACATTTTTAATGAAGGTAGCAAGAGGGGTCGATTTGTAAGCTTGTTTCGTGAGTGGACGAGGACCTTTTTAGAAAGATTTGAGTTTAATTATGTAGAAAGTATAAAATTAAGACGTATTTAGAATAGGTGTTAATATTTCTCTACACTGTAACTAAACACCCGAGTCTAAAATTAATAAAGTACACCGAGTTAGTTCATTTTAGTATTTTTCCTTAGGTTAATCATAAGACTATTTTTCCTTAGGTTTTATCTAGGTTAATCATAAAACTTTTCAACATGTTATCACAATAATAATTCTCATAAAATAGAAATTCTGAAATATACTTTTACGAATAAAAATTACATATATTATGACATCTAGAGTATTGCAACTTGGATTTTATGATTTATTATAAGTGTTATTGAATTCAATTCCAAACATATTATTGAGAGAGGTTTGATAAATTCATTGAATTTAAAGTTGAGAGGATAAGTTTAATAAATGCTCTTTAATGATTTTATAGTCTTAATTCGGGTAATCTATATTAAGATAGACTCGATGAAATTATTTACGTAAGTGTGAAGAACTAGTCATCTTCTATGAAATATATTGGGCAGACTTTCTAGAGCATTTATCAGCATCCCGAGGTGTATTGGTTAAAACTTGTTGATCTATCGCGGAACATCAATTGGATCTGAGATTAGTCGTGAGTCATGTGTTAACCCCTATCTTAAAAATTTCAAGATTCGTTCACTTGTTAAAGAGAAGAATCACTCATTTCACTACGTACTAGTTCAAATCCACAAAATACTAGTGTTTACTCGGTTGATTTTGTTGTTGCTCTTCTCATGTTTACAAAAAATTTTCAATTCTTTTACAGTAGTGAGAGAATGTCGTTAAAGCAAAGTGAGTAATCCCACATTATGTGAAATTTAAAAATTGTATTAAAAAATATTTTAATTAATATCATTTTTATTAATAAAGTATAATTAATAGGCTTACTTATATAAAATAAGTATAATTTTACTTAAAATTTTATACAATATGTTATTATAAAAAACTAATTTAATAAATAATGTGCTTTATAACTATAAATTTTTATAAGTGAAATTTTATTATAAAGGATTAAAAAAACATTAAAAAAATTGATTTTATTAGAAATTTAGCCGTTATAGCGAAATATTATTTTACCAAGTGACTATTAAAAAAGGGCTAATTATTCTATGATTTATTAGTCATCATCTTAGTTAAAGAATTTTACTTTAAATTAAATACTACCGCTAATGAAATTTTATTTTTAAATAATTTTTATCTAGTTTTTCTTATCAACCATCCACATCATTATCTAATATAAATTTTATTACATTTATGTATTAATATATCATGTCATGTTTTAATTATTTTTTGATATTGTATCTAAATTTATCTCATATATTATATTTGTCGAAACCATTTTTTTGAAAATTAGGTGGAATCGACTTTGGGTTTTAAAAATGGAGTCGACAGCTTGGCGACTCCACTGGGGACCAAGTTTGTGAGTCGAGCCTCGAGTTGATTAACTTTTGTCTTTTTGTCGAAAATTGGAATTTTGATTTTAATTTACGATCCCTCTTTTGCATTTCATCTATTTTGAATTGTGGTCTTTGTTTCCCTGTTTCTTTGTATGTTCAAAGTTTTTGTATATACTTGCGCATTGCATTGCATGACCGCTGGGTCACACCTTTTAAGTGGAAACAAGAAGCTACTCCTTCGTGAGGTTTTCACCTCCGTGCAGGATAGTGAACTGCTTCCGGAATACATCCGTACCTTTGTGCTTCGTGAGATTTTCATCTCCGTGCAGCCATAGGGAAATGTATTCCCCTGAACTGAACTCGGTCTATATGAGCCTACAATGGGTGAAGACCGAGGAATCTGCTGGTTCAGGTACCTTACTCTAGAACCAAGCCTCATATAGTTGACCTTAGGAGCCCACCCTAGGTAGAGTCACGCCAAGTCCTAGTGGTCACCCAATTAGGTGCTTTGTTTTGTTATTTATCTCTCTTGTGCTAACTCGTTTTCTTTTGTTTTGATTGCATTGTATTGCATCGCATCGTTATAGAAAAGAGGTGTTGATTCATATTCGATTCCTAAATAGGAGAGTTCGTCATAAGGGGACGAATTTCTTGATAAAGTGGATCGTAATGCGGTCACCCCGATATGGTTTAAGTAAGCACAATAGAAGAAGGTTGATAGCTCGCGGAGGAATGCGAAACTCTGCCCGATAATTCAAACCAACAAGGAGTATTCGAGAGCCATTACGTCAGAGGAACTAAGGAATATCATGAGGATAGAAGAACCATGAGCCGTGATCAAGCGAAAGAGAGTTAGTGGAGGCATCTATTGAAAGCTCACAAGATTCAATCGTGACATCCAGATATGAAGAAAGGAGCGGGATCTCTACTTGGATTCTAAGGGCAAGACCGCATATGTGATCCGTTTTATGTAAAGAAATCTGTTTTCTAGAAAAGTTCTTTTAATGGAACTGAATATAAGGTCGACGCTTCTTTTCTGGCATTCATGTGCATTTGCACTTGCATTTCATGCATCTGCATTACATCATTTGCATTATATTTTGCGCACTACACTTTCACAAAATGTCCCTAACTAAGTGAAATTATTTCAGTTAACCTGGGAACTGATAAAAGTCAACCAACTAAACACCGCTACGGCACTCGTTTTAAGACAAGAAATATGGATCAGAGATTGGAAAGGTTGGAGCAGCTCCAAAAGGAGATGCAGGACCAAATGCAAGAACAAATGATTAAGATTCAGCAAGATATGATGAATCGGATGTTAGAAGCACAAAACAACATGATGGGTCAACTGACTCAGCTTTTGGCTGCAGGACAAGATAAAGGGAAAGGTCCTGCGACAAATACCGAAGAAAGTGAGGATCCACTTTATCCTCCGGGGTTTACCCCACCTAATACACAGACACAACACGAAGCACGCCCTTGTGGGCCTTCTGTTACCATCAGAACGCAACAACCTCAAGTAGGTACGCCAGTACCAGGAAATCATCAAGCTGGTTCGGGCTCAGAACATAATCCAATTAACCTCAATGTCCCCGACTTGGACGAGGCAGCCGAAGGAGAAAGGTTAAGAATGGAGCTGCCAAAACAGTTAGAGGATAGGTGCAGACGGATAGAAGAGAAATTCAAAGCCATGGAAAGCGCTGAAAATCATCATGGGATTGATGCTAGGGACTTGAGTCTCGTTCCTGATTTGGTTCTTCCCCCCAAATTTAAAATGCCTGAATTCGAAAAGTACAATGGAACGAGCTGCCCTGAAGCTCACATCATTATGTTCTGCAGGCGGATGACGGGCTATATTCACAGCGACCAGCTATTGATTCATTGCTTTCAAGATAGCTTGGTTGGGGCGGCCTCTAAATGGTATAACCAATTAAGCCGTGCCTCTATCAATTCATAGAAGGACCTCGCTCGGGCATTTATGAAACAATACAGTCATGTGACGGACATGACCCCCGACAGGATTACTCTCCAGAATATGGAAAAGAAATCTAATGAAAGTTTTAGACAGTATGCGCAACGATGGAGAGAAGTTGCCATACAAGTTCAGCCGCCGCTTTTAGAGAAAGAAACTACGATGTTATTCATTAATACTCTAAAGGCCCCTTTTATCACTCATATGTTGGGAAATGCCACTAAAAACTTCGCTGATATAGTGATGACAGGTGAGATGATTGAAAATGCTGTGAGGAGCGGTAAAATTGAGGTTGGGGAAAGTACCAAGAGATCGGCCCCGAGGAGGGGAGAAAGCGAGGTGAATAACACAAGTGCACATAGCAAGGGACAGTCGAGGGCCGTAACCACTGGCCATCAAGGCTCTTCTAGGAGAGAATCCAACTCAAGGATAAACACAGAAAGGCTCCAGTTTACACCTATCCCAATAACATATCAGGAGCTCTATCAGAATCTATTTGATAAGCATATTGTATCTCCTCGTCACGTGGAACCAATGCAACCCCCATATCCTAAATGGTATGACTCAAACGCTCAATGTGAGTACCACGCAGGGATTACGGGGCATTCAACAGAAAATTGCCTTGCTTTCAAAAAGCTGGTCGAAAAGCTCATTGAGAGGGGAATTGTAAAGTTTAACGATTCCTCAGAACCTAACTGCTCAGACAAAGAAGTAAATAGTTGAAGGCGGGGGGCAAAAAGTGGCGATGCCTTGAAAAAGTCAAAATCGAGAGGAATATGGCGAGATTTAAAAGGACATATCCAAAGAGGGAAATAGGGAATAAAGGTTTGTGCCCTTGCATATTTTGGGAATGTTTTGAACAATGGGACTATGGAAAAGATCCCTGTATTTCAGAATTAATTTAGGGTAGTATGCAAAACACTCTTGTTGCCTTAAGCCTAGCGGCAATAAGACCCCTTTTTGTGAAATAGGCCTATGTCCAAATTTTTCATTTCAATAAAATGCATCTTTTTGAACAAATATTCTTTTATTCTTTCGTATAGATTCTTTTGCTCTTAGACTTTCATTCATATATTCTTTCATTCTCTATCATACCATGCCAATAATCATCCTTAGAATTATTTATCCTTTGAAATTTACCTTCATATTCACAATAGGTCCTCAGATATCAATGTCATGAGTGACGCTGTTACTGACTCCCTTTGGAGTAAGATATAGGTTTAGAGGGATCTCAGGACTTCGAAGATGATAAAGATTGTACCTATCTTCCAATTTGTTAAGGATGGTAGAACGAGATAAAAAACGGATCCTGACTTACAAAGGGTCAATTGACATTGCGAGCTGGCGAAGGAGATGAAGATCGAGACATAGCTCATCACAGAGATAAGGCGAAACTAGTATGTCTCATTTGTTTCTTCATGAACTCTCTATGTGGGGCATGGATGTTATAGGGCCAACATCGCTAACATCGACTCATCTTCATAGTTACTCTACTAAGAGGGTAAGATTGCTTCATATGCCAAAGCTACAAAGTAAACAGTTATCAAATTCGAATTTGAATCCTGATTCAAATAAGATTCTGATTCGAATCCAATCCAAATCCAAATTCAAATCTGGATTCTGATTCATATCTAGATCCTAATCCAAATCCAAATCTGATTTCAAGCCCAAACTTGGAATTCAAAACTCAAAATTCAAGATTCAAGCTCGAATTCAAAAAAAAAAGAGGAGAGAAAAATATGCCAATTCACTGTCTGTTCAAAGTTCAAGCACTATACTAGTGTAGCAAAAGCAACCAAATACCATCCAAAAATTTTGAAAGATGACTGAGATTTGTAAGGGTTGGCATAAAGAAGTTACCATTTACCCTCTTTACTCATCAAATGTTGGCCAGGACATTCGCCGAGGTAACTCATTTCACGTCGGTCTTGCCTATGGAAGTCGAGATTCTTTCCTCTGAGTTTACCAGAGCCAGGGCGACATATTCTCATTAGTCTTACCCATTGAAATTGAAATTATTTCTTCTAGATTTTACCAAAGCTGAAACTGGATGGGACAGGATGGATCTAATCCCAGCGCAATCAATCGAAGTTAATCCGTCACAGTACGATGATGTGGGTTGATGACAAAGAGGTTCATCTTAGAGAATTTCAAAAGGGTAACCTCATATTGAAGAAGATCTTTTATGTACGAAGAGACTTCAAAGGAAAATGCCAAATTGAGAGAGATCTTACACAATGAAGAGGGCTTGTTTGGAAGTACTAATCCAGATAAATGACAATAACACGCCCAATTCGATGAAGTCAGACAAGAGTTGCTTCACCAAAAAGGAAAGGCCAAGGTGAAAACCCGCAAAGGGCGCCTTGAGACATTCTAAAGAAAGTCGATCAAAAAAAATAAAAAAAAAAAGGAGGAAAATAAAAAAAAAAAAAAGAGAAATAAAAAAGGAAAAAGAAAAGAAAAAGAAAAAGGAGAGGCCAAAGTGAAAACCCGAAAAAGGCACTTTGATTCCAAAGGGGAGTTGAGTTGAAAACCCAAAAAGGGCGGCTCAAATTTTGATCAAAAGTGGGGCACGCGTTAGTCTTGCCATACCTGAATTAGCAAGGAGGAAGTGTGCTATGTCTTGAGGCATCAACGAGGTACTCCGAATCCCCTAGGCATATATTAAGCTTGGAATGGTTCTCAAGAAGTTGGAACAGAGAAGCTCAGGTTGCGATATCTGGGGCACCTAGTTGCCATTTTACTCCTTCTAATTTTGCTATCTTTGATTATTGTGTTCGTTTCAAAATGCGCTCTCAATAAATTTTCTCCTTGATCGCATTTGCTTAACTTGCTTGTTTCGAGCTATGCTTTCATTTAATTTTCTTCTTGTCTACTGTCATGATCTTTTTCAAGCATATTATATTGAAATAATGATTAGTGGACTAATGACACTTTCATGAAAGAAGTTTTGCATATTACCTTGGAAGTTTTCTAAATAGTATGGGAACCTGAAACAGGACTATTGTTCAGGACTTTCCAAACTTAAGGGTTGGAAATATTTAAGTCCAAATGGAAATCATCTCTTCAGATTTTCGGTCAAAGATATTCACCGAACAAAAGAGACGAGATATTAGGTCGGTGATGCAATCCCGATCGAAAAAACGAGTAATCAAGAAGATATTCTATGCCTATGCGAGTATCAGACGTGCACATCTAGTCAGGTCACTTAGAGTGTGATCAGTTAATGGAAAAAGTCCCTATACCCTTGATTTGCAGCGGGTTGGATTGAAGAAGATGCAGATTCTATACCTCTGAGTTATGATGGATAGGGTACAAGCCTTATGTCCCCTATGTCCCCGAGATACAGTGAAATGAACCCAAAAGTTACGATGGGGCAAGCCAATTGAGCAAAATGCGAATATTTTGGACAAAATACCAGCTGAGTAAGAGGGTAACGTATTATGTCGGTAGTAGAGCCCTGACGAGCGACGAGTAAAGATGCTCTAAAACATTAAAAAGGATCATTCCCATGACATTTTGCATTCATTCAAGTGTCATACATGATACATTTAGTTAGGAGCATTTGATTCATTCCGATCACAGCATCCTAATCATAGGCATAAGCACGTAAAACTGGTTATACAGGACAGGTTCCTCAGAGAACAATATGGCAACACCGGTAAATTCACAGCCCTATCTTCCTGAGCAACAGTGGAGTAGGCTGAAAAATCCAAGTTCTGTTCCCTCGAGATGGTAGTGGGGCAGATTGAAAATTGAAGTCTTCCTGAAATAGCAAGAAAGCAAATTGCAAATTCTAGATTTTTCTCCCTCGAGATAGAAGTGGAGCAAATTGAAAACAGTGAAGTTTATCTCTTTGAAATTTCAGCAGAGAAGATTGAGGTTACGAATCTCTTCTCCCTGAATTCTCCTCGAAGTTCGAGTGGAGTAGGTTGAGGCTACAAATCCCTCCTCCCTGAGTTTACAATGAGGATCAACATTTCTTTGAAGGTTCAGAAGAGAAGATTGAAGTTACGAATCTCTTCTCCCTGAACTCTCCTCGAAGTTCCAGTGGAGTAGGTTGAGGCTACAAATCCCTTCTCCCTGAGTTTACGATGAGGATCAATCTTTGTTCAGTAGAGAAGATTAAGACTACGAATATCTTCTCCCTGAATTCTCCTCGAAGTTCGAGTGGAGTAGGTTGAGGCTGCAAATCCCTCCTCCCTGAGTTTACAATGAGGATCAACATTTCTTTGAAGGTTCAGCAGAGAAGATTGAAGTTACGAATCTCTTCTCCCTGAATTCTCCTCGAAGTTCCAGTGGAGTAGGTTGAGGCTACAAATCCCTCCTCCCTGAGTTTACGATGAGGATCAATCTTTGTTCAGTAGAGAAGATTAAGACTACGAATATCTTCTCCCTGAATTCTCTCTCCTTGAAGTTCCAGTGGAGTAAGTTGAGGCTACAAATCCCTCCTCACTGAGTTTACGATGAGGATCAATCCTTGTTCAGCAGAGAAGATTGAGGCTACGAATCTCTTCTCCCTGAATTTTCATCTCCTCGAAGTTCCAAGTAGAGTAGGTTGAGGCTACAAATCCCTTCTCCCAGAGTTTACATTGAGGATCAATCCTTGTTCACAGAGAAGATTGAGGCTACGAATCTCTTCTCCCTGAATTTATCTCCTTAAAGTTCCAGTAGAGCAGGTTGAGGCTACAAATCCCTCCTCCCTGAGTTTACATTGAGGATCAATCCTTACTTCTTTAAAGTTTCAGCAGAGAAGATTGAAGTTACGAATCTCTTTTCACTGAAGTCTTATCTCCTTGAAGTCATAGCGGAGCAAACTGAAGATATCAAGTATCATATCCCCGAAGTTGCAAAAAAGCAAATTAAAACTACAAGCCCTATCTCTTTCTGAAGTGGCGATGGAGTGGTTCAAGCAACAAGATGCGGTGGATGAGAACGAGGCTGCTTGAAGAAAAGAAGCGCCAATAGAAGTCAAGACTCAGTAAGCCCAGGCAAAATTGGCCCTTTTATAGTCTTTGCTCTATTCCCGTTACACGACAATGAGCAAAGAGGGGCAGCTGTACGGGCCTAAATTTGCCCGGGCCAGCTTACGTAACCAAAAACCAAAACAAAAATAATAACAGGGCCCAATCTACAGACCCAAATTAACCCCTAACCTAATGACCCAGCCCACAACCTTAAAAACTTTCAGCCAAAGCCAAACCCTAGCCCCAAGCTTCTGCCGCCGCTGCCTTTCCATGTGCGCCGTACGCCTGGCCGCTACAGGCATCTGACAACCATCTGCAACACGCAAGAGAAATAAGTCAAACGATAGAGACAATTAAAAACAGTAAAAACGGAAGGAATTGTATTTTTATTATCTTCTAAATCGGCTATAAAGGCCATTGTTCTTTTAATGTACAGGGGGGATTCGAACATTAAAAAAAGAGGGGATTTTTCTTTTTCTTTTCTTGTATATCTTAGAACCCAGAGGTGAAAACAAAAAAGAAGAGACAAGCAAAAAAAGCACTTGTAACAGAAACTAGAAAGTCAATAAAAGTTTTAGGTGATTTTCTTGAGAAACTCTTTGCTCCGAATCCTCCATTTGTGCATGTACTTTCGAAAAAGGATAGAGGCTTCGAGTCTTACCTTTTCCTTGTGATTCTTTGCTGAAATCGGGTCCTTCCGAGGATCCTGAACGTCGTGAAGTTCCTTTCGGGCTCCGACGAGGGTAAGGGGCTCTGATTTGGTCCTCTTTTTCGCCACTCCCGTGCTCCTTTACCTGCATTTAGGCATATATTAGGATTAGTTCCTGAAAATAGGGGAGGGAATTAGGGATAGAACCCTTGACTGCTTCGAACGGGAGTCGAAAAATTCCCTTTTGCGACCTCAATGGCCGCCTGCGATGAGGGTTTGCTAACCCTAGCAGAGAGGCGCACGGTTGAGGAACAAGGGAAAAGGGAGACCTTTCGGTCTTTGTTGAAACCCGATTAGGGTTTTATTTTTTTAGTCTCGTAAAGGGTTAAACGGCACCGTTTAGAACCCTTTCCCATGGTCTAAAACGGTGCCGTATAGGGGCACTACCCGTTCGACCCGATGACCCGACCCAAGCACACAGGGATCCGCGTGTTTTGGTGTCTGATGGGTTATTTGCGCGGATGGTCCCCCTGCTTTCGCTGAGCGTTGCAATTGGCTCCTTTCTTTTACTTTACTCATTTTTTTAATCTAGCCGCATAACTTTTCTTTTATTTCAATTCGGTCCCGCTATGAAACGCTACACTGAAATCGGGTAATATTGCTGATTTAACCCCCGTTCAGTCATAGGTGTTTTGATTCGGTCCTTCACTGCTTTGCAATATTCGCGATTTCTGCCCCCATTTTTAGTCCAGTTTTAATTTAGTCCTTTATATGTTTATTTCACATATTTAATTTTGAATCTATTAGTTTGTTTACTACTACACTTATCATTCTGTTTTTTTTTTACGCTTATTTACTCATTATTACTATTAATATATCTTGTGTATTTCAACTATATATATTGTGTATATGTATATTATTCATATATATATTTTTCATATTTATATGTTTCTCAATATTATAGTTATATATATATATATATTCTTCTATATTCTTTTATGTATGTGTTTTCAACATTATTGTATATATATTCTAGATATTATTAATATTATTATTTTTAATTATATACTGATTATATATATTTATTTTTTTTATCTTATATTTACATATATATATATATTCTTATTTGTTATCCTGTATATTATGTGTTTTGTATATTACATCTATATCTTTTAAATTTATATTTTGAATACATTATATTCTTACATATTGTATACATTTTTATTCCAATTGTTACATACATTTTATACCATCTCATATATATATATTATTTATGTATAAGTATTCGAGTGAATTGTATCTGTATTTTACTCTTTTTATATACATTATGTATATTATTCATTTATAAATACTTTAATGTATTATACAAGCATATTTTAATATCTTTTTACATATTGTATATATTATCAATGTATAAATGTTTTACGTATTACGTATATGTGTATATATATATATGTTTCACATCACATTATGTATAGGCCATTCTTTCACGTATTTAATGTTATTATTTGCGTTTGATATCATGCTATATAATTATCGTTATTATATGTATTGTTTATTATTTATTGGTTGTTGTGATTCATCGAGGCAATATATGTTGTTTCTTTGCTTTGTATGTCATTATTTCACGCTTGTATTTTTATAAAAGGTCGTATTTAATATCACTTTAGTAAAAATTTTTATTTAAAAGTTTTTGATACATAACTCGAGTTTAGGGAGTACGAGGAAATCAAGCCTTAACTTACTAGGTTTTGACTTTTTCTTGTTAAGCCCAAACTATCGAGTATCGATTTTAAAACCCAAAACACGTGAATTTTCGATTGAAACCTAACTTCGAAACCTTGAAATGCTACATTCTAACTTACTGAATGTGGCGATCTTGGTTCCGAGATAAGAACTTCAAAATCAAGGCAATATTTTACGTTTTGATACTTTGAAAGATCGAGCCCTAACTTACTGGGTCCTGGTCTTTCATTCGGATCAAAATAATTAAATATCCTTTTGGATTTAAATACATAAATTTCTTAAGCAAAAAAGGCGGGCTTAACTTCAAGGAATAGATGTCGCATCCTAACTTACTGGGTTCAGTATTCTTATTCCTTCGAAATAAGCGAGCCTCGTTTTTCTACTCCGATATATTCAAAGGTTTTAATAAAAGGGATCGTATTTTAAATTCCTCCAAGTTTTCAAACATTCGACACTAAGATACTAATTAATCAATCAGGTACCAATTTTGGGCGTATCGAGGGTGCTAATCCTTCCTCGTGCGTAACCGACTCCCGAGCCCGTTCTTTGATTTTCGTAGACCAAAATTAATTGTTTTAATAACTCAAAATGTTTTATTAAAATGATTTAAGGTGATCCGATCGCACCTTGAAAAAGGTCGGTGGCGACTCCATTTTTAAAACCCAAAGTCGATTCCACCTAATTTTCAAAAAAATGGTTTCGACAATATTATTTATCTAATTTTAAATTTATGAACTTAAAAATTGTATTCATTATAGCACTTATGATATATTAATATAATTAATGTTAATTTTATTCTTAAAATTTTAGTAAGGAATTTTTTAGTTAGCTACGTTCAATGTATCTCATAATTAAATCTTCAAGGTCGAATTTGTTTTTTCTTATATGGTATTAGAGATTTAATGCTCTCTTGACTGATTTGTTTTATTCTTCTTTTCTTCTCTTCCTTAATCTCTCCATCCACCATACTTTGTGTCACTGTCTCCTACAACCCAAAAAGAAAATGGCCACAATCAACCTCGTTCTCATCCTTTGATTTACAGCACCAATGTACCGAAAAACTCTCTAATCTCTCTCAATACTTCTGCCCAGTCTCCACTTACATCAATGGAAAAAAACTATGTTAGGTTTAGGCACTTGCATAATCTTTTATATGATCTTATATATTAATAATAAACTGATGCTTGGGTTTAGCAATATAGTTGTACTCGTCGGATGCAAAGTTTTTAATTGTTTAGATATTTTATTGTATTCGCTGATTATTTTTTTAATATATATTTAACGGTTAAAAGTCTTTTATATTGAACAAATATTTATAGATTACAGATTTTTTATCAATTTTTTGGCGTTTTCTTAATTTTTTATCAAATCTCAAACATGCAAATTTTCAAATAGATTTAGCATATTTATCATATCGACATAAAATATTTTTTTAATATATAATTAACGGTTAAAGATCTTTTACACAAAACATATTTTTAAATTTTTTTAATTTACTCAAAATTTAATGTGCATGGTTTAGATAAATAAAACATGAAATACGGCAATAGAATTATGTAAATATATATCATATAAGCTATACATGTAAAGCTTAATTTTATGATAGCATACATGGATCCTTTCTCATATGTGTATGTGAACAAGGAAAGATCCACTTACACTAAGATAGAACTATGTTAATTTACATGTTTACATAACGTTTTATATATATATATATATATATATATATATTAAAAGAATGATTGTTAGCTCAACAAATATAATTGTAAAAATCAAGTACCTAAAATTTTAAATCAATTTAATATTTCTATGTTAAAAATATTATTTTTTAATATATATAAAATAATTAAGAGTATTTTATATTGAACAAAATTTTAAATATTTTTAATTTACCCAAAACATAGTGCATATCATTTATGGGAATAGAGTATGAAATGCATCATTTTAAATAAATATATATCTATAAAAGTTATACAAGTTTGTGTAAAGCTTAAGTTTACACTAAATTGAATTTTTTATTTTTTTTAAAATTTACCTATTTGAATTTTTTGTATAATTTTGGGACTAAATTGAATTTTCATTTTCATTTAGAGACTGAATCAAACTAATATATAAATAAAAAGTAAAAAAAAAAAAAAGTTGTTGGTACTTGTCGATTTTTGCTACAAATTTTGTTGCCATTTTTAAAAAAATTTAATTAAGCTGCTTGCTACCATTTACTACTTGTTTTGAGGTTAATTAGTTTATGTAATTGATTTGATATGATCAAATTGGTTCTGTGATTGAGAGTTTTTTTTTTTTTTTGGGGGGGGGGGGGGTAAGTTAGTAATTAGAGTTAGTTTTAGGATCAATTTGAGTTGGTATAAATTATAGATTTGTTGGTTTAATTATATTGGATTAACAAATTAAATTAATATATTAGTTTTAATTTTTAATGGTTTAAATTATTTTATTTGGTCATTAACTTGCGGTAGTTAATTATTATTAGATGATTAGTTGTTTGTTTATTCATTAATTTTATTTAGGCTAAATTACATCGCAAGACATCCTAAAATAGCGTTTTTTCTATTTTAGTTATTTAAAATTTTTTTTATCAATTTAGTCACTCTAATTAATATAATTGCTCAAATTGGTTATTGTTGTTAAAAATTCCATTAATCCATAATTAGATTGTTAGCGTGATATTTCTTTTACTTTTGACTAAAGTTAGGGACCTCTCTATTATTAGTCCAAAACAATTTTTTTTGGTTTATTTGGAATATAAAGATTCCAATGGTGATATCATCAATATTTGAATTCTCTTTAAGAGGAGGAAATCCAACGAGAATGACTACAAACCACAATCATGACCATGCCTTTTTCAATGAGTCCACTTGGCAACGTAACACCATTATACTAGTACCAACCACCATCATCGAAAACCAAACATAATATCTATACTATACATAATAAGGAGTGAAATGCAGATAACTTAGATAGCTCAATAGTAGAAGCACAACTATTTCAAAACATTTTTAATGAAGGTAGCAAGAGGGGTCGATTTGTAAGCTTGTTTCGTGAGTGGACGAGGACTTTTTTAGAAAGATTGAGCTTAATTATGTAGAAAGTATAGAAATGGAATTTAGGAAGGTGTTTATATTTCTCTACATGTAACTGAACACCCGAATCTAAAATTGATAAAGTACACCAAGTTAGTTCATTTTAGTATTTTTCCTTAGGTTAATTATAATACTATTTTTCCTTAGGTTTTATCTAGGTTAATCATAAAACTTTTCGACATGTTATCGCAACAAACATAATAATTTTCATTAAATAAAAATTCTAAAATATACTTTTACGAATAAAAATTACGTATATTATGACATCTAGATTCTTGGAACCTAGATTTTATGATTTATTATAAGTGTTATATAATTCAATTCCAAATATATTGTTGAGAGTGACTTGATAAATTCATTGAATTTAAATTTGAGAGGATGGGTTTAATAAATATTTTTAGTGATTTTATAGTCTTGATTTAGGCAATCTATATTAAGATAGATTTGATGAAATCATCTACGTAAGTGTAAAGAATTAGTTATCTTTTATGAAAGACATTGGGCAATCTTTCTAGAGCACTTACCAATATCTGGAGCTGTATTAGTTAGAACTTGTTGATCTATCGCAAAACATCAATTGGATTTGAGATTAGTTGCGTGCCATGAGTTAACTTCTATATTAAAAAGTTCAAAATTCGTTCACTTGTTAAAGAGAAGAATCACTCATTTCACTATGTACTAGTTCAAATCCACAAGATACTAGTGCTTAAGTGGCTAATTTCGTTGTTGCTCTTTCACGTTTTACATTTTCTCATGTTTATAAAAAAAATTATATTTTTTTACATTAATGGGAGAATGTTGATAATGCAAAATAAGTAATTACACATTGATTAAAAAAAAGACTATTAAGAAATTAACTTTAATCGTTAAAAGATACATAATTTGGTTAATATATCTACTAATATTCAATGTATCTACTTTAACATATTTCAAACATTAAAAATACATTATTTTGATCAAAATACTTTATACATATTAACGTCACTTTGGTGAATGCAGTTAAATGGTACCAGAAATTAACCTTTTATGTGATAAAAAAAGTCGCAAATTCCAACAATAACTGGGGGTACATCTTTTAAAGTTAGGTATAGAAATATAAAACTTAACTTTAAATAGATCATATAAATTGGTTTTGTAGTGAGAATAGAATTGACACATCACATAGGAGCTGACCAGCTACCAACGATGCATATGGTTCGTAAGGTTGATTTGATGTCATGATCGTCATCAATGCAGAGTTATATATACATATAATTCAACGAACGACAAATTAGTTTAGCAGAGAAGATAAATGGCACAATACATGGCAGCCAACCAGCAAGCAAGCATTGTTTAGTTGAGTGGCTTGATTTGATGGCATGATCCACGTCATTGCAGAGTTACATTATAATTCAATGAATGAAGGTTAGAATTCTAGGACATCATCATTGATCTTGGGAAAAGAACATTTCTCTTTCGGACGAAAGCATCACCTCTTTGCCTAAAATTAGGTTCATCAAAATGTGTTTTAAGGACTTTGGGTGGCCGACACTACACATACAACAGTTCAACCCCAAAAGAAAGGTTGCTTCGTGAATAAAATCGTTTTTGACTCCAGCAATTATCATAATAATGTATGGGTTAGAGATTGTATGATTTAAATTTTATTACTCATTAAAAAAATAAAAATAATGACAAAATAAAAAAATCTGTCGAACGAGTAGATTGAATTGATTTCGAGTTGGATCGATTGCTATTTAATTAATTTAAGTTCTAAAAATTTTGAATTATTTTTGTCATATCTTGCTATTTTTGATATAATGTTTAAAAACTACCTATAATTCCTCCCCAATTCATAAATAAGAGGATAATATGCTTTAGTACACTGAAACCCATATTTTTTTGCATTGGCAACAATGTCCATACCGAACGAGTTAAGACTTAATCGGAAACTTAGATTTAGTACTTAGATTAGCATCAATTTTGATTCTAAATTAATTAGGATTTACATTTGAATTATCTGGGTTTATACAATTTAAATTCAATAAAATTAAATATAAAAAATAAGGTAAAAGATATTTATTAAGGTTTAGTGTAAAATATATTAACTCTATAATTTGAGAAACATTTACTTACCCTCTTTAAATTTAAACAAAATACTATAAACTCTCTTAATGTTTATTTATTAAGAATGTGTTTAGACACTACGAAGTAACTAAATGAAAGTGTAATTACTATTAAATTATTAACATAGTAATACACCCTTATGCCATTCTAGAAATTCTAATTCCCAAAACATGTTTGACTAATTATAAATTATTCAAGTATTCTATATTTGTTTGGAATATGTTGAGGAATAGAGTGATAGATTGGTGGAGAAAGGAATCGGTATATCGACAAGCTGTTGTAGATGTGGGGCAGTAAAAGATCTAAACCATGTTTTCATATGCTGTTATAAATCAGTGGATGTTGGGCAAAATGTAGGGGTACATGTTATAATTATAGCTCTGTAGGAGAATTGATCCTGACATCTCTTGCTAGTTAGGATGGTATTTTCATAGAAAATGTCTTCACTTATTTATATGGAGTATCTAGTTCTATAGGAATCTACTGTGTTGGCGACAAAAGGATTTTTCAGCAGCTCATATAGTGACTTTCTTGCAAGATGGGGAAAATGGGTGAATACCAGTACATTTTTAAAGCTATCCCCTCTTTCTCTTTCACTCTCTCTTCATGTTTGAATTATTATTGGAGATTGATGAAATCTTAATGAGTAATTTGGAAAGTATAATATGATTATGTAATTTTTTAGAATGTAGAATGGCATTGTATTGAACACCAAATGATGAAAACAAGGAAAGGGCGTGATTGGGCTTACTATTGCAGTCAACTAAAGAGGCTGTAAGAGTAATAAAAAGTGGACTCCGAAGTAGAAACATCAGAAGATAAGCACTACCATTAATTAATACGCAAGCAGAGAGAGATAAGATTGGCACCTGAGTTTGCCTCCTCCTAGGCCTGCACCGCAATACCCACTTTGCTATTAACATATCTAACTCATGCTGACCTTCCTCTTCATCATTCTACCGACTTTAATATTTTCCTTCCAAATTTCACCTTTCTATTTTTTAAATATTCAAGTTCAATTTGATGTCCATTTTTGGACTGATGGACTTGTGGTTTGTTTTTTTATTATTTTCATTTTTGATATTATGTATGTTTGTTTTGCGGTTTATGTTTAGAGTTTGTAATTATTTTTCTCAATAATATTATTTTTAAAGTTTAAACTTATGTATATAATTACACTAAATTAAAATTCATGTATATAATTACACATTAAATCAAAGTTTGTATATAATTTTAAGATTTATCTCATACTTTAATAACTTAAAACATAATAATAATAATAATAATAATAATAGTCTGAAAATTTGACATACACTAATCGTACCAAAATGGAATCCCACTTTCTTCATTTTAAAAAATTTACGTAATAGAATCAATTCAATGAGAAAATTATGCAAAAAATCAAATTACAAAATAAATACAATATGTTTATAAAATTGTATTAGCAATTTGATTTTTGAGAAAATCCCACTTCTATTTTTACCCTACTAGAAAACTATAACTATTTTAGTTTTTCTACACCACCTAGCTTTTTTTCTGTTCTAATCATCTCGTTTTATTTTATTTTATTATTAGTTAATATTATAATTTAATATAAAATTTGATTAACAATAATTTAATAGTAAAAAACATATCAATTAGGAAATTTTAAAATCACTAAAGGATCTCAAGATTAATAAGAAATTATAAACAAAGATCAAATCAATATTTTAGTTTAATATAAGGTCATTGATAAAAATAGTTTAATATCATCTCTTTATATTTATTTAATGGTTAGTTTTTTTTATATATACAAATAAGGGAGATTTTTTTAATCCAACAAAAATTTGATATGCATAAATTAATAATACAATAATTAAAAAGAAAAAAATATAAACAGTGTAAACAATAACAGAATTCTGTAAAACTAATAGTTTTTCATTAGTACAAGTGAAACTCTTCTCCTGTGTTTGTTTGTGTGTGTGAATTTGTAAAAAAAAACTATATAAGAAGGTAAACAAATTAAAGCAACAAACATTATTGTTTCATTATAAATAGAAAATTACAAGCACTAATTGTCTAATGGCTACAAACTTCTATCATGCCGACAATTAGTGAACTACACTGACTATTTATTCTACTGAAAAGCATAGCAGCTGAGCCATTTCCTCTAACCATTATTAAGCCGGGCAAGAAAATGACAGTCTTCACATTCCTAAGTAATGAGTGAATAAAATTCATCCATCAACCTAAAGAAGCATCGACAACCTATGGCAACTCAAATGGAACGTTACGTCAGTGTAACTAACCTTCGATTTCAGTTTGACAAAGTGCAGCTAACTATGCAAGAGATTGGATTTCATTCTATGTTGTTACGACTCTCTGTTTCTTGAAATACCTGTGTTCGACACCCGTTTGGGATGTGCATATTCGAACATCGGTATAGAGATATAACAATTCAAGGACCTTCTAAATACATGGAAAAACGTTGAAAATTTTAAACATACCTGTGTTGGATACATACCTGTATCCGACACTCATATCCAAGTAACATGGTTTCATTTAATATCCTGTGTTGGGTCTTTCATTCCAAAGGCATCAGCTATACTGAAGGTCAGGCTGCTTCTCAATGATCTGCTCCTTCCCATACCCCCATCACCCGTTCTCATCATTGCAGCAAACTCCCCATAGTCTATTCGCCCATCCTGCAATTTTATGTAATCATAAGAACACCTTCGAATAAGAAATTGCAATTTTGATGTTTTATCCCTACATGCTTACGTATCTAGCTAGAATGAACAGAAACTTTAATACTAAACTGTACCCTACAAGTAATACATTCATCTTTTCCAATATAGATAAACTCGTACATGTTCATCTCAGTGATAACATCGATGTGACCATCATGATAATATGTGAAAACCATGGCTATATAACTTATAGAATCGAGAATGTGAAAGAATAACTTCAAATTTGAATGTCCAATTGGCCTGATATACTTACATTATCTTGGTCAATTTCTTTGATCATTTCATCCAGATGCACATCACCTAGACCAAACTCTTTGCAAGCTTGTTGAAGTTCATCAATGGTGATGTAACCACTACCATCTTTGTCAAAAAAGGAGAAAGCAGCAACTAAGTTTTCCTCTCTCTCGATCTTATTTATGTGCAGTGTAGCAGCAAGGAATTCACCATAGTCAATTGTTCCACTGTTATCAATATCAGCCTGCCAAAATACCCAAGGCAATAATAACTGAAATTGTGAGACTCGAACATGTTGTAATAGTGGAGAGTACCAAACTTAGATTATAGCACAAACATTAAATTCAATAACTCAAAAAGGTGTATTTACAGCTTCCATTAAAGCCTTGATTTCCGTTTCTGTAAGTTCAGATCCCACTTTCTTTAAACCATCTTTGAGTTCCTGAAATGTAATCGTCCCACTGTTGTCTGTATCAATCATTTTGAACAACTCTTTCAAGCCACCAATTTCTTCCTCAGAGAGTCTCTCTGCTATGACCTGCAAAAGATTTTATTTTCGATCATAAAAGATGTGTGAAACATATATAAATATTAAGAAGGAATAGTATTTGCCAGAGCGACCCAAACAACCAAGACAGAAAATTAAGTCTTGTGGCTGCTTTCTTTCATGCATATGCCTATTTTGTCAAACAACACAAAGATGGCAACTGGATGTTGTATTCATTGTACGAATGTGAAGGGATAAACTTTGAGAAATAAAAGATTTTTCTACAATCATGAATTATAGCAGAACAATGTAACCGAAAAGGAAAACAAAATCTTTTGAGTAAAAACAGAGTTACAATAGTTTTGGCTTCTTTCCATCCCAAGCTGCAGTCCATGCCCCTTATAGTTCTCAGGAAACTACTTGCTAGCAGATTTACTTCTTAGGGTGAAAGGATGGTATGAGGTAGTATTTTATCACAAGCCCCGGATGAAGTTAATATGCATCAAAGTTTAAGAGATTAGAATCCTGACTTCTACTCCGAACAACTAAAGCTAAAAAAGACGTCCACCATCAAGGCTAAGACAAGTTAAATTCCAGACTCCAGCCTCCACCCAACTAATCCCAAGCTAAGCTAGCCAACACCAAAAGTTTGTTTTGCTGGAGAAACAAAAATGAAGAATGGACGTTGCATTCTATTATGCAGCTGACCACAGACCCAGAATCATTGTAACAACAAAAAATATGAATGGATGAACTTGTTACTTGTGTGATAAGCTACTTTTTTTTATACCACCATGATTTATAACATTACTGAAAATGGAAATAAATTCTGCTACTGATAGCGTTGCTTCTTCCCTATCTCTAGCCCTCCCTTCATGTGCGTTGTTGGCATGAACGGCTCCTTTTGTTTTCTCTTTTTGTGTCTTTTTTTCCCCCTTGCTTGGTGGGTGCTGATGGTTTGAAGCTTGTTATTTTAAGAAGAATGTCCGCTACACATATATCAAGCTCAAGAAGATTTTCAGGAATAGGAAATTTAAGATCGCACTGCCACACTTCAGCTACAACCAATTTAGCAAAAAGAGATGCCCACTATAGGGGCTATCATTTCAGTATGATAGCTTCCTAACAATATTTCAATATTATGGACAACATAACTGCCTCCACCTAGAAACATTTCAAAGCCCAGACCCCTAAACTCCATCTGACTAGGCCCTCTTTAGCCAAAACTGGAGTTTGATTCACCGCAAACAATTTCGCGTAAAACAAGCCAGAGACATAAACATGAGAGTCCAATGCAGACACAAAAAATCAACAGTAAAAGTTCAGTGAAAGGGGAAGGGAAAGGAGAAGCTTCTATCTCTACAAAAACTGATAATGCCACCCAAGTGAAGAATTAAAATAAGCAATAGTTGGGTTCCATATCAAATATAAACACCCAACATATTTCAATGCAGAATGCATCGGATCACAGTGCTACACCATGCTAACAAAAGCAGCAAATTAAATCTTCCATGATCGAGTGTAAAATGAAGCTGAATCTTATACCTAGATAAACTTCCATTCTTATTCTCTATTTATTATGCCATAAACCTGTGCTTCAGACATAAAATACATTTTCATAAGACCATAGCCATAGTTTACAGTGTGATAGCAAAAACAACATTAATACTCATATGCCAAGAACTGTCATATCTTATAACCCAACTTTGGCATACTATTTTTCTTATCTCTACAAATCTGAATTTTATATCAATATTACTGATCTCATAAACATTCAGGTTTTTGATGATTTTTATTCTCGTGGCCCAAGACAGGATTCATTCTAATTTTAGATATCACTCATTTCTTTCTAAAAGTCACAACACAAATTAAGCAATAAAAATCCTTCAGCAAGAAGATGCTAAATTCAGTATAAAAGATAACTAAATAATGAGTTCACTATCAGATTCTGGGGAAAATTTTCCTATAACTAGAGATCATTAGTAAGACGAAAAACAGGAAAATCACATACACGCAGAGCCATCTTTTTAAGTTTGTTCATTGCTGAGAACTTCTTCAAACGTGATAATACAGCGGAATCCAGAGGTTTGTCTGGGGCAACTCTATCATCCACAATCCATGGGTGACCTGATGCATAAATCAACCCACAATTGTGACTTATACACATACAATAAAGATAGGACACTGCCATTCCCATGTTATAGAAAAGAAATAATAAAATATATCACATAGTATTCAAATAACTTACATAGAACCTCATAGGCAGTAATTCTTTTCTGTGGGTCCCTTTCAAGCATCTTTCTTAACAGATCTTTTGCACTTTCAGAGATACTAGGCCATGGCTCAGATTCAAAATCAACTTTTCCATGTAAAATCTGTCTGAAGATTCCTGAATCAGTTTCTGCAAGTTGAGAGGGAAGTTAAGTACATTTACGATATGAGAACACAAGAATGGCACTAACCGTTGCAGGGAGTACAGTATTGAAATGAATACCTGCCCAAAATGGTGGAACCCCACTCAACAAGATGTATAGGATAACAGCAGCACTCCATATATCTGCTTCCGGTCCATAATGCTTCAACAAAACCTCTGGCGCAACATAAAAGGGACTCCCAACAACATCACTAAAATACTGTCCTGGAATGAAAAAGGATAAAAAAGTAAGCCCCATTAACCATGAAAGAAAACATTCACAAAAAAATATAAGGCAAAGCATTAGTGAATGCAAGAGGTGCAATTCAATGCTGATTCCTACAAGCAGAGTTTAGTAATGAAGCACAACACAATAATCTAATGGTGCTAATCTTTATATCAGCAAGGAGTTTTCCGAAAAACATGCTGATCATTGAACCATCTCATTTAATATATTCAATTGAATTAGATATTTAGTGCATTAATTATGGACAAAAACTGAAACCATAAAACCTTCGTAAAAGATGGTCTATGCATAACAGAACATTGTTACATTCAAAAAACCAGAACCGAAGTTCCTCACAATTTTTTTTTTTAAATTAATATGAATTTTGGAAAATACACACCAAGCATTATATCCTAAGGGAAATTGATCCTAATGAGCAGTACCTGAAGAACATGCAGTGAATCATCACGGTGAAAATTAATTATCCCAAGACCTTCAAAGAATCAATTCAATTTAATACAACATGATTACAATGAAATCAAAAGGAAATCCCAATCATGGAAGCAACCAATATCAGATATCAATATCCTACCGCAAGGTGTCGAAGAATGAATAAAATCCTCAACGTCCAATCAGATAATTAAACCAAAATCAGAGAAAACTCTATTCATGGTTCTTACAGAACTACTTAATCATTCAACCAAAAAAAGCACCTTTAATTAAAGAGAATCAAGAGTAACATAGAAACAAAAGAAAACCCAGAAGCAACCTGGTTTATAGAAGACGGACAAGCCAAAATCGGTAGCCTTGAGAACGGCATCGTCAGCGGGAGTATCAAACAAGAAATTCTCAGGTTTGAGATCTCTATGCATAACCCCAAGGGAATGACAAGCCTCAACGACACCAACGATGGTTTTGATAAGCTTAGCAGCCTCTCTTTCACTATAATGTCCTTTAGCCACGATCCTATCAAAAAGTTCCCCACCCGCACAAAGCTCCATAACCAAATGAACAAACACGGCATCTTCATAAGTTCCCTTGATCTGAACCACGAATGGGTTCTCAGACAAATGATGCATGATCTGGATCTCCCTCCAGACGTCATCGTAATCTTCACGGCAGACGAGCTTGCGCTTTGGGATAGATTTGCAAGCGTAACGGATACCAGTAACCTTGTGGGTACAAAGGTAGGTGGTGCCAAATTGGCCTTGCCCAAGCTTCTTGCCCAAGAAATAGTGGTCCCTTATTCTCTGGGTTTGGTATGGTAAAACCGTACCTGTGGGCTTTCTTGGTCTTGAGGACGATCCTGCAATTTTCTTATTCATTGCCACAAATATCTCAGATGGGATCTCTCTCTCTCTCGCTCGCTTCCACTCTCCTTCAATGGAGACAACGTATTTTTACAATTAGCCGGAAACAAAGCTCAAAGCTTCCCGATTTGGATTTTCATTTTCCTCCTATTATTACAAATTTTGCATTTTGTGAGTGAAAATAGAAATAGAAAAAGTAAATTTATTATTTATTATCTATTATTTTAAACTAAATAATTTAATATAATAAATGCTATTTTCTTAAAAAAAGAACAATTAAGAAGCTATATTCTGTAAATAGTTTTCTCTAATAAAACTAAAAAATCATTATCTTATCACTTGTAATTTTTTAAGGTAATTTATAATATATATCAGTAGCTTAATTGTAAAAAAAAATATATTAATATATTTATAAACGTAATGGGATAAAATTTTATTTCAAACTGTTTATTATAATGAATATTCATTTTATAATAAAATTATTTATAACATTTTCTCTAAATATCCATTAATAGATAATATAAAATTTTACTAAAAAAATTATACACACATGCATAATATATTAACTCATTAAAAATTTTACCAGCAAAATTTATTTAGTAGGTCAAAACTTCGATTATGGAAGATAAAGTAATTTTGAATTCTAGTTTTTTATATTATCTTCTTTAATTTATATCCTCCTATCAGCTAAATTATGTATGTACTATGTAGTATTATCTTCATGTTACATTATTATTTGTATGATGCTTTTAGTCCAACTAAGATATGGTGCTCCTGGACCAATCATTTCTTTATCATTCTCTTGAATATTTTAAGGTTCTTTTTTTATATATGTCGATATATCGACAAAAAAATTCATATGTTAAGTGTGATGTTAGAGACAAAATTTTATTTTTGCAATATTTATCTCAAATCATTTTTTTAAATAATTTGCTATTTTGTAATCTCTTGGAGAGTTTTAATAATATTTAGATTAACATATATAAAAATTATTATAAATTATGATATTGATTTTTTTACAAAAAATATAAGCATGTTGGATCATTTTGCAATCTTCATTCAACTATTTTCTCATATATGTTCAAATTATTTCAATCATTACTCAAGCATATTAAATAATTTTCAGGGAATATTTATATGCTTTCAATATTCTAAATCCTTTAAATATCTTAGTATAGATTTCACTATATAGTTATACATATAAAATGTTATAACAACAACCATTAATCGCATATCAAGTTTTTCATAACATGCTAAATTAATAAGACATCTAAAGTAGATTGCATCCACCACTAAAAAAACATTATATCTTTTCATAATCATGGTTACCTGGATTGAGTCGAACCGGTCAGTTGGACCAAGAATTGATCAGAGTGCTACTCTCAGTTCTTGATTCGGATAAATACTTTAGATGGACTGAGTCATGAGCCGATACAGACTGGTTGACAAGAAAAATTTTGTTGGAAAATATAGACATCACATATATAATAATGATAATTACATGTTATTATTTACTATCATGATAGGTTAGCCCAAATTAAAAATGATCTAATTTGGTTAGAATTTTATTGGGCTTTAATTATTAAATAAATAAGGTATGGGTCAAATATGTGTAGATACTCTTCTAATCAAATTCTAATTAATGATGGGCTAATTAGAATTTGATTAGAACTAATATTCCAAGATTATAAATATTAGGGTTATTGTCCCCAAATTATACACAAGATATATTTTCTAATATCTCATCATTAGGAAAGAGAGAGCATATATTCTCTAAATTTCGTGTGTGCTAATTTGGAAGATCAAATCCCCAAAATCCGGTAAAACTTCAAGGAATTCATAGATTTAGGTACGCTTCCGCATTTAATTTTATTCTTAATTTATTCTTGATGATTTGACATGATAGATCCTGGTTTATTTAATTTTATTTTTAGATTTTTTTTACAAATTTAACAAGTGGCATCCGAGCTTTATCATGTTGAATCATTAAAAATGAATTGATTTTCTATTATTTTTAGATTGATTCATTTTTCAGATCTTATGGATTTGATATTTTAATTATATATTATATTGAATCTTTAAGATTCTTGATAAATTTTTGACTTTTGATTCTTTAAATAAAATTATAAGGTTTTAAATAAAGTTTTAGGTTTTTAATTTTCGTATAACTGGAAAGATTTACAGTTTTAATTGAGAATTAAAAAAAAACTGAGGGTTTTATGTTGTTTATACAGTTTTAATAAAAATTTAAAAAGCTGTGTAGGTTTGAGTTTCATTAGAAATTGTTTATGATATATATTTGATTATATCAATGATGGATTGTTAATCGCTAATCGCTTGTTTTTCGTTTTTACGGTTATATATATATATATATATATATATATTGTTTTGGAGGCACTTTAGTAATTATGTTCAAGATTTTACATGATGATATATGGTTGGTAAAATAAATTGC
The DNA here is from genome assembly GCA_020496765.1 of Gossypium stocksii. NCBI lineage: Eukaryota > Viridiplantae > Streptophyta > Magnoliopsida > Malvales > Malvaceae > Gossypium > Gossypium stocksii. The sequence continues at coordinate 34,070,406 of CM035628.1, read as the reverse complement.
TTCAGGTAAAGTGTCTCTTATATATCGATTGTTTATCAATGAATTCATTATATATGTTGAATCCTTACAGTTGATGATAATATTTGTTAGTTTTATCGATTCAATTTTAGGGTTTCATTATAATCGTTTTTTAATTCAAATCAGATTCAGCATATGTATAATTGAATTCAATTTTTATAATCATTAATCATTGAATTCAATTTATAGTTGATAGATCAGTTTAAGCATATATTTTGGATTTGAATTTACTTGGGATATGTAAAGCAAGTTGATCATAATTATATTTTTTATGGTTTAATTATGATGAAATTAGGTTTTATGCAAATTAATGTTAACCATAATATGTATTTAAATAATTTGGTTTTATGTTTGGTTCTATAATCTTATGTTTTGGCATCTCATGGTTCCAAATATTTTGTTAAATTATGATGATGTGGTTTATTGTATGAATTGTGGGATATGTCAACTGTTATATTTTGTTTGAAAAGTATTCATACGAATATCTGTTTAATCATAAATACAACTTTGGATTTACATGGTATGAATACATGTATATGCATGAATTGCTATGGTGTTTTTTATCCATGCCAAAATTATGAATACATGTGCTTGTTAATTATTTGGCTTTGAACCACTACATTATTTCTGTTTAGGTTTTGATATATATGGTTTTGGAACAAAAAAAAAAAGAAATAGTCAAAAATAAAGGTTTTCGGTTTTTTATTGCATTATTAAGACAACTTTATTTGGGGTTATTTCGGAGTCTATAAAGCAATAAAAAAATAGTTTTGACATTTGACTATTGGGGAAATTTTAAATTTGAATATTGGTATGTTTATATATATTTTAAAATAATTTAATTGAAGCAAAAAGTCACCAAAGTGATTTTTTTTATAAAGTATTTTAAAATATAAAAGTTTGTGTGCATGTAACTTAAGTTAATATTGATTGGCCCAAATGAAAGTTAATAATATCAATATGTGCAACTATGGTAATAAACATGTGGCAATTATTCGGTTTTACATGTGAATAATAAATTGACCCAAAGGAAAATTTATTATTCGACATGTTCTTATTGTCAATGTTTGCTTATTACATTAATATATCATTTACAAGTTAATATTTTATCTAAAGATGAAATATTAATGGAGTGTCAGATATCTTGAGATAATGTTTACCTTTATTCAAATTATTTTGGTTTAAATTTGAAGTCTTATACGAAGTTGTTTATGGTTTATGATTTATTCAACTATTATTATATTTGCCAACATCATTGTATGTTGTTTTGGGATAAATATATTCTTATATATATGATTATATTTTAATTTGATTGAAAGATAAAATTAAGGTAAATATTTTGAAACAAATAAATTCAGATTTTGGCTTTTAATTAAGGATGTCTAATATTTTAAATAAATTAGTTGAAACAAAATGTCGCCAAAGTGACCTCTTTTGTGTAGATTAGTTTATTTGAAATATTAAGATAATTTTTTGTTTTTGTTATTCATGCGTTTATTAATTAATCCAAAGGTAAGTTAATATTTGGCAGAATTTCAAATACAACTGTGGTAATAAATGTGTAACAATTATAGGGTATTTTATGTGAGCAATAAGTTAGTCCAAAGATTAATTAATTGTTTGACATAATTTATTGTCAATATTTGATTGCTTCAACAAGAGTACCGCTTATTGTTAATATTACTGTCCAAAGACTTGATATTAATGTTGTGTTTGGTATCTTGAGATGGGATTAGCCATTATCTTAAATTTATTGTTTACTTATGAATATTGATGTGAGCTTATTTTTATCTTTTGTTCTATACTGCCACAATATCTGCTAAATTCTATACCCATGTTTAATGGGACAAATTTCAATGAATGGAAAAGGCACTTACTTATAATGCTTGGTTGTATGAACATAGACCTTATACTAAGGGAAGAATAACCTGCACCTCTCACTGCGGAAAGCACCCTTAATGTTAAGAGGGATTTTGAAAGGTAGGATCGTTCAAATTGCAAGAGTCTAATGATCATGAAGCACAACATTTCAGAAGCCTTTAAGGGTATAGAATCTGAAAAGATTACTCAGACTAAGGTTTCCTTGACGAAATTAATAAACATTTTGCTAAAAAAACGATAAGGTTGAAAACATCACTTCTGACTTCTTTGATGTCTATAAAGTTAAAGCTTAAGGAAATCCTGAGCGATCTAAGGGCTATGAGTTTTATAATCCCATAATAAAGAATTTAAGAAGGGAACTACAACATTTTTTGAGGATGTTGAGTTTAGAGGGAGAAATAAAGTCAGAGACATTGCTTTTGAGGAGGAATTAGATTCTAACTCAGTTCCTACTATCACTTTTGATAATGTTTAGGTTCTTATATCTATCATTGATCAAGACGTGAATCCAGAACCTCTACAAGACAATGTTGAACAACTCCCCATTCAAAATGAGGTAATTATTCCAGAAGAACAAACTCAACAACCTCAAGAACAAGTGCCATTAAGGAGGTCCACAAGAGAAAGGAGAAATGCTATTCCAAATGATTATATTGTATTTCTCCAAGAACATGAGGATGACAATGGAATGATGGAAGATGATCCAATCAACTTTCATCAGGCCATGAAAAGTTCTAATTCTCAAAAGTGGATTGATGCCATGAAAGATGAGTATAAGTCTATGCAAGACAATAAAGTTTGGAAACTTGTCCTATTACCTAAAGGTGCAAGACCAATTGGTTGTAAATGGATATTTAAAACTAAAAGGGATGTAAATGGTAATGTGGAGAGGTATAAGGCGCGTCTTGTAGCTAAAGGATATACTCAGAAAGAATGTATTGATTTTACAGACACTTTCTCTCCAGTTTCATCGAAAGACTCCTTTAGGATAATAATGGCGCTTGTTGCTCATTTTGATCTTGAGTTACATCAGATGGATGTTAAGACTGCGTTTCTTAATGGCGACATTGAAGAAACAATTTATATGGTGCAATCAGAAAATTTTGAGTTAGAAGACTCAAAGAATATGGTTTGCAAATTGACAAAATCCATCTATGGACTCAAACAAGCTTCCCATCAATGGTACCATAAGGTTCATCAAATAATTGTTTCGTTTGGTTTTAAGATGAATATTATTGATGATAGTGTGTATCACAAATTCAATGGGAGTTAGTACATATTTCTGGTTTTATATGTTAATGACATATTGCCTGTTAACAATAAGTATAGCCTCAACCAATGCCTTAAGAATGATTTTGAAATTTCAAAAATGCATTAGATTTTTTACATTTTAGCGGTGGAAAGTCTAATGTACGTTCAGGTTTGTATACATTGGAATAGTGTGTACAATATTGGGATGTTAGGTAGATATTTTAAGCAACCTTGGTTTGGACCGTTGGATAGCATCCAAGAGGATTATAAGGTATTTTCAGAGAACAAAAGATTACATGCTTACATATCGGAGGTTTAATCAGTTAGAGACCATTAGGTATATAGACTCCGATTTTGATGGAATATGGATATAAGATTTTTTCACTAAGGTGCAAATTGTGAAAACAAATTGCAATCTTTTATTCCAATAGCAACAGAAGCACATCAAAGTAAAAACACATAGACTTTGAGTTCCTGGTTGTTAAAGTAAAAGTTCAAAGTGGTTAGGTGCTTATAAAGCAAATTAGGACAAACTCCATAATTGCGGATCCGCTTACTAAGGAACTACACCTAAGGTTTTATGATAGCACACTGCTCCTATGGGTGTAATGTCGTTTAAAGGATATTTGGTTTAGTGGGAGTTTGTATTTTTTAAATGCTTTTATGTTATATACATATTTTCAGTTATTTCAGTTTAAAGATATTAAGTTTATTTTCTGCAAAAATAAAGTTTATTTGGTTTATTCACTCTCTAATTTTGGTAAGGTTTGATCTCACTAAAGAGGACCAGTTGGAAATAGACATGTTTAGATCACATTGCATGTAATTTCCATGCTACACATCCATACTTGATCTATGTCATTTGGTTGTGTTAATATACGTAATCATGGATGGATTTAGTTACGATATATGTAACGAAAGTTGCCTTGGTTTTATGTTAACATAATTAATGGACGAGATTGTTTGGAATACTTTTGAATATGATAGTAAAATTTTGAGCTCATAAGGTTATGTAATGACATGTAATTATAAAGCAATTAGTATATATACGTGGTCCAAGTGGGAGATTGTTGGAAAATATGGACATCACATATATAATAAGGATAATTACATGTTATTATTTACTATCATGATAGGTTAGCCCAAATTAAAAATGATCTAATTTGGTTAGAATTTTATTGGGCTTTAATTATTAAATAAATAAAGTATAGGTCAAATATGTGTAGATACTCTTCTAATCAAATTCTAATTAATGATGGGCTAATTAGAATTTGATTAGAACTAATATTCCAAGGTTATAAATATTAGGGTTATGGTCCACAAATTATACATAAGATATCTTTTCTAATATCCCATCGTTAGGAAAGAGAGATCAGATATTCTCTGAATTTTTTGTGTGCTAATTTGGAAGATCAAATCCCCAAAATCCGGTAAAACTTCAAGGAATTCATGGATTCAGGTACGCTTCCGCATTTAATTTTATTCTTAATTTATTCTTGATGATTTGACATGATAGATCCTGGTTTATTCAATTTTATTTTTAGATTTATTTTACAAATCTAACAAATTTAATATTTTATTATTTTTATGAACTTTTAATAATTTTTTTAATCAAGTTTCCAAATCGATTACACAGACAACTTGATAACCTAATCAATTCAACCACCAATCTAATTCTAAAATCATATTCATAAACAATACTAACATTTTTAACATTTTGTGAAAACCATCTTAATATTTAAGTCATTATTTATATTTTAAAACTTCAATTATTTTTTCATTTCCTAGACTATTAATTTCCACCCTATTATATTTTTAGGTGCTTGAATTATAGGTTTAAAACCTTTACACTTTGGAATTGAATTTAATTCTATTTTAAATATGATTTTGTTTTCATTTTCATTTTTCATTTTGATTTCAACTTTTATTGTAGTGACATAATTTATTTATCTCTTTATTTAAAAAAAATATTTTTAAGAACTCAAATTTTTTTTGAAATTTTATGATTAGTTATATTTTAGATCTCTTTAAGAGTATCAATGTTCACTATATAATCATCTTAATTTTGAGTTATTATTTTTTTTACATTGATTTTTTTTTGAACCAATTGATCTATCATGCTAAAAATATCAATAATAGAAGGTGACTCATATCCAATATACATCCAAAATCTATTTTGTTTGTTGTGGTGGAGTAATTTGAATATATATTGCATATCTATATTTCAAAAAATGTGAAATATTTAACTTTTGACAAAGTCAAATCTAATATGATTTATATATTATTGACTTGATGCGTGCATGTAATACTCTACATAAAATATCAAAATTATTTTATGAATAAGCAAATGGTTTTGCAACAATTATTAAAATTGACATACAATAATTATTAAATGCTTGAAATATAAACTCGCCATCCTAGCAAGATGGATTGTTTAATTGCATAATCTAAAGGTTTTTGCTCTAAATCTAATTATTTGAGTAATCAATCTCACAAACAATAAGTGACAAGTTGATAACATATATTTGACTATTTTATAAAAAAACATTTATCGAAATCGTATAATATCAAAATATTTTACACACTGGATAAATAATCCATATCCATTTCAAATATGCAATAAGTTCGATATCGACTTTAGTTAGTGAAGTTCTATTTTTTTTTCTTTGAAATTAAGCCACAGAAGTGTATTCTGTAAGAAAAAAAAAAATTTCTTTTCGCTTTTAAATCTAACACTTAACATATGATTTTTTTTTCATCATTCATCATGTAAGTAAAATATCCTAAAAAGACTTGACAACATACAACACATCCATGAGCACGAAATGGTTATAAGATCGTTAGATATGAATAAAAATTACTTTTTTGTCAACGAGAAAAAAATGAGGAAGAAATACTTGATCTAGAAGTATCATATCTTAGTGCTGTATGAGCATCATTATATCTTGCTAATAACACGCGACCTGATATAAAATTTGTTATAAATTTACTAACAAGATTTTATGCTTCTCCATGACAAAAACATTAGAAATGGGGCTAAACACATATTTCCTTAAAATTTTCCCTCAAACACAATAGTTTGCAGAATGGTGAAGTAGATGATCAACGGATTTGTAATTTAAGCAATAATTTAATAGATAAGTTCTTCAAAACATTACCTATTTCAACATTTGAAAAGTTGATAAGAGATTGACATGCATTAACTTAGAGATCTTAAGTGATGTTACAATAGATGAGTGTAATTATGTGTTATACTCTTTTTCCTTTTGACTAAGCTTTCGTTCTAATAAAGTTTTAATAAGGCAACATGTTATACGTTTAAAGTATGTGTACTTTTTTCTTTACAAAGAAATTTCCTTTTGGATTTTTATCTTTACAAAATTTTAACAAAACTTATTCTTCATCAATGGACATATAAAAAGAGTGTTACAAATATTTTATTATAATTAGATATCCATTAAGGTAAATGCTCTGATATGCTATATGATAAGGATTCTAATGTATTTTAATATTATAACTCTAATGTCTATTGAGATTTTGTATCATGCATACTTATCATATTTATAAAAATAAAATTTGGGAAAACATTGTAAATATTTTTGAGTTAAGGTACTTTTAAACTTGACAACTAGATCTACTTTGATATATGTATTTTTTTTGCTCTAATTTGATACCTAAACTTGGTAATTAAGTCCACTCGACACTTGAACTTAAATTTCATAAGAGCTAGATGATACAGAATTATAAGATTAAGCTACATCATTACTAAAAAATTAAACATATATATATAATTAAAAAAATATAATTTTAAAGTTCAGATGAGCGATCAGCACTTTTATAAAATCCAAATTAGAAATTATTAGTTATTAATAAATTATTATTTAAATTTAATTATAGCATATGCAAATCTAATCATATTTATCTATTTTCTCTTTGAAAAAAAAAATCCAAAGGGTAGGTTAGACATTAGACAATAAAATGGATAGGATAAGTCTATTCTGCTATAGAGGTGAATGCTTAGTTCTTGCTTTTGCAGTGGGCTAATCTCATCTGCATTACTCAATACCAATGGCGTCTTCTGCTACCTTTAGTACTTTGGTTCTCTCTTCTTCTTTCACCACTCAATGCAACGTTTCAAATCGTCACCACCAAAGTTGTTTTCTTTCTTCTCCTCCCAAAATTCCCATCTTCTCTATCCCTAAACCCGTTTCTTTGAAGCTCACTTCTCCTCCTCTCCTCTCCAAAACACCCACATTTTTTACAATCCCCAAATCTTCTGAATCCGACGCTGCCGTTGTCGATGTTGAACCTGATAACGTCGAGCCCGAACCAGAACCCGAAGCAGCACCAGAACCGGAACCAGCTTCGGTTGTTGAGGCTTCCAAGGAAGAACCCAAAAGGGAAGAGATTTTTGCTGTTGTTATGGTGAGTTATGGCTTTGAGTTTAGAATTTATATGCGTTTTTGGCATTTTTAAGTGCTATTAGTGTAGTTTAGCTACTACCCTGAATGTATTTTTGGTTTTAATGTATAATTCGTGTTTATTTCTAACAAAATTTTATTGCCTGCTATGTGTTCGATTAATTTACTTTGGTTTTGTTTTAGATTGGGGGTCGCCAATACATTGTTTTCCCTGGAAGATATCTCTACACGCAGAGACTGAAAGGTGCAAATGTCAACGATAAGGTTGATGATTCAGATTTTTTAGTGGTGATTCAGATTTTTTACGTTTTCTTAGATCCTCTTGTGAAATTTTATTTACTTCGGGAACTGTTATCTTTGTTGAAGTATTTGAATTCCTTGCACGGTCAAGCATGGTTAAAACAAGCTTGCAGTCGTGATGTGGTTTGTACTGCTGTACTTTTGCTTGCATTTTTTAATTACATGGCATACGTGGTTATGCATAATCTTCCGGTCACAATTTGGAGAGAGGAGAAAGGCAAACAGCCAAAAGTTGTACCAAATAATTGGAATATACTTTGGCTTCCATTATCATGGAGAGGTCGTGAAATGGCAATGGTGTTATCTTTCTTGGTGGTTTTAGCTTTTGCATACAAATTTTGTTCGGTATTGTAGTCATTCAATATTTCTGAAGTGATTGCTGGATAGTGTATTCTGTCTACTGGTGTATCTCCTACAAGATTAAGCTCTTGTTATTTGGCATGCATTTGAATAGACTAGAGCTGGCCCTTGACCATTTGTTTCGTTGTGCTTTCCTTTTTCAAGCACTTATCTTTGGTGGAAACTTAACAGTATCTCTCCCATTTTTTTCTTCCTTGCTAGCTTTGGGCATTGATTTTTTTTTTTTTTTTTGAAGAAAGCTTTGGGCATCAATATCAAACATAGTGGAATGCATTTAGCTGATACATTTGTTCTAGGAACTGCAGTGTTGTTTGTTGGAACAAAGAATTGATTGATTGTCCATTGCTTCATTCATCTATGACATGAAAATATTGGATATTTAGTGTTCTTTGTTGGCACAGATTACTGTGATGGAAGGTACAGAGCTAGTTTTAGGCATTTGGGTTTTGTCGATCAAGATTGTTATCATAGGTGAATTGCCAAGAAGGACCATCAATCTGTAGATCTAAAGAGCATAATGAAGTCTTTGCTTGTTACATTGAAAAAACCCCAGATGTATGTGAGAGCATACCTGAAAGTTTTGATAATAATAATCTAAATGACATATCTCTGATATAGTAGTGCTCTACAGACTACATGTATGAGAAAAGAAAGAAGAGAACACATTAGTATCGCTTTCCCACCACAAATTTAATATTGTAAAGCTAAAGATTATATGCAACATGGACTTAGCTCATGTGGTATGAAGGTTAGGCGTTAGAATAGAGTTGTTAGGTTGAACTCTAACCCTATGTTCTTTGTGAATTACCATCTTTGTAACACTTCAAAGACGAGAAAAAAGTTTAGTCCTTGTTTTGGTATGACTATTGCTGCACTTCTCTCACGTTTTTTAAGTTAGTATTAGAACTATGCTGTGATTTGAAGGTAAACACTTTCTGTTATGATTTGAGAAACAAAGACAATTCTTTTTTCTCCCTACTACTAATGTGCTTCCATTTCAGCCTGTGGTGGGCTTTTTCTGAATTTATGAGCTTTTATTGTTGAGTAATTTTATTTCCCTCCCTTTCAAATAGTTCCCTTACTGATATTGAATCAGTTTAATTTTATGTTTGAAGTATTAAGAACTTAAATGAGATGCCTATCGTGGACACAGGGACCTTCCTGAGTACCTAAAATTTAAGAGCTTTGTGTACTTGATATGTTTCCTGGAAAACTGTTGCTTTCATTAATCTTTGTAATGGCCGTAGATGGTGTTGCCTGGCTGTGATAACATGTGTATCTGTTCCATCACTAGACTTGTGTGAACTTTTTATTCCAGAGTATAGTCATTTCATAACCTGTCAACTTTCAATTTCATATTTTGTTGTCTACTTCCTTAAAAGATCAAATTGATTTTGTTTCACAGATTGTTCTAAACAAGGTATTACTTGTGGGAACAAAAACAACTACATATATCGGAAAACCTGTGGTAACTAATGCTGCTGTACATGCTGTTGTTGAGGAGCAGGTATATTACCTCCTGATATTTTGCATTTACCCTTTTTTATCATATTGGAAAACCCATGTATTTTCTTTTTACTTGCAGGGACTAAACCCAAAAGTAGTTGTCTTCAAATATAAGAAGAAGAAAAATTATCGGAGAAATATTGGACATCGACAGGTATGACTTTTTGGCTTAAAAATTGATTGGTGAACTAGCTACTGAATATTATGATTCTGATTTCTACAGAAATATAATCTTTGATGGTGATTAAGTTGTTTGGTATGTCAAATAAATATGTTATTGTGTATTATTATTCTATTTACCTATTTATTTGCCATCTGCTGCATTCGGAGAAGCAGCGAAATAAGATTAATTCTGTCATCTAGCTATCTAGTGCAACTCCACCAAACCGAAGCCTTTTTTCTTCACATGACCTCTTCCTGAACTTGGTTTCCTGTCATTTGCTCATATCTTTTTGGAGCCATGAAACTAGGCTGATGAATTTAGTTCTTATCATCTGTTTTCTCAATTTAACTAATCCAAAACTACTGCCCTCCTATCCTCCTCTCCATCTTTTGTTCCCTCTTCTGGCTTGATGCCACTTCCTGAAGCTGTCTTCATGCAATTTGCCGCTTGTACCCAGCTCGTGGAGCCACAGACTTCGAACTGGTTGCCAGCATAGCTGCTGAGTCCATGCAACATAGTCCTGGATATTTTTACTTTCTTGATATTGACATTTCTTTCTCATAGGTGCTAAGTATATAACCTCACTATTTTTTTTATCTGTATCTGTTCCAAAAATGCTCAGCAGTTTGAGCTATGCTAAAAGAATATTTTTAGATGTTTTTCTTTGACCTCATAATTATGTGAAGGTTTTGGTGATTTACTGTTGCAGCCAAATACTCGGATAAGGATAACAGGCATCACAGGCTACCAAGACTATCCGGCTGTCACACTCGAGTCCTAAGATTCCTTGTGGAGGATTGGATGATAAGGAGCCTTAACTTATGAATGTATCATGGAGTTCCTTTCTTCCTCTTCATTTTGTATGTATTTGGAGTTGGCTTGAAGATTGATATAACTCTAACAAATCAGCATTAATTGTCAAAATGATTATTTTATGAAATTTTGATTACCAACCATTTATTTCTTTTCCTGAGTTTGCATCTGCCATACTAAAGTTCAAATATATATTGAAGGAAATGCTAAGACTGCACGTCTTAGAAGTAAGGCTGGTTTGGTAAGTGGAACTATTTTCTGAGCAGGTTCGGTTGCGTTATTTTGGATTCCTAGAATTTGATTTTGAGTAGACAACACTCAAGGTTATCTAATAAGTTTACGATTTGGTGACTTTACGATTTGGTGACTTAAAAGTTACAAAATGATTATTTAATTATTTAAAAGCTTTTATTTAAGTTATTGTATTGTTAAGTTTTAAAAAAAAAAATTGGCTAGCGGGTTTCAAGTGACGATTCAACGATCGGTATGGATAATACTCATCGACGAGTAGAAGAATATCTTAGATTTAAATTGATCTAATGGTCAATGATGGAGATCGGACAAAAAAATTATTTCTATTTTGATTCTTAAATTTATGATGTTCAAAGCTGTTTTATAAAATAAAAAAAGAAAAATTGAATTGTATAAGAGAAGTGGAATGGAAACTTTCAATTGGTGTAAACAATGTGAACAGAAAATGTCCAGTGACTTAATTAAATTTTTTGTATAATCAAATAATTTTAACAAAGAATATTATATAGCAAAAATTTAACAACAATATTCATATTAATTGAATTAAAACTCATTTGATGTGTTGTACCTTATTTTAATCTTCGTAAAATGTTCAAATTTGAAAAAAGAAAATTAGAAGAAAAATACTAATTCAACAGAGGTAGCACGATACTAGTAGGACTTCTTTTCAACCTTAAAACTGATAAGCACTGACAAATACAATTGATGCATGTACATTATCAACTACTCTCATCATAGATGTTAAATTTCAAAATGTAAACTTAATTAATCTATATATATATATATATATATATATATTTATATCAAATACCATTTATTGTGATAAGATTATAAATAAATCGAGTTTGAACAAACAAACCTATATTCATATTTGTTTGTTTATTTTTTTAAACTTGTTCGTGTTTGGTAGGAATTTCAAAATTTTTGTTCGTGTTCGTTTATTTAAAATTATGTATGTTCACCCTCATTTTTTTAATGTTCATGATCATGTTTGTTTAACTTAATTGAACATGTTTACAAACATTCAAAACATGTTCACGAACATTAAAAGAACGTGTCTCAAACATGTTCATGAACATTGATAATACTCTAAAATGATATGTTTTTATGTATTAATTGCATGATTATTTTGAGTATAATCCTACTAATTTGAGCTATTTATGGTCTTTTATATTGTAGGAACTAAATTGGAGGCAAAAAAGAATTTAGGGGCAAAAAGCGTGAATTTAAAGATAAAATGGACCAACATGCGACATCGAAAAAAATGTGGTGCCGAAAATGCAAGAATGGAAGACATGAGGGCTAAAATGCAAAGAAGAGATATTTTATAAACAGAAGACTATTTAATTTTTAATTATATTAGGATAACTGTTAGATATTATTATTTGGATTTTATTTTAGCTTTTATCTTTAACTATCTTTAATTATCTGTATTTATCTTTTAGAATTTAAGTAGGACTAGACTAGATTTCCTAGTACTATAAATAAGGGATGGAGTGACTCAAATTTCAGATCATTTTTTCTGTAATCACTCCCTCTCCCAAAAAGCCTAGTATTAGCCATCTAGCCAAAGGTTGTAAAAAATCCCTCAAAAAAGTTCCTTGAGGCTTAGAATCCGCGCTTAAGTCCTCTCAACGAGTATTTATCATTTTTCCGTATTACGAGACTGACGCTTCTATCCATGTCCCTTAAAAAGTGATCTTTTCAACGTGTGCAAGGAACGACTGCTTTGTATATTTTGAGAAGGTTGCACAGTCGATTCATTAGCTTACTGTGTCAGAGATTAGTGAGTCCAAGAGACAAGATGGCGTGGCATTCACCATTGAGAAATGATGATCTAGCATAAGATGGTTCCACAAGAGCGATTGTTGGCTAGAGTCAAGTTCCTCTAAATCGTAAGTTTAAATTCTTGGAGCTGGTGGTCGTAGGCTTTCTCTTCCATTATAACTGGCTTATTCTGTTGAGAATGATTACTTAAAAGCCAATGATAGAACCTAAGACGGATTGAAACAACCGGAGGCTAGAATCTCACTATATAAGAAACTCTCTATTTTCTCAAACTCTATTTTTTTATTCTCTATTTTAATTTCGCAATTTATTTAATCTCACAATTTCAATCAACTTTAAATTCTGTCTTTTTATTTTTTCTAGGTACACAGGATTTCTTGGGGACGATTTTATCCAGGATTTCGAGGAACAAGCAATTGTGCAATCCGGTCCCTAAGGATTTGACCCTACTTCCCTTATACTATTATTTTTATTTTCATTATAGGGATAGAATATATTTGGTGCTCTCAACGACCGTATCAAACATATTATTAGATATGTTCATGAACATATAATTAAACATGTTTACGAACAAAACTATACACATGAGTAGTGACAATCAATAAGCAAGGAGACTCTCTTATCACTCCATTAACAATCCATATTCAATCTTCTTTCTTCAATTTGTACCAGCTCTTTAATCACCTCCTCTTCATTCTCAATGGCTCGTAGACCTAATTTTTTACCATTTATAAAATCATGAGTTAGCATATTGTTGTTAGGGTTTATTTTAATCTGATTACTTTTTAAATAATTTAGTCAACAAAAAACTCATAAATCAAGTTAATTAATTAATTAATTTTAATTAACTCGTGCATATTTTTTGTGTAACAAAACTTGAATTTAAGTACTCAAAATCTCAAAATTATCGTCTTCACTAATATAATCAAAATTTATATTACAATTTAAATATTGATATAAATACCTATTTAAACTACCATAAAGTATAATCAAATAATTATAACATAAACAAATTAATTCCTAACATTATAAATCATATACAATCAAGCATTCAAATAATATTGTGTACACAAAAATTAATTTATATAAACTAATTATTTAACTAAGTTTTATTAATTCAATTTCTTTTTGTAACAACCCAATTTTTAATGGTGCCGGAAAATGCGATTTCAGAACCCCACTTATATAAACTAAGCCCATAAATATTAAATATGAATATTTATGGAGTTGGTATAACAATATATTAGAGTTTGGTTAAATAATTTTGTTGAATTACTGGTTAATTTAGATGCTGAGACTAATTTGTAAAAGTCCAATAGCTAAAGGTTTTTAATTGACCAAATACTTAAGGACTTAAATTGCAATTAGCCAAAGGTTCAAAATGGGAATTAAATCATTTAGGAATATGTGTTAGGGGATGATGGTGGCTTAAGCATTAAAACATGATTAGAAGCTTAATTAAGAAAGACTAATTAAATAAATCAAGTTTAAATTATGCTATAAAAGCAAAATTAGGTAGAAAGAGATATTGCCATCTCCTTCATCCTTCTCACCCGGATCTTCAAATAAAAGAAAATAAAAGAGAAAAATATCCTAAGGGTTTCAAACATTCGGTCCTTCAATTGATCAAGAATTGGATCAAATCGGAGATAATCGAGAAAAAGTCAAAATTGTTGATTAGTCTCTAAATAATCAATTTGTTTGATGTCTTGATCAGGTAAGTTCATATGATAGTTTTTTACTTAGGTTGTTATGTATTTGAATTGTATGTGTGTGTGAATTGATACGAACTTAGTAAATGTTAGGATATGATTGAAATTCCAATAGGGTTTTGTGCACGCTTGTGCGAGATTAATTACAGATGTTACCAAGATCCAACATTTATTTGCGGATTCTCAAATATATCTGACACAAGTTTAGCTCAGACGAGTAACTTGATGTGTCATTTTAAAGGTTTAGCTCGAACGGGTAACTTGACATGTATATATATTCAGCTCGAACGAGCAACTGGTGTGATGTAAATACATATGTATCCAAGTTTGTTTACTAAGGTTCATTGAGCGAATCAATTTATATGAAATTAAGAAATTGAAATGGGATGAAATGAACATGATATTTAAATGGGATGTTATTGAATGAATTGTGTAAGAAAAATTGATTGAAGTATTGCCTTTGATATATATGTAAATGTAACATCCCTTGATTGAGTATGAATTTGAGATTGTTACCTAATATGACATGAATTGACATGTTAAGTAATTGTGATATCATGCGGTTCGATTATAAGTTAATGCTCACCTTGTTGATGTTTTGAATTGCCATGTTTAGCCAAACTATGCCAAGTTATGGTAACTTACTGTATTTATAAAAGATACGATAAGTTTTGTTTAATACCTATGTACTTACTAAGCATCTTATATGCTTACCTAGTTTATTTTCTCTTTTCCTTTTAGACCGTCACTTTATGGAACACGTCAAGTCAGATCGTTTGAAGCTTACGTTATCACCGAATCGATAGTTATATGAACGTTTTGATGTAATCTTTAATGTATAAAAGTCTTGATGAGTTGAAAATGGTAACAAATTTGGTTTATGATGATTTTGAATGTTGTTCATGGCAAGTGATTTGGTTAATGCTTGATTTAGCAAGGTTTTATGCTTTTGGGAAATTGACACATGAACCTATTTAGCTTGGTATGTTTATGTTGGTAGGATGAGGTAAGTAAAAGAGCTAAATTGGGACCTAGTTGAAAAAGGCATGTTTGATTGACATGCTTAAGATATGTATTGGCGTATATTTGAATAGGTTCAAGTTAATGCCTATAAGCCATCAAGGTATATAATGTACACATGTGTGTGAAATGGTAAGTTTCAATGTAACATAGCATAGGTAAGAATTGGTATTTGCTTGATTTGGATATTATGTTTTAAAGGCATTGAGATATTTA
Organism: Gossypium stocksii; assembly: GCA_020496765.1. Classification (NCBI taxonomy): domain Eukaryota; kingdom Viridiplantae; phylum Streptophyta; class Magnoliopsida; order Malvales; family Malvaceae; genus Gossypium; species Gossypium stocksii. The sequence continues at coordinate 34,054,705 of CM035628.1, read as the reverse complement.
AGTTTAATTGATATTTAAGTAGTGAATGTCTTGATGAGAGGTTTGACATGAATGTTGAGCTTGTTTGGCATGTTTTAAATCAAGTGAAGTTGATGCATGGTGCATATATTGAATGGTTGGTTGGAAACTTTGAAATAGGTACCAAAATGTGTATTTTTACAAAAACAGGGGCTATGTTGCGGCCTCGGACTTTTGACGTCATAGTGTTGCTATTACAATGAGTGACGTCATGATGAGCTAAGGCTTGTCGTCACAACGTGACATACTGTGATGGTCATGTCGTGATAAAAATCAGATTAAGTCACGATGTCGATCCATATATTTTAAATTTTTTATAATTTAGTCTTTTGTGCTTGGGTCAACAAAAGAGCTTTCGTAAGCTTAATTAAGACCCGAAAATGATTGTTTAATATAAATTGAATGTGAATGATGTTTAATCTTATGAGTGATTGATTAATTACTACATTTTTATTGTTGTTGCTCCGACAACGAATGTAGCATTCTGTAGCTTGAACCCGTCGATCGGGTTAGGCAAAGGTGTTGGGAAATGTGTCCTTATTGTAGTAAACATGTAACTGTTTTCTATGTATTTTAATAATGAATAAAAAAATAAAGTTAATTTCACATTTCACTGTTATAACTTTTTTGTTTTTATTTTTCATGTTTTGGATACATAGCAAAATTGTAACAAACATATACTAGCTTATTAATTGTCTAAGTTCAAACTGATGATAAGTTGCATTGTAAGAATGTTTACATTGCAAAAAAGATAACTTACTTCAGTAGATAATCTAAACGAGTTTGTAATCTCATAAAAGAATTAAAGTGAGCGTTTGATTCAAATACATAGAAGGATTATTATGTTTTTTTACAATTCCAATTGGGGAGATGACTAGTTTTGGCTATTGGAGCAGTTGACTCCACGGGTAGAGATATAAATGTACCCATTGGAAGAATAGTACATTAGATTGGACCCAAGTTGAATTAATTTTGAATCCTTTTGTGAATTAATTCACTTGTGACGTTAATGATGTGATTTACCTAAATCCTGAGTTAGTTACTGACCATGCATATGTAATTCATGTGCTTTAATATAAGGAGACTTATGCTCTAAAGATGATCAAGCCCATAGCTAATATGTTGGGTACATGACTTGTGTATGGAATGAATTTACTATCAACAATGAAATTCATAGCTCGATTAGAGAGTTAAAGATATCCTCTCATTAGCATTGTGTGGATTGATAAATATGAAACGTGACCATGTGTAGCTTATTCTCGAACGAGCAATTTATCACAGTTATTTGTTGACAATGATCATATTAATCATTATGAAGACACAATAGTAACAATGAGATAAAATATGGTTGTATTGAGTGAACAGATTTAACTCAAAGGAATCAATGATATCATATGAGGGTAACACATACATGACGATATCATTGGACAAAGTAGTTGAATGAATTGCTTTTGTAAAGAGTATATAATAAGGAGCTTTTAATCATGGTACTTCTTGTGGAATGACTCCATGATTAAGTAAATTGCGAATTATCGGAACGATACTTCTAGACATAATTGCAATTACTAGAGCCCAATTGTAAATGTTTGATTGGTCCTTCTGCTAGCTCAACAAAAGCTTGATCGGACTGCATATGAATCACCAAAAATTCTACAACTTTGGAAATAGTTTAATTGAGTCTATTTATTTGAAGTGGAATTAAATTGGACAATTATAAGAATTTTTCAACTAGATAATTTAATTAAAAAATTTTCTTGAAATTTTAATTTTGGAAAATCTCAATGATTTTTGAGAAAATTAGTTTTGACAAAGTAAAATTAAATTAATCAAGTTAATTAAAATAAATATGATATTTTTGGAAATTAATTTTCAAGTCGGACAATTGGCCTAATTAGTAATTGAACTTGAAATCGAAAGTTGGAACCGAAAATAAAAAACCGAGATCGAGACCCAAAACTGGTCGAACCAAACTCGATATGTGAAATTGGGCTGACAGTCCAACCGGTGGCTAGACCGGATTTATTGGGCAGTCATTGGCCCGGACCGAACCGGCTTGGTGTGCCGTGAAGGTGTCGCGCCTGTGATGACACCATCAGGCACAGTGGTGTCGGCGACTACGACAGCAACATTCCCGTGGTTGGTGGATAGTCGACAACAATGGTGGTTATTTGGCGGTTGATTAGTGGAAGAATCACACTCCTATTGGGCTCTACCGGATAATTTGATTTCAGATTAACTATTCCAAAAATATTATTATTTTAATAAATATTTATCTTTATAGTATTTTATTAATTTAATGTTAAAATAATTATCTTAATATTAAATTAAATTAAATATTTATCTAAAAGATAAATATTCTATTAATTTAATAGATTTAATACTAAATTTAATCTAATACTAGTATTAAAATAAATTTAATATTAAAGTTATTAAGTTTGATCTTAGTTGAACTCTTTAAAGTCTCCCTATATAAAGTGAGTATTGGGTCATTATTTTTCAAACTTGAATTAAAAAGAAAGTTGTAGAGAAAAAAATTTGATAATTTTGTTAAATTTTTTTATTCGAGGCGAGCCCGCAATCAGCAGGCGTGAGCTTAAGGATAGCAGAGAAAACTACTCGGTCGAAGCGTTCATCCTAAACGAATCGAAAGGTACAATTTTAATTAAGTGTTTATTACTTTAAATATCACAACCAAATTTTTATTTTTAGAAAAAAAATTAAAACTCTATCTTTTAAACTTATTTTCCTTTATATTTTCCAAACTAATTTTTCTAAATAGAGGGTGTTACACTTTTAATTTTACTTAAACTTATTTTCAATCTCCTAGACCACGTAACACTAAGCAACTTTCTACAACTTTTTAAATCAGTTTAAATTTTTAATAATTTGAGTCATGAAATTAATTTATTTATATATATCATTAAGTTAAATATATTATTTTATTATTTAATTAAATTATTTATTTTTATATAATTAATTAAATCAATTTTACATGAAACACTAACCTAATATTAACATTATACCTATAAATTATCAAAGCGTGCTCAAGACTGTAGATATTAATAAAATTATTTAGGTCTAATAAATTAAATATAGTAGATATTATCATATTACTTACATTCATAACTGAGAAAATGAATAAAAATCCGGTATAAAATTTATTACAGAAATTAAAAATTCCAAATTAAATTAAATTTTCTTTAATATAAAATCTGAAACTATACGATTTTTAATAATAATAATTATAGGGAATAATATATATTTAAAAATATTTAGTAATTATATTACTAAAAAAATTTGTTTTGGTCATTTAATTAAAAAAAGTTATAATTTGATCACTGAACTATTCAAAAATTTTCATTTAAGCCATCGAACTATTGAAAAATTTTTATTTAAATCATTGGACTAAAGTTTTTTTTTTTAAAGTTTCGCAAATGAGCTCCAAGCAACAATTCGATGATTGATATGGTGAATCAATACCCATTGATGAGTAAAAAAAATACTTTAGATCCAAGTCAACGTGATGATCAGTGTCAGAGATCAGAAAAAAAAATTGTTTGAATTTTGGTTCATAAATTCATGAAGTCTAAAATTATTTCATAAAAAAAATTGAATTGTAAGAGAAAAAGGGGGAAAAAGAACTTTCAATTGATGTAGACAGTGCAAATAGAAAAATATATAAAATATCGATTTTAATAGCCCAATGACTTAACCCGTGTACCGCACGAGAATACAAACTAATTATAATAATATGTTTGATAATATATATTATATAAATAAATAAATGATAAAAGCTGATTGAGTCGCCAGACTCATCCTCTCAATAATCAATATCTCTTTAAAAAAAAAAGAAAAAAAGAAAAGAAAAGAAAACAATATCTCAAACTATAAGCCATATATTTAGAACTAGATAGGTTGGTTGGTTACCTTATTTATTTCCCTCTTTCACTTTAATTGTTGTTAGGGTTTTCCTTCTTCTTTTTTTATTTCTTAGGGAAGTGTATATATATATATATATTGGATTAATTGAGAAGTACACTTAGGTAACGAAAATATAAATTTCTTTGATGATCTAATTAGGGTTTTGCTATAAGAAAAATTAAATCTTATTTTTTTATGAAGGTTGAATGCTGTTTTTTATTGTTTTCGCAAAATATGAGGTTTTTTTTCTTTTCTTTTTAGAATTTCAACCATATGAATTTATTCTTCAAATCAGAAGCTTTAGGGATAATATATTGAGGTATGTTAGGGTTTAGAGATACTGTTTTATAATCTTGGTCTGCTCTTTCATTTATTCTAGATCCCAGTTTCTCAAGGATTAATTTTTTTTTTCTGTTTCTTTGTTTTGTCATCATCAATTATGCGCATTAACAGTTCCACAACAGTGCATTTTACTCTAGCTTGTGTTACAATCATTATTTATTTATTTATTAGAACAATTATTTGTGTGATATATGATGTTAAGAGTTTGTTAAAATCTTTTCCAGAGGTAGGAGTTCTATTGTTTACCAAATTTGTGTAGAAATCAGCAATGGCATCTAAGAGAATCACCAAGGAATTGAAAGACCTGCAGAAAGATCCTCTTGTTTCTTGCAGTGCAGGTTTATTTGTTTAAGTCCTTTTCTCTTGTTTCAATTTTGGTTTCTGTTGCAGACAAACAAGTTAATGTACTTGTTGTTTACAGGTCCTGTAGGAGATGACATCTTCCATTGGCAAGCAACGATTACGGGGCCAGCAGATAGCCCATATGCGGGTGGGGTGTTTCTGGTGTCCATTCACTTCCCTCCTGATTATCCATTCAAACCACCCAAGGTAACAAAAGGAAGCACACGAAACAATTTTAAGAAATTAGAGAGCTTACGTACTGATCTACTAGCATGTCATGTGCTTGCACAGGTATCCTTCAAAACAAAAGTGTATCACCCAAACATCAACAGCAATGGCAGCATCTGTCTTGATATTTTGAAAGAACAGTGGAGCCCTGCACTTACAGTTCCAAAGGTTTTATTGTCGATATGTTCATTGCTGGCGGATCCAAACCCAGATGATCCTTTGGAACCAGAAATTGCACATACATACAAGACGGATAGAGCCAAGTACGAGTCTACTGCTCAGGCTTGGACCCAGAAATACGCCATGGGTTAAATATGACTTTAGGACTCTACTCCAACATGCTTTTTATTTTATTTGCCAACTGTTTTTAAAATCTTCTTCTCATTTATTATTACCAAGTATAATTAAATTTATTTCTACTTTTGCTCAATTCTCATTACCCTCCATTTAGTAGTTCATTCAAAGAATATGTTGATATAATTTGGTTCATGACGGCAATTTTTTTGTTTTTTTCTTCAGATTTCTTAGACTTTTGATGATTGCTCTTAGCTTTGCCTTGAATATGTTCAATTAAACTGCATCAGCCAAATCTTCAAAGTTAAATATATAGGGATGAAAATCATAATTAAACATTATTCAAGTCGTAGTTAAGAGCATGCTGTAGAATAAAAATGACTTCCATTGAAATGAAGTCTTATGAGTCGAAAGAGCTGTTTGTTGTTTTCAGTAAGTACTTATTTTAACACTTTTATTTATAGGTGTTTGTGGATTACTAGGTTTGGTCATGTTTGAATAGGAATGATATGCTTAAATTCAATTCAACACCAAAATATTAAGCTCTATATAGAAAACATTCAATCATTAAATAGATAAAGATGGTATTTTCAGTTAAAGAAATCAGATTGAAAATATAATAATTAGATTATTAAAATATTAAAAAAAGTTACATTGATCTTGTTGGAAAGAAAATAGATTTTTGGAAGCTTTATATATTCTCGATTAATAAAGATGGAGATTTGAATCATAAAATTTTGGTTTCCCTACATATTTTGAACATGCTTTTGGTGATAGAAGAAAATAAGGCTACAATTCGTTGATCACTGCAGTTGTGCTACTTCCGTGCTCATCTCGTTGTTGTCTTCTCAGATTTCTACCTACTTACAAGTTAAAAAAAAAAAATTCAATCCAATTTTATTTCCAATTTATGTTTTTTAGATTATATATATTTATATTGCCCTGGTTCGATCTTATTTAAATCAATATTTTACATTACTATTTATTTCACTATCATTTGTGCAACATATCTAAGTCAAATTCTAGTCATATTAAAATTCTTATGTTTTCATAAGAAAATATAAATAAAATACTATTTTTGTATCGTTTCGAAAAATTTAGCTTGTTAGATAAAATATAATAATTAAAAAGTCTCCTCTTAATCTCTTGCCGTATATTATTGAGTGCTTTTCACCATCACCATAAAGTAAATAAACTTTATTAACAAAAGTATTATTGATCAATTTTGAATTTGATCTCTGATCAATCCTTACTCCCTATCTGATATATATAATATAATATAGCAATTTAAAGTAACAGTTAAAGAAAATGTTCTAATGTGACATAGTTAAAATTTTGCTATTTAGCATACTAATTATTTACCACATGTCTTTATTGATTAAAGTTTAAAATGGATATTATTTCAATCCAATTTCCTTATAGAAATGTATTAACGTTGAATACGCATTCATATAATAAGGATCATATATGTTAATAATTTTTGCTATAATTGATTTAGACATAGTTTACGAAAAAAAAATATAGACATGTATACACTTAATCCAATTTTAATTTTTTTTATATTAAGTCTTAATATATGGTTTTTAATATCCAATATTGGAAAATGTAAATATGTGCTTCAAGTTTCTAAAATTTAAATTTTACACATTTATTCATACACTCATTTTTTAATTAATTATTGAAAACTAAATTTTATATATAATATATATCAAATATTTCTTTCTTTAATAGATAAATGAGAAAAATATTTAAATTATTACTGAAATCATACAGATTAATTTATTAATTCACATACAAATTTTATATATATTTTTCTTTTTGAAGGAGCGTATTTTTTATACAACTTTTTTAATGTAAACTTTTTTTATTTAATAACTTAATTTATATAGTTTTATTTTCTTTTCAATCTTTAAATTATATTCCAACTTTATTTTTAGGAGTAAAGCTAAAAGCATAATTTGGACTAATATCAAATCATTCAAGTTTATTTTAAATATTAATTTTTTAATAATATTATTTATGAAATGTTGCAAACTTTGTACTGATTTTTAATATTTTTGTATAATATATTTTAATTAATACACAAAATCAATCTCTGCAGAGAAAAAAAAACTAATTTATTAATATAAATGATTTTGGATAAAGAGAAAGAATTATAAAAAGGGATATAAATTTAATTGAAGGAAGATAAAGAAGTGAAACTTAATTAATGTAAAACAAACCTACTGTAATTAGGGGAGTCATTATATAGAAAATTAAGTTTGAGGATGGTATTCATGTTTTGTTGAATGTTGTTACATTTGAACTGCCCTATCCTCTTTTATATATATTTGGGGTAATTACTCCTAAAAGAATGGCTAAATTGTCTAATATTAGAAATTAGCTTCCTAAAATTAGTTACCTCCATCCTATAAACCCCCCCCCCCCAAAAAAAAAAGCATTGAAAGGAACCACAATAAAAAAAGAAAGGACACACATAAAGAGAAACCAGTTTGAGAATATGGCCACCACTAAGACAACCCTTTTGCTTGCTGTTCTGTGTCTTTTCCTAGTTTGCGAGGTACTTTATTTTAAGGTTTTAAACAGCAATTTATGTTGCAATCCATCATGATTTTAAGGTACCAACACAAAGGACAAAACTAATCATGTCTTTTCTTGACAATTCTTAGATTGGAACGCTAATGGTTGAAGCCCAAGTCCAAAGGCCAGGTAAGAGAGTTTGTGAATAATTCTACTCTTCGAATATAAAAAGCTTTATATATGAATGTATGTATTAATGGAAAACCCCAAATCCCAGAATGCGAGGGGAAGTGTGCATCAAGGTGCAGCAAGTCATGGAAGCCGGAGATGTGCCTTAAAACATGCATCGCTTGCTGCAACACTTGCGATGGGTGTGTGCCCCCTGGCCCTACTGCTAACAAGGAAGTATGCCCTTGCTATGCCAAGTACAAGAATGGCAAGTGCCCTTGAATCACTTCTTTCTATTTTCTAAACACGCATTCCTCTCATGGATTCATTCTCATTTATCAGTACTTCTATTTATGAGAGGGTCTCTTGTACTTTAATAAAATCTCTTAAAACAAAGAGAGAAAAGAAAAAAAAATGTAATTCACTAAATAAAAATGCAAGTTTAAGCTTGCTTATTTATCTTTCTTCTTGATAATTTTGACTTGTTTTATCTTTTCCCCCTATTTATTTGATTAAGTTTAAATTTGGTTGCTAATCTAACAAGTGTAATAAGTTTGATATATAATAAGATTGTCAAGTACATGAATAAACATGTTCTTGTTGGTACATGTTTAGCTTTTCTTTTTCTTTTTATACAAAGTCTAAAACTATTAACAATATTCATTCCCAACCTTTAACTAATAGAATAAACACATTTAAATATGATCCAACTTACATCCTCTTACGCTGACACTAACATTAATGCCAACTGAATTAAAACTGTCGAAACTATTTTTTTGAAATAGGGGATCGACTTTGGTTTGAAAACGAAAATTAAAATGGGAGTGGCCACCGATCTTTATTAGGTGTGATCGGATCACCTTTGTTTTAATAAAACATTTTAGTTTACTAAAACAGTGTTTTTGTTTGGTCTACGAAATTCGAGAAAATGGGTTCGGGAGTCGGTTACGTGCGAGGAAGGATTAGCACCCTCGTCACGCCCAAAATTGGTACCATTTTGGTTAAGGTTTGTCCCAACATTGAAAATTTTGAAAAGATTTAAAGTGCAACTTTTTGAATATTTTATAGTGGATTTTAAGATTCACTCTTTTAGAAAGATTAAGACGCCACATCCAGCACTTTAGGATATAACATTTCAAATTTCTCAAAACTGAGATCATCTTATGATTTCTAAAACATTCAATTAAAAGGCGATTTAGGTATTTGGTTAAATGCAAAATTGCAACCCAGCACGTTAGGGCACAATTTTTCAATTTCCCCAAACACTAAATGTTATCTTATTTCTAAGGTTTTATTGGCAAATTTAAGAACGATTTGATGTACTTGATTTGAGCTGAGCTTTAGGATTCCCTTGTTTTAAAAGAACGAAATGACACCTCCAGCACGTTAGAAGATGCAATCTCGAACCTTTAATACCGAGTCCGTCCCGAAACATGTAATTTAAAAGGTTATTTAGTTATTCAGTCAAACAAAAAACCGCAACCCAGCACGTTAGGGCACAATTTCTCGATTTTCCAAATACTAAATATTGCATTGCTTCAAAATTATTTAAATTGACGAATTTGAAATTGATTTAATGTATTTAATAAAACGAATATTTGAGTTAAAGTCGTAAAGCATAATGATGAATAAAAATACGACAATTGAGCGTAGGATGGGATATACAACAAGATTACAACATGTAAAAATATAATACTACAATACACGAGTATGGATGATAGCATAAAACAATAAATATACAGTTGACATCAAAGAACTTTAAGTATGAAATATCAAACCATTAAAGCACATAAAATAAAGAAATGAGAATTGATGATATACAAATCATAAGATTTATAAATTTTAATTTAAAGTCGATTGAAAGAGCTTGACATAAGATATATTACATGAATTAGTAATGAAGACCAAAAAAATTGAAGAGAATGTCTTACATAAAAAATGTCATATAACATAACTTGAAACAAATTTTAAGAAAACTTAATAAAATATATTTAATGTAGTAGCCGTACATATAAAATACTTAAAATATAAAATCTTTATATAAATATGTATGTAGCAAAAATATTAATATGTTAGATGGATATAAATATTTGAAATCTCAATGTGCAAAAGAATATTTAAATATATAAATAATTTAAAGAATCCAAAATAATATTTAATTTGAACAATAAAATCTAAGATATAAGTTATTGATTAACAAAATAACTTAAAAATAATAAAGGTATTTACATTTGAAACAAGAATATGAACTTAAATAAAATATACGTATATAAATTATGGAAAATGGTTTAAATAAACAAAGTATAATTTAAAGGAAAATCTTTTAGGAACGAAAAAAAATACATATATATAAATAAATCTAGAAATGAAACACACATAAAAAAATATATATAAAGTCTAATTTTCATATAATTTATAAATAAATAAACCATTCAATAGTTGTGAAGATTAAAATAAAATATATACAAGTAATAAAGGAGCAATATATCAAGAATAAGTATATACGTACATAAAAAAAATGGATTCAATGAATTTTAAAGGAAAATACGTACATATAATAATGTGAAATTGACAATATGTACATAAAAATATGATAATATATGACATAATAGTTTACAAAAGTATTTAAGATAAATATCATAAAGAATGAAAGAAATAAAACTTAATTGGAAGTAATATAAACTAACTGGGGTAATTAATGAATAAAATAAACTATTAAAACGCATTTAAAGATTAAACAACAAAACGTATGAATAACAGAGGGTTGAAAATGCAAATATACCAAATCCCGAAACATAGCGTTTTGATGGGGACTAATTTAGAACGGTATGCAAATCACGTGGAGAGATTAAAACGTGGAACAAATTAAAACAGGGCTCAATGGAATGCTAGCATGAAAGAGAGGGACGAAGAATTGGAATTATCCCCTCAAAGACCAAAGACACGCGGGTTATGCAGTGCCTGGGTCGGGTCATCGGGTTAAAGGCACCATACGGCGCCGTTTTGCAGCGTATAAAACCAAAAAAAAAAACCCTAAGGCTTAAGCATTTTAGCCGTTTTTTGGATGAAGAGGGTAACGGCGCTCTCTCTTTCTCTTTTCGGCCGATTCAAGGCCTCTCCGATGGGCCTGTTTTGACACCGAAATCGGTGTTTGGGTGTCACTCGAAGGCCACAACGTCCTTTACCCCGACTACGACCAAGAGAGAGGAAGTTAACGGCGCTCCCATGACTCTTCCCGTTCCCGAAACTCACCCTAACTCCGATTGCGGCGGAGAGGGTGAAGTTTCAACGGCCACCGCGGTAAGCTCCTTCCCTCTCTTTCCTTTTAGAACTTCAATCTTTTTTGATTTGTTTTGTTTTTTTTCTTTTAATATATGTACAGGATATGCTTAAAACGAAATAGAATAAGAAATTTGGGTTAATACCTCTGTTTTTGTATTTCATATTCGAATTTTGCAATCATTCTTCGGCTCTTTATATAGCCGATTTAACTAGAAAATGAAAATACAAATTTTATCTCTGTATTTGCTGCTATTTCTGCCTCTGTTATTTGCCTTTGCTTGTTGCTGTTGTTTTTGTCCTCTTTTGGGCATGTTTGCAGGTCGAGCGAAGGTCAACCAAGGGAGGGTTTCCACTTCGGTGCAAAGAGTGGGAAGAGCCGATCCTCGAGCGTCGGGCTTGCTACGGAAGCACGTGGGCGGCAGAAGGAGGCGCGGCACTTAAGGTAGCTAGCCGAAACCAGTTTAGGTACTGGGCCTATTGGGCCAACAAGAATTGGACTGGGTCAATGTTCTGGGCCAGAGGGTAGTGGGCATAGGTGTTTGGGTCCGATTGGGCCTGTGTCATTGTATTTTGGACTATGGACATTTGGGTTTTGATATTTTATTATTTTTTGTTTTTTAGTTATAATACGGGCCGGACAAATTTAGGCCCTTACAAAAACTAATATAATCTGTTGAAAAAAATCATCGAACATGATCTAACGTGAAAAATTTTACTTGTATAATCACACAAGTATCTATAGAATATAACCTTATGTGACAATAGCGTAAAACTAGTCCTTTGACTTACCATACCAAATCAAAATTGTCATGCTTTGATTCATCACAGAAATGAGTTTTGAATAGGGATGCCAAATATAGGATCTTTCTTTGTATGACATAAATCATATTGAAAGTGAATAGATGATCAATAAAAAAAAGTTTGTTATTGTAATGTTTAGTTTGGTTGGAGTATTATTTTTTCTACATGTTTTAGTAGTTATAAGTTAAATATATTTGGTATTTTTTAAGTCAGTCACACGACTTAATTTTTGGTAAAAAGGAAAATTTCTTATTTATTTTGAAGAGATCTTATTTTTTTTATAAAAAGTTTTACTCATATTTTTAATTTTATATTTAGATATGTATTAATTATTCTTTATTTTATGTCTAGATATTTTAAAACATACGTGTGTTAAATAAATTTTTCCTCGCATTATTACAAATATAATATGAATGTATTAAAGATGATTTCGTTTGATTTTCACTATGATTAATTAAAGCAAAACTCTAACCAAAGCAAAATGATTGAGAGAAATATTTTATGCAACTTCAAAATTTGATCAAGAGTTACTATTTCTAATATAACAAAATCACAAAATAGAAAGTAAAAATTGAAAAAAATAATAATCTTTTAGAATAAAAAGAAATTTTTATTGAGAAAAATGAACATCTAAATCCAATATAATAAAATCTGTGAAATCTTTGGATGCACTTTTTAAATGATAAAGAAATCAAATCTATGAAAAGGTTAATTCAATTATGAAAATGTGAATTAAGTTTTATCTTGATTAATATTAAAAGACATAATTTAAGCGTATTTAAATATATATATATATATATATAGTATCTTTGGATTTAAAGATTAGAATTACTATAAAAATAACAAAAATAAAAGGACCAATCTTTCGAGTTTTTTTCACTCTTCTTGTTCACTTGGCAAATCACTTATTGCTAATTAAGTTGAATCCCGATACATAATTGAAGAAGTTTCTTCAGATGAACATGTATTTTGGGGTGGAACACTGGATTTCTTCATATGGTGAGAAGTGGAAGTTGAGGTGAGGGTGATGACCATGAACATTAAGAAATTTGTTGATTTTCTTTTGTTTTCATCATGCTAATGTTTATTCAATTTTTTTTAATTAATGCAATAAGTTTTTTATTTAATTAAATACACGTGGCGTTTGTTTATTGGTTGGAGAGTGTACTCTGATATAAATTTAAGGTTATTATAAAAGAAGGGCAAAATGTGTGACAAAATAAACGTTTCTTTTCCAATAATAATAAAAGAGGTTCCTATAGATACTTTTCTCTTTCATTCTGGTATCTGGAGGAGAACTGTTTAACATTGATGCCATGCAGACTGCAGTAGCCTTAGAGTTGACGGTCGGCCTCCCAATCCTTGACTTTCTCTTCCCCAAGCCCTCACTTTTTCTCCGGCTCCTGTTTCAATCCGGCTGTCCTTTCTCTTTTTCCATTCTTTTGCTTCTACTCTTTCGCCTTCCTCCACTTCTCCCACCCTTCAATGGTGTGGAATCAATCAAAAATAAATTTTTATACTTAAACAAAATTTAGTTAAATTTATAATATGATGAATAGTATCGATCCTATAAAGATTGATTAATTTCATTATTTTTTATAACCAAGAATTTATGCGAATCTGCAAAAATAAAAGAGAAATTAAATATAATTATAAAATAAATAATTAAAATTTAAATAAATATAAATATAAAAAATTAATTCAACACTGTAAAAGTAAACAAGCAAAATTGAAATTGAATAAACTTATATAACAAAAGTTCCAACTTTAAACACGAATTTGACTTCAACTTCAAACAAATTCTAGACAATAGATTTTCTCCTCCAACCGATAAGTCAATTATAATGATTTAGGAACAACCTCAAACCACTAGCTCTTCTGATTGTAAATTAATTGTGAGAACAACTCGACAACTAATACTTACTAAGTGAATAACCTTGAAATCAGCTTTCACAATTTAATTTCTTGTCAGCCTTATGAATTAGAAGGACCCGACTTAAATCAACGACCCCAACTGCACGAGTTGTTTAAACTTGATCGTTAACTCGTTTGACAAGTCTAACCATTCATTTAATTGGTTATATCAATTTATTCTTTAATGGACTAAACACAACAATTATTGATTGTACCGGTTCATTAATTATATGTCATCTAACACTGAATCAAGAAGCTGTTCTCATTTTTTATGCTAAAATGATTTTGTAAGACGGCTTAGTCTTATTTTCTAAACTAGAATAATTTAAAAACTAATAAACCCTAAATTAAAATATATAGGCTTTTTTGTGCTTCAACATAAATTTAATTTTCAATTAAAGTCTTAAACAAATATTTTGTAAATAAAAATACTAACTAAAATAATTTTAATGTCCAAGAATCTTAAAATCTTCATTTTAATTCACAGCTTGATTTGTTTCCAATGCACTGGACAATATTATACTTGCATAGAAAATTACCAATAAAATGCTAAAATCAGTAGAATTCATATTAAGAAATAATTAAAATGAATAAAAAAATTATATAAATTAAGCAAAGTGTTACCCTTCCACCTCTTCCACTCGCCTTGCAGTTGCCGCTTCCCTAATCACACGGCTAGCTTTGCTCTAATCATCGTGTGCTCCTCTCTCGCCCTTTTCTTTCACTTTCTCCTTTTTTGATATGCTTTTAAGTTTTTATTATGTGTGTATGCTGGTGTTTTTCTTTAGGATCTTTTGGGGGTTGCAGTACGATGGTGCCAAAGTCTGGTTACATCAACATCTTTCTTAGGTCGGAGGCGATCTTGCCGTCTCTCTTTTTAAAGGGATGAGGCACTTCCAGATGCGAGTGTGTTGAGTTTTTAAGTCAAAACCAAGTATCAAAAACAACTAAAATTAGTGTTGAAAGATGAAAAACAGAAGCAAGAATAGGATGTTGAAGGAGAAAAGAAGTTGACTTATCTCATTTCTTCATTAAGCAAAATAACATGTACATATATGGTTCTATTACATTGAAAGAAAAATAAATCTTGCTTGTGCAAGAAACTAAGCTGTAACATCAGCTTAATGATAACCTAAAACCTACTAAAAACTACTAAGTACATGACTAACCTTAGCTAATCAAAAAGTTACAATCAAATCAAACATATGTCACATGTTACAAAAGTCAAATGACCGAAATACACCATGGACATTAGCATGCTGCATGCATGCTGCTGCATAGTGGCTTGGACGCTTGCATGCTGCTGATATGTTGCCAACTTTCAATAGAGTGCTTGGCCTTTTATTGGGTGATTTCCGCTACCCCTAGTGCTTTGAGTTCACAAAGGAGTTCTAAGGTGTATGACCTGCCTGAAGGTCTTCATGATTGGGTGGTCTTCAATCTCAGAGGGTTGGTTTGTTTGTTTGGCAGTCAAGGAAAATGTTTTCATTGTTTTACTCTGTTTGTTTGGTAAAAAATGAATTCTTACGGAAAATATTCTCTAAAACATGGGTAATCGATTTTATTTTGTAAGACATTTTCCTTTTTTTTCACTCTCATCACTCTGTTTAAACAATCATTCTCCCTTCCTCTGTCTATCATCCTCATCAAATTTTGTATCTATCTATCATATATATATAGTGAGTTGCTAATTATGTATTTGGATAATATTATTAATTTATATTATTTGTGGTTTGAAAGTTAATTTATTATTATTCAATTTTTATTTTTTTATTTTTTAACACAATAAAAACAATATAAACTATAAATTTAAAAATAATAAAAAATATTTTACATTAATTCATCTAAACACAAACAATAAATAAATATATTTTATAATTTCGAATGAAATTAATAAAATATTCATAGATAAAAAATATAAAATATTAAAATATATACTACATATTCATTTTCGTATTTAATCATTTCTGTTGTTAAAAAGAACTGAATAAAAAATAAAGTTTCCAATGTGATGGGGAGGAGATAGGCAAAATGGTCCAAGTTACAGTGGCAGCCTGGATTTCTCACGCACCTCATCTGACCCCAAACTCATTTCATTCAATTTCAAATGGGAAATCCAGAAACAAGACAACCAAAGTTGTCCCAACAAGCACCAAAGCATGGAAGATTAGAACCGTCGTTGCTGCTTCTTATTGTTCGTCCTCAGTTTTTGGGTCTTTTAATCAAACAGCTGGTGGACAAGTTTTACGAGAAGGAGAATGTCTTGAAAAATATAAAAAAGAGGGCAAAGGCAAGAAAAGGGTATTCTTTTTGGACGTTAATCCGCTTTGTTATGCTGGAAATAAACCAAGCTTACAATCTTTTGGTCACTGGGTTTCTCTTTTCTTCTCTCAAGTCTGCCTCACCGACCCCGTTATTGCCGTAAGATTTTTATGTCTTCATTTTGTTATCCCATAATAGTTTATTAAGCATCTGGTGAATAATTTTAGTGTTTAATGCTTCATTTAGTTTATCTTGCTTTCATACAGTCGCTTTTTCTCATTTACAATAATTAGTTGTATGGATAATCAAATATTGCTCGCGAAATTTTAAAATTGTTCGCCTAGATTGCGTTTGGTGAATGCTGCTTGTCTTTTGTTTCCAAGTAAAATCGAAAAGTTTGTTTGGCTGTAAAGAAAATTATTTATGTTTTTGAAGAATTGAAAGTTAAAATATCAATTATGTCAATAGAAAAATGCGAGCTTTTACTTTTATATGATCAAATTATGTTTGAATATGTGTTACGATTTGCTTAACTGCTCAGTTTTAATAAATATGATGTTGCTGCTTTTGCGATTTATAACTTGCTTTACCTTTCAGCAATTTTTGAAGAATGAACGATTAAATATAAAAAGGATGTAGAAAAAGTAAAAGCAAACTTCAATCTTATGTTTGTAGATGCAGCAAAATGGTTGATGTTAGACCTTTCTTCTTTCTTCTTCTTCTTTTCTCTCTTTTTGTTGCAGGTTTTTGATGGTGACAACTGTAATGAGTTGCGGAGACGGTTATTACCTTCATATAAAGCGCATAGGAGGAAAGTCTTTCCACAATCAACAATTTCAAAAAAATATGTCAGGGGTCAAGTTGGGAGATCACAGCAGCTCATCATGGATGTTCTTAGAAAATGCAATGTGCCAGTAAGTGAACCTCTTTAGTTTTATTTTCATTCTGAGAAATAGAAACGATAATAAGATTAGATTAGAAAAGTAATATGGTTTATAAATTTATGGAAGAATGCTCTCGATTATGATTGTGGTGTTTTGGTATCCAGCATAATCTGTTTAGGTTATATAGAAACCAATTGTATGCAAATTGCCAAATCAACTTGTCCTTGCATTAAATTTACTTCAGGACAACAAGGATGATTGGTTTCATTTACCAGATGGCTAAAGAGACTGGCAACTAGCTTAACTCAAATAACTGTTAAGATTTCAAATATATCTATTTTAGAAGAAAATTATACCTATTTGTTGGGAAGAACATTGCATCTTATGACTTCAATCCATATGCCACCATATTCCTCAATGTCATAGTTGTTCCGAGGACATTTTGCAGATGGTTTGTTGATACTAAATTTTTGGTTGATCTATCCTTTTTGTTCTATTGGTTTCATCTAATAACCTAACTCATTCAGGTCCTAAAAGTTGAAGGAAATGAAGCAGATGATGTTGTGGCCACACTGGTGGAACAAGTTTTAGAAAGAGGATATCACGTGGTTATTGCTTCTCCTGATAAGGATTTTAAGCAGCTGATTTCTGAAAATGTTCAAATTGTTATGCCTCTGGTGGAGTTGAAGCGTTGGTCCTTTTATACTCTGAAGCACTACACGGCTCAATATAATTGTGATCCACAGTCTGACTTGAGCCTTAGTAAGTTTTCATACCAAAAATTTTTTGGTGATAGAAAGAATGCAATTATTAAACCGTTGATATAATTTTAAACATATTCGTATGCATGTTGATAAATTATGTTCGATGCTATAGCTTTTTGGCTACTCTCTGTACTACTGTAAAATATTTTAGTAGTGTTATTTTAGGCATGCAGTACCTGGTCCAGTAAGATAAATAACCTGAAACTACCCACTTTATGTTTGAAATGTATTTATTAGGATTACTTTAGTAGCATTCTTTTGGAGAAATAATGGTGTGGAGTATGGCATGACACAGAGCCTGTTCCATAACAACTTTGTGAGGAAGAATCAATACCGATCAAGTTAAACGAGCTAGTTATCACACATAGGGGATTGGTTTATGTTGGTTTTCCTCCATGACTTTTAAGGTTTATAGTTAATACATTTTTGAGAATTGAACCTTAACATGGAAGTTCCATTACATAAAAGTAAAAAAGGTAGTACTTAGATCATATTCTTTAATGATTCCAGAAAGAAAGGTCTGAAGGGATATTCTGCTAGTGACTTGTGTGATAAGAAGAATATACTGCTCTCTAATACATATTTTTGGTTTTCAGTAAATGAATGTTCCTTGACTTTGCGTATCCTTATTTCTTCCCTAGTGTTCTAGACCACCTTTAGGATGATGTGCATAAGTAATCATTAAGTAATTTTGTAGGATGCATCATGGGTGACGAGGTTGATGGTGTTCCTGGGATTCAACATTTGGTTCCTGGTTTTGGCCGGAGAACTGCCTTAAAGCTTTTAAAAAAGCATGGTTCACTGGAAAACTTACTAAATGCAGCATCAGTGAGAACTGTTGGCAGACAGTATGCACAAGAGGCCCTCACAAAGTATGCTGATTATCTGCGGAGAAATTATGAAGTCCTAGCCTTGAGGAGGTAACATATTTCCTTCCTTATGGTCAAAGTCTCCCTATGGTTTTGTTCCGTAATTATATGTGGTTCTTGATTTCCAAAGTTTCCCTATTTATTCTACAGGGACGTTGATGTTCATCTTCAAGAAGAATGGTTGCTTGAAAGGGACACAAGTAACGATGCAAATGTTTTATCTAACTTCTTTAGACTGTTGGAAGAAACTAATAAATCTACTCGTGAAAGTAGATCTAATTTCTCAAATGGTTAAGCCCCAAGTGCTGGTAAGGTTCCAATATTACATGATTACATAAAAGACTAATCTGGAAATTAAATGACTTGGTGTCTGCTGTATTGCATAGCATACATTCTTGGCAGTTTCTAATTTTCAAGATTACTTTTGGTGTCTCCTGAATTAGGTCTTTAATAGAGTCAGGCTGAGCTTGAATAGTAAGAAACTCGAACTCGAGCTTGATTTGAGACTGGCTGCTCAAAACTCAGCTCAAGATCGATTGGACACAATCATTTAAGCTGAGCTCAGCTCAAAAAACATCGAACTTTTCAAGCTTGGCTCAATTAGCCTTGTGTATGCTATTTACATTCTCGTGCTCATTTTGTATACATTCTTTTTATTTATTTAAATAATGAATTTTTTAAAGCTGAAGTAGTAAAAAAAAAAAAAAAAAGTGAAAGGAAGAAGTGATTTTACGGAGAGACACATGGGAGAGAAGAAGGGCTGAAGGGAAAAAATTAGAAAACAAAATTTAGGGTTTGGGTTGAAGTTTATATATTTTAAGGGTAAAGTAGTAATTAAATATTAAATAATATTATGAATAAAAAGTTTGATTAGGCTCCTAAATAGCTCTAATTGGGTATAAGATACTCGAACTCGGGTCACTCAATAGCTCGAGTTTGAGCTTTGCTCAACAAAGATCAAATTGAATTTAAGCTTTTTCCAAGTTGAACTCAAATAGCTTACAAGTACAATTATCTCATTTACACCCCTTTTCAGAATCATGAATTCCTGATTCTACTTATTTACTTTAAATGCTCTGTTTTCTCTCAAAACTAATTATTGAGGGTTGCTTCCTGTATCTAATGTGCTTATACTGAGACCAGAAAATGCTGATCTGCATACCTTTGCTTCTTTTTCTGTTCTTCTTTTGGCCTGAGATAGTTAAATAATCCTTAAATACTTCCAAAAAGAAAACAATCACTGCTTTTACCAGAAGATCAGTAAAGATTGAGAATAAAAGTATAAAACTAAGAATCTGAAATCTGAAGCTTATCATGTTTCTTTTTTTATTTTTTGATAACCAAATGCAATTTGCTGTAATGTCCGTAGGTGAGGAATAACAAGATTGAAATGAGTAAGATTTTGGTGAGTGAAAAATGAAACAACAGCTCAAGGGGCAGTGATACTTCAATGAGAGAGCTGGAGAAGCATTGTGCTTGAACTGAGAATGAACTGAATACTAGCATGTAAGGTATGGGTATGCTCATCCTTTTATGTAGTATCAACTTGTTTATCTATTTGCTAGTAGAGATTCATCCATCTGATTCTTGTAATGCAGGAAGACTAGGAACTTAATCGATGTGGGCTTGTGCAGTGTCGATAATGTTCCATTTGAAGATCGGAAACACGAGTAGGGTAAATTCCAAATACTTGTAATTCAAGGGGATAAGGAATTTAAACTCAAAATAATCATAGTATTTCGTTGTTAATTAGTTGCTTTTGGAATCTGTAATGTGACATAAAATTGTTTATACAGATAGCACTGCCTATAGAGTTGTAAATTTAAACTAGTTGTGCATGAGATGAAAAGCTATTATAATTATGCATGCCCCATGAATTGATGCTATTTTTTTGTTTTAGTTTTATATACACCTAAAAGTTTAATATATACTATATAAAAAATAAAACTTCGAGGTTGATATTTGAGGCTTTAGGTTTTCTTCAACTTTAACATTTTCTTGTTCACTATTCGACTTGGTGATTTACCTCAAGCTTAAGTACGGTACAGGTGGGTGTATTATTTTTGTTCTGGTACTAATACATATTAATATTTGTGTATTTTAGTATACAATTTTAGGTTTATGGATATCTTTTAAAATATTATATATATATATATATATATATATATATATCAAGGATGAATATTTGGTATATTGGTAGTATATTCTTTTAACTCTATTAATTGAAGTTATAAATTTACTATGTGTCTCATTTCTTTTTTATATATATATTTTTAATTTTCTTATTATATTTCATATACACTTGTTTATCAATTTAATCTTACTTTTGGAAGTTTTAAATTTCACTAACAGTATACTAAATATTTTCCACATACTTTAATTGCATATATACAAAAATATGCAAATATACCTTAATTACATATATAAATATATATTTCAAAATTATTGATTAAATTTAATAATTTAATTAAATGATTATATTTTATTTTAAAATGTATTTATAAAAAATAAAAACAGTTAAGATATAAAAATTAAAAATTGGCTTAAAATATTAAAATTTTATATTAACCAGCATGATCTGATACAAGTTAATATTTATCGAAACGAATCAAAATATATTGAAACAATAGAAATACACTAAAATTTTAATTATATCAATTTAAGACGAGAAAAATACTGACTACTACCATCAATACCGGTTTAGCTCCATAAATGATATTGGTCCAAACAAATGTCTTAATTGATCATATGATCGTTATTTACACCAAATCTCTGAAAGTACATTGTAGAGATTGTTGTCTTAATTGATCATGATCCCAAGTTATACTAAGTCCCAAACCTATATTATAGAGATTTTTTTGGGCGAAAGTACTTGGTAGATGTATCACAATAAATTCATCTTTTTATTATTAAATATGTCAATTACATCATTGACTTAGTGATAAATTTGCATGGCATGAATTTGAAAGTTCAATCTTTGTGTTTATAAACTCTCTCTCTATCTCTATTATAATGTATAATTTATAGGGATAAA
Organism: Gossypium stocksii; assembly: GCA_020496765.1. Classification (NCBI taxonomy): domain Eukaryota; kingdom Viridiplantae; phylum Streptophyta; class Magnoliopsida; order Malvales; family Malvaceae; genus Gossypium; species Gossypium stocksii. The sequence continues at coordinate 34,033,062 of CM035628.1, read as the reverse complement.
TATCAAAATTATACATGAGTTATGGTTTAACATGTAATTGTATTTTGATTTTGTGTAATTTTATACATGAAATTTTGATTTGATCCAATTTTTTTAAATTGTCAACACAATGATTAATAAAACTTCATTTTATGTTTATATATATATATATTTATTCAATATAAAAATAAATTAAAGTATTTATTTCTTTAAATGTGTACGATTAAATCAAAATTAATGTTTCGAGTATACATTTAGAACACAATTAGAGTTTCCTGTGCATAATTGCACCAAATGAAAGTTCATGCATACAGTTGCACATTGAATTGAAAGTCATGTATAATTTTGAGATTTATCCCTATCTTATATGATAAAAACTTAAAAAAAATACATAAATCAATTTAGTCATTATACTAATAAAAAAAATCAAATAAAGTCAAAAATTAATAAAATTAACATTTATTGATTTAAATTTTTTTTTATGGTTTGCAAATAAAAATTTTTTATATCATTTTTATATTACAGTTTTAACCTTATTTGATTGTATTTAATAATATAAAATTAAATTAGTGGAGGCTTGTTAAATACCATCACTTTTCTTGTGTGTTTTGATTAAGTCAAAGCTGAGGGTGCTAATAAAATTTCACATCAAAATCAAATCAAATTATAAATATTCATTTACCTGTTTCCTAAATAAAAATTAGAGATTATAAGTTTTAAATTTAAATAAAATTATTGTATTTATCTCCAAGATTAGTGTACAATGTCCTCAACTAGTCTTTTCCTTTAATCCAATTGGACATTTGTCCACCACCAGAAGTGCACCCACATCAAGTAATTGGTCATATAAAGTGTTGTAAAAAGCTTTGGACTTTTATATGATGAAAATCTATTTCCAATCATCACCAAAACCCTTCTTTATATTTACACCAATCCTACTCCCATTAATTTCATCTCAATCCATTCTACCATATCAATCTAAATCAAAATTTCCTCTTCCAATTACTCTAATTAATCAATCATTATTTTAAATTGCATATCACTCCTCAAAACCTAAATATTATCCCAAAATTATATCAACTCTTCCCTAATTTTATTTTGGAATTAAATGATTAATTATTATTTCATAGCTTCTTTTTTTGTCTGAGTTTAAAAGATGGTTAATGTTTTTTTTTTTTAATTTTATTTTAATGATTATTATTTTAAAAGAAGTTGGATTTAAATTATAAATATTTGAGAGGTTAAAATATAATTTTATCATATATAAATTTATAATTTCATCATTTTCGAAAAATAAAAACACATAACAACTTAATTTATAATCCTACACCTCTTATATAGTTTTCTTAATTTATTTTCACACCACTCATGGAATAATCATTATCCTTAATAAAAAGAAATACAAAAGAAAAGCAATAAAAAAAATCAAGAGAGAAAAGATTTTTTTAGATAAACAATAAAAATAAAAAATAGAACAATTTTAAAACTCGTAACCAGCATTTATTCTCTTAATAAATTTATAACACATGGAAAATTAGCAAATAAGCTTATCTTATTCCAACCAAAAAAAAAGAATTGACTCATCCCTTATCTAACCAAAATGTGAATCTGCCGTTTTATGCCTTGAAAGGACAAATGGATTTGGTGAAAAATTAAACCTTTTTTTTTTTTTTTGCGTAAGGAATCAAAGCAAGAAATTAGGACAAAAGTGGCTTCTTTTTCAATACTAGATTTAGGTACCACACTAGAAGCTTCCTCTTCTATTTTAATGGTACAACTATTATATATGAGAATATTCAAACTATGGGTACTAAGGAAATGACAAAACGAAAGCCAAGTAGGTATCACCTTGTAATCTCAGCTATCTATTTTCTATAGATTTACGGTCTTTTACGCCAATCTCTTTATTTTATTTTTTTACAAAAGAAGTCTAGATTAGAGATAAAGGATTAACTATGAGGTATAATGTAGATGTTGCTTGCCTCATCTCTTATTCATGAAGTTAGGGGTTCAATGCTCATCCATGGGAATAAATTATATTTAATGGTCAATCATTTATTTTTTTGACTAAAACGAATTTTAAATCTATTAAATGCTAACCTTTAAATAAGGGCGAAGTCAAGAATTTTATGTAAGGGCGGAGGTAAAATTATAAAATTTTAAGAATTTAAAATTAAAAGTTTTATGTTAAATGACTTTAAATTAAATTATTAACTTTAGAATAAGCGAAAAAAGATTCATTTATTCAAAAGTACTCTAAAAAGATAGATTAGTTTATTATTTTTTTGGAAAGGATCAAAGTTGGACAATTTCCATTCCCCCCTGCTTACCAGTTACCGCCCTTGCTTTTGAGATAGTTGTATAAAACCAATAGAATTAAATTTAGAGTTGTATCTCATTGTTTTGTTGAGGCATTGACTTAGGGATAGTCTCCTTAATTAATTGTCAGTGTATGAGAATTTTGTATTAGAATAAGTTATCATTTATTTGATTTTTTTAATTTTATAAAAAGGGTTATTTTAGTTATTTATTTAAATTTTTTGTTTTTTTAATTTTAAAATTTACGTTATTTATCAAATCATTTCAAAAAAATGTATAGAAAATTAATGTTTGTTAATTTTGCTGATGTGGCATTTACGTGGATGCCACGCCAGTAATTAATTAATTTTTTTAAAATTTAAAAGATTGAAAAAAAATATTTTAAAAATTAAAAATTATTACAAAAGAATAAAAATTATACAATTTTTTAAAAAATATTTTTTAATTTTTAAATATTAATTACTAATGTGACTTACACGTGGATATCATGTTAGCAAAGTTAATAAACATTAATCTTTCTATCTGTTTTGAGGTGATTTGATAAACAATGCAAGTTTAAAGGCTAAAAGAAATGAAAAAATAAATAAAGAACTAAAATCCTTTTTTATAAAATTGAAGAGTCAAATAAGTCATTATGCCTTTACTTTTAAAATACAAGTGTCTTATAAAGATATAGTAAATCAATAAAAAAATATTTAAGAAAAACACTTATCAATTTATTAAAATTGCGTGTGGAATAAAAAGCACACACTAACAATGTACCAAACAGTTACTCTAATTTTAAATCTCATTATACGATAGTTTTATTAGTTTTAAATAAAAAAATAAAAACACATTCATAATAATATAATTTACAAAGAGTTAGCATTTGGTACACATGCAGTGTAATTTTTTAATTCCACAAGTATAGTTAAAAAATTGCCACGTGTTTTTTTTCTTTTAAATATTTTATTATACCCTATAAGATACTTATCATCACTCTAATCTTGCTTAAATATTTAATATTAAAATTATTTGTAAATATTTAAAAATTAAAATTTAATGAAAATAATCGGGGGATTTATTGATATGATTAAGCTAGGAATAAAAAGTTACCTTTCATTCGATTTCCTTTTTTTTTTTTTTTTTATCATGTCCATTGATTCGATTCTTTTAATCTTACCAAACATTTAATTGATATATACGAATCCTTACTTAAAACCCCTAAAGAGTAGATTCAAATCCTCTAAACTAAAGCAAAGAAAAAAAGGTTGGGTTAACTTTATTTTAATATCATTTTATATCATTTATAAACCGTTCAAAATGTAAGATTATGTGATTAAGAATTTATAATTTTTTTTAATAATCATCTCTTAAAATTATCTATAATTTCTTTTAAATTTGTAATAAAAAATAATTTATTTTAACACACTTAAACTCATATTTTAACGATAACTTTTGGTGCAAGCAAGAATAATGGTAGCAACAAAGGGTGATGATAAATGCTATAAACGTAAATGTTGTTATCATCCCCAGCTTTTAGGGATCATATTTGTACTTGTTCTCTGTCTTCCTCTGTTTTAGCAATGGCTGTTGGGGAAGTTGCCATATGTCAACCTCACACACCCATCACATAGCGCATCCATCTTTGAACAAACTACTAATCCTTTTAATTATTCTTCTTCCTTCATTGTTTTAGAAGCCATAAATTTATTAATATAGATCCTAGGTAGCATAATGCTGTACATCAACAAATTATGAGGATACATAAATCCAGTTTACACGATCCCATGTTTCATGCGATATTGTTTTGGGGATCCAATGGTTGCTTGTGAGGACGCATTCAAACGTTTCTCCCAATGTGTAATCAATTTATTCCTTGGATCGGCAAACTGATCCATCATTCAAGTCGTAGTATGATGATTATAGTATTTTATATTTGTCTTGTGCAATGAATCCAAGAACTAAAATGCCATTTAAGAATCCAAGATTGAAGAATACCATCTTGGTCACCCATATGATATAATATATAATAATGTTATGTGTTGCTGTCGTCCATATATTCTTCGCATACTACAATCAAGCATACAGAATTACTTAAAAACTATACCTTTAGCTACCATTTTATTTCCAAACTAGCTCTCTTTTTTTTATAAAACATGAATTTAAATTTTATTTATTTATAATATATACTAAAATACGAGTTTAGTTAAAGAAACATTTGAAATAAAGTGAAAAATATTATGGGTTAATATTTAATATATTGATAGTATATTTTTTTTATTTCACACGTAAACTTAAAATATTATCATTACTCTAATTCTACTTATGAAATCTAAAAATTTCATTAGCGATATACTAAATATTTTCTTAAATATTATATCAATTAGTATATTATTAAATTAAGTACATTTAAAAATAATTTACTAATTAACAATTGATGTCATTGAAATAATTAACTACGATCTATCTTTTAAAAGTTTTCCATAAAATCATATTTATATATATTATTAATTAATAAAAATTTAAAGTATATAAAATCGTTAAATATAATTAAATAAATCAAAGATAATAAGAATAAATTTATATATTTAAATACAAATAATTATATCTCTTTCTTAAAATAGAGAAATAAAAAGAAAAGAAACATATTATTTTTTATTGATATTTTTGTTATTTTTATATCATTATCATATTTAATATATTTAGTCATATTAATAACTCTAGAGAAATGTTAAGGTAAAACTTCGTTTGAAACGATATGGTAGAAAGCAATGTGCGACTTAAAGGACATGATCAGCTATGGATGTCAAAACCCACCACTTTCTGTTATGTAAAAATGAATGTGTTTTTTGCTTGACATCCTTTGCTTTATTATAATCCGTCTTTTTGTTGGGTTGTAATGTAAATAGTACAGGATGGAGCTCAAAGAGAAATATCCATTTTTCAAGGGCAAAGAGCTAGAGTTAGTTAATGGAAATCAATAAGTTGGAACAACTTCATAAGTCTATTTGTGATATAGAAATCGAAAGGATCCGAATCAAATTATTTTCAAATCAAAAGGAAAATCTATTACATATATTATTATTTTAACATTAATTTCCTTATAAATTATTACCATATCTGTTCTTTTTAATGCAATGCCTAAAACTATCCATAGCCCTTCCTCAACCCTTAAATAGGAGGATAATATGCTTCAGCGAACTCAAACCCACGTCTTACTGCACTGGTAACAATGTCGATGCCAATCAAACTAAGACTTAATTGACACACATATTATTAAATATTATGTGATAATAACAAAAGTAATTTAATCGTGATGTAGTCTCTTGGTTTTACTTTTTTTTTTCAATAAATATGATCAAAGTCATTAGAAATTATTTGGTACACTACTACTAAAATTTTAGATTCTACAAGTAGGGTTAGGGGGTTGATAGGCATTCTATAGGGGTATAGTAAAAGGAAATTTATTTGGTACATTGTCAATGAAGTTTTTAGTCCATAAGCAAGATCAGGGGTAGACAAGTATCCTATAAGGATATAGTAAAATGTTAAAAAAATAAATATTTTAAAAAAAGAGACACATGTCAAATTTTAAGGTTGCTTGTGGAATAAAAATTAGTACACTGCCAATGTACCAAATACTCACCCATGGTAAAATATAACAAGATATTTAAAAAAAAAGGACATATGATAAATTTGTAAGACTGTAACACCCCAAACCCGGCCTAAAAGTTAGGCCTGGGCCCGGCGTGTCACATTGAAGTGTTTTAGCGAAAACCTTGTTTTCATTGAAAACCCTTCTAAGAAAAATTTCAAGTAAAATCCCAATTTGTATTTGCTTTTAAAACGAGGTGTATTCAAAGATAAAAAAAATTCCCTTTAACTGCGGAAGCTTATTTTAAAGACAACACGTAGTTTCAGAAAAACTTGAAATGTGTTTAACAAAGAATAAACCCAAGTTCCGTTTTTGAAATACAAAGCACATAAATAATAATGGAATAATAATAATCAGAGGGAAGGCCTTATTACAATCCGAATAAAAATCATTTAAAATACTAGGAACTAAGTCAAAAACTTCTTACTAAGTGGCCACCTCCGAGTCCCTCCATCCGTCGAACCGCCTACTGAGGATCACCTAAAAAAAATGTAAAAGGAGGAGGTGAGTTTACGAAAACTCAGTGTGTATGACCCTCATCAAACGAATAGCATACAAAAATTCAACTGGGCCTAAGCCTTTATCACATAACAGTGGCCTTTGAGCCTTAGCCCATTGTGGCCTCGGTTGGCTCTAAGCCCATATCATAGTAACATAATAATATCATGCATGCAATGCTGTGAAAACCCTTCCCAAATAATACATCCGCTACACAACATCTCCGTCCAACCGAAACACATCTGTGGGGATATCTAAATCGACCCACCTATCTGCTACACAACAATAGTAGCCCGGTTGCGGTACTACCTAACGTTACAGCAAAGCTGCTAATCAAATATTGGGCTTAAAAAGCCATCAGTGGATCCACGGTCGTCAAGCAACCATGCGATCCTCATATACTTCCTTCGTTCCATAATTCCCAACCCATATGCAACCTAAACAGAATATCATATGAATGCAAAAAACATACATGTAGCGTACATAAATCCTACATTTAACATGTAGGGGTATTTTGATAATTTCACAAATTAGGAGTAATTTAGTAATTTTGCTAATTAAGGGTATTTTGGAAATTTTACACTACAGGGGCATTTCAGTGATTGGGCATTTCAGTGATTCTACCCGACATGGGTATTTTTATAATTCTACCCTATAGGGGTATTTCAGTAATTTATTAACATATGGGTCTTAATTACGAACTTTGGCCTGTCAACAAGTCCTCGTTGGCTAAAGTGAACAGACACTATGCAGCAGGTAGGATTCTAGAGAAGAGGAGGTGGGTTATCAAGACCGCTTAAGTACCAAACTCTCTCTAGATCCAATCCTAGACATGCATCTGCCCATTGTCACACTCTAACCTTATGACTTGTCCACAGACAAATTTGATAAATTAATTAAGTTTTATGCTTAAGGATTTATTAGAAACTAGGCCTAAAAATCCATTATAAAACCCTAGCAAGTCTACAGGCTTCACACACTCGTATGGCCCATCAGGCTCAATCACACTTATATGGCCCATCAAGCCCGAATCCATTCCAAGCCATTCAGCAAACCTAATCAGCTCATCACATATTACTATATTATCAACTTTTACTTATTTGGGCCCACAAGCCTGTTAGGCCCATTTGGCCCAATCTGGCCCAGTTGGCCAAAACGTGACCCAAGTCCATAAGATCGCTCATGGGGTCTTATTTATCGTATCGGTTACCCTCGTACGAGTGTTCGTGCACTCGCACGACTACCGTAGCCAAACTTTCGGCTTTTCAGTATTTCGGGATTTGCCGATCTATGTGTGTGTAGTGTGTGTACACACCTTCGGCTTTATCAAACTATCAAATCATAGGGTAGAAGTACACACCTGATATCAAAACGTGTTACAATCTCCTTAGCCCCGAACCTACAATCGATATCACCTTTCAATTAATCGCATGCTTAATCACAATCTTTACCAAAAACTGAAGTCTTACCATAACCTTACCGTGTGCGACAAGTCCTAATAGCTTTTCCTTTAATCACTAACTGCGATTTCTCCTAGATCTGCACCAACGTAACCATTAAAGCCTGAGTAATAGGTGACTTGCATCCAACACGAGTCACCCTCACATCAACTAAGATCATTCGACTAATAACTAATCTCAAATAGAGATGAGATACTTGCCCAAAACCCGAAATGCATAAGGTGTAATTCGGCAGAGATCTAGAGAACAAAGATTCGATATCAATCCCCTACAAAATTGATTATGAGAGTGGGGGAGAGGAGAGGTCGGTTCTTAGTAAAATTGATTGAAAGAGGAAAGTCCTTACCAAGAATCAGTTAGCCAAAGTTGAAGAAGATAATGGCGACACAACAGAAAATATATTCGGCTTTAGGGAAGGTAAACTAGAAGCAAGAAAGAAAAGAGTTTGATGAGAAAAGAAGGGAAGAAATCGGCACAAAATAGAAGAGAAATAATAAGGGGTTTCGGCTTTTAGATACTTGGAGAGAAAGGTGTTTTCGGCAAATAAAAAGAAAGGAAGAATTTGACATTAGCCTAGAATCCCTATAATCGGCACCTATATATGCTAGCCGAAATTGCCTTCCCTTAATTGCCAATTCGGCTCCACCATTTCTTCTATCCCCATCTCCTAACTTTTCTCCATGATAAGCTCCTCAATCCCTTCCAAAAATTTCTCTTCTCATCACTTCTCTTAGAGTCCAGTTCCACGCCACTATTAACCATTTAGAAGGCAAAAATAAAATTCTTAAAAATACCAAGCCAGCACTCGAACCTAGGATCCCCTTGCTTGCCACTAACACCACCTCCCTACACCCTGAGTGGCGTCACTTATCAACTACACCACAGCCTTGCTTGTATCCTATTTTATCTCCATTTATTTAAAAGCCAAGCTACTTGCCATCAAGGTTCCTTTAATTATTAAATTAAAATTCCTTCACCTCAAATTTCGAACCCAGAACTTCTCCAACACCCCTAGAAACTCCAAATTTATTAAACCCTTAAAGCTAACATGTCATTTGTCATTTTCTTGCTTACTTAAAAAAAATTTATGAGACCCAAAGCCCAAAGCCTAATTCATCTAGGCCCAAAATTCGGGGCGTTACAAAGACTATTTGTGAAATAAAACAAGTACACTGCTAACATACCAAATGCTAACCCAAAAATTATTAATATAAAAAATAGTTATAATTATTTTATTTTTTGAGAAAAAAAAGGGCCAAGGGGCTGGTAGGGCCTGACCCCCTAAAAATGTGAAATTTTATTTTGACCCTTTAAGTTTTACAAGATTTTAATTTAGTAAAAGGTAAATTTACACTTTAACCATCTAAAATGATAAAATTTTAATTTAATCCTTTAAAAATTATAAAGATATAAGTTATTAAAATTGTGAAATTGCATTTTAAATCTCATAAGAATATACAACTTAATTCCGCCCTAGCAAAATTTCTGGTTTCGCCCCTGAATAAAAACAAATTTTATTAAAGATCAAACTTTAAACACAAAGGAATAGGAGGTCATGAAAAAAAGAGTATTTATTTATAGGTCATCTACTATTTATGTATGGGTCATCTATTAACTTCGAACATAGATCATAACACGGACATGAAGAATATCAAAAATTATTTTCCACAACCTAAAAAACAATCAACCTCACTAGACATATTAAATTATGTTTTTATTTACCAAAAAAGAAATAAAGCATATCCCATAGAAATGAAAATTAAATAATTATTTAATTATTTATAATAATGGAAGAGTAAAGATAAAATGTGGTTTTATAAGTAAATATATACTTGTATAAATTATGAAGCAATATAAATTTATTCAATCATTCATTTATATAGATAATAGATAAAAATATAATAAATAGATTAGTATTTGATATATTATAATTTTTTTATATTACCAATAAATTAAATAATACCAAAACTTGCTTAGAGCATACAATGGGTTTAAACCCTATATATAAATGAATAAAGATATTATACATTTTAAAAGATTTAAGAAATTTAATTCAATAAATATTAATATTTTAAAGTCAAGAATAAAATAGAATTTCGTATGTTAACTTGATAGTCAGAGTATTTATCACTTCAAATTTGATCTATATTTGAACTATACTGATCACGTTGTTGTTAAAACTTTACTTTTCTCTTATAATTCAAAAAATAATAATAATAATGATTTAATAAAGCAGGTATGATTGCATGCCAAATCTTAGACAGATGACAAATGTCTGAATAGAAAAATAAAAAAGTCCAAATTAAAATTGCAAGTGTGGACAAAGTCACTTCATAGGGCCGTAGGTAAGTTTAGGTTTTTGATTCCTCATTTTTCCCACTGCTTTTTGTCTATTTCAATATGGCATCTTTCAAACCTGCCTTCCACACAAACTCCCAAATTACATTTCACATCTCTTTTCCAAAAGCATATTTGAAACTTTATTTATTTTAAGTGAGAAAATCAAAATGTTTTGCTTGACCTAAGACACCCAAGAAAATGATTCTTGAGAATACAATGACACCGTTTCTTTTTTTTTTTTTATATTAATCTTTGGGTTCCTTTCACATGTAATGACACAAGGGAATCTTTATAGTTATATTCTCATGCTATAGTTGCCACATAAAAAAAGGCTTAGCCTCGTTCATGTCATAAAAATCCTTCACTTGGATCTATATATATGTTTCTTTAATTCTTTTCTCTTGAAAGTGGTCATGGAAGATGATGCATATGAAGAGGAGCCTTTGAATCTCAGCTTGGCAATTGTGGCGGATCCTGGTGGGGAAAAGATTAACAGAAAGAGGAAGAGAAGGGTTCCACTTCCATCATCATATGAAGGTTGTGAAGGGAAGATATTTAAGCTTCTTCAAGTAAGAGAGGAGATGTTAAAGCTTGATCACAAGAGAAAAGGTGTGGTTGAAGATGGGAAAGCTCTTCATTTAATCCATTTGTTGCTCATCACTGCAACTTCAGTCGATGAGAATAATGTGAACTCAGCCTTGGACAATCTCACTCAACTTTATCAATCTGTGTCATTAATGGGGGATTCTGTACAAAGGGTCGTTGCTTATTTCGCTGATGGGTTAGTCGCAAGGCTTCTCACTCGAAAATCCCCTTTCTACGACATGATCATGAAGGAACCGACGGCCGAAGAAGAGTTTCTAGCTTTCACTTGTCTTTATAGCGTGTCTCCTTATTACCAATTTGCTCATTTCACTGCCAACCAGGCTATAATCGAAGCCTTCGAGAAAGAAGAAGAGATCAATAACCGAGCATTGCATGTTATTGACTTTGATGTTGCTTATGGCTTTCAATGGCCTTCTCTCATTCAATCTCTTTCCGAGAAGGCATCCGGTGGTAACCGAATATCCCTTCGTCTAACCGGCTTCGGAACAAACTTTGCAGAACTGCAAGAAACCGAGAACAGATTAGTGAGCTTTGCCAAAGGGTTTCGCAACCTGGTCTTTGAATTCCAAGGCTTGTTAAGAGGATCCAAGATGACTAACCTTCGGAAGAAGAAAAATGAAACTGTTGCTGTAAATTTAGTTTTTCATTTGAATACTTTGAATAACTCCATGAAAATATCAGACACGTTAAAATCAGTACGTTCGCATAGGCCTTCCATTGTTGTGTTGGTTGAACAAGAAGGTGGTCGAAGCCCAAGGAGCTTCTTGTCGAGATTTATGGAATCTTTACATTATTTTGCAGCCATGTTTGATTCATTGGACGATTGCCTCCCACTAGAAAGTGCTAAGAGGTTAAGCATTGAGAAAAACCATCTTGGGAAAGAGATCAAAAGTATGATTAACTGTGACAAGGATGAGGAAAACAATAAATCAAGTTCAAGGTATGAGAAGATGGAAACATGGAAAAGCAGGATGGAGAGCCATGGATTTGAAGGGACGAAACTGAGTTCAAAGTGTTTGATACAGGCGAAACTTCTGCTGAAAATCACCACTCATTATTGCCCTCTTCAGTGTGAAGGAGAGGTTAATGGTGGGTTTAGAGTTTTTGAAAGAGATGAAGCAAAGGCTCTTTCATTAGGGTGGCAAGATAGGTGTTTGCTTACAGCGTCTGCATGGCAATGTGTATAATACTTTCTGCTTTTTTCTGTTTTTGTTCCCTCTGCATGGCAATGTGTATAATACTTTCTGCTTTTTTCTGTTTTTGTTCCCTAACTCATTCATATTATTCTTAATTGTAACATTTTTTTATAATAATGGACTTCCATTTTCATACCCTTTATTTTTAATCAATACAAGCCATGAAGGTACTTACCATTTCTGAGTTAAGCAAAAATAAAATAGTTGTAGAATAAATTTCAAAAATAGACTTTTGGAAATATATATTTATTAAGTATAATAAATTTAAAATAAAATTAATTAAAAAAATATAAAATAAAGATTTTCAATTAAGTATTTAATATGCTACATATCTCTCCAAATCCAATATATATTTTATTTAAATTCTTTAACTTGACTGATGAAGTTGAATGTAAACACATCATTCTATCCAAAGCTTCATTATATTTTATTCAATTGGATTTGAAATACCAAAATTTGCAATTTTAGTTTGCATTTATAATACTTTTATCAAAAAAAAAAAAAACTTAAATGCGTATTATATAAGAAACACATTACATTACAAAAGTTGAAATACTAAAATTATAAAAAAAATTAAAATATTAAACATAATATAGAAATCAAAATTAAAATTCGACTATAAAAATAAAAACATCAAAATTAAAATTTAACTATCATCTTAATATTTAAAAAAAAATCTTTTAACTTTGATATATATCATGTAAAATCCATTTATATATAGTTTATAGATTAATCTCATGTAGATGCTTCTTAATTAATTAATTTTTTTAAGGTAACGATGCTTCTTAATTTACAACAGAATTAAAGCCCAAGCCCACCAAAACAAAAACATTTTGGGATTCTTCTCTAGGTTTAATTTACAAATTGGTATTTAAAGTAATTTTTTTCTTATTTTAGTATTTAATTCTCTTTTTGTTATAAATGGTATATAAGCAACTTGTTTTCTTCAAGTTTGTACATCCATTAATTTAATTTTTAATCAAATCATTAAATTTATTTTAAAAAAAAGTTTAATCTACAAATTATTATTTAAATTACACTTTTTTAAATTAGTACCTAAATTATTCGTAATACTCTTGCCACTAAGTTAGGAAGTTGTTGGCAAAGACCAAAATGTTATATCTATTAAAAAATTCCAACTAATAATAGACTGCCACTTCATAAAAACTTTAAAAATATTTAGTTCTTTTTCTTTTTCTTTTTCTTCTTCTTCTTCTTCCTTTAAAATGTTTGGCAATGTTAGCAATGCTCAAAATTCAATCTCTTGAGGTTGAGACACTAGCTATTAATATTGCTTTCAAACTTCACTGCTTGCTGCTCAACTTGATGGGATTGAAAAAATTCTTTCGTTGATCAAAACTAATGTTTTCAGAACTAAACAGAATCAGTTGATTGAACCTGAGAATCAACTGAGGTACAAGTATGAAGATAGGGTTGAATTGGTTGACTCGCATGTCGATACAAACCATTGAACCGAGTTAAAAAATTAGTTGAATCAATTTTCTCTATTTTCGTTCTTTTTTATTTTTATAATTTTTTTAATAATTAATTTGATCGAACCAAATGAATCGATCAAATCAAGAAGTGGTAGCTTGACTGATTTGACCATTGATCTAATTTTGAAAATCTTGATCAATCCATGAAACTCGAAATGCTCACACTTGTAGAAGAAGTCTAAGATAAGGAAGAAGAAAGAAAGAAAGAAAATATAAAGTATATATATGAAGAGAAAGTAATACTTTGTTTTTTTTTTTTTTGTCACACGGTAATTTTTAATTGGTTATCTTTTTTTTGACATGGACTTAACAATTTGACTGACATTTGAACTAACAATGTACAACTTGGGAAAAAAGAGTAGTTTAGATAACACTAGTGACCAAATAAATGTTTAAGTACCCAAATGAGAAAAATAAAATATTTTAGGTACCAATTTATAAATTTAGTTTAAAAAAAAAAAAATGACTCGAAGAGATACCAACGAGAAAATTAAAAAATAACCAATGCCTCGTGTCAGAATATAAACTTTCATGACATTCTTTGGAATACAGATAATTGTTACTGCATTTTTTCCCCTGTTTTCTGGCTTAAACTTAAGTCATTAATATGTAATGCAAGCATTTAAGTTGCTAGTATACCAGATCATACTTAGGTTACCAGCATTAATGGCATTTAACTCCAGTATCAGATGGAGAGGGCTTAAAAGCCTTCCATAAACAAACCTCTTTCTCTACTCAGAACCAGAATCGCACATATAGATGAACCGGAGGTTAAAGTCTCTTTCCACTTGCACCTCTTCTTTTTCTTTTTAATTGAACATAGTTAACATGCATTCCATTTTGATGAAACAACAGGCATCTTTGATGCTAGAAATCCATCTACTTAAAGTTTGGCACAGCCTCAATGGTCTAACCTTTGGTTTTGCTGATGCAGTTCAAAGCGATGATTGAGTGAAATCAAGCCACAAGCATCGGAACCATCACATTTCCAAAGCCGTTTTAACTCCCATCAACTCAACTATGTTGATATCTATAGTAAGCAGCTCCTCTGCTCTTCCTAACTTAGCCATCACCTTTGAACTTCATTTTACCCTCATCAGGCTTCCTACATGAAACAGTGTGCTTCATAGATTTTGCTTTAACCGGGATACGACAGGCCAAAGGGTTAGCCCACAAAACATTGTCTATAAAACTCCTCACCATCCTTAATCCCAAAAAATTTTGGGCCCATAAGCATGGTAATGTTCCTAAACTTTATGGCACCAACCAGGGGCACCACCACGGCCAAGGCAGGGTGCTTGTTTCATAAAATTGTTTTCTTTTTTCTCCCATGTAAGACTCTCGGATGATAAAATAGTAAAACTTGCATTTTACTGTTGGTAATCCAGGTGCTTTAATTTAGATATGATTTTGAGTTATCTTTATATGTCATAAAGTTTTGTAAATTGATGTCTAATAAGACCATTATGTCTTTGAAAATTGTATTTTGATTTGATGAAAATTTAAAATAGTAAGGATTATGGTTAGTGAGATTACCCTATGTAAAAGATTAAGTGTAAAGAGGTTATGAGAGATAAAAATCATATTTAAAACTCATGGTAAAATTTTAAATTTTCAAAAAAGAATTCTAACTTTTTTTTAAAAGATAAAAATATGAAAATTATAAAAAAATTCTTTAATATTTTTACTTTTTTAAAAAATTAATTAATTGTTTATGTGACATACATGTGGTAATCTATGTGAATGGTCACTTCAATAAAGTAACAAAAATTTAACTTTTTCATCTATTTTAGGTGATGTGATAAATAATATAAGTTTAAAGGTTAAAAGAGAAAAAAATAAAAATAATTTTTTTATAAAATTGAAAAACTAAAAAATAGTTTTTCCGAAATAATAGTACGGTTATCCTTAGCATCTCCGTTTTGTCATATCTTCAGATTTTACATGGTTAAGACGCTTGAAAGAAATGAAACATCTGTCACATTTCTATAAATATTTAACACTTCCCAATTCCACAAGACTTGTCTGCTCATATTTTTACCAAAGGTTGACCGAGGATACTGTAGGACTCGGAATGATGATATTAGTGTAAATTACACCATAGGTCACTTAATTATTGTTAACTATCAAATTTTTTAAATTTTATTATGCAACTAATTGTGATCTTTTTTAGTCCAGTCCATTAAGTGCGGTTAAAAAGAGTGAGTGTAAATAAAGAATCATATGTAAAACACATATAAAATCTGAAATTGGAGAGATTAACCAGAAGAAGAAAAGCATGGAAAGAAACACATAAAACATGGCAGAGAGAGGGTGAGAGGAGCACAACAATACCATCCCACAGATGATGCTCATGTTGGAAGATGAATCCTTTTTGAATATTTATCAAGAGTGAGTAAATTTTATTAAATTTAATCTTTTTATAGGAACCGAAATTTTCTGAATTAAGTTGTGTTTTTCATATAACCATCTGCTACAACTTCATGAATATCTCATATACTCCACACGAAAGGAAAGATTAAACTATTATAATAATTATCCTTTTTTTAAATAAATAATAATGGCTTAATATCTCTTTGGCTTTTGTACAGTATCTAAATTATCATTTTAGTACTTATACTATTTTATTTATCTGTTTGGCTCTTGTACTTTTTTTTATTATCAGTTTGGACCCTGTATTTTAGTTCTGTAATCCAGTTACCCTAACTCAAAATCATTAAAAATAAAACCCAAAAATTTTAAAACTCAAGACAATTATAAAAAAGATTTTTAAAAATCTTGTTTGTTTACAATTTTAGCTTTTTAGAATTTTTAGAAATTTATAAAAAAAATTAAAGAATTTTATGGTATCTTTTAGTAAAAAAAAAATCAAAATTCTTTAAGAAATATAAAAGTTTTCATAAAAAATGAAAAAACTGTTATGAAATAATAGAGAAAGAACGAACTAAATATGATAGAAGAAGGTGTAGAGAGAATGTAGAAGAGAGAGTGTATCTTCTTTTCTTATTGTGTATTTTCATGAGTACATGAGTCCCATATATATAGGGATTAAAAGTAACTCTCTAATTAATATAGGGCATGTAAAGGGTCATGACCTTTTATCTCCCATATTAATGGGGTATAGGAAGAGTCTCATAATTTATGGGGTATAGAAAGAGTCTCATAATTTATGGGGTATAGGAAGAGTCTCATAACTTATGGGGGTGATAATGGCATCCACATAAATATTCATAACACTCCCCCTTGGATGTCCATTATCTAATTATGCCTCGTTAAAACCTTACTAAGAAAACCCAATGGGACAAAAACTTAGTGAAGGAAAAAGAGTACATAATTATACGTTTGATATGCTGCCTCATTAAAAACCTTACCTGGAAAACCCAGTGGGATAAAACCAAGGTTAAGGGAAAAAGAGTACAGCGCGTATTTACTCCCCCTAATGGCTACATCACTTGAGATCTCGAAGGTGACGCATTCCAATGTAGTAAACTAGCTTCTGAAACACTAATGTAGGAAGCGCCTTAGTGAATAAATCTGCTAAATTCTCACTTGAACTGATCTGATTAACTTTTATCTCCTTAAACTTCTGGAGGTCATGAGTGAAGAAGAATTTTGGTGCAATGTGTTTTGTTCTGTCACCTTTGATATATCCACTATCGAGCTGATTAATGCATGCTGTGTTGTCTTCAAACAAGACAGTTGTAGCTTCCTTTCCAGATGATAAACCACAATTATTCCTTATATGCTAAATCATAGATCTTAGCCATACACATTCACGACTTGCTTCATGGATTGCTAAGATTTCTGCATGATTAGACGATGTTGCTGCAATTGTTTGCTTCATTGAGCGCCAAGAGATTGCAGTACCTCCATATGTGAAAACATATCCAGTTTGTGATTTTCCATTATAAGGGTCAGACATAAATCCTGCATCTGCAAAACCAATCAATTCTGTCTTGGATTTGTTAGGGAAAAATAGACTCATATCCTTTGTGCCTTGGAGATAACGAAATATCTGTTTAACTCCAGTCCAATGTCTCCGAGTTGGGCATGAGCTAAATCTTGCTAGCAAATTTATAGAAAAAGATATATCAGGTCGGGTATGGCTAGCAAGATAATCAATGCCTCAATTGCACTGAGGTATGACACTTCAGGACCAAGAAAATCTTCACCATCTTCCTGAGGGCGAAAAGGATCTTTACTCGGATCAAGTGATCTTACAACCATCGGGGTAGTTATTGGATGTGCCTTATCCATATAAAATCTTTTTAGCACCTTTTCAATATACGTTGATTGATGCACAATGATTCCTTCTTTTAGGTGCTCAATTTGTAACCCCAAACAAAATTTCGTTCTTCCAAGGTCTTTCATTTCAAATTCTTTTTTCAAACACTCAACAGTCTTTTGGATCTCTTCAGGAGTTCCAATGATGTTCAAATCATCAACATATACTGCAATAATGACATATCCAGATCCAAACTTCTTAATGAAAATGCAAGGGCAAATTGGATCATTCTTGTATCATTCTTTCAACAAATACTCACTTAGGCGATTATACCACATGCGTCCGGATTGTTTCAATCCATAAAGAGATTTATTCAATTTGATCGAATAATGTTCTCTAGAACTTGAACTCACTACTTCAGGCAGTTTAAATCCTTCAGGGAGTTTCATATAAATGTGAGTATCCAATGGGCCATACAAATAAGCTGTTACTACATCCATTAGATTAAGCCCTTCTCTTATAGCCAGACTTATCAAAAATCTAAATGTAGTTGCATCCACCACAGGAGAATATGTCTCCTCATAATCAATTCCAAGTCTTTGTGAGAATCCTTGTGCAACTAAACGTGCTTTATACCTCACAATTTCATTCTTTTCATTTCTTTTACGCACAAAGACCCATTTGTATCCCATTGGTTTCACTCCTGTAGGTATACGGACTACAGGTCCAAACACTTCTCTTTTCGCTAGTGATTTCAATTCAATTTCAATTGCTTCTTTCCATTTTGGCCAATCATCTCTTTGTTTACATTCCTCAATCGATTTTGGTTCATAATCCTCTTTATTATTTATAACAACTAGTGCTACATTGCATGCAAAAATATCATCGACGTCGATTGATTTCGGTTCTATTTTATACCGGACATGACATAGTCAATAGAGATCTCTTCTTTGTCAGGTACCTGATTTTCTTCTGAAACTATTTTTCTAGTCATGTCTATAGTCTCTTCAGGAGATCCCGGTATAATTATTTTTTCCTCATTTTTGCCATCATTAATCTTTGCTCCTTTCCTTTTCCGAGGATTCTTATCTTTGGAACCAATTGGTCTACCACGCTTCAGGCGTGTATTAGACTCAGTAGCAACTAGATTTTGTCCTTCTGGGACATCAAGTTTTATTGGAGCATTCACAGCTGGTATATATGACTTAGTCACTTTCTTTGGGTCAGAAAATGCGTCTGGCAATTCATTAGCTAAACTTTGTAAATGAATAATCTTTTGAACTTCTAAATCACATTGCTTAGTTCGAGGATCAAGATGAGCTAATGACAACTCTTTCCACCTAATTTCCTTATCCAGCTGTTTGATTTCTCCCCCTAATGTTGGAAAAACTGACTCGTCAAAATGACAATCTGCAAAACGAGCCGTAAATAAATTCCCTGTAGAAGGTTCTAGATATTTAATTATTGGCAGGGATTCAAATCCAACATATATACCCAACCTTCTTTGAGGTCCCATCTTAGTTCTATGTGGTTGAGCAATTGGAACATATACGGCACATCCAAATGTTCTTAGATGGGAAATATTTGGTTCCTGACCATGAACTATTTGTAAGGGGGAAACTTTATGATAACTTGTTGGCCTGATGCGAATTAATGCAGCTGCATGTAAAATTGCATGCCCCTAGGCAGTGATTGGGAGTTTTGACTTCATAAGTAATGGCCTTGCTATCAATTGAAGTTGTTTTATTAAAGATTCTGCTAGACCATTTTGTGTGTGAACATGAGCTACAGGATGTTCAACACTTATTCCAATGGACATGCAATAGTTATTAAAAGACTGAGAAGTAAATTCACCAGCATTATCAAGATGGATGGTCTTAATAGGAAAATCTGGGAAATGGGCTCGTAATCGAATCAATTGAGCAAGCAATCTCGCAAACGCCAAGTTGCGAGTTGGTAACAAAGATACATGAGACCATCTACTCGATGCATCAATTAAAACCATAAAGTACCTAAATGGTCCACATGGGGGATGTATATGCCCACATATATCCTCTTGAATTCGCTCAAGAAAAGTAAGTGATTCGTTATTTATCTTAACTGGTGATGGTCGGATTATTAATTTTCCCAGTGAGCATGCAGCATATGTAATATTTTGAAGAATCTGCTGGCTCTTCAATGAATGTCCACATGAATTTTTAATTATTTTTCGCATCATTATTAAACCGAGATGGCCTAACCGGTCATGCCAAAGAACAAAGTCATTAGTAAACTTCTGGTTTACTATAGCATGTGTCTCTATAGAACTGATCTTTGTGTAGTACAAACCAGTAGAGAATACAGACAATTTCTCAACAATTTGTTTATTGCCTTCAGCAATACTCGTAATTTAAAGAAATTCACAATTTCCTTCGTTTAAAGTCTCAATATGATATCCATTTTGGCGAATATCTTTAAAACTCAATAAATTTCTTTGAGACTTAGGGGAGTATAATGCATTAATAATTTCAAATTTTGTTCCCCTTGGTAATAAAATAATTACTTTTCCGGAGTCTTCTATAATGGTTGTACTACCAGATATAGTGCTCACACTTCATTCTTTTATTATTAAGTGAGAAAAATATCTATTGTCTTTCAATATGGTGTGAGTAGTTACACTATCTGCTAGGCATATATCTTCACCATTCATAGCTGATTGCCTTTGCGAGATAATATTCTTCAAAGAAACAAAATAATAACCACAAAATGTTTTACATAATGGCGAAAATAGGTATTCAAAGTTCAAATTACTAAAAGGTCTATAAAACAAAAATATCACATAAAACATAGTCATAACATCATAATTAAAGTTGCTAAATGAAACATAGAGTAGTAGAAATTTATTTTATTATTTATCAAAATTTGTGGGCTTAATAATTTCCTTCAAGGGGTAGATAGAAAATCAGCCACTTCCAAGTGGGTTGCATTGCTATCATCAAAATCACCTTCGCCATCTTTATACACAAGATTGGTTTCTATTTTCTTTTCCTTCTGTTTTAGGGACTGCTGATAAAGATCAACTAGATGCTTTTGTGTGCGACATACACGTGACCAATGTCCTTTTCCTCCACAACGATAGCATACATTAGTCACATTTTCACCTCTTTCTTTTTCTTCCATGTTACCATTTTTTCGATCCCACTTCTGGTAGAAATGTGAATTTTTAAAACGACCACCTCGACCATATCCATATCCACGGCCGCGGCCACGCCCTCGGCCACGACCACGGCCACGCACACTCCTATTTGCATGGTGTGTTTCTTTTAATTCTTGCCCATTATGTAAACTCACATTCGCTTCAGGGAATGGAGCAGAGCCGGTTGGGCGTGATTCATGGTTTTTCATTAGTAGCTCGTTGTTTTGCTCTGCTACTAGGAGACAAGAAATTAATTCAGAATATTTCGTGAATCCTTTTTCACGATATTGTGTCTGCAGGACAACATTATTTGCATGAAAAGTTGAGTATGTTTTCTCTAACATTTCTGCATCAGTAATCTTCTCTCCACGTAAATTCAATTGCGAAGTGATTCTAAACATGGCCGAGTTATAATCACTAACAGACTTATAGTCTTGCAATCTTAAATTTAGCCATTCATAACGAGCTTTAGGCAAAATCACAGTTTTCTGGTGGTCATACATTTCCTTTAAATTGGCCCAAAGAATTTGAGGGTCCTTAACAGTCAAATATTCGGTCTTTAGACCTTCATGGAGGTGATGGCGAAGGAAAATCATGGCCTTGGCCTTATCTTGTGTACTTTCTTCATTTCCCTCATTAATAGTCTCACCAAGACCCTTTGCATCTAAGTGAATTTCAGCATCTAGTACCCATGATAAATAGTTATTTCCAGTGATGTCCAGAGCCACAAATTCGAGTTTTGTAAGATTTGACATTATAAAACTATAAGACAAAATATACAAGTCAATAATGTAAAATAAATGATGTTAATATGCAAATGAAATAACACATATATGCAAATGAAGTAGATCAACTTGTTACCCTTACTTCACCTAAGCGTCCTTCGGCAATCTTTAAGGAAAAGTTTGTTGGCCTTGATTTTTGTATTAGAGACTCGTGCTGATAACGTGTTATGAAATAATAAAGAAAGAACGAACTAAATATGATAGAAGAAGGTGTAGAGAGAATGTAGAAGAGAGAGTGTATCTTCTTTTCTTATTGTGTATTTTCATGAGTACATGAGTCCCATATATATAGGGATTAAAAGTAACTCTCTAATTAATATAGGGCATGTAAAAGGGTCATGACCTTTTATCTCCCATATTAATGGGGTATAGGAAGAGTCTCATAATTTATGGGGTATAGGAAGAGTCTCATAATTTATGGGGTATAGGAAGAGTCTCATAACTTATGGGGATGATAATGGCATCCACATAAATATTCATAAAAAAAACCTAAAATTTTCAGAAACTACCATAAAATTCTAAAATTTTCCAAAAACCTTTAAATTCCAAATAAACAATTTTTTTTAAATTTTATGAAAAGATTTTAAATTGTTTTGAAGTTTCACATACTTATAAATCCTAAAATATTTTATTATTTTTGAAATAAATTATGATTTTTTAGTTTTTATAATTTTCTAATTTTTAATTATTTTTCTGTTTTTAAATTTTAAATATTTTTTTCTTTTTTGACATATGGCAGCGTGTCATTAGTTGATTTAAATTTTTTTAATGGAAAATTGGATTGAGGTAACAAGCCATACAAAATGGAAGTAAAGTACATGGGCTAAACTGATAAAAAATAGTATAAGTACTCAAGTGATAATTTAGCATAGTAGAGGGGCCAAAAGAGGTATTAAGCCAATAATAAATTATCTTTAACCATATCATAATAGGGGATGACAATTTTATATAAATTTTATTTTAAATATAATAATGTCTACCGTTTACCTGTGTAACAGGTCAAAACTTTATTAAATTCCCGCGGCAAAGACGCTAGAATTTCCCGGATTAAACTAAACAGCCACAGCTTTACTCTCCAAAAAAAAAACCCAGCTTTTATCAACAAATATAAAATATAATATCTTTATGTGCCCCCCCAAAAAAAATTCTCTCTCTCTCGCTTTCTCATTTTTCTGTCATGTAATCGGATGGTTGTAAATTGGAACGGAAGGAAAAAATAAAAATCATTTCGTTTCTGCGATTTTGTTTGAATTAATAGCTAAAAGGAAAAACAAACAAAATTCTATTGTAATAGGAAATTTTTGTAAATCATCAAACTTTGGAAGCAGAATTAGGGTTTCTATTTTTGTTGCTCTGTTTCTCTATCCATTTGTATTTCGCTAATGGAAGCTGATGTATCCATTTCCTTCTCAAACCCCAACAGAAACATATCTCTTTCTTTCGACTGAGATTTAGGATTATTTTTGGATTTTAAAAAAATAATTTTTGGATGAAGATGGATGGTGTTGTGGCATTATTGTTATGGTTTCTCTGTTTACTGGGTGTTTGTTGGATGACATCAGCTAGTGTGGTGCTGATTGGGAACAACATTACTCTCTCTTTCGACGATGTTGAGGCTAATTTCGGTAAGCTCATTTCGTTTTTTTTTCTTTACAGATATGTTTTCAGCTTTTGCTGTTTGGATCCTGACGAAGTGTTGGAAATTCAAGAAAAAGATTGAATCTTTAGGTGCTATGAGAGCTCCAAGTTGAATATATATTTTTTTGTTCATTGTGCTTGACTTATTTAATTTGAAGAAATATGTGATTTAATTTATTGTTTATGTAAACTGTACATTAATGACAAATTGAAGTAATTCATGTTTGATTAACTTATTTTTATTGACAATATAATTGATTTCTTGTTTGATGTTTGTTGTTGGTTGGTACTTTTCAGCTCCGGCAATTGAAGGGACGGGAAAATGTGGGATATTATATTTGGCAAATCCTCTTGATGCCTGTTCGGATTTGAGTAATAAAGTCGAAAAAGGTTCCAATATTACTTCCCCCTTTGCGCTGGTTATTAGAGGAGGGTGCAGTTTTGATGATAAAGTAAGGAGAGTGCAAAAGGCAGGATTCGAAGCCGCTATCGTCTACGACAATGATGATGGTTTCTTGGTTGCAAGTAATCCAATTTCTTTAAAATCACCTTTTTTGTTTTCAATGATTGAATTTGCATATTTTACTTTTGGTATACTTGGTTTTCTATAAGGATACGTGGGCCATTCAAGCAATTTACTGCCAGTAATCATTATTGGAGCACTATTTAAATGCATATAATAGACCCTTTTTTTTGTTGTCAATAGATTCTAGAAGATCTTTAACAGAATATGCTGGTAGAAATAAATTGTAAATTGTATGTAACCTGTTGGCTTCTTGAAACCCGTTGAATTGCCTTATGACGTTATCTTCTACTAAGTCTTGATTGCATCAGTTCAAGTGCTCATCATTTGTTTAACCCTTGCAGACATTTTGACCATAAGCATTCTCCTAAGTTCGTATTTGATGTATTTGTTGGATGATAGTTTGGTGTAATTGGTGGTCGGTAGTAGTACACCATATTTTTGTTTTCTCATAGATTATAGATAGAAATCTTCTCTTCTGGCACTCTGCAATTTATCTGGTCTCCATGATAACATTCCACTCTCGGTTTTGTTTCTGAGGCATTACTTGTGTGAATAACTTTGAATTTTCATTTTAATTCATGTAAAACTCAATTGTGTATTATGTGATTGTTTAAAGCAGTGTGCATTTTACCCTTAAACAGTTTACTATGAAAACTCATCATGCTGATATCTTTACTTCTTTAGATTTACTTCTGGCTGGGTAAAATCTTACACCAATCAAATTATAATTTCTTTAATTAATCACACCTGTAATTGCTGAATCATCTTCAACAAATAGCATTTTGGATGTTGGAATAAGCTGTCTGGGTGATACTGTTTGCTTAAGCATATTGAAAATAAACTGAGAGTGCTGACATTAAAGATTTGTTATATAGTATAGTGGCATCTTCTTGCTGGATAATGGAAGGCTTTCAAGAAGAGTGAGAATTAGGACCAAACCTTCACCAAGATTTATTTCATCCACATCTATAAACATGCTTCCGTTGTTGATTTATGCATATCTTCTTTCTGTTCCAAATTTATTATTATCTTTTAGTAATTCCTTTGTGGCATATATTTATTTCTATCAGTCATTATTATTGTCCTTGAACAACATTTATGCTTTTCTATATGGTGCCTCTAACTTTTCCTCGTAATATATATATTTACAGTGGCAGGGAATGCTGCTGGCATAAAGATACACGCTGTCTTTGTTTCCAAAGCTTCTGGTGAAATACTCAAAAAGTATACTGGGTCTCCTGATATCGAGCTATGGCTAAGCCCAACTTTTGAAAACTCAGCATGGTCAATCATGGCCATCTCCTTTATTTCTCTACTTGCCATGTCAGCTGTGCTCGCG
The DNA here is from genome assembly GCA_020496765.1 of Gossypium stocksii. Lineage (NCBI taxonomy): Eukaryota > Viridiplantae > Streptophyta > Magnoliopsida > Malvales > Malvaceae > Gossypium > Gossypium stocksii. The sequence goes on along the minus strand of CM035628.1, from coordinate 34,007,843 downwards.
ACTTGTTTCTTTGTACGCAGATATCACGTTAGGCGTGAACGTCCTCGATCTTCTCGAGTTCGTGAATTTCATGGAATGAGCAGGCGTTTAGTAAAAGCAATGCCTAGCTTGATGTTCACTGCTGTCTTAGATGATAATTCTACTTCAAGAACTTGTGCAGTATGTCTTGAAGATTATACCATCGGAGAGAAGCTCAGGATTCTTCCATGTCATCACAGTAAGCTTCTTACAATACTGAGGATGACATTTCTTGCTATTTTTCTGTGGTAATTATATTTGTTTTAATGTGGTAGTCCAGTGTCCAGTGTCTTTTTGCATGTATGTTGCATGGTGATTAGGCCACCATTACATGAGACCTTTTTTGGTGGCTATTCTATTTCTGTTCTAGCTAAATGATTTTTTGATGTTTACAATAGGGCAATGTTAAATTTAAATGGAGATGGATGGTGCTTATTTTGATTAAGTTAGAAGCGTCAGATGCTAACAATTCTTGTTTATCCCTTTCTTTCAAATTAAAACTCAAATAAGGGATTTTTTTTTGGGGGGGGGGGTAAATGGACATTACTTCCAAGCCATTTCAAATGGGCCAGAGAACTCCTTTGTGAATTTGGAATAGCTTTCCTCATCATTAACTCCTAAACTTGAAGGATTTATTTCATCTAACTCTCTTCTCATGGATTGCCCCTTGTTCATATAAAAGAATATTTCTCAATTAATTAAAGATGATGTGGCTAGTGGGTTCTTAATGCTTTTTTTTATTGCATTAAAAAAAGTCTCAAAATACACAAGTTTGAGCTGTACGGGAAAATGGATTCTTATATATGGTTATCCCACCAAGTGTTTAAACCTGATTATCAATTGGTACTTGCTCGTCTTAAATATAATCTCAGATAAAGAAATCTAAATTACCCATTGATGACAGATAACACGCATACACGCACTCACCTGCTTATAATACATGTTTGCTGTCCTCAGATACTTGCACATTCCATTCTGTTTAAAGACGGGAATATGCTATTTGATGATTATGTTAAAAATATTCTTCTTAAATTAATTACTAAATAACTATAAAATCTTAGCCTTCAAATATGATCTATATTTTTAATTACATAATGTTTTATGGCTTATTGAACTAAGCTCTTAGTTCCGCAATACGAACTTTCTGTTTGTTGTAAGTATTTGCTAGATGTTCTTTTCCCATTTTAGTCTAATTGATCTTTCTTGCTGAATGACTATGTAGCATCATGTTCAAGGTACTAGTATTAGTCTCTAGGAAATCTGTTGGTCTAAGATTCGAATTCTTCTATCATTTTCAAAAGCATGTCTATGACTTCTTTGGCTGTTGTCTTTACCTTGAAGATAATTTATTTGAATTGTAAGGACGAGTTTCAAATTAGGAAGTGCTTGGTAATCTTTGTAAGAATAAGATGCAAGATCAAATGCTGAGAATATATAGTCCCGGTCTGTTTTTATTGTTGGACTAATCCTAATTCCTACACTAACTTCTACTCTAGTTATCTTGAATAAAAAAATTGTTTGAATTGTCAGGAAGATCTTAAAATTTTGATGTGATTTTTTATTAGGGCAAGAAGAAGAAGCAATACCAATGCCGAAGAGATCTGGGGTTCTTGATCTTTACCTGCTATCAAATTAATATAGAATCACACCTAGCTCGCAGAGCTATATGGTGCAGTATTAGATGATAGCCAGAATTGAGAAGTAGGTAGAGATTGTAGTGGAATGATAAAAGAAGGTATTCTAAGGTTTAGAAATCTCTCAACACAGAAAATATAATATTACGGCTGAAAAAATATCAAATATTGAATATAAATCCCTAGGGCTGTCATTAGCATATTACTAAAGCTTAGCCCAATCTTTCAAGGCTCCACTAATCTCAAGTCTAAGCCTCAATTGTAGTCATTTGACTACTTAGAAGCAAATTAAAAACAAGCACAAAACAGAATAAATAAAGAACATTAAACAACTCCTCCATCACTGTGCTAAGTTTTAGATCCTTGTGCTTGGAAGTAGTAAATATCCTGTTGTCCTATGACGGAAAGTCCTTTGGGTTCAGGATATCCAGAAGTCTTAACTTCTTCCAATTAATAGTATCAAGTTCATCAAAACTCGTACAGCTGTTATGCTTTCATCGGATTGAATTTAACTAACCCCAGGTTTTGGTATTAATCCTTCAGGTGCCAGATCATGACTTCTAATGAAATCTTCATGTCAAGCTCAGACTTCTTTCTTCTTACCTTTCAGTTTCCCTCTCTGCTTTAGGTTTAAAACCAACCCTTCTGTATCCTGCATTACTTTTTTGTTGTTTGGTTTTATATTATGATTTCTAGGAATATGAAACGTTGCTTCTCTAAGAAGGTTAATGAAAATGCAGTAGTGTATGTCCATGTCTTTATGGGCTGCTTTACGAAACAAACTGTATCGAGGTTACAAGTACTTAAATTATATCCTTATCGTTCCCTCCCCCAATGTAATGTCTCTTTAGGAAAATTTAAAGGAAATATCAATTTTAAATTGGTTTTTTGTTTATGACTCACCAGTTTTATTTGGGACACCAAAACATGAGTTGTGAATGTAGACTCTTGCTATCATTCTTGCCTTCACAATGACTTCTGTAAAGCTTCTTCAACTAGTTACTTGATTTGTTTACCTTATTTTGATTTATTATTATTTTTCAACATGCATGTATGTCTTAATATTTTCTGGCATTTTCACAGAGTTTCATGCCTTCTGCATTGATTCTTGGCTTACAACATGGAGAACATTTTGCCCTGTCTGCAAGCGAGATGCAAGAACCACCGTAGGTGATTTACCAGCTTCAGAAAGTACACCATTGCTTTCAACCAGCCCAAGCTCAGTGTCCTCTGTGCTATCATGTGTTGGATCTCGGATAGCATCATCATCATCCATACATATTGACACAGCGGCATGGACATCTCCACCGGCTTCTCATGCTCATTCTCTTGCTAGTGTTCCATCTATTCAGCCATCAGTTAGGTCCTACCATCATTCTCCTTCCATGAGCTATAGCCGAAGCTCAGTAGACCTTAGAAATGCTTCTTCTCATTTGGTTTCACCTGCCTCATTGAATTACCCATCCATTTCACCCCTTAATGCAAGATACATGTCCCAATATTTTCCAAGCCCAAGCAACGCGTCACCAAGTTTAGTCAGATCTTCCAGTCGCCGGCTGTATCCACTACATTGTAGCGAGTCAGCTGCTAGTTTTTCACCTTTTGCATCTGCTCAATCCCTTCCAGAATGTTAATGAGGTAAAGTAATTATGAGCTGCATTTGGTAGAATGGAATGACCTACAGCTGTTAAATTATTATTCAATCCTTCGTGATAAGATCGGTTGTGTTATTATTCAATATTCAGATTTTAACTTGCTGAATTTGTACATTGTAACATAAGATTTATGAAATTTATTTTTATTTCCCCGAATGATATTTTGCTTTGCATAATTGAGGTACTCAAACTTGAGATTTCAAGAATGCGAGTGATTTGAGAAGAAGATTGTGAACATTGTTTTATCAGTCTTGTGAGTATAGTTATGTATTACTTAAGTAGATGCATAAGGTTAGTCATGTTTATATTAGCTTTATAATATATATATATATATATATTTCCTTTTCATGTGTTTATCGCATTTGAGCTTCTCTAATTTTAGTCTTTATATTAGCATCATTTTTTACACTTGGAAATCGCTGCATGCGTTGCTTTGTTGGTGAAGAGGGAAACAAGATAGAAGAAGAAAATGAGAATAGAAAAGGAGAGATTTTTGTTAAATGTTGACCTGCAAGATCATCTCAACTTTAATGTGAATTATTGCTACCTGTGAAAAATTGAGAGGAAATAGTGGGGTATTTGGGATGTTTGCAACTATGCAAGAGTTAAAAATAAAAAGAATGATTTTTAGAAAAAGAATTAGAGAAAGGATTAACTATTAAGAGCTCATATGGAGTAGTTAGTGAAAAAAAAAAAACATATTATTTCTTATATCTCGCTGAGTTTGAATTATTTCATATTCAACACTATAAGTTTAGTTCATGTTGAGTCGACATTTTCGAGCAATTTGGGGTGGGGTTAGTTGGATTTAACACTTAATTGAGTTCTAATTCATTTTAGTTTAACATCAAGATTTAAAGGTAGATGCCAATCTTTTATGAATATTAACAATAAACAATATAGTAATCTGGGAAATGGTTGAAACTATAATTTATTTATTTTATCCAAATAAACTAATGGTTTAAACTCTTCTATTTTAGCGTTAGTAAAGAAAGTAAAAATACCACAAGCATTAAAGGTTAAACCCGTACATCGATAAATGCATCACTAAAATTATGGACTCAAGAAATAATACAAGCTCAAAATGCTTTCACTGTTAACTGACAATAATGTCATGGCTATTGAGTCTGTTGGAGGCTGTGGTCGACCATTATATCCCCCAGATGTGCCCTTAGATCTTTGTAACTTACTACTGTCAATTTGTTTTAACTTTTAAGTTAATTGGTTACATAAAACTATACATATATTTTGATTTTTTATGTTTATTTTGCTTATCCTATATATAAAATTTGAATGCTCATGTTTTTTTCCCGATATTGGAATACTAATGTTTACAGGAAAGAAAAATATATTTGTATGTGTATACCATATAGATTATCAGAGAAATTGAAAATAACCTATATACACGAAAATTTGGGGAAAAAAAATCAAAATGATAATGCAAAAACATATTATTAGCATTCATTTATCAAGGATTAATGAATGAGAATGGCAGACTCTATACATATTCTTCTGAAACTGCTTGATTTTAGCAGTCTAACTGCTTTCTTTGATAATGAAAACGCTAACAACTTATCCCCCCCCCCCCCCACACACAAAAAAAAAAAAAAGAAAAACTACTGAATAAAAATTGCAGAGCAATGAAAATCAAGGGAAAAAAAGTGTTTAAAGGAAAGAAAAATGAATCGTGATGAACCAAACTATATTACTTGCCCTTGAATGCTTGATTTCTTGAAAGAAGGCGCCTTGCAGTGAGCGTATCATCGATTTTAACAGAGCATTGTTAACATATTTGTCTCCCTCTCTGCAACTCTATCGCCTATGTCATTTTTAAATCCTTTTCTTACTATACCTTGATTTAATCTTCTTTCTTCCCAGGTCCATGCTGACTGCTTTTGGCCTCGGAGTTGTCAGCACGATCAACCTCTTCACGACTGCCAACCCTGACAGGTTCATTGTCTTTACTAATAATGATTAGCAGTACAATCATCAAGATCATCATCGCAACGACAATGAAAATTATGAAGAAAGCTATGATGCCAACTACTGAGTTGAAGAAACCCATAAATAATCGCGCTTTGACTGTTTTCTTTTCTGTTTTTCCTTGTCTATATCCTTCAAGGAATTGTGAGATTTGAGACCCCTGATCCTCATTATCAAGGCTTTCAATACCAATAACCTAGCATATCAACAAAATGTAGCACGTCAGCTAATCTGCAATCTTGCTTTTAAAATGCAAGAAATAAACATCTTGAGACATAAAGCAATAACCACCAAAATGCAACAATTATATCTCTTCCTGGATGAATAATTGTATCGTACGGGTTCAAAAGATGTGGGGATAGTGAATTCAAGAAACAGTGATTAAAGTTTGCATGCAAACACTTCCTGCTCTTTCTTTAATTATCGAGCTCAGTTCCATTTTCTGACACTTAGTAACAGATCCGGTATAGAATAAGTGTTAAAGAAAGGGTTAATACACTTCAAAGAATTAGACAGATGCATGATGAGATCTATACTGACTTATAGGATTGCTTCTTTTTTTCTATCAGGAAAAGATAATAGGGTTAAATTGCTTTTGATGTTTCAGTACCAAAAGCATTAGGTGTTCTTCAATAACTAGATAAAGTGGTAAACTTTAAATAGATTTGTTTGAAGACAATCTAATTTTACCATGTAAAGTTCTAAGATCAATAAAATTACCTTTGTCATCAAATAATGAAGAATGCTTGATTGATAAGGGTAAACAGTTTATCAATATTCCAAGTTTTAAGTACTAGGTTGCATTTGACATATATCCATGAATAATCTGGCATATAACAGTCAATTCTATGATTTTCCAAATTCAACAACACCCTAATAGTGGGAACTGGAGCATCCTATTTTGTTAGGCCTCATCCTTTTCTTGAAGTACTTGTGTCCAAAACACGTTTTCAACAAATATTCGAACACGGGTATGGAGATATAACCCTCCCAATACATGAATAAACTTGGGGACAAAAAATTGATTGTAACCATGAAGGACACATCCATGTCTGACACTCGTACCCAATTACCAAGGCTGAAAAGCGGGGGAACCGATAGCCAAAAAAGAAAAACCTAATACTGTCATGTATACTGTAATCTTTTTAAATAAGTTCTTAACAAGGCTCAACAATCTTTATTTGAATGATTAAACACTAAAAAGCTAGCAGCTAAACATGTTATGAACATGTCTATTCAAGAATGTATACCAGTGAAGCTCACCCATGTTTGAAACTCCAACTCATCTAAAAACTCATTCTGAAAAGATATATTTGAACTCATTTGTTTAGTTGAATAAATAAACAAGAACAACCCAAAACTATGCTTATTTATGACCTGTCAAGAAAATGCATCAGTTCACTTACACTACTACCCAAAACCATCACGCATTAAGCTCTAACATGATAATAGTCCATTATTTCACCTCAGTCTTTTCATTTCCTCTTTTTTGGAACCAACATATATCACTTCTCAAGTGATAATGGCACTTTTTCCTTTTTATTTTATTTTCCTCCTTTCAAACTTATGCTTATGGTCCTTCTCTCCTCAGCGCACTTCCCTTAATTTCAACCCTCTACTTAACCTCAGTCACTGCTGCTCTGAAAATGTTTCAGTTTCTCAACAAATATAGCAATTAAACTTAATTTCAGCATCAGAGCAGGTGAACAGTCACTAATCTTGAGGATGGAAAATTAGAGACATTGAGAGAAAAAAGGCAGTACAAGGAAAATGTAGCAATAGAGATTGGCACTCAAGATTTTCTTTTCTCAAGAACATAAGATTTGAGCTTATAATCTTTAGGTTAGACTTGGATCAAGATTTAGGCTTTAGGTTGACTACAGTTGCAATTGAATTATTTAACATTTGTTTCAGACACCCAAAAAGCACTCAAATAATTGTGACAGAAAATGGAGTAAATTGATCCCTTATCAAGAGTTTGAATACTTTGATTGTAAAAACTCAGGGTTATGGGACTAGATTTGAAAATAATATACTTAGCTGAAGGATCAATTTTAGCTTTTTCCCTTGTATATAATCAAAAACATCAAAATGTATTCACAATATCCAGTAGCTAATTATGATTAAGATGGCCATGCTCAATGATCAAAATCAAGATGACCATATAAGAATCATTGCCCTGATGATAAATTATGCTAAGATAAGAAGAAAACAAGCTAATCACTACCATTAGAGGCACTAAATCTTGGATTTAGAACTGAACTACAATATGTGAAGAATTAATACTTACAGAAAAGTAGTCCTCATCTCCATCCCAGACAATAATTTTTGGTAACTTCGTCTTCTCATTAGCTTCAAATTTATCAGCGAAGTCTTCCCATTGCTTAAGCCCAAAATAACCAAACACTAAATCACGATTTGTAGATGCAGCAGCCTTCAATAACTTGATCAAGTTCTGTGTTTGGTCTTCATTCTCATCTGCAGTAATGGTTAAGACAATTTTTCTCTTTTCATCTTTCAGTAGCTTCAATGTCTCATGGTTCAAGGGCACCACTGGAGGGAGAAAATTCTGTTTTATAAAATCCTCCAAAAATTCACCTGCATGGTTGGAGCTGAAAGGTTAGATTTCTTTTTCTTTTGCGGACAGAAAATTTACAGATTGAAAAGCAAATTAGCCATCTCTCTGCTATATCCTCATTTATGATTTATTTGATTCAGAATGCTTGAGTTTGACTACTATGCATTTAGTAACCAATGTAAAAAAGAAAAGACACAGAAAAATATATGCCTTTAAATGAAAGCCTTGTCAAGAATACAATAAATTAAACCTTCTGAGTCCCAGACAAACTGAAATAACTAAATGCCACTATCTGAGCATGACTATAAATTTAGGAATGACAAAGCTCCTATTTACATGAACAACTAATGTTCCCAGTCTGAGGATGGACTAATGAAGCTTATCATTCGACTATGAAAGTATAATCATTTCACATGATATAAGTGCATGCAAAGTAGATGAAACAGGAGCCTTACTTCTAGTGGGTAGTAGAAATCCTATGGATAATGCCAATAAACGCAAACCAAACAATCGCTGAAAGAACATGGAAATATGCTACAGCTCAACACTGTCTAGACTTAGCTTGTATGCCCACTCATCCATCATTTTCAGTAGCATTCTAATAGTTCCTTCTCTTTTTCTTTTCTCCTACAAGTTGCGCATCCTAAAGCTCATAAGTTCATAACAACAATAAATCACTATAAGATTTCTTCAATGTTATAATCAAAGAGATGCTTTTAGCAGTTTTTCCCTTCATTTTACTAGGGTCAGATCCTTCTCCACATCGACAAACCTATACAACAATGTGACATGCCATCAACAAACCCCATGTATCATTAATCTAATCCACAATACCCTTTCCATATGACTATAATTTCCCTTTAATCTACTTTCTTTTTATATGAAAAACTTTTTTGTCATACTTTCTTCTATTTCCACATTTCACACCATAAAATCACTATTGGCTCATGTTACAGTTATCCTATCAAGTTGTCTTCCAGGTTCAAGCAAAATCTACCCAAAAATTTTAAAATTATTATAGGTCAGGTAACTCTACCAAATCCTTTAATAAGCAAAATTTATTTTTTCCACAGTTCCTAAGCCTTACATGGGAAATACCAGATCAAGTTGTCTGATTAAAACAAAAACAATATAGAATGTAAAGGATATTATGTAAAACCCCAAAAAGATGAATAAGAACTCAACTACCTTCCTATGATCCACCGCAAAACAAATTTCTTTCATCAAATTTATAAGTACTTGTATGCAAAAACATAAAGAAATGGCAAAACCCATAGTTAATACCACAGTCGATTGTGCATGATAAAAGATAAGCAATGTGACATGACTGTAGTATTTGAAAGGCACTTGAAATGCATTGTTGAATGCTAACCTAGATAAAAGACACTTGATAATAAACCAACCTTCAAAAGGGCCGTAGAAAATGCTTTGTTGCTTAAAATTCGGATGAATAGCTACCAAAGCAGGAACCTTTTCCATGTCATACAATACCTTGGCTTCATCAGAGAAATCCTTTGCCACAGAAAACCATGCCCTTTTCTTGTACTTAACAGCTAAGTTAGAAAGCACTGTCTCATTCAAGCCAAACCCTATGAATATAGGAAAGAAAGTACCGGCTTCTTCAACAAAATCACTAATGGCAGAGTCTGAGATAAGAATAGACACATCGGTAGAAACAAATTTCTTCAGATATTGAACAAGTGAGTCCGCTTTCCTTGGTCCATAATACTCCATAGAAACACCATGCATAAAGAGCTTGAGGGTGGGGTAGGCACTGCAAATTCCAATTTTTACTATAAATCTTAAAAGTGAAGACAATAATGGCCTAGCCTGAGGTTTATGCTTTATTTATACAAACAGATCATTCATGTTCTATGATTATGTATTAAAGGCATCAACGGACATGCATTGCAAAAAATAGAAAGAAATGCATAAAAATAAATAATTTATTACAGTTCACAATGGGTTTTTACTTAAAAGTCTATTATTCCCAAAGCAAAGAATTGCTGAAACAGTTTCTCAGTTTTCATTTCGATTGCCAACACTACATAAAGACATTTCTGCAAACCAAATGCATAACAAATTTTGGAAATTTTATTTCTAATCCATCTTATAAAACAAAAGTGTCATAGACGCTTACTCAACATCATGTTTACTAGCAAGACGGGTAAATTTGTCAGCATTAACTTTGGCTATCACAATTGGCTCCTTCAATCCTGCAAGAACAGGAGCAGCTTCATCTAACTGCGATGCAGAAAAAGCAAATAAGCAATTTTAGGTTATTGGTACAACAATTATGGGACATTAAAAACCAAAAAGGAAAGGAAATAAAGCTACCAAATATGATTAGAATCAAACCGATTCAATTGAACTTTAAAAAACAAAAACGAAATGATATCTAAAAAACCATACAAGAATTGGATGAAGAATATGAAACCTGGGGGGAAAGGAGCTTGCAGTGGCGGCACCAAGGAGCGTAGAAGTCAACGAGGATGTAATCGAAAGATGAAATAGCTGAGTCAAAGTTGGATTCGTCTAACTCCAACACTTTCCCATCTACCTTAAACTGATCAGCTGTCGAACTAATTCCTGTTTCAAATATGCATAAGAGCAGCAATAAGATTATGGGCATTGGAGGGGCTGCTTTTATTTTCGGTTTCCTCCAGAAACACCATTTGCGGGACTTTTCCATGTTTCCGTTTCTAGATCAATGCAAATATAGTTACTACATGTACATATTTAAAGTGGTGGTGTATGGGTTCGGTGTTATGAATTGGTTAAAATCTTCTATCAGTCCTTGCACTCTGATAGAATTTGAAATTTAGTTTTTATATTTAAAAAATTAAAAATTAAATACTCTTTTTTTTCCATTCAAAATTTCTCGTTCAATCATGAATATCAGTCGTATCTATTATTAATATTTTTTTAACTTAGTATGTTAATTAGGCTGCTTTCGTATAAAATAAGGTATGTGATTGACAAAAAATAAATATTCAAACTTAGCAAATTTTGAATAAAATATTATTAATTCTAATGATTTAAATAAAAAAGAGAAAAAAACATTTAATTTTTAAAGTATATGAATTAAATCTCTAATTTTATCAAAGTTAATAGAGACAGATCAAGTTTCATATAATAAAGAAAAAATATGATTCTTTTAAGCAAAATCATGGATATGGCTGAGGTTAAGGCAGTGGAAATCCAGTGCAAGAGGAGGCTTGTAACACCCTTCACCCGACCTGATCGTCAGGTCATAGTTATGGAGTGTCACATTCATTTTTAGAGCAACTACAGTTGAATATGCATTAAAAAAAATCATTCACACATGCAATTAAGTGTCAATCACATTCAATTAATGTTAAACAATCAATTATGAGTCTTAATCGAGCTTACAAAAGCTATTTTGTCAACCCGAATACGAATTAGGACCAAATTGTAAAATTTTAGAAGTTCAGGGCCGACATTACAATGTCATCTCTTTCACGTTGTGACGTCGCCGAAATAGTAAGTCACGTCATAATATCAGGCCATTCAACATCGCAACGTCGCTTACTATTGGCCAATGTGGCAACAAGGAAGGTTGGTTGTCAAGACGTGACCCCTATTTTTGGCAAAAATGAATCATTTGATCCCAATTCAAGTCATACACTTTACCTATTTGAAACAAGCCATATTATACAATCATCATCAAAAGAAATTCATGTCATTTCATGCCAACAAGTTACCATACCAATTTTAACTAGATTCATATCTACCATGACGTAAATCAATTCAAAACCAAATCATGACATTTTATTCATTCCATTACAACTTCACCTATGCCAAATCTATCATAAACATGTCTTTCAACCTCAATACATTCAACTTTGCACTTAATAAACATATAAGTTCCATATCACAAGCACATTTTAGAGTACCATTCTCCAAATACCTATTCAATTCATTCATATATTAACCAAGCTACCAATTCAATTTTCTACCTCAATTATGTCATTTCATATGCTATACATATAATTATAGATCATCACATCTTTTAGCATAGAAGTACTCATATGTCCAACACCATATGTAATCCGAAACACCAAATCAACATAGTAGATAATGTTTAAGACAAACTTGACAAAAAGTAAACACATTATTATACTAAGATACACCATGACACTTATATACATGCCACAACCCTTAGACTCAAAATGATCATATAACTACCGATTCAGTGATAGTGTGAGCTTTGAGACGATTCGACTTGACGTGTTCCACAAGGTGACAATCTACAAAAAAAAGGGAAAACAAACTAGGTAAGCATATAAGATGCTTAGTAAGTTCATAGATATTAAAGAAAACTTATATTTTATCAAAATACAATAAGCTACCATAACTTAGCATAGTTTGGCTTGACATAACATATCTAAACATCAACAAGATAAGTATTATCCATATAATATCAAAAGTACTTAACATGTTAATTCATGTCATATTAGGTAACAATCTCAAATTCATACTCAATCAAGGGATGTTACATTCACTTATATATCAAAGGCAACACTTCAATCGATTTTTTTTTACATAATTCATTAAATAACTTATCATTTGAATATCAAGTTCATTTCATCCCATTTTAATTTCTCAATTTCATATAAATTGATTTGCCTGATGGACCTTAGTAAACAGACTTAGATACACATGTATCTACACTAGACTAGTTGTTCATCTGAGCTGAATATATACATGTCAGGTTACCCGTCCGGACTAAACCTTTAAAACGACACATCAGGTTCCTCGTCTAAGCTAAACATGTGTCACATATATTTAAGAATTCGCAACAAGTGCTAGACCTCTGTAACATCTGTAATCAATCCCATACAAGCGCGCACAAGACCCAATTGGCATGCCAATTGTATCCTAACCTTTACTAAGTTCACACAAATATCTTTTACACTTATTAACATCACTTCTCAATTTAGTCCAATTCTAGCCTGATCATACCAATTCATATCAAAACACCAACAAGTTGATCCTTCTAAAACTAATCAACAATTTTATCTTTTCCTCAATTACCTCCGCTTTGATCCAATTCTTGATCTATACAATTATTCTATACAATCCATCAATACCAAACACTTATACATTATTCCATGACATGCGTGAACCTATATAATCTCATTTTTTGATACCCTTGAATTTTATATTTTATTTAATTTAGTCCTTAAATTCAAAATAGTCATAACTTCTAATTTTAAGCCTTCATTTAAAAACCAACTTCAATTGCATTCACTAGGGACCCTCTACTTTCTATTTATACCAAAATTTCACAATAATTTCACTTTAGTCCCTATGTATAAAACTAAAAATTAAACGTTACAATCTAGTCCTTTTCATAATCTAAACTTAAAATCTATCAATTTCATACCAATTTCTTCAAGAAATCAACAATGACAACTTTTAAAAACTTTAATAGTTTTACAAATTGGTACATGGGCTAGCTAAATCAAGCTCCATTGACCTCAAAAACATAAAAATTACAAGAAATTGACATGAATTTACCTACCAATCGATGGTCGAATGCTTTGAGCTTCAAAAATGGTTTTTCCCTTAGGTTTTTATGCTTAAGCGGTGGAGAAGTAGAAAGAAAAGAGTGTACGGGCCTAAATTTGCCCGGGCCCAAACCACTAAACATTTTTGAACCAAATAAATCTAAACAGAAACAAAACAGAAACCAAAATTAAAATAAGTCCAGTCCATTTACAATAAATCAAAACCCTTAACCAGACCCCTAAAACCCAACTAAGCCCAAACTATAAAAAACCCGAAATATCTGGCCCAAGACCCTAAACCCATCAGACAACCTAGGGTTTCAGACTTTCTGAAACCCTAGCCACCCTGTCCCATCTACTGCGCCGCACACCTAGCCACCTACTCCTTCCTGGCGCCGAACCCGCTCCCATCAACTCCAATACCTGCAAACAAGACAATAGAATAGACAGAAATAGAGCGCAAGTAACAGAGGCAAAAATTGAATCAATTTCGGCTATAAAGCCGAATCAAAACATTGTAACAGGGGCTTTTTTTTTCCTTTTTTTCTCTCGACATCCGAATATCTGTAACAAAACAAAAAAAGCAACGTTTGTAAGAGAAGCAAGAATCAATCAGAAACCAATCTTTGAAAGGTGATTCCATCTATTTTATTCTCTGTTTGTTTACTCATCATTTATAAAAAAAAAGAAAGACAATAAAGTGAAGAAAAGGAGCCTTACCTCTTTGCGCGAGCTGTTCGAATCCTCGTCTGCTTCGTCTAAATCGAAGTCGGCGATAGGATTTCGGGGCTAAAAGGACGATAACCGTCGCGCTATGGTCTAATCGGAGCGGAAAAGGGGGTGTAGGGGATAGCCGCTCATCGTCTCGACGGTGAAGCGAGAGCTAAGCGGCATGGAACTGTTAGGGTTCCTTCCTTCCCCTTTGGTGCTGATTAAGGTGAGTCTAAAGGGTTAGATTCGGTTTAGTTTCGAGAACCCTCAGCCACCATTCGCGGTTGCCGCAGCGATGAGGGTATGAAACCCTAGCTGATCGGTGCGAGGAACAGGTGAAGGAAAGGGGAAGAATGTTTTTTGAGAAAAGAAAAGGAAGGTGGCTGTGTTTGGAAAGCAAAAGAAGGGAAAGGTGAACGGCTGGAGGAAAAAGAATAAAAAGAAACTTGGGCTTAGCAATGGGTGAAACGGCACCGTTTAGGTGCTACCCGTTTGGCCCGACCCGTCTAATGGCCGACCCGCGTGTTCCTAAAGCCCTGATGGGCTATTTGCTGCATAGGTCCTCCCATATTTTCCGTTTCCTTATTTGGTCCAACTTCGCTTTTCTATTATTTTAAAATCTGCCCCGTTACTTTTACTCTTGTTTCGATTTGATCCGTGGTCTAGTTACTAAAACGCAGCGCTGGAACTAATTGGTTTATTGTGCATGTTGGTCCTTGTGCTGTATGCCCGTGTTCCATTTTAGTCCTTGACCAACCTATTTACAATTTTCACTTTTGTACTCTAATTTCCGCTTAATTCCAGTTTGATCTTTGGTGGTTTTTAAGTTTATTTTTTTCTTGATTCTTTGATACTTCATTGTATTATAATTGCTAATATATATTACAGATATTTTATATATGTATCTTTTTTGTGTACTCATATATGATATTTACATACATCTTAGTTATATATATACTCTTTTATATTATCATATATATGTCTTCCAATACTGTTATATGTCTTGTATTCTATATTTACATTTTAAAATTATACTTTATGTATTGCATACTATATTATTATATACGTTATATATGTTTTGTATATATATATACATATAAATACTTATATGGCCTTATTAATGTCTGTTTTGTAATATTATTATTATTACCACCTTTCATGTTTGTGCTATTGTATATTTTTAATACTATGTTAGGTATATCTTTTCATATATACATATATATATATGTTTTTTACTATATATATATATGTATTTTTTTTTTATATATATGTTATCTTATGTATATATATTTTCAATATTATATTATATTTTTATCTCGTATGTATTTTTAAATACCAATTATATGTATTTTTTTATATATTCTCTTATTATGTTGTTTAATATCATTTGTATTCGTTAATATTTGGTAACAATTATGTTACTTTCGGCCACATACTCGCATTTTTATTGTTTGCATGATTCTAAATTAACTCTTTTAAATTGTATTCAATTTTGACATGGTTTTAAATTTTCTATCGTTTTAAATTTTTTTATATACACTTTCAATTAATTTCAAAAATAAGGCGACGTACCGATTTAATATTTAGTCATCAATTTCATCGCTATGTTGGATGAAATCTGTCGACTCGTGTTAAAAACGGTACGTCCTCCTAAAAAATCGAAAATTCAAAGGTTCTTGTTTTTTTGATCGGATCGCGACTAGGTTTTAAATTGAACTCGTAGTTTTGAAAATTAAGACAACGCACGTTTGAAAGATACCAATTTTGGGCGTCGCGGGGGTGCTAATACCTTCCCCGCGCGTAACCGACTCCCGAACCCTACTTTTTTTCTCTGGATTTCAAACGTGGACCACAACCCGATTTTCTCTCTTTAAAACGAAGATTTATTAGGTATCCGATCACACCTAGACAAGAAATTGACATGAATTTACCTACCAATCGATGGTCGAATGCTTTGAGCTTCAAAAATGGTTTTTCCCTTAGGTTTTTATGCTTAAGCGGTGGAGAAGAAGAAAGAAAAGAGGATAAATTTGCACTAATTCATGTTTTTATACTTGAATTAAACCTTCATTAACCTAAATTAATTATTTAAACCTTAATCACCATTAATAAAAACCAGTGGAAGTTAACATCATCATCCACTATTTGATGTAACAAAATGTTTTATTTACCATTTTGAACCTTTGGCTAATTAAAAACCTATAGAGATTGCACTTTTGCAATTTAGTCTCTACACCTAAATTAACTATTAAATCAACAAAATTAACCAAACTCTAATATACCTTTACACCAACTCTGTAAATATTCATATTTAATATTTATGAACCTAATTTACAGAAATGAAGTTTCGAAACCACATTTTCTAATACCATCAAAAATCGAGCTGTTACAAAACTGATCCTCTAGAGGTAGTTGCAAGTCAACAACAAAAGCGCTAGTAGCAATGGGAAACATAAGCAACGTGAGAAAGATGATGGTAATGTTAGAAGGGCCAGTTAGGCCTTGGAGGACACCAGATAGAATGGTGAGACCATTATAGTTTACAATGAAGCTATTAAGTTGGAATAGGTCGCACTTAACTATTCACTATTTGCAGATTTGATAGAAATAAAAAGATCACTAAAGAATATGGATGTTTGAACACGTAAAAAAGATTTTGTAAACTTGGTGGGAGTCTCTTGGGGAAAGGAAACTATGTAATGTGAGATAGAAATATAAATTTGAACCCTCTGCTTATCAATAAAAGTCTAATGCATCTTGTGAATTGTTGCTATTAAGTTTCTAGATTAGCCAGATAATTCTTAGCAACTCTCACACTTTTTATTGAGAGGATAATTTTAGAAAATTCACCGACACTAACAGATAAATTGGTGGAATGATTTTTCTCACAGTATGAACTTGATCGGAGCAAATAAAACTATTAATCAAGAAAATTTGAGAGAGGTGTAGTTGATACTTGATAGCCCACAGACTCTTCCAAACATGACATTGGATCCACATAAAGTTAGCTTTATGATTGTAAAAATCCGAGGAAATTAACTTCTATTAATGCTTCTACTTTTTAGTACTTAATGGATTATTATTATTATTTTTTGTGTGGCTTCAATAAATTTTTTAATGTATAACTTATTTTCAATTTTAATTGTTTCGAGTTAATTTATTTTTGGATTGTATAGATTTGGATTATTTTTTACTATTAAATCACATTAAATTAAGGTTTTTTTTTATGAAAAAAGAAAGCAGTTCATAGCTTTTAAAGAATATATTCTTTTTTTTTAATATTTTTCATGTCTATTTTATGATTTATGTTTAGGGTTTAGAATTGTTCTTTCAACAATATTATCTTTAAAATTTGAATCTTATTTTTTCTCTGCATTTCCACTCCTCCAACACATCGGTAAAAAGTATGTTTTACTAACACTAACAAGGCCTTTGGATTACAAGGGTGAGATTGCTTCACCTCACCACCCCTTTTTCTTTTCCACTGGAGCATTAAGCTTCGGCTGGTATAACCCTCCTCCATGGAGGAAATTTTTTTTACCACTTTGACCCTATAACAGGTTGGTTCCTTCACGTCAGTGACACCTTGTTCCAATATTACCATTGTTTAGATTCATTTTGATTTTTTACTTTTAATTATTTTATTTTTATTCATTTCCTTATTTTAAATGTATCTTTCATTTAGTTAATTTATTTTAAATTTTTTTATTTAAAACCTTTTAAATTATTTATTTAAAATAAAATTTTAAATTAGTTGATTATCTACATATTTAAATAAACTAAAAAATTAAAATATACTATAATTCTTTTTTTATACAAATGTCAATAACTATTTATGCTAGTTGAGCATTAACTTTATTGGCATTAACATTATTGTTAATGTAAGAGGACGTGGGTTCAAGTGCGTTGAAACACATTATCCTCCTATTTAAACGCTCTTTAATGCACTCGAACCTATATTCTTTTACACTAACAAATATGTTGATGCCAACTGAGCTAAAACACAGTCAACAAAATGTATTATAATTTTATATCAATGGTTATTGTCATTTTAGCTCAATGCGCATCCAAATACATATTTTATCACAAATTTTAATCTCATTACTACGGTAATTAATCTCACTATCATCATTATTTTTAATCTCACCATAACTAATTTCATTGCCCATCCGAAGAGAGTCTGTGGATATCTTTGAATTGGTAGTTAGATTGCCTCCAATGAGGTTAGAAATAATGATGATGTGAGATTAGTTACTGTAGTGGTGAGATTGAATATTGTAATAGTGAGATTAAAATTACGATGGAGTTGTGTGTTTGGATTAAAGGGTAATTATAATAGTGAGGTGAGAATAGAAAATGACTATTAATGATACTAAATTAGGAATGATATATAATAGAAAATTTAAATGATTTTACTTTTATGAAATTATTAAGCAGATATAAATTTGTAATTTTATTTAATAAAATAATAAGATGTATCATAATACTTTTTATAAATATTCTAATTGGTTATATAATTATTTAAAATTATTTATTATATTAAATGATAAATATTTGTAATTATTTTTTATAGCTAATTCATTCATTGTAATATAGGAAAGTAATCATAATTGATACGCCTAATACAAATATATGATGGTAGCATGACCTAGAATTAGGTATAATAGCAAACCAGATAAAGTTGATGTTTTATTTTTATGTATGAATTGAATTTTAATTAACCATTGAAAATTAAGAGTTGAGCATTTTTATTAACAGATTACACAAGGTTTTGACAAATACAAACTTTGTCATCTCCATGATTGAGCAATTGTCAAGAGCTGAAAATGAACCAAAGATGTCTAAGAACATTGCTTGGCCAAATACTTAGTAAGGCTTTGAAAAGTAAACTCATCACAAGGCAGTACAATCCTGTTCTGGTTATTGAATCCGTACTCTTCTGCAGCTTTATCAAGCAATTGCTGGAAGACAGGGTTGTTGAGGAACGATGTGGGAATTACAAACCTTGTCATTTCAGTGCCTACATATACCACAAAATGGCCCTTCGGAGCTCTATTCCTTTTATCAACCTCTACCTTCTTTCGCATCATCACTCGAGAAAAAGAAAACTGAAAAGAGTGGAAATGAATTATAGATACATAAATGTGTTCATTGGAAAAAAAATGAAAGATGTTTGGATTAATTAAAAGGGAATGCTCTACAGTATATATATAGAGAAGTTGGGAGGTGTGGCTTGCCTTCATTATAATGGAAGATAAGGATGTAAAAGCTTTGGTGTTGAGAGAGAGAAAGAGAGACAGAGATTGATGGAGGGTCAGGCAGACAAGTAAGGATTGATTTTGATTATACTGTTCCTCTCTCTAGCTACAATTAAATCCCCGGGACAACTGTTGCTAATGTATTGAAGCTGTGATTTAGAAAAGTATCCCATGAAAGTTAAACTGAGGGTAGTTTTTAGACATGAAGAGTTATTTTGTTTTTTGTTATTTGGTATTTAAATGGATTACATTTAAGTTTAATGGATTTCTATTTTTATACATTATCAAAATATAAATAAATTTATACATTGAGCACTTCTTTAAAAACCATTTTCAACTTATAACATCACATCATTTAACATAGTTTCAGAACACGTGATGTCGTGTTTCTTCCATGAATTATGTCCTGCTAATTGTTTCTTCCATGCAAAATTCATGTTGCAAAATAGACTTTGTTATACTTATACGTGATGTGTAGGCCACGTGGTAGATTATTGGTCTTTATATGGAAGGTAGAATAAAAGAAATTTTAGCATACGAATGCATTCATATTTATTCGTATTTATATTAGTATTCATCCAATTATGTTGTTTTTATCACCCAACTATAAAAATTGTCACTCAACTATAACTTTATCTTTTTTAGTTACTCAATTATTTTAGATTTTTTAGTATTTTTATTTTTAAGTTAGTCAAGTAGTGAAAAAAAATGAATTGTTGTATGATTATTTTGTAATTTTTCATAGTTGAATGACTAATGTAATGTTAAGATAAATATAAATAAAATACATTAATCATATGAACAGATTTATACGTTCATGCATGCTGCAGAGTTCATATAAGCCACGTGCCTCCCATATCTCATGAAATTAAGATAAGGTCTGAAAGAAATATGGAGAATATTATACATTGAGAGAAAGAAAGCGAGTCGAGCTCTTTTCACTTGCAGTCTGGTATTGGCATACCCTCCATTCCTCCAACTGAAAAACCACATTTATGATTTACCAATGACAAAAACTTGCCATAAGGTCTTAGAGGGCTTGAAAACGAACTACAACCCCACTTTAAATTATTGAAGTTTCATGTCGGTTATTTGGGCTCCAACTTAACTGACACATCGGCGGTCCTATTTATTTTAGCATACATGTCTATATGTACACGTCAACTTCAAACAATTGTTACTTCGAAATCAATCCAAAAGGCATCAGCCATGAAGGCACGGACCATGCAGATGAGGCCGACGTGGAATTGAGCACTAGCTGTAACCAGCTTTTGGTTTTAGGCTCAGCAAGTTGGTAATCAATTCATTCATCCATCTGAAAGCACTTTTCGCTGATACAGTACACATGACATGGTATCGATAAAAGAAAGAATGAATCCTTTGTCATATGATAGTACATGGAAGTGATGGAACTGAAAGCGGACTAAGGAAATTTAATTTGTCATATATATGCTAATGGTTGTCGGTTTGTGCATTATATACACAAAATTATATTATCATTTTTGGTGACGTTCTATGGCTTTTTTAGCTTTTGTTTTTGTAATGAACCTCCTAAAAGATATAATGGTGAGAAAATTTACATTTTTTTTAATATACTAGAATTAAATGCGACATTCTTACTTGGAAAAAACTCAAGTTAATTTGGGAATAACCTATACCAAGATAAGAGAAATTGACATTCATTCTTGTTAATATACTGAGGAGATGTTGGAGCCTCACTTGGAGGAATCAGTTGATATAACTCAAACTTAATGTAAGCTCGACGGGCTTCGTCCTATTGATTTGAAGGGTAATCTCAAATAGATTTTTGAAATCTCGAATCACGCTCTAAAGAAGAAGCATCAAACTCCTTTGTTTTGACTCTCGGCACCTTACGAGGACGTTCAAGAACTTAAGAAGACTTGATATCTCGTTCAGGATCTTGGGATTGAGAAGACCTGATATCTCATGCATGAGCTTGGGAAGACTTAATATTGCATTTAGGAGCTTGGGAAGATCCGATATTTGATTTTTCTCCACTAATAACAGAAAGTTGAGGAATCGATTAATCATCATTACTTTATGACACCCTTTTCTTGAAAAAAGATTCGATATTTTTGTTGACCATAATTTAATCGAAAACTTGAAGATTGTAATAATATATTAAACAACAATATATTAGGAAAAAGAAAAAAATGTCAAATAAATAACATAATTTATGCAAAAATATTTACCGAGAGGTCTTCTGTGTAAAAAGTCGAAAGGAAGATAATGTTGACACCTTACCATATAAAGATAATTTCTTAACAAGACATATAAATCAAAATACAAAAAAAAGTTACCAGTCTAATATGTATGGATATGAGCCAAATCAATTAATTTTGAAATTTGACTTTAAAGGCTATATTGACTTTAAAATATATATTTAGCTTTAAAATTATTTGACTAAAAGTAACGAATGTTATACAATGTAAACATCGAATCTATAATACATGATAATTTTTATATATAATTTAAAAATCTAAAAATTTCAAGTTACCGCACCGCATGCCCCTGGATCCATCCTGATCACACTCATACCTATCGTAGAGGCTACTTGGTTCATTGATGATTATTGGCCAACTAGTATGATAGGAGGGGATATTAATATTTTAAAATTTAAGGGGTGAAGCCATAATTTATTATTTGGAGGTGAATATAAAATTTTAAAAATTCGGGTCAAACTTAAAAAAATTTATTTAAAAATGAATTCTGAGATTGGTTGAAATAATTTAATGGTATCGTATTGAATGACCTCATTTTGATTTGCGATGCGTCTAAAATGCAAGTTACGAATATCAAATGGGTCTTGCCTTCGCCTTCAAACTGAACCTTTTTAGAATCAATGTGGAGAATTCTGAGATTCAGAGATGGGCTGCCTGCATCCCATATAATTCAATACCACAATTACAATTTACAAGTTATAATTTAAAATAAATAATTATTTTATTTTATAAGATTTATTTTTATTAAATTAATTTTAAAAAAAAAATAAACTCAAGTGCTGTTTGATAGCTCTAAAGTTGTACCGAAAGTTTAGATATTGAATTAATGTCTTGTTTGGTAAATTAAAAATTTAAATATTAAAAAGTTAAATACTAAAATTTTAATTGTTAAATTTAAATTATAAAATATATTTGTTTTATTACTTAAAATTTATTATTGAATATTATTAAACTTTTTGATAAAAGTAAATTTTAAGTTATGAAAAAAAATATATTTTATCCTTAATTTTTTAAACATTTTATGTGATTTTAAATAAAATTAAAACTTTAAAAACTTTAAATATAAAATATTATAAATATAAAAAATAAATATTATATCAAGAATAATGTCAAATCCGACTTTAAGCTCTAAAGAGAGAGTAAAAAATTTAAATGATTTGATTTGTTAATTTTCTCTCTTAAATTAATCGTAAAATTTTGATAGATTTGTGATGCTCGCCCTCCTACCTATGGTTGCCATCAATGAGAATGAGATCAAAACTTTCGAACAAGCTTTAGCTATTGAATCTGTTTTTTATCCTCCTCAAATCTACTCAATAAAATAAAAGGAGGAAGAGAAATTAAAAAAAAAAAATCGACAACGTTTATATTGGGGAAAAAGAAAAAAAAAATTGTAGTCTTTGACCTAACCACAAATCTCAAATGCAAATACAACTTCAAACGTAACAAATTTGTTCTAGAAAATAACTTAAAGATATTAATTTTTACTCTTTTCAGTCATAAGATGTAATCTTTGACTCAACCAAAACATGATAGTTGTTAACATTAAAAAAAAAGAGAGAGAAAAGTTGAATTTACTTAAGTTTTCATATTTTTTCCTTAAATTATTTTGTTTATAAAAGTATTATTTTAATAAATAAATATCATGTTAGGGAATAAGAAAATTAATATATTTTGATAATTTTGTATGTATTTTTTTTTTATAAAATGTTATGTATTTTTATTGAAAAATAATTATGGCATACTTACAATATGAGTGAAAATAATTATGTAACATATTTATTAAGAATTCACTTATAAACCAAATTTATTTTAGTTGAAATGGCAAAGCCGGGAGATTGCATTTTTGGTGTTTTGGTTCAGATCTCATCGTAAACTTAAAATTTTCTATATTTATTTAAAAGACAAAAGTTTCCTTAAATTAACACTTATTGCTTTGTTAAAATAACAGCATTGTAGTAATTTAATAACTAAGTTAGGACTCAAGTTATGAAAATTACAAAAATACTTTTTCATAATAAAATAAGTCATATTATTTAAGGGTATTTTAATCTTTTACTTTTTAAAAAAAATCAATAAAAATTTTGAATGTGATTGAATTTAATCCTCTACTATCTTTATCAATAAAATATAATCTTTACCATTGTACCAAAGCTTTATCTAATATAATATTTTCATTTTAATTGTATTATGCATATTTTATTACCTCAATTAATTATATATTTTGATCATTTCATTATATATTCACTATATCTTATTTTTAAACATAAATCCATGTTCTAAATAAGTGGCTTCCATATGCATACGTGTGTGATAGAATTTTTAGTGATATATTTATGTGTTTAAATTTTATTTTATTCACAATTTAATCTATATTTTTTCATTTTAATATTGTACATATTTCATATGTTATTATTTATTTATATTATTTTTAAACACCCCTCTATGTTCTAAGTAGGTAATTTTCACATACATATGTATGTAGCAGAATATTTAGTATTAATAATGTTGATTGAGTTGGTGCTAAAAGTTAACTCGACATTGACTCAAAATTGATGACAACACCATGATAAACAATTGTACTCATTAATAGTATTATTATTATTATTATTATTATTATTATTATTATTATTTTGTACAGTGATGGTTCAAACCTAGGCTATTTCTGATGAAGATAAGCACTTGACAAATATACCACAACTTGGGTTCACTTATTAGTATTCTTAATATGATGTATTTACGTGTTTAAACTACATTTTACTCACAATTGAATTTTAACTTTTTTTCCATTTTAATATCGTACATATTTCATATGTTATTATTAATTAATTTCAATATTTATTATATGTTATTTTCAAACGTTCTAAATTTGGCCTTAAAGGCCTCATTTCTATATTGATATTCAATGGACAATGAACAAGTCCACTCTTGCTTTATACATTACTCTCTTGCAGTATAAAGAGATGATTCTAAATCATTCCAGGAATTTTAAGGTACAAATTTAATCAAGTGGCGTAGATGGAATCGGTATATGGAATAGTATGTTAGCTCTGTAATGCTTTATTTAGTTCTCTAATTATATAAATAAGTTATTTTAGTTTTATATTTAATTTTTCGATTCTTTTAGTCTTTAAATTTAGATAATTTGTCAAATCATTTAAAAATGAATAAAAAAATTAATATTTGTTAACTTTATTGATATAACATACATATAGATTACACATGAATGCAATGCCAACAATTAATTAATTTTTTAGAATATAAAAATCAAAAAATGATAAAAAGTATTAAAAAGTATATAAATTATAAAAAATATATTTTTTAAAATATTTATAATTATAAAAAATTAATTAATTGCTAAGTGGTATAAATGTGGCCTGTCACGTGAATGTTGTATTACAATTTACAAGTTATAAATTAAAATAAATAATAATTTTATTTTATAAGAGTTGTTCCAGTGGGCTCTAAAATTAAGTATCAAAAGTTTAAATATTGAATTAAGGTCTTATTTGATAAATTGAAAAATTAAGTACTGAAAAGTTAAGTACAAAATTTTAATTACTAAATTCAAGTTATAAAATATGTTGGTATATTACTTAAAATATATTACTAAATATTATTGGATTGTTTGATAAAGGTAAATTTTAAGATATAAAAAAATTATTTTATATTTTTATCTTTAATTTTTAAACATTTTATGTGATTTTAAATGAAGTCAAGGTTTTAATGACTTTAAATATAAATACGATATATTTTTAATAAATTCCACGCTATTAAATATAAAATATAAAAAAATAAAAAAAATTATATCAAGAATAATGTCAAGCTCTTAAAAGAAAATAAAATTTTTTTTAAATGATTTGATTTGTTAATTTTCTCTCTTAAATTAATCATAAAATTTTGATAGATTTGTGATGCTCGCCCTCCTCTATATGGTTGCACTCAATAAGATCAAAACTTTCGAACAAGCTTTAGCTGTTGAATCTGTTGTTTATCCTGCTCAAATCTACTCAATCAAATAAAAGGAGGAAGAGAAATCAAAAGAAAAAGAACAATGTTTAGAAGAAATTAAGGAGGAGGTTAGCATTCAACAATGCATTCCACGTGGCGTTCAAATACTAGAGTCATGTCACGTCGCTTATCTTTTATCATGCACCATCGACTGTGGTATTAACTATGGGTTTTGCCATTTCTTTACGTTTTTGCATGCGACTACTTAGAATTTTGATGATAGAAATTTGTTTTGTGGTTGCTCATAGGAAGGTAGTTGAGTTCTTATTCATCTTTTTGGGGTTTTACATTATATCCTCTACATGCTATATTGTTTTTGTTTTAAGCAGACAACTTGATCTCTGGTATTTCCTATATAAGGCTTAGGAACTGTGGGAAAAATAAATTTAGTTTATTAAAGGATTTGGTAGAGTTACCTAACCTTGTAATTTAAATTTTTTTGGATAGATTTCACTTAAATTTAGAAGACAACTTAATACCATATAATACCAACATGTGTGAAATTTGGAAATAGAAGCAAGTATGACAATTTTTGTGCATCTATAAAAAGAAAATAGATTAAAGGGGGATTATATTCATATGGAAAGGGTATTTTGGATTAGATTAATGATACATGGGGTTTGTTGGTGGCATGTCACATTGTTGTATAGGTTTTTCAATGTGGAGAACGATTTGACCCTAGTAAAATGAGGGAAAAAATGTTAAAAACATCTCTTTGATTATAACATTGAAGAATAATCTTATAGTGATTCATGGTTATTATAAACTTATGAGCTTTAGTGTAATATTCCTAACTATCCGTCGTCAGAACAAGGTTGCGAAACATTACTGGACTTTTTAAAACGTCTGGACTTTTTAGTATTAAGAATGAGTCTACTGATTCAATGGTTAAACTTTTGTATATCCTTTGGTCTTATATTCGAGTCTCTGCGTTAAGGAAATATTTTGCAGCTGCCTAGTGAAGTTTGTTAGTTTTGATTTAAATTTAAAAGTTAGTTTCACGTTAGTTCTTTTCTCCTTCCTCTTCTTTTCTTTCTCCCTTTCTTTTCTTTTCTTTCTTTGTTCTTTTTTCTTTTTGCTTGTTTTTGTAACTGTATCGGACCAAATTAAGAATTCTAGGTTGTTGTTGCATCGATCGAGAGCTAAATTTGTAAGTTCTGTCGTTGAATTTTCGTTAACTCTCGCTATTATTTGTTTCTGTCAAACGTGGATTTTCTGATTATTTTGCCTGAATTCTTTATCTATATATTCGATTGTGGTTCGTTAGGAGAAGGTCTCGTGGATAACATTTCCCCCAACATCCACAACTCGTGATTTCGTTGTCCTGTGCAAAGGTATTGTTGTTGTTCAATTGGAAGTTTGCGTCGAAATCTTTGACGAGTTTTCGTTTTGTGCTCTAATCGAGCGTTTGTTGAGTTAATTGAGTGATTGAATATTGTTTTTAGGTTGTGGGAGTCTTAGGATTGCCCTTACACCAACGTTACATCAGGTGGGTACCGAAGACCCCTTCTTCTTCGAGTTTTAGTTGTTGGAAAATAGGACTGTCGACGCCACACAGACGTGTGCCAGGCCGTGTGAGCCACACGGCTGTGTGGCAGGCCATGTAACTTACTATTTATGAATTAGAGACATACAGGCTAGGGACACGGGCATGAGTCCAGACCGTGTGTGGAAATTTTAGTGCAGGGTTTACATAGGTTAAAGACACGGTCGTATGCCTAGACTGTGTAACTCACTATTTGTGAATTAGAACCACACGGGCAAGTGACATAGGCATGTGTCAGGCCATGTGGAGCCTCATCGTACAGTTATCCATGCCGTGTGAAACCACACGAGCGTGTGGACCAAAAATGTAGAATTTTTCTCTCAGGCCACAAGCGTCGTTTGAAACGAATGTAGGCCCTATGTGAGGTCCGTATGATCTGACTTAAACTATATAAATTGTTATTTTGTGATCTGAGACTAAGTACTGGAAATCTGTATGTGTGTACTGCGTATAATGTCTATTAATGATATTAATTATTCTATACGAACATGAAATGTATCTGAACAGTCGTGTAGGCCTTTGTATTAGCTAATATTTGAAATTTGCATTTACGTTAGGTGGGAATTGAGAAAATGAGGAAGTATTCTGTTCTGAGACAGTGGCTAAATTACTGGTATCTGTATTCTGATTTGGCAGCCAGTATGTAATTATCGGAATATGTCATACCAACACTGTATGGTGTGTAGGGTTAGATGGGTATTCAATACCCTATTTGGTGTGTTGTGTAACACCCCCTAACCCTTATCCGTAGCCAGAATAAGGTTACAGAGCATTACCGGACTTTTCAGATCAAATACGAACATTACATAATTTATTCAACCAATCCAAAACACAATCAAATACATCTAAAACATATCAAAATAATCAACCTAATAACCTATCCAATGTACCATTAGAGGTACTTCACACATATATTATCCAAAACAATCCAATAAAACAACATTCAAGCCAATTTTAAATTCATACCAATTTCAATTCAAATAACCTATATTAAGGTCACTTACTTAAGCATACTATATTAAACCTCAGCATAAAACATATAATTAAGTCTATAAGTAACCAATTTCATCTTGTAACATCATTTACATTCACTTCCCAAATTGACATACATAAGACATCCTAGGTACATGCCATTACCAAAAAGAAGTATACATCACCATGTTTTGAGTTCGAGATCAGCGTTGGATGCTGAATCGACGATCAACTTTTAAGTACCTAACCTGCACACGAAAACAAACTGTAAGTTGAGTATGAACTCAGTGGTATTTCTATAATCCGAATACTTTAAAGTAAAATAAATAAACATATACATTAAATCATTCAAAACTTTAATCATACGACTAATCAATTTATAGACAAAACATTTATAATTCATTCAATTCTTATCAATTACTATCCCAGATAGCTTTTCACAATATCAACACATATTACTTGAACCATAATATTGATCATTCATATTCAATACACAGATACTCGATTCATGTGTTTCTATCCATATCTTATTTCACCATTCAATAACAATCATAACACTATTTATTTCAATAATCCTTATTAACATGACTCGGACTCGGACGGATACATAGATCCAACCAAAACACACCAGTTTGGCACCTAGTGCCTCATCAGATAATTCGAAGTAATAAGTTGACACCCAGTGTCTCATCGGCTATGCCGAAGTAAATTGGTACCCAGTACCTCATCGAATTTATCCAAAGTAATAATTTGACACCCAGTGTCTCATCAACTCGAAGTCAAAGAATCCCTGAACTCTTCCAATCCTGTGGCATGCCATCTATATCCGACTCAGCTCGATACATTTAATAAGGTTCCAATTCATTTTTCAAATACAACCAATATTCATTTCAATTCAAATAATCAATACATTCAATATATATATCAATTTCAATCCATTCAATCAACTTGAATTCAATTCAATAATAAAGTGTCAAATACTCAATTATCACATAAATCACAATTTCACATACATTCAATTCAATATAAAAAATACTAACACTTACCTTATTTACTTACCATAAACATTTAAATCAAAATACAACAAATAGTAATTAAATTCAGATTATAAAAATACAAACCAGAACTTTTGAGCTACTCTTCGTCGACTTTATCTTTTCCTTTCCTAGTCGTGGTTTCCGGCACAACATTTGCAATTAAGCTTTGAACCTTAAAACCCTAATTTTTCTCCTCTTTCTTTCTCTTTTTCTTTCTTTCTTTTTCTCCTGTTTCGTTCTATTCTCTATTCTTTTTTTTCTTTTTCTTTTTTTCTTTTACTTATTATTATAATAATATAATATAATATAATATTAAGTATATATATATTATTATATTCGTATGTATTTTTATTTTTACACTTGTATACACAATCACCACACACTTGTTAATTAGGGTTTAATTTCTTATTTAGTCCCTTCACTTTTCTCTATTCTATATTTCAACTTTTACCCTATATTCAATTTAATCCTTACAACTAAATACTCTTAATTCAAGCTAATTCACCTAAACAGAACCTAATTAACTACACAATTATCTTCGTAAATATTTTTAATAAATATTTATGAGTCCATTTTACGAAAACGGAGACTCGAAAATACACTTTTCGATACCCGTGACTATCAGGTCATTACATGTTAGGTTGGTCGAAGATGGTGTGTAGCGGTAGGGAATAGGAAAAATACATCTATTCTGATCTGTTCTGTATTTGAGAATAATATAGCTTACTATCTCTCTGAACTGTTCTGTTCTGTTAAACTAAATGATTTACCTACTAGATCATTTCTGTTTTGAACTCGAATTTGGGACTTTACCTATTCTAACCTAAATCTATTTGAACATATAGTTATTTCTTTATAAGATCATTAATTCATTTCTTCTGTTGACTGAATTACAGGTAACCCACAGACTTGATCGAGTCGGCGGATCGGGAGCTCAGTCATACTATTTATTTGCTTTATTATTATTATTATTATTATTATTATTATTATTATTGGCTCATTTCCAGTAGCTTCAAGACATATGATGGTTAAGATACTAGTTTTTGTACTACGTGTTATGTTTGTTAAACTTTGATTTGTTTTGGAAAGACTTTTAACTAAGATTCAAAAGTTATGTTTTGTGTGATTTTCGATGTAACTCTTTAGACTTGGCCTTGTCGTCTAGGCCAGGTATAGAATATTACATTCCTAGAGAAAATAATCAAGTCGTTGATTGTTTGGTTAAATTAGCTTTAAGCTAAAAGACAAATCTACATGTGTTTAATGACGTGGTTAATAAAACTTTAAGAACACTACATCATGACAAAGCTAGTGGTGCTTGTAAAGCTAAATGTGTGCATCCTTTAGTAGGAAAAAAAAAATCCTGCTCATGCCAAACTTGTAATGGGACATCAACCCAAAAAGCTTGCTTTGTTTAAATATATTAAAATATAAAATTTTATTCATGCTAAAAAATTAATTTTTTGCGTGAAGTAAATAAGAATAAAGATTAAGAATAAATCTAAAATTAAAAGCAAATAAAAGAATTAACAAAAGTACTCAAACCTAAAAAAGACAAGTACTCAAAATTAAATGAAATTATTATTCACTACAAAAGGCTTAAAAACTAAGATATTAAAAAATAAATTAATTCATTTAAATAAAAATAATATTTTTCATCTGATTTATTTTAAAATAAATATTTTTATTAATAATTTATTTAAATATAAATTAAAAGTAAAGCTTATTTTACTATAAATTAAAAGTTAAAGATTTATTTTAAATATTTAAATGTAAAAAATTATCTAAATAAATCAGAAAATTTCAATTAGCTTTTAATTATTTTAGGCTTGAATAATATACCATTTGTTACTTGTGTTCGATGTCAATGATTAATTTGGTACTTGATTTTTTTGTCTCAATTTAGTACATGAGTTTGGCTTCAATGTTTAATTTGTGACCTAAACTAAAGGATATTATGTGATCTAATGAATATTTGACTCATATGCTCTAGTAACAAGACATAGGTACTTAATTGGGACAAAAAAAATAAATATTAAATTGAATATTGAAGCTAAACTTAAATACTTAATTAATACACACAAAAAGAAAACTCAAAGTATTAAATTCAAAAATCTTTGGTACCAAATTGAATGTTAGAAAAGTGAAACAAAAGAAATTTGGGTAACAAATTAAACATTGAATCCAAGTAGATTAACCCAAAATTAGATTTAGGAACCAAAATCAATTAAGAGGGAGGTAGTCAGTACTATATCGATACCAATCATATCGACTAGTTTCACGGGCCGCGTAAAAGAACCCGAATTGAGACATATATTTCAAACCCTTCATGTTCACTTGAGATCATTCGGCCCAACATGATTAATCCATTGTCTGAAAGAGATTTAAGGCCCGTCTACTTGAATTCTAGTTGAATTATAAACACTTCAGTAACTTGTATTTTACTAGAATAATTATCCTAAAGGATATAATCTGATCTATACTGTTGGATCTGAGAGACCTTAACTATAAATAGAGCCTTCGCACTTCATTTGTAATCACTTCATCCTCGAATTAAAAATATATTTGAGAGTATTTACTCAAACACCCTGTGTGTATTATTTTGTGGCTTTTTTAGTTCTTTCGCTTTGAGTTTGCTTTTGTTTTATTTTGGTCCATTAGAAAATTTCTGTGAAAATTCTCATCTTCTGAGAGTTAAGTTAACTGTGGCAAATTTGAAGCTAACTTTTTACTTAAGACCGCTGTTTGCCAAACTAAACTTCTAGTCTTGTGACACTAGTACGTATTGTTTCTGTTTTCAATTGGTACCAAGTAGTCTAGGTTCAATTTCAATGTATTTCAACTATTTCAATATGTTTCAGCCCGTTTTAGCCAATACTAACTTATATTGGTGCGTACCAATTCATATTAGTTGGTACACAATTTTGATATTAAGAAACTAAAAATTAGACTACACATAATATTTTTGCATGTAATTGAAATATATTTGCATGTATCTATATATAATACATATAACTTATTAAGTGACTAAATATTAAACTATAAATATATGTGTGAAAAACATTTATAAACATCAATAAATCCGAAACAATATATCAAAATATATTGATATCCATGCGTACCAATATCAATAAAAAACATACATTAACGGATACAATAAGAGTTGAAAAAATAAACCCAACCTATGCTAAATGCTAATAATTTTTAACTTTACAAAAAAAAATTAATCATCCATTTAAAAATAAATATCCTTAACTCTGCTGACATGACATTCACGTATATTACGTTTCAATTAATTAATTTTTTATAAATTTAAAAAGTTATTTAAAATTATTAATAATTATTATAAAAATTAAAATATTTTTTTTGTAAAATTGGAAAATCAAATGTATTAAATAAATAAAGGTGACACTAAAACTTCTGACTTTATTTCCGAACAATGTTGTCAGGTAACGCGTGGGACATTTTACACTTGCTTTCACCGGCTATTACCGGTAAACTTAGTCCCATCCCATCATTTCCTTTTTATGTTGTTCAAAGGGCAGAGAAAGACACGGAAGTCGTACGGTTGTAATTATTACTACAATTGTTTTTCTTTCTCAAGAGTCTTTTCTTTCCCTCACCCTATAAATATCATATCTTCACACCATGCTTGTTTTTTCTTCTCTTTTTTTCATTTTCCTTCCTTTTTCTCTCCTTTTTGTTTTTCTTTTTTCCTTTCTCCGACCATTTTCCGGCCTAATATTCAGTAATTTTATCTCTGTTGGCTTGCCTGAGATTTCACTTCTCCGACATCTTTGCTTTCTTAAAGGTTTGCTTTTCCTATCCTTATTATTATATGAATCTTTACTTTCTTTCTTTTTCCTCTTTTGGGAGGTGTTTCGGTGTTTTGATTTGTTTCTTGGATGTTTTGGCTGACTATCAGATCTGGTTTTACTTTTCAGGTGACTTCATCTGTATTATTTCTTTTGTTTATTTGTTTTTCATACTCTTTGTTGGTTTTTCTGCAGCTTAATCTGTTTCCTTCAATTTTTCTTAATCTTGATTAATTTGTTTTCCTTTAGTAAAGTATAATGATGTAAATTACTCAAAACATATTCATTTAATGTCCATTATCCTCAAATCCATATTAAAGATGATTTTGTTGATTAAATTTGATTTTGTTCTCTGCACTGTGACAAAAAGGCAAATGATTGTTTATTCTTTATAACATTTCAATGGGAAGGGGAAAAGGGTTTCCAAAACGCAAGGATCCTGATCTCATGCCAATCAACTTGAAACCTACACAAGTTTGCCACTAAGCCATTGGCGTGATTGGCGCAAATGATTGTTGAATGGATAACAAAGCAAGGCTTTTATTTCATCAACTTTTAGATATAGTCTTAGCATTTCAGTTTCTATATAAGAATGTTTCTTTGCTACTCTTGTATTGCTGTTATCTAAAATGTTTTGGGATCTAATCCTTTTATCTTCTCTTTTGTGAGCATAAATCTCTTCTTCTGAAACTTGAGAGAGTTGTATTTTTTGTGCAATTTAGACAAAGAAAATGGATGGGACTAAAGTGATGGGACTTAGAAATGTGAGCTCAATTTGTTCCCTCTCTGAAATGGATGATCATGATCTCTCACGCCTCCTTGATAAGCCGAGGCTTAACATAGAGAGGCAAAGATCATTTGATGAAAGGTCACTCAGTGAGCTCCCTGTGATTCTCACAAGAGGGAGTTATGACAATTATGAGGGCATGCACTCACCCTGCGGGAGGTCAGGTATTGATACTCCGGCTTCTTGGGATAGAAACTCCTTTGATCCGCACCCCATTGTGGCTGAAGCGTGGGAGGCTCTCAGGAGGACTTTGGTCTATTTCAGAGGCCAACCAGTTGGTACCATTGCTGCGTATGATCATGCTTCCGAGGAAGTTTTGAACTATGATCAGGTAAAGTTCTCATCAGATAGTGGGCATCCTTTTTAGGAGTATTGAAATTCTTGTTGCGTATTTATGAAATTAGAAATTATGACATCTATTATTGAATATGATCATTTGTTAAGCATCCATCCTAAAGTTAATCGGCCATCAATGGAAAGCTTTCCTGGATATAAGGTTATAACAAACTCAGGCCTTAATTGAACGTGGGACAAGATCATTTAATGGTACAAACCTTGGTCCAAGTTGAATAAATTTGACTACGTGAAACTTAACGCCAAACATGAACAATAATTGAACTTTAAAATGAATTAGGAATTCTGATTGTTAAAATTAGGTTTGGTAGGGAAAATGGGAAGATTAAGTTAAATGATCACTGACATTTTTGTTTTTAAAATTTTTTTATTTAAGTTAAAGATTGAGGAAAATTCAAAATATCTGCAATTATGTTTAATGCCGAAAATCTATTACCATCTGGTGAGTTATGATATTGAAAATTTCTTGGACTGTTCATGTTTTAATAAATTGTTGATTTGTTCAGGTCTTTGTTAGAGATTTTGTACCTAGTGCTTTGGCTTTTCTGATGAATGGAGAGCCTGAGATAGTCAAGAACTTTCTCTTGAAGACTCTACAACTTCAAGGGTGGGAGAAAAAAGTAGATAGGTTCAAGCTAGGAGAAGGAGCAATGCCAGCTAGCTTCAAAGTTCTACATGACCCTGTACGTAAATTGGACACGATTATTGCTGATTTTGGAGAGAGTGCCATTGGAAGAGTTGCTCCAGTTGACTCTGGATTCTGGTGGATCATTCTGCTCCGTGCATACACAAAATCTACTGGGGATTTATCACTAGCTGAGAGGCCTGAGTGCCAAAAAGGGATGAGGCTTATACTTACTTTGTGTTTAGCAGAAGGATTTGATACATTTCCAACACTGCTTTGTGCTGATGGATGCTCTATGATCGATCGAAGAATGGTAACCCAGCCTTCACTTCTTAATCTTTCCCTCTATCTTGTGCATCTTTGTGTGCTTTCCTTTTTGTAAGTTTTCTTACCAGTCTTGTAGTTATTTTATGTGAGATATGCTAGGAAGTTGAGAAATAAAAAGTGTCTAACGTTATGAAAATTGGAATTTGGATAGATATGGATAATTAATGCAAAAAAAATGTACATCCAATTATTATTTATTGCTAGTGCTGAATAGCAGATAGAATAGAGCAGTATGACATAAAGAAACATACTCTTAATTGATAACCAATCTTGTAGAGGCTTGGTAAGCCAATCAAGCAAGTGAATTTGGCATTATTTAATATCATATATCTGATATGAATATATGTGTAAAATAGTCATAGTTTACCAATAATACATTGTTTGTCTCAAATGCTCTTTTGGCTTTGATTAACTATTAAGGAACAATGTTCTTTATGTTCTTATATAGCGATGACCCAACCTTTGAGGTATGGTATGTTTTGGCCAATTGGGTGTTACAGTTTTTGTCATATCGTTACACTTAGGTCTCTATTTATATTCCTTAATTCATTACAAATTTCCAATATGGGATTTTGGGGTGTTAAATATTCATCAAGGAAACAATTTGTATCTGGATTCTAAATCGTATTTGCCTATTGAAGATTGATCACCAAGTTATGCTTGTACTTTAGTACTAATTGTTGCATTCAGGTTTCCCTAGAAATCTTTTTAGCTATTGTCTTCCCCTTTTTTTTTATTGATAAATGGATCTTAACTGCATTCTTCAAATTTTCCTCTTACTTGATGACTTATGCTGATGAAAAATACTTAAGAAGTTAATTTGCTTTATGCCTCTGATTAGTGCTTTATGAACTCCTTATTTTCTTTCTTTTCTGAATAGACAATCAAATAGAGGTGATGGAGATTGATATTTTTGTATTTATCGTCACCAGTCCTTCCCTTTATGGGACCAAGGAGTCTTAATTGCATGTTCCAATGATGATGTGAACTTATTTTACAGGATGTTTATGGTTATCCTATTGAAATTCAAGCGCTTTTCTATATGGCTCTGAGGTGTGCATTATCAATGCTGAAGCAAGATGCCGAAGGAAAAGATTGCATTGAAAGAATTGAGAAGCGTTTACATGCCTTGAGCTATCACATGCGTAGTTACTTTTGGCTTGACTTTCAACAACTAAATGATATTTACAGATATAAGACTGAGGAGTACTCTCACACTGCAGTAAATAAGTTCAATGTTATTCCCGATTCTATCCCTGACTGGATATTTGATTTTATGCCAACACGCGGTGGCTACTTTATTGGTAATGTTAGTCCTGCAAGGATGGATTTCCGATGGTTTTGTTTAGGTAACTGTATAGCAATTTTATCTTCTCTTGCAACACCAGAGCAATCAGTGGCTATAATGGATCTTATTGAAGCCCGTTGGGATGAACTTGTTGGAGAAATGCCTTTAAAAATAGCTTATCCTGCAATAGAAAAACATGAATGGCGAATTGTCACCGGTTGTGACCCTAAGAACACAAGATGGAGTTATCACAATGGAGGATCTTGGCCAGGTATTACCATCATTCTCTAATCTATTATCTATCTTCACCATTATAGTGCTTTTGATCTTATAAGAACCAAAGTTATTTGTTTTACGGGTAACTCATGTTGTCTTATTGACAAAACAATTTATTATTGTTTGTTATTAACTAGAAATTTATTGTTGGTATTTTGTTAAACTATGAAGCTGGTAGAAAGTAGTTGTTGCCATTTAGATGAGTGGGATTTATGTCGTTTCAGCTCTTCTTTTTTCTTGAAGTATCTGTATTTGACATTCAACAGTCATGAACTAGGAATCATGAGGCTACCGATGTATTAACATTTTCATCTGCATTTTTCCAACTGAAGATATTGCTGAGTTTATTATCACCTTTCTTATTAGAATTATTGGATGTTAGAATGTGACCGTTTGCAATTTTCCACTATTTCGTATATGCAGTGCTTTTGTGGTTGCTAACAGCTGCTTGCATCAAAACGGGAAGGCCACAAATTGCAAGGCAGGCAATTGATCTTGCGGAGACGCGTTTGTTGAAAGATGGCTGGCCAGAATATTATGACGGAAAACTCGGGAGATTTATCGGGAAACAAGCAAGGAAGTACCAGACATGGTCAATAGCTGGATATTTAGTGGCGAAAATGATGCTAGAGGATCCATCACACTTGGGGATGATTGCTTTGGAAGAGGACAAACAGAGGAAGCCAATGATAAAGAGATCATCTTCCTGGAATTGCTAAACACTCTAAACTAACAAAACAAAACGTGAATGAGTAGAGGGGACAAAACAGACGGAAGGCAAGAGGACCTTCAAATTTCATTATAACACTATTCTTTGGCATTTGCCTATTTAGGGTATGATCAAAAGTTCGATTTTTTGTGTATAGTAGCTGGTTTTTCTTTACATTTATAATAAAATGATACATTTTGCTGTTTCAGGGTCAGATTTTTAAGGCCGAAACGGCAAAGAAAATTTTGTCTATCTAAAAAACAAATATGAATATAACACTGGATGTATCAACATTTTAATGTTTTTAGTTCTATCATGAAAATTTTGATTACGAACAATGGAGACTGCTACTTTGTTGTCCCAATACACCTTGTAATCCCCAACACTTCACAAACTCCATGAGCAACTGATCTAAATATCAGCCTCTGCACTGCTTTAAACAACAATTTTGCTTTTTACCGTGCCAAGTGACCCATCTCCAACATACACTTCTCCAAATTCCAATTTACTTTAAAACTAGATTTCGTTTATAGTCCAAAATTGAATTAATGAAATTATTATTTGTTGAATGTCTGAACTTGATAAATAAATAAATAAAAACTAATATCTAATATTTGCATTCACATATTCAAATTTGAATTTGTAAAAGAAAAAATAAGTTAAATATTTGTAATTATTGGAATCCACATTATTCATCACGAATATTAAATCGTGTCTATAACTATTTTTTAATTTGGGTTTAAACCGAAATTATTAAAAGTTACTTGAAGCTTAAGAAATTTTATTCCTTTCTATTTATCTTTGATTGATTATTTTAAACTTGATACATGAAATATCATGCTATCCTTCTGAAAAGTACTAAACCGTTGATTGTTGGATTACATATAAAAGAATAGTTGTTTTTTCTTTTTTTATATTTTGAAAAATATTCAAAGTTGAAAATCGAAGCAAGCTTTTATTAAGAGTCATGACATCATGGTCTTCGTTTTCCAGTTAAATAAAAGCAAAAGATGTTAAAAAATAAATAAATAATAACATAAAATGGAACCATGTCATCAAATTCCAAATTTGTCCCTCCTTACATACGAGATGACGGTCTTTCCCCTTTTAAGATTGTCCTAAATATTCAATTTTGGAGGCGGCTCCTTTGATTTATGGCTTTTCGTTTATCCCCCTTCCAACTAGTTGATGCGATCCTCACCAAATATTTTGTAATTTTCTCTACTTCATTTTTTTTTTCCTTTTTTTCAACATTGAGCTCCATATGTGTCATTACTTCTAAGTACAGGCTTCTATTTTGTCCAATGTGACTATTATAATTTGTTAAACTCTACTATTAATCCTTATACTTTGTAAAAGTTGTGAATTTAGTCTCCATAATTTAATTTGGTCATTTTTATGCCATGCGCTTTTTAAATTTTTAAATTTCATTTATTACCATATAATAATTGTTAAATTTATTGATTTAAGTTTTTTATTTTATTTTCAAATATGATGCATCAAACATAATATCATATATTTAATATTGTGTTGGCTTGTTATTTCCACATATTCTTCACTAAAAAAAATCAATTAATGGATTAACAATCTACAACAATATGTATATTGCATAACTAGTAATTGAATTTAAACAAACAACTTTAACAGCTATTGTTTGGGTCAAGATTAAAATTTCAAAAATTTGAAAAGTACATGAACTAAAATTGATCAAATTAAAGTATGAGGACTAAATTTAAAACATTTGTAAAGGACAAGGATTAATAGAAAATTCTAACCATTAGAATTATGATTATTATCATATGAAAAACCTGATGTCCAACCTTTAACACGGAGTCACCTCAAATCAAGTCTATGTGCTGATTTCCCAAATTCTGAAAAATAAAAATAAAATTAGTGCTGATTTACCATCCACGTGGTTCAACTTGGTTTACAGTCAATTTTATAACAATTCTGAATTCCCAATCTGTTTCTAACTCACATTTTTTATTATGAAAAATAAATTTTAAATGTGAGATAATAATTTATGTTGTATTAAAAAAATTAATAAAATAATCAATTGTATCTTAATTCAATTGATACGATATTATTGTCAATATAAGAATATGTGAATTCGAACATGTTGAAATATATTATCGAATTGAGAAGGGAATATAAATAATTTTAAATATTTTGTCGAAAATAACAAATACGGTTGAGAAGAAAATTATTACAAAAAGTTAAATAAATAAATATATCATCAAACAACATGCTTTAATTACAAAAAGGATTGTAATATGAATGCGGACCATTAGGTGAATATTTGGATCAAAACTTCGTCTTTAGGAAAAAAGTCAAATAAAGGAAGCTTCTATCGTATGGCTTAATCAATAGCTTCCTTCCCCTGCTCTATATTAATTCTATTTTCTCAAGGTCTATTTTAGAAAATAAATTTTTATGGTTACCTTCCCTTAGAGGCTTGAACTGAATTGAATACATCATCAATGGCGGACCAACAGAAAATCCATCCCGTCCCAGACGTGGAAGCGCCGCCAGAAACCTCCCCCAGTGCTCCCTTGGTTCCTCTAGGCACTTCTAAATCCGACACCGGTAACCCTGTCGAGCAACCACTCGACTCCCGGTCCCATGGCCCTTCTCCTGTTAAGCATTCGACAGCTCCCAAGAAAAGAAGAAGCTGTTGTTGCAGGTGCATGTGTTGGACGCTGTCTCTTCTCTTGCTTCTGATCGTCATTCTGGGGATTATCGTCGGCATCTTATTCCTTGTTTTCCGACCAAAGCTGCCCAAGTATTCTATCGACGGCCTGCGGGTTACGCAGTTCGATCTCAGCTCAGCTGATTCCAGCTTATCTGCTAGCTTCGATGTTAACATCACCGCCAGAAACCCCAATAAACGAATCGGAATATATTATGACGGAGGTAGTCATATAACCGTATGGTACAATGAAACCCAACTATGTGAAGGGGCGTTACCCAAATTCTACCAAGGTCATCGGAACACGACCGTGCTGGTATTGCCGATGACAGGGCAAGTCCAGAACGGTACCGTGTTGCTGACGGCACTACAACAGCAGCAGCAGATGACGGGGAACATACCCTTGATGCTGAGGGCCAAACAGACCGTGAGGGTTAAGCTTGGGAGCTTAAAGCTCATGAAAATGAAGTTCAGGATTAGGTGCCGCCTTGTGGTGAATGCTTTATCTGCTGACAATGCCATCAGAATTTCCAGCAGTAGTTGCAGCTTTAGGCTTAGACTTTAGAGTTTATAACTACGGCCATGGGGGGTGGGATATAATATATCATTTATATTACTTGATCCACATTTTTTTGTTAATGTTCTTTAATATTGGTATTGCCATAAGAATGGAGGATTTTTATGAGGTTTTGTCCTCCATATTATAAAATAAAAACACTGGTTTGTTTGCACCTAGCTCTGTAATTTCTTATTTATGTCTAGACCTATATATTATACAATAGTAAAACCATTTTTTTTTTGTTGAAGATCATAATAGTAATATCCTATTCTGTTCAAAATCCGAAATTTGGGAGTGCTGACAAAAATATTTGATTCAGGAAACATTTTTTAAAAACAAAATTGTTGTTTTAAAATGGGTCAGAGCTTCGAATAGTATTGACTAAATATTGAATGTTAAAGCCAAAAGATTTAAGAGAAAATAGATTCCGTTCCGAGGCTTGGATTTGTCCTCCTTGCCAAATAGATGCTACGAAGTGACATCTTGTACTTTTCAATTCACCTGTGCATATTCAGATATACATAGCGGAACAAAATGATTGAACAACATAACCAACGGTATCATTTGACAGCAAGGACCATCTCCATTCATAGACCATCAACGCTGCAATCACCTTCATAGAAAACTTGGCAGCAGGTTGATTATTCTCGTCTCACTCCCACCTCCCACCGCCATCGCAGCACATCATGTTGTAGGTATTATCCAAGCTGACACAGAAATAACCAACTGCACAGCCTGTAAAGCTATCACTCTCTAAAGTGATCTTCCTAAATCCATTTGCCAAGCCATCGATTGCTGACAGAAGCTCTGCTTTTAGCACGGGTGCAGGCCCAACATTTCAACCAAAACCAAGACCCCTGATTATCCCGATTGAAGTAGACCACCCGCTGCTGCTACATCTGAATTATTTTCAACAGCAGCATTCTTGTTTAATTTAGTCCTCCCATCTCGGTGGTAAACACCATCCCAACCCCTTGCTATGTCCTCTGCTTCCCCTTACATATCTCAAAAAGTCATTAAAACTTTGGACAAAATCAAAGCTGTTACAGGTTTTTTGCTCAATTAGTCTTACACACCTTTATTTCCAGGTTACTATAACATAGTTTACCACGGTAGATCGCTAAACTCCAAATGAAATTGAGCATCCCAGCAGCCCTCCAAGATTGCGGATAAGTGTCGGCCAACAAAAAAATTACCCTAATGACTTCAGGCAGCGGATCAAAACTCATAACCAATGTGCACAAAAAGTTCCATAGACATCAACAAATGAATTGAGATTCATTTGATTTACTTAAACTGACCCGATTGTGAAATATAAACAAAAACGCATCTATTTGAATCCTGGTTAAATTGAAACACTCCAGTAAATTGTATTTTATCATGATAATTCTTGTAAATCCTAAAGGATAAACATGTATAGAATTTCAATTCCGTAAGATTCTCTTATTGTGTAGATAAAAAATAATTATGTAAATTAATCTGTACCGTTTGATTCGGAGAGTTTAACTATAAATAGATGTCTCCCTTTCATTTGTAATCATTTTATTCTTTTTGAGTTAAAAGAAATATATATTGATAGCATTTACTCAAACACATAGTATGCACTCACTTTTTGTGGTTTTCTTTGTTCGTGGTTTCTTCTTTTTCTGAGTTTGCTTTCGTTTTACTTCAGTGCCTTCTCAATTTTGAGAGTTAGCTGATTTAGTTTCATTAGAATCGAAGAAATTGCTTAATATTGCACGGGTTGCGAGACGAAAAGTCGTGACACATAGGCTAACCTACCTTCCTTAAAATGAAAAATTGCACTTTAGCGTTTCTAAAATCTAAAAATTTATAAATTAATATATTATAAAATTATATTTTATCCCTCCTAAAATGATAAAATTATGATTTAAATTTTTTAAAAATTATAAATTTACAAGCTTACAAGAGAAAAATGCACTCTCCTAAATATTTATAAGTTAATTTTGACAAATTCAATCTAGTACCTCTTTCTGGAGAACATTATCTAAAACATTCAACTTCAATCTATTGGGTTTGGGTTTTGGTGCGACTTATCTCAATCTTGAGTACGTAACGGCTTATGTATATCACAAGCCTAGACTTTAGCTTCAATCACGTGCAGCTTTAAGCTTGGTTCCAATGACAGCAAGCTTAATTCTACTCAGTTCTACAAAGATTCGGTCCCTTCTCTAGACTTCGGAACAATCCGAGAATCTCTTGACTCGGTTTTCTTGTGCTTGCATCATTTCAGACTTTATCTAGTTCTTTGGATAACTTTATTCATGAATAGTTCATGATATTCTCCTCACTCGTTCTAGCAATGCCCTCGTTGCTAGGGAGTTCTGTGCTTGGTCCTTGGACCGGTGCCTTCTACGCGAGTGACTTCTTTGGGGTCACTATGCCAGGTCTTCTACCCTCGGCTTCTCTCAACCATCGCAACTCTCATAACCTTCACTCTCGGTTCCTTTACTTCCACGATGCGGACACTTAATTCACTCCTTTCTTTGCACTCTTGCATTGGAGGGGTTAGACTTCTTCGATTGCACATTCTCCCTTGGAGGCCTCCGCCTTAAGACACCCTCGTGCTCCATGTTTTCCAACCAAATTAACGGCACTTTTCGTTGTTGTAGTACTACTAGTAGTATTACTCACAAATGTTGTTGAAGCTACGTCATTATCTGCAACAGGGGAATGACCCTCAACGACTTCTTTGCAAGCACTGCCTCCAAGAGCCATTGCTAACTCGAAATGTCCACTACTGCAATTATTTTATATTTATCTACTTTCAAAGGCTTCACTCTCTATTTCCCTGTAATAAAGGATGAAAAGTAGATGTCAAAAAAGGAAAATGAAAACTGAAAAATTCTCCATCTTGTTAATGAAACATTTAGCTACAGAAAAACTAAAGATGCAAAGTACAATGTTATTACATTCCAGCAGGGCAACCCAATATCCATGGCAATGATTGTATTATAAAACATTCGACTTAAAACCATCTCAATGTTCTTCAAATTTCCAAAAGATGAAAGCAAACTTTAAAAACAACTTCTAATTCCTCTGATGGTGCTGTTATAACATAATTTTCTATCTTTAAGCAAACAAAAAGGAAGGACCATAGATGAAAAAGAGAACCATGGATAGCTAAAAACTACCTTCAACAATTACAATATTTGGTTGGATAAATTATTGATAGGGAATAAGCAAGGAGTAACTAGAAAAAAAAAAACATTTTTACCGTATAATTATAAAAAATATATTTTATATAAATGTAAATTAATTATATTTAATAATAAAATATAAAATAAATTAATACAAAAATTTATAAATAACATTGGATAAAACTAAAATTTATAAAGATTGTATGAATTTTTCTTATAATTTACTATATTAAATATAATTAAAAATTAAACAAAATATTATTTGTAAGTGTGTTAAAAATAATATTCTTTAAAGTATAAAATATTTTCACTTTTATATTTTATATAATTAATATATTATATTTGGAAATTACTTATAAGAATATCATATAATATTAATATATTAAAAAAATTCAATTTTTTTAATTTTTTAATTTTATTTTCTCTCCCTAGATTCGAGTGTATTTTCCGCCTTCTCATCTTTTCTCTTTTGCCTAAAATAATCAATACCACACCGGTGAATGCATTATTTTTCTATTGGAACTGATAAGTATTGGTATCAATTTGTTTCGGTGTACTGTTGTATATGAAAATATTTATAAATATCAAATAAATGATACTAAATAAATTTTAAATATAAAATATTCATTAATTATATAAAATACTCATTAATAAATTCCACAAATAAAAATACATAATTCAATAAAGCCAAAATTAACAAGAGAAGAGAAACTGAAGAGTGAGTGGGGATTTTTTTTTTTTCTTTGATAATTGAGTGAGTGAATTTTTATTATTATTATATTTTAGTTTTTATGTTTTAAATGTGAAAAAGTCTCAAAAATTTCAAAGTTTAAAAGTCTTTTTTTGATTGGTCAATACATTCTAATAAAATTTTTATC
This sequence comes from Gossypium stocksii, assembly GCA_020496765.1. NCBI lineage: Eukaryota > Viridiplantae > Streptophyta > Magnoliopsida > Malvales > Malvaceae > Gossypium > Gossypium stocksii. Next base: position 33,963,195 of record CM035628.1, on the reverse strand, counting down.
ATAATAGTCAATGGTAGATCTTGGGACTAAATTTTGGGGCCTAGTAAAATTTTCAAAAATTTTAAAAGTTTAATGAGAATTTTAAAAAAAAAATTCAAAAGAGTTTAATTAAAATTATAAACATTTTAAGGAAGAATTGAAATTTTTCAAAAAGAAATTGAGAAGGCCAAAATTATTTTTTTTTTAATTTTCTAAGGAAAAATGAGATTTCCTCAAAATTTTGAGGCCCCCTCAGTCTGACAATAGTAAATTGTAACACTCCTAACTCATATCCGTCGCCAAAACAGGGTTACAGAGTATTACAAGACAACGGGATAGTAAATCATTCAAATCATACATTGATACAAACATAATCAAATTGATTGAACCTTAAGAAACTCAGATACTAACCAAAATACAAAATCAAAATGACACTAATTGGGTCAAAAACACATCAAAACCAACCTAATATGTGCCTAACTAATGTACCCTCATTGGTACCATAATTATATACAATTTAATCTCAAAATACACACTAATTCAATTCATCAACTCATTCAAGTAATACCAAATCACAATACCTAACAAAGTTACCACAACCACAACAAATCAAATATATGTAAGCCACACATACAAGCATAACAAGTATACCTAATTCTCATACCCTTTGCAAATTGGTTATTTGCACAAAATATCATTCATAACATTTACATAGGCCAAACATTAACCAAAATAGCACAAAAGCATATACATGCCATATAATCTGAATTTAACGTTTCAAAAACTATCGAGATAAACTGGATAGTGTGACTTGAGTGTCGATTCGATCGCCCAACCTTCCGAAAATCTGCTATGACATTAAACAACACAAATAAGCTTAATGAAGCTTAGTAAGTTTGATGAGATAAACAAAAATCTTACCAAACTAACTGTAATAAATCAAATAATAAAAATCATCCAAGACAACTCCTTGTCATTCACAAATTCAATCGATAAATACATCTGTATTCAAATCAATACAAAAATAAATTACATGTCTTTCAACTTCATTAAATAAACCAATCGAGATTTTTCCTTTCGAAGAACGACTTACGGGTAAGAGTACATCGTCAGCAGAAGCTCATAAAGGTTGGTCCTCCCAAATATGCCAACAAAAGCTCGAAAGCTGAAGATAAGCTCGTAAGAGCTTATCCACCCCATAATGCCAAACAGAAAGTAAAACACGAGAGTTCGCAACAAATGTTGAACCCCGATTTACATGGGTAAAATGTCGATATCTCCCTCCAATACCATCTCCACTCCAAACCCCCGTCATACACCAAATCATAAATGTACTCAAATCTCGCGTTTAATTCAAACCGAATATCCAATTTAATATTATAATTCAAACAATAATTCATTTCCAACAATAGAATATATGCATAATACCAATTATCAATTTATAAAAATGTTAAGTTTTAACCGAATGAACTTACCTGGACTGAATTATAGTAATTGTAGAAGTTTAGGGACTATTCTAGTATTTTTCTTTTTCCACGAGTATCTACGAGATCTTGATCTAAAATATAAAATTACGCATTTATTAGCATATTTTTATTTCCAATCCATTTTAAACTAATACCCTTTTATTTTTTGAATATACGCAATTACACCAAACTTTTAAAATTTGTGCAATTTAATCCCTCAATTAGTTAATCTATCAAATTAACTAATTTTCTCAAATCAATAATCTATCCAAATATTTTAAGCCTCATACAGCCGCTAATAAACCTAAAATTCATTATCAAACCCTAATATTTTGACATTTTCAGAATTTAATCCTAAAATCAATATTTAACAAAAATCACTTTACAAAATCATCACACAACACAATCAAAACTCCAAATTCATGTTATTCATAAAAAAATATCTAATATTTACCAATGAAAACTTCCAAAATTTTAAACAGAATCAAAAACAAAGGTACGGGTTAGCTGGACCTAATTGCAACGATCTCAAAAACATAAAAATTATAAGAAACAGGTAAGAATTGAACTCACATGGAAGCTCCTATGCACAACCGATTCTCCAAGCTATTTCTATGGTGTTTCGATAGTGAAAAAAGGAGAAAATGAAGAAGAAAACCTATTTCTTCTTACTTAATTTGTTTTAATTTCAACTAAATTACAAGTTTGCCATTATAATTTCATTATTTTGTCTTTATCCATCAATTTGTTGTCCCACTATATTATTTAGGGCTTAATTATCACTTAAGTCCTTCCTCAATTAATAATTACACCATTTCATCACCTAATTGCTATAATTAGCAAATTTTGCACCTTTTTCAATTCAGTCCTTTTTCTTTAATTAACTAACTAAACATTAATATTTCTTAACCAAATTTTAATACGACTATAATGACTCTATAATATTCTAAAAATAATATTTATGAGTCAATACGACGGAAATTTGTGGTCCCAAAACTACTGTTCCGTCACCACTAAAAATTAGGCTGTTACATAAATAGTTAAAAAATTTATAATTTTTACTACTGTTCATGTATTATATTCCTACCATTGTGATCGAAATTGAATGGAACAAATCGGTGTAACCAGTACAAACTAATTTTTACCGATGTGAAAAAATATACTACTTGTCTCGCTTTAGCACTATAATGATGGGCACCGACCAATACGACTAGATCCATTACAGAACCAATTACCATGATTTTCTCTCTTTTTTATTATGACCTAAAACTTCAAAAGCCTCCATTTATATATATTTAAAAGCAGTTATTACGATTTTTTGTGACAATTTCGTCATTTGGCCGGTCAAGGTTATATCACATTACGAAAATTGGTTTTTCATTTAAAAATCATAAAATTATATGAAAATATTTAAAATTAAAAAAATTACAAAAATAGAATACTACTGTAATGACCTAAAATTTACGAGCATCGAAAAGTGTGCTGCCGGGTCTCTGTTTTAGTAAAACGGATTCGTAAATATTTTTAAAAATATTTACAAAGTTAATTATGTGTTCAATTAGGTTTTGGTTAGGTGAAATTGACTTAATTAGGAGTAATTATGAAAAAGGGCTAAATTAAATAAAGTGTGAAAGCTTAATTATAGAATAGAATAAATTTAAGGGACAAAATTAGAAATAATCCAAGTTATGACAAGTGTATGGTAATGGATTTATACATGTGTAATAAAAATATATATACATTTGTAATACATATATATATATATACTTATTAATTAAGTAAAAGCTATTTTATAATTATATTATCATACTAATTAAAGTAAAATAAAAGAAACAAAGATAGAAAAGAAATAGAAGGTTGAAACGAAAAAGGGAGAAAGAAAGAATGAAAGAAAAGAAAAAGGAAAAACTAGGATTTTGAGGTTCAAGCTTAATTTGGTAAGTCAATTTAGTCCATTTTCTTGTAATTTTGATGTTTTTGGAATCCTAGAACAAAGTATTACTTGATTTATATGGAAATTTTTAAAGTTAGTGGATTTTTAGACATAGTTCATGTTGAATAAATTGATGAATTAGGAGTTTAATTGATAGAATTTCAAGTTAGAATTGGGTAACGGATTAAATTGTAAAATAAGTTATAAGTTTTGTGTAAAAGGGACTAAATTAAAAGAAATTCAAAATTCGGGTTTTATAATGAAAATTAAAGAGTTAAATTTAGGTTTAAGTGGAAACTGAGTGAAAATAAGGTATAAATTATGATGAAAATGAAAATAATTTTAGTTAGGGATTAAATTAGAATTTAGGCAAAAGTTAAATAGAAAATCAAAACATTTGATGTGAATTGGTATTGTATTGATGATTGTAAATTATTTTAATTTTCGTAGCCAACATCGTGCTAGAAACATCGGCCAAGGAAGGAAAAGAAAAAGTTGACGAGGAGTAACTCGAGAAAAACTACGGTTTGTATTACTATAATTCAAATCTATTTGTTATTAATGATTGTATTTAATTAATATGCATGGTAAGTAAAATTGAGGTAAGTATTGATATTGAATTGAATGGAATTTAATTGAATTATGGATATATATGAGCATTTGAAATGTATATTGATTGGAAAGTGAAAAGTGATTTGAATTGAAAATATGAGAATTTGTGATTAAAGTGAAATTGATATGAAAATTGAGTGAAATTGAAATGTGATTTAAATTCCCTATTAACTAGTCGGGCTAAGTCGGATATAGTTGGCATGCCATAGGATTGAAAGTGTTCAGGGATACTTTGACCTCGAGTCAATGAAACACTGGGTTTCATACTGTTTCTTCGGATATATTCGATGAGGTACTAGGTACCAACTTCCTTCAGCTTTACCGATGAAACACTGGGTGTCAACTATTGCTTCGAACTATCTGATAAGACACTGGGTGCCATACTGATGTGTTTGGTTGGATCCGTGTATCTGTCAATGTCCGAGTCCTGTTAATAGGGGTAAATAAATGAATTGAAAATTTGAATGATTTTGAAAGATTTGTATATAAAATGGAATGAGAAAGTGAATTGAAATATGGAAATGAAATGATTATTAATATAATGTATGAAATGGATATTGATATAATGAAATGATATGTAACTCAAAAATTAAGAAAAATTACTGTTAGGAAATTGAAAGTTTAGTATATGAGTGATTTATTGAAAGAAAAATGATTGTGAGGTTAAATGTGTTTGTATAATTATTGTTATTTTAAGTATTTAAATTATAGTAATACCATTAAGTATATATACTCAGCGTACGGTTTGTTTCCGTGCGCAGGTTAGATAAAGTCAAATTTTTGGTCTAGCATCCAAAGCCGATCCCAAACTCAGCAAAGTGGTGAAGTATGTTTTCTTTTGTAAAATGACATGTACCTAGGATGCTTGTATAGGTCATTTTGAGTTATGATTGTAAATGATGTTATAATGATATTTTAAATGGTTTTATGTAACATATATATGAAGTATTAAGTTAAAGAAATGGCATATTGTGGTATGAAAGTGAATTTGGATTGAATGAAGCTATTTGAATAGATTTGGTCATTATATGAGAGAAACTTATGAATAAACATTGGATAGGTCATTAGGTTAATAGGGTGATGTTTTTAACATGTTTTAGATGTGTTTGAGCATATTTTGGATTGGTTGAAAGTTTGGTTTTGGAGTTGCTTGATGTTCAAGAATTACAGGGTTGGTTAGCTTCATGTAAAAGACTCATTTTGAGTCCACACGGGCTGGCACACGGGCGTGTGTCCGAACCGTGTGAGACACGCGGCTAGCACATGGGCGTGTGAATTGGCCATGTGTCCTTTGCATCTTAAATTTTAGAAACAGAATGCTCAAGTTTAAGCACACGGATAGAGACACAGGCGTGTGTCGCAGCCGTGTGAGGTACATGGCCTAGCACACAAGCATGTGACTTGGCCGTGTGACCCATGCAATAAATAGAGTTACAAGTCAAAGAGTTACACGGGTAAGAGATACAGGCGTGTGCTGCCACACGGCCTGGGACATGGGCATGTCACTTGGCCGTGTGAGTCACACAACCTGACCATACGGGTGTGTCTTATGGCCACACGGGTGTGTCCCTTAGTCACACGAGCATGTAAGCCCTGCACTTATGAAAAATTTTAGAATTTCACAAAAAATTTTCGGAGTATTCGAATAAGTCCCGATTGGTTTCTAATGTCTATTTTAGGCCCAAGGGCCCATTATGGGGACGATATGATTAATCGAAAATACATATGCTAATTGTTTGCTCAATAATTGTATTTGATCGAAAATGTCCACTAATGCTCCTTAACCTTGTTCCGCCGACAGTTTAGGGTTAGGAGGTGTTACAACTACAAATTAATGTTTGATAAGATCTCCTCTCAGTCTCACTTATTTTAATTTTCCTTTAGGGTCATCAATTTTAAGTTTTTAAGTCTATTCGATTTAGTCCAATTTTTATGATTTAGTCCCTGAACCCAAAAATCAATTAACCATCACTTTCATCAACCAACCACTTACGATTTATCTATTCATGCTCATATTTAAACCCATTAACAACAAGAAATCAAAGAGAAACACCATTAACTTAACCTAAAAGAAAGTTGATAAAAACCTAAGTTTTCTTGCAAAAGCTTGAGGAACACAATAATGGCAGCAAAGAAGATCAATAAAAACACCCAAGATAATATTTTTTAACAAATGAAATATAACAAACCTGATTGGTATTAAACTAATGGATTAAAGTGCAAATATAAGAAAGTTTAAAGTGCTTAACAAGTAAATAAATCCTAGCTACAATAATAACTAGTTTAACTACCAGCTAAGGAAATAAGAAAAACTAGAAAATGAACAAGAAGATAAACCCTAAGCTATGGAGAAGAAGAACTAAACCCTAAAAGATGAATAGAAAAATGTAAAACTAGTTAACGTGAAGTGTGTGTCTCTCTTAGACAATTTAACCTCTTTTAACATTTTTCTGACTCGTTCTATACTCACAATTATTGACAGCGTACTAACTTGTAACACTGGTGGTTTTATCCACAAACTGGAGTGTTCGAGATATAAGAATTATAAGGAATTCTTTCTGTGGAGTGTAGCGGTGGGGTAGGATTTAATTACTAAATGTACTGCATCATCATATATTAACATGCTTGAATAAATTGCCAATTTCTTCTATGCTATATGAATACTAATGTATTGAAAACTATTCTTATTTATCCTTGGATTATTGTTTAGCACTGGTTTACTTGTGATAGAACTCACACTGAGCGTCATAGCTCACTCCCCTTTTAATTTTCATCCTGACAGATAACTCGCTAGGTTAGGACGTAGATGCGACATCTGGAGGGTCTCAACTTTGCTTTTACTAAAATATTTTAGAGTTATTATTTCAATTATTAAACCATATTATCTTATTTTGAACCATGTCATGGGATTTAGGATTATAGATTTTATTTTGCATGTCACTTAATTTTATTTTAGGATAATAAGAGATGATTATTTATAAGTTATGCATGAAACCCCAGTTTTTATTTAAAAGCATCCATTTATCACTTTTGTGCTGCTATATTTTAATTAAGGTTTTGAAGAATTAATTGATATGTAATTAAGATTCCTACTAAATTAAACAAATGTTTTAAAGAAGATTGTTTTCAAAACTGCAATAGCTCACCGAGTCATTTCGGAGGCTAATGTATTCTTCCGTTCTTTCGAATTTGAGTCTAATGTCTAGGGTGGATTGGGAAGGTTACAAATGTTGAGCTGATTTTGTATTTGTTAGGGTTTAACTCTTTATCAATAAAAATTAATTATAGATATATTAATCACAAGGTTGACATGGTGGTTGCTCACCTCATCTCTTAATCATGTGGTTGAAGGTTTAATCTCCACTCATAAGAATAGAGCACCTTTTGTTGTCAACCATTTCTCTTTGAAGAGCACCTACAGTGAAAAGATTAATTTTAATTAAAAAAATCTTAAAGTCATTACTCTGATTCCTATAAGACGATGAATACTTTAATACATAAGGTAATTTAAAGACCTCGATACTATTAAGAGTCAAGATAATTTAAAAAATCTCAAAAATAAATTAAAATAAATTTCAAAATTACTTGATTAAAGAATAATGATAAATCCACTAACTTTGAGGTAAAAATGATAATTTTATATATTATAATTACTTAAAGAAAATTATTTGATATATTGCAAATAAAATTTGTAGACTCTATAAATAGAATTAAGAGTTGATAAATATCCTATAGAAATATAATAAAATATTAAAAAAATCAATTTTTAAAATTACTAATAAAAATAAAAGAATACACTGCGTCTGCAATAGATGAAATACTCACCCATATATGTGTATATATACCAAAACTATATGAGGGTTGTTGGGCAGCGTCATCATCGTTGTCATTATCAGCAATAACTCAATCAGTGAGCTGTAAGGGGAAAAAAAAAGAAATCCTGCTTTAAAAGATATATTAGTCTTGTGTCTTTCTCTTTTTACATTTTTCAACATTTCACACCTCTAAGTCGTGGTTCCTAGTCAAGGTGAGCATGGATCCCAATCTTTATTTATTTATGTTTCATTTGGGTTGGGCAGTTCAAATCTAAATGATTGTTTTATTATTATTTTTAACCACCATAATCATTATTTAAAATCGGAAATAAAATTTGAATTAAAAATTCTTCCATTTCAATATTCAAGTTAGGATCTCAAAAATTTTAAAATTTTAATTTTATCATTAAACTGGTAAAATTATTTTAGTAAAAGGAACATAACATACTAAAAGACATTTGATTGAAATAAATTGAAAAAAAATAAGTGTGGTTCTGGAACCTTATTGGTGATTGGGGGGGTAAATGAATTATCCAAGTTTTAAAGTTTGTCGGAACAATAAATATAAAAATAATAATATTTAGCAGTAGAAAGATAAAACGGGGGTTACCAGATGTGATATTATGATTGAAGGCAGGGGCCCCCACGAGTGGGGTACTGCTAAAAAATTTACTGTTTCTTTTTTAAGCTTTAATTTGGATTGGCTCTAGTTGCTGCTTCTCTCACCTGCTCCTCTCAGTGGATAGCATAGCGTAGCAGCAGTCAATCACAAGGAAGAAAAGAAGATCCTCACGCACTAACATCGGTGGTGTTGTTAGGATCACAACTCATAACCCTCCCTTTACACATAAAATAAATATTTATATAAATGAGATAGTAAAACAAATAAATAAAGTAAAATAAATAATATAGGGCCTTCATTTTTTGAGATGGTTTAATTTGGCAGACAAAGAAATCCTTGGAAACCCCATATGCAGATAATGGAGTCACAGAGCAATAAAAGCAGCAATAGCAGTGAGCATCATCATCATCACCATGGCCAAAAACAAGAAGCTTCACTGCAACTAGTCTCCCGTGATGGTCAACCACAAGCTGCTGCTGGTGCCGCACATGGGACCTCCTCTCATCAGGCTCAGGCTCAGACTCAGACTCAGGCACAGCCTCAGGCCCCAGGTCATCATGTCTCATTCATGGGCTCCATTTCCAACCAAATTGGGGTTCCCTCTTCCTCCCCTACTTCAACTTCTTCCCTCGCTAAGCCTCCTGCTGCCAAAAGACCCACCAAAGACCGTCACACCAAGGTCGATGGCCGCGGCCGTCGCATCCGAATGCCCGCCGTTTGCGCCGCCAGGGTCTTCCAACTCACACGAGAATTGGGTCATAAATCGGATGGTGAGACCATCGAGTGGCTGCTTCAACAAGCGGAACCTGCCATCATAGCTGCAACAGGAACCGGCACTATTCCAGCCAATTTCTCCACTCTCAACGTTTCACTTCGCAGCAGTGGATCAACCATTTCAGCTCCTTCATCAAAATCCGCACCTCTCTCTTTCCACAGCGCTTTAGGTTTTTACAACAGTAATGGAGATGAGGCCAGAAGGATCGGCAACAGTACCGCCATGCTAGGGTTTCATCATCAACTTTACCCTCAACTCCTTAATCCCGAAACTCACATGAGAAGTGGCAGTAACCCTAACGACAACTACGCTACAAAGCCATTCAGAGATGACCTTTTCAAAGAAACATCTCAGCACAATGCTGAAACGGGTGCCATAGACGCGAATTCTCCTAAACCGGAAAGAACCGGAATGCCAGAACAAGAACCCGGTTTGTTTCAAACAGCCAACGTCATGCCAGCTCCAGCTATGTGGGCCGTTGCACCGGCCACCACCAATGGAGGTAATGCCTTTTGGATGCTGCCGGTAGGCGGTGGCGCCACAGCAGCTTCAGCCACAGTACCAGAAGCCCAGATGTGGACATTCCCGGCTCATTATTCAGGTGGGGGTAGAGGGAATCCGGTTCAGCTGGGCTCAATGATATTGCAACAACAGCAGGCTGGGGGTCAACAGCTTGGTTTAGGAGTGACAGAGACTAACATGGGGTTACTTGGCAGTGGAATGAATGTTTACAGCAACAATAATAGAGTGGGTTTAAAAATGAATTTGGAACAGCAGCATCATCATGAAAATCAAACTCAAGGCAGTGACAGTGGAGATGAAAATCCAGCTACAGATTCTCAATGATACAATTCCCAAATTCAGCTCACATTTTTCTACTTCATTTTTTTTTTTTTTTACCTTTTTGTAAATGCATGTGTTTTGTTACTATTTTTGGATTGTTGTTTGCTAGCAATTAGCTTTGATCCTCTAGTAGGATGCTGAACTGTTGTAATTGATGTGCAGTTGGGTGTCAAAGATTGCCCATTAAACTAGCACATCCCATCATTTCCATTTCCCAACTATTAGAAGTGTGAAAATATGGAGAAGAAAACGATTATAACAAAATAAAGAATATTTTCATGCCAACCTTACTTTTTGGTGCAAATAATTTCTTTTCTCATTTATTAATTTATTTTTGGCAATCTAGCTACATACTCTTTCTTCTCTCATTTCTCCCATCTGATAGGCGTATAAGCTTTTCAGTATTATGCTTAAGATAAATTAAACTCCTTTCCAAATCACCCAATCAACTGTATCTTTCATCTAACATTTCTTTTCTACCCTACTTCTAACATAATTTATACAGCTTATTATGGTATTCATATTATAGTAAACTTTTTATGATGATATTCATTATAAATACCGTAGTAGGCCGTAGGCCGGGTGGGCTACCTCACTCTATCCATCCTGTCTAACATGATATTTTAAATTTTAAAAAATAACTTAATGTAACAATTAAATTTATATTTTTAAATTGAAAAGCAAAGATCCTTGAAAGGATAAAATGGGTTTTCAGGATGTATCATTTAGTGTAATGGGAAGAGAGAGGAAAGAGAACAAGAAGAAGAAGAAGAAGAAGATTATGAAAGAATTATTCTCTCAAAGAAAGTAGGAGAGTTGTGAAGAAAAGAAGAGGAAGTAGGGCAGGCTTGGTATATGCTGCTCAATGTGAACCACATGTCTTGATATCAAAGGATTAGGTTTTATATATATCTTTTCGCACTACGGGGTTTCCATTCGTTGTCCATTTCTACGATAAAAGACAAAGGAAATGGCAATTAAAAAGGAATCTTGCCACTTGCTTCATGTCTAACTGTCTTTCTCATTTATCAATTAATTACAAATCAAGCTTTAAGCTTTGCTTTTCAAAACAATAATTGCCCTTTCTCCTTCTAATACTACCCTATGTTCAATTATCAACACAATTAAGAAATTGGATTTTTTCTCTTATCATGTTTCACCATGGAATTCTATTTCAACTGTTCTTTTCCCTAATTCAAATTTCAGGTATAAAAATATAAAATTTGATTTTAAGTTTTTTTTTTTATTTTTAAATATCTCATCTGAATCGAAATTTATCATTCAAAATTATTCTCAATAATTTCATTAAAGAAAAGGTGATTAATCTCATAATTCAAAGCAACATCCTCAAATTATAAAAAAAAAATAACAAATTTCAACTTAGGTGTGAATTTAAATTATTCGAGTTGGAATTAAAGTATAAATGTTAATTTTATTGTTTTATAAGTGTGAGTAAAGAGGTAAAGATTTTTGTAGTGAATTCAAACTCTTGTATCATACAACACAAATATTTTACTATTAAATTAAGAGATTATTGGCCAATTTTACTGAAATTTCAAATAATTTTATTGATTTTATTTATGTTGTAGTTAACATTTTGTTTAGAATCATCTTACTACTGGATCTCATTATTACATTTGGAAGGAAACTAAATTTTAAAATATTAATTTTTTTTTCTAATACATCAAAATTGTAGTATTTGTAATTATTTTGTTTCAACTTTTATTTTGTAAAGTTATTAAAAGTTAATGAGATAAATGGTAATTATAAAAGAGGCATAATAATATTAAAAAATTGCATATGTTTTTAGAAATATATGCAATAGAGTTTATTTTAGAAATTAGCAATAGGGGTGAGCGTTAGATCGAATCGAGTAAAAAATTTTTGAGTTAATCAAGTTGATTAGTCTTATTTTATCATCCTAACTCGATTTGAATTTTTTTCGAATCCAGTAGAGTGAAAGAGTGAAATGAAATTTAAATCGAATCAAGTAAAATTGTTCGAGTTAATCAAATTAAAATCTTGTTACATTATAACTAATACCATGTTAGAGCACATAAATTTGAAATCATATATATTAGAAAACTTTTTCCAAGCAAAGTAATAATAAATAATTTATTTTAGTATGATAAACTTGAAACATTAATTAACTTATTTAGGTCACCAAAATTATTGTTTTAGAAAATTTTTAAAATATAACTTTCTTTATATATTCTTTAGATTTTTTTATATATTTTTTAAAAATATAAATTTAAGAATTTTTATGAATATTTTGATTTTTTTAAATTATTTTAATTTTTTTTGTAATTTTTGTTGAGAGAAAAACCAATTTGCTCATTTTCAAAATTGACAGGCATCAAAGAGGTATTTACACTAATATATTATTTGAATTATTTGAGTTAGTCGAATTGTAAAATTCAACTTAACTCAAACTCAAAACTCGAATAACTTAAACAACTCGATTCGATTAACTTGATGATTGAATTTTTTTTAGTTTTAATCGAGTTTTGTTCACCCTTAATTAGTAACTCTCCAAATGCTACAAAAGATAGAAGCTAATAAGAAAAGAGTTAATTCCATTGAACACCCCTAAATTGTGAACTTCATTTTAAATTGGTTCTAAATTCCAAATACTTTTAAGTACATCCCCAAGCTATTATAGTTATATTATTTGAGTTCTTCCGTTACTAAAATTATTAATTCAATTATTAAATGACATCTCAAACTTTATGTGATATAATTTAAAATGAAAATTTTAAGAAAAATAAATATCATAAAAATAGATGTTTTAAAAATCTTAATTTTTAAGGTTTTCGAAGATTTTACAAAAAATCTATTGATTACTCTCTTTATTTTTTATTTTACTTAATGCAACAACAGTTAAATTTAAGGCTTTAATAATAAAAGGAGATATTATTGATATTTTAAGATATAATTAAAATATTTTAAAATTTAAAAACTAATTTAAAATGAAGTTTATAGTCAATTAACTGGTAAGGTAAAGATGGGATTAAAAACTCATGGTGTTTACCCAAAAAAATGTTGCTTCTCTAATAGGAACCGCCCACTTAACAAAACCATACCACGTATTTTCCTAGTTGCAACTTATATAACAATTCCTCACATATAGAATAGAAAATTGAATATCGAGGAGAATTGAATAGTCTAATAGGTTCAGTTTTATTGAATTAACATGATTTTTTCATCAACTGGTTCTTTGTTTTTGAGAAAAACATATTAATTTTAGAAAGGAAAAAGAGATCCATAAGTTGCAATTTGATTTAGATTTAACTTTTTCTAATATATAAATCTTACATTCATCGTATATTTATATATAAAAAAAAAAACAAATTCAGGATTAAGGAAATAGTAAAATATTTAAAATAAAAAAATGTCTATTTTTAAAGATTACTAGTGGATAGTGTACTAAATACTAATTCAAAAATAAATATAAAAATTTAATACTCAATAAACTATAATGTTTTTGGAACTTGATCAAACTAGCTAATTATTTGGTTAATATTGTAGATTTACTTTAAGAGGCAATTTTTTTAAAAATTCAAATCAATAAATTATAATGTTTTTGGAATTTAATCGTATTAACTAGTCGAATCGATTGGATCAATAATTCGTCAGTATGCCAATTTGAGCAAAGAGGTCCCAAAGTCAGTTCAATCATAAATAAATAATTAATTAAAAATTATTTAAAAATTATAAACTAGTTTAATTGGTTCTAGATGCGGATCATAATGGTGGACAGGGCAACCTTGGCCCCCAAAATTTTGAAAATATTACATTTCTTCCTCAAAATTTTTAGAAAATTTTATTTAGTCCCACCAAAATTTTTGAAACTTCTCATTATACCTTTAATTTTTTTTTTTGAAAATTTTAATTATGTTATTTTAAAGTTTTTTGAAATTCTCATTAATCTAACAAAAATTTTAAATTAGTCCCCCCAATTTTCTTAAAAGAATTCTCATTAAACTCTTAGAGATTTCGAAAATTTTAATTAAGTTCCCCCAAAACTTAGTCTCAAGATCTACCACTGATATGTAATAGCCCGTTTTCAGTGAAATCGGAACAATGATTTTGGGACCACAAGTCTGAGGTCGGAAGAAAATTTATTTAATATTATTTCATGGTTTGCATTATGATTGAAATATCGTATGAAAATTTCGTAAAGAAATTTTATCGATTACATGTCTAATTAGATGGAAAGGACCAAATTGCATAAAATGCAAAAATTGAGTTCTAGTAGCTATAGATATCAAATAGCTATGAAATTCAAATTTTGAGGTCCTTATATGGCAAATAGACCATTAAGAGGAGTTAGTAAATAAGTATGATGATTCATCATTGAAAAAAATTAAATAAAGAAAAGGACTAAATTAGAAAGTGAAATAATAAAAGATGATAAATGATTAAATAATAAAAATATTATCATTTTATATCATCTTTCCCAAATAAAAACATGGAAACCTTAGCTAAGAGAAGAGAACTCAAGCAAGCTTACTTGGCTTAATTGGATCCGAATAGATAAAATACAGAATTAGATAAAAAAAAAAGAGAAAGTGTCGGATTAGTAGACAACAAATCAATGAACACTTGTCAAGGTGAGTTCGTGTAACTAAATTATATATATATATATATATATATATTTATGTGTTTGAATGTAATGTTGTACATGTGAATTGTATAAATGTCATATATATATGAAATTGATCACATATTTGACAACGTTCGATAAATAATAAGTCCTGTTTGGATAAATGAGATTCGGTGGATACAGGGTTCCCGAATTGGTTATGGTTCTACATATGTTACAGACACACCACAGCTCGAAAGAGTGTCCCATTATTAACTCTCATGAGCATATTGATATATGGCCTTCTCGAGCTTCTTGTTATATGGTTCTTGCGAGCTTCTCGTTAATAACTCTTCGGAGCATCTTAATTGGTTGTGATTCTACATGTGTTATAGATACACCACAGCTCTTATGAGTGTCCCGATGTATGGCTCTTTGTGAGCTTCTTGATTAAAGGCTCTTTGTGATCTTCCTTATTAATGGCTCTCCGAAGTTTCCTAATATAGCTCGCTTGAACTTCTCGATATATAGCCATCCGGAGTTTTCTGATGAATGGCTCGCAGAGCTACCCGTTATTGGCTCACATGAGCTTCCTAAATATATCTCTTATGAGTTTCTCGTTTAGCAGATTAGCAGAGTTATATGTTTCTGAGATTGTCAAACTACATGGAGTGTCAATCTCCATTATTTCAGACAGAGATCCATGGTTCATATCCCGATTCTGGAACAAGTTGCAAGAGGCTCTAGGTACGCAATTACATTCCAGTACTGCATTCCAACCTCAGACAGATGGTCAATCCAAACGTGTGATCCAGATTCTTGAGGATATGTTTTGGGTGTTGTGTATTAGAATTCGAAGGCAAGTGGGAAAAATATTTGCCATTAGTCGAATTTGCATACAATAATAGTTATTAGTCAAGCATAAAGATGGCACTGTACCAAGTTCTGTATGGTCGTAAATGTAGAACTCCATTGTATTGGACTGAGCTCAGTGAGAAAAAGATACATAGAGTTGATTTGATTCGAGAAACTGAAGAAAAGGTGAAAGTGATCCGAGATAACTTGAAAACAACTTCTGATCATCAAAAATCCTATGCGGATCTTAAACAAAAAGAAATAGAAATCATGAATTAAGTTTATCATATTAAACCAAACAAAATTTGCTTTATCATGAATTAAGTCACGAAAAGTGAGTTAAATCTTGACAAAAAAATTTGCTTCTTAAATTAAATCTACAATATTAAACCAAACAATCAACTTTATCATGAATTAAGTTTTCATATTTACTTTTTTTTTATATAAATACATACTAAATAGAAATTTATATATTAAAAAAAGTTATATCTAAAGGAACCTATGAATCTTAATTATGATATGATTTTGTTAAATGGTGCAGGAATGAGGTAACCTTTAGGGGCAATGGATTTTCTTTAACCTTCCCAATCCGGCCTAAACGTTAGGCCCGAAATCAAAAGTTTACATTAGCCACCAAAATGGTCCAATAAGCTATCGAAGTCTATAAAATAGTCACTTTAAAACATTTGTTTATTTAAGAAGAAAAATTAGCCTATTTTCAAGAAAAAAAAACTCATGAGTTAGCTAATCTGATTAAATTTAACATTTTTCTTGTAAAAGTGATTACCTTTTTAAAACTTAGTTAATTACTAACTTACATATTTATTGCTCAAAATTTAATTATAACTTAACAGTGAAAAAGTGATATTCAATTTAGTTTTAATTGAGTTAATTCAAAATTATTTTAAGCAAGATCAAGAAAGTAAAGGAAAAACTAAATCTAAACTTAGGAAGGAGATATAAATAAACGCCCTCCAATCACTCCAATGGATTCCCTTTCTTGTTTTAGAATTTCTCCACCAGAATTTATTAATAATACTTTCCAATTCATGACATACTGTAACAGGCAATAAAAAACATTGCATTGTATCAACAGGGATAGCTTGTAAAATTGATTTTGTAAAAACTTTTTTACCTCCAAGTGACAATTGATGCGGACTCCAACTTTCTATGCGCTTTATGAACATGTAATTATTATAAAGTTAATACTAATTAATTTAACAAATAATATAAATACATAAAAATTATTTGTTATAATTTATTTTTAATTATTATATGCCATAATATAATTGTAATAAATTTTTATTATGTGTTAAGTTTATAAAACAAAATAAATTAAAATTTTTATTCTAAGTATTTTAATTTTTTAATCCAATGTCTATAATGGTCATTTTTTTCTCCTTGCAATAATTCAATTCACCGCTGTAATTGAATCTAAATACATACTTAACCACTGATTTTGGTCTCACTACTACAGTATCCAATCACATAACTACAATAACTAATCTCGCTACCAACATTATTTTTAATCTCACCAAAACCACCTATCCAAATGGAATATTTGAAAGCCTGCATCACCTCACACACACACACATATATATATGAAATTTCAGTACACTACCAATGAAGTTTTTAAACTCCATAAATAGGATTAAATTGATGACAAGTATTCTATAGAATATAGTAAAATATTTTTTTAAAAATAAAAATAAATATATATATAAAAAAGGAATGGGAGACACGTAAAAAAAATTTAAATTTTCTTGTGGAATTAAAAATGCATACTGCCTATGTACCAAAATTTGTTAATTTCATTCGTATCCTTTGGTGTATTTTCTTTGTGAAATATAGGGATGACAAAAATTCCTAAACCCGACGGGTTTCGGCCCAATCTAATTTGATCTAATAGGGTCAACCTTTTTATTTGAGGGTCTATTATTCAATTAATTGGGTAGGTTTAGAAAAAATTCGCATGCTCATAATAAAATTATGAAAATGCCCTTATATTTAATATTACTATTTATTTTAAAACATAACCGATTAACCCTTTTATTTACACTATTTAGTAAAATTGATTGTTTTTGCTGACGGAACAACATGGGCAAAAGTGCCTTGCAAAACCCGCCTTTTGAAATACATTTAATACAAAATATACTTTTCTTTGATATGTCATTTTTGTTGATGAAATGATTAAATGTGGGTGTCTCGGTTGGAATCCTCTCCCAAAAATGAAAAAACGAGTATGTCACCATTCAACCAAAAAACATGATATGTCAAGGGTGTTCTACAAAACGCTCTTTTGCCTAGTGAACAATAACCATCCATTTCTTTAATTAATGTTGGAAGTAACATACATTTTCGAGGAGTTCAAAGTAGATAAATTAATATTTAATTTCAAATCAGATAGGATTATTTCATGTATCTCGAGTCGAAATTGGGTGGCACAAAACCGCCTCACCCCGCACTGCAAAGGTGGACCATGGTGGCATTTCCGCTATAACTTGAATTTGTTGTAGATATATAAAAATATACTAGATTTTCTTGGGGGGCTCAAAAGTGATAAGAACAACCGTCGTTAGAAGCAGAATACTACCTAGCAGCTTATTGAGGTACTTTTGACAAGTGCCTCAAAAACCTAGAAGCTATAATGCATGGAATCTTAGTGTGGTACAGGTAAACCAAGCTCTGCTGAGAGTGTTAGCAAGAGAAGATGGGGTGATCCCTCGTATAGTTCATTGGCCACATCTTCTTAATGACTTCACCTGCTACCCATCGTTTATTTTTTTACAAAATATTTATGAGCAATGATAGATATTTTAATTTTAAAAAAATCATATTTTTAAGTTTTTATTGGTGTAGTAGCATCATAACCATATGAAGAAAATGAAAGGAGATTTTAAAAAATTTTAAACTAAGTGAAATTTGAATAATGAATTTTAGATAAGAGAAGTTTAACTACAGAATTTTGAGATGTTGAAATCTTAATCGGAAATTTCTCGATATTTTTACCTAAATCATTTTAGTTTTAGACTATTACAAGTTTTGATAGAATAAAAATTAAGTTTAATGAATAAAAAAATATTTTAAGTTTCAACTTAAATTTCCTGTCTCTTTCAATTTTTGAATTTGTATTTTTTGTTAATTTACTTCAAAATGGATGAAAAAATTTAGCGTTTGTTAACTTTATTGATGTGGCATACACATGGATAACATGTCAATATTTAATTAATTTTTTAATTTTTAAATATTAAAAAATATTTTTAATAATTTTAATGTTTTTAATTTTTTTAAATATTTTTTAAAATTTAAAAAAAATTAATTAAATGATAATTTGTTATCCATGTGATAATCCACATGTATTCCACGTCAATAAAGTTAAAAAAATATTAATTTTTCCATCTATTTTGAGATGATTTGGCAAAAACACAAATTTAAAATTAGAAAAGATGAAAAATTAAATTTAAA
This sequence comes from Gossypium stocksii, assembly GCA_020496765.1. Lineage (NCBI taxonomy): Eukaryota > Viridiplantae > Streptophyta > Magnoliopsida > Malvales > Malvaceae > Gossypium > Gossypium stocksii. The sequence continues at coordinate 33,944,245 of CM035628.1, read as the reverse complement.
ACTAATTTTTTAAAAAAAATAGAAAGCCAAATAAAGCTAAAAATTACTCCACCAAACCTCGGGTAAATATTGTATGGAATTGTGATTCCACATTATTTCTATCCCTTTCCAATAGAAGAATGATAAATTAGATTTTTTTCTCCTAATTTTCAGCATTTTTCTCTTGACAAAATTTAAATCCAACTAAAAATGCTACAATTCAAAAGAAAAATCTAATTTATCATTTTCCTATTAAAAAGAGATAAAAACATTGTGAAATTATAATTTCATACAATCCTCCTTCCCAAACCTCTCACCAAATCATACCCTAAACGTCTAATTAAGAATTTATGTCTTTTTAATTTTTGTTAAATATGCAATGAAGGTTAAATTTTATTATAACTAAATGATAAATTAATCAAATAACTAAATGATATTATAAAGAAAATCCTTATTTAATTTTTGTTAAATATGCAATGAAGGTTAAATTTTATTATTAATTTGTATTTTTTTTATAAAAGTTGTAAATTTAGTGGCTGTATTAAATTTGATTAATTGTTTTTTTTTTAATTTTTGAATTGATCTTTTTTAATTCTTGTACTTTTTTAAAATTAAAATTTTAGTCCTATTCCAAACAGTAATATTTAAATTTATTTGATTAAATTTAATCATTAGTCTTGTACTATGCGTATAATTGTAGATTTGACCCATATTCTCCAATTGAATCATTCTAAGTTCCCATTCTTTTCAAATCTTGAAATTTTATTTTCAACACAAATGACAGTGTTAATTCATTAATTGAACTTTTTAGTGAGTAATATATGGAGATAACAAGTTGATATGGCATTACACATATGATAATATGTTTCACGAATTAAATTTTAGAAATAGCAAAACTTAATGAATTCAATAGGTATCATTTAGTGAAGACTGAAATTTTAAATTTTAAAAAAATATAAGGGTTGAAAATAACCAAATTAAAGTATAAAGATTAAATTCATAACTTTTATAAAATACAAGAATTAATAGCAGAATTTAACCATAAATAAACTAGGGGCGAATAGGAGAAGAAGTTAAGGACAACTAAGGGAACTGAGGTGTGGGGATGCATTTCACGCCATCATTAGACTTCATTAGCAAGAGGGTGCCATCCTTGATTGAAGATAATATTAATGTGCTGATAATATATAAGGTTTGGATATCCGTTTTGTGTTGGTGTGGAGTAGGAGCACTAATGCTTCAACAAAGGGATATGGTACTGCTTGTTGGTCCCTCAAAACAATGGTATTTCACCAAGGCTCGGTGTTCTTGTTGAAGGCCTCACACATGGTAGTAAGATGATGTTTATAGTGAAAGTAGGATTTAGAGGGGTTTGGTGAAACCTCCTTTAAAAAAAAAAAAACTAAAACAGATCAATCCATTGTTTGTGTTTAGTGACTCTCTATTCAATCTAAGTTGGTGGCATTGCCTTCAGGCCTCCTGCACCTGTAATTTATAGGTAGTTTAGATGGTAAAAGTTTATTTGATGGGCAAAATATTTTATCACAAATTATTATTATTTTGCAATGTTTGAATCATTCTCAAGGCTGATGTCTATGTTTTGAGATATCCATGTATGAATTTCATAATCATTTAATTAACAGAGTTATTTTAATTAATTAAAAGAGATTTCATTATTATATATGAAAATTTGACAATTATTTTCCATTTAAATCGAGGTTGAATTCTTCTGAAATTTTCCATTATAACAAATTTAAGGAGTTAAAATAACTTAATTATCTTATTTAAGTAAATAAAGAATACTTATTTTGTTTGATTTTTTAAATGGAATTAATTCAATCGATTGTATATTGTATTGATGGAACTGATTGTTTAGAAATGAAATTGTTAAATCCAAAAGAAAAGAAAGTAGAGGTTGATGAGGTATTGGTTTTGTGGGGATTGATTGGATCAATATGATGTTAAATCAGTAGAACACTTTTTGAAATAAATAAATGGGTTTGAAAATTATGAGCCCAAAGGAAATAAATACAAAAAACAAAACCAACCCTGTTGCTTTCGCTATTCATTTTCTTCAGTTCCTATCCTACAAAACAGAAGCCCTTTCTTTAACTCATTTCAACTATGTGGTGGTTGAAACTGCCAAGTTATTTTGTAAAGAAAATGTATTTAGTTTATTATTATATTTTAATTATTTCAATTTTTTTATTTAAAGTAAAAAACATAAATCTATTTATATCTAATTAATTAGGTTTATAACAGACCAACCAACCTATTGTATGCCGTTATAATTAGAGGTGAGCATGGGTCGGGCGGCCCGGCCCGGCCCGAAGGCCCGCCCGAAATGTGGGAGGGTTTGGGCAAAAATATAGGCCCAAAAAATAGGCTTGGACAAAAAAATAAGGCCCGTTTAAAAAATGGGCTGGGCTCGAGTAAGGAATTTTTTGCCCGAGCTCGGCCCGGCCTGGCCCGAATTCACTAAAAACAAAAAAATATATTTTTTTAATATTATTTTCTTATTATTTTCTCCCTATTTTGTTACCATTTTACTATTATGTTGCTACTATTTTATTGTTATTGTTTAGATATTGTAAAAAACTTATTTTTTTTGTTAATTTTGTTATTATTTTAAAGACATTTGTTAATTTTGTTATTATTTTAGAAGCATTTACTTGGTAAGTTGCATCTATTTTATTGTTATTTAAGTTTACATATTTTTTAAAATTTATTTTTAATTTGTTGAGAAATATTTATTTTGATATTTTTAGTATTTTTGATGGTTTATATATTTTTTAAAATTATATAAAAATAATATAAAAATTAATATGGGCGGGCCGGGCCGGGCCCGGGTTTTAACATTTTTATTTAGGTCGGGCTTGGGTAACATTTTAGGCCTATTTTTTGGGCCCGGCCCGAGCCTGACAAATGGGCTTAATTTTTTAGTTGGGTCCGGCCCGGCCCGGCCCATGCACACCTCTAATTATAATCATCTCCCAATTTGGGGGGGAATTAGTCAACACATGAAGCCTTGCTACACAATGAGACAAGCTGTCAGCTACATAATTACCTTCCCTGTGGGATATAATCACCTCCCCGTCGTCTCTGCTGAGTAGATCCCAAATGCATCTAAAGATTGCATTTCAAACCTGTCTATCATTCTCAACTGCAGCTAAACTGTAAAGTTAATTTAGAAGTTACAAATTACTAACACATTGATCTTTTTGTGTTCATTTTGTTCCCATATTCATCACTATCCCCTCAAAAATATCTAAATTTTTCTCTACAAAAATTATGGTTTCCTTAGAGGTCATATTTGTTGGAAATGTGAGATATTTCAAAAGAAATTTCACATTATCCCACATCAAAGAGTAAGGGATTTTCAAGTTTATATAAGAAACTCAAGTCCTTGATTTAAAAATGTACCAAGTGAGTTTTTAACTTTTCCTCTTTTTCTCTTTTTGCTAAGCATTTTTTTTGGGTGGTGTTGTTCATGTTCCTCTTCTTATAGTAGAAGTTGTTGAAGGGGATTCGTTCCCTTGAGGCTTAGTTTTTGTTTTTACTTTTCCTTAAAATTTCTCAATTTTCTATGAGTGTTGGCTAAGAATGATTATATCTAGAAAAGACTTGATACTTAGTGTTGTGAGTCCCTTTTTCTTGGGAACATACCAATGTTTCTAATGCTGATGTCACCAATACCAATGTTTCCACAATTGTTGTCGCTTCACATGATGCTAATGCTATTACAATGTCAATGCTACCTAACTATGAGCAAAAAGGAAACTGTGACGAACCAGGTTATCTTGCACATCAGTGCAGAAATCAAATGGAAATTGTGACCCCTGTTGTGTAACTTATTTTATTTTAAAATAGGGAAAATTGCATCAACAGTCACTCACTTTTGGGGTAGCTAATAAATAGTCACTCAGGTTTCAATTTAGTCACTCAACTTTCAAAAAATAACAAAATAATTACCACTAACCCTTTTCCATTACAGACATAATGGAGTTACCTTTTTTTGTTACAAACTTAACAGAGCTGCCATTTTCCATCCCCTTTATCACTGCTCTCCCTTCCCTCTCCCTCTTCCCCACCATCCCCCTATTATGATTCTTTCTTTCTCCCCCTCTTCCCCACCACGTTTCACCAAACTCGGGAACTACGTCTTCATATTTGGTTAGCACAAAATCAAGCCTAGCAAGTCTGGGTGCTACATGTTGTTCACCTTCCTTATTTCCCATCACAAACCCAAGAAAAGAAAATCTCAAAAAATAGTCCAGGCTACCTTGTTGCAGCCACCAAATTCGAATAAAATGTCAGATTAGTCTCCCATAATTCTCCAAATTTCATGGGTGCATATTTAGCTGAACTTTTTAATTTATTCCCTTATCCCCCTTTGGAGGAAATGTAATCTACAAAAAATCTCTCAAGTAAGAACATTTTTTCTTAGTCCTTTTCCCTGTAACTCCATAATAGAGCTTTGGACTCTAACGTAGGCAGAATTTCATTCTTTTCCTATGGCACATCCACGTCTCATAAATTTTCATTTGAACTTTGCAATTAAAATCTCCAAACCCAAGTTCAAGTTCTAACCACTATTTGAATTCAAGGTAGATTTTTTTCCCTTTACTAGTATGCAGAAGCTATCATATTGTTAAATTTTGTAACTTTGATTTAAACCCATAATCCTAATCCTTCATAGGCTTATATGAATTCAAACATCAATCATTTTGGGCATCAACACAACAAAACTGAACAATGGAAAAAAAAAGGCAAATATAAAGTTGAGATATACAGCAAAAATGATGCCAAAAGCCAACAAATATTGGACAAGGAAGTCGAGAACGTCCCACTTGGAACGTTCTCATAAATCTGGCTGAAGGCCCAAAAGATCCGAGAACAACTTTGTAACACCCCAAAAATCCTAAACTTCTTTTTGGGTGGTTTTTTATGTGAATATGTGCTTAGTAGTCTTAGGCAGATATTATTTGGGTGTTAGAAGGCCCATAGTAGAGTTTGGGTCTAAGTTTAAAAGGAAAAATATTAAATTTATTTTGGAGTTTAATTTAAGCTTCTAGAAGATTGGTAGTCGCGTGAAGCTGGACTCTCAGAGAGGTAATCAGAAGAGAAAATTTAAGAAAAAGATTGGGGAGTTATCAGGGAGAAAAACGAGGAGATGAGAAGGGGGAAGTTGCAACACCCCGAAAATTTCTACAGTGGAATTGTAATAGCCCAAATTTCAGTGATGTCAAAAATAATGGTTTGAGACCTGACAAATGAACTCGTAGATTATATTATTTAATATTTACGAGCCAAACGTAATTTTTAAAAGATTTTTGAAACAGTAAATTGTGTTTTATAAAGATTTATTTAGCCAAGAAATCGAGAAAGAGAGGTATCGAGATCTCGGTGTTATAAATCGAGCCATAAATATTTTTATGAACATTTACGGAGTGTTAATAAGGTAATATTAAAATTTCGTTAGAAAATTTTGACGTTTGGATGGTTAATTAAATAAAAAGGACTAAATTGAAAAAGGTGTAAAAGTTGCTAGAAGGATTAAATAGCTCAATTGTCAAATGAGGAAGAACCTAAAGTGAAAATAAGCCCAAAAGAGATATTTTGGGCGGCAATGGCTGAGAAAAATCAGGGAATGGGTGAAATAATGGCAAAATTGGAAAATTACCAAAATTAGTTAAATAAAAATGGGACCAAATTGGAATATCTAGAATTCTCTTCATTTCTCTTCATTTTCTTCAGCTGAAAAACAGCCATGGGAGAGAGTTCAAGCTGGTTTTCATACTCAAGCTTCATGTAAGTTTAATTCTTGCTTTCTCCTTGAAATTTCTATGTTTATTAGACTTTTACAATTGGGTCCAACTTATTAATTCATTAGTTTTTCATTCTATGGCTAATTTTTAAAGTTGATGTGGATTAGTGCTGGAAGAATATGATGAATAAATATTGAATTGAAGCTTTAATTTTGTTATATGATGATTTTATCAAGTAAAGTTGATGGAAATTGGTTTTAGGACCTAATTATGAAAGAGTTGAAATTAAGGCCTAGTATTAAAATTCTGAATTTCAAAGGTTATGAAGTAGTTTAAAAATGATAGAGAAAAGTATTAAATGAGAAATTTAGCTCAAATGAGGGGTTAATTGTGTAAGGATTGAATTGTATGAATTGTGGAATTTGGGACAAAATAGAAATCAACATGTTACACTAAAGCAGTTTTGGACAGCAGCAATTGTCTAACTTTGAAAAATCACAAAAAATGGTATAAATTGAATTAGAAGTTGAGTGAGATATGGAATTAAAGCTTATTGAGTCTACTTTCATATAAAAGAAACAGAGCACATAAAGGAACTCTGTTTTCTGAGATATTTAGATTTTTGTGAGACTGGTTTAGAATGATTTCGGGATCCTCTGTTCTGACTTGTAAATATCATTAAAAATTGTAAAAAAATAGTTATGGGACATAATTTATATGGTTAGATTCCTTAGTGAGTCTATTTTCATTAGAAACAATTGAAAACACTATATGAAAATCGTACTATGAGATAATTAATTTTTAGTGAAGAGAGGTCAGAGCTGTTGGACTTTGTAACAGGGGAAAATTTAATGAATAAACTGTATTAATTGGCTAAACAAAAAATTCTGAAAATTTTATGATAAGAAGATATATGAGTCTAGTTTCAAGGAAAATTTACGGATCTTAATTTTGAGTTCTGTAGCTCAAGATATAAATAATTTGGTAACCATGACACAAATGGACAGTTTTGAATATACATATAAGTAAATAGTGAAATTATTGATAATGTTACTTATAGCATGTTATATAAATTAAGGATGTGGAATGGAGAGGAGGAGGAGGAAAATATGTATGAATATTCATCTAGCATGGATAATTTGTATATTTTAGGCTCAGGGACTAAATTGAATAAAAGTAAAACTTTAGGGGCAAATTTGTAAAAATGTTAGAAATGACCAATTTACATGAAAAGGATTATTTTATTATTTAAATTGCAAAATTTAAATGGAATTATTAATTTAGTTCAAGTTCGGTGAAAAATACGTTTTAAGGATTAAATTGCAAGAATTTTATTCTCTGAACCTAAGGATGAAATCGTCATTAATTAAAAGTTTAGGGGCAAAATGGTAAATTTTGTTTAGAACATTAGTTGAATGTATTAGAACATGAAATAAATGAAAATGACAATCATCTTTATTTATAGAGATCCGGATGACTCAAATATGATATTAGAACGTGGAAAAGAAAAGAGATTATTGAAATTATAAGCATGAATAAACAATGAGGTAAGTTGGGGTAACTTGAATTGTATTTTTAAATACATGAAGTATTGATATAATAAATTACCTAATTTATGTTTATGAAGAAATGGAAAGAGAATGATATTTATCATGACATGTAAATATGTGATTATCTGTTATACTTAATACACGGAAACTAAGTATGTTGAAACATTTAATAAATTCAAGTAAAACATGTCGAGAAAAATAAGCACGTTTAAGGGACAACATGTTTAATTTTAATTGGTTTCAAATATGAATGTTAGATGAAGTAAAATATCTGATAAATAAATCGGTAACTTCGGTAATGCTCCGAACTCTATTCCGGTGACAGATTTGGGTTAGGGGCGTTACAGAAGTGATGGAGCTGAATTGGGAATTGAGGCTATGTGCTATAAATATGTGCTGAATTTGGGATCCTAGGCTAATGCCAAATTTCTCATCTTTTCCTCAAGTGCCAATTTGTATTTTTTTTTCTTTCTTCTTCACTTCTTTCTTCTTTTTCTTGCCGAATTCTTCCTCTCCCTTTTGTTTCATCCATAGCCGAATCTTTCCCTTGCCAATTAAGCCATCTATTGTTTTGCCGAAACCCCTAGTGGTCCCATTATTCTTTTCTCTCTTAAAATCTGAAGAACCATACCCTTTACCGATTTCTCTTGTTCTCCATTACAATCTATTTTACTACCCTCAATCAAAGGGGTTAGGAGTCGATTGCATATTCAGTGGATATTTAGGCTGCAAGATTCAAGGTGAGTTTCGGTAAGTGTCTCATTCTCAATTTCAGTTTCTTAAAGGGGTGGCCGAATATATGTGTAGCCTATAAGGGTGACTCGTGTGGAAGACGAGTCATCTGATGTTGATAGAATATGTGTGTTGATGCAGATCTAAGAATATTTGGGATTAATTGCTAAGGGAAATGCTAGAAAAGCAGAAGGTACACGGTAAGATTACGGTGAGGCTTCGAGATTTTTATAGATAAAGTTTGCATTTAGCCTATGATTAATTGTTAAGTAATAGCGACTGTAGGTTCGTGACTAAGAGGAAATCGTAGCACGCTCTATCGCCAGGTGTGTAGAAACACTATACACACGATATCGGTAATGCCGAAAAGCCGAAATACCAAAAGTGGCTAAATGGGCACAATGGGCCCTGAGGCTAAGTTTCGTGAAATTTATTGATTTGGTTATATGAATTAAGTTAGTCATGCATATTACATGATTTGAATTGCATTTGGGCATAATGAGCCATACGATTGTGATTCCGGCCTAATGGGCCATATGGTTGAGAATGGGCTTTGTATATGGGTTTGGGCTTAGTATCTGTTAACTGCTAGACATTCATAAAACTTAAAAACACAAATGCAACCGTGGACAAGTCATAAGGTTGAAGTGTGGTAATGGGTATATGCATGTCTAGGATTAGATCTAGGAAGAGCTTGGTACTTAAGTAGTCTCAATGACCCACCTCCTCTTCTTTGGAATCTTAACTGGTGCATAATGCTTGTTCACTTTGGCCAACGGGGACTTGTTAACGGGCCAGGTAGGTACTGAATCCATAAAACTTAAAAATGATCGAAATGCCCTAAGAGCAAAAATGACTAAAATACCCCTATGTGTTAAATGTAGGATTTATGTTACATGTATGATTGCAGCATTCATATGATATTCTGTTTAGGTTGCATATGGGTGGGAATTATGGTACGAAGGAAGAATTTGAGGACTGCATGGTTGCCTGACGACCGTGGATCCACCGTTGGCTTTTAAAGCCCAATATCTGATTAGCAGCTTTGCTGCAACGTTAGGTAGTACCGCAACCGAGCTACCATTGTTGTGTAGCGAATGGATGAGTCGATTTAGAAATCCCCACAGGTGTATGAGGTTGGTCGGGAAATGTTGTGTAGCGGATGGATTATTGGGGAGGGTTTTTATTACATTACATATGTGATATATTTATGATGATACTGTGATTAGGGCTTAGGCCCAATTGATTGCTTACATGTTAATGATTGCTGAGGGTTGTACACACTGAGTTTCAAAACTCACCCCCTCTTTTATTTTCTCAGGAAATCCCTAGTAGGCGGTTCGACAAACGGAGGGACTGGGAGGTGGCCAGCTAGTAAGACGCTTTATTTTATTCGTTTTTCTTTATATTTATTAAATATTTTGATTTCAGAATGTAATAAGGCTTTACCTCTATTATTTGTTACATTGAACGCTTTATTTTATTTCTCCTAAGTTTTTCTCAATTTTTTTGGGGTTTTATTCAAAATTAAGCTTCCGCGCATAAAAAGATCTTTCTAAAAATAATTTTTAACTTATAGAAAAACAGATTGATTTTTAAACACAAGTTGTTTGAAAAACAACTTTAAACTAGAATTTTACTCAAATTTCTTAAGAAGTGTTTTCAATGAAAAACAAGGTTTTTCGTAAAAACACTTCAATGTGACATGCCAGATTCGGGCCTAACTTCTAGGCCGGATTTGGGGTGTTACAAACTTACCATTAACCAAAATCTTAGACGAACTCCCATCAACGTCCTCTAATCCAACTCCAATAGCAATGTTTGATTCTTCAATCTTTATTATCCTTTCGGGCTCCTATTCCTCATCTTGTTCTTTTGTGCTAAGATTGCTCTTTCGATTCTTGCTATCGAAGCATCCGGTTTGGAAAGAGAACTTTTTGGCAATGAAGGTCAAGAAGATGGTGAGGAAGAGGGAGACAGATGAGAGAGCAGTGATAGGGGATGAAAAATGACAACTCTATTAAGTCTATAACGAAAAATAGTAGCTCCGTTATGTCTGTAACGAAAAATGGTTAGTGGTGATTGTTTTGTTATTTTTCAAAAGTTGAGTGACTGAATTGAAACCTAAGTGACTGTTTTGTCAACTACCCCAAAGTTGAGTGACTGTTGGTGTAATTTATCCTTTAAAATATAAAAAGTTGCGTGCATGTAATTTAAATTTTGTTAATATCAATCAACTCAAAGAAAATTTAATATTTTATAAAATTTCATATGCAATTGTGGTAATAAATATGTGACAATTATTCGATTTTTGTATGTGAGTAATAAATCGATCTAAAGGAAAATTTATTGTTCAACATATTCTTTTTGTTAATGTTTGATTACTACAACTGGAAATTACTTAGAAATTAATATTTTGTCCAAAGATGAAATAATGAAATATTATTAGAGTGACTGATATCTTGATATGAGATTTACCTTTATTTAAATTATTTTGGTTTAAATTTGAAGTCTTATGTGAGCTTGTTTGGACTAATTTAGCTACTATTATAACTAATGTTTTTTAAATTGGATTGGTGGTTGAACCGGCCAGACCAACTGGTTCAATTGGTCTGATTAAAAAATTATTAAAAATTTTAAATTTAAAAAAATCTTGGTTCAATTGATTTTTAGTCGATTCATATCGATTCCCATTCTAACCAGTTCAAAGCCACACTCCAGACCAATATGCCGATTGATTTTTGGTCCAATCGGTATTTTTCAAATAACATTGGTTATATTTGCCTGACATCTTTAGATGGATTGAAACATTTAGGGGCATTATGTTTGATAAGATTAAAACGACTAAAAAATTCATTCCTGACATTGATTGTCAAAAACAAAAAGGCTAAAATTGGTACGTTCTTAACAAACATAACTTCAATGTGGTATTAAAAAAAAGGGAAGTTGCAAATATGACACTGCAAAAGAAACAAAAAAAAAAGGATTTAACAAAGGATGTCGTTTCTTTTGTGGTGCAAAAGATGCACCACTTAATTTTATTTGTTCTAAGGTTAATTAACTTTGGTATCTAGAAACACTTAGTAGATAAATTCTGGTGCAACAACTCACATTAGTGTCTATGCAAGGTTGCCAAAACTACTCAGAGCTAAGGATTGAATTTTATTTGGATTTTAATAAGACTTTTGTATTGTCTTTTAGGTGGAACTTGATTTCCATTTCAACATTGGACAAATTCGGTTATTCTTGTTCATTTGAAAATGGAAAATTGAATCTATTTCATAATGCAAATTTGTTTGGTTTTAGTTATTTATTAGGTTATAATAATCTATATTTACTTGATATTATTGCTTCATTTAATGATCCTTACATACCACCGTAATAGGTAAAACATAAATTAACCAAAGAGAATTTGACTTCGTTGTGGTATAAGAGATTAGGTCATATCTCCAAAAGGAGAATTAAGAGGCTTGTGTCTAACGTTATTCTCAATCTCCTTAATTTTTCGAATTTTGATGTGGGTGTAAATTTTATTAAGGGGAAACAAACAAATATTATGAGATTTGGTGTCAACATGAAACTAGACGTCTTAGAACTAATACACATTAGATGAGTGTCAAGCCTACGTTTCTTAATGGTAACATTGATGAGACCATTTACATGGTAAAATTTAAGATGGAACTTATTGCTTCTATATATTTTTTTAAAGATATTTTTTTAATTATACTTTGGCCAACAAAATGTAACTTTTAATTTTTTTTATTTTTATAATTTTTTTGAGTTAAAATATTAAAAAGAACGCTCAACTTTATCGTATTATGTATTTAAGGCTTTTATATTTTATTTACACCTGAATAAAATCATATAATTTGATTTGTGCTTAAATAGGAGCACTTACATAAATATAAATTAAAATTATGAAAATTTTAGTATAAATGTAAATTTTAATATTTACACTATACTAAATTATATATATAAAGCTTCATTGATGATATATTATAAGTAAAATTATTTATTTATTTTTTGAGGTTTTTAAAACCAATGTAAAAGAAGAAACAACAAATAAATTATCATATTTTTTTAATGAACCTTGGATTTTGAAATAAAATCAAACTTAAATTTTCTAAATTTAATTCCAATTTTTTATTTGTTATCCAAGCAAAGAAATTTAATTTTTCATTGAAATCTAAATCTTTTAGTTTCAAATAGGTCATAAATAAATTTGTTTAAAATTACATACTCTACATATAAAAAGGATGCCCAAAAGCTTCTACCAATGACACGTGTACCAACTTTTTTAAGTAATTAAATAATAATGGTAAAATTTTAATTTTAATATTCTCTAATTTTACCTTAATATTAATTCATCTAAATAATTAAACATTCTTAATTATTTTGGTTAATTGATTATGTGGATTTAAAAAACATTTTTCTAACACAAAAAAAAGTTCAACATAATAAGTTAGTATGAATATTTCTAAAAAAATTCAGCGTTAGTATTTTAACTGAATTAATTGAGGGTATCAATTATTTTAACTAACTAATGGTATTATGTATATGAACTAAATTATGTCAAATTAAAATGTAGATATTAAATTCTAAATTTGAAAATATTAGATAACCATAATCATAGATTAACCTAAAATAATCTATATATAACACAATCATTTGTAATTTAATTTAATAAAAAATATAATATTTTTTGAAAAAAATAATTTAATTAAAACTATTTATTGAAACAAAACGGGATAACAAGTTAATATAAATAAATTGAATGGACTTTGTTTGTGTGGAACTCATATAATAAATTAATTTTAAATCTTATTTATAACTATTTAATTAATTTGACAAATGAACTGAAACATAATATTTTTTATCTGAGCGCATTTGATTATTGGTGTGGTAATATAAAAAAGGAACTTAATTATTATTTGTGTATTACAATAATTAAACATAAAATAAAAAATAATTAATATAAAATTAAAATTAAAATTAAAAAAATTAAGTAAAAATTATTGTAAAATATAAAACCTCATAAAATAAAGTTCCTTTTCTCTTAACATAAGTCATATGAATAATTATAAATTACCAATTAAATTTAATTTGCTATTAATTCATATAGATGAATAAATAATAATTTTTGTAGATGTAGTAATAAAGTTTTAAATTATTAAATACAACTATTATACCAATGGGAGGTTGATTTTTATAACACTAATATAATAAGAAATGATTGTATGAAATAGAGATATTATTCATTTCTAATAATTTTTTGTCACATCAATAGTTTTTTTTCTTAAGTTTAAAATTTTAATTTATGTTTAATTTTTTTAAAATAAAAAATTGAAATTTAAAATAAAAAGAAAAAATTATTTAAAAAATACAAATAACATGAAATTACTGTTTCATATTATCTTTGCGCTGACTTAATAATTATCTCATATAAGAAGAAGATAGTTATCTACAAGGCTGAGTGGTTGATGCAGTCATAATCTATCAAATCAGCAAATGATAGAATTGTGGCTAAGGAACAAAAACATTGGTCACTGGTAATGCGTTCTTTCCTTTCTAGCTGTGGTCTCAAGAAGGAGAAGGAAAAGAAAAATGGGTTTTTCGCCTGACCTTCTAGATTATTGCCTTTTTCTTCTTTCTTTAGGATTTAAATCCAATTTTCTTTTACTCAATGATTCTGCTATTATTGTGTCCAATGACCAATGTTTATAACCATATTACCAATATCTATTTATTTTGGATGTTGTAGTGTAATTTTAAAGATAATGTTTTCACAAATAGTCTTTATATATTTTTTTGTAAATATTAATTTTTAATAATTCACTACACTTTTATAAAATATTTGTCAACTATTTAATTTAGGGTATTTTCTTTTTTATAAAGATTTATTATTTTTTTTTAAAAAATTTACTAAGAAATGAAAATAAGATGAAAAAGTAAATTGTTGATTAATAATTTGGGTCGTATAAAATGAAAGCAATGGGAAGACTGGATAAAGGGCGAAAGAGGAATGATGATGAGAAGAGACAAAAGTAGTTGCAAAATGCAACGTCAGCCAAATCCTAATCCTACCAAACGTCCACCACCCCTTTTTCTTTTCCATATCCATATTTTCCTTTGTTCTTATCCTTTATGTTGTCTTTCCACTCACCTCTTTCTCCTTAGGTTAAAATACGACAGCATTGACTCTCTTTTTCTTATTTAATACAACCAATTATCACTAACTCATTTTGTTGTATTTTCATTCTATCCACCATTTTCCATTACAAATGACGTGGATGTCAATCAAATCTTATAACTTCTCCAAATATTTTAAATGAAAATTGCAAAAAAAAAATCATTAAAAATTCTAAAAATATACCTAAATTTCTTATTCACTTTCAAAAATATAAAAAAATTCATAATTTTATAAGAATTTCGAAAAATAAGGAAATAGTAAAAGAAATTACAAAAATAATAGAGGAATGGTTAATTTATCATTGACGTTGAAAAGTACTTTTAAGAAAATAAATATCTAATTTAAATATGACGTTGTAAAATAGATAATATTTATTTAAATTTGTTAATATTATAATATATGGAATATATAAACTTAAATCATAATAAAAATATTAAATAAGTTATTAAGTAATTAATATTATGATATAGGTAATACATGAAATATATAAACTTAAGTAATAATTAATTACAAAAAAATTAAAATTGACTCAAATATAAAGTATAAACATTTTCACATGTTATTGTTAGTACAATACTAAATTATTATTTTGATATTAATAAATATTCTACTTAAATTATAATAAAAATATAACAAAGTAATTTATGGTAACTCATTATTAATATTGACTTGAAAAATTAGTTTGAAAACTTACCTATTTATACTACAAGTGTTCTCGTCCTGCCGCAAGAAATGAATCTAATTTTTATTTTAGATTAACTAATTTGCTCATACCTTAAGTATAGTACAAATAGCTTAATTAACTTTTTGGAGAAAAAATAAAACAAAATCTAGAAGATGAAATCCATATAGCAAATGAACCCAAGTTGTGTTTTTTAATTTGATTTATATTTAATTGGTATTCGTATTTTTAAAATCGATTCATGATATTATTGGTTATTAATTTGATCACCGATTTAATTTTAATTAAATAAATTATTAAAAGATGAATGAAATATATGTATCAAATTGCTTGAAAATTTTGTCGACTTACTAAATAGAGAGATTCTGTTGTCCACTTGAGAAAGAATTAACAACAAATTTTATCTTTTTACAAGTATACCGTAGAATTTTCTTAATTTTGTTGTATTAGAAGTCAAACTTAGATATTGAACTATTCTATTTATCCATGTCAAGCAATATGTTTTTCTTTAAAAAATAACTATTTACCATAAGAATATTTTATTCTATTTTTCATATATATCCTAATTTTTAGTCTAGTTAACTATTTTTGCATACGTATATAATAATATAAATATCTAGTATCCAAACTTTTTCAACATCCTTCTATACCTAGTTGAAGGAAAAGGCCCAAGACAGAGACTATTATAAAGGTTAGCCTTCGCCATGGATGATAGCTTAGTCGGTTGGAAGGGATGAGCAAAAAGTAGTCCTCTAGTATTACCAGCAGCATGGTTGTTTAGCATCAGTTGGTGGAACCAAAAATTGATTGATATATTTGTTTTAAAAAAGGGATTAGATCAACTGAACCACAAATTGAGAATCGATTGAATTAGTAGAGTCGAGTTTTATGTTTTAACCCAAACTAGAAAAAATGTCCAATTTTAAATAGACTAATCAACCGATTCAACCTCAACCCAAATCTGAAAAAAAGAAAATTTGTAATGTATGACTTATATAGTTAAGTTTTGTAATGTAAAATTGATGTTTATGTCATTATTGTTATTTAACTGTATTTTTAATTTTTATAATATAATTATTTGTTTAAAGAAAATTTGAAAAAAGAAGAATGAAAATTTTAATAAATTAACTAATTCAACCACCTATTTAATTTTAAAAACATTTACAAATAGATAAAAGTTTAACCTTTGGAACAATTGAAGTAGAGTTACGTGCCACGTAAGGATAGTATGTTGAAGATAAACACATAATGATATAATTGGACCTTAGGAACAACTTGAGGGATAAATGAGGTTGAATGAAATGTAGATGCATAGACCAAAGTACATGGCAAGCTCTTGGTCCACCACAAACAACAATACGCTGTGGGAAATTAAATATTGGCAGGCCTAAGCTAAGGTCACTTTATAACCATCCTTAAGGCAATCGGTATACCAAACTGAGCCGAAAAGACCTTACTAGCTTGTGGCCACCGATTATGGCCTCCAACAATGACACTTATCTGATGCGGGCAGGGAAGGTAAAAAGGTCCAATATGCTAAGCCATATATCCCAATTTACAAGGTAACGTGTAATCTGTAAAACCTATCCAAATATACAAATATTTTAGTTGGTGTGAAAGCAAAGGAAACAAGAGGAATTAGGCAGCAGCTTAGGTATGGCTAAAATTAAATAAAATCGACTTTTCTTAAAAAGGAGGTGTGGCCATGTTTGGGTGCCCATTTCCGTTCCCCATTAATGCTGGATTGGAATCTCATTCTCCTACCTAACTGTATCACCACATGTCCCCATGTTCTTCCCTACTATACCCTCTTTTGGTTTTTCTTCAACTACCTATCTTTAACTACATTTAAAGTATACTTTATCAATACAATACTTTTAACTAAAAAATAAATATAATTATTCAATTGAACCTTAGTTCTATTGGTATGGATATTGCTGTCAATATAATAAAATGTGGATTCGAGTACGCTGAAATATATTATCCTTCTATTTATGAGTTAAAAAAAGATTATGAATAGTTCTAAATATTATATTAAAAAAAATAAATACGATAAGAACTTATATTAAAATTGCTAAAAGAATAATTTATATAATAAATCTACTTGTAACTAACGAAATGTTGTGGTTCTTTTAATGGTATTTTCTTTTTGTTTAAATACAAGATTCGGTTACCTACCTCCCAAACATGTCACATGCTGTTCCTCTATCTCTTCCCAATTTATATTTCGCTCTCGTCCAATCAATCAAAGATGCTTAAATTCCATTTTTTTTGATTAATAATTTACTTTAATTATCGTAATTGTCTGCCATTGACTTTCTATTTAGGAATAAATAACTTTTAAACCTTACTCCATTCCGTTAGCCTCACCACTCGGCATCACATGATGTCTATTTGGTCTGTTTACGTTATAAGCTAACTTGTCACAATATTTTTAAGTGAATTTTTAATACATTTGATCATTTTCTTACACGAATTTGATTCTATTATATTATGAAAATATAAACATAATCACAATACAAATTTACAAAAATATATTAAAATATATAAATTAAAATTCTTTTAAGGTACTTTTAAACTAATGAAATCAATTTAAAATTTAAATATATATATATACGCATGAATTATGGAATTAAAAGAATTTCATTGCCAATATATTATTATATTAACGTTCATTTGACTATTTTTTTAATTGGATTTAATTTTAATTCTTCTACATATAAATTCCATTCTTGATTTCTATGTGTTAATTAATGAAAGTGAACAGACGAAGAAGATGGTAACTGAAAGGGGAGGAGGAGAGGTGAAAGTTGGGAGAGAGGTTCTTATTATGGAAAAATAAGGGATTGAGGAAGAGAGAATGTAGTGAGTATGTGTGAGTTATTTGTATGACTCTTTCATAGTTGGAGATAAATTTGGAAGTATAGTGGCTAGTAATCAATTACTTTAATTCTCTATGTGGTTCTCATATAGTGACATCTAATTTCAAAATTTTTAAAGTTGAGGTTCACAAATTAACTCCAGATATGTAGCGTCGTTAGCTCAATTGGGAAACACATGTCTAGTTCTCTATGAGTACACTATAAAATCTGTAAAATATATTGGAAGGTTCATAAAGTTCGCTATATTAGATATAATAGTATGGTATTTGAGATTCTAAATAATTAGTTGCTAGTTATTTGCAGTAAAAGTTTAAGTTTAAATTTTTATTTTTTTAAAATTATTCTTGAAAAAAACATAATTTATATTTGATTCATTAAGAATAGATTAAATATTTATTTAGCTCTCATGATTGTTCATGACACCTAGGTTTGGTATCAAACTTAAGTAACAACGAGGCTAAATCAACACTTAATTAATTTACATTTGATATGATAACTTTAGGATATCTATAAATTAACTTTCATCCTTGAATTTAACACTTGAGTTTTAGCTATTGAGACATTAGTTTAATGACCAAATTTAGGTTATAAAAGAAGAAAAAGAAAAAGAAAAAGCATAGAAGGGTATATCTTAGATGAAGTGAAATGGTGCTTTTAGGTGAAGAAAGAACCGCCATCGTTAGTGGACCCTCTTTTAAGATACCATACACGTGGGTCATGTTTGATTAAATTCATAATTTAATTATTTTACTATTTGAACAACTAATCATGACATTTAACCACATGATCCTACTTGCCAATCATGTTTTAGTATATTGTTGATGATTAACATCAACATCTTTGGTTTTTTAGGATTCAGCTTAAATTCCCATTTATATATAATTATTATGCCTCTCCATTATATTGTAACTTCATATTAATTGTGCCCACATATCTATATATTTTTGTACTTTATTTATACTATATTTACAGTAGTAAAAATTTTCCAAACAAATTTATGATACTTGTTGTCGTGCACATAAACAGTTTTAAATAAAAATAGTTATGTAGTTAATAAGTTAATTTTTTTTTTATAAAAATCTTATTTGCATCCATTTAAAATTTTGCATAAATATTTTTTAAATACAACATAAAATATAAAAAAGTATTTAGATAATACAAATAAATGTATAAAACGTGTAAAATAAATAATATTATTAATTAAATTAAATTATTTTATGTTTATATTTTGTATACAATGTCTAGAATTAAGTACAATCCCCTAACCCGTAAATATGAAAACAAATATATTTTAATAAACTTGAATTCATATATTTCTACACTGATAACAATATTAATACTAACTCCAACTGAGTTAAGAAAATTACATTTTCGCCTACAGCTATAAAAACCTATGATACGATGGTATTCAAATTTTTATTTTTTGAAATCTAATGGTCTGAAAACTATATTGAATTAGGATTAAATTTTAAATTAAATTAGGTTAGATCCTTAATACGAATGTAGAACTGTACCTAAAATCTTACTTAAAAGTATCTCTCAACTCAATAAACGTTAGACATGAAGCTTTTAAATAAAACTTTGGCCCACAATCAAACTCATTGGTTCCAAATTATTATTTATTAAGATTGAAATAATTTTAATTAATACATTTAGGATTAGATGGGAGTTGAATATTCATTAATGTAAATATGAAAGGTGTTTGAATTCCGGACCTAATCTAAAATATTCATGGCTTTTTACAAGGAGATTCCACTAAGATAGGGTTTTATCTTTGCAATTGCATATATTCTTCTCGTTTCAATTCCTCCAAACAATGCCCAATTTTATTTGTGATTGAATGCAAAATGCTTTTAGGATAAATTCCTTTCCATTCTCTAATATATGACCCCAAATGTTATTTTACCATTATTTTTAATAAAAAAATTGGATAAATATTAACTTACAATTTATATTAGAATTTTGTTATAAATTTAAATTTATAAATAATTATACCAAGTATGAGTAAGTGAAAAATAAAAAAAGAGATAATGACCACTCCATCAAGTAGAATGAGAAGTTGGAATATGTGTCCCACTTATTCTTTTCTTCCAAACAAAGAAATAAAATAACAATTTCATTTTGTTTACTTCACCGCTCACCGCCATTGCGGTGCAATCAGATTAATCCTTCTGTGTTTTATATTAACTGGTGTTGAAAGTTTTTTATACGATAGTTTAAAATTCTTGTTAAACTTAATTATGGTTCAATGTAAATTAAGATTAGTGTAAAGTTTTCATGTGTTTTATAGTTGGTGTATAAATTTATATGGTAATAAAAAACCATTTATTAATTAATTATTACCTATCTAAGTAAATCATCATTATCATTAAACAATTACCCTCACATGGATAACTCTTAATCCACATCAAAGCTGCACGTTCACATCAATAACTTTTTACTAATACTTTTTAGAATTCATTTTGTTTTCACATTTGAAGTTTTCTAATTATGAAAATAAGGTTAAAAGAGGATAATTTGATTATGTTGTGGTATATGTGTCACCTTATTAATTTCAACATTTAAAATATGATAAAAAAAACCTTTCAATGAAAGAAAATAAATAAATAAAAATAAGGTAAATTACATTGTTAATCACTAAATTATAAGTATTTTTTTTATTTTAGTCACTTAATTAAGAAAATTACAATTTAGTCATTAAACTATTCAAAAGTTTTCATTTAAGTTATTGAGCTATTAAAACCAATGTTATATAGTTTTTTTTTATTCATATTGTCTGCATCAATCAAGAGCTCTCTTTCTTTTTTTCTTTTATAGTTCAATTTCTTTTCATGAAACAACTTTTGTCTTTACTCTCATTGATTGAATAATTTAGATCTAAAGTATAATTTTTTATTTGTTGATGGGTACTAATCTACCATATCAATCATCAAATTGTCGCTTGGAGTTCATTGGTAAAATTTTTAATTTAAATAAATTTTTTTGAATATTTAAGTAGCTTATAAAAACTTTCGAATAATTTAATAGTAAAATTATATTTTTTGATAAAAATAAAAAATTATCCATAGTCTAGTGTTATAGTAAAAAGATAATAAAACCATTATACACCAATTGATTGGGTTACGTATTTTAATTGTATTTCTTATTAAAAACGGCAATTTATATTAATTTTGTTTTCTTATAAAATTCATGGAAATTTTTAAATGTTATGGGAGCTTTATTATTATTATTATTATTATTATTATTATTATTATTATTATTATTATTATCATCAAATTTGATATAGTGTATTTGAAATTTCTTTTTCCTTCAACAAATTCAATAATAAAGCATAGCAAACATCTTGTGTTTGTAATTTAGCTTGGGTTAGTAATTTAAGCATTTATGTCCACCTTTTTCTCAAAACAAGAAAAATAGAATAATATTGAGCACTATATGAATCCCAAGGTCAACAATATGTATTAAACCCATTTGTACTTTGACAGTTCCTGCAAATTTCACTTGTTCCGAACCCTAACTGGCAACACAAACAGACTGCTTTAGCCGCCATAGCTTGTCCAAGAAACTGGAAATTGCTTTTGTCTAACAGCGGTTTGGATTCGGCTGAGTTAGCTGTTGAAACCCCAGTTGAGTTGTTGTTCTTTCCGGATGAACTAATCCCAATTGATAGCTCCAAATCTAACTCTTGACTATTACCTGCATACTTGTCCTGTTCTTCTTGTTGTTGTTGTTCTTCATCAGTAGTCATTCCACTGCTGCTAGAGTTGCCTTCTTCAATGGATTCTGCTTTGGCCTTAACTTGAAATTCATTGAAATTGAAATCCCGAGATGGGTTTGGAGCAAAGTTGGATTTTGAAGCTTTGGGTACGTTCCTGAAATCCAATTCAGTGGATTTATTGGTGTTGGTGGGTTGATTGAGTGGACCATGAGTTTGTGGATCGATTCCTCTGCTTATAAGCTTCCTTTTGATGTGCGTGTTCCAGTAGTTCTTGATCTCGTTGTCGGTTCTTCCCGGTAATCTCGCAGCTATTAAAGACCATCTGCCATTAGAGATTCAATCTGTCAGAAAAAAAAAATGCAAAAGTTGCTTAATTTCGTGAAAGAAGGATAAGAAGTCTCACTTGTTTCCAAGTAAACTGTGGAGTTTGATGATAAGTTCATCCTCAGCTTCACTGAAATTTCCTCTCTTAAGATCAGGCCTCAAGTAGTTTATCCATCTTAACCTGCAACTCTTACCACACCTAAGCAGTCCTGCATATATAATTCAAGAACCCAAATTACTAAAAGAAGCAAAAGAGAGAGAGAGAGAGAGAAGAAAGATTTGGGATTATTGGGTTAATATTAGTACCAGCAGCTTTGGGGAGGGAACGCCAGCAACCTTCACCATGGAGACGGATGTAGTCAATGAGGCGTTGGTCTTCCTCTTTTGTCCAGGCACCTTTATTGGTATGTGCCTTTTCACAACAGGGTGATCGTCCCATGATAATTCCGATTAAGAGAACAACTTTGGGATATGCATATATGTAGGGGGTGTTTTGTTTGAAGGCAAAGGACGGATGCAATAATTATTTGAAAGAAAAGGGGAGCTTGTTTTTTTGGGAAAGGAAAGTGAGAAGGGAGGATTTATTATAGGGAGGGAGGGGGGGAGGGGAGAGAGAAAGGTGGGTTCCCGGGGCCAATATATACAGTCTATGTCGTGCTGTTATTGTAACTCGTAATTTTGTTTAAAATATTGATTTAAAAAAGTGTGGATTATAGTTTTGGAGGAGAGGTGGGATTTGACCAAGTTGGTAGGATATAGGAGAGGAGAGGAGAGGAGAGGCAGATGGGGCTGGATTTGGTAGGTATGTATCTATCCACTTTTTACTCACTTTCATTTTTATTTAAAGGCCTTTGTTTTCGGGTTCTTTTTTTTGGGGGGGGCACTTCTTTTCTTACTCTTTCTTTCTTTTTCATTTTGGGTAACGGCTTTGCTGTCATATCAAAATCCAGATGGTAGTGTTCTTCTCACAATAAAAATATCTAAAAATAAATAAATATGCATTTCATTCTCTCTATTTCATATACCCTAATTTTTAATGCATTATTTTAATTTTTACTGTTTTTTCATTTTAATTTTTAATGTGTTTTTATCCTGATTAATACTTGAAAAAAATATCTTTTTTTATGTGATTAAAATAAAAGCAACTTGAAAGTTGAGAGATCAAAATAGATGTGTAAACATGATATGACGTGTACAGTCAATCACTATTAGAGATTTAATGATTAGGTGACTAAAATAAAAGTATCTTAAAAATTGAGTAACCAACTAAATAGTTTACCTTTTCTTTTAACGGTTTTAACTTTATATGATTTAACTATTTAAGAATATATCACGTGATAAAATTGTCATATCATCATCACCTAACATTATTATGAAAATTTTAAAAATATAAATAAATTTAAAAATAATGTAAATATTTAAAAAGTTTCTAAAATTCTAAAAATATATAAATTTTTTAAAAAAAATCTAAATCTGAATCTAAAAATCAAAATCTCTATTTTTTGTTTTGAAAGTTTTACTAATACAAGACAATATAAAGACAAGTATAAGATAAGAAACAAATTGCAAATACAAGTACAAATATAAATATACGTTTATCCAACTACAATATCGAATCAACCAATATAATAAGTAGTGATTAAAAAATCAGAACAAAGCGAAATAAATTCCAAAAAAACCAAACAAAACCATAAAAAGTGTATATGCACATTGTCGAAACCATTTTTTTGAAAATAGGGGATCGACTTTAGGTTTTGAAAATAAAATTAAAACGGGAGTCGCCACCGATTTTTATTTCAAGGTGTTATCGGATCACCTCATAAATGCTAGTCATTTTAATAAAATCTTTTAATTTATTAAAATGACGACTTTGGTCTACATAATTTGAGAAAACGAGTTCGGGAGTCGGTTACGTACGAGGAAGGATTAGCACCCTCGATACGCCCAAAATTGGTACCTAATTGATTAATTAATGTATTAATGTCGTAAGTTAAAAACTTATAAAGATTTTGAAATAATTTTAAAATACGATCTCTTTTGGTTAAAAACAATTTGAATGAATTGAAAAGAATGTTTAAAAACCATTCTCGTCCCGAAGCAATAAAATATCAAGTCCAGTAAGTTAGGATATGACATTTGGAACCTTTGAGAACGAGTGCGCTTTCTATTTGAAAATCTAAAAGGATATTAGGCTATTTAGATTGAACGAGAAAAATCGAAACCCAGTAAGTTAGGGTACGATTTTCTCGAATTTCTAACTACCTAACATTGCCTTGATTTAAGATTGTTTAAATCGACAAATTTGAAAGCGGTTTAATGCGTTTAATGTGAAGCGGAATAAACTTAAGTTAAAATCATGAAATTAGAATATAACAAAAATCATGGAATGAACACATATAACAATATAACTTTGAACAATGCACCAAGATATAATATTACAAAGATACGTAACATATTAGAAATGATAACAAATAACTATTAACACAATACATAAACACACATAAATTCACACACCTATAAATAATAACAATTTAAAAAAACAATATGTAGTATTAGAAATATATACATACAATGGTAAGAAATATAATACTATGATGTTAAAGAAAGTATATAAGTATACAAATACAATATATACATAATAGAGTAAAAAATAATAATACATATAGAAGTACGTATATTTCATATGTATATAGTAGAAAATGATATATGTATAAAAATATTGGTAACGAGAAAATAATATTAATATACTAATATAATAATATTAAAATAGTAACAATAAGGTATGATAGTTTAAATAATACTAAACATAATACACGTTATATCTGAAAATATAACACTAAAATACAAGTATGTAATATATATGAAAATATAAATACATAATATTAAATGTATACATGATATAAAAATATAACACTAAAAATACATATACGTAATATATAAACATATATACATGATAGTATTAAGAATTTATACACAAAATAATATAAATACATATATATGTACCCATTTAGAAATAAAGATACATATGTAATATATAAGAATATAGTATATGTATAAAACGCAACTTTAAGATAGATATAATATACAAAATATAATAGTATTAAAAATAAATACATGTATAGAATAATGTAAAGAATATATATACAAAATACATATAAAATATAAAAAGGTATAGTGTACATAAAATATATAAAATATATTCTTAAAATATATAGATGTAATATATACAACATACATGATAATATTGAAAATATATATATAATAATAAATATATATAACTATAATGCTTAAAAATTAATATAGACATAATATGAAAGAAAATATATATATGTATAATATATACGCAGCATATAATATATATAAAGTATATAATGTATATATATATATATAGGTAATGTTAATAATATAAGTAACAAAGAACCCGAAACAATGGACTAGGGGTTAATTTCAACATGAAACAGAAAACCTGGGTCAGATTTGAAAATAATGAAAGGGGAAAGGACCCAAACGTAACACATACAAACACAAAGGGGCTAAAAAGGTAAATGAACCACAGGTCAAAGCACAGCATTTAATGCGGACTAAATTGAGACAAGGTCGAAAGTTCAGAGACAAATCAAAAAAGAAAGGAAAGTCGAAATAGGGCTAAAAATGAAGTTCCTGGGGTAGATTCGAAAGAAAAACAAATGGGGGGTCTATTTAAAAACGCTAAAGCATTAGGGGAACCTACGGCGCAATAAATCCCTCTTCTCAGAACGCACAGCAGCAATAGGACCCAATTGAAAGTGAAATAAAAATAAACGCCAAATCTAAGAAGCGAAATTAAAAGCATTAGGGTCCCATTGAGATGCACAAACAGAATAGAAGGATCAAGCGCGCAAATATCCCATTGCTTGGGAACGCGCGGATCCTGGGTTACCCGGATTGGGTTGCACGGGTTTGATGCCTCATACGGCAGCGTTTGCTGCTGTTTAAGGGCCCTCTCTGCTCCTTTTTTTATTTCAGGTAAAAAACATTTGAGAAAGAGCCCCCCTCCCCTGATTTTCACTCTCTGCTAGGGTTTTTTAACCCATCATCGCAGCCACCCCTATGACGCCACCGTGAATGGTGGTCAGAGGTGCGACGGATGGCCCTCTTTGCCTCATCTTGAGGCGCCTTGGAAGGCCAACCCCCAGTGCCTGAAGAATTGAAGGCGAATGACTCTCAGTCTCCTCATCGAGGCCGATTCTGACGAAGGAGATAAGGCCTCCGACGCCACAACCCCGGGATCCCGGTGAGTCTCCCTCTTTTCTATTTTCGTATTTATACCAAGGAAATAGAGAAAAGAAAATAAAACAAAAGAACGAGAATGGAAGCAACTCAAAATCCGAAATCGCCTTTGAAATTTGTTTTCTTTTTCTATTGATTGTGTTTATGCGAAAGATGGGATCCCCTTTGTACAATCGTTTTTGGCCTCTGTTTCTAGCCAAAAACAGTAAAAAATAAAATCCAAATCCCCCCCTTTGTACAATGTTTTTTCTCGGCTTTATATCCGATTTTGTACCCTTGTTTAAACCCTATTTTGCTAGCATTTCTACTCTATTTTGCTACTGTTTCTTTGCGTGTTGTTATGCTTTCGTGTCTTATCCCTGTCTTTACTTTGCAGGTGAAATGACGGTGGCACAGTGGCGGTGGGCAGAGGACATGCGTAGGAGGCCAGTGGTCAGCCTAGCTTGCGGCGCGGGAGGAGGCTTAGGGTTTCTGTTTGATTTTGATTTCTTTTTCTTTTTTCTTTTTTTTTTTTTTTTGATCTTTAGTTTTGGGCCTGGTTGTAAATGGGTATTGGGTATGTTGTAATGGGCCCCGGGCATTTTGGGCCTTCTACACACATGATGTGAGAGAGACTCACACAGAGCAAATATAGATGGTGAAATTAATAGAATCCATAAGGTATCAAAACGAGAAATTTGTTCTCGAAGCAAAAATAATAAAAAGCCGATAAGAATACAAAAAAGAAAACTCTATAAGAGTATAATCCATTAATATGAAACAACACAAGTTTAAACATTACAACTAACACTGTTAAGAGGTGCAACCACCATCCTTATAATATATAATTAAAAAATCCATGCTCAACTAACCGGTTTTTCCAAAATTTAAAGAGATTACGCCTATAATCAATCTAGCATTTTAAGACCTTAGAGCACTTTTTTCTCCAAGATTACTCTACAAATTTATAAACAACCCCACAACTTTCTGAAATTTAGGAATGGGTTCAGGATTTTACTTTAAGAAAGATGAAATTTTTAAATTTGAATGATTTTTTTAATGAAAAAAAATATCAATTTTTTTTTTGGATACTTTTTTTCTTATTAAATAAATTAATTTAATATTTTTTTAAAAAGCATGAACGATCTAATTGTATAGAAATTTTTTAGATAATCACACTATATAAAAGTAAATATTTCTTTCCAATATGCTAAAAGGAATAACTAATACTATACTAAAAATTTCATAAATACCATTATAATTTCAACATTAAATTAAAAAAACTTGGCCTTAGTCTTATTTTTCAATACTAGATATCCTAAATTGCACGTTCCACTTTTTCATAAGATCGAACTCATCAATGATAGAACCTGTTGAAAATTCTCAAGAGGTCTTTTGAGTAAGGAGTCAAGAGGAAAATAATTTGTATTTTTTTACTCTGTGCTCTCAGTCTCGGCCTCAAACTCCTTTATTTTTCTCTCGGCAGTGTCGGCACCTTATCAGAGGAATATAATTTATTAGCAAGACATACAAATCAAAATACAAGAAAATCACTAACTAATATGTATGAGTATATGCCAAATCAATTAATCTTGGAATTCGGCTTTAAAATCCATATTGGGTCTATAAGTTTAGTCTTTAAAAGTCCATTATACATTAATATTTGATTATTATTAAAATTATAGAATTAAAAATTAAAAATTACTTTGTTAATATAAAACATAACATTATGGCTTAAAGGGGAGAATTATATAAAATACAATTTAACCTAAGGGAGTGAATGTTATATAACATGGACATCAAATCTAAAAAACATTATAATTTATATATATATATATATATAATTTAAAAATCTAAAAATTTGATGCCTACTGAAATCAAACCATCATCTTCAAATCTAAAAACATAAGCTAATAAATCATAATCACCGCTCGAAAAATATAAGAAAAGAACCCAACAATTTTTCGACAATCTCTACAAATTGCTTGCTAATATCCTTCTTGAATCACATTGATTTTTGTCTCTATTTCAAAATAAAAATAAAAAATTTGTATCTTGCTTATGATTCTATCGTTTTCTCCCTCCCAACCACTCTCTTGAAAACATCAAAGAAAACCATGTTTCAGTATATATATGTCATATTTTGCAATCTAAAGCGTTTTACCTTGAGGTTGATATCACTGAAACAAAATATGGAATGCTGAGATTTTAGGCGCCAACTTGAAAGAATGATGAAGAAAAGGAAAATATTTATGTGTTGAAGGTAAAGGGTTTATCAATAACTTTAGATGGATGATGTTAAGGTTTTGCGAAGGATTTCTCGATGCAAGCTCAATTCTAGAAAAGAAAGAAAATTAGTAGAGAATTGAAAGAGGACGTAAGAGCAGGAGAAAAGTGTGAATATTCCTTTTGTCCACTCAACATTGCAATTGCATCTTATAATATTTGACTACATTTCCACATTCTTTCAATCAACAAACTTCTTGAGAAAATACAAAAAATGCCACAACAGTGACCTACAGTAGTAATATTACTTAAACTCCCTTTAAGAAAAAGCCTGCATTAATACCCTTTTGTTTGACCAACCCTTGTCCTCAAGGAAACCTATGTTGCAATTCATGTAAAACCTGCCAAGTAGCATCCTCTGGAAAAGTATTAGTCCACTGTACAAGAACTCGAGTCACTGCTTTATTGCCTGCCGTCCCAAAATCTGACTCGGTTCCTTCACCATGGTTCTATTGAGAAGGTAGTTAGCTGCTATTGAGAAGATTGTTTGCTGATATGCTTCTTCAACTGAGATACGTGAAAAGTTCAGTGGACTTTAGAACCTGGTGAGAGTTTTAACTTGTAAGCCACCTTACCAGCTCTTTTGAGTAGGGTAAGTGTTCGATTGAATTGAGTGAAAAAATTTGAAGTTGATGGTGTTATTTTATTATCCTAATTCAAATTGAATTTTTAAGACCAATCGAATAAAATTGTTCAAATTAAATTAAAAAATTAAATATGTCAAATTAAAATCTTATCCCTACAATACATGGAGCTTCTAGCTACTTTAATCATCAAATATATATATATATATATATATAACCCTTTAATTAAAATTAAATCAACAGTTAAGATTAATATATTAGTTTAATTTAAAATACCCTTTTTATTATAATTTACCATCTTCTTCTATTAATTTCTTCCCTCTCAACGGGTTATAAAACTAATTACTGTTAATATATAAATAATGAAAGTAATACTCTAAAAGCAAGGGTAAATTTATATATAATAGATTTAATATATAGTTTGATATTTAAACTTGATATTTTTTTTAATTTAATATCTATAATTTTTTTTACTATTGTTATTCTTGGACTTGACAAAAGTCCTAATGCATTAATACAACTACATAATGATATGGTAAACAAGAAAAACATGAATATTTATAAAGACATTAAAATATATGAAATATCTACATCGTTTTTTAATGAAAAATAGTGGCTAAGGAGTTATATATTTCCCCTAATTAGTGTAATGCCTAAAGCAATCCAATGCTACAAGTATCCTTCTAAGGCAGCCTCACAGTCTAAGATCAGGTTGATCATATATTTGTAAACCATTGCTTGAATTTCTTACAAATTTTGCCATATAATTACTTGGTTGCAAACCCTCGAAACATGTCTAATTGTTGCTTCCTATTGCCTATGAAGCATGCTCTTTGTCGAAACCATTTTTTGAAAAGGGAATCGACTTAATTTTGAAAACGGAAATTAAAACAGGAGTCGCCACCGATCTTTACTAGGTGTGATCGGATCACCTTTGTTTTAATAAACGTTTTGGCTTACTAAAACAATGTTTCTAGTCTATGAAGTTTGATAAAACGGGTTCGGGAGTCGGTTACGTGCGAGGAAGGGTTAGCACCCTCGTCACGCCCAAAATTGGTACCGAATCGATCAATTAATGTCCTAATGTTGAAAATTTTGAAAAGATTTTAAAATACAATCCTTTTTATTAATGTTTAAGAAAGCTCGGGTAAATAAAAATGGATGTCAAAGACATTCTCGTTTCGAAGTAATAAAGTGTCACACCCAGTGAGTTAGGGCACGACATTTTAATCCCTCAAGAACGAGCTCATCTGTTAAATTTTTAAAAAACTCGTGTATTTTAATAAAAGGATATTCGTTTTTTAGGTCAAACGAGGAAAAAAAATCGAAACCCAGTAAGTTAGGGCACGATCTTCTCGAATTCCCAAATACGAGATATTGCCTTTATTTTCTAAAATTTTCTTATCTTGAGGTAATAAGACGTCACATCCAGTAAGTTAGGACACAATGCCTCAAATTCTCAAGAATAAGTTTTCCTTTTTTATTTAAAACTTGTGTATAAAAAAAATAAAGGGCATTCGGTTATTTAGATTCAACGAGAAAAATCACAACCCAGTAAGTTAGGGCACAATTTTCTCGAGTTTCCAAATACTGAATGTTGCCTTATTGATTGTTTGGGATAAAACGATTCGTGTTGGATAAACATGTTGGAACTTTATTCGCAATGCAAAGTCATAAAAAAGGAATGATAGACATGGGACAACGATACATGAATAGAATATAATACGAGTGAATGACAATAATACAAAAGGTATGAAATAAACGAATTAAAATGTACACAACGACAATAATCACACAATATACATTATTTAAAACAACATTGATAATCTAAGAATAATGAAATAAATATCATATACCACAATTTAAGAGAAAAAAAAATAAAGCCAATTAAAATATAAAGAACTATTTAAAATAATAGTAAATAAGTTTAAAACAAGTAATGTAAAAAGAAATATTTTTAAAAAAAATCAATAATATGCAAGACAATTTTTTTAAAAATAGATTATACATAAAAAATTTAAATAGATAATATATAGAAAAAATGTGAAATACATAATGCATAAAACTTAAAGCAAATAATATATAATCGAATTTAAAATAACCATGATGCCAAAAGAGATTTAAAATGAGTAATATACAAGACATTTTCGAAGATAGATGATGTATGTAAAAAGATAATATAAGTGTATAAAGGTTTAAAAATAAGTAATGTATATATATATAAGTCAACTTAAAATCAAATATAAGTTTAAAATAAAAAACAGTATATGTATAAGGAAAATGAAACAGTTTATTTTTTTTTAAAAAATGATGTTACATATAAAAAAAATAAGTGTAATTTAAAATAAGTATGTAACAAAACAATTTTAAATAATAATCAATAAATAACGTTTGAAATACCACATGTATATGTAAAATGTAAAAGAATATAAATAAATAATACATGAAATAATTTAAAGTAAATAAAATTTAAAGTAGTTCAAAGCAGCTTATTAAAAAAACATATAAAATTTGAAGCAAATAATAGCTTAACATGATTAATATACAAAGAACTATAGAATAAATAATACATACATATATATATATATATATATATAAACAATTTAATATGAATAATATGTAAAAAAAAAAAGAACTTAAAATGAACGCTAATAATAAAACAGTTTAGAAAAATAAATGAATGAATTAAACCAAACCAAGGACGAAATTAAAAAAAAAACCGAAATTCAGGGTATGAATCATGAATAATAAAAAGTTAATTTGAGAGTGGAATGAACAGTGCGAAACTAATGGGGATTAGATGGGAAAATGTACCCTAAATTCCCTGCGCATTTAGCCCTATTGTTCCAGGGACTAGTTCAAAAACAAAATGAAACCTGAGGGTCAAATTAAAGAGAACAAAGAAAATAGAACACGGGGTTTAATAAAAAAGAGCTGTGAAAGGGGAGGGCCATTCGCGCAAATCTCCCTTTAAAGGGAATATGCGTGGGCCACCCTTGCAAAACACACTGTTTCCTTCCATGTTAAAAAACCCCTCTTTTTTTTTTACTTAATTTCAGCCTTAAAAATTTTTAAAAAGTTGCAGCACGTTCTCTTCTTCTCTAAGTCACCATTCCCCTCTGGTCATTCCGGCGACTGGGTTTTTGAACCCATATTGTTGCGCCGTCGACGGTTCATCAGGGGACCTCCGCGCCTAGTTACGAATGGTGACCGATATCGCGCGAATCAGACCTTTTGGCCCTTCTTCCGAATGGGTTCGATTGAACGGAGCCTTCCAACCCGCGGCACCGCGAGAAAAAAAGAGAATAACCCCTTTTGTTTCTGATCCCCGTTGCGGCCAAAGGCCGAACCCCCATGGGTTCGACGACCTGCAGATCGGACGGTGGGAGACCAGCGACTCGTCTAAATGAAGAATCAAAGGCACGCTCCCTTTCTTTTTATGTTATTATTCGGAGAAAAAGAAAAGAAGAAAAATAAAAAGAAACAGAAGCTTGAAGCGAAAACAAAGATAGAAGAATCACCTAAAAACTCAGTCCTCTGTATTTTTTGATTAAATATGTTCGTAAAAAACTACAAGGGAGAAAACTTTGGCTTTTAAAGCCGATCTACAAAACTGTTTAGTTCTAATTTCTTTGTCGTTTCTTGTTTGTCGATTGTTATTTACTCCTGTCTTTCGCATGCCTTCTTGCTGTTGTGTCTGGTGTTTTGCAGGTGCCGTGCGACACGTAGAGGAGGGCGTGCATCAAAGGAGCGGCACTGGTGGCCGAAAATGAAGGGTCGGCGACTGTGAAGTCGTGGCTGCCAAGGTTGCTGCTAATTTTTCTTAGTAATGGGCTATAGATTGGGCTTAGGGTTAGGCATGTAATGGGTTGAGATCTGTTAGGCTGATTTGGGTTTTTTTATTTGGTTTTTAATTTAATTATTTTGGGTTTATTATTCTGGGCCAAAAATTAGCCATTACAGCTGCCCCTCTTTGCTAATTGTCGTGCAACGAGAATGGAGCAAAGACTTCAAAATAGCTAATTTTGCCTAGTCTTGCTAAGTCTTGACTTCTTCTGTTCTTCGAATAGCCTCATTCCAACCCTCTGCATTTTTAGGGGTACAAGAATTATTGCTTCAATCTACTCCACTGCAACTTCAAGGAGATGAGATCGGTAGCTTCAACCTGCTATACTGTAATTTTAGAGAGACAAGACTTGATGTGATCTACTCTACTGCAACTTTAGAGAGATAGATTCAATTTGTAGCTTCAATTTGTTCCACTACAACTTCAGAGAAATAAGATTTGCTATTCTTCTAGTCTGTTCCACTGCAACTTCAGGGAAATAAGACTTGTAACTTTAACCTGCTCTACTGCAACTTCAGAGAGATAAGGTTTGGTGGCTTTAATCTCCTTCACTGCAACTTCAGGAAGATAAGATCCGCAATAGTCTGTAGCTTTAATCTGTTCCACTACAATTTTAGGGAGATAAGATTGCTATCTTCAGTCTGCTCCACTGCAATTTCAAGGAGATAAAACTGCTATCCTCGGTCTGCTCCACTGCAACTTCAGGGAGGCAAGATCTGGTGTCTTCGATCTGCTTCACTGCAACTTCAGGAAGGTAAGATCTGCTATCTTCGATCTGCTCCACTGCAACTTCAGGGAGGCAAGATCTGGTGTCTTCGATCTGCTTCACTGCAACTTTAGGAAGGCAAGATCTGCTATCTTTGATCTGCTCCACTGAACTTCAGGGAGGCAATATCTAGAATTTTCAACCTCAATCGATCTTGCTACACTGCCCTTTCGGGGACATGAGTTGTAGGATCAATTTCTTGGGCCTATGCTTATGTCAAATGATTAGGATGTCATAATCAGAATGAATTAGATGTTCCAAACTAGATGTGTATGAATGAATGCAGAATGTCATTTTTCGAGAATTGTCCCTTTTAAATGCTTAGGCTATCATTATTCGTTGTTCCTAAAGGTTTTATCACCGCTGTATTATCCCGTCTTCTGGTTAGCTGGTATCTCTGACAAAACCTAAAGAACGATCACAATTTGGATTGTTCTTTCCCAATGCCTCCCACCTTTGAGTTCTTAGTTAATGGTCCAGTTTCGAGTCCTTGCATCATTTAGCAACTTTCAGAATAATATGCAAAATTTCCTTTATGCGAATATTACTAGTCCGTTAATCGTCATCTCAATGGAAAATGCTTGAAAAAGATTATCACAATGGATAAGATGGAATTTTATTGAAAGTGAAGCTCGAATGAGTAAATTGAACAAGATAGAACATTTTGCTGAGATACAAAATGAATAAAATGAAAATAGGTGCCCAAGATATCGCAGCATGAGCTTCTCCGCACAAAACTTCTCGAGGACCCTTTTAACTTGATGTATGTTTTAGAAGAACCAAAGCACTTCGTTAATGCCCCAAGATATAGCATCTCTCCTTCTTGTTGAAATAACGAGATCATCATGTGCCCCATCAAAAATTTGAATTGCCCTTTTCTTGAGTTTTCCATTCAAAATCCCTTTGGTCTCAAGACTCCATTTGCGGGTTTTCGCCTTGGCCTCTCCTCTTTTTTTTTTAGGCAAAGTACTTCTTTACTGAATCTGAGTTCACAGGATTGGGCAAGCTCTTGCCATCCATCTCGGTCAAAATCAGAGCTCCTCCAGAAAAGGCATTCTTTACCACATAAGGTCCTTCCCAATTTGGCATCCATTTTCCTCTGAAGTACTTTTGTATGGGAAGGATCTTTTTCAAAACCAAGTCTCCCTTATGGAATTCTCTAGGGCGAACTTTTTTGTTATAGACCCGTATCATTCGCTTTTGGTACATTTGTCCATAACGGATGGCTCTTAGCCTCTTTTCTTTAATTAAGTTCAACTGATCATACTGGGATTGGACCCATTCTGCTTCATCTAGCTTTAGCTCAGAGAAGACTCGGAGGGAAGGAATTTTCACTTCGATGGGTAGTACTGCCTCCATTCCATATACTAAAGAGAAAGGGGTTGCCCCAGTAGAGGTTCTAACCGATGTTCGATAAGCATAAAGAGCAAACGGTAATTTCTCATGCCAATCTTTGTATGTCTCAGTCATCTTTCCAACTATCTTCTTGATGTTCTTATTAGCTGCTTCCACCGCGCCATTCATTTGTGGGCGATAATGAGACGAGTTATGATGTTTGATCTTGAATTGATTACAGACCTCCGCTATGGTATTATTGTTTAAGTTTAATGTATTGTTAGATATGATCCTCTCTGGTATTCCATAACGATATATGATCTCTTTTTTTAAGAATTTGCTGACCGCTGACTTTGTAACATTTGCATATGAAGTGGCTTCTACCCATTTGGTGAAGTAGTCAATGACCACAAAGATAAATCGATGCCCATTTAAAGCTTTTGGTGAGATCGGCCTAATGACGTCCATGCCTCACATAGAGAAAGGCCATGGAGAAGTCATGACATGAAGTGGTGAAGGTGGCACATAAATTTTATCTCCATAAATTTGGCATTTATAGCACTTCTTGGCATAGCTAATGCAATCTCCTTCCATGGTAGACCAGTAATAACTGAATCTCATGATTTGTCTGGCCATTTTGAAACCATTAGCGTGTGTTCCACAGACACCCTCATGGACTTCTTCTAAGATTTGTTTAGCTTTAACAGCATCCATATATCTTAGCAGCACTTGATCCTTTCTTCTTTTATGCAGGATTTCCTTGTCTAGGACATAGTCACTGGCTAGTCTTCTTAACTTTTTTTATCATTCTCAGTTGTTTGGTCAGGGTATTGACTACTTTTCACATACCGCAATATGTCTTGGTACCACGGGTGGTCATCCTTCCCTTCTTCTTCTTCTTCAATGTCGTAACAATGAGCCAGAGCCTCATAAATGCTCATTTGGATGGGTTTCACATCCTCTTACTTGTTTACTTTAATCATAGAAGCTAAGGTAGCTAAAGCATCAGCCATTTGGTTCTCATCTCGCGGGAGGTAGTGGAATGTGATCTCATCAAATTCTTTAGTTAACTCCAGAACCAACTTTCAGTAATTGATCAATTTAGGGTCTCTTGTCTCCCATTCGCCCTTAAGCTGATAGATTACAAGTGTAGAATCCCCGTATACCTCTAGCATCTTGATTTTACGTTCGATGGCCGCACGAATCCCCATGATACACACTCCGTATTCTGCCATGTTATTTGTACAGTCAAAATCTAATTTACTGGTAAAAGGATAATAATCTCCGCTTGGTGATACCAAAACTGCCCCGATTCTATTATCCATAGCGTTCGAAGCTCCGTCGAAGTTTAATTTCTAAGGATCTCCTTCTTGTAAGTCTTCTTCAGTGGTTGCAACATACATCAGACCCTCGTTCAGAAAATCAAAGTTCAATGGCTCATAATCCTCTAAAGCTTTACTGGCCAGAAAATTTGCTATCGCGCTTCCTTTCACAGCATTCTGGTTCACATATACTATGTCAAATTCAGAAAGCAAAATTTTCCATCGAGCCATTCTTCCGTTTAAAGCAGTTGACTCCATCATGTACTTCAGAGAGTCTAGTTTTGAGATAAGCTAAGTTGTGTGATACAACATATACTGCCTTAATCTCCGAGTTGTCCAAATTAGGGCACAACACAACTTCTCAATTGGCGAATATCTTATCTCACATTCGGTGAACTTCTTACTGAGATAGTATATCGCTCTTTCTTTTCTCCTTGACTCATCATGTTGGCCAAGTACGCATCTAATAGAGTTTTCAAACACTGCTAAGTATAGTATCAACGGCTTATCCGGGTTCAGTGGCATCAATATTGGAGCGTTAGACAGGTAATGCTTAACATTATCAAAAGTTTTTTGGCACTCCTCGTCCCATTAACCTGGGTTGTGTTTTCTGAGAAGACGAAATATGGGGTCAAATTTCTCAGTTAGCTGTGAGATGAACCGAGCGATGTAATTCAGTCTTTCTAAGAAACCTCAAACTTCCTTTTGAGTGTGTGGTGGAGGCAATTCTTGTATAGCCTTGACTTTGTCTGGGTCAATCTCAATCCCCTTTTCACTGACCACAAATCCTAGCAATTTTTCTGACCTGGCTCCGAAAGTACATTTTACCGGATTGAGCTTTAGCTGGAACTTTCTTAACCTTAAGAACAACTTCCTCAGGACTTGTACATGTTTCATTTCTGTTTGAGACTTCACGATCATGTCGTCAATGTAAACTTCAATTTCTTTGTGCATCATGTCGTGGAAGAGAGTCACCATGGCTCTTTGGTATGTTCCTCCTGTGTTTTTCAAACCAAATGGCATCATTTTATAGCAAAATGTTCCCTATAGGGTTACAAACGTGGTCTTCTCCATATCTTCAGGATGCATTCTTATTTGGTTGTATCTAGAAAAACCATCCATGAAAGAGAATAGCGAATAGCCTGCTGTGTTATCCACTAAAGTGTCAATATGAGGTAGCGAGAAATTGTCTTTCGGGCTGGCTCTCTTCATATCCCGATAGTCTATACACATTCGTACTTTTCCATCTTTCTTCGAAACAGGAACTATGTTGGCTACCCATTCTGAATATTTAACCATTTGCAAAAAACCAGCATCAAATTGCTTCTTGACCTCCTCTTTTATTTTCAACAGAACGTCGGGACTTATCCTTCGCAGCTTTTGTTGAACTGGTTTGCACTCTTCTTTTATAGGGAGCCGATGTACCACGATATCGGTGTTTAACCCGGGTATGTCTTGATATGACCATGCAAAGACATCCTTGAATTCTTGTAGCAACTTAATGAGATCTCGTTTTATCTCAACGGTAATGCTTGCTCCGATCTTCACCTCTTTTCCCTCTCCTAAGCTCACGACTTCCACTGACTCCTCATGGGGTAGGATTTGTTTCTCATCATACTCTACCATTTTTAGCAAATCAGGAGAAAGGTTACAATCTTGATTATCTTCGAAATCTTGAGAATCTTCTATACACGTGTCTTGCTCAAAAGGAGATTCTGAGTTAGTGGTAGCGTTGCTCATATCATTGATATCTAGGGACCTGTTATAAAAATGAAAGAAGGTCCAAAGACCAAAATAATCTAAGAATAAATGTTTATATGATTAGTTATGAATGGAATGAAAAGAATAAAAGAATATTTTGGTCACGAGATGGAACAAAAGAAAATTTGCTTAAAATGACGCATAAAGATGCATTTCATTGAAATAAAGATATTTGGATATGTGCCTATTTAACAAAAGGATTCTTATTGCTCCTAGGCTTAGAGCAACAAGTGTGTTTTGAACATTACTCTGAATTAATTCTAAAAGTTACAGGTATCTCTTCTACAGTCCAATTGTTCAGAACACTTCCAGGTACGTATGGGCAAATGCTTGATAAATTCCTTTCTTCAATTCCCTCTTCGGATAAGGCGTTGATGCTCAAATTTCTCAACATTTCTCTTGTCATCCTTTGTTCAGGGTAAATGGTTCCTTCTGACACAAATATTTTAGATAAGTGAGGGAAAGTCATTCGTTCCCATGTGGCCTCCTCGCCGCGTAGACGTGCTCTTCTTCTTTCTTGTTTTTTCTCAAGCTCATTCTTCTTTTGCTTCGCGTCTGGCTTAAAACCTAAACCAAAGCGGTCTTATTTTTCCTTTAGCACTGGGGCTTTGATCCTTCTTTGGAAGTATTTTCCGAGTCCTCTTCTCGACAAAGCCCCTTTTCCAATTGTCAATTGCAGGCCCATCTTCGTAGTTTTGGATATTTTAGGTGTGGGGATTTTGTTGACGATGAACGTTACTTTGACAAATTCCAGTAATCGAAAGGAGCATTCAATTGCTTCCTCGTCTGTCCCTATGTAGGGCGCATCACTAGTAACAGAGGTAATAATGTCCTCCTCCGTGTTTATTGTGACCAATCTACCCTCCGTTACCAACTTTAACTTTTGATGTAGAGATAACGGTACTGCCTCCGCCGAGTGAATCCAAGGTCTCCCCAATAGGCAATTTTAGGAGGGCTTGATGTCCATTACCAGGAAGTCCACTTCATACGTGTTTGGGCCAATCTGAAGAGGTATCTCGATCCTTCCCATGGCCCTCTTTTTAGTGCCATCAAACGCTCTCACAATGTTTTGGCATGTTTTCATATGAGAGCTATCAATAGGTAACCTATTTAATGTGGATAAGGGCAAGACATTCAAGGCTGATCCATTATCGATTAACACTCCCGGTAGCGTATATCCCTTGCAGTGGGTGGTTATTTGTAAGGCCTTTGTAGATCCCATACCTCTGGGCGGTATTTCATCATCGTTGAAGAAGATAAAATTATCGGCACTGATTTTATTGACCAGGCGATCAAGCTTGTTGATAGAGATATCATCCGCAACATATGTTTCGTTCAGTACTTTCATTAATGCATTACGGTGCATCTCTGAGCTTAAGAGTAAATTCAGTACTGATATGCGAGCTGGCTGCTTGTGTAGTTGCTCCACAATACTGTACTCGCTATGTTTTAAGAATTTCAGGAACTTTTTGGCCTCCTTTTCAGTCACCGGCTCATTGACAGACAACTCAGTACTGGTCGTCTTTTCAGTCTTTTGTTCAATAGCCAAGGATTTTCTTTTGCCAGGTTCAGCCTTTGCGTTCGGGGTATCATAGCGCCTTCCACTGCGCATAAAGAAACTTATGTCTTGACCTTCCTCCAAAGCGCAAACTAGATCCTTCTTTTCTGAGATCGTCACATTATATTCATAATTCCAAGGAACCCTTTTACTGTGCTTATACCCTTTTACTGTCCTTATAGGGGAAAGCTACGGGTTTCTAGATTATGACCTTTGGCGCAACTAATGCTCTGGCTTCACTAATTCTTAGTCGTGAGATGATTAGCACTGGGTGATTGCCCCCATAGACCCTCTTGGTTGACCCCTCTTCTGACGCAAACACATCTTCTCTTTCTGGGTTCTCAGTATACTCAAAAAATTCTAACTCTTTATTGTCCATCAAACCTTGTACCAAGGCTCTGAATTCATTACATTTTTTAATCTCATGACCCTCTTCATTATGGAATTCACAGTAGTTCTTTGCTCATTCGGGCTTCTCCTCTAAGTATTGTGTGACTAAACCTCCTTCTACCATCTTCTTCTAAACCTATTTCAATGGGGTTTTTACCTTTGATACATCTGTCTTGGCTCTCTTCCCTCTTTTTCGACTATTGCGTTTAGCCCTTTGTCTGAATGACTGGGTAATAGATTCCCTGCCACATCAGGTCTTATGGGATCATCGAACTTTACAATGCCCATCTTTATAAACTTTTCAACTATCTTTTTAAAAGCGATGTAGTTCTCAATTGAATGCCCCGCGATTCCCGCATGGTACTCGCATTGAGCGTTCGCGTCATACCATTTAGAGAACGGAGGTTGCATAGGTTTCAAATAGAAAGGGGCTACCACGTGTGCATTGAACAGGTTTTGGTACAACTCTTTGTACGTCATCGGAATTGGCATGAACTGGATTCTTTTCGTGTTTGGCCTTGGGTTGGAATCTTATCTTGAGGAACCCTGGTGGTTAGTAGTCGCTGCTCTCGGTTGGCTTACGGTGACTGGTTTGGAGTAACTTTTATTATACACGCTCGCATTATTCACCTCATTTTCTTTTCTTCTCGGGGCTGATCTCTTGGCACTTTCTCCCGCTTCGATCGTTCTGCATCTTATCGCGTTCTATATCATCTCTCCAGACATTATTATGTCTGAGAAGCTCTTAATAGCACTCCCCAACATGTGATTAATAAATGGGGCCTTCAGGGTATTGATAAAGAGTATGGTCGTCTCCTTTTCCAAGAGAGGTGGTTAGACTTGCATCGCTATCTCCCTCCATCGTTGGGCATACTGCCTGAAGCTCTCGCTTGGCTTCTTCTCCATGTTTTGTAGTATAATTCTATCTGGTGCTATGTCTGTTACGTGGCCATATTGTTTCATGAAAGCTTAAGCTAAGTCCTTCCATGAACCAATTTGGGCACGGGTCAGCTGGTTGTACCATTTGGCCGCAGACCTGACCAAGCTATCTTGAAAATAGTGGATTAATAACTGGTCATTGTTGACCTATCTTGTCATCCTCCGACAGAACATCGTTATGTGAACTTCAGGGCAGCTAGCCTCGTTGTATTTTTCAAATTTTGGAGTTTTGAATTTTGGCGGGAGTACCAAATTCGGGACCAAACTCAAGTCTTTAGCATCCATCCCGCAATAGTAGTCAGCGTTCTCCATCGCTCTAAACTTTTCTTCTAGCCATTTACAGCGTTGTTCAAGTTGTTTTGGCAGATCCATTATTACTTTCTCCATTTCTGCTACATCATCAAGATTTGTGACGATGGGATTGGTTGGATTATCCCCCGGGTTAGAACCCGAGCCCGTTGGAAAGTTTATCGGTACAGATCTACCAGCTTGATATTGGGATCTAATAGTAACCGGTACCCTTTACGGGTACGCATCCGGTTGCATTTGTGCATTGGTTGGGGTAAACCTGGAGGATAGGCAGGTTCTTCATTGTCTTCAATAGGATAGGTGACAGGGCTCTTTCCTTTATCAGACCCTCCGGCCAATAGCTGGGCCAATTGATTCATCATACTCCTTTGGGATTTTAGCATCTGATCCCTCATGTCTTATTGTATTTTGGCTAGTTGTTCTTGCATCTGAGCCTGTAGTTGATCATGCATGTCTTTTTGCATCTGTTCTAATCTTTCGAGTCTCTAATCCATTGCTTTTGTTTTGCGACGGGTGTTGTAGCGATATTCAATTGGTGGATTTTTATTGGTTTCCAGGGTAACTGTCATAATTTTAATTAATTAGGGTCTTTTAATGAAACTTAATGCATATGATGTGATGTAATGTATAAAATAAATGAATGCAAGAAAAAGGTGTTGATTTCGATTCAATTCTATTAGATCAACTTCACTAGAAAACAAATTTCTTTACACAGAGCGGACGATTACACATACGACTTTGCCCTAATACCTAAAGCCTTGACCTTCCTAATGAGCCAAGCTAAGTTTCAACCCCGATTTGATTCTGACTCATACTGTAAACTTAACACGTCAGCCTGAACCGGCAGGGTTTGCAGATGATCGGCTACCTCTCGAACTTAAGCAACAGCTTCACCCATGACATGGTCTCGGCCCCTAATCTGGCGTTGGGAATAGTGGAGTTACTCTTTCCATTGTTCATTGTTTGCCTCAAGGAGTTTAATTCGAATTTTACTACTCTGTAATGCGGTCTCGAGCTCTTCTATCCTTCCTTTCAATTCCTCAATTTTGCTTAAGCTGGCCTTTAACTTGATGACGGAGTTACGACTACGATGTTGATGTAGTGATCTCTCCAAATCTGTCGCCCGAGCCTTTAACCTTTCCTTTTTGTTTTGGCTCTCTAACAAACTCCTTTTTAGAGCAG
The DNA here is from genome assembly GCA_020496765.1 of Gossypium stocksii. Classification (NCBI taxonomy): domain Eukaryota; kingdom Viridiplantae; phylum Streptophyta; class Magnoliopsida; order Malvales; family Malvaceae; genus Gossypium; species Gossypium stocksii. Next base: position 33,901,893 of record CM035628.1, on the reverse strand, counting down.
CCTCCTGAACTTGAGCATCTTGAAATTTCTTTTCCCACCGATCGGACCTAGCCTTTTCTTCTTGAATTTCTTGACGCCATTGCTCCGAAGTCTTACCCAAACCAGCAGTTCTCATCGACATTCGGTACCTTTTGTAATTTGTTTTCAGACTATCCAAATCTTCCTCGGCCTTGTTCTTTCCTTTTCTTAACTTCTCGGCCTCTAACTCATGGATGTCGATGTCCAATCCTAACTTCATCTTTTCCTCTTCTAACTACTCTATTTTCTTTCCCAATTTCGCACTCATTCTCTCAAAATCTTGTTTGATGATCTCTAACTCTCAAAATCTTGTTTGATGATCTCTAACTCCGACGGGACTACTCGTAGATGCTCATTTATCGATTGCGCATTCTCTCGATTTGGTATAGGGATGTTGTCGTTGACTCTCCTACTCCACTACTCTTTATACCCGGGGGTCGTCATTGGATCCGCAGCGAATTTTGTTATTCTTCGGGTTCGATTCCAAGCATCTGATATCTTACGAACCTTTTTCTTATGATTTTCGTCTTTGTAAGTGAATTAGCATTGAGCCAACCCTTGTGTTGCCGGTATAAACTGCCTCGATTGGTATTGCCTTAGCACGAGTAGTAGGGCGTATCCCACAGCTCCCTATATCCCAAGTAGAGGGACCTAGTCAAAGTCACCGCACCGATGTAAGATCTCACCGGGGATGAACCATGGAGCCTACCATTCGACATCTTTGGCTTGCAGATTACAGAGAATAGCCATCCATTTCTCTTCTGAGATGTTGTCTCGTCTCGGTGTAGCCACTAATTCCTTCAATGGAGAATACTTCTCAAAGCAAGCCCGATAAGAAACTTTTTTTACCCTCCAAAAGTGGCTATGGAACCAAACCAACAAAAGTTGTGCATAACCAATGAATCGTCCTTTGCCCGCTTTTTGACACGCATTCAAAGATCTGAAAGTTTCTGCTAGGATTGCCGGGACGGGTATGACTCTCTTGCCTAGTCGATCAAACAAATCTGAAACTACCTCATCAACGTGTCCCAAAGCCTTGGGGAAAATGACTAAGCTGTAGATACTTAAGGCAAATATGTCTACCCTCTTTTTTACATCCGGGTGTGCTATGATCAAATCCCTCAAATTCTTCCAAGGAATACACTTACTATCTCTTTTTTACGCAATTCAGGCTACTACCCATTCCTCACTCATTCCCGTAATGCTCGTCAACTTCTTCAGAAAGGACGGGGCATTAGCAACTCTTGAATAAACTTTGTCGACTTGAATTTTGGGGCAATGGAGTAAGGCCGTATACTCCTCCACATAAGTACCAAATCAACTCCTCCGAAGGTAAAGCAATTGTAAGAAGGATTCCAAAACTGTGTGAGGGCTCGAAATAGGCGCTTGTCCACCTTTACGTTGAGTAGGTAGTGTACGTCACCGTAGTTAGAATAAAAGAGCTACTTGATCTCGTCACTCCATTGATCCCATATCTCTTTTAATTCTTACAGGTCGTTCTGAGTCACGCTGACGCGAGTGAAGTCCCACAATTCTGACACGTACCCATCGGCCAAACTGTCCCCTTTCTCTTGCTGAGTTATCTCAGACCAATTTTGGACGGTCGCATTATCCTCCACTCTATTAAGAAACACCTTTTCCATGATAAGCTCTCTATTTAGTAACTGAATACTAATCAACACCCTTTAACGATGAAATGCCATGCAATCACAAAGCCAAAAAAGAGCAAGTTCGTAATATAGATATAAAACTCGAAATAATAATCAAGCACTTATTCTGGTAATCACTAAGGTTTGGCATAGTTCTACTTAAGGCGGACTCCTAAGGTTCGCTATATGAAGTTTGGTTCTAGAGTAAGAGTACCCGAACCAGCAGATTCCTCGATCTTCACCCATTATAGGCTCATATGAATCGCGTTCGGTTCAGGGGAATACATTTCCCTATGGCCATGCGGAGATGAAAATCTCACGAAGCGAATAGGTATGGATGTATTCCAGAAGCAATCTACTAGCCCATGCGGAGGTGAAAACCTCACGAAGGCATAGTTTCTCACTCCTACTTAAAGGTGCGACCACAACGGTCATGCAATGCAATGCCGGTATTCTACGAAATTCGAATCATAATACAAACAAATTCGATAAAGAAATCATGATTTTTAAAATTGATTTTCAATTTTTGACAATGGGACAAAAAATTAACCAATTTATGGCCTGACTCTCAACCGTCCCCAGTGGAGTCGCCAAGCTGTCGAAACCATTTTTTGAAAAAGGAATCGACTTAATTTTGAAAACGAAAATTAAAACAGGAGTCGCCACCGATCTTTACTAGGTGTGATCGGATCACCTTTGTTTTAATAAATGTTTTAGCTTACTAAAATAATGTTTCTAGTCTACGAAGTTTGAGAAAACAGGATTCGAGAGTCGGTTACGTGCGAGGAAGGGTTAGCACCCTCGTCACGCCCAAAATTGGTACCGAATCGATCAATTAATGTCCTAATGTTGAAAAATTTGAAAAGATTTTAAAATACAATCCTTTTTATTAATGTTTAAGAAAGCTCGGGTAAATAAAAACGGATGTCAAAGACATTCTCGTTTCGAAGTAATAAAATGTCACACCCAGTGAGTTAGGGCACGACATTTTAATCCCTCAAGAACGAGCTCATCTGTTAAATTTTTAAAAAACTCGTGTATTTTAATAAAAGGATATTCGTTTTTTAGGTCAAACGAGGAAAAAAAAATCGGAACCCAGTAAGTTAGGGCACGATTTTCTCGAATTCCCAAATACAAGATATTGCCTTTATTTTCTAAAATTTTCTTATCTTGAGGTAATAAGATGTCACATCCAGTAAGTTAGGACACAACGCCTCAAATTTTCAAGAATAAGTTTTCCTTTTTTATTTAAAACTTGTGTATATAAAAGAACAAAGGGCATTCGGTTATTTAGATTCAACGAGAAAAATCACAACCCAGTAAGTTAGGGCACAATTTTCTCGAGTTTCCAAATACTGAATGTTGCCTTATTGATTGTTTGGGATAAAACGATTCGTGTTGGATAAACATGTTGGAACTTTATTCGCAATGCAAAGTCATAAAAAAGGAATGATAGACATGGGACAGCGATACATGAATAGAATATAATACGAGTGAATGACAATAATACAAAAGGTATGAAATAAACGAATTAAAATGTACACAACGACAATAATCACACAATATACATTATTTAAAACAACATTGATAATCTAAGAATAATGAAATAAATATCATATACCACAGTTTAAGAGAAAAAAAAAATAAAGCCAATTAAAATGTAAAGAACTATTTAAAATAATAGTAAATAAGTTTAAAACAAGTAATGTAAAAAGAAATATTTTAAAAAAAATCAATAATATGCAAGACAATTTTTTTAAAAATAGATTATACATAAAAAGTTTAAATAGATAATATATAGAAAAAATGTGAAATACATAATGCATAAACTTAAAGCAAATAATATATAATCGAATTTAAAATAACCATGATGTGAAAAGAAATTTAAAATGAGTAATATACAAGACATTTTCGAAGATAGATGGTATGTAAAAAGATAATATAAGTGTATAAAGGTTTAAAAATAAGTAATGTATATATATAAGTCAACATAAAATCAAATATAAGTTTAAAATAAAAAACAGTATATGTATAAGGAAAATGAAACAATATATTTTTTTTAAAAAAATGATGTTACATATAAAAAAAAAAAGTGTAATTTAAAATAAGTATGTAACAAAACAATTTTAAAATAATAATCAATAAATAACGTTTGAAATACCACATGTATATGTAAAATGTAAAAGAATATAAATAAATAATACATGAAATAATTTAAAGTAAATAAAATTTAAAGTAGTTCAAAGCAGCTTATTAAAAAAACATATAAAATTTGAAGCAAATAATAGCTTAATATGATTAATATACAAAGAACTATAGAATAAATAATACATATATATATATATATATATATATAAACAATTTAATATGAATAATATGTAAAAAAAAAAAAAAAGAACTTAAAATGAACGCTAATAATACAACAGTTTAGACAAATAAATGAATGAATTAAACCAAACCAAGGACGAAATTAAAAAAAAACCGAAATTCAGGGTATGAATCATGAATAATAAAAAGTTAATTTGAGAGTGGAATGAACAGTGCGAAACTAATGGGGATTAGATGGGAAAATGTCCCCTAAATTCCCTGCGCATTTAGCTCGATTGTTCCAGGGACTAGTTCAAAAACAAAATGAAACCTGAGGGTCAAATTAAAGAGAACAAAGAAAATAGAACACGGGGTTTAATCGAAAAGAGCTGTGAAAGGAGAGGGCCATTCGCGCAAATCTCCCTTTAAAGGGAATATGCGTGGGCCACCCTTGCAAAACACACTGTTTCCTTCCATGTTAAAAAACCCCTCTTTTTTTTTACTTAATTTCAGCCTTAAAATTTTTTAAAAAGTTGCAGCATGTTCTCTTCTTCTCTAAGTCACCATTCCCCTCTGGTCATTCCGGCGACTGGGTTTTTGAACCCATCTTGTCGTGCTGTCGACGGTTCATCAGGGGACCTCCGCGCCTAGTCACAAATGGTGACCGATATCGCGCGAATCAGACCTTTTGGCCCTCCTTCCGAATGGGTTCGATTGAAGAGAGCCTTCTAACCCGCGGCACCGCGAGAAAAAAAGGGAATAACCCCTTTGTTTCTGATCCCCGTTGCGACCAAAGGCCGAACCGCCATGGGTTCGACAATCTGCAGATCGGGCGGTGTGAGACCGGCGACTCTTCTAAACGAAGAATCGAAGGTACGCTCCCTTTCTTTTTATGTTATTATTCGGAGAAAAAGAAAAGAAGAAAAAGAAAAAGAAATAGAAGCTTGAAGCGAAAACAAAGATAGAAGAATCACCTAAAAACTCAGTCCTCTGTATTTTTTGATTGAATATGTTCGTAAAAAACTACAAGGGAGAAAACTTTGGCTTTTAAAGCCGATCTACAAAACTGTTTAGTTCTAATTTCTTTGTCGTTTCTTGTTTGTCGATTGTTATTTACTCCTGTCTTTTGCATGCCTTCTTGCTATTGTGTCTGGTGTTTTACAGGTGCCGTGCGACACGTGGAGGAGGGCGTGCATCAAAGGAGCGGCGCTGGTGGCCGAAAATGAAAGGTCGGCGACTGTGAAGTCGTGGCTACCAAGGTTGCTGCTAATTTTTCTTAGTAATGGGCTATAGATTGGGCTTAGGGTTAGGCATGTAATGGGTTGGGATCTGTTAGGCTGATTTGGGTTTTCTTTATTTGGTTTTTAATTCAATTATTTTGGGTTTATTATTCTGGGCCAAAAATTGGCCATTACAGTCTTCATACATAAACCAAGAGAATATATATCCAGTCATATTCACATATGTTACTATTTGAACAACCTTAACACAGTCACTTGCAAGCATAACCTTTAAAAAACTTTTATTCTATATCACTTCCAAATCACCACGAATAACTCATAGTTTCGAATGAAGAAACAAGGCAGTGCCAATATTCCTACTAAAGCTCGATATCTATACGCCTTGTGAATCTTGAATAACACCACCATCTTTGGCATTACTCGTTTGCACACCGGTTGCCCCGTGACCATTGACTTTAACCCATCCTTGGTTAGGTGGTGTCCACTTCCTAGGTCTTGCATCAATTGATATTTTCTTTTTGTCTGCAACAATTTCAAATCCACAAGCCAAGCTCCAGCAAAGTTTATATAGAATTGGAATAGATGAATGCGGAATCGGATCGTAAAGTTTGTTTAAGTTGCGGATTTGACTTAGGGCTCTGAACATTGGGAAAGAAACTTGAATTTTGACACAACCTGAAACGCAATCAAATCTAAGTTAGATAAAATAACTAAAATAAGTAACTAAGATAATAAAAATAGAATAATAAATCTATGATTAGAACAACCAGGAAGAAAATAAAGAAGATTGATGGAAAGATAGAACGTGGTATGTAAAAGTTCTAAGAAGCCTTAGAAACATGAAGAACCTGCAACCCACTTCAAGCTACTCTAATTTTCCTTTCAAAAAAGAAAACTTGGCAAGATAAAGTTTGAAGATGATCCTACAATTCGAAAAGATTGTTAAAACTCTTCCAAAAGAAACTCAAAAGAAATTCTTGAAAAGAAAAACTCAAAGAGAATTTATTAATTCAATAGAGAAGTTGAATAATGATGAATTGTGTACAATGCAAAGGCCTATATATAGGCTAGCTAAACAAATCTAAATAAAACTCTTAAGTATACTAGAACTCTAATTAATCTAAACAAGAAGTAGTTTTAAACTAAATTTTTTTGTTGACATAAAACTCCTAAATAACTTAAACTACTTAATAATTATTAAAAATTCGGATAATAAAATAACAAAATAATAAGAGCTGATAAATACAATATTGTCTCATATATAATAAAAATTAAGCACAAAACCCGAACACAAAATGATTTAAACTCAAATTAAAAGCCCGAAACTCATAATTCCTGTCATAATACGTCTAGAAATTCTGCTCGCGCAGTCTATATTAAAACAGTCATAATTTGAGTTCTCGAACCCAAAATTGAGTGATTCAAAGTGCGTTTAAAAACTAAGAGATAGATCTTCGAACGCCATGAAGACATCTCAACCATAAATGCCTGGATTCTATCTAAAAAGTCTTCGTAATTCTATTGATTTCCTAAACTTAAAAATTGGCAACTTCGGTGAATAGAATTTAATAAATTTTACCCCACCCTTGCATGTATCATTCCTCCTTTCCTCAAAAAGATTTTCCCTTCAATCTTGGTTTGATTTGCTTAGCCTTTGACATTGTTGTTGGGCCTTGAGGTAGTGTGAGCCCACCATATCCATGGGTCTGAAATTGGGCCTTGAGACTCGCATTATTCCCCCTTCCTCAAGAAGAGTTTTAAACTAAACTTTCTTGTTGACATAAAACTCCTAAATAACTTAAACTTCTTAATAATTATTAAAAATTTGAAATAATAAAATAATAAGAGCTGATAAATACAATATTGGGCTCATATATAATAAAAATTAAGCACAAAACCTGAACCCAATATGATTCGTCCTCGAATCTTGGTTTGATTTGCTTGGCCTTTGACATTTTTGTTGGGCCTTGAGATAGTGTAAGCCCATCACATTCATGGGTTTGAAATTAGGCTTGGAGACTTGCATAACTAAAATAATCAAATAATAAGAGCTGATAAATATAATATTATGCTTATATATAATAAAAATAGCATAAAACTCAAGTTTAATATGATATAAACTCGAATTAAAAGCCCGAAACTCGTAATTCTCGTCATAATCACTTCCAGAAATTTTGCTCGCGTAGTGTTAATTAAAACTGTCATAACTTGAGCTTCCGAACCCGAAATTAAGTGATTCAAAGTACGTTTCAAAGCTAAGAGATAGATATTTGAACTCCATGGAGACATCTCAACCCAGAAATGCCCGGATCCCATCTAAAAAGTCGTTGCAAGTCTATTGATTTCCCAAACTTGAAAATTGGTAGCTTCGGTGAATGGAATTTAATAAATTTCACCCCATATGTGCATGTATCAAAAGTGATATCAACATATTAAAGTTATAGTTTCCTTGCTAGAACACAAATAAGTTGCACTATTCAAAATTTCCCTGTAGATAAAACCAAACATGTAGGCCACAATACTCTTTCAGGCCTTATGTGAAAGACATTCTTCGTGTTAACCATTAACCATTATTGTGTTGCATAAGAGAAGAAACTATCACAGTGATCTAATGTACCACCCCACGTCCGACCCGATTGTCAGATTTGGGTATGGAGCACCACGAGTCAAACCGTTGAAATCATTAAACATTGCCTTTTAAAACCAACTTTCCAATTTGGTAGGTACCCATTTACCAGAGCAGTGTTCTGTAAATTTGAAAAAAAAATATAATTTGAAAATGAAATTTAAAATGGTACCATGTCACTCTAGAAGGTTAAAGATACAAGTAAATAACCTTTGACTATAGCTTAGAAACTATCCATTAGTTCATACAAAATTTCTTTTTGAAATACTACTCAAGCTATAGTTTAAAATTCAACTCAATTTGATTTAATAACACCATAAACCACAATTAATAATAAGCAGCAAGGTTGCCAATAAACATTAAAAAGTACAAAATATAGTTTTCAGAATACAGTGTGATGTCTTTTAAATGGTGGCATCTAACAATCATCCTAGTACCCCCAACAATTACATGTTACATAAAGAAAATTAGAAAGGCTCACAAATGGGCCGCTAGTTCGATTGTTCCCTTACTACCACCACGTTCAACTAATGACCTGAAAGTAAGAAGATGAAACTAGTTAAGTTCGAGAGAACTTAGTGAGATTCTGGGAAATGAATACCACTAAAAACACCTTCAGACATTGAGAGGTTAAACTCAAACTAATGCCAATTTTGGCGGATACAAATATCTCTATGATCTGAAGTATCCGTTGGCGGATACTATCGCGATTAGATTTAACCTATCAGCGGACACTAACTGTTTTGGTATCTTGAATATGACAGACACAAGAACATGTGTTCTGCGTATACACCATTTATGCGGACTACCTCATTTTAACTATTAGGCTCATTATTTACATTTCATGCAACGTGCATTTCTTATTTTACACACATGCACCTTTTTTCCCACATACTCCCTTCCTTGTACTAGCTTCTGATCCTAGTTTCAAAGAACCATTTTTGTATCTTCATGCTGCTCATCAAAGTTATTTACCAGTCATCACTTCTGTACCCTCAAAATTCATCATTGTTTTTGAACACACGTATTGCCCTGTAAGGCCAGGATTTCACCAGTCACAATTTACACTAGAGTGTTATACCGGAGGTAAATCATATTATCATGTATCTTCTTTTCATCATTATACACAACATCCCTCTATTGCCTCCTTACACCAGTCTAGATATGGAACTTGTGCACCAAGGAAAGAGCATTTACACTATGTATATATCAGATTTCTAAGTCTGTTTAACAGTTTATATCCTTGTATGCACCGATCTTTTAACGCACTACCTCAAACACGAGCCCTAGAGCTAAAGGACAAAATGACTTACCTGGTTGTATAGTGATAAAGGTTAAACGAAATAATACAGATATCAGACTCAAGGTTTGAAGGAACTCACCAAAATTCTTTACTTGAAGCTTTATCCACTCTACGGGTTCTTTCCCTTTGGTACTAGGACATCCTCCCATTTCTTTGGCTAAAAGAAAATAAAATGACTTCTTTAATAATAAAAACAACCAAAACTTTATGAAATAACAGGAATCTGTAGATATGCAAACAGTTTCTTGATAAAAGTTTCCTTCCTATCCGGTATCCAAATGAAAATCCTTCTGAACCACTCTTACAATAACTTCTTCCTATTTGGTAAAACTTAAAAGAAGGTTTAAGAGTTTATCAGCAAACAACATAGGACAGAAGCTTTCTTAATCTTAATGGGCAACACTTCCTTTAATGACGAAGAACTCTCCTAGTTTTTCTTCGATGATAACAAAGACTTGCAGAGAAGATGAAATGAAAATCTTCTCTCCACTTCTAGGCTATCCTATTTATCGATAACTCACACCTAAATTCCACTCAAGATTTGCTTTAATCAGTTATTATTCTAATATGCTTCCACTAATAATCACATGCTACGAGGCTCCCCAGGTGTCTTAATTATTGACACATTATTGTAACAGCCCCAAATTATCGGGTCAACGTTCGAGCGTTGACCTGGGTTGATGATGGATAAATTTATTTTGAGATTGGGTTTTGTTGGAATTAATTTAGGTGAATTTTGGACCTTTTTATAAGAAATTAAGGATGTCAGAAAGCTTGTGTGAAATAGGGTAAAATGGATGGCTAATATGGTGATTTGACCATTTTTGAATAAAAGTCATCTCCTAATTAATGGGAAAAGATGGTTTGGTAGATTGAGGTATGGGATAAAGTGGATTTGTCCCCATTTTTCCCCATGTTATAATCACCCTATTTTTTTCTTTCTACATTTTCTCAATTTTTTTCTTCATCTATTTTACTTAACAGGCCGTGTAGAGGAAGTGAGATTTGAGTGATTTCTCACCTTTTTTCATCCTTCAAATCTCAAAGAAGGTAAGGGCCTTAATCTAGCTTTTTTTCTAAAAGTTCTATGGAAAAAAATCTATGTTCTTCAAGGATGAAGGTGGAGGTTATTCGGTGTTTTGAGAGGGTTTGAGTTTGAGGAAGTCTCTACCCATCTCATATTTTATTTATTTATTTATTTAAAGCATCTAATTTTGCATCCTATCGACTCTTATTTTTTTTGTAGGAAATCTTGTGCGTTACATGGTTATTACTTAAAGAAGGTGGTAAATCTTTTAAAGCTAAGGGTAAAGGCAAAGTGGTGGATAGCTAGGCAAGAAACTTTGTTGGTGTTCTTCCATCAAGGTGGTACCGTCTAACTCTCTTATGCTTCTTGATAAGTCATAAATATGATGTTTGTGTGATAATGCATGCATGTTATATGTCTTTGGGTGGAAATCATGTTTGGATGATTTAAAATGAAGCTAAAAACTTAGTTGTGAAATCCGTCAGAAACAGATTATTACATGAACAGTAAGTTTGAAAATTTGCCATAAATTCTGTAAAAATAATTAAGAAGTTATTTATATATTGTTGTAACCTTGAGTTAGTCTAGTTTCATTTAAAACAAACGGATATCGATTTTGATTTTGATTTTAAAAGATATGAATTTTTGAGTGTTAAAAGATCATAAAAATCTGGCAGCAGAATTCTTATAAAATAGATTTAGTAGTGACTTTGAAAAATCACCAAAAATTTCACAAAATAAAATAAGAAGTGAGCCTTATATGCTCGATTTAGAGTTATACATTAAGAGTTATTAATTTTTGAATGAGAAAATATTAGAATGTCAAGGTAACAGACTGTCACACCTCATTAGTTAATATTTTTGCTGGAATGATAAGCAAGTTGAAACGAGTATGAGACTTGAATGTCATGGTTGTATTTTTGTGATTATATGTTTGATACTTTGTTTAATCTCAATCTTCAGGCTCTAACCTAACTAACGGCCATGAACGGTGCTCGGGATAACCCTAAGGACACTTGGGATTATTTTACTAGTAGCCATGAATGGCGCGGGACTATCTGGATACCCAATTATTTGAGTAGTATGTGCAATCTAACAAGTTTGACAAGTTTAATATGCAACTGATTTGGTTATGTATGTAACACCCCAAACTCGGCCTAGAAGTTAGGCCCGAATTTGGCGATGTCACATTGAAGAGTTGCTTTTAAAACGGTTTAGTTAGAACTTAGTTCGAACGAAATATACTTGAAAAGAATTTACTTAGTTAAAAATCGAAGAATTTAATTAAACAAATAATTAGAAAAAACCCATGTTTATTAAATATAATGGTAACTAACTAAATCCCAAGTAAATAGTGAAACCGGAGTTACATAACCTTATTACATCACAGTGAAGGTTAAAAAAATAATTATCATAAATCATTTAATAAATCTATATTTAAAAAAAAATTCCTAAGTAACTTATAGTGTGTGTGACAGCCCAAAACAGGACCAAATCGGAACACTGGTTTCGCAACCACAAATCTAGATTAAAATAGTTAAGTTTTGAAAATTTTATGTTTTCCGATCTATTAAGTATGCTTTGTGTGAAATTCATTTAGAAAATTCGTTAATTAGTGCTTAATTTTATTTCTGGACTAAATTGCATAAAAAGCAAAATGTGAGTTCTAATGTGTAAGTACCTAATTGAAATAGGAGTTTGAACTATAGGTCTTTAAATGGCAATTAGACCATAAGTTAGTGGCATGGGCACAAAAGGGTATTTCTATAAATTTTTATGTGTAACATGGTTAGGGGCATTTTTGTCCAAATGGTTTAAAGACCAATAAAAAGTTGAGAAAAAGATGAAAAGTGTTCATCTTCTTCTCCATTATCTGCCGATTTTCTCTTCTCTATAGCCAAAGGGGTTTTGAGCTTTGCCAAGCAAATTATAAGTGCATTTGAGCCCCGTTTTCGATTATTTTCGTATTTTTGAGTATCTCTAAGCTTGAATTTCATGATTTTGTCATTTATTTGAAAAGATTTTGAGTTCTAAAAGTACACCCATTTGTGATATATTTATAATTAGATGAGTAATGGTAGAAAATGAGTCTTTGAGGTGTTAATTACGGGTTTTTCGAATAGTTTTCGATAAAAACGTCCCTAGAGGACTAAATTAAGAAAAGTGGAAAATTTGCTCATAAGTATATGAAAATGTGTGATTCTTGGATTGCTTTTGTGAAAAAGAATTTAGTTAAGTCTAAAATGCAAGAAAATAGAATGAAATTGAGTTTACGAGACTAGGGGCAAAATGGTCATTTTTGCCAAAAGTCTGAATTGTGATCGAATTTGAGTATGAAATTGATAAAATATGTTAAATGTGTTTATTTAGATCAAGAAAGAAGAGAAAGCGATCAAGATCGGGGAAAAGAAAAAGTAGTCGACTAATTCGAGATTTAGTCGTTTTGTTAACGAGGTAAGTCATAAGTAAATTACGGCATATGCATTTCATTGTTGTTTATTTGATGAATTTTGAATGAAAAGTTATGGATATGAAATTTGGAATTATGAAATTTGTATATTGTGAACATTCTGGTAAATCCCGTTTGAACTGTAAGAATAACTCCGGATATCGGTGACATGTCACCTGAGGGTTCTGATTCTGTCTGATTCCGTATCTCGGGTGCTGAGTGCACTAGCATTTGTTGCAGTCACCTGTCAGCTTATGTGAGTAGACCCGTAGATTACGTCTGTATATTTGTGATCTGAGGTAGCTTTGGCTACACATTCTGGTGGCTTTGGCTACATATTCTAATGGCTTTTGCCATATTTCTGAACTGGCTTCAGCCATATTTCTGTAAGGCACTTTAGTGCTAACTTCTGTATATCCGTTTCTATTTCGAATGTTCAATGGGAATTAAATTTAGTTATGTGAAGTATTTGTGCATGTTAAGCAATTAAAAATGAACCGAACATGATATATGTGTAAATGTCTATATTTGGACACTTGGTAAGGATGTGTATAAGTAAGTATATGAATGTTGCGTTTTTGCTATGTGGAAATATGATGTCTTAACTAATTATGTGTGCTTTGCTATTGATTTACCTATGGTTTACTAAGCTACTTGTAGCTTATTCCTTTTCCTTTTTCCCTTCCTTTTAGATTATCGAGCATAGAGCATATTGGGATTGGTGATCGAAGGAAGCTCGTCTCACACTATCAAGCTACCTTAGTGTATGTATTCATGATTTTGATATTTTAAGTTTGGCATGTATAGGTGGCTAGTCTTTATGTAAGATTTGTTTTGTAAACTTAATAGATTAGGTGAACATGCGATATTTGTTTCGTAAATGGTGTTATAAATGCATTCATTTTGATTATGTGTTATTGGAATTGGATGATTTGAATGGTGTGTATGTAAAAAAAAATTGTGTTACAGGGAGGCCAAGGCTTGGCATATAGCCTAACACGGCCTACACAACAGGACACACGGGCGTGTGTCATGACCGTGTGGAATTTGGCAGAATGCTCCACGGGCTCATGGCACGGGCGTGCCTAGGCCGTGGGTGGCACACGATCTGACCCCACGGGTGTGTCCCTGGACCGTGCCTCTCCTGCACTTTAAATTGAATTTTGAGTACCACACGGGCTAGAGACACGGCCGTGTATCTTGACCGTGTGAAATACACGGCCCCCAAACGACCGTATAGGGTGACCCTGGCAAATTTGACAGATTCGACCACGGTCTCCGGACATGGGCATGTGAAGGCCACACGGCCTTATCACACGGTCGTGCTGTATGTTACACGGGCGTGTGACGTTGTTTCAAAAGAGAAAAATTTTTTGAGTTTCCGATGTGATAGAATTTGAATCCTAATCATCCGAGATGTCCGTATTGATTTAAAAAACCCTCAATAAGGTAAATTTGTAATAATTTGGCTAAAGATTTGAGTTTGTAGTCCGGTAAGTTGGTAATGCCTTCTACTCGATTCCATGACAGTTTTGGGTAAGGATGTTACAGTGTGGCTATCTCCGAGTCCTCTCCCACGTCGAGCCGCCTACTGAGGGTTACCTGGAACATTTAATTTAAGGGCATGAGTTTCGAAACTCAGGGTGTACGACCCTTAGCAAACAAATTAATTTGATATATACATATAACATTGGGCCTAAACCCTAACAATATCGGTGGTCTGGGTTTTAGCCCACAATGACCTCATATTATATCATATCAGAGTTACATGTATGCAATGCTCCCACCCTGAATTCAACCCTGCACTCCACCTGTACCAACCCTACACTCCTGTGGGGATATAAATATCAACCCACCCATCCCTACACTCCAAAAGTAGCACCGGTTACGGCGCTACTCAATCGTTGCAGCAGGGCTGCTATATAATGGGCTTAAAGCCACCGGTGGATCCACGGTCGTCAAGCGACTATGCGATCCTCATATCTTCCTCCGTTCAATTTATCCCCCCCAAATGCAACATACATATTATGAATGCACATACAACATTTTACGAGTGTACATACAATTTTTCCATACATTAAGCATTTATGGGTATTTCAGTCATTTCACTACCCAGGGGTATTTCGGTAATTTTCTACCCTACAAGGGTGTTTCAGTACTCCTACCTTATGAAGGTGTTTTAGTAATTCTACCCAACAGGGCATTATAGTAATTCTACCTTAGAGGGTATTTTCGTAATTCCATCCTAGAAGGGTATTTTCGTAATTCCTTAATGATACAGATTTTAGTTATGAATTTTAGCCCATCAACAAGTCCTCGCGGCTAAGATGAACGGACACTATGCACCAGGTAGGATTCAAAAGAAGAGGAGATGGGTCACTCAGACCGCTTAAGTACCAAGCTCTTCCTAGATCCAATCTTAAACATGCACACATCCATTGCCACACCTTAGTCTAACAACTTATCCACGAACATGTTTAATTATTTAATTAAGTCTGATGTAAAATTTGAGAGATCAGAACTAGGCCTATAGTCCATTAAAAACCCTAGTATGCATTTCTACAATCCCATAAGGCCCACTAGGCCCAATCATATTTATAAAACCCATTAAGCCCCAAGCATACTTATGTAGCCCATTAGGCCTAATCATAATTCAATTATATAATCATGTATGTCAATCCATCATAAGATTTCATATCAGAATTTTGCCAATTTGGGCCCACAAATTCGGCAGGCCCATTTGGGATTTCGGGATTTTCAGCTTTTGCCGTTTTAACGTGTGTGTAATGTATGTACACACCTGATTGACGACCCGTACTACACTATTCTCAGCCTCGACCTACAATCAAAACCACTTTCGAATCAATTCTATACCTTAAACTACAACTTTATCAAATCCCAAAGCCTTACCGTAACCTTACCGTGTACCTTCGGCTTTTCTAGCCTTTCCTTAGCAAATATTCCCGAATATTCTTAGATCATCCACTAGAGGTCCTTTCCACGCTTGGAATCCTAGAACCCTACTCCATGTTTAACAGGGTTAATTGACAAGAAAAGAGAGGATTAGATAGCCCTTTGGCTTTTAACAAAACGCACTAAAAGATGGTTAACTAAGTACTTACCGAAACTAGTCTCCGATCTCGTGGCCTAAATATCTACTAAGTGTGCCCTCGGCTTTTAAAAACTCGATTAAGGGTTACAAATAACAAAACAGATCTATGATGAAGGAAATCAAAAGAAATCGGCAAAGGGAGAAAACTATGAATATTCGGCAAAACAATAGATGGATAAAAGGCAAAAGGAAAATTGGGCAAAGATGGAACAAATGAGAGAAAAAGAATTCGGCAAGAGGAGGAGAGAAAATAAACTATATGAAAGTAAGGAAAACCCAGCTATGAAATTCGACACTCTTTAAATAGTTAATAGCCGAACCTAGCCCTCCTTAGAGTCCAATTCTGCACCATCACTTCTTCTATTTAATCTCCTATTATCTCTCTTTTATCATCACCTTAAAATTCTCTCATGATCACTCCCTAACAGAGTCCATCTTCATGCCACTTCCAACCTTCTAGAAGGCCAAAATTAAACTCCTAAAAATACTAAGCTAGGATCCAAAACTTAACCAAGGCCCAATACTTCTAGGCCCAAAATTCGGGGCGTTACAATGTAGATTTAATGACTCATGATTTAATTATTCGATACTCACGTCATGCTTCTATGTATATATTTGATTTGCATGCTTATATTTACGAATTGCTTGAAGTATGGTAGATTTGTTGTGTACCACTAACACTATAAAGCTCAGCCTTTAAATTCTCTTCATGTTTAGATTTGTAGACTTTTATTCGTGTCCAAGGAACATCATCGACGAGAGACTTCTAGCATTACGTATTCAAAGTACAATACCTTATCTATTAGTGGGCATTGTATTCCTAAAGCCTTACTTGTATTTTTTTTTGTAGGTCTATAACTCATTTATCTTTTTTGTTATTTTGACTATTTTGATAGATGGTGATATTAGAGCTCCACATATTTTGTATAACTACTTTTATTACTATTTTCAGTATAACTATGTATGGTATTTTCTCTTATATAAAATGTATTTCAATGTTTTAGATTATTTGAAAATTTTGGTGGGTTGCTTCGGTGACCTAATGTAGCACATTAGTATTCAAGTACTCTATATTTAAGATTAGGGTGTTACAGTTACCTTCATTAGGATGCTAAATAACTTAAACGTGCCCCACTAACTGCTACACTTATATTAGCAACGACACAAAAACACGAGTGATAGTCTTATTAGCGGAAAAGTCTGTCTATTAAGGTTCTTGCCACATCCAAGGACTTGTCATTCCTCGAAGTGGAATTTCGTAGTATTGATGAAGTTCTACAAGATACTTTGCCACGAAGTTACCATCATTACCCTATCTAAGTCTCGCGACTTAGGCGATCTTCGCCAGCTGTGTTTCTCAGATTAAACCAGCTTGCCAAAAGGGGGTGTAACATCTAATAGGATCAATTTTCACTATATAATCTTGGCAAAACAACAGTCTTGTAATAAACGCAAAATTGTTTCTTGAAAGCAGCCACAAAAAATACTTAATGGATCATCGTTCATGCCCTTGTTGCATGTCACACGATTAGTCAATACGTTCTCACACATTAACTCTCCATAAAAGGTGTTTCACATGATTAGTCAATACGTTCTCATAAAAGGTGCTTCACACGTTGTACTCTTAGTTACAACTTGCCATCGATTTATAAGCATTTGCCACAGAGAACTTGCCTGAAGTTATCAACTTCCACATACATATATCAGACCCTATCTCTTCATTAGGAGTAAGCATAACTACTATTTTGTCAAGAATTCCTTGGCCAAGTCTAGGAGCAAAAAAATTCCAATTCTATTCATTGCTCTCATCTACCATATCAGCTACCTTTATGTCATCTAAACCTTTGTATTCAAATGAGATGTGCTTTCAATGGACATAAATTAGGGATCTATTAGTCAGCCAAAAAACGGGCAGACTTGCCATCACCCAAAAACTAGTTCAAACATTCTTGAAAATCACCCTATAAATTTGATAGAGTGTGTCATAGATAAGAGCATTGTGCTATTTGAATACTTACTAGGCATCCATCACTAACATTGTATTTGGCCTTCAATACTCGCACCTTGTATACTTGAGGCTTAGTGATAATGCTGAATCCGAATTTGTATAAAAACAACTTATTCTAGATAAAAAGTCATTAAATACCAAGTCGTCCATGTTTGCTAGGATGACACCATCTTTTCCAACTAATCGATGCTATATTTCTCCCCCTATTTGTGGCTCCCTATATAAATTCATCTGCTAGTTTTTTAATCTTAAGATAGATTCTAATAGATAACAAAGAAGTTTACATGAAATAGTTTAGGATGATAACAAAATCGATCTCGCTAATGTAACTCTGCCAGCTATAGATAATAGTCTTGCATTATACCTTTTAAGTTACAGTCACACTTTATCAGCAATAAATTGGTAGGTGTTTCTAGTGACCTTTTTATGTAGCTATGATATTCCTAAATAGGTTCCCAAGTCATCTATTTATTGAAAACCTAGTACTTATATCTTGTTTACTCATATTAGTGGAAAAAAATTCTTAGTCTTTTGAGCATTCACCTTGTGTCTAAAGAATAAGCAAAATTGGTAGAAATTTGTCTTGATCACTTATATGTCATAAATTGATACGTTAAATTAAGTCATTTTTTACACTTAATGAGTTTGAATTTAAGTATTTGACGGCTTTATTTAGTACTTTTTAGTAACTATTAGATTTTAGAATTTAGGTTTTATGTATTTTGAGTACTTTTTAGGACCAAAATGACAAAATCATGCCTTTAGAAATTTAATTGTTAACTTGAGTTGATACAAGAAGTGATGAAGGCCAAAACTTGAAGAAATGTTTCCCTTGTGGTTAAGGTCATGACACTAGGTCCTTGGTGTCGTGACATTGAAGCCTTCCATCACCACGAGGACTTAAACTTCAACAAAATCACATTACATGTAAGTTGTTGATGAAGTTGCAACATCAAAGGGGTGATGTCAAGACATCAACTTTTAGGATTGCGACATTGAGCCTTTAAGGTCATAACATTATGGGCAATCACCAGATTTGAGGAGTTCAAGTCATCCAAAGTTGCAAGTCGCGATATTAGAGATCATGGTCACAACATTAAAGCTGATAAACATCCCTAGGAGTAGATTGTTGAGGATGTTGCGACATCGAAACATGATAAGACAAAGTCTACAAGGGCAATTCTCAATCAATTCAAACTTAAGTTAGTTATTAAGTAAGGGCATTTTTTGTAACACCCCTAACCCCGTATTCGTCACCAAATTAGGGTTAAGAGGTATTATTAAACCATTCACATCACTATACACACATTTCACATATATTAATCATTCATCTTCAAATAACATTCAATCACATACATAATATCTCTTATAAAGGTCTACGAGACCCTAAACATGCTTTAAGAAGGATTCTGGACTAAAACGATCACATACAAAAATTTTTGAAACTTTAAAAATTTTCTAAGTTACAGAGATCAGACACCCGTGTGAACAAGTTGTGTGACTCACACGGCTTTAGACAAGCCCGTATCTCAAGTCGTGTGAAAATAGGGTATACATACTGAGTTGTACCACACAGCCAACTACACGCCCGTGTACCTGGCCATGTGAAAACTAAAGGGTATACTGACTTAGGTCACACGGTCAGTTACACACCCGTGTGTCTAGCCCATGCACCTATTCAAAATGGCCTTACACGCCCGTGTCCAAGCCGTGTGTTCGGCCGTGCCAAACCTGTAGGTTATACTGACTTATGCCACATGACCAGTCACACGCCTGTGTGTGAGACTGTGTAGAGCATCCTGACTTAATTCTAATTGCCACACCAGGGGACACACGACCGTGTACCATGACAGTGTGTCACACACGGCTAAGACACACGCCCGTATCTCTGCCCGTGTAGTAAAAAATAGGCCATTTACAAGGCCAATTTGCCACCCTTAAGGGTTAACCCTACAAGCTCAAATTACGGTACCAATTTATACTCAAAATGCAGCCAAAGCAAGTCCAAAATATGCACAATTCATACTAAAACAAATTCAACCATTTCTAAACATATTTTCCCATTCAAAATATACCAAATTCATATGCAAAATCATATCAAAACCACATATCTCAAGCATCATTTTAACCCATTTCTAATTATACAAATTCTCACAAATCTAACTACCAAATCAATCTCAAAACATACCAACAATATGCCATTTCATCCATAACATTCCAACATCATGACACCATGAAATCCATCCATTTTCTCAACAAAACAACCTTACCAAAATGATCAAATTCATAAGGCATAACATATTCATCACATAACATATATGAACACATACCGAAGGTCAATTATACTTCCATCAACTACATCATTCTCAAGCCAAATCACATGACTAAATCCATGTGACAGCCTTAAAACGACCCTAGTCGGAATGTGGTTTCGGGACCACGAAACCGAGGCCTAAAATATATTTAATGTTCTTGATGCCTATAATATGTGTTAATTCATGTGTGACATGTTTGGTGTGTCAATTTAGAGTTATAAATTTGAATTTTACTTAAAAGGGACTTAGTTGTGAACTTTGAAAGTAAACTAGCTAGATGTGTGATGACTAATAAAGGCATGCATGCAAAATAAGGGACTTGCATGTCAAATTACCCACTTTTATGATAGTGGATGGTAATGATGACCTAGTTTGTCATTTTGTGCTTTGTTTGTGGCTAATTAATAATAATAGAAATAAAAAGAAATTAGTAATTTGGTAGCATAAAATAAATAAAATAGAATTAAATTAATATTAGTAAATTTGGGTGAAAAAAAAACAAAGTGATTCATCTTTGTTCTCTCATTGCCGTGAGTTGAGTAGAGAAAGAAAATAAGAAACCCTTGAGTTAGGGCATTTGGCAAAAGGGAAGCACAAACAAGGTAAGATTCATGGAATTTTTCTTTGAATGTTGTGATTTTGAGATGAAAACGAAGCTTCTAACATGACTCTTGTGAAAGTTTTTGAGTTTATATCACTCTCCATATTCGGCCATATGAGAAGAAGTGGGGAAAAATTCTTGTCTAATTTGGAGTTGTGTAAATAATAGAGTTTGGATGTTGTTTGAGCTAGATAGAGGTTTATTTATGAGGTTTTATGAATAGATTGAATCGGTTGTATGTCTAGCTTCCTACTTCTAAATTCCGAATCTAAGTTGTGAGATTTGTGATTTTGAATTTAGTATTAAGAGTCTTACTTAACCATGATAGAAATTTTGTTTTGGCTATTGACTTGGAGGTTCGGCCATGAACTTGAATTTGCTATTAGGAATTGTATATGTGTAAAAGATAAGGTATTAGTAGTCAAATGACTTCTTTTGTTGCAACTTGTGTGTGTGTGCTAATGAATGGAAGTGAGGCTATTTGTACTTGAAAAATAAGTAATGCTAGTAATTTTGGATGAGGGTGCCGAATGTGTTTTTGATTAATAAGTGAATTTGAGCTTGTTAAATGCACATTTGTGAATTTATTTTTAATAGGGATCAATTAAAGAGCTTGAATGTGCCTTTGATGTTGTTTTTGGATGTTTTGGGTGTTAAATTGATAAGTAGTTTGGTTTGTGTTGTATGGAGAAATCTGATTGTGGATGGGATAAATATGAATTATGTATATATATATATGTTAAGGTCAATGACTACTCTAAATGGTGCCTTAGGAAATGGTATGTTTTAAGTATGTGCATGAGAACACTAAAGAGTGAATTTGGTATAAAATTCTGCTTGGTACAGCAGCAGTAACGTGTTTTGGAAAAATCACCATAAATTGTGAGAGTTGAATTAGAGGCTGAATAAATTGTGTAATTAAAGCCTAATGAGTCTAGTTTCTTATAAAAGAAACCTTGCAAGCAAAGGAATTTCCGATGAATAGATTTTTAGAGTAGAGTGAGACAGTGTCAGATTGACTTCGAAGTCCCCTGCTCTGTTTTTGGAAAATCACTATAAATTGTATAAAAATTTTTATGAGACAAAATTTATATGCTTAGACTCCTAAATGAGTCTAGTTTCGAATAAAATTGGTGACGACGCATTTGGAATTCTGTACAAGGAGAAATTCAGTTCGGAGTATAGAGTGGTCAGTCTAGTCAAGCAGTGAAATAGGGAAACTTTAAGAAAATTCTGGTATTGATTGACCAAACCAAAAATTATGAAAATTTTTATGGATTAAAGATAAATGAGTCTATTTTCATGCAAAATTTACAGCACTACATTTGGAGTTTCGTAGCTCCAGTTATGAATAAATTACTGAATGCTGCTCAGAAAATCAGCTTGTTGTGACTTATGACATGTATGTGAAATGCTCCAATGTGCATGTGTGTTTGTAATGAGAGGAATATGCATGTATGATTTGACTATGACTGAAAATGATTCATTGAGGTGCTTGAATAAGGATTAATAGAATTTAATGTTTTATTTAGCTCAAGAGCATAGAGGGACGAGTTCGGATAAAGGGAAGGCTAAAGTGGTCGAATAGCCAACTCGTAGTTCCTCGTGAAAGTTAAAGGTAAGTTTTGAGTAATCGAATTTGGTATTTAAGTTAAAATGCCATGATATACATGCTGATATTAAATGATGTCCCCTTTGAGAAAGAAACCTTATTCATGTTTGTGATATGGCCGAATGGCTCATAGAGAAAAGGGCCGAAATGGAGCTTTGAAACGCATTTGCTTATGTATGTTTGATCATTGGGCCGAAAGTTTAGAAAAGAAGTGTATATGTGTGTATAAGTTTGAATTATATGTATATTTATGATATAAAGTCGAGAAGCATGTTACATGTTGGTATGCACATGAATTGATTGAATTGTAAGTGAAATCTTGCTATGTGAAACTTGGCTACATGCGAATATATATATATATGCATATATGAGAAATTGTGATGCGAATCCGGGATTTAAGTCCCGCTGACTATATGTGGAGATGATGTCCGGGTTAAGACCCGAAGGCTATATGCAGAGATGATGTCCGGGATTAAGACCCGAAGGCTATATGCGGGGATTATGTCCGGGCTAGAGACCCGATGGCTATGAATAGAGTTTTACCCGAGCTAAAGACCTCGATGATGATGAGAATAAAGCCTAAGACTAATGGTCTTCAAGGTAACGATCGCTAATGAATTGCGCTGAAAGTGTTAAACTATACAGGTATGTACCCTTGGCTTATATACAAGATGGATTTTGGACCGAATACTAAAGTCATTATGTGATTTCATATGTGTACTTGAAATGAGATTATTAATATGACCAAAGTAAAATTGGCCTTTGTGAAATGTTATGTGACTTTTATGACATGTATATGTTATGTGAACTTACTATGAGTGGAAGCTATCCATTTTCGTATATGATGTGAATGTCTATGTTTGGAAAAAGGGTGACATACCCGAAAAGGAGAGGGAAACAAAGATATGATCAACTATGCTATAATTTGATGATCTTTTTAATGTCATTGCTTAAAACTTACTAAGCATTGTAATGCTTATTCCGTTTCCCTTGTTTCCTCTGTTTTATAGATCTCTTTTGGAAGCTACGGACTCGGGGATTGAAGCCTTAATCACCTACACTATCGCTGCCTTTTTGGTACATTTGATGGTTATTTTGGGTCAATGGCATGTATAGGCTATTTTCCTTCGGTTGAATCAAACTTCATTTTGAGTTGTAATTATTCTAGCCATGCGAAAATGGCTTGCTTAGTCTTCGAGTTGAATATATAAGTATGTGTGTGAATGATACTTGTATGGTTTGAGGTTGTGGCATGTTATTTAGTTAGTAACCAATATGTGATGAATTTCTAACATGATGATCGGTCATTGAATGTTCGAATTAGCCTAATTATTAGTAGCCATCAAGGTATAGTTTTGCTAGCATGCTTATAGAATGTTTTTAATAAAATATGATGGACTGACCGCACCGACCTAGTATGATCTTCGATTAGGGAACTCAATGAATTCACGTCTAGCTTGTAACTATGAACCCCAGTGAATTGTATTTAGATTATAATACCTTATACCCTATTCCGGCGACGGATAGGGGTGTAGGGTGTTACAATCCACAACACAAAATGTACCTTATTGACACTAGCCTATACATACCATATACTATATTTACAAGCTTCAAAAGTACCGAATAAACGATCGATAATGTGACGATGATTCTTGACGATCCCCCGAGTCTGAGCTAGCTTCAATATTCTATGAAACAATGAGAGAACACACAAAGTAAGCTTTAAAAGCTTAGTAAGTCATATACAAATAGAATGACTACATGAATCAATATCATTTCCATTAACTAAGCAATTTATGGATGAACATATGCAAATCACAAACCTTCCTCAATGTATATATATTCATGAACACATGTAAGTTCATCAAATACTTCCTTTTTAATACTCATATAAATCTCATACGTACTTGTATCACTTAATTTATTTACACATCTTTCTCGCCTTGACTTTGCCCGTTGATCCGTTCGGAATCGTTAAGGATACCCGGAAAGCACATAAAGCTCTTACATTGCCATATCCCAAATATGGTCTTACATGTTATCACATATCGATGCTAATAGCCCAACTATGGTTTTACACGACCCACATAACGATGCCAATGTCCCAGACATAGTCTTACACTTAAACACATCTCGGTAATCCTAATGTCATGACATTTGTATCATATACTATTCCTAAGGTTCGTACGGGGCTTTCGGACGTCGTAACTCTATCGATTCTTACTCGTACTCGATCATTTAGCATCCAATGCATTTCAATAACATATAAACATATATAATTCAGTATAAAGACATTTATTTGCATATGAATTTACCTCGTATTTAGGATGAACGGATTAGATCGACTACTCAATAACTTTCGATTTCCCCCAATCTAAATCCGATTTCTTTCTTTCTTGATCTATATAAATTCAAATTTAACTAATTTAAATACCAATTCATTCAATTTCATCCAAAACACACATATGGGCATTTTACATATTAGCCCCTAAAGTTTCACATTTTTCACAATTTAGTCCTTATTTCATAAAAACAAAAATTATACAAAATTTGACAAAACCCATGCTTAACCGAATTCTCTATGGGTCCCTAGCAGCCCATGTTTTTCATTTATTTAACATTTCAACCACACAATTTTTACTTTTCACAATTTAATCCCTAAATAGCATTTTCATCAAAAATCACTTAACAAAACATTTAAATCTATCAACAAATATTCATTTTCCATTATCAAACATTCAAAAGCTCAAATATTCATCAATGGAAACTTTCAAACATTAAAAATTTTTGCAAATTAGTCCCTAGGCTAGCTAGTACTTGATACAACGATCACAAAAACATAGAAATCATCAAAAATCGAGCTAAAACCATACCTTATTTAAGTCTGACAATGGCTGAATGCTTCAAGCCCTAGAAACCTTTCTTTTCTCTTCAAATTTTTGGCATTAACAAGATGATAACCACAAAATGTTGTTTTTATTTATTTTAATTAACTTATTTACAAAATTACTAAATTAACCTTAATGTATAAACATTAAAATTCCACTAACCATAGGTATATTTGTCCATCCATTAACCAAATGGTCTTATGTCATCATAAGGACTCTCATAATTAAATCCATGACTATTTAGCACTTTTAACAAATAGAATGAAAATTTTGTATTTTACACGATTTAATCCTTTTATCAAATTAACCACTCAAACGATAAAATTATTTCATGAAACTTTCACATGTATATAATAAAATGTTGTAAATATAAAAAATAATATTAAAATAATTTTATGACATCAGATTTGTGGTTCTAAAACCACTGTTCTGATTTAGCTAAAACCGGGCTGTTATATTTTTGTCCATTTTAGGTCAACATATGTCAGACTATTTAAGCTACTTTAAGAAATGTTTTAAAGAAAGCTTTTTCATTAGAGTAATTCTTAGGGTTTATTTACTACTTATTTTATATATAATTTTCTACACTTCTTTTGGCATTCAAAGGTACAAGGACCTTTTATATCCTTTAAGCTTTGCACCAAAGTTCAATAGATTTTTTATTTATTTCTCAATCCAAACTTGCAATTGAATAATTGGGGCTGTAGATTAAATTGAACAAACGCAAAACTTAGAATTTACTACTCTAGGTGAATAATTAGATAAGTGAAAACCGAAAGGAGAACTTATCGAGTATATATTCAATTGTTCGTATTTAGTCTAAGTGATAACGGGAGATTAATTAGTGATCGAAAGGTAAAATTTAACCAATTAGAAAATTTATCAATTTAGCTCCCTAATATGCTAATTGGTTATTAACACAGGCATTAATCAACTATTACATTATTCTCTGATTATTTCAATTATAATTTTGGTATAGTTAAATTTTAGTCATTTATTTAATACATTAATTTAATTCGACAATTTCATGGTTTGCAGTACTATGCTTTTTAGATATTAGCTAGCTAAACGTTTTAGTTGCATGCTTTATTTTTGTTAATTCATCATATCACCCAATCTCTTTTGGGTTCAATCTTTGGAATACTTAGTGTTCCATTGAAACACATAAATATTACAGTTAGGCATGTGACACTTGCAGAATACCACATTTTATCTTATTTGTTTACAATTTTCTCTGCTCGGTGTACGTATGCCGAAACACAATCAATCATCTCAGCTTGGTCAGGATATATTTTAATGGAAAGGACTAAATCATCTACAAAGAACAAATATGAGATATTTGATCCCTCTTTCCCAAGCTTAATATGTCTCCACTTCTTTCTTCTAATTATATTGACAATCAAATGTCTAAACTATTCCATGCCAATGAGAAATAAATAAAGAGATAAAGGATCTCTTTGTAGAATACCCTTGGTTGAAAAAAAATTATCCATAAGTTGTCCATTCCACAAGATTTTCATGGAAGACAATGATATATAGTTCATAATTAACATTACCAGTCTTGAAGGCTGTAACACCCCTCACCTGTCTCTATCATTGAAATTAGATTACAAAATGCTACAATAAATAACAGAACATAAACATGCTATTTCAATTCAAAACTTCTTTAAATCAATCAATAATTATCAATCATTCAATTAAAAATGTTATTCATGCAAGAACGAGCTTAAATTGAGCTTACGAAAGCTCTAAAAACAATTCAGAACTAAGCAGAGACTAATTTGAAACTTAACGTAAAAATGGGGTAAAAATATAAAATAGGGGTCACACAATCGTCTGACAGGCTGAAGTCGTGTGGGGTTGAAACACAAAGCCGTGTAGTCCAACCATGTGAAAGACTGATACAGTGTATAAAAGGGTCATACAACCGTGTTGCCAAGCCGTATAACAAATTATGGCCCTATGAACCTAATTGTAAAACTTTGCAAACATTCACACAGCTGTGTGGCTGGGCCGTTTGAGAGACTAAGACTGTGTTAACATTCGTGCATCTAAATTACCAGTGGCACACAGTCATGTCAACCAACCGTGTGAGACACACGACCATGTGGCAAATCGTGTGTGCAGGAAAAGACACTTAATGTACAATTTGGCTAACCTTACATAAAGACCTATAATACATTCCTTTACTAACATCAACACTTGCTCAAATATGTACATTTCATACCCAAAATATAACATATGAAGCATTCTTAAATGTTTAACCAATATGCCACAATCGACACTACAATCAACTAAACTATTTCAATTCATTCACTTATAATTTATGCATTCATCCAACTACCACATTCTAAATCACTTAGCACACAATTGAGCTAATCATACAGATATTCACGAGCATAAGTATAGTTTAACTTACCAAAGCAATCCTATAAACTTGCTTTAATACAATACCTAAATAAACATACCAGAATGGAAAAGTTCATAAAATTTAAACACCAAGCGCGTGTGCGCGTGCACACACACACATATATTACATTTATTACATACTACTTATAACTGAACCAAGATGAACCAAAGATTACCAACAGTGACGCTGGATAGTGTGAGCTTTAAAAGTGATCCGATAGTTAAGTTCCGCAAAGATGCAACTACAAAAGATAGTAAAATAAAATGGGGTAAGCATTAACATGCTTAGCAAGTTCATAGGTACATAAACAATAGTCTTACCTTAGATTCACATTTAAGTAAATATAATTAACTAGTTTAAGTCATTTTCTTGTCAAAACATTTTATAACAATAAGGTGAGTGTATCACAAATCAAATCATAGAATCTTCCCAAATTCATTCTGTCGAAACCATTTTTTAAAACGGATGTCGACTTATTTTAAAAAACGAAAATGTGAGAGTCGCCACCAACCTTTTAGGTGTGATTGAGTCACCTTATAAAACATTTTGGTCTACAAAGAATCGACAAAACAGGTTCGGGAGTCAGTTACGCACGGGAAGGATTAGCACCCCCGCAACGCCCAAAATTGGTACCAAATTGAGTAGTTTTCTGTCTTAGGTCAAAAATTTAGAAAGATTTAAAAATAGAATTCTTTTTTTAAAACTGGAATAATTTGAGTTGAAAAAACCGAGATTCCTTTGCTCCGAAAGAATTCGAACATCACATCCAGCACGATTGGACACGAGGTTCTTAAACTCTTTGAAACTAAAGTCATCTCGCGAGTTGCAAAATTTATTTAGAAGGGTATTTTAGGTATTTAGACAAACGAGAAATCGCAACCCAGCACGTTAGGGCACTATTTCCTGAATCCCTAAACACAAAAATATTACCTCGTTTTTTAAAATATTTTTTGGATTAAATGGAATATTTACATTTTTAAGAACAATGATGCAATTAATAAAAATATTAAGACATAATATTAGAATATTAAGATGATGATTAGCAATGATATTTACAATAAAAGAAAATAGAAAGAATGCATTTAAAAGGTATGTACGTAGTATTCAAAAATATATGCATAATATAACGTTAAAAATACATACATAATATAGTTAGAATAAAATATATACATGAGATAAAAAAATATGAATAATACGATATTAAAGATATGCATGCATAGTATATAAAAATTTACACATAATATAATATTAGAATGTTTATATAATATAAAAAGTATGTGACTAATAAAATGAAAAATACGTGTATAATATATATAAAAATATAATACATACATAATATATAAAGATATAATATTGAAAATATATATATATGTAATATACAAAAATATACGTACATAATAGTATCAAAAAATATATACATAAGATAGTATAAAATAATATAGAACTATGACATTAAAATATATATATATATATAATATGCATAATATATAAAAAGAAAAATAATATTGAAAGTATATATACATAATATAGTATAAAAATACATATACGTAATATAGAACTTTAAAAGATACATAATATATTAAAAGAATACATACATAATATAATATTAAGAAAAATAAAAAAAAACTATTAATAATACTATATAATATATACATATAAGTATTGTCGAAACCAATTTTTTTGAAAAGGAGGGAATCGACTTTGGGTTTTGAAAATGAAAATTAAAACGGGAGTCGCCACCGATTTTTATTTTGAGGTGTTATCGGATCACCTCATAAAAGTTGATCATTTTAATAAAATGCTTCAAGTTATTAAAACGATGGTTTTGGTCTACGAAATTTTGAGAAATCAGGTTCGGGAGTCGGTTACGCACGAGGAAGGATTAGCACCCTCGATACGCCCAAAATTGGTACCTAGCTGATTAATTAGTGTCTTAGTATCGAATAATTGAAAAGATTCTAAAAATACGATCCTTTGTT
Organism: Gossypium stocksii; assembly: GCA_020496765.1. Taxonomy (NCBI): domain Eukaryota; kingdom Viridiplantae; phylum Streptophyta; class Magnoliopsida; order Malvales; family Malvaceae; genus Gossypium; species Gossypium stocksii. Next base: position 33,872,348 of record CM035628.1, on the reverse strand, counting down.
TAAAGTTTTTTAGTATTGAAGTTAGAATCGAGGTTCGCTTATCTCAGATGAATAGGAATATCGTACCCAGTAAGTTAGGATGCAATATCTCAATTACTGAAATTAAGCTTCCCATTTTGGCTTTAAAGAGCCTCGTATTTAAATCCAAAAAGGAATATTTCATTATTTCGGATCGAACGAAAAATCGAAACCCAGTAAGTTAGGGCTTGATTTATCGAATTTCCAAAACATAAAACATCGCCCCTATTTTGAAATTCTTATCCCGAGTCCATGGATGTTACATTCAGTAAGTTAAACGTAACACCTTAAGTCTCCGAGAATAATTTTTATTTGAAAGCTCACATGTTTTGATTTTGAAACCAATACTCGATGGTTCAGATTTAATGAGAAAGATCGGAACCTTGTAAGTTAAGGCTCGATTTCCTCGAAGTATCCAAATACGAGTCATACCTTTAAAAGTCCTTAAAAGGGAATTTTAAACGAAGTGTCATTAAGCACGATTTTTATAAAAATGCAAATATAGAATCATAAAGTACAAAGCAAGGAAATAATTTGTACACAATATGTATTTCATCGATAAATCATGATAACTAACGAATACGAAATGATACGCGTAATAACGATCCTACAATATGCTGTCACGTACAAATAATAATATTCATATTTGAAGCTTAAAAACAAATTTAAAAGAAGTCTTAAAACAAACTAAAGTAAGTAAAATTTAACAAGGAATAAATGAGAATGAATAATTATGAAAGAGGTTTAAAACTATAAAAGTTCGAATGAAAATTGTAAACGTGTAATATATTATATAATAAAAAGATAAGGTCTTTAAAGTAAAGAAATTATATACCTATAAAAATATGTATATACATACATAATATAATATTTAAAAGATTTATGTAGTTTAATACAAAAAGTATGTAAAGAAGGACAAGTATAAAATAATATATATATTATATATATAAAAATAAAAATAATATTTGAATATATGTACATATATATACGTACTACACGAAAATATTTATACATAATAATATTAGGGAATATACATGAAATAATAATAAAATGAGTAAGATGATATAAAAATGTATGTATAAAAAAAATAATGACGTACAAGAACAAATATTAATACGATATATATAATTAAGTATATATAGATAATAATGGTGTTAAAAAATTAGGAATATGTATGCATGAAATAGTGTAAGAATATATGTAACTATTAGAATGAAAAGTACATATATATAATATATATACGGATGTAATGTATACAAAATATAGATTTAAAAATATTGATGTAATATACAAAACATACGTGATGTAGTATTTAAAATACATACATAGAATAACATAAAAATACGTATACAACTATAATATGGAAAAATATATATAGATATATATATTCAGTATATAGTTAAAAGAAAGAAAAAAACGTATACATATATATAATATATACAATATATGTTAGTAATAATAAGCACAAAAAGAAAACATAATAATAATAATAATAATAATAATAATAATAATAATAATAATAATAATAGTAGCAACAATAACAGAAAACAATAATAATATGTATATATATAGTAAAACATGGAAAAATAAAGCTAAATATAATATACTAGTAATATATTAAAAATGTTAGTGAAATACGATAGTAATGAGATAACAAAAATAATATATATTAATAATAGCAAATAAAAAAAATAATACATTAATAAGGGTAATAAGAATAATAATAATAGATAAAATAATAGTAATAATAAAACAAGTACTAATGATGATAATAAATATAATAGTAAAATAATAATAATAATAACAATGATAATAATAATAATAATAATAATAATAATAATAATAATATAAAGAAAACAGGACTATACTGAAAACAAAATAGAAAATTGGGGCCAAAATTAAAACAAAGAAAGATGGATATGGATGAAGTTGAACGCGCGAAGACAGTGGAGGGACCAAGGGAGTAATAAACCCAAGTCTTTAAAACACTGCACAGCACGGAGGACTTAAAAGAAACATAGTTGAAATTAAAGGATAAAATCAAAAAGGCAAAGAGAAGAGCAAAAGGGACCTAAATGAAGTGCGCATCAAAATATAAGGACCAAATGGGGCAAAAAAAAAACCCTAGCTCAACATGCGCACTAAGACTGATGGGTCAAAGGACCTATTTAAAATAAGAGCATAATCTGATGGCCAAAGTGAAACAATGTTTGATCGAAAGGCGCTAAAATAGGGAGGACCTTAGGCGCAAATATCCCAATGATAGGGAATGCACCTATTCACAACCCTACCAGCGCCGTTTCATTAGTGTTTAAAACTGAAGTTTTTTTTTTAATACCCATTTCTGCAGTTCTTTTTTTTTTTAAAAACAAAAACCAAAACAGAGGCATTTTCCTCTCATCTTCTTCGACCAAAGGGGCGACCATCGGGTCCACTCACCGCCCGGCGTACTAACACCACCCACGGTGGCGGACGGTGCGCAAAGTGGCACGTTATCCCCCATTTTCGGGTGAATATGAAGGCCGAACCCTCTTGATCTCCAAAGGGCGAAGAAAGCTCCCCCATCCGTCCCTTTTGGTTCCGATTCCATCAACGGAAGAGAGACCTCCGGCAAAATGGACCACGGGGTGACGGCATGGGGTAACTCCGGTGAGTTCCCCTCTTCTCTTTCCCCTTTTTTTTGTTGTAAAATAACTCAAAAAATAAAAAGATTAAAATAGAATCTAAAAGAAAAGAAGAACGAAACAAAAAAAATGGAAAAACTTCTGAAATTTTATTTTGTTGCTGTTCTTTCTTGTATCTTCAAACAACCCCCCTATTACATTGATTTCAATATGGCTTTATAGCCGAAAATACAAAGTCCTATCGCTATTTCGTTACTGTTCATTTCGTGCTCTGTGCTCTGCTTGCGTGTTACTTTCTTTGGCTTTCTTTTGCAGGTATCATGGTCAACAGAGAAGAAAGCTTGCCATTTTAGTGCAAGGTCATAGACAGTGTTAAGCTTTGGGCGCGGTGCACGCTGAGGAGGCACGTGGGGTGGCATGGAGGCAACGGCGCTAGAGACCCTAGGGTTCCTGGCTTCTGCTGAAAATTTTCTTGATTGTGGGCCGGTAGTTTGGGTTAGGTGGGTAGGGCAAAAATGGGTTAATGTAATTGGGTTGGGTTTAATGTGTAAATGGACTTTTGGACTTTAATTTTAGATTTTTGTAATTTTTATTTTTATGTTGTTTTTGTTTTTTGGTTTTTGGAGTGGGCCCGGGCAAAATGGGCTGATTACAAGTATAAAGTGAAAATAATACTAATGCTAATAAATAATAAATATAATAATAGTAATAAAATATAATAGTATAAATAATATTGAAATTGAAATAAAATAATGAGAAAAAGTAAAAAAAAGGACGAAATTGAATTAAAAATAGAATCTTTGGGGCGAATTCGAAATGAAAACAAAAGGAAACGGCTTATTTGAACAAGCGTGAAAAGCAGAGGTACCAGACGAGAAAATATCCCACCCCCTTAAAACGCAACGTATTTCACGGGACTATATTGAAATCCGAAACAAGTTTATGGGGTAAATTTTAAAAATATACAAACTTGATTGCAAAATCTTGAAAAAGCGGAAGGGCCAAATGCGCAATTAGCCCTTCCGCTCAAAAACACGCCGATCTTGAGTGGGTAGGGTCGGGTCAACCCGATCCAGGGCAAAACGACGTCGTTTTATGCCCTGGATCCTAATGTCAAAACGATGTCGTTTTATACTATTATAAAAGTAAAAAATTTTGCAAAAATTTCATTTTTTCTTTTTTTTCTTCAAAAACTTTCACTCCCTCTCTCATTTCTCTCTGGAGCAGTTCCAGCTCCGGTGGGATTCCGGCCAGTCGTCCGGCCGTTCGCCGCCGCCGTTTCGCCGCCACGGTGGCCGAAATTTTAAAAAAAGGTATTTTTTTTTAGTTTTTTCTTTATTTTTATAATAATAGGTATATTTGTGATAGATTCGAAAGGAAAAAAAAAAAGAAGAAAAGAGAAGAAAAGAGCAGTATCGAAAATAGGAAAAAATAAAATAAAATAAAACCACCTCTTTTAATACTCTGATTTAATCCTTTTCTATGGAATCTCTATGTTTTTGATGTTTGAATCTCTATTTTGAATATTTCGTGTTTGTATTTTTCAAAAAAATGCTTCTTGTATTGATAAAAATGGCCTCCTTACATTCGTTTTTCAATTCGGCTTTTATAGCCTTTTACATTGCTATTTTTCTATCTTTCTGTCCCTTCTCGTTTATTTCTTGCAGGTGCAAAGCAAGTGGATGGTGGTGGCAATGCTTGACGTGACAAAGGCGGTGGAGCAGGGTTGTCAGAGGGTAGGTGGCTAGGGCGGCACAAGTGGGAAAATGAGGGATTAGGGCTTCCCTATTTTGATTTTAGGCTAGGGTTTGTAGTGGGCTTGGGTTAATGGGTGTTTAAAATTGGTCTGTTAGGTTTAAATGTTTTGGGATGTGGGTCAAAATTGGATATTGGTTTAGGGCCAAAATTGGCCTACAACACATTCAATACGATATATAACAGTATCATTCAATCAAACTGTATAACCTATGAATCAAGTTAATCAATTGATCAAATCCATTCTTAAACACATTCTTTCTAACTTATTACATACATAATCAAATATCTTTTTCTTTTAAACATATAACACTATCACCACATGTCACAAGTACAAAGCTAAAGTATCATACATGTAAACGATAAATTTTCTAATAATTTTGATATCGTTTCCAAACAACTTTTAAACACACACACTTATCATTCATTCAATTTTATCAACTAACATTTCAATAGCCATACAAATATATCATTTCCAAGCAACTCATGAAATCAAAATAATTTGGATATTCAATTATCCACCCAAAACATCAGAATGCTTAAACGATCTAAACCAACAAAGAACACGTATGGGCATTGAGTGCCAAGCCCGAAGGCTAACATCCTTCGAGAAACACACATGGGCACTAAGTGTCAAGCTCGAAAGCTACACATACTCCCTAGTAACACGCCTAAATTACTGTAAATACAACTCGGTAGTCCACAAAAAATGTTGGTTACTGACACATTCAGTGAACATATAAACATATCATTTGTCATCATCTCATCTCATATGTAACCCGTACAACGCGCGATATACCCCTACTGGTATGTCAATTGATAAGCTGTAAAAGTAATATATTTTAATCCAATTCTTAATGCGTTTTTGGATGATTAATTATGTAAATTAGTGAATTTGATGCTTCTAATCCTTTAAATTCATGTTTCTATACTTAGGAGAGCATTTGGGAGTGAAAGGAGCAAAAAAGAGCCAAAATCAGACGAATAGAGTTGTTTCTAGGATCCACACGGCTGGGTATTTCCACAAGGGTTAACTACACGCCCGTGTAAGACACACGAACTGGCCACACGCCAATGTGCTAGCCCACCCTACTTCTTAGATACGCAGAAAAACCTAATTTTTAGGCTTTCTGAACATTTTAAAGTTTATAAATACCAATTAGAATAAGACCTAAGGGGGCATTGAGAGAAGATCAAAGAAAACACTCGAAGAATGCTATTAGAATCAACTCAGAACATGATCTCCCTCAAGATCGAATATTTTCATTTAATTCCTTTTGAAGTTTTATTGAGTTTCTTTATGTCTTGTGGTTATCCTAACTTTGAGATGTTTCTGTTCAAGATTATGAACTAAATTCCTTAGATACTTAGGGAAGATGAAACCTATGATGAATCTTATTATTTGATTTCTGATTTACATGATAAATACTTGATTCTTCTTCTCAATTAGGTATGTTTATTTCTTGTTTTAATATTTTTGAAATATTAATTCATCTTTAATATGCTTATTTTAGAGGAGCAAAAGTCCCTATTTAAGAGTAGGTCTAGCATAATTGAGTGGAGTTGCATGCAACCCTAGAAATAGGACGACATAAATCTACCTAATTAAAGTCAAATCTAATAGGGGAATCCATAGATCGAGTTAGTGTGACAATAGGGGCTTTAATTATAAAGAGATTTCAATTACTCAACCTAGAGTCAGTTGTTCTTACTCTCGAAAGAGATATTAACATAATTTAGGGATTTCTACGGATCAAGACATAAGTGAATAAATCGTTTAATTCAGATTCAGAATAATAGGTGAAGTCTAGGTGGATTCTTTCCTAGGTATTATCTTTCTTATTGGTTATCTTCGATTATTTTCCTATTTCATTCTCTGTTGCGTTCTTAGTTAAATTAGATTAGTAAATTTAGATTAAAAATAATCACTCCAATTTATCTGCTAAATAATAGAAAAACTATAATTACTAGTACTTTTGGTCCTCGTGGATATGATATTCCCTACTCACCGTACCTATACTATTGTTCGATAGGTGCGTTTGCCTTTGTCGTAATTATAATTAGTTTAGTGACCATCATCAATCGTATACTAATTGTTTACTACGTTCAAACGGGCATTTAAACAGGATTCGAAATATTATAATTAGGGACACTTCCATGTTCTTAGTACACATGCTGTAAACAAGTCACATTCATTCCGAATCTATATGAATCATGTTTCACCAGTATTTAACATCTCTCAATTAAATCTTTACTCACCTTAATATTAGTTATGACATTTCAATTCCAATTCACAATATTAAGAACATATATATTCGAAATTCAACAACACCAATATATATACATTTCAATACACTATGAACTTACCTAATGTATTTGGATAACAAGTTGATTTGTAAGGAGTATTCTGTAATTTTTCCTTTTCCCAATTTTTCCTCCGTACGATTCACTCCTTGATTTATATAATAATTCATTCCATATTATCAACTTTTATCACTTTAAACATCCAAAATCATGAATATAATATCTTTTATTCATTTTACACAATTTCCCTAAAGTTTTGTATTTTATGCAATTTAATCCCTAAAACCGAAACTATTATATCTTTCAAATTCAAGATTTGATTTTTAATCCAATTAAAATTTCATCATTGTACAACCCTCTAAAAACATAAATTTCATGAAAATTTTTACATTATTACAATGTAGTCATTATACACAAAATTAACAAAATTTACTTAACAAATTAGTCTTCATTCCCAACTAAGCTCACAACATGCCCTTAAACATCAAAACCTTCAATTTTCATTGATGAAAATGCTTTAAAACTTTCACAATTTTGAAAGAAAAAGTACGAGTTAATTAGATTAAACTACAACGATCTCAAAAATATAAAATTTATGAAAAACGGACATACAAAGGACTTACATGCAAAAACACAAGCTTGGACGGATCTTCAAACTTAAAAAATGGTGGTTTTGTGTTTTTGTTTAGGTGAGAAGACTCAAAATGAAGATGATGACTTCATTTTTATATATTAACCATTATTTTATTAACTTTAACATTAAAATTTAAATCAAATTTTAGTTATAAAATTCAACTAAAACATATAACAACCGACCACTATCAAATAAAAAGGTAATTTGCTACATAAAACCCTTAACATTAATTAATTTAGCCTTTTACCAAATAAAAATCAATATCGATTAACTTTTATAATTTTTACAATTTAATCTTTTTTTCTTAATTAACTATCAAATCATCAAAAAATTTGGACCAAACTTCAATCCACCTATATAACAGATCATTAAATGTTTAATAAAGATATTTAGGGCCTCAGTTTTCAAAAACGATGTCCTAATATCTCATTTTTCAAAACCACTTGACTTTCGATACACATTACTTGTACATTGACTAACTAACTAGTTAATAAAATCTATTAAATCTTGATTCACTATTATACTATATTGAACTCATAAATATTAATTAAATATATCTAGGGGCTCTTTCGTCGAAATTGTGATCCCAAAACCACTGTTTTCAACATTATTAAAAAATAAGTTGTTGCAAGGACAACCTTACATCTTTAAATGCATCACTCATAAAGTCCTAACACATTCAATCATAAACCTTTTCCAAATCAACTTTGATTTTCATCCAACCTTTCCTACCATATAAAGCTCACATAATGAATCATTTCCTATGTAATAATTATATTATCACATATGCTTCATCCGACTACAAAATCGACTTGGTTAGGAGCTACAATCAGTGACGAAGCTAGGGGGTTGGCAAGGGCCCTAGCTCTCCTTATAATAGAAAATTTTTCACTTAGGCCCTTTATAATTTATAAAATTTTAAATTAGTAATGGTAAAATTCTACATTGCCCCTCAAAGATAAAAAATTGGTTTAATCCTGTAAAAATTATAAATATATAGACTATTAAAATATTGAAATTATATCTTTACTATCATAAAAATATACAATTTAATTCCGGCCCTTCAAAATAATTTTTTAACTCCGCCACAGGCTACAATACTAGGTAAGATCGATTTTAACCTATTCACAATTTCCTTAGTCAGGATTTTATATGGTACTGTGCATAAATTGGTGGGGGCAAAATTTTAAAATAGACTTTGAATTAGCCTTATTGGGAATAAGAACAAATAGTGTCTGGTGATTTAGTTTACCACCATTAAAAACTCCCGGTATCAAGCTGCAAACTGATTGCCCAACCACATCTCATTATTTCTGATAGAACTGAGCATGTAATCCATTTTCCACTAGGCTTTAAGAGGTCACATGTCAAAGAGAGCTTTATTGATCTCTTCCATTGTCATATCAACATTTAAGGCCTAATACTAACCAGGGGTTAGATTCAAATACATAGTATGCAAAGAGAAAAATCCATAATAGTAGCTAATTGCCTTAACTTCCAACTTATTTCCCTCGAAGGACCATAATGCATTTTCAAAGAAAAGAGCTCTAATTTGGTCCTTCCGTCTTCTACAAAGAGCTTTATTAAGGAATAATCTAGTATTACAGTCATCTTTTCCATACTAGTCCATCCGAGATTTTTGTCACCACAATAACTCTTCTTGATCAAGAATAATCTCCAACTCAATATTTGAGTCTCCATCCACCTTTTCTAGCTTACAAGAGTGATTCCTCTTGAGTGCTGCTTATACACTCTTTAGTTTTACTATCAACTTCTGGTTCTTGAACCGAATGCTCCCAAACACTTGTGAGTTCCACTGTCACAGTAGCTGTAAAAGTGCTTTATCATGTTCGACAAAGCTTTGTGATTGTCTCAATTTACGTTAACTTACTCAATGAAACCAATAGGTGAAAGCCATCTGGAGAAGTAGTGAAATGGTTCAACTTTAGTGTCTCTGCTATGATTTAGGGTCTTCAGTAACAGAGGTCTATAATTTGGCTTTATTCTTGGCAGATGGTACATTGTCAAGTATCAACATAGGCTCCAGTAGTTCCCAAGGCAAATTACGTTATACTTTATCAAGACGTTCATAGGGACCCTCCACCTTGTAAATTTGGGTCCTGTGAAACCAAGATCCTTCAGGTTATTATTAAACACAAAATTCTTAAAAGCTTGCAACTCAACTTCGGGAACCACCCTGTGTCTCATTCTCATGTAATAAAGCATTAAAATCTCCAAGTATGATCCATACTATCGTTGACTGATGAGCAACACAACTTAATCTCTCCCATAATAGTCTTCGTATCATACCATTCGGGATACCAGACATTGTTGTGAAAAAGAATTTCAATTTATCTAAAGTATATAGGCAAATTTAAAAATGGATTAGAGTATTGAAGAAATTCATTATACTTACTATAATATGCTTTATATATACCACATGATTCTCAATCTAGTGTACATTTTGAATTAAATTTTTTATTCTTAAGTACTTTATAAAATTTGTAATATGAATTACTTTTGTAATAGCCCAATTTTACCCGGGCTTTTAATAAAAACAATCAGTTTTATACAAGCCCAAATGCACTACCCATGGCCTAAAATTAACCCTAGCCAAAACAAGCCCACAACATTGACATTTTCGGCAAAAAAAGAGAGGCAAAAACCCTAGCCGTCGGACTCTAGGCCTAACCCTACCACCGCATGCTTACCGCCGCCTCTCCACACGCGTCTGACGCTTCTCTGACACCACCTGCAACACGCAAAAGAAGAAGACAACAAGCAGAAGAAACAAATAGCAAAAAAAAAAAAAAAAAAAAGAAACCAAAAGTTGTTTAATCTAGCTATAAAGGCCACAAAACTTTCTTTGTAATTTTTTACGCACACAAGAAATAGAAATCAAATACAAAAACAAATATTTGAAGCAAAATGTGAACTTTTTTTGATGTATCTGTTGTTTTATTTTAATTTTTATTTCTATTTTTTAAAGATATAAGATATAGAAATAAAAAGAAAAGAAAACTCACCTGAATCGGTCGGTCTCCTCACCGTCGAAGGCCACGCCGGAAGATGAGAAGAAACAAAACGTTTCTTTATTTCTGCACTGAGTTTGGCCAGGTTTTAGAGGGTTTTGGCCTCGGATCGGCGTTCTACATGTGACGGGCTTCAAAAGGGGGTTTTTTTGTGTTCTCCGACCACCGTGTATGGTGGCGCCATCGCCGATGACCGGCGGCCGCCATGGTGGCCGAAGATCATAGGCCGGAGTTTGGAGAGGGTGAGAGAGTTTGAGAGAGTTTTTTAGTTTTTTTAGAAAGGATTGGAAGAAAATGAATTTTTTTTAAAAAAAATAGCTTTTATAGGCCCCTCAAATGACATCGTTTAGGGCTGGCTGCAATAGCCCCAAAATGGTGTCGTTTGACCCTTGACCCGCGCACGACCCGACCCGCTCCAGGGGATTTGCATGTTTTCAATTTTTGGGCTATTTGAGCGCGGTCCCTCCGCTTTTGCGACGTGTTGTAATTTAGTCCTTGTTTGTTTTTTTTTCTTTTTTTAATCTTGTCGCAAAATTTTACTTTTGCTTCACTTTGGTCCACATTGAAATGATGCACATAAAGACTGGGAATAATTTCCCATCTAATCCTTGCACCTTCGTGCGCATTTTATTTCAGCCCCTCAATTTGCCCTTTTCTTTTCTTTATTTTAAATCTATCCCTATATTTTTTTCTTTATTTATTCTGGTCCTGAACAATGCGCACATAAAAGGGGATTCGAGATAATTGCCCATGTGACCCTGCTATTTTCGCGTGTTTAGTTTTAGGTCCTCTTTTCTCCCATTTTTTACAATTTAGCCACCTTAGATCCCATTTAAGTTATGATTTAGTATTTTCAAATTTATTTCGTTTTATTATAATTTAAGTCTCTATTTTCATCTAGATTCCAATTTAACCCTTATGTAATTTCAACATTTCTTTTTTTTTATTTTTATTTTATTACTATGTGTATATTTATTTATTTATCTATCATTACATTTTTTTTCTCATTTCGTTTATATTTTGTACATATCATCATATTTGTATTTTTTTATTCCCTTTTCATGATTTTATTATTCCTTGTTTATTTTTAAGCCACATTTAAAAAAAAAACCATGTGTTCCCTTTCGTGTATTTTATTTGAAATCACTTCATCCATTATTTAAACTATTATTAAAATGTGTCTTTTTTTATTTCATATCTTATCGTTCCAATACTCTATTTATGTAATCATTTTAAGTTGATTCACCATCACTACATCATGCATTATGTTTAAAAATGATTAATTATTTTTACGCTATACTTCAAATGAAATAAATACACATCGTTTAAGTAATTGTACTCGCTATTATTCAAAAAAGAAAAATCTCAAAATAAGGCAATGTTTCGTTTTTGGAGATTCAAGAAATCGTACTTTAACTTATGGGATTTCAATTTTCTCGTTGAACCTAAATAACTGAATATCCTTCTAAAATTAAAATACATAAGTTTTAAATAAAAAATAAAGGCAAGCTCATTCTTAAAAGTTCAATGTGTCGTGTCCTAACTTACGGTATATGACATTTTGCTATCTCGAGACGAGAGGGTCTTTAACATTCGTTCCGATTTATTCAAACAAATTTTTAATAAAATTAACATTAATAAAAGGAGGGACCGTATTTTAAATTCTTTCCAAGTTTTCAAACTTTCGATATTAAGATATTAATTAATCAATTAGGTACCAATTTTGGGCGTTATGAATGTGTTAATACTTCCTCATACGTAACTGACTCCCGAACCTGTTTTCTTGAATTTCATAGACCAAAAATCGTTGTTTTAGTAAATCAAAATTGTTTATTAAAATGACCAAATTGCGAGGTGATCCGATCACACCTCATAAAAAAGGATTGGTGGCAACTCCTATTTTTCGTTTTCAAAATAAAGTCGACCTTTTCCAAAAAAATGGTTTCGACAATTTTTATACATTTTTTTTTGTATTTTTTAAACTTTTCTATTTTTCCTTTTTTTTTGTTTTAATAAAAATGTTTATACTAAATATTTTGAAATTTGAAATTTTTTTAAACTTTTTTAAACATTACATAGCTTTAATCTTAGTTCACCAATCTATTTTCATTTTTCAAGAGTTTTCTATTTATAAAACTATTTATACTTTTTTTTTCCGAAAAATCATCCATACTTTTGAAACTTAATTAGCATATTATTTGGTTCTATTATTTACTTAGTTTTTTTTATTTTTCATTATATTTATTTTATTAATCCGTTTTATTTAGTACACGTGAATATCATGTTAATAAAAAATTATAAATGAATATTTCATTTTATATTTTACATTTAAATTGTAGTACAAAATAATGCAATTTTATTGAACAATTACAAATATTGCTAAATTTTGATAAGGTTAATCCGCACGGAAATATTACTAATTAAAAAAAATTATGGTTCAAATATTAAATTATATATTAAATACTTTTAATTAAAAACAAAAGCATTTAGAAATTCAATATTTTCAACAAAAATTGGATGGGCCAATCCCGTCTACTAAAACATTACCTTCCAAGGCAAATACTTGGGTACTTAGGGTATATATGAATATCTTGCGTCTCCAGCGTAGGGTTTACAGAGCGGCGCGCCTGTTTGCTGTCCTTAACAACCAGTCTCCGCGAAAATCCGTTAAAAATGGAAGAAGAAAAAGTAGGAGGAGCCATCTTCAAAGACATAAGGCGTTATTACTGCGAATTTTGTGGAATCTGCAGATCTAAGAAGTCTCTCATCAACTCCCACATTCTCATTCATCATACGGTACCTGACAATGGCTTCTTCTTTCTTTTCCCTTTTCAATTCAAATCGGCTTTAATTCTGAAGACTTATTTTTGTTTTGAACTGTGGGTTTGGTTCAGGACGAAGTAAACAAAGGGGGAAAGGAAGAAGAGGGAGCTTCATCGTCAAATACATGTGAAGAGTGCGGTGCTTCTTTCAAGAAGCCTGCTTATTTGAAGCAACACTTGCAAAGCCACTCGCTTGAGGTACTTTTTAACTTGTAATTAGTTTCACGGTCTAAAAGTTCTTTTCTTTTTTTTTTTTAATGATCCTTTTGATTGCCCAATAACTAATACTTTGTTAACTTAATCTTAGTTGATACTTTGCTATCTGCCATATTTCGATATATAGAAGAATGATAGTTTTTGAAGATTTGGCTTACTCATAAACCAACTTCACGGTTTAACATGATTTTGGTATTTGTTTTATTTGCCTTAATTTTATAGCAATTTTAAACAATCATATGATAAGTGACTAAACAACCTACCTCTGTATCACGATGTCTTGTATCTTATTACCACCTCTCTTACCTGTTTGAGTGTAGGATAGTAGTATATGTTTGATATAGATAAGCTCAATTGTTTTAAGTTTATTTATATATTTGGAGGATCATACCTTCATGCTATGCAAGACAAGGTTGCAATAGTGAAAATGAAGAGACTGTGTAACATAGATTACCACTTATGATTTATGACATACTTTTTTGCAGGAGTCACTTCATTTTATAATGTAACCAATGGATGTTATAGCGTGAAGCATTGGATCCCACAAAAAGAACTCCAAAATGCGAGAGGCTACATTGTTGTAACTTGAATGGACCAGTATCAGGTTGGGAGACCTCCTGAGAAGCTCCATCAAGTGAGCCTCAATCACGCGGTGTGGTATACTTTTGAGGTTTGAAGACTTGTTAATGTGCATGCATGCATCAATATTGGTTGCTATGTACTAGTAATTCTAATAATCTTTCTTTTGTTACAGAGGCCATTTGTTTGTTCGGTTGGAGATTGTCATGCTAGCTACAGGAGGAAAGACCACTTGACTCGCCACCTTCTTCAGCACCAAGGAAAACTCTTTAAGTGTCTGATTGAGAATTGCAATAGAGAATTTGCATTTCAAGGCAATATGAAAAGGCATATAAAAGAGTTTCATGATGAAGAGTCATCTGACTTGGATGTTGGAAGTCAGAAGCAATATGTCTGCCAAGAAGTAGGATGTGGAAAGGTGTTCAAATTTAAGTCAAAGCTTAAAAAGCACGAGGATTCTCATGGCAAGTTTCTTTTCGTTTACAGTTTTCAAAATAGTAGCAAAGTGTCTTATTTCATGTTTCTAAAACTGAGTGGCATTCATAATATAATATCTTAATTCATTTTAATCTTATATTCCTTATTTTTAAAAAAGAAAAAGAAAAAAGGCATGCACTCTTTGATTGAATTGTAGTAGTCAACATGTTATCTGATGAATGCCTTAATTGTTACAGTTAAGCTGGATTCAGTGGAAGCCTTCTGTTCTGAACCAGGTTGCATGAAGTATTTTACTAACGAGCAATGCCTTAAGGCTCATGTGCAGTCGAGCCATGCATATATTAACTGTCAAATATGTGGAGCAAAGCAGCTGAAAAAGAACATCAAGAGGCACCTCCGATCACATGAACCAGGAGGGGTTGAATCAGAGAGAATTAAGTGTGATTTTGAGGGTTGTCTTCATACATTTTCAACTGTAAGATGTTGTGAACCTTGGATTAATTTACACATAAGAATTTGAATGTGAAAATTTTGGACTAATCGAGTATTCATACTACAATCATTTTTTGATCAATTACATTTTTCTTTTTCACTGACATGTTGAAATATTCTTTTACAGAAATCAAATCTTCGCCAGCATGTCAAGGCTGTGCATGAAGAACTCAAGCCTTTTGCATGTAGTTTCTTTGGTTGTGGTATGAGATTTTCATACAAGCATGTTAGAGACAACCATGAGAAATCAGGGTGCCACGTTTATACTCCTGTAAGTTATTTGTTATCAATGGCTCAATTCTATTGTAAGCTTGTCTTGTGTTGTTGCTATTTTTCATGTTAGACAAAGTTTTATGGTTTTTGAACTGTTTCTTGTGCAGGGCAACTTCCTGGAGACTGATGAGCAGTTCCGCTCAAAGCCAAGGGGCGGGCGGAAGAGAACATGCCCCACTGTGGAAATGCTTGTTCGAAAAAGAGTAACTCCACCACAAATGGATGCAATGATGGATCTGGGGCCAGCTCCTGCTTGTTCGTAATATGGATACAATGAGTAACCTCTAGTTTGGTGCTTGAGTTGAACAACGTGCTGTGGAAACCATAGCTGTATTGAACTTTTCTAGTATCTGCTATCTCAACCTATCCTTGTAGCAGTGGGTGTAAGTATTCTTAATTTCTTATTAGTTGATGTAAGCCTTTTTTTTTTATTTTTGGGAATTGCTACATATGCCGTTTTCTTCAATAGAAAAACTTTGTAATGAATGGGCTGTATATTAATAATATAGTGGGTTCTATATTTATTCTTGTAAGATTATAGTTGTTTTTTTTTTTTTTTTTCTCTGTGAATGCGCTTAATTCCGATGAAACAAAGGCAAACGTTCATTACATATCCTAAGCAGAATGCTCGAAAGAAAGCTATGAACAATGAATGAACGGCAAGCAAGCAGGAACATCAAAAGGACGCTACATGAAATGATTGCCTGAAACATAAGGAATGGTTCAAAAAGAAAAGGGAGCCTAGTTAGCATGTTTTGGATCAAATTAAACCGAATTTCATCGTGAGATGAGACTTGGTGGACCGTTCGTTTCATAATCCTTGGCAATTGGAATTTTTTCCCTTCCAATTTAATAAAAAAAATCATTTTAGCTCTTTTTAATTTTATCTTTTTTGCTATTCAACTTAAATTGTTTGTTAAATATGAATGTCATATTAGCAATTAATAATTTTTTTAAAAATTAAAAATATTAAAAAAATATTTTTATACTTTTAAAATATTTTTTTGAATTTTTAAAAATTAAAAAAATTAATTAATTGTTGATATAGAATCTATTTATGTCACATTAATAAATGTCAACTTTTCTATTTATTTTTGGATGATTTAACAAATAGTGCAAGTTTTAACAACTAAAAAAGGTGAAAAAAACAAATAAAAGATTAAAATAATTTTTTTATAAAATTAGTGTTATAGCCCAATTTTGCCCATTTCAAAACCATACCCGGATTGCCCAATAAATACAAACCAAATAAAATCAAAATGTAATTACATGTCCATTTACATCAGTCCATCAGTTCAAATTTACAACCCATTTTATAAACCCAAAGTTACAGCCCAAAACCCTAACCCGGATCAGCTACCTGTGACCCATTACAAAGGCCCAATATCCACTACCCGGGTGACCCAAGCTCCAGCAAACCCTAGGGTCAGACTAGGGTTTCAGAAACAGAAGCCCTAGTGCCGCCGCCAGTGCAAACGGTGCACCTGCTCTCTTGGAACCACCACTGGAGACCAGCCACCCTTCCCGTCGCATCACCTGCAAACATTAAATGGCGAATCGACAGCGACCAGCGAAGAAAGCAGGGAAACAGTAACAAAACAGCAACATAGATAGTGATAGGACCTATTGTAACCAAGAATCAGCTATATAGCCACAAAAGGATATTGTAAAAGGGGACCTTTTTTTACTTCGGAAAAAGAATAGAACGAAGATCAAAGATCAGAAAAACAACATTCAAAACAAGAAATCAAAGGTGTTTTCACTATCTTTTATTTCAAAATAGTTTAAGTAAAAAAAAAATCTTACCGAGGTCTCTTCTCGGACGTTGCCAAAGGCCTCCCGTGACCCGGGTGTTGCGGAATCCCCCTGGGTCGCGACGAGGGTAGGAGTGCACGGATTCGGCTCGTCTCTTTGCTATCTCGCGATTCTACCTGCGTTTAAAATCACCTTAGGTTAGTTTTAAGAAATAAGGAAAGGGTTTGGGGGTACTAACCTTCAACGTTTAGATCATCGGAGGCCGTTCCCCGATTCGGGTTTTAGACCAAGGGAAGTTCTCTCCTGTCTTCCGTGGTTCAAACCATGAACGAGGGTGGAGGTGGAGGCGAAGCGCCGATGAAACCCATGACCGGCCAAAGCAAGGAGCAAAAGGAGAGAACGGCTAGGGTTCGGCCGAATAAGGGTCAGTGAGTTTTGAAATCAAAGGAGAAAAGGGCGGGGAAGGTGGTCTTTGCCGTTTCATTTTGCTTTGATTTGAAGAGGCTAGGCAGTTGGTTTAGGGTTTATTTTAGGTTATTAATGAGACCCGATTTGACCCGATTCAACACCCTCAGGACCCGCGTGTTTATGCGTTGAGGGGATAATTGCGTGCCTAGTCCTCTTCATTTGGCGGCCACCCTTGTTGATCCCTATTTACATTTCCTTAGTTTTTGATTTGGCCCTGGGATTCGCACGCTTTTGCAATTTAGCCCACGTTTAAATGTAGCGTTTCTGCTGATGGGATATTACCCCGTCCAGTCCCTCCACTCACTTGCGCGCGTCAAATTAATCCTTTTCTTTATTTTCGAATTTGGCCCAAGTTTTCAGTTTCATGTTTAAATTAACCCCTTATCCATCATTTCGTTTTTTCTTGTTATTTATTATTATTATTATGTATATATGTATATATCATATACTTTATATACCATGTGCTGCGTATATGTTACACATATTTTTTTCTTTCATACTATGTTTATATATTTTTTAATATTATAGTTATATGAATATTTTAGTCCGTTATCTTATGTATGTATTTTCAACGTGTTCTATATATTGTATCTTTTATTTTAAATTTATACTTTATATATGTACTATACCTTTGTACCTATTATATGTATTTTGTATTTGTTCTTTCACCTTACTTTATATAGTTTTTTTTTAATACTATCATGTTATGTATAATACTCACTTTAAAGTTGTATTTTATATATATCCAAATGCTATACTCTATCGTATATTATATTTTTTTTTTATATGTAAATGTATGTATTACGTACGTTCTATATCTATGTTACACTAATATTTGTATTATTTGTTTTTGCTTTCAATATATATATCATATGTATGTGTTTATATATTATATATGTACTTTTATACTCGTTATGCATATATTTTAAATACCATATTTCATACTTTAATACTACTATCATTTGTTCATGTATTACAAATATATTCAAATACTACATAATGTATATATTTTTATTATACATTTTTTGAACTTCATATGGTATATATATATATACTTCGTATATCTTTTAATATTTTAAAATCTTTATTTGAATTCCTATAATTTTAAACCCTTTTTATAATTATTCATTCTTAAAAGCTTTTTAAACTTCGCTTATTTTAATTTTAAATTTATCTTAGTCTTTTAATGTTAATGTTATTATGATGATATGCTATATAATCGTTTTTATCACATGCACTATTTTACATCTAGTGGTTATCATAATTCATGGATGAAATATATGTTTATGAATTCATTCCTTGCTTTACATGTTATAATCTCTTGCTAGTATTTTATAAAAGTCATGTTTAATTCCATTTTATTAAACCTTTTTTAGAAGCCTTCGAAAGAACGACTCGCGTTTGGGAGTTCTGAGGAAATTGAGCCTCAACTCACTAGGTTCCGATTTCCTCACTAAACCCAAATCATCGAGTATCGCTTTCCAAATTGGATTTTGTAAGCTTTCAAGTAAAACCTATTCTTGAAACCTCGAAATGTTACATCCTAACTTACTGAATGTAGCGTTCAGTATCTCGAGATAGGAATTTCAAAATCAAGGCAATATTTTATATTTTGAGGTTTTGAAAGATCGAGCCCTAACTTACTGGGTTCTGGTTTTTCGTTCGACTCAAAATAATTAAATATCCTTTTAGGATTTAAATATATAAACCTTTTAAGTGAAAAAGACGAGCTTAATTTCAAGAAATAGATGTGTCGCATCCTAACTTACTGGGTTCGGCATTCTCATTCCTTCGAAATAAGCGAGCCTCGGTTTTTACTTCTACATATTCAAATGTTTTAATAAAAGGGATCATATTTTAAGTTCTTCCAAATTTTTAAACCTTCGACACTAAGAAACTAATTAATCAACTAGGTACCAATTTTGGGCGTATCGAGGGTGCTAATCCTTCCTCGCGCGTAACCGACTCCCGAGCCCGTTCTTTGATTTTCGTAGACCAAAACTAATTGTTTTAATAATTCAAAATAGTTTATTAAAATAATTAAAGGTGATCCGATCGCAAGTTTATTAAAATAATTAAAGGTGATCCGATCGCACCTCAAAAGGGTCGGTGGCGACTCCCATTTTAAAATTTTAAAGTCGATCCCCTATTTTTCAAAACCTTGAAAAAATGGTTTCGACAATTAGTACACAAAATAAATAATTATGCCTTTTCTTTGTATGTAAACCATAAAATTCAAATAAAAGGTTGAATATATTGGATGCTAAATATCTTTACAGCTCTTTTTTATGTTTTGTTTTCTCTAAATTTAGTTCCCTTGTCTTAATTATAAGGCTTAATAGTAAATTTGGCCACTAACGTTTACATGTTTTTATGAAAATGACTCTAATTGTATTTTTGAGCCTTTTTTTGTCATCAACCTTTGTTTTATTTTTCAAACTGATTTTTTTTTACAATTTTGATGAAAGCATCGTTAAAAAAAATTTAATGGGGATGATGTAGAATATTTTTACTAAGATGTAATTTATTACTTAGGTAACCTAATAAGATAATTACATGTAAAAAATAATAAAATAAATAAAACATACATGAAATTAAAAAGATAACTCTTAATTTAAAGAAAATAAACTTAATTATCTAAAAAATGTTTCAAAAGGAATGCATATGTTTGTTTACTGAGAGGTTTTAAAAAGATAATAAATCAAACCGAAAATATTGAATGTGTGCATTCATTTTGAAACTTTTTTTTAGATAATTACGTTTATTTTCTTTAAATTAAGAGTTATTTTTTTAACTTCATGAATTATTTATTTTATTATTTTTCACATGTAATTATTTTATTGGGTTATCTAAGTAATAAATTACATCTCATTAAAAATATTCTACATATGAAATTCCACATTATCCCGTTAACTTTTTTAATTATAATTTTATCAAATCTATTAAAAATTTGAAAAAAAAAATGTTGATGGCAAAAAAAGACTCAAAAATAAAATTAGGGCCATTTTGACAAATCGTGTAAACATTAATGGCTAAATTTGCCATTAAGCTTAATTATAATAAAGATAAACTATAGTCGTCCTACTTTTAAGCCATTTTCATTTTGGTCATTTAAAATAAAATTATTGCAAATTTGTCACTTAAATAAGGTGCTTTCATTTTAATCACCTAAGTATTAAATTTTTAACGACGGTTAATTATATACGCTACAATTGTTTACACTTTCATTTTGGGCACCCAACTTCTAGATCGCGTTTATTTTGATTACCCAAACTTTAAGTTATTTTTATTTTGGTCACTTAAAAATATTTTTTTTCAAGTATAGGTTAAAGTAAAGAAATATTAAGGATTAAAATGAAAATGCTGTAAAAATTAAAATAATACACCAAAAAAAATTGGGTTATATAGAAATTTATCATGAACCTTGAACCTTTCCTTTTTGTTCGAACAATTGAACCAAGTTACAGGGGCGAAGCCAGAACACATTTTTAGGGGGGCCGGATGAAATTTTTTTTTTTATAGTTTATAATTTGTAAATGATTAAATTGAATTTTTATAATTTTAGAGGGACTAAAGTACAATTTTACTTATACTAATTTAAAGTTTTTAAAAATTTTAAAGAGCTAAAATTATAATACTATATTTTAAGGGGCCGGGGTCATGTCAACCCCTAGCTTCGCCCCTGCCAAGTTATGACAACTTATTTATATAGGTCATCAGTTGTTTTTTTAAAGAATTTGGTAGTTATTATCAAAAGTGATGTGAAACCAAAATTTTCAAAAAATTGACCGACATTACATGCACGCAAATACACAGGCATATCCATATTAAAACTTGCAATATCCTCTGATAAATACTAATAAATTCTGAATAGAATTATCTTTTGCAAGAAAAAGGAACTAACTTTTTATTTTAAATTATACTAATATTTTATTTACACAATTAAGATTATATTAATTAAATATTAAAAGCATATTATAAAATTGTCCAAAATTCCAGATTCTCCTTGAAAAGGAAGATAGTATCATTCCACTTGAAAAGGTGTAATGGTAATTTTTTATCGACATTACATGATAAATTGAAAGTAATGTAATCACGGGTCATTTGTCTTAGTGGTATAAATAGTTTAATTACTATTTAATAGTAATTATTTTTTCATTAAGAAAGATGTAATAACTACTATTATATAAAATAGAATAATATTAGGAGAACAAATTTATTCCAAATAGATTTAAGGATATTCTTTATTTCTACGAGGGTAACACACTTGTGACAATATCATTAGACGAACACTTATTTAGTGACTTTTGTAAAAGTATATAATAAGGGAGAGATCAATCATGACTAAATAATGTTGTAATTAACATGGGAAGAGTCGAAAGTCAATTACAAATTATTTGAGCCCCTTACGTATATATATCCAATCGGTTCCTCTGTTAGCTCGAGATAAGTGGAAACAAATTGCATGTAGAACCAATAATATGAAATGAATGAAAATGATGAAATAAAAGAAATAAATCGCACATAACATTATCCGCACTGAATGCGTTTTCTTAGAAAGTACAAAAGATGACTTAGATATTAATTTAGGTTCTCTAAATTATTATTTTATTAATTGTAATTAATAATTGAAGGTCAAATAAGAAATAAATTAATTAATTATCACAAATTTGTTGAATAAGGAGCTTAAATATATTTTCCTCATATATTCTAATAAACTAAAGTTTCAGTGACTTTAATGAAATTATAATTGTATTGAGAAAATAATTTAATTAAGAAATTAATTTAGTGAATTTAATTAATTAAATTAGTTGATTAAATAATAATATTTTGGAAAACAAAAAATAAATAATAGATTGAATAAAAATCTAGATAACACTTATAGTTTGGCCCAATGCATGAAAAGTCTAATTAGGCATTATTACATACAACGAGCAGGAAACCCTAGTATCTTATAGGGTGTGTTATCGCCCTTTATACTTCTACTTAGGGTAAAAGTTGTATTTTCAATTAAGATATTATTATTTAGTTAGACCTTATTCGAATAGAATTCTTGTACTAATTCTCAATAAATAGGAATTATGTGTTAATTTTTACACACATTATTCTACGTCGCTAT
Source organism: Gossypium stocksii (assembly GCA_020496765.1). Classification (NCBI taxonomy): domain Eukaryota; kingdom Viridiplantae; phylum Streptophyta; class Magnoliopsida; order Malvales; family Malvaceae; genus Gossypium; species Gossypium stocksii. The sequence continues at coordinate 33,849,819 of CM035628.1, read as the reverse complement.
TCTTTTAAAAACGAGTGGAAATCTATTTTATAGAATAAATTTTATTTTTTTGGGAAAAACGCATAATTCTGGTTATAGTGAGAATTAATTTTCCTACAGAAAAAAAAAAAAAAAAACTCATTCTATGCAATTGACTTGTGACACTTTGAGCTCATACTCAAAGTACTTTGTCATTCGAGAATAGAGAAGAAAGTCATTAAGTAGAAAGTTGGGATCAACCTAAACTATCTTGTACAAAGTACATGTATAATTTTAGTTAATATTTATTGCTATAAATATCACAATGGCTTGATTGCAAACATTATTTTCTAAACCGATTTTTCTAACATTCTTACTTTTGAGAAACAATTAAAAATTTAAAGAGGTCGACTAAGAAAGTTGCCTTACACCTGATTTTACACATTTATTTAATTTTAGTTCAGGAATAATTTAAACTATGTTTTGGATTATTAATCGTTTGGCACAAGATCAATTAGAGAAACATATTTGTATGTAATTGAATAATTATTAATATACTTGACATTTAAAAATAAATTACTAAAAAAATAAATTAAAATATCAAAATATTATCTCATTATCCATCACAGTAATCTTTTATCGTTGTTGAATAATTTTAATTTTCTAATATCCAAGCAATGAAATCGCTTAGGTCTCTTTTAAAACTTTATGATAAGGTACATATTATCGTACAAACACATTTTCTCCTTGTCGGTGAATTGTTAGAAGTAACGAAGAATATAGAATGAAGAATATGATTTTTATGTTTCTGATATCGTAGTAGCTTAATTTAGCTAGCTCGGGGATTAATTTACAAAACTGTTAAAGTATTAGGGTTTTGCCATTGATGATGCTTGAATATTGAAGTTTGATAATAGAAAATGAATGGTTGTCGTTAGATAAACAACTTTGGTAAAGAGAATTTTGATAGAATTATCAATTAGGGATTGAACTGAAAAAGATGATAAATTAATGGTAACATTTGTGAATTTTGTGAAATATATGGGCTGCTATTAATATATATAAAATCGGCTAGGCTTGAGTAATGATTAAATTGTATGAGTTTCAGTTTTGAGCCTAGGGACTAAATTACAAGGGAATTTCCAAAATTCCATGTTGGATTAAATTGAATGAGAATTATATTGAAATGAGTTAAATTCATTCGCATAGATCCTATCAGACCTAGTACAGAGTTAGATCGAGGCAAAGAAAAAATATCTGGTTAGTCACCTTCATATCTACGTACACTTGTCGAAGTAAGTTTGTGTAATTAAATTGTACATTTATATGTTTTAAATTGAATTATTTGTTTGTGATTTGTATAATTTCCATGTATAAATACCGATAGCATATCTGACGATTACCAAGTCCCATTTGAACCTTAGAAATTCGTAGAATACAAATGACATGTCATTAGGGTTACCAATTTGGTTTGGGTCCTACATGTGTTGTGTTACAGGCTAATTTTGGCTTACCCACCTAATAACCCCCAAACCCAACTAAACCCACTAACCCAAAACTACCCTAACCCAAATACAAACCCAATAGGCCCAAAATCTAAACAAAATTAGCAGACACGAAAAAACCTAGCAGCAGTGCGCCGTTTGCCCCCACGTGAGATGTCAGCGCATCCTCCGGCCATCTGCCTCCGTTGACCAAGCCAAATACCTGCAAACACGCAAACAAGGACAATAGCAGAGAAACAATAGTAGTAAACAGAGCAAAAAAGGAAGCAGAAACGACCCAACACGCAATCAACAGTAGAAACAGCAAAGAAAAACCGAAAAAGAAAAGGATTTTATTTTTTGAATCGGTTATAAAAACCGAAAGAAACATTGTAAACAAGGGGGGATTTTAGAGTATTGAAAAGAGATTATCAAAAAATCCTTCCGGGTTTCGAATAGAAAAGATCGTATTACACATGTATTTACAGAAGAACCGAAAATAGAATAAAGATTTTTCAAAAAAGGTTGTTCTTTTACTTTCGTATTCTTCCTTCTTGATCTAGTATTTCTTTTTTATTATTTTGATTTTAAGATTAAATGTAAGAAGATAAAAGGGGAGAAAATGAGGGACTTACCACGGTGGTCGTCGGAGCCTCATCCTCTTCGCAGCAATCAGAGATGAGAGGGGCTTCGGGTAAAGGAAGGAGGAGAGCACCGTTCACCCTTTTTTTTTTCTTTTTTTTTTTTTGAAGAACGACCGTGTGTTTAGTTTATGGTTTATTTTTAGTTTTATATGTTGTGAAACGGCACCGTTTGGTAGGGTTAGAGTTTGGCCTGTTCACTTTAAAAGGGTGATTTATGCAAATGGTCCCTCTTTCTTGCAGCTCCAGTCAATCAGACCCGATTTTCTGCTTTGTTTCATTGTTTTAATTTGCCCCGTTGTTTCCATTTTATTTTCAATTTTATCCATGGCTTAGTGAACTGAAACACAGCACATTTAGACAAGGGATATTATCCCATTTGGTCCTTGCACATTTAAGCGTGTTTCACTCTTGTCCCTAGCCCCTTTTCACGATTTTTACCTTAAGCTTTAGCTCATTTTCAATCGCGTCCTAAAGCTATTTAATTTATTGCTTTATTTTACAACTGTCATTGTATGTTATTTTAATAAACTGTTTTCTTTGAATTATTTTTGTATATTTTTTATTTTAACTAGTTTTACATATTGATTATTTCAAATTGTTTTATATATATTACCTGTTTTAAATTATTTTATATACTCTTATAAGCTCTCTTTATTTATTTTAAAATGTTTTATTTATCATCCATTTTAAGATTTCCCCTTATTTATATATATATATATACACACACACACATATATACATTATTTGTTTTAAATTTTTATATTTACTGTCATTTTTAAATCTTTCATATACATTATTTATTTTTTAAATCTTTACATACTGTTATTTTAAAATTCTTTTATGTACATTATTTATCTCTAAATATTATACCACTTATTTCGAACCTTTTTACATTATCCTTTTGAAGTTTTAATTTGTTCATTTTATGTATTATTACATTAAATTGTTTTTCGCTTTACCTATTATTATTTTAAATTTCTTGTTCACACATTATTTATTTTAGACATTCTACATGTTGTTTTAAATTGTTATATATTATTTATTTTTGCTTTATTTTATTTTAAATTATGTTATATATGTTAATTATTTTAAATTGTTTTATATTATCTACTTTAAATTGCTTTATATATTTTTGTTTCAAATTTGCTTTCATGTATTATTTAGTTAAAATTGTTTCATTGCTCATTTTAAAATTGTTTCACATACCTTGCTTTAAACATTATATCTCTTTTATATTATGCACATTATTTTTAACTTTATATTGTATATGTTACATTTTCATATATTATGTATATACTTTTCATATTATTAGTTATATATACATTTTTTACATTATCTTATGTACATATATTTTTTATACTATTATATATCTATCCTTTTAATACTGTATTGTATATATTTCCAATACTATGTTACATAGATTTTTACCATATTATGTATGTCATGTATATATACATTTTAATGTTTTTGTACTATCTTATATATTTTTTAATAACTATATGACGTATGTATTTTTAACACTGTATTGTGTACGTATCTTTCAACATCATTATATACATACTTTTTAATACTATGTTATTTATATATCTTCATATGTATCGTGTGCATGTTCTAAATACTATTGCGTATATATTTTGATATATTATGTATATATTTTTACGTATTATTATTAGTAGTTGTTTTTAAAAAATATTGTTATTAGCTCTAACATGTACATATTGCATGTATTTCTTAATATTGCATTAAATATATTTTCATATGTTACATATATATACTTTTAATATTATGTTGTTTATTTACATTTTTGTGTCTCATGTATATACTTTAATATTATTATTATTATTTTACTTATTATTATATGTATTGCTAATGTCTTATAATCATTGTGTTCATTATCTGTCCCATATATTCGCGACTTTTTACTGTTTGCACATTCTGAGTTAAATACATGTTTAAATTACATTTCATTACAATGTTGATACAAGTTCTCTTTCGAAATATCTTTTTTATGTTAAAAAAATAAAAATAATAATAAGGCAATGTGCCGATTTTAACATCAAGCCTGTGATTTCATCGCTATGTTGGGTGAATCACGATTGGCTCGTGTTAAAAACGGGACATCCTCCTAAAAAGTCAAAAAGTTTAAAATTCTCGATTTTAGCGGATTACGATTAAAATTTAAATTGAACTCATATTTTTGAATGTAATAGCCCGATTTTGGGTCTAGTCGGAACAGTGGTTTCGAGACCACTATTCCGAGGCCGGAGAAAATTATTTTGATATTATTCTCTGTGATATAGCATATTTTTTAAAGGTGCATGAAAATTTTGATAAGTTAATTTTAGAGATTTCTAGCTTAATTTCGAAAAAGGGCTAAATCGCATAAAGTGTAAAAGTTGTGTATTAATGCATAAAGGTGTTAAATTGATTTAGAATTTAAAATTGGGGGTCTTTAAAAGGCAATTAGGCCCTTTAAAAATGAATGGCCGGCCAAGAGAATAGAAGAGTAGAAAAGTCAAAAATGTTGGGTAAGATATTTTGTAATAAAATAAGAAAAAGAAATAAAATGTTATTTCTCTTTCATTTCCTCTTCTTCTCCACGAAATGGGCAGCAAGAATAAGGGTTTAGAAGCTGGAAAATTTCAGCAACTCATCTCCCTTGATAGTAAGTGATTTTAATGTCTTTTCTTGATGATTTTTACATTTTTGGAACCCCTAAAGCATGAGCTTTCAAAAGAGTGGACTATTTTGCAAATTGATAAAGAGTTTAGGCTTTTGCCATGAACATATATGTGTTGTTTGCTGAGTTTTTATGGAAGAATTTGAGTTGTATTTGTCTAATAAACACCTTTGTGAAAGAAATTTGCATGAAAATGCCTTAAAAGGGGGTTATTATACAAAGTTGTAAAATAAGTGCTAATGTGTGTGAAAATGATATTTATGAGTTTCTATGGTTTTGTAATGGTTTATATAGGCTTAAGAAGTGAAGAAATTGAATAAAAATCAATTTTCGAGCATAGGGGCAAAATGGTCATTTTGTAAAAGTCTAGGGGCAAAATGGTTATTTTGCTAAAATTGTGAAATTTGGATTGTTTTAATTAATTTAGTGATTAAATGAGTGAATTTTATCATGTTAGATCAAGAAAAGCGAGATTTGGGCCTAAATCGGAAAGTATGAGATTATGGACTAAAATGGAGTAATTAACCGGAATTGCCTTCGAGGTAAGTTCGTATGATTAAATAAGCATGATATTCATGTTATTACTAATATTTTTGGAAATTATCTTGCTATGTTGGTATTGGATTTTCTTTATTGGAAATATTGTATATGGAAAGTGATGCCAAGTGTTGAAAACAATTATGTGATGATGGAATGCATTGGGAATTTGATGGAATATGATATTCCATTGGAACAAGTAAGTTTTGAGTAATTGAATTTGGTATTTAATTTTAAATGCCATGATATACTTGTATGATAAATGAATGATGTCCCATTGTTCTTATCATAATAAGGTTATTGAGAAAGAAACCTATTACATGTTTGTTATGTAGCCGAATGGCTATTAGAGAATTAAACAAAGAAAGAGATTGGGGACATATGCTTATGTATGTGTTTGATTATTGAGCTAAAAGTTTAGTAAAAGAAGAATATATGTATTAGACTTGAATAATGTTTACGACACAAAGTCATTGAGCATGTTATATGTCTATATGCGAATGAGTGGACTTGAATTACAAATGTGATTTTGCTATGTGAAATGTGGTAACATGTGAATACATAAGACTCTGTGATGTGAATCTGGGATTAAAAACCCGAAGGCTATATGCGGAGATTCTGTCCGGGTTAAGGCCCGAAGGCTATATGCAGAGATGATGTCCGGGTTAAGACCCGAAGGCTATATGCGGAGATTATGTCCGGGCTAGAGACCCGATAGCTATGTATAGAGTTTACCCGAGCTAAAGGTCTCGATGATGATGCGAGTAAAGTCTCAGACTAAAAGACTTCATGGTAACGATTGCTAATGGATATGAATTATATGTTAAATTCTTATATATGATCATACATGGAGTCATATGGACTAACATGTGTGAGCTTATAAAATTGGATGCAAGAGCATATGAATAGAATTGGCTTTATTGTACATCTATGGATTATCTTAATGAATGGGAATGAGTCTTTTATTCTTGATGATATTGAGATTTTGTTGTAAACATTGATAAAGCTTGTTAATAAGTTGCTTATTGTTTTCATATGAACTTACTAAGCGTAAAGCTTACTCCCCTTTTCTTTCCCATATTCCCTAGGGTTGCCAGGTTTGCTCGGGTTAGAGGCCGTCAGAGATATTATCACACTGTCAAGTTAATGCTATCGTCGTAAGTAAATCCTAGTGTACCGAGTCTATGGCATGTATAGGGTTATAATGTTCAGTACGTAATATTATGATTTAGCCAAAGGCATTGGCTTGAGATTAAGGTAGTATGTATTCTTGTAAATTGGCCTACGTCGGCTGATCATGTTATGGATCTATATGATTTTTTTTGAGCGACTATGACGCGGAAAACAGTTTATTCCGAAAATGAAAATGGATTTTGTAAAGTTGTTTAAATTGGTATATTTTGTTTAGTAACACCTCAAGCTCGACTCCGGTGACGGTTTCGGGCGTTGGGGGCGTTACATTGAAAATCAAGACAACACATGTTTTATAAGATACTAATTTTGGGCGTCACAAGGGTGCTAATACCTTCCTCGTGCGTAACCGACTCCCGAACCCTATTCTTCTCTGAATTTTAACGTAGACCTAAACCCGGCCTTCTTTTTATCTAAAAATCAATTTTTCCTAAAAAAAAAAAGAGAGGCTTTATTAGGTGTCCGATCACACCTAGAAAAAAGATCGGTGGCGACTCCCATTTTTCAATAAAACCGAATTTCGATTTTCGAATTTTCAATAAATCACCTCAATTAGCGACCAAAGCTAAAATTTTTACGTCGCTACATGTTGCAGACACACCACAGCTCGTATGAGCTTCCCATTATTCAGCTCGCATGAGCTTCCTGTTATTCAGCTCACATGAGCTTCTCATTATGCAGCTCGGAAGAGCTTTCCGTTTACAGCTCGTATGAGCATACATGTACATGAATTGGCGGATTATAGTTTAGTAGATTTCTTGTGTACTACCCGTGTATCCAACGATATTTTAAATGGTTCAACGGGCACAGTTCTGTTACGAGATTATATGAGTTCGATATGAACTATTACTGGTATTTACATGAAATACATGAAATATAATTATTTGATGAATTGAACCATGTGTGTTAGATCTTATATGTGATTTTCATGGCTACTATGTTGGTGATCATGTGTTTAGGCTTTTGGCTAAATTGGTTGAGATATGCTTTGTTTACTTACTTATTTTATGTATATATGGTAAGTTAAATTATGTGTTATACGAACTTACTAAGCTTAAATGCTTACTCTATGTTATTTTTCATGTTTTATAGTAATTCGGAAGCTCGTACGGGTTGGAAGCTGGTTGAAGCTATTTCACACAATCTATTGGTCCTTTTGGCACTTTCAATAAATTAATCCAGTTATAATGGCATGTATTGGTTAATTTGGCCAATGTTGGCATATAATTGTTTTGTTTAGATTAGCCACTTATATGACTTGTGTTTGGTATATTTTGATGCATATATATAAATGACCTTATAATGTTTGATGTGTGATTGATATGGTAGAATGAAAGAAAGTAAAATGTGGTTTGAATATGTATATATGAATTCAGTCATTTAGGTAAGTTGAGATACTTGTTGACATGTCTTTAAGTTGTCATTTGAGGTGCCTTAGGGCATTTTGGTTTCATGTTTAAGACTTGATTTTGGCTTGTTTTGAATGCCTTGTTATGGCTTGTTGATGTGCAAAAATGTTGGGTTAGATTGATATCAAATTGGGTGAGAAATGCAACTTGAAAATTATGTTATTTTCATCCACACGAGTAGAGACATGAGCGTGTGTCTCAATCGTGTGTGACACACGGCTAGGTGACACGGCTGTGTGTCCCCTATCTTTTAAATTGTGCAAGTTACTATGCTCACACGACCTAGCACACGGACGTGTGGCTTGGCTATGTGACCCAAGTCAGGGAGTTACACGAGTACAGGCACAGGTTGGGACACGACTGTGTGTCACTATTTCAAATATTCACACGGTCTAAGACACGGGCGTGTCTCTTGGTCGTGTGAGTCACATGGCCATGTGACCCCTACAGTTTTGAAAAATTTTAATGTTTTTTGAAAAATTCTTTGAGTACTCGATTTAGTCCCAACTTGTTTTTAATGTGTATTTTGGGCATCGAAGGCTCATATAAAGGACAATATGTTTGATTTCGATTGGTTTCTGACATGAATATTATATGATGTGAAATGTTTGAAATTTCTGTCTATTTGTTCTGTAAACTCCAGTAATGCTCTGTAACCCTATTCCGGGTATGGATACGGGTTAGGAGTGTTATGCAAAATCCTCGTCGCAAAACCTCCAACAAAACTAACATTTACTGGCGAATCAATGGCAATTACTCGAATTCGCGCGTTGGAGATCATTACCTTCAACATCTACGCCTAAAAAAGAAACCGAACGAACGCTTAACAGAGAATTTAATCAAATCAACTAGAAACCAACAAATTCTACAACAAAACCCACAAAATTAACTTTTCAATCGACAAACAATGAAAGGCGCACTTACCCAACGACACAACAGCGAAAATTTAACGGCAACTTCAGCGATTGAGAGAACCAAAAATAAAAGAAAAGAAGAAGAGAAAAAGAACGAACAAATGAAGGAAAGGAAAAAAACAAATTAATTTAAAAAAACAATTAAACTAATTCTGCAGAGTAGCAAAAAAAAAACACATCTCCACTTCGCTCACATAGAGACTCGAACACTAAACCAAAAACTAACAAATACTTAACTATCAAACCAACAAACTCATTTTTAACACAAACTAACGTAGAATTAAACTTAAGTCAACCTTTTAAGGATAACGGTTAAGTCAAACAAAATAACAAAATTTCCAAATATGAGATTGGAATCCCTAACCTCTAATATCCAAATAAAGTACTTAACCACAAATACAAAGACTTATTTATATTAAAATTTAACAAACAACACTCAAATTTTTGGGGCGTTACAAGTTGTGACACTTTAAGCCCACACCCAAAGTAGATCGTAGTTTGAATATAGAGAAGAAGGTAGTTCAGTAGAAAGCTAATATCGACCTAAACCGCCTTGTACAAAGCATATGTATAATTTTGGTTAATGTATTTTGCTATAAATTTCATAATGGTTCTGTTAAATATGACTCCTATTTTTAGTCAAATTTGAGAAGTAATCTTCTAGTTAAACTCTGTTTATTTATTTCAATCAAACACTAATTAGTTTAGATTATTTTATTATTATTTGACCTTTGAATTTAGCCTATAAATAGACTCTTTTGCAACCTTAGAAAGAACACCTATTAGAGATTAGAACTCATAACACATTTAGAGAATTTTTTTGTGTTTACGTTTTGAGAGTTCTTTGTTTTCAGGTTTTTGAGGTTTAGTTATTATCTCCATCTTTTGTACTCTTCGTTTTTTTGCCATTATAGTAAAATTATCTTTGTCCATGGTTTTTTATCCTCTTTAGAGGGGTTTTTCCACGTTAAATTTGTGCGTTTAATTTCTCAATTTCTTCTGCTAATTTTACTTATTCGTTGCTTAATCGGGTCAATTCCTAATAAGTGGTATCAAGCTAGTTCAAATTTCATAGATCAGCCCATTCAGATATGGCAGCAACAAGGTTTGAAATTGAGAAGTTCGATGGTGAGACAAATTTCAATCTATGGCAAGTTCGGATGATGGCAATTCTAGTTCAATCCGGTTTGAAAAAGGTTGTTACTGGGAAAAAGCATGAGAATCTAAATAAAACAGAATGGGAAGAGCTTGATGAAAAGGCTTTGTCTGCAATCCAGTTGTGCCTTGCGAATACGGTATTGCATGAGGTATTGATGGAGAAGACCTTATCCGCCTTATGGAAAAGGTTAGAAACTCTTTATGCGACTAAGTCTCTGGCTAACCGTTTAGTGTTGAAGCAACGCCTATTTACGTTTCGCATGAACGAAGGTGAGCTTCTTAGAGATCACATCAGTCAATTTATTACTCTTTTAAATGAATTAAAGAACGTTGAGGTTAATATTGATGATGAAGATCAAGCTATGCTATTATTGTGCTCTTTACCCCCTTCATACAAGTCTTTCAGGGAGACCCTGATTTATGGCAGAGACAAACTCTCATTCGAAGATGTGAAGGGTCATTTGTTTAGTAGAGACAAACTCGACAATGAGCTTCATTTGGATAGCAAGGCAGATAGGCAAGCTTCTATTTTGGTAGCATCAAAGGAACAAGACAAAAGGTGTCGCTATTGTAAAAAGTTAGGTCACGTCAAAGCTGATTGTTATAAACTACAAAATAAAAAAGCTGCTAAGAGTAACGAGGAAGATGTAGCTGGTGCTAATTTAGCCGATGAAAGCGGTGATGATTTCTTGTTAGTGTCAACGGGCGATAACTCTAAGCTTACGTCCGAGTGGATCCTAGATTCTGGATGTTCTTTCCACATGTGTCCCAATAGAGAATGGTTCTCCACATACAGTTCAATTGAAGGTGGAGTTGTGCGCATGGGAAACGATTCATCTAGTAAGGTAATTGGTATTGGTACTGTTAAAATTAGGATACACGACGGGACGATTAGGACACTCTCAAATGTCAGGTATGTACCTGATTTACGAAAGAATCTCATCTCTTTGAGTATTTTAGACTTGAAAGGATGCAAAATCAACATCGAGTCAAGCGGCATTAAAGTATCTCGTGGATCTCTCGTTTTATTAAAAGGTAAAAGAACTGGCAATCTTTATATTCTGGAAGGTTCTACAGTGACCAGTGAAATCGGACGTCCCTCGTCCGTTAAAGAGTCAAAGTCAACTCGTTTGGAGCAGAGGCAACTTGGTCATAGGAGGGAAAAAGGTATGACCATTTCGTTGAAGAGAGGTTCTCTTTTAGATGCAGGTTTTGAAAAGTTAGGGCACTGTGTTCGTGATAATCACACCAGGGTTAATTTGGCAGTGTACAAGTCGAAGGCTAGAAGTCTTCCAGTTTCTAAGCACAGATTCGACTCAGTTAATTCCTTGCATAGTTCAAGATAGGCTCGTGGCAAGCTTTGGCAAAGATGGCATTGTGGAAATATGATTCAAGGTGGAGATTTGTTAAATATGACTCCTATTTTTAGTCAAATTTGAGAAGTAATCTTCTAGTTAAACTCTGTTTATTTATTTCAATCAAACACTAATTAGTTTAGATTATTTTATTATTATTTGACCTTTGAATTTAGCCTATAAATAGACTCTTTTGCAACCTTAGAAAGAACACCTATTAGAGATTAGAACTCATAACACATTTAGAGAATTTTTTTGTGTTTACGTTTTGAGAGTTCTTTGTTTTCAGGTTTTTGAGGTTTAGTTATTATCTCCATCTTTTGTACTCTTCGTTCTTTTGCCATTATAGTAAAATTATCTTTGTCCGTGGTTTTTTATCCTCTTTAGAGGGGTTTTTCCACGTTAAATTTGTGCGTTTAATTTCTCAATTTCTTCTGCTAATTTTACTTGTTCGTTGCTTAATTGGGTCAATTCCTAACAGGTTCGATTTAAAGAAAAATTTTAAACTTCCACTGTGCCTAAAAGCATTGTTTTCTAAACCGATTTTTTCAACGTTCTTACCTTTAAGACACAATTAAAAGTTTAAAGAGTTCAAGTAATAAGAAAGTTGCCTTACACCTGATTTTACACATTTATTTAATTTTTGTTCAAGAATAATTTAAACTTTATTTTAGATTATTGATCATTTGGCACAAGATCAATTAGAGAAACGTTTTTGTATGTAATTGAATAGTTATTAAAATACTTGACATTTAAACACAAATTATTAAAAAAATTAAATTAAATTATCAAAATATTATCTTATTATCCATTAAAATAATCTTTTCCGTTATTGAATAACTTTAATGTTATAATATCCAAACAATGAAACCACTTAAATCTCTTTTAAAACTTTATGATAAGGTATATATTATCGTACAGACATCTTTTTTCTTGAAACATAGTTTTTATTAAAATTATGAAATATGATTTTTATTAAAATTATGTTGATATCACTTCTCCGCTGTTAAATTGTAAATGTGTTTTGTTAAGAAAGTAATTTGGATTTTCAAGTAAAATTTTAATAGTAAACATCGTTATAGTGAAGATGTTAAACTTAATCGTTTTTCTTAAAACTCCTGAGTTTTTCTGAAAAGAGACCAAAACTTCGTTCTAAAATAAATAAATGTCTAAAATTAACTATTTTTAAAACGTCGATAATTCTGCCAGGACATTTCGGTGGCCAATGTAATCTCTTAAATTCGAGTCTAACGTCTAGGCCGGGTTGGGGAGGTTACAACCTATTTTACAGAATGTTTTTTTTTTTTTTTTGGGGAAAAACACATAATTCTAGTTATAGAGAGAATTAATTTTCATATGGAAATTTTTAAAAAAAGTTTTTATTATATGCAATTAATTTGTGACACTTTGAGCTCACGCTCAAAGTACTTCGTGGTTCGAGAATAATAAAAAAAGTCGTTAAGTATAAAGCCGGGATCAACCAAAACCACCTCGTGCAAAGTACATGTATAGTTTCGATTAATATTTATTACAATAAATATTACAATGGCTCGATTTTAAAGAAAATAATTAAACTTCCACTATGCCTAAAAAATTATTTTCTAAATCGATTATTCCAACATTCTTTCTTTTGAGAAACAATTAAAATTTTAAAGAGTTTGAGTAAGAAAGCAGCCTTACACCTGATTTTACACATTTATTTAATTTTAGTTCAGGAATAATTTAAACTATATTTTGGATTATTAATCGTTTGGCACAAGATCAATTAGAGAAACATATTTGTATGTAATTGAATAATTATTAAAATACTTGACACTTAAAAATAAATTACTAAAAAAATAAATTAAAATATCAAAATATTATCTCATTATCCATCACAGTAATCTTTTATCATTGTTGAATAATTTTAATTTTCTAATATCCAAGCAATGAAATCGTTTAGGTCTCTTTTAAAACTTTATGATAAGGTATATATTATCGTAAAGACATATTTTTTTCCTTGTCGGTGAATTGTTAGAAGTAACCAAGAAAATATAACAAAGATTTGTAAGAGAAGAACCGAAACTGAGTAGGCGAAAGCACGAAGTGAGGGGTTGAAGTGAAATATTGATAATTTCACTGATAATTTTCAAGGAATGTGTAGATTGAACTTTACAAATTGCTAATTTTTGTGGCTGAATTTTCTTTTTGTGGGTTTCAAAGTTGTAGCTTCGCTGTTTAGATTTCACTTTTAATGTTTTGATATGAGATTTGGATTTCCCTTTGATTTGTGGTTTCTGTTTGATTATTAGTTAAATCAAGTTACTTGTTTTTACTGCAGTTTTTCATCTCAGTTTTTTTCATCTCGTTTGAATTTTAGTAATTTTTGTATGATTTAAGGGATAAAACAAGGGATTTTCTCAAAAAGTTAAATATTTAAATGGGTGATATTTTAAAAAAAAAAATCACATATTTAAAATTTTTACTTATTTTATTTTTAATTTGAAATAACTTTTTAAGATTTATATTTTTATAATGTAAGGCCACATCAGTAAGTAAAAGTGAGATGTCACTCCATGCCAACAAAAAAAAGTTGACCATTAGTTGACTAACGGTTTCCATCCAAACCAAGCTTATTTGACAAAAATCGAAACGATAAGGTTGACATTGCGAAAAGAAAAAGATAATGAGAACACTGTGAGAGGTAGTAAATGTTAAGGGCAAATATTGTTATTATGCCTATTTTACTTGCATAACTAGGATTAGATTGATTAAAATAATAAAAGTAAATTCCAAAATTGTCCAAAATGTTTCATATTATGCTCAAAAAGTAAGATAACCGAAGAAAAATGTGATATTTACTTCTTACGTTCACGAATATTCATATTGTTGAGAATGTGAGACGATGGCCTTAAAAAAATGCTTGAAATCCAAACATGGTAATTGATCACATTCTAGAGTCTTACATTACCACTGAGATTGTAAGATTTTGAAAACCAAACACCCCTTAAAGTTATAGGTTTTATTTTCTTCATCATAATGCAAAAAGTTGTATTGAATTTGAAAATTCTAGGTTTATTAACAATTGTAAAATTAGTGAAAGTTTTAGAAATCCCGTAAACTAAAAGTGCAAAAGGGTTAGAATGCGAACTTCTTTCAAGATTGTTGATCCTATAGTTATTGAATAATTTAAAAAAATTTAAAGAATAATAAATAATTAACCAAACTCATCTTATGATGAAAAATGACAAATGAACCCTTAATAAATAAAACAAAAATTAACATGAAATTATATTTTTACAATATACTTTTGAAGTGGTTTCGAGGAGGTAAGATTTTGATATTTTAATCAAAGCATCTTATAATTTAAGAATGTAAATCAATATTTTAAAATAATTTTATATATTTAAACGCATTTAAATAAATAAATAATTCCTGAAAAACCCTAACTAATTATATATATATATATATTATAGATTATAAATAATTAATAAAATATAAAAAAATTATTATTACACAAGAATTCAAAATTTTCAAATTCAATTTATATCCTAACTCTAAATATATAAAAAAGAAATTAAATCTAAGTAGTTTTATTTGTGTCAATTAACCTTTTTCTTTGCTCTTTCTTTTTGCTTTTCACTTAGAATTCTGCTTCTGCTGACACATTCTCATACAACAAACAAAGAAACATGGCCGAAGAAACTCCAGCCCAAGAATCCCGCTACTGCAGCAGCGGCGCCGACGGTGATCGACTCTGACTCACCTGCTGGTTTAGAGCCCTTCCCTTCTCAGCCAGCCATACCATCTCATGTAGCAGCTGAAAATGAAGAGAAGACACCGCGGCCTCTGAGTTGCAGCCGGAGTCGGATGGAGAAAAAAGAGACGGGAGCACCACCAGAACTAGTGCTCAAGAAGCTTGGAGGTGTTGTTGAAGAGAAAAAGTCTTTCAAACAGGAATGCAATTATCTGATTTCGAAAGGAAATTAAGTTTTGAAAGCAGTTTGGTAAAGAAGCGACAGACTCTTAACCTTTTCAATTCAGAATCCAAGGGTGAAGAAAACCCAGAACCCAATCCAACGAGCTATGAATACAATTATTTTGACTTATAATGCAATTTTTTATTTTCAAGCTCATCAGCCCAAAACTACAATCGTATTTGCCACCAAAGATTGTTGAAACTCGAAACCGAGTGTCAAAAACATGCAATTCTAATACTAAAACAACCAAAGGGTGGTTCGTATATATTATATGGTTTTTGAAACTTTGGTCCCTCACTCCATGATGGAACATGGGTTGTATCTGCCACTAAAACATTGTTCTGAAAGTCAAAACCAAATGTCGGTAACTCTACAATATATCTACATGCATATAAGTTTTAATAAAACTTAATATTTTGCCCACAGTTGTTACGGTTTCTTCTCAACAAAGAAAATCTTCAAGTCAAACGTGGGATATAGAATAAGACTTTTTATGCTAAAATTGCATGGAGAAGACTACGTAAGTCCACCGCCATCACCATCTTCACCTACACCACTAACAAGTCCCAAGAGCATACACACTTTCCCTTCGCTTATAATCCTCTTCTCGACCTTCTTTTTGTGACAAAACTGCTAGAATTTAAGCTAACTTGGAGATATTTGAATAATTAATTTCTAAGGGTGGGTTAAAATATTAATTTCAAGCTTCTTGTTTTGATTTGTAACACCTATAAATACAGTGCTCGGCCTTAATCCACTTTCCATCAACAAGGCTTGCTTTAATTGCGGTTTGAATATGGGAAGTTTTAGGGTTATTGGTGCTGCATTCTTGGTTCTGCTCCTTGTGGATTTAGCTTTCGCTGCTAGGTCACTTAGTGGTGGTGGAGGAGGAGGAAGTGGTGGAGGTGGAGGTGGCGGAGGAGGTGGTGCCACAGGTTCTGGATATGGTTCAGGGTATGGTTCCGGGAGTGGTTCCGGATATGGTTCGGGAGCTGGTGGTCTTGGAGAAGGTGGAGGTGGGGGTGGGGGTGAAGGAGGCGGCGGTGGTGGGGGTGAAGGATCAGGGTATGGGTCTGGATCTGGATCTGGGTATGGGTCTGGTGGTGGGATAGGAAGTGGTGGAAGAGGTGGCAGTGGTGGCGGAGGTGGTGGCGGCGGAGGTGGTGGCGGCGGAGGTGGTGGCAGTGGAGAAGGGACTGGATATGGGTCTGGATCCGGATATGGAAGTGGGTCTGGATCTGGATACGGAAGTGGAGTTGGTGGTGGCAACGGTGGAGGAGGTGGTGGCGGCAGTGGCGGTGGTGGAGGTGGTGGTAGTGGAGGAGGGTCAGGATATGGGTCCGGATCCGGATACGAAAGTGGGTCTGGATATGGAAGTGGAAGTGGTAGCGGTGAAGGAGGAGGCGGAGGTGGTGGCAGTGGAGGTGGAGGAGGTGGAGGCAGTAGCTCGGGCCAAGGATCAGGCTATGGAAGTGGTTCAGGTTATGGCTCCGGGTATGGTAGCGGTGGAGGGTAATTTCCCACATAGGTTCAAACTATGTTTGAATTCTAGTTGCTACTTATCGTTCTGTAATCTTCAAAATAAAGTGCAGTGTTTGCCTACGAGCACCGCACGTAAATGTTTTAAAGACTTTCAAGTCTTTTGTAATCATATCTAAATATTTGTTATCCTAATATGTGAAATAAAATAAAACTTTCATTTTTACAACTTGCATTGCTTTGGGTAACTTTTTTCAAAGCTTTAGCATCTTGACAAAAAAATTTATATTTTTAGTAGGAGATTAATTGATCTAGATTTTTAAATCAATGTATTTTTTGTGTGTATGTGCATTTTCTCATGTCATATTTGTGCTTGTATTATTTTACATTTATTGAAATTAGAGAAATTAATAATATTCCGCTATAAAGATTTTGGCATGTTTATGTATCCATATCTTGTATTCAATTTTTTTTTTTACTCTCTTCGTCTCGTGTTTTTAGTGTATTTTAGTATAATGTTCGTGTATTTGGTTTGTTTAAAGTCGCTTGTTGCAAAAAATAAAAAATAAAAAAAAATGCAATATAATAATCTCTTTATCTCTTTATTTTTTAGGGTAAACTATAGAACTAGTCACTCAACAATTAGCATGTTTCTGTTTTGGTCACCCAATTATGAAAATTTTCAATTTAGTTTCTAATATTTTAGATCATTTTTATTTTGGTCACTCACATTTTATATTGTTTTTGTTTTTGCCACAGCCCATTAAATGGTTAACGAAGGGATAATGTGGCTATTTTTCTAATTGGTATATAATACATTTAGTCTTTAATACTTGCACATTCTATCAATTTGATCCTAATTCAATAAAGTTGACCATTTACATTTACAAATTCTATCAATTTAATCATTAAGCGCATATAATTAAATATAATTATATTTAAGTACATATAATTAAATCATAAGTCTCATATTCAGTGTAAATATCTTTTTCTCCTTGTCGGTAGATTATTAGATGCAACGAAGAAGATGGAACAAAGATTTGTGAGAGAAAAACTAAAACTGAGTGAAGGCAAGAAAGAAGTGCAGATATTGAACTGAAATACTGATAATTTCACTTATAATTTTTAAGAAAAGCGTATATTGATCTTTAGAAATTTCCAATTTGCGGCAGATTTTTGTTTTCATGGGTTTCAAAGTTGTAGCTTTAATGTCTAGATTTCTTTTTTAACGTTTTGATTTGAGATTTGGATTTCTCTTTGATTTGTAGTTTATGTTTGATTTATTAATTAAATCAAGTTAATTGTTATTAATGTAATTTTTCATTTGTATTTTGTTCATCTCGTTTGAATTTTAGTAATTTTTAAATGATTTAAAAGATAAAACAACAGATTTTGTGAAAAGATTCAAGGGGATAAAACAAGTAATTAAAATTTTAAATTTTCAAATGATTTTTATTTTTAAAAAAACTATCACAATTTTTTAAATTTTCACTTTTTTATTTTTTAATTTGAATATTTATATTTTTATAATGCCACGTTAAAAATGAAGTGTCACGGCATTTATAACTCTCATATTTAAAGTTATGCTAGTGTAGTTTTTAGATAATGATTTGATATAATCTCAAAGTGTTATATTCGGTGCTTTAATAATAGAATCAATGGTTGAACATGTTAGACTAACACTCCTCGGTTCAACCAGTTTAATTGGTTCAACAGTTGGACCAACAGTAATTAAATAATAAAAAATTCATAAAAATCTATAAAAAAAAGTAAATATATATATATGAAATCAATTTTACTTTAACTTTTTATATTTTTTATAATTTTATAATTATTTATTTAATTATTGTTGGTTCAACGGTCGAACCGGTTGAATTGAGAACTAATGGTCTAACCTGTTTAACCATCAATTCAGTCATTAAAACATTGAATATGACACTCTGAGATTATACCACATCATCATCTAAAATATTTTTTTCAAGTGAAAATGTAGCACAATCTTTAAAAAAAAAATTGTTTAAAAATTTTAAAGCGTATTCTAGTGTAATGTTTGTGTATTTGGTTTGTTTAAAAAACGCTTTTCGCAAAAAATAAACTCAAGATAATAATCTATTCATCTCTTTATTTTTTTAGGGTAAACTATAGAACTAGTCATTCAACTATTAGTGTGTTTTTGTTTTGGTCTTCAAATTATGAGAATTTTCAATTTAGTCACTAAAATTTTAGTCACCTTATCAAATTTTTAGATTTTTCAAGTTCAAGGATGAAAATGGACTTAATTGTTAAGTTCAAGTGCCAATGTGAAATAAAAAAGTACATGTACCAAAGTGGACCTAGTTGTTAAGTTTAGAGGTCAATATAAGCTTACTTGCCAAGTTCAGGGGCCAAAAGTTATATTATCCCCATTTGTTTTCTCGGTCATTATTAGAATGGGCTTAAATGAATAACAATTTTTCAAGTTTAGAGGTTAAGCTGGATAAAAAAAAATTTAAAGACCAATGTAGACCTACTTGTTTAGGGACTAAAAATTATATTATCTTTTTTTTATTTTTTACTATTCTTAAAGTTTGAGGGTTAAAATGAAAAAAAAATTTAAAAACTCAAAAAAGAAAAAAGCCAAATCAGAAGAACCCATAGCTATGGAAAGTTGATATAATTTTTAATTGAATATTTGATATAATTTGATTTAAGAAAGAAAAGTTTATGATATTTAGATTTTGAAAATTTTAAGTTTTAAAATGGATTTTAAATCCAAAATTTATCTCGAATTTGAGCGTAAACTTATTTAAATTTGAGAATCTGAATCTTGAAATCCAAACAGGCATAAAAATACTTTTGAAGACTGAGTGTGGGAGACTTAGGAAGATTAAAATAAAAATAAGAAGTAAAGTGAGTGGGAAAGGTTTGAGATTATGATTAGATAAAATATATTGGATGAAAATCTCAAACTCTTCATCTTTCTCCTCTTTGCTCAGGTGTCAGCCCTCCTTGCCCACAATTAGGACAACTTTTCAGCCCAAATCCTTGGCAATCAAAGCATCTGAAACAATTAATTTTCTTTTATAAGAATCAAATTTATCTCTATATTCATTTATTCTTAAATCATATATATATATATATATAACTCACTTCCATCTCTCGAAGATGTTGCCATTCTTTTTGTTTTTTCCTGTTCCCTGTAAACCCAATAAAATTGATATGAATTAGCTAAAAGAATACTTGATTTTCTTGCAACATTTTTTTCTTGAGTCTAAGAAAGTACAACACCTTACATCCAGGACACTCTATAGCTCCTTTGCCTCCACATTTCTGGCATCTTTTCAAGATCTGAAATATGTAGATATAGTGTGAATGATTTCAATGTATACTAATAAATCATATATTACATGATCTTATATTCAGTAAATAAGCTTATCAATTAGAAGAGGAGAAAGAGAGTTTAATTACCGAGTTTAAGGGACCAGATTTTGCAGCAAGGACAGGGAAAGCTCTGGGTTTAATTAGCTGCTTATTTCCATTAATTAGCATCCCAGGAGTGTATTGAGGAAGATGAGGTAAAGCTGAGAGATTTGCCATTGTGAGATGAAAGTGGAATGAAGTGCTGAACCTATGAACTTGTAAACAAATAAAGAAAGTAGCACCACAAAATATTTATTTGTAATTGAGGCTAAAGAGAACTGGATAAAGGATGCCATCACTTATTATATGAAGGCCACTTGGCTTGCCTACCCTACATTATATCTCCCTCTCTCTATCACTCAAATCCATTGCATCCTAAACCTTATTTCTTTTTTGTTAATATAAATTTTTCCTCTATTTTGGTATTTATATTTTTTTCTATTTTAATATTTAAATTTAATTATTAAATTTATTTTTATCATTAAATTTAAAAAAATATAAATTCGATAATATAATAATTTGAGATTATATCATGAGATTACTTAAAAATAATAGACCTAATGATAAATAAATCAAAATAGACTTTTGCACTTTTCTAAGAAGGACTAAAATAAAATCTAATTAGTAAATTCATGTACTAAAATAGACTAAAAAACTAAATTAAATCTCTAATTGCGGTCAAAATTTGCATTAACCCTTTATTTTTCGAAACCTTCATCTAATGTATGGGTTAAAATATCTCTTCAATCCTTCTAAATTTTAATATTGAGTAAATTTTATTTTATTTTTAAATCAGAGCAATTTAATTATCATTGATTTCAAAATTGAGCAACTAAGGACAATTAATCACATTATTAATGTTTTTCATCAATTTTACATAAATTTAACTTGTATAATAACAAAGGTAGCTCTCATAACTTACACATTCTATCAATTTGGTCATTATTTAACAAATTTAGCCCACAATATTTCTATAAATGTGTAAATGTTAGGCTAAATTTGTTGATTTTTTTAGAATCAAAATCAAATTAACAAAATATATAAAGATTGAAGGCTAAATTTATTATTATACCAATAAAAAATATACACAATTTATGAAACACATTAACGCCGTGATTAATTGTCCGCTCACTTTCAAAATTAAAAGAGGTTAAATTACTTCTTTTTTTTTTTTTCTGTAGGGACGAATTTACTCAATTTTAAAATTGGGAGTGATTCTTTTTACTGGTATGCTTTACTAGGGTCCAGAAAACTTGGGCTGTTTTGAGCTTCTAGTTCACGTCAGAAAACTAAAGCCCAGCAAGTTCTGTCTTTATTATAGTTTTGGAATGAATTTATGTGAAGCAAAAGCCCGATTAGTGAACCCAAAGCTCACTTTTTGGCAGAACAGAGAGGTCTGGTTTGCTTTTTCTCTATTCTGCACTTTGCAGTGCAGCGGCCCCTGAAGTCGAAAGGGACGATCCAAGGAAATGGAAGACATAGAAGATTTGTTGGTCGGCAGCGGCGGAGCTCCTCCTGGGTTTAGGTTACCTTTGAATGCGGTTGGAGTTAATCCTAGGAAAAAGAACAAAGCCAAACCGAGCAAGGTTTCTCAAATGAATGATCCTCCCAAAATCCCTGGCACTCAGGTCCTTCTTACTTCCTAATATAATTATGTTTATCATTTATCAATTTGTAAATAGTTATTCATTCTTTTTCTTTTTCAATTTTTTTGTTGCAGACTATTTATGTCAAGACTTTTGGATGCTCACATAACCAGGCAAGTTTTCCTTTTTTTTTTTTAATTTGTAATGTTTTAGGAATTAGCTTAATGGGTGGTTTTGAGCTTAAAAGAAGACCCAAAAACTGTGGTTTACTCAATGAACTGCGTTTTCGTCTTGTTGTATATATCTGAATACTAAATTCTTTTTAGCTCTTTCTTTTTGTTCCCTCAAACACTTAGATTCACCAAGAGTTTGTGTCTTACATGCTTATCCATAAGATATGATTGAAATTCATGGATGATAAATAGTTGAAATAGCAGGCACCCTGCCTTGAGCTCTTATGTCTTGTGAATTTGAGTTTATTACTTTATTTTCTGTAATAATGTGGTATGAAGGTTGATCCTCCAATTATATGAAGAAACTTAGAAAAATAAAAGAGCATACCTATATACATACTTCTATCCAATACTTGTTCTAGAGTCCAACACTTGTCAACCTATATTCGACTATCAGGCTGATCTTCCAATTATGTGATAAAACTTAAAGAAAAACTAAGCATACCCGTATGTGACACTCATTCCCTAGTCCTGGTAACATAGGTTAACACTTGAAAGTCATTGAAGATGAGAAAACCTTATATTTAACCAAAAATTGCTTTTTTAATATATCTTGTTATCTATACTAATTTAAAATCTTTTAATATTAAAGATACTAGTTGTATTGATTACATGTCAAACCTGATCATGTAATTGAGTTTTAACGTTTTGTTGTGAAAAAGAATAAAGGTGCAGCCCATCTCACTCATGTGCATACATCTTTCCAAGTCTAGAATTCAATTTGACTTTTTTCCTTTAGATTATCTGATACTTTGACATCTTGTCAGAGTGACAGTGAATATATGGCGGGTCAGCTTTCAGCATTTGGCTATGCAATATCTGACAATCCTGAGGAGGGAGACCTTTGGCTAATAAATACGTAAGGCTTGCACTATTGAATTAATTTAATTTGTTATTATCTTTTTCTTAATTGTCATTACCTTGTTCTCTTTAATGTTCTTTTAGTACTGGAGATAAGTACATTTATACCATGGTTTTAACAATTATGAAATCATCAAAACATCGGGCTCTCACAACCTCAGTAATATGCCTCTATTATCTGTTTCATAAGGATTTGAATGGATGTATTACTTTACTATGTGAAAAATCAATATACCCAAATAACAGTAGCTTTAAATAAGGTCATATAATCCCAAATTTGCTGAGGTTGTCATAGATCTTAATTTTTGAAAAGTTTTTCAGCTTGCTTGGGTCATTCATTGTCGAGGGAAAGATTGATGAATTCTGGTTGCCATTGGTTGTGGATAATAAACTCACTGTTGCTTTTTATGTCTGCCCATGAAGTCCAACTTCATTATTGGCTCAACTTTTCTACATTGGTTTTTTAATTATCATAAATTATTGGAATATCAAGATTATAGCAGAAGCTGCATTTCTTGAAGAGTTAAACATGGAATCTTGTTGTGTATTAACTTCTGATCAGTGTGATGATTATAAGATGTGTGAACTAGTCTGACACTAAATAAACAGCAGGCATCACAGAATGAGAGACATCTGCTTCCTGCAGACGAGCCTTTGAACTTTTTTCATTTCCTAGGATAGCCGCTTACCTTTTATCATGTAATGAGGCATAAATATTTGTCGTGTCATCTTCTACCTCTTATTATTTTATTCATTCTGCAGCACATGATTGTTGATTAATAATGGTTTCATTTAGATGTGTTGCATGTGCTGCTGTTATTATGTCTATTATCCTCAGAGGCATCAGAATGACCGTATAAGAATTACACATTTGTCTTAAAAAGAAGTTTTGGTAACTTCTAAGAGCTGTCTCACCTCTTTTTCCACTCCACTATAGTCTCTTTGTTTTAGCATTTGTCTAAACACACTTTCTTTGGCACACTATATTCCCTTCCAACACTATTTTTGGTATCCATGCTTATATGTTTTAATAATTTTATCATTTTTTGGTTTGTTTTGCAGATGCACAGTGAAAAACCCAAGTCAGTCAGCAATGAACACGTTAATAACAAAATGTAAAAGTGCGAAAAAGCCACTGGTGGTTGCTGGGTGTGTTCCTCAAGGAAGCCGAGATCTGAAAGAGCTAGAAGGGGTTAGTATAGTTGGAGTACAGCAAATTGACCGTGTTGTTGAAGTTGTAGAGGAGACCCTGAAAGGGCATGAGGTGCGGCTCTTGAACCGCAGGACTTTGCCAGCGCTGGACCTTCCTAAGGTTTGAACTGTTAATTATTGCTACTTCAATTACTTAAATGGATTTATGACTATCCAAGTTGTATTGGACATATTTCTAAAGCACTGACTAGAGTCTAAAACCTCCTACCTAGATAGGTGAAACAAATAAATCTATAAATTTATTTATCAGAAAAATACAATTACAACAAAAAAGTTAGCGTGGGAGAGATTGCAATAGGGAAGAGAGGTGAATCGAATAGGTGATATTGAAAGAAGCAACTGAAATAAGCTGCATTTTTTTAGTACCAACGTGTTCTTTAGCTTTGACAATGTTCGCGTGGAAATGATGTTTAATGGCTGATAGTTAGCTTTTGAATGTTGGTACCAAATTCATTGTTAAAAGTTCCAGACTTTTCCCTTAATTAAAAGTGTGGATAATTTCAAAATAGTATACAGATGATAACTTTTTACTCTTAAAGATTAGTTTAACTCAAATTTGTTTAATCTTATATCAGGTCAGAAAGAACAAGTTTGTTGAGATTCTTCCGATTAATGTTGGTTGTTTAGGTGCTTGCACTTATTGCAAGACAAAGCATGCTCGTGGTCACTTAGGGAGCTACACTGTTGACAGTCTTGTAAGTAATGTAGCTGAAGTACTACACTTTATTTTTGGTTCCGTCTTTACTAACCTCTCCGAAATGCAGGTTGAGCGTGTCAAAACCGTTATAGCTGATGGGGTCAAGGAGATATGGTTGAGCAGTGAAGATACTGGAGCATATGGTATTTTAGTTTTTGAACATTTTAGAAGAATAGTTGTTCTAATTATTCCTGATCTGAATACAGCCCTTTTAAAGAATAATAGGAGAAATAAAAAAAGGAAAAATAATCTCTAGAAATTAGTCTATCCCTAAAAATCAGTAATTAGATTTATCTATTAGTACAAGGAAATTCCTAGAACTAAGGTAGAAGATCTACTTAATTTAAGGAATTCCAACACTCCCCCTCAAGCTGGAGTGTAGATGTTAATCAAACCCAGCTTGCCAATAATTTCTTCGAACATTTTTCTGCTCAAGCTTTTGGTTAACACGTCTGCTACTTGTTGTTTAGTAGGTAGATATGAAACACAAACGTCTCCTTTGTTAATTTTCTCCATAATAAAATGACGATCAATTTCCACATGCTTGGTACGATCATGATGTACAGGGTTATGCGCTATGCTAACTGCTGCCTGGTTGTCACAGTATAATATGATAGGCTTCGTATAGGATAGTTTTAGTTCTCCCATCAGCCGTTGTAACCACATTCCTTCACATATACCATGGGACAAAGCTCGATATTCAGCTTCAGCACTGCTGCGTGCCACAACAGACTGCTTTTTACTCCTCCATGTCACAAGATTACCCCAAACATAACTGCAGTAACCGCTTGTGGAGCGCCTGTCATTAACAGCCCCTGCCCAGTCTGCGTCAGTGTAGACTTCTATGCTTCGATTTACATCTTTCTTAAAATGCAACCCCTTACCAGGATTCCCTTTTAGGTATCTCAATATCCTGTAGGCAGCTTCCAAATGTTTCTCCCTAGGAGCATGCATAAATTGACTAATAACACTCACTCCAAAAGCTATGTCTGGACGAGTGTGAGAAAGATAGATAAGTTTTCCCACTAACCGTTGATATCTTCCCCCGTCTACTTCTTCTCCATCCTTATCAGTTCCTAATTTAAGGTTGGGTTCCATAGGAGTCTCGGCTGGTTTGCAACCCAACATTCCGACTTCAGAAAGTAGATCAAGAACATACTTTCTTTGAGAGACTGAAATACCAGCCTTTGACCTTGCTATCTCCATGCCAAGAAAATATCGAAGATTCCCCAAGTCTTTAAGTTGAAACTCAAGACTTAAAAACCTTTTTAGTCTTTCAATTTCAACAGAATCATCCCCTGTCAAAATTATGTCATCTACATAGACAATGAGAATACAGCACTTCCCATTGTCTGAGTGTTTGTAGAAAACAGTATGATCAGCTTGGCCTTGAGTATAATGTCTACTAGTCATGGCTTTGGCAAAACGATTAAACCAAGCCCTAGGAGATTGCTTTAGTCCATACAAGGACTTCTTCAACTTGCATACTTGGCCCTTGCTTCCTTCGAATCCTGGTGGAAAATTCATGTAGACTTCTTCGTTTAATTCTCCATTGAGAAAAGCGTTTTTTACATCTAACTGGATCAAAGGCCATTCTAAGTTGACAGCAATTGAGAGAAGCACTCGAATAGTATTCAGTTTTGCCACTGGTGCAAACGTTTCCTCATAGTCCAACCCATATGTTTGAGTGAAACCCCTGGCCACAAGTCTAGCCTTATATCGATCAATGCTCCCATCTGGTTTAAATTTTGTGGTGAAAATCCACTTACAACTCACGGTCTTCTTCCCAGCAGGTAATTTAGATATTTCCCAAGTTCCATTATCTTCAAGGGCCTTTATTTCTTCCAATACAGCTTGCCTCCATTTGGTTGACTTAAGAGCCTCTTCTATATTCTTTGGAGTTTCTACAGAGTCAACATTAGAAACAAAAAACATTGTAGGATGTAGACAAGTTTCCATAGGATACAAACCGAGAAATGGGATGTTGAGTACAGCTCCTAGTGCCCTTTCTTACTGCAATTGGAAGATAGATTGAAGGTGAAGGAGGTGAAACTTCTTCCTCAGGACAGTTCTCGGGTAAAGATGGCATTGGCACTGCTGTTCCGGTCTTGGGCAGCTGATGTCTTCGAGAGTATACACGAAGTTCCTGAGTGTTTCCTTGTTGTTTTTCAGAATGAGTGGGCTGTTTCTCTTCATTAATATGGTTAATCGCCCTTGTTTTTTGTTGCTGAACAGTAGAGATAGGAAAAATAGGGTCCAAAACAGGAGTAACAGTGGCTGTAGGATTTTCAGCAGGTTTTATAACAGGAGTAACAGTGGCTGTAGGATTTTCAGCAGGTTCTGTAGTGGTAGTATGGTTAATGGAATCTTGAGATATAATGAGAAGGTTGCTCAAGGTCTCATCTTCACTAAATATCTCCCCCTGAAGATGAGATGCTGAAAAATATGGCTCATTTTCAAAGAAAGTAACATCAAGAGACACAAACATTCGGTGTAAGGATGGAGAGTAGCACTTATACCCTTTTTGTGTAGGTGAGTAACCAATAAAGACACAAGTGTGAGCTCTAGGATCAAGTTTTGATCGATTAGGTTGATGGTTGTGGACAAAAGCTTTACAACCAAATATTTTGGTTGGGAGATTAGGAACACGAAACAAGGGAAAAGAATTTTGAAGAGTATGTAAAGGTGTTTGGAAGTTTAATACCTTTGATGGGAGTCGGTTTATAAGATAACATGCAGTGAGAACAGCTTCTCCCCATAAATACTTTGGTACACCCATAGTAAACATAAGAGCACGAGCCACGGCTACAAGATGTCTGTTTTTCCTCTCAGAAACTCCGTTTTGTTGAGGGGTGTCAGGACAAGTACTTTGATGTATGATTCCTTGCTCAGAAAGATAAGGACTTAGGATAGAATTAAAGTACTCTCTTCCATTATCAGTTCTAAGGGTGTGAATATTGGAATTGAACTGGTTTCGAATCATTGAATGAAAATTTTGGAAGACTCTAAAGACTTCGGATTTTTCTTTAAGAAGGTAGACCCAACAAACTCTAGTGTGATCATCAATAAAAGTTATAAACCACCTAGCTCCTAGGACGTTTTTTACCCGACTGGCACCCCATAAATCACTGTGGATTAAAGAGAAAGGTTGAGATTGAACATAAGGTTTCAAAGGATAAGGGACACGAGTATGTTTAGATAGTTGGCAAACATCACAGTTCAAGGAACTTATTTTCTTATTTAGAAATAGCCGAGGAAACAGTTTCTTTAAGTACATGAAATTCGGGTGTCCTAGTCTACGGTGCCATAACATGATAGAATCTTCTTTTGATGTAGATAAGGCTATCCCTTCTTGTGAACTGCTTTTGTTCCAAACATATAAGCCACCATCAATTGTAGCAGTGCCAATCATCTTCCCCGATTCCTGTTCCTGAACCACACAACCGAAAGCAGAAAATTCAGCAAGTACTTTTTCATCCTTGGTAAGCTTGCTAATTGAGAGTAAATTACAGGAAAGATTTGGAACATGTAAAACTTTATGGAGAGAAAAATTTCCAGTAATTCTAACTGTCCCCATTCCAGCCACCGACGAGTAAGATCCATCAGCTATGCGAATCCGAGAGTGATTATGACAAGGTAAATAAGTATGAAACAGACTTAGATTACCTGTCATGTGGTCGGATGCACCCGAGTCTAGTATCCAGGAAGTTGTGATAGGTTCGTGTGTGGTATTTAAAGCAGTACCTTTAATAGCTAGAGACCCATTGGCTGTAGGAGTCCCGAGAAGTTTATGAAGAGCCTCAAGTTGAATTTTGGTTAGCCGAACATTTTGAGTATCTTCTTCAGTAGTAGATATCATTGCTGCCTTGTTTTCTTTCTGTTTCTTCCCAGGATAGCCATGGAGTTTGAAACATTTCTCCTTGGTATGTCCAACTCGGTTACAATGACTACACCATGGCCTATTTGAACCAGAATCAATTCCATCTTTTGACCTTTGAGATTGTGGGCCTCTTGAAATAAGAGCAGAGTTCTCGGAAGGACGATGGCTGGTTGTGGTCAATTTATTTAGTTCTCTTGTATCTCCCAACATAATAAGACGTCGTTTCTCTTCCCTCCTTACTTCAGCAAATGCTTCTCCTATGGTTGGCAGTGTGGTTCTGCCTAGTATTCGTCCTCGAACCTCATCAAGATCACGATTTAGTCCTGCAAGAAACTCATAGAGACGCTCTTTGTTAAGATGGTCCATGAACTTAGTATGTTCCAAGCCCTCACCCCAATCAGCCTCATAATACATATCTAACTCCTGCCATAAGATCTTTAGGTTGTTGTAATATTGAGTGACTTCAAATGTTTCTTGTCGAATCTCTTTCAACTTTAATTTGATCTCAAATACTTGGAAAGCATTTCCAAGATCCGAGTAATTTTCCTTGATTGCATCCCACATTTCCTTGGCTGTTTTGAAAAAAAGATACGTTCGACTTATATGACCTTCCATCGAATTTATAAGCCAAGCCATAACCATTGAGTTGTTAAGCTCCCAAGTTGCATAACCAGGATCTGTTGATGCTGGTCGAGAAATTTGTCCATTAATGTACCCAATCTTTCCTCGACCACGAAGAACCATAAGAACAGATTGTGACCATTGCAGGAAATTTTTTCCATCTAATCTATGATTTGTGATAATAAGAGAAGAGTTAAGGTCTCCTTGAGGGATTCCTTGACTGTGATTTTGAGATATTTGAGAAATCTCAGTTTGAGAGGAGTTTTCTGTGTCACCCATAGAAGTGGGGTTAACAGAAAAAATAAAAAATAAAAAGAAAGAGCAGGATCAACTGAATTCCTGATGCTCAGATACCATGAACATTTTAGAAGAATAGTTGTTCTAATTATTCCTGATCTGAATACAGCCCTTTTAAAGAATAATAGGAGAAATAAAAAAAGGAAAAATAATCTCTAGAAATTAGTCTATCCCTAAAAATCAGTAATTAGATTTATCTATTAGTACAAGGAAATTCCTAGAACTAAGGTAGAAGATCTACTTAATTTAAGGAATTCCAACAGTTTTTGTGTCTGCCCATGATGCCTAGGGAACTTTAGATTTAAGAGTTTTGTTCCTGCAGTGTCTATAGTTGAAAATGTTGTTCAAGTTCTCAAATACAAGCATACATGCATATATTTGTAAAGATTAATAGTTGCATGCATACATACATATGTACATACGTACATACGTACACACATACACACACATGTATATGAACATGTATGGAGAGTGTTCTTATAGGTCATGCAATCTTGTAGGTCGTGACATTGGGGTTAACCTACCAATTTTGTTGAATGCGATTGTTGCGGAACTTCCTCCTGATGGAAGCACAATGCTACGAATTGGGATGACCAATCCTCCTTTTATCTTGGAGCATCTGAAAGAGATAGCAGCAGTTTTATGTCATCCTTGTGTATATTCCTTTCTTCACGTTCCGGTTCAATCTGGGAGCGATGCTGTCTTGACTGTAAGTCCAGAATTTGGTCATATAATGTCTCTTTATCTTGGCTAATGGCTTCAAGTTATTTAGTAACTAAAACAAAAAGATAAAAAATTTTAATTAGTGTAGATGAGTGTCCTTAAATTTATGCTAAATGATAATTGTCTTACTAAGTAATTTTTTATTGTTTTAGGCTATGAACCGGGAATATACTGTGAGCGAGTTTAGGACTGTGGTAGATACCTTGACTGAACTTGTGCCGGGGATGCAGATTGCAACTGATATAATATGTGGATTTCCTGGTTAGTAGTTGTCTCTTTTCTCTACCATCATTGATTTATATATATTGAAAAGCATATGTAGGGGCCTTTGTGGTGCTTAATTCTCTTAGTTTGCACCATAAGGCACTTCTATTTTTGGAAAATATTTTCCATTTTATATATCTAGCTTAATTCTAGATATGATCTCGATCAAATAAGGTAAAGAACTGATTATGGAAACCAAGGTTAAAGAAAATTGGATTGGAGATCATATGTTTATTACCTCAGTCAACTGGTTGGACTTTGTTCACTTTTAAAAAATTAAATATTTAAAATTTATTTTAGTGCTAAATAAATATTAGATGCTGTAAATATTAATAAAATTATGTATTTGGCTTAATGATATGGTCTTGAATATACTATTTGGGAGGTTATAGGTTTAAATCTAATTAATTACCGAGAAAAAAAAGAACAAAAAATATATACTAAACTGGTTCATTGATCTATATATTATATTGACTGGGATAGTCTACTGGTTTCTGCTTCAACCGGTCAGCTAGATCTGATTTTTTAATCAATGAGTGAAAACATTTTCTAGTTTTATGGAACGTTGAGGGCTAGTTTAGTATTGCTTTTAAAAAGTGCTTTTGAAAATTTTGATTTAAGATTTAAATGTTGATGTTGCTGTCAAAAAGTGCTTTTGAGAAATAAAATCTCAATTTTAGACCTAATGTTATAAAGTAAAAAAAATATGCATTTAAAAGATGTTTAAATTCGTTAATGTTATTATATCTCTGTAAAAAATATAAAAAATAATTTATTAAAACTCATTATTAATATTTTAATATATGAATATAAATTTTAAATATTTTTAAGCAATTAACATTTAATTATTTGTAAAATTTAATTTGAATATATAAATTATTTTGAAATATTAAAATATAATCATTTCAAATTCAATTCAAATATAGAATTATATATTTGAAATAAATTTCAGTAAGGAAATAATTTTATACCCAATATAAATATTACATAAAATTTATTTGATTATAAATAAGGGTTAAAAAAGTCATTTGACTCCAAAAGTGCTTTTTCCAAAAGCAAAAGCTAGAAATTACAGCTTTTGCATTTAGATTCAAAAGTACTTTTCAAAAGCTATCTATTTAGCATTGCTTATAGCTCCACCCTGAAAGCACTTTGAAAAGCAATGAAAAACAAAGCCTAAATAAATTAAAATTAGGTATCCCTGTTTTTCTAGAGAATTAGGAAAAAAGTTTTGCAACTATTGATATGCCCATACCTAGAATAAAGGTGGAAGGTAAATCTATAATTGTTTTTGAACATGAGCCAGCTCAAAACATCTCTCTTCAGTTCGGAAAGAATTACAGTTTTCTACTAATGGGAATTCTTCTGGTTACACTCTTGTCCCTGGGGTTGTATGACTGCTCACATCAGAAACCCTGGCCTGCTTTGGGTTCGGCTGAGCCAGGATTTTAGCACAAGCTCAGAACCAGGCCAACATAAGCTATTAGTTTATTGAACAACAAATGTTATTTGATTGGTTTCAATTTTCAAAAATCAAAAAGCTTTTATGTTAATATAAAATAATTTATTTTATGAGAACTCCAAGCTAGTGGTGCCCATGGCCTAGAATTCAATGTGGCACAAACCTTGTAGAGCTATTCTTGGCCAACACATGTACCTGAAGTTTTATTGTTAAAATAGTACAAAATCATATTATATTAATAGTTAAATTTAAATATATATTTAAACTAAAGTTAAATTAAATTATGTATTTAATAAAATAGTCGCTTGAGCTCTGGCTTGCACTTTAACATCTTACCTGAAAGATGTTGAAGCTTGTGGCCTGGGCAGGCAGCTAGCCCAAGAACTGATCTACTCCATTCCTATGGGCTTAGGGAAGCTTTTCAACACCCAAGCCCAAATTGGCTACAAAGCCTCTCGGATCGGGCCTATGGAGAAACTTCTATCCCATCACAAATATTTTGAGTATCTTATCAGAACATTTACTCTTAAATAAGCTGCTTAAGGACTTAGTTCAATGATTTTTTATTTAATTATAATAATTTTTGGGTCATTTCAGGTGAAACTGATGAAGATTTTTCTCAAACAGTAAACCTTATTAAGGAATACAAGTTCTCTCAAGTTCATATATCACAGTTCTATCCTAGACCTGGTATGGTGTTGGTTATTGTTCCAGTTTCTTTATTATAATTTCTACTTCTTTTTTCTTCCCTCTTATTTTATTTTACTAAAAACTTAAAATCTTTCTTTCATTTACCAATTATTAATCTGAGGTCACTTGCAAGGCATATTCTGTCATGTTGCATTGGAGCTTATAAATTCCTTGATATTCATACATAATTACTTATGCATAAGCACTTGTATTCTTGTAGCAATCATTAGCCTATGTTTCAATGTCAAAGGCAGCTTCTTTTGTTTACTAGAAAATTTAGACAAACAAATCTTAATGAGTAATTTAAAATTAGAAAATTTTTATTTCTGTGGTTTTTATTCCTTCTAGCAGCTAGAAGGATGGAGGGTGTAAAATACAGATTTTTAGGGCTTGTTTAGTTCTGAAAATGTTTCCCAATCTCCATGTCAGCTGTTTGATTTTCTTGATTTTTGTTAAGTGGTGTTACCCCCATATATTAAGTATTAGGTTTCCTTTGGTCTCATATTAAAGTTGGCCCCTTGACCTATTGTCAATTGGTTTTAGGTGGGATGCAAAGCATGGTATGAAATCATTGATTTTGTCATGTTATTCTTCCTACCTGACCCCATGGGAAGTTGATGACCCCTGGTGAGAGTGTTCATCTGTAGGCCCTGTGAGCTAGACATTAGGGGAGCGTTAAGTAGTGCTATCCTCCATTTGTTAAATATTAAGTTTCCCGTGTTATATTAAAGTTTGGCCCCTCCACCTATTACCAATTGGTTTTAGTTCAGATGTTTAACCATTCCTTTTGCACAGGTCCACAACCATCAGTACATTTTATTTCAATCTATGTTCTGTGAGCATTGCAACAGAAAAACCATAAATCGAGGAGGCAGCATGCCTTTAGTAAGAAAATGCAACATATAAAACTATAAAGGTTAATTTTATAAAAAATTATCTAGAAATCACCCTGAGCAAAGTCAATACAAGCCCCTGAAGTTGAAGGAACAAGAATTTTAGATTTAGCATTGTGTACATCATTTTGCAAGCATTTGTCTTTTGTGAGATGTAGATGATAGATAATCCAAAATTCCAAATGCTAGGAATAAAAATTATGTAGTACAAACCGATATAAGGTTAATAAATGAAGCTCCAACTGCCTAATTAGCCAATTAACATTGATAGTTGACTTATTGGAGAGAATGATAATTTCTGTAGTCTAGAGCGAAACAAATCATTAGCCCTTATCTGGCTATGCTAATAAGATTTTGCTAGTACATTCAGAAGATTATGTAGTATTTGATTCTGATAAATCCATGTTTGGAATGGTATTAGATTCTAGATTTGTGGATGTAATCATATGTATGAACTCCAAAAAGTTGAGATATTAAGACAACACTTCACTTTATAATTCAAAATTTCCACCTGTTAAACAAACTATGCTTGATAGCTTACTTGGTCAATGTAAATATTGTCCATTTATTAGCTCTTAGCTATAGTAAGCTAAGACGTTCATTTGTATGATCTTTCTAAAATTAGGAACTCCTGCTGCAAGGATGAAAAAGGTCCCAAGTACTACAGTGAAGAATCGGAGCCGTGAATTAACTTCTGTTTTTGAAGCTTTTACACCGTACAATGGAATGGAAGGCAAAGTTGAAAGAATATGGGTTACTGAAATTGCAACTGATGGAATTCACTTGGTAAGAAGATTTGCTACTGGTAAAATAAACTTCTCCACAACTTCTGTATGCTTCCTTCTCCTGTGTTTTGGCCCTGGTTAATCAACTAGATTTCACCTTAAACTAGATTTATTTTCCGATGTTTGTGGACTGAAACCCTTCTGTTGGGTTGCTTTGCGATGGCTTATTAATGTGTTTATAGTCCTGGTGTCTCGCTCTCTGGTGAACTTGATTTCTTCTATTTTTGTTAGAAATGAACTGCCCTTTCAAGTTGCAATCCCCCGTTTAGTGTTTAATTAATTTACTCTGCATTCAATTTTTCTTCCTTTTCTTCTGGGTTTGATAGAATGCTATGTGGGAAATTTCTTTTTTACTTCTGTTTTGAAAGTCTGCAAGAGTTGTCAAGCATTTCTGTTTCACTCTCTTAATATATTTCAAATTGGTACTTGGCATTTCATGTGCTCACAATTTATCTAAATGCAATTTTCAGTGCCATCTGATATCTAGCTTGTGGGTGCCAGTTGTTAGAAACAGCTTTATGCTTCAACTTTTTATTGGATATAGCTACAACTTGTCACTTTATCAAAAGGCTTTATCTAACGTGTGCTAATATCTAAGCTCATATTCATTTCGTTATCCCAAGGTTGGCCATACGAAGGGATATGTGCAGGTTCTCATAGTTGCTCCTGAAACTATTTTGGGTACTTCAGCTATCGTGAAGATAACATCTGTGGGAAGATGGTCAGTGTTTGGAGAAGTGCTCGAGACTCTCCCCCAAGTAAATGTAAAAATGGCTCCAGATAAGGTTTCTAATCAGGAGAAACATTGTCCTTGCTCCAACCAGTACGAGAGTTGTGCATGTTCAAAGGAGCCAGAACCTTGCTCTTGTGGACCAGACATCTGCGGGGGACAGATTAAATTGGATAAATGCACGGTTTCCAAGAATGATAGTCCAATGGAAAATCGAGCCAGCAAAAATCCGATTCACTGGTTTATAAGGAAGCGAAGGAACCATGCGCAAAAAAAGGTGGAGAATGACATTGCCTTGGGGCTAGAGAATGAGCAGGATTGGGCCCCGGGCAGCTGGGGTTTTGTTGATAGGGCTCTTCTTGTTGGAATCTTTGTCAGCTTTTTGATGATTGTTGCAGTAATAATGCATCTAGAATTCAGGACTTTACTATCAAAATGAATAGTCCTTTGTCTGAAATTCTCCTTTTGGTTTTGGAAGATTTCCAATGTCACAATTGCCTTTTTTTGTACTTTTTAACACAAGTGCCAATGAGATTGAGGGATTTGAAGAACTATTAATCTTATTTTTACTATATAAACATTTTCATCCTATAAATATAAACTAGTTCTGACACTAGCAGGCACTGGCCTACAGTTCTTTTTACCTTTTTCACTCCTTTACAGCACCCATGTGGACAAATTAAGCTTTCAGTCATGAAGTATACATGATAACTAAAGCAAAATCTTGAATAGCGGCCGAAAAGAATGGTGGGGTTTCATAGATAAATCTGAAGAAAGCTGTGAAAGTGCATATTCGGACCAGGAAAAGTGAGATTCTTTGTAATGGGATAGTGGATTGCTCTTCTCTCCCCCATCTCCAGGTAAGATATGCTGAAAGTTATTCACCGAATCATCTTTATTCACATACTGATTAAACGAATGATAATGATGGAAGTAACCTTAGTTTCTCAAATTAGCATGTCCGACTTTGATGGTAATCTCTTGAAGAAGTTGACAGGCACTGATGGCAGCTTGCTCCTGAAGCGAGGATGACGCAGCCAGTAGAGACCGAACAGAACAGCCACCACTTGGAACGGAGTAACATAAATGAACACAGCCCAGATCAAAGAAAAGATGATGAAGATTGCTGTTGCTCTTGGATCACGCCAGCTTAGTATTGCCTGAGCCCTTTCCCCTTGGCTTGCCAGATCTCCAACCACTGTCTGTACCCTACCAGCAACACTTCGCAGTCTATCATACCTCATTCGTACAATATCTGATGGTCTGGATGTTGGGAACGAGTCAAATTCTTCATCTAGCTCATCGGGGTGTGTACGATCCGCTTGTGAAAGCCGAGCATCCATATGTGGGGGATGTCTTGGTCTGAAACGGTAGTTCCATATCCCAATCACAAACAGGTAAAGGAAAATTGTAGGCAATATTAGTTCTGGGTAGCAAACAAGTATCAAGAACAAAATATGCACCAGACATGTTGTGATTGGGTTTCTCCAGTAGCAGATATCATTGAACCACTTGCAAATAGCAGTTATCCCTGAAAGAAGCGACATTATGCGATTGAAATTCGCCTTGCTTCTTCTGAGACTCCACATATGGTAATCCACATCCAACATGTACTCAACCACTTCCCGCCGAAGTGGTGGCTCTGCTCTCTGCAGTCTTGCTGCCACAATCTGCATTGCTTGGTGGCGCAGCCAGTCTATGTTCATAACTGGTATAGGCTGGACATAGTGCATCTTGGGAAGCAATGGCCTACCGTATTGAGCCACCATGTTAACCCACGCAGTGCAAGTGAACCTTAATGCCAACTGAAGTTCCCCATTCTTCTTCAAACCGCCAGGTGTAAGAACCAACAAAGGATAATAATGAGTATAAACACGATCAATCTCGAGAGTCGATAGCCGAACTCTCACCTTCCCGATTCTTTGATCCCTTGCATCATCTTTGCTCCCATTGGTGTGGGAATTATCAAACACTCCAATGGTGATTACAGTACAGGGATCATGAACTTCCCAAGTATACTGCTCGTTCCATCGAGGAGACAGAGTATCAAGAAGAGTTCTAGTCCTCACCCATTTGTTTCCATACTTTGCGACACAATATGCATCAGTCAGCTTACCATCCTTCATCTTCATAGGCTGCAAATTCTTTGCACTCAAAATCCCAAGTTCGAGAATCCCAATGCTCTGCTTCCTGAGGAACTTGGATGATGGCTGAAGATCACTGCTAAAATGTGTAGATTCATCAAGAACATGGTACCCTGCCTCCAGAAAAATCCCCAGCAAGATCTTGCTTGAGAATTTTTCTTTCTTCTTTTCACTTTCCTCTTCTGTCTTTGAAGGCTTTAGTAGATTAAACCACCGGGGATCCGGTGGCTTACCAGTTTCTAATCTTTGAGGCACTTCTCTAACTGGAATCCTTGCCCTCCCTAAAATCTCATCTTTACCAGGTCCGATCCTATCCTCAACAGATATGATTATGTAATCTTCAAAAGGCTCAGAGGCAACAAACATAAGCTGTTCATCCCAAACTGGATGAATGGTGCGCTGTCTTACCTTTGTAGGTCTAATCTGATTAACAAGCACTACCTTAACATATGGATCCGGCAGCCGGCCTTTGTCGTGCGGGACAAGGTCTTGGGCTTCCATGACATGAACTCTAAGGTAATACAGCTTGGGGGAGAAATAAACCTTGGACCGCGTATTAGCCAAGTTGGAGTGGCTAATGTTGTGAGCATCGGAATGCCATGCCTCAGGGAACGACTCATCAGCTTGCGTTCCCATCCAAACAGCCAACATTATTTCGCCTTTAACCTTGTCACCTTTCTTATCTGCCAATCTGTACCATTGAGGAGCCAATGGACTATCTGGTGGAACTCGAAGTGGGATTTCCATGACATCAAACACGATTTTCCCAACAAAATCATCTTTCCCAATATCCTTATCTTTCACAACAACTTCAAGCAAGTTTGATTGCACCCTTTCCTTTGAGAATGCAAAGATTTGGTGCCATACAGGGTTTTGGTTCTTCTCCAAGTGTTTTGTTTGCCCTTTGTAGTTCCCAAGCTTCACTTCCACGTAAGGGTCAAGGCTTCCTGACATATCCATTACAGGAAGATCCTTTGCCTTAACCACATTTACATACAGGTAATGCATCTGCTCCACCAAGTCGTAAGTAGTCAACGTCTTGTCACCGCCCCTGTATCGCAAACGTGCCGCCACAGGTGGCCTAGTTTCCACCAACAGATAGTCGGGGTTCTGCCTTGGCATCTGCATATGCATCACACTAGCCGCTGGTGCTGCTGCTTTAGCAAAATCTGCTCTAATCTCCACCGCTGGTGGCTTTTCCTTCATTGGAGGCGGAGCTGGTGGAGGACCGCCAGTTCCAGTCCCTACAGAGTGAAAAGTCCTCACTTCTGGTTCTTTCCCTATAGAATGAAAAGTCCTCACTTCTGGTTCTTTCTTCTTCTTCTTCTTCTTTTCTTCTACCTTGATCTCTTCATCAAAATTGTTGACGTTGTTGATCTCGTGAAATGGAGTTTCCTGGAACTGGGATTCTTGGACACGTCCACCGTTGATCTCCTGAAACGGAGTTTCGTTGAACTGGGATTCTTGGAAACGTCCCGTTTCTTCATTTTCAGCCACCGCACTAGCAGGAACCGCGCGTTGTACCTGCTCCCGAGGAAGTTCATCACGGACTTGATAAAGTTTCAGTGCAATCTCGCCTTTGATATTCGAAAAAAGGCCACGTTTATCAAGCGGGTAGTGCTGCACGCTGGAACCGGATTCCGACGAGGGGACGGAAGCCCCCGAAATCTTGACTCGGCCGAGAAAATTCCGATGGTGACCATGATTGCCTTTCCTATCATTATAAACAGTGACATCAATAGTCTTGTACTCAAGATCTCCGGGCTGGTTTATATCAAAAACAAGGCTTTCATGCCAAGAAGGGTTAAGATCTTTGTGCTTGGTTTGAGTCCTGTGACGTTGGCCATCAAACTCAACTTCCACGAAGGGGCTTGAAGAACCCTGGTCATCTTTAGGCATCAAATCGTAGGCATCCACCACTTCAACAACAAGCTTACTCATGGTATAAAGAGAATGGGAAAGAGCTGAAATCCGTGGGAAGAATTAAAGAAATGAAGAGAAAGAGAAGAGTAGAAGCAAAGGAGGAGGAGGAGGAGGAGGAGAGGAGATGTTCATTGCGTTGGAGGAGTGTAAAGACAGAAACATGTGTTGGAGGGAGAGAAAAAGAAGAAAATGGGGAATTGGCATTTGGTGGAGGGGTGAGGTGGCCCCCCTTAAGTCACGTAGAGGGAGATTCTGGTGCCCACATTTGTTTCCTAATAATCTTTCTCACAAATAACAATAATATAAAGATATTTGGGCAAATGTATTATGGATCCAACTTTTTCTTCAACATTTACATCATGGGGTTCATGTAGAGATAATGTTTAGGTGGTAGAGAAGAAACCTTTATTTTCTTTTTTCATTTTTTTTTTTAATTGAAGGGGGTAGAGCTTAGGATATTTGGATGGACAATGAGATTGATAATCACGGTAATAGTGATAAATCAATTATTACCGTAATGAGACTTGATAAATGTAGTAGTGAGATTAAACTTTGTTTGGATTCAATTGTAAATGTAATGATGGAGATGAAGTGAATTATAGTAAAAAACCTATAAATATATACCTCCAAAATAAAATATATATATATGATTAATAAATGACCAAAATATATTAAAGTAATATATAATAATTTGATTAATCAAGATATATATTTATTCTTAATGTTGATATAATTGTTGAATTCTTAACTTTACAATAATAAGATTTATTATATAAACCCAAAGGAGTTATTTATTGTAAAGCTTCAAATATAACAAATAAAAAGAGGATCGGGATATTCAAATATGAAGGGCATTTTATTTGTTCTTTAAAAGGAATCGTATACTAAATTTGAATATTCTAAATATTTAGATTCAATTTATGCGATATTAAAATTTAAAAAAAAAATAATGTAGCTTTCTTATGTCGGCGGTGGGTTGGACAAATTACCTACCTATGTAGGCGAAAGTGATAAGTCTCATTTATGGTTGAGTTTTAGTGCAATGGAAATAGGGGGATCCATTATTAATGTCAAGTCCTTGGCCTAAAAGGTCAACTATTTCATAATTCTACTTTTGCCTAATTAAATTATAGGGTAAAAATTCGAAAATTATATATAATCTGCTTTGTTAATCTTGTTAGTAGAATGATTTAATGGGAATTCTAAAATAGAGTGCTGCCAAATGCTTTTCATCAACTAGTTCATACACTGTTTGTGGCTGATGCTATTCAAGATTCCAAGTTCCACCCACACCTAAACCCTGCCTTCTTTCAAAATCAAAATCAGTGAATGTTCTGTTTTTCTTCTTCAAAATTATAATTTCAACATAATTAAATTCAATTTAAATGTTAGAGTTCGAATCTCATCCCCCAACCCAACAATAATCCTTTTTGGAACATCTCAATAATTCACACCATTTATCAATTTAGGGTTATCAAAATCACTTATTTTAAAACAAATTACTATCTTTAGTTTTCATCATTTTAATTTAACTATTACTTTTTTTTTTTTTAATTTATTTATGCTTTATATCGATTTAACTCTACTTTATAATTAACTATGTGACGTCACAATGTTGGTGAAAGAAAATTTAACTATCATATATTAAATCATCTCACACTGAAAAAAAAAAACGAAACAAAGAAGTAGACATCTTTTTAGAGTATGGATTGAGGCTTCTTTGTTGATATTTGAAGGAGTAAGGCTCGTACCTATTTTTAGTAGTTTTTTAATGATTTTATAAAACTATTATAACATATTAATACTTCGGTGATAATATTTATTATTGGGTAAGTTATAGATTTAGTCATTTATATTATATATGGTTTAAATTACATTAATTTTGTCACTGAATTTTAAAATGTTATAATATGATCACTAACATTATTGATTTGTTACATTTTAGTCATCAAATTTTAAAAAGTTACAATATGGTCATAACATTGTCAATTAGTTAAATTTTGGTCACTAAACCGTTAACTAACTTTAAAAGTATAATGGCATCCTAACATGGCATGACATATCATCATTTCAGATGAAAATTTTAAATCAAATTGGATTGCCAATCTGTATACTTTTTATGTTCTAGCAATTTAATTCTTATTGTTTTTATTTTCTTTCAGTTTTCTTTTCTTTTTCCTTTAGTTCATAAATGTGTGTGTGAAAAAGAAAAAAGAAAAACTCGTAATTGATCTTCAATTATTCCAAAGCTTTTAGGAAAACTTTTCCAGAAATTTTAAAAAATATATATATATATATATTAAACAAAAAAAGAAGAAAGCCGTGAATTCTTCCTTTCTATATTTTTGTTCTCGAACTTGTTTTATTCTTCTTCCCAAGTCCCGACAACCATCTTTGATTAGAGCACGTCAGTATTCCTTATTAAGGAATTTTTAGTATTTCATTTTGTTTGGTTCTTTGGAAATAAAAAACGCAAAGAAGCCAGTATTTTCAATTCTAAAGAAAAAAGTTCAAGCATATATTTTTTATAAAAAAATTAGATAGAAATTAGAGAAATAAAAAGAAACAAATAGGGGGAAATATTAGAGATTTTTATCCATGTTGCATTTAATCTTTGAATTAAAGATCCAGAGTGAAAGCGGTTGGATATATCATCAGAAGGTGATGACAAACAACTCATAGTATTTTTAGAATAAAAGAGAAAAAAGAGAAAGGAAAAGGAAAATTAAAAAAAAAAAAAACTAAATTGCTTAAAGAGAAAAAGTATAGGGATTAGTTGTGCAATTTAACCCAAATTTTTCATCTAAAATGGTGATATAACATGCTATGTCAGCTTTTCATTGCATTGTTAACGGAAATCATTGACATAATGACAAGAATCATTGCAATTCAACTCAAGGTTTTTTTTTTTTTGATAAAGTGATAACATTCAAAAGACTTAGCTACATGAAAATTCTAGGGACAGTGTTGGCAGTTGCTTGAATCATAGGGGAAAGTGCTAGCACCTCCCTCGATATCTCGTCAAGAATTTTCATACATTGGTTCGTATCAAAAGTTATATCTACATTCAGCAGTAGGTAATGAATACGTCTGATGAAGGCAGAATTCGAACATGAGAAAAAGGAATCATTAATGGCTCTAACCACCTCCGAGCTATCAATTTGTATCAATACACCATCATAGCGCCCTTTGTGAATGAGAGCTAATTCATCAAGAACTCTCCACAATTCAACATTAAAGACTAAGCATTTGCCCAGATTTTTGTTATATCCCATAATCCACACTCCTACATAATTTAAGCCATACATAAATAATTAAATTTATAATTTACCTTTTATTATTTTATTTAAAATAATTTTCTAAACGTTCGAATTTAAATTAATATATAGTAAACTTATAACACCTACTTAATTAATACCCACAGAGTGAAGTTTTGAACGTCAACTAAAATGATACTGAGAAAAAATTAGAGTTGTAATAAAATGAAATTATGAAAAGACTAATGCAACAGAGATTATTACACTTGGAAATTATGATCTTAGGTCCAAACTTTTCACATGAAAAGTTGAAGTTTCAGTACATACAGATACAGTGTCACATTCGTTTCCTAGATATTCTATATAGTGTTAGAAAATGTTTATTTTGGTGTTTAAAAGAAATTAAAAAAATGTTAAAAAAATTGTTATAATTTTATTTTTTCTAGAGAAAAAAAGACAAAATAATTTTTAAAAGAATATTTTTTAGATTTGAATTTTTAGTTTTTTCTCCAAAAAAGTTAAATTAATTTTTTTAAATTTTAAAAAATAACAGTTTTCTAAAAAAAGCAGAGATATATCGTGTGTTTATCCTACTCAAGAGGTGACGTGATGTTTATTTCACCACATGACACAATCTACTGAGCTGGAATTATAACTTAAATGATATTTATAAAATTATTCAAATTAAATAATTATAGAATAAGATGTTAGAATCTTTTCCTGAAATTGATTTTTATTTACAAAAGCATACATATATATTTTATACTAAAACGTAGCTAGAAATTGCATTGTTGATTTTAAAAGTCACTAAA
This sequence comes from Gossypium stocksii, assembly GCA_020496765.1. Taxonomy (NCBI): domain Eukaryota; kingdom Viridiplantae; phylum Streptophyta; class Magnoliopsida; order Malvales; family Malvaceae; genus Gossypium; species Gossypium stocksii. The sequence goes on along the minus strand of CM035628.1, from coordinate 33,806,582 downwards.
CCCAACCACATAATAGACGTACAAGTGGGGTACATACTAAATTAAATACAATATAAAACAAGCAAAGCTCCCTTCAAGCCTAAGTATATAAAGGGTAGTTGCATGCTGATGGTAAAATAATATTGAGCTACCTTCGACCCTAAGTTTTAATATTTCCCATAATGCATTTTAGCAATATGGCACAACTTTTTCTTTTTAGGTTTCATTCATTTAGGCCTTGTTTGTTTGCGCTCCCATTTAATTATTCTTTACAACATGGGGTCCCCAACTTTTTAAAAGTTGCCTATCCCATTATTTAACAATCTATGAATAAAGTGGACACCCTACCCCAATATTCATCTACTCTTTCAACCCTATTTTATTACCCTTTTTGACTCACATTTTTCTCATCTTTTTATTTTTTATTTATTATTTAAATTAAATTTATTTTATAAAATTCAAGTTTCTTGATTTTAATGGTAAAAGTAAAATTATATATATATAATAAAATATAAAGTACTCTCAACACATAGAACTTTTTTTATTTTTTATTTGGAAAGAAGACATGACATCAAATGTAGCGTCCTTGTTCAGAGTTACATCCTATCACATATTTCATCAAATGAAAAAAAAAAAGACCTCCTACTATAACAAAATATTTGGTATACCATTAATAGAATTTTTATATTTCACAAATAAAATCAAGAGATTAACATATATTTTATAAGGATATAATTTATTATTAAAATAAATAAATATTAAAAAAAGAATATAAAATATTTTTAAAGATTATTTATACAATAATATATATATATACACTATCAATATAACAAATATTAACCCTTACTATAAATCTATAATGTTAATTATTGGATATTTTTCAGTAGCCAATTGATGTTGTATCATGTGACAAAGAGCCCTGCTGAGATGCAAAAGAGAGATTATTTATTTAAGGTTTGTATTTGATATTTGAGGAGGTTGAAATAAAAGTACTAGGTTCGGAGAATAGGTTTGTGTAAGAAAATTTAAGTTGATTTAAAATACGAGTGAGATTTAATATTTAAAAAATTAATTTAACTCATTTTTTCTTTTATGTATTATGTTATTTATTATTATATGAAAATTAAAATATTATATTAAGAGGAAGATCCATTTATATTAGTGTAATTTTTTTAAAAATTTTGTATAATTAATATTTTAATTATTTAATTGTCATATTTCATATTCCATTTATATAAATGATGCATATAAGATTTTTATTATTATAATATTTACGTACTCATATCAATAAAAAATATTAATAAATTTAAATTAAAACACATATTGTAAATTGAAAACTATATGGCAAACTAAGACCTTGACTGTTGATGGTTTTAGATATTTAACGAAAATATGGTCATAAGAAAATGTGATTATTTAATATGAAGAATATATAAAAAAAATTGGTAGTATTTATGAAATGGAAAGAAAGAAGGAGAAGGGTTGTTTTCAACATTTTGAGTAATTGCTTGTCGACTTCTATGAGGGACCGGAGCTGCTGCCTCTAATATACACATCAATAGTTGAATCCATAATTTTAACAATCACCACCCCTTTTAGGAATCACAATGTAGCTAGGTAAAAAATAAAAAGATATATAATATTATTGGTTTAGTTTTATATTTATTTAATAAACAATTTAATAGTTTCAATTTTTTAGTGAATTAAATATTCGATGGATGTTGCTTTCTGGATTAATAAATTAAGTGAATGTAAATTTAAATATTATAAAATTTTCAACCCTATTATTGTTATTGTAAAATACTTTAAAATTTTCAAAAGCAAAGTATTCTTCGTGCAGTGGTTTAATTTTTTTAATTAATAAATATGATAATCGATATTGCACTAGTAGTAGCCGTACCAGTTGGCATGCTTCTTTTCTATTCTTCAATTGGTATCAAGTAATTTAGGTTTTGTTTGGTCAAAATTTTGGTATGTTTTGACTTTTTTCAATCAATAGCGGCTTGTACCAGTACATACTACGTCATATTAATTGGTACAAAATTTTGATTATTAAGCCTAACTTTTATTTTTTTTACCTTAAGTATTTTAAAATTTACATTTAAGCTATAAATGTAGTATATTAAAATCTATAACTAAGTTGGTGTCACGAGTATGGTCTATCAATGTAATAAATATTAATTAATATGGTCTATCAACACTTGAATTGGTTTGATTATTTGTTTATATCAAATTATAGTGTAAAAGTTTAAAAATTAAAATATACTCCAAGCAATAGTTTTTAGAGCCAAATCAATGAGGTTAGGTTACTGGTTCGTATAGTTCAATTGAATAAAACATTAAAAAAAGAAAAAAAAATTAAAAAATAAAAAATTAAATCAATCGAATTTTTAACTTGGTTCGACCGATTCATATTGGTTTGTGGGTCAACTAGTCTGATGCTTCTCTCCAGGTTGATACCCCAACAAGTTCAAACAACCATAACTCTAAGTTTTTACACTTTGTACATTTAGAATTTAGTCCTCCTACTTTTATTTTTAATAATTTAATCCCTCTACTTTTTGGATTTATAAATCTACTTTCAAATTATATATAACCACATAACATTTTAATTGAAAAGTTATCAACACTAACTGTTACGGGCCAAATTTGACCGGACAGGCCCAGAGTTACCAAATAATTTTAAAAAATAAAAACAAAACAACCAAAAAAACGAAGAACAGTAGCAAATAGGAAATTTTAATGTAAAATAATCTACCATTCGGCTATATAAACTAAACCAAAAAAACGTTGTAAAGGATCCCGAATTTTTGAATACTAAGAAAGCACTCAGAGGTAAAGATTTTACCTTAAACTCCCATCCATTTATCTGTTTCTTTTCAAAAGGGAATAAATAAAAGAAAATAATAAAAAAGGGGCTTACCTTGGGACCGATCTCCATCATACGGCAAGGCTCCGGTGACCCAAAAGTCGTAAAACCCATTCGGGTTCCGACGAGGGTAGGAGAGACAACGTGAACGGAGGCCTTCTCGTTTGGATTTTATTTCATTTTTGTGTCGAGTATTTCGTTTTAAAACAGGGATTTGGTGTTGAAAAGAAAAGGAAGAGACCGTGAACCTTACCCGAATCTCCACGCGCGCCTTACGCTTGGCCTTCGGTATGGGGGTGTTCGAATAAGGCTGAAAGCCCCGTGCTTCGCCTGTTTAGTCATTCGTCGGACACCGAAGGGTCGGTTGAGCGGCGGTGCGAACAAGGGGCCTTGGAACCCTAACTAAAGAGAAGGCAGATGGGGAAGAAGAACCCCTCCCCCGTTTCTTTTTTTTTTATTTCGGGATAAAGCTAAGGGGATTTAATCCCTAGCTTTCCAAAGGAAGCAAAACGGCGCCGTATGGGGTCTCTTAACCTTAACCCGCGCTTCAACCCACGGTGCAACCCGGATCTGCGCTTTTTGACCTCAAATGGTCTATTTATGCGTTAGATCCTTCCATATTGTGCGGTTGCTCGATTAAACCCCTTTTTGCTTATTGTACATTTCTCGATTCGGTTTACGAATTTCATGTTTGTACCATTTTAGTCCTTGCTGAAACGACACACATGGGGGTTGGTATTATTTCATAGTTAGTCTTTCATTGTTTCAGCGTGTTTCATTTTGGCCCTTGAGGGCCCCTTTTTTGTTATTTACAATTCTTACCTTAAATTTCAGGTCCATTTCAACCTAGTCCTTAACAGCTTCTTATTTTTCACGATTTTACCCTTTTGTTCTCAATCTTTCATATTTTATTTGCCTTTGTGTTTATTTATTTGCTCTTTCATTATTATTATTATTATATCATTCACTTTGTATTATTATTGATATTCTTTTTATCATTACTTTAATATACTATTATTATTGTTTTCTTTGCATCATTTAATATTTTATATACATCCTATTATTATTACTAATATATTATTATTAGTATTGTTAGTAGTAAACTGTTACTATCTTCTTTTCATAATTATTAACATATATGTTTTGCACATATTGTCATTTCCTAATATTATTATAAATATATTATTTTTCTCATATCATTAATAAATTATTTTTATTATTCTCCTTTTTATTGTAAATATTATGGTTATTCGTATATGTTATAAGCCAATTTTGGCCTTTATACTATTACTCATTACAAATCCAATTGTTATAGCCCATTTACATCACCTAATTTAACCCTCAAAATTAACCTATACCCAATTGCTAATCCAATACCCGAATGGCCCAAAATTAACCCAAATCCTAAATACCACATACCCATTATAGTACCCAAATCCCTTGACCCAATACCCAGTGGCCCAACCAACCAACCCAAACCCTTAGCCGGTTTAGGGTTTCAAAACCCTCATCCTACTCTAGCATCCATCAGCCGCTGCACCTGGGTTTTTCTGCCCTCTGCCCACCTGCCTCAGTCACCAACTCCATCAATTGCTTCTACAAACACGCGACCTGCAAACAAAACAGTAGAGACAAGACAGACGACAGCAACGATAGCCAAACAAGCAAACAAAACAGAAAAAAGAAAAAAGAAATAAAAATCGGCTATAAAATCGAATCCAAAAACAAAAAAAGGGGGGGATTCATTTTTTTTTGAGGACTTTCTCATAGATTGTGGCAAAAGATAGAGGCCAAAACACTTGTAAAACGGGGAGGTCCCCATTGCTTGTATACAAAAAGATCAGAAATTAACAAGAATAGAAGGTTGATTCTAACCGTTTCTTTGATTATCTCGGTCTTCTTTTTTATTTCTATTTTTGTCTTTTTTTTATTATTTTTTGAATCTACTTCGAAGCAAAAAGAAAAAAACAAAGAATAGAGAGAAAGGGACTCACCGGGGGTCCCATGGTCGCGGCGTTGGAGGCCTTATCTCCTTCGTCAGAATCGGCCTCGATGAGGGGACCGTGAGTCATCCATCCTCGCCATCTTCGGGCCTTGAGAGTTGGCCTTCAAGGGCACTTCAAGGTGGGACAAGGATGGCCATCCGTCACACTTTCAACCCCTAACCACGGTGGCGTCATAGCTGTGGCGGCAGAGATGGGTTTCGAAACCCTGGCCAAACGGAAGAGAAGAACCAGAGGGGCTGAATCGGTTCTAAAGAAATGAAACAGAAAGCTGTTTCAAATTCTTTTTTTTTTTCTGTTTTCATTAAAAATAAAACGGTGCCATTTGGGCACCATACCCGCGTGACCCGACCCTCAACCTGGTGACCCGTGTATCTTTAAGGTCCGATTGGGCTATTTATTGCTCGGGTCCCCCTGTGATTTGCCGTGTTTCAATCGCGCCCTTGTCGCAGTTTCCTTCTTTTAAATTTAGCCCCGCATATTTGCCAGTATGACTAGTGGGCCCTTGGGTCAAACGCACGGCATAAGGGAGTTTGAGCTATTTGCTCTTTCGCCCCTTTGTCTTCCTAGCGTGTTTCAAATCGGTCCTTAGCCCATCTTTTATGTTTTCGAATATTGGCCCTCAGTTTTGCTCAGATTTGCAATTAAATCCCCCAAACTTTTAAAATCTTTAATACTGATTTTTATTAAACTTTCTTTTGTTACTTGCTTGCATTTTCTTTATATATTAAACTGTTTTGTATCATTTATTTTAAATAATTTGTCAAAAAACTTCTTTAATTTAATCCTTTTACTTTGTTATATTATCAAGGTTAATTATTTTAGTATTATCATTTTATTTATCATTAGTAGCATATTAGCATAAGTTTTAGCTAATATTTATGTATATATATATATATATATATTCTTTTTATAGTATTAAACAATTATTTTCAACGCTTTTCTTTAACATTATATTAATTTCTATTATTTTGTTACCGTACTATTGTTTAGATACATTACTATTGTATTATATTTAGCCTTTCATCATGTTTTATTATGCATATATTTTTATTATTGCTATTACATTTTAGATATTATTTCCCTTCATTATGCACATATTACCACTATTACTTATATACGTATGTATTTATATACTGTATCAATAATTATTTTTGTATATCATCATTATTTTCATATATATATATTACGTATACATTTTGTATCATACTATTATTATCTCATTCATATACTTTATTATTTATGTAAATATTTTAGTATATATATATATGTATTTTAATTGTATATTATTTATGTATAAATATTTTAGTATGTAATATATATACGTATTTTATATTTTTAGATACATTATGTACATTATTTATGTATAAATACTTTGGTGTGTAGTAAAATATCTTTTTATTTATATATATATTATCGAGGTAAATTTTTTTATTACGTATATATATTTTAACATCTTCATATTATGTATATTACACTTTTCACCATATGTATTAACCTTTTTGTACTCTTTATATTATACTAGGTAAATATTATCTCATCTATATATATATATATATGTATTTTTAGGTATACGATTTATTTATTCATTTTAGCTTGCTTTAGCACTTCTCTCAAATTCGTTTTAGCCTTTAAATGTTAATATTATTGATTGATGACACGTCACATAGTTTTTGTTATTATGTATCACTTATGTTCATTGATTATTATGATTCATAGTTGAAATATCTATTGTTTCTTCGCTTTATAATTCCATGCTCGTATTTCATGAAAATCTTGTTTAACTCCATTTTTTTAAATTTTTTATTCAAAGCCTTCGAAAGCATAATTCGTGTTTGGATACTTCGAGGAAATCGAGCCTTAACTTACTAGGTTCCGATTTTTCTCATTAAACCCAAACTATCGAGTATCACTTTCAAAATCAAAACATGCAAATTTTCAAATAAAACCCATTCTCGAAGCCTCGAAATGCTACATCCTAACTTACCGAATGTGGTGTTCAGTGTCTCGAGATAGGAATTTCAAAATCAAGGTAATATTTTATGTTTTGGAACTTCGATAAATCGAGCCCTAACTTACTGGGTTTTGGTTTTTCGTTTGGCCCGAAATAATTAAATATTCCTTTCTCAATTTAAATACATGAAACTTTTTGAGCAAAAAGACGAGCTTAATTTCAAGAAATTGATATGTCGCACCCTAACTTACTGGGTATGGCATTCTTATTTCTTTGAAATAAGTGAACCTCAGTTTTCACTTCATTCAAATGTTTTTAATAAAAGGGATCGTATTTTAAATTCTTTCAAATTTCTAAACATTCGACACTAAGACATTAATTAATCAACAAGGTACCAATTTTGGGCGCATCGAGGGTGCTAATCCTTCCTCGTGCGTAACCGACTCCCGAGCTCATTCTTTGACTTTCGTAGACCAAAATTAATTGTTTTAATAACTCAAAATGTTTTATTAAAATAATTTAAGGTGACCCGATCGCACCTCGAAAAAGATCGGTGGCGACTCCATTTTTAAACTTTAAAGTCGATTCCCCGTATTTTCAAAAATGGTTTCGACAGCTTGGCGACTCCGCTGGGGACCCAAGTTTGTGAGTCAAGCCACGAGTTGATTAACTTTTGTCTTTTTGTCGAAAATTGAAATTTTAATTTTAATTTACGATCCCTCTTTTGCATTTCATCTGTTTTAAATTGCGGTTTTCGTTATTTCCTTTCTATGTTTCAAGTTTTTCTATATACTTGTGCATTGCATTGCATGACCGCCGGGTCACACCCATTAAGTGGAAGCAAGAAGCTACTCCTTCGTGAGGTTTTCACCTCCGTGTAGGATAGTGAAACGCTTTCGGAACACGTCTGTACCTATGTGCTTCGTGAGATTTTCATCTCCGTGCAGCCTTAGGGAAATGTGTTCCCCTGAACTGAACTCGATCCATATGAGCCTATAATGGGTGAAGATCGAGGAATCTGCTGGTTCAGGTACCCTGCTCTAGATCCAAGCCGCATGTAGAGGACCCTTAGGAGCCCACCCGAGGTAGAACTACGTTCAACCCTAGTGGTTACCCTAATAGGTCCTTGATTGTTCTCTGCTTCTATGTATGCTTTGAATTTTATAATATATTGTACTGACACTTTGTGTTTTACTCTCCACGTATTGCACTAACATTTTGTGTTTCTGCTTTCTACATATTGCATTGAAAAGGTGTCGATTTGGGTTCGATTGCTAAAATAGGGAGCTCGACCATGGAAAACGAACGTCTTGATAAAGTAAAAGGCAATGCGACAATCCAAAACTGGTCAGAAACTACACAATTGGAAAAAGGGGATAGCCTAGCTGTGGAATATGTATAGGAGTTATGGGATTATACCCGCATCATTGTTACGCAAAATAGTCTTCAGGAATTGAGAGAAATTTGGTGTCAGTGGGATGATGAAACTAAAGGGATGTTCTACAACAAGTATGGAGATTTACCGTATCTGTTAGATGTTAAGGTGGACGAGAACTTATTTCGGGCCCTCGCGCAGTTTTGGAACCCAGCATATAGTTGCTTCACCTTCGGAGGAGTAGATTTGGTGCCTACTATAGAAGAGTATACTGCTCTACTGAATTGTCCAAGAGCGCAGGTTGATAAAATTTATTCACGAGCTGCTTATGTCCCAGCTTTCTGGAAAAAGTTGATGAGTATTACGGGAATGAGCGAGCAATGGATCACGGCTAAGATTAAGAAGAAAGGAGAATACAAGTGCATCCCATGGAAAAACCTAAGAGACCTAATTCTAGGTCACCCTGATACTGCAAAAAGGGTTGATGTATTAGCACTCAGCATTTATGGGTTAATGTTGTTCCCTAAGGCCTTGGGATATGTGGACGAGGCGGTCACTGACCTCTTCGATCGACTTGACAAGGGGATCACACCGGTGCCTGCGATCTTAGCGGAAACTTTCAGGTCCTTGAGCGCATGCAGAAGAGCCGGAGAGGGCAGGTTCATCGGATGTGCACAATTGCTGTTAGTTTGGTTTCATGGCCATTTTTGGAAGATGAGTAAGCCGTCTTATCGAGTCTTCTTGAATGATTATTCCCCGTTGAGAGAAATGGTCGCCACACCAAGAAGAGATGATGTGTCGGAGGAAAACTGGATCGCACTTCTCCAAAATCTGCAAGATGGGGACTTCGAGTGGAGGGCTCCTTGGTTTGTACCCGGGGAAATTCTATACCGATGTGGGGATTTCGATTGGGTCCCATTGCTTGGAATTTGGGGAGCCACTGGCTATGCTCCCTTAATGGTATTAAGGCAATATTGGTCGAAGCAGTTTATACCGACGACGCATGGGTTGGCAGAATGCGAGTTTCCATACAAAGGGGAGAATTATAAGAAAAAGATCAAAGAGGTTTCTATGGCCTGGAATCAAACTCGCCGAATGAAAAATCAAAACGTAGGATCGGTGACTCCCGAGTATAAGGTCTGGCTTAATAGAAGAGTCAATGATAATGTTCCGAGACCAAATTTAGGAGATGTTAGACCGCTAGAAGAATATCTATAGGTAGTCCCCTCCGAACTAGAAATTATCAGACAGGACTTTGAAAAGCAAAGTTTAGAAATGGGAAAACAGATAAAGCGGTTGGAGCAAGAAAAGATGTATCTGAGCATGGACGTCGATATCCAAAAAGCGGAAGCCGAGAGACTTAAGAAGGGGAAGAACAAAGTAGAAGAAGACTTGAATAGCCTAAAGACCGATTATAAGAAAGTGTGTTCATCCTTAAGGAAGGCTGGTCTAGGGAAAACCTCAGAAGAATGGCAGCAGGAAGTCCAGAGAGAAAGATTAAAGGCCACGCGTTGGGAAACAAGATATAAAGAGGCCCAAGCACAAAATGAGGCCCTAGAAAGAGGAATGATAGAAAATCAGAAAGGGAAGGATGAGTTAACGGCTAGGGTGGTGGAGCTAGAGGAATCTCTTCGACGACACCGGAATCGCAACTCTGTAATAGAGCTAAGAGCTAGTTTAGCCAAAATTGAAGAAATGAAAAAGAAAATCGAAGAGTTAGAAATAACTTTGCAAAGCTGTCAAAGCTATATTAGGTCTTTGGAGGAAAATGAGGAACGATGGAAAGAGGAGTGTTGCTATTCTCAAGAGCAAATCCAAAGAAGAGATTACGTTATGGAAGGAGCTGTAGCACAAATACGAGAGGCGGCTGAACATCTGCAATCCTTGGCTTTTCAAGCGGACATCCTTAGCATGAAGTTTGGGTCTAAGGAACAAGAGTTAGTTTCTTTGTTGGAAAAGATTAAGGCTCTAGGTGTTAAGATAAAGCCGTATCTGTAATTTACTTTATGTAAAGAGCTTTGTGTTCTAATAAAATTTCCTATATGGAATTGAGCTTGAATCGATACTCTTTTTGCATTCATGCATCTGCATTGCATCACATCATCATATGCATTAAATTTCATAGAAAGACTCTAACAAAAGGAAATTATTTCAGAAGGTTAACCTGGAATCTACCAATAACCCACCCACCCAGCACCGTTACAGCACTCGTTTTAAATCAAAAAGTATGGATCAAAGAATGGAGAGATTAGAGCAGCTCCAAAAGGAGATGCAGGACCAGATGCAAGAACAGATGGTTAAAATGCAACAAGACATGATGGATAGAATGCTGGAATCGCAAAAGAGCATGATGGATCAACTAACTCAGCTATTAGCCAAAGGACTAGACAAAGGAAAGGGACCCGTGCAGAACCCAGAGGTTGTTAACCTTGATCAAGATCCACTTTACCCACCTGGATTCACCCCGCCCCATATAACGCAAAGAGTGCACACCCAAGCGGGATCCGCTGGGTTAGAACAACGACCTGCGCCGGTTACGTACCTAGGACAGGGGATATTTGTATCAGCTCCTGCTAACCCGCACGTCCCAGATTTAGATGATCCGGTGGAAATCGCCAGGTTGAGAGTGGAGGATCATGAGGTTCAAGAAAAATACAAGAGCTTAGAAGAAAGACTAAAAGCGATAGAAGGCACTGAGGTCTTCTCCACCCTAAGCGCCAAAGAGCTTAATTTAGTGCCCGATCTAGTTCTACCGCCCAAGTTTAAAGCACCTGATTTCGAGAAGTATGATGGGACAAGGTGCCCGAAGGCACACTTGGTCATGTTTTGCCGGAAAATGACCGGCTATGTAAATGAAGATAAATTACTCATACATTGCTTTCAAGATAGCCTTGTCGGGTCAGCTCTTCGCTGGTACAATCAGTTAAGCAGAGAAAAGATCCGAACATGGAAGGACTTAGCGTCGGCATTTTGCGAACAGTATAAGCACGTGTCTGACATGGTGCCCGATCGTATGACACTGCAGATGATGAAGAAGAAGCCGTCAGAAACCTTTAGACAGTATGCGCAAAGGTGGAGGGACGTCTCAGCCCAAGTAGAACCTCCGTTGACCAAAACTGAGATAACTGTCCTCTTCATTAACACCTTGAAAGCACCATTTTATGACAAATTGGTGGGAAGCGCTACGAAAGACTTTGCAGATATTGTCATATCCGGCGAGCTTATTGAGAATGCTGTAAAAAGCGGTAGAATGGAGGGGCAAGAAAGCTCGAGGAGGGCAATGCCCATAAAGAAGAAAGACCCAGAAACCCACATGGTGGGAACAGGAAGCCGTTATGCCTCCAACTCGTATCCGAGCCAACCTCGACCACGAAACTACCCACCCCCAAATTTCTACTATCCGCCTCAAACCCCTTACTACCAAGCGCCACCTCCATACCCTTCCTACCCCGTGTATACCACAAACGGCCCAAGACTAACTACCACATTCCCACAAAACACAACGCCCGTCCAAACCCAACCTAAAAACGAACCAAGGCCTGCGAGACCTAATCCGGAAAGACAACAATTCACCCCTGTCCCCGTGCCGTATGGAGAACTATATCAAAAACTCTTGGAAAAACAGTTGATATCTCCACATTACATGGCACCCTTGAAGCCTCCGTACCCGAAATGGTACGATCCTAACGCCAGCTGCGCTTATCATGCTGGGAATCAGGGTCATTCTACGGAAAACTGCCTCGCCTTCAAAAGAAGAGTTCAAGGACTCATTGATGCGGGTATTTTGAGATTTGATGGTTCAGGCAGTGCAACCGGGAACCCATTCCCAAATCACGCTGAAGGGAATGTGAGTGTAATTGAAGAAGAAAACAAACGGCAGGTTAGGAAATGGGTTTCTGAAATAAAAGTACCTCTGCAGAAAATCTGGGAGATATTGGCCGAAAATGGGTTACTCTGTTATCCTAGCAGAGTATTTGAAGAAAGTGGGCATGATCTTTGCAGTTTCCATGGTAATAAAGAGCACGATATCCAGTCTTGCGAAGAATTTAGGGAAGTACTCCAAGACATGATGGATAGTAAAAAGATTGAGATTTTCAAAAAAGGGGAAAAGTCGGATGAAGGAGAAGTGTGTGCCTCCGACAATCAATCACCAGGTTGCCCATACAGCGTTAACCGACCATTGATAATCTACTATGATGCCAAGAAAGAGCTCGTGAAACCAAAAATGATAATAGAAGTGCCATCTCCTTTTCCCTATAAGGATGATAAGGCTGTGCCCTGGAAATATGACGTCAACATTGTCACACCAGAAAGTAAAAAGTCTGAGGTTACAACTGAGAGTGTTGGAGAAGTGGGCCATTTTACTCGTAGCGGGAGATGTTACTCCAAGGAGGTAGAGCCAATAAAGAAAATCAATGATTCGAAACAAAAAGGGAAGGCACCAGCGCGCGAGATTGAAGATGAACATGAAATTTTGCCTGAACCAGGAATTAAGAAGGCCGTGGATGAAGAGGAGGCGCAAGAATTTCTGAAGTTTGTTAAGCACAGCGAGTACAACGTAGTGGAACAACTAAGCAAGCAGCTGGTAAAAATTTCTGTACTATCCCTACTACTAAATTCAGAGCCACACCGGAACGCATTGTTGAAAGTATTAAACCAAGCTTACGTAGCAAACAACATATCCGTGGAAAAACTTGACAAATGGGTAAACAATCTGAATGCGGTCAATTTCATATCCTTCAGCGATGATGAAATACCGCCCGGTGGTAGGGGCTTGGTGAAAGCGCTGCATATTACAACCCGCTGCAAGGGTTACATCGTACCTAATGTGCTCATTGATAATGGATCAGCACTCAATGTCATGCCATTGGCTACACTATCTCGAATCCCAATAGATTTGTCCTACCTAAGGCCATGTCATTCCACGGTAAGGGCCTTCGATGGGACGAGGCGTGAAGTAATGGGAAAGATCGAGATCCCTTTAGAAGTAGGCCCCTACGTCTACGAGGTGGAATTTCAAGTCATGGATATCACACCATCGTACAACTGCCTCCTGGGAAGGCCCTGGATACATTCTGCGGGCGCAGTTCCATCGTCTCTTCATCAAAAAGTGAAATTCATCATGGACGGCTGTCTGGTTACAGTCGAAGGCGAAGAAGATATTGTTGCATCCATCTCTGCCGATGCACCTTATGTCGAAGTAAGCCAAGATGCATTGGAGTGCTCCTTCTGATCCCTAGACTTTGTCAACGCTACGTTTGTCGCGGAGGGAAATAGAATCCCCGTACCCAAGTTATCAAGGAACACAAAGATGGGGATTAAGTTGACGGTAGGAAAGGGAGCTAGAGCAAGGAAAGGTCTAGGGAAATTCAGCAAGGAATAGTTAGGGCCCTGAAGCCAGTCCCTCACAAGGCTCGGTTTGGTCTGGGATTCCAACCGAAGGCGTGTCACTTAAAGAAACAATGGAAGAAAGAGCAAGAAAGAAGGATCGCAAGAACCCTGGGCCGAGAACCAGAATGGGAGCCCATCCAGTATCCTCCTTTGCCAAGAACATTTACGTCTGCGGGAAAGATATACCCTGGACAAAATACCTCGCGAAACATACTGCTATCAATCGAAAAGGGTTTTCGAAATGTCAGCATAAATGTTATTGACAAAGGAGTTGATATGGCTACAGGCAAAGACGTCTCAAGAATACGCCCTTGCCCTCCTGGTTTCAAATTGAACAATTGGACCGCTGAAAATCTTCTTGTAGTTTTTAAGTCTTCAGAGTAATGCTCAACGTTAACCCTCTATTGTGTCCTTAGATATAATAGAATTCTTTTGTAAGAGCTTGCATTTGCTCTTGATCTATTAAATGAATATTAATGAAGAAGCATTCTGTCATAACCTTTTGCATTTACTCCATAATTATTCTTTCATTTCATGGCCTGTTCTTGCACTTACCTCATACTATGCCATAATGTTTTGTTTGTTATTGCCAAAACTTGGATGTTCCTCTATAGCGTTCTCTTTCCCATTCAATTTTCAGGTGTTCAGATGCCAATGACATGAACGAACCCGTTACCAATCTTGAAATCGATTTTGAAAGGACCATTTGTTTAGGAGAATTCGAGGATGAGGGAAATGCCGAAGACTATGTCTCGTCTCCTGACTTGCTAAGGTTGGTGGAACAAGAGGACAAACAGATTCCACCTCATCAAGAATCTGTTGAAACCATAAACCTGGGCACTAATGAAAATAAGCAAGAAGTGAAGATTGGGACCTCACTCTCAGAGGACACCAGGCATCATTTGATTGATTTGCTTCATAAGTACAAAGACGTGTTTGCATGGTCCTATCAGGATATGCCGGGATTGGATGGGGACATAATGGTTCATAAGCTCCCGCTGAGACCCGAATGTAAACCCATTCAACAAAAATTAAGGCGGATGAGGCCCGAAATGCTGCTGAAAATAAAAGAGGAAGTCAAGAGGCAATTCAATGCAGGCTTCCTACAAGCTTCCAGATATCCAGAATGGGTGGCTAATATTGTCCCAGTGCCAATGAAGGATGGTAAAGTGCGAATGTGCGTGGATTATCGTGACCTGAACCGCGCAAGTCCTAAGGATAATTTTCCCTTACCACATATCGACACATTGGTGGACAATACGGTGAAGCATTCATTATTTTCTTTCATGGATGGATTTTCGGGGTATAATCAGATCAAAATGGCTCCCGAGGATATGGAGAAAACACCTTTATAACGATGTGGGGAACGTTTTGTTACAAGGTGATGCCGTTCGGGCTCAAAAATACCGGGGCCACATATCAGAGGGCCATGGTGACACTGTTCCATGATATGATGCACAAGGAGATAGAAGTCTATGTTGACGACATGATTGCTAAATCCCGAGGAGAAGAGGAACATATTGTGAACCTTAAAAAGTTATTTGAAAGACTGAGAAAGTTTCAGCTAAGGCTTAATCCGGTTAAATGTACATTCGGGGTTACCTCGGGAAAATTACTGGGCTTCATCGTCAGTAAAAAAGGCATAGAGGTAGATCCAGAAAAGATAAAAGCCATTCAAGAACTACCCCCTCCGAGCACTCAGAAAGAGGTCAGAGGATTCTTGGGAAGGCTAAACTACATTTCCCGATTTATTGCTCAACTTACCAATCAGTGTGACCCCATCTTTCGACTCCTTCGAAAGCACAACCCTGGGGCATGGGACGAAGAATGCCAGGAGGCCTTTGACAAAATAAAACAATATTTGTCTAGCCCCCCAGTGCTAGTGCCACCGACTCCAGGAAGGCCTTTGATTTTGTATTTAACGGTGTTTGAAAACTCAATGGGTTGTGTACTCGGGCAACATGATGAGTCAGGAAAGAAAGAAAAGGCGATATACTACCTTAGCAAAAAGTTTACAGAATACGAAGCAAGGTATTCGTCAATCGAAAGATCCTGTTGTGCTTTGGTTTGGGCAGCTAGGAGGCTCAGGCAATACATGTTGTATCATACGACATGGTTAATCTCAAAGTTGGACCCGATAAAATATATGATGGAATCACCTGCACTCTCGGGGAGAATGGCCCGATGGCAGATCCTGTTATCAGAATATGATATCAGCTATGTGAACCAAAAATCGGTGAAAGGGAGTGCAATAGCTGATTTCTTGGCGGCTCGAACAACAGAAGAATATGAGCCCTTGAGATTTGATTTCCCGGATGAGGACTTAATGTGCATCACAGAGAAAGAATGTGAGTCATCAAAAGGGACGCCCTGGAAGATGAGCTTTGATGGTGCATCAAATGCCCTGGGGCACGGGATTGGGGCAGTCTTAGTATCACCGGAAGGAGATCATTATCCTTTCACTGCTAGACTCAATTTTTTCTGCACCAACAACATAGCAGAATATGAGGCTTGTATCATGGGACTACGGGCAGCCATTGAACGAAACATCGAGATCCTAGAGGTATACGGGGATTCAGCTTTAGTGATCTACCAAATCCGTGGAGATTGGGAAGTGAGAGACCCAAAGTTGATTAAGTACAGCTATCTGGTGGCTGAATTGATTAAAGATTTCAAAGAAATAACTTTTAATTACTTCCCGCGAGAAGATAACCAATTGGCTGACGCCTTGGCCACCCTAGCCTCAATGTTCAAAGCAAATAAAGAAGCAGAAATAATGCCCCTCAAGATGAGCATATACGAGGTCCCTGCACATTGCTATAGCATCGAGAAGGAGGCTGATGGACGACCATGGTACCATGATGTCTTGGAGTACATCAAGAATCAAATGTATCCTGAGCAAGCAAACGAGAATGACAAAAGAACAATCAGAAGAATGTCAGTGGGATTTGTTCTTGATGGGGACACCTTGTACAAGAAAGGTAAAGATCAGGTGCTTCTGAGATGCGTAGATACTACTGAGGCCAAGAAAATACTTGAAGAAGTTCACGAAGGAATATGTGGGACCCACTCCAACGGCTTCACTATGTCCAGAAAAATTATGAGACTCGGGTATTACTGGTCAACGATGGAAAGGGATTGCATTAGCTACGCAAGAAAGTGCCACAAATGTCAAATTTATGGCGACAAAATTCATGTAGCTCCTTCTCCCCTTTATGTTATGACGTTTCCATGGCCCTTTTCAATGTGGGGCATGGACGTTATAGGGCCGATTTCTCCCAAAGCTTCTAATGGGCACCGATTCATTTTCGTGGTCATCGACTATTTCACAAAATGGGTAGAAGCTGCTTCATTTGCTAATGTGACAAGGGCCGCTGTCTGTAGGTTCTTGAAAAAGGAAATCATTTGTCGATATGGTTTGCCTGAAAGAATCATCTCAGATAACGCTTTGAATTTGAACAATAAAATGATGACAGATGTGTGCAAGCAATTTCAAATAAAGCATCATAATTCCTCGCCTTATCGACCGAAGATGAACGGAGCTGTAGAGGCAGCTAATAAGAACATAAAGAAGATCATCGGCAAAATGACGGAGACCTACAAGGACTGGCACGAAAAGCTGCCATTCGCTCTGTTCGCATATCGCACATCCATACGTACATCTACAGGGGCAACTCCTTTCTCTCTAGTCTATGGGACGGAAGCCGTGCTACCTATTGAAGTTGAGATACCGTCCCTACGAGTCTTAATGGAATCGAAACTCGAGGAGGCAGAATGGGTCCAAGCTCGTTATGATCAGTTGAATCTCATCGAAGAAAAACGCTTGAAGGCAATCTGCCATGGACAGATGTACCAGAAACGGATGATCGCTGCCCATGACAAGAAGGTACGGCCAAGAGAATTCCACGAAGGAGAACTCGTTTTGAGAAAGATCCTCCCAATACAAAAAGATTTGCGAGGGAAATGGGCACCTAATTGGGAAGGACCGTATGTCGTGAAGAAGGCATTCTCTGGCGGGGCCTTGATCCTTACAGAAATGGATGGGAAGGAGTTACCAAATCCAGTAAACTCCGATATTGTGAAGAAATACTACACTTAAAAAAAAAAAAAAAAGGGAGATCAAGGTGAAAACCCTAAAAGGGCGCCTTGGTCAAACACAGAACATTAGGATGAAAACCCGAAAGGGCATCCTAATAAAGCAAATCTGGGTCCAAGGGGCAGAAGTAATTTTGAACAGTGGGCCAAGTGACCAGGTTATGGTATGAAGCATTTCTGAACACTCGAGATCTTCTACACAAGAAGTCTTGCTCAGAAAGATTCTTGATTGAGAAACGTGGTAGAGTTCATGTATTGAATATCTAGAACATTTGTATCCACCAATGCGGTTCCTTTTTCTTTCATAACACTTTTATCTTTGGCGAACTTTCTTTGTTTGTTACCTTTGAAATTAATATGAAGTCTTTTTCTCATACCTACCTGACCATTTGCATGCATTTTATTATGTTTATTTAATTGATAAATAGTAGTATGACATGCTCTGTACAAAAGAAATGTTGAGTATTACTCGGATAGAAAACTGGACAGACGCAAGAATCTCAAAGCAGGAACAAAAGTTCAACATATACCAAACAAGTGGTATCTAAGAAACGCAGATCACTTGCTGAACTTAAGGACGGGTACAAGACCTGAAAAGAAAACCCGGAGTCAAAGTAATGGATGCAGATCATCACAAGAATCACGATGAGAAGGGATATATGGCAAAAGAGTCCCAGACACGTAGCATAATCATGTAGGCATGGCGGCATTTAGGACCAGCATATGCATATCACGATAACATCATGCATGATATACGCAGGTACTCCAGCAAAGTAAGAAGTTTTGATAAGGACATTTGAGTCCCACCAGATAATATGTTTTGCGATTCTGATTTGTTTTAATTTATCTTTCAAAAATCAACTCATATTACGAGAAGTGAGTCGAGCCTCAAGACACGTTGAGGTATTTTTAATTTATCTTTCAAAAATCAACTCATATTACGAGAAGTGAGTCGAGCCTCAAGACACGTTGAGGTATTTTCAATTTCTGTCTTTCAAAAAAAATCAGCTCATATTGCGAGAGGTGAGTTGAGCCTCAAGACACGTTGAGGTATTTTCAATTTCTGTCTTTCAAAAAAATCAGCTCATATTGCGAGAGGTGAGTTGAGCCTCAAGACACGTTGAGGTATTTTCAATTTCTTTTTCAAAAATCAACTCATATTACAGAAGTGAGTTGAGCCTCAAGACACGTTGAGGTATTTTCAATTTCTTTTTCAAAAATCAGCTCATATTGCGAGAGGTGAGTTGAGCCTCAAGACACGTTGAGGTATTTTCAATTTCTTTTTCAAAAATTAACTCATATCACAGAGGTGAGTTGAACCTCAAGACATTTTCAATTTCTTTTCAATTTCTATGTTTCAAAAGTCAACTCATATTACAGAGATGAGTTGAGCCTCAGGTCACGCTGAGGTATTTTCAACTTCAGTTTTTTTAATTCCTGTTTTTCCAAGAATCAACTCATATTGCAAGAGAGGTGAGTTGAGCTTCTTCATTTTCTGCTTTTCAAGAGTCAACTAATATTACAGAGGCCGAGCTATTTTCGATGTTTGTTTCTCAATAAAGAATAAAGGTTAGAGCTGATCAGAGCCAGATTTTGCATCCCTGAAGTTGCAACGGAGCCAATTGAAGATATCAAATTTCATCCCTAAAGTTATAATGGAGCTAATTGAAGATACAGATTTTGCACCCTTGAAGTTGCAGTGGGGCAGGCTAAAGTGACAAGTTTCATCTTTCTAAAGTGGCAGAAGAGCACATCATGACGAATTTTATATCCCTAAAGAAGCGATAGATCGAGGTTACAAGTCATAACTCTGAAGTCGCAATGGATTGAACCTAAAGCTACAAGATGCGGTGGACTACCAGGAGAGCTGAACCAGAAGAGCACCAAAAAAGTCAAGATTTGGCGAGACCCGGCAAAATTGGCCTTTCTTTATGTCTTTGCTCTATTCCCGTTACACGACAATGAGCAAAGAGGGGCAGCTGTTATTTATACTATTACTCATTACAAATCCAATTGTTATAGCCCATTTACATCACCTAATTTAACCCTCAAAATTAACCTATACCCAATTGCTAATCCAATACCCGAATGGCCCAAAATTAACCCAAATCCTAAATACCACATACCCATTATAGTACCCAAATCCCTTGACCCAATACCCAGTGGCCCAACCAACCAACCCAAACCCTTAGCCGGTTTAGGGTTTCAAAACCCTCATCCTACTCTAGCATCCATCAGCCGCTGCACCTGGGTTTTTCTGCCCTCTGCCCACCTGCCTCAGTCACCAACTCCATCAATTGCTTCTACAAACACGCGACCTGCAAACAAAACAGTAGAGACAAGACAGACGACAGCAACGATAGCCAAACAAGCAAACAAAACAGAAAAAAGAAATAAAAATCGGCTATAAAATCGAATCCAAAAACAAAAAAAGGGGGGATTCATTTTTTTTTGAGGACTTTCTCATAGATTGTGGCAAAAGATAGAGGCCAAAACACTTGTAAAACGGGGAGGTCCCCATTGCTTGTATACAAAAAGATCAGAAATTAACAAGAATAGAAGGTTGATTCTAACCGTTTCTTTGATTATCTCGGTCTTCTTTTTTATTTCTATTTTTGTCTTTTTTTTATTATTTTTTGAATCTACTTCGAAGCAAAAAGAAAAAAACAAAGAATAGAGAGAAAGGGACTCACCGGGGGTCCCATGGTCGCGGCGTTGGAGGCCTTATCTCCTTCGTCAGAATCGGCCTCGATGAGGGGACCGTGAGTCATCCATCCTCGCCATCTTCGGGCCTTGAGAGTTGGCCTTCAAGGGCACTTCAAGGTGGGACAAGGATGGCCATCCGTCACACTTTCAACCCCTAACCACGGTGGCGTCATAGCTGTGGCGGCAGAGATGGGTTTCGAAACCCTGGCCAAACGGAAGAGAAGAACCAGAGGGGCTGAATCGGTTCTAAAGAAATGAAACAGAAAGCTATTTCAAATTCTTTTTTTTTTTCTGTTTTCATTAAAAATAAAACGGTGCCATTTGGGCACCATACCCGCGTGACCCGACCCTCAACCTGGTGACCCGTGTATCTTTAAGGTCCGATTGGGCTATTTATTGCTCGGGTCCCCCTGTGATTTGCCGTGTTTCAATCGCGCCCTTGTCGCAGTTTCCTTCTTTTAAATTTAGCCCCGCATATTTGCCAGTATGACTAGTGGGCCCTTGGGTCAAACGCACGGCATAAGGGAGTTTGAGCTATTTGCTCTTTCGCCCCTTTGTCTTCCTAGCGTGTTTCAAATCGGTCCTTAGCCCATCTTTTATGTTTTCGAATATTGGCCCTCAGTTTTGCTCAGATTTGCAATTAAATCCCCCAAACTTTTAAAATCTTTAATACTGATTTTTATTAAACTTTCTTTTGTTACTTGCTTGCATTTTCTTTATATATTAAACTGTTTTGTATCATTTATTTTAAATAATTTGTCAAAAAACTTCTTTAATTTAATCCTTTTACTTTGTTATATTATCAAGGTTAATTATTTTAGTATTATCATTTTATTTATCATTAGTAGCATATTAGCATAAGTTTTAGCTAATATTTATGTATATATATATATATATATATATATTCTTTTTATAGTATTAAACAATTATTTTCAACGCTTTTCTTTAACATTATATTAATTTCTATTATTTTGTTACCGTACTATTGTTTAGATACATTACTATTGTATTATATTTAGCCTTTCATCATGTTTTATTATGCATATATTTTTATTATTGCTATTACATTTTAGATATTATTTCCCTTCATTATGCACATATTACCACTATTACTTATATACGTATGTATTTATATACTGTATCAATAATTATTTTTGTATATCATCATTATTTTCATATATATATATATTACGTATACATTTTGTATCATACTATTATTATCTCATTCATATACTTTATTATTTATGTAAATATTTTAGTATATATATATATATATGTATTTTAATTGTATATTATTTATGTATAAATATTTTAGTATGTAATATATATACGTATTTTATATTTTTAGATACATTATGTACATTATTTATGTATAAATACTTTGGTGTGTAGTAAAATATCTTTTTATTTATATATATATTATCGAGGTAAATTTTTTTATTACGTATATATATTTTAACATCTTCATATTATGTATATTACACTTTTCACCATATGTATTAACCTTTTTGTACTCTTTATATTATACTAGGTAAATATTATCTCATCTATATATATATATATATGTATTTTTAGGTATACGATTTATTTATTCATTTTAGCTTGCTTTAGCACTTCTCTCAAATTCGTTTTAGCCTTTAAATGTTAATATTATTGATTGATGACACGTCACATAGTTTTTGTTATTATGTATCACTTATGTTCATTGATTATTATGATTCATAGTTGAAATATCTATTGTTTCTTCGCTTTATAATTCCATGCTCGTATTTCATGAAAATCTTGTTTAACTCCATTTTTTTAAATTTTTTATTCAAAGCCTTCGAAAGCATAATTCGTGTTTGGATACTTCGAGGAAATCGAGCCTTAACTTACTAGGTTCCGATTTTTCTCATTAAACCCAAACTATCGAGTATCACTTTCAAAATCAAAACATGCAAATTTTCAAATAAAACCCATTCTCGAAGCCTCGAAATGCTACATCCTAACTTACCGAATGTGGTGTTCAGTGTCTCGAGATAGGAATTTCAAAATCAAGGTAATATTTTATGTTTTGGAACTTCGATAAATCGAGCCCTAACTTACTGGGTTTTGGTTTTTCGTTTGGCCCGAAATAATTAAATATTCCTTTCTCAATTTAAATACATGAAACTTTTTGAGCAAAAAGACGAGCTTAATTTCAAGAAATTGATATGTCGCACCCTAACTTACTGGGTATGGCATTCTTATTTCTTTGAAATAAGTGAACCTCAGTTTTCACTTCATTCAAATGTTTTTAATAAAAGGGATCGTATTTTAAATTCTTTCAAATTTCTAAACATTCGACACTAAGACATTAATTAATCAACAAGGTACCAATTTTGGGCGCATCGAGGGTGCTAATCCTTCCTCGTGCGTAACCGACTCCCGAGCTCATTCTTTGACTTTCGTAGACCAAAATTAATTGTTTTAATAACTCAAAATGTTTTATTAAAATAATTTAAGGTGACCCGATCGCACCTCGAAAAAGATCGGTGGCGACTCCATTTTTAAACTTTAAAGTCGATTCCCCGTATTTTCAAAAATGGTTTCGACAGTATATATATATTTTACATACACACTTTAAACGTTACTATTATGTATGTATTCTTAATATATACATATGTACGTATATATATATCTATGTAGTATTATTAATACTTGTTTTTAATGTTATTGTTATTTCTAATATGCATATATATTATATACATATTTTCGGTATCTTTTTTAATCTTATATTATTTCTATGTATTATGTATATTTTTTTGTTAACATTATTAGTTATTGTACCATTAATCTATGCATATATTTTTAGACAACCTGTTTCATATTTTAATACTACATTATGTATATATTTTATATACTACACATTTTTTAAAACAAAACATTATATTATATATTACGTATATATTTTAACATTATTATGTATAAACGTTTTCGCGTATTATAAATATATGTTCAAATGGTGTTAAATATTATGTGCATCATATTTTTTATATATTCTGTATTTGCTATTCTTTATACATAAATATTTTAAATATTATATTATGTATGTATGTATTTTATGGATGTATGTTCTCATTACCTTAAAAACCATTTCTCTTTATCATAATGTATTACTTTTAAAATTTTTATTCAAATTCTTATCATTCTAAACTTCTTTCCATAATCATTCATTCGCGTCAGTTTAAGACTTGTTAGATTGAATTTGTTTTAATTTGTTTATTGCCTTCTTTTAAATTTACTTTTAGTTTTCGAAGGTTAATTTTATTGTTTGCATAAGATGACATGCTATATTTGTTGTTATACATACATCATTTCGGTTATTGATTCATTGAGGTAATATATTCTTTAAGAACTAGTCCTTTACTTCGTATTTCATAATCCTATGTTTGTGATTTATCAAAGTCAGGTTTGACACCATTTCATCAAAAATTTTTATTCAAAGTCTTTTAAAATATAACTCAAGTTTGGGAATTTCGAGGAAATCGAGCCTTAACTTACTAGGTTCTGATTTTTCTCATTAAATCCGAACTATCGAGTATCAATTTCAAAACCAAAACACATGGGTCTTCAAATAAAACCCATTCTCGAAACCTTGAAATGCTACATACTAACTTACTGAATGTGGCATTCATTGTCTCGAAATAGGAATTTAAAAATCAAGGTAATATTTCATGTTTTGAAGTCTCGATAAATCGGGCCCTAACTTACTGGGTTCGGTTTCTTCGTGTGGTCCAAGATAATGGAATATCCCTTCTGATTTAAATATATAAGCCTTTTAAGCAAAAATGAGTGAGTCCAATTTCCAAAAAGTGATACGTTGCACCCTAACTCACTGAGCGCGACGTTCTTATTTCTTTGAGATAGGTGGACTTCGAATTTTTTTACTACGATATATTCAAACACTTTTCAAAATAAAAAGGATCGTATTTTAAAATCTTTTCAATCGTTTGATAATAGGACATTAAGTAATCAATTAGGTACCAATTTTGGGCGTTACGAGGGTGCTAACCCTTCCTTGCACGTAACCGACTCCCGAGCCCGTTTTTCTAATTTCGTAGACCATAATGAATTGTTTTAATAAATCGAAATGTTTTATTAAAATAATTTGAGGTGATCCGATCACACCTTGAAAAGGTCGGTGGCGACTCCATTTTCGAATTTTAAAGTCGATTCCCCTATTTTTCAAAACCTAGAAAAAAATGGTTTCGACACTAACTATTTGAACTAATTAATTACATTATAAAAATATTAAACTAATTGTTGGAAATTATAGATTGCAAATTTAATTATTGATGAGCACTTATTCAAATTTAGAAAATGACGATTTATCATTCAATGGACACATTTCCATGGAACATATTTCTTCTAAGAAGTATGTCCAACATGAAGAGTTGTGACCCTTTAAAATAAGATCCATTGAATGCATATAAATAGAGGGTTTATGGTACTCACAAAAATTATTACAATAAATCCTATTTTCAAAAATTAGAGTGAGAGTTAGGAAATTTCTCAATTTTGCTAATCAAAGGAAATTCAAAAGTTTTGTTGCATCCCGAGAGGACCTTTGTCTTAACCTTTAGTAACTTTGCATGGAGGCAAATAGTTCTTTTTAGAAAGCGTTATCCGCGCCTCGAAGTCTACTGTTTAATTCAATATCATCTTCGGATCTATCTTTTCCGCTCAATATATCCTACACTAATTAATAACATTATAAAAATATAGAGGCCAAATTATGATAGAAATTAAAGTATAAAGATTAAAACTCAAATTTAAACATGTTAGGAGGATCAAAATTGAAATTTAACTGCTGTTATAAAATATTTAAAAAACCATGGTAGGTGTGTGCCGTATGTTGGCATGAATAATATTGTTAGGAGCTTACTTTAATATATAGGTATAGATGACTAGAAGGTGTTTTTAGGGGCAAAGCCAAAAATGTAGGGGACGAATAACATTAGAGTTGCAAATGAATTAAAATTGAATTAATTAGGTTGTGTTCATATTCGTTTGTTTATTATTAATATTGATTAAAATTTTAAAATCATGTTTACACTTTATTTAAAATTATACGTGTTTATGTTTTTTCATTTAAATTAAATTAATTTTTTTGAAACACTTTTTTTTTTGAGAGTTGAGACATTTGAAACAAAACAAGATGATTACTTAAAATGGATGGGAGGATGAAAATTGTGTGAAAATGCCGAAAGTTGAAGAAACCATATCAACATATATTTTTTGTTAATTAATTGTTATCTATCTACTATTTAAATTTAGTATTATAAATTTTGATATAAGTTATTTCATTCATAAATTGAAACTAATTAGTTCCATATAAAACTAAAAGAAAATTGACAACCTACCCATTCTTTTGTTTATTTACACTAATGAATTCCTATATTTTCTTTCAATCCCATGATTGAGGTGGGTGGAAAGAGTTGTCAAAACACATGTGGTTCTAAGCAAATAATAATAATAATAATACTCCTATTAATTTGGTGTCATCCTTTACCAAGTTATGGAAATGTCCTTCTATTATTGAAATATGTAACATTATTAAAATAAGAATGTTATTTTTAACCGAGTCACCAACTCAGTTAAGAAATTATGCTTGTGATAAGATTTCTAGTATTATAATGTATTTGTTAAGTTGGTGTTACAAGTTAATTAACTCTGACTTAAGGTTGATGATAACATCATAATAAACAATTTAATCTAATTTTTTTTATTTTAATGTCGTAAATATTCCATATGTTATTTTTAATTCATTTTAAACTTTATGTTTTATTATTTATTATATGTTATTTTTAAACAGATATTTCTATTCTAAATTTGTAGATGAAAGATTTTTAATGATAATAATAAAAGGAAAAGAAAGGAATCTAGAAAGGGTTTAGGAAGCATGTGCGTGCTTTGTCACATTTTCTATATAATTTGTTTGTTTCGTCGAACTCGTACGAATGGAAAGGCGCATGCTACCTTTTCGATTCCCTTTCTTCCATTACAGTATTTCTTGGACCGCTTCATATTTGTTTGCTTTGTTTTATTTAAATTTTAATAATACAACTCAATTTTTAAAAGTATTATATTTTAATTAAAATTAAACGAAAATATTTTTTCTTAATTAAACTTTTTTTAGGGTTTTTTTTTAAGTTGTACATGAAAAAGAAAAGAGATAAACTAAAATTTGAACATCAATTTTGTTATAAAATATGTAATCTCAAATTCATAGTTGTAGAATGATGATTTTAGGCACTAGTAGTGATATATTTGGTTAGGTCCAATCATAGTTTGATTTTTTTTTTATAATGATTTATTTAGTTTTTTAATTTAAAAAAAGTTTATTTTAATTTTTCATTTATTTTTTAATTTTTAAATTATGTAACTTTGTTGATGTGACATACATTGGATGACATGCAAGTATTTAATTAATTTTTAAAAATTTATTTTTAAAATTTAAAAATAATTTAAATAATTCAGAAAGTATAAAAATATTTTTTTAAAAATTAATTAAATGTCAACGTGTCATGTGGAAATTCATGTGTATGCCACGTTAACAAAGATACCAAACGTTAAACTTTTCCATCTATTTTGAGGTGATTTGACAAAAAAATACATGTTTAAGGGTTAAAAAGACAAGAAATTAAATAAAGGACTAAAATGATATTTTTTGTAAAATTGGAGGGCCAAAAAATTCATTATGTTTTTTTATCCATTATTCAACTTTTTCAAAAAAAAAATGTTTTCAAATTATGATAATTAAAAATAAAATTTAATTGAATAAAAAGAGAGAAACACACAAGTATGCAAAGATTGCCCGACAAATTAGTTTCCTTGGAAAGTGAAAACGCTCCTCTCAAAGTTGTTATTTTGCAAAGAAAAAGAGAAAGGTGGTACTGATTATATAAAACTAGGGTGGTTAATGGATGCGGGATCATTTTTATTCTCGACCTTTTCCCCCTGGACTATGTTTTTGATTGAAGGCTGAATGATGCAGGAGTTGGCACACTGCATCGCTAAAGAAGTATCATTTGCTTTGATAATATTATCGACACTTGATGGCGTATTTAGGCACAGTTGAATATTGGAAATAATTAATAAGAGATGAAATAAATTAAAGCAATAAAAAAGGAGAGGGATATTCATGGTTCTGGAAAGGAATAAAAGCCAGCCATATGGAATTCAACACAATATTGTTAATCATGAAGAATGTTCTAAACACAATACCGGTATTATTTTATTTCTTTTAATGATTTTTGTATAATTTTCAAAATGCTTGCATTCTGAATCATTTTATTTAAAGTTGTCAAAATGCTTGGAACCCAGATCATGAATTCATGAAAAATTATTTTATTTAAAGTTGTCAAAATTTGAATTTGGTGGCTCCACATTTAAAATTGAGAAACTTTTTGCAGTCTTAATCCAAAGTTATCATTAAAAAAAAAAAAAAAAGTAACTTTTGGAAAGAGAATGTGATAATTAATTCTATTTGTATACAGATGATTTCGGTTGGTAATTGTGCCTTTTCCCAACTTATTTTTATCAATTTCAGGCTTCAGCTTACTTAATATTCGTTAAATTTCATACCCAGCCTACCGCCCACTTTTATAATTATTTGATTTAATTGAAATTTTGGATATTAAATAGATAATTTTAGTATTAAATAATAAATATATATAATTGATTTAAGGTTAAATTTTACTTATTACCCTTTCTACTTTATGAAAGTGATGGATTTAATCCATCTACTTTAATCTGATCAGTTTTAGTTCATGTATTTAATGAATTTTAAAATTTCAATTCTCATCAAATAATAATAATAAATTTGTTAACTCCAATTACTTCAAAATATGATACGTCAAATATATTATTATATGTGTAACACTATGTGCGATTATTATTTCCACATATTACTCACTACAATTCAATTAATGGATTCACGATTATTATTTATATCAAGACTAAAATTTCAGAATTCAAAAAGTATAGGGACTTGGAATGTACAATTGGAGAAGATGGACCAATCATAATTGAATTTAACAAAATAAATTTAACTGTTTATGTTTGGGTTAGGACTAAAATTTTAAATTTTGAAAAGTACAAGGACTAAAATTGACTATTTCAAAAAAAAGGATTAAAATTGATCAAATTAAAATATAAAGACTAAATCCATAACTTTCACAAAGTACATGAACTAATAGCAGAATTTAACCATTGATTTAATGTTGTAGTTTTTAATATAAAATTTAAAATTAAATCCAAATATCATCAAATTTTTAAAATATATATACCATTCTAAAATTATTTTTCTAATCTAAACTATTATTTCTTAATTGAGTTGGTGTCACCCTTAATCGGATCACCAACTCGATTAGAGAAATTATGGAAACGCCCTTGCATAATTAAAATAAATTATATTATTCGAGAGTATTTTAGTCTTTTTATTTTAAAAAACAATTAAAATATTTTAATTTTATTATGCATACTTCATTACCTCCATCAATTGGATATCTATAATTACTATTAATAAAACCTCTGATTGAGTTGGTATCACAGATTAATCAAGTATCAACTCAATTAAGAAATGACTAATATAATGTTTTTATTAAATGACAACTATTATTATTTTGATGATTTTTTTTATCTTATCATACATTTATATAGCTTTTAAATAATATATTATTTTGATAATACATTTATTAATGGTCACCTAGGTTTCATTTCAGTCACTCAACTTTTAAAAAATATATTACTCATGTATTAAATTTCAATTTCATAATAATAGCTATCTTAAATAGCTTTTCTTCTTTTTAATTTGCATATCAATTCAATATATCATTATCTATTTCATACTCTCACCAATAACCATTTCATGAAACCTTTGTTTCATACATTCCATTTTCACAACTCAATTCAATATCTCATTTCTTTCAAATACAAAATTTACTCAAAATCATTCATTTTTGTCATGTCATTTATTTACCCCTATTAACAAGACTCGGACTTTGACGGATACACGGATCCAACCAAAACACACCAGTATGGCACCCAGTGTCTCATCGAATAGTTTGAAGCAATAGTTGACACCCAGTGTCTCATTGGTCAAGCCGAAGTAAATTGGTACCCAGTACCTCATCGAATCTATCCGAAGTAATAGTATGACACCCAGTGTCTCATCAACTCGAGGTCGAAGTATCCGTGAACACTTTCAATCCTATGGCATGCCAACTATATCCGACTTAACCCGACTAGTTAATAGGGAATTTAAATCACATATCAATTTCACTTCAACGACAAATTCTCATATTTTTAATTCAAATCACTTTTTCACTTTCCAACCAATATACATTTCAAATGCTCACATATCTCCATAATTCAATTCAATTCCATTCAATTCAATATCAATACTTACCTCAATTTTACTTACCATGCATATTAATTAGAATACAACCTTCAATAACAAATAGATTTGAATTATAGTAATACAAACAATAGTTTTCTTGATTTAGTCTTCGTCCACTTTCTCTTTTCCCTTTTTGGCCATGTCTCCAGTACAATGTTAGCTATGAAAATTAAAATAAATTTACAATCATCAATACAATATCAATTTTCATCAATTATTATAAATTTTCTATTCAACTTTTACCTTAATTCTAATTTAATCCCTAACTAAAATTATTTCCATTTTCATCATAATTTATACCTTATTTTCACTCAATTTTCACTTAAACCTAAACTTAACTCTCTAATTTTTATTATAAAACCCTAATTTCAAATTTCTTTCAATTTAGTCCCTATTACACAAAACTTATATCTTATTTTACAATTTAATCATTTACCCAATTCTAACTTGAAATTCTATCAATTCAATCCCTAATTCATCAATTAATTCAGCATAAACTATATCCAAAAATCTACTAACTTTCAAATTTTCAACATATACCTAGTAGTATTTTGTTCTAGGATCATAAAAACTTAAAAATTACAAGAAAAGGAGTTAAATTGACTTACCAATCAAGCTTGAAACCTTTAAAACTCAAATTTTCCTTATTTTTTTCTTTCCCTTTTTCTTTTTTTTTTTCCTCTCTGTTTTGATTGCTTAATCTGTTCTTTTTCTTTTATTTTATTCATTTTACTTATTCTCTATTTAATTAATATAATATAATAATAGTATAATATAATATTTCTTAAATAATAATTAAGTATATATATATATTACAAATGTATGTATATTATATACACATGAAATTTTATTTTCCATACATTTGTAACAATTTAATTAATTTATTTATTTAGTCCTTTAATTTTCTTTATTCTATAATTAAACTTTTACAATATATTCAATTTAATCTTTATATCTAATTACTCTTAATTTAAACAAATTAATTTATCCAAAACCTAATTGACCACATAACTAACTTCATAAATACTTTTAATAAATATTTACGAATCCATTTTACTAAAATGGATACCTGATAACACACTTTTTCGATGCTCGTAAATTTTGGGGCGTTACAAAAACCCTCTTTTGCTTCGCCGGAGCTCCCCGCGCCGTTATCAAGAACAATTTTAGAGGCTTACTCCTCAACCATTGCAACAACGCTTCGGGTTCATGTAAAGCTATAGATTGCACTGGCAGCCGTTGTTCCAACTACACCTCCATAATCCTCCAAACATTTTTAGATTCCGATTTTTGTCTCCAACCCAAAGGCGACAGTTTCACCCGCCAGTCCGTCTTCGACTGTATGATTGTCCGCTCGATCCTAGTCTTTTTCTAGCATCAAACAACTTACCTTTAATACCAATGTTTCTTACCCAATGACCCCAAATCTTACTTTGTTTTCATCCACCGTGGCTTAGTAAAAAACGATACCTCCTCCATTAAAATTGTTCTTCAAAATTACTGCAAACAAGAAATAAACCAAATGAGAGAGAAAGTGATTCAATACATTCCCAAATTAGTTTATGCAAAACCGGAAAGGGTTTAAACAATGTAAAGGATACATTTGATATCGTCATTGATGGAGTTTTTAAGAGAATTAAAGAACAAAAGTAGTCAAATGAAAATGATTATATACACACATATGTACGTAGAATCTTTTTTTTTTCATTTTTATTTTTTTTTAAGAATAGAGCAGGGGAAGACATGATTGTATTTGTATTTTTCTATATACAATAATAATATATAACATAGTATATGGTTATTTATAAGTAATAATATATATTACACAAATGTAAAGTTTTTGTTCGGGAAGATAATGTAGGAAGAGTTGCAGAGCAGGTAAGAAAATTTCTTCAAACATATGTTTTTTTTTCTTTGAAAAAAATGGTGGATTAGGTTTCAGGGGCTGTGTGTATTTGTGCAGGTGACATAATTTGTCTGCAGTTTCAGCGGTAACAATGAGAGACCATAAGCCTCACTAGAGGCATCTCTATTTTTTCTCCTCCTCCTTATCCTCTTCTTCTTCTTTTTCTCTTTTCTTCTTTTTCTCTTAAACCCTAAATTGGTACTGATAAGGCTGTTAAATTGGTGGTAATCGGCCAACTGAAAGGTTTTCACGCCATCATCTGCCATGTCACTTTGCCGTGACGTTTCTGACAGAAAATGACAAAAATGACTGTTTTGTCACTTTTCCAAAGTTAAGTGACTGAAATGAAACCTATGTGACTGTTTTGTCAGCTACCCCAAAGTTGAGTGACTATTGGTGTAATTTACCCTTAAAATAAATTATATTATTAGAGGGTACTTTAGTTTTTTTAATTTAAAAAAACCAATAAAATATACTTCTAGTGAGATTTGATCCCAGGCCAATTGATAAATTAGTAAAACTTTTAGATTTACCACTAAACTAAAAATTTAATATTAATATATTTTTACATTTTTGTTTTAATATGCTCAATTTATTATCTCCACTAGTTGTATATTTATACTATTATTTAAGCTCCTAATTAAGTTGGTGTCACGAGTCAATTGGGCACCAACTTGGACCTTAAATTTACCACTCAATCAAAGTTTCATTTTAATTTATACTATTATTTAAGCCCGTAACTAAGTTGGTGTTATGAATCAACCGAGTACCAACTCAATTAGGAAAATTACAAAAATATTCTACCGTAATTAAAACAAGTTATATTATTTGAGGGTACTTTAGTCTTTTTATTTTAACAAAAATCAAATAAAAAATAAAAATATACATATGGTAGAATTTGAACTCACACCAATTAGATTGGTATAACCTTAAATTTACCAATCAATCAAAGCTTCATTTTAATGTATTTTATACAATTTTCTTTTAATATGCACAATTTATTATCTCCATCAGTTGTATATTTATATCTATAATAATGTTGTTAATTGAATTGGTATCACAAGCCAACTCCAACACTAACTTGCAATTGATGACAATACATAATAAACAATTGTAATGCATTTGGTGTTGAAAATATGATGTATTTATCTATTTAAATTTTGTTTTACTCATAATTTAATCTAATTTTTTATTTTAATATTGTATATATTTCATATATTATTATGACTAATTTGTTTCAAGCCATACATTTCATTGTTTATTTTATGTTATTTTTAAACACACATCTGTATTTTAAATTTGTGATATTTGCACGCGTATTAATAATGTATTTAATTGAGTTAATGCCACAAGTTAACTTGACATATGTTCAAGATTGATAATAACACCGTGATAAATAATTTAATCTATTTTTTATTTTAATATCGTACATATTTAACGTGTTGTTATTATTAATTAATTTTAAATTATACATTTTATTATTTATTATATATTGTTTTAAATATATATATGTTTTAAATTTATAGTTTTTACACGTGATAAAATTTCTATTACTTTTTATTTTTAAACTATAAAACTATTTTTCTTCCATTCAATTGATGTCTTTGTATTGATGAACGTGCGTACGAACCAACCGACAGGATGCATTATACTTTTTCCCCTAATTTATTTTATCCGTAGATCATATACTTTTATATATGATAAAAATATAGTTAACCTTAGTGCGATCAAATAGTATAAAGTAAGATATTATTTCATTAAGGATTTGAGTTTTATTGATACATCTTACCTTCATTTATAACTATGCTCTACTTTGGATTTAATTCAATTTTAATTAATGTATTAAAAATCTCATATATTTTTATATAAAAATATATAAAAACACCAACGCAGTCTAATATATACAACAGAGGTGGGATTATGTCATTTGGAATTAAATTTGTTTTATATAACGTAATACTCTTATTATTATGTTAAGATTTTGTATACATAGAATATATATTATTCAGTTATAATAATTTATTTAGTTCTCTAATTTTAAATAAAAAATTATTTTAGTCATTCATTTAATTTTTCGTTTTTTTAGTTCTTAAACTTGTATTTTTTGTCAAATTACTTCAAAATGGATGAAAAAATTAATATTTGTAATTTTGTTGCTGTGGCATACACATAGATTGCCATGTGGATGACATGTCAACATTTAATTAATTGTTTAAATTTTAAAAATATTAATTTTTTATGTTATATATATTAATAATTTAATATTTTTAATTTTTTAAAAAAATAATTTTTTGAATTTTTTAAAATTTAAAAATAATTAAATGATGACTTGTCATCCACATGTATGTCATGGTAATAAAATTAAAAAATGCTAACCTTTTCATCCAAATTGAGGTGATTTAACAAGAAACACATGTTTAAGGACAAAAAAAAATGAAAAATTAAATGGAGAGCTAAAATGATTTTTTTGTAAAGTTAGAGGACCAAATAAATCATTATGCCAATTATTAAAACATTAAATTTTATGTAAATATTCAAATACAATTATTAGAAAATAACAAGCTTGACTAATACGAATGAATGACTAAAACTAAGGTGAAACACTGGGTTAACATGAATTCGAATCATGCGAATCACCCAATATTATATGAAAAACACAACACAAGGAATTGAAAAATCTATTGGTTGGTATAATAGAGTCGTGGGATTGGACTTATGAGAATAGGTGAAGTGGGATGTTTGAAAGTTCAACCTTCAATCTCTCTATTCAATGAACAAAAAAAAAAAAAAAAAACCGTGTTCAATCTGAAGTATACCTAATAATAATTCAATTTTTTCTTTTACTTGTAATTTTTGTTAATAATAATGAAATTATTTAATTACAACACAAAATTACATAAAATAGAAATTAGAAACCACGTACTAAAGGAAAAACACTTGAAACTAAAATGTAACATAAAAGGCCCAATACTCAAAATCACATAACAAACCCCAAACCCAAGAAATTCAGAACAGCCCACTGGCGATCCAACTTAATTTGATGCCCTTTTTTTTTTATAAAAAAAATTATCCTTATATAAAATAAATTTAATTCTAAATACAATATTTTATATAAACTAATCCTTATATGTTGCAGATTCAAATTTTAACTAGCCTTCATAAAAAATCGATATAAATATATTAGCCATATTATCAACACATTAAATAAAAGGTCTAAATGCTAAAAAAATCATCTTAAAAAAATTAAAAATCAATTATACTTTTAACCGAATCTGAAATTGGGTATCTAATCAAAATTTGAATCTGAAATTTAGTAATCAATTGAGTCTTGAATTGTTAAGTGTTGGCGTGACAACTAATATGAAAAAAAGATGAGGTGGTGACTAATATGACATTTGTTGTGAAAAATTACTAACATGGAGGGTTTAATTGATTTTTTAATTATTTAAGTTTAAAAATTATTTAAATTAAAAAAGTGATTAAATTTTATAAAATATTATTAATATATTAAGAAAAACATGAAAAAAAAAATTATAATTCTTTTAGAAATTTTAGAAAAATATTGAAAATTATAAAATTTATTAAATATTATAATATATTATGAAAAATACAAGAAAATTGTAAGATATATACATCATGAAAAATTATAAATGAAACTATAAAAATTTATAATTATTATATAAATTTTATTAAAATAGTTAAAAATATTAAAAAATATAAAAATATAATATTTTTAAACTTTTCTTATTTTAAAGGTTTAAGTCTTCGCTTTTGTATGAGGAGTTAGTGTAGACTTCGAGTGATAACGAATTTAGTGTTTGGTGGACAAATGTGAGCGTTTGAGTAATGAGTAATGATTTTGATTGAAAAGTGGTGATTTTTTTATTAAAAAGTTCTAATTTTTTTAAAAAATTATTAAATTATTAACAAAAATTTTAAAAATTAAAATTACTAATACAATAATTGTTTAAATTTCAATAATTTTTTTTATATTTTTATAAAATTTTAATACTTTTTTGTCATTTGAATAATTCTTATATAATTTTCTATAAATTTTTTTATAATTTTTAAAGATTAATTAAGCCTTTGTAGAATAATTCAAAAAATCATTTCAATCTTTTTCTTAACCTTTCTTTACAATCATTTACTAATTTTAAGTACCTAAACAAAATACACATATATCATTTCCATATGGTCACCAAATTTTTAGGATGCTTTAATTTTGGTCATTTAAAATAAAATTTTTACAATTTTATCACTCAACTTTTAGACGTTTTCATTTTAGTTACCTAACCGTTAAGTTTTTAACGTTGATTAATTGTACACACCATATTATGTTTACACTTTCATTTTAGTCACCCAACTTTTAAATTGCTTTCATTTTTGGTCACTAGACAAAAGCCTTTTTTTTTTTAAAGTACAAATCAGGGTAAAAAAAAATTAAGAATTAAAGTAAAAAAAAATAGAAACTAAAATAATTAATTAAAAAATTTTCAAATTGTACTTATTTATCACATTGCCAAGAATTCAAAATTTTTTCAATATTGAAAATTTAACTTTCAAAACATAAAAATTAATTAAATAATTTGTTGAAAATTTTTATCCCTTAATAATGTTAACCGATATGTTAGTGTAATATCAAAATTAATTAAAATAATCTCCTTCTAAATTTTATTTCATGTTTCCATATTATTCTTAATCAAAATCAACTCGATAACTCATATTTAATATTTTTCTGTGAAACTTAAATTTGTTTTGATTATATAATTTTGAGTCTCCAATACTAAGTTAAAAAGCAAAGAAAAATCATTGCAATTAATTAAATTAAATGCTTGTTCTTTGTTTGGGTAAAGAAGTGATGAAATTTTTTGGGTTTTGTTTGGCATGGAATATAAAATTAATTATATTAATTGTAAGGGTTTTTCTTTATTTTTAGCTTAGTATGAAAGGCTCGAGATCATATAATCAAAAGAAATTTGGGTTTCATGTACCATTATTAAAGATGATTTATTTGAGTTGATTTTAATTTAGAAATATAAAATAAAATTTTAAGATATAAAATGAGACTAAATTAATTAATTTTAATATTATAATAACAAATTAGTTGACACTATTAAGGGATAAAAAATTTCAATAACTTATTTAATTGATTTTATGTTTTGAAATTTAAAATTTTAATATTGAGAAAAAAATAAATTTAGAGTTTTTGGTAATAGGGAAAACAAGTACAATTTGACAATTTTTAAAACATTATTTTAGTTTCTACTGTTTTTTCACTTTAATCCTTAATTCTTTTTACCCTAATTAATATTAAAAAAAATTTGGATGACCAAAATGAAAGTGTGAGCATGATGTGATATGTACAAGTTAATTGCCGTTAGAGAGTAATGATTAGGTGACTAAACTGAAAGCGCCTTGAAAGTTGAGTGACAAATTTACAAGAATTTCATTTTAAATAACTAAAATGAAAGCACCCTAAAAATTGGGTGACCAACTGGACAATTTACCCTTCCCTTTTTTCTCCTTTATAATTATTTACATAAATACAGGTCATCTAAAAAAATGTAGAGAATAAAAAAGTATTTACAGTTGAAAATTTTTCTTTCTCTTTTCTTAACCCAAAATTAGGTTTGTTATTGACATTTTTAGGACTCTAGACAAAACAATAAATTAGGTCCATTTAAAAAAATATATAAATGTAATACAATAAAATTTTTGGAGCCCTAGAAGATGAAACATTTATGAAGGAAATTAATATTAAGATAATTATTAAGGATTATTTAATTTTAGGATTTTATCTTTATTTATCTTCAATTAAATGTATTTATCTTTTAATTTTTTTTAACATTAAAAGTTAAAAAATATTTTTTTTTTGCACTTTTCAATCTTAGGCCTGAATGGTTGAACTTTCAAATAATCTCAAAGTCGGACTTGTCTAAAATGAATAATAAAAACAAAGTAATTTAAAGAAAGGGTAATCTACAAAAATAGTCACTTTTGTTTGCCTCAAGTTACATTTTAGTCACTTATGTTTGAAATGTTATGTTTTAGTCACTTATGTTATTATTTTGTTACGAAGTGATCACTCTACCGTTAAGTTCCGTTATCTCTCTAACGGTAATCCTACGTGGCTGTCCAACTAGATTTTAGATGCCAACTTGGATTTCTAAATGGGATGAAAATAGATTTTTAATTAAAATTTTAATTAATTAAAATTTTTAAATCTAAACCTTAACTAAAATAACTGTTCATCTTCTCTTTTTAATTTTTCTTCAATCTCTTCTTTTTTTCAATGGTTTTTTTTTTTCATTTGACTGGAAAAACTATTATTAAGATCAAAATAGTTGAAATCAAATTGACTATTTCATAAAGATGGATTCAATGGAGGGTTCAGGTATGTCTTCTTTGCATTCCTCTATCTCTTTTATCCAATACTGAAAAATAAAATATTGGATTTTTTATTGTTTAATGAAAACCCTAAATTAAAATTCTTGATATAAATATTAACAACTAAAAGAATTTCAGATAAGAAAAAAGGATACCAACAAAGGGATTGTGACCAAACAAACCGATTCAGATTAGAAAAAATTAGATTGAGAAACCAATTATTCAAGAACGTGAAGAATTGAAAAAATACAATTATTAGGAACAAAAATAAGTACCATCTTCTTATTTGTCGACAATCACTTCATTTTAAGTCTTAGAATATAAATTTGTCTGTAAAGAAAATATACCTGGACCCTCCATTGAATACTCTTTTGTTTTTGTACATGAATAAAAAATTTTGATGATAATAGCTTTTTTAGTCAATTGAAAAAGAAAACTAACAAAAAGAGGGAGATGAACGGTTTTTTAACTAAGATTTAGGGTTTAAAATTTTTAATTAATTAAATTTATTTAATTAAAAATTTATTCTCATCCCATTAGGAAATTCAATTGGCACTTAAAATCTAGTTAGACTGCCATGTAGGATTACCGTTAGGGAGATAACTGAACTTAACGGAAGAGTGATCACTTCGTAACAAAATAATAACATAAGTGGCTAAAACGTAATATTTTAAACATAAGTGACTAAAATATAACCTGAGATAAACAAAAATAACTATTTTTATAATTTACACTTGAAGAAAAAAGATTTATTTTTTTACTTTCATTTTATTTCTTTTGTCTTAATGCAATTAAGCATACGGTAAATTATTTTATAAAAAAGTCATAATTATAAAAACCTATCATAATAAATCACTGCATTCATTTTCACGGTTTAATCAAATAAAATTGTTTAGACTATTTTACTCCCTTTCGTTTAATAATTTTAATTATCCAAGTAAAATAATGGGTAAACTATATTTGCAGTTATTTAATTATTAGTAAATTTTATTTTTTAGTCATTAAATTATGAAAAGTTACAAAACGATCACTCACCTACTCAAATTTGTCTTTTTTGGTCATCAATGGACTAATGGTGGCAACTTTTAAAATTATCATAATAACAACTTTAACCATCAACAATTATATATTGTGTCAATTTAGTCTTGATTTTAAAAAGAATCTAATACTCAATATTTACACATTGTGTAATTTGATCTTTTGCGCAATTTTATTTTTCTTTATGATCCTTTTACCTAAAAAGTAAAAAAAATAAATTTATTAGTTAAATTTGATTGAAAATATACAAAAATAAAAACGCTAAAAAATTCAATATAATAATTTTCATCATTTTCTTATTCTTTTAAAATTAGCTCTCTATGTTACAAAATAAAATAAAATTACAAAATGGAAATATCAAATTACATAATTTGTAATTATTGAAGATTAAATATTTTAGAAGACTAAATTGATATAATTTAATAATATTGAGGATTAAAATGACTATTATGTTAATTTTAATAATATTGAGGATTAAAAAAAAACCCTGAATAACTAATAATTCGTGGTTTACCCTAAAATAATATGCCTATTAACTTTCCGTTAGTGTTGATAATCCAAACAAAGGGCTCTATGACTACGGCTTTCTTTCTATCGTTCCGACAACAGTTTAGGACCGCTCGCGAATTTTCTCTTCTTTACCGTAACTAAAAAACCCAGCAAGGGCACCCTCAAAAGCAGCCACGTACGAAACAACATGGTCGATTCAGTGCAAACGCGTCACTTTCTCGATTGCTTGCTACATGCAACGTGGATTGTGGTACATATCCTCAAACCTCCATTCATTTTGCAGCCAACACCTTCTCATAACTAGGAAGATAAAGAGAGATGATCAACATTTTGGCCTTGAGTCTTGTACTCGGTTCATTGGCGGCTGCTGGAATATGGTCGCCAACCCCACAAAGGGAACGTGTTAGACTGAAAGAAGGACATACAGTTATTGTCCCTGATCATGATGAAGACGACAAACGTAACACCGATGTCTCAATCTCATCGCCCCCACCGCCACAGCAGCAACCGGAACTGGCAGAATATTTTGGCAAGGAGGCTCTCAAAGAAGTCTCCTCCGTGCTTCCCAACCTTGGCCAAGGCATCTCACCGGAAGGAAAAGCCGGCTCCGGAAGACAATCACCGGGGGAACTTATCTGTGATGCTTTTGGGAAATGCACTCGAAAAATCGGCACTGTCTTGGGTAAAGCCAAAGGCAAGGTTTCATACCCCGCAGATGAAGCGAAAGACAAGGTTTCAGAAACCGTGCACGAGGTTAAGGATAATGTGTTGGAGACTGCACATGAAGCCAAAGACAAGGTCGTAGAAACAACCCAGCAAGCGAAGGGGGCTGTCGATGGTGCTTTAGGCAATGAGAAAGAGGAAGTAGCACAAAAGGGCCGATATCTTAAAGAAAGCGCAAAAGAGTACCTTGATAAGGCCAAGGACAGTGTGGGAACAGCGAAAGACACTGCCGAGACGGCCCGGTATCGTATACTGAACAATCGTACAGAGAGAATGGAGATGGCGGGCGAAAAAGCCGAAGAAGCAAAAGAGGCAAGAGAAAAAACAACAATAAAGGGTAAAAGTAGTGCAAACAAGTTATTTGATGGGGCGAAGTACGTGAGTACATTGGAGGCATTGAATCCGATGATGGGTATTGCTAACTTGGTGGGATTAGCTTCAGCTTATGGGGTGGGTGTGTGGGTTACGTTCATTTCGAGCAATGTGTTGGGAGAAGTGCTGCCAAGGCAGCAATTTGGGGTGGTGCAGAGCAAGATATATCCTGTTTACTTCAAAGCTATGGGTTATAGTATTGGGATGGCTTTGCTGGGGTACGTTTTGGGGCAGAGAAAAACAGTAGTGTCAAGCAAGCACCAGATGCTTCAAGCTTTTAATCTTTTGTTATCCTTTTTAATGGTTTTGGTCAATGCACTGTATTTCGAGCCTAAAGCCTCAAAGGTACTGATTTGCATATACTGAGTTCAGTAATTCGTCCCAGCCAGTTATGTTTCTTTCTGCAACTTATTATGTGTGTGATGTAGGTTATGTTGGAGAGAATGAAAATGGAGAAGGAAGAAGGAAGAGGGAGAGGGAGAGATCATAACTTCGTTGTTGAAGAAAGCAGGGGGAGAGGGGCAGCAGCAGCTAAAAGCAGGGAAACCCACCCAGCATCAGCAGCCAACATTGCAGAAGAGCAAGTGATGAAGTCGAGGATGGCAAGGCTGAATGAGAGGCTGAAGAAGCTAAACACGAAATCCTCACTTCTTAATGTTGTTACGCTAATGGCTCTCACTTGGCATCTTCTTTACCTCGCCCACCGCCTAAGCTTCAACTCTTCTTGTTGATGATGAGTATATATATAATAGAAGATAATTTGTCTGCCTGCTACTGTAACGTAATATAAATAAACAATTAGTTCTAAACTAGCTCTTCCTTGGGATACGTGGAATTTGTAGCACTTCATATGGGTTTTGTAACATGTCTTCAATGTAAACTAAAGGTTTTCATGTATGAATTTGTACTTGCTACTTTTGGGATCCTCTGTGATTCCAAACCGATTTACTTTCCCTAAAGTCGGTTTAATTATATCTTTAGAATGTTTTTTTTTTTTTAATTTTTTTTATAAGATCATGATGCCCCTTCGGCCTTCACTGAATGGCTTTTCTTTTTTGGCCAAACTTCTCACACTAGAACTTACTCAAATAAGCAATTATAGTTTAGGGGTTATTTTTAATATCTAGACTTTTTAAAATTTCATTTGGAGTTAAAATTAAATGAATATAACAAATTATGCAAATATAAGATAAATTAAGAAATTACATGAAAACAATGTGAAATAATTAATACACAATGTAACATACAATTGGTTCAAAATACACAATGTGCCAAGATTTACACATGAAAAAAAAAATACAAACACAATATGAATATATATTAATCATTATTAAAAATAATACAAAATATGTTTACCAATTTTAGACTAAATTGAAGTACATGAACACTACTAGGTTAAACCGATGAAGTTGGATTCAATAATTATGGTGCTAGGTATCTTATTTACATCCAAATTACAACATTTGTAAACCTGTCTTCCCTATTTATAAATGTATTTTTTGGCAAAATACAAATAGAGAGCCAATTCTAGGGCACTAAGTGCAGCAAGCAGCCAATAAAAGGAATAAAGATGTGCCTTGTTTAAATTATTTGGAAACCAACTCTCTCTACCATTTCCACCTGTTGCTTTGTCAATGGCAGATATGAGAAAGCCACTAAATAAGCTCCCAACACCAAAGATGCTAAGGTACAGTGCAAGACCAATGCTTCTCAGTTCATTTGGAACCTGATCATAGAAAAATTCTTGAAGACCAACCATAGTGAGCATCTCAGATAGCCCAATCACCACATATTGAGGAACCAACCACCACACACTCATTGGAACCGTGACTTCCGGCTTGTCCACCAACCCGTATTCTTGAATGGTTTTGAGTCTCTTCATTTCTACTAAAGCAGCAAGTATCATTGATATGGAAGATAAGAACATCCCAGTTCCGATTCTCTGAAGCATTGTCATTCCAGCAGGTTTTCCCGTCCAGGTTCTTGCTAGAGGAACAAAAATACAGTCATATATAGGGATGGATAGGACAATTGTAAGGCTGATGAATGACTGAAGAGATGCTGCTGGTATTTTAACACTTGCTGTAATTGATCTGTCCATGGTAGCACCTTGTTTCGTAAAAAAGGTCGATGATTGTGCAAGGACAACAGCATAAACCAAGCATGTAGTCCATATCGGAACTAGCCTTAGAACAGCCTTTGCTTCTTCAACCTCTTCGATGCTGCACACCTTTCCATGTTCCTTTGAACTGTCCGGAGCAAGCGAGGCTTTATTGAGGAATCTACCACATTAGAAATGTAGTCTCGTATTATAGATAAACAATGCTAGGAAGACTTTCGTAACCCAAACCAAAGGAGGAGAAACTCAAATATTTCAGCCAAAGTTGAAGTTTAGAAAATCACAACAGAACACAAAATATCAATTTACAATTTCCAAGTGCCAAGAAAACCTGCATTGATTGGATTGCACTAGAACCATAAATCAAATTTATCTTATATGTTGTAACCAGCAAGCGACATGAATAGTTTTCCACAATTTATTTATTTTTTCCTTTGGGTATGCTTGTGTACGACATTCAATACAAATATTCATATGAAAGCTAGAGAGATGTACATGTTGGCTGATCAATCCCAAAAGCTTAAGTCAATAGGGAAGGACCGATTTATCATATTTAAGTTCTACCATTTATGATCCTAATTTTGCTTTCTATATGTGGAAAAAAGTGTGGAAAACGTTGAACTCACTTGTATTGCTTGGAGCTTGCTGATGTCAAAGTCCCATGAGCTTCTTTCTGGGCGGCTACTGATGATGTTCTCCAATTCCTAACTGCTAAAACAAACACCTGACCAATTCTTAAGAATGGACTTTTCTCATACCTTTTAACACTATACCGATACGTAGTTGTTCCACACAAGAAAACAATCAGTGCAACAACCATGATAATACAGGGGATCCCAAACCCAAGAACCCAACTAAGGTTGTCTTGGATATAGTTTAAAACCAAAAATGATATTAAGGTGCCAGAACATAAGCCAAAATACCACCAATTGAAGAAGGAACTCTTGGCTTTGAACTCGTCTAGGTCCTGTGCATTGAACTGATCTGCACCAAAA
The DNA here is from genome assembly GCA_020496765.1 of Gossypium stocksii. Taxonomy (NCBI): domain Eukaryota; kingdom Viridiplantae; phylum Streptophyta; class Magnoliopsida; order Malvales; family Malvaceae; genus Gossypium; species Gossypium stocksii. The sequence continues at coordinate 33,762,736 of CM035628.1, read as the reverse complement.
GCTTGGACACATGGTTTATGTCCACATTGTCCAAATGCTACCAGATAGAGTGAGAAGAAGAAAATCATCACTTGTAACTCAGGAGAAAGGCATAGTATGCTGGTATCAGCCTTTTGGCACCCATAAGTGTTCAGAGAAGGAAGAGCTGCTGATAAAGTTAGCAAACTGAGCCCCTGTAAATTATTTAAAAATCAAGTCAAAAGAGAAAAAGAAAACACCTCAGCAAGTAGTCAACACGTCAATAAAATAAATAAATAAAGATCAAACGCCTTTAAAGAGTTTGCAATTGTTCAAAACTATCTATCCTCTCAAGCAACAAGTTGCTTAAGTACAAGTTCCATATACTATATACTTGCTAACAAGATGTGGGCACTGAATCAGACCTTGTTAAAAACAGAAGCAGAAATATTCCAATAGAACAAATTGTGTACACAAGATGCTACATAAATTATGATAGAAAACAGAATATTATCAAGGCTAGTTTTTTGTTAGCCGAGGTGTGAAAGAATTGTCTGTTCTTTTTCAACCAGAGGCTATAATTCTCAGCATTCTGAGAAAACATCAATAATAATTCACTTAAACGCTCCTTTAGCATGGTTGAATGATTGATCACCTATTGCAGCATAGTTGTTCCAATGTTAAACAGGTTGCTGAAAACCCCAGCTTTATGCAACATATCCTGCACCTAACCTCAGAAATGTGGTTCAGGATAATGCTAATGTTTACACCAAACAACCTTCTCCCTTGGTTATTCAGGCGGATACTTGAATAAGTTCTCACTTCTCAGTGGTCAAGGAGAATTAGTATATGATCTATTTGAAGCTGCCACCGGTATGAGAATGATGCATGATTATTTTCATCCTATCAGATTTGGTTGGAAATTTAGAATCGTGTAAAGAAAAGAATTTCACTTATGTTACCAAAATGTAAATAAGAGAAGCAACAAAAATGGTGCGGTATCGGCCAAGAAAAGAATCAGCAATGAATGCCCCCAAGAGTGGCAGAAGCGCCGCCGTACCAGACCAAGCGTTGACACTGACGGCTGCAGTGGCGGTGGACTGACCCAGAGGCCCAGTTAAGTAAGTAACAAGGTTGGAGTCGATTCCACAGTAAGCAAACCTCTCACCAATCTCTACGCCTGCAATTGGATTCATTTTCATATCCTTAGTGATGTATCGAATGGGATGACCGAGTAAAAACTAAAAAGCAAGGGTCACCTATTATGAAAGAAGCAGATTTCCAGCCGCCGCAGTTGGTTCCCTCGATAGGGCGGCCTTTGTAGTCAACGCAACCGTCGATGCCGTCTTCCTCTAAGAATGGGGTTTCAGCGCCAGAGGAGTCATCGGAGATTGCCATGTCCGTTGACCGTCGGGACTTGGTACAGTTCAAGTAAATAAATCAACGAAACGATCAAGTGTTAAAACCATTTGATGACTTATTGTGGTTCTTTTTTTCCTTCTCTTTTTGAGATTGAAGTACGTAAAAAGATATTTAGTAGCGATAATTTAAAATATAAATATATTTTAAAAAACACACATTTTAGGTGAAACATATTAGTTGTTTTTTTCTCATCTAATTACTAAATTTTCTTATTTAATTATTTTTACGTCAGCTAGAGTGGAATCATGAAAGTTTAAAGTGGTAACCCCATAAAAAAATTTAATCTTCTAATATTCATACCTTTTATTAATTTATTTTTAAATTTAATTTTTTTTCAATGTTGTTTTGTATCCCTCCCAAAGGTAAATTTTGTGTGGTGGAGCGGAAACTAAGAATTAGCTTAAATTTTTATAGTGTTTAAAAAAATTAAATCAAAATTTTATCACTCTAATTATATTATATATTAATTTTTAAATTTTGAAAGACTTAAAAAAAGTAAAATTTTCATTTTAAGGGTCCCTTTACTTGCTTTTTTAGTGTCACCTCTAATCCCTATCATGCACTATTATTTTATATATTTAAACCTTTTTTCAAGTGGTTTCATAACTCCTAATTTATTCTTTTAGTTGTCATTCGCAATGAAAAAAGTTTAAGTTCACCGCCTCCTCTTCAATATACATTTTATTGTAATAAACAAATTTGAGCATGAAATGAAAAGAAGTAATTAAAAAAATTAATGTAAAAGAATACCAAAAAAGAAGTTAAAAACCAGATAACATGATAGATGCACAAATTTTCATATTCCAAGAGAACACCTTAAGCTAGTTGTATAGGGAAGCAATGATTGAGCTGTTTATCATCACTAAGGCTTAGTTTAGATGGGCGGTGTGTTTACCTCCGGTGAGGTTAAAAACAGCAGTGGCGGTGAGATTAGTTACTGTAGCAGTGAGATTGGATACTGTAGCAGTGAGATTAGAAACAATGGTAGAGTGTGTGTTTGGATTCAAACGTAGATGTAGCGGTGAGGTGAGAATAAAAAATGACTATTAAGGACATTAGGTTAAAATTTATATATAATAGAAGTTTTTTAAATTATTTTAGTTTTTTAAAATTATTAATGAGTTTATATAAATATTAAGATTTATTTATTCAAATTGCTAAAAAAAATCAGACTCCCTATTGTGCTTCAATTCCCAGTTGTGCTGTAGCTTAACAAGTGCCAAAAACAAGAATGGCTGAGGCATTTTGTGTGTTAAGAGAGTTGAAGTTGCCTGTTTCTGGGTATGCAATGGATATTGGATTGGTGGAGTTTTCACCTGTTCGTGAAGAGAGGACAATTTCTGATAGAGTATCACAACATAACCCGAAGGGTCAGGTTGTGATAGAAAGTATGGTTCGGTCGTGGGTCGTGACAGAGAGTGCAAGTAAATATTAGATGCATCTATTCCATCACAATAACCTGATAAAAACCATCTATCTTTAGCCTTTTGGATTCTAGAACCCACAAATTCTAATCACTCACAAAAGTAGATAACCGATGAAGACCTCTTCCCACTGTCAATAAAAAGAAGAAATTACATCTTTGAAATTCCACTGGCATATTTAGGTAACTGAACTATTCCCCTACATTCAACAACTTTGTACATAAAATGAAGTACCCGCAAGCTTCCATCCAAACATCAATGACGCTCATCCATTTCCTCATACAGAGACTCAACCAAGTCGAATCACGAGGCATTAACACACGCCTTAATCAAGGTACTGTAGGTGAAGACATCAGGCTGACGACGAGGAAGTGTTTTCATTTGGTTAAGTGTTGAGAAAGCATTGTCAATGAGATTGTTTCGACAATAAGCAGCGAGCAATGCCGTGTAAAGCTCTGGAGTTGGTTCACATCCTTCTTCAACCATTTCATCGAATACCTGGCGGGCACGGTGGGGTTGCCCGGATTTTCCAAGAAGAACAAGTAGTTTCATGTACGTGCCTTCTTTTGGTTGATAAAAGGGTTGTTCTCTAAGCATCTCAAATACCTGAATATTAAAAATTGGCTACCTTATCATCAGAATAAAGAATCCCAAGACTGCTAAAAGAAGAGGAGAAGTAGAGAGTGAACCTGGAGAGCTTGAAGCCACTGCTTCTTTGGGATGCTATCGGACAAGGTTTCGGTGACGGTGGAGACCCAGGCCTTGGTGGCGTTCTTGCAGTCGAGTTTCTTCTTGAGATTCTTGAGGGGGTTTTCTTGGAAGACCCGGGAATGGAATGGTGCAACAGGCCAGGGTACTCTCCTTCCTTCCAGTGCCTCTTCTTATCGGAAATAGCACCGACGACAGCAGACGGAACAATGAAGGAGTTCGAGGGATGGGGCTTGGACTTGGGCATGGGTTCTAGGCGTAGTAGAGCAAAGGAAAGCAGAGAAGAAGAGAAGGAAGGGGACATTGAGGATGCCATAGGATTAATTTCTCATTTGGACTTGAGAATGCTGTTGAGCCATGAGATTTCAAAGGGTCATTCTTGTCTGCTAAAAATACCCACTACCCCAGTGGAGTTAATTGCTGCTGAAACCTCCAGCCAATTTTCAGCATATCAGTGTGGTTGGAATGCATTTTGACTGAACTGAAATGCTGAACCAAACAGCATAGCAGTGAGATTGGCAGCAGTTATCTTCCTCAACTGCACCTCATTGGCAATAAAAGCTGAACCAAAGGAAGCCTAAAATAACTAGAGTTCAAATCCAGCTACTATCATCCCGCCCTCCATGTAGCAAAAAGAAATGATAATAATGATAATAACAATTAAGCCCAAGCAAAAACATGAATACACTTTTTATGGTATTACCAATGAGGATTTGCTAATCACCAACCATTAGGGTCTTCTAAACTTATTGGCGAAACAATGTCAAATAGGAGACATGATAATTTAAAATATTATTTGTATTCTTGATTTGCATGTTTACAATTTATAGGAATTTACTTTACAACATACTGTATTACATTTACAACAATCGATGTCCTGGTGCGACATAGAACAACCCTGTAGACTTCTTCTTACACTAGATTGTTCCCTAGGTATAAATGTAAGATTTTTTACAACATAAATAAAGGGCCAATCCAATGGCACTAAGTGCAGCCAGCAGCCAATAAAAGTAATCAAGATGTGCCCTGTTAAGGTTATTTGCAAACTAGCTATCTCGCCCCCTCCCCCAAATCATCTTCTCAGTGGCTGAGATGAGACAGCTACTCAAAAAGCTTCCAACACCAAAGATGCTAAGGTAGAGTGCAAGGCCGACACTCCTTTGGCACCTGGTCACAAAAAAGTTCTTGAATACCAACAATTGTGAACACTTCAGACAATCCACACAGTACGTATTGAGGGACCAACCACCATACACTCATTGGAACCGTCGCATTTGGCTTGTCTACCAACCCGTATTCTTGAGCAGTTTTAAGCCTCATCATCTCTACTAAAGCAGCAATTACCATTGTTATGACAGATAGAACCATTCCAGTTCAATTCTTTGAAGCATTGTAATTGCGGCCGGTTTCCTAGTCAAGGCTCTTGCTAAAGGAACAAAAACGCAGTCATATATAAGAATGAAGAGAACGATTGCAAGGCTAAGAAATGAAAAAAGTGAAACAACAGGTATTTTATACCCTGTTGTAATTGATCTGTCCATGGTATCCCCTTGCTTGGTAAAGAAAGTCGATGTTTGTGCATTGGCGACTGCATAAAACAAGCTTGTAGCCCATATTGGTGCAAGCCTTATAACTGTTCGTTTCTTCAGCCTCTCCAATGTTACACACATTTTGTTAGAATTAATTGACCCAAATTCTTATTTAAATAAAATAAGATGGAAAATAAAATAAAAGAAATATCCAAATAGAACTAGACTTCTTTTATTTTATTTTAGAATAAGGTTTTTTAAGCCTTATTAAACTCCATCTATTTTATATTGATTAGGATAAGGTGTTTCAATCCTATTAGAATATTGCTTTACAAGTCTATAAATAGACATAGTCTATTCCTCTTGTAAATGATTCGAATTTGACATAGTGAATTTTCTTCTCATCTGCCAGTGGTTTTTTTCCGAAAGGGTTTTCACGTAAAATCTGTGTGTTCTTTATTTTATTATTATTATTTTTTTTGTTTGTGATATTTTGTCATTATCGACATTATATTTTTCACAAATTGGTATCTGAGCTTCCGATTTTTTTCATCTCGATCACGTTAATGGCGTCTTTGAAGTATGAAATTTTACTGTTGGATCGTAACACTAGATTTGCGTTGTGGCAGATTAAGATGCAAGCAGTTCTTGCGCAGATGGATCTAGAGGACGCCCTGCTAGGGATAGATAAGATGCTTTCAACATTAGCAGATGAAGAGAAGAAACGTAAGGATCGAAAGGCATTAACACAGTTACATCTGCATTTGTCTAACGAAATTTTGCAAGATGTGATGAATGAGAAGACCGCCGCTGGATTATGGAAAAAGCTGGAACAAATATGCATGTTGAAAACTCTAACCAGCAAGCTGCATATGAAGCAACGTCTTTATGCTCATCGTTTGGAGGAATGTGCATCTGTGCACGAACACTTAATAGTGTTTAAAGAAATTCTCTCAAACTTGGAGGCCATAGAGGTTCAATATGATAAGGAAGATCTAGGGTTGATTCTACTTTGTTCGTTACCCCCGTCTTATTTAACCTTTAGAGATACGATTTTATATAGCCGTGAGTCTCTCACAGTCGATGAGGTTTATAAGTCTTTAACCTCGTATGATAAGATGAAGCATCTTATGGCTAAAATTGACTCTCAGGGTAAGGGTCTTATTGTTCGTGGGAGACAAGATCGGAATGCTGATGATGATCGTGGAAGGACACAAGAACGGAATCCTCACGGTAAATCTAAGGGTAGATCAAAGTCTTCAAACAGAGGTAAAACTTGTAACTTCTGTAAGAAGAAATGGCACATTAAATCTGAATGCTATAAGCTACAGAATAAGATCAAAAGAGAGGCTGCAAATCAAAAGGAAAAACAACCAGAAAATTCCGGTGAAGCTGATGTTGTAGAAGACTACAGCGATGGTGAACTTTTAGTCGCTTCAGTCATCAATTCTAAAGTGAGCGATGAGTGAATCATTGATTCGGGCTGCACCTTCCACATGAGTCCCAATAAAGATTGGTTTACAAATTACGAGACAGTGTCTGAAGGTGCTGTTTTGATAGGAAATAATGCTTCGTGTAAAATCACAGGTGTTGGAACGATTAAAGTTAAGATGTTTGATGGAGTTGTCAGAACACTTAGTGACGTACGACATGTTTCAGAATTAAAGAGAAATTTAATTTCATTAAGTACTCTTAATTCAAAAGGGTACAAATACACAGCTGAAAGTGGGGTTTTGAAGAATTCTAAAGGTTCCCTCGTTGTGATGAAAGGGCAAAGAAAGATTGCCAAGTTATATGTTCTGCAAGGTTCTACTGTTACTGATGATGCAGCTGTTGCCTCTTCTTCCTTGTCAGATAATGATATTACTAAACTTTGACATATGCGTCTAGGGCATATGAGTGAGAATGGTATGATAGAATTGAGCAAAAGAGGACTTCTTGATGGGCAAGGAATTTGCAAATTGAAGTTCTGTGAGCACTGTGTTTTTGGGAAGCAAAAGAGAGTTCGATTTACTAAAGGAATCCATAACACGAAGGGAACGTTGGAGTATATTCATTCTGATCTGTGGGGGCCATCCAGAGTGCCTTCGAGAGGTGGAGCTAATTATATGTTAACTTTTATTGATGATTTTTCCAGAAAAGTTTGGGCGTTCTTCTTGAAGTAGAAAATTGATGTGTTTTTCGCATTTAAGTCTTGGAAAACTATGATTGAAAAACAGACGGGAAAACAAATAAAACACCTCCGCACAGACAATAGCTTAGAGTTCTATTCTGATGAGTTTAATAAACTGTGCAAATCAGAAGGGATCGTGAGACACTTGACAGTTCGTCATACTCCACAGCAAAATGGCGTTGCAGAACGAATGAATAGAACGATCATGGAGAAGGTTCGATATATGTTGTCAAATGCAAACTTACCAAAGTCATTTTGGGCCGAAGCAGCCTCTACTGCATGTTTTTTGATCAACCGATCTCCATCCATTGCCATTGAGAAAAAGACTCTATAAGAGGTATGGTCTGGTAACCCTGCTAACTATTCTGATTTAAAGAATTTTGGGTGTCCTGCGTATGCTCATGTTGATAATGGAAAATTAGAACCAAGATCCATTAAATGTGTTTTTCTTGGTTATAAAACTGGTGTTAAAGGGTATAAGTTATGGTGTCCTGAAGATAGAAAAGTTGTGATTAGCAGAGATGTTGTTTTTGATGAAACTGCTATGCTACCTAACTTATCTCTTAAATATTCTTCCAATAAAGAAAATCAAAAGCAGGTGGAGCATCAGATTAATACAGAGTCGACTCCTCAAGCCAGTACAAAAATTGAGAATAGAGTTGCTTATGCTTTAAATGTGGCTGAAGATATAGATGCAAATCAAGAGCCATCTAATTATTTTGAGGCGGTTAGTTGTGAAGACTCAAAAAAGTGGATGTTTGCTATGCAAAAGGAGATGGAATCACTCCACAAAAACAAAACATGGGATCTTGTAAAACTTCTAAAAGGTAAAAAGGCTGTTCGTTGTAAATGGGTGTATAAAAAGAAAGAAGGGACTCCAGGAGTTGAAGAACCCAGATATAAAGCAAGGCTTGTTGCAAAAGGTTACAGTCAAATTCCAAGAGTAGACTTCACAGATGTGTTCTCCCCAGTTGTGAAGCATAGTTCGATTCAAGCTTTGCTTGGTATTGTGGCCATGCATGATTTGGAGCTTGAGCAGTTAGATGTTAAAACTGCATTTTTGCATAGAGAACTTGAGGAGGATATTTACATGCAACAACCAGAGGGTTTTGCAGTCTCAGAAAAGGAGGACTATGTTTGCTTACTGAAAAAGTCTCTTTACTGTTTAAAACAGTCACCAAGACAGTGGTACAAGAGGTTTGATTCCTTTATGACTTCTCATTATTTCAAAAGAAGTAGCTTTGACAGTTGTGTTTACTATAAGAAAAACAATGATGGTTCTTTTGTATATCTACTCATTTATGTTGATGACATGTTAATAGCAGCAAAAAATAAAGGAGAGATAAGAAAAGTCAAAGCCCAACTAAGTGAAGAGTTTGAAATGAAAGATTTGGGACCAGCAAAGAAGATACTTGGTATGGAAATTCTTAGAGATAGAAAAGCAAGTAAATTGTACCTAAGTCAGAAAGGGTACATTGAGAAAGTTCTTTGCAGGTTCAATATGCAGAATGCTAAGCCTGTTAGTACTCCTTTAGCAGCTCATTTTAGACTTTCATTAGCTTTATCTCCACAATTAGAGGTGAGGTTGAGTGCATGTCACATGTTCCATACTCTAGTGCAGTGGGATCTCTCATGTATGCTATGGTTTGTTCATGTCCAGATTTATCATATGCAGTCAGTACAGTTAGCAGATACATGGCGAATCTTGGTAAAGAACACTGGAAAGCAGTTCAGTGGATTTTAAGATACTTACGAGGTACTACTGATGTTTGCTTACAGTTTGGAAGAACTAGAGATGGAGTCATTGGGTATGTTGATGCTGATTTTGCTGGAGACCTTGATAGAAAAAGATATCTCACATGTTATGTCTTTACAATTGGAGGTTGTGCAATCAGTTGGAAAGCCACTTTGCAAACTACAGTGACTTTGTCTACCACTGAAGCTGAGTACATGGCGATTACTGAGGCTTGTAAAGAAGCTATTTGGTTGAAGGGACTATTTAGTGAACTCAATGAGGACCTTCAAATCAGTACAGTATTTTGTGACAATCAGAGTGCCATCTTCCTTACAAAAGATCAAATGTTTCATGAGAGAACCAAACACATTGATGTTCGGTATCATTTTGTTCGTGATATTATTGCTCGTGGTGATATTGTTGTGAGCAAAATTAGTACTCATGAAAATCTTGCAGATATAATGACTAAGTCACTTCCAATAACCAAGTTTGAGCATTACTTAGACTTGGTTGGTGTTCATTGTTGAAGTTAAACCTTTAAGGGGTTTTATGGAAGAGGTGGAGAACTTGTTCGTTGAAAGTTCGCGATGATGAACTTATTCATTGAGAATTCGTGTCAAGGTGGAGATTGTTAGAATTAATTGACCCAAATTCTTATTTAAATAAAATAAGATGGAAAATAAAATAAAAGAAATATCCAAATAGAACTAGACTTCTTTTATTTTATTTTAGAATAAGGTTTTTTAAGCCTTATTAAACTCCATCTATTTTATATTGATTAGGATAAGGTGTTTCAATCCTACTAGAATATTGCTTTACAAGTCTATAAATAGACATAGTGTATTCCGCTTGTAAATGATTCGAATTCGACATAGTGAATTTTCTTCTCCTCTGCCCGTGGTTTTTTTCCCAAAATGGTTTCCACGTAAAATCTGTGTGTTCTTTATTTTTTTATTATTATTTTTTAACGATATTTTCTCATTACCGACATTATATTTTTTACACATTTCCTTATTCTTTTGAACCATCAGGAGCAAGCAAAGCTTTATTGAGGAACCTACACATTACAAAAACCATATTCCCATATAAGAGATGTCTGTGACGGGAAAATGTAAATAGGAACATTGTTTTCATAAACCAAAACAACAGTAACAACAACTCCAATGGCTCAGCAAAGTTGAAGTTCTAAACATTATAATAGTTGGAAGAAGAAAAGAAATGTGCAAGAACTCCAAATTAATTAGAAACCATAATAGATGTCTCAACCAAGGTTATAACAGATTGACGAAAGAAACTAAATGTCCAGGACATTTATGAGCATGAATTTATTAAATGTCTTGTAAAACAGAGAGATAATGGTCACACTAAACTTTACAAGATCCTGACATGAACATGTGCCAGCTTATATCCTTGTTTGATAATAACAGGAACTTATATCAGATGCCACTAAAGCAGAAAGTGAAATTTCAGTTTGTTTGCTAAAGGAAACTTTAGATATTGATCTTCAGTAAAACTCGCTTACATGAATTGCTTGAAACTTTCCTCTTCATCTGCAACAATTGCTGAAGATGCTGTATTCCAATTCCTGGCTGCCAAAATGAACACTCGACCAATTCTCAACAATGGGCGTTTTTCGTTCGCTTTGACACAAAATCTGTAAGTGGTCGTTCCAAGAACAAAAACAACCAGTACGACAACAATTACAATGGCAGGTATCCAAATCCAAGGACCCAACTAAAGTTTTCTTGAATGTCGGGTAATATCCAAAGGGTTACAAATGTACCCGCACATAAGGCAAAGCACCACCAGTTAAAGAATGAACTGTGGACTTTGCACTCCTCTGGGTCTTGTCTAGCAAACTGATCTGCACCAAAAGCTTGAACGCAAGGCTTGAACCCACCTTGTCCAAATGCTACTATCGACAGTGAGAAAAAGAATAGTATCACTTGAAACCGAAGAGAACTTAAATATTACATTGTTTGTATTTTGGTCACCAGAATTGCCAACAGAAGGAAGAGTGGCTGAAAGAGTCAACATGCCTAGACCCTGCAAATCAATCCAAAGTATGTCGGCACGGATAACATCTAGCAAGTACTCTAATCAATTACTAAAACAATTAGTGCCCTTTCCTAGTTTCAAATGTAAAAAAAGGAAAGAAGAATATAAAGGAAGTTCAAATTACCAAAATATAAAGAAGGGAAGCAAGAATGATGGTGCGGTATCGGCCAAGGAAAGTATCAGCAACGAATGCACCCAAAAGTGACAGAAGCGACACCACCCCAGACCAAGAGTTGACTTGTGCGGCGGCGGTGGCAGTTGACTCGCCCAGAGGCCCCATCAAGTAAATTATGAGGTTTGAAGAGATTCTATAATAAGCAAACCTCTCAGCAATCTCCACGGCGATGATGAAAGAAGTGGATCCCCAACCACCGGAGTTTGAGCGGCGAACGGGGCGGCCTTTGTGTTCAAGGCAGGCATCAACAGTGTCATCTAAAAGTGGAGTTTGAGCAGCGGAGAAATTGGATATTGCCATTGCTTTGGCAACAGTACTATTGCAGGATGACTAAAAGTACCACGTTGACAAACTTGCAGATATACTAATTTTAGTTAGTTTTTTTCTTTGATACGAGTTTGTCAATGGTAATTAAAGACGCTTCTTTTGTCTACTAATCGGAGAAGTTGAGTGATGATGCAAATCCTAACTGGGCAATTGAAGAATGCTAAAGATTCTTCTCTCCATTGATATATCGTTTACTACGAATGTTTCATCAAAACACGTGAACTTTATACGTCGTTTAGGTAAATTACTGCATTTTTCGTATGCATCATTTTATTTACCTAAGGGTTAAATTTTAACGGTGATTCATCATCATCTTTCATTTTTGACTTTTTTTAACTTGAGTCACTGTTCATCATCTTTGATTAGGAAGATGGAAATTTTCCTTCTTATGTTGGCATCTGAGGGATTCGGGATCGGGGTCTATGCCAAGCCTGCCTTTTCTACATTGAGTTTTTGTCACTGTAGATGTGAATGTTCCTCAATTGGACTGGAAAATAAGGTATAAGATTGCAGTTGGGATTGCAAGAGGACTCCATTACTTGCATAAAGGGTGTAAAAGGAGGATAATCCACCATGACATTAAGTCTTCAAGACTGCAGATTTTGAACCTCAGATTTCATATCAAATTTGCTCTGTTTTGACTTTCTTGGATCAGTCTAATATTGAGTTCTTGCAGTATAGTATTTTGAGTTCGAAGCTAACCGTTTCTGATTTTGCAATTAATGGGGAAAAAAAGGGTTAATTGAAGAAGATGATAAACAATGGGCCGGGTCAAGAGAAAAAAAAGGGTCAATATGGCATTCACAGTCAATCGTTTCACGTGGGCTTGTGCTTTTTGCCATCGTTTAAGGAAAGGGGGGAACAAAATAGTAAACAAAAAAATCCGACCTACCGGATTCGAACCAGTGACCTAAGGATAGCTAACAGGTCATAACCCACTACAGTCCTCCGCTCTACCAACTGAGCTAAGGTCGGTCTTGAATGTAAGCTGCTATTGACAATATTTCAAAGGTATCTGATAATCACACGCTGAATCTCATCGGGAAAGCTTCAAATAACTTTTGTTTAGCTTGTAACAGGTATAAACTCAATGTTTGGCATTTGGTTTTGGAACCCAAGCAGCTATTTACTCTCAACTTCTTATTTGATATTATAGATAGTCATCAAATATCATACACACCCTTTCAAATCACCTTCACATCTTCCAGCCTCACAATCTTACTTCACTTTTTAACAAAAGATTTTTCAATAATTATTTCTCTTCCTGTTAATCAACCCCAAATATGTTTTTATCTATATTATGAGCTAGTTAGTTTAAATGTTTGTTTTGTAGTGTTTAAAAAAGAGTATTTTTTACTCTTAAAGTATTTTTGAAAGAAAAATTATGCTAAACAAATTATTTTTTGCTGAATTTTTTTACTTTTCAAAAAGTACTTTTGAAAAACACTTCTAAAATAAGAAGTTAAAATTTTTAAATTTTCCTCTCAAAAATATTTTTGGTGTTTAATTATATTTTCACCCCTTTAATAACATAATATTTTTCTTTCTTTTTTTATTAGTGCTTAATTACAAATGTGTTAAAATCATTAATTAAAAATAAAAAATATTTTTTAAATTATACAAGTGTATTAATATCTAATTAAAAATATTTAATAGTTATATTTAAATATTTAAAATATAGAGTATATATTCTAATTAAATTTTATAAATAATTAATATTTATTACTTAAAAATATTTAAATTTTATATTTCATATATTAAATATTAACAACAAGTAATAATAAATTTTTTTATATTCTTACTAAAATATAATAACATTAACTAATTTAAACATTATTTAAATACATATTTGTTATTTAATAATAACATGTCTAAAATAGACATTTTATTTCTCAAAAATACTTTTTTATAGCAATACTAAATACTCAAATTTTAAATCAAACTTTTCAAAAATACTTCTTAAAATCACTTTTTCATAATACTTATCAAAAGCATTATTATTATTATTATTTTACTTAAATAAGCGATACTTCTTATTACATACTCGTAATAGACCTTAGTTTTAATTAATTCGCATTGTTTGATTACACGAAATTTAAACTGACAAAATTACATGAAAATTATTTGTTGACTCAAACAAACACACGTAAAAAAAAAAAAAAGTTTTAATATGATACATTTTGTGGTAGACATTCATATTAAATTTCTTACAAACAATAGACTTGTGATAAAATAATTTTTTTACTTATGTGTTTATCCAATTAAACAAATGATTTATATGTAATTTTTTCTAATTAAAATTAAAGGTTTTTATAAGCGAATTAAAGAATAGGAAATTTAAATAAGTGAAAACAAAACGTAAGGACTTAATTAAATAAGCTATTAAACTTTATGGACCCGTCTAAGATATAAACCATATAATTCGACAGTTTCTCTTTTTCGTCAGTTCTTTTTAATTTTGCCAAAGACGGTTTTTTTTTGTTTTAATTTTCAGTGAAATTTACTTAATTACCCCCACTCCATCAAAAAATGCCATGGCTTAGTTGTCACAAAATTGAAGCCCTTCAAAGTCTGATTCTAGCTTCTCATTGAACGGGTTTGCTTTATAGATAGGTATAATTGCAAAAAAAGCTCTCAACCTTTGGGGGCTTTTGGATATATGCCCCTAATCTTTTTTTTTTGATTGACACCCTTAATGTTACAATTTTTTAAGAAATTAGCCCACTTTGACCGTTAATCAAACAGTAAGTCAACATAATAACTCATGTGGCATGCCACATAAGCTCATGACGTCATAGATGATGTCATCTATTTAATAAAAAAATTTTCTCTCATTTTCTCTCTTGCCAAACACATGATGCAGCCATTTTTTTCTCTCATTTTCTTTCTTGCCAAACACATTTTCTACCTGATGGCCGCATTGGATATGTTCTGTAAGTTCAATATCACTGTTTTCTTTTCAATATTATGAACTTTTAAAAGCTATTTCCATAAAATGTTTGGTCAATGTCATATAAAATGACCATGAGTGGAAATGCCTATTGGTTTCTGAAAGCGAAGAGCCAATTGGCAATGGATTTGTAATTGTTGAGGAACATACCTAGATTGAATTGGTTAGCATTTTCTTTAAGGGGTTTTAACTGATGCAGGGAACATTAATGAAAATGAAGAAGAAAAAGAAAAATCCAATGTAAAAGAACTAAACACTTTCTTTGTCTCATCTGAATGTCAAAACATGATTTATCAAAACACTTTCTTTGTCTCATCTAAATGTCAAAACATGATTTATCATAGTCAGTAAACAGAAAAGGAGTTTTATTTCCTTCATTCTGGTTTTTTATTCTCTTTGTTTTTTGATAATTTTCATGCCGGAAAAGATTATACTTCAGTGACATTCTATTGTTGTAATCTTATAGTAGGATATACCTAATGATTTTAAACATTCTATTGTTCTTCTTCGACTTGTTCTTCTTCTTTATGATTATCCTCTTTCTTTTGCTTGGTTTTTGTTCCATTTTTGGCAGATGAATCCTCTAATTTCCTCTTCTTTTTGACCTCATTTTCCTTGGCTGCTCCACCCTTTTTCCCAGCATTCTTCTTCCTGAACTCTGCAACAAATTAATAAACCCAACTCACCCATCAATTGTTTCCCATTGTTCATTTACCCTAAACCCCAAACAAAATCATTTCCAGAGAAACTAACCAGCAAGTGAAGCCCTCAGAGGTTTAACAAATTCCGAGAATTCAATTTCTTCAAGAGAGAAAATGAGAGAAAAAAAATTGCTGCATCATGTGTTTGGCAAGAGAGAAAATGAGAGAAAATTTTTTTATTAAATAGATGATGCCACATGAGTTATTATGTTGACTTACTGTTTGATTAACAGTCAACTCACGTTGACTGTTAAAACTGGGCTAATTTCTTAAAAAATTGTAACATTAAGGGTGTCAATCAAAAAAAAAGATTAGGGGCATATATCCAAAAGCCCCCAAAGGTTGAGGGCTTTTTTTGCAATTATGCCCAGATAGATATACAAATTTTTCTTCTATCTTCGAACTGAAAAATAAAATAAAAGGGAAAAAAAAAGCGTGAGTTAATTTTTTGTTTAATAAGTAAATATGAGGCTAAATTTTATTTATCGTGCTGAAAGTTTTTAATTGTAGTAACTTAATCAAAATTTTAGTCATTGTAGTTTTTAATTGATATTTTTATTTATGTTAAAATTTTGTCAGATCAAAACAATAACAATTAAATTCGTTAGAATAAATTTAACTATTAGTCATGTACAAGAATAAATTTTAGTTTTTGGTAAAATAGTAATATTTAGGTAATGTAACAGCCCAATTTCAGTGAGATCGAAATAGTAGTTTTTGGGACCACAAATCCGATCTAAAAATAAAATTTATTTTTATTTTATTATATGGTCTGTATTATGTTGGAAATGTCATGTGAAAATCCTAATAAAAATTTTTACTGATTTTGTGCTTAATTACGAGAAGGACTAAATTGCATAAAAGGAAAAAGTTGAATTCTAATAGCTATAAGGAGTAAATAACTATGAAATTCAAAATTTGAGGTCCTTATTTTGGAATTAGACCATTAACAAGTAGGTAAATATTTTGGTGACTCATCCATGGAAATTTAGAAAAAGGGCAAGGACTAAATTGGAAACAGAGATAATTAAATTAATTAAAAGATGATAAAGGAAAATATCATCTTATTTTCTCATCATCTTCCCCAAAATATACATGGAAACCCTAGGAGAGAGAGAAGAAACTTTCATGGCTTAATTGGGTAAGTTTTCTTGTCTCATTTTTAGTAATTTCGATATTTTTGCAATTGGGATAGTCTAATATATCTATTTGGAGGATTAATTTGAAAAGTTATCAAAGTATAGAAAATGGTTCAAGGATGTATATGCTTCAAATTGGAAATTTATGATAAAAAATGAAAGGTTGTTAATAGATAAACAACTTTTACAAAGTGTTTTTGATGAAAACATGATTTAGGGACTAAAATGCAAAGTTGTGAAATTGAAGAAAAATGCAGAATTTTTATAATACTTGTGCTGTCAATTTTGTAATGGGATTTTGGTTAGGCTTGGAATAAGGAGAAAATTGCACAAGTTTTTTTTTCCGAGCCCAGGGACGAAATTGAAATTTATTGAAAACATAAGGGTGAAATGGTAATTTTGCCTAGGACGTAAATTGAGTCCAAATGAGAATGAAATATGAGACATTGATGATTAGAATTATTTATATAGATTCAGAAAACATAAATTCGAGGTTAGATCGAGGAAAGAAAAATGTTGTGGATTAGTAGATTATTTACGCGAACAAGTCTCGAGGTAAGTTCGTGTAACTTAATCGAGGATGTAAATATGTTTAATTGAATGTTGTGTTTGTATAGAATATGACTTATATTGATGAACATTATTTGAATGTTATAACGAAAATTTTAATACATGCTTGAAATGGTAAAAAAGGTGTTAAGTCCCGATTGAATATTGAATTCCGATGAATATACGTGCTTTCCCGAAATGGATGAGGTCCTGCATTTGTTGCTGACAGATTTAGCTCGGATGAGTAATCCTATTGACCTCATTATAGAAAGAAATTAGCTCGGATGGGTAATCCTGATGTACGAACCCCAAATTGCCCGGCCCATTTTGCACCTTTTTAAAAAAAAAAAACCAAATAAACCAAAGTATAAAAGAAAACCAAAATACATTAAAAGTCCAAATTACAATTAAAGATTCCATTACATCAAATTCAGACCCAAACTAAATACCCATTTAAACCCAAAAACTGACCCACTAACTAGCCCAATACACAAGACCCAAACCCTAAGCCCAATAACCTAAACCCCTAACCCGTTCGACCTAAATACCTAAAGCCCAACGCGCCCAAGGCCCAAACTAGTTTCTGCTAAGCTGAAACCCTAGCAAGCCTAAGCGCCGCACCCCCTCTGCCTCCCCACGTGCCTCGGCAGCGAGCTCAGTGCCCGAGGTTCACCTTTGCACAGTCCCTTCCCCCAAAAGGGAAGGCCTTTCGTTGACTTCCTTCTTCGTCTGCAAAATAACCAGAAATGGGCAAGCAAACAGCAAACCAATACAGAGACTAAAGCAACATGCAAAATAACAAAGTAGAAAAGTAGAGAGTAATAGACTAAGGCTGTGGTATTCGGCTATAAAAAGGGTCGAAAGAACCCCTGTAATTTTTCTTTTACGGATGCTTTGAACACACAATAGAATCAAGAATTTTAAGGTGAATATTTTCCTTTTAACAGTCTCGCAGTACCTCTGGTAGTGGACCTCTTCTTTTGATTTTCACTTTTCTCTTTGGATTGTTTAAAAAGAAAAGAAAAGGATAAGAGAAAGACCTTACCCGAACCTTAAACTGTCGGGGTGCACCGAAGTTTCGTCTCCGTTTAAGGTCAGACCCGACCAATGGGAGGGTACTTTCCCTTTGATTCTTCCATGGTCAGGCTAGGCCTTTGGACGTGACCCTAACGGAGCTCAAAAATGAAGGGATCCTCCTCCATCAGTCACTTTCGCGGTGGCTCCATGGTGGCTAGGGTTTGATCCCTCTTGAGACTCGAATAGAGGGGGATTAGGGCAAAGGGAAGTGATTGGACTTTTGTTCTTTCCCGGTTCTGGTGTACCCTTGTACCCATCGTATGAAATAACCCAAAGACCCGACCCGATGGAGGCCATAACCTGCGTGTTTTCACGCCTTAGGGGTTATTTGCAAAACTGGTCCTCTCATTTATTGGGTCTACTTCGATTGGGTCTTTCATTCTTCCCTTTCCTTTTAATTTAGGCATAAAAGTTCTGTTTTATTTCGTTTTAATCCCAGGCCTAGTGCTGCGTTTTGAAAGGAGGAAAAATTTCTATTTTAGTCCTCCATCGTTTTCGCGTATCACAATGAGGTCCTTTGATTTCTTTTGACATTACTATTATTCGTACCTTCTGTATTTATCTTCTCTTTGGCATTTTTTTATACAATTACTTTATATTATTAGTATATTAGGCATAGTATTATTTTTCCATTACGATATTTATATTCTCAACATCATTTGTTAATTCATTTTATACATATATTATGTTATATTTACCATAGGTACTGTTATTATTTTTAATATATTATACGTATATATTTCTAATACTACCATATACCCTTAAATTTTGTTGTTGTATATATTTTTAAACGTATAGAAGTATATATTAGCGCGATATATTAATATTCTTCTTACATATTATTATTATTCCTAGTATATATATATTGTATATATTGAAACACTATTATACATATATACATATTTTTATGTACATTTATAATATAAGGTATATGTATTACACACTTATATTCCCCGATATGTGTATATTCATTTACTTTGACTAAAAGTTATTTTAATACTATCATTACTTCTAATGAATATATTTTTATACTACATCATGTTTCTACCCTTTTAATGCCACCTTATGTACATACCTTTTAACACTTTTTTTTTTATATAAATTTTTATACATATTACGAACATACTCTTAATATTATGATTGTGTCTTTTTTTGTATATGTATATGTATATATATGTAATTGTATCGTTTTTAACATAATTACTATTTCTTATATATATATATATATATATATATATCGTGTACATTTTTAATGTTATATCCAATATACACGATCTTTTTTTTAACCCTATGTTCTTGTATATAGCGTATATATATTTTCCGATATTATTGGTCTTTATCCGTATTTATATATATATAGGCAACTTTATTTGTTTTTTTTATGTTAGGTTCTGTCACTTTATTTTCCATCACTTTATGTTTACATGTGTATGTATGCACACTCATAGTTTTTATTCCATTTCATGCTTAATTCTTGTTATGTCTTATATTGTATATATTGTTATTATTTTTATCATGTCACATTCATTATTTACCCTGATGTATTTCTAATCTTTTATTTATTTTTACTTCACGTCAATTTGCTTTATGTTATTTCGAATCTTATTCCTTTTTAACCAATTTCAATGCACGAGGCAACATCCCGATTTTCGACTAAGTCATCGGTTTCATCGCTATGTTGGGTGAATCGCGTTGGCTCGTGTTGGAATCGAGATATCCTTCTAAAAAGTCAATCAAAATTTTGAAAATTCGCATTTTTAAATCGGGTCATGATTAAAGGTTACATTGAACTCGCACTTTTGAAAATCAAAACGACACGTGTTTAATAAGATACCAATTTTGGGCGTCACGAGGGTGCTAATACCTTCCTCGTGCGTAACCGACTCCCGAACCCCATTTTTCTCTGAATGTTGACGTAGACCTAAAACCGGCCTGCTTGTTACCTAAAAATAAATTTTTCTGTTAAAAAGAGAATTTATTAGGTGTCTAATCACACCTAGAAAAAGGATCGGTGGCGACTCCTCTTTTTAAATAAAATCGAAATTCGTTTTTTTAAATTCTCAATAAATCACCTCAATTAGGGACCAAAGCTAAAATTTTACGTCGTTACAGTTGGCAACTCCACTGGGGACATTTTTTGAGAATCGAATCTAGAATTAAACGCGTGTTGTCAAAATTTTTGAAATTTCTTGTTCAAATTAATATTTAGTCGTGATCCTCAAATTTTGTTTTTTAAAAGTCATGCATTTGCATCATGTTATAAATATTTTGCTAACTTGTTTTATCTTTTTATTTTTCAGCTCTAAGTTTTTATGGTTTTAGTTTTTAGTTTAGTTTTTAAATAAAACGAAAGGTTTGTGAGTTTCTCCCCACACATCGTACATGTGCATTTTGCATAACATGAGCGCATATCCGGGCTTCGTCCGTTTAAGTGAAAGTAAACGCTATGCCTTTGTGAGTTAACTCGTCCCTTCGCACAGGCTAGTGAATACTTTCGGGTTACATACGACTTATGCTTTCGTGAGTTAACTTGTCCCTCCGCATAGGCATAAGTAAATGTAATCCCTCGAATTGATCTCGTAAGTCTATGGTGGGCCATGACCGAGGCTCCGTACTAATCTTAGTAAATGACAGTACGGACAATTCGAGTACCCATCTAGAACCAAAACCTCATGTAGTGAACTGTACGAGCCACCTAACTAGAGCCATGCCTAACCTTTGTTTGTTTACCAGTCACCGAAATAAGTACAAACACCTTTTACATTCTGTTCTTTTACATTTACGTTTATTATGCAAAGGAATCGGGTCCATTGGACCAAGTAGCTTAATTTGTTAGATTTTCCACAGTTTTCCTCTGTTCATATTTGTTGTACTGACCAAGGTTATTTGTTTGTATTTCTATTTTTCATCTTGCATCGAAGGCATCTCATTAGGAAGGTGTTAATTAGAGATTGGTTGCCAAAAACGGGTTTTTGATGGAGGAGCCAATTGTACAAGTGACCGAAACGTTGTGTAATAGACTCTTTTGATTAAGGAAATGCCTAAGTATGGGGCTATCTTGAAATCAACACTAAATTATTGCACATTAATCCATGACTAACATTTATTTGACATTTATCCATTCATTCATTTATTGCATATCCCATAATCATTCACTAGGATTAATATCATATAATTCTGGAATCACGTCATTCGTATAGGACACACCGGCAAGCTAGGGTAATGGAGGCTGAATTTAGTGAAAGGATTGAAAGGATGGAAAGAATCCAAAGGGAATTACAAGAGTAATTGGCTAAGTCGCAACAGGAAATGAGGGATTTGATGGTGAGATCTCGAGAGGAATCACTCGAGCGAAAAGATCAAATGGTCAAAATGATGGACATGATGTCAGCTTTGGTCCAAGAAAAGGGACCTATGTAGAGCCCTGAAGTTATGGAACCTCCGTTGAGAGTTAATCACGATCAGGATCCGCTCTATTCCCCAGGATTCACTCCACCGCAGGCCCATACAACACAAAGGGGGTACACTCAAAGGGAATCAGTAGGCCTAAAGCAACGACCTGTACCACCTGCTCACTTGGGGCAAGGTATATTTGTGTCGGATCCCAAAGCTACTCCTGCCAATCCTCTTGTTCCAGATCTAGATGATCCAATAGCCAAATTAAAAATAAACGATCATGAGAAGTATAGGAGCTTGGAGGAAAGGCTCAAGGCGATAGAAGGCACTAAAGTTTTCTTTGCATTAAGTGCTAAAGAGCTCAGTTTGGTACTCGATCTAGTTCTGCCTCCGAAGTTCAAAGTGCCTGATTTTGAAAAGTATAATGGGACGAGATGTCCAAAAGTGTATCTCATCATGTTTTGTCGGAAAATGACCGGTTATGTGAATAAAGACAAGCTGCTCATACACTGCTTTCAAGACAGCCTGGTCAGTTCAGCACTTCGATGGTATAATCAGCTTAGTAGAGAAAAGATCCGATCATGGAAGGATCTGGCATCAGCGTTTTGTGAACAGTACAAGCACTTGTCTGACATGGTGCCTGATCGGTTGACTCTGCAGATGATGGAAAAGAAGCCGACGAAAACTTTTAGGCAGTACGCGTAGAGATGGAAGGATATCTCGGTACAAGTTGAACCCCCTTTAACCAAAACTGAAATAGTAGTTCTCTTTATTAGCACTTTGAAAGCGGCATTGTACGGTAAGATGGTAGGAAACGCTACGAAAGACTTTGCGAATATTATGATATCCAGAGAACTTATAGAGAATGCCATCAAAAGTGGAAGGATGGAAGTCTCCGAGAGCTAAAAAGGGGGCAGCACCCATGAAGAAAAAGAGCCAGAAACCCATATGGTGGGAACAGGAAACCACTATACTTCTAATTCGTACCCAATTCAACCACGACCTCAATGTTACCCACCTCTAAACTTTACATACTTGGGAGTGTTTTGAACTATTAGACTGTGGAAGAGATCCGTGTACTTTTAAGGCTAACCTAGACTAATATTCAAAACATATTTATGGCTTTAAGCCTAGAGGCGATAAGTTTCCTTTTGTGAAATAGGATTGGGTCCAAGATTTTTATTTCAATAAAATGCATCTATTTGAGCAGATATTCTTTTATTCCTTTATTCTTTGAACTTTTATTCAAATATTTTTCACTTTTCATTCATGATCATACCATGCAAATAATCATCTTAAGAATCATTTATTCTTTGGAATATGCCTTCGTGCCCACAATAGGTCCCCAAATATCAATGTCATGAACGACGCTATTACTGACTCTCTTTGGAGCAAGATATGTGTCTAGAGGGATCTCAGGACTTCGAAGATGACAGAGATCGTGCCTATCTTCCAGTTCGTTAAAAATTACAGAATGAGATGAAAGATAGATCCTAACTTACAAAGGGTCAGTTGACATTGTGAGCTTGAGAAAAAGAGGAAGATTGAAACCTAGCTCACCGCAAAAATAAGGCAAGACTATTGAATTATTTCCAAGAGTTCAAGGATGTTTTCGCACGATCATATTAAGACACTCTTGGGAACATCTTGAAAGAGGCCCATAAAGGTGTCTAAAGAACCCATGACAATGGTTCTACCATAGCCAGGCTAATCATGAAGATCGGATATTGTTGGTCCATCAAAAGAAATGAATGACATCTTTCATTTCTTCACAAACTTTTCAATACGTGGGGTATAGGTGTTCGAGGGACGATCTCGTCAAAAACTTCTAGTTGACATCATCGTCCTGATATTCATTTGCTTTGCTAAGAAAGTGAATGTTGCTTCATATGCCAATATTATAAAGTCAACAGTTACCAAAAAAAAAGATCAAATACTAAAAAAGAATCATGATTTATAGTGCGCAACTGTACAATGTCAAAAGATTACAGTTCGTTCAAAGATTAGGCGCCATATCACAATACAACAAAGGCTGCCAAAAGGAAAAAATACAAAAAAAGTTATGAATGGTGACCGAGACTTGTAAATATGGGCATAAGACGCTACCTTTTACCCTTTGTGCTTATTAAAGGTGACCAGGACCTTCGCTGGGACATTAGAGGTGGTTCTGCCCATGGAAATTAAGTTTCTTTTCTCCAAGCTTTGATTGAATCAATAATTGGATAAAGTAGAATGTCTTCAGTAAACTTGACTGCAGAAAAGGTTTGAAAGGATTCATCGCAGTCAAATGTACGAAAAATGGATGATGCTGAGTTATGACGAAAAAGGGTTCACCCAAAAGAATTTCATGACGGGAACCTGGTATTGCAAAAGATCCTTAAGAACTGTATGAGGTAAGGGAGGCTTTCCCCGGAAGAGCACTGATCCAATTCTAAATTCGGATTCAGTTCAGAGATACCTAAAAATGAGAGGCCAAGGTAAAAACCCGCAAAGGGCACTTTGAGACCTTCATACATTCAAAAAAAAAAAAAAAGAAAAGAAAATGGAGAGGCCAAGGTGAAAACCCACAAAGGGCACCTTGAGACCAAAGGGGTTTTGAGTTGAAAACCTAAAAAAGGGCTGCTCAAATATTGATAAAACGGGACATATGGTAGTCTTGATCTACTTGAATTGACAATGAAGAAGTATGCTACGTCTTGAAGCATCAACAAAGTACTCCAAATCCCCTAAATACATGTTGAGCTTAAAATAGTCTTAAAGGAGTTTGTACAGATAAGCTCAGGCTGCGATATCTGGGGCACCTAGCTTTCCATTTTACCCATTTTTGAATTTATCTTTGATTATCTTATTCTTTTCAAAATGCACCTCCAATAAACTTGCACTGTTCTTATTGTTTAACTTGTTTGTTTCGAGCTATGCTCTTAATCAATTTTCCTCTTGTCCATTAGTTTGATCCTTCTCAAGCATTTCGCATTGAAATAATGATTAATGGACTAATCATACTTTTATAAAAGGAGTTTCGCATATTACTCTGTAAGCTTTTAAATAGTACAAGAACCTGAAACAGGACTGTTGTTTAAGAGCTCACCAAGTGTAAGAGTTGGAAATATTTGAGCTTAAATTGAGTTTATCTCTTCAGATTTTATGAAACAAGATATCGCGTCAATGATGTAATCTCGATGGAAGAACTTACAGATCCTATACCTTTGAGTTACATTGGGGCAAGCTGGTTGAGCAAAACGTGATTATTTCCTCAGATTTTGGGTCAGAATACCAGCCGAGCAACAGGACAGCGTACTACGTTAGCGATAGAGTCCTGATGGGAAATGAGTGATGATGCATTAATTTAAAAAAAAAAGAAAGAAAAAAGGATCAAGATGAAAACCTGAAAAGGACATCTTGATAAATAAAAAAATTAGGATGAAAACTCGAAAGGGCGTCCTTATGAAGCAGATCAGGGCCCAAGGAGTAAGGCAATTTAAGCAGCGAGTCAAATAGCAAGACTACAGTATTTGAAGCATTTTCAGTAGCTCGAAAACATCTACGCAAGAAGCCATGCTCAAAAAGATTCTTGATTAGGAAACGTGGAAGAGTTCATGCGTTGAAGATTTAGAGTATTTTGAAATGACATACTCCAAACAAATGAAATGTTGAGTATTACCTGGATGAGAACTTGACAAGTACAAGAGCCTCAAAACAAGAACAAAGTTCAACAGGGGGCAAAAGAGTGATATTCGAGAAACACAGATTACTCGTAAAGCTGGAAGACGAGTACAAAGCCTGAAAGAAAGTCAAGAGTCAAAGCAATGAGCGCAGATCGTCAAAGTCGTGACGAAAAGGGATATGTGACAAAAAGCCCAAAACGCATAACATAAGCATATGGGCATTTAAGACAAACATGTGCATATCATGATAACATCATGCATGACATATACAGGTATTCTAGCAGAGCAAAAGGTTTTGGTGATGGCTGTATTGAATCGAGGAAGAAGACACCCGAATTCTACCAGATGAGAGATTTTGGGTATATTTTATTCTGTTTTTTAATTTATGTTGCAAAAATAAACTCATATTGCGAGAGGTGAGTTGAGCCTCGGGACACGCTGAGGTATTTTCATTTCTGTTTTTTAATTTATGTTTCAAAAAAATCAACTCATATTACCGAGGTGAGTTGAGCCTCAGGACACGTTGAGGTATTTTCAATTGCTGTTTTCCAATTTATGTTTCAAAAGTCAACTCATGTTACAAAGGTGAGTTGAGCCTCAGGACACGCTGAGGTATTTTCAATTTCTATTTTTTAATTCATGTTTCAAAAATCAACTCATATTATAAAGGTGAGTTGAGCCCTAGGGCACGCTGAGGTATTTCCAGTTTCTATTTTTCAATTTATGTTTCAAAAATCAACTCATATTGCGAGAGGTGAGTTGAGCTTCAGGTGCAGGCCAAGGTATTTTTAATTTCTGCTTTTCAATTTATAAAATCAACTCATATTGCGAGAGGTGAGTTGAGCCTCAGGTCGCAGGCCGAGGTATTTTTAATTTCTGCTTTTCAATTTATAAAATCAACTCATATTACGAGAGGTGAGTTGAGCCTCAGGTCGCAGGCCGAGGTATTTTCAATTTTTTCTTTTCAATTTATTCTTCAAAAATCGACTCATATTGCGAGAGGTGAGTTGAGCTTCAGGTCACACTGAGATATTTTTAATTTCTGTTGTTCAAAACATCAACTCATATTGCGAGAGGTGAGTTGAGCCTTAGGTCGCAGGCCGAGGTATTTTTAATTTTTATTTTCAATTTATAAAATCAACTCATATTGCGAGAGGTGAGTTGAGCCTCAGGTCGCAGGCCGAGGTATTTTTAATTTCTGCTTGTCAATTTATAAAATCAACTCATATTGCGAGAGGTGACTTGAGCCTCAGGTCGCAGGCCGATGTATTTTCAATTTTTTCTTTTCAATTTATTCTTCAAAAATCGACTCATATTGCGAGAGGTGAGTTGAGCTTCAGGTCACACTGAGGTATTTTTAATTTCTGTTGTTCAAAACATCAACTCATATTGCGAGAGATGAGTTGAGCCTTAGGTCACACACCAAGGTACTTTCAATTTCTGTTTTTCAATTTATACTTAAAAAATCAACTCGTATTGCGAGAAGCGAGTTGAGCCTCAGGTCACACGCTAAGGTATTTTCAATTTCTACTTTTCAATTTATTCTTCAAAAATCCTTAGCTTACACGCTGAGGTATTTTCAATTTATGTTTTTCAAATTCTTTTTTAACTTCCGTTTGTTTCAAAAATCAACTCATATTGCGAGAAGTGAGTTGAGCCTCAGGTCACACGCTGAGGTGTTTTCAATTTCTGTTTTTCAATCTACGTTTCAAAGAAATCAACTCATATTGCAAGAGGTAAGTTGAGCCTTGGCTCACACGCCTAGGTAGTTTCAAATTTTGTTCTTGAAATTCTGTTTCAATTTATGTTTTTCATCAAAATCAACTTATATTGCGAGAGGTGAGTTGAGCCCCGGGCCATATACCTAGATACTTTCAAATTTCGTTTAATGTATGTTTTTCAAAAAATCAACTCATGTTACGAGAGGTGAGTTGAGCCTCGGGTCACACGCTGAGGTATTTTCAACGTCTATTTTTCAATTTATGTTTCAAAAAAATCAACTCATATTGCGAGAGGTGAGTTGAGCCTCGGCTCACATGCTAAGGTATTTTCAATTCCTGTTTTTCAATTTCTGTTTTCAAAAACCAACTCATATTGCGAGAGGTGAGTTGAGCCTCAGCTCACATGCTGAGGTATTTTCAATTTCTGTTTTTCAATTTATGTTTCAAAATATCAATTCATATTGCGAGAGGTGAGTTGAGTCTCAGGTCATACCCTAAGGTATTTTTAATTTTTACCTTGTTCAAAAAGTAACTCATAACCCTAGAGATGAGTTGAACTTCAGTTTGCAGGCCGAGCTATTTTCGATATTTGTTTTCAATAAAGGATAAAGATTGGAGATGATTAAAGACACCAGATTTTGCTTCCCTGAAGTTGTAGCGGAGCTGATTGAAGATATCAGATCTCATCTCTTCGAAGTCGCAGAAGAGTAGATCACGACGAATCCTATATCCCTGAAGATGTGAGTAGATTGAAACTACAAGTCATATCCCTGAAGTCGTGATGGATTGAACCAAAGCTATAAGATGCGGTGGACTGGAAAGAGACTACCTGAACGAGGAAAAGCACAAAACAAGTCAAGACTCAGCAAGACCGGGCAAATTTGGTCTTCTTTGAAAGTCCTTGCTCCATTCCCGTTGCACGACAATGAGTAAAGAGGGGCAGCTGTACGAACCCCAAATTGCCTGGGGCCTTTAAACCATAAAATAAATTAAGTGTTCAAAGTCCAAAATTACAAAGAAATAAAACCCAAAATTCAAAAAACCCAATTAATCCCTACCTGTTTACAAAACCCACTTAAGTCAAACCCAATTAGCCCACCACACCCTAACCCACTAAACAAATTAACATAGCCCAATACCCGATGGCCCAAACCCTAAAACTAATCTAGAAAAAAACGAAACCCTAGCCATAGCCATGTGTGCCGCACTCCCTCGGGCAAGCCACCTATGCCTCGTCCCGATGTCCCTAGCCCCGAGGCTCAGCCCTCTATCATCGTTAGCACCAAAATAGCAAAACCTTATCTCCGTTGACCCGTCAAGCGCCTGCAAAGGAAAGCAAAAAGAAGAAAGAAACAAAAAAACAGAGGCGAAAACAGAAGCAAAGAAACAATGATAGAAAGCAAAATAGAACAGTAGCCAAAACAGAGACTTGTAAATGGGCTATATAGCCAACGAAAATCAATGTAAAGGAGGGTTCTTTTCTGAAACAAAAAGGGTTGTATACATACATATTCAAAAAATCAAAAAAAAAATCAAAAGGTGGTTTTCAAAATTTAAAACTCGATTCTTCTGATTTAATATATTTTCGATTCTGCTAGTTTTTAGTTTCTTTTATTTTTCGTTGTTGCGTATTAAGAATAAGAAAACAAAAAGGAAAGAAAAGGGATTTTACCTTTAATGGCCATCGGGCTTCATCTTCTACGTTGCAATCGGAGTAAGGATGAGCCTCAGGGTCGAAAAAGGAAAATAGATGCACCATTAACCCCATTCCATTTGGTCGAGATCAAAGCATGGAGATGTGGAAGCCTTCGGGTCTGATTTGGGAAAGGTTCGGCAGAGTGTTTCACTGATGAGCCACCGTTTATGGTGGCCGAATAATGGTTGATGAGAGCTTTAGGTTCTGTCTAAAAGGGGGTTAGTAAAGAAGGGAAATCTAGGGTTATTGTAGTTTTTAGGGACATTGTTTTTTTTTTTTAATGAGGTTTAAACCCATTAAAAATGCCACCGTTTGCAGCCCAAATCTGCGTTTCTGATCTTAAAAGGATTATCGATGCAATAACCCCCCCACTTCGTGCATTTGTCCAACTGAACCTCATATATGTTTCTTTATATTTTCAGATTTTATCCATGAATTTTGTATCCATTTCATTTTAATCCATGTTGAAACGCTGCATTTAGGGAACTTGGATAACTGCGCATTGGGTTCTCATTCACTTGTGCACTTTGTATTTTCATCCTTAATGTCATTTTAATGATTTTGTGGATTTACAAATTTTTCTTTTAATTTCATTTCAATTGAGTTTTTTAAATTCCAATTTCTTTGTTATATTATATATTATTGATTTCATATTATTTTATATATACATATATTTTCCTTTAAGTCGATTTATGTATATATCTAATTTCTTTGAAATTAACTTATGTATATATTATTCTGTTCGAAATTTACCACATTATTTATTATTTTAAATTGTTTAATTATTGTTTGTCTTGAGTTTATTATATATATATATATATATATATATTAGTTATTCTAAATATTTAGTTTTCATTTATCTTTAATATCTTCTTTTTATTTATCCTTTTTATATTTTAAATTTCTGTTATGCATTTTAAATAATTTCATTAAGTTTAGGATTATTATTTATTGTAAATACATATGGTTTATTTTATACGCTATATTATGTATACAATTCCTTTCAAATCTATTTATGTTTATACATTTTCTTTTAGATTTACTTATATATATAATTTTTTTTTTAAAAAGAAAAAAACCTATTCTATTATATGTATTTTGTTGTTTACTCCCAATTTTTATTTTCGTTTTCAAAACCAAAGTCGATTCCTCTATTTCAAAAAAAATGGTTTCGACAATATGTATTTCCATATCATCTTGTGCTTACTTCTTAACACTCTACTACGTACATATTTTTTTAAACACCATGCATATACCTTTTATTCCAATTATTATGTATGTATTTTTTTAATACTATATTATATATATATTTTTATATTAGGATTTATACTTTTAATATTATATTTTTGTATATATTATGCAAAAACTTTTAATACCATATTTACTTGTTATTTTTACTATTACTATTTATTTTTAATATTGTTGTTATTATCTACTCATATATAGATATTCTTATGTACTTATTTTAATTATATTATTTTCTTATTATATTATTATATATATTTTTACTTTTTCCTTATTGTAAATATTTTATTATTATTCTAATGCTATTATATTATGTTAATATTTTTTATTAATTATACCAATATTTGCATTTTTTTAGTTTTTGTTTATCACTTTAAACATATTTGTTCCATGTTTTTTTCAAAGGCAATGTACCGATTTTAACATTAAGTCTGTGATTTCATCGCTATGTTGGATGAATCACGTTGGCTCATGTTAAAACGGGACACCCTTCAAAAATCCAAAAAAACTTGAGATTTCTCGTGTTTTGATCGGTTCACGATTAAATGTTATATTAAACTCGTATTTTTGAAATTTAAGACAATGCGTGTTTAATAAGATACCAATTTTGGGCGTCACGAGGGTGCTAATACCTTCCTCGTGCATAACCGACTCCCGAACCCTATTTTTCTCTGAATTTTAAAGTAAACCTAAACCCGGCCTTTTTTTGTGTTAAAAAATATTTCAAAAAAAGAGGATTTATTAGGTGCCCGATCACACCTAAGGAAAAAGGATCGGTGGCGACTCTCTTTTAATAAAATCGAAATTCGATTTTCTTCAATTTTTCAATAAATCGCCATAATTAGCGACCGAAGAAAATTTTACGTCGCTACAGCTGGCGACTCCACTGGGGATCCTTTTGAGAGTCGAGTCGGGAATTAAACACGTGTTGTCAAAATTTTTGAAACTCTTTGTTCTAGTTAATACTTATTTGTGATCTCGAAATTTTATTTTTGAAAATCATGCATTTGCATTGTGCTGTAAATATTTTCTAACTTGTTTTATCTTCTTGTTTTGAAGCTCTAAATTTCTATGGTTTTAGTTTCTTTAGTTTAGTTTTCAAAATAAAACGAAAGGTTTGTGAGTTTCTCCCCACACACCGTTCACGTGCATTTTTTACATAACATGAGCTCTGTACCCGGGCTTCGTCCGTTTAAGTGAAAGTAAACGCTATGCCTTCGTGAGTTAACTCGTCCCTCCGCACAGGCTAGTGAATACTTTCGGGTTACATTCGACTTATGCTTTCGTGAGTTAACTTGTCCCTCCGCATAGGCATAAGTAAATGTAATCCCTCGAATTGAACTCGTGAGCCAGTGATAGGCTACGATCGAGACTTCGTACTAGTCTTAGTAGATGATAGTACGAACAATTCGAGTACCTGTTTAGAACTGAAACCGCATATAGTGAAACGTACGAGCCACCTAACTAGAGCCATGCCAAACCTCCGTCTGTTTAGTAATTACCAAAATAAGTACACGGGAAAAACGCCTCAAACCTTTCGCATTTTCGCCCTCATGCAAAGGGATTGGGTTTGTTTAATAAACTAGATCGGGTAGCTTAATTTGTTAAATTTTTCGTGTTTTTTACCTATATTTGATTACTAACCAAAGGGTTGTTTGTCGTTGTTTTATTTTTCATCATACATTATAGGCATTATACTAGGAAGGTGTTGACTAGAGATTAGTTGCCAAGAAACGGGTTTCTAATGGAGGAGTCTATTATACAAACAACCGAGAAGAATGCAGTAGTTTGGGACTGGTCTTTAAAAACCCAGAAAGAAAGGAGGAATAGTCTAGTGGAAGGATATGTCGTCGATCTGCCCGAGCATGTAACTGTGAATGCCCGCCAAAATAACCTTGAGGATTTGGTTCAGATTTAGAATCAGTGGGATGCGGATACTAGGGGGATCTTCACTGAGAGGTATGGGGATATAGCCAACCTAGTCGCTGTCAACATAGACGAACGATTGATTCAAGCTATGGTCAGGTTTTGGGATCCGGCCTACCAATGTTTCACTTTCAACGAAGAAGATATGACTCTGACTATCGAAGAGTACGCGGCTTTACTTCACATTGATAATGCACAACCCTATAAGATCTATGTGAAAGAACCTAAACCGAGGACCTTCAAAAAGAAAATAATGAAATTGACAGATATGATCGACACTTGGGCCGAGAAACAAATAAAAAAGAAGAATGAAGTCATTTGTATCCCGTGGTTTTCCCTGAGAGACTTGGTTCTAAACCATCCCGATTTGTTGAAGAGAGTGAATCTGTTCGCCTTGGCCATATACGGATTGATCGTCTTACCAAAGGTTCTTGGACATGTAGAAGTGGCAGTAGTCGATTTCTTTGAAAGGTTAAAACGAGGAATTAACCCCGTCCCGACTATTTTGGCCGAGACCTTCAGATCCCTAAGCAATTGTAGGAGGAGAGGTGAAGGATGTTTTATTGGATGCACGCAATTGCTCAATGTCTGGATTTTGAGCCATTTTTAGAAAGTAGAGCGCACACCGTTCCATATGTTTTCAAAAACATTTGCCCCGTTGGAAGCTTATCTTAAGAAAGAATGGCCAAAGAAGGTCACGGAGTAATATTGGGTTTTGGTCTTTCAGAATCTCCGCGCCAAAGATATAACTTGGAGAGCACCGTGGATACGCCCGTCGGGTCTGTTATACAAGGTTGGAAATCAAGATTGGGTGCCATTGCTAGGGTTATGGGAAGGATTCGGATACGCTCCATTATTGGTCCAAAGGCAATTTTCTTCGCTACAATTCATACCCACCACCGAAGGATTAGCACAATTCGAGTTTGCTTTCGCGGGTGAGGGTTACATGAAGAGGGTCCGAGACACTGCAAAGTCTTGGAAAAGGATTCATCTGATGAAATTGGCACTATACGTCGATACTCTTACCTAAGATTACGATGTATGAAGAAAGCAACGGGTGAATAGTCAGCAAATATCGTCGACGAGTCACGCCGCTCAGAATCCTTTCTCAGAAGTGATGCCATCAGAGCTAGAACTGGCGAAACAAGAATTTGAACATGAAAAATCCAAGATGTTACTGGATCTTAGTGCTCTTCAAGAAGAAAATTATTAGCTGAAGATCGACGTTCAGATTGAAAGATCTAGAACCGAAAAAGTACAAAAAGAAGCTGAAGTCGTGAGAAATGACTTAAGAGATCTTTATCTGGAAAATAAAAGGTTAAGGGGCACAACAAAAAATAGCGGACGAGGCAAATCATCTACGAAATGGAAGGAAGAATTGAGTAACGTAAAAGGTGGAATGGAATTTTGGAAAGGGAAGGCGAAAAAGGAGGAAGAAAAGACTGCTCGGGTTATGATAGAATTGAGAAAGAAGAGCGCCGAATACAAGACCGTATCTACTGAATTAATGACCAGCCGATCTGAATGCCAAGAGTTAAGAAAAAGAATAAGGGATTTGGAAGATAAGTTGCAGGCTCGTCAGCAACAATTGGATACTCTCTTAAAAGCCTTGGACGAAAAGAATGATCAGTATGATAGGGACACTCACACTTATAAAGCGGACCTCCAAGAAAGAGAAATGCAACTTGGCTTCTTAATCAACGAAATCCGTGGAGCGGCCATGCACATGGTACAACTATCAGATGAAGCGGAAGATCTCAGTTGCCAATTCCTGCCGAGCCAACGATCTAGCATATCAGAATTCTTAGAGCGAGTAAATAAATATAGTGATATAGCTAGGAAGTTTGTGTAATGGCCAAAACAAAGTGGCGAGATGTTTTGTAATGAACTCTTTTGAATGAATGAAATGCCTAAATAGGGGCTATCTTGAAATTAACACCAAATTCTTACATATGCATTCATGACTAACATTCGTATAGCATTTATGCATTCATTCATTGCATGTACATATCCCATAATCATTCACTAAGGCCAAAATCATACGATTCGCAGTTACGACAACACAAGACTGGAACCACATCATTTGTATCGGACACGACGACAAACTAGAGTGATGGAGGTAGAATTTAACGAAAGAATCGAAAGAATGGAAAGAGTCCAAAGGGAACTGCAAGAGCAACTAGCCAAATCACAGTAAGAAATAAGGGATCTGATGGTGAGATCCTGAGAGGAATCTCTAGAACAAAAGGACCAAATGGCTAAGATGATGGAAATGATGTCGGCTCTAGTAAAAGGGAAGGGACCCATGCAGAACCCTGAAGTTGTTAATCTTGATCAAGATCCAATCTATCCCCCAGGATTTACTCTGCCCCAGGCAACACAAAGAGGGTATATTCAAGGGGGATCAGCAGGCTTGGAACAACGACCTGTACCGCCTGCCCATCTAGGGCAAGGAATATTTGTGACAAATCCTGGAGTCACTCCCGCTGACCCACCCGTTCTAGATTTGGATGATCCGGCAGAAATCGCCAGGTTGAGGGTGGATGATCACGAGGCTCAAGAGAAATATAGGAGCTCAGAGAAAAGGCTCAAAGCAATAGAAGGCATTGAGGTCTTCTCGGCACTAAGCGCTAAAGAGCTTAGTTTAGTACCTGATTTAATTCTACCGCCAAAGTTTAAGGCACTTGATTTCGAAAAGTACGACGGGACAAGATGTCCGAAAGCACACCTGGTCATGTATTGTCAGAAGATGACTGGCTATGTAAACAAAGATAAGCTGCTCATACACTATTTTCAAGACAGCCTGGTTGGATCAGCTCTTCACTGGTATAATCAGCTTGGTAGAGAGAAGATCCAAACATGGAAGGACTTAGCGTCAGCATTTTGGGAGCAGTATAAACACATGTCTGACATGGTGCCCGATCGTATGACGTTACAAATGATGGAGAAAAAGCCGTCGGAAACCTTTAGACAGTATGCGCAGAGATGGAGGGACGTCTCGGCTCAAGTGGAACCCCCACTGACAAAAAACGAGATAACCATCCTTTTCATTAACACCTTGAAGGCGCCATTTTATGACAAACTGGTGAGAAGAGCCACGAAGGACTTTGCGGATATTGTCATATCCGGCGAGCTTATTGAGAATGCCATCAAGAGCGGTAGAATAGAAGGACAAGAAAGTTCAAGGAGGGCAATGCCCGTGAAGAAGAAAGAACAGACAGCACATATAGTGGGAACGGGAAGCCGTTATACCCCTAACCTGTATAGAAACCAACCCCGACCTCGAAACTATCCACCCCTGATTTCTATTATCCTTCTCAGACCCCTTACTACCAAGCACCACCTCAATGCCCCTCTTACCCCGTTTACGCCACCACCAACCCGAGACCAACTGCCACATTCCCACAAAACACAATGCCCATCCAAGGCCAACCTAAAAATGAGCCAAGGCCTGCGAGACCTAATACCGAAAGGCAGCAATTTACCTCAATCCCTGTGTCATATGGGGAACTATACCCAAAAATTTTGGAGAAACAGTTGATATCCCCACACTATATGGCTCCCCTAAAGCCGCCATACCCGAAATGGTATGATCCAGACGCTAGTTGCGTGTATCATGCGGGGAATCAGGGGCACTCTACGAAAAATTGCCTCGCCTTCAAAAGAAGAGTTCAAGGACTCATCGATGCGGGTATTCTACGATTTGACGATACTGGTAGTACGGCTGAAAATCCATTCCCAAACCATGCTGAAGGGAATGTGAGCACAATGAGAGGGGAAGATAAACGGCAAGTTAAGAAATGAGTTTCTGAAGTAAGAACACCTCTGCAGAAGATCTGGGAGGTATTAGCTGAAAAGGGGTTACTCTGTCGTCCTAACAGAGTATTTAAAGAAAGCGATGAAAGGGGACAAAGTTTTTGTAATTTCCATGGTAGTAAAGAGCACAATATCCAGTCTTGTGAGGAATTTAGGAAAGTAATCCAAGACATGATGGATAGTAAAGAGGTTGATATCTTCAACAAAGTTGAAGAGGCAGATGAAGGAGAGGTATGCGCCTCTGACAATCAATCATTAGGTTTCCCCTACAGCACCAATCAGCCATTGGTGATCTACTACGATATCAAGAAGGAGTAGGTGAAACCAAAAATGATAATCGAAGTGCCATCTCCTTTTCCCTATAAGGATGATAAAGCTGTGCCATGGAAGTATGACATTAACATTGTCACACCGGAAGGTGAGAAATCTGAAGTCGCGACTGGAAATGTTGGAGAAGTGGGTCATTTCACCCGTAGCGGGAGGTGTTATTCCAAGGAGGCAGAACCAATGAAGAAAACCAGTGATTCGAAGAAAAAAAAAAGGCGCCAACGCGCGAGATCGAAGATGAGCTTGAAACTATGCCCAGATAAGAAATTAAAAAGACTGTGGACGAAGAGGAGGCACAAGAATTCTTAAAATTCATCAAGCACAGTGAGTACAATGTGGTGGAGCAATTGAGCAAGCAGCCGGCAGGAATTTCGGTATTTTCCCTACTATTAAATTCAGAGCCACACCAGAACACTTTGTTAAAGGTGTTGAACCAAGCTTACGTGGCAAACAATATATCTATGGAGAAGCTTGACCGATGGGTGAACAATCTGAATGCAGTCAATTTCATTTCTTTTAGTGATGATGAAATACCGCCTAATGGTAGGGGCTCTGTGAAGGCATTGTATATCACAACCCGCTGCAAGGGTTACATAATACCGAACGTGCTCATCGATAATGGGTCGGCGCTCAATGTCATGCCTTTGGCCACACTTTCTAGAATTTCGATGGATCTATCCTATTTAAGGCCCTGTCATTCCACGGTAAGTGCTTTTGATGGAACAAGACGAGCAGTTATGGGAAAAATCGAGATCCCTCTGGAAGTGGGCCCTTACGTATATGATGTTGAGTTCCAGGTCATGGACATTACACCCTCATATAACTGCTTGTTGGGAAGACCTTGGATCTATTCTGCCGGAGCTATCCCATCATCACTCCACCAAAAAATGAAGCTTATCATGGATAGTTGTTTGGTTACTATTGAGGGCGAAGAAAACATTGTCGCATCCATCTCTGCTAATACACGTTACGTTGAAGTAAGCCAAGATGCATTAGAGTGCTCCTTCCGATCCCTCGAGTTCGTCAATGCCACATTTGTGGCGGAGGGAAATAGAATCCCCATACCTAAGTTGTCAAAAAATACTAAGATGGGGATCAAGCTGACTGTGAGAAGAGAAGCCCGAGCAAGAAAAGGTCTGGAGAGATATCATCAAGGGATAATCAGGGCTCTAAAACCAGTACCCCACAAGGCCCGATACGGTTTAGGGTTTCAACCAGGTGCGCGTCAAATAAGAAACCAGTGGAAGAAGGATCAAGAAGAAGGGTTGCAAGAATCTTGGGTCGAGAACTGGAATGGGACCCCATAGAGTACACGCCTCTGTCAAGAACGTTCACATCTGCAGGAATAATATACCCGAGACAAGAGGATTCACGAAGCATGCTGGTGATAATCGAGAAGGGCTTTCAAAATATCAGCATAAGTGCCATTGACGAAGGAGCTAATACGAGTAGAGATGTTTCGATGATACGCCCTTGCCCTCCTGGTTTCAAATTGAACAATTGGACTGCTGAAGACTCTTCTTGTAGTTTCTAAGTCTTTAGAGTAATGCTCAACATTAAATCTTTGTTGTGTCCTTAGACGTAATAGGATGCTTTTGTAAGAGCTTGCATTCACTCTTTACCATTCTAATGAATATCAATGAAGATGCATTTTGCCATGATCTTTTACATTCTCATTAATCTCACAATTATTCTCCCATTTCACAGTCCATCCTTGCATTTACCTCATATTGCACCATAACATTTTACTTGTTGGTTCCAGCATTTCGATGCCCCTCTATAGTTTCCTTTTTCCATTCAATTTTCAGGTGTTCGGATATCCATAACATGAACAAACCCGTTACAAATCTTGAAATTGATTTTGAGAGGGCTGTTTGCTTAGGAGAATTTGAGGCTGAGGAAAATACCGAGGACTATGTCTCGTCTCCTGACTTGCTAAGAATGGTGAAACAAGAGGATAAACAGATCTTACCTCATCAAGAATTTGTTGAAACAATAAACTTGGGAACCAAAGAGAAGAGGCAAGAAGTGAAAATTGGGACTTCCATTTCAGAGGACACCAAGCGTAATTTGGTTGCTTTGCTTTGCAAGTATAAAGATATATTCGCATGGTCGTATCAAGGCATGCCAGGGTTGGAGGAAGATATAGTGGTCTATAAGCTCCCACTAAAACCAGGGCGCAAACCCATCCAACAGAAACTAAGGCGGATGAGACCTGAAATACTGTTGAAGATAAAAGAAGAGGTCAAGAAGCAATTCAATGCGGGTTTCTTACAAGCTTCCAAATATCCTGAATGGGTGGCCAACATTGTCCCGGTACCAAAGAAGGATGGCAAAGTACAGATGTGCGTGGATTATCGTGACTTAAACCGAGCAAGTCCTAAAGATAATTTCCCCTTACCGCACATTGACATATTGGTGGATAACACGACAAAGCATTCATTATTTTCCTTCATGGATGGATTCTCAGGGTATAATCAGATCAAGATGGCTCCTGAGGATATGGAGAAAACCACCTTCACAACAATGTGGGAAACTTTTTGCTATAAAGTGATGCTATTTGGATTAAAGAATGCTGGGGCAACATATCAGAGGGCCATGGTGACGTTGTTCCATGATATATGCATAAAGAAATAGAGGTCTATGTCAACGATATGATTGCTAAGTCCCGAGGAGAAGAAGAGCATGTGGTAAACCTCAAGAAGTTATTCGAAAGGCTGAGGAAGTTTCAGCTAAAGCTTAACCCAGCCAAGTGTCATTTAGGGCTACCTCGGGAAAGCTGCTAGGCTTCATTGTCAGTGAAAGAGGTATCGAGGTCGATCCAGACAAAATAAAAGCCATTCAAGAGTTACCACCTCCACGCACGTAAAAGGAAGTCAGATGATTTTTAGGAAGGTTAAACTATATCGCCCGATTCATCGCTCAACTTACCAATCAATGCGACCCAATCTTTCGGCTTCTTCGAAAACACAACCCGGAAGAATGGAACGAGGAATGCCAGGTGGCTTTTGACAAGATAAAACAGTATTTGTCTAGTCCCCCGGTGCTAGTACTGCCAACTCTAGGAAGGCCTTTAATTTTGTATCTGACTGTGTTTGAAAATTCAATGGGTTGCGTATTGGGGCAACATGATGAATCGGGAAAGAAAGAAAATATGATCTACTACCTTAGCAAAAAGTTCACAGAATGCGAGGTAAAGTATTCCTCCATTGAGAAATACTGTTGCGCTTTGGTTTGGGCAGCTTGGAGACTCCGGCAATATATGCTATATCATACAACATGGCTAATCTCAAAGCTGGATCCAATTAAATACATGATGGAATCGCTTGCACTCTCAGGAAGAATGGCACGATGGCAGATCCTCCTATCAGAATACGACATTGCCTATATAAGTCAAAAATCGATAAAAGGGAGCGCAATAGGTGACTTCTTAGCAATTTGGACCACGGAAGAATATGAGCCCTTGGGATTCGATTTCCCAGATGAGGACTTAATGTGCATCACAGAAAAAGAATCCGAGTCATCGAAAGAGAAGCCGTGGAAGATGAGTTTTGATGGTGCGTCGAACGCCTTGGGGTATGGAATTTGAGCGATCCTAGTATCACCAGAAGGAATCATTATCCGTTCACTGCAAGACTGAATTTCTTCTGTACCGACAATATAGCAGAGTATGAGGCCTGTATCATGGGACTGCATGCACCCATTGAGCGAAATATCAAAACCCTGGAGGTGTACGAGGACTCAGCCCTAGTGGTTTACCAAATCCGTGGAGATTGGGAAGTGAGGGATCCAAAATTGATCAAATACAGTGATCTAGTGGCTGAATTGATCAAAGAATTCAAGGAAATAGCTTTTCATTACTTCCCAAGAGAAGAAAACCAAAAGGCTGATGCCCTGGCCACTTTGGCTTCAATGTTCAAAGGAAGTAGAGAAACATAAATAATGCCCCTCAAAATGAGCATACACGAGGCCCCTGCACACTATTGTAGCATTGGGAAAGAGGCAGATAGATGACCATGGTTCCATGACATTTTGGAATATGTCAAGAACCAAAGATATCCCGAACAAGCAAACGAGAATGATAAGAGGACAATCAGAAGAATGTCAACGGGATTTGTTCTTGATAGGGACATCTTATACAAAAAAGGAAAGGACCAAGTGCTTTTGAGATGCGTAGATACTGTCAAAGCCAAGAAAATACTATGGCCAAGAAGGTCATGAGACTCGGTTACTACTGGTCGACCATAGAAAGCGATTGCATCAGTTATGCCAGAAAATGCCACAAATGCAAATTTACGACGATAAGATTCATGTAGCTCCTTCGCCCCTTCATGTCATAACTTCTCCGTGGCCTTTCTTTATGTGGGGCATGGACGTTATAGGGCCAATCTCCCCAAAAGCTTCCAACGGGCACCGATTCATTTTTGTGGTTATAGACTACTTCACAAAATGGATAGAAGCCGCTTTATTCGCTAATGTAATGAAGACTGCAGTCTGCAGGTTCTTGAAAAATGAAATCATATGTCGATATGGTTTGCCTGAGAGAATCATTTCAGATAATGCATTGAATCTAAACAACAAAATGATGAAAGAAGTGTGCGAGCGATTTCAAATAAAGCATCATAATTCCTCGCCCTATCGCCCAAAGATGAACGGAGCTGTGGAAGCGGCCAACAAGAATATTAAGAAGATTATTGGAAAAATGACAGAGACATATAAGGATTGGCACGAAAAGCTACCCTTCGCTCTGTATGCATATCGCACGTCCGTACGAACATCCACGGGAGCAACCCCTTTTTCATTGGTCTATGGAATGGAAGCTGTGCTACCTATTGAAGTTGAGATCCCCTCTTTACGAGTCTTAATGGAGTCAAAACTAGAGGAAGCAGAATGGGTTCAAGCTCGATATGACCAGCTAAATCTTATCGAAGAAAAATGCTTGAAGGCAATCTGCCATGGACAGATGTACCAGAAAAGAATGATCGCAGCCCACGACAAGAAGGTGCGGCCAAGAGAATTCCACGAATGAGAACTCGTGCTGAGGAAGATCCTCCCAATCGTAAAGGACTCGCGAGGAAAATGGGCGCCAAACTGGGAAGGACCGTACGTCGTGAAGAAAGCCTTCTCGGGTGGAGCTCTGATTCTCACTGAGATGGATGGGAAGGAGTTATCGAATCCAATAAACTCTGATGCTGTGAAGAAGTGCTATGCCTAAAAAAAAAGAAAAAAGAAAAAGGGAGATCAGGATGAAAACCCAAAAAAAGCATCTTGATAAACCAAAAGGAATGGGATGAAAACCCGAAAGGGCGTCCTAATGAAGAGGATTCAGGGCCCAAGGGGACAGGACCTTTCGAACAGTGAGTTAGATAGCGAGACTACAGTATTTGAAGCACTTTTGAAAATTTGAAATCCTCTACGCAAAAGGCCATCCTCGAAAAGATTCTTGATTAAGAAACGTGGAAGAGTTCGTGCGATGAATATCCAGAACCTTTGTATCCACTAAAAATATTCCCATTTTCTTGCTTTATGACTCTTTTAACCTTTGACGGTCAACTTTCTTTGCTTGTTACCTTTAAAGTCAATATAAATGTGGGGCATCTCCTTTTTGGTACCTATTTTGTCCATTTTCATGCATCTCTTTGTAGGGTTTGTTTGAATGATAAATAGTGAAATCACATACTCTAAACAAAAGTAACATTGAGTATTACTCGGATGAGGACTTGGTAAATACAAAAGTCTCCAAAGCAAGGACAAAGTTCAATAGGGGCAAAATGGTAATATTTGGGAAACATAGATCACCCGTAAAGCTTAAAGAAGGAGACAGAGCGTGAAAAGAAAATCAAGAATCGAAGCAAAGAATACAGATCATCATAGATATGACAAATAAGTCCAAGGCGCATAGCATAATCATATAGGCTTATAAGCATTTAAGATAACATGTGCATATCATGATGACTTCATACATGACATATGCAGGTATTCTACCAAGGAAGAAAGCACTTGAATTCTACCAGTTGGTATGTTTTGGTATTCTGTTTATGTTTCAAAAGTCAACTCACACTGCGAGAAGCGAGTTGAGCCTCAGGTCACACGCTGAGGTACTTTAAATTTATATTTTCAAAAAAAATCAACTCGTATTGCGAGAAGCGAGTTGAGCCTCAGGACACACGCTGAGGTATTTTCGGTTCATGTTTTTCAAAAATCAACTCATATTCCGAGAAATGAGTTGAGCCTCAGGTCACACGCTGAGGTACTTTCAATTTCTGTATTTTCAATTCATGTTTTTCAAAAATCAACTCATATTGCGAGAAATGAGTTGAGCCTTAAGACACGTTGAGGTATTTTCAATTTATATTTTCAATTTATGTTTCTCAAAAAAATCAACTCGTATTGCGATAAGTGAGTTGAGCCTCAGGACACACGCTGAGGTATTTTCGGTTCATGTTTTTCAAAAATCAACTCATATTGCGAGAAATGAGTTGAGCCTCAGGTCACACGCTGAGGTACTTTCAATTTTTGTATTTTCAATTCATGTTTTTCAAAAATCAACTCATATTGCGAGAAATGAGTTGAGCCTCAGGTCACACGCTGAGGTATTTTTGGTTCATGTTTTTCCAAAAATCAACTCATATTGCAAGAAATGAGTTGAACCTCAGGTCATACGCTGAGGTACTTTCAATTTCTGTATTTTCAATTCATATTTTTCAAAAATCAACTCATTTTGCGAGAAATGAATTGAGCCTCAGGTCATACGCTGAGGTACTTTTAATTTCTGTTTATGTTCCAAATTCAACTCATATTGCAAGAAGTAAGTTGAGCCTCAGGTCACACGCTGAGAGGGTGCATTGGAATGGGGTGAAGTTGCAAGTCTTGTCACTTTGAAGTTGCAGAAGGAAAGATCACAAGCCTTATCTTACTGAAGCGAATGATCAAGACAACAAGATGCAGTGAACCAGATTAAAAACAATGAATTTCATATCCCTAAAAGTGCGAACAGATGGAAGCTACAATGCATGTCTTTGAGATTGCAGTAGGTTCAGAACGAGACTACTTGGAAAAGAAGAACACCAGAGCAAGTCAAGACTCAGCAGGACCGAGCAAATTTGGTCTTCCTCGAAAGTCTTTGCCCTCTTCTCGTTGCACGACAATGAGCAAAGAGGGGCAGTTGTACGAACCCCAAATTGCCCGGCCCATTTTGCACATTTAAAAAAAAAACCAAATAAACCAAAGTATAAAAGAAAACCAAAATACATTAAAAGTCCAAATTACAATTAAAGAGTCCATTACATCAAATTCAAACCCAGACTAAATACCCATTTAAACCCAATAACAAACCCACTAACTAGCCCAATACACAAGACCCAAACCCCAAGCCCAATAACCTAAACCCCTAACCCGTTCGACCCAAATACCTAAAGCCCAACGCGCCCAAGGCCCAAACCAGTTTCGGCTAAGCCGAAACCCTAGCAAGCCTAAGCGCCGCACCCCCTCTGCCTCTCCACGTACCTCGGCAGTGAGCTCAGTGCCCGAGGTTCACCTTTGCACGGTCCCTTGCGCCAAAAGGGAAGGCCTCTCGTTGACTTCCTTCTTTGTCTACAAAATAACCAGAAATGGGCAAGCAAACAGCAAACCAATACAGAGACTAAAGCAACATGCAAAATAACAAAGCAGAAAAGCAGAGAGTAATAGACTAAGGCTGTGGTATTCGGCTATAAAAAGGGTCGAAAGAACCCCTGTAATTTTTCTTTTACGGACGTATTGAACACACAATAGAATCAAGAATTTTAAGGTGAATATTTTCCTTTTAACAGTCTCGCAGTTCCTCTGGTAGTGGACTTCTTCTTTTGATTTTCACTTTTCTCTTTGGATTGTTTAAAAAGAAAAGAAAAAGATAAGAGAAAGACCTTACTCGAACCTTAAACTGTCGGGGTGCACCGGAGTTTCGTCTCCGTTTAAGGTCAGACCCGACTAAGGGGAGGGTACTTTCCCTTTGATTCTTCCATGGTCAGGCAAGGCCTTTGGACTTGACCCTAACGGAGCTCAAAAATGAAGGGATCCTCCTCCATCAGTCACTGTTCGCGGTGGCTCCATGGTGGCTAGGGTTTGATCCCTCTTGAGACTCGAATAGAGGGGGATTAGGGCAAAGGGAAGTGATTGGACTTTTGTTCTTTCCCGGTTCTGGTGTACCCCTGTACCCATCGTATGAAATAACCCAAAGACCCGACCCAATGGAGGCCATAACCCGCGTGTTTTCACGCCTTAGGGGTTATTTGCAAAACTGGTCCTCTCATTTATTGGGTCTGCTTCGATTGGGTCTTTCATTCTTCCATTTCCTTTTAATTTAGGCATAAAAGTTCCGTTTTATTTCGTTTTAATCCCAGGCCTAGTGCTGCATTTTGAAAGGAGGAAAAATTTCTATTTTAGTCCTCCCTCATTTTCGCGCATCACAGTGAGGTCCTTTGATTTCTTTTGACGTTACTATTATTCGTACCTTCTGTATTTATCTTCTCTTTGGCATTTTTTTATACAATTACTTTATATTATTAGTATATTAGGCATAGTATTATTTTTCCATTACGATATTTATATTCTCAACATCATTTGTTAATTCATTTTATACATATATTATGTTATATTTACCATAGGTACTGTTATTATTTTTAATATATTATACGTATATATTTCTAATACTACCATATACCCTTAAATTTTGTTGTTGTATATATTTTTAAACGTATAGAAGTATATATTAGCGCGATATATTAATAGTCTTCTTACATATTATTATTATTCCTAGTATATATATATATTGTCTATATTGAAACACTATTATACATATATATGTATTTTTATGTACATTTATAATATAAGGTATATGTATTACATATTTATATTCCCCGATATGTGTATATTCATTTACTTTGACTAAAAGTTATTTTAATACTATCATTACTTCTAATGAATATATTTTTATACTACATCATGCTTCTACCCTTTTAATACCACCTTATGTACATACCTTTTAACACTTTTTTTTATATAAATTTTTATACATATTATGAACATACTCTTAATATTATGATTGTGTCTTTTTTTGTATATGTATA
This sequence comes from Gossypium stocksii, assembly GCA_020496765.1. Lineage (NCBI taxonomy): Eukaryota > Viridiplantae > Streptophyta > Magnoliopsida > Malvales > Malvaceae > Gossypium > Gossypium stocksii. Next base: position 33,717,912 of record CM035628.1, on the reverse strand, counting down.
TGTATATATATGTAATTGTATCGTTTTTAACATAATTACTATTTCTTATATATATATATATATATCGTGTACATTTTTAATGTTATATCCAATATACACGATCTTTTTTTAACCCTATGTTCTTGTATATAGCGTATATATATTTTTCGATATTATTAGTCTTTATCCGTATTTATATATATATAGGCAACTTTATATATATTTATTTTTTTTATGTTAGGTTCTGTCACTTTATTTTCCATCACTTTATGTTTACATGTGTATGTATGCACACTCATAGTTTTTATTCCATTTCAGCTTAATTCTTGTTATGTCTTATATTGTATATATTGTTATTATTTTTATCATGTCACGTTCATTATTTACCCTGATGTATTTCTAATCTTTTATTTATTTTTACTTCACGTCAATTTGCTTTATGTTATTTCAAATCTTATTCCTTTTTAACCAATTTCAATACACGAGGCAACATCTCGATTTTTGACTAAGTCATCTGTTTCATCGCTATGTTGGGTGAATGGCGTTGGCTCGTGTTAGAATTGAGATATCCTTCTAAAAAATCAATCAAAATTTTGAAAATTCGCATCTTTAAATCGGGTCATGATTAAAGGTTACATTGAACTCGCACTTTTGAAAATTAAAACGACACGTGTTTAATAAGATACCAATTTTGGGCGTCACGAGGGTGCTAATACCTTCCTCGTGCGTAACTGACTCCCGAACCCCACTTTTCTCTGAATGTTGATGTAGACCTAAACTTGGCCTGCTTTTTACCTAAAAATAAATTTTTCTGTTAAAAAGAGAATTTATTAGGTGTCCGATCACACCTAGAAAAAGGATCGGTGGCGACTCCCCTTTTTAAATAAAATTAAAATTCGTTTTTTTTAATTCTCAATAAATCGCCTCAATTAGGGACCAAAGCTAAAATTTTACGTCGCTACACCTGATATAATACCTCTCGAGTATACGTTACAATTAGGGTTTAGCCTAGACTGGTAATCCTAATTGAGCTCCTCTGAGCATACGTTACATAAAAGATTTAACCTTGACTGGTAATCCTATTATACGATATGTGGCTTGAGAGTGTTTTTCCTTGATTAAGTGCCTTAATGGGTACTCTTGAAAAAGAATTGATGGGTTGTTGAATCGTACACCTCGAGTGTACCACTTGAGCATCCATCAAAATTTCAGTGATTAACCAGACACAACTCTTGACATGGTATGAGAAATATGAGATGAAATGATAATGGCATGAAAGGATATTGCATGATGAGCTCATCTATCCTTACTTGAGGTTTATGTAAAGTTTGTGACTAACATGTTTGATTGGATGCATGTGTTTAGGAAATTTTGCCAAATGGATGGAAAACGTGATATTGTATGCTTAGATTTGATAAATGGGATTGGTAAGTTTAGTTTCCGTTATACGAACTTACTAAGCATGTAATGCTTACTCCGTTTTATTTTTCCCTATTTTATAGTGCTCGTAGATTCGCGAAAGTTGGAGATCATTGGAGCATCGTCACACTATCTACTAACTATATTGGGTACATATAGTAAAAATCATTTTGGTATAATGACATGTATAGGACAAATTGACCTTTAGTGGCTTGATGCTTGATTATGATGTTTGTAATCTAGCTATTGGAATGGCTAGTGGTGGTTGTTTTGATATATATGAAGTGTCATGTAATGGTAGCTATATATATATGTGTGTGTGTGTGTGCATTAAGTAATTGATCAAATCATGTTTAACACATGGGTTGAATCAAGGTAAGATTGTAAACATGTATGCATGCAATGATATGCTATGTTAAATGATGGAAATTGTCTAATTTGAATGCTTGAAATGGTTGGAATGTGTTTGGTATGTTTTATTGCAGAAAAATGGTAAATTTGGGTGACAAATGAGGCTAGAAAATGGCTTTATTTTGTCTACACGGGTAAATACACGGTCGTATGTCTAGACTATGTGTGACACACAGCCGGGTACATGGACGTGTAGTTAGGCCGTGTGTCCCCTGCACCTAAATTTTGAGAAACAGAATGCTCAAAATTGAGCACATGGATAGAGACATGGGTGTGTGTCTCAGCCGTGTGAGGCACACGGCCTAGAGTACAGGCGTGTCTCTTGGCCATGTGAAACCTGCACCTATTTTTCAAAAATTCGAATTAACCACACGGTCTAGCACACGGGCATGTGACTTGGCCGTATGACATCAATTTGTTCATGAGTTGTAAATCAGAGAGTTACATGGGTTAAGGACACGGTCGTGTAAATCCATACGGCCTAACCACACGGGATTGTCCTATACCACAAGGGCGTGTGACTCTTAATAGTGATAAAATTTTTGAGATTTTGCGTAAAATTCCTCGATATCTCGATTTGGTCTTGAATCGATTCTAATATATGTTTTGGGTCTCGAGGGCCCTACTAAGAGATGTTATGTCTAATCTCGAAAAATGAATAGTGTTCGACTTGATTTATTTGAAAATGTTCTATAAAATTTGGTAATGCCTCGAAACCATATTTTAGCGACGGATATGAGTTAGGAGTGTTACATTTAGTGGTATCAAAGCTACAGTTTAGCCGATTTTCGAATACAACGTAGCAAACACGAGTTTAGATATACATGCCATTATATAATTGCGATAAGTGTGATGTCTCCTGATCATTTTAAATGTGTTTTTCATATAGTAATGTCCTCCAACCAAGCTAGAGCTGAACTAGAGGAAGTTGGAAGGAATGCTTCAGCTTAGTTCAAAGAGTTGTATCTGCATCTAGTAGTGAAAGGCCCGTGTCTGAGGGAAGAAGTGAGGAGGCAAAACAAGCTTTTTTTCAATTGATGAATGAATAGTTTACTGAGTATTAAGTACAAACCCCGCTATACAACAACCTCCCCCACCTACTCCTCAACTGGTTCCTGAGATGCAGCAGGGTGCTAAACCTGTTAGAACTGGTAAGCCTTCGATCGATAAAATCCGTAAATATGGGGCAGAGAAATTTAGAACTATCGCAGATGATGATCAGGAAAGGGCTGAGTTTTGGCTGAAAAATTCCATCCGGATTTGTGATGAATTATCTTGTACACCTGCTGAATGTCTGAAATGTGTAGTATCTCTACTGAAAGACACAGCTTATCATTGGTGGAATACCATAACTTCGGTGATACCGATGGGGAATGTTACATGGGAATTCTTTCAAGTTGAATTCAGAAAGAAATATGTTAGTTAGAGATTTATGGATCATAAAAAGAAAGAATTTTTAGAACTCAAATAAGGAAACATGACTGTATCTGAGTATGAACGAGAGTTTGTTTGGTTAAACAAATATGCCAGAGAATTGGTTCTAACCGAGGCTGATATGTGTAGAGGGTTTATATGAAGACATTAAATTTATGATCGAAATTTTCGAGATAAGAAAATTTGTGGTGTTAGCCAATCGGGCGCATAAAGTTGAAGAATTGATAAAGAAAATAAACAAGCGGAAAGAGAGGATCGGGTTTCTGGAAAAAGAATTATGAGTAAGTCACATTCATATGCTCCTAAGAAATCCAAGAAGTATTATGATCATGTTACCACTTCTACTAGATATTCGAGAAAAGAGCGAGGTTCTCAATGCTCTAACCTGAGGTCTTCATCTCCTTCTGTGACCAATGTGGGTAGTGTCGGTAATCCCAAACTGAAATGTAACGATTATAACAAATTTTATTTTGAGGAACATCGTTTGAGAAGTGGAGCTCGCTACCGATGTAGATATCTTAAACATTTTCTTAAAGATTGTCCTGAAAGAGTTGAAAGGGAAATAAAACCGACTTTGAAGCCAAGTAATCCTATTACGAGAGGTAGACCACCCAGTCACCCCAGCAATGTTAGTGGTAGCCAAGGTGTTACAAGGGATACGCCAGCTAAATCTAATGCACGAGCACTAGTAAGGACATATGCTATTCGTGCTAGAGAAGATGCCTTTGCACTAGATGTCATTACTGGTACATTTTCTCTACTTGATACTGAAATTACTAGTTTGATTGATCCTGGTTCCACACACTTATACATAGGCACAACCTTAGTATCTGTTAAAAATTTACCTATGGAATTTACTAAATTTATGGTTAAAGTTTCAAACCCCTTAGGTCAGTGTGTTATGGTGAATAAGGTCTGTAACAACTGTCTGTTGATGGTAAAAGGTCATTGCTTTCCGGCTGATTTGATGTTATTGCCATTTGATGAATTTGATGTGATTTTGGGAATGCACTGATTAACCCAATAAGATGCAGTGGTGAATTTTAAATAGAAATATATTGTATTGAAATGTTAGAGTGGTGCATTACTCCATGTTGAATTTAATAAACTGGATGGATTACCTAATGTGATTTCAGCAATATCAGCACAAAAATATGTTAGAAAGGGTTATGACGCTTACCTTGAATACATGTTTGATACTAAGGTATCTGAGTCAAAGATTCAGTCAGTGCCGATTGTATGTGAATTTATTGATGTATTCCTAGAAGAATTACTTAGTTTACCACCAGCTAGAGAAGTGAAATTCTCTATAAATCTTGTACCGGGAAGGACACTGAAATCAATAGCACCCTACAGAATAGCCCTTACTAAATTAAAAGAGTTGAAAGCACAATTACAAGAATTGATTGACAGGGGTTTTGCTTGACCTAGGTTCTCACCTTAGGGTGCACCTGTTCTGTTTGTAAAGAAGAAGGATGGATCGTTGAGGCTGTACATTGACTACAGACAGCTCAACAAAGTTACAATAAAGAACAAGTATCCATTGCCTCGTATTGATTACCTGTTTGTCCAGTTGAAAGGTGCCACTGTATTTTCAAACATTGATCTCCATTTTGCTACTATTAGTTATGGGTAAAAGATTCGGATGTACCAAAGACATCTTTTAGAACCAGATACGGCCACTATGAGTTTCTTGTGATGCCATTCGGTTTGACTAATGCGTCTACAGTATTTATGGATTTAATGAATAGAATTTTTTGACCAATTTAGATAGGTTTGTGGTGGTATTTATAGATGATATTTTAGTTTGTTCTTGGAATGAAAAGGAACATGCAGAGCATTTGATGATAGCGTTGCAAACTCTGCGTAAGAAATAATTGTATGCCAAATTCAATAAATGTGAATTTTGGTTGTGAGAAGATGGTTTTTTAGGGCATATTGTATCTACTGAAGGTGTCAAGGTGGATCCGAATAAAATTTCAGCCATTGAAAATTGGAAGCCCCTGAAGAATGTGTCAGAAGTCCGAAATTTTCTAGGACTAGCTGGGTATTACAGAAGGTTTTTGTAAAAGGGTTCTCAATGATAGCTTCTTCGATGACTCGATTATTACAGAAAGATGTAAAGTTTGAGTGGTTTGATAAATGTCAGCAGAGTTTTGATAAGTTGAAAATATTATTGACAGAAGCGCTTATATTAGTTCAGCCTGTATCAGGTAAGGAGTTTATAATTTAAAGTGACGCGTTATAGAATGGTTTAGGCTGTATTTTGATGCAAGAAGGCAAAGTAGTAGCCTATGCTTCAAGACAGCTAAAACCACATGAAAGGAACTACCTGACATATGATCTTGAATTGGCAGCCATTGTGTTTGTATTAAAAATTTGGTGGCATTACTTGTTTGGTGAAAAATGTCATATATTCACTGATCATAAAAGTTTAAAATATTTAATGTCACTGAAAGATTTGAATTTGAGACAACGCAGGTGGCTAAAATTACTGAAAGATTATGATCTTGTTATTGATTACCATCAGGAAAATCCCTATTTACTTTGCAGGCAATGAACACAAAATTGATGTTATCTGATGATGGTTTAATTATAGCCGAGTTGAAAGCTAGACTAACGTTTTTGCAGCAGATTTCTGAAGCTTAGAAGGATGATGATAAATTACAAGCAAAACAGATACAAAGTGAATCGACTTTTGATTTAGAATTTCAGATCAAGACTGATGATTGTTTGCTATTCAGAGGTAGAATATGTGTACCAAAGAATTCAGAATTAATACAGAAGATTTTGAATGAAGCTCATAATGGTAACCTGTCTATTCATCCTGGTAGTAATAAAATGTATAACGATCTGAAAAATATTTACTGGTGGCCAAGAATGAAACTGGATATTTCTGAGTTTGTATCTAAATGTTTGGTATCTCAGCAAGTAAAAGTTGAACATCAGTTGCCTTCTGGATTAATTCAGCCAATTATGATACCAGAATGGAAATGGGAAAGAATTACTATGGACTTTATATCAGGATTACCATTGTCTCCAAAGAAGAAAGATGTCATTTGGGTGATTGTTGATCGGTTAACAAAGTCTGCACACTTTATTTCGTTATGCATTGATTTTTCCTTGGATAGATTGGCTCAATTACATGTCTCTAAGATTGTTAGATTACATGGAGTACCTGTCTCCATTATTTCAAATAAAGACCCTCGATTTATATCTCGATTTTGGAGTAAATTGCAAGAAGATCTGGGTACACAACTACATTTCAGTACTGCATTCCATTCCCAGACTGATGGCCAATCTGAACTAGTAATACAGATTTTAGAAGATATGCTTCAGTGTTGTTTACTTGAGTTTGAAGCTAACTGGGAAAAATATTTGCCTTTGGTTGAATTTGCTTACAATAACAGTTAACAATCCAGCATCAAAATGACATCGTATGAAGCTTTGTATGGTCGCAAATGTAAAACTCCGTTGTATTGGGCAAAACTCAATGAGAAAAAGTTACACAAAATTGACTTGGTTTGTGAGACTGAGAAAAATGTGAAAGCAATCCGGGACAATTTGAAAGCAGCCTCTGATAATCAAAAGTCCTATGCTGATCTTAAACAAAAAGAAATAGAGTTTCAGGTTGGTGATAAGGTATTCTTGAAAGTATCACCTTGGAATAAAGTTCTCCGATTTGGTTGTAAAGGAAAAATGAGTCAACGGTCCATTAGCCCATACGAGATTACAAAGAGAATTGGACCTGTTGCATATTGGTTAGCTTTACCACCAGAACTTGATCGGATTCATAATGTTTTTTATGTGTCTATGTTACGACGGTATCGATTAGATCCTTCGTATATTATTTCTCCAACAGAAGTTGAGATACAACCTGATACGACTTACAACAAAGAACCAATCAAAATCCTGGCATGTGAAACAAAAGAGTTAAGAAATAAAAGATAGCATTAATAAAAGTTCTTTGGCAACGACACGTTATAGAGGAGACTACCTGGGAACCGAAGGATACCATGAGAAAACAAGCATTCATCATTTGATAAAAGGCTTGTTTAGCCTCTCCCTCATGGCTACTCGAGGTTATCAACTGGCACTGTCCCTTGCACGAGAGCAGGTGCTATACTCTTAACGTCATCAGCTATGGCTCGATCGGGATCCATTTACTATACGAAAATACATTTTTAAATGTCAGGAGTCATTACACTATCATAGTTTAAATTATGGCATGTTTAGCTAGACTCACACGCGCTACGTTAGTCCTAGAATCGACTAAACCGTAGCTCTGATACCAATAAAATGTAACACACTTAACCCACATCCGTCGCCAGAATAGGGTTACGAGGTATTACTAGACAAGATACAAACTCACACATCTACATGATCACTTAGGTCATTTTCGAATGCATACATATGAACATATATATATATATCACATAACAAATTTTACAAACCATTAACATTCAATGATAATAGCATTTCATACTCAAATCATATTACAATCATGTAACAGTCATACGAATATAATATATATCCATATTTTGAAACATATAGTAATAATTATTAAAATCATGACTTTAAACATACAACAATTACTGCATTAACATTTTTCGCAAAAAGCTCAATATAATTTCTAATATTATAACTTTATACGCATTGTGTCTATTAATAAGAACCATTTGATTAATACCTTAAACTCAAATTATATTACCACAATTCCACATGCTCATTTATTCATTCAATTTTAACTTTATAAGCCACATAACAAATTAAGACTTTACAAATACATAACCAAAATAATCCTTTTTTATACGGCTATAAATGATCCATGACTTACTCATTCTTTCAAAGTGCTTTTAACCATTATAACACAAAGTTCAAAACAATTTTTACCTAATTTGCAAATAACCATCATATCTTCTTATAGCATGAATTACAAAAAAAAAAAAAAATACAAAAGCATTAACCAAATTTATACATACCAAATTCATAAGCTTTATAAGAAATCAACTTAGATATATGCAGTCAAATCATTAAACGCACAATCAATAAGATTTTTGCCTCCTTTCAACCAAGTAACTTTAGCACAACATTCATATATTTTATAACATAACTTAATATAAACCATGTTATAACAACCAAATATTTATTAAATTATAGCTAAACACTTAATCACATAATTTTACTAACTAAGCTGAAACACAAGGTAAATCATTACTATTTCCTATTCGTACATCACATAAACCAAATACCAATTCAATCAAGTGAGTTTATACATTACTCAATTAACCAACATAAATCGCTTTATAAACACTATAGCCGAATCAAGAAGTCATTTACATTGATCATGAGTCACACCAAGGCATTTCATATTCAACACATCCTACTATTTATATACCAAAATATATTATCAAGCATTAACTGAAACATATCATGCATAATTCACACATATTTATATACCATAGCTGATTCAATAAAACTGAATATATCCAACATTTTGAGCAAAAGCATAGGAACCAAACTTAATATAATAACCAATCCATATTCTTATAGCTCATATATATACATGCCACAAAATCAAACATACTAGCTAGCTTATACATGCCATAGTTTCAAATTCAAACTTATAAAAATACCAAAAACGGTCGATAGTGTGATAGACTTCGCTGACAATCCCCGAGCCTTTAACTAGCTTCCAAAATCTATAAACAAAGGCAAACATATACACATAGTAAGCTATCGTAGCTTAGTAAGTTATAAGCAATTAAACAAATTAATGACCTCGATAGATCAATAAAATAAAACCGAATCATACTATCAATTTCATATATATATATACACATTTCCATTCTTACAAAAATAAACCATATTAAACATATATTTATACTCAAAATATACCATTGCCGAATATACACATATATAAATTATCAATATATTCTCCAATTTCAAAGTCATATTATCATATATAACCGACTTTACATATGCACTCATATACACATACTCATAAATCAAGCTTTTAAATCACATACTTATACCTATCATAATACCGAATACACTTCTCATAATTACATACATTTTCAATAGCATCACATAACATTTTTATCACATATCTTTTAGTCAATTTACCTTTATTTCAAATAAGTAAACCACATTCACATACCTGGTCACTTTAGCTCATTTAACACATTTGATTACTTTTAGTGTTGCTCGCATAAAATTTGCTAGGCATAGAGCCTAGTATAATACACCGGCACAGAGCCTGCTAGGAAATAAGCCTGATATAACACACTAGCATAAAGCCTGCTAGGCTCAAAGCCTGATATATTTCACTGGCACAAAGCCTGCTAAGCATAAAGCCCGAATATCACTGATACAAAGTCGGTCTTACACATAATTCATATATTGGAAATCCTAATTATTCCTTAAGGTTCATACAAAGCTTTTCAAACATCATATCTCAATTGAATCGAACTTGTACCCAAATCTCATAAACATTTATACGTTCGGCTATAACTAAGAAAAATTCATACAATTAAATTCAACATATAAAGTTTATATAAATTCAAATTTAACGATGTTTATTGCTTGTAGACTTACCTCGGATATCGACGAACGGTATAAATCGACTATTTGACTATTTTTGTTTTCCCCCAATCCAAGTCCGATTTCTTTTGTTCTTGATCTTAATCAAGCTTCAAAAATGACCGAACCTGAAAGCTTTGTTTCTTTCTTTTATTTTTTTTATGTTTCGGTAAAAAATATGAACATTAACATGGCTTTCTATTTTTAATGTTTTATTATACATATATTATTTCATATATTACCAAAAATAACCTTTATAAAACAATATAAAACCATTATAATTAATGGCTATAATTGTCCATCTTAAACTAACATGGTAATATTGCATTATAAATGCCTCCATTTTTAAAGACAACAATAATTCAACCCTTACACATTAAACCATCTAATTTTCATTTTTTTCGTGATTAAACCCCTTTTATCAAATTAGGCATCCAAATGATGAAATTCAAATTCGAAAATTTCACACATGCAATTTCACACAAATTAAACACAAAAAATAATATTAAAATATTTTTTTGACTCAGATTCGTGGTCCTAAAACTACCATTCCGATTAAGGTTAAAATCGGGCTGTCACAACTCTCTCCCTTGGGTATTTTCGTCCCCAAAAATCTTACCGGTGAATAGGTTGGGATAATGTTCTTTCATTGAATCCTCTAGCTCCCGAGTTGCTTCCTCGACCTCATGTTTATGCCACAGCACTTTCACTAACGAAATTTTTTTATTTCGCAATTCTTTAACTTCGTGAGCTAGAATACGAATCGGTTCTTCCTCATAACTCAAATCAGACTGAATCTCAATTTATGACGAACTAATCACATGTGAGGGTTCGGATCTGTACCGTCAAAGCATCGAAACATGAAATACATTATGAATCTTTTCTAACTCAGGTGGCAACAACAGTCTGTACGCAACCGGCCCAATTCGCTCAATAATCTCATACGACCTAATAAATCTCGGACTCAATTTGCCTTTGCAACTGAATCTGAGTATTTTCTTCCACGGCGAGACTTTCAAAAACACTTTGTCTTCGATCTAGAATTCTATATCTTTACGTTTCAAATCCGCATATGATTTCTGACGATCTGATGCTGCTTTAAAACTTTCACGGATCACTTTTACTTTCTGTTCAGCCTCTTTAATCAAATCAACCCCGTGTATTTTATTTTCGCTGAGCTCAGTCCAGTACAAAGGTGTACGACATTTACGATCGTACAAAGCCTCTTAAGGTGCCATTTTGATACTCGATTGAAAGCTATTATTGTATGCAAATTCAATCATAGGTAAGTATCGATCCCACGTACCTTTAAACTCGAGAATGCAACATCTCAACATATCCTCAACATCAAATAAAAACTCTGAATCAATATTCAAGTCATATTGAGCCCGTTTTACAACTAAATCATCATCGGATTTTTGAGCTTCGTAAATCTGCTGAATAAATAATGGTTTTGCTTTTAACTCAGCTATTATTGCACCATCATCAAACATAGCTATATGCGCATTCATTGCACGCAAAGCAAACAATGATTTTTGACTTAGGGCATTAGTAACAACATTAGCCTTTCCTGGATGGTAGTCAATCACAAGCTCGTAATCCTTTAGCAACTCTAACCACCGTCGCTATCTCAAATTCAGATCTTGCTGAGTCATCAAATATTTCAGGCTTTTATGATCAGAATAGATGTGACATTTCTCACCAAACAGATAGTGACACCATATTTTCAAAGCAAACACAATAGCAGCCAATTCAAGATCGTGTGTCGGATAGTTCTTTTCGTGCAGCTTTAACTGTCTCGAGGCATAAGCTACAACTTTGCCTTCCTGCATCAAAACACAGCCCAAACCATTCAAAGATGCATCGCTATAAATAACAAATGCTTTACCCAATTCTGGCTGAACTACTACCAGAGTGATAAGCGCTAATTTATACATATTTTTTACCTCAGGTTTAGCCTATATTTTGGATGAATTATTATCAATTTAATAAGAATTAGTGCTCTTAATCTTTCTTTTGCATATCTTATACTCAAGAGAGCATAGGGGAGATGAAAGAACAGAAAATGGGCCCAAAACAGTGAAAAATGGACCAAAAAGCACGAATCACACGGGCCAGGGGATGCCACACTGCCGTGCCACACGGGCGTGCCTCACGAAGATCACACGGACAAAGCCCCGACAAGCACGGCCACTATACACGGGCGTGCTAAATCACACGGCCTCTATAGAACCCACACGGGCGTGGCACACGGGCGTGTTCTACTCGCGGGAAAAACGAATTTCACTCAAATTGGGATGCTTAGGGGCTAAGAAAGAATCCCCAAAACCTCTCTATATAAAGACCCCATGAGGCAACATAGAGGAGGGCATTCTTCCATCTTTTACACACCCTCTATATTCTTTTCCTCTCGTCTTTCTACCACACCACAGGTAGAAGTAAGGGATTACTCGAAGGGAGAAGCCAATCGATTCATCTCAGAAGCCGAAGTTCTGCATCAACATAGAGGATTCTCCTAAATTCCTTCAGGGGTTTTTGGTTTCTTTTATGATTTGTTATTTTATAACTTCTGAGATGTTTTCTTTTATTATTATGAACTAAACCCCTCAAATACTTGAGGGGGATGAAACCTAAGACAGATCTTGTTATTTATTCTTGATTATTATGAGAATTACTTGAATTGTTCTTAATTATGTGTTTTTAATCCTTGATTTAATAGTCCTAGGTATTGATTCAAGAATTGGATGTGCTTAGAGCAGAGGAGCAAAAGTCCTTGTGATAAGAATAGATCTACCATAATTAAGCGGAGTTGCATGCAACCCTAGACATAGGGCGACATAAATCTGCCGGATTAGGGTCAAACCTAATATGGGGAACCATAGATCGAATTAATGCAACCTAGGGAGTTAATTAATAAAGGAACTTTAATTAACAACTTAGGCCTAGTTGCTCTTCACCTCGATGGAGGGTTTAGCATAGATTAGGGATCTCTACGGATCAAGTCAAGTAAATAACTCGTATAATTCAAGAAAATAATAACAAGTGAAGTCTAGGTGGATTCTCCCTTAAGTATTAATCATATCAATTAGCTTTTCCCTAAAAGTTCTTCCTAATTTCTTTTTCCTGCTTTTCTTAGTTAGTTTTAGAGTTAGTTTTAAATAAACCCTCACTTAATTTTTAGGTTAAATAATAGAAAAAAAATGAGTAATAGCACTTTCGGTTCCCTTGGGTACGATACTCGATCTTATCACTAGACTATACTACTGTCGACAGGTGCGCTTGCCTTAAAAACGTCGTGATATTAGTCAGTTTAGGTTTGATCAAGTTCTTTATAAATTTTATTACTTCATATCACACCGATATCAAGTTTTTGGCACCGTTGCCGGGGAGATAATTGAAATATTACGAAAGCTCGATTTCTATTACTTTAGCCATTATTTATTTATTTATTTATTTTTATTTTTATTGCTATTTTTTTCTTTTAATTATTTTATTTTATTTTATTTTCTTTTTAGGTTTTTCTAGTTTATGACTAGAAGCAACCCGTCAGGACCACTACTTTTTGACGAAGATTTGGAAGCTACAGTCCGCAGAAATCGTAGAGAAATTAGATGAAGTTTACATTATCCAGAGCAGGAACTTGAGCAAGAGCCAGAACTTACTGAAGAGATGGCCGCAAATCAAAATATTCACCAACCTCCAGCATTACCCGCTGAACCAGAAGAAGCTCCGCGTACTATGTATGATTATGCTAAACCTAGTATGATTGGTACTCAAACTAGTATTGTTAGACCTGCTATCGCTGCTAATAATTTTGAATTAAAACCTAGTACGATTCAGATGATTCAACAACTTGTGCAGTTTGACGGTTTACAGGATGAAGATCCCAACTCACATCTAGCCAATTTTTTGGAACTATGCGACACTTTTAAAATCAATGGCGTTACTGATGACGCCATTCGCCTAAGGCTATTTCCATTTTCCCTAAGAAATAAGGCAAAACAGTGGTTAAACTCTCTACCACGAGGCTCAATTACTACATGGGACCAAATGTCTGAAAAATTTTTGCTTAAATATTTTCCCCTGCTAAAACTACTAAATTACAGAACGATATTTCTTCTTTTGTGCAGATGGATTTAGAAACACTTTATGATGCCTGGGAAAGGTACAAAGATCTTTTAAGAAGATGCCCTCACCACGGATTACTTTTATGGCTACAGGTTCAAACTTTCTACAATGGGTTAAACCCATCAACTAGGCAGATGATCGATGCAGCCGCAGGCGGAACCATCAATAATAAAACACCTGACGAAGCTTACGAATTTATTGAGGAAATGTCATTGAATAACTATCAATGGCAAGCCATGAGGACAAAGCCGACGAAAGCCGCAGGAGTCTATAATATTGATGCTGTTGCTATGCTCACTAACCAAGTAGAACTTTTAAATAAAAAATTTGATAATTTTGTTGGTTCCACACAGGCTCAATCAGTGATGCAATGTGATGCAGCCCCAGGAAATATGTTTAATTCAGACCATCTACACAACATGGAAGCCGAACAAGCCAATTATATGGGTAATAATTCTCGACCTCAAAATAATCCTTATAGTAATACTTATAATGCAGGTTGGAGAAATCACCCAAATTTTTCATAGGGAGGACAAGGAAATCAAAGACAACAGCCTCCGATATTCCAGCAGCCACCACCTCAACAAGAAAAGAAGCCGAACCTTGAGGACATGTTCACTAAATTCATGGCCGCCTCAGAAACTCGTTTCCAAAACACTAAAACAGCATTAAAGAATCAACAGGCCTCTATCCAAGGACTCGAGAACCAAATCGGTCAGCTTGCAAAATTAATCTCAGAAAGACCTCATGGCGGGCTTCCAAGCAACACTGAACCAAATCCCAGAGAACATGTGAAAGCAATCATTCTAAGAGATGGTAAAGTGCTAGCAGAACCAGAAAAGAAGCATGCTCACGAACTGCCGAAGGATAAAGTAGAGGAATCTAAGGATGACACCACTCCAACACTCAGGGAGTACAAACCGCGCATCCCATACCCAGCAAGGTTAAAGAAGGACCAAACAGACGCCCAATTCGGTAAGTTTCTTGAACTTTTCAAACAATTACATATTAACTTACCCTTTGTTGAAGTAATTTCACAGATGCCGAAATACGCGAAATTCCTAAAAGAACTCCTGACGAACAAAAGAAAATTGGAAGAATTAGCCACAGTGGAACTCAACGAGGAATGTTCAGCCATTCTCCAAAATAAACTGCCAACAAAGCTAAAGGACCCAGGGAGTTTTACTATCCCTTGTTTAATTGGTAGCTTAATTATTAATAAAGTATTGGCTGATTTAGGTGCAAGTATTAATCTCATGCCCTATAAAATGTTCAAACAACTAGGTCTAGGGGAACCTAAACCCACTAGGATGAGCATCCAATTAGCTGATAGATCTGTTAAGTATCCTAGGGGAATTATTGAAGATGTGCTAGTAAAAGTCGATAAATTTATATTCCCTGTAGATTTTGTTGTGCTTGACATGGATGAGGACATTGACGTACCTTTAATTTTAGGACGCCCATTTTTAGCCACTGCTAGAGCTATCATTGATGTAGGAGATGGTAAATTAGTTCTTAGAGTTGGTGAAGAGGAAGTCATTTTTAAAATCTATGATGCCATGAAATTTTCCAAAGAACAAGATGATTCTTGTTATTTTGTTGATATGGTTGATTACTTTGTTCAAGATAATTTGCAGGAAATCTCTATCACCGACACTCTGGAATTGTGTCTTATTTAGGGAAAGGGTGGAACCTCCTTAGAAGTGGAGAAAGTAAGAAAAGAATTAGACTCTAGCGAAACTATCACTGGACACATAAGCTATGACAATTTAAAGATGCATGATAAGCTAAGACAGAAACCTTCCATTGAGGAACCCCCTAAATTAGAATTAAAACAACTGCCAGAACACTTAGAATATGCCTTTTTAGGAGAGAACTCAACTTTGCCAGTCATTATTGCATCAAATTTAAGCTCTAGAGAAAAGGAAGAACTGCTCCAGGTATTAAGAAAACATAGGCAAGCCATAGCTTGGAAAATTTTAGATATCAAGGGAATTAATCCCTCTTTCTGTACTCACAAGATTTTAATGGAAGATGAATATAAACCAGCAGTGCAAGCTTAGAGACGATTAAATCCTAACATGAAGGAAGTCGTAAAGGCTAAGGTAATTAAACTTCTTGATGCAGGTATCATTTATCCTATTTCTGATAGTTCTTGGGTAAGCCCCGTGCAGGTTGCTCCTAAGAAAGGTGGGCTAACTGTGGCATCCAATGACAAAGAAGAACTCGTGCCAACACGAACAGTCACAGGACAGAGAGTATGCATAGATTACCGAAAGCTGAATTACGCCACTCGAAAAGATCATTTTCCTTTGCCCTTTATCGATCAAATGTTAGAAAGATTAGCCGGTCACATGTATTATTACTTCCTAGATGGCCTCTCCGGTTACTTCCAAATTCTGATAGCTCCAGAAGATCAGGAAAAAACGACGTTCACATGCCCATACGGTACGTTTGCATATCGTAGAATGCCTTTTGGTTTATGTAACGCTCCTGCTACTTTTTAGCGATGCATGCTAGCTATTTTTAACGAATTTGTGGAAGATATCATGGAGGTATTCATGGACAATTTCTCCGTTTTCGGTAACTCTTTCCAACACTGTCTAAATAATTTGAAACTTGTTTTGATAAGATGTAAAGAAACAAATCTAGTGCTAAATTGGGAAAAATGTCATTTCATGGTTCAGGAAGGTATTGTACCAGGACATAAAATCTCTAATAGAGGAATAGAGGTAGACAAAGCTAAAGTTGAAACTATTGAGAAATTACCCCCTCCCAGTTCAGTTAAGGCTATAAAAAGTTTTTTAGGACATGCCGGTTTTTATCGTAGATTCATTAAGGACTTTTCTAAAATAGCTAAGCCTTTAACTAAATTGCTAGAAAAAGACATACCTTTTAACTTCGACCAAGAATGTTTAGAGTCCTTTAGCACCCTTAAAGACAAGTTAGTCAGTGCTCCAATTATGATTTCACTTGATTGGAATCTGCCTTTTGAACTAATGTGCGATGCAAGTGATTTTGCCGTAGGCGCAGTTTTAGGACAGCGAAGGGACAAGCACTTCCAACCGATCTACTATGCCAGCAGAACATTGACAGCTACTCAAGCCAACTACACCACCATGGAGAAAGAATTACTAGCTGTTATCTTTGCTTTTGATAAATTCAGATCTTATTTAATCTTGTCAAAAGTCATTGTTTTTACTGACCATTCAGCTCTTCGTTATCTCTTAGCCAAACCTGATGCAAAACCTCGGTTAATAAGATGGATTTTACTTTTACAGGAATTCGACTTGGAAATTAAAGACAGGAAAGGAGCTGAAAATTTAGCAGCAGATCACCTCTCGAGACTAGAAAATACACAACCCAGGTACCTCGAAAAGATAAACGATATGTTCCCTGAAGAACAACTCCTAACTTTAGCAGGTACGACACTTCCTTGGTTTGCCGATTTTGCAAATTATTTAGCAGCCAATATAACCCCAAAAGGGCTAACCCATCAGCAAAAGAAGCGATTCTTTGCTAATGTGAAAAACTACTTTTGGGAAGATCCTTTTCTTTTTCGAATTTGCGCAGATCAGGTCATACGAAAATGCGTTGATGACATAGAGGCATATCAAATTTTGGAACACTGCCACTCAAGACCCACAGGAGGACACCACAATGGAACCAGAACCGCCCATAAAGTTCTCGAATCAGGTTTTTACTGGCCTACACTTTTCAGAGATGCCAACAGGTATGTGACTTCTTGTGATAAATGCCAACGAACAGGTAATATCTCCCAACTTAATGAAATGCCTCAAAACTATATACTTTCATGTGAAATATTTGATGTATGGGGTATAAACTTCATGGGACCCTTCCTTAATTCATTCGAAAATAAGTACATACTAGTAGCAGTAGATTACATGTCAAAATGGGTAGAAGCTCAAGCCTTACCTACAAATGATGCTAGAATGGTAGTACGATTTTTGAAGAAGATTTTTTCTCGATTTGGAACACCTAGGATAATCATAAGTGATAGGGGCACACATTTTTGCAATACCCAATTTGAAAAAATTTTAAGAAGGTATGGAGTACACCACAGAACAGCCACCCCTTACCACCCACAAACTAGCGGCCAAGTCGAAGTGACAAAGAGAGAAGTGAAGCGCATCCTAGAAAAAACCATAGAATCAAATAGGAAGGACTAGTCTAGAAAATTAGATGATGCACTATGGGCTTATAGAACTGCGTTTAAAACACCCATAGGAACATCTCCTTATAAACTCGTTTATGGAAAAAATTGTCATCTACCATTTGAACTCGAGCATAAAGCATTCTGGGCTATAAAATTTCTAAACCTTGATCTTAAAAGTGCAGGTGAAAAGAGACTTCTGCAGCTAAATGAGCTAGATGAATGGCGCTACAACGCGTACGAAAATTCACGATTATATAAGGAAGCCGTGAAGCGACGTCACGACAAAAGGCTAAAACAACCTAAGCAGTTCGAAACAGGTGATCTCGTTCTACTTTACAACTCAAGATTGAAACTATTCCCTGGAAAACTCAAATCAAGGTGGTCAGGTCCGTTTACCATTCTCAAAGTCTTTCCATACGGCACTGTCGAGGTAACACACCCCAACCACGGTACTTTCAAGGTAAATGGCCATAGGCTAAAACATTTTAAAATTGAAAATTTTGCAGAAAACAAGGAGGAGCTTAGGCTTCATCCCGTTTCTTCTTGACATCTCTAGGAAGAGTCGAGCTTAGACGCTAAATAAGCGCTTCTCGGGAGGCAATCCGAGCACTAACATAGTAAACTCCTTTTTTAAAAAAAAATTTTCATGATTTTATTGCATAAACTAACACTTTTCTTGCAGAAAATATGGACCACACGGCCAGGCACACGGACGTGCCTAAGGCCGTGCGCATACCGAAAAGCAGAGACACGGTCGTGTGGGCAGACCGTGTGCAAACAGAGTACCGTTTCCCCAAAACACGGGCTTCCGATAAAATCTCACGGCCGTGCGAAATGGCCGTGGTGACTCTTCGACATCACACGGGTAAGACAGAAAAACACACGGCCGTGGCCGTGGTAACCCTGCAACTTCCACACAGGCAAACATAGAGCCACACGCCCGTGCCACAAGCCCGTGGAAGCTACTGTCAATTCAAACACGCCCGTGTACTCTATTACACGCCCGTGCGTTTAACGAAGGACTGATCTCTACGGCCGTGTATACCTTACCACGCCCGTGCGTTTAACGAAGGACTAATCTCCACGGCCGTGCTCAAAGGAAACACGGGCGTGCTCATCGAACGTGGCATGCCAAAAACCTCTAATTTTTGAAAAGCACAGGCTCAACAAGACTCACACGGGCGTGCGATATGCCCGTGTGACCCAAAATGTATATATACAGGGCCATTTCTCCCTTCTCATTTCATCTAAACCCTAAGCTTTTTTCCTTAAAACCTACCCAAACCTCCAAAAACACCACCACAGCCCTCTAAAACACTACCATTCTAGATTTTCTCGATCCACACGCCCGTGCAACAGTACCCACGACCGTGTGACACCAAATTTGGTTCTATTTTCTCCCTTTTTTCTCATTTATTTTATTTTTACTGCATTTTTTATTAATGTTATTATTGATTTAGGCTATTAGAGAATTAGGAAATAGAGAATAATCTAGAATAGTCTAAAATTCTGCTTGCCATTTTAGATTCCATTTGCCAATTTTATGCCATTTAACACCATAGTTAGTTACCACCTAATACACATTGTAAATATGCCACTTAAACACACATGAATATGCCATTTGTTACTTAGTTTAGTTTAGTATATATACATTCATTCATAAAAGGAATCCCTATGCAAATCTTCAAAATGATTAGATTCTACTACCAAGGTTAATTCTCATTCATATTAAGAATTATTTTATTTTATTACTCAGCCTCTTTATTTTTAATTAGTTTCATTTCTTATTTTTCTTATATTTTAATATCAATTACTGTTTTTTTGTAGATCCCATGTCATCTTCCCGAGCCAGGAAAGCTGCCGTCCCCGCCTCTAAGAAACGAAAGGGGCTAGGGAGTTCTTCGACTAGGCCCACTTCCGAGGTGCGCCACCCATTTCTTACTTTTTCACAAGACTCCCAGGAAGAACGCTACCAGCTGCTGCGTGCGCGCAATATCACGATGGGCCGATGCATCGATTGGAGGGCCCTCAAACAAGTACGCCTGGTAGATGATGTCCGGGCCCTGCTCGCTACTGACCCATGGGACCAGTTCTTTCAGATCGTGGAGCCCACATACCTTGAACTCACTCTCAAGTTCTGTGCCACATTCCACCTTCAGACGGTGATGACACGGTTCGATGATCCTGGGACAGTCTAATTTCGGTTGGGATGACTCGTTCGACAACTCAGCGTCCCAGAATTCGGTGTGGCACTCGGCCTTTACACCAAGCAGTTTATGGCTGAGGAGAGTTTCCCCACCCTTTCTAGGTGCATCTATATCCGACCCCTTGATTGCTGGAAAGAGATTGCCCCAGGAAGACAACTATACAACCCCAGCGTCAGCAAAGCCTCCGCTCTCCCTCCCTCTCTTAGGTATATCCACGCACTCCTAGCTCATACTATTACAGGTCGCCGAGAGAGCACAGGCGTCGTCAACACACACGACGTCTACTTCTTATGGTGCATGGCGAATGGCCACCCCATTGACCTTGCATATTTCATCGCACTCGCCATGCAACATCAGACCGAGAGGCACCGCAAGGGAGTCGTATCCATGGGCCCGTACATCACTCGACTAGGCTGTTATTTCGGCCTATTTAACACTACAGCCCAGACCTCCTCCTACACCTTACTTGGCCAGATGTCCTCCCAGGGCATCCAGAGCATGCTTTCGTTGAGGATGGTCGAGCGACGTCTCGGTGGCGACCACTTCCACTTCCACCTTGTCCAAGAAGGCGAGGATCCAGAGGACATTCCTGATGATGTCCCACCGCCACCACCAGCAGAGGACGCGCCAGCTGAGCCACCACGCCCTCGACGACCACCGCAGACGGCAGCATCCAGTGTTGACATATCCGAGCACCTGGACCACTTTGAGCAGCACCTCGATTATATCGACGCCACCTTATCGCACATATGTCAACACCTTGGCATCGTCCCACCACCACGAAACCCACCAGAGGATTAGATCCTCTTTTATTATTTTTATTTTTATTTTATTTTATTTTATTTTTACTTTTGTTTTTCTTTATTTTATTTTATTTTATCTTCTATCTTTCTTTTTCTACCTAGTACACACTAATCTTAACCTCTAAATGTTAATTCTTCTTTTTCCTTTTGCAGCTTTTAATTTTCTTATATTTTTCTTTATTTTGAATTTTAGTAAATTTTCTATTTTATTATCATAACGGTTATCTCCTAACGAAATAATCCCTCTTCATCTTAACCTCCCACGACTAATAAATCCCTTCGCAGTTTCAAAGGAGCTCTACAGCTCAAATCTTTACGAAAAAGGGAACACAGTGCCAAACCTACCAGCTCTTCCACTAATCCATCCAAAGCAGGGAGTTTCATACCCTTCCCTATCTTATGATGCTATGCTTTTAATTGCTATTAATATTCTCCTTGTACATTGAGGGTAATGTACATCTTAAGTGTGGGGGGGTAACTTACTTTCACTTTTTATACTATCTTTGAAACCCCTGAACTTTTCCTAATAGCAATATCTTCAGTCTCCTATTAGGAATTTATTCTGATTAATTTATGATTTCTATCGATATATTAAGAATTAAGATATAGGCGCTTGTACTTTGATTATTCAAACTTTAAAACATTAGGGAATCAAGCATGATAAGTTGAAATTTTTGAGAATCCCCAATTTTTGCATAAGTTATTTTCCCTAATTTTAAGCACTATCTTGAGATTTGAAATTCGCAGGATTGACATCAAAAGCCATAATTCTGGTGAGATTTTTGAGCCTTTTTGAGCATACATTTTCTTCGTGCTCACTTTTATTATTGCTTTGAGTGAGTCAATACTGAATCATGATTCTAGAACTTGCTTTGATTATACATGTCAAGACCACATCATTGATTTGATATACTGAAATGATAAAGGCACATAGGATTTAACCCACTCACTCCACAAAAAGCCTACCTCCATAAATCTAACCCTTAGTAAACCTCGTTGAGCCTAACAACCTTTTCTATTGACTCACCTTCTAATTATTAACCAATAACCCATTTTTTGTTGAATTTCATTCAATTATTTTGATCCCTATTTTTTGTCGAGATTTGAGTTGAATTTTTCATCTAGCTTTATTCTCTTTTCTAAATTGTAAAGTTTTGTTCAATTTATTGTAAATACTTGAATTGTTCTTAAAAAAAATGAATGGATGAGTACATACAGTCAAATTCAATTGTAACTTGTAATAGTCGAACAAGTTTTTGCATATTTCTATTTTAAGGCTACCAAGGCAAAAATGATAGTTTCACAAGAATTAGCTGAGAAATATGTTCCAGTGATAGAGATTTTTCTAGCTAGATAATTTTTCAGTTCAATCTCGATTCTAACCTTCTTTTTTCAGCCTGTGACAACACCCCTAACAAAGCCCCGTTACAACCATTAAAAGACCTTTTGATCAATGTATCATATCAAAATTTAGTGGTGGAGATTTGATTTTCTTGCAAGCTTATGGTAATAACTTTTCAGGTTGACTAAGGAGTGCTTAAATGTTGAACCTTAAACACTTCGAGTGGATAGAGTGAACCTTTAGTGAGGATGTCAACTCCTGTTAATTAAGATGGAGAGATAACTACTTAGAAGGAAAGAAGAAACTTATGTTTTCAATGATAAAATTCTCAACTTAGAGTGATTGAGTCTTTAAATGTTCTTGAGATTGAATTTTCATTGTATAACTACCTGTGGATTAATTCGAAACATTATTGATAAGGGTTATAGATCAAGAAGAATGGTTTCCTTTAGAGATTGAGATTTTGCTTGAGGACAAGCAAAGGTTTAAGTGTGGGGGTATTTGATAAGCGCTAATTTATACATATTTTTTACCTCAGGTTTAGCCTATATTTTGGATGAATTATTATCAATTTAGTAAGAATTGGTGCTCTTAATCTTTCTTTTGCATATCTTATACTCAGGAGAGCATAGGGGAGATGAAAGAACAGAAAATGGGCCCAAAACAGTGAAAAATGGACCAAAAAGCACGAATCACACGGGCCAGGGGATGCCACACGGCCGTGCCACACGGGCGTGCCTCACGAAGATCACACGGACAAAGCCTCGACAAGCACGGCCACTATACACGGGCATGCTAAATCACACGGCCTCTATCAAACCCACACGGGCGTGGCATACGGGCGTGTTCTAGTCGCGGAAAAGACGAATTTCACTTGAATTGGGATGCTTAGGGGCTAAGAAAGAATCCCCAAAACCTCTCTATATAAAGACCCCATGAGGCAACATAGAGGAGGGCCTTCTTCTATCTTTTACACACCCTCTATATTCTTTTCCTCTCGTCTTTCTGCCACACCACAGGTAGAAGTAAGGGATTACTCGAAGGGAGAAGCCAATCGATTCATCTCAGAAGCCGAAGTTCTGCATCAACATAGAGGATTCTCCTAAATTCTTTCAGGGGTTTTTGGTTTCTTTTATGATTTGTTATTTTATAAATTCTGAGATGTTTTCTTTTATTATTATGAACTAAACCCCTCAAATACTTGAGGGGGATGAAACCTAAGACAGATCTTGTTATTTATTCTTGATTATTATGAGAATTACTTGAATTGTTCTTAATTATGTGTTTTTAATCCTTGATTTAATAGTCCTAGGTATTGATTCAAGAATTGGATGTGCTTAGAGCAGAGGAGCAAAAGTCCCTGTGATAAGAGTAGATCTACCATAATTAAGCGGAGTTGCATGCAACCCTAGACATAGGGCGACATAAATCTTCCGTATTAGGGTCAAACCTAATATGGGGAACCATAGATCGAATTAATGCAACCTAGGGAGTTAATTAATAAAGGAACTTTAATTAACAACTTAGGCCTAGTTGCTCTTCACCTCGACAGAGGGTTTAGCATAGATTAGGGATCTCTACGGATCAAGTCAAGTAAATAACTCGTATAATTCAAGAAAATAATAACAAGTGAAGTCTAGGTGGATTCTCCCTTAAGTATTAATCATATCAATTAGCTTTTCCCTAAAAGTTCTTCCCAATTTATTTTTCCTGCTTTTCTTAATTAGTTTTAGAGTTAGTTTTAAATAAACCCTCACTCAATTTTTAGGTTAAATAATAGAAAGAAAGTGAGTAATAGTACTTTCGGTTCCCTTGGGTACGATACTCGATCTTATCACTAGACTATACTACTGTCGACAGGTGCGCTTGCCTTAAAAACATCGTGATATTAGTCAGTTTAGGTTTGATCAAGTTCTTTATAAATTTTATTACTTCATATCACGCCGATATCACAGAGCTTTTGTCAAAAGGGCTTTCAACTGATCAAAGCTTTTCTGGCACTTTTCTGACTACTCAAACTTAACGTCTTTTTGTAGCAGCTTTGTTATCGGTGTCCTAATCATAGAAAAACCTTTCACGAACCATCTATAGTAACCAACTAGTCCCAAAAAGCTCCAAACTTCTGAAACATTTCTAGGAGGTATCCAATCAATGATAGCCGAAATCTTACTCGGATCAACCCGAATACCCGCTTCTGATACAACATGTCCCAGAAAACTGACTTCGCGTAACCAGAACTTACATTTACTAAATTTTGCATACAACTGCTTATCTCGTAAAATATGCAACACAAGTCTCAAATGCTCGGCATGCTCAGTTTTATCACGTGAATAGATCAAAATGGCATCTATAAACACAACCACAAATCGATCTAAATACTGTCTGAAGATCCGATTTATCAAATCTATGAAAATAGCATGTGCATTAGTGAGTTCGAAAGGCACAACCAAAAACTCATAGTGCCCGTACCTCGTTCAAAAAGCAGTTTTAGGCACATCTGAGTCTCTAACTCGCAACTGATAATAACTCGATCTCAAATCTATCTTTGAAAACACTGAAGCCCCTTTCAACTAATTGAACAAGTCGTCAATCCGTGGTAACAAATATTTATTCTTTATAGTCACCTTATTGAGCTATCGGTAATCAATGCACATTCTCATAGTTCTATCTTTCTTTTTCACAAATAGAATTGGCGCACCCTAGGGAGAGAAACTCAGTCGCGCGAAACCTTTATCTGTCAACTCTTGCAACTGTGCTTTCAACTCTTTTAATTTAGTAGGTTCCATTTGATATGGAGCTATCGAAATCGGAGCCGTCCCCGGTACTAACTCAATACCAAACTCTACCTCTCGGATAGGTGGCAAACCCTACAATTCTTCAGGAAACACATCCGGATACTCGCACACAACTGGTACGGATTCAATTTTCTTTTCGGTCACTTTACTATCAAGCACATATGCAAAGTAAGCTTTGCAACCCTTTCTTATATATTTTTGAGCCAACATCAAGGATATCACTGCTGGTAACCCATTCAGATCATTAGATTCGATCCGAATAATCTCATCATTCTGGCATCTCAAATCAATAGTCTTTTGTTTACAATTAACAACAGCATCGTGCAAAGTCAGCCAATCGATACCCAGAATTATATCGAATGCATCAAATGGTAACAACATCAAATCAACTGGAAAGCATGAATCTTGAATCATCAATGAGTAATTTTTACACACTTTGTCAACCAAAACACACCGGCCCAAGGGGTTCGATACTCAAATCACAAACTCAGTAGACTCAAAAGGCAAAGTCTTACTGGATACTAATGTTTCATACACATAAAAATGAGTCGAACCAGGATCAATCAATGCAATAACACTAGTATCATAAAGAGTGAAAGTACCAGAAATAACATCTGGGGAAGAAGCCTCCTCGTGAGCGCGTATAGCATATACTCTGACAGGTGCACGGGCTTCAGATTGAATTGCTGTATCTTTCGTCCCTCTCTAACTGCCACTCATATTACCCGAATGCCTGGGTGGTCTGCCTCGCACTAACATATTAATCAGTCTCGTGTTCTGAACAATGTTTTGCTTAGCTAACATCGGGCAATCTCGAATAAAATGATCCATCGTTCCATATTTAAAACAAGATCGATCATGGAAGCTGCAATCTCCGGAATGCTATTTACCACAATGCTTGCACTCGAGTCTATTCTACCGAACATTGCCAACACTATCAATCGAAGTGGCTCGTGAACTCACAGGAGGTCGGTCTCTATCTCGTCTAGAAAAGCCTGAAGTAGCCTTAGATCGTCTAGAATCATCTTTGAACTTCTTCGATGCCAAGGGAAAAGTCTTACCCGATGATCTTTTACGGGAATCTTTGGCTTTAAAATCAGCTTTTTTTTCTTTTTCCCGAGTTCTTTAGCTTTGCAAGCTCACTCGACAAGGACTACAAACTCTTTAATTTCAAGTATACCAACCAGTAATTTAATATCTTCATTCAACCCGGCTTCAAATCTTTTACACATTATAGCTTCAGTCGAAATACACTCTCGGGCATATTTGCTGAGTCTCACAAATTCTCGCTCGTATTCAGTTACAATCATACGACCCTGCTTAAGCTCAAGAAATTCTTTGCATTTCTGATCGATGAATCTCTGACTGATATATTTCTTACGGAACTCAGTCTGAAAGAATTCCCAGGTGACCCATTCTTTCGAAACAACTGAAACTAAAGTGTTCCACCAATGATAGGCAGAATCGTGTAACAATGATATGGCACATTTTAGACACTCATCGGGTGTACAAGATAATTCATCAAATACGCAGATAGTATTATCGAGCCAAAATTCAGCCTACTCAGTGTCATCATCAACCGTGGCCCGAAACTCTTTGGCTCCGTGTTTTCTAATTTTATCAATAAGAGGCTTATTCAATCTCATCGGATCAATCATGGAGATACCACAGGTATCGGAGGTAGATTATTAGGGAGTGAAGGTTGTTAAACAGCCAGATTTGTCTGGATATACTGAGTAAACCAATCATTCATCGTTTGATAAAAGGCTTATTTAGCCTCTCCCTCATGGCTACTCGAGGTCGAGTGAGAATCAACTGGCGTTGTCCCTTGCACAGGAGCAGGCACTATACTCTCAACGTCATCAGCTACGGCTCAATCGAGATCTATTTACTATACGAAAACACATTTTCAAATGTTAGGAGTCATTACACTATCATAGTTTAAATTATGGCATGTATAGCTAGACTCACACGCGCTACGTTAGTCCTAGAATTGACTAAACTATAACTCTGATACCAATAAAATATAACACCCTTAACCTATGTCCGTTGCCGAAATAGGGTTACGAGGTATTACCAGAAATGATACAAATGCATACATCTATATGATCACTTAGGTCATTTTTGAATGCATACATATGAACATATATATATCACATAATGAATTTTATGAACCATTAGCATTCAACGATAATCACATTTCATACTCAAACATATTACAATGATGTAACAGTCATACGAATATAATATATATCCATATTTTGAAACATATAGTAATAATTATTAAAATCATAACTTTAAACATACAAAAATTACTGCATTAACATGTTTCGCAAAAAGCTCAATATAATTTCTAATATTATAACTTTATACGCATTGTGTCTATTAATAAGAACCATTTGATTAATACCTTAAACTCAAATTATATTACCACAATTCCACATGCTCATTTATTCATTCAATTTTAACTTTATAAGCCACATAACAAATTAAGACTTTACAAATACATAACCAAAATAATCCCTTTTTATACGGCTATAAATGATCCATGACTTACTCATTCTTTCAAAGTGCTTTTAACCATTATAACACAAAGTTCAAAACAAATTTTACCTAATTTGCAAATAACCATCATATCTTCTTATAGCATGAATTACAAAAAAAAAAATACAAAAGCATTAACCAAATTTATACATACCAAATTCATAAGCTTTATAAGAAATCAACTTAGATATATGCAGTCAAATCATTAAACGCACAATCAATAAGATTTTTGCCTCCTTTCAACCAAGTAACTTTAGCACAACATTCATATATTTTATAACATAACTTAATATAAACCATGTTATAACAACCAAATATTTATTAAATTATAGCTAAACACTTAATCACATAATTTCACTAACTAAGCTGAAACACAAGGTAAATCATTACTATTTCCTATTCGTACATCACATAAACCAAATACCAATTCAATCAAGTGAGTTTATACATTACTCAATTAACCAACATAAATCACTTTATAAACATTATAGCCGAATCAAGAAGTCATTTACATTGATCATGAGTCACACCAAGGCATTTCATATTCAACACATCCTACTATTTATATACCAAAATATATTATCAAGCATTAACCGAAACATATCATGCATAATTCACACATATTTATATACCATAGCTGATTCAACAAAACTGAATATATCCAACATTTTGAGCAAAAGCATAGGAACCAAACTTAATATAATAACCAAACCATATTCTTATAGCTCATATATATACATGCCACAAAATCAAACATACTAGCTAGCTTATACATGCCATAGTTTCAAATTCAAACTTATAAAAATACCAAAAACGGTCGATAGTGTGATAGACTTCGCTGACAATCCCCGAGCCTTTAACTAGCTTCCAAAATCTATAAACAAAGGCAAACATATACACATAGTAAGCTATCGTAGCTTAGTAAGTTATAAGCAATTAAACAAATTAATGACCTCGATAGATCAATAAAATAAAACCGAATCATACTATCAATTTCATATATATATATACACATTTCCATTCTTACAAAAATAAACCATATTAAACATATATTTATACTCAAAATATACCATTGCCGAATATACACATATATAAATTATCAATATATTCTCCAATTTCAAAGTCATATTATCATATATAACCGAATTTACATATGCATTCATATACACATACTCATAAATCAAGCTTTTAAATCACATACTTATACCTATCATAATACTGAATACACTTCTCATAATTACATACATTTTCAATAGCATCACATATCATTTTTATCACATATCTTTCAGTCAATTTACCTTCATTTCAAATAAGTAAACCACATTCACGTACCTGGTCACTTTAGCTCATTTAACATATTTGATTACTTTTAGTGTTGCTCGCATAAAATTTGCTAGGCATAAAGCCTAGTATAATACACCGGCACAGAGCCTGCTAGGAAATAAGCCTGATATAACACACCGGCATAAAGCCTGCTAGGCTCAAAGCCTGATATATTTCACGGTACAAAGCCTGCTAGGCTCAAAGACTGATATATTTCACCGGCACAAAGCCTGCTAGGCATAAAGCCCGAATATCACTGATACAAAGTCGGTCTTACACATAATTCATATATGGAAAATCCTAATTATTCCTTAAGGTTCATACGAAGCTTTTCAAACATCATATCTCAATTGAATCGAACTTGTAGCCAAATCTTATAAACATTTATACATTCGTCTATAACTAATAAAAATTCATACAATGAAATTCAGCATATAAAGTTCATATACATTCAAATTTAACGATGTTTATTACTTATAGACTTAGCTTGGATATCGACGAACGGTATAAATCGACTATTCGACCATTTTTGTTTTCTCCCGATCCAAGTCCGATTTCTTTTGTTCTTGATCTTAATCAAGCTTCAAAAATGGTCGAATCTTAAAGCTTTGTTTCTTTCTTTTATTTTTTTTATGTTTCGGTAAAAAATATGAACATTAACATGGCTTTCTATTTTAATATTTTATTATACATATATTATTTCACATATTACCAAAAATAGCCTTTATAAAACAGTATAAAACCATTATAATTAATGGCTATAATCGTCCACCTTAAACTAACATGGTAATATTGCATTATAAATGCCTCTATTTTTAAAGACAATAATAATTCAACCGTTACACATTAAACCATCTAATTTTTATTTTTTTCGCGATTAAACCCTTTTTATCAAATTAGGCATCCAAATGATGAAATTCAAACTCGAAAATTTCACACATGCAATTTCAGACAAATTAAACACAAAAAATAATATTAAAATATTTTTCTGACTTGGATTCATGGTCTCGAAACCACCGCTCCGATTAGGGTCAAAATCGGGCTGTCACAGTTACTATTAGAGTTTAGCCTGGACTGGTAGTCCTAATTGAACTCCTCTGAGCATACGTTACATAAAGGATTTAGCCTAGACTGGTAATCCTGTTATACGATATGTGGCTTGAGAGTGTTTTTCCTTGATTAAGTGCCCTAATGGGTACTCTTGAAAAGGAATTGACGGGTTATTGAATCGTACACCTCGAGTGTACCACTTGAACATCCATCGAAATTTCAATGATTCAACGGACACAACTCTTGACATTGTGTGAGAAATATGAGATGAAATGATAATAGCATGAAAGAATATTGCATGCTGAGCTCATCTATCCTTACTTGAGGTATATGTAAAGTTTGTGATTAACATGTTTGATTGGATGCATGTGTTTAGGCAATTTTGCCAAATGGATGGAAAACATGATATTGTATGCTTAAATTTGATACTAAGCATGTAATTTGATAAATAGGATTGGTAAGTTTAGTTTTCATTATATGAACTTACTAAGCATGTAATGCTTACTCCGTTTTATTTTTCCATATTTTATAGTGCTCAAAGGTTCGCGAAGGTTGGAGATCATTGAAGCATTGTCACACTATCTACTAGTTATATTAGGTACATATAGTAAAAATCATTTTGGTATAATGGCATGTATAGGACAAATTAGCCTTTAGTGGCTTGATGCTTTATAATGATGTTTGTAATCTAGCCATTGAAATGGCTAGTGGTGGTTGTTTTAATATACTTGAAGTGTCCTGCAATGGTAGCTATATATATGCGTTAAGTAGTTGATCAAATCATGTTTAACACATAGATTGAATCAAGGTAAGATTGTAAACATGTATGCATGCAATGATATGCCATGTTGAATGATGGAAATTATTTAATTTGAATGTTTGAAATGGTTGGAATGTGTTTGGTATGTTTTAGTACAAGAAAATGGTAAATTTGGGTGACAAATGAACCTAGAAAATGGCTTTATTTTGTCCACACGAGTAGACACACAAACGTGTGTTTAGATTGTGTGTGACACACAGCTGGGTACATGGGCGTGTAGTTAGGCCGTGTGTCCCCTACATCTAAATTTTAAGAAACAGAATACTCAGAATTGAGCGCACGGGCAGAGATACGGGTGTGTGTCTCAGCCGTGTGAGGCACACGGCCTAGAACACGAGCATGTCTCTTGGCCGTGTGAAACCTGCACCTATTTTTCAAAAATTTGAATTAACCACACGGCCTAGCACACGGGCGTGTGACTTGGCCGTGTGACATCAATTTGTTCATGAGTTGTAAGTTAAAGAGTTACACGAGTTAGGGAAAAAGGGCGTGTGAATCCACACAGCCTAACCACACGGACGCGTGACTTTTAATAGTGAGAAAATTTTTAAGATTTTGTGAAAATTTCCCCGAGATCCTTATTTGGTCCCGAATTGATTCTAATGCATGTTTTGGGCCTCAAGGGCTCTACTAATGGACGTTATGTCTAATCTCAGAAAATGAATAGTGTTCGACTTGATTTATTTGAAAGTGTTCTGTAAACTTCAGTAACGTCTCAATTTTTTTGTATTGGTCTTTATATTATAGTGTGACAATGAGATAAATGTAAGTTTGAAAAATGAGCAAAATATTCGATTTTTTTATCAGTTGAGAAAAATTATTAATTTTATGAGGTAAACTTAATTAAAGGATGTGATATTTATATAAAATATGATGTTACATTTTTAATTGATCTAAGATACTCACTCGATTCATTGTAGCTTAACTTGAACTGATTTTTTTAACATGGTCAGGATATGAAATTGAGTTGAGTTAAACCGTTTGAATTAAGCTAAAATAGGTTGAGTGAACATTTTATGTCACTTAAAAATGCCAAACCAAATTTTAAATTAATGCTACAACATTTAATTAAGTTATCACCTCATAAAATTAATAGTTTCTTTTTTTTTTTAACTATTATAAGAAATATCATTTTGCTCGTTTTTCTAACATATATAGACTTTTTTTTGTTTATTTTAAAAGTACATAGACTAAAATATACTTCGCACTATAGTGTCGTTGATACAATATTCAACAAGGGAGAAGAGAAGAAAGAGTACATGGTGGCGTTAAAGAGGTCAGTTCACCTAAAGAGGCAAAGTGTCGAAAATGGACAAAAAGATAGGCTGATTGCTGGAAGAGAGAATAATTGCCCGGAGTATACCTAAGGCTTTAGATGTCTATCCCTTCTTCATCATTGGAAAGGTATTATAGGAGGGGTCCCCTTATCCGTTAACATAACGTGACAAGATGTTATGAAGGATGCTACCATCATACAATATGCAAAGGACGTGCACTAGTGGAGTCTATTATGTTATTCAATACAAGGTTATTATGCCCAAGTGAATTCCAATGTGCTTGAAGGTGCGTTCTCACTTGAGGAGTGTTCACACTTAAAAGGCAGATGCTTACCTCATTTCTAGGAGTGGAGGGGTTGGCTAAAAAGGCTTTCCAAGCAAGCGACTATGAGAACAGGAGATTTATACTCCTTTAACTAGGACAAATGGTTGAGCAGGTCATAACTCCAGATGAATTCAAAAAAAAAAATTAAAGCCATCTATCCTGTTAACACGTGTATAAATTGGGGAGGGATAAAACAAGTCCACAGTACTTTTAAAAATAAGATAGATTTATAAGAAAAAGTTAATGCATCAATAAAGTACATTTAAATTTGTTGTTACAAGATTAGTATTATATTAGGCTTAGAAATTATAATGTCATGGAAAGGGCAAAGTGAAGCCATCCATCATACATGGTTTCAACCACCAAAAAAACCAAGAAATGCCCTGCAACAAAAACATCAACAAATGCCCCCAAAACAGAATCCTAAGCAACAAAGCTACATCAAAACTTGAGAAGCTCTCACAACTCACGCATAGATTAATTATTAGTAAAGATTAAATTACATAATGTGTCAACGTTGAGAATTATATTTTTTTAAAAATTAAAATGACATAATGTATAAATATTGACAGTTAAAGTTACAATTATGTCAATTTTAAAAGTTGTCATGTTATCTTTCAATTAACCATTTAATTGCTGATGACCAAAAAAATACAAACTCAAATAATTAGCAGACTGTTTTATAATTTTTCATAATTAGGACAAAAGAAGAAACTCTTACCATTAGTCGATGACTCTACCTTTTTTTAAATATATTTTTACCAAAATGCTTAGAAAAACAATTTTTTTCTTAAAAATAAATTTTATTTTTAATGTATTCATAAGATTTTATTTATCAAATATTTGATGCCATGGTAAGACAATAAATTCTAATAAAAAGATAGTAAGGTCAAATCTTGAAGATCATATTGTTTAGAAAGACAATCACAAAACTTGAAAAGAATTAATCTTCCTAGACTGTAAAATAAATATCAAGGATATATTGTTCATAAATTTTTTTAATCTTCTAATTTATAAATTTTTTTTTAGTAAAAATCAAAAGATTATAACTAAAAGAAATGTTACTATACTCTTTGGTACTCAAGTTTAACTTTAATATTTAATCTGATCCTTGAGTTTCTTTTTTCAATTTGATATTTAAGTTTGACTTTAATGTGCGATTTGGTATTTGCATTTTTTTGTCCCAATTAAGTACCTGTATTTTTTTATTAAAATACACGTGTCAAATATTCATTGTGGGACATGATGCCATTTGGTCAAGATACTCAGGTATTAAATTGAACATTAAAACTAAACTCATATACCAAATTATATATTAATTCTTAAAAAAAGTTAAAAAGATAAAAAGATAAAAAAAAAACCTGAAAAATAATATAAGAAATAAAAAAATGATTTTGCATTATTTGGTATCCTGAATTTGACACTTTTTTTTTTTAATGCGATTCATGTGTTTGTTTTTGAATCAATATAATATTTGTATTTAGCAAGACTTAAAATAATGTTATAAATTTTAATTAAATAATAATAATTAATTTTTGCCAAATCAATCTTAAAATTTCAAACTTTATTTAACCAAATAAGTACAAAATTAAATAAATTACAATTGACACTAAATTTATTCTATTATTAATTTTTATTAAATTAACTCTAAATTTCAAATTAAGCATTAAAAATTAACACAATTAGTACTAAAATATGTAATTTTTGGTAAATACAAGCATCACATTAAACAACTAAATTATAGATGAATAGAATTTTAAAGATAATGACTAATTTGAAAATTTATGTTAATTAGAGTAACTATATAAATTAAAATAAAAATCCTTAATCTTATATACATTAAAATTTTAAAAAAAATAACCATAGAAAATGGATAAATTTTTAAATGAAAGAAATAGTGCTTAATTTTATAAAATTTTATTACAGAATTAAATTAAAAAATTTTCAAAAATCAACCAGATATTTTAACTTTCCTTTTCCTTATTCTTTGTGTTTAGAAAGTTTAAGGTAGAAAAAAGATTGACATTATTCTTATTTACTTACATTAGCAAAAGCACAGAGCGAATCCGACATGAATCTGTTTGTCTTTTACTGCTGATGGAGATAAGTACATCCAAATTGCAAGGCTTTTGCAAAAGCAATGGCGATCTCCAATCTCTCCACTGCTCAAACTCCACTTTTAGATGACACCGTTGACGCCTCCCTTGACTACAAAGGCCGTCCCGTCCGCCGCTCTAACTCCGGCGGCTGGAGATCCGCTTCTTTCATCATTGCCGTTGAAATTGCTGAGAGGTTTGCTTATTATGGCATCTCTTCAAACCTCATAACTTACTTGACGGGGCCTCTCGGCGAATCCACTGCCGCCGCCGCCGCTCAAGTCAACGCCTGGTCTGGAGCGGCGTCACTTCTGCCACTCTTGGGTGCTTTCATTGCTGATTCTTTTCTTGGCCGATATCGCACCATCATTCTTGCTTCCCTTCTTTACATCTTGGTAAAACAATTTCTCTTTCTTTTATTAAGAGAGTTCACAATGCCTGGAATTTGGTGTTCAAGATTATTTTAATTGTTCCAGTAATTGATTAGAGTACTTGCTAGACGTTTTCTGTGCTGACTTGATGTGGAATGATTTAACAGGGTCTAGGCTTGTTGAGTCTGTCAGCCGCACTTCCTTCTGTCAGCAATTCTGGTGACCAAAGTACAGATAATATCATATTAAGTTCTGCTCAATTTCAAAATATGCTATTCTTCTTCTCACTGTATCTAGTAGCATTTGGACAAGGTGGGCACAAGCCATGTGTTCAAGCTTTTGGTGCAGATCAGTTTGATAGACAAGACCCGGAGGAATGCAAAGCCCAAAGTTCATTCTTTAATTGGTGGTATTTTGGTATATGTGCTGGCACCTTCATAACCCTTTGGATTTTAACCTACATCCAAGACAATCTTAGTTGGACTCTTGGATTTGGGATACCCGCTATTGTAATGGTTGTTGGTCTGCTTGTTTTTGTGCTTGGAACCACAACTTACAGATATAGTATCAAAGGTGATGAAGAAAACCCATTTCTGAGAATTGGTCGAGTGTTCATTTTGGCTGTTAGGAATTGGAAAACAACATCTTCAGCAATTGCTGCAGAGGAAGAGGCACGAGGAACTCTTCCAACTGAAAGTTCCAAGCAATTCAAGTAAGTGAGATATTTTTGCATACGAGAGAATTAGGATATGGTTTATGAAAACAATGTTCCTGTTTACATTTTTCCGTTACAGACATCTCTTAAATGGTGATATGGTTTTTGTAACTTGTAGGTTCCTCAATAAAGCTTTGCTTGCTCCTGATGGTTCGAAAGATCAAGGAAAGGTGTGTAGCACCGGAGAGGTTGAAGAAGCGAAGACAGTTATAAGGCTTGCACCAATATGGGCTGCAAGCTTGTTTTATGCCATCGTCTATGCGCAAACGATAACTTTCTTTACCAAGCAAGGGGCTACCATGGACAGATCAATAATAGCAGGGTTTAAAATACCTGCTGCTTCACTTCTGTCATTTATTAGCCTTACAATCATGGTCTTCATTCCTATATATGACCGCATTTTTGTTCCTTTAGCAAGAGCCTTGACTGGGAAACCGGCTGGACTTACAATGCTGCAAAGAATCGGAACTGGAATGCTTCTATCTGCCATATCAATGCTAATTGCTGCTTTAGTAGAGATGAGGAGGCTTAAAACTGCTGAAGAATGTGGGTTAGTGGACAAGCCAAATGTAACAGTTCCAATGAGCATCTGGTGGCTGCTCCCTCAGTACATACTGTCTGGATTGTCTGATGTGTTTGCGATGGTTGGTCTTCAAGAATTTTTTTATCATCAGGTTCCGAACGAATTAAGGAGTGTCGGCCTTGCACTCTACCTTAGCATCTTTGGTGTTGGAAACTTTTTGAGTAGCTTTCTCATCTCAGCCATTGAGAAGATGACTGGCGAGGGTGGCCAAGATAGCTGGTTTGCAAATAACCTTAATAGGGCACATCTTGATTACTTCTATTGGCTGCTGGCTGCACTTAGTGCCATGGGACTGGCTCTCTATTTATGTTCTGCAAAATCTTACATTTATGCTCGGGGAAGTACCTTGTAGATGGAACTCGGGGCTTGGCTCTGGTGGTTCGTATGGTCATCCTTAAAAAGTAGCATTCAGCAAATCTACAGTGTCGTTCTCCGTCTCACTATGACATCGCTTATGCGGTAAACTGTTATTCACGTTACTTTTCTTGTGTATATTTATGCAAACTTTGTATCATTATAATGTAAATTTTGATATAATTTAGTGTTTGCTTTATGTTTATATATATTTTCATGTTGTATCATATTATAATTATTTTGCTTGGTATCATGTTCAAAATGATCTGTTGTGCAAACAATTGAAAAGGGAGCATGAAAGAATAAAAGCAAAATAAACGAAGACGGTTATTTGATGCATTCTAATAAACACAAATCAAGTTGCAGTTAGCAATTGATGTAACAAACACATTGATAACCCTGTTTGACATTAGCCAAGCAAACTCCATTCCCATTCTTGAGCTGAAGGCATTGCTGTTTGCAAGAAACCAGGTTACATCCCTTTGGGTCCATCACTTCAATGCACCTCCCGCCACTCTTTCCCACCAGCAATTCCCTCGCCTCTCCCGCTATTTCATTCATTCCTTCCAAAAAAAAAAAAATTCTTATTACAGAGATGATAAAATTCGAGTATTTTACATCGATCTACTTCAAATGGAAAGTTTTTTTTTCAAAGAAAAAAGGCGTGCACATATCATACTATACCATTATGTTCATAACTAAAACATAAATATATATTTCTTTATATTATATTGAAAAATCATTGAAAAAAAGTTCCAAGTGAAGCAATGTATTAGTGTATGAAATGATTATGAAAATAGCTAGGATGGGATGGATGATTTCAACATTCATACAAGAGTGTGGGTGAAACGGTTATGGACATGGCAATCTGTTCCTTATTCCACAACATTGCAATCCCTAAATACAAGGGTTAAGCAAATGTACCCGATGATGCCAATAGAAGCATAGCTAAGAATATGCAACAAATGAAGCTGGAATTCTTCATCCTCACAACTAACAATTAAAACTATACTTCTTGATGTATGTCATCACATTTCAACCAATGTGTGCTAGGTTTTATATGCGTTGAGAGAAAGAAAAGACAAAAAAGAGCTTGTTGCAGTAGATGACCACCAAAGAGGCATAACAGGTAACCCCAAGCTAAGTGGTTCATTAATTAATCAAGTAGTTCATTATTTTTTGTAAAAATTTGGTGAAAATGCTTGCGCATGGTTCTTCTGAATACGGAATTTTATATGGCAACTTGAAATTTATTAACAACAAATCAAGTGTTTAAATGGCAGTGAACGGCAGCAAATAAAAGCAGGGTTGGGATAGGGTCCCCGCCTCCCACTATCACCATGTATTGGTTGAGTCACTTGGGGACTACAATTATGCATGATATTGGAATATTGATGACCTTTTTTTCTCAAATATCGATTCATTTCAAATTGCACAGGGCACATTCAAAAGGAGGTCATAGGACCTCGTACAACAACAAAAGCAACATCAAATAGAATATTTGAATCAACGAAGAAATTGAAACTTGAAGTGTGTTTATGTATAGTTCATCTCTACTCTAGAGATTTCACTACGAATCTCATAGAAACAGCTTTACTATACACTCATATAGATTAATTCATCAAGTGAACACTACAAATTAATACACCATCTATAAAGAATATGAATTTGATTAAGAGTTTTTATCTTATTTTCTTTGCAATTTTAGCACTACTTAAATCATGGAAAGGACATCACTTATAGTGTTCAATGAATCAACTAATGACTGGTTATTATCCATCTTTTTGAAATTATTTTATCATAATATATCTTAGACGAATTTATCTACTTTTACCATTAAAAGTCTTATTCTTTACCATCTAAGTTTTCCCACCACCAAACTTCATTACTAACCAACTAAATTCTAATTCAATGGTAGATTTAGCTATAAGAGTTTATTTGGTTGCTTTTCAAGTAATTGCACCACCGCTAAGGGTGAACACATTACCATTAGCAGATTTTGTCTCTTCAAATATGAAATTTAGTTAGTATCAATAAAACCTAATACAACGAAAATTCCACTAAAGAAAATATTATAAATCATAATACCTTTCAAGTATCTCATTAGTAGCAACCCAATGCTCATGATTTTGAGTTGTGTATATCCACTCAATTTACATATAACATATGCTATATTGGGTCAAGAAAATTTTATCAAATGCATCAGACTCCCAATAATCTATGTACACTTAGACTGAGCAATAAGGTTTCCCCTATTTTCCTTAATTAAGTATTAGCATCTTAAGGAGTATACACAAGTTTAATTTCACAGTGTTCAAACTTCTTTAAAAATTTCTCGATATAATATTTTTGTGATAGCATTATATTATCATCTTTTCCTATGAATTTAACCCTTAATATAATATTTGTTTTACCCATATCTTTCGTATCAAATTTAGAAGCAAGAAAACTCCTTGCTCATGACTAGTATTGAAAATAAACATGTAGCATGTGACTTTTCAACATAAATGCAACGCTATGTTCAAAATAACTCATGCAATCAGGAAAAAAAATCCTTTTTCTTAAGTTTAGCTAGCTGCTCCCACAACTTCAAATATTTGAAGTTAAAGAGGATAATGATTCCATAAATTTATAAGGTATCTTATATGGAACCCAATTTCAAGGGACATGCAAATAAAATAATTTCTCCAAAAAGATTTTCAAGTACATTTACTTTTCTATCTTTTATACAGAATAGGTTTTATGCACTTCAATTTTTTGTAT
Organism: Gossypium stocksii; assembly: GCA_020496765.1. Taxonomy (NCBI): domain Eukaryota; kingdom Viridiplantae; phylum Streptophyta; class Magnoliopsida; order Malvales; family Malvaceae; genus Gossypium; species Gossypium stocksii. Next base: position 33,678,414 of record CM035628.1, on the reverse strand, counting down.
ACAAATATTACTAGTATTAGAAAAAAAACTAAGTTGTTGTGTTGTAATCTTAGCCACAAATCTTTCATTTCAAATCATGCTTAAATAAAACGAAATACATCTAACTCACATACTCATGCAAATATCTATAAGTGAAGGAATAAAAATTCACACTGTATTTACAACTCGATTCAATTTAACAATTAGAACAGGTAAGTAATTTATGCAATCTACAAATTACTCATACCTTTAATGTAAATAACATGCTTCAATTAACATCTTTTCCATGCGATTAATCATGTAATTACATTCATTTTTAACGTTTCAAAGATTTAAGTTAATTTAACAAAACTAATATGCTAACTATCAAATACCATCTATACATAAGACGAACGAAATGAGTTATTATCATATTGGATACCAAAAGGTTAATTTGGAATAGCAGTAATATTCTATGATGCCTTTGTTGTTTTTATTGAAACATTAATTTGGAACAGCAGGTCTTTGATTCATGTTACAACACCCGCGCAGGTAAACTATACAATTAGTCACTTAATTATTAGTATATTTCTATTTAGGTTACTTTTAATTTTGTTACTAATAATATCATTCATTTTTGTTTTGGTTGTAAAACCCAAATTTTGCCCGGGCCCATTTACAATTAAACCTTAGCCCAAAGCCCAACAAAACAAAAAATAAGCAAAAAGAAAAAACCCTAGGCTTCAGTTGCTGCCGCCGCACCACCCCACGCTCTCCGGCGTCGCACCCACGTACCACATCCACGCCACATCTGCCTGTACCTGCAAGCATGTAACAGCAAAATCAGTTGTATTGTTTCAGCTATAAAAGGCCATAAGTCATCATTGTAAAGGGTTCGAATTTTTTTTTTGAATGAAATACAAAACAATAGTTTTTTAAAATACAAACAAAAAATACAATTAAGAAACAGATTCAAAGTACATTTAAATAACCAAAACTAAATCAAATTAGAAACGGAGAGGTGATTTTATTTTTTATTTTTTTCTTTTCGAATCCATTTTTGTTTTTCTCTCTTAATATATATAATAAAAAAGGGAAAATTTTACCTTTTTTGAAATCGCCGAAAAAAAGGGCCTTTTTGAAGTCCGGCAGCTGTATACGGCGGCACCTACCGCGGCGCATGGCTGTTCGGTGACTGGAACAAAGCCGAACCGATGGCCGGATGTAGAAGAGAGGGGGAGAGTGTTTGGAGAGGTTTTTTTGAAAGTTTTTTTTAATGTGGGAAAGAATGAATTTTTTGGTGAAAAAGGTTGATTTATAAAGCTAATCAAAACGGCGTCGTTTTGATTTAAAACACCAGGCACAAAACGGCACCGTTTACAACCACTCGTGCGCTACCCGACCCGCTCCAGGGGGATCCGTGTGTTTTTGTTCAATGGGTTATTTACCCTTTTAGTCCTTCCGTATTTTATTGATTTTGCAATCACGTTTTTTCATTTTTTTATTTGTGCGCTACAATTTACTTCGACTTCCAATTTAGTCCCACTGGTGCTGCGCGTTTTGGAGGGGAAGGGGAAATTGTCCTTTTAGCCCCTCCATGTTATTTGCGCCATTCAAATCGGTCTTCCACCTTTATTCTTATTTTAGATTTGCCGAAATTTCTATTTTTAATTCAATTTTAATCCTTTTTGGTTATTGTGGCTTTTATTATTAAATTAATTATTTTTAATATTATTATATTTATTATATTATTATTTTTATTACTGTTGCTAATTATTACTACTGTTTTTTAATTATTATTATTAGTAATATAATAGTATTTTTATTATTTCATTATATTGTTATCACTGTTATTATTAACATATTATTATTTTTACTAATGTATTATTATTACTATATTTTTATTTTACTATTATTCTTGTTATTATCATGTTGTTATATTTATTTATTTACCTAAAAATCTTATATACTTTTATTTTATTTTATCCTTTATTTATATCCTCTTATATAATATTAAAAAATTTTATATTATTATTAATATTATTATTCTTAAGTTGCTTTTTTTACCATGCTTATTTATTTATTTGTTTAATATTAATCCTTTTTCGTTTCAAGTTTTAGTTTTTTTTTATTTATTATTATTTTTTCTTTCTATTTTTGGCTTGTTTATTTTATTTTATATTTTCTCCTTTCTTTTATATTGTTATTTACATTAACGCATTTATTATTCTATTATGTATATAAATATCGTAATTCATTTTCCATTCTACTATGAAAATCATGTTACATTTTACCCGATATATTTAAAATAATGTTTTTAAATAAGCATTTTTTTGTATTTCGGGATTCGAAAAGTCGTACTCTAACTTATGGGGTTTCGATTTTCTTGTTAAATCCGAATAAATGAACATTTTTAAAATGTGAATTCTAAATAATCTTGAGAATTAAAAAGAAATTGTATTCTAATTTACGGAATACGATTTCTTTCTAAAAATCGAGATAATCAAATGTCTCTTTAAAAAAATAAATCTTTTAGGTGTTTATTCTCATTTCCGGGGATTTAAGGCATCGTGTCTTAACTTACGGGACGTGATCCTTTCCCTCGATTAGTGCGAAATATGCTATCTCCTCAAAAAAAAATTCAGTTAAACAAATATTTTAATAAAGGATCGTATTTTTAAAATCTCTTCAAATTTTTAATTTTCGACACTAAGACAACTAATTAATCAATTAAGTACCAATTTTGGGCGTTACGAGGGTGCTAATCCTTCCTCGTGCGTAATCGACTCCCGAACCCGTTTTTCTGAATTTCGTAGACCAAAATTGTTTTTAAATAAATCAAACTATTTATTAAAAACAACCACTTTTCGAGGTGACCCAATCCACTTCATCAAAAAGGATTAGTGGCGACTCCCTTTTTTTTACTTTCATTCTAAAAAATCGAAGTCAACTCCTTTTTTAAAAAAAAATAGTTTCGACAGCTTGGCGACTCCACTGGGAACCTTAAGAGAGTCAAGCTATAAATTGATTAAATTTTTTCATTTTGTCAGAAAATCAAAAATCTGTTTCAAATTTACGATCCTTTTATTGCATTTCATGCGACTTTGTTATAATTTTCATCACTTTTTTCATATTTGCTTTAATTGGTCTGTGTCTTTGGCCATTTCTGCATATTACATTGCATGGCCGCTCGATCTTACCTTTTTAAGTGGAAGTGAGAAGCTAGTCATTCGTAAGGTCTTCACTTTCGCATGAGATAGTAGATCGCTTTTGGGATACATCCGTACCTATGTCTTTGTGAGATTTTCATCTCCGTATGGCCATAGGGAAATGTATTCCCCTAAACTGAACTCGGTCAATATGAGCCTATAATGGGTGAGGATCGAAGAATCTGTTAGTTCGAGTACATTTACTTTAGAACCAAGCCGCATATAGTAAGCCCTAAGATCATACCCTAGGTGAACCACACCAAACCCCTAGAGGTCATCCAAATAGGTGATTTATTTGCTATATATATATTTTTATTGACGTGTTTTCTTTTGTTTTGGTGATGATTGCATTGCATTTTCATCATAAAAAAGAGGTGTTGATTCATGTTCAATTGCTAAATAGAGAGCTTGTCATGGAAAATAGATTTATTGATAAAGTGGAATACAATACGATCGTCTGAATATGGTCTGAGTAAACATAACGAGAGAAGGGTGATAGTCCATGAAGGAATATACGACTTTGCTTCATTGCCTAAGGATTCAAGCCGACAAAGATATTCCGAGAGCTGTCAACGTCTCGACTTTCTTAAAAAAGCTAACGAGTATTACGGGGATAAGTGAGCAATGGTCGCAACTCGAATCAAGCAAAAAGGAGATAATAGAGACATCTTTTAGAAAATGCGCAAGATTAGATCTTAACATTCGGATATGAAGAAAAGGATTAATGTCTTCGTCTGGAGTATGAAGGCAAGGTTGTATATATATCCGTTTTATGTGAAGAGATTTGTTTTCTAGTAAAGTTGCTCCAACAGAATTGAATCAGAATCAACGTCTCTTTTTGCATTCATTCACACATAAGCATTGCATTGCATCATATGAATTAAATCTCATAAAGAGACCCTAAATCGTGGCAGTTACCTTAGAATATCAATACTACACATGAAGAAAAACAAAAGCTATGGACCAAAGGTTGGAAAAATTGGAACAAATGCAAAAGGAGATACAGGACCAACTGCAGATACAGATGCAGGAACAGTTGGCCAAAATCCAACAGGATATGAAGGATCAAATGCTAAAATCCTAGAGAAGCATGATGACCCAGTTAACGCAGTTATTGGCTGGGGGGTTAGAAAAAGGAAAGAGCCCTATGATCAATATCGGATGCGACAACGAGGACCTTGCTTATCCTCCAAGCTTCACGCCAACGAACACCTAAACATAACCACAAAGGGTGTCCGTCAACATCAGACCTCATCAGATCGGTACTTCGGTACCGATAAACTTCCCGATGGGTTCAAGCTCTAACCCCAAGGACAATCCAGTAAATCTCGTTGTCCCCGACCCTGATGATATAGCAGAAATGGAAAAGGCGAGAGTGAAGCTCCTAAAGCAACTCGAAGATAGATGTAAATGGCTAGAAGAGAAATTCAAAGAGTTGGAAAGCGCTGATTACCATTGTGGAATTAATGCTAATGACTTGAGCTTGGTCCCAAATCTAGTGCTTCATTCAAAGTTCAAAATGCCAGAGTTTGAGAAATATAATGGGACTAGTTGCCCTGAGGCTCACATTACAATGTTCTGTCGGAGGATGACAGGATATGTCAATAATGACTAGTTGTGGATTCACTGTTTCCAATATAACTTGACCAGGGCTGCAGCCAAATGGTATAATCAGCTAAATCATACCCAAATTAATTCTTGGAAGGACTTGGCATAGGCCTTCATAAAACAATATGGCCACGTGAGAGATATGGTGCCTGATAGAATTATATTACAGAATATGAAGAAAAAGCCAAACGAAAATTTCAGGCAATACGCTCAAAGGTGGAGGGAAGTTGCCACACAAGTACAACCACCTCTCTTAGAGAAAGAAACTATTATGCTTTTCATCAATACTCTGAAAGTTCCATTCATTAACCATATATTGAGAAGCGCTACGAAGAATTTCTCGGATATAATAATGTCTGGCGAAATGATTGAAAATGCAATAAGAAGTGGGAGGATAGATGCAAGGGAAAACATTAAAAGATCAACCCCAAAGAATAAGGAAAATGAGGTGAATAACCTGAGTATGTGTAATAAACGGTATTCCAAATCGGTCAATGTAGGTCAGTTAAGAGCCATAACTACCAGCCATCAAGGCTCCCCAAGGCAAGAATCCAATCTAAGGCCAAACACAGAAAGACTCCAGTTTACACCCATCTCGATAACATATAGGGAGCTGTATCAGAATCTGTTTGATACACATGTGGTATCTTCATTCTACTCGGAACCCGTGCAACCTCCGTTCCCAAAATGGTATGATGCGAATGCCTAATATGAGTACCATACGAGAGTAACGGGGCACTCGATAGAAAACTGCACCACTTTCAAAAAGTTAATCGAAAGGCTCATCAAAGTTGGCATTGTGAAATTTGATAATTCGTCTAGTGTAGAAAATTCGTTACCCAACCATGTTGATAAAGGGGTAAATACGATAATCGAGAATGCGGGGAAGAGAATCAAGAAGAATATTGTAGAAGTAAAAACTCCACGGAAATGGGTTTTGAAACAAATAATAGACATGGGATTAATTATTCAGAATTCGGAGGAGATACCCAAAAGAATAAGGGGTTACTGTGAGTTCCACGCTACAGAAGGTCATGAAATCCAAGAGTGCACAGAATTCAAAGCTTTAGTGCAAAACCTAATGGATAATAAAGAGTTGGAATTCCTTGAAGAAGTCAAAGGCCCGGAAGAAATGTCAGGGAATTTGAACATTAAAGTTGTATCCAAAAAAAGAGCCGGGGAAGAGAATTTATTAGGCATTTGCCCTTACGAGCCTGGGAGTGTTTTGAACAATGGGACTGTGTAGGAGATCTCTATATTTTCTAGAGCCAATTCAGAGTAATGTCCAAAACACGCTTATTGCTCTAAGCCTAAGAGCAATAATTTTTTTTTTTGTAAAATAGGCTTATGTCCAATATCTTTATTTCAATAAAATGCATCTTTGTTTCTCACTTCGAGCAAATATTCTTTTATTGTTTCCACTTCATTCATAATCATACCACACAAGTAAATATTCTTAGATTCTCTTGTTCTTCAGCTTTTCTTTCGTCCCTATAATAGGTCTCTAAATATCAATGATATGAGCAACACTGTTATTGACTCAGAACCTACTTTTGAGCAAGATATATGTCCAGATGAACTTTAGGACTTTGAAGATAACCAAGACTGTAGTTTATCTCCTGATTTGTTAAGGATGGTAGAACAAGATGAGAAACAGATCCCATTTTACAAAGAATTGGTAGAACCTATGGCCTTTTTATATGTGGGGCATGGATGTCAGTGGACCGATCTTTTAAAGAGTATCAATTTATCTTTGTGTTTGTTGATTCCTTTACCGAGTGGATAGAAGCTGTTTCATATACCGATGTCACAAAGTTGACAATCAGCAAATTCTATGTCGGTATGGAATGCCAAAAAGGATCATATCTGACAATGCACCAAATTGGAACAGCAGCATGATATCAGAAGTTTGCAGTCTGTTTGAGATCAACACCATGTCGCCCCAAAATGAACGACGCAGTGAAAAAAAAAGAAGAAATCATGGGGAAAATGATGGAGACTCATAAAGATTTACTTGAGAAATTACTATCTATGCTTATTGAACGTCTGTCAGGACCCCAATCGGAGCAATGCCTTTTTCATTGATTTATGGAGGCAGTTTTGCCCATTGAAGTCGAGATTTCTTCGAGTTTTGTTAGAGATGAAGTTGGTTGGAGCAGAATAGATCCAATTTTAATATGATCAAAAGAACCTAATTAAAGAAAAGAGGTTAAAAGCTATTCGTCATAAACAAATGTACCAAAATGATACGAGATTATGACGAAAATGTTCATCCCAGATAATTTGTGAGAGAGACCTAGTTTTGAAAAGGATCATTCCCATGCAAAAGAATTTCAAAGAGAAATGGATACCAAATTGGGAAGGACCTTATATAGTGAAGAAGACCTTCTCTAGAGGAGCATTGATATTGACCAAGATGGATGGTAAGAACTTGCCTAATCTTGTGAATTCTGATTCGAACAAGAAATACTTCACTTTCAAAAAAAAAGAGGAAAAAGAAAAGAAAAAGAAAAGAAAAAAGAGAGGCCAAGGAGAAAACTTGCAAAGGGCGTCTTGAGACCAAATGAGTTTTGAATTGAAAACTCGTAAAGGGCAATTCAAATTTTGATAAAAATGGGGCATGCGGTAGTCTGCTTTCTCCAAATTAACAAGAATGAGACATGTTATGTCTTGGGGCATCAATAGAGTACTCTAGATCCCCTAAACACATATCAAGTTTAAAAGATCCTCAAGAAGTTTTGTGCAAAGAAGCTTATGCTGAGATATTTGGGGCACCTATTTTTCATCTTATTCGTTTTGAATCTTAACAAAATTTTCTATCTTGATTATTTCATTTTCGAGCTTTGCTCCTAATGAAATTTCATCTTGTCCATTATGATAACCTTTTTCAAGCATTTTTCATTGAAATAATAGTTATTTGACCAATAATATTCGAGCAAAAGGAGTTTTACATATTACTTTGAAAGCCTCTAAATAATACGAGGCCCTAAAACAAGATCATTAGTCAGAACTGACCAAATTCATGAGTTAAAAACATTTGGGAAAGAATTGTCCAAATTGTGATTATTTCTTCGGGTTTTCTGTCAAGAGATACTAACTGAAAAAGAAGACAAAGTAATACATCAATGATAGAACTTTAATGAACAATGAGCAATGATAGCCGAAGCATTAAAAAGGGATCATTCTCATGACATTCTGCATTCGTGTAGATATCATACACATCTAGTTAGAGACATTTGATTTGTTTCAATCATAACTTCCTAATCATTTGCCAAAAAGATAGGCCCATGAAATTGATTTTACAGGTCATGTTACCTAGAGAATGGCGTAACAGATCGATGAAGTTACAAATCCCATACTCTTGAAATTGCAGTGGGATGAATTGAAGTTACCATGGTGAATCTTATCTCCTTAAAGTTGTAGTGGAGGAGATTAAAGCCACAAACCTTATCTCCTTGAAGTTGCAGTGGAGTAGGTTGAAGATACAAATTTTATCTCCCTGAAGTTGCAGTGGAGCAGACTAAAGATAGCGAATCTTATTTCCCTGAAGTTGCAGTGGACCAGATTAAAGCTATAAATTACAGATCTTATCTCTCTGAAGTTGCAGTAGAGCAGATCAAAACAAATCTTATCTCCCTGAAGTGGTAGAGGAGCAGGTTGAAGTCACTAATCTTATCTCCATGAAGTTGTAGTGGAGTAGATCGAAAATAACAAACATTATCTCCCTAAAGTTGCAGTGGAACAGGTTGAAGTCACTAGTCTTATCTCCCTAAAGTTGCAGTAGGGCAGACTGAAGATAGCAAATCTTATTTCCCTGAAGTTGCAGTGGAACAGATCGAAACTATAAATTACAGATCTTATCTCTCTGAAGTTGCAGTAGAGCAGATCAAAATGAATCTCATCTCCCTGAAGTTGCAGTGGAGCAGTCACTATCCTCATATCCCTGAAGTTATAGTGGAGCAGGAAAATATACAAACCTTATCTCCCTGAAGTTGCAGTGGAGCATGTTGAAATTACCAATTTTTATCTTCTTGAAGTTCCAGCAGAGTAGATTGAAGCGACAAATCTCTTCTTCCTAAAATTACATTGGAGCGGATCAAATCCACAATCCTTATCTCCCTAAAGTTGCAGCGGAGCAGATTGATATTATAGATCTTATCTTCTTGAAGTTGCAGTGGAGTAAATCAAAGATTGCAAATTTTATGTCGTTGAAGTTACAGTGGAACAAATTTAAGTCACAAATCTTATCTCCCTGAAATTGCAGTGGAGCAGATTGAAGCTACAAATCCAATTTCCCTGAAGTTGCAGTGAAGTGGATTGAAATTACAATTCTTGTACCCCTGAGGTTCCAGTTGGGTTAGAACGAGGCTACTTGAAGAAGATGAGTATCAAGAAGTCAAAACTTGGCGAGACCGGGCAAAATTGGTCTTTCTTAAAAGTCTTTGCTCTGTTCTCGTTACACGACAACAAGCAAAGAGGGGTAGCTGTGAAACCCAAATTTTGCTCGGGCCCATTTACAATTAAACTTTAGCCCAAAGCCCAACAAAACAAAAAATAAGCAAAAAGAAAAAACCCTAGGCTTCAGTTGCTGCCGCCACACCACCCCAAGTTCCCCGGAGTCGCACTCACGTACCACGTCCACGCCACGTCCACCTGTACCTGCAAGCATGTAACAGTAAAAATAGTTGTATTGTTTCAGCTATAAAAGGCCATAAGTCATCATTGTAAAGGGTTCAGATTTTTTTTAATGAAATATAAAACAATAGTTTTTTAAAATACAAACAAAAAATACAACTAAGAAACAAATTCAAAGTACATCTAAATAACCAAAACCAAATCAAATCAGAAACAGAGAGGTGATTTTCTTTTTTTATTTTCTTTTTATTTTTTTTCCTTTTCGAATCCATTTTTATTTTTTCTCTCTTTATATACATAATAAAAAAGGGAAAAAATTTACCTTTTTTGAAATCACCGAAAAAATGAGCTTTTTTAAAGTTCAGCCGCTGTATACGACGGCGCCTATGGCGACACACAGCAGTCCCGTGACCAGAGCAAAGCCGGAGCAATGGCTAGATATAGAATAGAGGGGGAAAGTGTTTGGAGAGGTTTTTTTTAAGTTTTTTTTAATGTGGGAAAGAATGAATTTTTTGGTAAAAAAGGTTGATTTATAAAGCTACCCGCGCGCTATCCGACCTACTCCAGGGGGATCTGTGTGCTTTTGTTCAATGGTCTATTTACCCTTTTAGTCCTTTTGCATTTTATTGATTTTTCAATCATATTTTTCTTATTTTTGCCCTACAATTTACTTCGACTTCCAATTTAGTCCCCCTTGTGCTTCGTGTAATACCCCGAAAATTACTGCAATAGGAAAGTAATATATTAACCTTAATATGGTTAAGTAAGGAAATAAAGTGACAAAAAAGGAAATTTTGAGCTATGTCAACATTGGGAAATATATTATGATATATTACATTATTAATTTAAGAAAGGACTAAATTATAAAAGTGAGAAAAGTTTTGTTGCCCAAGAGTAAATATTCAAAATTTAAAGGGTTAAAGTGTAAATATGAAAAGTTGAAGGACCAATAGTGAAAATATTTTAATGGTAGAATAATCTAGAAACTAAGGAAAATGGAAGAATTAGGACCAAATTGAATAGGTGAATAATTTTGAGGGACTAAATCGTAATTTTACCAAATTCAGTGATGACTTAAGGATAGAATTTTAAAAGATCACAAAGGGCAAAATGGTCAATTGAAATAGAGAGAAATCTAAAAAGTAATGATGATGTTGATGCTATTTTATAATTATTTAATTAGAAAATATTATTTTATTAATATTTTAATAAGATATTTATTATTTTATTATTTTATTTAGTATATATATGTGTGTGTGGAAAGAAAGAAAAGGAGAGAAAAACACACCATCTATCACCTTTTCCATGCATTTCACGTTAGAAGAGAAGAGGGGAGAAAGAAAGTTTTGCTTTCTTTACGATTTGGTCCTTCCACCAAAAATTCACCATTTTCACCTAGAAATCAAAAGAATTTCTATAGTTACCAAAAGAGAAAAACGTTAAGAAGATTATGAAGAGTTAGAATGTCAAGTTAGACTCAAGATAGAAGCTGGAGGAGAGAGAAAATCAAGTTAAAGTTTGAAATCAAGAGGACAAGGTAAGAACATCAAGATTTTAATATATTTTTAAGTTTGATATTATTGAAAAAGCATGGAAATGATGTTAATGTAGAGTTTTATTATATATTTTTCTATGTTCTTTATTTTTTAATGAAGAAAAATAAGAGAAAGTGATGGAAAATATTATATAGAAAGGAAATAAGGGTGTTATAAACTTGGTAATTAATATCTTGCATTAAAGCAGTTTTGGACAGCAGTAGTAGGCTAACTTTGAAAATTTATCAAAAATTATGGGAATCTAATTAGAGGATGAATAAAATGTGAAATTAAATCTTATTGAGTGTATTTTCTTATAGAAGAAACGGTGTAAGCAATGGAATTTTAAATCATGAGATATAATAAATTTTGTGAGACAATGTCAGAATGATTTTGGGTTCCCCTATTCTGACTTTTAAAAATCATCAAAAATTGGATAAAAATAATTAGAGGCTTAAAATTATATGTTTGAAATCCTTAATGAGTATATTTCAAGGTAAATAAACGGGAACATTATTCGAATCCCGTATGAGGAGATAATTAATTTTTAGTGAAGAATGGTCAGAACTATCAGACAGCAAAGCAGGGGTGAATTTAAAGAATAAACTGTACTTATTGGCTAAATCAAAAATTCTGAAAATTTTATGGTAAGAATATATGTGAGTCTAGTTTTAGGGAAAATTAGCAGATCTTATTTTGGAGCTCTGTAGCTCAAGATAAAAATAATTTAGTGACTATGACTCAAGAGGACAGCTTGATATGAATATATAAGAAAATAGTGGAATTATATATACATTAAGGATGTGGAATGGAGAGGAGGAGGAGGAAAAATATAAATATGAATATTCAGCTAGTAAGGGTCTACATAAAAAATGGTTAATTTACATATTTTAAGCTCAGGGACTATAACGCCTCAAATTTACTTATTTTCGGCTTTTGTGATTTTGTGGTATGGAAATTTTCTGAATGTGCTACTGTATTAATTGGACATAAATAATTGTTTGCTTTAGTGGATATATACTCTGGGTGTGTTTGGGAGGTCCCAGGTGCAAGCCTCAACTTGGGTAAAATTTTGGGTTTTTATTAAATAAACCTTATCCTTACTTATTAGGCTTAAAACAAGTTGTTTATAAGAGTATATTAGAATGGGTTTGTTGGTCTGGTGGCTAAGTGGAGGGGGAATATGATTGAGGTCTTGTGTTCGAGTCGTTGCTAAGGCATTATTTTTGCTATCAATGCCGTATGAGTGTTTGTGTTGGACTAAAAAACTGACGGTGGAGTGTTTAGTGGGAGTGAATCAAGGGATTTGGAGTTACCCAATTATTCTATTCTCTCTGCCGAATTTCTCTGCATTCTCCCTCTCCACCCTTATTCTTTTCTCTTGATTTTTGCTAATAATCCCTTATTGCTGTCGAATTTGTCCTTTTATTTTTGTTGTTTCTTGATCTTTCAAAACACCTTTGCTGCTGAAAAATCTTTATTTCCCTTCTTTTTCGATTAGTACTCTGTTTCTCTGTTTCTATTGTCCTGTTATCCAATGGTTAGAAGGTGTGGTTAGTTTCTGTTTTATTTGTTATGAACGTTATTTTGTTAAGTGATTAAGTAGAGTTATTCGACTGAATGGTAGGAATTGATCGAGGGGCTGGAGAACAGCCATTAACGCTTTAAGGATTCAGAATCGTTATTTTACAATCGAAGGTAAAGTTGTCGTTAGTTTCAGGTTTTGACTGTGCCTAATAACTCGGATTAAGTGACTGAATTTGGGCTTCTTATTAATGATTATAGGTCTTGGAGTGCTCAGAATAGCGTTAACGTCGAAAACAAATCAGGTGTGTACTCCGTTTGCACTGAAATCGCGTTTCGGCAAAAGCCAAAAAGCTTGCTGTCGGCACTACACGGGCGTGTGGAGACCGTGTGGCAAGACATGACAGTCTGATCGACGAACCAGGCCATGTGATCGACGAACCAGACCGTGTGCACTCCACACGGGCGCAACGGAGACGGCCGTATGAGGCTGGCTAGGCCGTGTGCGAGGCACGGGCTAGGCCAATTGGGCTGTGTGGGCCACACTGGCTTGTGGAATTTTGGGCCAGGCCGTGTGATCCACACAGGAAGGCAAATTAAGGTCGTATGGGCCCACACGGACAGGCCATATGGGCGTGTGAGCACATTTTTCTGAAACTGTTCTGTAAGGTTGCACGGGTTGCCTGAGTCGACTGTGACCTGATGTAGGGTTGGTAAGTGTTACTTAGACCCCTATTCTCTGGTGTGATAAATAAAATGTATGTGATAGCATGTTATGATTAGCATGTGTTCTATATATGTTCTGATATATCTGTATGATCTGTTTTCTGCATTTAAGCATGCCATGATATTATGTTGCATTTTATTGGGGTGGGATTTTTATTGTTGAAGTGAAGGAAAACTGAAAGGCTATTAGCTTATTATCTGGCAGTTTTGTTGCTTATTTCTGATATGTGCCGTAATACTGTACGATTTGGTGTGTAGGGCTGGATGGATTGATTTGATCCCCATACTTGGTGTGTAGGGCTGGGTGGGTCGATTTTATCCCTACATGATGTGTAGGGTTGGACGGAGATGATATGCATGGTTGGTGGGCATGTATTGTTCTGATCTGATATGCATGCGTATCTGTATGGACTAAAGCCCGAATATATCTGATTCTGTTCTGAGTGGGCTAAGGCCTACACTATATCTGTTAAGAGCTCAGGCCCAAATTATGGCGTTATCTGTTTTTGTCATCTGTATGTATGCATACTTTACTGTGGCGATGTACACACTGAGTTTGTGAAAACTCACCCCTTTATTTATTGTCTGTTAAGTAATCCCCAGCAGTAGATGGATCGGTGTAGCGGAGGGGTCGATGGTGATCATTGCTAGATGTTGTTCTAGATTTCATGATTTTACTAGTTATTTACTGTTTTTACTGCGTTTCATTATTTTTGGGAGTTTTTGTGTAATGTGGACCCTTGAACTGTTTTGATTTTTATTTTGGGATTTTTAAATTGTTATTTATATTGATTTATTAACTGCGACACCCCAAACGCTTTTAAAACTAAATTAAATATTCTTGTATGATTGAACGGTTTTCAAAACTTCTGCGGCAGATAAATGTTTTCAAGTGATGCAACCAATACATAATTTCTGGCTAAGAAAAGATAATAATCTGAACAAGTTTCTATAATCGAAACGGTTTTTCAAAAACACTCTCATGTGACACTGTAGATTCGATCATAAAGTCTAGGCCGAGTTTTGGCTGTTACAGGGACTAAATTGAATAAAAGTAAAACTTTAGGGGCAATTTTATAAAATTATCAAAAATGACCAAATTGAGTGAAATTAATTATTTTATTGTCTAAATTAATAAATTGAATGAAATTATTAATTTAGATCAAGATTGGTTCAAAAATCGAGGAAAATAAAAAATTACTAAAATGTCCCTAAATCTTGGTATTTTTGCGATTTAACCAGGTAAGTTCATGTAACCTAATTGTGTGATTATATGTTTGAATTGAATTGTGTAAGTTTATATGGCTAAATTGTAGTGATTAATTGTTAGTATTATGAACGATATAATGTATTATTTCATACGTTTATTATTAAATTATGAATAAGGTAAAAGTATGGAATTGAATTAAAAGTTTAAATTGAGTAGAACGTTGGGTTGAGTACTTTCTTTCAGTGATAAAAGATGAATTGACAGAAAAGACCATGGTTGGACCATGGCAATATGTGATTATGTGATTCTGTGTAAGACCATAGTTGGACTATGTGTAATCGTCTAAATTCAAGGTTATCGAAACAATAGTTTGGTAACCATAAAAACGATTTAAAGAGAAATTTATTTTAATATTTTTGCATGAATATTGATATGATAGGAAAATTGTATGAAAATATCAATAGAAAAATTTTACTAATTTAGTGGTTAGTTAGAAAAAAGAAATTATTGAAGAAATTGGGTAAAAACAAGGTATTGAGACCCCGATCTTATAAAACTGAGTCAAAAATATTTTTATAAATATTTATGAAATGCTAGTAATATGGTATTACGATTTCGTTAGAGAATTTTATCGTTTGGGTAGTTAATTAAATAAAAAGGACAAAATTGAAAAGGGTGTAAAAGTTACTAGAAGGATTAAATAGCTCAATTGTCAAATGAGGAGGGACCTAAAGTGTGAATAAGCCCAAATGAGATATTTAGGGCAGCATAAGCTAAGAAAATTCAGGAGAATTGATGAAATAAGGGCAAAATGGGAAAATAACAAAATTTACTAAAATAAAAATTGGACTAAATTGGGATATCTAGAATTCTCTTCATATTTTCTTCATTTTCATCAGCCAAAAACATCCTAAGGGTTTATTCAAGCTGGTATTTCATAATTTTTGCATCAGGTGAGTAAATTCTTGCCTTTTTCTCGTAATTTTTGTGTTTTTAAAACTTTTACAACTAGTTTCTACTATTAAATTCATTAGTTTTTGATTTCATGGATGAGATTGAAAGTAACCATGGTTGAGTGCTGTAATTTTATGGTGAAATAGCATGAAATTGAAGCTTTAATTTGTTTATAAGATGATTTTATTAGGTAATTTCAATAGAAATTGATTTTTAGGACCAATTTTTAAAAGAGTGTGAAATTGAAATATAGTGCTGAAATTCTGATTTCCAAAGGCTATAAAGTAGTTTAAAGTGATAGAATAAAGTGTTAATTGAGAAAAATCAGCTCAATTGAGAGGTTAATTGAGTAGGAATGAAATTATCATTTATTAAAAGCTTAGGGGAAAAATAGTAATAAACATATTGCACTAAAACAGTTTTGGATAGCAACATTAGGCTAAATTTGAAAAATCACCATAAATTGTAAAACTCTAATTAGAGGATGAACAAAATATGGAATTAAAGCTTATTGAGTCTAGTTTCTCATAGA
Organism: Gossypium stocksii; assembly: GCA_020496765.1. NCBI lineage: Eukaryota > Viridiplantae > Streptophyta > Magnoliopsida > Malvales > Malvaceae > Gossypium > Gossypium stocksii. The sequence continues at coordinate 33,662,523 of CM035628.1, read as the reverse complement.
AGAAATAGTGTAAGCAATGGAATTGTAAATCATGAGATATAATAAATTTTGTAAGACAATGTCAATGAATTCGAGTTCCCCTATTCTGACTTGGGAAAATCATTAAAAATGTAAAAAATAATTATGGGTTATAATTTATATTCTTAAAATCCTTAATGAGTCTATTTTCAAAAAAAAAAAAAACAGGAACGTAACATGAATCTCGTACGAAGAGATAATTAATTTTTAGTAAAGAAGGGTCGGAACTATCAAACATCAGAATAGGGGTGAATTTAAAGAATAAAATGTACTTATTGGCTAAACGAAAAATTCTTAAAATTCTATGGTTAGAAGATATGTGAGTCTAGTTTCAGGGAAAATTTGTGGATCTTAATTGAGATCTTTATAGCTCAAGATAAAAATAATTTAGTGACTACGACTCAAGTAGATAGCTTTGAATGAACTATAAATAATAGTGGAATTGTAGAGAATGGTACATATGAACATGAAATGTTAAATTGATGATTAAATTTATTTATTTAGATCCCGAAGACTCAAATACGAAGCTAGATTAGTAGATTTTTGTATACGAACAAGTATCGAGGTAAGTTTGTGTAACTTGAATTATATTCTTAAATGCTTGAAATGCATGTTATTGATGTGAATATGATTTGAACGTTCATTGTATGAAAATTGATGAAAAATTATATTTGATAAAAAAGGGAAGAAATCCCGGTTGAATGAAAGGAAAATTCGATGGATCTCTAAAAAGCAATTGAAGGTAAAAATGATCTAGCCTAGATGAGTGATCCTATCCTGATATAGCCTTCCCGAAGAATATGTGTAAAATGGATTTAGCCCAAATGGGTAATCCGAATTAGGGTCTAAATTTAGCCTGGACTGGTAATTCAGATCCAAGCTCATTAGAGTAATTGTCGTTGCAAGGGATTTAGCCTGGACTGGTAATCCCGTTGTAAGGATGAGGTTCACGGGAGTGTGCTCTCTGAAATGGAAATGTGCACACATGAATATAAATTGACAGACCCGGATTTGTACACTAAAGTGTACCTCTGAAAATCCATCGAAATTTGGAGAAATTCAACGGGATAAATATGGGAAAATAATAATGGAATGGAAATCATGGTATTAATGAGCTCATCAATCTTGGTATATATTATTGATACATTGAAATTATTAGACTAACTTGAATGTTGAGTTTGTGCATGTTAGGGTAATAATGCATTGAATAGACGTATGAATGTTTATTGTATTGTATTGAAAATATTAGGTAAGTATAATTCTTGTTACATGAGCTTACTAAGCACAACGTGCTTACAATGTTTCTTTTTTCCCTGTTTTGTAGTATTAAGAGCTCGAAGGTTGGATTCGGTCGGAGACACATCACACTATCAACCTCAACATTTTGGTATATCAAGAAACTTTATTTTGGAAATCAATGGCATGTATAAGTTAATAAAGTAAGGGCTAATATGAAATGAATGTAAAGTTAGCCATTGGTATGGCTAACAAATCTTGGTTTTGGTATGTGATGAGGTTATCTTATAGATATACATGAATCTATCCTGGAAATATGTTGAATTGGATTGGCTGATTCGGATTGGTCTCGATTTAAAATTGCAGAGAATGTTAAATATTTATAAAGGGGTTATATTGAGTTCAAAAAAAAAATTAGGGTTTTGCAAAAAATTCCTTATGGTTTTGATTTACTCCCGGTTTGGTCTCGATGTATGTTTTGGGCTTTGGAGACCCATCTAAGGGACGTCATAACATGTTTCGGTAAATAAATAGTATTTAACTCGTAATAATGGAAAAATTAATTCGGTAAACTCCAGTAATGCCTCGTACCCTATTCCGGCGACGAATACAGGTAGGGGGCATTACACTATGGCATCAAGAAAATGAAGTACTCAATCCTGTAAGACATTCACTAATTTGACAAAGTTGATAAGTGTTACATGGAATTATGTGACATAAGGAAATACGAGTTGATGGTACATAAAATATCGATATAATGAATTAACTGATTTATGTTTATAAAGAAACGGCAAAAGAATGATATTTATCATGACATGTAACTATGTGATTATCTTTGATACGTTGATACAAGGAAAATTAAATATGTTGAGACGAGTAATAAATTCAAGTAAAAGTTGTCGAGAAAAATAAGTATGTTTAAGGAACAATATGTTTGATTTTAATTGGTTCCAAATATGAATGCTAGATGAAATAAATGTCTAATAAATAAATTGGTAACTCCGGTAATGCTCTGTAACTCTATTTCGGTAACAGATTCGGGTTAGGGGCGTTACACTGCGCGCTTTGGAGGGGAAGGGGAAATTGCCCTTTTAGCCCCTCCACGTTATTCGCGCCATTCAAATCGGTCTTCTACCTTTATTTTTATTTCAAATTTGCCCAAATTTCTGTTTTTAATTCAATTTTGGTCCTTTTTGACTTTTTGACCTTTATTATTAAATTAATTATTTTTAATATTATTATTATATTTATTATATTATTATTTTTATTACTGTTACTAATTATTACTACTACTTTTTAATTATTATTAGTAATATAATAGTATTTTTATTATTTCATTATTATTGTTATCACTATTATTATTAACATGTTATTATTTTTCCTAACGTATTATTATTACTATATTTTTATTATTTTATTACTATTATTCTTGTTATTATCATGTTGTTATATTAATTAGTTTTGTACTGTTATTACTATTATTATTATATTTTCATTATATTTATTTACCTAAAAATCTTATATACTTTTATTTTATTTTATCATTTATTTATATCTTCTTATATAATATTAAAACTTTTTAATATTATTATTAATATTATCATTATTATTAATATTATTATTCTTAAGTTGCTTTTTTTTTACCATGCTTATTTATTTATTTGTTTAATATTAGTCCTTTTTCGTTTCAAGTTTTAGTTTTTTTACTTATTATTATTTTTTCTTTCTATTTTTTTGCTTGTTTATTTTATTTTATATTTTTTTCCTTTTTTTATTGTTATTTACATTAACACATTTATTATTCTATTATACATATAAATATCGTAATTCATTTTCCATTCTACTATGAAAATCATGTTACATTTTACCTGATACATTTAAAATAATATTTTTAAATAAGCATTATTTCGTATTTTGGGATTCGAAAAGTCGTACCCTAACTTACAGGGTTTCGATTTTCTCGTTAAATCCGAATAAATGAACATTTTTAAAATATGAATTGTAAATAATTTCGAGAATTAAAAAGAAATTGTATTCTAATTTACAAAATACGATTTTTTTTCTAAAAACCGAGATAATCAAATGTCTCTTTAAAAAAAATAAATCTTTTCGGTGTTTATTCTCGTTTTCGGGGATTTAAGGCATCATGTCCTAACTTACGGGACGTGATCATTTCCCTCGATTAGCGCGAAATACGCTATCTCCTCAAAATTTTTTTCTTCGGTTAAACAGATATTTTAATAAATGATCTTATTTTTAAAATCTCTTCAAATTTTTAATTTTCGACACTAAGACAACTAATTAATCTATTAGGTACCAATTTTGGGCGTTATGAGAGTGCTAATCTTCCTCGTGCGTAATCAACTCCCGAACCCATTTTTTTGAATTTCGTAGACCAAAATTTTTTTAAATAAATCAAACCATTTATTAAAAACAATCATTTTTCGAGATGTCCCGATCCATTTCATCAAAAAGGATTGGTGGAGGCTCCCATTTTTCTACTTTCATTCTCAAAAATCGAAGTCGACTCCTTTTTTAAAAAATGGTTTCGACATTGGTCACTCTCAATTAAATTGTACAGAAATGGTGAGGTGACTTTTTTTAAAAATTAAGGTTAATTTGATAAAATGTGTAAGTATTAGAGATTAAATATGTTATCATATCAGGTTAAAAAAAATCACTTTACCATCTCCGTTAACAAATTTAACGGAGGAGTTACCAAAATAAAAATGAATGATAACGTTAGTAATAAGATTAATTTTTTTTTATAATTTGGTGATCAAAACAAAAACAAACTAATAATTAAGTTACTAATTGGATAAGTTAATCTATTTGAATTTAGTCCTCCCCTTTGCCATTGGTTCAGAAAGCAAAGGTGTCCAGGCTTTGAGATGGTGTAAAAATTTATGAAAAAAAAAAGTTAAATAGGAACCATTAGTTCATAGAATGAGAGAATATTTAAAATTAGTTGAGAAAATGAGTTTTATTTTGTTAAAAAGAAAAAAAAGAAAAAAAACCTACAGTGCTTAGATGATTCTTCTCACGACGGGCCTTAGGTTGTTGGGGTTTTAGATATAGAGGTGTCCATTGGGCCTTTCCATCTATATGTAGAATACATAATCAGCTACATTCTCTCAGCCTTTCTAAATAAAATTAAAACCATAATTTGTCATTTAAATCTGTTCAATCATCCAATTAATTAAATCTTACCTTAGATTAAATTGGATTTAGTATAGAATATGGGTCACAGTTCATCTTGGCTCCCAGTGTTATTATTTTTTAAAGGTGTTTTTGAGAACAAGTGTTGATAAAAAATATAATTTGGGAGGAAAATAAAGCGGAGAAAGGAAAAGATTAAAATGGTATAGTGAAAACCGGCTCATTTATAGAGGTTGAGAGTTGGAATAAGGATCATCGGATAAGTTGATTGAAAAGATAAATGCTGAAAGGAGCTCTAGAGTATAAAAATGGTTGATCCTTTGCCCATAATTTTCTAAGATATTTATAGGAAAAAGTCTCCTTGTCCATTGGTATAATATTGGCTAGATAAGCATTTAGTCTCGTTAAACACATAATGGATAATAATGAACACGTATTATGGGATTCTATCAGTATGAAGTAATTAAGCCTAAATAGTCTCATTATTTTGAAAGTGTGGTCACATTAGAATAACATTCTCTTCTGAACACGGATGGCAGGTTTCGTATGAAGTGAGTCAGATAGTGGTGCTTAGAGAGTCAATGCAGAGTCAACAATGGCCTTTGGACTTGACACATGTCTTTCTGGCAAAAGTGTATACCAATAAGTAACATACGAATAACAATTAATATATGTTCAATCCATTAGGATTAGAATTAAAATCAATCTAATACAAAACATAACAAACTGAAAACCAAAATATTTCTAGACTTGGACATAATAAATTCAAAAAGAGCTCAGCCGTGGTAGAACATATATCCAAAATATTACTAAGGAGAGAGCTCATACATAGCATTTGTGCATTGTGAGACTCAAACCTAAACTATTAAAGCCTATGAACTTCAACCTTTCTCGACATTGTCAAAGTCTCATTGGGGTTTAAATATTATTTTACTCCATAAAAATATTTTTATTTAATTTTAATTATCAAAGTATATAAATATCACCATAGAAATATTTATAATATTTAATATATAGTAAATAATGAAAAGAATTTAAGAGTTTCTTGTGATGAGTTGGAACTTGGACAAATATATTTAATATTAAAGTTTGATCCAATTCAATTTGATTCATATTCTTTTATTTGTTTAGGAGTATGAGAGTGAGGTTTCTTGGTATTTGATACTCATTTTGAGTTTTGATTAAATTTAGAGTTGAACCGAATTGAATCTCTAACCAGGAGATAAGCTTTCTCTATCTATAAGAATCAAACTCGAAAATTTCCTTTATTTTATTTTTTATTATTACTAGCTGAACACACTTTCAATCACCCTCTCCAAAATAAATTTATTTTTCTAAATTAAAAAAAAATAACTATTTTACCAAATATATTTTCCAGCTATTTTAAGAAGGAAGCTAGAGCCTAGAAGTATAATTTCTTTTCGCATAAATAATTAAATCAAAGACTTATCTTTATTAAATTAAAACACAAGTTTTAAACTAAAAACACAGTTTAAGAATAAAACAAATGTACAACCATTTCTGGTTTTGTGCGGAAGCAATTTAGAAAGCATAAGGTGAAGTTAAAACTGGAATGAAAAATGAGCATATTCAAAATTGAGACTCAATACATGAGATAATTACTTAATTGAAGTTCATGGATTATGTAGATCGGATGAACTCTGCATGGGAATTCCAAATCTGACATAACGGTTGATGATTTGGAGTGATTATGAGGTAATAATTTTGTCAAATATAGATATGAAATCCTTAAAATTCCAAATTAGCAATCCATATGTTGATTTTGGTTCCTAATGGCTAGTTATATTAGAATTTTGGTATTTTTATATTTTTTATTTTTAAAATTCTATGTTTTTCATTTAAAATATAAAAAAATAATATTTAAAATTTATTAAAAATAAGACCAAATTAACAAAAATTATAAAATAATATTTGTTTTAGATGAAAAAAGTTTAATAAACTTAGGCTCTCACGTGAACAAATAATAATTTAAAGTTTGAATTCCATTGTACATAAATTTTAATCCAAATAATAATACTATCTACTAAAACATTATATATATACAACGAAAGTATTCATTGCAAGTGAAAATAATAATATCTATTTCAGACAAAAAAATTATATAAATGAGCTTGGATTCCTAGATAGAGCAAATAGTAAATTAAAGCTTGAATTCAATGTGGTTTGATTGGACTTCCATTTCAATAGTATTGTTCTGAATAAATTCTACTTTCGAGAGTTATTATACCTAATACTTATTGATTATTAACACAACCTAAATATTATATATCATATTATAGGTTTTATATAGATTTATGAGATTTTTAATCTTAATTATTTATTCAAACTTGAAAGTAAACAAATATATATATATATATATAATAAAAAAAAGGATTATATATTGAGAAACAAAGGTAATGGGTGTGGTGTTCCATAAACAGTTGAACTAATTAGGTTGTGTGTTGAATATGTATGTATAATGGAGGTCTATATTTCTCATACCCAGCTGTATTCCTTCAACTCTGAACATGCAAAACATTGCATCCTTACAACTTTTATACCAACAGACTTCCACTTTTGACAACAAAACAAATAAAAACCAAAATCGGTGGATTCTTGTGATTACAATCATTTATGATTACGTATTTGACCATTTTGATGTTAGTTGGATCCTACCTGTCTCACTATTACTCTTATTTATATAAATATATAAATATATATATATATATATATATATATATAAGTAGCTTTTAATCTCGAGATTCATGCATTGTATGATAACAATATTGATTATTTTCATCCATAAACTATATAATGCATGCAGCAATTCATTTCGTCTTTATAATATTTAAAATTGAGTAAATAAAAAAATTTTAATGTGATGTTAACAATTTCCGTTAATAAAAATTTTGGTTTGAAAAGTCTTATCCTAGTTTTTTTTATAAAATATTTTCTTTACGATTTTGTTAGTTGATTAATCGAATTATTTAATTTAAATGTTAATGTTCTCTTAAGTGAATTTTGACAAATTTTTTTAAAACCTAGTAGGTGGGAGGAAGAGCTTCTTATTTTCATTTGATTCGAAGACCTCGGCCTTGCCCAAGTCCTTCGTCTTCCCCATGAATCCATGTTTGATTTTCATTCAAGTAACTATAATTTTTTTGTTAATAAAAACTAAGTTCGCCGAAGGAAAGATAAAAGGCATATGTGAAAACATGGTCGTGGAAATGAACAATTGATTGAATTTTTAAAAAGTAACAAAAAATTGAAATATATATATATATATATATATATAACTTCATAAAATTATAGAATATTGTAAAAAAATTAAATAAAAACTCCAAAGTTCATTAGTTGTTTTTTATGAATGTTTTTAAATATTATTAATTGTAATATTTTTATAAGTATATTTATAGATGATTTTTACAATGTTTACAAAAGTAAATAATTGAACAAAATTACTTTATTTGAAAGGGAGCAAATTGCTCTTAACTTAAATAGATTATGAATCAATTGTCTTTTTCTTTTGTTCTCTCTGGTCTAAATTAATTCCCACCTTATAGTAGAAAGACATCCGAAATCTTTATTCCTAAAATTTAATACAACACTCCAACAACCTTTTATAATGACTCAATTCAAGATACTCTCTTTTTTATTCCTTTCTCTCTCTCTCTCTCTCTTTTTATCACAATTTTCCATTGTGTTCCATTATGATGATGAAAAACTCAAAGATTGATTTTTTTAAAGTTTATAAATAGATTTAAACTACAAATATAAATTAATTTATGAGAGATTAAACTGGTACAATAAAGATAGATTAAAAGTTGGAACAATGTGCAGAATGAAACAATTATAACACAAACAAATAAAGAATTGGAACTATCTATTCTTACTGAATACAACCCATGACAAATTTGAAATTTTACACATATATTTGTACATAATAAATCTCTAACTTGATTTAAAACTTCCGAATTTAGGACTTATGTCAAGTCCTTATTGGTCAAAAATGACTATGGGTTCCATGAGAGGGATGAATTTTAATAGAAAAAATCAAAGTTATGATGTTAGTTTTCTTTAAATGGATGAATTTTACTATGCTCAATTAATTTTAGTTTTATTAATTGAAAATAATAAATTTCTTTTTATCAAATTTTTTTAAAATCTTTTATTTAATATTAATTCGTTAAGTATAACTCAATACCTATTTTTTAATATAAATTTCCTCTAATGTTGGCAATATTTTGTAGCATAAAAAAAAATTAACACCCTTACAATATGTTTGGTTGGGTGTAATAGGAATAGATTACAGCCCAATTCGATGGGCCCACCACCAAACTAATGTTTGGTTGGCTGTAATGCCTATTACAGCCTCATTCAATACTGCCTCTATTCTCACTAAACACGCTGAATAGCATTCGGCATCCTACCCACAGAATAGCCATTCAGCGTGTCTCAATTTCAACTTTACCCTTCTCCCTCTTTTGTATCCTCACGTCTGAAGCCTCTCTCTTTTTCGTTCTTTTTCCTATTTCCTTCCAACCTTCTTGTTATTCTTCGTTCTCTAAACTCTAAAACCACCGTTAAATTAGCCCAATCTTCTAACTTCAATGGACTCTTTCTTCGACGCCTTCGCCCTCTCAGGTTAGGGTTTCGATCGAACTTACCGATCCATAATTTTCAGCTCCATCGACGCCTTTGCCCTCTTAGGTTAGGGTTTCGATCGAACTCGCCTTCTAGTGACAATGTTACTATGGACTTAGATATGTTGCTACACTTGCCAAGTGGGGAAAAAATACTACTATTGGCTGCACATTTCTGTTTTTTTCATTCGATTTTTCTACTTGTCCATTTTGAGTTGTCATTGTTTTAATGTTGATTCTGGTTTTATCTGTTAGTTAGGTTTTGTACTTTGGAATCAACTCATCTATTCCTATGTTCAGTGAATTGTAGTACACACTACACACACTCATGAATGTGTCCTTAGTTACTATTTCTCTTTTGTCTTTCTTTCCATTGATTTTCTATTATCTACTGTTCCAGTGAGTACTAGGACATGTTTGAGGGTTGAGAAGGTCCAGAGGCGTCATCCACTGTTGCTCAGTATGGGTGTCTGAAAGTCAGTCTTATCGTATTCATGTTGCTACGGTTGTCGAATTACTCTACCTTCTCATGATCAGTGTCCAGTTGTATTAATGCTATGGTATTTTCAGTCTTTATGGATCATAGATGCATCATTGTGTCAGCCATCTAATCTGGAAAATATTTTAATGTTGATTCTGGTTTTATCTATTAGTTAGGTTTTGTACTTTGAAATCAACTCATTTATTCTAGTGATAATGTTATTATGGACTTAGATATGTTGCTACACTTGCCAAGTGGGGAAAAAAAATACTATTGTTGGTTGCACATTTCTGTTTTTTTCATTCGATTTTTCTACTTGTCTATTTTGAGTAGTCGTTGTTTTAACGGGAAAATTTTGTTAGAAATAACAAGCACTTAGCCTCAAATATTAACTAGTTTCTTCAGTTGTTTTCATACTTGACATGGTTTGGTGAGAGATCTATTGTTGTGCTTTTGAAAGATTTGCTTTAGAACCTTTTGGAACAATCACACCTGGCACAATATGAAAATAACCACAGTGTGATTGGTTACAAAATCACAATGTCTCATATTTTGCCACATCATAGGTTAAGCTTAGTCCACCTATGGCACACATTATGATTGCATTGATGTTAAAATTCTCTGGTTAATGTTGTTGCATGTTGTATGTATCCTTTCTTGTCTTTCAATGGTTGCTACTATTTTCTTATCAGTATTACATGCTTGAAAGATTTGCATTGGAATATTTTGGAAATTGATTGCCCCATATGAAAATTACTGGAGTATGTTGGTCACATGCACTGATGTTAAAGTACTCGGGTTAATCTGCATGTAGTATTTATTCATTTTGTCATTGAATGATGTTGGTCTTTGTCTTGAATCGAGAATACAAGCGTTCTCTTATCGGTATTACATGTTGCATAAGTCCTTTGATGCTCATACGAGCATCTAGAAAAATGGAGGTCTGATTTTAAAGATAAGGAAGCTGCTATAGAACGCCTATTTCGATGTTAATAATCGGATTGTTTTGTTTTTGTTTGTAAGCCTTGTCAGCTCTAGTGGTAATACTTGCAAGTTCTTTTTTGCTCTATTTTCTACTGAGTGTTGTCTGTTAAGATTGATTATGGAATATATTTGCAATTGTTATACAATATTTTGGTTTTTAAATATCCAAATTGAAATCAACTCGAACCGAACCTTTCACTGGTTTAAATCAGTTTGGTTAATCTTTTTTTTTTAATTTTTTTGAAACTGGTTTTTATTATTATATTAAAGTTAATTTCACTTATTTAAATATGAAGGTTTTTTATTTCTGTACTGTAAAAGTTTATAATTTTTATATTTAGAAATTAAAAAAACCCAATATTTTTGGATAATTTTGGTTTATCAACTTGTGAAATGAATTGATTTAAAGTTTTGGTATATATACTAAGTGGTGTTTGAGTTTTTTTGCTGACAACATTTGTATTTTTTTATTCTTGGTAATATATGGTGATTAAGTAGGAACTTCTTTAGTTTTTACTTGGTGGATGATTGTAATTTTGGAGCAATTTAACAACATGAGTTGAATGTAAAAGTTAAGTTCCTTGTATTTTCAGTTCATGACTCTCTGTATATGGTTATCAGTTGATGAAGTTGACTCTCTACATATAAATTTATCTATCGATAATGTTATTGAGAAACTAGGTTCATATTTTAATGGCTTTTATGCTTTGTTTTGGCTCTAGAAATGCAATAATGCCAATTTACAATTTCATTGCCTTTAAAGAAAACATGAAACCTTGATATGACAACCTTATTTTTCTTCACATAAACAATTTGTTTTGTTTTCACTTGGTTTTCACTTAAGGGCTGCACGGTAGGAAGGGAAAGACAAAAAAAAAAGATGGAGAGTTGTACTTTTTTTTTTTGGTATTCGAATGTGAGAAGAGGAGAGGCTAAGTCTTGACATGGGAAGCCATTGCTGCATGTTTAAAAGATATGTAAATATTCTTGTTAACGCACGTTAAACTCTCAAAACTTCTTGGCCATAGAAATTTCATGGAGTTGAACTAATTTTGGCCGAATGGCAAGTGATGGCTAAGGAAAATGCTACTTCTTGAATTCTTTTTAATGCATGCATCGGTTATGTGAAGTTATCCCTTGCATGTAAAGCCATGCACTTTTTTTGTATTGTTCTTACCTTGTAAATATGGTTTGGTTTGTAGCTAAAGAGGTGGAAGGAAGTATTGGTGAGAAAGGAGAAATATGTGCTGATTTTTATTTTTATTTTACCGAAATGTTGCTGTTAGAAGTGATGAAAATGTGAAAAGTATATGCACAGGTTGACTACTGAATGTATTTTGTTTCAACATGTGACTTGTATAACCGGTCTTCTGTTGCAATGTACATCTAAAATTTGTTCATGAGTTGAAAATAATTTATTAATAAATTAACCAAAACTAAAAGGATATAGTTTGAGACTTACACGGTTAAAACATCCTTAAAAGGCTTGTTCCCCTCTAGAACATGGTCAATCACCTTTAGGCATGACTAGTTAGTAAAGCCATGTTTAATATGCAATTCAAATTCTGGCTGTTTTTAATTTGGATGTATTGATGTTTTCATCTCTTGTGGATAAAAATGTTTTAAGCTTGATATGCGTCTATCATTGTGATTATCCTGCAAATTGCTTGTAATTTCATATTTGCTTCTCAACTTTTGCAATGACTTGTTTAAGTACACATCGACTTATTGTTCTTAAAATTCTTTAGCCTTACTGTATGTGTGGTAGGGCATTTGGCTGGAAAATTTGGTTTGGATGTTGCAAGTATAATAACTATTGTTAACCACATAAATATCCTTTTTTGAATATCTCTTAAGATGTATATGACTACTGGTATGCATGTCTAAAGATGTTGGACTATGACATAAATTTTGGCGCGTACTCTAGGATTGCCAAGTTTCATAATACCCTTTTATCAGCCATATTTCAGTATTTCAGTGTTCTTTCTAGTCCCACATATTCACTTATCCATGAATGAGCATTGCTATTTCCTTTACAATATGCTACTGGAAATGGCAAATTATAATGAAGTTATGTTTTTGGCATGATACATATCTTTTGCCGGCTATTCTACTTGTGATTAACTTGTAATCTTTCACTTGTTGCAGATTATCTTATCACAAGAAAAGAACATTCAAAGACTTTAGGAACTTGTGCGGAGCCTTCAGCATCAACTTTTGCCTATTATTTTTTTAACTCTCTATTAAATTTTGCCTAGTTTTATCTTTATCTGAATTTTTCTATTCAAATTTAATTCAAAGATAATTTTTAATTAAAACATATTTTTAATGTTTTATTTTAATTGTTAAAATAATAAATTAATTAATATAATTTTAAAAATTAAATTTAAGTTATATTTAATTTTCAAGTCTTTTAATTTAATAAATAAAAATTCTAATTTAGTTTATTATATTTTATAAATTAAGTTATGGTTAACTATTAAAATAAAATATTTGAAAGAATATTTTTCTTGTTAAATTTGTTTTCAAATCTTCAAAATCAATACTGGGTGGTAAATTTCAATTAAAAAAAAATCAAAGTTGGTGGAAAAATTCAATAGAATTCAAAATTTAGTGGCAAAATTCAATCACATTAAAGTTAATTGACAAATTACGTATATTCTCAGAGTATAATGACAAATTTCAATTAAAATAAAGTATAATGCTATTGTGGGTGCTCTCTAAAGAGGTAAACAAGATGACTAGCCACGAAATGTACTTCATTCTCATGAATGGGGATCAAACTCCCGACCATAAGATAAAGTAGTGAATTTATTTTGTATTTTTTTAAAAGATTCTTACTATGTATTGTTCATTTTTCTTAATATGTATTTTTTTAAAGATTCTAAAAAGACTATTATATTTAGTTGTAATTTCTATTTTGTACTTTATAAAGATTCTTAATATGTATTGTTTATTTTTCTTAATATGTATTTTTTTTTTAAATTCTAAAAAGACCATTATATTTAGTTGTAATTTCTATTTTGTACTTTATAAAGATTCTTAATATGTATTGTTCATTTTTTTTTTGACAGGCTGTTATTGCTTCCTTTTCTTATTTGGCTTGTTTGATCGCTTCCTCCACCCAGACTTGAGCATCTTGTATTCACAGAATCACTGTAAGTTCTTTGGCAATTAATTCTTTGATTTTGTTTTACTGTTATTGAAATTAGTATTGGAGAAATGTGACCTTTTTACTACGATTTGAAGATATGTAACACTTTAATATCTTACAGTAATGGCTGGTCTGCCTTTAATAGTACAAAGTGAGAGGCATAAAAGATTGATCTTACTATTACAATATGGTTGCAAATGTGTACAGTTGCGATTTGATTCTTAGTTGCATTGTGTGCCATCCATAGCCTACATACTTATAGACCAAGGATTAGATCCTATATTTTAGATTTTTATGCAAAATGAGATTATGTGAAAAGACTTGTATATGCTAGTGACGAGACCTGTAAACAAGTTAGGATGAATAGAATTACCTTTTTTAAACTATGTGAGATGTTACAAATTTTAGGGGGATTGAAGTCGTCAAGGAACATGCTTGTTGATGAGCAAGTGGCAATGTTTTTACATATTATTTCTCATCACCTTTAAAGTAGAGTTATCAAGCATCACTTTAATAGGTCCGGGGAAACTATTAGCAGATCATTTCACAATGTTTAAATGTTGTCATATGCTTACAAGATGTATTATTTAAAAAGGCAGAGCCAATTACAGCTAATTCTACAGACCCAAGGTGGAAATGGTTCAAGGTATTGGAGTGAGTTCTATATATAACTCGTACATAATTTAGTCCATTTAGATTTAAATATAGTATCCTAACTCGAGATTTTATACATGTGATGTAGAATTGCTTAGGTGCTTTAGATGGAACTCACATCAAGATTAGGGTTCCAACAGTTGATAAACCTAGATATCGAACTCGAAAAGGTGACATAGCAACAAATATATTAGGTGTTTGAACACCTGATATGCATTTTGTTTATGTTCTTCCTGGTTGGGAAGGTTCTGTTACTAATGGACGAGTTCTTCGAGATGCCATTAGTAGGAGACATGGACTAAAAGTTCTTCATGGTAAAGTGCAAAATTAGAGGAATTTGAATTAATTTTTGAGATCATACTTTTTTGGGAAATTAACCATGATAAATAGTTTCTTTTTATAGGTTGTTATTATTTAGTTGATGTTGGATACACAAATTGTGAGTGATTTCTTGTGCCTTTTAGAAGACAAAGATATCATTTGAATGAGCGGCGTCAGGGTTACCAGCCAAGTACTCCGGAAGAATTTTTCCATATGAAACATGCTTCAGCACGTAATGTTATTGAAAGATGTTTTGGGTTATTAAAACTTAGATGGAAAATACTTAGAAGTCCATCATTCTATCTTGTGAGGGTGCACAATAGAATCATTATTGCATGTTGTTTGCTCCATAATTTTATTTGAACCTATATGAGTCTTGATCCTATTGAAGAGGAGTTGGGAGAAGGATTACCTAGTAATGTGATAGATGACGATGAACCGAATATCATAAATATTCATCCATCGGATGCATGGGCTACTTGGAGGATGGAATTAGCCAACCAAATGTTCGATGAATGGCAAGCATCTAGAAATTAGTTAGGTTTAGGGTAAAAATAGTAAACGTTAAGTTGTTTATGTTATTTCATGTATCTAGTTTATGAAACTTTGGTGTTGTTAGAATTATTTTTTTGTATTGTACTAGACTTGTTGAATGATAATTTATTTTCTTTTGATTCATCATGTGTTATATTTTTATAAAGTGTTGACCTTTTGATGCATAATATTGAACTTAATTTTAATTTGTATTTTTTTTAAGATAGTTATGTCAGGTTTTTCACAATCAAGTGTTTCTTCCCAAAGTTCTCGAGGAACCAAAAGGAAATGGGTTCCAGAAGAAGATGTTACGTTTGTTGCTTGTATGGTCGACTTGCACAATGCTGGAACCTTTAATACAGATACGGGATTCAAAGCTGACTATTTAAATGAGTTAGAAAAAATGTTAGAAAAAGTTTTACCCAATGCCATGTTGAAGGCTAAACCTAATCTTGAATCGAGGATTAGGACATTAAAAAAGATTGGTCAATCGTTTATGACATGCTTAGTGGAAAAAACAATAGCGGCTTTGGTTGGGATGAGCATAGGCAGCTTGTTGTTGCTGAAGATGCGGTGTGGAACTCATATATAAATGTAAGAATTATTTCAAGTCTTTATTATCTTATTTTGACCAAACTTATATCTAATATGAAATTCTCATTTTTATAGAGTCATAAAAAAGCCGCTTAATTCAGACATCAGAGTTTCCCTTATTATGACCAACTTACTGTCATCTACGCAAAAGATCGAGCCATTGGAAAAGATGCTTAAACAGCTACTGATATTATTGAAGAAATAAATGCTGAGGATGTAGCTGCTACAAATACTCATGAAGAAAGAAACGATTTCTATGGATGTGAAGTTGATTTTTTTGGATGGCATGAATCTTTCAGCTACACAACCGCAACCAGCTAGAAACCAAGGTGATTCTACATTTTCAAAGAAGAAAAAAAAAAGATTTCTAATGCAAGTGATTTTTCTACTTCATTTAATGATGCTGCCACTTTATTGGCAAAAAATATACGGACCGTTGGCCTTAAATCAGTAAGAGTATCGTCTCCGAAGTGCTAATTCAACAAAAGTCAGAAATGACCATTCAAGAAAGTGCTCTGAAATTATATCCAACATTATGTGAAGTGGAAGGTTTAATTGAGGATGAGCACTATCGAGCATTGAGCAAAATTCCATATCATTCAACGCAAATGCTCATTTTCTTTAGTTTACCTTCTGTTGTACGATTGGAATGGGTCAGAAGATTTCTTGTTGACCATTAAAAATCATGGTTGTATTGATATTTTGGTAACTTTTTGTATTTGTAATATTTGGATGGTATAATGACATGATAGAATGTCATTACAATGTTGTAACTTTTTGATGTTGCAAAATTTTAAAACATATGGATTATGACATATAAACTAATGAAATCATGTAATTTTTTGTTAATATATGAATATTGTGCTTGGATGTGAAATATAATTCTCAAGTTATTTATTACTTTTTTAGCAATGAGTTATTTATTGCTTCTAATATTTAATTGTTTTTTATTGTGGAATAATTAAATTATTTGTTTCAGTAATGATATTTTAGTATATTAAATATGTATTGCAGTTTAAAAATAATAAAGTAGATTATATATTTTTTATAGTATTATATATTTTGATTTTTTAATTCATATAATAATTATATTAAGATTGTTATTAAATTATATTTTTATTAAATTATATTTAATAAAAATTATGTTAAAATATGGTTAAACTATTTATTATTTTTAATAATAATTTTATTAAAATTTAATAATAATAACAATAATCATCTACCTTAAAAAAATTTTTGCTAAGGATATACTGGCTATTTTAGTTTTTTTCTTTATGCTATTACAACATCATTCCATTCAACCAAACACAAGAATACTATTACAGTTCTATTTCATTCCATTCAACCAAACAGTTGAATTACTTATTACAGCTCTATTTCATTATAGCTCTATTCAATTACAGCCCTATTCTATTACAGTGAACCAAACGCACTGTTAGTGTTTTGCGTCATGTATAACATTTAATAAATTTAGGTACTAAATTGAACCTAAAAAAAATTTAGATATCTAATTAAGAAAAAATGCTAAATTCAATTATCAAATTGGGCCCAAAAAATTTTAGGTAAAAAATTAAGAAAAGATAAAAAATATTATATTAAGTCAAAAAAATATAATAAAATTAATTATAAAGCAATAAGACAATAACTATAAATAAGAATAAAAACAAAGGTAGTAATAATGTAAACAAGTGCAGAGCAGAGCCAAATCGAACATTTAGCCTTCCTGTTGTGGGTCCCGACACAACAATCAGCCCTGGCACGTTCCTATGTTCTCTGCTCAATTTCGCTGTCTTTTGTCATTTCTTTATTTCAAACGGTCCATTAATTATTATTGTTATTTTAAATGAAACAATAAAAAATATATAAAAACAATTTTGAATTTTTAAAATTCGAAAATCTGTGGAAAGAGGCCCTCAAAAGGACAGCAATGAAAAACCAAACAGCTTTGGGTTTGCTTTAAGAAGCAAAGGAAATAAAAAACCACTTGCCCAATTGGCGGGGGTCCCAACTATTTCAATCTGTTTTTTTTTTTTTTTCCAATTTTATAGGCCGGCTTTTTTTTTTTAGTAAAGATATCATGAGATTTCTCAAATTTTAAAAGAAAGAATTGTGGTTTTGATAAAATAACAGCCTGTTTCTAGGGCTCAGACGCGTGGCAGAACCAGGGTCATCGTTATAACACGGGCTGGAAATCATTGCCATGAAATATATATTCCGGTAAATTTAAAACAATATTCCCAGCATATAAAATAAATCAAAATAAGAAATAGTATAAAAATATATAAATGCATTCAAAACTAATAGAGTATAACACTCAACTCTTTAAGGGAGAATATAGAGTTTTAATTCAATTGACATCGATATTGTTGTTAATATAAAATGATGTTGGTTTGAGTGTATTGAAGCACATTTTTCTTCTATTTATGAGTTGGAGAGACATTATTGATAATTTTAAACATTAATAAAAAATAACAGATATTATCGAAACCTATAATGAGGTTGTTAAAAAAAAAAAACCTTCTTTTAAGTGAAAGGAAAAAAATAGGGTTATTTGTACCAAACATCTCAAATTACCATTTATATTTTCAATTGAGCTTCAAATTTTAAAATGTTTTAATTACATTTTAAATTATCATTATTAAAACTGTTGATTTAATAATTAAATGATACATAAAATATTATATGATGTAATTTAAAATGAAAATTTTAAAGAAAAATAAAATAATGCCACATAACTTTTAAAATTTAAAATTAAAAATAAAGTAAAACCCAAAAAGAGAGAGAGTGAACCATAATTTCTGTAAAATCTTTGAAAACTTAAAAATTAAGATTTTTACCATATCTATTTTTACAACATTTAATTTTTCTTTAAAATTTTTATTTTAAATTATATCACATAATATCTAAACGATTAAATTAATTAAATAACTTTATTAATATAACATTGATAGTTTAAAGATATAATAAAATATTTTAAAATTCACGGACTAATTTAAAAAATATTTAATTTAAAGATATTTAATGCAATTTACTCAAGAAAGTATTATGTGAATAATATATGCTATTACTACTATATATATATGTAAGGAAATCCTAACTACTTCCTTCACACACCTGTTCATTATATTTCTCTTCTTCTTTTTCTTGAAATTATAAAACGATATTAATTTTCAATTTTAATTTCTTTACTTTTAAGATTATATAATAATGATCCGGTTTTGATTTTGGTTTTAGTTTTAGTTTTAGTTTTAGTTTTTATTCTACTCTTAAATTTAATATTTAACGGTAGCTTAATTTTTGTAATATTATTAATTAATTTCAATATTTTATTTCGATTTAAATATTTGTATGAATTTTAATAATTGTTAATACGGTTCAAATTCTGTATTAAATTTAAATCTATTATAGTATTATTTTTGTTATATAACTATTAAATAAGTTGTTTTTTTATCAATTTAAATTGCTTTTTTTTCAATTTAAATTGCTTTTTATCAAGTGAGTTGTTAAGAATTTTATAAATAATAACTAAACTAAGCGTTAAAAACATAAAAACAAAGTTGTCAACCAAACAATGTTGGAGTGAACTTTTATTGTATTCGGGCCTGTTTTGCAGTGTTTAAAAAAAATATTTTTGGCTCTAAAAATATTTTTGAAAGAAAAGTTGTGCTAAATAAGTTATTTTTGACGGAAATTTTTAGCTTTTCGGAAGTGATTTTTAAAAACATTTTTGAAAAGGAAAAGATAAAATTTTTAGCTTTTCTTCTCCCAAAAATACTTTTAGTGCTTAATTACTTTTTCACCCCTTCAATAATATAGTATTTTCTTTTTTTTTCTTTGTGCTTAATTACAAATGTGTTAAAATCATTAATTAAAAATAAAAAATATTTTTTAAAATACTAATTACAAATATTTAATGGTTATGTTTAAATATTTAAAATATAATTTATATATTCTAATTAAATTTTATAAATAATTAATATTTATTACTTAAAAATATTTAAAATTTATATTTCATATATTAAAATATTAACAATAAGTTATAATAATTTTTTATATTCTTACTAAAATATAATAATATTAACTAATTCAAATATTATTTAAATGCATATTTGTTACTTGATAATAACATGTCTAAAATAAATATTTTATTTATCAAAAATACTTTTTAACAATAATGTTAAATACTTAAATTTTAAATCGAACTTCTCAAAAACACTCCTCTATAGCACTTTTTAAGAGTATTATCAAATTAACCTTCATAGACATCGGGGAAAGTAGTTTTTCCAATGAAGGATTTGACATTATCTTAAGCTTATGCCGCACATTGTTTCCAAGATTAAAAAAAGCATATTAATTTGACATTTCTCTAATTACCAATCAATATCATTTTGAATTATTATTTGCTTCATTAAAGTTTTCGAATCAAATTGAGTGATATTTGTTAAGATTTGTACCAAGTGTTTTTGTCATTTAACTCTTCTATTTGCCCGATGCAAAGTTCTCTTCTTTTTTTTCCTATAAAAAAATCTGTTAGAATTAATATTTTAACCCACGTTATCGTAATTTTTTTCACAATTTCGTGGTTATATTTTGTCCACAATTTTATGGTTGTTTACATTTTTTGGGTTTTTTTTTTTCAAGTCTTTTTTTTTAAATTAGGTGTGATTTTATTTTATTTTTAATTTTTAGTCATATTTTAGTACATATATGAGATTTATCAATATAAAAGCACCACTTGATTTATTAGGGTTTAGGGTTTTCTCGAGAGGGTTAGTTAGTATAGATTATGTGTGCTTAAACCACTAAGATGACAACCATAGGAATTAGGAAGTTATCATAGGCTAGACAAAATCGAAAAATAAGTGAGTATCAACCAATAGATTAGTTAATTAGAGGTCGGGAGGTAATAATTGATTAATTGGTAGCTAATCCACCCTAAAACCCTAACCAAAGTTAATTACAAATCCTGAAGTGAGTTAATCTTCTTAATTGGTTATTTGATTTAAATCGTTTATTTATTTTAGTTAATTGATTTATCTCTTTAATCTACTTTATGGTTTACTGTAATAAAGGAATTAATTACTATTACTTAAATTTGTTATTGTAAAAAGGTTTTCATAATTTCATTCTCCCTTAAGTACAATTTTAAGAATACTTCAAAAGTATTTCGTTGTACTAAATTATATTATAATTTGACTTGTGCACTTGTAAACACCATCGTTCTAATCTCTTATATTTTTAGTGTTATATTTTACTAACTCATTTATAGGTGGTCAATTATGCAGAGTGGTTGGTTTGACAGGTTTCTACAATCATGTGCATTTTACCTGATTCCCAACATATTTTTTCATCTTATTGGTTAGCATAACACCCAACAACCGATAATATGATAATTCTAGGTCTATGTTATCATCTACCCACCCATTAGAAGGTTGGTTATTAAAGTGACCTCTAACGTTATAGTTGTTTTCCCGCGTAAAAAATGAAATTTATGCATTTCCAACCCCATCTATCTAATAAAGTGGTAAACAACTTTAATATCATTTTAAACTTGATTATTGTATATCTCACTAATAAATTTCCCCTCCGGTCTTGCATACATTCATATAAAATTTTAAATTATAAAATAAAGTATTATAATAATAAAATACAATTGGAATAAAATCTAATAAGAATAAAATTGAAAAAGAATGATGAGAAATTTTTCCATATTTAAGATTTAGTATATTACGAGCTATTTTTGAAACCTTAAAGTAGCAATTTTTTGACAAGTAGAAAAACTAGAAAAATTAAGGTTTTTTGTCCAGTAAGATATTTTTAAGGTTTTCATTTTCTTAAAAGAGGATTGGAACTGAAGACAGAAGAGAATGGGGTTAGAACTCCCAATCTTCTTTTATATCTACACTAAAACAGATCCCATAATCAAATAAGAGATCATTTTTAAATTTATTTTCAAGAAATTAAAAAAATTATCATTTATTTTTGAAATCGTTTTCTAGATATTAACAATCAGTTTTTAATTTTTTAAATAAAAAATATTTGGATGCAATATGATTTTATAAAGAGTTATAATTTTTAATTTTATTTAATTTTGACATAGATGTTAATTTAGATATGATTTATTAAATTTAACTAATAATATATGCATATGATGGAATATAATATTTAATTTGGTAATATAATAAAACGCAAGGGTGAAGGAAATAAGATTTGCAATTTGCATACCTCACGATGAGGTGGCTTCACTCTGATTTTTCCTTTGAATTGCTTTCAACAAATTAAGCACAATGTTTAAAATTCAAATGATGACAACTCCTTGTGTCATAAGTGGGTCACCTCAAATATTTTTATTTTTTTAATATTTTGCTTTTCCACCTCAACTTATTTAAAGTTAAATAAAAATGATAATTTTAAATCGATACAATTCCACACTGTGAATTCATTTTGAATAAAGGTATGCCAGAGGTGTGACAAGAATTATTTGTATTTTTGTTCTTCCATTATTGGCTGCCACACAGCACGTAGAGTTTTTGAGTAAAATCATTTTAATAATAAAAAAATCTATCTCTAATGAACAGTAAAAAATGTTTTTAATTAAACCGTATGGAGGGATTGATTACCCAAAAAAGCGCAGTTGTAACGCCTAGATTGAAAAGCAAAAAAGAAAATTAGTGAGAAAAAAAGGGAAAGGCAGCGCATAAGGAGTGGCAAAGATAGCGGTTTGTAAATGGAAGAGGAACAATGTCGGGGGGTCCACTCCTTACCTCACTCCTATTAGATAAGCTAGCTGTCATTCCACTCTCACGCTCTGTTTCTTCCATTTTTAAGCCCCCCTCTGCTTCCTCCTTCCCACTCTTCATTCTTCTCCCTTCCTTACAACTTTCATTCTTCCTCCCCTTACTTACCCATGGCCCAGGAGACTCTTAACTCTGAATCAGCACCCGCTGCCCCCGCTCTGGAAGTGTCTGTGGTTGTCGAGAAGCCTCAAGTTACTGAGAAAGAGCCACAACCCTCCGCACCTGCTCCCCTGCCGGAGCCTGAGGTGCCCGAGAAGCCGGCTGTTGTTGCTGTTGAAGAAGAAGCTGTTGAAGTTGAGAAGCCCAAGGTTGAAGAAAAGGAAGAAACTAAGATAACCCAGTCTGTTTCTTTCAAAGAGGAAACTAATATCGCTGGCGAACTCCCCGAGCCTCAAAAGAAGGCCCTTGATGAGCTTAAGCAGCTTATTCAAGAAGCCCTTAACAACCACGAGTTCACTGCCAAACCCAAAGCAGAAGAAAAACCTGTAGCTGAGCCTGAGCCAAAGAAAGAAGAGGAAGAAAACAAGGAAGAGAAGAAAGAAGAAAAAGGGGAAGAGACACCTGCTGCTGAAATTTCAGAAGAACCCAAGATAGAAACGGATGCACCCGCCGCTGTTGAAGTCAAGGAAGAAGAGAATACTCCTCCTCCACCACCACCAGCCGAGGCTCCTGCGGCCGAAGTGGTTGTGGTGGAAACAGAGGTGGCTGAAACAGCGAAAGCCATAGACGATGATGGCGCCAAGACGGTGGAGGCGATTGAGGAGTCTGTAGTGGCTGTTGCCGCTCCTCCAGCAGAGAAAGAAAAGGAGGAGCCCTCCGCCGAAGTGGCTCCTCAATCCGAAGAGACCAAAGAAGCCCAAGTTCCTCCACCTCCACCCGAGGAGGTGTCCATATGGGGGATCCCACTTCTCGCAGACGAGAAAAGCGATGTGATCTTGTTGAAATTCTTGAGGGCAAGGGATTTCAAGGTGAAGGACGCATTCACTATGATAAAAAACACTGTCAGCTGGCGAAAAGAATTCGGAATCGAAACCTTGCTCGATGAAGATCTAGGGAACGAACTAGAAAAGGTTGTTTTTATGCAGGGGTTTGATAAAGAAGGTCATCCCGTCTGTTACAACGTCTATGGAGAATTCCAAAACAAAGGGCTGTATCAAAACACTTTCGCTGATGAAGAAAAACGATCCAAGTTCTTGAGATGGAGGATTCAGTTCCTGGAAAAGAGCATCCGAAAACTCGACTTCAATCCTACTGGTATCAATACCATGGTTCAAGTGAACGACCTCAAGAATTCACCTGGACCTGGGAAAAAGGAGCTCAGACAAGCTACCAACCAAGCCCTTAACTTGCTTCAAGATAACTATCCCGAATTTGTGGCCAAACAAGTACGATTTTTAAACTTTGTCAGATCATTTCTGTTTGCTCGTTAAATTTTGAACTGATATAGATGTTGGTGCTGGATTTTTGAAGGTGTTCATTAACGTTCCATGGTGGTACTTGGCTTTCAATAGGATGATCAGTCCTTTCCTGACTCAGAGAACCAAGAGCAAGTTCGTATTTGCAAGTCCAGCCAAATCTGCTGAGACCCTCTTCAAGTAAGTGGATTTCCATTCATTTCCTCCTTTTAATTTTGCTTGTTTCATCAAGTGGTAATCTAAGACCTTCTCATATAGGAATCTATTTATGAACGTTGGTATCATTTCAACTATGACCATAAAAAGGGGAACAAGTGTTTATATTTATTACTCTAGACATTAATTTGCCGTTTATTGCAATATGTTTGATTAATATGAATGGATCTTTAATCATAAATAGATTATTAGTTTGTGCATAGTGTTTCATATAACTTAAATTTTTTTGGGGGGGGTAAATATTAGATATATTGCTCCGGAGCAAGTACCAGTTCAATATGGTGGACTGAGCAGAGAAGGTGAACAAGAATTTAGCGTGGCCGATGCCGTCACAGAGGTTACAATCAAGCCAGCAGTGAAGCACAGTGTTGAATTCCCTATAACTGAGGTATCATTTGTATCATTTTACTAAAATTATCAATTCAGTATACCATTCATGTAATAACAATAAATGGTATTTGAATTAGCAGAATTGTAATCTGGTTTGGGAACTCCGAGTAGTGGGATGGGAAGTCAATTACGGAGCCGAATTCGTGCCGACCGCCGAAGATGGGTATACTGTGATCGTATCGAAAACAAGGAAAGTTTCTTCGGCGGATGAAACCGTGATCTCCGATAGCTTCAAGACCGGTGAGCCTGGAAAGGTTGTTCTCACCATTGATAATCAAACATCAAAGAAGAAGAAACTCCTTTACCGGTCCAAGACCAAGCCTTATTCTGATTGAAGCTTTGAAATGATCAATGGGGTTGGATTTTGTTTTCTTCTTTAATGGAAAAATTATTTTTATAAATTTAGAATCTTTGGGGATTTATTTTTATTTATATATATATTTTTTTATTAGTTAATTGGGATTTTGGTTTTTTATTTTGATTAAAAATGAATCTGGGATGAAACTGTGTGTAATGTGGAAAAAGGAACTGTTTTGTTAGTGTGAAAACTCTTTGTTTCTAAAGTTTGTGTAAATGTCTTTCTATTTAGTTCATTTATCATTTATTATCCATTTTTGTTTTTTGGTTTTATCATCAGAGATCCAAAGGATTCATTTTTCTGGATTTGATGCACGCTTTTACATGGATCTAATCAACCTAGAAAATACAGATTCTGTGTTATCATTCAGTCAATATTAAACTAATTTCTTAATTAACTTCAATTTTAATGTTCTTGCGTTACATAAATCGTATATTTCAGATATTACATGTAATTGATTCAAGTATCTATGTAGTGTAATTAGAGAAACGATTTTAGGATGAGAATTAAGGATGGCAGGAGATGAAAGCGTGAAATGCGAGAGAGTTTGGTGTGAATGGGTTCCATCTCCACATTTCATTTGAATTATTTCTCCTAAAATATTTCAATTTGATTTTAAAATTTTTAACATTTATTAAACCGAGTTTGAGTTCAAGCTTAAAAAATAAATATTTAATTGAATTTTGAATCAAACTTTACTTTGCTCAATTCGGATACAATAAATTTTATTTTTACAAACCCCTTCTATCTGTCCATTCCTACGTTCAACTTTCAAAAATTAAAACGATTTGCATATTCATATTATATTTATGTGTTATAATCTATCTTATATATAAAGATTTTGGCTGAATTGACGTGACTTATATCTATATTCTAATTTAATAAAATAATAAATATTAATTTAAGAGAATTTTTTGCCTTTTTAAATAAAATCCAAAGAAAATACATGTTTATAATCAGCTCTACTTTAATAATTTGTATCATCCTTGATAGCTTTTACATTTGGATCATTTTTGGTAAACTTCTTAATGTATGGATTGTATCATTTATATTATTATTTAAGTTATTAATTAAGTTGATGTCATGAGTTAATTAGATATTATTTCGATTAACAAAATTACAAAAACATTATTCCATAATCAAACTAAATTATATTATTTGATCGTATTTTAATCTTTTATTTTAACAAAAGCCTATAAAATATTCATATAGTGGTATTTGAACCCATGTTGATTAAATTAATAAAACCTTAAATTTATCACTCAACTAAAATTTTATTTTAAAAGTTTTTTTTATATGTTTTTATTTTAATATGCATAATTTATTATCTCTATCAATTGTATATCTATACTATTTATAAAACCTCTAATTGAGCTAGTGTCACGGTAATTTAGGCACCAACTTGGTTAGGGAAATCACGGAAATATCTTTCCGTAATTAAAATAAATTATATTATTTGAGGGTACTTTAGCCTTTTTAATATCGTACATATTTTATATGTTATTATTAATCCGTTTTAAACCTTATGTTTTATTATTTATTATATATTATAATTAAACTAATATCTATATTCTAAATACATAATTTCTATATATATATATATATGCATGTGATATAATTTTTAATATATTTATAAATATTTAATTTGTTGTCATGAGTAAATTTCATAAAATAAAAATATTAATATAAATTATTTGTCTTACAGTATTTCTAAAAAATAGCTCAAATCACTTCTTAAAAGAACACCAAACTCTAATTCCTTTTATTCTATTTTTGATATAATTCTTAAAAAAATAATATTGATTTAAAAGATAAATATATATTTTAAAACCTAATTTTCTATAATCTAATGTTGTACATATTATATAAAAAAGGTATTCTCTTTTTATAGAATTGTTAAATTATTTTGAAGATAGTATTTGAAATAATGAAAAATAATTTGTGAGCATGGCAGTCTGTATGGGGCCCAACCCCAAGTGTGAATTGAATCTTTCTTTTCTATAGTGCTTTATGGAGAATAATACAGTTGGGTTTGTAATAATACCACATTCCCCACCACCACCTTAATTTAAAAGGTTCATAATTCGTCCAATTTCATGATTAATCATATATTCTTCTTTACATATAATTCATAAAATTAATCTTTATATCTTTCAAATATCAACAAAATTAATATTTATTGTTTAAAAAAATTGGCTTAACCTATAAATTAGTACTTAAATTACATACTTTTTTTTCATCTTGGTACAATTAAATAGTTACTCACACCACACACGCACTAACTATGCTCAAAAGGAGCTGTCCAAATAAAGACTTACCAATCACAAGTGGTTTGAATCTGAGTGGGTTCTATGGGTGATCAACCCTTTACCACCAAACTAATCACAAGAGTTCCTATTAGTTCAATCGTTAGTTAAACAATTAAATCTATTTAAAAAAAAGAGAGATAACTAATTAAAATTTGACATGTGAAAAAAGTCAAAAAGTATTATTTTCTCTTTTATATATTCTTTTTAATTTTTATTTTTTTCTTTCTTCAAAACCAAATTAATGGTCGAACCAGTTAGGCCACCAATTTCCAAATTAATCGGTTCAATTAGTTTTTTTGTTGGTTCAATGGCTTGAATACTCATTTGACCCTTTAATTTGACTCCCAACTTGGTACTTATTATTTTTTGGGTAAACTATCAAAATAATCACTTTTGTTTGTTTCAGGTTACATTTTAGTCACATATGTTTGAAATGTTACGTTTTAGTTACTTACGTTATCATGTTGTAACATTTTAGTCATTGAGCCGTTAATTACCATTAATAGTGTAACAGTAAACTGGCATGGCACGTTAAATCATTATTTCAAACAAAATTTTTATGTTAAATTATATAATTGGTCCCCATAATTTTTCGTTTTGAGTAATTTAATTTTTCTGATCTTTTAACTTTCCTTTTTTTTTTCTTTCCCTTTTGCTTCTCCTTTTGTTTCCATCCTTTCATTTCTTTTAACATAGTTTTTCTATGTTTTTCATTTATTAAAACTAGTCTCTATACTCATAAAGGTGGTTCCCTCTATTTTCTTTTTGAAATAAAAAGAAAGTGGAAACATGTCATGGGATGGGAGCAACAAAGAAATCCCACCAATGGTATATCTGGAAGATTATCGAGTGAGCGACAAAGTTTAGAGAATGATAGAGGAGTTAAGGAACATATTTGGATGAGTTATCTAACTAAAGATCACTTCTTTATCGAAAGAATTACGAGGCCATCTTTTGGTGTCAAAAAAGAAGAAAAGCCAAGCAAGCTAAAAGGCTCCAAATTAGGCACAAAATCTGAGACTACTGACTTTTCCCGACATTATATATTGATGCGAAGAAACATCTATTCGAGATGATAATAAATGAGGATGAAAATGTGGATCTTTCGTGCCAAAAGGTTTCTAAATCCTTCGGGAGGATTCTTTCTCTCTTGGAGTATAACTTGTCCCCTTTTGGTAGCCTTGGAAGGAACTCAAAATCTAGTTTTATAACTGCACGGATGAGATTTCCTGGTTGTTACAAATTTCAAAATATGAATGAAAATGATAAGCAAAACTATGTCAGCCATCTAAATCAAGTAATAGCAGAGGAATCAGAGAACCAACTTTGCTTTTTAGATGACAAAGCTAGTGATGAAGTCTGAGGTGATAATGCAATTTTGAACAAACCCAACACTTGTTTGAATAATGACAAAGAAGATCAAACTTATTATTCTACTAAAGATGAAATGCGTTCCATTATTTTATGATGCAATCATGAATTTATATTTAGCCTTCATAAAATGTATGTAGGTGGTGGCCCTAATCAATGTCTTCATTTTGTTGGCGATGCAGGGTTAGAGGTTTTTGATTAGGGTTCTACATCTGACCCATTGATAAAAAATTTTCCTACGTGGATTAAAATATTTGTGGGTATTGATTAATTTATCTTTATTGTAGTTTTCATTTTTTTGTTGAGGGTGAAAAAGAAACTAAAATAGTATATCAAAAAGGTGTAAAAATTTTTTCACTCTTCTTCATAAACCCATAACAATATTACAAACACCATAAATGATTTAATGGTTTTCTAAGGTAGAAATAATAATTTTTTAAGTTTTTATTTTGAGTTTTAAGGCTTTGAAACATTTTGGTTTAATCCTTTAAAAACTAGTTTGGATGAGAGATTAGGAAAGAGATTTAAAAAAAAACAATGTTTTAATTTTTTTTTTCTTTAAAATGTCTTTCTTACAAATTTTGTTTTAGGATTTGAGTTTTTGAAAATCAGTAAAGAAAAAATTGTGAAAAAAAGTTGAAAAATTTGAAAGAAAATTGGAAAATCAATTAATCAACCCAGATGGAGTCATGAAAAAAATTGATTTA
Source organism: Gossypium stocksii (assembly GCA_020496765.1). Lineage (NCBI taxonomy): Eukaryota > Viridiplantae > Streptophyta > Magnoliopsida > Malvales > Malvaceae > Gossypium > Gossypium stocksii. The sequence goes on along the minus strand of CM035628.1, from coordinate 33,633,182 downwards.
AAATAATTGTAAAAATTTAATCTTAGAAATCATATTTTTAATTTTATTAATTTATATTTTTTTTGGATTTTTAAAGATTTATTAGACGATGACATCATTAGTGACATGTGTTGCAGGTGTAGAGTGACATATGTCCAAACTTAATGGTGTTACAAAAAAAGTACTAGAATGGTAGACAAAAAAAAAAAATCTAAGTACCAAGTTGTGAAAAAAAGAAGCATAAGTACCAAGTTGGGAGAATGTGTCAAATTCAAGGGCTAAATGAGTATTTTAAGTATGGTTCAATTGGTCTATATCAATTCACGGGTTAATTGGTTTAACCCTTATCTTCGAACCAGTACATCGAATGGTTTTGGGTCCAACTGATTCGATTTTGAAAACATTGATTTTGCTTGATGAAATAACTTTCGATTTTGTTAGGTTGAGCAAGCAAGTGATGAAGTTTGAAAATAGATTTAATTGTCAGTATCTTAACCTTAGAAGGGCATATTTCGAGCATTGGTGGTATTGCTAGACATTATAAAGAAAGAAAATAAGAGGTAGGCACATGCTATGTCTCTAACCCATCTAACACTCTATTTTGTGATTTAATTAAGTGCAAGGGTCACACGGCCAAGCCACACGCCTGTGTGCCAGGCCGTGTGATCAATTCTGAGCATTCTGTTTTGAAATTTTAAGATGCAGAGGACACACAGCCAGAATACACGCCTATGTGCTAGGCCGTGTGTCAGCCCGGCTGAGACACACACCCGTGTCTCTGTCTGTGTGGACATAATAAGGTGTAGACAGAATAAGGTCAATTCCAAGCCTTATTTTTCACCCAATCTTGTCTTTTACTTGCATTTTCATTTTAACACATTACCAACCAATTCAAAACAGTAAATTTAAGTCGAAACCAAGTCTCATGTATGACATATCTTCACATACAACTAATGTGCTCTTAAGCACCTCAAATGACGCTTTACTATCTAATAATCAAATATGCAAACTTACATAACTTATCAATTTTACTTATATACATATTTTACCACATATGCTTAAATCATCAATATTTAAGCACACAATAAACATGTTATAATCTCATTTATACATATTAAAACACATTCATCACAAGCCATTCCAATGGCTAGTTGTAACTAAAACATTTACATGTCAGCATTGGATAATCATCCTATATATGCCATTATAACCGTAATTGATTTACCATAATTACCGAAATAGGCTGATGGATAGTGTGAGTGATCTCCGTCGAGCTTCTAATCTAACGAGCTTCCAAATTACTATAAGACAAGGGAAAATAAAACAGAGTAAGCATATAATGCTTAGTAAGTTTGCATAAAATGGTAATTAACTTACCGTTCATTTTATATTCAAGATAAACATATAAGGCACATTCAATCAATTGATCACGAGCCCTAAAACATATCCTCATCACCCTTGTTAGTCATACAGTTCATACAAATATCAATAAACATGTATGAGCTCAACAATAATTAGATTTCTATATACATATACATTCCATATTATGAATTCATATAACATGTACATATCTCATTCTTGTATTTCAAATACGTTTTCATAATAATTCGTCTCGAGTTTAGATTATTTCATATCGGAACTTTACCCTTTTAATCATTTGAATTAACATTGTCACATGGGTAGTACACTTGAGGTGTACAATTCTTTAATCACAAATGAACATATTCATCAAGCATATTTCTATGTTCATATATCATCATCTCATATTTCCATATATCATATATCATCCTTTTCAATTACTCTGACAAATACTTGTAATAATTCATTTCGTGTTCATATATTCTTCTGTCACAATTTTACCCGTTGAATCATTGAACACATCGATGGACACATTGGTAGTACACTCAAAGTGTACAATTCAGAATCCGTCAAATCATGCCCGGGGTACCTATTAGAGCACTTAAACAGAAAGCTGTCTCTTAAGCACTATATCAGGAAGCTCATTAAGCCATGTAACAGAAAGCATATCCGGGCAATACAACAGAAAGCTCACAAAGAGCTTATAATAGGTAGCTCCGAATAGCACTTAACGGGAAGCCCCAGACAGCACTTATCGGGAAACACCAGATAGTTTATAACTGGAAGTTCAAGTGAGCCATATCAGGACGCTCATAAAGATCTGCGTTTGTGTACGTAACATATGGAGGATCACAACCGATTGAATAATAGGTCGCTAATAAAGAGCTGCAATAGTTTGCAAAACATGCAAATCACTACCGATCAAGATGCTCGCAGGAACATTATGACGGAAAGCTTGAGAAGACTTATTACGGGATGCTCTTCGAGCTACGATATGTCTGCAACATATGCAAGATCAATACCAATCAGGAAAATCTAATATGAATCGACTTTCATTCATTCAAACGGGACTTAACATTTTTTCGAGTGTTGCCGGATATGTGATCATTTATATATATTTATGACATTTATAAAATTCATATATATACACATTCATCAGAAATTCAACCAATTTCATTTACATAGCAATTCTACAATTCATATGTACAACATTTATTTCAATCATATAAATAAACACAATTTAGTTATACGAACTTACCTCGAAATTATTTGTGTATACAATTTACTAATCCGACATTTCTCTTTTCCTCGTTCTAACTCTGAATTTAGTCTATTCAAATCTATATGAGGAAATTTAACATCACATACTCAATTCAGTCTAATTTACATTTTAGGTAAAATTACCGTTTTACCTCTATTCTTTAAATTAATGACGATTTCATTACTAGGCTCAGAAAATGAAATTCTTACAATTTAATCATTATTCCAAGCCTAGCCAAATTTTACATGTAACATTTACAGCTCATGTATTTCATAAAATTCAAAATTTTTCCATAGATTTCACACTTTTACAATTTAGTCCCTAAATTACAATTTCATCAAAATTCCCTTTACAAAAGTTGTTTATTTATTCACAACCTTTCATTTTCTACCATAAAACTTCATTATTCATACATAATCATCCATGGAAAAACCCTAGTACTTTAATAACTTTGCAAATTAATCCCCGAGATAGTTAAATTAAGCTATTACGATCTCGGAAATATAAAAATAATAAAAAAACGGGACAAAAAAAATACCTAATCAAGCAAAATAAGTTGGCTTGAGCTTAGGCTTCCATAGCTAGGGTTTTCATGGATTTTATTTGGGAAAGATGATAAAATGATGATATTTTGTTTTATTTTATTATTTATCATATTATTTTTCCATCTTTCCAATTTTGTCATTTTCTTTATTTTATTTTCCATGGATGAATCATCATCCTTAACCACGAAGCATTTTTAAATGGTCTATTTACCATATAAGGACTTCAAAATTTGAATTCCATAGCTATTTAATCCCTTTTAGCTATTAGAACTTAACTTTTGCACTTTGTGCAATTTGGTCCTTTATCGAATTAGACATGTAATCGGTAAAATTTCTTTACGAAATTTTCATATGACATTTCCTTCATACTATAGACTATAAAATAATATTAAAATAAATTTTCCTTCCGGAATCGGATTTGTGGTCCCCAAAACCACTGTTCCGATTTACAGGCTATTACAAAAGCAAAAAAAGGTGATTGCAAAATAAATTAAGTGAAATAAAATAAATTCGTAAAAAAAAATTTTAAAGCTTAGCCTTAGCCTCGGTATACTTTGAACTTGAACCGATCCTTGAAAAATGGTTTTTTTTCCTTTCAACCGATAAATTAGTTATAGCAATCGAGGACGCCTCAAACCGCCAACTCTTTCTCTCGTAGTCGATTCCGGTATGACCTGCAAATCGATCCTTGTCGAATTTCTAACCACGTGTTACGTACTCATAATTTAAGACTTCGAATGCCTTGCGATCTGAAAAACCCAACTTGAATTAATGACCTTAACCATGTGAGCCATTTAAATCTGATCACTATCTCCCTTGACAGAATCCAACTAGCTTTTTCCAATTGAACACGCCAATTTATTTGTGGGATTTTGAATACAACACGACTGACTTAACTTCCCAACTGTACGCCAAACGATTCCAACCTAATATGTGCTTTTTGAATTGAAATCGAATCAACTTTAGAGGACGAATTTGTTCTATCCCATATACCGAAGAGATAGCGAATACCGAGTCGCAAAGTATTTAGTGTGGGTTCATATCTCACGATTATTTTGTCGGAGTGATAACCGGACTAAGGCTAAAAAAAGGGATTAGTTAAGCATGAAATAAATCATGCTAGATGGAGTATGGAAATGGTGGAATTTGGAAAGAGGAAAGGCCTTGGAAAGTAATTAAACAAAAAAAATTGAAAGTAAAAGAAAAATGAAATAGTAGAATCGAAGGGGCAGACGCCAGGAAGGAAAAAATATATTAAATATTTGAAGCTAAGTGTGTGTTTAATTGGCTATAGCCATTAAGTATTTATATACACTTTTAGTGTTAAAATTTAGCTAGATTTTTTTAAAATATTATCAGTAAATAAATCAAAATTTTAAAAATCTAATTTAAACTAGAGATTAAATTTAAACTAATTACAAAATTTTAACAATATCAAAAATCTTTCAATTTTTATTCAGCTATCTTTAAATCTTCAATCTTTCAATCAAGTCCTCCTCTCTACTTTTTCTTCTAATTTAGCTCCTCCTTTTTTCAAGAGTTTGAATTCAGCACACCAACTTCATCCTGATAAGAAAATCCCAAATTTAATAGCATTTTATCTGATAATTAATAAAAAATAAATATATTAAAAATACGAATTTATCTTACTATCACAAAGTTAATACTTTAAAATCTTTTTATGGTTCTACAAATGAAATTTTTTGCTTTAAGTTGAACTGAAAATAAAAAAAAATCATGTCATTTTTAACAACAAATGTTAAATTTGTTATAATTTGGATATATTTTATTTTGTTAATATATAGAGATTAAATTGAAACATTTAATAATAGAATAATTAATTTGATTAAGCCCTATAATAGAAAGACTTTATAGGTATTTCTGCCCATATTAAAGTTAGTAAAATTATGAAAATAAATATAATAGAATTTGTAGGATTTTTTTTAAAAATAAATATTTAAAGTATTTTTTAAAATTTATAAAATAGATATTAAAAGACATAAATATTTCAATAACGTAGTTTTTTATGTTGTTCGGAGACTAATAATTGCTAATAGAAACAACACATACATTTTTTGTGGGTTAGATTCTTATATCAAGCAAGTATAAAGGCTTTGTTTGGTACATTAGAAAGAATATTGGAAAGATGAAATATTGAATGTCTGGAAAATTAGAATGATGGAAAATATAATTATTTTTTTCATAGGCGTATTTGGTAGGAGAGATGAAAAGAATGGAAAGAATTCTTTTCATTTGTTGTTTGGTAGAGTTGAAAAAATGAAATGAAAGAAAAGAAAATATTTAAAAATACATAATTTTGAACTAATATACATATCTCTCTTATTTTCTCTCCCCTCATCATCTTATTGTTTCATCGTGTATGAAGTTGAGTGTGTTTGGTAAAATAGATCAAACATTTCTAAATTTGATTTGCTACAAGTGAAATACATGACAAAATCATTCACCCCAATGTCATATGTTGATGAGGGAAAAAGGGATTTTTAACCATTGTAAAATATTTTTAAATCACAAAAGTTGAAAGGTAGATCATTTAGGATTACAAATAAAAAATTCTTCATTTCAATTAGTTTTTTCCCTTAATATTTAATATTTCTAAGGTTTAGACTTAATGGAACAGAAATCCTATAAATGTCGCACTTCAACATGAATGATTTAAGCATGAGAGGTGAGTGTAATGATAAACAACATATCTAAACTTCCTTTGTACACCTCACTATCACATGGGCTAATACTAATACACAACGTTTTATGCACTGTAAATACGTAAAATATTATTCCATTTTTTTTTTTATATGTGAACAACGTTTTGTTTAATTTTATTTGGGTTGTTGACAAAAGTCCAAGTATAATGAATAGTGCTGGTGAATTTAAAATTTATTTCTCAAATATTGCTTCATTCCCAAATTTAATATCTTAAACAGCAAAACCTCATCAATCTTATTGAAAAAATTTCATGTATTTTTGATCAAGCTAATTATGCTTTTACTATTTATATCATCTCTACTTTTTAATTTTGTTAAATCAATTTATGTAATATTTTTAAAATACCACTTAGAATCTATGTCTAAAGCAAATAAACAAAAAAAAATATCAGCTTTCTTTGAAGCCATTTTAAAAACGTTTTTATTTGCTTATTCCACTTTTAATTTTAAAAATAACACAATCTAATTTATCAAAATACTTTTAATGCTGTTATTATTTAGGTTACAATCATTAAATTAAAATAATAGAGAAACTAAATAAAAACTAAAGAAATTAAAATTTAAATATTTAAAAATAAAAACAAAGTCATAATTAAACCTTTGACAAATTAGTAAATTCCAGCAGAGGATCTCAGTCGCGCAATAAAGGATAGAAAAAGGACAGCACTTGGGACTTTACATTTAATTTTTCACACTAAAAAAATGATTATAAGTGCGAAGAAAATTATTGTAACGCAAAACCAGGAAGATCCCTCTACAAAAGCCTACTTTTTTTTCTTTTTCTACTTTTGAAATAAATTAAACAAAGTTAATTATAATATTCAGAATTAATTTCTAAAGTGAGGAAGTTTAATAATACTATAAATTCTATCACACACAATTTATTTAGAATATTAATTTTTATTTTAAAATAACATATAATAAATAATGAAATATATGATTTGAAATAAATTAACAATAACAAATAAAATATGTACGATGTTAATTTTTTTTATGAAATTTGAACGTATGAATTCATTATATTAAGAATACTAAATGAATGCAATTATTTATCATAGTATTGTCATCAATCCTAGGTTGGTTGATCGAGTTAATTTGTGACACTATCTTAATCAATAATATTATTAATAAAATAAATTTTTGGTTCAATGGTAAACTTAAGGTTTTATCAGTGCAATTGGTATGGGCTAAAATCTCTTTAAAAAAATTTAAAGCACTCTTGAATAATATAATTTATTTTAAATACAAAAATATATTTTTGTAATTTTTCTAACTGAGTTGGTGTCTGATTAACTCAAGACACCAACTCGATTAGATATATAAACCAAATTCTATATAAAAATAAGATTTTTATCAATTTTTTTGCAAATACTTAACCTAATAAAAAATTTACAAATAAGAAATTAAATTATGATACCAAATTTAAAAATAGTAATCCTAAAATTTAAAATATACATTCTAGAATATAAGTGTTGGTTGAAGTAATATACAAACATTAAAAAATATTTATTGTAAAAATTTTATCTTAAACACTGTAAAGATCGATCTCTAATCTAATGTTACTAGGAGATAATAGATTGTGATGTGATAAAAGAGAGATAATGGAGAAGTTTTAAATGAAAGATGGTGAGAAGCTCACTTTAATTGCAAAAGAAAGAATCCCCACCCCACCAAATCCACCTAAAAATTGAATGCTCAACAAACCCATTCTTTACCATCAATGTAGGGTGGGTGTTAGGCTTGAATTAGACCTAATTAAGCACAAGTAATCATGATGACTTCAATATCATAATTCATTGTGGAGACCCGCATCAACGGTTTTATTTGCATTGCTCCCAAAATGTCAAGCTATCATCGACACAAATAATTATAGAGATATTTATGCAACGAATGAATGGTAAAAGATGGAGTAACATTATCTTGGGAAGGTCAAGAGAATTGAAAGTTGAATCTAGCCTTTTAACTGATATATGTATATATATAAAGAAACTAACACAAGACTCTTTTAATCGTCCAATCACAATAGAATGACAGACAAGCTTAGGGAGAAGTCAAGAGTTGGGCTAAGGGCAACCATAATTTATACTTTTTTTTTTTTTTGGTTACAAAAGAATGCAAAGCCCGTACGACTATACCTCAATTTATCCCAAGTAGTAGCGTCCATAGATTATTCCAATTGCATCTCTAGCTAGTTGCTGCAATGGTTGCCATGCGATCAGCTATGAACTTTGCCTCCCGATCGACATGTTTAAACCAAATACCCCATGCCCTCTTGGCAGCTCAAGAACGCTTCTTACAAGGGCCAGTTAACTTCCTTCTCCATGCCATCGTTCAGCATTTGAACAACTCCTCCATTTGTCACATTCAACCACCACCCTCTTATAACCCTTGTCCCATGCAATCAAGAAGCCATTATATACCGCCTATAGCTCAGCCTGGTTGACACTGAGATGCCGACATTCTTACAAAAATCCAACTAGCCAGTTTGCAAATTCATCACTAATGACCCTTCTAGCACATATGCCCTTTGTGACCCCGTCGTCCTAGCTCCAACTCCCCCACTAGTGCAATCCATCCTATCTGTCTCAGGATTTTTTTATCAAATAACCAAAGGTTAAGAGGTTTGGAAAAGAAACCCGCCTGATCCCTTGACTTGCGTCACAAAGATCGACCCACATAACAATCTCTAAGTACATGAATCATAGTCTCTTATGCGAATCCCCAAACATCAAAAGAAGGGTCATTGGACATTTCCCTTTTGAACTTCTCCATGTTTGTCAAGAGCTTATCCTTTAAAGCAATACATAAGAATTGCCTGGTCCTTTGCGGTCCTCGAAAGAGCACACATCTAACAATATGAAAACCAAGTTTGTCAGCAAAGAATAAATGTAATATAAGCGAACCATGTCTGGACAATTTAATCAATTTCCACCAGTTTTCCCTCACTCTCGTTGAATAATTTTTTTTTTAATTTTGGCCTCTCTTAAAAATTAAATTATACAATTTAAGTTCTTTTAGAATACAATTTTTATCTTCAACCCCTCAAAATTTTAAAACTTTATCTTTAACCCCTAAATAAAGTTTTTGACTTTATTACACGATAAATGTTGTGGAAAGCATAGTTAACGTTTTCTAACTTTAAAATAAGTTTGGTTAAAATATCTAAGGTTGATTATAGTTTGTGCAAAAAAGAAAAAAAGGAACTTATCTATAATAGTGGCACCGAAATTCTTGACGAAATTGTCACCTTGGTACGTATATCTCAAGATTAATTTATCTGTTGTCAGTGATTAAAATATACAAGGCATCCTTGATTAATACGCTAAAAGTATAGTTTAACTCATATATTATAGAATTGGGTCTGTATACGTTTGATATGGATACAAACAAGTAAAATTTATGTACTAAAATATTAAATTATTAGTGGTATAAAATATGGAGTTTTTGACAATAGCACTACCACTACCTACATGCTTTAACCAATATTTATTTGGTTGATATGAATTATTGAAAGGTAATCTGCAGTTTGAACAAAGGCTTTTTAGAATGCATGTACCTAAATTAAAAAAAAAAAAAAAAAAACCATTGATAAGAGGAATCTCAATCATTACCAAACCGAAAAGAATGAAGAAAAGCACATTGAACCCTATCTCACATTTTATTTTCCACCACTTTTTTCCTTTCTCCAGCCTCTAAATATTTGTTTGGTTCTTCATATTTTTACAACTCCTAAACAATATAATGTTGGCCATTCATGGTCAGGTAAAGCTAAGCTGGGGCTTTAATAATTTTTTAGCTTCTTCAGGTGAATTTATTTTAGAAATCTGTATTAAGAGTTAAATTATATTTTGTTCTTTTTATATAAAAATGGTCCAATTAATTTATGCAAATTAGATCAAAGAACAAATTAATCTGTTTAGTTAAAATTTACGTTCTTTTATACGGTTAAAAACGGACATAGTTCATGAAATAATCAAATAATAACAAGTAATATGTCATGTGTACCTCATGCTAACCTATAAATATAAATTTTTTAACAGTAAAAATGAATGAAATTTTTAATTGAAAAATCATTTTACTCATTGATCCAATATATAAAAATTATTTTGTCCATTTTTTTAATAAATGAAATAAAATACAATCTAACTTTTAATACAAAATACGTGTTTCACTTAGCTGAAGTATTTGCTAATTCCTTTTAACGGTGCCATTTCTATTTAATTTAACTTTTGGGGAAAAAAGTTCAAAAAAAAAGAAAGAAAGTGTTCTTGAATATGAAATTAATAATTATTTTAAAAGATTATATATGCAAATATAATTATTTCTTACCTTTTGCTTTTACTTTATTGCAATTATTAGGGGAAAAAAAGTAAAATATGTATAAAAACTAGCAATAAAATTCACATCACCGTTTTGCTTTTGTATTAATATTAAAACTTGGTATACAATTCCAAAATTCAAATCACCGTTAAAAAGTGTATACTGATATTTATATGAGATTGAAGAATGGAAAATCCCTTTCTAAACCTAAACCAAACCAATATAAGCTTGGGCAGTAGATGGGATCACATTACAAGTTTTCCTGGGGAAATGGGGAATGATTACTCATCAATGGCAACTCTAAGTATCCAAGCCAACAACAATAATAACACAACTTAAAAGGTAAGAAAAGTCAGAAATTTGGAGAATTATGGGTACTCAAAGCTATGTTACCTGAACTTCATTTTTATGAAAATATTTGTATATGACACAAAATATGAAGTTTTAAAAACTTTTACAAATTGAACATATTCATACGCCATACCCAATGAGTGCATGTCCTATAAAAGTCCAGCATGTTATGGTTTTCATAACAAAGTTAGAAACCATGATTGAGCTGGATGGTCAAAGATGAAACTTGAAGAGGTAGAAACAAAGAGACTAAGCTAATACCAAAGAACAAACACCAAATAAGAAGGCAGCATATCAATATTCTCAACTTAAAAAGTATTTCAAATGATTATAGGTCCAAAAATTATCAAATTGAAATTATGGAATCTGAAAAATAGATTACATAAACCAAACAATCCCTTGTGTTCTTACAAATCTATAACAGTGTAAAAGGTTCCACAATATAGACATGATACACCAGAGAAATGTACAATGCACAACACCAGGGTAACCCAACATGCCAAGAACAAATTTCAAAACCATGAGCAACTTGCTGTCAACCATGCTCCTCACAAAGATGCAAAAACAAAGTAAAATGAACAAGTGATTTGCCCAAAATTTAGACAAGAATAAATTAAATCATAGTACGAGTAATACCCTCAGTCGCAGAAGGGTTTAACCTTAAACCTGTAGAGAAGCTTCTTCTTTTTTGAAGTTGGGTTGTCAACAGTTAGCAATACTTTACCCAGTTCACCAACTTTGAAGCTTTGAGACACAACTGGTTCATCTTTTGCAGTCATCTTGGTTGGTTTTTGAATGATGACCGCATAGCTATCTTTAGCATCAGGCACAAATTCAGCTCCATAGCTCACCTCCCATCCAACTACCCTGATTTCCCAAACAAGAATACATTTCTGCAATGAAAAGTTTTTTCCATTAGACCTTACATTCATGATTGGCACAAAACTGAAACGCTTACTAGCCAAATATGTTCAGTTAAAAAAAGTTAATAAGAAAAGGAGGACATGGACCGGCATGTATCATGAAGAAATAGCATGAAGAAGCAATGAAATTTGCACCTCAAAGATTGTTATTTCGACAGTTTGCTTTGTCCCTGGTTTCACAGTCATCTCAGTGGCAGGATCAGCATCACTGAATTCTGGATTGCAATCACAATAATCCACACTCAAACCACCATATTGAATTGGCACTTGCTCAGGTGGTATATATCTGTTTTACACATTGTATAGTTTAGGATATTAATCACTAAGAACTATAAGTACTCGGAATATGCACTTTGATAACTCGAATTCATCAAAAACATTCACTCACTTGAAAAGTGTTTCAGCAGATTTAGATGGCAGTGCAATGACAAACTTGCTTTTAGTTCTTTGGGTCATAAATGGACTAATCATTGTATAGAATGCCAGATACCACCAAGGAACATTAATAAACACCTAACAGAACATGAAACCCAAATCAATGCATCTCCCAAAGAATCTAATATACAATTAAGTTTTCACATTATATATATATAGGATAGTTAAATATGGATAGACATGGAACATACCTGTTTTGCAACAAACTCTGGATAATTATCTTGAAGAACCTGAAGAGCCTGTTTTGTTGCCAATCTAAGCTCCTTTTTGCCAGGTCCAGGCGAGTTTTTGAGATCACTAACCTGGAAAATGGTGGAAACACCACCGGGACTGAAATCAAGCTTCCTTATACTCTTCTCCAAGAGCTGAATTCGCCATCGCAGGAACTTCATTCGCTTTTCCTCATCCGAAAACGCTTTCTGGTACAATTCTTTATTCTGGAACTCGCCATAAACGTTGTAACAAACGGGATGGCCTTCCTTATCTTGTCCATGCATGAACACAACTTTCTCCATATCATCACCAAGATCTTCATCCAAAAGCTCATCGATCCCAAACTCTTTCCTCCACCGGATCGTGTTTTTGATCATTACGAAGGCATCTTTGGCTTTGAAATCCCTTGCCCTTAAGAACTTCAAAAGGATAACATCGCTCCTTTCATCTTTTAAGAGAGAAATACCCCAAATGGAGACCTCTTTTGATTCTTGTTTCTTTTCCTCTTCTGGGTTTTCTACACTTTTGGATTCTGAATTGAAAAAGTTAGAGTCTATTGCTTCTCTAACAAGCTGCTTCAGTTCTTCCAAAGCTTTCCTTTCGGAATCGGATAGATCAGCTTCCTTGTTGCTTTCCTCTTTGAAAGAACCCAGATTTTGAGGAACCTTTTTCTCTTCAACAGCAGTAGCCACCTCTTCTTGACCACTAGTTGTTGTTGTTGTTGTTGTTGTAGTAGTTGTAGTAGTACCCGACGCAGTAGGCTCTGCTGGTGCTCCCGTCTCTTCTTTCTCCATCATCGCCGCCAGTGACTCCGACTCCGTAACCACCTCCTGCTGCGGTGGAGCAGGCGGTTGGTGCGACTCGGATTCCGATATCACTACAGTTTCTGCTGCTGGAGCTGGTGGGTTTTCTTCCTTTGGTGCCTCGGTTACAGCAGGTGGCTCAGATTCTGATTCCACTGCTTGCGGCGGTGGCATGGGAGGCAGCTCCTCTTTCCCTGACCCTTTATCCGATGAATCAGGTTCCAATGCCGCCGGTTCCGGTGGCGGAGCCTGCTCTTCTTTTTCAGCTATATTCGTAGAAACAGATTCGGTAACAGAAACAGACACAGCTGGTACATGAGACGTCGGGGAAGGGTCTTGTTTTTCTAAAACAGCAGGTGAATCGGAGTCGGTCACCGTGGCAGATGTTGGAGGCGGCGCCGCTGCTGCCATAGGGGGATTCTGGGCTGGAGTTTCATCGGCCATGTTTGTTGGTTTGTCTGTTAGTTGTATTGTATGAGAAAGTTAAGGAGAGTGAAGTGAAGCAGAGAGAAGGGTCATAAGGACAAGGGAAATATCTGGAACGGTAATATTTGGAAACGGAATCCTATGCTCCAATGTCTATTCTAACATTAAGACAAGACATGATCTCAGTGTACAATAAAAATATCATGATTTAATTTGATTAAATAAAAAAAACTCAACACAGGACATCAAGATTTGTTCCGATTAAAGTTTTTGTCTGATAATACTCGCTTAATTTTTGAATATTATAATATTTAATTTTATATATAAAATGTTTGAAATATAGAAATCAGAATAAAAATGAAAAGGTTATCATTTATGAATTGGTGCGTTAGTGTCAAACAAACAAAGAAGCACCGCTTCTATCTTGCGGCCGTTTGTTTCCCTCACCTTCCTATCTTCTCTTCAAATGAGAGTGTCAACTTATTTATGGAACACGATGCTCGGTAATCTTTTTCTTTTTCTTTTTTTTTTTTTACATTTTTTATAATTAAATTATTTATCTTAATGTTGTTTTTAATGTATGAGCTTACAATTTTTTTAGAGTACAGTATTTCTTATAATGACACTTAATATTTATCAATGATGTTTAACAATATTTTAAATATAACATAAATATTTAAAATTTTATATAATATAAATTATTAATATATTAAAAACACATGAGTATTATTTTAAAAATACACATCAACGTAAAATATTTTAAATGTGATTGTGATATGATAAAATATATTCACAATCATCTAGTTTAGAATCCATGAAAATAATATTTATATTATTATAAAAAATTTTATTGAGTTAATTTCACGAGTTAATAAAAAAATTTAAAAGATTTATATTTTTTAATAAAAAATTATTTTAAATGATGGTAAATATTATTATAATGATATTTTTGTTTTTAATATTTTTATGTAAAATCTTTAGATAAACAAGTAAAAACTATTACTAAAAATAAATTGAGTGAACAAGATCAAACCCAAATTGATAGAAAGTTACATAAAAATCTTTTAACACATCATCTATGATTCATTTAATGAATAAAATTTTATCAATATATATATTTTTAAATAAACTTTTTTTTCTTTCACCCACATTTCACATAACCTAATATTATAAAATATAGTTAAAAATAATACAAAATGTTATTTGAATTCATAAATGAATTAATATTGATATATCTTGTTTCACTACAACTCTTGGAGATCCCTCCATCACATTCTAATAAATCCTTCCAAACTTTTATAACAACTTTAAAGGGTAATGCATTATTCCAAAGGACCTATGTCAAGTTTCTCCTCTTTTATATAAGCTCTTTCCATTGCCAAAAGGCCTCAAAGGGCTCTTTCCATATATCAGTACTCTTGTGCAAATCTAAGCTTAACACCTCTATTGTCAATAAACACTACTAGTGACTTTTGGCACCACTATGGTGCGAACCATCCGCAACCTCCATCACTAAGATGTCAGATAACAATCCTCTTAGATAACAAAGCAAATTTACCTCCAAGTCTACAATAATAAGGTATTAACTATTACTCACATTAAATCTTTTCTTTTAGGCTTGCCTCCAAGGCTATTTGCCTCTTCATATCTACTTCGCCAAATTCACCTATAAGTCTACAACAATAATGTATTTGTGTCGCCATAGATAGGAGACACACATCAACAGGCATTATCTCGAGAAAGGTGACTTTATAACCTTCACCTTGACTAGAGGAGGGACTATTGTTAAACCTAACTTCATTACCACCCTAAGTCCCAAAAAAATCTCATTAGGAAGTGCCCTTTATCACATCCTAATGAAGCCCTCTATACCTACATAATCATCTTATGTAGCAAGGGATTGTATCATTCCAAAAGGATCCACATCAAGCTCATCATTCTCTATATAAGCTTTTCTCATCACCAAAATGCTTTGAAGTGCTCTATTTTCATATACCAATACTTTGCCCCTATCTCAACTCAATATATCCAATCTTTATAAACATTACTAGTGGCTTTCGACCCCACTATGGTGTGAACCGTTTGCAACTTTCATCACCAAACCTTGCATCAACAATTAGTTATGTTTGTGGAAAAAGAGCAAAAATCTAAGGCTCAATCCCTCAATGTTATTCCATTAGTCCTTTGGGTTCTATCTCTCTTATTTTTATTTGGAGTGTCTCCTCTACATTATTTTTTATGGTTCATATATCTTATTTTATTATTTGGGTTCTTTATATTGTTATGTCTTTCTCTTTTCTTTTTTTTTTTGAGCTTCTTAAGCTTTCTTTATTTTTGGGTTTCGGACCCTTCCAACCAAATGGCATTCACCACCCCTTAGAAGGCTTTCGATGCACTATAAGGGGCTATAGCGTACCCACCAAGGGGTGACCCTTGTGTCCACCACGAGGCTATTCCAATGCCACTAAAAGACCACCCTGCCAGTCGAAGGGGCTACTTCGCCAACTGAGGAGCTTTATGTCTAACAATGGGTTCATTTTCACCCACTAAAAGGGTCATACTCGTCTACTAGGGCCACCTTACCCATCAATAGGTCATTTTGCCCACTAAGAAGGTCAACCTCGCCTACCAAAGAGGGCACTCTCCACACTAAGTGCTCGCCACCAAAAGGTATGCACATAAAATACTTGCCACTAGAAGGTCATTAAAATATTATTTAATTTTGGTACGCACACTCGATCTTTGATGGTCAAGTCTGTAAATATTATTTATCAATATTTATGAGGTCATCAAAATATTATATTGAATTCTGGTCTATTAATTTTGGTTATTTAGAAAGTTAGTCAAGGTACAAGTGTATCAGTTCAAAAGTCAGTGGTTTTAGAACATGAGGTATCGAGACCTCGTTTCCGTAAACCAAGCTTCTAAATATTTTTATTAAATATTTATGGAGCTATTTTATAGGTGAATTGAATTTTGGTTTAGAGATTTTAGTAATTGGATGACTAATTGAGGTATAAGGACTAAACCGTAAAAATCATAAAAGTTAATCGTTATTAATTTTTATTAACTAAATGAGTTAAATAGTATTATTAAAGGGATTTAAATGGAAATTATGCCATATTATATTATAGTGGATGTTGTTTTAAGTGGAAATATGTTAAATATAATAGTTAATTAATAATAAAATAAGATAAAACATAAAAGAAAAACAAATAACTCATCATATTTCCTCATTTTTCTTTTACTAATCGAATTCACCAGGGATAAACTAAGGAAACATTCAACCAGCTTCTTCTCCTTGCATGGTAATTAATTCAAAGCCCGCTTTTCGTAAATTTTATGTTTTAAAGATCGTTGCAGCTTAATCTATCTAACTCAAGTACTAAATCGTAAAAAATGTTAAAGTTTTAAACATTTCCATTAATTATTTTATGTTTTTTCTGTTAAATAGTTTGGTTATAAGCTTAGATTTGATTATGGACAAATTTGCAAAGTGAAATTTGTTGAATTATGAATATAAGGACTAAAGTGTAAATAATTTGAAATTGGCATGAAATTTCTGTAATTATTGATAATAGAGGATGTGGATAAATGAATTTGAATTGGGTTTAAAAATTGGAGCTCAAATGTGAAAGTTATGCTAGTTTTAATTTTAAAGACTAAATTGAATAAAATGTAAAAGTTTAGGAAAAATTAAAAATAAAATTAATAGGTCATATGCATGTATTTGAGTGTTGTAAAGTATTTAAATTGATAAATTGAACTTAATTATCATATAAATCAAGGATTAAGCCAATCAGAGCTTAATAGTAGAAAGAGGAAAAAATGTAACACCCCAAACCCAGCCTGGACATTATGGCTGAATCTAGCGATGTCACATGGTAGTGTGTTTGAAAAACTGTAACTTCGCTTAAAAAATTTTCCGTTTAGAATTCTTCATTATCTTATATTAATTCTAAATTCGTGATTCTTATTCAATCGTTAGTTTTCAAAACATTATACGTTGCGGAAGCTTTTTAAAACAGTTTGTGTCCTTGTGGGTATTTTGCTAAAACACATGCATTTCTTTTAAAAACCCGTATTATACCTACCTCTAGCAGATGTAAAACCTAAAACAATATAAAATCTAAATTTTAAGCAAAAATCCATAGAGGCCTCTATTACAGTAAAATACCCCAAATAAAACTTTAAAAACCTAATTAAATACGAAACAGTGAAAAAAAGAGGTCATGTAGCCACTGCTGAATCCTCCGCTACTCCGATTCGCCTAAGTCTGGGGATTTCCTGTATAAATAAAATAGAAGGTTGAGTTTACAAAAACTCAATGTGTAATCCCCATATATACAAGCAGACAGAATACATTCACAGTCTGAGCCTAAGCCAATTTCAGTAATAGTTTCAATTTTAGTTAGGGCCTTAGCCCATTATAATACAGAAGCAGTCATGCATTTGGGCCTTGGCCCATTACAGTATCAATATTCAGTACAGTAACAGATATACAATATCAAATCCTACCTAGCCAGCTTCTATACTCCGACACCATCCAACCCTACACTCCATGTGGGGATATAATCAACCCACCCATCCCTATACTCCAACAAGTACCGAATGCGGCATGAGACAGTAGTTTGCAGCTGAGCTGCCAGTAATTTAGGCTCGAGGCCTTTCAGTACACTTCCTCTGAACAAAATAAACCCCAACCTAATGCAATGCAATATACAAATATGACATGTTATAACGTAATAGCATGCATGTAATCAGGGCATATAATATCAAATCAGTGGAACATCATCAAGTTTATTCATATCAGTCATACAGTCATTTCAGTTAATTAGAGGTTTAGGTAAGCTTACCGACCCTACAGTAGGTCCACAGTCAACTCGGGCGACCCGTGCAACCCTAGCAATCTAACAGTGAAAATGGCCCACAAGCCCATAATGTTTGCCCATGTGGGCTCACACGCCTGCGTGGGCTAAATGGCCCAAAATGGCCACACGGCCTAGCTTAATAATCTCACACTCACGTATAGTTCACCCGTATAGGCCCATATGCCCTTGTGGCCCACACTGCCCAATTCGACTCGGCTCATGTATCGCACGCGGCGAGCCTCGACGATCACACGCTCGTGTTCGGTCACACATCCTATCACACGGGCGGCTGCACACCCATGTGGCATCAACAATCACATTTTTTGACTTTTCACCTATTTTTATTTTCAGAGTAATGTTTACACACCTGGTTACGAAAAATGCGCCCACAGTCCTTGAGCACTCCAGAACCTATGTTCACCCATAAACACTCGATTAACTGCATATCAATTAAACTTACAACAAACCCTATTTAAAACACTTATCCACTTGATTGACAACCACTTACCTTGTTTGAACAATCGAAACCCTATGCACTTAAACCGTTGGAAAAAAATGATTACTAGCTCCTAGGTTACTACCTACAATCCAGCCGAAACCCCTATTAACAATTATCTATAAGAACAGTTTAAGCCAAAACGAATACCAACTGACTGAAAGCGCAAAACCTTTTTATAGAAATGGAACACTAAATTGGCACCAAAGAACGAAGAACAGTCGACAGAAGGTTGAGAGAGTCAAAAGCCAAAGCCAAAATATGGAAGAAAAAAATTATGATTAGGCTAGGGGACTAAGGTGAAAAGAACGTTCAAGATTTTTCAGTAAAGAGGAAGCAAAAACCAATTGCAAATTCGGCAGCAAAAGAAGGGTTTTAGGAAGAAAACGGCAACAAAGTGGAGAGGGAAAAGAAGAAAATTCGGCAAAGGATTCTTGGGAAAAGAAAAAAAACGAAAACCCAAATTTGGGAAAAAAATTAATCAAAATCAGATATTCCCTCAATCTTATATTTTTCTCCTAATATCACTCTCTCACTTCCATAACCATCCACTAGCATCAGAATTTTACTAACACACAAACACCTACACGGCACAAGCAATAAAAATAAATCACCTTAATCGCGCAGAGTTCAAACTCCAGACCTCTACCCCCTTTACACTCCATTTAACCACTAGACCAGCAGACCCATTCTGATATATTTTACCAACATTTATTTATAAGTCTACTGATTAGAAATAGAGGTTTATTCATTTAAAAACAAAAATTTGCCCAAGCTAAGGCTTGAACTTGGGTCCTCTCTGACACTCCCTATAACACTTAACCACTGAAGTAGACATATAACTTATGCCACAAACATACGAAAATAAATATTTAAAGGATTTTTGGAGCGTTACAAAAAATTGCGAAATAGTCATTGGTGTTGTATTTGTTGCTTGTTTGGTTAAGTAAGTTCATATGGGACTTAATTTATTAATTGATGATATATTTGCATTATATTGTTTTGTTTTATAGTTGAATTGTTATTATATAATATTTTTGGCATCAAAATGATTAAATTGAAAAATATAAAATATCTATATGTGACATAGATATTGACTAGGTAGAAATTGATTAATGATATGAAGTAAAAACTATGGAATTGAATGGATTATAAAAGGGTGAATGTTATATAATATAGGTTAGATTAGTAAAAATTGAATTGGTATAATTTGGGTACCATATTAAGGGACTCTAGTTTAGTTGAATGGAAATTAGTGGATCTTGAACTTGATTATGAAATTAATATGTATATAATGATATTACATAGTTTAAATGTATATAATCAAATTAGTTGAACTGAAGTTTATGGTTTGTAACTTCATAAATTAATTCATTTAAATTTCTATATATTTTCATTGCTTAGCATGATCAAAGGTAAAAGTAAGTTGAAAATAATTGATGGAATCAAGTTGTTGTGAAATGTTGATTCTCGTGATGAAGAACTAAATTGTATTGGATTGAAAAATGTTATGTTATGAGATGGCTTGTTGAATTGAGTTATGAATTTTGGTTGTTGGGACATAATTAAAATTCTATGGAAAATTCGTTACTTAGTGAATGTGCAAGTAATGCTTCGATTTATCTAATGAGGCATGGATACCAAATTAAATCGACAAGCGCTGGGCGTAATTGAATTCCTTTGGTTGTCCGATAAGGCAGTGGGCCCCAAATGTGTCGATGAGAGTCGGGAGTAAATTATTCACTTTGAAAGACTGGTATGAAATTTGGAGTATGGTATGCTATTACGTTATAAATAGTACATTTGGTATAATGTTATGTTGTAATAAAACCTTAAAAGTTCTTTTAAAATCTTTTCATATTGATATTACTTATAATGATGTCTTTGTATGGATTACTCAATGTTCAGTTGTTTCCATGAACATGTTAGATTTAATATGTGATCCTGTACATCGACTTCAGCATCTAGTGAAG
Organism: Gossypium stocksii; assembly: GCA_020496765.1. NCBI lineage: Eukaryota > Viridiplantae > Streptophyta > Magnoliopsida > Malvales > Malvaceae > Gossypium > Gossypium stocksii. The sequence continues at coordinate 33,612,504 of CM035628.1, read as the reverse complement.
ATCTCAGACTCAATAATGTTGGTGAAATTTTGTTTAGCTTAATGACATGTACCTAGGGAGTCTTATGTTTATGCTATGTTATATCTTTGGATGAATTTGACATATTAAATATCATATATGTATATATATACATATAAGTAAACTGTTGATAATGATCTTGTTGTTGGTGATCTTGTTGAATATATGTATATATATACATATATACTTAGTTTCTTATATGATGATTAGGTATTGTGCTTGAAATGTGTAACACTCTTAACCCGTCTCCATCGTTGAATTAATGTTACATAGCATTATGACACATAAAAACAATTTACATCATTAAATCATTCATTTATTAATTTAAATAAAAACATTTGAATCTATATTTCATTCATAGCATAATCACATTTATGAGCCTTAAAACGAGCTTATAGGACCCTAAAAATAGTTTGGGAATAATCAGGAACTAATTTGAATAAAAAAAAATAGAAAAACTTGAAAATTTTAGAAATAGGGGTTACATGGAACCAATTCCTTAGGTACCAAGCAAACCAAATAAGCCATAAACATGCTTTCAGAACACATGTAATCAAACCTAAAACATACCAAAACATCCCAATCTAAGTGCCTAACAAATATGCCCTCATTGGCACCACATATAAACAACATTTATCAACCAATTCAATTTATTCATTCAAACCATCTAACTATCAATAAACATACCAAATTTGTTACCAAATAGTCATTCACAAATACCATTAGACATACCTTAAATACACATTACCAAGATGTTAAACATGCCATATATGTACTAATTTTGCACAAGAGTATATTTACAACCAAAGGACTAAAACATGCCCAAACATTTTCAAAATGAGCATCCTATATACAAGTCACAATTAACCACATTCAAGACTTAAAAAACTACCGATGTTAGATGATGCTAGGTGTGAACTCCGCTGATCCGATCAACACATTCCACGTATTTAAAATCTATAGAAATTAATAACAGAAATAAGTATAACATATATTTAGTAGGTTCATACATTTCAATTCACTAACTTACTATACACGTTTAATTGATAATTGCATATAACTATTCAAGTAAAAACCTTATCACAACATAAATCAACAACTTCGAGTCAGTAATCAATAAATATACATGTACTCGAAATTTAAATCATGTTTACAATTATAAACCATTTAACACTGTACATTCAGTAGTTTTTCAATGGAACTTCATAAAAGAATTCAATATACAAGTCTAGAAAATAGATAAAACTCGTATGAGCTAATATGGTATAAAGATATATGTGTTAGGTTACTCGTCCGGGCTAAACTAATGACAACATAGAAGAAATATAGCCTAGCCAGCGCTATGTTTACATGTAAGGTTACCAGTCCAAGCTAAACCTTTAAAACGACAATAGATTACCAGTTTATGCTAAATCTGTGTAACATTTATATTCGAGTTTGCAACAAATGCTGGAGCACGGTCTAGAACGGGAATCTTTTAGAAACCTTGTATACAATACTTTTACTCGTTCCATTGGAAATATTTCAGAAATCCAATTTATTACTATAAGTCAAATTTTCCAATTCGACAATATATATGTATAATTAAAAACATTTAATATCAAATTGTAAATTTAGAAAGTAGTATGAACTTACTTGTCAAATGATTCAGCTATTAGAGACTAATCGATGATTTTTCATTTTTCTCGTATGTCCTCTATTCGTTGAGTTTCTTAATCTAAAACACATTTTAGTTTAATTAAATCAATTCAAACCAAATAAACAATCAATTTATGCATTTAAGTCCTTTTAGTCATATTTACAAATTTACCCCTAACTTTACCCTTTATACAATTTAGTCCCTAAACTCGAAACTATCAAATAGAACACAATTAAGCTTAAATCAAGCTAGTCAATTTTCCTATAACCATGAACAGCTCATATATTTCTCTATTTCACAATATTTTCATGAGATTTTACAACTTTAACAATTTAATCCTTAAACATCAAAATCACTAAAAACCACTTTACAAAATAATCCTATTTAGCTATCAAACTTACAAAACTATCATAAAACTTCAAAAATATCACAATTTCAACAATGGCACATTTAAAAACATTCAATATTTTAATGAATTAACACCCGGGTTAGCTAGATTAAGCTATAATGATCACAAAAACATCAAAATTACTAAAAACTGAAATCAAAATTACTTACATGCAAGCTAAGGCATGAACCCAATGTTATAAGCCTTACTTCAATGGTGTTTTCAGTGGTGAAGCATAATGGAGAAGAATATGTTCTTCTTTTTCTTTTGTTATTTTTCATTTCTTTTGTTATTTATTATACTGCCCTTATTATAACTTTAATAATCAACATAACAATTGTCCATAATCGTCCACCATAAATGCTTATGGTATAATTACCACTTAAGCCCATAAATTCATATTACTTTAACCATTTAACACCTTTAGCTAATAGAAATTAACTTTTGTAGCTTTTACGAATTAGTCCTTTTTACTTAATTAACTATCTAAACGTTAAAATTTCTTAACCAAATTTAATACAACATTATAGAAACTCTATAAATATTAAATAATAATAAAAAAATAACTTCAAAATTTATGGTCCCAAGACCACTGATCCTGACCCCACTGAAAAAAAGATGTTACAAAAAGGGTTTGGTAAATGAATGGTGTGTTTGTGTTAAGTTTGGATGAAATTGGTAAGTTTAGTACATATTGGTAAGATTGATTTTCAGATTGCTTGAATGATTAAATTTAGGCATGTTTTGTTGATTGAGTTGATGTGCCATTTGAGGCATATTGGTATGGTTTTGAATGTGGTATTTTTGGTGAAATACAAGTGAATTATATGCAGGTTATAGGTATGTTTCATGATATTTTGATCATGCTTTTATATGGGTAGAAGTTGAGCTTGATTTTGGGAACTTATAGGTCACTTTTGGTTCCACAAGGCCGTGTGCCACACATAGTTCCATGACACAACATCAAGTTGTTACACGGGTTGGGACATGCCCATGTGACCTGTTGTATTTATGCTTGCATAATCGCACCAAGCCATAGCCTGTTACACGGCCCAATGACATAGTTGTGTGACAATTTTTGAATAATTTCACTATTGACCCACACGACCTTGGCATTTCACATGGTCAAGGGACACGGTCGTGTGACCCATATTTACAAAATTTTCTCATCTTTTTGTATTAGTTTCAAATTAATCCTTGATTGATGTCGAGTTAATTTAAAGCTTTTGTAAGCTCGATTTAAACTCTAATATTGCATGTTACACTTGATCATGTGTGATAAATTGATATTAAATTGAAATTTTGAACAATAAATTTCATGTAAATATTATGTATTTGTCTGGAGCATTCTATTACTCGGGTTCAGTGACTGGATTGGGTAAGGGGTGTTACGTATCATCCTTATTATATGCCAAAAAAGCTATCCTTAATGGAATGAAAAAGTCTTCAAACTAATCAAGACCCACTCAAATAACGAAAGATAACCACACCAAAATAGCCTATGAACAACAAGAATATCAAGTTCTCTTCACCAAAGTCACCTTTACAACCATCTTATTTTGGCTCCAGTTATCTGTTAAGTAGAATGGAAATGCATATTATTTCCAAAATTGTGTGCATCTGTCTGACTGCCTTTCAAGTACTCTTCAAGACTCATTTGTGTTTATCTAAGAAACATCCCTAAAAATTTTACAAGTATCTCTTAAGTAGAATGAATTGTGTGTTATTGCCAAAACTATTAAAAATTTGTTTTGTAAGAAAAGCCTTTACATATCAACCTTGTAATGCCTTGATTTTCGGGATTTTTCGAGTTTTTGTGATTTTTAGTGGAATGTTGAAATTTTTGCATTTTAATTACTGAAATTATGTTTAAGTATGTTAGTGGGCCTTTAGAAGACCCAAACATAAGTTAAAACCCGGTAAAATATCAATGTTGGATTTTAAGTGAAGGGGGAACTTGGTTAAGTGGGCTTTTAAGAAAAATTTCGTAAATTATAGCATAAAGAGGCCCTTGGTAAAGTGGCAAGGTGGCGCCACTATGTTCCTAAAAAAGTGGCGTGTGGTCTAGGGATAAGGGCCTGAGTTCAAGTCACAAGGTAAGCGTATAGATACTTTTAATTTTTATACATATGCCGGGCATGTGATAGAACATAAGTGGAAATCGGCTAGGGCCTTGGGGAGGTTGGGCTGATTGTTTAAGTAGTAATTAGGGTTAGCTTCTTTTCTTTTCTTGTCTTGGTGAATTAGGGTTAGCCACCTAAAGTTCTATTCTCTTTTCAGTTTCACAAAAGTGACCGAAAACCCCAAGACAAGCCTCCTCTGTGCCGATTTCTCTTTTCTCTTCTTCTCTCCCATTCTTTTATTTTCCTTTTTGTTTTCTTCTCTAGCCGAAACATCCCTACCACTCAACTCATCTTCTCTTTCAATCCCATTCTTTTCAAAGCCATCATAGCCGATTGTCATAAAAGCTAAAATCCCGAAACATTGTTTCTTGTGCCGATTTCTCCAAGCCAAAATCCTTCAATTCCTTTCATCCTTCTTGACCGATTCTCACATCCTCTAAACCCCAACCTTTGTCGGAAACACCACTCCAAAACTACACCATCAAAACATCTTCTTCACCGGTTAAAAAACCGAAAATGCCATACCCTTAGAAGCATATAGCCGAATCTTTAAATCTCTAAGATTTGATTTTTGCTAGCGGTTAGGGGCTAGATCTGCATCAGATTTGAGTAGAAACATAAGAGGAAACTGAGGTAAGTACTCGACATCCCAGATCTATACGTTATTTCGTGATTTGGAAAAGCCGAAGTCCCTAGAGTTTACGGAGGCTGTCGATTGGGGCTTAGGGCTCTAAAGGTTAATAAAAAATGATTTCTTTTGGTGATAGTGTGTTCTAGAGGTGATTGATCGAAGGTTTAGATAAGTAGAACGACTAGATCTAGATCTAGTCACTAGTTTCAACAAAGGTAATGTTTCAAGGGCCTTAGAGATATTGGCCGAATGTGGTAAGAGCTTGTATTAGTTTTTCATCGATTCGTAATCTAATCTGTTAAGTGATCGTTTGTAGGAGAAAACACATAGGAGATCTCACCGGTAGAATCACAAAACAGGTGTGTATTGAAACCCTTCTTGTGGTTCAATTCGACAAAAGCTAAAAAGTCGAAATGCCGAAATTTCGGCATTTCGTGGGCTAATGAGCGTGCGAATACTCGTGGGTTGATTGGAAACGTTAAGATTCAAGAATTAGGATTGGTAGGACGAGTGCGTGTGAAATTTCGTGTACTTCGGTAAGTTGGGCTTCAATGGGCTAGATATGAGCCCAATGGGCTTTCGAGCCCGTATGGGTAAAAATAGGTGTTTGTAGTATTCTGATAGACTGTAGGGTTAAAACTGCTAGAACTGGCAAATTGATTATGGAACTTGGACTAAATGGGCTTAAGTAGCCAGTAGACACTGTAGGGCCCATTAGGGGTTTTAGGGCCTAATGGCTTAAGACTGTTAAAGTGGGTTAGATAAGTTACTGAAATGGTAAATGAAACTGTTAATAACTGAAATAGGTATAAAACCCTGAAAAGTGGAATAATTACTAAAATACCTTTAAGGTGTGAAATTACTATTTTACCCTTAAGTGCAAAATGACTGTTATACCCCTAGGGCTAAATTGGATTGAATTGCATGCTTTACTGATTCTGTTTATTATATGCCATGACATGTTTATTTGATGCATGAGGGTTGGGTTATATGGTTGGAGGAAGTGCTAAGTGGCAATGCCACGAATACCGAAAAAGGGGCTTTGCCCTAGTTTATCGAAAGAGGCAATGCCTCGTATTACCGTTCTGGTGGCTTGACCACACTATATGATTATACAGCTATGCTGCCACTGTGGAGAGTAGCGGTTGGGTGGGTTGAGTAGTTTTCCCCACATGGAGAGATTGGCTGGTACGGGTAGAGAGTAGCGGTTGAGTGGGTTGAGTAACTTCTCCACATATTGATATGGGTTTTTGCATGCATATTTGATTGTTATTGAAATGGGCCTATGGGCTATACCGTTTACCGTAAAAGGCTTCAGCCCAGTGAAATTATATCTGAGAAGGGCTAAGACCCAATAACCGATATCTGAAAGGCTTCGGCCCAGTAGCAGTTGAGACGGGATAGGGTTTAGGCCCATTGGGCTTGAGCTGGTTTGGGCTCTGGATGTGATTCTTTACACATTGAGTTTATCAACTCACCCATTTCTTTCCGTCCTTGCAGGTGAGCCCTAGATAGTGGACTTGGAGCTGGGAGGGATTTAGAGTGGCCACGGAACCTGAGATACTGGTTTAATTAGATTAGCTATTTTAATTAATTTATTACTTATTCATTCGTTTTTATGTTTAATTTGGGTTTGTAATAAAGCCGCTCTATTTATTTTTGTTTTGGGTTTTAATTATTTACTTTTACATTACTTAAACTATTTTGAATATAGTTGCGCAAGTTTTTCCTTAAAAATTGATCAAACGTTTTTAAAACCAGTCACACAAGTCAAATGAGTAACAGAGTAAATTCTTGTAACGAAGTGGATAGGACGTTCACATAATTAATCGGGATTTTCTCTTAAAAACTCCAATATCAGTTTTGCCAAAATCACCTTAATATTAGTAACTAGGTAACGTGGTTAGGTGTAGGTGGTGTGACACACCAGATTTGGCCGTAACGTCTGGGCCGGGTTTGGGGTGTTACAAACTTAGTCTCTTAAGACATGCAATTTTAAAGGGGGGCCTTTAAAAGACATCAATCTAACCTTTTCAAGTGCGCCCTCTTAAGGGAGAGCCTTTAAAAGGCAACAATTTAGCCCTTTCAAGTGTGCTCTCCCTTAACCTCTTTAGATGTGTGCTTTACAAGGAGAGCTTCTAAAAGGCATCAATCTAGTCTCTTTAGGCATGCCCTTTTAAAAGAGACCCTTTGAAAAACATCAATTTAGTATAGACATCTTATTTCACTTAATTAAATTAAGCTTGCATTTCAAGGTGTCTTATTTTGCTTCACCAAATTAGGCTCACCTTTAAATGAGTCTTATTTCACTTCGTGAAATTCACCTCTAAGATATCAAATAGCAATACTTTCAATTAACAAAATAAATTGAAAATACAAGAAGGGAAGAACACGTAGAGGGTTGCAATCCTAAAAGATATTAAATATTACTCGGCATTAATTCTTACTCTTTTAGGCTCACCTAAAGTGTCTTATTTTGCCTTTTTAGTCATACTTCACTAAATATGCCTTTAAAACTACAACAAGGTATTCTTATCATCATAAATAAGAAATATTTCACCAAGAAGCATTGTCTTGAGGAAGGTCACTTTATAACCTTTCTTCAACTAGCAAGGACTGTTGTTATACTTATCTCCACTTCTATCATAAGTCTCAATAGGACCCATTTAGAAACCACTTTCATCACATGTTAACGGAGCCTTCCATATTTTATAGGCACCCTATGTAGTTGGGCATCATTCAAAAAGGACCTACGTCAAGCTTCTCCTCCTCCTCCTCTATATAAGCTTCTAGAATGACCAAAAAAACAATATACGAGGGTGGATTTGTAATTATATATATTACATTTAATTCATAAAATGTTCCTTAAAAATATATCAATAAAATAAAAAATTGAAAAAGTTGTACATTAAATTTTAATCTTAAAACAATAAAACTAGTAATAAATTTAAAGTGGAATATGAAATATTTACCTAGATGAAAAAAATGGAACTCATTAGAATTGTTTGAATTTCGAAGTAGTAAATATTTTATAAGAAATTACGTTGTAGCATACGATAATAAATATCCTTAAGAATTACTTTCTTATAAAATAACCTTATAAGAAATTATAATGTACCATATAATAGCAAAATTACTTTTGAAACAAGAAAAGAACTTCCTTAAAAAAACACTTTATAGGAAATTACACTATAGCATACAATAGTAAAATTTATTTTTAAATGATAAGTTTGTAGAATTATATATATACTAGAATATGTAGTGGGATATACATGATTTTTTATTCAATTATATACACTAAACTAAAAAAAAAAAAAAAAAACACCCTAAACACTTGCATCGATTTAAATGCTCAATTTGTATTAGATGTTATAACTATAACTTAATTCTTTTACTTAATTAATATTTCTATACTATTTACATTTAGATATTGTAATTATTAAATTTTATTTTTATAAAATTAATATTTAGATACTATTTTGTATTAATTTTCTGAATTAAACTAAAAATATTACTAAATTTATCATAAAGAAATTATAAATCCTATAAAAGATCAAATTAAAAAACTTTAAAAGGACCAAACACAAATTTATCATTTTCTAAACATTAACTATAATATTAAAATTAAAAATTTTAAAACTTAAAAGTACTTCAAAAATAATTTTATAAAATTTGCTTCTATTGCCTATAATTTGTGCTAGTTATTACATTTATGCCTTTTTTTTTCTTTCCTTTTTTTGTTTTGTTTTGTAATTATGTGCGTATTTTATGATGATATTAGCTTGTATGCGACTAAGCAGACTAATGGCCAGTTTGGCAATACTTTTAAAAAGTGATTTTGAAAAGTGTTTTAGAAAAAGTGATTTTGAAAAGTACTTTTAAAAAGTTTGGTTTAAAATTTGAGTGTTTAGCATTACTGTCAAAAAGTGCTTTTGAGAAATAAAATGTCCATTTTAGACATGTTATTATCAAGTAAAAAATATGCATTTAAATAATATTTAAATTAGTTAATATTATTATATTTTAGTAAAAAAATAAAAAAATTATTATAGCTTGTTAATATTTTAATATATGAAATATAAATTTTAAATATTTTTAAGCAATAAATATTAATTATTTATAAAATTTAATTAGAATATATAAACTATATTTTAAATATTTAAATATAACCATTAAATATTTGTAATTAGTATTTTAAAAAATATTTTTTTGATTAATGATTTTAACATATTTGTAATTAAGCATCAAGAAAAAAAAAAAGAAAGTACCATGTTATTAGAGGGGTGAAAAAGTAATTAAGCACTAAAAATACTTTTGGTAGACAAAAAGCTAAAAATTTTAGCTTTTCCTTCTCAGAAAAGCACTTCTAAAAAGTTAAAAATTTCATCTAAAAGTAGCTTGTTTTGCATAACTTTTCTTCTAAAAGTACTTTTGGAGCCAGAAGTATTTTTTTTAAGCATTGAAGAACATGACCTAAAAGGTAATATTGGTTTTGTTTAGTTGAGTCTTTTTTATAAATTGTTCATAATTTGGTTTAGTTTGGTTCGATTTTTTATTTTCTTATATTAATTTTGGTTTTGAATTATAGATTTATTTTAATAAAATGAGTTTTGTTTTATGACTTTTAAATATTATTTGACATAATTTCCAAGTCTTTTTCTTATATATTTCTAAAAAACAATAATTTTCAAGAACTTTTAAATTATTTTCACTATTTTAAATATAAAATATTTATTTTTATATCATAAATAATTACAATTAATTATATAGTAAATAAAAAATAAAATTTTAATTTGGTGTGGAGTAACTATATATAGTGTTTAAACTCGCATTTTATAAATCAATTCAAGCAAATTATTCTTGCTCAGCCTTAAGGTAGAGAATGTCCATCTTCTCATGTATGCTCTGCGTGATTTGCTTATATATAGATTGCAATTATGTGCATAATTAGCGATATTGGCTCATGTCCGACTAGGTAGATCATCTTTTTGGTAAAACAGGTTGATCATCTTTCAAATAACTTGTTTTTTTGGCAATTGTGTAAATGGTTATGAAATTGGGTGGTGTGCGAACATGTTGACCATATTGCAATGACTTGTGTTATTGGCTTCTGTGTGCTTCTCGAAACTTAGTAGCGTCAAGTTTTATGTATTTGGTATTTTGTCTTTGGTCTTGTTTTTAAAATTTGAAGTTCCTAGTGAATCATTTGAGAAACTTCCTACTACCTCTCATAATGTATTCAACAAGAATACCACATGCTACGCGTGGCTAATTCTAAACAGGGGATGTCACAAATTATCTATCCTATTTATTTCAATTATAATCGCCTAACTTTAAACTTTATTTTTTAAAATTCAGTTATACTTGGGGGAGGATAAGCATTCTTAGCATATTTATATATTAAGATAATACTTCTTTTTAAACTTAAAAATCAAATCTAATTAAAATAAGTCTAAATAAAAAAAATAAAAATGAGAGTGAACCACACTATACCCAAATCAATAGGCTTACTCCATATACTCAATCTTAAATGTCTCACGTCCACTTGAAGAAATAACAACATCAACATCAACATCAATAATAAAAAATAAAATATCCAACGCTTCCATAAAATCATGAAAAGGTGCGAAAGATAAAAGTCATCCTCAGTAGACGATGAGTTACTTTATTAGCCTCATTTTTCGTCGATGAAAAACGATTGAAGATACAAACTCGAACATATTACTACATTTCTCCCTTTGAGCATTAACTGCAAGCAAGCAGTTCAACTCCACAAGCAGAGCACTGTAAGGCCTCTCGAATAGCATAAATTTCAGCTCAATGAGGGTCCCAAACAACTGTTACATAACTCGACAAGCCATTTATTAATCGACCATCGTGATCCTTCACCACTACTACGAAATTACCCTCATCAATTAAATACAAATATTATTAATTTTTGGTTTTAAGATTTTTAATGATGTTTATTCTTAACAAAACTTACTGTTATTAATGTATCAAAAATAAAATAAAAACTTAGTTTATCATTAACAAATATGTGAATTTAATATTTTTAAAATGATCTTGATTTGTTTATTAAAAAAATAAATTAGTACATTTACCTCAATTAATAGATGCTTAAATTGAAAAAAAAGTTTGAAATATTTAATATGTATTTGAATTAAACATAAATTAAAATTTAATTTGATGGTAATTAAAATATCAATTATCTAAAAATTATAAGAGATAAAATATTAATGTAAAAATAGTTTTTTAAAATAATGATAATAGATTCTAAATAAATTTAAAAACACTATAAAATTTTTTTATATTCAACCATATACTTATATCTAGAAGTGTTCATGGGCCGGGCCCAACAAAAAATTTAAGTCTATTTGTTAGGCTTGTACCTACTTTGGCCCAAAAAATAGGCCTAAAATTTTGCCCAAGCCTAACTGAATTTTACTAGATAAGAATATTAAAATTTGGGCCCAACTCAGCCCGTATTAATTTTTTATATTATTTTAAAATATATATAATTATTAAAAATACTAAAAATATTAAAATAAATGTTTCACAACAAATTAAAAATAATTTTTTAAAAAAAAATGTATACTTAAATAACAGTAAGATAAATGCAACTTAACAAGCAAATGTCTCTAAAATAATAACAAAATTAATAATAAAATAAGAGTTATACAATAACAACAAAATAGTAACAACATAATAGTGAAATGATAGCAAAATAATGAAAAAAAGGAAGAAAATAGCAAAAAAGAGAGTAAAAAAAAGCAAAGTTTTTTTTTTACGTTTTTGGGCCGAGCAGAATAAGCCTTACATGAGGCCCAACCCATTCTTTAAACGAGCCTTATTTTTTTCTAAACTCATTTTTCGAGCATATATTTTTACTAAAACTTTCTCACTTTTTAGTCCTTGCCGGACGAAATGAACTTATCTCCGAGAATTTCGAATTAGAAATGTCAAAGAAAAGAATTATAAGAGGGAAATAACAACTCGTTTGGGCCAGGTATAACCCACATAACGGGCCTATTAATAATAATAAAGGCTAAAAGAAAAAGCCCAAGTAATTTAACTATTCTTATTAACCATCCAACTTTTTTCTACCCTCATCATGTTAAGCTTGGGGTACAGCTAAAATTTTCAAAAATTTAGAGGATTTAATTAAAATATTTAAATATTTTAGTAAATCTAATTAAAAATTTTAAAGGCATAATGAAGATTTAATTAAAATTTTGAAAAGTTTAATGAAAATTCCAAATTTTGGTACAATTAAAATTTAGAATTTTTTAAAGGTGTAAAGAAAATTTTCAAATATGGGAGCAAGGCCGCTAGGCCCTCATTACCGTCCCCAATGCCTTGTCCGTCGATCAGGGGTTTGGTCTCTCCAGTGGAGCTCTTCCCTCGGTGGCTGGTTTTGATTTTTGGGCCTTTGTTTTGTAGTCTTCGTATGTTACCGAGTTTGAAATTGAAGACTTTAGGTACGAGAGAGCATACACATTTACTCAACTTCTCTAAATAAATGGCTAATGATCGATGATCCCTCTACCATTTCATTTTTTCTTGTAAAATTAATTTTTTAAGACCTTAGGTACTATTCTATGATAAAACGAAATATTTATTTCTAACTTGAATACGAAATAAAAAAAAAACATTATTATTATAACCAATTGTTAGTATCGATATTTTTAATCATCATCATCGGTCGCCACTTAAAGTTATTAGCGTGTTAAGTAGAAACTATGAATAATTTTAAGTATTATATAAAAAAAACTCAATTTAACACACAAAATTAAACACGTTAGACTAATATAGGTTTTCAGACAATATAACAGAACAAAACAAGTAACAAATTACATGACAGCTTCGTAATATATGTAGAGTACATATGGTTGAAACGCATCCTTATTTAATCTCATAATATCACAACACCCTTTTCAGATTTGTTCTCTCCAACTCTCTCTACCTGCAATCAGTGTTGTTCAGAAAGATTAATATATATATATATATATATATATATATATTAACCCAATGATTGGTTTCATAATATTGGAAGCAAAGACATTAGAAAAAGGCAATTACCCAAGATGGAGAATCTTCTTGTCATGGTGGGAGTAGGGAGTGGGAGTTCCTCTCTCAATCACATTTGGAGTGAAGAAATTGCGAGATGCCAAGGCTTGGATAGCATTCAGCTCTGCTCCTGTTACCATGTTTGCTTCCTCAACCCTCTCTATCTCTGCAATCTATTCTTAATCATAACTCCCATTCAGTGTCTCTTAAGATATTATGAAGCTACAAATTTTATATTTCCAAGGTTATAATAAAATATGATCAGATAATCATTTTTTTCAATAAATATGTATTCACAAAAAAAAATTATGAATTAGTATGAAGACTTTGTATCCCCATATCATAAATCTTATTAACGTGGGATTAAAATGGTTTTTTTTTTTCTTTTTGAAATTGGACCGTGCCCGACCATCAACCTTTATCTTTGGGCAAGGTTTAATACTAGCACTTTAAAAGGTTAAAATGTGACATCAGTATATGTATTCTTCTTAAATTCGCTTTTTAGTTTTGAACTTTTTTATAAATTTATTGGTGTGACATTTTAAAATAAAAAAAATTCAGTTGATAATCATGTAACTAAAAAAATAATCTTGTAAAGAATATGAATTTAACATAATAATTTTAACCATTGAATCTCAATTATAAAATCTAAAAAAATAGAAAATTTAGTACATAGACTAAATTCTAAATTGAACAGATTTGAGATCTTGTTAAATCTAACTCAATATTTGAGTAGGTGTGGATTGGCAGCCTTAACTCAAATTGCATGTAAAAAAAATTGGTTGATGTGTTAGGAAATATGAGTGTAATTACCTTAGCTCGGAGACATACACTTTCATTTTCCAGCTCAACTTCCTACAATATATAAAATTTAAGGTAGGTGTGTTAAAGAGTTAAATTTGGAAATGGGAAAAACAAGTAAAGTAAACAAGAAAGTAAGCATTCACCCTTTTCTGAAAATACTCAATTTCAGCTAGCAGCATTTCGTGCTGTTGCATCACCAACAACCAAACTCAGATAAGACACAGATGTAAATATATAAACATTAATTAGGAGAGTAAGCTGAGTTGAGTGATTTCAAGTCAAAGAAAATCCCCATTATTTTATATTAAATGAAAATGAAAATGACTCATTGGGATGTAAATATTTACCTTCTTTGATCTGATTCTAGCAATGCCTCGTTCAAGTCTATTCTCTAGCTGCTTTAACTCCTTCACTGTCAAGGAACTCAACGAATCTCCCATTAGATGCCTTGAAAGAAACCAAGTTAAAAAGAAATAGGGTATTAGCCTTTAAAGAACAAAATGTAAAAGGAGGAAAAGCAGGCAATGCAATCCTCTGAAAGAACAAGTCAGGTTCTTTTAATTTTTGAAAATTCAGACTGCATTTTTCTTTTTCTTTTGTTCATCTCATAATTTCAAAGGATTTTATAGTTTACCTGCTAGAATTCTGTAGCATTTGAATCTGCTGCCTCAACTTGGCTGATTCTTGTTGATAATACTACATTGTAAAATAAATATTCCTTTTGTCATGCAAAATACTAAACTCCATTTATCTTATCCAGAAAAATAATTAATTACCTGAGCATTGATTTCCGTAACGGTATTTGTGTTTGAAGTACCGGAACATGCCTTCTTGTACCTCTCTATTGTTGATCTTATGCTGCACCCAAGAAATCAAATCAACAGGGACAAAGGAAATGGACGTAAAAAGAAAAAGCACAAATATTATATTTACTATAAGAATGCTTAGTTTTATAGAATCCATAAAGTAGCACCACAATTAACTCCTTGTTCATTTGAGTTTAGGGTAATCCAAGCACAAAATCAGTGATTCCATGGTGCATTAGGGACTGGAAGTGATGCATATAAGCCCTATCCTGAGCAGTTTAGTTTAGATTTGAAACACGCCCCATGGACTACATTGGATTAATAAAAGTTGGATTGAATTAAAGGAAGAGTGATTTGTTGCCCAAAATGACTTTACAAGATCTCCACCATGTGTTTCTTTAATTACTATTTTCGAAAAAGGAACCCATCTTACAAATATGTCTTTAATCATAATTGGCAAGTTAATTTTTAAAGTTAGTGAATAAAAGAACTGGGTGAAGAGTAGTGATATTGAAGTTAGCTCACTCGGAAATATAACAGGTGGGAGAAGAAAACTCTCTACTTTATTTTTGCATGGATTTAGCTATGGAAGTGAAAGGAGACATATAGATTGAAATGGCTGTATTTAGCAATGAAGCAAATAAAAGCTTACAAACATGGGTTGCCAAATCTTCAGTGAAGAGAATGATAAAGCAAACAAAAGATTGGAGTTGGAGAATTTGATAGTTTTTAGCTTGAAAATAGAAGCAGACAAAAGGAAGTAACAGAGAAGTCCAAAACAACCCAACTGGAAAGTATTGGAACTCAAACTCCACTTTGACATTAAGTGTTTAAACCAAATGGGATCTATGTCAAATCTTCAACATTGGATGAAATTTTGCTTTGACTTCCGATTCTATAATCACATGCACCTCTTTACCATCTAATTACACCACACACTTCCATTGAAGAGGCTCTTTTCTATATTGGAATTCCCTTTCCATCATACTTAAAAATGCTTTTACTTCTATTTGTCTGGCAATCAATTTTAATTAGCTCAAAGTAATTGAAATTAGACTAAATCTTAAATCTAATCTTAAAGTTCCTAAGATGTTAATATTGCTATTAAGAGAAGTCCTCATTTGCATGGCTAAGAAATTTGTTTATATCACAAGTTTATTAGTGGTATTACATGTAACACCCCCAAATCTAGCCCAGACATTATGGCCGAATCTGGTGATGTCACATTCAAGACAAGGAGTGCATTCCTCCTTCGCTGGTTATACGTCAGTAAGGAAGGGGTAGGTTATGATGATTTGGGATAGTCGTTGCTTGGTGAAAAACCATCTCTTTTTATTTCTTGTGTTTCCATTAGTGATTACGCTTTGTTTACAGTAGCAAATCGTGTGGATTGAGACCCCTTCCCATACTTCTTCGTAAGCAAACCGAGTTGAGGCGTTAGGGGTAAGTTCCAATAGCTCTTAAATTGAGTAAGTGGTTGGGTTGGTTTAATTCAACTATTAAGGTGATTAATGGGGAGTCTGTTGATCAATTTTTTTAGGTATTACCGAGCTCGAAAGTGTTTTGCTGCGAATCCATAATAGATGTGTGTAAACATGACTCTGGAAATGGAAATTGGCGAAAAGCCGAAAAACGTAAAAAGTCGATGCCACACGGGCGTGTGGCCACCAATGTGGTAGGCCGTGTGACCGGACACGAGCGTGTGATCATCGAGGTTGGCCATGTGTGATTCATGGGCCGGGCCAAATTAGGCCGTGTGGGCCACATGGGCGTGTGGGCCCTACACGGGTGAACCATACGGGCGTGTGAGATTATTAAGTTAGGCCGTGTGGATGGCTATTTTGGGCCGTGTGGGCCATAGGGGCGTGTGGACCCTCATAGGTATGCAACATGGGCCTGTGGGCCCATTTTCACTATTTGACTGCTGATGTTGCACAAGTCGCTCGAGTCGACTATGGACCTACTGTAGGGTTGGTAAGCGTACCTAGACCCCTAATTGACTGAGTTGACTGTATGATTGATATGAATAAGCATGATGATGTTCCACTGATTTGATACTGTATGCCCTGACTACATGCACGATATTCTGTTATAGCATGTTATATTTATATGTACTGCATTACATTTGGTTGGGGGTTTATTTTGTTCAAAGGAAGTGTACTGAAAGGCCTCAAGCCTAATTTACTGGCAGCTCAGCTGCAAACTACTAATTTAGTGTCACAATCGGTACTATTTGGAGTGTAGGGATGGGTGGGTTAATTATATCCCTACATGGAGTGTAGAGTTGGACGGAGATGGAGTGTAGAGGCTGGTTGGGTAGGATTTCCTGATTGCATATTGGTTACCATTACTATTACTGAGATGGGCTAAAATCCGAACTGAAACTGATATTATAATGGGCTAAGGCTCTAATTGAAACTGAAACCATTACTAAAATGGGCTTAGGCCCAGATTGTGATTGCTTTATATCTGATTGTTTTATATGGGATTACACACTGAGTTTTCGTAAACTTACCCATCTATTTTATTTGTAAAGGTAATCCCCAGACATAGGTAGATCGGTGCAGCGGAGGACTCAACGGTAGCCACATGACTCATTTCATTCTATTTTAATAACTAAATATAATTTTGATTTTATTTTAGGGTATTTACTGTAATAATGGCCTCTTTGGATTTTCATGGATTATTTGGGATTTTTATTTTTTTGAATTATAACTGCTAGTGGTAGGGACAATCGAGTTTTCAAAAATCAAACTTTTTTAACAAATTACACACAAATACGCAAAGTATTTTTTTAAGCTTCCGTGATAAGTGATGTTTTGAAAATTAATAACGTTCTGAAAGTAATTAACTTTTTTATAATGATTCACATTTTGAAAATGAACGACACATCTTAGAATCATTGAAACGTAATAAAAAGAGGACTAATAGAAAAGAAGATTTTTCTTTAATAACAACTTGTTTTATGAAAAACACTTTAACGTGACATCGCCAGATTCGGCCATAACATCCAGGCCGGGTTTGGGGTCTTACATTACATTTTAGTTTATGGTGCAAGATGTTATTTTTTATAAATATGATGATTGTATTATGTAAGTGTTGGAATGCTTAATTTATCCATGTTGAATCAGATGTTAGATTGGAGTTGGCTCAACTCCATCGTCTTTCTCACTCATTTCCATTGTCTGTGTTTACCTCTGAAATAAAATTGGATCATTCATGAATTAAATAGCGTATACTGCAGATATTTGATTTGTTTTTGTGTAAATTCATATAAAATTAAAACTAGTATGTATGTGCAACAGATTTGAAGCAGAAGTCAATATTAATATTCAGACTTTTATGGATAATATAAATTTAAATTGAGATACTCGTCGACTTCATTTTTGTGGATACGAATTTAGATATTTAACTTATTAAATTGGGGTATTTAGCCTAATCGAAAATAATTTATTTCATTTTGATTCATGTTATAGTACAATAAAATTGATTTAAGTTTTAAAACAAGATTTGAAAGCAAGCGAGGGAGAAATGTTTAAAAATCAAGTAATTTGGAAAGAATATTCAAGGAATGGGATTGAGAAGGTAAATTACTTGTTGTTGGAGTACTCGTAGAGGCGGCCACGGGTGGAGAAGACGATAAGAGCAACTTCTGCATCACAAAGGACTGACAGCTCGTATGCTTTCTTCAGCAGCCCATTCCTCCGCTTGCAAAACGTAACCTGACGATTCGTGGTGTTCTCGATCCTCTTTATCTCTATCTTTCCTCTTCCCATCTTCACCCTTTTATATATTCCTGCTTTTAGGTTTTGGAAGATGAGAAGATCGTGTCAGATTTAATTTATGAACAACTTTGCCAAAAGAAAAAAAATGATATTCAGAAGAAAAAGAACATGAGTGTAGAAGCAGATCCATGCAAAACCCAGGGAAATAGGGAGTGGATAAAAAGTTAGCTATACTTAAACCCTAGCTATCTATCTTCCAAGAAACTTTCAAAGGAAACATAATCTCTTTTGGCTGATAAAAAAAAAAAACAGTTGGTTATCAGCATGAAAGAAAGTGAAGTTGAAGGAGATTTAAAACATCTGTACATAACATAATAGGGAAATTCGAAGCATAATAAAACATAGCGAAAACCTATTATAGTTATCAGAGAAAAGAAGAACCAACATCCTCTGAAGAAGAAGTTAGTTCGAAATATGAAGAAAACCCCATCATATGTTTTTTTGTTGTTGTTGGAAGAGGAGTTTTGTGAGTGATTATGCTGAGAAAAGAGATCTTTTTCATGGAAGGAGTAGAAGATTCCCTTGTTCTGACACCAGATCTAAGCTAGCTAGCTGATACTATAAACCTCTTAACAGATAAACAAACCATGCATTTAGATGAATAGGGTAGTGTTATAAAAAGTATATAACCCAGACCCCTTGTTTCCTTTTCCTCTTCTTTTTTTTTTATATATATATATTTTTCTACAGAGAAGATGAAAAAAGGGGCACAGACCTGAGATTAGGCCACAGTTCCGGCCACTTCAGCTTTCGGAAAATTACAAAATCCAAAGAAGGCCAAAGTGTTTGGATTTTTGTTTCACAATGCTTGCTTTGAGAGAGTTGAGGGAGGTATATAAAAGCAAGAGAGAGAGAGAGAGAGAGAGAGAGAGAGAGAGAGAAAGACATTGGAATTGTAGTTAGCGGAAAGGGAAGAGAGGAAATGTAGTTTTAAGTAAAAAAGAAAGAGGATTGGAGCAGGGTGCGAATTCGCTCCATTTTTGGCAACCATGTTTCCATTTTCTAATCCCTTATTTAAAGCTCCTGAACTCAATAACGTGCTCTCCCATCAAAGACTCTTTTTCTAGGGTTATACATTATGTGTGACATTGATACGGGATACTATTACCAATACATTCAATCTTTTCTATTTCAATTTTACTATTATCATTACTATCATGATTAAACTATTAGATGTGATTGTAGTGGTTACTGTGATTAAAGATTTTAACTTCATTTATAAAGATAGAGCATATTTTATTGTCTGTCTTCTTTTTTTTTTTTTGAGAGAATTCGCGTTGAGAAGATTAATTATTATTATTGGTTGTAAATATTTTAGTTATAATTTTTTTAATATTAGTATTATGAATGTATTAAATTTATAACTATTTGAATTTACAAACGCGTTATATGTATATTAGAAATTTTATCACACGTATACGCGTGTGAAACTCACACATATAAAATTCATAGGTGTGTTTTAAAAAAATATATATATATAATAAATAACAAAATATATGGTCTAGAATTAATTAATAATAACACATAAAATATAGTGGCGAATTTTGGGATTAAGTTTTGGGGCTACCAAAATTTTCAAAAATTTTAGGAATTTAATGAGATTTAAAAAAACTAATTGGGAGTTTAATTAAAATAGTTATATTTTTTGTGAGATTAATGAGAATTTTCAAATATTTTAAGTGAACTTAATTAAAATTATTAAAAAAATTAAAATATATAATGGGAATTTTCTAAAATTTGAAGGGGTCTAATTAAATTTTTTTAAAAAATTCCAAGGAGAAATGAAAATTTTAAAAAATTTTGGGCGCTTAATTAAGAGAAAAATCATAATTTCTTAAAAAAAAATTTTGGGAGGGGGGAAGGCCCTTGTATACCCTTAAAAATTTTTTTAAGTAAAAAATACCCACATAATTATATAACTTACTTTATAAATAAAATGGTTTTTTCATAATTCTTTAAGATATGATGGATGACACTAACTCAACAAAAGGGTTATAAATAGTATAGATAACAAATTTATTTTACAAATATACTTATTAATTTAATATAAAAACTAAAAATTGTTTTAGTTCGAATGGTATTATGAAGAAATTTTGATTGATTTATAAAAAAATAAAAAAATAAAAAAATCTACATAATCATATAATTTTGTTTGCAAATAAATTTATTTTTAATAATTTTCTAATTAAGTCGAGACTCGATTGATAAGTGATACTAACTCTACAAATAGTATAGATAATAAAATAATTTTGGATAACAAATTAGAATATTTTTTATTCTATACTTGTCAATTGGGTAGATGAGGTTTATTTTAAGTTAAATTAATTTAGATTAGTTAATTTAGAGTTTCAAATTTTCAATTAATTTCGAGTTTAGATTAGTTTGGTTCGAATATTTTAAATTTAGATTATTTTAAGTTTAAGCTTACTCATATTTGATATTTAAGTTTTCTGAATTTGATCATTTTAGGTTTTATCATTCAACACTTAGATTATTCGAGTTCAATAAGTTCATTTCAACTCGACTTGGTTTGTTTTCTAATTTTATAATATGTTATTTTTTTATTTATATATTATATATTTATTGAGAGAATATTAAATAATCTATATCATATAAAAATAAAAAATACTGCAAAAAATAAAAATTTAACACTGTAATGTAAATATTGAAAAACTATATTGATAAAATTTAAAAATACTATGTACATGTCTAAACCAATATGGATTAGCCATTAAAGATAATATGTTAGTTTTTTTATAATATATTTGTTATATAATTTTATTTTTCATAATTTAATATTATTTTTATAATTTTTAGTAAAATAATCTAAGAGAATTGAATTTCACTAATCAAATCATTTTGATTTATTGGTGTATAAAAGCATATTTTTTTCTTAATGTATCTACTAGAGTAAGCCCAGTAATTAATCTTTTGCGTTCTGTAGGCCTATTAAATAAAATATTTATTAGTAAATATAAAATAATTATTGTTTTATATTAAATAAAAATTGAGATTTTTAAACTTGTTAGTAAAGATTCAACTTATTATATTTATTATTTTATCAGTCATATGGCTAATGCCCAAATTGTAACATGTTTTGGGGTTTTACTTTTTACTAAAAACGGATGAATGATTAGAATTTTCAAACGCTTATGAAGAGTAAATATATTTTAAAAACCCAAATGTACAGAATAATGGATGAATGAAAAAGAAACTGTGGTCCAGCAATGGAAACGAAACTTTGAAATTTACCACTGTTTGCCTTTTTAACTCATCAACGAATATTATATAAATGATTGTATGCTTTCTTTTCAAGTTTTCAATAAAGCTTTATAATTTAAGAAACAAACTTTAAACCCTGGTTAACATCGGTTTATCTGATGTAAATAAGATTAAAAAAAGTTATTAAAATATTTTTTAAATATAAAAGAAATTATATTAACATCAAAGGTGTCCAATGACTCAAGTCTTATTCAAATCTTTTAAATATGCGTGTTATATAATTATTAATAATATGATCATTTTGTTGATGAGTTTGAGTAGTTTTAACGAAAATATGAGTAATGGGTATAACACAAATGGGTTACGTCAATGTTTTCACAGCCAACTCCCCAATTTGTAAAACGGGGAAAGATTGAACTCTATTATTAATTTTTATAGTTAGCGAAAATTGTGGAGTTTTTTTTTTTTTTTTTTTAAGATTTCAATCTTCACCGTATGATAATGGTTAAATTCATTAAATTTTGTTGTTTTTAAAATTTGATGCGTCAAACGTGTTATTATATGTGTAATGTCATATCACTTTATTATTTCTATATATTACTTACTAAAAATTCATTTAATGAATTAACGACTATTATTTATATCAAGACTAAAATTTCAAAATATGAACTGAATCTACAACTGTAGATAT
Source organism: Gossypium stocksii (assembly GCA_020496765.1). NCBI lineage: Eukaryota > Viridiplantae > Streptophyta > Magnoliopsida > Malvales > Malvaceae > Gossypium > Gossypium stocksii. The sequence continues at coordinate 33,590,330 of CM035628.1, read as the reverse complement.
ACATGACTAGTATATTGAATTTAAACAAATAGTGTTAACAATTATTGTTTGGGTTAGATCTAAAATTTCAAATTTTAAAAAAATATAGAGATTAAAACTGATCAAGTAAAAAAGTACAAGAACTACATTTGATCAAATTAAAAGACAGGAACTAAATTTATAATTTTTGAAAAAGTATAGGGATTAATTGTAGAATTTAACCAAATGAAAAAAAAGATTGTTAGCAAGGTGAAGTTGAGGAGTAAGAATACCATAGTTGAGTATGATGAGATAAAAGTAAGTGGATTCCAAGCAAACTCAAGGAGGGTAAGATGAAAGGAGTTAGGCTTTGAGGTGTTGGATCCAATCAAATTCACCTTCCAACTTACCTTGGGTTGCCTCCCTCAGATGTGGGTTCTTCACCATTGGTTAGGTGGCAGCTTAAAGAGGCTAGGGATGGTATTTGGGCAGGGGCAGCGACACAGCTCACCAGGCGGCACCTTTTAGGTCTTGAATCCATCATATGTTTCGCTGAGAAGGCTTCTCTCACCTTGCCTCCGTTGGATGGAGGCCCCAAAACAAAGTCATCCTCCACATCACCAACACTGTCCACATCACCTCCCTTTAATGTTTCCCAATAAAATAATATGCAAACAAATGGCTTCAATAAAAAAACAAAAAAAAAAAAAACAAAGTGCTACGGTCAACTTTTTATTTTATTTTATTTTATCGAGAAATAATGCATGCATCAATTAATTATTCATAGATATCCTTTTTTGACCGTCTCCTTCTCCTTCTCCTTGCTTTAAGTTTTAGTTGGAGTTGGGCAAATCCAAAATAAAACCTTATTGGAAGTAATAATCATAACTTCATAATGAATATATGTGAAATTCTATGGAAACAAATATTCAAGGATTACACCTTTTATATAACAAATTCTTTTCTATTTTCTAGCTACTACACCCGCCCTCATTTTTTCCCACTTAAAAGATCTAGACAACCCCTCTATATTTTAGATATTTATAATTTAATCCTTATATTATTCATACTTGTGAGTTGATAATAAACAACTAAAATTTTGAAGTTTCAACTAATTATTTGATAGTTTTAATCAAAACAATCATTACATTTTAGATATTTATAATTTAATCCTTATATTATTCATACTTGTGAGTTGATAATAAACAACTAAAATTTTGAAATTTCAACTAATTATTTGATAGTTTTAATCAAAACAATCATTACAAATAATTAATTAACTAATTAAACTCCACTCAATCTATAATTTTTACAAGAAACATGCAAGCATCGACTTTCCTCGCAGCACAATCAAAATCAAGACTAAAATTCCAATTGAATCAACAGAGAAGAAAAAGAATTTGGAGGGAGCAATCTGGAGTGGTGAATAATTGAATTTAAGATAATTTAAAACTAACAAATAAATGGTTTAAAATGGAATGAGAATTTTAATAACCTAATGTATATACAGCATTTCTTCCGCTCCAAGTGACTAATACCACATAATTAGTTTTAACAATTATCTCGGTTACATAATAACAATGTTTAACCTCTTACATTATGCGGGTTTACCTCCTAATTTTGGATCTGATTACTACGTACAAACACAAAAATAAATTGTGGGTCCATAATCAGAAACTATGCATGCATGTTTTAATTATTCAAAAGTTTTCCTTGTTTTATTGAAAAAAAAAATCGTAATGAATATGTCAAACTCGGACGACACCTCGTGGAAACCTCTCTTTGGTTTTCTTCTACGCAATTTGATGCACTAAAAGTCCAGAATTAAATAACCTAATTTTTATATGTTTGATATTCGAAATACTTACTTAATTAAATAAATTTCTGTACAGTAATCTTTAGCCAATATAATTACACCAGGAATCAGAGTTAAATATTTTCAATTAAAATTTAAGTCAATGTTGAACAAAAATGAATCAACAAACAAGAAAAATGTGAAAGAACGAATACAGTGGAATGAATTAGAGGGATTCTGTACTTTGCTATACAAAATGTGAGGTGAGTTATGTTGAGGACTCTGTACTGGATCGAGAGAAAGTTGGGGGAAGCAAACAGTCAGTCAAAGCCTTCTCCAAGCTCTTTACAATCTCCAACATTGAAGGTCTGTGTCGACCTTCTGCTCTTACACAAGCAGCTGCTACCCATCCTACACTTGCCACTCCCTCTATTTCGAAAGGGGTTGGTGCTGGGACTCGGCTGTCCAATACTCTATGGATTTCATTACGCCCGATATATGGAACCGCAAAATCAACCACATTCCTCGGTGCCCCATTTTCGTTGTGGTGGATTGCCTTGAGTCCTGTTAATAATTCCAGCAATACTATACCGAAACTGTAAACATCACTCTTATTGGTCAGTTGTTGAAACCTGTAGTACTCAGGGTCCACGTATCCGACTGTGCCAGCTGCTTGCAGCGAGAGGTGAGACTCCTCATCCTCCGGACCAATCAATGATAATCCGAAATCAGATACCTTTGCTGTCCAAGTTGCATCAAGAAGAATGTTAGAGGTTTTTATGTCACGGTGTATGATGGGTGGTACCGCGTATTCGTGCAAGTATTCGATCCCTCTGGCGGCATCTAATGCGATCCTAAGCCGTGTAGCCCATGACATGAAGGGTGAAGACTGGAGCTTGTGGAGATGGTCATGGAGTGTGCTATTCCTCATGTACTCGTACACCAATACACGCTCATCCGATGTTTCACAAAATCCCAGTAGTCGGACAAGGTTTTTGTGGTGAAGGCGAGACAAATACTGCAGCTCATTAACGAAAGCATTGCCTTTATCTTCTTGACACACGGTACCGACAGCATAAGATGAAGTGCTCGTCATCGTTTCTGCACGTTTGATGGCCACTTCACGCCCATCGTCCATCGTGGCCCGGTAGACAGAACCGAAGCTACCGGTCCCGATTTTATGATCCTCAGAGAAATTGTTGGTGGCTTGAATCAGGACTTCTAAAGAAAATTCCTCCAAACCACCTGTATTTGTCAAGCTTGTCAATTGGCTCGGACGCTTCTCCAGAACTGCGTTTGCTAACGAGACTTGGGGCTGACTGGAAACGCGGTTAGTCGGACTTGGGGACACGGTTTCCTCCAGGCGACCTGAATCATGAACCCGGCAACCTCTACCTTTGCAATATCTGAAGACAAAGAAACCGACGACTAGCAACAAAGAGAAGGATCCTACACAACCAACAACTAGGAAAGCTATCATTCTGCCATTCCAATCACTGCTTGTGGATCTGTTTTGAGGTTGCGGCGAGGGAGCTGATGGCTGGGTCGGCGCAATTGACACACAAGCTTGGCATATAGATCCACCATTGCTGCAAAATGAGCCTGATCCGGACACTGAACCACATGGACATTTATTCCTACATGGCCCCGGTAAAACTTGAGAGAAAACCATAGAGGTGGAGTTAAACCTTGCGTCACCCCAACAAAACAAGGAAAAATGTAAAGTTGAAACTCCACAAAAAACATTTCTCTTTGCTTTGATTGTAATAAAGCTACGCCTTTCCAGTTCCTGTGGCAGACTGAAGTTATTTTGGCCCCAACAGACCACAGTTCCATTAGTCCTTAATGCACAGCTCCGGTTCAGTCCCAAAGCCAGTGCGTTGAATTTTCCCCGAGGCGTATCGTTGACCACCGTATTCCCCCAACACTGTAGATCATTACCTCTACTGATGGCACAAGCATGCCTAAAGCCCGCAGCAATCACCTGATAATTCCCTTTAGGCTCTTCGCCAGTGACACCAGCACCATTTCCACGGCAGCTAATTTTTCCATCTTCCGATAATCCACACACAAATCCTTCGCCAACAGCGATTTCAGAGAAGTTTTGATCACCGGTTGGGTTGAATTCGGGCCATTGCCAACAGTCAAGAGCATTGGTCGCATTAAGACCACAAATGTGAGAGTTTCCAGCTTCGAGTTGGTTGAGAGCTGGACCCCTGTAAATCCTTTTGAACTCCATAGTAGTGCCATTGTTGAAGAATCTCCAACAATGCATGACCGAAACATTGGATGAGGAAAACGAAGGTCTGAAACCACATAAAAACCCATCCCCAGAGACAATCCCAGTGAAGGAATCATTAGGATGGAAAGGGGTTTGAATCCCAGGACTTGGAAAGCTAGAACAATTTAGGGAGGATCGGTTGAGTTCAGGAGAAGGCACTAAAGCACACACTAATGTGAGGTTAGAAGTTTCAGATATAGAGACAGTGGAGAAGGAAAAACTGAAAGAAATAAAACAAAGAAAGGAAGAAATCAAGAGAGAAAAGGGGTGGGATTTGCAGAAGAAACAACCCATTGAACTTGTTTCGACACGTAATTTGAAGGTGAGAGGGAGAAAGATTATATATTTGGCAATTAAAGAATGCCAACATTGTTGGAGTAATGGAGCATGAGGGAAATTTCACGCGGTTTACAGAGTTTGATGGAGTTTCAAGTGTGGAACTGAGACCCGGTCCTGTGAAAATGTAATACTTTATTTCAAGGAGGTTTTAGAAGAAGCAAGCACTGTGGTCTGGTCAACATTTGATGGCCATAGACACCCTCCAACTACAACAACTCCAACCAATTTGGCTCCACACCTTGATATCAAAACTCTTGCGTATATATAACCTGGTTAGGCTACTCAAGTCGAGCAAAGCTTTGCACATCTTTATAAATTTGAATCCTTTCACAAATAATTTAATAATAAAATTATTATTTTTGTTTAAATTTAATTTTGGAAGGATACTTACATGAGTTTTTCTATATGAATTTCTTGTTTGGCAGGGTTGGTAGTTAAAATCATTATATATGCGTTTGGCTAATTGTTCTAACATAATTTAATATTTCTACATGTAAGAGATGAATGCTAATTAGTGATTTAACATAGACTTGATAATCATATATCATTTGACAGAATGAGCCTCCTACTTTTTGTTTTATTTAAGAGCTAGCCCTTCTCTTTTTAATATTTTTTGTGATCACTGATTTTTGCTCATTGTTAAACCGTTTCAATTTTCAGCCACGTTCAGTAGGACGTTAGGTTGCGCTTTGGATTGAATAATTTATTTTAAATATTTTCCATTATTCAAATTGAAATAGAAACATTCCAAAAAAATGTGGGCTTTTTTATTAATTAATTTAAAAATTTTAAATATTTATAAGAATGACCCAATTTAAAAAATAATGACAGGAACAATCTGAAATGGATAGTGGCCAGCACTATGCTGGCTAAGACCTATGTCATGTAAATTTTTTTTATCCCGTGTTTCTAGTGGTTGGCATTCAGTAAAAAAAATATTTTTGTCTAATTTTTTTGGTGACGGCACTATGGTGGCCGACACTTATGTCAGTAAAATTTTGTTTTTTTATCCCGTGTTTTGGTTGGCACCCTAGTAAAAATATATTTTTTTGTGCTGGCCTTCCATTGGTCGGTACCCGTGTTCAAAAAAATGATTTATTTGGGTGCCGGCTATCTTGTTGTCATGCACTCCCATACGGAAGATGGAATATGTGGGTCTTTGGGCGTCATCGTTCCAACATGGTAGATATTAAATCCAGCCTTAAGTCGAACATTTGAATGAATGTCGTTGTACCAAACCTGGCAGCATACAAGTATGGTACAATCCTATGGTCAAGAAAATATCCCGGAGCATGGAGTTGAGGCCTCAAAATCTGATACTCATCCTGTACATATAATAAGATTAATATTTTTTAATTTTTTCAAATTTAATTTTCACAACTAATGAATAATTATTTTTTAAAGAGTCTGACTTGAAAAACATTTTTAAAAAATAAATTATATGATTTTATTTAAAATTGACAGGCCACATTTATCGACTCTTTTATCATAAGGGTTGTGTGGTTGGTAGCTTGAATAAGAGAACCCATTGTAATTTCTTCATAAATATCAATTAAATTATCAATTACCATACAAAATAACAACAAATAATTGAAAAAATCATTCAAATTAACAACATGCTAAATTACCTTAAAATTTTAATCTTAATACAAAAAAAAGCAAAAAAAAAAAAACTTCAGTGAGCGCTGGTTGGCCAACCGGTGGAATGTGGTGGTGGATGGGTGGCGGGAGGGGGGGACTATTGAGACATATAGTGGGGAAGAAAGAAAAAGAAGAAAAAGAGAAAAAAAAAAAAAGTCTAGATGAAAAGTAGTCGTGTAATCGTTGGGTCACATCAGCATTAAGTGGCAGGCTGGTGCCGGACAATAGATCGTTGGCATCGGCCTGCCACCTGATGTTGATATGACCCAACAGTCACGAGGCTACTGTTCATTCAAAATTTTTTTTTTCATTTTTCTTTCTCTTTTTTTTTTTTAAAAGTATAACACTAACAAAACTTTTGTATTTAATTAATAAATTTGTTTAGCATTATTTAATACGTTTTTTTTGTTACTTGAATATTTGTTTAGTATTGTATTTTGTATTTATAAAAATAACAAAATTTGGTATAATATTAGTTTTTTAACCATTTTTTTATATTTTTAAAAACATTATATCATGACTTCTTTTATTATTCTCGATTTTATATTGATTCGGCTACAAATAAAATTTATGAACCTATGAACAATAAATTTTTTTCTAACTTAAAAATAACTCCTTTTGTTTTTATCTTACTATTATTTACATTAAAATTTACTAAAAAATTTATTTACCTCTACTATTGTCATTTTTTTTTACAAAATTTACCTAACTAATTTCATAATTTATGAAAAGTCTCCGGGTGCAATAATACTAACTAATTTTGAATTAATCAAACTACACTATTTGCTAATGTATTTTGAAAAGTATTTTCTCTAGCAAATTCATCTTCTTCTTGAATCAGGTCTATTGTTGCATTTAATAAGATTAAGTTCGGTCACCCTCAATCAAATACACTGGTGTTGCTTAATTTTATTGTTAATTGTGTAGAAATCACGACGACTTCTTGCATCCAAGCTTCAGACCAAAAAATGCTGAGCCAAGCTTCAAATGACTCCATCAAGAATCTCATGCCCCAAGTTTGGAGTTCTCATGATACAAGGTTCAGTTTGTGAAAATTGTCACCCACTCATGTAAATTGTAACTAGCACTTTTGCTCCTTAACAACATAATATTTGTAATTCTCGTGACAGTATATCATTCAACCCCATTAATGCATGATTACCAATACATAATAGAAATCTCAAGTTGATGGTACATTCCCCAAACAGATAAAACATTTTTTCAATCTCTTGCCCCCATTTTTTTTCTCTTCATTTCTTAAGGTGTCTATTGGAGTGAGTCCAGTAACTAATCTTCCGTATTCTGTAGGCCCATTAAGGGGGTAGATACTGGTCATGAGTTTTAAAGCTGCTCTATAAAAAACAAATTTTGTACTAGGGTGTCGGCCACTAGAAACACGAGATCAAAAACAATTTCTTTTTACTGACAATAGGTGCTGACCACCACAGTGCTGGCACCAAAAAATACATAAAAATTAATTTTTTTATATGTCGACCACTAGAAACATAGGATAAAAAAATTACCTGATATGAGTGTCGACCACCATAGTGCTGGCACCAAAAAGGTAAATAATAATAATTTTATTTTTGGCGATGCCAATATTTGAACCGGAGAATATCCATATCTTATAAAATACAAAAAAAAAAAAAAAAACCATACAAGTGTCGACCATTGTAATATGGATACCAAACTTTTTTTTAAACCCCTATACAATCAATAGCTAATGATGGGAGATGATTGGCTTGGTGCTGGCTATTGAGGTGTGGGCACTGTCCCACAGTATTCATTTTAAGTTATTCCGAATATTGGGTAAAAAGCCCCAAATGTGGCTACGAGTACTTTAATAGGTCTACCTGCTACAGATTCCTCATATTTGTTTTATTTAGACACTAGAAATGTAATTACAACTCTATAACTAAAATATATTCCAATAAAATCCGTATATAAAAGCAGCACAGATAATAAAATTTAAATATAATATTTCAAAGTAATCATACATATAATAAAATCCATAAATATACTAGTATATTATATTTAAAAATTAGTTAATCTCATTCAGTATTTATAAATATATTTATATATTTAAAAATTTGAAATTAAATAAGTAATCATACTTACTAATACCAATAAAAAAACAGGATATTCACTTTTAGACAGATTGTTAAAAGGTAATGATAGAAATTAGTAATTCAAACTTATTGTTTTATTTTATTTTTTCAAATTAATTTTGAAAAAAAGTAAACTACAATTTTAACATAAAAATAAAATTCACCAATCAGAAAAGGGATTAAATTATAAATTAACATTTAATCCTGGATTCTATAACTTTTCTCTCTTTCATTTCTAAATATTTTTTATTCATATTAGTTTGAAAACTTAATAACTTTTTCTCAATTAATAACATAAATGTCTAATTATCACTTGATTTTTTTAATTTATAATTTTAATATACATTTTTTTTGTACTTTTTTAGATTTTATATAAATTTTTAAAAATTTTAAAATGGTAACATGACACGAATCTCACGATATCACACCGTAATAAAAATCCAACTTGAAGAGTTAAATTGACAAAAATTGTCAAATTCACCTTTACCAAAAAAACAATAATAACAAGCTTGCATCAGATTTTAAGAAAAATGGTTTCCACTTCCAGAAACCCCATCAAGGGAGGCAAAGCTTTAAGCCTTTAACTGCTTCAACAACTACAACCTGATTAATTCTCAATACAAGAGTTTTTATATATTTATCCAATTTTAACCCATCAGAGTAACCCTTGGTAGATGTCTGTACAAACATTATACATATATATATAAACAACTAGAGAAAACTGTTACCAGTTTTGTCTGATTTGATATCTGCAGAAATGGAAGTGCAAGGTTCAGCATCCATGAGCATATTAACCACTTCCCTCATTGTAGGGCGCAAATTGGGAAGCTTGGCTGCGCAGAGGATGCCAATCTTCAACACCTTAATCATGTCATCTTTAACAGTTTCAACGGCCACCCGATCGTCTAGAACCTTGACGACGTTTTCACCATCACCGAGATGAGTTAAAACCCAATAAACTATATCTTTCCCGTCACCATACTCATCTTCAATTGATGCTTTACCAGTAACTAATTCTAATAGTACCACTCCGAAACTATACACATCACTCTTTTCTGTGACTTTTAGAGTATATGCGAGCTCTGCCAATGAAAATCGTACAGTTTAACATTAGATACACACACATATAGCAGAAGTATGTGAACTATGTCTATGCAAACTCAGAAATTTGCTAAAAAGAGAGGTGTTTTGAAACTCACCAGGAGCAATATAACCATGGGTGCCAGCAAAACTGCTGTACTCAGATCCCTCGAGAGATTTTTCAGCAATCTTTGCAACACCAAAATCAGCAATTTTTGGCTCATAGTCGTCGTCAAGTAAAATGTTGCATGATTTTATATCCCTATGAATGATAGGAGGGGAACAATCATGATGCAGATAAGAGATTCCTTTAGCAGCTCCTAACGCAATTTTATATCTTTGGTACCAGTTCAATTCTGGCTTTCCACCTTTGTTCTCTCGTCTGAGTGCTTGAAACAGATTTCCGTTTGACATGTATTCGAATACCAAATAGTTCAATCCTCCTTTCATTAAGCAAGCATAGAGTTTAAGTATGTTTCTATGCCTGATTTGCCCCAAAATGTCCATTTCTGCTGCCAAAACCTTCATTCCATTCCCCTTCCATAGTTGTTTTACAGCTACCACATTACCCTTTTCCTTCAAATCCAGCCGATAAACTCGTCCGGTACCGCCACTCCCGATCAGATTTTCTTCCTCCAGGTTACATATTTCATCTGGATCAATATCCATGTGGTGAAAAGATGCAAGTTTCCATTTTGAATTCACTCCCTTCTCACCTTCCAAACCTTTTTCGACATCAGATTCACCAAGCTTGAAGTTCTTGTAACTCACAAGCAGCAGGCCAGCTAAAACAAGCAGCAAAGCTACTGCCATGATAATGAAAACAACCAATTTACCCCCCAACACCCTCTTTTTCCCTTGCCCTTCCTTGCAGACATTCAACAAAGTATCCTTCACAAGCGTTTTCGAATATTGGTCAATGCAAAGTCCATTCCCGACAAATGCTTCGTCTCCACCTATAGTCAAAAGATCAGAAGGAACGTTTCCAGACAACTGGTTCCGAGATAAATCAATGGAACTTAGCCTCAAATTTTCTAGATTCTTTGGAATTGGACCTGTAAGTTGGTTTCCAGAAAGATTCAAAGAATTCAAAGAGCTCATCAATGAAACTGTTGATGGGATATTACCACTGAAATCATTATCAGCAAGATTCAAGTCCACCAGCCTAAAACAGTCGCTTATTTCCACCGGTATCAATCCAGTCAGTGAATTTTGCTCAAGATGCAAGGAAGATAACTGCTTCAGAGCACCAATTTCAGCAGGTAGATTGCCAGAAAAGCTATTATTATTCAAAAGAAGCCTCTCTAGGTTTGCCAACTTGCCAAGTACTGATGGGACATTACCTGAAAACCTATTGTTCTTCAAAACCAACTGATTTAAGCTAATGGAAAATACAATCATAGGGGATATCTCTCCCTCAAAGTCATTATCACCAAAATCAATCATGGTTGCATGTGGAAGTGCCCAAACTCCATCAGGAATTTTCCCAGAAAGATGATTCTTATTGATCCTCAACCTTTCCAGTGATTTGCAATCGACATACGAATCAGGAAACTCTCCTGAAAAGTTGTTGTCAAGAGCCAATAACAGCCTTAGTTTCCTGTTTTCACACAAGAACCTAGGAAATTCACCTGAAAATTGATTCTCCGATATGTCAATGCTGTCCAGCGGTGAGAATCGACCAAAATTTGCAGGAAATACCCCGGAAAAATTGTTTCTATAAACAGAGAAGCCTATAAGATTACGCATATCACCAAAACCTGTAGGGATTTCTCCAGAAAAGTTGTTATTATAACATTGAAAGACCACCAAATTCTTCAGATTTCCCATCTTTTCCGGCAATCTCCCGTGCATCTGATTCGACGAGATGTCGATTTCCCGCAACAGAGAGAGATCAGCAATCCCTGGTGGCAACTCGCCAGTAAAGTTGTTGAAAAATAACTCAATCTTGGTAAGGTTCTTCAGCTTGGAAATCGAACTCGGAAAATCCCCAGAAATCTTGTTCCTTGAAATATCCAACGTCTGTAAAGCGTTCAACTCAAAAATGGACTCTGGAATCTGTCCTCTAAGATTGGACCTAGCAAGAAATAGCCAAGTCAAGTTCTTCAAGTTCCCAATACTCTCTGGAATTTCACCTTCATCGTAATGGTTACTGGCTAAACCAAGATAAACCAAACCTGTTAAGTTCCCGACCCAACTTGGGAACCTGCCCGAAAAGAAGTTAACCGATAAATCAAGAACCTTCAAGTTTTGAAGCCCAGAAAGATCTGGTATGGTTCCAATCATTCCATTCCAGGAAAGATTCAAAACCCTGAGATTGGAACAATGGTTTAGCTGAGGAGGAAGCTTCCCAGAAATTAAATTTTGAGGCAAATAAATGGTTTTAAGATTTCCAAGTGTTGAAATGGAAGGTGAAATTTCGCCAGACAGGGATTTGTTCGCAAGTGAAATCTCGGTCACATTGCCTGAAACCGGATCGCAGCTAACTCCGAAGAATTCGCATGGAGATTCCGATTCTTTCCAGGAATCCAACACGTTCAAAGGGTCTTTCAGCATGTTTTTGAATTCGAGAAGAGCTTGGGTTTCAATGGTGAGTGACAAAGAAGGCGGGAAAACAACTAAAAACAAGATTGAAACAAGGGAAAGAGATCGAAGGGAGAAGAAAAGTGGGTGTTCAGCCATTGTTGAATTCTTGATCATAAATTAATAATACCAAACCCAGGATCTTAAAAACATCTTGAAAAATTAGAATTTGGAAGCTGAATTATTGACATATGCCGATAATTCCAATACCGTCCTGGGCAAGTGGCAAAAGCTGAAAGAGAGAGACATACAATTACATGAACAAAAATACTGAATTATTATTTTATTCAAACAAACATTAAAATAAACATAAAACATTAATACAAATAAACAATCTGTGAGTGAAGTAGGTTCAAATTTTGCTGATAAAGAGAGAGAGAGAAACGGATGTGACGTTGAGACGTCAATTTTGTCTGTAGCTGTGGATTACTATTGGTATCCATAAATTAATTATTAATAATTATTATTACAGGAAAGAATATTGGAGAGTTAAGCAGGCTTTGAAGTTACTCATTATTACACATATTCTTTTGTTAGAATGGATTTTCATTTGTTCACTAAGTAAAGCAAAGAAATGATTAAAAAAAAAAGAGGATTCTTGAATAGAAATATAAAAAAGATTAGTTGAAATTATGATAAATTTCTTTGAAATATATTAAAAAGCAGCCCTTTTTTTAAGGTCGGAATGTCTGGAATGTTGAGACTCAAATCTAACTTTTAGGTCCTTTAGAGCTATTATTCAATGGATTATTAGCACTAATCATAAACCAAACTTTATCAAGGCAAAATATGAAGAAAATAATCCATAACAACCAATCTTTTTCATCTTCAAACATAAGAACTAATTGGGGTAACGTACCGACAGAAAATTCAGGGTGAAATCCAAAATTTCTCGTTTCGTTGTTTGGCCACTGAGAATGTTGAGCTTAGCTCCCCAAGAAAATAACTCAGTTTCCCAGAAAAAAAAAAGGCTGGCCTTTTAAGTTTGACTATCTAAAAGCGTTACTTTTTCTCGAAAATGGCACTTCTTTTTCCTTTTTTGACACAGTCACTGAAACTAAGTTTTTCCCTAAGAAACTGAGAATAAATCAGAGTAAAAAGGGAAATAATAATAGTATATAAAAACCTAGTGGAATGATAATAGTTTGAGGGTGAATAAACAGGCAAAATACTCGGAGAAGAAGATTGGGTTAGTGGGGCAGAAAGGCAAACATCATTCATTGTATCGATGATGCGTACATGATTTGAGATTTAGACTTCGGAAATGGTGTAGGTCGAAGCCCCTCTAAAACATAAGATTTAATAATAGAAATATTATTTATATATATGATGCAGCCCAAACAAATTTAACTCCAAGTAGTCACTTGGATTTTACTTCATGTGCAAGTAAAGATGAAATTTTCTTTTGGAAATTTTAGTAACCACAACTCAATTAGAAGAAGAAAGATCCTTAGGATTAATGAAGAATTTGAAGTTTCTTGGATGCGTGATAAAGGGCTTCAAGCTGAAATTTTTAATTAAGAAAATAATTTATAAAATTGAAATAAAACAACAATATCTGAAAAGGGATGGAATATAGGATTGTGGAACTCATTTGACACCGAAAACACCAACAAACAACCTTAATGCTCCTTCATTAACTCCCCTAAGTAAATTATTATGGCAAATTAAAGTATTAAGAATCCCACCCCCAATTTGTATTGGAATTACTATAAGAAAAAATATTAAAAATAATTATCATAAATTATTTTATGGACTCTTCTCACTACATTATTTATGTTCTTTTTAATTAGTTAATGATATTTTAATATTTTTTACATATCATTGACATATAATTTAGGTAATTTTTTTACTTTGAATTCAAACTCAAATATCAAACCTTGAATTTGTACCTGACTTCGATCTAAACCCTGAACTCATTCATTGTGTAGGATTCAAGGTTTGAGATTTGAGTTTCAAGATTCAGGGTAACACAATTATTAAAATTATGTGTTAATGACATGGAAAAAATTATTAATGTCATTAAATAATTGAAAAAGAACCATGGATGATATAGTGGAGAGGGTCCACAAAGTAATTTATCCAATGTTACTTCTTGATGAGTGTTGAATCCACCAAAAATAATATTCTTACACCTAATCAGTAAATATAAAGTGTAAGGTGAATTCCATAAAGATTAGATATCTAAAATTATTTTAGTTGGTTACACGCTTGGCTCCTATTTCAAATCAATCATTGATAACAAGTCTTCCACTTGACCCGATAAATTAGTTATAGTGATCGATGAAGCCTCAGGCCACCAACCCTTTGATAGCCTTGCAAAGTAGAAGGGCCTAACTCGAACCAACAACCTCAAACCGTGTGGATCGTTTAGATTCGATTGCCATTTTTCTTTATGGATTTAATAAACTACTTAATTGGACATGCCAATGCTTTTTTCTAGTGAACCAAATATGACAGACGATTGACTCGGTATTTATAACTGTACATTTATCAACACTAAATTAAATTTTTTTTTAACTTGATGTCAATATAACTTTATGAGATAAGCGGTATCTATTTTCTTAACTGAAAAAATAACAAAAACCAGAATGAAGATTTTTAAGTGCGGCTCCTGATTTCATAGCTCTCCCTGAAATTTTCCATCCACCTGAAACTGGATAGGGGTTGAGCTATTCCCAAGATTTTGGATGAAGATTTTAACAAAAGAAAATTAATAGACCAAAGGCGCAATAATGCACTGGTGAAACAGAATTGAAAACGAAAGAAAGGCAGAGTTGAATTGGAATTCAATTCTGATTTCCAAGTACAGAGGCGCACCCTTCCCCACGCGAAATAAAATCTTAATTCTAGTTACATTCAATAATTTAAAATAAAAGATAATAGATGAGAAAATAAAAAAGATAAAAATATAATCATAACCAAAATATTAAAAATATCATCTTTATAAATAAATCCCAAACTAAAATAAAAATATCTAAACTCTTGTACTGTTATTATTATTTTTGTGTCCAACAATTATTTGAGGGCCCATATTTTTTTCCCTTTTCTTTTAGTTTTTAAATTTATATTTTTATCAAATCGTCCCAAAATTTAAGAAAAAGCTCACATTTTTTTAACTTTAATGGCATATACGTAGATTGCTACATGGATGACACATAAGCATTTAATTAATTTTTTAAAATTTTAAAAATTCAAAAAAATTAAAAATGATGTTTAAATTATTAAAATTATTAAAAAAATATAAAACCATATTTTTATAATATTTTAAAATTTAAAAAAATAATTAAATGTCTAACGTATATGTCATGTTAGTAAAGTTGACGTTTTCCATCAATTTTGAGTGATTTGATAAAAAATACAAATTCAAAGATTTAAAAAGGCCAAAATTTTAAATGAATGGCTAAAATGATTTCTTTTTTGGTAAAGTTAGAGGGCCAAAAACAATTCTTATACCTTAAAATAATACCAATTGAATTATTGATATAAGAGACTAGTAAAATTTGGAAATTTAATCCAAGTAAAACTCTTCAAAATTCTAAAAAATGAGTTAAATAAATTTACCTTACTTGATAATACAAAAAACTAGTAAAATTTGTTCGAATTTGATTCTCATGTTTCATAAAAGTTCAGAAGTTAGTTGGATTGTATTATAGTATTAAACTTTTTTTTTGAAGCTTATTATACTATTAAACTTTTTTGTGAATTAATAAACTAAAAATTAACAATTCAACAATTTATATGTAATAAATTAGTAAAAATCAACCGTTGTAATTCATATGCTTACTAAGGACTAGATTAAATTCTTAGTTTTCATAGAATATAAATAAGAAGACTAAATCCTCAAAGTTAAAAATCAACAGTTCAACAATTTATATATAATAAATTAATAAAAATTAACTATTGTAATTCATATCTTTACTAATGACTAAATTAAATTCTTCGTTTTCATAGGAGACTAAATCCTCAAAGCCATTTTTTGACTAACTGTCAATATATAGATTTATAGCAATTTATTTTTTAATACCATTATTTATATATATAGCTAGTTTCATCCTCGATGCATAATTCATTGTATTTAATAATCAAAAAATATATTTTTCAAAAAGAAATAATTAAAATATATTAAATGATTTCATATTAAATTTTAAATAAGTTAAAAGTATTTATAAGTAATATAAGTAATTTTTGAAAAAAATAAAAAATAATATATTAAAAAAACAATATATCAAATTAAATTATTGTAAGAAACAAAGTTTCTATTTTAATAAAAAAAGTTTGAAGAAATTTTCAATTATAAACGGAATTTTTAAATAAAAGGCTTAAAAAATGAAATTTAACTAAACCTTCTTTCCAATTTAACAGAATTGAGGATTATTTATATTCATTCTTAAATTAAATGAAGTATTATCAAGGGTGAAGAAAAAAAAGAAAAAATTGGAGACGGAATTAAGTTGTATATTATTACGATAATAAAAATATAGAATTATCATTTTAATAGTCAATATCTTTATAATTTTTAAAGAATTAAATCAAATTTTTATCATAATTAAAATATAATTTCACCATTATTAATTTAAAATTTTATAAATTATAAAAAAATAAAATTAAAAATTTTTATTTTAGAGAGTCAAGTTCCTGCAAGGCCCAACTCTACACCTAAATATTATATATTAATTAAAACGTGGGTCCAATAATTATATGGATAAATGCCAAGTAATAAATGTGTTCATTTTTCATAATTCTACGTACCTTATTTTCTATAATATATATGATATTATAATTAATTTATAATTTATAATTAAATAAACATAATGTAAAAAATTTTATTTTTAATATATAAATATTTTTATCAGAAAATAAATAATATTTAACCAGTCTTTAGAGAAGCACCGTGGCACAAAGAAAGATCCCAAATATACATATTAAGAGTGAAAACTTTGGTTTGAAGCATTTGTTGTCCACCTCCGACTTTTGTCCACTCCTATTGCGACTTATATGAAATGGTGCAACAAATTTTAACCATAATCATAAATTACAAATAATTATTGGTGTTGGAATATGTAAGGAAATGGAATGATGTGCATTTAATAATTACTACCTACGTGTTTTCTTGATTTCTTGTATGAGTTAGTTGTGATTTCTTAAGAATTTTATGTCTGTCTTTTTTTTTAAAGGAATTTACTGTTATGTTTTTAACAAGTAAAGAATTAAATTTTAATATTTATACTACTTATTAAGTATTTTATTGACTTGGAGTCACTTTTAATTAGGTCACCATTTCAGTTAGTTGTAACACATTGATATCCAATTCAGCTGTCAGGTCCGAGCTACAAAATGTCACATTCATTGTTGGAGTAACTACAATATTTAACGTTCAATTTGACAATCAATATACATTCAATTACAAATAAAATATATGTATTAAACATTATATAATTATTTTTGAGTCTTATACAAGCTTACGAGAGCTCGTTTGCTAACTCGAGGTTGATATAGACCAAAATGTAAAAAACACAAAGTTTCTAGTCAACATCGTGATGTGACTCTCTATAAAGGCTTGTCATGACCTCGAAGTAACAACATCGCCGTGAGAATCCTGCACTGGTCCTCATCATGACGCCAAGAGTTCATCGTTGCAACGTGATATTCTGTTACTACCAACTTCAACATGTTACAAACTAAAAGAGACTTGGAATCACATATATATTCTCATACAAACACTTCATAGTTTACCAATTTTCTCAAGTGAAACTACACCAATTTATAAACTTCAAAATAATAACTAATCAATCTAATTTCAACCATTCATATATCCAAAACCAATTCAAGATTCATTCAAGTGCATAATCATCAATGTTAGGCCTAAACCAACTATTTGAACAAACCAAACACAAATTCAATCATTAGCAAACGACCATATTCTATACAACTTAAACATTTAAGACACTTTACCAAAAGTCCCTAAGTACATGCCACAAAACCAAAACATGCAAACTATACAAACTTTGATGAGTAAAAAATGTTGGTTTGGATGTTGGGTTCAATTCCCAAGGCTTCAAGAGGTACCTAAACCTGCATATTGAGAAAACAAACTGTACACTGAGCAATAGACTTAATGATACATTTATAATTCAAGACATAAACATTAACAATGTGCTTTCGCATAAATCATGCATCTATGTACTCAAAATTTAACGAAAACATATACCAAATGATCAATTATAGTTCATTATCTCTCTCTCTCTCTCTCTCTATATATATATATATATATATATATATATGAGCTTACCAACATGTTATTAACCAACTTATTTAACAATATTTATATATGGTCAATTTTAACTTGTTCACTAATTATCAATCATACAATACATTTCAGAATTAAACACAAACATTTATATAACCATGCCATTCAATTCTAGAGTCTACTGACTCATCCATATTCGTTTCAGGCCCCATGCCTTATTCCGGCTAATTTGCAAGTTGGATTACAAACCTTTTCAAATTACAAACCATATTTGATTAATTCCATTAATTTCGTAACATTACCAATTTCATTTTTAGCATTATAATCATACTTATCATTTATAACTCCTATTAACCTAACTCGGATGGATACTCAAATCGTCCAGCCAACACACCAGACTGGCACCAAAGTGCATTATCATATAAGTCAAAATAAATGAAACTGGCATGTAAAGTGCATACTAGCGCATGAAGCGCATGATGGTGCATAAACACATACTAGCACACGAAGTGCATTCTGGTGCGTAAGCGTATAAACCCATACACAATCCAATTCTATGGTATGCCAATTATATCTGACACAACCCAAACAATTAATAAGGTACCAATGTTCAATTTTATTTTACAATTCAATCCACGTTATATCTTATACCATATGCATAATCACATTCTCATTTCATAATGACATACATATATTTCATATTATAGAATATATTTCATTTCAATTTCTATATCACATATCACAATTAAAGCATTTCATGTCATTTTATATTTTATTCATTTTAGTCCCCTACCTCAATAATCCATACTAGAATCAATCAAAATATGTCTTACTATCAACATATACTCACATTGACACTCTCTGATATAGTTGGCATGCCATAGGATAGATTGAGTACGAGGTTACTTTGACTATATGTCGATGAACGTTGGGCACAATTTAGTTACTTTAGATGTTCTGATGAGGCAATGGGTGCCAAATTGGTGTGTTTGGATGGGATCCGTGTATTCGTTTGAGTTCGAGTCAAGTTAATAGGGATATAATGTGTGAAATTGATAAATGATATGTGAATTGGATTGATAATGTCATTTGGTGTTACAAAGATGAATTATGATATATGAATATAGATAACATGTGAAAGATCATGCGATCCAGATATACTAGCCTGAAGGGCCAATATGAAAATATGGCAAATCAATTTATTTGATTCGAAATGGCATGTTGATATGACCAAATGCTATAAGTTGAGCAGAAATGTGAAATCAATGATGCTAATCTATTAATATGGCATAATCTTTAGGTTGGTTAATTGAAATGTGTATAGATTGATTTATATGGTATATTTGGTACTTGTAGTTGTATATGTAGATCGATACATTGATTAAAAATTAGTATGATAATATAATAGTTGGATGGAAATGGAATTTGATTTGAATGTTTGAAATTGATTTAACTTATGTTATATTGACTTGAATCATGGAAATACCATTGATCGTTATCGCTCAATGTATGATTTGTTTTTCCTGTGCCTAATAAATGATTTCACCACTCGGTCCGAGATCCCAAGAAGTGATTCCAACATCCGGTCCGAGATCCCTTACTCATAAATGTTTGTAAAGTTTCATTTGTTCGTTATATGACATGTACCTAGGTTGAGTCGGTTTTTGCATAAGGTGTAAATATGTTCATAATTGAAGCTTGAAAATGGTCAAATGGTTGAATTGCTGTAACATCCTAAATTTTGGGCTTAGAAGTTTTGAGGTTTGTGGTTAAGGTCAGCGAGAAGGTTGCGCTGTTATGTTAGTTGTGCATTTTAGTGGCAGAATGGGCCTGTTGGTCTGGTGGTTGAGTGTGTGTTAATTCCCCCCTAGGTTCTGGGTTCGAGTCCTTGTGTGCGCTTTCTGATTGAATTTTCTTTTTAGTTTTATTTTGCTACTTATTTTATGTTAATTTAATTTATTTTAATGTTTTTATTTTTTATTTTATTTTATTTTTAATTTGTTTTTTTCTTTTCCATGTTCTTCTCTACATTTTCTTCTTTCTTTTAGTTTATTAATTAATGCTCAAAAACGGTTTTGCTTGGGGAAATTTTGAATAGCCCCATTTCCTTGTCGCCGAGTCAATGACTGAACATCTCCGTTTGCAAATCAGGTGTGGGTTTATACCTTCTTTTATTTCATTTACGAATTGATATTCGACTCTGTGAAAAGTCGACAACGATTGTGATAATGTTCGTAAATCCAATATTTCGATGTGGTATCGTTGTATTATGCTTAAAATCTGAATGGTTTAGTGTAATTTCAAACTATTGAGGATCAAGAAGTGCTTCGTGGCTGAAAGCACATTTTTTGGGGCTATTTTAGGGTGGTTTCATGACCACACAAGCGTCCACACGGGCGTGTAATGACTCACATGACTGTGTTCTTAAATTGTATTATAAATGTTTATTTATCATTGAATTGAATAAAATGCTGAATGGTTGAGTATGAGCGAGAATCAATAGAGTTACGACGTCTGAAAGTCTCGTACGAACTTTAGGAATAGTATAGGATACAAATGTCATGATATTAGGATTATTGAGATGAGGTGTAAAGACTCAAATTTTGGGCCTCGAAGTATTGGGTCTTGGGCATACGGGCAGTGAGGAGTCGCACATATGCAGTGAGTTATACAATTTAGTGACAAGAATGGGCTTGCTGGTCTGGTGGATAAGTGAAGTGTTATTATACTTGAGGTCCTGTGTTCGAATCCCTGCGTGAGCTAGGGAGATATTTTGTGGACTTTTTATTTATATCATTGAGTTATTATTTTATTATAATAATTATTTGATTTTTTTGTTATGTTAAAATTACTATTTTTTATTTTTATTATTTTATTTTATTTTAATTTTCTATTTTTGACGTTTCTTCTTCCTTCTCATTTTGGTTTTTCTTCTTTTTTGCTTTTTCTTATTGCTCAAACATTTTTAACTGTGGTTTCGGGATTGTCACTCTTCTGCTCTTCTCTTCATCATCAAATCAGGTGCGGGATTCGAATCTGGTTACTACTTTCTATTTTTAAATCGATTGCTATCTTATTTTACGAATCCATTTCCTTTTGCTTTTCGTTGCTATGCATTGCCCCTTCGTTTTTGAGTTTTTAAACGATAGAAGTGAAGGGAAATAATTGTTTTCTGATACATGTTGATAGGGTAAAGGTTAGGATTATTATGGTGGCCAAAACGATATTTTTAAGGCTGAATTGTAGTGGTTTCGTAGCCTCCCCGACGTCCACACGGGCATGTGCCGAGGCATACGGCTATGTGGAATTAGGAATTAGGGTTTTCGACCAATTTTGGGTGCCACACGGCCTGAGCACATGGGCGTATGGCCGATTTGAGGATTTTGTCGACTTCTACACAGCTGTGTCTACTGGCCATACGGTTGTGTGACAGATTTGGGAAGTTAGGGTTCCCACACGGGCTTATGCTTCGGGGCACACAGCCGTATGACTGATTTGGGGCCTAGGGATCCACACGGGCATGTCTGATGGCCACACGGCCGTGTGACACCTTCACACGGCCGTGTCTGCCCTGCACCTAATATTAAAGAAATTGGACAGTAAATTACACGGCTTGTTCACACGGCCGTGTCCCTGCATCATACGGGCGTATGCCTCTGTCACATAGTCGTGTGCCACCCCTCAAACGGGTGTTTGGATCCCCACACAGCCTGGATTTCTTTACACAGCCGGAGCACACGGGCGTATGGCCCTAACACGTCAAATTTTGATTTTTAGGTAATTTAAGTGCAATCGTATTTCTATGTGTTCCAACCCTTCGACTAAACTTACCGAGGGTAAATACGACTCTGTTCTGACTTCGATTGAGGTACTACACTTGATTGAACGTGTGGTATGCTAGGTACCGAATCTAAGTGCATAAGTGTGCACGTTTCTGTAACTAGTAGACTGATTGTAAGTGATTGCTTATGAATAACTGTCTCTAATCGTATTCTGAATTGGTGCATCTGCATTCATACATCTGCATATAAGGTATTTTGGGTTAAGTTTTTAAAGATAAGAAAGACTGATCTAATCTGGCAGTTTAACCACATCTGTGGTCTCAATTCCTTGAGGGTCGTAACAATGCTAATGATCATCTTTGCTGGACAACCAGGGATGACATCTTATAGACGGTATAGCGAGTTACCGCATTGCATAGTACCGCATGTACGTTAGCTTTGCTACATACTACTATCTGATCTGGTAGTTCATACTGTATGTCTGTACTACAGTTTATCACTGATAACGGCTCGCGATATTAAGTAATAAAATTTATAAAACTGATCACACAAAAACTAACTAATATCACGACCTTAAAGGCAAGCGCACCTGTCGAACAATAGTATAGTTTAGTGGCAAGACTAAGTTATCGTACCCAAGGGAACCAAAAGTACTAGTACTTACTTCCTTTCTATTATCTAGCCTAAAAATAAAGAGAGTTGATTTAAACTAATTCTAAAACTAACTAAAAGTGCACAAAAAATAAATTAAGGAAAAACATTCGGGAAAACTGATTAATATGAGTAATACTCAAGGGAGAATCCACCTAGACTTCACTTATTATTGATTTCTTGAACTATATAATTGATTACTTGCCTTAATCCATAGAGATTCCTAACTTATGCTAAACCCTCCGTCGAGGCATAGAGCAACTAGGCCTAAGTTATTAATTAAAGTTCCTTTATTAATTAACTCCCTAAGTTGCATTAATTTGATCTATGGATCCCCATATTAGGTTTGACCCTAATCCGGTAGATTTATGTCGCCCTATGTCTAAGGTTGCAAGCAACTCCGCTTAATTATGGTAGATCTACTCTTATCACAGGGACTTTTGCTCATCTGCTTTAAGCACATCAATTTCTTGAAGTAATACTTAGGATTATTAAATCAAGAATGAAGAACACATAATTAAGAACAATTCAAGCAATTATCATATAACTCAATAAATAATAACAAGATCTGTCTTAGGTTTCATCCCCCTCAAGTATTTGAGGGGTTTAGTTCATAATTAAGAAAATAGACATCTCAAAAGATAATAAATAACAAAACATAAAGAAACCAAAAACCCCTAAAGGAATTTAGAGAGATCCTCTGTCTTGATGTAGAATTCTAGCTTCTGGGATGAATCAATCGGCTTCCCTTGGAGTAATTCCTTGCTTTCATTCCTCGTGTTGGCAGAAAGATGGCGCTCCTATTGGGAGAAAAAGAGTACACCCTTAGAGTTGCCTCCTAGGGTCTTTATATAGAGCTTTGGGGAGCCTTTCTTAGCCTCTAAGCATCCAAATCCGAGTGAAATTCCTCTTCCTCAAGACTTGAACACGCCCATGTGCCACGCCCGTGTACTTCGACAAGAGGCCGTGTGAGATTCTGTCGATTGGGGCACGGCCGTGTGGCCTGGCCGTGCTTGTCGAGGCTGGACCGTGTGATCTTTATGTGGCACGGTCGTGTGCCACGGCCGTGTGGTGACTTCTTGAGCCGTGCGTTTGCACATTTTGGCCCATTTTCTCCAATTTTCGGTCTATTTTCCGTTCTTTTCTCTTCCCTATGCTCTCCTGAGTATAAGATATGAAAAAGAAAGATTAAGAGCACCAATTCTCACTAAATTAATAATAATTCATCCAAAATATAGGCTAAACATGAGGTAAAAATATGTATAATTTAGCATTTATCAAATACCCCACACTTAAGCCTTTGCTTGTCCTCAAGCAAAATCTCAATCCCTAAATAAGAATCATTCTTCTCAACTCACAATCTTTATCAATAATGTTTCAAACTAATCCACAGGTATTCATACAATGATGATTCAATCAGAAGAACGTTAAAGACTTAATTACTTTAAGTTGAGAATTTTATCATTGAAACATAAGTTTTCCTCTTTCTCCTAAGTAGTTATCTCTCTATCTTAATTAACAGAAGTTGACATTCTCACTAAGGATTCACTCTATCCACTCGAAGTGTTTAGGGTTCAAAAATTAAGTACTCTCTAGTCAACCTGAAGAGTTATTACCATAGGCTTGCTCGAAAATCAAGTCTCTACCATTGTAGATTGATATGATACATCGATCAAAAAGTCTTTTAAGAGTTGTAATGGGGCTTGGTTAGGGTGTTGTCACAGGCTGCAAAAGAGGGTTAGAATCGAGATTGAATTGAAAAATTATCTAGCTAGAAAAATCTCTATCACTGGAACATATTTCCCAAGCTAATCCTTAAGATAATATCAATTCTACCTTGGTAGCCTTAAAATAGAAATATGCAAAAACTATTTGAACTATTATAGATTACAACTGAATACATATGTTTTTTTTTTAAGAACAACTCAAATATAATACAATACTTTAAACAAAACTTTACAATCTGAAAAGAGAATAAAGCTAGATAAAGTTTTCAACTCAAATCTCGACAAAATAGGGGTTAAAATAATTGAATGAGATTCAACAAAAAATGGGTTATTGGTTAATAATTAGGGGTAAGTTAAAGAAAAGGTTGTTAGGCTCAATGGGGTTCACTAGGGGTTAATTTATGGAGGTAGGCTTTTGTGGAGTAAGTAGGTTAATTCCTAGGTGCCTTTATCATCTCGGTATATCAAATCAATGATGTGGTCTCGACATGTATAATCAAAGCAAGTTCTAGAATAACAAATCAGTATTGACTCACTCAAAGTAATAATAAAAGTGAGCACGAAAGAAGGTATGCTCAAAAGGCTCAAAAATCTCACCAAAATTATGGCTTTTGATGTCAATCCTGTGAATTTCAAATCTCAAGATAATACTTAGAATTAAGGAGAAGAACTTATGCAAAAATTAGAGTTATCAAATATTTCAACTTATCATGCTTGATTCCCTAATATTTTAGAGTTTGAATATTTAAAGTACAATCACCTATTTCTTAATTCTCACATATCAATAAAAATCATAAATCAATCAGAATTAATTCCTAATAGGGGACTGAAGATGATGCTATTGAGAACAGTGCAATCAGTTAGAAAAATTTCAGGGATTTCAAAAAGAATGTAATAGCTTGAAAGTAAGTTCCCCCCCCACACTTAAGATGTACATTGCCCTCAATGTACAAAGATAACATTAGTAGCAATATAAGCATTAAATCATAAGGTAGGGAAGGGTATGAAACTCCCTGGATGAATATGTGAGACAGAGATTGGGCTTAGAAGAGCTGACTGTTATGGCATGGTGTTCCCATGTTCGTAGAGATTGGAGCTGGAGAGCTCATTTGGAACTGCGAATGGATTTATTAGTCGTGGGAAATATGGGGCAATGGAATTAACTTGTTAGGGTGAGGCCGTTAGAAATAAAAAATAAAACAAAACAAAATATGAAAATTACTAATATTCAAAAAATGAAAAAGATGAAAATAAAAATAAACTGAAAAAGAAAAACAAAGTTAGTAGAAAAAGGAAACATAAAGATTAGTGTGTAAGTCTAAGTGACGATAAAAATAGTAAGAAAAAAGAAAATAAACATAAGAGGATCTAGTCCTCGGATGGATCACGCAGTGGCGGGGTGATGCTCAAGTGCTGACATATCTGCACTAAAGTGGCGTGGATATAATCGAGGCGCCAGAAGTATTGCTACTCAAATCGATCTAGGCGCTCGTGTATGTCAGCATGTGAGGCTACCGTCTGGGTGGGTCGTCTGGGGCGTGGTGGCTCAGCGGGCTCATTCTCCTCCGGTGGTGGTGGTGGGACATCATCAGCAATGTCCTCTGTGTCCTCACCCTCCTGTACAAGGCGTAAGTGAAAGTGGCCGCCACCTGGCCGTCGCTCTACCATCCTCATGTGCAGCATGCTCTGGATGCCCTGCAAGGACATCTGGCCGAGTAAAGTATAGGAGGATGTTTGGGCTATAGTGTTGAGGAGCCTGAAGTGACGAGCTAGGCGTGTGATGTCGGGCCCTATTGATAAGACGCCTCTCCAGTGCCTCTCATTTTGGTACTGCATGGCAAGCGCGATGAAGTATGTGAGGTCGATAGTGTGTCCATTAGCCATGCACCAGAGGAAGTAGACGTCGTGAGTATTGACGACACCTGTACTCTCCCGCCTACCTGTCAAAGTGTGAGCAAGAAGAGCATGAATGTACCTCAGAGAAGGCACGAGGGCGGTCGCCTTGCTAACGCTGGGGTTATAGGTTTGATGTCCTGGGGCAATCTCATTCTAGTAGTCGACGGGCCGAATGTGGATGCGACGAGAAAGGGTGGGGAAGTCTTCGTCCATCATAAATTGCTCTGTGTAGAGCCCAAGTGCTGTGCCGAACTCTGGTAAGCTGAGGTGTCGCACGAGTCCTTCCAGACAGAACTAGACCGTGCCTGGATCGTCGAATCTACTCATCACGGTCTGTAGGTAAAATGTGGAGCAGAACTCGAGGGTGAGTTCTAAATATGTCGGCTCTATGATCTGGAAGAATTGCTCCCATGGCTCTGTCATCAGTAAGGCCCGGACGTCATCTACTAACTGTATTTGCATGAGGGTGTCCCTGTCTATGCAGTAGCCCGTGGAGATAGTGCGGGTCCAGATTAGTTGATAGCGTTCCTCTTGGGAGGCTTGCGAGAAGGTGATGAACGGGTGGCGCTCCTCGGATATGGGCCTAGATGAGGAACTTCTTGGTCCCTTTCGTTTTTTGGAGACGGGGACGGCGGTTTTCCTACTGTGTGATGATGACATCGTATCTGAAATAAAATATAAGCATTAGTCCAAATTATTGAAATTAAACTAGATAGATAATAAGTAAAATATAGATTAAAATGACAATGTTTTGAAAAATAAAAATGAGGATTAACCTAAATAGTAAAATCTAATCATATTGACTTGTAACAAAATTAAAAACTATGGGTGTGTATATATACTAATTTTATGACAAAATGGTATGGAAATATGAGTTTAAATGGCAAATGAAATTGAGTTCTAAGTGGCAAGGAAAAATTGAAATTAAGTGGCATGCAATCTTAATATATTCTATACTATTCTAGATTATTCATCCTATTTTTCCTAATTCCATGCTTGAATTATCATAAAGAATAAAGTAAAATTAAAAATATATATAATGAAAATGAGATATAACAAATAAATGAGAAAAATTGAAAGAATATGACCAAAATTAAGGGTATACGGTCGTGGGTTGAGTTTACACGGGCGTGGGTTGGCTGAGTTCGGGTATGGTAGTGTTTTGAGGGTTGTGGTGACGCTAGTGGTGGTTTGGAGAGGAGTTTGAATAAGAGAATTTAGGGTTTGAGTGAAAGGAAAGATGAATAGTGGCCCCTTATTTATAGTTTTAGGTCACACGGGCATGTCACATGCCCATGTGAGTCGTGTTTTGCCCATGTCTTTCAAAAATCAGTGGTTATGGCGCACCTGGTTTTGACGAGCACGTCCGTGTAGATGTTTTACACGGCCGTGGGAGATCAGTTCTTCGTCATCCACACGGTCGTGTGATGGAATACACGGCCGTGTGCAATCATGTTCGTGTTTCACACGGTCGTGTGATATGTTCCACGACCGTGTGAATTTTGACTGTGTCTTTCACGGTCTTAGGACACGGGCGTGTGGAGTTGTGTGAGCCTGTGTTGATGTCAAAAGTTTGCCACGGCCATGTCGCACGGCCGTGGGGTGATATCGGTAGCCCGTGTTTAAGTCGAAAGGTTGCCACGACCATGTCGCACGGCCGTGGGGTGATATCGGTGGCCTGTGTTTTGGGAAAATTTGTGCTTTGTTTGTACACGGCCTCAGTACATGACCGTGTCTCTGTTTTAAGCGTTCGCACGGCCTGGGGCACGCCCGTGTGCCTGGCCGTGTGGTCCTAAACTTCTGCATGAAGAAGTGTTAGTTTATGCATGAGAAAAATACCAAAAAATTTTAAAGAAGGAAAGTTACTAAGTTAGTGCTCGGGTTGCCTCCCGAGAAGCTCTTATTTAGTGTCTAAGCTTGACTCTGCCTGGATGTGTCATGACAAAATTTCGTGGAGCCGAAGCCCCTCCCTGTTTTCTGTAAAATTCTCACCTTTATAATGTTTAAGCCTATGGTCGTTTACCTTGAATGTACCATGGTTAGGGTGAGTTACCTCAATGGTGTCGTATGGGAAAACATTTAGAACAGTGAATGGACCTGACTACCTTGATTTGAGTTTTCCAGGGAGTAGTTTCAGCCTTGAGTTGTAGAGTAAGATGAGATCTCCTGTTTTGAACTGCTTTGGTTGTTTCAGCCTTTTATCATGATGTCGCTTCATAGCTTCTTTATACAGTCGTGAGTTCTCGTAAGCATTGTAGCACCATTCGTCTAGTTCATTTAACTGCATTAATCTTTTCTCACCTGCAAGCTTGAAATCAAGGTCAAGGTTTAAAAATTTTATAGCCCAGAATGCTTTATGTTCCAGTTCAAATGGTAGATGACAACTTTTTCCATAGACGAGTTTATAGGGAGATGTACCTATGGGTGTTTTAAAAGCAGTTCTATAAGCCCATAATGCATCGTCTATTTTTCTTGACCAATCTTTTCTATTTGTTTCTATTGTTTTCTCTAGAATATGTTTTAATTCCCTATTTGTTACTTCGACTTGACCACTGGTTTGTGGGTGATAAGGGGTAGCTGTCCTATGGTGCACTCCATACATTTTTAAACTTTTTCAAACTGGGCATTGCAAAAATGAGTACCCCTATCACTAATAATTATCCTAGGTGTTCCAAATCGAGAGAAAAGTTTCTTTAAAAATCGTACTACCATTCTAGCATCATTAGTAGGCAAGGCTTGGGCTTCCACCCATTTTGACATGTAATCTACTGCTACTAATATGTACTTATTCCCAAATAAAGTAGGGAATGGCCCCATGAAATCAATACCCCATACATCAAATATTTCATATGAGAGTATATAGTTCTAAGACATTTCATTATGTCGAGCGTTGTTACCTGTTCATTGACATTATCATAAGAGGTCACATACTTGTTGGCATCCCTGAAAAGTGTAGGCCAATAGAAGCCTGATTTGAGTACCTTATGAATAGTTCTAGCTCCACTGTGATGTCCTCCTATGGGTCCTGAATGGCAGTGATTTAAAATTTGGTACGCTTCTGTTTCATCTACGCATCTGCAAATAACCTGATCTGCACAAATTCGAAAGAAGAAAGGATTATCCCAAAAGTAGTTTTTCACATTAGCAAAAAATCACTTTTTCTGCTGATGTGTCAACCCTTTTGGGGTTATGTTAGCTGCTAAATAATTTACAAAATCAGCAAACCAAGGCACTGTTGTATCTGCTAAAGATAGGAGTTGTTCTTCAGGGAACAAGTCGTTTATCTTATCGAGATACGTGGGCTGCATGTTTTCCAATCTTGAAAGGTGATCTACTGCTAAATTTTCAGCTCCTTTCTTGTCCTTTATCCCTAAATCGAATTCCTGTAGCAATAGAATCCATCTTATTAGTCGAGGTTTTGCATCAGTTTTGGCTAAAAGATAGCGAAGAGCAGAATGGTCAGTATAAACAATGACTTTTGGCAAAATCAGATAAGATCTAAATTTATCAAATGCAAAAATAACAGCTAGCAACTCTTTTTCTGTGGTAGTATAATTTGCTTGGGTAGCTGTTAGAGTTCTGCTAGCATAGTAGATCAGTTGAAAGTGCTTGTCTCTTCGCTGTCCCAAAACTGCACCTACTGCAAAATCACTTGCATCGCACATTAGCTCAAAAGGTAAGTTCCAATCGGGTGAAATCATGATTGGTGCATTGATTAATTTTTCCTTAAGAGTATTGAAGGATTCTAAGCATTCTTGGTCAAAATTGAAAGGCACGTCTTTTTCTAGCAACTTTGTTAAAGGCTTAGCTATTTTAGAAAAATCTTTAATGAATCGGCGATAAAAATCGGCATATCCTAAAAAGCTTCGTATAGCCTTAACTGAGTTAGGGGGAGGTAATTTTTCAATAGTTTCAATTTTTGCTTTATCTACCTCTATCCCTTTACTAGAAATTTTATGTCCTAAAACAATACACTCTTGAACCATAAAGTGGCATTTTTCCCAGTTTAGTACTAAATTTGTCTCTTCACATCTTATCAAAACACGTTCTAGATTACTAAGACAAAGTTGGAAAGAATTATCGAAAACTGAAAAATCATCCATAAATACCTCCATGATGTCTTCCACGAATTCATTGAAGATAGCTAGCATGCATCGCTGAAAAGTAGCAGGAGCATTACATAAACCAAAAGGCATTCTGCGATAAGCAAATGTACTGTAAGGACATGTGAATGTCATTTTCTCCTGATCTTTTGAAGCTATCGGATCTGGAAGTAACTAGAGAGGCCGTCTAGGAAACAATAATACATGTGACCTGACAATCTTTCCCACATCTGATCAATAAACGGTAAAGGAAAATGATCTTTCCGAGTGACATCATTTAGCTTCCTGTAATCAATGCAAACTCTCAATCCTGTGATTGTTCTTGTAGGTATTAACTCTTCCTTGTCATTAGACATCACGGTCAATCCACCATTCTTAGGAACAACCTGCACAGGGCTTACCCAAGAACTGTTAGAAATAGGATAAATAATACTCGTATCTAGAAGTTTAATTACCTCGACCTTTACAACTTCCTTCATGTTGGTATTCAATCGTCTCTAGGCTTGCACTGATGGTTTGAATTTGTCCTCCATTAAAATTTTGTGGGTGCAGAAAGAAGGATTTATTCTCTTGATATTTGAAATTTTCCAAGCTATAGCACGTCTGTGTTCTCGTAACACATAGAGTAATTCCTCTTTTTCTACGATGCTCAGGTCGGATGCGATAATAACTGGTAAAGTTGATTCTTCCCCCAAAAAGGCATATTCTAAATGATCTGGCAGTTATTTTAACTCTAATTTAGGGGGTTCAGCAACGGAAGGTTTCTGTCTTAATTCATCACGCATCTTTATATTTTCATAACTTATGTGCCTAGTGATGATTTCATTAGAATCCAACTCCTTCCTTACTTCATCAATTTCAGTGGTGGTTTCATCTTCCCCCCCACCTTGAACAAGACACAGTTCCAACGTGTCTGTGAGAGAAAGTTCCTGAAAATTATCTTGAACAAAATAGTCAATAATATCAGCAAAATAACAAGAATCATCTTGTTCTTTAGAGAATCTCATGGCATCATAGATTTTAAAGACAACTTCTTCCTCACCAACTCGAAGTACTAATTTACCATCTTCTACATCAATAATAGCTCCAGCAGTAGCTAAAAATGGACGTCCTAAAATTAAAGGTACTTCAATATCCTCATCCATGTCGAGTACAACAAAATCAACAGCGAATATAAATTTATCTACCTTTACTAGCACATCTTCAATGATTCCCCTAGAATATTTAACAGATCTATTGGCTAATTGAATACTCATCCTAGTGGGCTTGGGTTCCCCTAGACCTAGTTGTTTGAACATTTTGTAAGGCATGTGATTAATGCTAACACCTAAATCAGCTAATGCTTTATTAATAAGTAAACTATCAATCAAACAAGGAATAGTAAAACTCCCTGGATCTTTTAGTTTTACCGGCAGTTTATTTTGGAGAATAGCTGAGCATTCCTCGTTGAGTTCTACTGTGGCCAATTCTTTCAACTTCCTTTTATTTGTCAGAAGTTCTTTAAAGAACTTCGCATACTTCGGCATCTGTGAAATCGCTCCAACAAAAGGTAAGTTAATGTGTAATTGTTTAAAAAGTTCAAGGAACTTACCGAATTGAGCGTTTGTATGGTCTTTCTTCAATTTTGCTGGATATGGGATGCGCAGTTTGTATTCCTTGAGTAGTGGTGGAGTGTTGTCCTTGGGTTCCTCTGCCTTTTCTTCTGAAGGTTCTGGAATAGTCTTCTTTTCTGGCTCGGCTAGGACCTTTCCATCTCTTAAAGTAATCGCTCTGACATGTTCTCTGGGATTTGGCTCAGTGTTACTTGGTAATCCACCTTGTGGTCTTTCTGAAATCAATTTTGCAAGTTGACCGATTTGGTTCTCTAGCCTTTGAAGTGACGTTTGTTGGTTTTTCAGTGCCGTTTCAGTGCTTTGAAAATGAGTTTCTGATGTGGCCATAAATTTGGTGAGCATATCTTCAAGATTCGGTTTTTTCTCTTGTTGCAGTGGTGGTTGCTGAAATCCTGGAGGAGGCTGTTGTCTTTGATTTCCTTGTCCTCCCCATGAAAAATTTGGGTGATTTCTCCAACCTGCATTGTAAGTGTTAGTATAAGGGTTATTTTGAGATCTAGAATTGTTACCCATATAGTTGGCTTGTTCAGTTTCCACATTGTGTCCGTATGGTGAGAAATCTGGATTGAACATGGTTGCTGGAGTTACGTCACACTGTATCACTGGCTGTGCCTACGTAGAACCAACAAAATTATCAAACTTTTTTTTTAAGAGTTCTACTTGGTTAGTAAGCATAGTAACAACATCAATATTATAGACTCCTGTAGCTTTTGTCGGCTTTGTCCTCATGACTTGCCACTGATAATTATTCAATGACATCTCTTCAATAAATTCATATGCTGCTTCAGGTGTTTTATTATTGATCGTCCCTCCTGCGGCTGCATCGATCATTTGTCTGGTTGACGGATTTAAATCGTTGTGGAAGGTTTGAACTTGTAGCCACAAAGGTAGACCATGATGAGGACACTTTCTCAAAAGATCTTTGTATCTCTCCCATGCATCGTAAAGTGTTTCTAAATCCATCTGCACAAAAGAAGAAATATCGTTTCGTAATTTGGCTGTTTTAGCTAGAGAAAAATATTTAAGTAAAAATTTTTTGGTCATCTGCTCCCATGTGGTGATTGAGCCTCGTGGTAAAGAATTTAACCACTATTTGGCTTTATTTCTCAAAGAGAATGGAAATAGCCTTAAGCGAATGGCATCGTCAGAAATGCCATTTATTTTAAAGGTATCACAAAATTCCAAGAAATTTGCTAGATGCGAATTGGGATCTTCATCTTGCAAACCATCAAACTGCACAAATTGCTGTATCATCTGAATAGTGTTAGGCTTTAATTCAAAGTTATTAGCAGCAATAGCAGGTTGAATAATGCTAGTTTGGGTACCAATCAAACTAGGTTTAGCATAATCATACATAGTACACGGAGCTTCATCCTGGTTTACTGGTTCTGCTGGTAGTGCTGGAGGTGGTGGAATGTTTTGATTCGTGTCCATCTCTTCTGTAGGTTTTGGCTCTTGCTCAGGTTCTTGTTCTGGATAATGTAAATTGTGTCTAATTTCTCTGCGATTTCTGCGAACTGTCATTTCTAGATATTCGTTAAAAAGTAGTGGTCCTGTTGGGTTGTTTCTAGTCATAAACTAAAAATACCTAAAAAGAAAAAAAACAAAGAAAATTCAAAAATTTAAAAGAAAATAAAAATAAATAAATAAAAACTAAAAATAAAAAGAAAAGAAAAATAAATAAATAAATAAATATAAATATAGTAATGGCTAAAGTAATTGAAATCGAGTTTTCTTAATATTTTAGTTCCCCGGCAACGGCGCCAAAAACTTGATAACGGTTCGCGATATTAAGTAATAAAATTTATAAAACTGATCACAAAAAAACTAACTAATATCACGACCTTAAAGGCAAGCGCACCTGTCGAACAATAGTATAGTTTAGTGGCAAGACCGAGTTATCGTACCCAAGGGAATCAAAAGTACTAGTGCTTACTTCCTTTCTATTATCTAGCCTAAAAATAAAGAGAGTTGATTTAAACTAATTCTAAAACTAACTAAAAGTGCACAAAAAGTAAATTGAAGAAAAACTTTGGGGAAAACTGATTGATATGAGCAATACTCAAAGGAGAATCCACCTAGACCTCACTTGTTATTGATTTCTTGGACTATATAATTAATTACTGACCTTGATCCGTAGAGATCCCTAACTTTTGCTAAACCCTCCGTCGAGGCATAGAGCAACTAGGCCTAAGTTATTAATTAAAGTTCCTTTATTAATTAACTCCCTAGGTTGCATTAATTCGATCTATGGATCCTCATATTAGGTTTGACCCTAATCTGACAGATTTATGTCGCCCTATGTCTAGGGTTGCATGCAACTCCGCTTAATTATGGTAGATCTACTCTTATCACAGGAACTTTTGCTCCTCTGCTCTAAGCACATCAATTTCTTGAAGTAATACCTAGGATTATTAAATCTAGAATGAAGAACACATAATTAAGAATAATTCAAGCAATTATCATATAACTCAATAAATAATAACAAGATCTATCTTAGGTTTCATCCCCCTCAAGTATTTGAGGGGTTTAGTTCATAATTAAGAAAAGAGACATCTTAGAAGATAATAAATAACAAAACATAAAGAAACCAAAAACCCCTGAAGGAATTTAGGGAGACCCTCTGTCTTGATGTAGAATTCTGGCTTCTGGGATGAATCAATCGGCTTCCCTTGGAGTAATTCCTTGCTTTCACTCCTCGTGTTGGCAGAAAGATGGCGCTCCTATTGGGAGAAAAAGAGTACACCTTTAGAGTTGCCTCCTAGGGTCTTTATATAGAACTTTGGGGATCCTTTCTTAGCCTCTAAGCATCCAAATCCGAGTGAAATTCCTCTTCCTCAAGACTAGAACATGTCCGTGTGCCACGCCCGTGTACTTCGACAAGAGGCCGTGTGAGATTCTGTCGATTGGGGCACGGCCGTGTGGCCTGGCCGTGCTTGTCGAGGCTGGATCGTGTGTTCTTTGTGTGGCACGGCCGTGTGGTGACTTCTTGGGCCGTGCATTTGCATATTTTGGCCCATTTTCTCTGGTTTTCAGTCTATTTTCCGTTCTTTTCTCTTCCCTATGCTCTCCTGAGTATAAGATATGAAAAAGAAAGATTAAGAGCACCAATTCTCACTAAACTGATAATAATTCATCTAAAATATAGGCTAAACATGAGGTAAAAAATGTATAATTTAGCGTTTATCAATCGCACTGTATTGTATAGCTTATACGCTAGCCTTGCTGCATAATATACGAGATTAGCAGTTTAATTGCATACTGTAGCCCCTTATTCCCTGAGGGTCGTAGGCAGTCCCAGTACTTGAAGGGTCGTTGACTTTACTGATATCGGTATAGCGGGTTATCGCATTGCACAGTACCGCATGTATGTTAGCTACGCTACGTACCACTATCTGATTTGGTAGCTCAGCTATAAATATCTGTTCAGTGCCGCATTCGGTACTAATTGTAAGTGTAGGGATGGGTGGGTTGATTAAATCCTTACAGTAAGGGAATGGTTGGACGAAGTGGTGTGTTGGCTGGATGAGTAGGTATTTTATAACTCATTTGCACTCATATGCATCTGATTGAATCTGTTGACTGAATATAACCGTACTGTTCGACTGAAATGTTTGAATGTGATTGACAGTTTGATTGAAAGGCACTCGTGCCTAAGAGAACCTTGTAGACTTACCTATAACGGTCTGACTAGGTAGTACTGTAATGGGCAAATGCCCAAACCTAAACTGATTTTGATTCGAGAAAGGGCTTATGCTCAATTTGAAACTACTGAGAATTATTGCTGTTGTGTCTGATTAGGCCATATGATTGTAAAGTTACATATGGAGTATGTTTGCTTTTGGACGAATCCGCTCGATTGTTATCTGTCTATAAGGATGTTCTGTACTGAACTGATTCTAGTTCCTGGTTTCTATTTCTGTAGTTTAACTAGTTTGATCTCACACTGAGCTCGAGTAGCTCACCCCCTCTTCTGTTTCCATTTCAAGTACAGTTCTAGATTCTGGATGATGGATTCAGTACGCGGAGGTCTCGGACAATCTTGGTGGAAATGGGTTATAAGCTTTTATTTTCAAGTTTAATTGTTATTCGTCTAAGTTGAACTGTAAAGTTTCATAATACTATGGTGCAACTTTTGTTTTAAGTTTTCATTCGTAAGTGTTATACTGTTGAACTTACTGGGGAATTTAGATGATTAAATGTTTTTGAATTGATTCGGGATAAACGTTCTCGGAATTAAATTTTTAAATGACTTAATTTGTAAAATTTTCTTACCATCACTTCAGTGATCAATGTAGCATTCCGAATTCGGTCTAGACTTCTACGCCGAGTTTGGGGTGTTACATAAGGTTACGTGTAAGACCATATCTGGGACATGACATTGATACAAGATTCGTGTAAGACCATAGCTGGGCTATTGGCATCGATATGTGATAACATGTAAGACCATATCTGAGATATAACATTGTATGAGATATACGAGATTTTCGAGTATCCTTAACGATTCTGAATGGTTCAACGGGCATGGTTATGATGAAAATGAAAGTACAATCGAATTAAGTAGTTGAGGTCTTCTGAATATTGAATGGGAGAAATTTCTTATATTGATACTTGATCATGTGTTACATGGGTGTATTGAAATTTGATGTAATTTGTGTTTTTATTAAATAAGGACTAAAGTGCAAAATGTGAAACTTTAAGGGTTAATGTGAAAATATACCAAAATGTGTGATTTGGACTAAATTGAATGAATAAATGATTTAATTAGCTAAATTTGAATTCATATAGATCAAGAAAGAAATAATTCAGACTTAGATCGGAGGAAAAATAAGGTTATCGAGTAGTCGACCTGATTTGTCAATTTCGAGTATGAGGTAAGTTCGTATGCTAAATAACGTTCTTAAATTGTATTTTAAATGTTTAGTCATCATTGAATTGAATAAAATGCTGAATGGTTGAGTATGAGCAAGAATCGACAGAGTTACGACGTCTGAAAGTCCCATACGACCCTTAGGAATAGTATAGGATACAAATGTCATGACACTAGGATTACCGAGATGAGGTTACTTGTAAGACCATGTCTGGGACATGGCATTGATACGAGATTCCTGAAAGACCATAACTGGGCTATTGGCATCGATATGTGATAACATGTAAGACCATATCTGGGATATGGCATTGTATGAGATATACGAGATTTTCGAGTATCGTTAATGATTCCAAATGGTTCAACAGGCATGGTTATGACGAGAATGAAAGTACAATCGAATTAAGTAGTTGAGGTATGTGTGAAATTTTTATGAATATTGAATGGGAGAAATTTTTTTATTGATACTTGATCATGTGTAACATGGGAAAGGTTAGAGCATTTACATGTGAATTGCTGTTTATAATGCTTAATGGTTGAATGATATTTATTTGAGTTGTTAAGTTTATTTAGATACAAGCTTACTAAGTTTTTAAGCTTATTGTGTTTATTTTTCCCTGTTTTATAGAGAATAGAAGCTAGCTCAGATCTGGGAATCGTCAGGAAACGTCATCACACTACCGAATATCTATTTGGTACCTTTTGAAGTTGTATTTATGGTATATGGCATGTATAGGCTATGGTTATTTTGATATAGTTGTTGGATATATATTTGGCCATTTTGTAAAGTTTGTTAATGGTTTATATGTTGATATAGAGCTACGGTTTAGTCGATTCTAGGACTAATGTAGCTTGTGAGAGTCTAGCTATACATGCTATATATATAACTTGCGATAGTGTGATGGTTCCTGACAATTTAAAATGTTTTCTCGTATAGCAAATGGATCCCGATCGAGTTGTAGCTAATGATATAGAAAGTAATGCGCCCGTGCCCGCTCTTGCTCAAGGGACAGTGCAATCTAAATCAAGGCCCGTTACGAGTAGTCAGGAAGGAGAGGCTATACAAGCTTTCTTTCAAATGATGAATGAGTGGTTTACGAAGTTCGTTCGCATGAATCTAGTTGCTCAACAACCTCTACCCCTGCCTATTCCTCAACAAATCCCTATTGTTCCTCAAGTTATAGATCCGATACGATTGAGCAAGCCAATTGTTTAAAAAATTCATAAATATGGGGCTAAAGAGTTTAGGGCTACTGTTGACGATGATGATGATGATGTTGAACAAGCCAAATTCTGGCTTGAGAATACCATTAGAGTGTTTGATGAGTTATCATGTACACCCGAAGAATGCATTAAATGTGCGGTTTCACTCCTGAGAGACACTGCGTATCAGTGGTAGAACACATTAATATTTGTGGTTCCAAGAGAACGGGTTACCTGAGAGCTCTGTCAGACTGAATCTAGAACGAAATATATTAGCCAGAGGTTCATCGATCAGAAATGGAAAGAGTTTCTTGAATTAGGGTCATATGTTGTAACAGAATATGAAGGGGAATTCGTAAGATTAAGCAGATATGCATGGGAATGTGTTTCAACTGAAGCTATAACGTGTAAGAGATTTAAAGATGGTTTGAATTAGGAAATTCGATTATTAGTTGGGATTCTAGAGCTGAAAGAGTTTGTTGTGCTTGTTGATCGAGCCTATAAAGCCGAAAAATTGAGTAAAGAGAAAAGAAAAGTTCATTCTAAAGCCAGAGATTCAAGGAAAAAGGTTAACGGGTAAATCATTTCATTCTGCATCAAAGAAATTTCGAGACAATTATAGCTGTTCAAATGCAACTGTGGGTTATTCTAGTTGATATCGTGAAAAGTAACTTTTGAGCTCTAAAGCTCAAGCTACCTCAATAGCTAGTGTTGGCAGTGTAAGACATTATCGACCCGAGTTTAGACAATATGGTAAACGGTATCCTAGTGATTGTAGAATAAATGATTGAGCCTGTTTTAAATGCGGATCATTAGATCATTTCATCCGAGACTGCCCTGAGTTAGCTAAAAAAGATAAAGATCAGAACATTAGGTCGAGTAACACTGCAGCCAGAGGTAGACCACCCAGAAACACAGGAAATGTGAGTGGTAGCCAAAGATCAACTAAAGACTTAGCTATGAGGTCTGAGGTCAGAGCACCTGTTAGATCCTATGCTATTCATGCTTAAGAAGAAGCGTTATCTCCGGATGTTATTACCGATGCTTTCAATCTCTATGATACTAATGTGATTGCGTTGATAGATCTAGGATCAACTCATTCTTATATATGCATGAAATTAATATCCAGTAAGACTTTGCCTGTAGAGTCTACTGAATTTGTGATTAGAGTATCGAACCCCTTAGGCAAATGTGTTTTGGTTGATAAAGTGTGCAAGAACTATCAGTTGATGAATCAAGATTTCTGTTTTCCGATCGATCTACTGTTTTTATCGTTTGATGAATTTGATATAATCCTGGGAATAGATTGGTTAACGTTGTATGATGCAATAGTGAATTGTAAACGAAAGATAATTGATTTGAGATGTCAGAATAATGAGGTTGTCTAGATTGAATCAGATGATTTGAATGGTTTTCCGGCAGTGATTTCATTGATATCAGTTGAGAGATATGTGAGAAAAAGTTGTGAAGCTTATCTTGCTTATGTGCTTGATACTAAAGTGACCAAAGAGAAGATTAAACCAGTGCCAGTGGTGTGCGAGTATCTAGATGTATTTCTCAAAGAGTTAACAGGGTTACCACCGATCCGAGAGGTTGAGTTTGGTATTGAATTAGTACCAAGAACAACTCCTATATCGATAGCTCTGAATAGAATGGCTCTAATAGAATTGAAAGAATTAAAAGCTTAGTTGCAAGAATTAACCGATAGAAGGTTTGCTAGACCGAGTTTCTCTCCCTGGGGTGCACCAGTGTTATTTGTGAAAAAGAAAGATGGCACTATGAGAATGTGTATAGACTACAGACAGCTTAACAAAGTGAGAATCAATAATAAATACCTTCTATGTATAAATGATTTATTCGATCAGTTGAAAAGGGCAACTGTGTTTTCAAAGATAGATTTGAGATCTGGTTATTAACAGTTGCGAGTTAAAGACTCTGATGTGCCAAAAACTACTTTTCGAAAGGGGTGCGGACATTATGAATTTTTGGTTCTGCCTTTCAGATTAACTAATGCTACTGCAGTCTTTATAAACTTGATGAACTGAATTTTCAGACCATACCTAGATCGATTCATCGTTGTGTTCATCGATGATATTTTGATTTATTCTCATGATGAAGCTAAACACGCCCAGCATCTAAGAATTGTATTATAGACTTTATGAGGTAAGCAGTTGTCTGCTAAGTTTAGCAAATGCGAGTTTTGGTTACGAGAGGTTGTATTTTTGGGGCATATAGTGTCAGCCGCAGGTATCCGAGTTGACCCGATCAAAAATTCAGCCATTTTAGATTAGAAGCCTTCGAGAAATGTGTCCGAAGTCTGTAGTTTTCTGGGACTAGCCGGCTATTATAGACGATTCGTAAAAGGTTTTTTGATGATTGCAACTCCTATGATGAGATTGCTCCAAAAAGATATTAAGTTCAAGTGGTCCAGTAAATGTCAGAATAGTTTTGAACAGTTGAAAGCTTTATTCATTGAGGCTCCAGTGTTAGTTCATCCTAAATTGGGTAAAGAATCAGTAATCTTCAATGATGCGTCGTTTAATGGTCTGCGCTGTGTTTTGATACAGAAAGGCAAAGTTATAGCTTATGCCTTGAGATAGTTGAAGCCACATAAAAAGAACTACCTAGCACATGATTTAAAGTTAGCTGCGGTCGTGTTTACGTTGAAAATATGGCGTCATTACTTGTTCGATGAGAAATGCCACATCTATATTGATCATAAAAGTGTGAAATACTTAATGACTCAGAAAGATTTGAACTTGCGTCAGCGGAGATGGTTAGAAGTACTAAAAGACTATGAGTTAGTGATTGACTATCATCCGAGGAAAGAAAATGTTGTTGCTGATGCTTTGAGCTGGAAGTTTTTATTTGCATTGTGCGCGATGAACACTCTACTAGCCTTGTCTAATGATGGCTCGATTGCAGCCTAGTTGAAAGCGAGACCGTTGTTTTACAGCAGATTTGTGAAACTTAGAACGTCGATAATGAATTAATAGCAAAACAAGCTCAGTGCGAGTTAAATGCTGATTCAGAATTTCAAATTGATTCTGATGACTATTTGAGATTCAAAGATAGAGTTTGTGTACCGAGAAATTCCGAGCTCATTCAGATGATTTTGAACGAAGCACATAGTAGTTGTCATCTGTTCATCCGGGAAGCACGAAAATGTATAATGATTTGAAACAATATTTTAGTGGCACAGTATGAAAAGAGATATCTCTAAGTTTGTTTCAAAATGCTTGATTTGTCAGCAAGTCAAAGCTAAACATCAAGTACTGTCAGGGTTACTACAGCCAGTAATAATTCTCGTGTGGAAATGGGATAGAGTAACTCTGGATTTCGTATCGGGGTTTACCCCTTTCTCCCAGAAAGAAAGATACAATCTGGGTTGTTCTTGACAGATTGATGAAATCAGCTCATTTTACACCGGTACGTATAGACTTCTCACATGATAAATTGGCAGAGTTGTATATTTCAGAGATTGTTCGATTGTACAGTGTGCCACTATCTATTATTTCAGATAGAGATCCAAGATTTACTTCGCTATTCTGGAAGAAATTGCAAGAAGCTTTGGGTTCAAAGCTACATTTTAGCACCGCGTTTCACCCATAAATGGATGGTTAATCCGAGTGAGTTATACAGATACTCGAGGATATACTGCGTTGTTGCATTCTTGAGTTTGAAGGTAGTTATGAGAAATATCTACCATTGATTGAATTTGCTTCTAATAATAGCTTTCAATCGAGTATTAAAATGGCACCATACGAGGCTTTATACGGTCGTAAATGCAGAACACTGTTGTATTGGACCGAGATTAGTGAGAATAAGATTCACGGAGTTGATGTGGTAAGAGAGACTGAAGAGAAAGTGAAAGTAATTCGTGATAGTTTAAAAGCAGCGCCAGATAGTTAGAAATCATACGCAGATTTGAAATGGAAAGATATTGAGTTTCAAATCGGGGATAAAGTGTTTCTAAAAGTCTCAGCATGGGAGAAAATACTCAGATTGGGTAGAAAAGGAAAGTTGAGTTCGAGATTCATCAGACCATACGAGATTATCGAACGACTTGGGCCAGTTGCTTATCAACTATCCTTACTGTCTGAGTTAGAGAAAATACATAATGTGTTTCACGTAACGATGCTTCAACGATATCGATCCGGCCCTTCACATATCATTTCACCGACCGATGTGGAAATTCAATTAGATATGTTGTATGTCAAAGAACTGATCAAAATTCTAGCTCGAGAGATCAAAGA
This sequence comes from Gossypium stocksii, assembly GCA_020496765.1. Taxonomy (NCBI): domain Eukaryota; kingdom Viridiplantae; phylum Streptophyta; class Magnoliopsida; order Malvales; family Malvaceae; genus Gossypium; species Gossypium stocksii. Next base: position 33,548,197 of record CM035628.1, on the reverse strand, counting down.
ATTGAGAAATAAATGAATAGCGTTAGTGAAATTCTTATAGCATCGACACGGGGTTGAAGAAGCTACACGGGAGCTCGAGGAAGCTATGAGAGAGCAATATCCTCATCTATTCACTAGTAAGTTTTTGGGGACTAAAATCCCTAAGGTGGAAAGAGTTGTAACAACCCGTTTTTTGATAAATCAGAATAGTGGTTTTAGGACCATAAATTCAAGGTTGAAAAATTATTTAATATTATTTTTGGTGTTTACAGCATGTGATTACATATGTGTGAAAGTTTCGTGGAGTAATTCTATCGTATATGTGTTTAATTTGAAAAAAAGACTAAATCGCGTAAAATGCAAAAGATGCATATTAATTGTTTGAAGTGCTTAATTGCTATAGTTTATTACATGAAAGGTCCTTATGATATTATTATACTATTAATAGCTTGAGTGGACCATTATAGGCATGAATTAAATAGTTTTCATGTTTTATATTAAAGGTTATTATGGTAATTTATGAATTAATGTTTAATAAAATAAAACAAACATAAAAATTAGTCCATCTTCATCCTTTTTGATCGAAAATAAAAAGAAGAAAACACCATTCAAGCTCATCTAGGGTTCGACACTTGTATTGCTTGATTAAGGTATGAATTTGACTCAGTTTTTGATGATTTCTATGTTTTTGTTATCGTTGCATTGAGTACTAGCTAGCCTAGGAACTATTTTGCGAAACTGCTTAATGTTTTGAAAGTTTCCAATGGTGAATGCTTGAGCTCTTGAATATTTGATGATAAAAAATAAGTATTTGTTGATAGATTATCATATTTTGTAAAGTGATTTTTAATGAAAAAGTAATTTAGTGATTAAATTGTGAAATATGTAAATTAAGGGGTTAAAATGTGAAATAAATAAAAGTTAAGGGCTGCTAGGGACCTATAGTGAATTTGGCTAAAGATGGGTGTATTGAAATTTGATGTAATTTGTGTTTTTATGAAATAAGGACTAAAGTGCAAAAATGTGAAACTTTAGGGGTTAATGTGAAAATATGCCCAAATGTGTGATTTGGACTAAATTGAATGAATAAATGATTTAATTAGCTAAATTTGAATTCATATAGATCAAGAAAGAAAGAATTCAGATTTAGATCGGGAAAAAGAAGGTTATCGAGTAGTCGACCCGATTCGCCAATTTTGAGTACGAGGTAAGGTTGTATGCTAAATAACATTCTTAAATTGTATTGCAAATGTTTATTCATCGTTGAATTGAATAAAATGCTGAATGGTTGAGTATAAGCAAGAATCGATAGAGTTACGACGTCCGAAAGTCCCGTACGACCCTTAGAAATAATATAGGATACAAACGTCGTGACATTAGGATTACCGAGATGAGGTTACGTGGAAGACCATGTCTGGGATATGGCATCAATACGAGATTCGTGTAAGAGCATAGCTGGTCTATTGGCATCAAGATGTGATAACATGTAAGACCATATTTGGGATATGGCATTGTATGAGATATATGAGATTTTCGAGTATCCTTAATGATTCCAAATGGTTCAACGGGCATGGTTATGGCGAGAATAAAAGTACAATCGAATTAAGCGGTTGAGGTACGTGTAAAATTTTTATGAATATTGAATGGGAGAAATTTCTTGTATTGATACTTGATACTCGCGATATTAAGTAATAAAATTTATAAAAACTGATCACACCAAAAACTAACTAATATCACGATTTTAAAGGCAAGCGCACCTATCGAACAGTAGTATAGTTTAGTGGCAAGACTGAGTTATCATACCCAAGGGAACCAAAAGTACTAATACTTACTTCCTTTCTATTATCTAGCCTAAAAAATAAAAGAGGATTGGTTGAAACTAATTCTAAAACTAACTAAAAGTGCACAAAAATTAAATTGGGGAAAACTTTAGGGAAAAGCTGATTGATATGAGCAATACTTAAGGAAGAATCCACCTAGACTTCACTTGTTATTAACTTCTTGAACTAAACGATTTCTTCACTTGACTTGATCCGTAAAGATCCCTAACCTATGTTAATACCTCCATCGAGGATAAGAACAACTAATCCTAGGTAGTTAATTAAAGTTTCTTTATTAATGAACACCCCTAGGTTGTATTAATTTGATCTATGGATCCCCCTATTAGGTTTGACCCTAATTCGGCAGATTTATTCGCCCTATGTCTAGGGTTGCATGCAACTCGGTGTAATTATGGTAGATCTACTCTTAAAACATGGACTTTTGCTCCTCTGCCTAAGCACATCAGTTTCTTGAAGTAATACCTAGGATTATTAAATCAAGAATGAAGAACACATAATTAAGAACAATTCAAGTATTTATCATATAATTCAAGAATAAATATTAACAAGATCTGTCTTAGGTTTCATCCCCCTCAAGTATTTGAGGGGTTTAGTTCATAATTAATAAAGAAAACATTTCAGAAGAAATAAGATAACAAAACATAAAGAACCCAAAAACCCCTGAAGGAATTTAGGGAGATCTTCTGTCTTGATGTAGAATTCTAGCTTCTGGGATGAATCAATCGGCTTCCCTTGAAGTAATTCCTACTTTCACTCCTTGTGTTGGCAGAAATACGGCGCTCCTTTTTGGGAGAAAAGAGTACACCCCTTAGAGTTGCCTCATAGGGTCTTTCTATAGAGTTTAGAATGACTTTCTTAGCCCGTAAGTATCCAAATTCGAGTGAAATTGCACTTCCTCACGACAGGGACATCCCCGTGTGCCACGCCCGTGTGGTTTCGATAAGGGCCGTGTGCAGGCCTGTTGATGGTGGCACGACCGTGTGGCCTGCCGTACTTGTCGGGACTGGGCCGTATGGACTTCATGTGGCACGACCGTGTGCCACGGCTGTGTGGTGACTCCTTGGGCCGTGTCGTTTTCACATTTTGGCCTATTTTCCTCATTTTTGGCCCGTTTTTCGTTCTTTTCTCTTCCCTATGCTCTCCTGAGTATAAGACATGAAAAAGAAGAATTAAGAGCACCAATTCTCACAAAATTAATGATAATCCATCCAGAAATTAGGCTAATCATAGGGTAAAAATATGTATAATTTATCGTTTATCAAATACCCCCACACTTAAGCCTTTGCTTGTCCTCAAGCAAAATCTCAATCCCTAATTAAGAATCATTCCTCTTAACTTACAATCGTTATTAATAATGTTTCAAACTAATCCACAGGAAATCATACAATGATAATTCAATTAGAAGAACATTAAAGACTCAATCACTCTAAGTTGAGAATTTTATCATTGAAGCATAAGTTTTCTCCTTTCTCTAAGTAATTATCTCTCCATCTTAATTAACAGGAGTTGACATCCTCACTAAAGATTTACTCTATCCACTTGAAGTGTTTAGGGTTCAAGAATTAAGCACTCTCTAGTCAACCTGAAAAGCTATTACCATAGGCTTGCAAGAAAATCACATCTCCACCACTATAGATTGACATGACACATCAATCAAAAGGTCTTGTAATGGTTGTAACGGGGCTTGGTTAGGGGTGTTGCAAAAGAGGGTTAGAATTGAGATTTAACTGAAAAATTATCGAGCTAGAAAAATCTCTATCACTGGAATCATATTTCTCGAGCTAATTCTTATAGTAACATCATTTCCACCTTGGTAGCCTTAAAATAGAAATATGCAAAAACCATTTGAACTATTACAGATTACAATTGAATTAATACATATGTTTTTTTAAAGAACAATTCAAGTACAATACAATAAATTGGATAAAATTTTACAATCTGGAAAAGAGAATAAAGCTAGATGAATATTTCAACTCAAATCTCGACAAAAATAGGGGTCAAAATAATTGAATGAAATTCAATAAAAAATGGGTGAAAGGTTAATATTAGAGGTAAGTCAAAGAAAAGGTTGTTAGGCTCAATGGGGTTCACTAGGGTTAATTTATGGAGGTAGGCTTTTATGGAGTAAGTGGGTTAAATCCTAGGTGCCTTTATCATTTCAGTGTATCAAATCAATGATGTGGTCTTGACATGTATAATCAAAGCAAGTTCTAGAATAACAAATCAGTATTGACTCACTCAAAGCAATAATAAAAGTGAGCACGAAAGAATGTATGCTCAAAAGGTTCAAAAATCTCACCAGAATTATGGCTTTTGATGTCGATCCTATAAATTTCAAATCTCAAGATAATACTTAGAATTAAGGAAAATAACTTATGAAAAAATGGGGTTATCAAAAATTTCAACTTATCATGCTTGATTCCCTAATGTTTTAAAGTTTGAATAATCAAAGTACAAGCACCTATGTCTTAATTCTCTCATATCAATAAATATCATAAATCAATCAGAATATATTCCTAATAGGAGATTGAAGATAATGCAAAGAGTGAAAGTGAGAATTTAAGAACAATGCAAAATATTAGTAGAAAGTTCAGGGATTTCAAAGAGAGTGTAAAGAATGAAAATAGATTCCCCCCCATACGTAAGATGTATATTGCCCTCAATGTACAAAGATAACATTAGTAGCAATAAAAGCACAAGATCATAAGATAGGGAAAGGCATAAAACTCCCTGCTTTGGATGGATTAGTGAGACGGAGATCGAAAGAGTTGGCAGTTGTGGCAGGGTGTTCCCATTTTCGTAGATATTTGAGCTGTAAAGCTCCTTTGAAACTGCGAAAGTATTTATTAGTCGTGGGAAATTTAGATTAAGAGAGATTACTCGTTAAGGGTTGGCCGATATGAAAAATAGAAAAATAAATAAAAGAAAAATAATAAACTAAGTTCTAAAAATACTAATATTCAAATAATCAAAAAGATAAAATTAATTCAAAATAAAAAGAAAAAGGAAAATAAAGTTAGAAGAAAGGAAAACGTAAAAATAAGGATTAGTGTTAAAATAAAAGTTAAGATAAAAATAAAGTTAGGAGGAATAGAAATCTCTAATCCTTAGGTGGATCACGCGGTGGCGGTGGGGAAGTGATGTGAAGGTGCTGGCATATCTGCTGTAGTGTGGCATCGATGTGATCGAGATGCTGGAAGCATTACTGCTCGAATCTAGATAAGCGTTCATATATGTCAGCATCGGTAGCTGCTGCACGGGATGGGCGGCGAGGGGGTGGCGGCTTGGCTGGTGCATCCTCCTCCTATGGTGGGACATCATCAGGAATGTCCTCAGGATCCTCGCCTTCCTGGATGAGGCGATACTGGAAGGGGCTGCCTCCTGGCCTCCGCTCGATCATCCTCATGTGGTGCATGATCTGGATGCCCTGATGGGACATTTGGCCGATAAGTGTATAAGAGGATGTTTGGGTCGATGTGTTGAGGAGCCCAAAGTGGCGAGCCAAGCGTGTGATATACGGCCCCATGGATATGACGCCCCGGCGGTGACGCTCAGTCTGGTGCTGCATGGCCTGCGCGATGAAGTGGGCGAGGTTGATGGGGTGCGCGTTTGCCATGCACCATGGGAAATAGGCGTCGTGAGTGTTGACGACGCCTGTGGTTTCGCGTCTGCCCATCAGAATATGTGCAAGGAGGGCGTGGATGTACCTTAAAGAGGGGGCGAGGGCGGTCGCCTTGCTGCTACTGGGGTTATATATCTGACGCCCTGGGGCGATCTCGCGCTAACAGTCTACTGGCCGAAGAAGGATGCGACGGGAGAGGTTGGGGAAGTCTTCTTCTTCCATGAATTACTCCGTGTAGAGCCCGAGTGCTGAGCCGAACTCGGGTACGCTCAGGTGGCGTACGCGACCTCCTAAGCGGAACTGGACTGTTTCGGGATCATCAAACCGATTCATGACGGTCTGGAGGTGGAATGTGGAATAGAACTTGAGGGTGAGCTCCACGTATGTAGGCTCGATGATCTGGAAGAACTACTCCTAAGGGTCTGTTATGAGTAGGGCTCGGACTAAATCAGCGAGGTTTACTCATTCTAGTGCTGCCCAATCTATGCATCGGCCAGCGCTCAATAGGTGTTCCTGTAGTATTTGAAATAATTCCTCTTGAGAGGTTTGAGAGAATGTGATTGACGGGTGGCGAACTTCGGAGGTCAGTCTCGAGGAAGAACCACCTGGTCCCTTTTGTTTCTTCGAGGCGGGGACGGTATCTTTCTTACCGCGAGATGACATGTTACCTAAAAAGAAAACAACAAGCATTAGTTCTAAAATTGAAATGAAAATGACTATAAATGAAATACAATGAAGATTAAACTAACGATGTTCCTAAAAACATAAAATGGGGACTAACCTAAATAATATAGATTATCCATCCTAATGTGATATTAAAAATAGGCAATATGGGTATGTATTTATACTAAATTTATGAGATAAATGGCAAGCAATTGTGCACTTAAATGGTATGCAGTCCTAATATGATCTCTAACACAAGCAATTGTGCACTTAAATGGTATGCAATCCTAATATGATCTCTAACATTCTAGATTATTCATCCTAGTGTAACGAATTCCATGTTTGAATTAATATCTAGAATAACTAAATAGATAATAAAAATTAAATATAAATAAATAAAATGAGAAAAATGAGAAAATAGAACCAAATATAGAGTTCCACAGTCATGGGTTGAGGTCAAACGGTCGTGGGGTGAGGTTACACGGGTGTGTGTCGGCTGTGTGTGAGCGTGGTGGTAGTTTTAAGGTCGGCAGCGGCGTTTATGGTGGTTTTGGAGAGGAGATTTTAGGGTTTGAGTGGAGAAGAAAATGAATAGTGGCTTCCTATTTATAGTTTTTGGGTCACACGGGCATGTTACACACCCGTGTGATTCAGGTTTTGCCCGTGTGTTTTGAAATTGGCGTGCTTGGTTTGAAAAGCACACCTATGTTGGCCGTCTCACACGGCCATGTGTGGTTGTGTTCACTTTTCCCACGGGCATGGGGTAGGTTACACGGCCGTTTGCGATATAGGTTTCGTTCTTCACACGGCCGTGTAGAAGGGCACATGGCCTTGTCCAAATTGGCAGTGTTGGCCACAGTCTGGGGACACGGGTGTGGGGATTTGTGCAGGCCTGTGTTTAAGTTGAAAGGTTGCACGGCCATGTCGCACGGCCGTGGGGATTTATCGACAGCCTGTGTTTTGGGAAAAATTTTCATTCTGTTTGTACACGGCCTCAGTGCACGACTGTGTCTCCACTTTAAATGTTCACATGGCCTGAGGCACGACCGTGTGCCAGGCCGTGTGGTCCTAAAATCCTGTATTTAAAAAGGGTTAGTTGATGCATGAAAAATACTAAAGTTTTAAAGAAAGGAAATTTACTAAGTTAGTGCTCGGGTTGCCTCCTGATAAGCGCTTATGTAGAGTCTAAGCTCGACTCTACCTGGATGTATCACGAAGGGATTTCGTGGAGCTGAAGCTTCTCTCTGTTATCTTTAAAATTCTCATCTCTATAATGTTTAAGCCTATGGCCGTTTACCTTGAACGTACCGTGGTTGGGGTGAGTTACCTCAATTGTGCCGTATGGAAAGATAGTTTGAACAATGAATGGACCTGACCACCTTGACTTGAGTTTTCCAGGAAATAGTCTCAGCCTTGAGTTGTAGAGTAAGACAAGATCACCTGTTTTGAACTGCTTAGGTTGTTTCAGTCGTTTGTCATGACGTCACTTCATGGCTTCCTTATATAGTCATGAGCTCTCGTAGGCATTGCAACGCCATTCATCTAGTTCATTTAACTGTATTAATCTTTTCTCACCTGCAAGCTTGAAATCAACGTTTAAAAATTTGATAGCCCAAAATGCTTTATGTTCAAGTTCAAATGGCAGATGACAACTTTTTTCGTAGACAAGTTTATAGGGAGATGTACCTATGGGTGTTTTAAAGGTAGTTCTATAAGCCCATAAAGCATCGTCTATCTTTCTTGACCAATCTTTTTTATTTGTTTCTATTGTTTTCTCTAAGATGCGTTTTAGTTCCCTATTTGTTACTTCGACTTGGCAATTGGTTTGTGGATGATAAGGGTTAGCTATTCTATGGTGTACTCCATACCTTTTTAAAATTTTTTCAAATTGGGCATTGCAAAAATGGGTAACCCTATCACTGATAATTATCCTGGGTGTTCCAAGTCGAGAGAAAAGTTTCTTCAAAAATCGTACTACCATTCTAGCATCATCAGTAGGTAAGGCTTGGGCTTCCACCCATTTTGACATATAATCTACCGCTACTAGGATGTACTTATTCCCAAATGAAGTAGGGAATGGACCCATGAAATCAATACCCCATACATCAAATATTTCGCATGAAAGTATATAGCTCTAAGGCATTTCATTATGTTGAGAAATATTACCTGTTTGCTGACATTTATCACAAGAGGTCACATACCTGCTGGCATCCCTGAAAAGTGTAGGCCAGTAAAAGCCTGATTCGAGTACCTTATGAGCAGTTCTAGCTCCACTGTGATGTCCTTCTACGGGTCCTGAATGGCAGTGATTTAAAATCTGGTATGCTTCTATTTCAGTAACGCATCTTCGAATAACCTGATCTGCACAAATTTGAAAAAGAAAAGGATCCTCCCAAAAGTAGTTTTTCACATCAGCGAAGAATCACTTCTGTTGCTGATGGGTCAGCCCTTTTGGGGTGATGTTAGCTGCTAAATAATTTGCAAAATCAGCAAACCAAGGAACTGTTGCATCCGCTAAGGATAGGAGTTGTTCTTCAGGAAACAAGTCATTTATTTTATCGAGGTACTTGGGTTGCGTGTTTTGTAATCTTGAAAGGTGATCTGCTACCAAGTTTTCAGCTCCTTTCTTGTCCTTTATTTCTAAATCGAATTCCTGTAACAATAGAATCCATCTTATTAGTCGATGTTTTGCATCAGTTTTAGTTAAAAAGTAGTGAAGAGCAGAATGGTCAGTATAAACAATGACTTTTGACAAAATCAAATAAGATTTGAATTTGTCAAATGCAAAAATAACAGCTAGCAATTCTTTTTCTGTGGTAGTATAATTTGCTTGAGTAGCTGTCAGAGTTCTACTAGCATAATAGATTAGTTGAAAGTGCTTGTCTCTTTGCTGTCCCAAAACTACACCTACTGCAAAATCACTTGCATCATACATTAGTTCAAAAGGTAGATTCCAATCAGGTGAAATCATAATCGGGGCATTGACTAACTTTTCCTTAAGAGTGTTAAAAGATTTTAAACATTCTTGGTCAAAGTTGAAGAGCACGTCTTTTTCTAGCAACTTTGTTAAAGGCTTAGCTATTTTAGAAAAATCTTTAATAAACCTGTGATAAAAACCCGAATGTCCTAAAAAGCTTTTTATAGCCTTAACTGAATTAGGGGGAGGTAATTTTTCAATGGTTTCAATTTTTGCTTTATCTACCTCTATCCCTTTACTAGAAATTTTATGTCCTAATACAATACCCTCTTGAACCATAAAGTGGCATTTTTCCTAGTTTAGTACTAAATTTGTCTCTTCACATCTTATCAAAACACGTTTTAGATTATGAAGACAAAGTTGGAAAGAACTATCAAAAATTAAAAAATCATCCATAAATACCTCCATGATATCTTCCACGAATTCATTGAAGATAGCTAGCATGCATCACTGAAAAGTAGCAGGAGCGTTACATAAACCAAAAGGCATTCTACGATAAGCAAATGTACCGTATGAACATGTGAATGTCATTTTCTCCTGATCTTCTGGAGCTATCAGGATTTGGAAGTAACTAGAGAGGCCATCTAGGAAACAATAATACATGTGACCTGATAATCTTTGCAACATCTGATCAATAAAAGGTAAGGGAAAATGATCTTTTCGAGTGGCGTCATTCAGCTTTCTATAATCAATGCAAACTCTCCATCCAGTGACTGTTCTTGTAGGTATTGACTCTTTTTTGTCATTAGACACCATGGTTAAACCTCCCTTTTTAGGAACAACCTGCACAGGACTTATCCAAGAACTGTTAAAAATAGGATAAATAATGCCTGCATCTAGAAGTTTAATTACCTCGTCTTTTACAACTTTCTTCATGTTGGGATTCAATCGTCTCTGAGCTTACACTGATGGTTTAAATTCATCTTCCATTAAAATTTTGTAGGTGCAGAAGGAAGGATTAATTCCCTTAATATCTGAAATTTTCCAAGCTATAGCATGCTTGTGTTCCCTTAACACATGGAGTAGTTCCTCTTTTTCTGCAATGCTCAAATCTGATGCGATAATAACTGGCAAAGTTGAATCTTCCCCTAAAAAGGCATATTCTAAATGATCTGGCAGTTGTTTTAACTCTAATTTAGGGGATGTATCAATGGAAGGTTTCTGTCTCAATTCATCATTCATCTTTATACTTTCATAACTTATGTGTCTTGTGATGATTTCATTAGAATCTAACTCCTTTCTTACTTCCTCAATTTCAGTGGTGGCTTCATCTTCTCCCCTACCTTGAACAAGACACAGTTCCAACGTGTCTGCGATAGAAAGTTCCTGAAAATTATCTTGAACAAAGTAATCAATAATATCAACAAAATAACAGGAATCATCTTGTTCTTTGGAAAATTTCATAGCATCATAGATTTTAAAAATGACTTCTTCCTCTCCAACTCTAAATACTAATTTACCATCCCCTACATTAATAACAGCTCTAGCAGTGGCGAAGAATGGACGTCCCAAAATTAAAGGTACCTCAATATCCTCATCCATATCAAGCATAACAAAATCAACAGGGAATATAAATTTATCTACCTTTACTAGCACATCTTCGATGATTCCCCTAGGATATTTAACAGATCTATCAGCTAGTTGAATACTCATCCTAGTGGGCTTTGGTTCCCCTAGACCTAGTTGCTTGAACATTTTGTAAGGCATGAGATTAATGCTAGCACCTAAATCAGCTAAAGCTTTATCAATAAGTAAACTACCAATTAAACAAGGAATAGTAAAACTCTCTGGATCTTTCAGTTTTGCCGGCAAGTTATTTTAGAGAATAGCTGAGCATTTCTCGTTGAGTTCCACTGTGGCTAATTCTTCCAATTTCCTTTTATTTGTCAGAAGTTCTTTAAGGAACTTCGTGTACTTCGGCATCTGCAAAATTGCTTCAACAAAAGGTAAGTTAATGTGTAATTGTTTAAAAAGTTCAAGAAATTTATGGAATTGAGCGTCTGTACGGTCTTTCTTCAACTTTGCCGGATATGGAATGGGCGGTTTGTATTCCTTGAGTGTTGGTGGAGTGTTTTCCTTGGGTTCCTCTACCTTGTCTCCTGGAGATTCTGGAGCAGACTTCTTTTCTGGTTCGGCTAGTACTTTCCCATCTCTTAGAGTAATTGCTTTGACATGTTCTCTGGGATTTGGCTCAGTATTACTTGGTAGTCCACCTTGTGGTCTCTTTGAAATTAATTTTGCAAGTTGACTGATTTGATTCTCAAGCCCTTGAATTGATGCTTGCTGGTTTTTTAATGCCGTTTCAGTGTTTTGGAAACGGATTTCTAATGCGGCCATAAATTTGGTGAACATCTCTTCAAGATTCGGCTTTTTCTCTTGTTGTGGTGGTGGCTGCTGAAATCCCGGAGGAGGCTGTTGTCTTTGATTTCCTTGTCCTCCCCATGAAAAATTGGGGTGATTTCGCCAACCTGCATTGTAAGTATTAGTATAAGGGTTATTTTGAGGTCTAGAATTGTTACCCATATAGTTGGCTTGCTCAGTTTCCATGCTGTGTCCATAGGATGAGTAGTCTGGATTGAACATATTTACTAGAGTTGTGTCACACTGCATCACTGGCTGTGCCTGCATAGAACCAAAAAAATTATCAAACTTTTCATTTAAAAGTTCTACTTGGTTAGTAAACATAGTGACAGCATCAATATTATAAACTCCTGCGGCTTTTGTCGGCTTTGTCCTCATGACTTGCCACTGATAGTTATTCAGTGACATCTCTTCAATAAATTTATAAGCTGCTTCGGGTGTTCTATTGTTGATTGTTCCTCCTGCGGCTGCATCGATCATTTACCTTGTTGAAGGGTTCAAACCGTTGTGAAATGTTTGAACTTATAACCATAAAGGTAACCCATGATGATGGCATCTTCTCAAAAGATCTTTGTATCTCTCCCAGGCATCGTAAAGTGTTTCTAAATCCATCTGCATAAAAGAAGAGATATCGTTTCGTAATTTAGCTATTTTAGCTGGAGGAAAATATTTAAGTAAAAATTTTTCGGTCATCTGTTCCCATGTGGTGATTGAGCCTCGTGGTAAAGAGTTTAACCACTGTTTGGCTTTATTTGTCAAAGAGAATGGAAATAGCCTTAGACGAATGGCATCATCAGAAACGCCATTAATTTTAAAGGTATCACAAAGTTCCAAAAAATTGGCTATGTGTGAATTTGGATCTTCATCTTGTAAACCATCAAACTGCACCAATTGCTGTATCATCTGAATAGTGTTAGGCTTTAATTCAAAATTATTAGCAGCAATAGTAGGTCTAATAATGTTAGTTTGGGTACCAGCCAAACTAGGTTTAGGATAATCATACATAGTGCGAGGAGCTGCTTCTTGATTTGCTGGTTGCGGGTCTATTGCGGGAGGTGGTGGAACGTTTTGATTTGCTTCCATCTCTTCTGTAGGTTCTGGCCTTTGTTCTTGATCTTGTTCTGGATATTGTAGGCTTCGTCTGATCTCTCTGCAAGTTTTGAGAACTGTCGCTTCTAAATCTTCGTCAAAAAGCAATGGTCCTGCTGGGTTGTTTCTAGTCATAAACTAGAAATACCTTAAAGGAAAAAGCAAAGAAAATTAAAATAAAGTAAAAGAAAAGTAAAAGAAAATAAAGGACAAATAAAAATAAATAAAAACTGAGAATAAATAAATATAGTAATGGCTAAAATAATAGAAATCGAGTTTTCTTAATATTTTAGTTCCCCGGCAACGGCGCCAAAAACTTGATACTCGCGATATTAAGTTATAAAATTTATAAAAACTGATCACACCAAAAACTAACTAATATCACGATTTTAAAGGCAAGCGCACCTATTGAACAGTAGTATAGTTTAGCGGCAAGACCGAGTTATCATACCCAAGGGAACCAAAAGTACTAATACTCACTTCCTTTCTATTATCTAGCCTAAAAAATAAAAGAGGATTGGTTGAAACTAATTTTAAAACTAACTAAAAGTGCACAAAAAGTAAATTGGGGAAAACTTTAGGGAAAACTGATTGATATGAGTAATACTTAAGGGAGAATCCACCTAGACTTCACTTGTTATTAACTTCTTGAACTAAACGATTTCTTCACTTGACTTGATTCGTAGAGATCCCTAACCTATGTTAATACCTTCGTCGAGGATAAGAACAACTAATCCTAGGTGGTTAATTAAAGTTCCTTTATTAATTAACACCCCTAGGTTGCATTAATTAGATCTATGGATCCCCCTATTAGGTTTGACCCTAATCCGGCAGATTTATGTCTCCCTATGTCTAGGGTTGCATGCAACTCTGCTTAATTATGGTAGATCTACTCTTAAAACAGGGACTTTTGCTCCTCTGCCTAAGCACATCAGTTTCTTGAAGTAATACCTAGGATTATTAAATCAAGAATGAAGAACACATAATTAATAACAATTCAAGTATTTATCATATAATTCAAGAATAAATAATAACAAGATTGTCTTAGGTTTCATCCCCCTCAAGTATTTGAGGGGTTTAGGTCATAATTAATAAAGAAAATATCTCAGAAGAAATAAGATAACAAAACATAAAGAACCTAAAAACCCCTGAAGGAATTTAGGGAGATTGTAACACCCCTAACCCGTACCCGTCGTTGGAGGGTTAGGAGATGTTACCTATCAAGCACAAATTTGGAAGAATAAGATTCCTTACTCTTACGAACCGATTTAAGGATTAGAAGACAAGTTCAGATCAAAATGAAAAGTGTTCACACATGAATACATATGTACACGAATGTATATGAATTCATTACCATAATAACATACATAAAACCGAACCTAGGAGTATGCAAATCTACCTCGATTTGAATTCATTTTACTTATCAAATTCCCAATTCCAATTTTCGAGTAATTAAATCTAAGTATAGCTAAGTATGCTACTTTATCAAAGAAACCGTTGTGCATGTATATATAGTACATGTTTACCAATTCATGATTATCAAATCTAACGAAAATTTACGTACTTGCTAGCCATTCTTCAATGCATTTGACATTAATCAAATGAGTCTTAGCCAAGTGTTCACTATCAAAACATAATGCCCATATCATGCTATCCTACCAATCTTAATATAACTAGAGTCAAAGGTTATCGATCGATTACTATATGTTTCCATAAATATACACCATCAGTGAATCCTATAGACCATCGAAACATAAACCACAAAATGTATAATTCAACAAGAACCAAGAACCGAATGCACAAGGTTTATACATTCATCCCCATTCAACATTATCAAACACTAAAGCTATAAGTATAGTTGAAGTATCTAAGTAAGCCATTTTCGCATGGCTATGCTTAATTACAACATCAAAACATTTCTTGCTTAAGACCAACCAAATGAAGCCTATACATGCCATTCACAAGGTTTACCTATTAAATACCTAAAACTCTTTGATAGTGAGGATGACTTTGATCGAGAGATTTCCGAGACCGTAGCTAACAAATGAGATCTATAAAACAGAAGATTAAGAGCAACAGAGTAAGCATTCATATGCTTAGTAAGTTTTAAGCAATAAAATTTATTTAAAAGATTAAAGCATAGTAAACCCAATACTTGTTTATTTCACTCTTTAGCCGAAAGTAACCAAGGCTAGGTTTTCCACTATTGTGCGTGCATGTCCAAAAACTTTCTTTAACAAAATTTCGAATCTTATAGATGATTTCATTACTTCAAACAAGCTCTAACATTTGATCAAACACATCAAATTCTATTACAAAGTTGAATTATTACAAAATGCATAATCACATGTACTTACATGCTTCAACCAAAACATACTTACATGCTCAATACCAACTTAACACATTTCCACATGAATCGAATTTCATGTATAGTAAATAAGCCACATGCCTTTATACTTCTCTAAACTATGGCCAGAAATGATATTACCCAATGGATAAATCATAATTTAACAGAAGCTAGTTCACAAATTGTATACGGCACATACCTGGCTAATTTAAGGTAATAAGCTCATTAGTTACAGTTGTTAGGGCCGACAATTACATATTTCCCAGCATGAATATCTTCGGGCTTAGCCCAGATTTTAACACTATCCCTAAGGCTCTTCGGGACTTGGCTCGGATCTTAACTGGCACGAAGGCCCTACAGGACTCAACCTGGATACAACTCTGGTACGAATACCCTTCGGGGCTTAGCCCAGATTCATCTCCGGCACGAATGCCCTTCGGGACTTAACCCGGATTTAGCTCACTGAAACTCTATGCATTTGGATCCATCGGGTATACTTTTTGCACATTCAATTCAAATTAACATTCACATGTCTCATTTACACATTAGCACATAGCATAACATTTTTCGTTAAATGCTTGGCCTAATAGCACATATGCATATCACCTATCAAATTGATTATCGAAATCTCTATTACTAAGGAGCTTTCGGCTATATAACCATTTCCACTGTTTACTTTATATCAACCAAATCAACATGCCTCCACATATCATCGATATGTATAACTAAATATGTACATCATTTAATCAACTCATATGCTAAGTTTCACTACTTAAAACTTACCTCGAACTTTTCTGAATAATTACGGGTCAGCTATTCCGTCACCTTAGCTTTCCCTTTATCCGGTGTTGTCCATCTATGCTCTTGAGCTTCATAAACAAAATTTTACTTATCAACTTCTTATTATGGTAGTTTATAGCCGAATGTCACTTATGAAAAACAAGGCATATATATATATATATATATGCAACTTATACACCCATATGGAAATAAAATTCTATTCGCACATTACACAAACCAAATAAAATATATCAACCTCATATTGCTTCACTAAGCAATTTGGCCGAATATGATCAACTCATTTAGGCTTTACTTCGGACATTGAACCAACATACAAGTACTATAGAAATTTCCCAATATACGCTTAGGCTGTAAATGCTTATTTACCTCAAGCTCAAATTTTCTCTTTTTATACTTCTAATTTAGACATCAACTATTTAAATTTCATTACACTCAAAGCTGAATTTCAAGGACTATTGAATCTCATCTTTAGCTAACTTATTAACCTTCAATTCAAAGCACAAAACAACTTATAACATCAATAGCTCTCACATCCTATAATCCATCATATTCAATTAGTATATGAACCAAAGCTAATAACTAAACGTTCTTTAATGTAAGTCATATAAAGGCCGAATGTTCCCTTCTTAGCTAACATATATTTTTTATTAGTTAAAATATAATTCATTTCAATTCCCACATTCGGCAATTTAAAGGCACCAATTCACATTGGTCGATTACATCTTAACAACCAAAACACATACTCAACAAGTTCTTATTCACAATATACACAATTTATATTCAAATCTCAAAATCCAAATTTCTGCAATCACTACATGTTAATTAACAATCCCGAATGCACCTAGCTCACTACCATGCCCTTTTCTAACAAGTTTTAAACCTCACTTATCCACCCTTACTCATAAAAGCATAAAACATCAAGCATTTCCTATCATCAATGTCATGGCCGAATGCCCCAAATCACCATAGAACTCAAAATTTCAAAATGGGTTAAGTCAAGCACTTGATTATCAACCACACTTTAGAAATTCAAAGGAAATAATAAGGAATTTTTACCTTAATCAAGCAAAACAAGAGTGGCCGAACGCTTGGTTTTCTCTTCTTACTTTTTTTTTCTTCCTTTAGTTCACGGTAAAGATGAACAAAACATAACCAAAATTTTCCTTTCTTTTACTAATTTCATTATTTTATTATCTAATATGATATCATTCCACTCACCTAATTTAACAAATAAAATAATAAGACAACCAATAAAACCATTTGCATGGCCGGCTATTAACCATGAATTTGGTTATTTAACATGCAAACCTATTTATTTCACATCATTCCATAACTAGTCCCTTGAATTTGGCCACTTATTTTCTTTAATTCTTCTCACATGAGTCCTTATTTTTAAATTCTCATTAAATTTGACATATTCAATCATTCTAATTTCACACATACATTCATCATATAATTAGACATAGAATATTATATTTAAATATTTTTATGACTCGGTTTAGCGGTCCCGAAACCACTTCCCGACTAGGGTCGAAATAGGGCTGTCACAGAGATCTTTTGTCTTGATGTAGAATTTTGGCTTCTGGGATGAATCAATCGGCTTCCCTTGGAGTAATTCCCTACTTTCACTCCTTGTGTTGGCAGAAATGCGGCGCTTCTTTTTGGGAGAAAAGAGTACACCCCTTAGAGTTGCCTCCTAGGGTCTTTATATAGAGTTTAGAATGGCTTTCTTAGCCCCTAAGTATCCAAATCCGAGTGAAATTGCACTTCCTCACGATAGGGACACACCCGTGTACCACGCCCGTGTGGTTTCGATAAGGGCAGTGTGCGGTCCTGTTGATGGTGGCACGGCCGTGCTTGTCGGGGCTGGGCCGTGTGGACTTCATGTGAAGCCAATTAGGCTAATCAATTAATGATAATCCATCCAGAAATTAGGCTAATCATAGGGTAAAAATATGTATAATTTATCCTTTATCAATACTTGATCATGTGTAACATAGGAAAGGTTTGAGCATTTACATGTGAATTGCTATTTATAATGCTTAATGGTTGAATGATACTTATTTGAGTTGTTAAGTTTATTTACGTACGAGCTTACTAAGCTTTTAAGCTTACTGTGTTTATTTTTCCTTGTTTTATAGAGAACAGAAGCTAGCTCGAATCTGGGAATCATCAGGAAACGTCATCACACTACCGAACATCTATTTGGTACCTTTTGAAGTTGTATTTATGGTATATGGCATGTATAGGCTATGGTTATTTTGATATAGTTGTTGGATATAAATTTGGCCATTTTGTAAAGTTTGTTAATGGCTTATATTTTGATAATAATAGTGCTTTGTGATATAGCATGTTTTGGTATGCTATGATGGTGAATTTTAGCCTTAAGTTTGGCTTGTAATGTTATAAGGTTTTTTGCATAAAAAGCCAAGTGATTTGGCTTATCATGTTATGGTTAATTATGGTATAAGTTGTTCAAATGGTTATTTGGTATGTGATGTGTATTTGCTTGTGAAATGCATATTTGAATTAGGTTAAGTTGATAGACATGGTATATTGATTTGGTATGTTTTAGGTTAAGCAAATGGTATTGAAATGTGTATTGAAATGGTTGAGATTGATATAGTATGAAATGTGCATGAATTGGTAATATTTGACTGCCCAATTGAGTATGTATTTGATGCAATTTATGCTATTGTAAGTATGTGCAATTTGGGTGAGAAATGTGGCTTTAAACTAGCCTATTTTTGTCCACATGGCTGAGCACACGGGTGTGTGGCTCGACCGTGTGTGACACATGGCCTTAGTACACGGCCGTGTGTCCCCTGATGATTAAATAAAAACCAAATCAGTGAGTTACACAGCCTAGACACACGGGCATCTAGTCGGCCATGTGACCAACTCATTATACTCTCCAGTTTTCACACGGCCTAGCACACGGGAGTGCAAACGGCCGTGTGGCATAAGTCAGTATGTATGCCCTGTTTTCACATGGTCTGTGACACAAGCGTGTCTATAGTTGTGTGAGGCACATGGCTTGTTCACACAGGCGTGTGACCCCTATAGTTTGAAAAATTTTCTATGTTTTCAAAGTTTCTGTTTGTGATCGGTTTAGTCCCGAACCTTCTCTAAAGCATGTTTAATGTAACACCGCAAACCCGTCCTAGACGTTATGGACGAATCTGGCGGTGTCACATGGAATGGAATTTGAAATTGAAGTTGTCAGGCTAAAAACCGTTTGAATTTATTAACTTTTATTTTCCTTGGTAAAATGCTTACTAATTGATTTGTCTTAAAACGTGTCTTTTTAGCAGAAGCTTTAGTAACCATTTTATTTTAGATAACCATTTGCGTTTAGGAAAATGTTGTTATTAATAAAACTGTATTTTCGTTGAGTTTTGCAGGTTAAAAGTCCATAAAAATAGTTTGAATCCAAATAAGAGCAAGCAGTCCAGTAGTCCCAAATTACATAAAAATACCCTAAAAATAAGAAATAAAAATCATAAATGAAACTAAAGCTGTTCAATTGACATGTGGTCACCGTTGAGTCCTTCCCCTCACTGATCCGTCTAAGTATGAGCATTTTATGTACAGATAAAATAGAAAGGGGTGAGTTTACGTAAACTTAGTATGTAATCCCCACAAAAAACATGCATACAGTCAAACAATAGTTATTAGTCAAAAACAGTATGGGCCTAAGCCCATTACAGATCCAGATACAGTTTAAGCCTTAGCCCATCTTAGATACAGTATGCACACAATAACAGAAATCAGGATCCTACCCACTAGCCTCTACACACCATCTCCGACCATCCCTACACACCATGTGGGTTTTAAAACACCCACCCAGCCCTATACACCAAGTTGTATCGAATGCGACACATAACAATATATTACAGCTGAGTTGCCAGAAAATAGGTATAAGAGCCTTTCAGTACATTTCCTCAAGTAATCATCATCCCACCCCAATGTAGATGCAACATATAGAATAACATGCTTTTATGCAACTATCAGTAATACATATATAGATTAGTAAGCATATATATATCAGTCCTGCTCGATACATACATCAAATATGCAAATCATACAATTCAGGGTCTAAGTAACTTTTACTGACCCAATAGTAGGTTCACAGTCAATTTGGACGACCTGTGTAGCCCTAGGATTCATTTCATATAAATGGGCCCACACGTCCATGTGGCTTGCCCGTATAGGCCCATACGCTCAGATTGGCCTTAGCCCGTGTGGATCACATGGCCTGGCCCAAAATCCCACACGCCTGTGTGGACTACTCGTGTGGACCCACACGTTCGTGTGGCCCATCGACCCAAATTGGTCTAGCCCATGTGTTACACACAGCCTACCTGGCCATCACACGGCTATGTCTAGTGCACGACCTGGCCTTCGTCAAACACACGGCCATGTCATTCGAACACGGCCTACCACACGGGCGACCACACACCTGTGTGTCATCGACAGTTTACAATTTTGGCTTTTGTCGAATCTTATTTTTTGCATTTTCGGGTACACACCTGATATCGTTTTAATGCCCCTTACTTCTTGATTCACTGCTGTCAAGACATCATTATAACCCCCAATCGACATTTAAGAAAGGAGAAGTTTCAAAGTACGGAAGTTTTACTCACCAGAATAGTGACGAATACCGAAACCACGAGAGCAACCCACGATGCAAAAAGAAAATAAAGGGATGAACAGGAAAAATGAAGAAGATGGGAAGTCCAAGAAAAATTCGGCAGCAAGGTGGGAGAATAGAACGTCAAAAAGAAGAAAAATTTTGGGAAGAAGAAAATAAAAATAAAAAATAGAATTTTAGATAAAATGATTCCCCAAAAATCCTCCCCCACTAACCCCTCAATTACAACTACTGCAGACTTTCAATTTCACTTAAACTCCCTTACACGCCAGACATCAAAAGTAATAAGAATTACTCCCTCGCTCACACAGGGATTCGAACACAAGACTTTTAGTAGACTAACACACCCATTTTGATGTAAGCTTACCAACAAGTAAATAAAAGCCTACTAGCCAGAGATAGGGCTTGTTTCAAAAAAACATCAAAATTTACACAAGGCAAGACTTGAACTTGGGACCTCCCACATACACCCAGAACACATAACCACTAAAGCAAATAGATAGTTGTGTAAAAAATTCACAAAAAAAAAAAATTTAAGGCGTTACATTTAAGGTCTCGTATAAGGGACTTTTTGATTGTGTTTGAATGATAATTGATTTCGTTGGATTATTGAATGAGAAATGTTTGATTAAGGATGCGTTTTGATTGGTAATACCTCATAACCCTATTCTGGCGACAGATACGGGTTAGGGGTGTTACACCTTACGCTGCCTCATTAAAAATAATGGCATAATTACTTCTTTAGTCCCTTTAATTATTCTTTAATATATAATTCAACTTTCACCCTATATGCAATTTAGTTCTTATATCTAATTACTCTTAAATCATGCAAATTCACTTAACCAAAACCTAATTAACTACACAACTAACTTTGAAAATATTTTTATAAATATTTACGAGTCTAATTTACGAAAACAAAGTCCTGAAATGCACTTTTCGACACCCCTAACTATCGGGTCATTACATTGCATGTGTGTGACCACACCTCAACATATGTGCATTGGAGCTATGAATCAACACAAATACAATTATAACTATAGCGGTGTATTGCAAGTGTGATAGGTCAATTGTAATAGTTTTAAATGTTACAATAGAACACTTTGGAGTATCCCAAGGATCGAATCCAAGGGATTGCCAAATTGGTAAATGTGTTTATCGAGTTAATTACAAATTAAACAATTACTAATCTAATCAAATAAAAAATTATTAGTGCAAATTCAAATATAAATTTCTTATAAACTAAACTTAAATTTTCAATTAAACAAATTAATCTAATTTTCTTCCCTATTGTTTTAGCCAATGTAAATAATAAAATGATGGTCGATTGATTCGTTAATCACTAACTAAGCTAATAAACCTATACCAATTATATTTTTTGTCACTCTTAGCTAAGGATCTCCTCTCGATCTCATCCTAAACTAAAAGATACCACATAGGTTCTCCTCTCGGTCTCACCTAGTGATATAGATCTCCTCTCGATCTTATTATTTGACACAATTATATTGAACTATATAATTAAAAACTTTTCTTTCAAGCTCGTTTATCTAAGTTTTCCACAAGAGGCATCAATTCTAGCGTATTAAGCATTTTGATAAAATCGAACAATCATTTAATCAAGAAGAAATATTAACTTAATAAGTAACCAACCAAGCAACCATCAACCAATTTAGCGTATAATGAAACTTAAATTTCAAAACAAGTATTTTATCAAGCACATAGTTGGCATAAAATAAAAATGAATAGTTTAAGAAAATGCTCATTTAATTGATGGAAATCCAATAAAGCCCAAAAGTTTGATCATCTCTCTTTTGCAAAGTCTTTAATAAGAAGGAAGAAATAAAAAAACAAAAATAAAATATATTCTAAAAGGAAAAGAAAAAATCTAATCTAAAAATGGCAAGAAATGAAAACCTAACCTAAAAATGTTCAGCCACCAACAATCTTCTCTCAAAAGCTTATAAGGTAATATATTTATAACCTACTAGCATTTAACCTAACTATAACAATTATGCCCTTAAATGAGAAACGACTTAATCTTGTTTGGACACAAAATTACCTCTATAGTGTTTCATCCATCAAGCTTCGGTGTCGCGACACCTAGGCTTTAGTGTTGGGACACCCTCGACAGTGGCACAATTTTGGCTTGGGGGGATCTCAATGTCGCGGCAACCCTTTGTCGGTGTCAGTCGCGACATCATTGGTGATGGCTCCAATTTTTTCACTTCAGCACCTTTAGGGCTATCACGACCTTGAAAGCTCAGTGTTGTAATTTTGGCTCGATGTCACGACATCTTATCTTCGGTATCGCGAATCTCTCTACAATTGGCTCTATGTTGATTTTATGTTAAAGTTTTTGCATCCTCAAGGTGAAAGGATTCGGTGTCACGACATCCTTACATCAGTGTCGTGACACCCACGTAAGATGCAACTTTACTCAATGTTTGGCCGTTGTTGTCTCCCTACACAATCTCAAATCAACCATTAGACTCTTAATGACATAGTTTTGCCAATTTATGTCTCAAAAGATGTAAAATATAAGAAAAACTATCATTAACACTAGAATTTAAGAATTGGTAAAAAGCATTAAAAGATTCATAAACTACTTGAAAATAAGTTCTTTAAGCACTCGAGAGAACCTAATTTGACATAGCAGACTACGGCTGATTAGTGTATTTCTTGATTCAAAATTTGGATTAATATTTCTTAAAACCATTTTTAAAAAATTAGAAAAGGGATTTTAAAAAAAAAAAACAAAAAAGTTGTGGATTGTAGATTTAAATGTAGAAAAATCTATATTGTTTAAAGAAATCGAAAAAGTAAACTTTTTTTTTTAATTTTTACTACACAAAATATTTTTCTTGGGTCATAGAAATTAAACAAGAAAAATTAAAACTTAATATTTTATTTTAAAAAAATAGATAGATTTATGTAATTTTTATTTTAAAAATGAGATAAATGTAGTTTTAAGTAAATTTAATTTATTTTTAATTAAAGTATGAGAGAAATGTAGTTTTGGAAGTAAATTAAACACTTGGTCATATTTTGTTTTAGTCTATAGGATTATGGACAATTTTTTGTCTACCATGAAGAGCATTGACAAACGTTAATAATGAATAAACTATATAATCTTTACAACAATGTCAAGAATTGTGTATAAGATGTGACTAATGTTCACTCAAGAATTTCTAAATTTATTAACTATAGTCTTCTACATATCATTTATATTTTTGTCACTTTACCCTTTTATAATTTTATATATATTTTAAATTTTCGCATTAATGCAAAAAAAAATGTATATATTTAATCTTTTTTACCTCTTCAAACTAACTTTAAAATATCATGTATTTGTAATTTCAAAATATGATATAAATTTATAAAATCTAAAATGTTAGTTTTAAAATATGAGATAAATATAGTTTTTGAGGTAAACTTATTCTTATTTTAATTAAAAACTGTGTCCTGCAATTTTATCATTTATATTTAGTTTTTGTCCCATTTAACAAGTGTATATATGATTTTATTTTTGTATTAATGCACAAATTTTACTACTTATTTAGTTTTCTTTTTCAAATTTCAAATATTTTAAATTTTCCGGCAAATAAATGTATTAATACTATTTTTCCCCCAAATTTATAAAAAAAAATCATGTTATTTCTTTTGTTTTAAAGTTCAAAATATTGATATATTTTTTCTAAATAAAAGGTTTTAAACTACAAAATAAAATATAACTTATTAAAATTTAAATAAATTATGCAAGTTTAAAACATTTTTTCTAATAAATAAAAATTTTATAAAACATACAAACGAAAAACTAGTTATAAATAAATTATAGGTAATATATTTTTTTTTAAAAAAAATAAAGGAAATAATTTTATTGATTTGGCAAAACAGTTCAAAAGTATACAAAAGAATAAAACATTATATTAAAATTTTTTTAAAATTAATTTAATTTTAGATTAATGTATGGTCATAACAATAACTTAGCTTTTAGGTTGACCCACGGCATAATGATCTTCCTTTAAATTCAAATAAAATGCAAGTAGAAGCAAAGAAAAGATGAAAGGAGGTTTGAAAATTTTCTCCAAACTTTCCATCATTATCTTTATCTCTTTTCAATGGAAAATGAAGGTTAAAGAATTCTTGCATATCATATTAAAAGAAGCATAAATAAAATGGGATATATGATCATCTTTTAATTTTAATTAGTGGCGGCTCATGTATTAAATACAAAACTTATATTCAATTTAAGTATTATTTATAAATTTGTTTAATCATATATTTCAATAATTGTTTGCTTTTTGGCAAGATAAATTTGTGTTTTCCATATGTCACACCGGTTGTGTATTCATGTCATTAAGAAAGAAATTAATGGATTATAAGGCTGAGCTAAAAGTTAAGTACATCAACTCCAATAATTAAGATTAGTTGCTGTAAAACAGACCTCTGAATGTTCTTAGAGATCAATGGCCTACTTTGTTATTGGTTTAAGAGCCTCCCCTGTGAGTTATTGAAGAGTATTGCAGTCTGCATCAAGGTTTTTTTCTCGAATTTCTTGTAGAAGCTTTAGAATGCAGTGCTAAGTTCAGAGTGAGGGAGGATTGGAAGTTGTGGTTTACTAAGTTGCATGATGAAAGATGATACTGAAGCTCTGGGGTCAAAGTTAAGCAAGGAACACGTACCGATCAACACAAGGACTTCTCGAGGATGGACAGAAACCATGGTTAGTAGGATATTGTTTATGGACGAGTATGCAATTTAACAAATAAGCAATGATGGCATTGTTTAAGGTGGTATGGAAACTATCATAAAAACTTAGTATTAGTTCCATTGATGTGGAAACATATTACTATTTAGATTTATCACTGAAAGCACAAAAGTAGGGTTATAGAAGCTAGCTCTTTGAACTTTCATTTGGCTTGATGCCTTAGAAAATGTAGTGCAAGCCTCAAATCATGTATTGTAAGCATATGGACTTTAACAATAATTCTTTATAGTTAAAAGGCTTAAATGCTTTCAGCAATGGATGTAATTGATGATTGACACATCTTCCATTAACTATGTTAATTATACATTGCATTTTGTGAATAAGTTGAGAAATTTTATTTCAAGTTGTTTCAAATTGATAATCATTTCAAGCTCAAGATCAGTGTCTTAATTGAAGAAATTTCTTTTCAATAATTGGATGAACTTCTTCATTAAGAGATTTCCTATCAGTGTCAACGCTACTGCAGGTTTTCATAAAGTATGCATCATGTTGATGTAGATATCTTTTGTCATTAACCTGTTAGAATTTGGAGGTTGAAAATTTTTAGGTATCCTCGAACTATTAATCATTTGAGTGTATGACTTCACATATGTATACGAAGGGAGAACAATATTTTCAACTTCATCTTTGATTACCTCAAATCTTAAAAATTTTAAAATATAAATTTAATTATGTTTTATTAATTTAAACTTGTATTTTAATTCATGTGTCATTATAAAGAAAATTGGATTTTAATTAAAATTTAATTTTTATAAAAAATTAAAACGTAAATTTTAAAATGAGACATATGATAAATGTCATTTTCTATAACAACTCCTCGTAAACTTTAAATTTTCTAAAATACTATAAAAACTTATTTTAGATTGATTAAGATTTTTTTTTCAAGGTATCCACTAAAGTAAGCCTGATGACTAATCATTCGAGTTCTATAGATTCATTAAAGGAGTAGATGCTGGACACGGGTTTTAAAGCTGCTCCATACCCAAGATGAGGATCAAACTCTCCACTACTAGTTAATGTAAGAAAGATCCTTGCTATCTCACCTAACCCTGTAGTTAATATGATTAAGATATTAAAATATAATAACATATTTGTTTATTTTTAAAATTTTGATAATTGATGTTAGAATGAAAATTGAACTACTAATTAATTGAAAAAAAATGCATTTTTTATTTTTTAACTATTATAATTGTTTGGCTTGGTTTTCTTTTATGATATAAAAAATTAAACATACAAGTTTTATAATATAATGGGGTCACATTAATTTAAAATAAAAATATGTTGGCTATAAAATTATTCACAAAAATAGTCATACAATATAAAAAAACTTCTTTAAATATTTGTGACTTATACATATGATATGATATAATATACATTTAGGCCTTTCTTGACATTTTTAGGGTTTAGGCCAAACAATAAATTGGAATCCCTTTAAAAAATTATAAAATTTAATACAATAAAATAAAAATATATACTAATAATTTCATTACAATAATACATTTTATTACCTTAAGAAAATAAGATATTTTCTAACAAAATTAAAAAAAAAAACATTTTTCATTCAATCTACTCCTGTAATGCCCCAAGTTTTAGGTATATGCTTCGGTAATTCATTGACATAAATATTTGTTTGCTTCAATGGTTAAGTGTTTTGGGTGTGTGTGAGAGGTCTTAAGTTCAAGCCTTGACTTAGGAAAATTTTGATACTTTTATAATTAAAGCCCTATCTCTAGTCAGTAGGCTTTTAAGTAAAAGTTGGTTAAAATATGTCAGAATGGGCTTGCTGGTCTGGTGGTTAAAAGGAGTGTTGGGTGTTAGGAGTCCTGTGTTTGAATCCCTGTTTGTGCAAATGAGATAAATTTTTTTTCTATTGGTTTCGGCAGGTGTTTGATTCAGATTGGATTCTGAGTAGTTGAGATTAGAAGGGAATCAGGCAGAGAGATTTTAGGATTGTATTGGGGAAAAAGTGGGGGTTAACGGGATTGTGTTTTATTTTTTCAAAATTCGATTGTTGTTGGCTTTCTTTTGGTCAAGTTGTGCCATCCCTTTTCTCCCTCCTGTCTCCCTTCTCTTTGTCGAATTTCACTAAAATTTTTCTCTTTTCCTTCATCTTGCTCCTTCGTTCACATATTCTTTTCCTTATTTTTGCAAACGAGGTTAGTACTTGCGTGGAATCGGTAAGTTTCTCTCCTTGTTGTTGCGAAATCCTGATCATTTGTGTAGTAATGTTCTCTTTTGTGATTAATGGTGTAGGAAGAGGCTTTAGTCAGTATGTTCCGTGCTTCTTGTTTTAGCAGCATTATCGAAGAGTCCTCGTCTGTGGTAAGTCCAGTTTTTGCCAATTGGTTGTAACGGAATTTGTTATCCAGTCGCTAAATCGACCTTATGTCCCTTGATTATAGGTCTTAAAGTGCTTGGGATTGTGTTAACGTCAGAAACAAACCAGGTGTGTACCTGTAACACAGAAAACGAGAATCGACGAAAGTCGAAAAATGAATCTGTCGACGCTACACGGGCGTGTGGTAGGCCGTGTGGCAGTACACGGACGTGTGTTCGACGAGGCTAGGCCGTGCACACATGACACGGGCGCACGACACGATCGTGTGATTGCCAGGCGAGGCCGTGTACGAGACACGGGCTTGATCAATTGGGCCTTGTAGGCCACATAGACATGTGGGCCCACACAGGTGTGTGGGATTTTAGGCCAAGCCGTGTGGGCCAATTTGGGCTGTGTGGGCCATACAGACGTGTGGGCCCACACGGGCAGACTACATGGGCTGTGAGCCCACTTTTCTAAAATTATCGTAAGGTTCCATGGGTCACCCTAGTCGACTATGGACCTGTTGTAAGGTCGGTCAGCACTATCTAGACCCCTAAATGAGTATTCTGACTGGTTGACTTCTGTAATGAGCATGAACTGTGATATCTGAATTAATTGTATGATCTGATAAATTGCATACTAGCATGCCATATTTGTATGTTATATATTGCATTGGGGTGGGTTGAAGAAGTTGAAGGAAATATCTGAAAGGCTTTTAGAGCCTGTTATTTGGCAGTTAAGCTGCATATTTTTTATCATGTGCCGCATTTCGATACTGTATGGTGTGTAGGGATGGATGGGTGTTATCAACCCTATTAGGTGTGAAGGATGGGTGGGTGTTTTAAAACCCCACATGGTGTGTAGGGATGGTCGGAGTTGGTATGAGGGCTGGTGGGTTATAATCTGATATCTGTTTTGCATGTTATATCTGAGACTGATCTGTATAGGCTAAAGCCTGAACTGAATTTGTGATGGGCTTAGGCCCCAGACTGATTTCTGTTATTGATCTCTGTGCTTGTTTATTGTGGGGATTACACGTTGAGTTGCAAAAACTCACCCTTTTTCTATTTAATATGTACAGGTAATCCCAGCATTGGATGAATCGGTGTAGCGGAAGACTCGACGGTGACCTCACGTAATTCTAAATTATTTTCTGGTAGTTCCAGATTTATTGTTTATCTGGGTAATTTTTATGTAAATTGGACTTAATGAACTGTTGATTCAAATTTTGGGATTTTAGATGTTTTATGGTTTTACAATTTCATGACACTAAAGTACGTTTTCAAAAACAAGTGAAGCTAAGATTTTATTAAATGGAAATGGATTTCTTAAAATAAACGATTTTAAAAGCTTCCACAGTGGAAAATGTTTTGAAATTGAATAACGATTTGTAAATTGAAGAACAATTTGTAAATTAATAATGTTTTGAAAATGAACGACACAATTTCAAAATTAGCGTAAGGTCGCGAAACGAGGTTAAGTAAAAAGGGCAATTAGCGACAACATTTTCTTTCGAAACACAACATCACGTAACATCGCTAGATTCATCCATTATGTCTAGGCCGGGTTTGGGGTGTTACAACTCCTATGTTATCAACTACAAAAACACAAGAAATCATAGGAAAAAAAGGTTCTACAAGCATTCTGAGATGCAAAATTATTAATGATAACATCAATATCAATGTTTTCCAAAATATCCTTCTCGATTGATAAAATTGCTAGACCATTCAACCGTTCTTGTGACATTGACGACCTCAAGTAGGTTTTGATTAACTTTAGCTTTCAAAAACTTTTTTCTGATCATGCCACAGTCACAGGGGCCATTAAAAAAATTTTATAAGCAATTGAAACATTCAGATAGCAATCTGCAGATTTGGCAAACTCAAGAATTTTTGTGGCTGACATTAATTCATTTGGTAAAGTAAATTGCAACACTTTCAGTTTAGAGAAAAGATCATTTAAGTCAACATCTAATGAATCACCATGAGAAAATATAGAGTGAAAAGTAGCACAACATTCTCTGAATTCCTTTTCAGCCAATGACTTTAACTTGTTTCAATCAAGCAAAAACCCAAAAATACTTTCAAATATTTTTTTAGTTGCTAAATCTGCTCTTCAAAGAAGTAATTGTCATGTCTACAATAACTAAAAAATAATCAACTCTAAATAATTCATCACTTGACTGAATTTCTTCATCCTCTTGGTTATTGTCATCAAATTGTTTTTTCTAATAACATGATGCTTTGTTGGAAGGGTAGGCTCTACATCCATATCAAGTGCAATACTTTTAGCAATATTCATACTAGAAGTAAAGCCTTCATTTTTATACTTTTCAAAATATGACAATACGCCTTCTAATTGCTTTATGGTGATGTTAATGCAGATAGGCTTAGATTGAAATTTCTTGCTTACCATATTTATAGCAAATAAAATTTCATACCAAATTACCATACCAAGCAAAAATTCAAAACTCCCAAGTGCATTGATTGAACTCTCTGCTTCACTCTTTGGCTTTGCATCATCACAAGATTCATATAATTCTGACAAATCCAATCTTATTTGGGGAGTTTGAAATCTAATAGTTTTAACACTTTTAATTCGACTCTCCCAACAGGTATTAAATAAAAATTTCACAATTAATTCAGGGACATTATTAAGCAAAATTTTTCGTCTTTTTGTAGAACTCGAAAATAATGAATATGTGCGTTAAACAATTCCAAAAAATGAAATAGCTTTAATGCAAGAATGTGCCATATCAATAAAAGTAAGATTTAGGCTGTGACAAGCACAAGGCATATATAATACTCTTAAGTTTATTTTAAGAAATCGTTTTTGAACACCTTAGTGGCTTCCCTTTCATATTGGAACCATTATCATAACCCTGACCCCTTACATCATCAACATTAGGATTAAGAGACTTCAAAACATCTTGCAATTCATTAAAAAGTCCCAATCCAGATATATCATCCACTTTCAAAAACTCTAAAAAGTATTCCTTAATTTTTATTCTATTAGATGACATATTCACACATCGTACTATTAGAGTCATTTGTTCTTAATGACCAATGTCTAGGGTATAATCAAGAATTAGAGAAAAATATTTTTCCTCTTTGATGGTCTTACTTATAGAACTTTTAACGCTATTAGCCAAAAGGGAAATCAACTTATTTTGAATTTTATGCCCAAGATAATGATGATGAATTTCATGGTTTTGAATACGTCTAACATAATCTTGCATTGTCACATCGAATTCCGTAATCATTTCAATCAGTCCTAGGAAATTACCATTGCTATCTTGATAGGTTTTTTCATTGGATCCTCAAAAAGTCAAATTACAAGTAGCAAGACATTTCAGAGTTGAAAATATTCTAAATAAAACTTGCATCCATCACTCTTTCTCTTTCATAATCTGTTCTTGCAAGATTTTATCAATTGTTTCATTTTTATCTAACCTTACTCTCATTTCATTCAAAGTATTCATGTTAGTCGTATGCTTAGCATTGTTTTCATGTTGTTTGATCCTCTTACTAACATGCTAGCAAACCTTTATTACTAATAGATTTGAACAACTTACAACAAAAACAAAACACTTTGTCAACATGTTTGGAATAAACCAACCATTTTCTATTGTTAATCTCACCATCACTCAACTTCCTAGAAAAATAAGCATTTGAAAAATGCCTATTATTATTATCTAGAGGGAAATCAAGATTCATTTATCTTAATATAGGTCTCTTTTCAACTAAAACATCACTTGTTTGTTATCAAGATTAGTTTAATTTCTAGGATCATAAATATCCAAAGAAGGAATCGTTTGTTCTTTATCAATGTCAATGTCAGGTGAAATTGTTTGTTCTTCATTAAGACCAATATTTTCAATATTAGATACATTTAACACACCATTAGGCTCATTTAGATAATTAATTTCATCATTCTCATTGACATAATAATGCAAATTTTTATTTGATTGATCCAAATTTTCATTAGAAACTACTTTTTTAAAAATAAATTTATCAATAGCACATTGTTGTAATTTTTTTAACTCTTCAGCACGTTTTCTCTTTTTCCTTTTTTTTCACTTCCAAATAAATGCATTTTAGGTAATATTGTATATAAAATATAAATCAGATACAGGAAAATAAAACAATAACACTTGATAGAAGAATTCCAAGTTGAATATTTGCTTTTACATTTGCTAATTTCAAAAGTCAAATCGAGTCATTGGAATTCTATAAATATAATTTTAATAATCAATTACAAATAGACATGATAATTAACAATATCCAATTATTTGTGAGGGAAATGCAACTAATAAATTAAATAAGTAACAAAAACAATTAAAATTTCAATTGCATAAAGTCATAAAGAAATGGTATGCAATAGTATACTATACTATGGTTTATCAAAAAAGGAATTAGAGGGAGAAGTTAAATATAAGGATGACTTAATGACTCTATTAGTTAAAACCCAAAGATATCATCAAATTAAGAATGAAAAGATTACAAGAAAGAAAAGGAATGAAGGAGAATCATACCTACAACAATGGTAGATCTAGCAGACCATAGATGAGAGGCACCATTGGCAGCAAGCAAGTGCAATGACCAGTTGAATAATGGTAGTCTAGCATACCCATACAGGACAATGGGAGAGAGAAGGACTATTGCGCCAAAGTCGCCATCGATCATCAAAAAATTATTTTAAAATCTCAAACTCTCAATCTCTCAGATATAAAGTAAAAATTAATAATTTCAATTGGTTGGTGCTGATGAATGATGTATTACTCAAATGAAATTTGGCCCTATTTAACTTATAGAAAATTTCTCTCGTTGCTATGGTTATGGGAAAATAGAGAAGGTTGAATGCTAGTAACCATTGATCTTTTTGGGGAAAATTGAAATTCTCCATTAGCTTTAATAGTATGAGTTGGAATTTGGGAACTAAATGAGGTTTAGAGAAGCCAAGGAGTTGGAGATGAAGCATTTATGGCTAAGAATTGAAGGCCCTTTTTCTTCTCTTTTCTTTTTTTCCTGCCCACAATGAAGCACCGAACAAAAGACTTAAAAAGTTGAAGATTTTTTTTCCTATGTTAAAAGCTGAAGAAAAGAATGTTTTTAAGCCCCTTCCAGCATTGAGCCTTAGGCGACAACACTTCCAAATTACCCCTAAGGACAGCCCTGTATACACGACCAATCTTTAGCCCACTGAAATATGTTTGATAGCATGGGGACAATTAAATGTAATGTAAGGGTGCTTTGTTTTTGTTTAAATGTTTTTAACAAATTAATCCCTTACTTACTTTCAATTTAATTTAAATTTTTTGATATTGATCACTTAATTTTAAAAATAATATTATGATAATTAACTTTTAATCACTCAAGATTAAAAGAAAAACAATAACCTCCAACCTAACATTAAATGTTAAAATGCCAAGTCAGGAGTAATATATATCCATGCAACCATGATTGATTGAATTGTTCCATTTGATCTTTATTGGTATAACTTGTTCTCACTCATTCCACTTATTTCCATTAACTACGTATTAAGTTATTGAATTTAATCACACATTCATTATTCTACTTGTAACATGTAATGGCCCAATTTCAATGATATCGGAACAGTGATTTCGTGACCACAAATCTGAGCTAAAAAGAGAATTTATTTTAATATTATTACATGATTTATAATATGATAGGAAAGTCGAATAAAAATACTGATAGAAAAAATTTATCGATTTAGTGATTAATTAGAAAAAGGACCAGATTGCATAAAATCCGAAAGTTGAATTCTAGAAGCTAGAGGGATCAAATGAC
This sequence comes from Gossypium stocksii, assembly GCA_020496765.1. NCBI lineage: Eukaryota > Viridiplantae > Streptophyta > Magnoliopsida > Malvales > Malvaceae > Gossypium > Gossypium stocksii. Next base: position 33,514,968 of record CM035628.1, on the reverse strand, counting down.
TATGAAACTCAAAACTTGAGGTCCTTATATGGTAATTAGACCATCAATCAAAAGATGGAAAATATCTTGAGTGATTCATCCATGGAATTTGAGAAAAAAGAAAAGGACTAAATTGGAAATTAGAAAAATTAAAAGATGATAATTAATTACATGAGAAAATATCATCATTTATCATCTTCATCCCCAAATATTTCCATGGAAACCGTAGGAGAGAGGAAACAAACTTTCTTGGCATTAATTGGTAAGTTTTCATGTCCCCTTTTTAGTAATTTTTATATTTTCAAGATCGGGATAGTGTAAACTATCTAATTTAGGGATCAATTTGAAAAGTTATCAAAGTATAAAGTTTTTACCATGGATGAATATGATAAAAATTGGAAATTTATGGTAGAAAATGAAAGGTTGTTGACAGATAAACAACTTTTACAAAGTGATTTTGCATGAAATTGGGATTTAGGGACTAAATTGTAAACTTGTGAAATTCAAGGAAAAATTTTGATTTTTGAGAAATATATGTGCTGTAAATATTACATGAAATTTTTGGCTAGGCATGGAAAGAGGATTGAATTGTATGAATTTCATTTTTTGAGCCTAGGGATGAAATTAGAATTAATAAAAAGTTTAAGGGCAAAATAGTAATTTTGCTTAAGGAGTAAATTGAACTCAATTGAATATGAATTGAGTGAAATTGATGATTAAATTTATTTACATAGATTCGGACGACTCAAATACGAGGTTAAATCGAGGAACGAAAAAAGTTTCAGATTAGTAGACTTTATAAATGAACAAGTATCGAGGTAAGTCCGTGTAACTTAGCATTGAATCTTGAAATGCTTGAAATGCATGTTACATGATAAGAATGTTAATTGTATGCTCAATATATAGAAAATGATAAAATGCTTGAAATTACTTGAGCGAAAGGAGAAAGTCCCTGTTGAATAAAAGGGAATTCGATGGATCAAGGAAAAGGAGATACTACATGTGTTGCAAAAGGGATTTAGCCGGGATGGCTAATCTTGATATAAGCTCTCCCGATGTATATGTTATATATTGGATTTAACCTGGACGGCTAATCCAAATTAAACTCTATAGAGTATTTGTCACTGAAAGGATTTATATCTTAGACTGATAATCTTGACAAAACTCTTTGAGCATATGTTGCAGAGGATTTAGCCTAAACTAGTAATCCTGTTATATGAGATTAGGCTTGGGAGTGTGCTCTCTGATAAATAAAAATATGAATTGATGGATTATGAATTTGTACACTTCAAGTGTACTATAGGGTATCCATCGAAATTTTGGTTAATTCAACGAGTAAATACTTTAAAATGGATAGTGAATCTTGGAATAATTTATTCTTGAAAAGGTACATGTGATATGGGAATTAGGTATGTGGATATCATGATAAGATGAGCTCATCTATGTATTGGTATTATATGAAACTGTTTGACTAACTCAAAGTGTTGAAGTGGTGTTTGATAGGATAATAATCCATTTACTTGGATGCATGTATATTTGATTTAATTTAATGGAAACATGTGGTAAGTTAGATTTCTTGTTACATGAACTTACTAAGCACTAAGTGCTTAGTCTGTTTCATTTTCCCTGTTTTATAGTTCTCGAAAGGTCATAGAGGTTGGAGACGGTCGGAGCAACATCACACTATCTTTTCACTCATTTTGGTATAAATATAGACCCTATTTTGTATAATGGCATGTATAGGCTAGTAAGGTTAATGTATATGTTGAAATGGATGAATGTAACCTAACTATTGGAATGGCTAATGATGACCTAAATTTTTGGTATGTTTATAAAACAAATTATAATTTATATGTATGCTTGATATGGATTAAATTGATGAGATTAAACATGTAAGTTTGAAGAAGTAAGATTTGTACTAAGTGTGCATGTGAAAATATGACATATTGCAGGATAAAATTGGTTGAAAATCATGCTTGAATTGGTTGGATGGTATTGGTGAGGTTTTGTGCAGGTTTTGGATGATAATGAGTGAGAAATAGGGCTTGGAAAATAGCCTTATTTTGTCCACACGGATAGAAACACGGACATGTGTCTCGGTCGTGTGTGACACACAGTCTGGAACACAGGTGTGTAGCTTGGCCGTGTGTCCCTGGCATCCTGAAATTTAAGAAACAGAATACTCCGTATTGAGCACATGATCTGAGACTCAGGCGTGTGTCTCAACCGTGTGAGGTAAACGGCCTAGAACACGGGCATGTCTCATGGCCTTGTGAAACATGCACTTATTTTTCAAAAATTCGAATTAACCACACGTCCTAGCACACGGGTGTGTGACTTGATCGTGTGATATCAATTTGTTCATAGGTTGTAAGTCAAAGAGTTACATGGGTTAGGGACACGGGCGTGTCCCATACCATACGGACGTGTGACTCCTACAAATGAGAAAAATTTTGTAAATTTGCTAAAAATTTCTTAAGATCCTGTTTTAGTCCCTAATCAATTCTAATGCATGATTTGGGCCTCGAGGGTCCATTTAAGGGACATTAAGAAAATTTTCAGAAAATGAATAGTAGTCGTCTAGAGTTATCTGTAAATGTTCTGTAAAACTCAGGTAATGCCTCGAAACCCTATTTTAGCGACAAATACGGGTTAGGGGTGTTACATTTATTGGTATCAGAGTTGCGATTTAGTCGATTCTCGGACTAACATAGCAAGTAAGGGTTTAGCTATACATGCCATTATATAAATTTTGATAGTATGATATCTTCTAACCATTTTAAATGTGTTTTTCTTATAGTAATGTTATCCAACCGAGCTGATTCCAAGGAAGCTGAGAGCCATGCTCTGGCTTTGGTTCAAAAAGAAAAGTCTAGCAGTAGAAGGCCCGTTTCTGAGGATCGGGGTGAGGAGGCAAAAGAAGCCTTCTTTCAAATAATGAGTGAATGGTTTGCCCAATATTTGAGAACTAATCCTGTTGTATAACAAACTCCCCTACCTGTTCCTCCACAGTCGGTTCCTAAAATACCATAAGGTACTGAATATGTTAAAACTGGTAAAGCTCCGGTAGATAAAATTAGAAAATATAGGGCAGAAGAATTTAGGGCAACAGTTGAAGATGATCCAGAAAGAGCTGAGTTCTGGTTAAAAAATACTATTTGGGTTTTAGATAAGTTATCTTGTACACCAGCTGAGTGTTTGAAATGTGTCGTGTCATTATTAAAAGATACAACCTATCACTGGTGGAATACTCTGATTTCTGTTGTGCCAAAAGAGAATGTTACCTGGGAATTTTTCCAAATAGAGTTCAGGAAGAAATACATTAGTCAGAGATTCTTTGATCAGAAAAGGAAAGAGTTTCTTGAGCTCAAACAGGGTAACATGACAATATCTGAGTGCAAAAAGGAATTTTTCTGGTTAAGCAAGTTTGCCAAAGAATGGGTTCTGACTGAAACTAGCTTATGTAAACGTTTTGTAGAAGGGTTGAATGAAGATATTAAACTATTGATTAGGATCCTAAAAATAAGGAAATTTGTGGTACTAGCTGATCGAGCATACAAGGCAAAGGAATTGAGTAAAAAGAAGAAACAAGCTGAAAGAGAAGCCCGGACTGTTAGTAAAAAACCTATAGGGAAATCACAATCATCTATGTCAAAGAAATCAAAGAAATATTACGATCATTCCACTTCATCCATGGGGTATTCTAGCAAGGAACGAGGCTCCCAACGCTCCAATCCGAGATCTCCGACTCCATCTGTAACTAGTGTAAGGAGTGTTGGTAAGCCTAAACTGAGATGCAAGTATTGTAATAAAGCTTATTTTGGAGAATGCCACTTGAGAAGTGGAGCTTGTTATAGATGTGGTTCTCTTGACCATTTTATTAGAGATTGTCCAGAAAGGGTTGAAAAAGACACTGATCAGATTCCAAAATTAAGTAATCCTGCTTTTAAAGGTAGACCACCTCGATATCCTGGTAATGTTAGTGTTAGCTGAGGAGCTACAAAAGAATCAACAGTCAAATCTGAAGTACGGGCACCTGCCAGGACGTATGCCATCCGTGTTAGAGAGGATGCTTCTGTACCAGATGTCATTTCTAGTACATTCTTTTTACTTGACACTGATATTACTACTTTGATTGATCCTGGTTCTACACATTCTTATATATGTACAAATGTATTTGTTAAAAATTTACCTGTTGAATTTATTGAAATTGCAGTTAAAGTTTCAAATCCCTTGGGCCAGTGTGTTGTAGTGGATAAAATTTGTAAAAATTGTCCACTGATGGTTAAAGGCTATTGTTTTCTGACTGATCTAATGTTATTGCCTTTTGATGAATTTAATGTGATTTTGGGAATAGATTGGCTAACTTAACATGATGCAGTGGTGAATTGTAAACAAAAATATATTGAGTTAAAATGTCAGAATGGTAAATTACTCTATGTTGAATCTGATAAGATAGAAGGATTTTCAAATGTGATTTCAGCGATGTTAGCACAGAGATATGTCAGAAAAAGGTGTGATGCCTATCTTGCATATGTGTTGGATACTAAGGTATCTGAGTCAAAAATTCAATCAGTGCCAGTGGTATGTGAATTTCCTGATGTATTTCTAGAGGAGTTACCTAGATTACCACCGGAAAGAGAGGTAGAATTTTCTATAGATCTTGTTTCAGGAACTACCCCGATATCTATAGTTCCTTATCGAATGACCTTTACTGAATTGAAAGAGTTAAAGCACAGTTGCAAAAACATACTCATAGGGGCTTTGCTCGGCCTCGTCATTCACATTGAGGTGCTCTGGTTCTATTCGTAAAGAAGAAAGATGGATCTTTGAGGTTGTGTATTGACTACAGGTAGCTTAACAAAGTGACAATAAAGAATAAGTACCCGTTACCTCGGATTGATGATTTGTTTAATCAGCTGAAAGGTGCCACTGTATTTTCAAAAATTGATCTCCGATCGGGTTACTATCAATTGGGTAAAAGAGTCTGATGTGCTGAAAACAACTTTCAGAACCAGGTATGGGCATTATGAGTTCCTTGTGATGCCATTTGGGCTGGCTGATGCACCTGCTGTGTTTATGGATCTAATGAATAGAATATTCAGACTACACTTAGATAGGTTTGTAATAGTGTTTGTTGATGATATACTAGTTTATTCCCGAGATGAAAGTAAGCATGCTGAGCATCTGAGAATTGTATTACAAACTCTGCTTGAAAAGCAGTTATATGCTAATTTCAGTAAGTGTGAGTTTTGGCTTTGGAAAGTTGGATTTCTCGGACATATTGTATTTGCTAAGGGTGTCAGGGTTGATCCGAGTAAAATTTTGGCTATTGTCCATTAGAAGCCACCGAAGAATGTAACTGAAGTCAGAAGTTTTCTAGGATTAGCTGGGAATTATCAAAGATTTGTACATGGATTTTCTATGATAGCTTCTCCGATGACTTGTCTATTGTAGAAAGATGTAAAATTTAAGTGGACTGATGAATGCCAACAAAGTTTTGACAAATTGAAGGATCTATTGACAAAAGTAGCTATCCTAGTACAGCCTGAACTGGGTAAGGAATTTGTTATTTATAGTGATGCTTCATTAAATGGTTTAGGTTGTGTTTTAATGCAAGAAGGTAAAGTGATAACCTATGCTTCAAGACAACTTAAACCACATGAAAAGAATTACCCGATACATGATCTTGAGTTGGCAGTTATTGTGTTTGCACTGCAAGTATGGCGACATTATTTGTATGGTGAAAAATGTCATATTTATACAGATACAAGAGTTTAAAATATTTAATGACACAGAAAGATTTGAACTTGAGACAGCGTAGGTGGCTTGAATTGTTAAAGGATTATAATTTAGTGATTGATTATCATCCAAGTAAGGCTAATGTAGTTGTTAATGCTTTAAGTCGAAAGTATTTGTTTGCTTTACGAGCTACGAATATCCAGTTATCATTATCTAATGACAGTTCATTCATGGCTGAATTGAAAGCTAGACCGATGTTTCTACAGCAAATTTGTGAAGCTCAGAAAAATGATGATGAGTTACAGGCTAAATGGGCACAGGGTGAATCGAGTAATGATTCAGAATTTCAGATCAAGTTTGACGATTTTTTGTTATTCAGAGACAGGGTATGTGTACTGAGGAATTCAGAGCTTATACAAAAGATTTTGCACAAAGCTTACTGTGGTACTATGTCTATATATCTAGGGAGTAATAAAATGTATAATGATCTGAAAAAGATATATTGGTGGCCAAGAATGAAACGCGACATTTCTGAGCTTGTATCGAGATGTTTGATATGTCAGCAGGTTAAAGCTGAACATCAGGTACCTTCTGGATTATTACAACCAATTACGATACTGAAATAGAAATGGGAAAGGATCATGATAGACTTTGTATTGGGATTACGCTTATCTCCGAAAAAAATTGCTATTTGGGTAATTGTCGATCGATAGACAAAGTCGGCACATTTTATTCCAGTACGTATGCATTTTTCTTTGGATAAATTGACTGGATTATATGTATCTGAGATTGTCAGGTTACATGGAGTGCTAGTCTCTATTATCTCGGATAGGAATCCTCGATTTACATCTTTTTTCTAGGACAAATTACAAGAAGCATTGGGAACTCAGTTATATTTTAGTACAACATTTCATCCTTAGATAGGTGCTCAATTCGAATATATAATTCAGATATTAGCGGATATGCTTCGATGTTGTGTGTTAGAGTTTGAAGGTAGTTGAGAAAGATATCTGCCTTTGATTGAATTTTCCTATAATAACAATTATCAGTTCAGTATTAAAATGGCACCATATGAGGCTTTATATGGTCAGAAATGTAGAACACCATTATATTGGACTGGACACAGTGAGAAAAAGATATATGGAGTGGATTTGATTCAAGAAACCGAAGAGAAAGTAAAAGTGATTCGAGATAATTTGAAAGCAGCATCTGATCAACAAAAGTCCTATGCCGATCTCAAACGAAAAGAGATCAAATTTCAGGTCGGCGATAAAGTATTCTTGAAAGTATAACCATGGAAGAAAGTCCTTCAATTTCGTAGGAAAGGTAAATTGAGTCTACGGTTCATCGGGCCATATGGAGTTACTGGAAGGATTAGACCTGTAGCTTATTGGTTAGCATTACGGCCAGAACTTGATAAAATCCATAATATTTTTCATGTGTCCATGTTACGGAGGTATCGGTTAGATCTTTCACATGTTATCTCTCCGACAGAGGTTGAGATCCAGCACGACATGACTTACAGTGAAGAACTGATTAAGATCTTCGTATAGGAAACAAAAAAGCTCAGAAATAAAAAGATAGCTCTAGAGAAAAGTTCTTTGGCAACAACCCGAAATTGAAGAGTCTACCTGGGAACTAGAAGAGGCAATGAGGAAACAATATCTGAACCTCTTTACTGGTAAGATTTTTGAGGATGAAAATCCTTAAGGGGAAGAGTTGTAATGGCCTAAATTCAGTGATATAGGAACAATAGTGTCGTGACCACAAATCTAAGCTAAAAGGAGAATTTACATTAATGTTATTACATGATTTATAATATGATAGGAAAGTTGAACGAAAATACTGATAGGAAAATTTTATTGATTTAGTGATTAATTAGAAAAAAGGACCAAATTGCATAAAATGTGAAAGTTGAATTCTAGAAGCTAGAGGGATCAAATGACTATGAAACTCAAAAATTGAGGTCTTTATTGTAACGCCCCGAATTTTGGGCCTAGATGAATTGGGCTTTGGGCTTTGGGTCTCATAATTTTTTTTAGTAAGTAAGAAAATGACAAATGACATGTTGACTTTAAGGGTTTAATTTTGGAGTGTCTAGGGGTGTTGGAGAAGTTCTAGGTTCAAACTTTGAGAAGAAGGAATTTTTAATTAATTATTAAAGGAACCAGGGTGGTGAGTAGTTGGGCTTTTAAATAAAAATAGGGAAAAATGGCATCAAAGAGCCTTGTGGTGGAGTGGTTAAGTGACGCCACTTAGGGTATAGGAAGGTGGCGTTATAGGCTAGCAAGGAGATCTTAGGTTCGAATCCTAGCTTAGTATTTTTTTAAGAGTTTAATTTTAGCATTCTAGAAGGTTGGAAATGGTGTGATGATGGACTCTAAGGAGAGTGATTAGAAGAGAAAATTTAGGAAAAGGATTGGAGAGTTATTAGGGAGAAAAACGAGGAGATGAGATAGGGAAGAGTTGAAGCTGATTAGGACTTTGGGGGTAGGTAGAGTTTCAGTTTTGTGTATAAATAAGGGGGTGCCGAATTCCTTTGAAAGGTTCTTTAGTTTTCCGTTACTTTTCTTCTTCTCCCCCTCATTCTGTTTCTTCCATTACCGAATAGCCATCATTCATTTTTGCCAAAATCCCTATTGGTGTTGTGTTCTTCTTCTTTCTCTAAAAGTCGAATACTCCCTTATAATCGAATAGTCCTATCTTTTTGCCGATTCCTTGTTGTTACCCGCCATCACAAATCGGTTGCTGTTATCTACTCTTAATTAAGTTTTAAAAGCCGAATCTAGTTTAGTAGCTACCTAGGCCACAGGATCAAATGTTAGATTCAGTAAGTACTTAGTCAAACATCCTTAGTGTGTTTTGGTAAAAGCCGGAGAGCTATCTAACTCTCTTTTGTCGTTAACCCTGTATTAACAAGGGTAGGGTTCAAAGATCACAAACGTGATAGGGATCTACAAGTCTCTATCGAAAAACTATCCATTCGTTTCGGCTTTTGGGTAAGTGTTCTTGATTTTGGGATATGTTGGCCGAATAGTCTATAGTAAGAGAAAGGGCGACTAAAGTGGAAACAAGTCACCTATGATTTCGTCTTTAACAACTAAGATTAATACAGATCTAAGGATATTCGTGAATAGTAGCTAAGGAGGGGCTATAAGAACTAGGGCGGCACACAGTAAGGTTATGGTAAGGCTTCGGTTTTTGGTAAATGTTGTGGTTAAGTGTGGGATTGATTTGAGGATTGGTATTGGTTGTAGGTTTAAGGATGAGGATAGTGTAACACGTCTCATTAACCAGGTGTGTACATACACTTCACACACGACAAATCGGCAAAAGCCGATATCCCGAAAAGTCAAAAAACCGAAAGGTTGGCGCCGGTAACCACACAAGCGTGCGAACATTCGTTTGGAAACACCGATATGACTACTGAGGCCAAGAGAGCGATCTCACAGTCTCGGGCCACTGTTGGTCAACAAGGCCAGAAGGGGGCTAAATGGGCCCGACGGGCTCGTGGGCCCAAATCGACAAAAGTTGATAAGTGATATTAAATGATGAGTTGGTATTGATGGTTGAATGATTTGAACAAGATCGGGCTTGGTAGGCCATATATTTGTGAATGGGCCTAATAGGCCATATGGACATGATTGGGTTTGATGGGTCATATGTGATTTTAGAGAAGCATGTAGACTGCTAGGGTTTTATAGTAGACTCTAGGCCTAGATTTAATGTACTCTCAAGCAACATAAAACTTAATTAATTAGTCAACATGTCTATGGACAAGTCGCAAGGTTAGAGTGTGGCAATGGATGTATACATGTCTAGGATTGGATCTAGGAAGAGCTTGGTACTTAAGCGGTCCTAGTGACCCACCTCCTCTTCTCTTGAATCCTACCTGGTGCATAGTGTCTGTTCACTTTAGCCGCAAGGACTTGTTGATGGGCCAAAGTTCGTAATTAAAACCCTTACTATTAAGAATTACAAAAATACCCCTGTAGGGTAGAACTACTAAAACACCCTTGTAGGATACAATTACTGAAATGCCCTTAAAGGTAGAATTACCAAAATACCCTTAGGTAGTGAAATGACTAAAATACCACTAGGTGCTTAATGTGTGGAAATGTGTATGTTACATTCATGAGATGTATATTGCATATAGGTGGGATTGATGAAACGGAGGAAGAATTTGAGGATCACATGGTTGCTTGACGACCATGGATCCATCGATGGCTTTTTAATCCCAATGTATGATTAACAGCTTTGCTGCAACGATAGGTAGTACCGCAACCGGCGCTACCATTGGTGTGTATGGGATAGGTGGGTCGATATTTATATCCCACATGGTGTGTAGGGTTGGACAGAGATGGTGTAAGAGGCTGGATGGGTAAGATTTTGCACTTTATTGCTTTAATATTGTTCTGCTATTGGATTGGGCTGAGGCCCAAGATGACTTGTGTTGCATGATATATATACATTGTTGTTGAGGGTTGTACACACTGAGTTTCGAAACTCACTCCCTCTTTTAATATTTTCAGGTGACCCTTAGTAGGCGGTTCGACGGATGGTGGGACTTAGAGGTGGCCAGCTAGCAAGATATTATTTTTTGGATTTCCTTTAGAATTCCTAATATTTTGAAATTATTTTAGTTCGGACTGTAATAAGGCATTATCTCTTGTTTTTATTTCATTATTGTTATTATGTTTTATACTTAGAAACAAAACATGGATTTAGTTGTTTCATCCACTTTTCAAGATTATCTAAAATTTATTGTTGTTTTTTTTTTAAATTAAGCTTCCACAGTAAATATTTTCCAAGTAATTAGTAATTTATAACAAGAAATAGCTTCTAAATACACCTCGTTTTGAAAAGAAATACAAATAAGGATTTTACTTAACTTTTTCTTAAGAAGGGTTTTCAATGAAAACAAGGTTTTCGCAAAAACACTTCAATGTGACACGCCGAATTCGGCCATACCGGGTCAGGTTTGGGGTGTTACACTTATATGGTAATTAGACTATCAATCAAACGATGGAAAATATCTTGAGTGATTCATCCATAGAATTTGAGAAAAAGGAAAAATTAAAAGATGATAATTAATTACATGAGAAAATATCATCAATTATCATCTTTATCCTCAAATATTTTCATGGAAACCCTAGGAGAAAGGAAACAAACTTTCTTGGCATAAATTGGTAAGTTTTAATGTCCCATTTGCAGTAATTTTTATATTTTCGAGATCGGGATAGTGTAAACTATCTAATTTGGGGATCAATTTGAAAAGTTATCAAAGTATAAAGTTTGTGCCATGGATGAATATGCTGAAAATTGGAAATTTATGGTAGAAAAATTAAAGGTTGTTGATAGATAAACAACTTTTGTTAAGTGATTTTGCATGAAATTAGGATTTAGGGACTAAATTGTAAACTTGTGAAATTCAAAGAAAAATTTTGATTTTTATGAAATATATGCGCTGTAAATATTGCATGAAATTTTTGGCTAGGCTTGGAAAGAGTATTGAATTGTATGAATTTCATTTTCTGAGCCTAGGGACGAAATTAAAATTAATGAAAAATTTAATGACAAAATAGTAATTTTGCCTAATTAGTAAATTGAACTCAATTGAATATGAATTGAGTGAAATTGATGATTAAATTCATTTATATAAATCCAGAGACTCAAATACGAGGTTAGATCGAGGAAAGGAAAAAGTCTCGGATTAGTAGATTTATAAATGAACAAGTATCGAGGTAAGCTCGTGTAACTTAGCATTGAATCTTGAAATGCTTGAAATGCATGTTACATGATAAGAATGTTAATTGTATGCTCAATGTATAGAAAATGATAAAATGTTTGATATTACTCGAGAAAAAGGAGAAAGTCTCGGTTAAATAAAAGGGAATTCGATGGATCAAGGAAAATAGGATACTGCATGTGTTGCAGAAGGGATTTAGCCCGAACGGGTAATGGTGATATAAGCCCTCCCAATGTATATGTTATATATTGGATTTAGCCTAGACGGGTAATTTAGATTAAGCTCTATGGAGTATTTGTCATTGAAAGGATTTAGCCTGGACTGGTAATCCTATTGTATGAGATGAGGCTTGAGAGTGTGCTCTCTTATAAATACGAATATGAATTAACGGATTATGAATTTGTACACTTCAAGTGTACTACAGGGTATCCATTGAAATTTTGGTAAATTCAACGGGTAAATACTTGGAAATGGATAGTGAATCTTGGAATAATTTATTCTTCAAAATGTTCATGTGATATGGGAATTAGGTATGTGGATATCATGATAAGATGAGCTCATCTATGTATTGGTATTATATGAAATTTTTTGACTAACTCAAAGTGTTGAAGTGGTGTATGATAGGGTAATAATCCATTTGCTTGGATGCATGTATATTTGATTTAATTTAATAGAAACATGTGGTAAGTTAGATTCCTTGTTACATGAACTTACTAAGCACTAAGTGCTTACTCTGTTTCATTTTCCCTGTTTTATAGTGCTCGAAAGCTCGTAGAGGTTGGAGACGGGTAGAGCAACATCACACTATCTTCTCACTCATTTTGGTATAAATATAGACCTTATTTCGTATAATGGCATGTATAGGCTAGTAAGGTTAATGTATATGTATGCTTGATATGGATTAAATTGATGAGATTAAACATGTAAGTTTGAAAAGGTAAGATTTGTACTAAGTGTGCATGTGAAAATATGACATATTGCATGATACAATTGGTTAAAAATCATGCTTGAATTGGTTTGTTGGTATTGGTGAGGTTTTGTGCAGGTTTTGGATGATAATGGGTGAGAAATATTGCTTCGAAAATAGCCTTATTTTGTCCACACGGGTGGACACATGAGCGTGTGTCTAGGCCGTGTGTCATACACGGCCTAGAACACGGGTGTGTAACCTAGCCGCGTCTCCCCTGCATCCCGAAATTTGAGAAACATAATGCTCTGTATTGAGCACATGGGCAGAGACACAGGCGTATGTCTCAGCCGTGTGAGGTACACGGCCTAAAACACGGGTGTGTCTCATGGACGTGTGAAACCTGCACCTGTTTTTTGAAAATTTGAATTAACCACATGGCCTAGAACACGGGCGTGTGACTTGGCCGTGTGATACCGATTTGTTCATGGGTTGCAAGTCCGAGTGTTACACTGGTTAGGGACACGAGCGTGTAAACCTACACGGCCTGACCACATTGGCATGTCCCATACCATACGGGTGGGTGACTCGTAGAAATGAGAAAAATTTTGTAACTTTGCGAAAAATTTCCTGAGATCCCGTTTTAGTCCCTAATTGATTCTAATGCATGATTTAGGCCTTAAGGGTCCATTTGAGGGACGTTAAAAAAATTTTGGAAAATGAATAGAAGCCGTCTCGAGTTATTTGTAAATGTTTCGTAAAACTCTGACAATACCTCGAAACCCTATTCTGGCGACAGATACGGGTTAGGGGTGTTACATAACATCCTAAAATTTATAGGGTTAGAATTAATAAAATAATTATGAAATAGGTATTAGTCTTGATGGTTATGAACTTAGGATATTGCTTAGAGAATCAAGGTTCAAATCTTGTTATTTTCTTTTTACCTCTTTTATTTTTCAACAAGCTGAGGAAGAAATTCAAGCTAGTTATATATTAAACGTGGTAAGAAATAATTAAGAATGAACATGTTGGTTCAATGGTAATATTTTAATATATTCCCCCTAGTACTTATGTTCAAATCCTGCCAATTCCATTCCATTTTTATTAATTTCGGTAGAATGGTTTAATTACCAAATCAACCCTCTAAAGTTTGTTTAACCTAGCAATTTAGTCTCTTCCTAATCATAATAGAATTCTGATTATCTTTTCCAACCTTATTTAGAATTTATTTTCTCTCTTCTTTAAATACATCTTTTTCTTTTATTTTTTCACTTTTCTTTTTCATAAAATTTTTATATTCTTTTGCTGGAAATTTATTGTTGATATCCCGAACCTGAATTCCACCTCGTTCAACTTGTTCTTCGTATTGTTTTAGCATAACACCGTCAAATTTCATTTCTAACGTGCAAAGATCAGAAAGAATTCATGTTTTCAATTCCGTAGAACCCTAGAAATCTGGTATAATATTATTCTTGATAAATTTTCAATTTAAATTTTGAATCTTTTATGAGTGTTTGTTGAAAATCTAGAAAGACCTTTTATGGTAACCCAGATCAGATTTGGACGTGAAGATTGTTGCTTGAGACCCCAAAAGTCAGGTGTGTGTTCTTTTATGAGAAAATCAAGGCAAAACTGAACCAGCCCAGACCACTCGGCTTACCAGATAGGTATGTGGGCTACCCGTGTGGATTGTACGACTGCAGACACAATCATGTCCCCCCCGAAACCCTAGGTTTTTGCTTCTCACACGGTTTGCTGCATAGTCGTGTCTCCACTATAGGTTGATTTTTCGAGCATCACTCGGTCACCTTCTCTCTACACGGCTTAGCCACACGGTCATGTTCCCTTCCACAAAGTCTAGGGCTTCCCACACGGTCCTGTCACACGGCTATGTGTCCCCTAAAACTCAAAATTTATAATTTCGACCCAAAATTTTATGATTTATGCATATTAGTTCCTGACTAGCCCCCGAACTATTTTAGTATTAATTTATTCAATTAAGTCCCTGATAGTATGAATAATACTTGAATCCATGATTTAATTGACTATATTAATATTAAATATATACCCAATTGCATGAACTGTGAGTAGTCATGTTCATTGTATCTGTACTTACGATTTTCATATAACATACCTTATGACACCACAAATTTAAACTTTTGAGGAATATAAAATTTTGCTACTAAATTAATTGTGTGAAAACATATTTATTGTTGCAATATTTGATTATTTTTAATGTAACCTCCCAAACCCAGCCTAGACATTATGGCTAGATTGAAAAGGCTACATTAGCCACCGAAATGGCCAAGCTAACTTATGTTACTTTTTAAGACTTTAAATAAACTCATTTTAGAGAAAACCATGGTTGTACTTTGAGTTAGCTTAAAAGCATTTATTCATTCGGCCGTGTATACTTAGGATTCATTTTTATTGTTGACAGTGTTGTTTTAGAAAAACTGTTTAAATGTCGCTTTTCTTTAAAAAAAACTTGAAGTTAAACTAACGCAATGGAAAACACCATTTTTCAAGCTATTTTGGAAAATTAGTTTCCTTATCGATATTTTTTTCAAAAATAGTTCCTTTACAATGTAGTGGAAACTAGGGAACAATATCAAAATTTCCTTAAGCCCGATATCATGCATTATCCGATTATTATGCTTCAGTAATCCATGCATGTAAAAATCCCCAAAAGAAAAGTTACCAAGCCACAAACCAGAAATAATTAAAAATTACAAGCCAAAACCAATAAAGACTTAATAATAGTTAATTAAAAATAATAATAATAATCCGAGGTCCAATGTGATTCTCCAAATGCCGAGTCTGGTCCTAATTTTAAGGTTTACCTGAAAAGTTAAAGACTATTGGGGGTGAGCTTATGAAAAGCTCATTGTGAGTCAAATAATTATTTAAACGGGCAAAAACATCAAATACAGTGAAACATATTAGCATTAACAGAAGAAAACAGAACCATCATAAGAATTTCATGTCATTACATACCATTATCAAATTGATGTCAAACGGTGTATGAGCATAGGTCATCATTCATTCGAGTAACAATCATTAATTTCGATACCATTTAATACAAGAAAATACAATGTGTAGCATAAATCAATAACATTCGAATATATCGTGCACATGATGCAATGCAAAAAGGTTCCTACCTATACCTTCCGCTACACATCACGAGTTCCCTAGAACCCATCTGCCAAACTCCAAAACATTATGAGCATAGCTTGATGTGGTAAAGCCACCGAATAATCAATAAAGTAAAAGACTGCCGAATATCAAATATTGCAATACATTCACCAATAACATATAATATGCAATAAAATTGTTAATCCCCTTGGTACTCCAACTGCAGTGTACTAACTATGAATAATGCAGACTTAATATCCCGCCGGTACTCCACGGAACTCCTCCGTCTACCATAAAATCCCAACCCAATGCATATGCAATATGTCACACAATCTCATACATAATCATATCTCAATATTTTTTGCATTCATTTGACATGCTCAGCATGTAACACCCCAAAATTTCCTTACTTTCGGCTTTTGCGATTTGTTATGCACAAATATATTTGTTTATGTTTTTGCATAAATTTAACACAAATATTTTTCATCTTTAGTGGTTATGTGTTCTGGGTGTGATTGGGAGGTTCCAAGTTTAATCCACAACTTGGGCTAAATTTTAGGTTTTTTTAAAATAAAGCCTTACTCTTGGTAATTAGGCTTTTGAGTAAAAGTTGGTTAAGATATGGCAAAATGGGCCTGCTGGTCTTGTAGGTAAGTGGAGTGTTGGAGTAAGGGAGGTCCTGTGTTCGAGTCAACACTTGGGCATTATTTTTATACTAGTGTCGACTGGGTATTTGAGGTAAACTGAAATACTGAAGTGGTTGAGTTGGTAGTGGATTTGTTGGAGCAAATTAAGGGATGAGAGGGGTTATCAGATTTCCTGAGTAGTTCCCCAAACTTTTTCCATTTTTTTCTCTCTATTTGATCTATTGTGCTACTGACTTTCTCCTCCTTTTCCCATCTTTTTGCAAAAAAATTGTATAAACTCCTACCCTTTCTCATTGCGGTTTTAGTTAATTGTTGTGCAAGTAGGGTTACGTGAATCTGGTAAGTTCTTCTATTGGGTTGTCTTAAGGTTTTCTAAATGAGTGATTGAGGTTGGGTTTTTGTGTCAGGAGTTATTCAAGAGACTGAATTTGGAGCCTAATCGGTGTTTAAGGACAAAAAATCACTGTTAGGCGTTGAAGGTAATGTTTTTCGGTAAATCTCGAGAGTTTCATATTTTTAGTAATTCAAATTAACTAATTAATTTCGAACTCGGGATTATCATTTTTAGGTTTGGAAGGGCTTAACAGTGTTTTGGCATCAAAAACAAACTAGGTGTGTACTTTATTTGCATCGAAAATGGGATTCGATGAAAGTCGAAAATGAAACTATTGATGCCACACGGGCATGTGGACTACCCGTGTAGAGGCCGTGTAGTGAGACACGGCCGTGTGATCGACGAACCAGGCCATGTGTATGCGACACGGGCATGATGGACATAGTCGTGTGAGGCTGGCGAGGTCGCATGTGAGACACGGGCTCGGCCAATTGGGCCGTGTGGGCCACTTAGGTGTATGGCTCCACGCGGGTGAACTACACAGCTAAGGTTAATTTGGGTCGTGAATGCCACACGGGCGTGTTGGCCCATACGGGCAGACCATATAGGATGGTAAGCCCATTTTTTTAAATTGTTCTGAAGGGTTGCACGGGTCGCCCTAGTCGACTGTAACTTTTTGTAGGGTTGGTAAGTGTTACTTAGACCCCAATTCTGTGATGTGATAATGATATATATGTGATAGCATGTTATAATTAACATGTGTACTGATTCTGTTCTTATATGTCTATATGATCTATTTATTTGCCTAATAGCATGCCACGGTTGTATGATGCATTGCATTGGAATGGGATTATTGATGAAAAGAAGGAAGTATCTGAAAGGCTTTTAGCCTGTTATCTGGCAACTATTCTGCATATATATGTTATATGTCATTTACGGTACCTGATGGTGTGTAAGGCTGTATGGGTTGATTTTATCCCCATACTTGGTGTGTAGGGCTGGGTAGGTTGATTTTATCCCCACATGGTGTGTAGGGTTAGACGGAGATGGTGTGTAGGGTTGGTGGGCATGATTTACTGTTATCTGATCTGTTCTGATTCTGTATCTAATTGGGCTTAAGGGCCCTATTATATACGTGACTCTATTCTGAGTGGGCTAAGGCCCATACCATTTTTGTTAAGGGCTCAGGCCCGATTTGTGACTGTTTTCTAATATCTGATTGTATGCATGCTTTACTGTGGGGATGTACACACTGATTTTGCAAAAACTCACCTCTTCTTCATTTGTTTATCTGCCAGGTAATCCCCGCAGTAGATGGGTCAGTGTAGCGGAGGGCTCGACAGTGGCCACCGCTAGATACTTCCTGGATTTTACGGCTTTACTGGTTATTTACTATTTTACTATTTTTGATTATTTTGAGAGTTTTGATGTAATTATTTTTGGACTCTTGGACTTTTTTTTGTTTTAATTTGGGGATTTTGAGCTATTTTTATGGTTTTATATTGCAACACCACAAATCACCATTTTTCTAAAATTAATTAAGAGCTTTCGAGTACTAGATGGAGGCCACGAAGAAAATAATGGACGATTTGGATTTCACTAATGAGTAGAAGCTCAAGGGAGCTATGTCACTGCTTCGCGACGGGGCATATCAGTGGTGGCTCATGGTTAAGGAGGGCACTCAGTCCGATCGTCTATCGTGGGATCTATTTTTGACAGCTCCAGAGCAAGTATATGGGAGGTAGCTATACTGATTAGAGGAGACGTGAGTTCCTTAATCTCACATAGAGGGATTGTCCGGTGGCCGAGTATGAGGCTGAATTTCTGAGGCTGAGCCGTTATGCGGGGGGCATGGTGGCAACTAAGTATGAGCACTGTGTCTGATTTGAGGATAGTCTCTGGGACAGTCTGTGAGTTCTGATAGCTCCTCAGAGGGAGCGGGATTTCTCTGCATTAGTGGAAAAAGTGAAGATTGCTGAAAAGGTGAAGCGCTCTGAGCGCCAAAACGGAGAGAAAATAAAGGCTAAGAGGGATTTTAAGCTTTTGAACAATGGGATGAGGCCTAAGAAAAAGGCCAGGACTGATGGGCCCGTGAGATTTGGGCCTATTGTTGCCCCTACTAGGGTTGGTTTATGTGGATATTGTGGTAGACGCCATTCGGGTAAGTGTTGGAGAGCCACTGGGCTTGTCTTAGATGTGGGTCGACTGAGAATCGTGTTAAGGATTGTTTGTTGAGGGGTAATCAGATGCAAGCTCTGGTTAATGAGACTGCACAGCCACTGAGGGTAGTTTAGTAGCCACCTAGGGGCCGAGGACAGGCTAGGGATGGTAATGGCATGGGTTGAGGACAGAAAGCATCAGGCAGAGGTGCTGGATCGACTGAGGCGAGGCAGCCAGTACTGGTTTATACCGTACGTCACATGAGGATGGAGATGCTCCGGATGTCAACACAAGTACATTTTTAATCTGTAATGTACCTTACTTTGCATTGATAGACATAGGTTCTACAAACTCTTATGTAGCTAGCACTGTGTTTGAGACTTTGGGGATTCCGCATGAGAGCACTTTTAGTGAGATATCAGTGGTGAGTCTGTTTGGGCAGTCTATTAGAGTTAGTAAACTATTCAGAGATGTACCGTTGGAGGTCCAAGGGACTGTATTTCTAGCTGATTTGATAGAGCTTCTATTTAGGGAGTTTGACTTGATTCTAGGCATAGACTGGTTGGTGAAACATCGAGTGAGTTCGGATTATGCTGAAAAGAGGGTTGTTCTGAGAACCAATGAGGATTATGAGGTAGTTGTGATTGGGGAACGACGAAATTATCTAACTAATCAGATATCTGCATTGGTAGCTGAGAAGTTAGTAAGGAAAGGATGTGAGGCATTCTTAGCCTACATCAGTGTTTTGGATTTTGTGAACTCTTCGGTTAAGGACATCTGCACTGTGAGGGACTTTTTAGATTTTTTCCAGAAGAATTATCGGATTACCTCAGAGCCGAAAGGTGGAGTTTGGGATCGAGCTGATTCTTGGTATAGCTCTGGTGTCTATTGCCCCTTATCGAATGGTATCGAAGGAGCTTACAGGACTTAAGGCTGAGATACAAGAATTGTTGGATCATGGGTTTATTCGTTCCAGTGTGTCTCCATAAGGAGCACCTGTTCTGTTTGATAAGAAAAAAGATGGGAGCACCTGTTCAGTTGAATAAGTTGACGAACAAGAACAAGTATCCACTTCCGAGGATAGATGACTTGTTTGATCAGTTCAGAGGGGCTTCTGTGTTCTCCAAGATTGATCTACGATCAGGGTATCATCAGTTGAGAGTTAAGTAGGCTGAAGTGCATAAGACGGCATTTAGGACTTCGTTATGGACATTACAAGTTCCTAGTTATGCCCTTTGGGTTGACTAATGCACCAGCGACGTTTATGGATTTGATGAACCGTGTGTTCCAGCCCTACTTGGATCAGTTCGTGGTAGTATTCATCGACAAAATTCTCGTATATTCTAAGTTTGAAGATGAGCATAATGAGTATCTCAGGGTTGTTCTGCAAACTCTACGTGAGAAACAGCTGTATGCGAAGTTCTCTAAGTGTGAGTTCTGGCTACGAGAGGTTACCTTTTTGGGCTATGCTGTATCTGCTGAAGGGATTTGAGTGGATCTTCATAAGATTGAGGCTGTGTTGGACTAGAATTAGCCAAAGAATGTGTTTGAGATTCAGAGCTTTCTGGGGTTGGTAGGATACTATAGACGATTCGTAGAAGGGTTCTCTTTGATCGCAGCTCCGTTCACTAAGCTGCTGCATAAGGGAGTTCCTTTCGTTTGGGTCGATGCACAGTAAGAGAGCTTTGAAAAGCTCAAGATAGTGTTGACACAGGCTCTTATTCTAATATAGCCTAAGCCTGGTCAGGACTTCGGGGTATACAGTGATGCGCCGTATGTGGGTCTGGGTTATGTTCTGATACGAGACGGTAAGGTAGTGGCTTATGTCTCTCGGCAACTCAAGACTCATGAGGCTAATTATCCAACGCACGACTTAGATTTAGCTGCAGTAGTCTTTGCTTTAAAGATTTAAAGGCATTATCTGTATGGTGAAAAGTGTATTATCTACACCGATCACAAGAGTCTCAAGTACCTACTCACTCAGATGGAGTTAAATCTTAGGCAGCGTCGATGGGTTGAGCTGCTTAAGGACTACGAGTGCAGTATAGAGTACCATCCTGGTAAGGCCAATGTGGTGGCTGACGTATTGAGGCATAAGGCTGTGATCGATCTGAGAGCTTTATTCGCTTGACTGAGTCTATATGACAATGGGAGTTTGTTGGCAGAACTTCAAATGAAACCAACATGGATTAATCAGATCAGGGATAAATAGAAGGGGGATAAGTCTCTTAAGTTACAGTTCCGTTAGGTTGAGACTGGAATTACTTCAGATTTTAGGTTGAATGTTGATGGGGTTCTGTGCTTCTGAGGCCGGATTTGTGATGATGAGGACTTAAGATAGTTGACTTTGAAGGAGATGCATAGTAGCCCTTATGCTATGCATCCCAGTGGGAACAAAATATACAGAGATCTTCGAGAGTTGTATTGGTAGCCAAAGTTGAAGCGTGAGGTGACCGATTTCGTGGCTCGCTGTCTGACTTGTCAGCAGGTTAAGGCTGAGCATCAGTTGTAACACCCCAAACCGGCCCAGACGTTATGGCCAGATCTGGTGTGTCACATGGACCATCGACTAATCTTTGATTTTCTTTTATTAAAACGTTAGATAATTTGAAGTCAAACCGTGATTAATAGCTTGTAAATAAAACTCATTTTTCGTTTTAAAAGCCTTAGATGTTACCAAATAAAATTCATCTTTTATTGAATCTCACTATGGTGTTGTTGTCGTTAGATTGTCCAATTGATATGTTTTGCATGATTTGAAAACATTTGTTTAAGTTTTAGAAACCCGCATAAACTAATCCACTATTGAATAGTTACCAAAGAAGAAAACCCAAAATAAAATACTGAGCGGCCTTATCTCAACTTGAAAAACCCAAATTAAAGAAAAAGAAATAACTAAAAATAAAGTAAAATTTAGAAAAAGAGAGAATCATGTGGCCACTTCGAATCCCTCACAGCTCCAAGTCCTCTATGGTTGGGGATATCCTACATAGATGAAGAAAGGAGGGTGAGTTTGCGAAAACTTAGTGTGTAAGTTAACCCAACTAGTGTCAGAGATCAGTTCAAGCACAGATTGGGCCGAAGCCCTATTCAGATACAGTTTAAACTGGCCTTGGCCCTATTCAGAAATCAGTGTGGCCCTTGGCCCCATTACAGAAACGGATCAGATTATAGTATTATATGCATGTATGCAAAGCCCAAGCCCAATCTAGCCCTACACACCACCCGTACCAGCCCTACACACCATGTGGGGAATAACTCAACCCACCCAGTCCTACACACCACATTGCAGCAGAGCTGCTCAAACAGATATCGTGGCCAAGCCACTAGAACAGTAATACGAGGCAAAGCCTCTAAGCAGATTATGTGGCATTGCCACTTTTAGTACTTCCTCCATAACAATAACTCAACCTCATGCAAATCAGAATATAATATGACATGGCATACAGAATATCAGAAACAGTAATCATGCAAATCAGTCACCTTTTCTTTAGGGGTAAAATTGTCTTATAACGCCTAGGGGTAAAACAGTAAATTTCACCCATTAGGGGTATTTTAGTAATTTTTGCTAGGTTTAAGGGTTTTATGCTTATTACAGTCTACCAACAGATTTAACGTCGCCCGAGCGACTCAGATAGCCCATTTCATTTATACAATGCCATCGGGCCCTAAAAACCCTAATAGGCCCGACGGAGCCCACAATCTACTGTAGTCCATTAGGTCCAAATTTTACACATATTTCAGCAGATTTAATATCCAGTTTACCAGAAAATACTTACCGCATGATTTCACCCAAATGGGCCCAAATTTGGCCCATCGAGGCCCAAACCACCCAAATGTACGAAAACGCGCACAACAGTCTTACCGTTCTTAAATACCAACTTCACAATTTCAAACTGACCCACGAGCGCTCGCACGCTCGTAAGCCCTCGAAATGTCGACATTTTTCCATTTCGACTTTTGTCGATCTAGTCTACTAAAGGGTGTCGATTACACACCTGTTGACGAACTACGTCGAGATCCATCAAGCGATCAACCTACAACAGTTTACCCATCATGTTATTCCATAATCTGATTTACAACTACGACACCTACCCCCTAAAACATTTGGCCATTACTACCAAAACATCACTATCACTTACCTTTGCCGCAACCCAGTTCCAACCACTTGATCTAGTCTGCCTTACTAGTACTAACCACCTTTAACGAGATCTGTCACTACGAATAGCTGTAATCGACCACAAGAAGAGAGGTTTAAAATGGTCCACTAGACAGGGACCCCAAAATCGATTAACACTAGGAGATTAGGGGTTTCAGCTTTTCCCCTAACCACTTAAAAGAAAATAAAGGGAAGATTCTTACCCAAAAATCTGTTTGTTTTGCAACGATGGAGTGAGATTCGTCTCCCACTAGCCTAAGCCCAGATCTAAAATGGATCTAACCTAAACACACTGAATGATAGTGGATCTAAGGTATTCGGCTAGAGAAGGGTGTTTAAGAGAATAGAGAAAGAAAGATTCGGCTATGGAGGCCACACAAGAGGAGTAGTTGATAGGAGAAGGTACAATCGATTTATGGGAAAAAGTAGTGAAGTTTGACTTTAGAGAAGGGCTTAAGGAATTAAATAAAAGAAGAAGAAAAGTTCTCTGAGATTCAGCTTTTTGAGTAAGTCGACAAAAGGGAAGGCTGCAAGTTTCGGGATTTTGGCTTTTAGGAAGATTAGCCAAGAAGAAGTCGACTATAAGATTAAGTGCTTCAGGTTTGAGAAGAGATCACTTGAGAAAGAGTTGAGATTTCAATTTTGGAAAAAGGTGAAAGAAGAAGAAGTTGTGAAAACTGAGGAGATGGTTGAAAGAGAGATGAGAGACTTGGAAGTTTCGATCTTTAGAAAAAAGATGGGGAGGGTTCAACCAAAAAAAATCGGCAAGGGGTGCCTAGGGATTTTGTGGTTTACGGTTTTGAATCAAAAAAGGGAAGGAGAGAAAAGAAAGAAATAGAACGAAACCCACTTCAACTTACCTATTTGGTACTAGAGGAATGACCAACAACCAAATGCCAAAAAATTAAGAATAAGAAGTCGGCACACACCCTACCACAAATGCCAAAATTGCTAAACCAACTATCTAAGGTCCCCAACCGAATTTGCAACTTCTACAGTCCTTCATTCGACCAACTCTTGCTCCCATTCAAAATTCCTAAATTTTCTCCTAGATAAACTCCCCTTATCACTCCTCATCCTAATTCCATGAGCAATTCAAACACATTCCTTCAAAGTTTAACTTGAGTTCCATTTCTTACCATGCATAAGCAACAAAATAAAATGAGCACCTTGCTAACCAAGGGATTTGAACCTTAGCTCTCTCACAAGCCTCTACACACCACCACCTTAAGCTCTAAGTGGCGCTACCTTGCCACTTTACCACAGCTTTTCTTATGTCTTAAAACTCCAATATTAATTTAAATGCCCAACTAACTTAGGTCCATTTTCCCCTGAGGTCAAAAATAAAAATTTTGCCAAACCTTAGGCTTAACCCTAGACCTCTTAAAGATCCACTAAACACACTCAAGACATCACTATAACACATCAAGCCAAGTAAAAATTAAATCCAAGCAGAAATTCAAAAACTCAAAAAATTAGGGCATTACATCAATTGTCTTCGATTTGCTATAGCCAGTAAAGATACTGATGTGGAAATTGGAGCAAGTGACGATGGACTTCGTTAGTGGGTTACCTGTAACACCCACTAAGAAGGATTCTGTATGGGTCATCGTAGATCGATTGACCAAGTTTGCTCACTTTATTCCGGTTAGGACAGACTTCTCCCTACAGAAACTGGCTAAACTCTATATTTTGAAGATAGTGAGGCTACATGGGGTCCCTGTTTCGATTATTTTTTATAAGTATCCTCAATTCATGTCACAATTTTGGTAAAAGCTTCACGAGGCTTTGGGTTTGAGATTAGACTTCAGTATTGTTTTCCATCCTCAGACAGATGGCCAGTCAGAGAGGGTGATTCAGATACTGTAGGACATATTAAGTAGTTGTATGATTGATTTCTGAGGTAGTTGGGAGGAGTACTTTCCTTTAGCAGAGTTCGCTTACAATAACAGCTACTAGTCTAATATACAGATGGCATCTTACGAGGCACTGTATGGTTGTAAGTGTCGCACTTCCTTGTGCTAGACTAAGTTGGGTGAGTGACGTGTTTTGGGTCCGAAGTTGGTATCAAAGACTAAGGACAAGGTCTGGTTGATTCGAGAGCGGTTGAAAGCGGCTTCTGATAGACAGAAGTCCTATGCTAATTTGAAGAGGAAGGACATCGAGTATTCTGTAGAGGACTTGGTTTTTCTTAAGGTCTCGCCATGGAAGAAGGTTCTAAGCTTCGGTCGCAAGGACAAGCTAAGCCCTCGGTTTATTGCGCTGTACTAGATTCTGAAACGAGTAGAGCCAGTCGTATCTCAGTTGGAGCTACCCCCGAAGTTAGATCGCATTCATGATGTGTTCAACGTTTCGATGCTGAGATGTTATCATTTTGATCCCACGCACATTATGCCTGTAGAGGAGATTGAGATTAGACCAGATCTAACGTTTGAGGAGGAGCCGGTTCAAATCTTAGATCGTGACGTTAAAGTTCTACGAAAGAAGTCTATCCCATTGGTGAAAGTGCTGTGGCAGAATCATAGCACTAAGGAGGCTACTTAGGAGCTAAAGGATTCGATGCGACAGCAGTATCCTCACCTCTTCTGTTTAGGTAAAATTTTGAGGACGAAATTTTCTTTTAGAGGGTAGAGTTGTAACGCCTCAAAATTTCCTTACTTTCGGCTTTTCAATTTATTATACACAAAAATATTTGTTTATATTTTGCATAAATTTGACACAAATATTTGTTTAGTAGTTATGTGTTTTGGGTGTGTTTGGGAGGTTTCAAGTTCAGACCACAACTTGGGCTAAATTTTGGGTTTTTTTTAATAAAGCCTTACTCTTGGTAGTTAGGCTTTTGAGTAAAAGTTGGTTAAGATATGACAGAATGGGCCTACTGGTCTAGTGGGTCAGTGGAGTGTTGGAGTAAAGAAGGTCCTGTGTTCAAGTCAGCACTTAGGCATTATTTTTATACTAGTGCTGAGTGGGTATTTGAGGTAACCAAAACACTGAAGTGGTTGAGTTGGTAGTGGATTTGTTGGAACAAATTAAGGGATGAGGGGGGTTATCAGATTTTCTGAGTAGTTCTCCAAACTTTTACCCTTTTTTTCTCTCTATTTGCTCTATTGTGCTGCCGACTTTCTCCTCTCTTTCCCATCTTTTTGCAAAAAGTTGTATAAACTCCTACCCTTTCTCGTTGCAATTTCGATTAATTGTTGGGCAAGTAAGATTACTTGAATCTGGTAAGTTCTTATGTTGGGTTATTTTAAGGTTTTCTAAATGAGTGATTGAGGTTGGGTTTTTGTGTCAGGAGTTATTCAAGAGACTAAATTTGGAGCCTAATCGGTGTTTAAGGACGAAAAATCACTGTTAGGCATTGAAGGTAATGTTTTTCAATAAATTTCAAAAGTTTCATGTTTTTAGTAAATTTGATTTAACTAATTAATTTTGGACTCAGGATTATCATTTTTAGGTTTGGAAGGGCTTAGGAGTGCTTTGGTATCGAAAACAAACCAAGTGTGTACTTCGATTGCACCGAAAATGGGATTCAGCGAAAGCCAAAAATGAAACTGTTGACGCCACAAAGACGTGTAGACTGCCTGTGTAGAGGCCGAATGGCAAGACACGACCGTGTGATCGACGAATCAGGCCGTGCGCATAAGATAGGGCACGATAGACACGGCCGTGTGAGGCTGGCGAGGTCGTGTGCGAGACACAGGCTCACCAATGGGGTCGTGTGGGCCACATGTGCGTGTGGGCCCACATAGACGTGTGGGATTTTGGGCTAGGCAAGGCTAATTTGGGTCGTGTCGGCCACACGAACGTATGGGCCCACACGGGCAGACCGTATGGACGTGTGAGCCAATTTTTCTGAATTGTTCTGGAGGGTTGCACGAGTCGCTCGAGTCGATTGTGACCTTTTGTAGGGTCGGTAAGCGTTTCTTAGACCCCTATTCTGTGGTGTGATAATGAGATGTATGTGATAGCATGTTATAATTAGCATGTGTACTAATTCTGTTCTGATATGCCTATATGATCTGTTTATCTGCATAATAGCATACCACAGTTGTATGATGCATTTCATTGGGATGGGATTATTGATGAAGAGAATGAAGTATCTGAAAGGCTTTTAGCCTGTTATCTGGTAGCTATGTTGCATATATCTGTTATGTGCCGTTTACGGTACCTTATGGTGTGTAGGGCAAGTTGGGTTAATTTTATCCCCATACTTAGTATGTAGGGCTGGGTGGGTTGATTTTATCCCCATATGATGTATAGGGTTAGACGGAGATGGTGTGCAGGGCTGGTGGGCATGATTTATGTTATCTGATTTGTTCTGATTCGATATCTGATTGGGCTTAAAGGCCCTATTATATACCTGATTCTGTTCTGAGTAGGCTAAGGCCCATACTGTTTCTGTTAAGGGCTTAGGCTCGATTTATGACTATTTTCTGATATCTGATTGTATGCATGCTTTACTGTGGGGATGTACACACTGAGTTTACGAAAACTCAACCCTTCTTTATTTGTTTATCTGCCAGGTAATCCCCCGCAGTAGATGGGTCGGTGCAGAGGAGGGCTCGATGGTGACCACTTGTAGATACTTTCTGGATTTCACGGCTTTACTGGTTATTTACTATTTTTCTGTTTTTGATTATTTTGGGAGTTTTGATGTAATTATTTTTGGAATCTTGGACTGTTTTGGTTTTAATTTGGGGATTTTGAGTTGTTTTTATGGTTTTATACTGCGACACCACAAAGCACCATTTTTCTAAAATTAATTAAGAGCTTCCGCATAAAAGAAATGGGTTTAAGTTTAAGCAAATCAGTTAATTCACGTTTTTTTCCAGACCTAAGTAAAGATAATAATCTGAACGAGCTTTTATTTCTGAATTAGTTTTTAAAACGCTTGCATGTGACGTCGCAGGATTCGGCTATAACGTCCAGGCCTGGTTTGGGGTGTTACACAACATGTCTTCAATAATCACATACTTTTAGTAAATGGAAAAAGTATTCCAATCTTTCAAATTACCATTGTGTTGGTATCAATCAATATCATTCAATTTCACATACTTTACGGATTTTCATTGTGCATAAATAGCACCATTTTTCAGTACACAATATAACAAATATCTCATGTGTTTAAATCATACATAAGCTTAATATCTCAACACATTATATCGTTCAGTCAAACATTCTCCTATCTCATAACTCAAATATGCAATTGCAAACTCAATCAAACATTCATATTATCAAACTAGCAATTTTGCCAACATGTCAACCTTTTAAGGCTCGAAACATACCTAGTTCGGCCACTCACAAAATTAATAATTTAGCTATTAAGCCAATCCAATCAGCAAACTAATTTATCAAATATAACATGATATTTAACATTTTTGCTTCCTCGCAGCACACTAGCGAATCTTCCAATTTTACTTAATAATTCCTTAAACGAAACTAAACCAAAATTCAGTATAAATTCAATAAATTTACCATTAAAACAGCCCCCAAACACCCACTTATGAGCTCAAACCAATCATTGAAATTATAACTATTTTATCAATCCAAACTAGTTAGATTCCTTACACTGTATCGATGTAAATTGTACGTACAATCGTTCTTCGCCTTTACGGATGATTTGGGGCATTTGGGTTAGCACCTAATTCAATAATATACTAGAAAATCAATAGCTAATTAATGATTAAATTCCTTTATTTAAACAATTCAAAACCTTTACCAACAACTATGTCGAAATAACAAACTAGTTACCCTTAATTGCACTTACGCTTCACGATTTGTGGGATCCGAATGGCCAATCCATCAAGAACATTTTTCCCTAGTTGAAATAGGTTTAAAAGCTTATTAGGAGGTTCAAGAACTCAAATTAATGCTAAAAAAATATAGGCAAAACCAAGAAACAAAACAACCTCTTTTCTTTGCCCATAGTGCATGCACCACCTATAACGACCCGAATTTTTCAGTTATCGAAAAAGTTTATTTTCGGGTCTTCGTTTATGAAAAATAGATTTGTAAATATTTATTAAAAATAATTATGAAGTTAGATGATTGGTTAATTAAAGTTTAATTAAGTAAATTTAGCTTAATTAAGGATAATTTGATAAAAGGATTAAATTGAATGAAGTGCAAAAGTTTAATTATAGAATAGAAAATTGTTAAGGGATTAAATTAGTAATTAAACCATAAAAGTGACATGTGTTTGATGATGGATAAATACATGTGTAATTGTATTAATGGTACAAATGTATTAAATGTGTATATATTTACTTATTATTTAAGTAATATATATATATTATTATTTAATTAGTTAATTATTATTAATTATGATGGTGACAAATGTATGGTGGTAGAATAATACATGTGTATGTGTGTGTATAAATACACTTGTAATTTATTTATTTGTTATAATTAGATATTTTGTAATTAGTTATTAATTAGTAAATAAGGTAATAAAAGAAACAAAAAAGAAAAAAAAAAAGAAGAGAAAGTTAACAGAGAAGAAAACGTGGGAGAGAAAAAGAAAGAAAGAAAGAAAGAAGAAAGGAGAAATTGGAGAATTGAAGCTTGGGAATTAATTGTTATTGTGGTCCCCGGAATCTTGGCTAAGCAAGGAAAATGGCAAAGACTACGGGAGTTAGCTCGAGAAAATACGGTTTGTATTTCTATAATCCGAACTTAGTCATTATTTGTTATAATTATATACATATGGCAATTGTTGGTGTTCGAATTATGATGTCTTATAATTGAAATGGATTGATTTCCGCATACGAGGAATTTATTGAATTTATAGTGAATGGAATTATTTTTGTTGGATTATATAATTTATATGATTGGTGTAAAAACTATAATAATGAGTGAATGTTATATTGAAAAGATATTGATTAGAAATATGAGGAAATTAATATAAATATACGAGATTTGCGATATCTGAATATGTGTTTGTATGATGTTGAAGTGAATTATTATGATGATTGAATGGTATTTGTATGACTTTGATCAATGGAAAGTGAAATGGATAAGTGAATTTGATACTCTATTAACTAACCGGGCTTAGCGGATACAATTGGCATGCCATAGGATTTGGAAGTGTTCAGAGATACTTCGACCTCGAGTCGATGAGGCACTGGGTGTCATACTGGTGTGTTTGGTTGGAATCCGTGTATCCGCCAAAGTCCGAGTCTTGTTAATAGGGCTAATATGAATATTAAGTGAAATTGAAATGAGAATTGAATTCCCTATTAACTTGTCGGGCTAGTCGGATATAATTGGCATACCATAGGATTGGAAGAGTACGGGATTTATCGGCTTTGCCGATCAGGCACTTTATGTGTCGTATATCAGGCACCTCGTGTGTCGTTTCAGGCACCTCGTGTGTCGTATATCAGGCACCTCGTGTGTCGTATATCAGACACCTCGTGTGTCGTATTTTAGGCACTTTATGTGTCGTTCCAGGCACTTTATGTGTCGTATACTGCATCTGATATATTGATCAGGTACTATGTACCGTTTAGGTACAATGTGCTGTACTGGTGTGTTTGGTTGGATCCGTGTATCCGTCTGAGTCCGAGTTATGTTAATAGGGGTAATTAAATGAAATGAGAAAATCAAATGGAAATTGTGTATTTGGAAATTGAATGAATAGTAAAAATGACAATGTGATATGAAATATGAAACGAAATTGTGCTATGAGGATGATTATTTGAATTATGCAATTTGAAATGTGTGATTTGAAATGTGAGGTGAACAATTGTATGTGATTGAAGGAATTGAATCAAATGTTCTTATATTGTTTGAAATCTTAGGAATGATTCATTGAATTAATTATTTGAATTATATTAGCTTGGTATAAATCGTATGTATATAATGAGAGAATCAAGAATAATAAATTTACTATGATATAAATGAAGTTGACTATTATTGAAATAGAATAAAATGGAAATGATTCATAAGTGTATAGCTGAATATAGTTTGTTAATATTGGATTGTAAATAAATTAAGGAAAGCGATACCAATTAGTAAGTGAAAGAATGGAATGAATAATAATGATTTATTAAAGAATTGAACAATTAAGTTAATGTGTTTATTAAATGATTTGTATAGAATTTATATGGAAAGTAGTTGAAATTTGTCTATGAAATGAATAAGTAAATAATTGCAATTGTTATTATGATTTTGAGTATTTGTTATATTTTTTTATATGTTCGGATTATAGAAATACCACTGAGTATACCCATACTCAGCGTACGGTTTGTTTCCGTGCGTAGGTTAAATAAAGGTAGAACGTTGAATCAGCATCGCAGGTTGATCCCGAATTCAATAAGGTAAAATGTGTTAATTGTTGATAGCGGCATGTACCTAGGGTGTTTTATATGTATGTTATTTTGAAATTGCAAATGTAATGAATGGCATCTGATTAAGTGTTTTATACAAATGAATTAGGTGGTATATTTGTGTATTTGTGTTTTAGAGAGGCCAAGGCTTGGTAGATAGCCGCACACGGCCTGGTTAACAGGACACACGGGCGTGTGTCCAGACCGTGTTAGTTTTAACAGAATCAACCACGGGGTAGAGGCACGGGCGTGCCTAGGCCATGGGCGAGCCACGGGCCAACTCCATGGGCGTGTACTTAAACCTTGCATGCCCTGCATTTTGAATTTAATTTTTATGAATCACACGGACAAGAGATATGGCCGTGTGTCTCTTAGCATTTGACCGTGTGGAAGTACACGGCCTCTACACGGGCGTGTGGCGTGGCCGTGTCAAATTAGTCAGTATGCTCCACGGGCAATGGACACGGGCGTGTCCCGAACCACCACGGCTGTGTCGAGCTACGCGGCTCAACAACACGGGCATGTCATAGGGTCACACGGACGTGTCCCTAATTCACACGGGCGTGTACGCCCTGCACTTGAGAATAACTCTAAAAATGTTTGAAAAAATTTTATAAGTCCCAAAATTTGTCCCGAATTACTCTTGACTGGTATTCTGGACTTTGAGGGTCCATATAAGGGACTATATGATTATTTTACATTATAGTTAATATTTATTACGCATAATTTGTACATTGTTCGATAGTTCCGGTAATGCTCCGTAACCCTGTTCCGATGACGGTTTGGGGTTAGGGGGTGTTACACCACCACCCGCGGTGGCCAAAATTGGGGCTAAGTTTTAAAACGGTTTGAGATTTTCTTAAAATCTGAAAAAATACCTTTTAAATCATTTAAAATCCCCCAAATTCCAGATCTAGAAATTTAGGTTTTGAATGGATAAGATTATTTGAGAAAAAATGACAGTAATATGGTGGAGAATATGTTAACAAATCTTGTGGCAAAAAGAAAAAGAAGAAAGATATGGTAAAACTAGGTATAGGCGACGATAACAATGAGAGAAAGAAAGAAAATTGAAGAGAAAAGAGGAGAGGAAGAGGGTGAACTGTTTGGGTAGGTAAAAGTTGAATTAAAGGCTGAAAAATACAATAAAAATTATTTATACTTAGGGCTCAAGGGTATGGATGGCACACACATTAAAAAAAATAAGGGATTTTGCAAAATTTAATTATTTCGCAAGGGAAGGGATTTAAACTTGAGACCTCATTTAATTTTCATACTTTCTCATATTTCTTTTAACCATTAGGCTTTTTTCTCATTCTTGAAATAATTTTGAAATATTTATTTTAAAAACAAGGCATGTCGCATACTAGGATTTAAGGCAAAATTTACAAAATAATAAAAATGGTGATGGAGAAGAAATTTGAACTTGAGTTTCAAGAAATGTTTCACTAACACTTAACCAACAAACCAATACCTCATTTGTTCCCAAAAATTCATAGATAATATTAAAAATTAAGGCATGACCGCTCTCTCTCAATTCTCAAACCTGATTCTACTAAACCCCATTTTTCGGGATGTTACATTTAATCATAATATTTGTTCTATTATGATCTGTTTTAAGCATGTCTTATTTTGTTACATGGGTTGAGACGCTCTAAAAAGGAAGAAATTGTGGTAGATTATTAATCTGCAACTTTGGTAGTTTATCCACATACATCTAGCAGCTTCATCTACAATTATGTTATGTACTCACAACCATCTAACAATGTATTAACCTGCAACACTGATGGTCCGTCCACCCATTATCTAGCAATTTTTATTTGCAATAATGTTATGCATTTACAACCATCGAGCAGCGTATTTTCTTACCATTTGTAATTGGACACCGAAAATGTGTTTGTCATCCAAACGAATAAGCGGAATTTTCATTATAAAAATTAATTAAAATCAAAGAAATTACGAAATATAAAATTAAAACAACAAGATTTTGAAAGAAATTGAATGAAAAATTGAGAACTAAATAGTTGAGAGAATAGATGAATTAAGAGAATTGAGAGAATGAGATTTGAAGGCAAAAGAAACAAAATGACTTGGGTTTATATAGCAAATAAACTAGTCATTGGAAAAAAATTGCTATTGAATTTTTTGACTATCGGGAAAAATTTATCGTTGGACAAAAACGTGTCTAATAAGACACGTTTTCAACTAAGGTGGCAGCAAAGAAATTAAAAGTGCATCTTACAAAATACATTTTCTATCATCTCTAATGAAAACACGTTCTAATGAATACGTATTTTGTTTCTTTTTCTAAAATCAACCTATTTATCGAAGTATAGAAAAAAATCCAACTATTTCTCCATTATCTTTCAAAATCCATATATTTTGCTAATTTACCTGAAATCAATATTTCAATTAAAAGATGTCTTATATAAAAGAAGTTCTGAAAGGATGTACCGTAAGCACTTTTGTATCTTTTCAATGGTCAGTGAATTTTCACGAATTTGGATTTAAAATGATGTGATGGTTCTTCCAAAAGAACTTTCATATCTTCCACTTATACGAATAACCTTTTAAATAGTCTTTTTTTTTTTTCGATTTGAAATATTTTATCTATTGTATCTTTTTGGGTTAATTGACTATCTTTAAACTATAATCCATTCTTAATTAGGTTCTCTTTAATTTAATCACGAATGTATCAATATTATATTTAATTATGTCTCTCTATTTGTTAACCTAATAAATTAGATATTCAATAGTAGCTCAAATCCAATGAAGAGAATATTTAAAACGTAAGAATTAAATTGTAAAAAAAATAATCTTCCTCTATTTTTTTTTTGTCATTGTTAATTTTTAAACCTATCATATCGAAATTCTATATTTATTGAATATATATACAATTTTATTTATATTTTTTAAAATATATCTTATATAAATTTAAATTTACATTTAACATTTGACAGCACGATTGATAGAATTTTATTAATATAAAAATAATATTTAGAAAATTTAATTAAAATATTTTAAAATTAAAAATCAATTTAAATTTTGGATAATAGTTTAATATTGAATGGAGAATTAACCCAATCCTTTTATCATTTTCCAAGTTACAATGAAATAAATGGCATTGAAAATACACTGAATTCACAATAATTTGAGAAACACTCTTTATAAAATAGAAAGTAATCAATAAATATTTAATCATGTTTATATATATATATATATATATATATATATATAACGATTGTTTTTATTCATTGTTTTTGTTTACCTTCAATACTGAGTTATTTTATTTTTAATTTGTTTTCGCTTTTTATTCATATTATTTGTTAGAATTAATTACATCAAACATTTCCAAAATTCTAATTTTAAATTGGTATTCAAATTTTAAAATATTTTAATTATATCTTTAAATTATCAATATTATATCAATATGGTCTTTCCAATCGTTAATTTAATCGTTAAATGATATGTCAAATTTTATGTGTCGTAATTTAAAATAAAAATTTAAAGCAAATGTGTATTGTAAAAATTAATGTTGTAAAAATCTTATTTAGAATTTTTTAGAATTTTTTACAGAAACTATCATCCACTTGCTCCTTTTTTCAATTTTACTTTATTGTGAGCTTTTAATTTTAAAATTTTTGCGACAACATTTTACTTTTCATTAAAATTTTTCATTTTAAATTATGTCACATAAGATTTTGTGTTATTTAATGGTTAAATTAATGGTTTCAATAATGAACAGACATTTCTAATATAACATTGATGATTTGGGAGTGTAATTGGAATATTTTGAAGTTTGAAGAACAATTTAAAATATAAGTTATAATTTGGACATGTCTGGTGTGATTAATTCTATTTATTTATTTTGTTTAATCAACCCATTTATTGTTCAATCTTGTTTTAACAGTCAATAAAATAAATTATTTTAAAGGGTAAATTATTTTTTGGGTTTGAATTTGGTAATTTTTTCATGTTTGAATTTTTTTTATTTAAATTAGGTCCTAAATTTAATAATTATTCCCACATTAAGGTTTAAATTTTTTTATTTATGTTGTTAAAATCCCTAAAGTTATCGAAAATATTTACCAAATTTAAATCTGATCTAAACAATCTCAAATTTTTATATATTTTTTTATTAAGAGGGGAATAGGAAATGTTTAGATATTTAACACCAGATTTTATGTTCCATTTTATCGTTACACCACCATTTCGATTAAAAAAATGAGCTAGGGGTGTGAAAAGAAAGGTAGCTTCCCGATTGATCTTGTTACATATATAATATCCATTTTGCGTCTACTCATTTGGGCCTTAATGTAAGGCCCATGTATACCTTATGAAAAGTGAGAGCAAAGGCAAAAATCATACAACAATTGGAGAAATGTCTTCATTAATGATAGTTGAAATTTATTATTAATATTAATAAACTTATCCACCCTTCCCTTTTAAATTCCTTAAAATTTAAAAAAAAAATGAAAACAAAGTAAAATTTAAAATATAAAAAAAAAATCAAATTTGTCTAATAAATATAATATCAACTCATCATTAATATTACATTATTTTTTGACAAGCTTTTAACTTATTAACATTAACCATCTCCATTTATTAACATTAACAATCTCCATAATAGAAGAAAAACTTAATAATAGTGGCAGAGCTTGAAATTTTTTTTTGGGCGGAGCTTGAAATTAAATTATATATTTTTACGATAGTAAAAATATAATTTCATCATTTTAGTGGCCTATATCTTTATAATTTTGAAGGGTTAAATCAAATTTTTATCATTTTAGAGGACTAAAGTACAATTTTATCATTATTAATTTAAAATTTTATAAATTATAAAAAGTCTAAATTAAAATTTTACCATTTTAAAGAAGTCTACTACTTAACAAATAATAATAAAAACAATTTTATTTGCTAATTTCCTTTACATGCTATTTAGAAGTGTTCGGCCTTGATGCACTTTTAATTAGCATATAATTATAACACTAATTAAATAATAATTATTAATCTAAAATAATAACAACAAATCTATCACTAAAAAAATCTCTAAATAAATATGTTGCTTGTTTAATATAAGAGCACTAAATAAAATTAGGATAAACTATAAAAATAGTCACTTTTATTTGCCTCAGGTTACATTTTAGTCACTTATGTTTGAAATGTTACGTTTTAGTCACTTATGTTATTATTTTGTTACGAAGTGACCACTCTTTCGTTAAGTTCCATTATCTCCCTAACAGTAATCCTACGTGACAGTCCTACTAGATTTTAAGTGCCAACTTGAATTTCCTAATAGGATGAGAATAGATTTTTTATTAAATAAATTAAATTAATTTAAAATTTTAAACCCTAAATCTTAGTTAAAAAACAGTTCATCTCCCCCCTCTTTTTAGTTTTCTTTTTCAATTGACTAAAAAAGCTATTATCATCAAAAAATTTTATTCACGTACAAAAACAAAAGAGGATTCAATGGAGGGTCCAGGTATGTCTTTTTCACCAACAAATTTATGTTCTAAGACTTAAAATGAAGTAGTTGTGGACAAATAAAATGGTAACCGTTTTTGTTCCTAATCATTGTATTTTCCAATTCTTCACGTTCTTAAATAATTAGTTTCTCAATCCGATTTTTTCTGATCTGAATTGGCTTGTTTGTTCACAATCCCTTTGTGAGTATCCCTTTTTTCTTATCTGAAATTCTTTTAGTTGCTAATATTCATATCAAGAATTTTAATTTAGAGTTTTCATTAAACAATAAAAAACTCAATCTTTTGTTTTTTAGTATTGAATAAAAGAGATAGAGGAATGCAAAGAAGACATACCTGAACCCTCTATTGAATCCATTTTGATGAAGCAGTCAATTTGATTTTAACTATTTTGATCTTAATAATAATTTTTCCAATCAAATGAAAAAAACCCATTAAAAAGGAAGAGACTAAAGAAAAATTAAAAAGAGGACATGAACAGTTTTTTTAGTTAAGGTTTAAGTTTAAAAATTTTAATTAATTAAATTTTTAATTAAAAATCTATTTTCATCCCATTTAGAAATCCAAGTTGGCATTTAAAATCTAGTTAGACTGCCACATCGGATTACCGTTAGAGAAATAACGGAACTTAACGGTAGAGTGATCACTTCGTAACAAAATAGTAACATAAGTGACTAAAACGTAACAATTCAAACATAAGTAACTAAAATGTAACTTGAGGCAAATAAAAGTGACTATTTTTGTAGATTACCCATAAAATTAAGTACGCTACTTGTTTATTTATCATTACTTTGAGGGATTTTTTTTAAATATTTATGTAAAATTATTTTTTATCGAAATAAATTAATATGTTTAATAGCAAAATTTAAAACTATTTATATTTCATTCTAAAAAAACTATTTATATTCCCAACATTTTAGAAAAATTAAATTTAACTTGTTGCATGCATACACATATATAAAAGTTAAATTGTTAAAAAATTTTAAAACGATAATAAAAATAATTTATTGATAAATATGATATTTAAAATGGAGCGATAAGAATGAATAAGGTTATAATGATCTATTTCCTTTTATATTTAATTTACTTTTGTATTATTAATAATTAAATCTTTTGAAGTTTTATCTATATATATATTAATTCTGATTCCTAATGGGATTAATAATTGGTTTAAAATGAAAGTGAGATATGTTTTTCAAATACCTATATTATATATTTGACTATTCCAAAGTCTTCTTTCCGAAAAAAGAGAAAACTATTCCAAAGTGAAGTTGAATTGTACACAAACATGGAAAAATTCTCTCGGCACACTCTTTTTTGCAAGATTGGTTTGGGACTAAAGAAAGGAACCCTTGGGAGAAGACTATTTTAAAGAAAAAAGACAAGAGGATGAAGATATAGTGAATGTAAAACTGCAAGCGGTGCTTGGTGAAAAAGATAGTAAAAAACAGAATATGTCTTACCGCTAGAAAACCACTATCATCCAAAATACCAGAAGCACCAGAGGCAAAGTTGACACCATGAACCACTTTGCTTCCCTTTGTCGAAGGGTCAGAAAAGGGTGGAATAAGGCAGGGTAGCTTCAGCATTTCACCTGGTAAATCGATCACATTTTTCCCATTTGTAAATCGGCCAGATGGTCCCTTCGGAAAGTCTATCCCATAGGGTAAGAAATCAGCTTTAGCCATCGAGTATTCAAGGTAGTTGTTGTTGCCATTGTCCACCAAAGAGCTCCCAAATACAAACATACCTTTGATCTCATCCTCACTTCCATCCTTCCCTTTAGCTCTTATGCAATTGGTTTGAGAGAAACAGAGCAAGAGTTGAAGGCATACAAGCATAAGCCTTTTGCTGCTTTTGTAGCCATTATTTTTCCGAGCATTTTGGTTGGGTGTGACTTGTTATATAGGATTAATTGATTGCTATTTGTGTGGAAAGAGTGGAGAGGGGCTCGTTATTTATAGAACAACAAAGCTAGTGACTCCTAATTATCCAGATGTTTGGTAATAGTTACCAGGTATCAACTTCCCTATATCCTCTAATTCTATTCTTTGTTTAACTTAGAATTATTATTAAAAAATATTTTGGGTGTTATATATTTAGTAATGTTGAGGGCCATCAGCCTTTTTGGGAGAAGTTTTCAAAATGTCGTCCTGGAGGACGTCAATCTAATCTCTCAACAATGGAAAGTATTATCACCCGAGGAGGGTTTTATCTCTCATTTAGCAAAGAGTCATGTATGATTCACTGAAGGGAGCCAAAGTGATACCATATACCCTAAAAATTGACCTATATGGCATAGGTCAAAGGTTCAAATTCTAATTAGGGTGAAATTCTCATGTCACCTCTTGGTGGGTAGTCGTACATCCACATATGATAGAGGTGCTCCTTTTCGTGAACTGTACACGACTTTTCGCCAAGTGGAAGACAAAACTTTCTTTTGGAGGACACTACCTTCCATTGTTGAGAGACTTGATTAGCATACCTAAAAATGACACTTCAAATACTTTTCGTGGAGGAATTGATCCCTCGCAACAAATAATCATTTTAATGACAGATCCAAAGGAGGTCAACCAATGGTTTGGGCATTTAAATTTTTTAATATATATTTTATTTTACCTCCTCCAACCAAAATTCATATTTATCTTGATTCGTTAACACCTTATCAAACATAGTAATTTGAAATCACTAGTTTTTTTACCCAACTAATCTAAAATAATTAATTATTTACAAAAATAACCCAAATCAAAACTCATGTATGAAAATG
The DNA here is from genome assembly GCA_020496765.1 of Gossypium stocksii. NCBI lineage: Eukaryota > Viridiplantae > Streptophyta > Magnoliopsida > Malvales > Malvaceae > Gossypium > Gossypium stocksii. Next base: position 33,475,570 of record CM035628.1, on the reverse strand, counting down.
ACTTGTTCTCCACAATGTTCGTTGGTGCTGCCTGACACACTAGCGACACTGTCCCCTAATGATGACCCAATCATTAGCCTATAAAAAAAAAATTGGGGTGTCGTCACAGCGTCAGGTGGCACCGATCTTTCTTTTTCAAAATACCCATTTAAACTTTGAATATTCAGGGAGGGAAAAAAAAAGAAAAAAAATTAATGGGTGTTACCGGTAGATATTTTAAAAAATATTTTTTTGTGCCGCCAATATGTTAAACGACATCCGTTAAATTTAAAAAAAATACTTTTTTTAGGTGTCACTGTCGTGTCAGTCAGCCCCAGTGATATTTAAAAAAAAGTATTGTAGAAATAGTATTTCAAAGCTTTGTTAATTGTTTTAGAAGATTTGGAGCCTGCTACTAAGAGATCTGAATCGTAGAAGTCAACGAGAAGAAAAAAATATATACTTTAGTGTCGAAGTCAACACAAAAAGCTACTGCCAACACAATTTTTTTTTAAATTTATTGACCGGTGCCGCCTGATAGACTGATGGCATCCATTAAAAAAATATTTTTTCTCCCCCTAAATACCATTTTTAATAGGTATTTTTAAAAATACAGACTGATGCTGCTTGATATAATTGCAACACTAAAAAAATTATTTTTCTTTTAAAAAGTTGATGATTGAGACATTATTGAGAGGTGATGTCGCCGGTATATCAGGCGGCATCGATAGACAATATGGAAAATGAGTCATTTTCGTACATAAATTTTAACTCAAATAATTTTCATAAATAATTAATTATTTTTAATCAGTTAGATAAAAAAGCCGAAATCATCAGTAATTTATAATATTATATAAAATACAAAAATTTAAAATCACTAGTGATCATCATGGGAATCTTATATTTCCAATGTAATTAGATAATTATGGTAATCCTAGAAACGATACCAAACGCTACATAAAACATTTCGTCAAGAGATTATGACAAATTCATAATAGAGGTAAAAAAACATTTGTGTGAAAATTATATTTTTTTAAATAAATTATGAAAGAATTTAACGAGTCTTTAATTAAAATGTCAAATTTGAAGCTTTAGAAACCATGTCCTAAGTTTAAGCCCTACAAACACAATGTATGAGATTTATTTGAGTTTCAATTTTTTTATAAATTTTATATATAATATAAAGGATAAAAACACTTTTTTAGTAATATTTGATGCTTTTTAAGAAAAATGTTTTTTTAAATCATTTCATAATTAAATTAATGCGACATTAATTCGATAAAATAATATTACAAAATATCATCATTTAGTGTATTAAAAAAGATGGATAAAGTTTTATTTTCATACAGGCGATTAGTTTTATAGGGTTTAAAATAAGGCTTTGATATTAATAATGGGGTTTCGCTTTTATAGGATTTATATAATTAGATGAATAACTTATCGACGAACAAAAATTGTAAACCGAAATATTCATTACAATATTATCACTAGTAACTAATTTTAAAAATGATGTTAAAGTCAGTCAATTTCCGAATCTAAGTTGTATTTAAAATACACTTGCAAGCATCATTTAATATTATACCTTAAGAAATTTACTTTTCATTCAATGCTCTCACATTCTCAACAAATTCAACTAATTACAATGCATTGGTTCTAAAATTAATGTCAACATAAGATATAATTGAAAATTCGTATTGTCTAATTTGCTCGGACCCATATCACATATAAAAACCAAAAATAAAATTAAATCCTCATTATGAAAGTCCATATATTATTTTTTTTACAATAAACGGGTTTAAAGCCCCAAACTTGAACCACTAATCTACAAAAACCATAAACCAATTTATAGGCCCAATTACACCCTCAAGCCCAAAACATTAAAGCAAACAACCCAAAGCCTAAACTAAGATCCCCTAACCCAAAAGACAAAAATTACACGGCCCAATGGCCCAAATTTTGTTTCAGATTCGGAACCCTAGGGTTCCCCCTCACGTCGCTGCAGTTCCTCGAGTCTCTTACGCCATCATCAGTGCCCTCGTCGCCGCCCTGATTCTCGCATGTCCTCCTGCAAAAGGAAAGAAAAGCATAGCAGAAGTAGTAAACATAGCAATCTAGAATTTATGTATTTATGGGATTTCGATTTATTTTGGGTTATAAAAACCCTAAAGCAATCTGTAAAAGGGGGGATTTTTTCTTTACAAATACAACACAATAGATCAAAGAACGAAAGGTGATTTCCAATTCGATATTTCATTTAATCATTATTTTTTGTTTTCGTATATTTTTTTATATACATACAAAATACAGAGGATAATCAAAAACAGATTTAAAAAATCAAAGTAAAACGATCCGTTTTTTTTTTGTTATTTTTGGAATTTATTTTATGCAAAGATTATTAAAAAACAAAAGGCAAAAATATTACCTTTAAATCGGCCAGAAAAAAGGATGTTTTCGACCTTCCGCCGCCGTATACGGCGGCGTTAAGGGCGGCGTGTGTGGCGCCTACGGCAAGCGACCTATGTCGGATTCCTGGCCAGAGGTTGGAGAGGAGAAAAGGGGTTGAGAGGTTTTTTGAAAAAAAAATTTTGAGAGGAAGGTTGAAAATAAAGATTTTTGAAGAAAAATTGGATTTTATAATATGACTAAACGGCGCCGTTTTGAAGTGTGGGTTCAGGGGCCAAAACGACGTCGTTTTGGCCTCTGACCCGATTACCCGATCCAAATGGGGCCAGGATCCCCGTGTTTTTAAAACAGAAGGGATATTTGCGTGTTCGCCCCTTCCGCTTTTTCTGCCTATCTTGATTGGGTCCTTCTGGCTTTCTTTCTTTTTAATTCGGCCCGATAATTTTATTTATATTTTATTTTGGTCCTCCCTAATGCTGTGCGTTTTGAAGGAGAAGGAAAAATTTCTCTTTTAGCCCCTCTATGTTATTCGCGTCATTCAATGTGGTCCCGTTTCTTTCATTTTGTTTCGGATTAGCCCTAAAAGTTCTGTTTCAAGTCCAAATTGGTCTATTTTTTGAATATCTTAATTATTTCATTAATTAATTAATTAATTCTAATATTATTATTTTACAACTATTATTATTACTACTATTATTACTATTATAACCATTATTATATTTATTAAACTTATTTTTTATTTGTTTTTATTATTATTACTATTTTCTCTACTATTATTATTATTAACATGTTTTATTATTTATATTTTCATTAGCATTATTATTTTCGATTAATATTATATAAATATACTATTATTTCAATATTATTATATTTTACTATAATTTTTTGATTATTTTATTACTATTATTATTTTCATTATTATTATTTTATTCTCTTTATTACTATTATATTTTTTTGTTCACATTAATGTAGTGTTTTTACTATTACTATTATATTATTCCTTTTAGTTATTTATTTACATATTTTTTAACATACTTATTTTATTTTTATCATCATTCTCATTATTATTATTAGTATTTATTTATTTTTATATCTTTTTATATCATTTCAAACTTTAAATTATTTATTACTAGTATCATTATCATCAATATTATTATCATTACCATTACTTTTTTAAAATAATTTTACATAATATTCATTCATTTATTCGATTATTACTATTTTTTTAAATATTAATATTTTTAGCTTACTTATTATTATTATTATTATTATTATTATTATTATTATTATTATTATTATTTTTAACTTATTTGTTTTATTCATTTATTTCCCCCCATCCTCCTTATTGTCATTTATATTAACGCATTTATTATTTTGTTATGTGTATCTGCATCGTGATTTATCTTCATATTCTCATTAATTTTTGTCACATTAATTTTTACTCGACGCCTTAAAAACTTTTTCAATAAAGGCAATATTCTGTGTTTAGAAATTTGGGAAATAGTGCCTTAACGTGCTGGGTTGCGATTTTCCGTTTGACTAAATAACTGAATATCCTTTTAATGAATTTTATAAATCACGAGATGATTTTGGTTACGAGGGTTTAAAACATCATGTCCTAACATGCTGGATGTAATGTTTGTATTCTTTCGGAACAAAGGAATCTCAAGTTCCAACTCAAATTGTTCAAGTTTTTAAAGAAATCATGTTTTAAAATCTTTTCGAATTTTTGACATTAGGACTATAACTAATCAATTCGGTACCAATTTTGGGTGTTACGAGGGTGCTAATCCTTCCTTGTACGTAACCGACTCCCGAACCCGTTTTCTTGAATTTCGTAGGCCAAAATCAATGTTTTGAAATAAAACGTTTTATAAGGTGATCCGATCACACCTAAGTAAAAAGGGATTGGTGGCAACTCCCATTTTCATTTTTTTTAAAAAGTCGACCCCGTTTTTTCAAAATTTAAAAATGGTTTCGACAAGTATAAAATTATTTGAATACTTAATTCAATAATGTATGTATGATGCATTCATTATACAAAATATTAGATTATATATATATATATACTCGAACTCACGACTCTTGATTGCAACAATAATAATGGTGTCAATTGAGTTAAGGCTCAATTGGAAAAATATTAGATTTAACATATACCTTTTTTGTACATTAATATATGTTATACGCCCTACTGGCATAAACACATGGCACCACAAGAAGATACTTGCGAGGCGTTTGCAGATGACCATCCGCCTTGCATCATTTGGCAAGTTCCCCATATGAAGATCACCTGGACAATCCCCGACCTTATATAACCCGGCTAGTCACATCTAGACACATTGTCCTCTAAGCCACTTGTTTCAACCTGTTTCTAACGAGAACACACTCACCTCTAAAAAAAGGCCATTGAGGCGTAACAACCCCATACTACCTTAGCAAAGAGAATGTTAGAGTAATACCACACTCGACGATAACCCAAGTACAATGATGTTGCCACCTAGCCAACCACACGATCACTATGTCCCAAATTTATTAGTGACATGACATTAGTAGACAACAGATCTCCTTCCCAATAAATACCTTGCAGAATGATGAATGAAGGATCTTTTGGCCTACTCAGCAACCTTAAGAACTTACATCTTGCATCTAACTCCTATTATCTTCAAACTACCTTACTCATTTCCTCTTTCCTGTCTCTTCTGGCCCTTTGCCTATCAAGGTGAACTGGCCTCTTTAGCACCACCACCTTCTCCTTCTTCCTTATCTTTTCTTGATCCTTTATATTAATAATTGGTGTGGTGAGTGTGGATTGAACCATGGCTTCTTCTCCCATTGATACTTCTCTTAACCCAAGAAACCCAATAACTCTAATGACTTCTATCAACCCTACCACTTATGAGATTCCTTCAAGCCAAACCCCAGTTACTTACTTCGACTCAACCTTTTGTACCCCTCTACCAACCCCTAGTCGACCTCCTATGCCATTTTCTCAATGTTGGGGATTGACCTGATTAAGCAATGAACAAGTAAAAATAACGGAAGAAATTGAGAAATTGAACTCACAAATTTAACGTGAAAAAACCCCTCCACAGAGAAAAAAACCACGGGAAAATATAATTTTACTATAATGGCAAAAGAACGAAGAGTACAAAAGATGGAGATAAAAACTAAACCCCAAAAACCCAAAAACAAAGAACCCTCAAAATGTAAACACAAAATTCTCTAAATGTGTTATGAGTTCTAATCTCTAATGGGTGTGTTTTCTAAAGTTGTAAAAGAGTCTATTTATAAGCTAAATTCGTAGGTCAAATGATAATAAAATAATCTAAACTAATCAGAGTTTGATTGAAACAAATAAACAGAATTTAACTAGAAGATTATTCCTCAAATTTGACTGAAATAGGAGTTATACTTAATAAATCTCCTTTCCTGTCTCTCTCTCAGTTTGTTGCACCACTCCCTCACCCTCTCCCGCCACTCTCTCAACTGCTTGCATCACTCCCCAACCATCTACTCAAAACCCTGGTCAATCAATCCCATCCCAGTTCCAACCAACCACTAGTGCTTCTTCTTTTTCCCTTCAAAAGCTCTTTTCACAACACATGTAGTATTCTCTCTCATCTTGCCAATTCACTCCACCGTCCTAAGTGGCTGCTACCACCACCCCTGTTGATAAAACTTCTCATCAACAACCATTTGGCTCTCAGCATCAAGTCATTGAGATGTAAGAGAAAATGTGACATATGGAAGAACAGCTTTTCGACCAGCAACGCCAGTTCTAGGAACAGTAGAAATGTCAGTGCCTGCTTGACTTGAAAAATGCTTAAAATGAGTAGTTGATTTAATAACACTAAGAAGCTGGGGATGTGATATGTCATAATTAGATATGATAAAATTAATCCCTTTTCACCCAATGAGCATGTTTTCAAGTAACTTTTAGAGTCATTTTGTAAGTTTTTGCATTAGTGTTAGGATTTAGTTTAAACGTTGTTTTTGGTAAGTTTTTGTTTAATTTTGAATAAATAGTTAATTTCCTTCATATATGGACTTAAAAGTGTGCAAAGGGCATTGTAGAGCTTAATCAAGTGAGGTTAATAGTAGAACACAAGGAAAGGACTTCCTTGTCATGACCATGAGATGTCTTTCACGACTACAACCTCGTTGGCTTGCCAAAGAGTTTCCTCAACTAAGCCATTGTTGCAACCATAACAAGTCCTTGTTGTGACCACCAAGGCTCTAACTGGAGCTAAGAGGCAATTAAAGAGATTGGTATTGCAACCATGAAACTTCAGTGCTGCAATAACGATCAACTAATTGGGGCAAGTTTTGGGGAACAAATACTCCATTTTCGCGACCATGGATCCCATTGTCACAACAATGCCTTTCGTAACTTCAAAATCTGATATCATTATTAGGGGTAGTCAATGGAAAATTGAATAAAAAATACCTTGATATTTATATTGAGGGCATTAATGTAATTGAATTATTAATTAGGGTTTTATTATAAATATCACTTTATAATCAACAAAAGAAAGACATCAAAGTAAAGATAACTTTCAGTCAACAAATTTTATTTTTAGTTTTTTCTTATTGCATTTCTAGGTTAGAATTTATAGTTAATTGACAGATTTTTCAATTTTCTACCTTCAATTGGTGTTTAATGTTATTGGGCATCAAGACTTTGTGTGGATTGAATACAATCGGACTTCTCAAGCCAAGGATTTCTCATTTTAATGAGCATTTCTTAAACTTTCTTTTTATTTTCCTTTAATTTTATTATATTGAATTAAATGGAATTTTATCATATGATTGTAATTGCCATGGATATGAATTAAATCCTTTAGGTGATTGGTTGTCTTGATTACTTTTGATATGATTGTATGCATTTTGCTAATTTGAATGCATGGATATTAGATTAAATTAATTGTGTTTATCACTCAAAATTGACAAGTTTGAGTGAAATTTTAGATGGGATAGGTTAAGAGGACATCCTATCAAGTATGTGTCAATTTGATTAGGTTTGAATGAATGAGATCGAGAGGAAATTTCATTTTAGCACTTTAATTAGTTATTTGAGATCGAGAGGTGAAAGTGACTTGGTGAATAATTGTTTGTTTGAATTCTATAGGTATCAATCCATCATTAGCGAGAGAGGACTAATCACTATTTGTTGCAATTAGTAATTCTTACCAATTGAAACCATTAGCTTTAGAACTTTAAGTGTAGTTAGTACTACTATCATTTTCCATTTCATGCATTGTCGTACTAATTTAAGAAATCGATAGCTTTCTTTTAGCATAAAGAGCATCTAGTGTAGAAATCAATACATCTCTTTATCATACAACTGATTGTTAATAGCTACATTTTTCTTAATTCTCTTTGCCCATTTTGTCAAGACATCAATAACTCTTTATCATATTTGTCCAATGTATCTTTAAATTTTTGCATAATCAAACATGTCAGAATATAAATATTTGTAAGGACTTGTCTCTACAATCAATTCTTGAATTATTTCTCAAGATTATTTACTTGAAGGTTATTTATAATGACATGTTAATAACTATATTAAACATAATATTAAACAAAACAAATATAAAAACATATGCTAAATACATTATAGTTTTTATAATATTTAGATAAATAAAATTTAAAAAATGATCGTACTTTTTATTTGTGAAAATATAGAGAAGAATTTTGAAAGGAATAAGAAAGTATTAGTAATAATTACTACAACATTAATTTGTAAGAAAAGGAATTGAAAGTGTATGAAACAAAAGGTATTTCTAATGAAATATACTTTATAACAGAAAAAGGCTTTAATATAAAAGGTAAAACTGATGAAGGATTCGAATGTGAAATAACCCAATAATACAATATGTGAGGACCTAAAGATGGCAACAGAGTGGGAGGAGATGTTTTTTGCTTGCGTCAATCCCAATATAATATAAGCCTAACACAATCTAATCTGACTTAAATATAATTTTATCCACTTCGAACTCAACCCTGAAATTTAAGGTATAACTTAAATATAACACACTACCTTTGCAAGAATATTAAAAGAAAGGAAGTCGATTATTAAAGTGTGGGGGTCAGATTTTGTAGTGTATGCACCCTCCTAAGAACCCTGTTCACAGTTTCATAAAAAGCTCAACCCAACCCACATCTTTTTGGACAATTTTTAACAGGAACTTAATTTGACTTTATTCGTGTTTGATTAAGGTCGAAAGATACAATCCCCACAAGTAGAAGAAAGTTATGGAAAACGATATACATACATGTAAAGCTTGGAAATGTAACTTAAAGTTGGGCAAGTTGATTAACATTAATGGGATAAACTTCGGTTTTAAGATTAGAAGTGAAAGCCTTGGTTGCTATTTCCATATTCACCTTTTCAGTGGGATGAAGCCCATCAAAGAACACATGAGCACTCCTGTCCATACATATCCTCCCACCTTTCTTGCATGAAACTCCATTGCCTGCTAATTGTGTCAATGGCACCACTTCACAACATGGATTGTTAGCATCTTTGAAACCTGTCAACACAATATCATCATATTTTAAATCAAACCAATCCAGTCTCATACTAAATTATCATTTTCTTACCTTTGGAACTAGGGTTTTGGATGATATCAGTTACAATATTGTAAGAGTTGACCAAAACAAGATTAGAAGTTGGCATGTCAGATTTAGCTGCGTCTATTATTGATTTCAACCCATCATTGAAGAGAATCGCCGCCTGGTTCATAACTTCGACGCACCCATCTTTACGCATTGCATTCAACATTGGAGAACATCCAAGTGGATATACTGACATCAATACAAACTTCCTTGCTCCTAATTTGTACAACTTCTGCAATAATCCAACAATTATCAAATTTAGTTAGTCATATCTGTTATGTTTGAGAGTATAAATTGTAATTATATAACTACATAAATTTAAATTGTAAAAAAAATTTCTCTAAACAAATAACAAAGCTTAAAAATCAAATCATTGTATGTAATATGTTAGTTTAAGAAAGTATTCGACAATACGACTATTAATAAATAATAATATTATATCTAATTTAATCTAATTACTCTAGCATTTTATATTTGTTTCTCTCTCTAACATTATACATATACTCTTTGTCATTATCGGTTGATCTTTGACCAAATATAATTAATTAATAATAAATACTATATACTCCAGTTAAATATTTAATAGGTCAAAATGTACGGAGTTATCTCTTGTTAATAAATTTTGAAGATTATTTAAATGAGATTAGTAATATAACATTTAATTACATTTACAAATATAAAATATGTCCTAAAAATTAAAATATTCTATCATTATTGTATAAAAATAATTTTTTTAAAGTTAAATCATGCACGGGTGTCAAGGGCGAAATTAGGGGACTGGCAGGGGCCTAACGCCCCTTAAAATAGAAAAATTTTCATTTAGGCCCTTTAAAATTTTTTAAATTTTAAACTAGTAAAGGTAAAATTTTACTTTACCCCCTAGAAATTTAAAAATTTGATTTAATCATTTAAAAATTATAAAGATATAGCTTATTAAAATAGTAATATTACATTTTTGTTATAGTAGAAATTACAATATAATTTTGACCACCCTAAAAGAATTTTCCAGTTTCGCTCCTGACGAGTGTACTTGACAAGTCCTATGGTAATTGATTTTGATTGTAATTTCTTGTAATACTCACATAAGTACTTCAATTGTCAACACCCCATGAGAATTGAATAGTGTAAATGAATCCATGAAACCTACTAATTAGAATAATTACTCAAATATGTCACACATTTATATTTACATGTAATTACACTCAAATTTAATTATTAATTAACTTTCTTAAAATAATGTATTTAATAAATAAAATATGACTTATTTAAACTAAACGACTCCGAAGATCAACTGTCCAAACCTAAAATTGATATTTGGGTATTATCTGAACAAAAATAATGAAAAATAAGTTAAAAGTAAAAAAGTTGGGTTTTTTAAAAAGATTATAATATGCTATTATTTATTTTATATATTATATGTTTATATTGCATGGAAAACAAATATAAATACTTATAATAAATATATATTTGTTGTTAAAATGAAAATTACTAAGTTGTCTTTGTCTAGAAATTTAATAAATAAATTTTTTAAATTACTAAATATTAAAAAATAATATGAAAAGAATAAGGTAAAAATATTTATTTGGTTCCTCTAGATTTTGGAATTGAGTAAATTAGCCTTCTTAAAAAAAATTGAAACAATTTAATCTCTGTCTATTTTGAAAATTAGCAATGAAGGAAATTAATCATGACATTAATTTCTTTTGTCGATTGTGTATGATTTTTTATTAGTATAATAATAAATTTAACTCTCGATGTTTACATATTTTATTAACTTGATCTTGATTCTAAAAAAATTCAATAAATTTTAGCTCAACATTTACAAAAAATATTGCAAGTTAAATTTATTAAATCATGACTAAATTGATATAACATGTAAATTATGAAAAATATTAACAATGTGATTAAATATCCTTAGTTCTATATTTTTAAAATTGACAGAGATTAATTTATTTTAATTTTTTTGAGATATCGAAGAAGAAAAAAACTAAAGAGAACCAATAGAAGCGTAAAAGGAAGAATAGGGGGGAAAAGGAATGCACCTTGAGTTGAAGGGAAAGAGAGGTGGTGAGATTGGCAGTGAAGGTTTCAAGGCTGACATTGTACTCCCTTTTTCTCGCAAAGTAGTTGAATAAATAGTCGTTTCCTCCCGTTCCCATTATGAACATGTACTGTTTCATCGCTTTCCTATTCTCTCTTCTATTAACCCCCAATTGTTTTTTCACTTCCGGCAACGTCACCGTCTCGAAGTTCCTTATTTGTTGATTTAGGCTTATCACTTGCCCCTGCAATTTCCATTCCTCCTGAACTTAATTACTATCATGCGACAAACTCTCAAGGGCCAAAAGAACCAAAAACAAAACTTCATACTGTATTTTCAAGTGAATCATAATTAAAGTAATAAAATATTTGTATTCACATTAATTCATTCTAAAGTAACGCTTACTCTTATCTTTAAAAAAACCTCATATCATATTAGGTATTTAAGTAAAATCACACAATTTAATAAATATAACATACTATCTTTTAAAGAAATAATTTGAATATCTTAAAATTTTCTCCCTCTAAACTTTTCGATGAAAAGATAAATACAATTATGCGTACTCAAATTTATGTTTAATATAAATAAAAATATTATTATCAATCAAGTTTAGATTTATTTAATATATATTAAAAAATTTTAAATATAGAAAATAATGTATTTAATTTCTAATCAACAATTCTTTTTTCTGGTCAAACAATGTGAATTCACGGGCAGGTACTGGTGTGCGTACATCCAAAATTAGAAAATTCTTTTTACTCTCAAAAATCTTAAAATTGGAAGTTAATGTTGATAAAATTATATTTTGGTTTTCAAGATAAAAAAAAAAAAAATCTTCAATCCTTTCAAAATTGATAAAATCGTATTAATAAAATTATGTTTTAATTTCTCAAAAAATTATAATTTAATTGTGTAACTTTTTTTGCCCTTGTTATCAATACCTATATTCTATATTTGACTATCCCAAAGTCTTCTTTCCAAAAAAAAAAAAAGAGAAAACTATTCCAAAGTCAAGTTGAAATGTACACAAATATGGAAAAATTCTCTAGGCACACTTTTTTTTTTTTTTGCAAGACTGGGTTTGGGATTGAAGAAAAGAACCCTAGGGAGAAGACTATTTTAAAGAAAAAAAAGACAAGAGGATGAAGATATAGTGAATGTAAAACTGCAAGCGGTGCTTGGTGAAAAAGGTAGTAAAAAACAGAATATGTCTTACCGCTAGAAAACCAGTATCATCCAAAATACCAGAAGCACCAGAGGCAAAGTTGACACCATGAACCAATTTGCTTCCCTTTGTTGAAGGGTCAGAAAAGGGTGGAATAAGGCAGGGAAGCTTCAGCATTTCACCTAGTAAATCGATCACATTTTTTCCATTTGTAAATCGGCCAGATGGTCCCTTTGGAAAGTCTATCCCATAGGGTAAGAAATCAGCTTTAGCCGTCGAGTTTTCAAGGTAGTTGTTGTTGCCATTGTCCACCAAAGAGCTCCCAAATACAAACATACCTTTGATCTCATCATCACTTCCATCCTCCCCTTTAGCTCTTATGCAATTGATTTGAGAGAAACAGAGCAAGAGTTGAAGGCATACAAGGATAAACCCTTTTGCTGCTTTTGTAGCCATTATTTTTCCCAGTATATAGGATTATTTGATTGCTATTTGTGTGGAAAGAGAGGAGAGGGGCTTGTTATTTATAGAACAACAAAGCTGGTGAGTCCTAATTATCCAGATGTTTGGTAATAATTACCAAGTATCAACTTCTCTATATTCTCTAATCTATCTCTGTTTAAGTTTGAATTATTATTAAAAAAATATGTTAGGCTGTTATATATTTAATAATGTTGAGGGCGGATCAAATCTTCTAAAAGAAGTTTTTGAAGTGTCGTCTTCAAGAATGCCAACCCTCTTAACAACAAAAGGTATTATCTTTTAGGGAGGATTTTGTCTCTTATTCCGCATAGAGCCATGTATGATTAATGAGGGGAGCCAAAGTGATACCTTATACCAGGGGCGAAGCCAAAATAATTTTTTAAGGGAGACTGACTGAAGTTTTAATTTTTTATAGTATCTATATTTATAATTTTTAAATGATTAAATCAAATTTTTATAATTTTAGGGGGCCAAAGTGTAATTCTAACTTTATTAATTTAAAATTTTAAAAAATTTTAAAACGCCTAAATAATATATTTCCATTTTAGGGGGGTCAGGGCACTTGCTAGCCTGGCCCACTTTAGATTCGCCTCTGCCTTATACCCCAACAGTTAACCTATATGGCATAGGTCAAGGGTTTGAATCCCAATAAGGGTGAGATGCTAATGTTGTCTCTTTGGTAGATGGTCGTACGTCCACGTATGGTTGAGGTGCTTCTCTTTGTGAACTGTATATGGCTCTTCATAGAGTAGGAGACAAACCCTCTTTCGAAGGATAATACCTTTTGTTGTTGAGAAATTAAATCGACATACTTAAAGACGACACTTTAAACATTTCTCTTGAAAAAACAAATCCCTTTAACAAATAATATTTTAATAATGGATCTAAAAGAAGTCAACTAAATGTTTGGGCATTTAATTTTTTTAACCTTACTAAATGTAGTAATTTGAAATCATCAATAATTTATAATATTATATCAAATACAAGAACTTAAAATCAATAGTGATCATCATGGTAATCTTATATCACCAATGTAATTAGATAATTATGATAATCTTATATCACCAAAATATATAAAAATATCATCATTTAATGTATTAAAAAGATCGATAAAGTTTTATTTTAGTACAGGCGATTAGTTTTGCAGGGTTTAAAATAAGGCTTTGATATTAATCTTGGGTTTGCGCTTTTACAGGTTTTCTCAATAACTTAACCACGAATAAATTGTAAGCCGATATATTCATTACAATATTATCACTATAAGATAGTATACCAACTAATTTTAAAAATGATGTCAAAGTCAGTCAATTTCCGAAACCTTTTTTAATTCTAAGTTCTATTTAAAATACACTTGCAAGCATTAATTAATATTATACCTTAGAAAATTACTTTTCATTCAATGCCCTCACATTCTCAACAAATTCAACTAAACACAATGCGTTGGTTCTAAAATTAATGTCAACATAAGATATTATTGAAAATTAGTATAAAATTATTTGATTACTTAATTCAATAATGTATGCATGATGCATTCATTATACAAAATATTAGATTTTACATATATGTAAACTCGAACCCACAGCCCCAATTGTAACAATAGTAATGGTGTCAACTGAGTTAAGGTTCAATTGAAAAAATATTAGTTTTAATATATACCTTTTTCATACATTAATATATGTTATACGCCTTACTGGCGTAAACACGTCACACCACGAGAAGATACTTGTGAGGTGTTCGTAGATGAACCTCCTCCTTGCATCATTTGGCAAGTTCCCCATCTGAAGATTACCCGTGCAGTCCCCCATCTTACATTACCCGACTGGTCACATCTAGACACCTTGTCCTCTAGCCACCTACTTTTAGTGGGAAAACACTCACTTCCCAGAAGGGACCATTGAGGCATAACAACCTCATACTACCTTAGCAAGGAGAATGTTAGAGCAATACCACCATTGATAACAACCTAAGTCCTATCAATGGACAGTTAGAGAGTTCCATATCATCTCCCTATAGCTTACAGAGGAGAGTTCGTTCCTCCCTATCCTTCGACGTGTTGCAGTGTCCATTCCAAGTCTCCAGATGATAAGGAAAACAACGATGAACCTAAATAGTTTGGATGTATAGTCTGAAACTAAACTCCTCAAGGCTAAAACAACAAATCAAATCGGAGTTGTCTAGTTATGTGACAACGACCCAAAAAAGATCACATGGATAGATCACACAGATAGTTGTTAAGTTCCCTGTTAATGGAGTACATGTATTTTTTTCCTTGTCAACAGTAGACATGCCAAGAATCCACTTGTCCATCATCAATCATTCCTTATGGGTGGATCTTAAAGCTAAGCCTACAAAACAAATGAAGAAGAAATTCCTTGTTGTAACAATCAACGCTACAAGATAGGAAGTTAATAAATTGTTGGCTACAGGATTTATCCTAGAGGTCACGTATCCAGATTGAGTTTTGAATGTTGTGATGGTACCCATGCCAGTCAATAAGTGGCGAATATGTGTTGATTTCACCAATCTCAATAAAGTCTACCCCAAAGCTGACTTTCCTCTTTCTTCTATTTATTGGTTGGTAGATGCTTCCATAGGGAATTAGTATATGTGTTTTATTGATGCCTTCTTCGAGTATAATCAGATTTTGCTACAAGGCCATGCTCTTTGGTCTTAAGAATATGATGGCCACATATAAATGGTTGGTTAGTAAATTTTTCAACAACTAGATTAGGAGATGCATGAAGGTCTGTATTGATAGTGCAACGATCGAATAACAAGTCGACAACTTATGAAAGATGCTCATAGTTCTCCGAAGATATAACATGAAGTTAAATCCCACTAAGTGTACCTTTGGAGTCACACCGACAAGTTTCTAGGGTTAATGATGTGCAACTTGGAAAGTGAGGCTAAATGAGAAAAGATCAAGGCCATTTTGGAGATGAACCCACTGGCCAAATAATATCCTTGAACTAGTGATGATGTGATTAATGAAATGTTTTAGTGATTTATTCTAATTAATTTTGGACATGGATCCTACTAATTTGACACTTTATTGACTATTTTTTATATAGGTACGACGCATGTTCAAAATGTTATAATACAAGCTAAAAACATGAATTTACCGTGAAATCGAGAAGTTGGCGTACAAGGCATTTAGAATTTAAGATTATTTTATTTTATTTTTTATTTGGGACATATCTCTTTTAGAGATTAATTAAGATTAGATTTATATTTACGAGCAAGTGATGACTTTTTACCTAACTTCTATAATTTAGGGTTAAATCTAAATTTGGTACCGAAACTTGTCTACTCGTCCCGGATTGGTACTTAAGGTTTTTGGTCCTATATTTGTACTCAAACTTTTTTTCTATCAACTAATCTGGTATTTTTTTAGCACCTTTAAGTCTGAGACAGGTGGCAGTACCAGACAACAGCACGTGTCATTAGTGAGATTATAATAATGTCATAATTTAAAATATATACTAAAAATTAATAAAAAAAAGTTTAAATATCATTATATATTAAAAAGATCTTTTTCAGATTTTCTAAATATTTCCATGAAATTGTTCCAATGTTTGCATTATCTTTCATCTCATGCCTCTATTTCTTTGTCTTTTTTATCAATTTTATTTTCATCGAAGTTTTCTTTTTCACGTTAAAGGAGAGCATGTTTTGAAAATTTATGAGATTTTACAAATAAATTTGAAGAACATTGAAGAACATTCATCAATAACCCAATAATACCTTGATTCAAGATAATAAACAAACATTCAGAAAATTAATATTAACTAGTTTTCTATGAAAAAAAATGTTGATTCAAGATAACAGACAGACACAAATTCAGAAAAAAGTTGAAAACTTAGTAATATTACATCCGCTTACTAAGAATTTGAAATGGATATTCAACAAAACTAATTAGAATACGAAGAAACAAAAAAAAAAAAAAAAAACTCAAATTTGAAATTGTGAAAAAAAAAAGAGCCAAATTTGCAACAATTTTGTTTGCTTACAAGAAACTACAACAATGGGATCTAAGGTACTTGAACCATCAACTCGTAAGCCCCATCAATCAACCCTTTAATCTTTCATAACATCAAGACCCTTAAACCCCATAACTGAATAAAATGTTTCAGTAAAGGGTCAAATATCGACCACCGTGGTTGTAACAACCAACCTATCTGAGCGATGAAACCCATTCGAGAGATCTGAGCGATGAAGAAGTATCATACCAAGGAGAAGTTGTGGTCAAAGTTACAAGATGGTTCAACGGTTGAATCTTTAGATCGACGTTAGAGAAGTTCAAAAGTTGAAGGCATTTTTGTGGCTTTGGGAAGTTTTCCAAGAAATCTAATCGGAGCATTCAAAAGAGAGAATGGAGAGCAACAATTAGGTGCCGCTTTCAGGCCAGAAAAATAACCAATCATGATGGCGTAGGCTAGGTCCTGGCTAGGGTTGAGGGAAGAAGAAGGAGAAAAGAAGATGATGATGAGAAATAGGGAAAAGAAAGAAATAAGAAAAAAATGGGCAGTATATTTTTATTATTTTTGTATATATTTTTAAATTTCTTAATAATTTTTAATCTAACTTTTAGATGATTGGCTTCATCATGATGTCACTAATAACACGTGTCATTTTCTAGTGTTGCCACATGTTCCAAACTTAACAGTGTTAAAAAAAATTACCAAACTAGTTGACGGAGAAAAAGTTTTAAGTACCAATCTGGGACAAAAAAAAAAACCTTAAGCACCAATTTGGGAAAAGTGGACAAGTTCATGTACTAAATTTATATTTAACCTTATATTTTATCTTCCCATTTATTTTAAGATTTCATTTTGAATATTTTTATTTGGCCTCAAAATTAAGGAGGCGATAAACTATTAGGGAGAGTTAATAATAATATATTATAGATAGGTGTAGGCATAAGTTTAGGTAATTAATATTGTGTTAGGTTATTATATATATAGGAGTAGGTAGAAGTTTGGGGGAGTTAATATTATGTTAGGTTATCATCATCATTACCATCATATAGGTGTAGATGTAAGTCTGAGGGGAGCCACTACAACCATCAAAACATTATTGTTAATTTTATTTTATATAATTTTAATAACTCTTTCTTTTTCTTCTTCTTCAATTTATGAGCAGTTTGATTTAATCTAACTTTAGGTTGATAATTAATTCGAGAGAGAACCATGAAACTTATAATCATACCCAAAGTCTTTCATTTTGGTATTCTTTATTTCCCTGATTTAGGAGATAGGCTTAGTTGTCTCACAGAGTCGTAACAACATCAAGCCAAAAATGGCTTGTTGATTCGGTGTTGTACGGTGTATACTTGGAAGAACCGATACAATTTGTAATTATCATAATCGATTTATCAAAGAAAAAATTGATGTGACCAATTGAGTGAGTAGTTGGATCCATTAAGGGAAGTAACCATCGAGTTTAAATAACTTGTTGGGTCTTTCTAAAACTAGCTACATACTAATAATTGGTGAACAAGCTATTTTAGAACCAAATAGGGAGATCTATGGAAATGTAAGTGTGATATACTAGTCAAAAGTGCTACAATGGAAAAAAACATATAAATGACCTTTGAGAGGTATTCACAGTGTTGTGCAAATACAACATAAAGCTCAGTCCAAGTAAATGTATCTCCGGAGTCAGCACCGATAAGTTTTTAGGTTTCATGATATCCGACAGAGGGATTGAAACCAACATGTAGAAAATCAAGGCAATCCTTGAAATGAATCCTCCCTAGAAAGGCCTTCCATTTTTCAAGGCCTTGAAGGGTCATCTCCAATGGACAGAAAGATGTTACCAATCTTTTGAGCAACTGAAGCAGACTAAAGTACATTTTTGTTCCTAGAACTTTCCTCGCTTGGAAACTTATTGTATGTCTATGTGATTGCATCTAATGAAACAATTGCAATAGTATTGGTCAAAGAAGATGAAATACAATAACATCTAGTCTACTACGTCAGCATGGTCCCACAATATGGAAAACTGAACTAATCTCGGGTGGAGAGAATTGTTTTTACTTTGATAGTGGTTGTAAGGAAGCTCTGCCCCTATTTCCAAGTTCATCCTACTATATTATTTTATCAAATAAACCACTTAAAGCTATCTTGGGAAAAGTTGACATCTCTAGAAGGATGATGAAATAGAGTGTGTAGTTGAGTGAATTTGGGTTGGAATGCTCGCTGCAGAAGGCAGTCAAAGCCCAGGCCTTGGTAAACTTTCTAGACGAATGTTCATTTTCCCAACCATTTGAAAATTTTGAAGAAAACAACCCCATCAACAGTCCAACAAAAACTTCTTAAGAATCTGTAAAAAAAAAAACTTCTTAAAAAGTTCCTTCCACAACCTTCCTTTTTCTACAAGAAATGCCTTAGGTGCTTCACGTTAATGGCTTCACAGTAAAATGAGGATTTGAGACTAGAGTTTTGATAATTGGTCCCGAGAGGGAAGAATGGTAGTATAGTTCATCTTTTACTTGCCACCTCCTATAATATCGTCGAGTATGAAGCTTTAATTACATTATTAGAACTAGCCTAGAAGTTGGGCATCCAAAACCTTCAAGTCCATACAAATTCCTAGGTGGTTACAAAGCAAATCCAAGGAGAGTATGAGGTCAAGAAGTCAACCTTGGCCAAATACTACCCTGTAGAGATGAAGCTGTTGAAAAAGTTCCCTAATGTTCAAGTGAATTAAATTCTCAATACAAAGAATGCAAGAATCAACACCCTACCCAAGCTAGCTGCCACCATTAACATCATTGAGAGAGGGGAAATTTAGTTAGAACATAAAAAGTATCCAAGTTATAAAGCAATAAGGCAAGTTCTCGCCATTGATCTAGATGATTATTGGGTCGCCTCTGATAACGGCTCGCGATATTAAGTAATAAAATTTATAAAACTGATTGCACCAAAACTAACTAATATCACGACCTTAAAGGCAAGCGCACCTATCGAACAATAGTATAGTTTAGTGGCAAGACCGAGTTATCGTACCCAAGGGAACCAAAAGTACTAGTACTTACTTCCTTTCTATTATCTAGCCTAGAAATAAAGGGAGTTGATTTAAACTAATTCTAAAACTAAGTAAAAGTGCACAAAAAGTAAATTGAGGAAAAACTTTCGGGAAAACTGATTGATATGAGCAATACTCAAGGGAGAATCCACCTAGACTTCACTTGTTATTGGTTCTTGAGCTAGATGATTTATTCACTTGACTTGATCCGTAGAGATCCCTAATTTATGCTAAACCCTCCGTCGAGGCGAAGAGCAACTAGGCCTAGGTTGTTAACTAAAGTTCCTTTATTAATTAACACCCTAGGTTGCATTAATTCGATCTATGGTTCCCCATATTAGGTTTGACTCTAATCCGGCAGATTTATGTCACCCTATGTCTAGGGTTGCATGCAACTCCGCTTAATTATGGTAGATCTACTCTTATCATAGGGACTTTTGCTCCTCTGCTCTAAGCACATCTAATTCTTGAAGTAATACCTAGGATTATTAAATCAAGAATGAAGAACACATAATTAAGAACAACTCAAGTATTTATCATATAACTCAAGAATAAATAATAACAAGATTCGTTTTAGGTTTCATCCCCCTCAAGTATTTGAGGGGTTTAGTTCAAAATAAAGAAAGAAAACATCTCAGAAGAATTAAAATAACAAAACATAAAGAACCCGAAAACCCCTGAAGGAATTTAGAGAAATCCTCTCTCTTGATGTAGAATTCTGGCTTCTGGGATGAATCAATCGGCTTCCCTTGGAGTAATCCCTTGCTTTCACTCTTTGTGTTGGTAGAAATATGGCGCTCTTTCCTGAGAGAAGAGAGTATTCCCTTAGCGGGAAATAAACACACCCTTGAAGTTGCCTCTTAGGGTCTTTATATAGAGTTTAGAATGGCTTTCTTAGCCCCTAAGTATCTTTTTCGAGTAGAATTGAACTTCCTCATGATAGGGACATGCCCGTGTGCCACACCCGTATGATTTCGACAAGAGGACGTGTTCTAAAATGTTTGAGTGGCACGACCGTGTGGCCAGGCCGTGCTTATCGGAGGCTAGACCGTGTGGTCTTCGTGTGGCATGGCCGTGTGCCACGGCCGTGTGGTAATTTCTTAGGCCGTGCATTTGCGTATTTTGGCCCATTTTCTCTGGTTTTTAGTCCATTTTCCGTTCTTTTCTCTTCCCTATGCTCTCTTGAGTATAAGATGTGAAAAAGAAAGATTAAGAGCACCAATTCTCACTAAATTGATAATAATTCATCCAAAATATAGGTTAAACATGGGGTAAAAATATGTATAATTTAGCGTTTATCAACCTCCATCTAGAGTTTCCTATCAGGAGAAAAGATAATTGAAGATCGGAAAGAATATAATGAGATAACATAAGTAGCTTCCCACTACACTTTGATTATTGTAGTTTTATATAAGAAGGGTTTTTTGTAGCCACTTCTTAAATGTTTGAGACCATCCAAAGCGAAATATGTCCTAGTAGAGGTGTATGAAAGAATCTATAGGCCCCATCTAGGTGGAAAGGCCCTCACACAACAAATCCTGCAACAATGGTATTATTGGCCTTTGATGCAAAAAGATGCAATAGAGTATGTGGCCAAGTGCAAACCCTGCTAGAAGTTTTCACCAATACCCCGACAACTAATAAAACCTCTTCCCAACAACTCTACTCATTGGCCTTTCGACACTTGGGGAATATATATTATTGGCTCATTCCCACATGTTGTAGCATGGAAGAAATACTTTGTGGAGGTTATTAAATACTTCACCAAGTGGATGGAAGAAGAAGCTTTAGGCATCATCATTGATAAGAAAATGGAAAGTTTTGTGTGGACGGTCATTATATATTGATGTAGGATCCTGTGCTTGACAATCGCAAATAAGGGGACCCAATTTCAAGGGAGTTTTAAGGATTTTTATGGGAATATTCATATTTTCTTAGCTTATAACTCAGTCAAAACACTATAGACGAATGGTCAAGTTGAAGCTACCAATAAAAAGACTCTTCAAATAATTTTGCATTCCAAATCGGGGAAACTCCTTTCAACCTTATGTTCGGGGATGAAGAAGTAATACTAGTAGAGATTGGCCTCAACACTCTTCATGTGTTAAATTATACCTCTCAAGGAAATGAGATAATACTCCGTGGGAACTTGGACTTCTTAGAAAAAAAGTAAAAATTGAGCATCCTTTCACTTTGGAATTAGAGCTCAAGAAGAGGCCAAGTTTTTATCGAGTAACATTTTGCTTGGACCATATTGGTTGGCAGTTGTTATCAGATTCGAAACATATCAGCCAGAGCGAATAGTTGAGACAGTTATACCATAGGCTTAGAATGTTTAAATCCTGCGAAGATTCTATGTATAAATGACATGTATGTAATCTTAAATTGTAAGTTATTTTTGCTATTTTCCTTTGTATAATTTTGAATAACATGAATAAAATTAAGCAGCTTGTCATTTAGATATCTTACATACATCATTAAGCATCTGCATCCTTTTGTAAGCCTTCCCCCATGCATGGAAACATGACTATTTATAGGTTTTTACAACACAAAGCAATTGAGCAAGTTATCTTTATCACAAGCAACGCTTCAAAGTTTCAAAAATAATCTATCGACAAGGTTATTCAAGGAATCTTACTCAACACAAGTAATTGCAACAAGTTTCAATCGAAAAATTGTGAGAAACAATATAAGACCTTCCAAACAATTATCTTCAGATTTTGCAAGTTTTATTAAGTCAAAAGGTTTACAAGTTTTTATTAAGTGAATTTACAAGTCTATATGAAGCCAACAATGTAAAATTTAAATGGTGGAAGGTTGCAATTATCTCCAATTTACTTAAACCAAGAAGCTTTGTTACAAAAAAGATAGAACAAAGAAGTGAAAATAAAAGAAAGCAGTACGAAATTTTGGCAAAGTCGGAGTCCATTGCTTCAAAATCTTCTCCGAAAAAAGGTGTCAAGATTATTTGGCAAAAATCAAAAGAACCATAAACAACTTACAGGAAAGACATTGATTAAAATATTTGTTTTGAATTTAATCCTATGGTAAGCAGGGGTATCAAATTAAGAAACTTTCAGTTTATAAAGGCTTACAATGAATTATTAAATCTTGTGTACCGATCAATAGATAAGTTGAATTACAATTTTCATTTCGTTACATTTGAGCTAGATAGTATGGGTGGGGAAAAACATGATTATAGCTTTAATATTTTATATTGATTGTTGAAATTGGTAAATGGAAGTAAGAGAAGTATAAGTAGGAGAATTGGAAATGCTATTTTTTTCATGCTTTTGTTTTGGCTTTCATCTTCTTCATTTCATGTTCTTTTTTAGAATCGTTAGGAGCGCTAATAAGGAAGTAAGGAGTGATATACATGGGAAGAAAATGAGCGTATTAACTTGAGTATTTAAGAATCTAGCAGGCTGGTAATTTTTCTAACTTTTTTTGTACCTTTTGGTTGAATGAAAGAAGAAAGAAACTTGTGAGTTACAGTAAAATTCACGGTTTTGGATAGTAAAATCTTATATAGTTTTTGAATTTTTTTTTTTTGCATATTAATGGATTCCGATTGTCTTACTTATGAATGTTATCATTTTTTTATTGTCAGATGGTTATTTTGTTTAGTTGACTAAGAAGGAGAGGTCTTGGGTGACAAAGGAAAGGCTAAGTAGGTGTAGGGTTTTGGCATTCGGGTGTTCTTGCGGGTGAGTTTCTGAACTCCAACTTTTAGTTTTCATTATGCATGTTATAGGGCTGTGGTAGTTAGGTTATGTTTTGCTTGAAAATTTTGCTGTATAATCTGGAGATGATGAACTTTGTTGTTGCTGTGTGAAAGTGTTGTCAATGTTGTTGTGTTTGAGTGTGAATACAAAGTATAAATTGAATATTTCTTATGTGTCTAATTATTTTCCACATGAGAAGTTGAATGTGATATAGCATGCAAACCTTATATCGTGGAGGTATTGATTGGTAGTGAATTATTGTTTTGTTGTGAGTCTGTAGTTATTAATTGATATGGTCAGATGGTATATGAATTACTTTTTTATTGGTAAACTGTAAAACTCGAAATAGAATTCATGTTAATGTAGAAATGTGTATGTCTTTTTGATATTAAATATTGTGTCCAGAATTATGATGGGTTGTGAAATATTAGCGTTGTGGTGGGATGTTAAATGAAAGAAGTATCAGTGTCGTGGTGGGATTTCAATTCAAAGAAGTATTGATGTTTTGGCAAGATGTTTATTGAAAGAAGTCTAGTGTTGTGCATGACTTGTCCTCAAGATTACAAGGTATGACAATCCACAGGGACTGTTCCTCATGTTTACAAGTTAGGACAGTCCGTAAAGACTTGTCCATAAGTTTTCAGTATATCATAGTCCGTAGCACTTGTTCTCAAGTTAAAGGTTATGATAGTTTACAGGATTTATCTTCGAGCATACAAGTATTTATCCACACATATAATAATCCACCAAGCATGGGTCCACAAGAATTATCCATAAAAAAATGAATCCGTGTATACAAGTCCACTAAGTATGTGATTGCAAGTTTGGTTTTTCCAAATGTGAACCTACGCATGTGGGTCTGCAAATATCGTCATTCAAAAAAGAGTCCTCATAGATTATCATCGAAGTATGAGTTCGCGAGATTATCCGCAAGTGTGAGTTTGTAGGGTATATTTTTCAAGTATGGGTTTGTAGGAATCTATTGCAAGCTAAGGAATCTACAGGACTCGTCCTTAAGACCTTAGGTGCTATATGAGAGTTAACATAAATAAGTCTACTAAATCTAGGCCCCCATGTACAAATTCGCCCAGTATGAGTCTACGAGTCTAAATCCTCCAAAACACAAATCCACGAGGAATATCCATCAAGTGTAAGTTTGCAAAGACTATCTATAAGTATGAATTCATATATGCACTCTAAGGTATGAATCCGTTGGTACAAATCTGCAATTATGAGCCTGTGAATATGAAGTCATAAGTTTGAATTCACATGCATGTGTCTGGTGTGGTAGCCAAGTATGTTTTCGCAAAGATTTTACACTCTGTATAAGTCTGTAGCGATAAATCCACCTAGACTTTCCATAACACATATGTTCGAAAAGGGTGAAGACGAACTGTCTATATGAGCAAAGTGTATTGTATGTGTGTTGCATATATTCATACTTGAACTGTTTAATGTATTAGTTGTCTTTATGCATGAACTATATTCCATGCAAGTTGTATGTATGGGTGAGAAAATGTCGTGTGAACTCACTAAGTTCATCTTAAACTTACCATGTCTCTTGATTGTTTTTCTAAGTAACAAAATCTATTTTGAACTTTGGAGGAGGGACTAAGCTAGAATATGTTGTTTCTAACGTGAGCCTAGCAACTTTTGGGGTTTTAACATGTGCATAATGGGGTGACCTATAGGTTTAGCTCATGTGGTTGTATATTTTGAAAGACTTGTGTAACACCCCTAACCCGTATCCGTCGCTGGAACAGGGTTCGGAGCATTACCGAAACTTTCTGAACATTTTCAAATCAGTCATGTAAAATTTCTATTCATATTCCAAAATCATTCATAACGTCCCTTAGTAGGGCCCACGAGGCCCAAAACATACATTAGAATCGATTCAGGACCAAATTGGAGTCTTGGGGAATTTTTTGTAAAATCTCAAAATTTTACTTACTATTAGGAGTCACACACCCATGTGGTATGGGACACGCCCGTGTGGCCAGGCTGTATGGGTTCACACGCTCGTGTCCCTAACTCGTGTAACTCTCTGACTTACAACTCATGAACAAATTGATGTCACACGGCCAAGTCACACGCCCATGTGCTAGGCCATGTGGTTAATTCGAATTTTCAAAAAATAGGTGTAGGGTTCACACGGCTAAGGGACATGCCTGTGTTCTAGGCTGTGTGCCTTACACGGCTGAGACACACTCCCGTGTCTCTACCTGTGTGCTCAATTCAGAGCATTCTATTTCATAAAATTTAGGTGTAGGGGACACACGACCTGACTACACGCCCATGTATCCGGTCGTGTAACTGCATGTGTGGACAAAATAAAGCCATTTCTAGCTTCATTTCTCACCCAAAATCACACCCAAAACCTGCACATTGAAACACATATCCAATACCAACCATTCCAAGCATTCAAATTTAGGCAATTCCATCATTTATCATAACATACCATAACATGCAAATATGTGTTTATAACTCACCTTGAATTAACTTAGGTATTAATAACATATGATCTCATATACTTAACATGTCACATATGGATAACATAATAACCTACTTAATATATATTTAGCTACTATATCATGACATTACAAGTGTATCAAAACAACCATTTCTTGCCATTCCAATGTTTAGATTACAAACATCATTATCAAGCCATTAATGGTCAAGTTGTCCTATACATGCCATTATACCAAAAGGATTCCCTATATATACCCAAAATAAGCTAGTTGATAGTGTGACGATGCTTCAATGATTTTCTAACCTTTACGAACTACCGAGCACTATAAAATAGGGGAAAAATAAAACGGAGTAAGCATTACATGCTTAGTAAGTTCGTATAATAGAAAACTAAACTTACCAATCCCTTTTATTAAATCAAAGCATACAATAATATATTATCCATCCATTAGCAAAATTTCCTAAACACATGCAATCAATCAAACATGTTAGTTATCAAGATCTCCATAACAATCAAATAAACCTAGATGAGCTCATCATGCAATACTTTTTCAAATCATTATCATTTCATCTCATTTGCTTATGACATATAAAGAGTTATGCCTGTTGAATCATTGAAATTCCGATGAAGACTCAAGTGGTACACTCAAGGTGTACAATTCAATAAATTGTCAATTCCTTTTTCAAAAGGTACCCATTAGGGCACTTAATCAAAGTAACACTCTCGAGCCACATACTATATAATAGGATTACCAGTCCAGGCTAAATCCTTCATATATTGTATGCTCAGAAAAGCTCAACTAGGGTTACTAGTCCAGGCTAAACCCTAATCGTTATGTAAACTCAAGAGGTTTTATATTAGGATTACTCGTCCAGGCTAAATCCTTTCTATAATGAGGTCAATAGGATTACTCATCCGAGCTAAATCCCATCTGCAACAAATGCAAAACCTCAATCATTTTAGGAAATCACATGTATTCATCGGAATTCAATACTCAATCGGGGCTTAACCCCTTTTTACCATTTCCAGGCATGTATTAAGATTTCTCATATAGCATTCAATAATGTACATCAATGTAATTCACATTCCATACAAACACAACATTCAATTTAACATATTTACATGTCTAATTAAGTTACACGCACTTACCTTGACACTTGTTCGCGTATAAGTTCTACTAATCTGAAACCTTTTCTTTCCCTCGATCTAACCTCGAATTTGGGTTGTCCGGATCTATATAAATAGCATTAATCATCAATTTCACGTTTTTCACATTCATTTGGACTCCATTTACATCCTAAGAAAAATTACCATTTTGCCCCTAACTTTTCCATAAATTTTGATTTCGTCTCTAGGCTCGAAAAATGAAACTTGTGCAATTTACTCTATATTTTAAGCCTAACTGAAATTTCAAGGTAAAATTTACAGCACATATTTTCTATAAATTTTAGAAATTTTCATCAATTTTAACAACTTTGCATTTTAGTCCCTAAATCAAGTTTTTGTCAAAAATCATTTTGTAAAAATTGTTTATCTATCAACAACCTTTCATTTTCTACCATAAAATTCTAATTTTTAGCATATACATCCATGACCTATTTTCCATACTTTGATAACTTTACAAATTATCTCCCAAAGAGATAGATTCGGCTATCCCGATTTTAAAATATCAAAATTACTAAAAACAGGACAAGGAAACTTACCCAATCAAGCCTTGAAAGTTTCTTTTCTCTCTCCTAGGGTTTCCATGTATTTTAGGTTGAAAATGATGAAAATAAGATGATATTTCTTTTATCATCTTTTTAATTAATTAATTTTTCCTAATTCTAATTTAGTCATTGCCCTTTTTCTAAATTTTCATGGATGAGTCACCTTAAAATATCTACATACCTTCTTAATGGTCTGATTACCATATAAAGACCTCTATTTTTGAATTTCATAACTATTTAATCACTCTAGCTACTAGAGTCCCACTTTCGCATTTTATGCGATTTGGTCTTTCTCGAAATTAAACACGAAATCGGTAAAATTTTCTTATCAGAATTTTCATATGACACTCCTAACATAATATAGACCATGTAATAAAATAAAAATAATTTAAATTTTTGGATCAGATTTGTGGACTCAAAACCACTATTCCGATCTTACTAAAATTGGGTTGTTACAACTTGTTTCAACTATGATGTGTATGTAACTAATATTGTGCACATGAATGAGGAGATATTTATAAGAATAGTATTCATTTTGGTTTGAAACATTGTGAACAATACAGAAAGTGATAAAATTTCTAAAACTCAAGGAATAAGTAAACCAAGTCTAAAGTCTAGTCGAGTAGTATCCCGACATGGTTAGTCGTCCAACTAATCGACTTGGGGTGTTACAAGGGTAAAAGAAACTTCACCAATGGCGTGAGATTCCTTTTCCTTCACTAGCTCAGTTGTGAAGTTTCTAGTTGGTTATTTTTTTCTTCAAGCTCATTGCCATTCTCCTTCAACTGGTGGCCCATTGCCTCAATCTTCTTCTTTATCTAACTTTTTAAAGCTCTCACCTCTTCAATCATACTTTTAATTTTCCCCTTCAGATTAGAGGCTCATTTATTGGCTTCAGTAATATCCTTCTTCTTTTCTTTTTTGGAGGACTAGGTTGTAATACCCCTTACCCAATCCAATAACAAATCTGAGCAAAAAATGTTATGTAAGGCCCCAAAAATGTGAATGCCTAATTGTTGAATTCTGTCATAATTAAGTTTTTGTATTTGTGGCTAAGTACTCTGTTTGCGCGATTGAGATCAGGGGTTCAAGTCGCATTTTTTGAAAATTTTGCTATTTTATTATAAGTTAACCTCTATCCTTGAACCATCAACATAAGTTTAATTCTTTGTGAATCGGTGTTAAGAATTAGCCAACTGGTTCACTAGTTAAGCATCTGTATACCTATTGGTCATGTGTTCGAGTCATTTTGTATACGTTAAAGGAATTTTATATGACTCGGGAAAGTGTTAGTTGTCGAGTTAATTTTAAAATCTTTATATGCTTCTTTCCTTTTTCGTTCTTCTTTCCCTACCGTCATTTCTTTTCTCTTCTTTTCTTTTTACTCCTCTTTTCTTTTTCCTTTTTGCTTGCCTCATGAATCGAGTCGATTTAAAAGTTATACTTTATCATTATGTCGTTCGGAAGGTAAATTTGTAAGTTCAGTTGTTGGATTTTGTTGACATTTGCTATTTTTCGTCCCTATCGAAAACATGGGTGATCTAATTATCTTGCTTGAATTCTCTGTTTATGTGTACGATTGGCGTTTTCTAGGAAAAGGACTCGAGGATAACAACTCGCCAACCATCTTAAGCCCGTAAATTTCTGAGTCTTATGTAGGTAATCGCCATTTTGAGTTTGGGGATTTTTGGTGTTGAAGTTGCCGACTTCCTTCGGTTTCTGAGAGATTATTTTAGCATTACGTAGGGGAATGTTTGTTTAATTGGTCTCTGGTTTATCCTTTTAGGTTCTGGAATCCTTCCTATTGCTTTTACGACTAATATGTACTAGGTGAGTACCGAAAACCTATCAACGCCACACGGCTGTGTGCCAGGTCGTATGGTAGGCCATGTCACACTGATATTTCTTGGGCCACCCGGTTACATGCTAGCTTCAAAGACAGCATGGGATCCATAGAGCCTACATAAACATTCAGCATTAGCCAAAATAAACACAATTTAACTAAACAAACAAAGTTTATGGAAATTACCCAAGGTAACAACAATCACGAAAGGAAGCACCACGGTAGGAAGCATAGGAGAAATCTCTTCAACAAAAGGATCAATGCCCCCAATACCAATGGTCTGAGTAGGAGACCCACCCGAAGTGGAAAGGGTAGCACCAAAATTGACAATTATAATTAGCGAGAGGGTAAAGGTGTTACCACCTTCATCGTTTTAAGGACCAAGCTCAATAGTCAGATCCTCAATATGAGAAAGAGCAACTTCCTGCTGTTGATCCCCATCATTAGTTGCCTCAGAAGGAGCTCACTTCTTTTTTTTGTTGGCCAACCTATTTTAGGCAAAAAGGGACGTTGATACTCCATTGAGCATACTCTTTGGCACAACATTGGCCTTGTCTTGATAATCTTATTTCCATGTTTGACCTTGCACAAACAAAAAAAAGTCAGAAATTAGCAACTTAATGAGGACAAAAAAATAAGAAGACCTCTTACAAAGTTTTCTTTGTGATCAAGCAAGAGGAAAAATAAAATATGTGTCCTCTAAGAACTTTTCTATCCAATCTCAAATGGTCTTGTAAAGACCTCTACTTGGGGGTCGGAAGGTAAAGAATCCACCACTGCTAATCCAGGTATAAACCATTTTCGAACAAAATGAGCCCCTATAGTTACCAAATGATTCCAAGGTTTTGGGGCCCTCCGTGTTAACATTGAACAATGAGCGAAATTCAATTGAAAGAATATGATTCAGTTTATGGTTTCCAACGATCTCCCCAATTAACCCTTCTACAAGATCTTCTTTAGTGTACTTACAATCACCCGCATCGAATAAGCAGTACTTAAAAACCTTTCAGACAGTGATGTCTTGAGGAATGACAAGCAAACCCACTCAGTCAATGATCTTAAACTGCTTTTGAGCCTTAAGATCTTCAGCTAGAGAAAGCTTGAAGTTGCATATATCCCTAAAGGCCAAAACCCACTTGGTAGGAAAATTAAAGTCATCCCCAAAGTTCAACTGAATAGAAACATATTTGCAATGATCAATCTCGATGTTGTTGGTTTTTTCGTACAAGATATTTTTAACTAGAGGATTCTCTACCAACATGTAACACCCCTAACCCATATCCGTCACCGGACTAGGGCTAAGAGGTATTACCGGACATTTCAGAATATTTTACAATCATTTCACAAACATAAATTATACATTATCAAATCATAGTAATTTGTACACATATAGTCCCTTTAGAAGGTCGACGAGACCTTAAACATGCTTTAGGAAAAAGTCGGCACTAAATTGAACACATACAAAATTTTTCAAAACTTAACAACTTTTTTCTAAGTTACAGAGGTTACACGCCCATGTGAACAGGCCATGTGCCTCACACGGCATTAGACACGCCTGTGTGTCTAGGCCGCACGGAAACAAGGCATACCTACTAACTTAGGTCACACGGCTAAGGACACACCCGTGTGCCAGGCTACGTGAAAACCTGTAGGGTAAACTGACTTGGGCCACACGGCCAATTGCATGCCCATGTGTCAGCTCGTGTGCCCTTTCGAAATGGCCCACACACCTGTGCATCAGTCCGTGTGTTCGGCCGTGTCAAAACCTATAGGGTATACTGACTTACACAACACAGCCTACCACATGCCCATGTGTGAGACCGTGTGAAGCGCCCAAGCTCAATTCGAATTGGCCTTCGAGCAACACGGCAGAGACACACGCTCGTGTCCCTGCCCGTGTGGACAAAAATAGGCCATTTGCAAGGCCATAATGCCACCCATTTTGGGTCATCCCTACAAGCATCAAATGACAAATATTTCACAACCAAAATGCCGCCAAATTAATACCAAATCAAGCATTATTCATGCTAAAACATCATCATTCATTTCCATACATAGTTCCAACTCAAACATATTTATTTCATGTACCAAATTCATACCAAATGCATATGATTCATATTTTATTTCAATCCATTCTAAAACATGCCATATCCATTACTCAAACTTATAACAAACTTACCAAAAATGATTATTTCACTAAGCCATAAATCAACACATTATAACACCATAATTCATCATATAACTTATGCCAAAATCAAGCCATAATCTCAACCATAATCAAGCCATATCACATGGCAAGATTTTCAATCTCAAAACATAAAATATCATCTTTAGCCTATACATGCCATACATTAACATTTGTAACTTCAAAAGGTACCAAAATACTGTTCAATAGTGTGACGATGGTCCTTGATGATCCCTGAGCTCACGGTAGCTTCGATAATCTATGAAACAATGAAAACACATACAAAGTAAGCTTTCAAAAGCTTAGTAAGCCATATACAAATAAATTTGACATATAAAACTATTATAAGCCAGTTTATCCATGAAATTCATATCAAAACATACATACGAGCTTCATAATTCATATCTAATTCACTTGTTTTCAAATCATTTGCATATAACATTTTCTTTCTCATATAGATCATATATCATCAATTATAAGCCTACTGACCTTTCATTCTCAAACAATATATACATACCATACATACCTGGATCGAATACACATTTTCATATTTATCCATTTCTTGATATTGCTCGTTGAACCGTTCAGAATCGACAAGGATACTCAGACATCTCGTAAAGCTCATACAATGCCATATCCTAGAAATGGTCTTACATGTTATCAAATATCGATGCCACTGTCCCAAACAGGGTCTTACACGAAATCATATACGATGCCAATGTCCCAGACATGGTCTTACATGTAATCTTTAATTGATGCCAAATTCCCAGACGTGGTCTTATATGATATCACATCTCAGAATCCTATGTCATGACATATGCATCCTATACTATTCCTATGGTTCGTACGGGACTTTCGGACGTTGTAACATTGTCGATACTTTCTTAATTTCACATGTTCATCTTCCGTAGCCATTCAATACATTTTAATATTATATAAGCACGAATAAATCAATTCAAATACATTTATTTGCATATGAACTTACCTCGTACGGAAATGAATAGATATGAACGACTATTCAATGACTTTCGACTTCCCCCGATCTAATTCTGTTTTCTTTCGTTCTTGATCTATATAAATTAAAATTTGACTATTTAATTACACATTTCATTCAATTTAATTCACAAACACATAATTAGGGCATTTTACACATTAACCCCTGTAATTTCACATTTTTCTCCATTTAGTCCTTATTCACCAAAAACACAAATTAGGGCATACCACAAAATCATTAACAAATCTCAAAATTAGGGCATGGGCTAGCTAGAACACAAAGCAATGATTACAAAAATATAGAAATCATAAAAAACCGATAAAAAATCACTTACCAAATCAAGCTTTCAAGTGCCGAATATCTTAGATGTCAAAACCCTATCTTTGCTTCTATTTTCGGTGGTTTAAAACAAAGATTAACATCATTTTATTATTTTGTTTTATTTAATCATAATTTATACATCATTTACCATTTTACCCATAGTTTAATAACTTATAAAACATTAAAAATAAGGTCATTAATGTCTACTTACCATATCAATGGCATAATAACAACATAAGGACCTCTTAATTAATAAAACACAATGATTTATCGTGTCTATGATGATGATAAAGTAATAAACTGATCGTACCTAAAAACTAACTATTATCACGATAAAGGCAAGTGCACCTATCGAACAGTAGTATAGCTTAGTGGCAAGACCGGAATGTCGAACCCACAGGAACTAAAAGTACTAGTAATAACTTCCTTTCTATTAGCTAGCCTAGAAATAAAGGGGATTTTTTTAAACTAATTAAACTAAACTAATTAATTAATTAAGAATGCGACAGAGAGTAAATTGAGGAAAATACTTTTGGAAAGTTGATTGATAAAGGCAATACCCAAGGAAAAATCCACCTAGACTTCACTTGTTATTAGACTCTGAACTAGACGATTTATTTACTTGACTTGATCCGTAGGAATCCCTAATTTATGTTATTATCTCCGTTGAGACTAAAAACATATAACCCTAGGTTGATTAATTGAAATTTCTTTCTAATTAAAACCCCTAATGTTGCATTAATTCGATCCATGGATTCCCTTATTAGATTTGACACTAATCTGGGAAATTTTTGTCATCCTCTGTCTAGGATTGCTATCAACTCCGCTTAATTGTGTTGGATCTACTCTTAAATAGGGACTTTTGCTCCACTGAATAAGCATATTCAACTTATATTAATATCCTGGAATATCAACAAAAGAATTAATAACATAATTAAGAACAAATCAAGTATTTATCATATAATTTAGATATTAATAACAAGATCTGTCTTAGGTTTCATCCCCCTTAGGTATTTAGGGGATTTAGTTCATACTTATAAAAGAAAACATCTCAAAGTTGGGATAACAACAAAACATAAAGAAAACCCAAAAACCCATGAAGGAAATTAAAGGGAGATCTTCAGTCTTGATGGAGATCCTACTCTTGAGATAGATAAATCGGTGTTCTTCCAGTAATTTCTTACTTTCTACTCTGTGTCCCCCTTTTAGCCCTCTCCTAGGGTGTTTATATAGACTCTGAAATACCTTTCTTAGCCCCTAAGTAGCCTTTTCCACATGGAATTAAAGCAAATTATTACAGGGACACGCCTGTGTGATTCCGGATTAGGCCGTGTTCAGGTCTACTAAATAGACACAAGCGTGTGGTGTACCCATGTGAGGATGTCCAGGCCGTGTTGATTTCTTACTTTGGCCCATTTTCTCCATTTTTGGCCCATTTCTCGTTCTTTTCACTTCCCTATTCTCACCTAAGTATAAAACATGAAATTAAAGGATTAGGAGCATCGAATTCCATAAATCTAATGATAAATCATCCATAAATATGCTAAGCATAGGATAAAAATATGTATATATTATGGTTCATCAAATACCCCCACACTTAAGTCCTTGCTTGTCCTTAAGCAAAGTCCTCAACTCACAATTAAGAATTCATTTTTCTTAACTTATAATTCTTATCGATAATATTTCGAAATAACCCATAAGTAATCATACCTTGAGAGTTCAACTAAAAGAACATCAAAGTTTCAAACAATCCGAGTTGAACATTTTATCACGAAACGTAGGTATCTCCCATTATCTAAGTAATTATCCTTAATTTAAAATTATACAGAGTTGACATCCTCGCTACAGGTTCACTCTATTCACTCAAAGTGTTTAGGGTTCAGAAATTAAGCACTCATTAGTCAACATGAAGAGTTATTACCATAAGCTTGCATGAAAATCAAATCTCCACTACTATAAATTGACATGATATATCAATCAAAAGGTCTTTAGAGGGTTGTAACGTGGCTTTGGTTAGGGGGTGTGGTCACAAGCTGAAAGAGAAGGTTAGAATCAAGATTGAATTGCAAAATTACCTAACTAAAAAAATACTAACTCCCTTTTTAGTAAGATATATCAATCAATGTCACGAGCAATGCTGTTACTAACTCCCTTTTTAGTAAGATATGTGTCTAGAGGGATCTCAAGACTTCGAAGATGACAGAGATTGTACCTATCTTCCGATTTGTTGAAGATGTAGAACGAGATAAAAGATATATCCTAACTTACAAGGGGTTAGTTGACATTGCGAGCTTGCGGAAGAAATGAAGATCAAAACCTAGCTCGCCGCAGAAATAAGACAAGACGTGTATGTCTCATTCGTTTCTTCACGGACTCTCTATGTGGGGTATGAATGTTGTAGGGTCAATATTGACATTAATTCGTGGTTGTTAATTACGTTACTAAGGGGGTAAGGTCACTGTGTATGCCAAAGTTACAAAGTAAACAGTCATCAAATTCAAATTCAAAGGCCAACCCAAATTCAAAGGCCAATCCAAATTCAAACTCAAACCAGATCTCGATCCAGATCCAAATTTAAAGTCGAACCCAGATCCAAATTCAAATCCAAATCCAAATTCAAATCCAGATTCAAAGTTTAAAATTCAAAATTCATATTCAAGTCCGAATCCAAAAATGGTAATTTACGGTCTATTCAAAAGTCAGATACAATATCTGTGCGACAAAGGCAACCAAAACCATCCAAAAAGATTTTGAAAGATGATTGAGGCTTGTAATGGTTGGCATGGAGAAGTTACCATTTACCCTCTATATTTGCCAAACGTTGGCCAGAACCTTCGCTGGGGCAACACATTTCTCACTGGTCTTGCCTATTGAAGTTGAGATGCTCTCTACAGAGTTTTATTAGAGCTGAAGTTTGATGAAGCGAAATCGACCCAATGGCGATATGATCAATCAAATTTAAGGAGAAAAGTTAATAGCAATCTGTCACGATCAGATAATACAAGTTTACAAGGAAAAGGTTCGCCTAAGAGAATTTCCTGATGGGAGCTGATATTGAAGACGATCTTTCATATACAAAAGGAGCTTTAGAGGAAAAGGGGCACCTTGACACCAAAAATCAAGAAATCAAAAAAAAAAAAGAAAAAGAGAAGGAAGAAAATCAATCAGAAAAGGAAAAGGAAAAGGAGAGGCCAAGGCGAAAACCCGCAAAGGGCGCTTTGAGACCAAAGGGGATTTGAGTTGAAAACCTGAAATGGGCTGCTCAAGTTTTGATCAAAATTAAGGCATATGGTAGTTTTACCGGGCTTGAATTAACAATGAAGAAGTAAGCTACATCTTGGGGCATCAACGAAGTAATCCGAATCCCTTAAACACATATTGAGCTCAAAATGGTCCTCAAAAAGTTCGAATAGAGAAGCTCAGGCTGCGATATCTGGGGCACCTAGTTTCCATCCTACCCATTTTGAATCTGTTTCTTTCGTTTATCTTATTCGTTTCAAAAAAAATGCCATTCTTGATTTTATTTGCTATCCATGTTAACTTGTTTGTTTCGAGTTATGCTTCCAATCAATTTCACTCTTGTCCATTAGGTATGATTTTTTCTCAAGCACATCAGGTTGAAATAACGATTAGTGGACCAATAATACTTTTATAAAAGGAGTTTCGCATATTACTCTGAAAAGCTTCCGAATAGTACGGGAACCTAAAACAGGACTGTTACTTAAAGGCTCACAAGTATAAAGGTTGGGAAATTTGAACTTAAATTGAGTTTATCTCTTCAGATTTTCTGTCAAAGTCGCAGTGGGGCAAGCTGGTTGAGCAAAACATTTCCTCGAGTTTTGGGTCGAAATACCAGTCAAATAATAGGGTGTCCCAAGTTGAAAAAAAGGAGAAGAAGATAAAAATGAAAACTTGAAAGGGGCGTCTTGATTAGGATAAAAACCTGAAAGGGCGTCCTAATCAAATAAATCTGGGCCCAAGGAGTAAGACGATTTGAGTAGTGAGTCAAACAGCAAGACTACAGTGTTTGAAGCATTTCCAGCAGTTCGAAACCTTCTACGCAAGAAGCCATGCTCGAAAAGATTCTTGATTAAGAAATATGGAAGAGTTCATACGTTGAAGATGTAAAGCATTTTGAGATGACATACTCCAAACAAAAGAAATGTTGAGCATTACCTGGATGAGAATTTGACAAGTACAAGAGCCTCAAAGCAAGGACAAAAGTTCAACCGGGGGCAAAAGAGTGATATCTAAGAAACACAGAGTACTCGTAAAGTTTGAGGATGGGTACAAAGCCTGAAGAGAAGATCAAGAATCGAAGCAATGAATGCAGATCATCATAATAATCGTGAAAAAAGAGACACAGGCGTATAGCATAATCATGTAGGCATACAAGCAGTTAGGACAAACATATGCATATCATGATAACATCATGCATGACATATACAGGTACTTCAGCAGTATAAGGGGTTTCGATGATAACTGCACCAAATCAAGGAAAGGACACCTGAATTCCACCAGATGATGTGTTTTGGTACTCCGAGGTACCTTTAATTTATGTTTCAAAAATCAACTCATATCGCGAGAGGTGAGTTGAGCCTCAGGGCTCGCTGAGGTATTTTCAATCCCTATGTTTCAAAAAAATCAACTCATATTGCAAGAGGTGAGTTGAGCCTCAGGAACGCTGAGGTATTTTCAATTCCTGTTTTTCAAAAATCAACTCATATTACAGAGGTGAGTTGGGCATCAAGACACGTTGAGGTATTTTCAATTTCAGTTTTTAATTTATGTTTCAAAAAAATCAACTCATATCGCGAGAGGTGAGTTGAGCCTCAAGGCTCGCTGAGGTATTTTCAATCCCTGTTTTTCAAAAGGCAACTCATATTACAGAGGTGAGTTGAGCTTTTTCAATTTCTGTTTTTAATTTCTGTTCCTCAAAAGTCAACTCATATTACAGAGGTGAGTTGAACTTTTTCAATTTCTGTTTTTAATTTCTGTTCCTCAAAGTCTACTCATATTACAGAGGTGAGTTGAGCCTCGGCTCACACACTGAGGTACTTTCAATTTCAGTTTTTAATTTATGTTTCAAAAATCAACTCATATTACAGAGGTGAGTTGGGCCTCAAGACACGTTGAGGTATTTTCAATTTCAGTTTTTAATTTATGTTTCAAAAAAATCAACTCATATTGCGAGAGGTGAGTTAAGCCTCAGGACACGCTGAGGTATTTTCAATTCCTGTTTTTCGAAAATCAACTCATATTACAGAGGTGAGTTGGGCCTCAAGACACGTTGAGGTATTTTCAATTTCAGTTTTTAATTTATGTTTCAAAAAAATCAACTCATATCGCGAGAGGTGAGTTGAGCCTCAGGGCTCGCTGAGGTATTTTTAATCCCTATTTTTCAAAAGGCAACTCATATTACAGAGGTGAGTTGAGCTTTTTCAATTTATGTTTTTAATTTCTATTCCTCAAAGTCTACTCATATTACAGAGGTGAGTTGAGCCTCGGCTTACATGCAGAGGTATTTTCAATTTCAGTCTTTCAATTTATGTTTCTCAAAGTCTACTCATATTACAGAGGTGAGTTGAGCTTTTTCAATTTCTATTTTCAATTTCTTTTCTGTTATTCAAAAATCAACTCATATTACAGAGGTGAGTTTGGCCTCAAGACACGTTGAGGTATTTTTAATTTCAGTTTTTAATTTATGTTTCAAAAAAATCAACTCATATTGCGAGAGGTGAGTTGAGCCTCAGGACACGCTGAGGTATTTTCAATTCCTGTTTTTCAAAAATCAACTCATATTACAGAGGTGAGTTGGGCCTCAAGACACGTTGAGGTATTTTCAATTTCAGTTTTTAATTTATGTTTCAAAAAAATCAACTCATATCGCGAGAGGTGAGTTGAGCCTCAGGGCTCGTTGAGGTATTTTCAATCCCTGTTTTTCAAAAGGCAACTCATATTACAGAGGTGAGTTGAGCTTTTTCAATTTCTGTTTTTAATTTCTGTTCCTCAAAGTCTACTCATATTACAGAGGTGAGTTGAGCCTGGGCTTACATGCAGAGGTATTTTCAATTTCAGTCTTTCAATTTATGTTTCTCAAAGTCTACTCATATTACAGAGGTGAGTTGAGCTTTTTCAATTTCTGTTTTCAATTTCTTTTCTGTTATTCAAAAATCAACTCATATTACAGAGGTGAGTTGAGCCTCGGCTCACACACTGAGGTATTTTCAATTTCAGTTTTTCAATTTCTTTTTCAAAAATCAACTCATATTACAGAGGTGAGTTGAGCCTCAAGACATTGAGGTATTTTCAATTTCTGCTTTTCAATTTCTGTTTTTCCAAAAATCAACTTATATTACAGAGGTGAGTTGAGCCTCAAGACACGTTGAGGTATTTTCAATTTCTTTTCAATTTCTTTTTCAAAAAATCAACTCATATTATAGAGGTGAGTTGAGCCTCAAGACATTGAGGTATTTTCAATTTCTGCTTTTCAATTTCTTTTTCAAAAATCAACTCATATTACAGAGGTGAGTTGAGCCTCAAGACACGTTGAGGTATTTTCAATTTCTGCTTTTCAATTTCTTTTTCAAAAATCAACTCATATTACAGAGGTGAGTTGAGCCTCAAGACATTGAGGTATTTTCAATTTCTGCTTTTCAATTTCTTTTTCAAAAATCAACTCATATTATAGAGGTGAGTTGAGCCTCAAGACACGTTGAGGTATTTTCAATTTCTGCTTTTCAATTTCTTTTTCAAAAATCAACTCATATTTCAGAGGTGAGTTGAGCCTCAAGACACGTTGAGGTATTTTCAATTTCTGCTTTTCAATTTCTGTTTTTTCAAAAATCAACTCATATTGCGAGAGGTGAGTTGAGCCTCAAGACACGTTGAGGTATTTTCAATTTCTGCTTTTCAATTTCTGTTTTTTCAAAAATCAACTCATATTGCGAGAGGTGAGTTGAGCCTTTTCAATTTCTACTTTTCAATTTCTGTTTTTCCAAAAATCAACTCATATTGCGAGAGGTGAGTTGAGCCTTTTCAATTTCTGCTTTTAAGATTTTGTTTTTCAAAAATTAACTCATATTGCGAGAGGTGAGTTAAGCCTTTTACTTCTTGTTTTTCAAATATTAACTCATATTGCGAGAGGTGAGTTAAGACTTTTAATTTCTGTTCTTCAAAAAGACCAACTCATACTACAAGAGTTGAGTTGAGTCTCAAGTCACATACTGAGATACTTTCAATTTATGATCCAAAATTAACCCATAGTGCGAGAGTTTGCAGGCCGAGCTATTTTCGATATTTGTTTTTTAATAAGGAATAAAGGTTGGAGCTGATCAAAGACACAGATTTTGCCTTCCTAAAGTTGCAGTAGAGCAAATTGAAGATGCAAGATTCATCTTCCTGAAGGTAGCGGGGCAGATTGAAGATTCCAGATCTCCTTCCTGAAATTGCAGTGAATCAGATCGAAGACGACAAATCTTATATCTCTAAAGATGTGAGCAGATTGAAGCTACAAGTCATGTCTTTGAAGTTGCAGTGGATTGAACCAAAGCTACAAGATGCGGTGGACTACAAGGAGAGCTGCACAAGAAGAGCACCAAAGAAGTCCAGACTTGGCAAGACTGGGCAAAATTGGCCTTTCTTTATGTCTTTGCTCTATTCCCATTACATGACAATGAGCAAAGAGGGACAGCTGTAACAGGCCAATTTTGGCCTAGGTAACTAAAACAATTACATTACAACCCCCCAAACCCACTAACCCAAAACAAAACCTAACACCCTAACTAACCAAAACCCAAATCCTACCCAAGCCCAATGCCCCCTTTAACCGATCAGCCCACAACAGAAATCAAAATCAGAAAACCCTAAGCAACCTAACCCTAACCCCGACTTTCGGCGCCACCAACCCTCTGCACAGCCACCCAACTGCTCTCTGCCACCAACCCCGGTCTTCAACACTCCCATGCCCTGCAGGAATGAAGAAAACACGCAAAAACAGAGGCGAAAGTTAGTAAGAACAGTAGCAAAGATACATTGTAAAAATCGGCTATAAAGAGCCGATTAAACTAGTTGTAAAAGGGGGAAAAAAATTTTCAGAAATAAGAAAAAAGTTTAAAATCCAAAAACAGATTCAAAACACAAATCAACAGAGATCTAAATGCACTGAGAGACTAAACACGTAAGAAAAACAACGAATCGAGCAACCAAAACATCAAAATTCAGTAACCCGAGGTGATTTTTTAGTTTTTTTCGGTCTTATTTTCTTTCTTTTTTCCTTTTTTTCTACCTATATAGAGGTACATATATTTTAAAATCAAAATAAATATATAAAAAAAACAAGATCTTACCATATTCGGCCACCGTCCACGGTGGCCGGAGTCGACAACGGCGACGGTCGGCGCGACGATGCCGGTGGCCTTCCCTTGGCCTGAATCTGGGCTTGCCCAGAGAGAGAAGAGAGAATATCTCTCTTTTTTTTTTTTTAACGGCAGAACAAATGAAGTAAAAAAATTTTTTTCTTGGCCTTTATAGAACCCGACTGGCCGACCCGATCCGACCCGACCCTACCAACAGGATCTGCGTGTTTTCATCTTTTGGGATAATTGTCCATTCAGTCCTTCCGCCTCTTTTATGTTTCGAAATTAATTCTTTGGTATTTTATAAATTGGCCTAGAAATCCGTTGCGTGTTTCAATTTGATCCTCTTTGTTACTGCGCATTTTGGACCTATGGGTATATTTCATTTTTAGTCCCCTTAGTATTTTAGCGCTTTCAATTCGACCCGTTTCCCTTTATTTCTTTTTTAAAATTGCCTCGAGACTTTGTTTTTGTTTCAATTTTCGTCCTTTTTTCTTTTTTCCTGCATTCTATTATTATTTCTATTATTATATTTTATTATTATTATTCCCTAGAACTAATATTATTTTCGCTTAACATTTTTACGTATACATTTTTTTAATATTATGTTTTAATGCTGTTTATTTTATGTGTTCTTAATAATTATATTATGTATATATATATATATATACATATATATATGTATTATGTACATACCTTTAATATTATTATGTATTTATTGTATTATATATGTGTATGATTATATATATTTACGTAGTAGTATTAATAGTTGTTTGTGACGTTATTATCATTTCTAGTATGTATACATTATGTTTATTCTTAATACTATATTAAATATATTTTTTTATATATTATTTATATATGCTTTTAAATTTATATTATCATGTATATATATGTGCTTTTATTTATTAGCTTATTTTTTATACTATATTACGTATGTATATTTACATATATTATGTGTATATACTTTTTATTATTTATGTATATCCTTATATATATATTATCTTATGCGTATACTTTTAACACTATATTATACTTATTATTTATTTTTAAACATTTTATTACATATAAATTTTAATGTACATGTTACTATTATTTTCTTATTATGTTATTGTATATATTTTTGCTTTTTTATTGTAAATATTTTCTATTATTTTAACACTCTTCTATTATGTTAATATTTTTCATTAAGTATATCATTTTCTTTGCATGCACATATTTTCAATATTGTATTATTTAATATAGATATTTCTTTTTATGGCATTATTAATAGAGGCTTTTAACATTATTATTTCTAAAATATGCATATTATACATTTTTTAAATACTATATCAAATATATGTTTTTATGTGTTACGTATATACTTTTTATATTATAGATCATTAAATATCATCATGATCTTGTTTAATATCTTATGTGTTTGTTAATATTTTATAATTACTATTTATTATTTGCCGTAAATTCGCATTGCATCTTATTATGTCTTGAACTTAATATATGTTTAAATTGTATTGCATTTCAATAAGTTCTTGTATCACTTTCAAAATACTCTTTCCATGTTTTTTTAAATGAATAAGGTAACGTACCGATTTACCACTAAATCATCGATTTCATCGCTATATTGCGTGAAAGTCGACGGCTCGTGTTAAAAAGGAATGTCCTTCAAAAAATCCAAAAACTTGAGATTTCTCGTATTTTGAATGGATCACGATTAAAATTTAGATTGAACTCGTATTTTTGAAAATCAAGACAACACATGTTTTATAAGATACCAATTTTGGGCATTACGAGGATGCTAATACCTTCCTCGTGCGTAACTGACTCCCGAGCCCTATTTTTCTCTGGATTTTCACGCGGACCTAAACTCGGCCTTCTTTTATCCGAAAACAAATTTTTTGTTAAAAGAGGTTTTAATAGGTGTCCGATCACACCTAAAAAAAGATCAGTGGCGACTCCCTTGTTTTAATAAAATTGAAGTCCAAATTTCAAAGTTTCCAACAAATCGCCACAATTAGCGACCGAAGCAAATTTCACGTCGCTACACTAACTGAGAATTACATTCCTGAATAAATGATCCTAGAATTGAGCTTTTTCTCATAAATGACATCATTCATGCTCAAGCATAGCTTTGTAATAAAATGCTAACGACAAATCAACCAATTGAACAACTTCGTTTACTTTAAGAACAAATCAAATATGAAACTTTACTAGAGAACGAAAAACATAGCTAAGCAATTTATTCAAATCAAGTCTCGTCAAAAAATAGGGATCAAATTAATTAAGGGGATTTCAACAATAATAGGTTGTTGGTTAATATTGAGGGTAAATCAATAAATGGTTTATTAGGCTCAAGGGGGTTCACTAATGGTTAATTATGAGGGTAGGGTTTTATGGAGTGAGTGGGTTAAAACCTAGGTGCCTTTATCATCTTGGTATATCAAATCAATGGTGTAGTCTTGACATGTATAATCGAAGCAAGTTCAGAATAACAAATCAATATTGACACACTCATAGCAACAATAAAAATGCACATGAAAGAATATATGCTCTAAAGGCTCAAAATCTCACAAAAATTATGGCTTTTAATGTCAATCCTGTGAATTTCAAACTTCAAGATAATACCTAAACTTGGGGAAACAACCTAGAAAAATTTTTAATTCTCAAAAATCAACTTATCTTGCTTGATTCACTAATGACTTAAAGTTTAGACCATCAAAGCATAACTCCCTATGTTTTAATCCGAGACATATCAATAAAAATTATAAATCAATCCAAATTCATTCTAATAGTGAAAGCCAAGATTCAGGAATTTGAGAATAATGCAAAATTCAGGGATTTTCTAATAATGATATAATTTACCCCCACACTTAATATGTACATTGCCCTCAATGTATAAACTTGGATTCAAATATTAGCATAAAATCATAAGAGAGGGAGAGAAGTGAAACTTCCTAAATATTGGATGGAATCCTTGAGTTGGAAGTGTGGAAACTTGATTCTGAGGTGTATCTGAGGCTAGGGCGAAAGTAAGGTTGGAGGAGGATACTTTGGTGGTGGTAGAGGGTGTCAATCCACAATTGTTGTGCCAAAAGAATATTATACTTGGTGTTTTAATGGCTATGATCGTGGTTGAGGAGGACATGGCTGTTGTGGAGTACCTTTCCTA
The DNA here is from genome assembly GCA_020496765.1 of Gossypium stocksii. NCBI lineage: Eukaryota > Viridiplantae > Streptophyta > Magnoliopsida > Malvales > Malvaceae > Gossypium > Gossypium stocksii. The sequence continues at coordinate 33,431,082 of CM035628.1, read as the reverse complement.
TTAGAGTTGGATTTAGACTCTTGAGTTCTTTTGATTGCGATAGCATCAATAGTATTTTTAGGGGTATATATTAGCGGGGTTACTCATGAAAAAACTGCCATAAAGATAAAATAAAATTCAAGATAAACTAATATAATTTTTGTAATCATAGGAATAATAATAAAGATAAAGAAACATAGAAGTAAAAAGAAAAAGAAAAAGAAAAAGAGCAATAAAAGGACTCAAAAGTCCTCATCGCCAGATGGATCGCGAGGTGGGGGCGGTGGAGATGAATTGTGGAAATGCTGACAGATCTACTATAAAGTAGCATCAATATGATCGAATCGTTGAAAGCACTACTGCTCAAATCGTGTGAATCGCTCAGAGAGATCTATCAATGAAGCAGCCGCATGAACTAGGCGATGAATTAGTGGTGGCTGAGAGGGTGGCTCCTCATGACGTGGAGGGACATCATCAGTAATGTCTTATGGGTCCTCCTGCTCAGTAGATTGAGCTAGACGGTATTGAGGAGGATCATACCCACGACGTTGCTCGATCATCCTCACGTGTAGCATGCTCGAGATGCCCTATGGGGACATTTGGTTTATGAGAGTGAGTGAGGATGATTGCGCCACTATGTTAAGAAGGCTGAAATATCTCGCGTGGTGCGTCACATAAGGGCCTATGCAAATTGCCCCCTTTCTATGCTACTCTGTCTGATGGCGAATGGCGAGGGCGATGAAGTAAGCAAGGTCGAAGACGTGAGTGTTGACGACGCCAGTACTCTCTCGTCAACCCATCAATGTGGGCGAGGATGGCATGGAGGTACATCAATGATAGAGAGAGAGCTGTTGCCTTGGATCGACTAGGGTCATATGTGGCTGAAGCAGGGACCAAGGTCATCCAACAGTTGGAGGGAGAATAGTGGATGTGGCGATGGAGCTCAGATAAGTCTTCGTTCTCCATGAATTCTTCGGTATAGAGGTCCAGAGCTACACCGAACTCAGGTACGCTTAGTTGGCGTACCAAACCATCGAGACGGAATTGGACTGTTTCGGGATCGTCAAACTAAGACATAACCGTTTGTAGGCACAATGTAGAATAGATCTCCAAAGTAGGTTCTAGATACGTCAGCTCGATAATCTCGAAGAACCAATCCCATGGCTCAGTAGTCAACAGGGCCCGAACCGCATCAGTTAATTAGACCTGCTCGAGGGCGGCCCAATCGATGCATCACCCCACGCCTAGGGGCCACACCCTAAGTATCTAAAATAGTTCCTCTTGGGAACCTTTTGGAAACTAAAGGAAAGGGTGTCGTATTTCCGTGGTTGCACTAGAAGAGGTAGCTCTGGGTCCCTTTCGTTTTTTTGAAGTGGGGATAGCTGTTTTAGATTTTCCACGAGGATTTGACATGGTGTACCTGCAGGATAAGTCGAGAGATTACCATGGCAAAGATCACAAAGATCAGCAAATAATGTTTAAGAATTCAAAAGTCCTAAAGGTATGCCAAATAACAAAACAAATCATGAAAGACAAATGAACGGGGCTAATGGGCCGAAACTACTTATAATTACGTGGGTTAAAAATGCCTAATTAATCTCAATAAGAAAAGGATGCATCATGTAGTCTAATAGAATAAAATAATTGAATATACTATGACTATATATGCGAGAATGAAGTGCAACAACTGGAATGAAATGCTGAAAAATTAAATGCAAGTCCCTAATAGTTTTTATGAAGAGAATCGTATCTAAAAGAAAGCAACCACAAGAAATTTAACTCATAAACATACTAAATGTGTAGTAAATGAAAATCCAAATAGACATGTACCAAAAGAACAAAGTATTTAGCAGACTACTCATCAAGTTTTGTATATGAGAAACTAATTATCATAGTAAGCATGAATAATTAACATTTAGCGAGAATGGAATCATCAACGACTAAATATAGAATCCTAACTAGAGCAAATTAAAAAAAAAACTAAAACAAGAACAATTCATAAAGCAGATAGTTCAACAATGAAAACAAAGTAAAAATAATAAAGGAAATAATAATCAAAAACAAGATTATGAGTTAAGAATCAAGAAAATAAGGAAGAAAATTAAAACCAACGATGGAAGACTGATGGTGGGTGGTGTGGGTGGCAGAGGTAGCGGTGGGGCGAGGGGGTTAACACGGCCGTGTATTAGGTATTTAGGTGGTAGTGAGATAGCTTCTGAGTGGGGAAAGGGTGAAATAGGATGAGGAGAGGAAAAAGAAGGAGGAAAGGTTGGTTTTTGGTGTAGTGGCAGGAGTTAGGGTCGGCGGCGGCTCAAGAGTGGGCTGGTGTAAGCGGCAGCTGGAGGAAGGGTAAGGTTTGAGTGGGGAAGATGATGAATAGTGAGGGGTTTAAATAGGGATTGGGGCACACGGTCGTGGAACACGCCCGTGTGCCCTCATTTTAGACCGTGTGTTTCATGATTTTTGGTTTTGAATGCGTATGATACTTAGCCTACGCCCGTGTTATTTGGGCGTGTTAGTGCACACGACCGTGTCGCACGACCGTGTGTGGCTTCGTTCTCTTCTCCCACACCCGTGTTCTCACTCACATACCCATGTTTAGGTAGTCAGTATCGACCATGGTCTTTTGGCACGCGCGTGTCACATACCCGTGTTATTTTAACATGTTCGCCCATGGTCTATAGGCACGCCCGTGTTACTCGTGCCATACCCGTGTTTAATTAGCAGGTTCGCCCACGGCCATATCACACGGCCGTGGCGATTTATCGAATCCTATGTCTCGTCCTTGGCTTTAGGGAAATTTTGCTCTACTTTTACACGGCCGTATCGCACGACTGCGTCTCCACCTGTGGTGTGTCCACGGCCTCAGGCACGCCCGTGTGCTTGGCCGTGTGGCTTAGGAAAACCTGTGTTTAAGGACTAAATTAGTGATTTAGATGTTATAAATTGAAACTTGAAGAAATCAACAACATTAGTGCTCAGGTTGCCTCTCAAAAAGCGCTTATTTAAAGTCTAAGCTCGACTTACCTTAACTTCGTATGGTCATAGTGGTTTGAGGAGTTGGAATTCCTCTCTTTTGCTATCAATCTTGGTATCAAAATAAGGTTTAAGTCGAGTGTAATTTACTTTGAAAGTGTCGTGGTTCGGATGTGTTACCTTAACTGTGCCGTAGGGAAAATTCTTTACTACCGTAAAGAAAGGCACGTCATTTGTACGAAGCTTTGAATTTGAAATTTGAGGTCCTCCTCCTCTAATAACACCTTATCTCCTACCTTAAATTGATTAGCCTTATGCTCGTCATGGCTTTGCTTTAGTTCTATGTGGTGTATCTTAGGTTTCTCTCTGCTATAGTTTAGCCATTCATCTAGTTCATAAATTTATAGCATTCGCTCTTCATGGATTTCTCCCTTGTTGTCGCATGGGCTTAAACGTGGCTCATTTGTGCTTTTGAATGGAGTATCCTGAAAAGAAGGTTGAAAAGTGAGGTTACTCTTATTAATAGGGCTCGTAGTATCATGTCTATCATTAGATATCTTAACAGAATCATGAGCTGTAAGAGTAATCGTGTCATCGCCTACACGAAGTGTGAGTTCACCTGTGCCTACATCAATAATGGTTCTAGCAGTTTCTAAAAAGGGTCACCCTAAAATTAAAGGCATATCGTTATCCTCATCCATGTCTAAAACAACAAAATCTACTGGGAATATAAATTTGTCAATTTTAACAAGAATATCTTCAATTATACCCCTAGGAAATCTAATAGTTTTATCAGCTAATTGAATGCTCATCCTAGTTTGTTTGGGTTTCCCAAGACCTAGTTGTTTAAACATTTTATAAGGCATTACGTTTATACTAGCGCCTAAGTCAGCTAAGGCATTTTTAACATGTAAACTACCAATTAAACAAGGAATCGTGAAACTCCTTGGATCTTTCAATTTGTTGGGTAGCTTGTTCTGCAAAATGTTGAGCAAACTGTATTTAACTCCACATGCGACGATTCATCCAACTTCTGTTTGTTTGCTAAAAACTCTTTTAAGAATTTAACTGCATTTGACATTTGCGAAAGAGCTTCAATAAATGGTAAGTTAATATGTAATTTCTTTAAAAGTTTAAGGAATTTACCAAATTGTTCTTCTGTATGGTCTTTCCTTGTCACATTCGGGTATGGGACACGAGGCTTATATTATTTAACTACTGGTTCTTTGTGACTTACCTCAACCTTACCTTTACCTACCACAGCTTCTTGCCTCGTTTTAGATTTAGGTTCGACTGGCCTTTCTTCATTCTGCACCATAATAGCATGGATTTGCTCCCTTGGGTTAGTTTCTGTGTTACTTGGCAGGCTGCCTTGTGGCCGTTCAGAGATCAACTTAGCAAGTTGTCCTATTTGGGTTTCGAGTCCTTGAATTGAAGCTTGCTAATTTTTGAGTGCTGTCTCGATATTCTAAAAATAGGTTTCTGATACTGAGATAAATTTTGTGAGTATCTCTTTAAGGTTCGACTTTTTGTCTTGCTGGTAATGTGGTTGTTGGAAGCCTGGAGGGGGTTGTTGCCTTTGATTTCCTTGAACACCCCACGAAAAATTAGGGTGGTTCCTCCAACTTGCATTATAAGTGTTACTATACAAATTTTTTTGAGGTTGAGTATTGTTACCCATATAAGTGACTTGCTCGTCCTCTATGCTAGGATTGTAGGATTGATAATTTATGTTGTGCATCCCTCCTCCAATTGAATCACACCTCATCACTAAATGTACCTGCATAGAACAAACTAAACCATTAATCTTTTTATTTAACAGTTCTACTTGATTAGATAACATAGTGATTGCATCAATATTGAAAACACCAGCAGCTTTTTGTGGCTTTATCCTCATGACTTGCCACTGATAGTTATTCAGTGACATCTCCTCTATAAACTCATAAGCCTCTTTAAGTGTTTTGTTGTTTATGGTTCCACGGGCAGCTACATCAATCATTTGCCTCGTTGAGGGATTCAAACCGTTGTAGAAAGTCTGAACCTGTAGCCACAAAGGTAACCCATGGTGAGGGCATCTTTTTAATAAGTCATTATATCTCTCCCATGCATCATAGAGTGTTTCTAAATCCACCTACACAAAAGAAATATCATTACTCAACTTTACCGTTTTAACTAGCAGAAAATATTTTAAAAGAAATTTTTTGGTCATCTGTTCCCAAGTAGTGATAGACCCTCTTGGTAGAGAGTTCAACCACTGTTTAGCCTTATTTCTCAGAGGAAAGGGAAATAACTGAAGGCGAATGGCATCATCAGAAACGTCATTGATCTTAAAAGTGTCACAGAATTCCAAAAAATTCACTAAATGTGTGTTAGGATCCTCATCCTGCAAACCATCAAACTGAACAAACTGTTGAATCATCTATATAGTGTTAGGTTTCAGTTCAAAATTATTTGCAGCAATAACAAGCCTAACAATACTAGATTTAGTAGCAGCTAAATTAGGCTTAGCATAATCATACATAGTACGAGGAGCAGGATTCTAATTCACCCGGTCTGCGACTACTACAGGAGATAGTGGGTTATTTTGATTTTCCTCCATCTCTTCGGTAGTGTGGGTCACAACCTCTTGCTCTTCTTCTATGTACTGAAGGCTTCGCCTTATTTCTCTTCGGTTTCTACGAACTGTAGCCTCTATATCATTATCAAAAAGCAAAGGTCCTGACAGGTTCCTCCTAGTCATAAACTAGAGACACCTGTCATAGACAAATAAAAGAAAGGAAAATTAGTAAATAAAAATAGAAAATAAAAAGTAAATTGCAATAAAAATAACAATGGCTAAAGTAATAAAAATCGAGTGTTCCTAATATTTTAATTCCCCGGCAACGATACCAAAAACTTGATCTATCCTGTGTGTGATGATGATAAAGTAATAAAGTGATCGTATCTAAAAACTAACTATTATCACGATAAAGGCAAGACCAGAATGTCGAACCCACAGGAACTAAAAGTACTAGTAATAACTTCCTTTCTATTATCTAGCCTAGAAATAAAGGGGTTTTTTTTTAAACTAATTAAACTAAACTAATTAATTAACTAAGAACGTGACAGAGAGTAAATTGAGGAAAATACTTTTGGAAAGCTGATTGATAAAGGCAATACCCAAGGAAGAATCCACCTAGACTTTACTTGCTATTAGACTTTGAACTAGACGATTTATTTACTTGACTTGATCTGTAGGAATCCCTAATTTATGTTATTATCTCCGTCGAGACTAAAAATATCTAACCCTAGGTTGATTAATTGAAATTTCTTTCCAATTAAAACCCCTAGTGTTGCATTAATTCGAACTATGGATTCCTTTATTAGATTTGACTCTAATCTAGCAGATTTTCGTCATCCTGTGTCTAGGATTGTGATCAACTCCGCTTAATTGTGTTGGATCTACTCTTAAGCAGGGACTTTTGCTCCACTAAATAAGCACATTCAACTTATATTAATATCCTGAAATATCAACACAAGAATTAATAACACAATTAAGAACAAATCAAGTATTTATTATATAATTCAGATATTAATAACAAGATCCGTCTTAGGTTTCATCCCCCTCAGGTATTTAGGGGATTTAGTTCATAATTATAAAAGAAAACATCTCAAAGTTGGGATAACAACAAACAATAAAGAAAACCCAAAAACCCCTGAAGGAAATTGAAGGGAGATCTTCAGTCTTGATGGAGATCCTGCTCTTGAGATGGATAAATCGAGGTTCTTCCAGTAATTCCTTACTTTCTACTCTGTGTCCCCCTTTTAGCCCTCTCCTAGGATGTTTATATAGACTCTGAAATACCTTTCTTAGCCCTTAAGTAGCTTTTTTCGCTGGAATTAAAGCAAGTTACAACAGGGACACGCCCGTGTGATTCGGGCTCAAGCGGTGTTCAGGTCTGCTAAATAGACACGGGCGTGTGGTGTACCCATGTGAGGATGTCCAGGCTGTGTTGATTTCTCACTTTGGCCCATTTTCTCCATTTTTGGCCCGTTTCTCGTTCTTTTCACTTTCCTATGCTCACCTAAGTATAAAACATGAAATTAAAGGATTAGGAGCATCGAATTCCATAAATCTAATGATAAATCATCCATAAATGTGCTAAGCATGGGATAAAAATATGTATATATTTTGGTTCATCACACAACAATTCGACACTTAATGAAATAGCACACATCTTTTGCATTTTCTACGATTTAGTCCTATTTCACAAATCGATCACACAAACAATATAATTAAACCACAAAAGTTTCACACATACTTATTCACATGCTAAAAACACGGAAAATAATATTAAAATATTTTTCTGACCTCGGATATGTGGTTCTGAAGTCACTGTTTCGACTAGGGTCTAAACCAGGCTATTACACAACAACAAAACCATAATAAACCTAATTACTTCTTTTTTGTTCCCCTTGGATAGTTAATACAAGTTCTGAAAAAATTAAAGCTTCTAGTTTGTCTTGTTTTCTTCTCAGAAAATGATAAATCTAGTCAATATGCACCAAGAAGTCTTATATAGTTGCCTAGAAGCTATTCGATAAAAATTTAACACCTCTTGTGCAACAGGATACAACGAAAGGGTAAAGCCTTCCTCTAAGGAATGCAAAGAAACGGGGAAACTAGGAGGATCCTTGTAAGTCTTGTTCCCACTGTACTTCCCTTCAACCTAAGAAATTTCATATTTTTCTATTTTGTGACGAAGCAATCAGACTTATAGCAATACCATAGATTCCTCCAGCATGATGGTGCATCGAAAACATCCATTAATAATAACCTCCCACTTTATTTCAGGGAGTTTCTCTTCTTCACCGCCATGAGCACCCTTGGAAGACCCTGCCTTACCTCTACAGTTTTTGGTCACCAAAAAACTAAAAACCTCTGTTGAACTCGACTGAGTCTACGTAGAAGACATTGTGATAGACAAAAAAAAAAACCAAGAAAAGAAATATTCTTACCTTAAAAATAAACTTGAAGAAGATGAGAAAAACAACACCACGAAATCAAGAAGACTTGAAAAAAGAAAACAAAAATGAAAGCAAAGCAACAAAATACTAATGCAAGAAACAAATTGGTAAAGAAGAAATAAAAGGGATTTTATAGATTTTATTACCCAAACGGTGTATTTCAAGTGAAATAAATAATGTCCCAGCAACATAAAATGTTGAGGTTGAATGAGACATTCTAGGTGATGCACCATAATTGGTATGTAACACCCCAAACCCGGCCTAGAAGTTAGGCTCAAACCTGGCGTGTCACATTAAAGTGTTTTTCGAAAACCTTATTTTCATTAAAAACCCTTCTTATTTAAAACTTGTTGCAATTTAAAATTTTTGTAAAATCTCGAATTTCATATGCATGTTTTTAAAATGTGGTTTATTAAAAGACGTTCTCTTGTAAAACGTTATTACCTTTAAAACCTTAATTGTTACAAAAGCCTAATTTAGAACAGTTGCGGAAACGTGATATTTTGAAAAATAGTTGTTGTTTTGGAAAAATCGTGTTCGACTTCTAGCAATTATAAAACAATAAATAAAATCCCAAATGTAAAAACCAGAAAGTTTAAAATGCCTTATTACAACCCAAACCGGAATAAAGTACTTAAAAGTAAATCAAGACAGAGCATAAGCAATGTGTGGCCCTCTCCGAGTCCCTCGCAGCACCAATCCTCCTAAAGCTAGGGATTACCTGCACAGTTATTAAACGGGTGAGTTTTATGAAAACTCAGTGTGTAATCCCCTACTATATAAAATGAACAGTCAGTCATACAACAGAATTAAAAAGTCTGGGCCCCAGCCCTACTACAGTTCCAGTATCAATTGGGCCTTAGCCCACTATAACAGATAGTACCAGATGGGCCTTAGCCCATTACAGAATCAGAAACATTATCAGAATTAGAATAAAAATCAGAATCAAAATTAGGTGGGCCTAAGCCCAAAATAGAATCAGTAACAGTATAATACAGATATGCAAAACAGATTGGGCCGAAGCCTTATACAGAACAGATTAGTCTGGGCCTTAGCCCTATACAGAATAGCGTGGGCCAAGCCCATAGCAGAATCAGAACAATATGCGAATGCAATCCCAACCCAGTCCAGCCATCACACCAACCGTACCAACCCAACACACCATGTGGGGAATAACTCGACCCACCCAGCCTTACACACCAATGACGCAGCCATGCTGCTAATAACAGATAACGTGGCTAAGCCACCAGAATCAGAATACGCGGTAAAGCCACTAGCACAAAACTTTCGCCAAATCTATGTCCCAACCTAATATGTCGTGTATGCTATGCTCAATCATCACACATGTATGCAGAATGGCCATGTTCAGTATCAGTCCTTTAAACACATATTAAAAGATATCAATCACACAACCACGGTCACGTCAGTCAAATCACTGTCATACGAACATAGTCAAATCCGTCAAACTACAGTCCAAGTCAGTCACTTGCCCACAAGGGCAAAACAGTCATTTAACACTCTAGGGGCAAAATGGTAATTTTACCCCACAGGAGTATCTTGGTAATTCTACCCTACAGGGGCATTTTAGTAATTCTACCCTCCAGGGGTATTTCGGTAATTCTACCCTATAGGGGTATTTCAGTAATTTTGTAACTCAGGAGTATTTCGGTAATTTTAAAATCTAGGGTATTTTCGTAATTTGTAAACTGGGGTATTTCTATAATTTTCTAAACCAAGGGTAAAATGGTAATTTTACAATTCAGGGGTAAAATAGTACTTTTACAAATCAGGGGTAAAACGGTAACCTTACAAATCAAGGATAAAACGGTAATTTTAAAAATCAGTGGTAAAATAGTACTTTTACAAATCATGGGTATTTTTTGTAATTTTGCAAATCGAGGGTATTACAGTAATTCTACCCTATAAGGGTATTTCGGTAATTTTATCAATCCCTCAGAAAGTCTACAGTCGCCTTGGGTGACTCAAGTATTCTAAATAGAGATAACGTTACGATTGAGCCTAAGGCCAGTTCTCGGCCTAGGTGGGCCCACACGCTCGTATAGCCCTTTAACCCAAAACTAGCAACAGATATGAAACTCACCTAGTCTAGTCTAATATTTACAACACAATCATACAATTTGCCCGATTAGGCCCACAGGCCCATTGGGCCCACATGGCCCATTTCGGCATTCCGGCATTTGCCATTCTACAGCTAGAGTAGGGTGAAGTACACACCTGATAGGTATCTGAAGTTAACCCACGCTCTAAATGCTGCTCTGCCTAGAAGCCAACAATAATTGCACCCTTAACTCCATAGAGGGGTGTTTCGATCAACTACGGTCACCACCACAGTGACCCAACGGCATACAGATCAACGAATGATCCAACGCCTAACTCAAACGAACACGCCACAACGTGAAAGGGATAAGCCAAGAAATGTATGCTTACTCTCCTCATGGTTTGCTCTATTTAAAGCCAGCTTCTCGCCTATTCTCATGTTAGCTTCCCGATGTGGGATTCTCCATCCATCATCCAAAACCAACTTATTAGCAAAATAACCAACCCTTGCGTGCAAAGGGATTCCAACCAAGGTCCTCTCGATAGCCCTGTCAAGCCACCACCACTCGGACACAAACTCTTTTGTGTCATAAGTCTAACACATTTAACTTTAAAGCCCACCTACTCTCGTCCAAATTTATTTAAAAGAAAAACCAAAATAAATTCTAAGAGCCAAGACTTGAACCTTAGACCCTTTGCTTCCCTTGCCACTAGATCACACCTCCTTTTGTGTCATGCTTTCGCCAAAAATATTCTTAAAGTCTACCTACTACCGTCAAGGCCCCCATAAGAGAAAAACATAAATTTTTGCTAAGGTCCAGGTTTGAACCCAGGACCTCTCCAACGCTCCCAAACACTCCCAAACCTCTTAGCCAACCCTCTCCAACGCTCCCAAACACTCCCAAACCTCTTAGCCAACATACCAACATACCGTTCAGTGTACATGGGCCTAGGGCCCATTACGCAACCTAAGTGGGGCACACGTGCTCGCATGGTCCGCTAAGCTAGATTTGCCCACAGCCACATGTACGACACAGCCGGCCCACTAATTCCCGTAAGTCTAAAGATAACCACCCATATAGGGTCCACAAGCCCATTAGGCCTACACGACCACTTTTTCAGGCCCAATTTCAGGGCGTTACATGCTATTACTTTCCAAGCATCATTGTCAAGCCTTAAATTAAATGTCCCTGAATGTACTTGATTTCCTTCCAAAAGGCTTATGCAACACACAAACTTTTTTATGATTGACATGCCAAAAGTTGACCCCTTTCAAATGATAAATGAAAACAGCCAAACATTTAAGCATAAGCAATTAAAATTGTTTCACAGAAAGATACGTAAAGTGTTTTGCAACATAAAAGATGGTCTAAAGATAGAAAATACCTTTTAAAAATCACATTCTACCAATGCAATTTCATGTTACTAGCAAATGTAATTAAATAAAAGAAAAAGACAAAGATGCAAAAGAAAAAAATATCATATATATTTTATTAAAATTAGATAGTATACAAAGAAGAAATTACAAACAACTATACAAATAAGATTTTATACAAGTTTATTCTACAGTATGACTTTTTCCCTTGTCACGGGAAGTATTTTGACCTATGGAACCCTTCCCTTTGTCATGAAAGGCATTGGACTACTGTCATCATCACCGAAAGAGGCAAAAATATCCTCATTGGCAACATAATATTTAGTTGTCTTCTTGGATAGTCTTGTTTGAGTTGTAGTATCCTTAGGGTGAAGAAATATATTTCAGATAGAGCATCAACTTTAGTACACTCGCCTCTCAAAATAATTACACAACTTCTCTCATTCAGGTATAAACGGGTTTGAAAAACGGGGTCTCGACTTGAAAATTAAAAACAGGAGCCGCCACCAATCTTTTTAGGTGTGATTGGATCACCTTTAAAACATTTTGTTTTAAAATCATTAGTTTTGGTCTACGAAATCAAAAAAACGGGTTCGGGAGTCGGTTACGTACAAGGAAGGGTTAGCACCCTCGTAACGCCCAAAACTTGGTACCATATTGAATAGCTTTCTGTCCTTAATGCTAAAATTTTGAAAATATTTAAAACGATGATCCCTTTTGAATATAGAATAATTTGAGTTTAAAACTGAGATTCCTTCGTTCAAAAGAATACGAATGTCACATCCAGTATAATAGGACACGATATTCTAACACTTTTGTAACTAAAATCATCTCGTATTTTATAAAATCATTTAGAAGGGTATTTTAGGCATTTAGGTAAACAAGAAATCGCAACCCAGCATAATAGGGCACTATCTCCCAAATTCCTAAATACAAAAAACATTGCCTTTATTTTTAAAACATTTTTTATATTTATTTAAATATGATGCAATTAAGATAATGTATTACAATATAATAAACAATATAAGTTATAGAGTACATGCTTTAATATTCCATACAAACATGATGAAGAAAATAATAAATATCAACATAAATTACTACATCCATTAATGTAAAAATAATAATATAAAAATAATTTACATCAATTATAAAAACAACACTTAATAATAATTTTAAATTAGTATTTGGTATGTATATAATATATAAAAATATAGGTTTTAATAAAAAAATAATTTGATATAAAAATTGAGAATCCTTCATTCCAAAAGAACACGAATATCACATCCAGCATAATAGGACACGATATTCTCAAACTTTTGTAACTGAAATCACCTCGTAATTTAGGAAAATTTATTAAAAGGATATTTGGTTATTTAGTCAAACGAAAAATCGCAACCCAGCATGTTAGGGCACTATTTCCCGAATTTCTAAACACCAAACATTGACTTATTTATGAAAAAAAACTTTTCAATTAAATGAAATATATATTTTTAAAACAAAGAGTAATATAGAATTTAATAAAAAAAATAATTTGATATAATACTAAAATTATTTTCTTAAAAATATAAACGAGAATTAAAAACTAAAGAAATAGGGATTACATAAAAAAGGGTTGAAAACGAAGATGAACAAAGAATAAAATAAGAACAAACCGCCGAAAATAAGAACATAAGAGGGAGAGAAATTTGAGAGCTCTCAAGAATTTTTATTGCTTGCTAAATCTCAAGTGTGTGTTTACAATGAGGGGGGAGGCCTCTATTTATAGTTGAGCCTCCTCAAATCCAACGGTACAGATCAGTTACATCAACGGTTAAGATTAAACTGTATCTACAAATTAAATCTCTAAGATTACAAAATCATATCTTCTAAGATTGCATATCATATCTAAGATTGCAATCATATCTAAGATTGTATCATATCTAAGATTGCATATCATATCTAAGATTGCATATCCTTGAAGATTATTTTCCATATGAGTCAAGCTTGTAGATGGACCTTAAATCTTTTCAAGTAATGGGCCATTCCGATCGGGCCAAATTATATTTGTAATTCTGGACTGGACTTGGACTTCGTTTTTTTTTTTGGGTTTATTATTTTTTAATTTATTTTATGTACAATTTATGGGCCCGGGCAAAATATGGTGCCTACAGTCTTGTTTGAGTTGCAGTATCCTTAGGGTGAAAAAATATATTTCAGATAGAGCATCAACTTTAGTACACTCGCCTCTCAAAATAATTACACAACTTCTCTCATTCAGGTATATAAGGGCGGTATACGTCAAAACCAAGATGATGACTATCTTGAAGTATGTCAAAAATAAGGTTAGAAGTTCAACACAACAAGGTTTAGCAGGTCAAAAGATGTTTGCATAGCGACAAGCACCCTTTCTATTATATCTATAACTTTTTTTTAACTTGACCTACTTCTCCACCTCCTCTTTCTGGCAAACCCCTTCTTCCCTCAAAGACTGAGTATGCATTTCTAGCCCTCCATTGGAAACGTTAAAATGTGCCTCCAACAAATGAATCATTCTTTCTTACTTATGAATCCACCATGTCTTGATTCATGAAAGAGATATGCATATAATATGCCTTCTGGATTTAATGTGAAAGGGAAATGTATATGATGCTATGGGTACAGTCCTATCATTCTAAAAACCATCCGCCATGACTTAAGTCGTGCACTCGCTAACACATTTCTCCCCAATACAATGCTTTAAGATAACTCTCAAAGTAATTTTAAAAGTGACCATCAATATCCCTCTTTAGTTTATCATTTTAAATTGGTCGAAACCCCCAAGAATGTCATGTAAATATTGACGATAGTAGCATTTTCTAATAGAGGTCCGTGTCCGTTCAGTGGAAAAGTTGAATATCCTACCAAATTTTAACTCTACAAGGATATTCTTGATATAGTTAACATTCATTGTCATTGCCTCACCATAAAACAATTTTTCTTTCTAATGAGAACTTGCTCGAAGGGCAAACTCAAATAACTCAATGGTCTATCTTCATTCAATTCCCATAAAAGTACATAACACGGTCGTGTTGATTGCCCGTGTGGTAGGCTGTATGGTGATACACGACCGTGTGAACGACGAACCAGGCCGTGCGCATATGACACAAACGCACGACACAGCCGTGTGATGGCCAGTGAGGTCGTGTGCAAGACACAAGCTCGATTGATTGGGTCGTGTGGGCTACACAAATGTGTGGGCCCATACAGGTGAACCACACAGGCGTGTGGAATTTGGGACAAGTCATGTGATCCACAAGACCAAGGTTAATTTGGGCCGTGTAGGCCACACATGTGCGTGTGAGCCCAATTTATTGATTTATTTGTAAAGGTTGCACGGGTCACCCGAGACGACTGTGGACCTACTGTAGGGTCGGTAAGCCATACTTAGACCCCTATTACATGAGATAACTGTATGATTGATAGAAGATATTGAGCATGACTTTATTGCACTATACTGTTACTGTATGTACTGGTATCATGACATGGCATGCTTTGATTGTATGATGCATTGCATGGGGTTAGTTTAATGTGATTGGAGGAAGTGTATTGTACTGGCAGCTCTGCTGCAAATCACTGATGGCTTTGAGCCTACTGTTATACTGGCAGCTCTAATACAAATACTGTTTAGTGCCGCAACCGATGCTCATTTGTAAAGTAGGGATGTGTGGGTGATTTATTCCCCATAGGAGTGCAGGGTTGGACAGGAGATGGTGTATAGTGGATGGTTGGGTGGGACTTGCATACTGTACACTACATTACGGATTTCTAATACAATTATGGGCTAAGGCCCTACTAATACTGCTACTGTTACTGTCACCGTTATTGAACTGTAATAGGCTAAGGCCCTATTGCTTACTATACTGAGATGGGCTAAGGCCCAAACTGATATTGTTACTGAGAAGGTCTTAGGCCTAGTTTGTTACCATTTGCATTCTGTTTGCATGACTGCATGGGGATTACACACTGAGTTTTCGTAAACTCACCCCTTTGTTTTTACTGTATAGGTAATCCCAAGTCTTAGGCGGATCGAAGCAGCGAGGGACTTAGTGGTGGCCACACTATTATCATTTGGGTATTTTTAATGTAATATGGCTATTATGGATTTTTCTTGACTTGGGATTTATTTTTCGTTGATTTGATTTATAACTGCTAGTGATAGGTATTGCTGGTTTTCAAAAGAGACAGCCATTTTATCAAACTAACGCGATCGTATTTTGTTTATAAGCTTCCGCAAAGTAAAATGTTTTGAAACTAATTATAAATTAAAAATGTTTTGAAAATGGATAACGACTATGAAACAACATAAGCTAATGAATAATTTCAACTACAAGGAAATGGGCTTTTGTGACAACTTAGTTTTCGAAAGCACTATCATGTGGCATTGCCAGATTCGACCGTAACGTCTAGGCCAAATTCGAAAGCACTATCATGTGATATCAGAGCCAGGTTGCAAAACTTGGCTGTGGATTTGGGTTTTTTAAAACATGAATTTCTAAGAACTGTTCCCAAATGATTTGAAATGTTTTACTGAACGTGTGGTACATCGAGTCTTTAGTGCTGATCCTATAAGTTCTCTCTAAAAAACTATATGATAATTTTGACTGAAACTACTATAGGTAGTATATACTGAGAATACTGTGGGTAGTAAACTTTACTGCAAACACTTAAGATAGTGTATACTGAGACTGTAGCAAAACTGTAGTGACACCGCGATTTACGAGAACAAATATTGAATTACTAATACTATTACCATTTTTCATAAAATATCTGGTAATAATTGCTGGAACTATAAGCTGATCTGCATAAAACTAATTAATACAGATAATACGAGATTAGACAATAAACGCTAGAGGTACTCGAGGACGGGGTACAAGAGGCTGTGGTAAAGGCCGTAGAAGGGCTCTAATGGGTTCCTCGTCATCTAGCAACATACCGAATTTAGACACTAGCGAGACATCGGTGTCGCTTATTACTAAGTCTGGATCTAGATCTTATGATCGTGCGACTGGGGACGACACACTATCCCAAGCTATGTTACAGATTCTAGAGAGGGTTGTTGGACCTAATACTGGCACTGAGGACTGAGGGTCGGTTATAGAATGACTCCGGTCCAACGGCGGTGAGATTTTTAGGGGTATTACTGGAGTGGCCTCTAATATGGCTGAGTATTACAGTGAGGCCACAGAGAGGATCATGGACGACTTGGACTGCACCTCTGAGCAGAAACTAAAGGGTGCAGTATCACTACTGAGAGATGAAGTTTATTAGTGGTAGCTTACGGTTAAGGAGGGCACTCAACCCGACTGACTAACCTGGGAGTTTTTCAAATCTGCCTTCTAGGAGAAGTATGTGGGT
The DNA here is from genome assembly GCA_020496765.1 of Gossypium stocksii. Classification (NCBI taxonomy): domain Eukaryota; kingdom Viridiplantae; phylum Streptophyta; class Magnoliopsida; order Malvales; family Malvaceae; genus Gossypium; species Gossypium stocksii. Next base: position 33,414,314 of record CM035628.1, on the reverse strand, counting down.
ACTAGTTTTGTGGATTCCAGGAGGAGAGAGTTTCTGAATTTGACCTAGGGGGATATATATGTGGCTGAATATGAGGCCGAATTTTTACGACTGAGCCGCTATGCACGAGGTATGGTGGCGACTGAGTACAAGCGGTGTGTTTGCTTCGAGGATGGCCTTAAGGATAGTCTGAGGGTTCTAATAGCTCTTCAGAGGGAATGAGACTTTGCTGTACTAGTAGCTAATGCGAAGATCACCGAGGAAATAAAGTGCACTGAGCGCCAGAATAGGGCAAAAGGTAGGAATAAGAAGGATTCGGTGCCCTCAAGTTTCGTTTAGAGGGCTAAGAAAATGGCCAGAGTCGATGGGTCGGTCAGAGTTGGGGCCCCTATTGCTGCTACTGGATAGCAGCTATGTGTTGACTGTGGTAGTCGCCATCTGGGTGAGTGCTGGAAAAAGATTAGGGCTTGTTTGAAATGTGGTTCACTAGAGCACCGTATCAGAGAATGTCTATGTAAACCCGATCAAATGCAAGCTCCTAGTTTGGGTACTGCACAGTCGTAGAGAAGTGATCAGCAGCCGTTAAGAGGCCGTGGTTAGGTTCGAGGTGGTAATGGGTTGGGCTAAAGACAGAGAGCATCGGGCAAAGGTGCTAATTAGACTAAAGCGAGGCAACCAGCTTTAGTGTATGCTGTACGTCGTCGAGAGGATGGCGATGCTCCGAATGTCGTCACAGGTACGTTTCTCATTTATAATGTACCTTATATTGCATTGATAGATATAGGATCCACTCATTCCTATGTTGCTTGCTTTGTTACTGAAAATTGGGGATTCCAGTTGAGAGAACCTCCAACAGTCCGTCCGGGTTAATAGGTTATTTAAAGACGTTCCTTTTGAGGTTCAAAGGGTTATCTTTTTGGATAACCTTATAAAACTTCCTTTTGAAGAGTTTGATTTAATACTGGGTATGGATTGCCTAGTTAAGCACCAAGTAAGCTTGGGTTATGCCACTAAACAAGTTGTACTGAGAACTGAGGAGGACAATGAGGTAGTTGTAATTGGGGAACGTCAAAACTACTTGAGAAATGTGATTTTTGCACTGAGGGCCGAAAAGTTAGTTCGTAAGGGATGTGAGGCGTATTTGGCTTACATCAGTGTTTTAGATTCTGAAGATTCTTCGGATAAAGATATCAGGATGGTTAAGGACTTTCTGGATGTGTTTCCTGAAGAGCTACCTCGGTTACCTCCAAACTGTAGAGTAGAGTTTGGGATTGAGCTCCTTCTTGGTACAGTTTTGATGTCCATCGCTCCCTATAGAATGGCACCGAAGGAGCTTGTAGAGCTTAAAGCTCAAATTCAAGAATTACTGGATCGTGGGTTCATCTACCCTAGTGTGTCTCCATGGGGAGTACCAGTTCTGTTCGTGAAAAAGAAGGATGGATCCATGTGTATGTGTATTGACTACTGCCAATGAACAAGCTGACTATTAAGAATAAGTACCCCTTGCTGAGGATAGACGATCTGTTCGATCAGTTTTAAAGTGCTTTGATTTTCTCTAAAATTGACCTCCGATCTGCGTACCATCAGTTAAAAGCTAAGGAGGCTGATGTACACAAGACTACGTTTAGAACTGACTATGGTCATTACGAGTTCCTAGTAATGCCATTTGGACTGATGAATGCACCAATAACCTTTATAGATCTAATAAACCGAGTGTTCCAGCCCTATCTAGATCGGTTCATGGTAGTGTTTATTGATGACATTCTGGTGTATTCGAGGACTGAGGACGAGCACGATGAACATCTTTGAGTGGTCCTGCAGACCTTGAAGGAGAAGCAATTGTATGCCAAGTTCAGTAAGTGTGAGTTTTAGTTGAGGGAAGTTACATTTCTCGGCCATGTAATATTTGCTGAGGGGATTAGGGTCTATCCTCGAAAGATTGAGGCTATTTCGGATTGGAAGCAACTTAAGGCTGTATCAGAGATTCGTAGTTTTCTGGGATTAGCTTGGTATTACCAACGTTTTGTAGAGGGGTTTTCTATAATTGCAATACCCTTGACTAAGCTGCTACGTAAGGGTGTGCCGTTTAACTAGACTGATACGCAGAAGGAGAGCTTTGAGAAGCTCAAAACTATACTAACTGAGGCCCTTATTCTAATACAGCCAGAGTCTGGAAAGGATTTTACTGTGTACAGTGATGCATCACATGTCAGTTTGGGATGTGTACTGATGCAAGAGGGTAATGTAGTAGCCTATGCATCTCAACAGCTTAAGACTCATGAGGTGAATTATCCGATGCATGACTTGGCCATAGTGGTATTCGCACTGAAAATCTGGAGGCATTACTTGTATGGTGAGAAGTGTATCATTTATACTGATCATAAGAGCCTCAAATACCTCCTTACTCAGAAAGAGCTGAACCTTAGGCAGCGTAGATGGATTAAGCTACTAAAAGATTACGATTGTATGATTGAATACCACCCTGGTAAGGCCAACGTGGTGGTCGACGCACTGAGCCGTAGGGTTATGACCGATTTGAGGGCGATGTTTTCTCTCCTCAATTCATTTGATGAAGGTAGTCTGTTGGCCGAACTCCAGGTTAAACCGATATGGATTGAGTAGATTAAGGGTAAACAGTTGGAGGATATGTTGAGGGGTTGTGTGATTGACTTTCGAGGCATTTGGGAGGAGTTTTTACTGTTGACAGAGTTCGCTTATAACAACAGTTACCAGTCTAGCATACAAATGGCACCTTATGAGGCACTCTATGGTCGTAAGTGTCATACTCCTTTGTGTTGGACAGAGTTGATCGAGCGCTGTGTTCTGGGCCCTGAATTGGTTTCTGATACTGAGGATAATGTCAGGTTGATTCGAGACTAATTGAAAGACGCATCTAATAGATTGAAGTCGTATGCAGATCTGAAGCGTCGAGAGATAGAGTATTCTGTGGGGGACCTCGTGTTTCTCAATGTCTTACCATGGAAGCAGATACTGAGATTTAGTCGTAAGGGCAAGTTGAGCCTCAGATTCATTGGACCTTATTGTATAGTGAGACAAGTGGGACCAGTTGCCTACCTGTTGGAACTACATCTAAAGTTGGAGCGAATTCACGATATTTTTCATGTATCGATGTTGAGGCACTACCGCTCTATTCCCATGCACATTTTCCCAGTGGAGGAGATTAAGGTTAGACCAGACTTATCTTTTGAGGAGGAGCCAGTTCAAATATTAGATCATGATGTAAAAGTTTTGAAGAGGAATCATAGCTTTAAGGAGGCTATGTGGGAGCCTGAGGATGCGATGCGACAGCAGTATCCTCATCTGTTCTGACCAGGTAAATTTCGAGGTCGAAATTTTCTTTTAAGGGGTAGAGTTGTAACACCCCAAATTTTGTTTTTGATTTCATGCATTTATGTCACAAACATCTGTCTGCTTCAGTGGTTATGTGCTCTGAAGTGTCTGAGAAGTCTTGGGTTCAAGCCTTGTCTTAAGCAAAATTTTTACTTTTAATTGAATTAAGCCTTACTCTTGATCAATAGGCATAAGTTTTAATGTGGGTAAATCAATAACAGAATGGGCCTGCTGGTCTGGTGGTTAAGAGGAGAGGGATTATGCTAGAGGTCCTATGATCGAACACTGTTGTGGGTATTATTTTTGGTTAATTTCCAGCAGGAATTTCAGTTAGATAGGTGTCTGAGTAGTGGTTGTAATGGGGAGAGTAGTAGAGAAATTTTAAGAGAAAAATAAGAGATTGTGATATCCCAAAGTTGGTGTAGCAATTTCGATTTCCCCCCTCTGACTTTCTGAATTGTTTTTCCTTTTGCTGCTCTATTTTCTTTGTCAAAATCATCACCCTAAAAGTCTTTGCCATTTTTGTTCTTGTATTCTTCACCACGTGCTGTCGTTTCCTATCTTTTTTTTTACTTCAAACTAAACTTTTATCCTTTATCTTATCTCCACGTCACGTCTTTGCTATTCGGGTGTTATTCAGTAAGTGTAGTAATACGGTTGGTTTCGTTTTAATGTAGTATTGGATTCTTAAGAGAGTGTTTTCTATTTAGGAGGCAATCAAGGTAAGGTGGACTGCCAACCAGCGTTTTGATTAGCAAGGAATCGCCTTTGTTTGTTAAAGGGAAGATTGTCGTTAGCTTTCAGGATTTATCGATTCATAATAATTCAGTTTAAGTGACTGATTTTGGACTTGAGATTGTCGATTTTAGGTATCGGAGTGCTTAGATGATTACATGTCGAATTCGAACCAAGTGTGCACTCCGATTGCACAGAAAACGAGATTCGACGGAAGCCAAAAAGTAATCCGTTGACGCCACACGGACGTGTAGATTGCCCGTGTGGTAGGCCATGTGACGATACACGACCATGGGAACGATGAACCAGGCCGTGCGTGCATCACAGGGTGCACTACACGGCTGTCTGATGGCCGGCAAGGCCGTGTCGAGACAAAGGCGCGATCGATTGGGCCATGTGGACCACACGAATGTGTGGGCCCATACGGGTGAACCACACGGGCGTGTGGAATTTGAGATAGGTCATGTGATCCACACGGCCAAGGCTAATTTGTGTCGTGTGGGCCACACGGATGTGTGGGCCCACACGAGCAGCTAACATGGGCATTGAGTCCAATTTACTGATTTGCTTGTAAAGGTTGCACGGGTCGTCCGAGATGACTGTGGACCTACTGTAAGGTCTGTAAGCCACACTTAGACCTCTATTGCATACGATGACTGTATGACTGATAGAAGATATTGAGCATGACTTTATTGCACTACATTGTTACTATATGTACTAGTATCATGACATGGCATGTTTTAATTGTATGATGCATTGCATGCGGTCTGGTTAATGTGATTGGAGGAAGTGTACTGCACTGGTAGCTCTGCTGTAAATCACTGATGGCTTTGAGCCTACTGTTATACTGGCAGCTCTGCTGCAAATACTGTTTAGTGCTGCAACCGGTGCTAATTTGTAAAAGTAAGGATGGGTGGGTGATTTATTCCCCACATGAGTGCGGTGTTGGACAGGAGATGGTGTATAGTAGATGGTTGGGCGGGACTTGCATATGTACACTGCATTACGGATTTCTGATACTGTTATGGGCTAAGGTCCTATTGATACTGCTACTATTATTGTCACCGTTATTGAACTGTAATGGGCTAAGGCCCTATTGCTTACTATACTGAGATGGGCTAAAGCCCAAACTGATACTGTTACTGAGAAAGGCTTAGGCCTAGACTATTACTGTTTACGTTCTGTTTGCATGACTTCATGGGGATTACACATCGAGTTTTTGTAAACTCACCCATTTGTTTTTACTGTACAGGTAATCCCCAGTCTTAGGCGGATCGGAGCAGCGAGGGACTTAGTAGTGGCCACACGATCGTATTTATTACTATACTAGGTTACGTTTTTTTTAATTTATTATCATTTGGGTATTTTTAATGTAATATGGCCATTATGGATTTTTGCTTGACTTGGGATTTATTTTTCGTTGATTTGATTTATAACCGCTAGTGATAAGAATCGCTGGTTTTCAAAAGAGACAACTATTTTATCAAACCAAAGCGATTATATTTTGTTCATAAGCTTCTGAAAAGTAAAATGTTTTGAAAATAATTATAAATTAAAAACGTTTTGAAAATGGATAACGACTATGAAACAACATAAGCTAATGAATAATTTCAAATACAAAGAAATGGGCTTTTGTGACAACTTAGTTTTCGAAAGCACTATCATGTGGCATCGCCAGATTCGGCCGTAACGTCTAGGCTGGGTTTGGGTGTTACATTTAGTGGCATTAGAGCCAGGTTGCAAAACTTGGCTGTGGATTTGGGTTTTTTAAAACTTGAATTTCTAAGAACTGTTCCGAAATGATTTGAAATGTTTTACTGAACGTATGGTACATCGAGTCTCCGGAGCCAGATTCGGTCATAATGTCTAGGCTGGGTTTGGGGTGTTACAGCAAGCCCCTGTCCAAGATAACCATATGAACAAGCACATACCATCCATCGTCTAGGTCCCAAAGCTCTATCTGGAACATGAAGTTGTTAGTCACCAAATACTCGTGGGTTCAATTATTCCATACCAATGAGTCATAATGAATAATAGGATTTGTACTATCAAATACATCTTTGTTCCATCGAAGACATCCACCCTACGCATTCTATAATGATAGCTTAATAGTAAGTCCAACACGCATTCTGAGCTGTGTGATAAATATTTGATTTGTTCTTAATTGTGTTTTTTAACTCTTAAATTGATATTTTCGGGATATTGATTTAAGTCGAACGTGCCTAAGTGGAGGAACAAAAGTCTCTGCATAGGAGTAGATCCAACACAATTAAGTGGAGTTGATCACAATCCTAGACATAGGATGACGAAAATCTACCGGATTAGAGTCAAATCTAATATGGGGAGCCATAGATCGAGTTAATGCAAGACTAGGGGTTTTAACTAGAAAAAGATTTCAGTTAATCAACCTAGGATTAGTTGTTCTTATCCTCGACGGAGGTATTAACATAATTTAGGGATCTCTGCGGATCAAATTAAATGAAGAAATCATCTGGTTCAGAGTTAAATAACAAGTGAAGTCTAGGTGGATTCTTCCTTAGGTATTGTCTTAATCAATCAGTTTTCCCAAAAGCAATCTCTCTCTTTACTCCTTACCGTTTCTTTTCAGTTTAGTTTAGATTAGTTAATTTAGAAACAAAACCCATTTTTATTCTTAGGCTAGATAATAGAAAGAAAGTCATTACTAGTACTCATAATTCCTTGGATTCGATATTTCGGTCTTGCCACTAACCATACTACTATTCGATAGGTGCACTTGCCTTTTATCGTGATATTAGTTAGTTTCCAAGTACGATCAGATTTTATTACTTTATCATCATCATTAGAGATCACGATCAAGGCCATATGGGCTAGGCCAAATTAGCATGTGGGTTTTGGGTTAGGCTATGTGGGCCACACGGGTAAGTCCAATTTGGGCGTGTGGGCCACACAGGCATGTAGGCCCAAAATTTTAAAATTTTTCCTAGAGTCACACGAGTCGTTCCAATCGACTATAGGCCTACCATAGGGTTGGTATGGGCTAACTGTAACACCCCTATCCCGTAACCATCGCCGGAATAGGTAAGGGGCATTACCGGACTTGTAACATATATCGGAGCAGTAAAATTTTAAACTTTTTAATCAAAATCCAACACGTATCATCAATCATCAGAGCATGCTTCAATTGATTATAAAATGATGCATATAACTATTAGAAATCTAATTGGAAAAATACTAAAAGATAGGGAAAATTTGCAAAATTTTTAAGTTAGGGACACACGGCCGTGCCTCTTGCCCGTGTTCTTCTCACACGGCCGTGTCCCTCCAGACACGCCCAAACCTTTCAGCCCGTGGTCGAATCTGACTTACCCCACACGGCTGTCCAACACGCCGATGGGGTTAGGCCGTGTGTCGCCCACGGCCTAGGCACGTTCGTGCCCTTACCCCGTGGTCGAAACTGTCAAATATCACACGGCTGCCAGACACGCCCGTGTACAAAACAGAGCAGACCGTGTGACTATACTGTCAAATTTCACACGGCTACAAGTTACCAGACATGCCTGTGTGTCTAGGCCGTGTACCAAAACTGACCAAAACATCAAGGTGCAGGGGACACACGGTCGAAGCGCACGCCCGTGTTCCCTGGCCGTGTGGCACATTATAGGCTCGGTTTAAGCCAAATTGCCACCCAAAAACAAACCAATTCAAGCATATAATTGACCAAAATCATCATAAATCTTGCACTCACTAAGCATAACAATTCAATAGCTAAAATAGCCACATTCATGAACTCATCCACACATAAATATACATAATCATTCCTTACCTTTCACCTAAGCTAACAATGCACATATCTTGCACATATAACATAGTAAACATATCAACTATGCAAGCTTATAGTCTCATCAAAATCACATATCTTTCCATAAGCACATATAGCCAAAGAACAACTCAAATACTTGATTATATTCATATATGACCCAAGCCACATCTCATAGCTTGATCATTTACCAAAATATATCATGTTCACTAAAGTACTAGCCTATACATACCATGACCAAACGTTTGCAAAATACTCAAAAGTACCGAAGCTTTATCGATAGTGTGATAGTGATCCCCGACTCGTCTGATATCCGAGCTAGCTTCCGAATCTAAAAGACAGTGAAAGAAATCGACGGAATAAGCTTCTAAAGCTTAGTAAGTCCATATAACACGAAATTAAACTTACCGATTCGATAAGGTAATCCATATAAGTAAGGCTATTTCAATCACATGACCATATAGCCTATTACACAATCTCATTCATGTTAGTTCATATCACTTCATAATCAATCTCATATAAGAGTATAACATGTAATTCACATCCATAGGCACATACAACATCATAGTTCTTATACATCTTTGACTTATGAGGATCATATAGTTTAAGTTTCATATGTCAAAACATTCATGTAATACATATGACATATATCTCTTATACACATGTACCATATAATTTGTTTCTTGTAACATGTATCGGTATTGCCCGTTGAACCTATAAGAACATCAAAAGATACTCAGGTGATACACACACAGTGTATATACATATAACCTATAATCCATCAATGCGTCATATATGCTCTTTCGAGCCTGTACGGTAAGCCCGGAGGCTGAACATATAATCCCGAAGGATAATCGGTAAGCCCGTAGGCTAAACATGTAATCCCAAAGGATAATCGGTAAGCCCGTAGGCTGAACATATAATCCCGAAGGATAAACCTATAGCTCATGAGCACGTGGTGAGTCCGCAACAAATGCAGGAGCTCGAACCACCCTGTAGCCCTAGTGACATGTCACTTGTATCCTATCGACTTCTACGGTTCTAACGGGGCTCGATATTCAATTTATCACTTGTAACAATTTAACATTTCTATTTCAATTTCATATATACTCGTTCCATTAGGCTTTTAATCATCTAGCATTTCATATTTTCAAATAACAATACGTATGAACATATATATATACATTAAATTCGTTATACAAACTTATCTCGTAATCCCGTATCTACTTGTCTATTTTCTGTTTTCCCCGATCAAGTTCCAGGATTCGATCGTCTTTATCTAAATTAATGCAAAATTCAGCTATTTACTAACTCACATATTCAATTCAATCCAAAACATATATTTTAACATATTTGCAAATTAGCCCTCATAATTTCAACTACTTTGCAATTTAGTCCTTTAAACAAAAAAAATGACAATTTACACATTAAAGACCTCAATACACCTAGCCGAATATCCATATAGTCCCTATAAGTACATATTTTATCATTTAATCACAAATTTAACCTCACAAATTTTTTTATCTTTTTGCAAATAAATCCTTAAACTCGTTTACATCAAAATTTACTTTAAAAATTCTTGTATTTTCTCACATACTATACAATAATTCATCAAAATCTATCAATATATCAAGGATTCATCAATGGCATTTTTCAAGGATATTCACAAAATCAGAAATTGAGGTACGGGTCAACTAATATACGAAGCAACGATCTCAAAAACGTAAAAATCACTAAAAACTGAAGTCAAAACATACCTCAATTCAGCAAAATAGTAGCCGAATGTTTGAAGGCTTTAAAATCCTTGTTTTGTTTGAAGAATCGGTGGAAGAGAAGAAATATGAAGCCATTTTTCTTGTTTTATTTAATTAAAACATATTATAAAGCCATTTGACCATTTTACCCTTTGTAAAATTATCATAAAACCTTATAAAATATGGACATAATGGTCCATCACCAACCACTCCAAATAAAAATGGCATAATTGCCATGCAAGTACCTCCTTTTATAAAGCCATGCTCAAATAAGCCATTTATAAAATAGAACTCTAATTTATCGCTTTACGCGATTTAATCCTTTTTATCAAATTAACTAGTCAAACAATAAAATTTCTAAACGAAACTTTCACACGGTAATTCTATCATGCTGTAAAACATGTTAAAGCCATAAAATTAATAATTTGACTCGGTTAAGTGGTCCCGAAACCACTTGTTCCGACTAGGGTATAAAGTGGGTTGTTACACTAACCAAACCCTAATTCATGTGATCTAATATTTTGATCTGAGTAGGAAACTAATATGTATGTCTGACTGTTTTGTTTGAGTATATATGTTATCTGTATACGAGCATGTTAAGCAAGATAATTCTATATTTTGTATCTGTGATTAGGGTAGGAATTGTATATTTGGAGGAAGTGACCGTACGGTGACCTTTCGCCTATTATCTGGCAACTTGGCTGCATATTATTTTGTTATGTGTCGCACTGACACTATATGGTGTGTAGGGATGAGTGGGTGGTTTTAACCCCACATGGTATGATGGGATGGTCGAAGATAATGTGTAGAGGATGGGGGTAGGATTATGTATATCTATTCTGTACATCTGATTTTAATATTTGCATCTGTTAATGACTTAGGTCTGATTCTATTTCTGTCTGCATATGAGATTATATGAATGTTGCATGACTATCTCTGTTGGGTTACACACTAAATTTACAAAAACTCACATTTGTTTGTCTGATCTGTACAGGTAACCCTCAGTCATAAGCGGGTCGGTGCGATGAAGGCTCAGCGGTGACCACTCATTGGGAAGCTATTTCCCCATTACCACTAGTTTTGGAATTTTAAATTCTGAATTTATTTGAGAGTTTGTAATTTTTTTGGGACTCTCTAGACTGCATGGTTTTAACTGTTGGTTTTGGTTTGGTTGCATTTAAGTTTTTTTTAAATATGATGATTGACAAATTGTAGTTTTATGCGAATAAGTGCTTTGAAAACACAAGATCGGTTTCGAATAAAACGATTTTCAAACTTCCGCTGCAAATTCTTGAAAACTTAAAATGGTTTCAAATAAGATTATAAACACAAGTTTTTCCAGATAATAGGACTCCGATTGGTAAACTAATAAAACAATATGTTTTAACTTAAAAGATGTAATTTAAAAGCCTTCTTTGTAACACTTCCAGATTCGGCCATAATGTCTAGGTCGGGTTAGGGGTGTTATAAGCCTACATTCTGATAGATCACCTTCAACCCTTAGACTTCATACTCTCCTTACCTTCACTCTTTAGAACCTTCCGATCTCTACTCCGACTAGTTGAACAGCCTCCATATCAACCACTAGTACCTCCTTGTTGTATCACTGTATTAACTATTATATAAATTTCGTATACCATATATTTAAATTGTATTTAACCCTAGTATCGGACCCATTGGTCAAAAGGGTGTTTATTTGTTCCCAAGAGTTTGATATATAGGTTCACCCATGCATAGTAGTGTATTGTATGTGTGTGGAAGTGTAACACCCCTATACCCGGTTCGACCTAAGGAACCTGATATAGGAATATTTATTTGGTGCCAAAGTGATTTTGGCTAATCACTAATATATTTGAACATTAAAAAAAATAAATTTTTATAACTTATATTTTAGTCCCTACTACTTGGAACATACTTGATCTTCCTAAGTACATGTCATTCTATTCAAATTTTGAAACATACCCTCTTGGCACTTGGAGATGTGATGAGATGGATGCTCACAACCTCAATTGCAACTCTTCAAAATGACTGTACCTAATTTGCGCACTGAAAAGAAACCTTACACTAAGTAAAACTCAGTGATATTTCTATAATCCGAATATTTAAAGACAAGATAATATAATAAGCACAATTAAAATTATAAAGACATATTAATGTCTAGTATCATAACTATCATTTTTTTAAACAATATCCTAATTTACACAATTGCTATATAAATGGTTATTCACATATCAAACCATATTTATTCGTACAATGGCATTAGTCATGCAATACTCAATTCATGAATACATCATTATATACCATACTCAATTTTCATCACTTGCTATATAATAGCTTTCCATAATTTGTTCACATATCATTTAAACAATGGCACTATCCATTCCATATTCAGTTCATGAGTATTTAACTCATGTATTCCATGTATTTATAACATATTGCACATTTTATTTTCAATTTACTATATCAATTTCATTTCCCATACCATGCCATTTCAATATCAATTATAAAACTTTATTATTCATTTACCCTTATTAACACGACAAGGACTCGGACGGATACACAGATCCAACCAAAACACACCAGTTTGGCACCCAGTGCCTCATCGAATAATTCAAAGTAATAGTTTGACACCTAGTGTCTCATTGGCTAAACCGAAGTAAATTGGCACCCAGTGCCTCATTGAATTAATTCGAAGTAGTACATTGACACCAAGTGTCTCATCGACTCAAAATCCCTAAACTCCTCTAATCCTATGGCATGCCATCTATATCTGACTCAGCCCGATACAGTTAATAGGGTTTTAATTCACTTTTCAAATTCAATCAATATTCAATTCAATTCAAATAATCAATATATATTCAATATAAATATACCAATTCAATCAATATAAATTCAATAAATTCATCACATACTAAATCAATCCATTTCAATTGCAAAACACAATAATTCACACCTCAACACTTACCATATATATTAAATTGAATTATAACAATTAACAACTAAATTCGGATTATAGAAATACAAACCAGAAATTCCAAGCTATTCCTCGTCTGGTCGAGGATTCAGGTACGACGTTAGCTACGGAATTAAAACAATTAAAATTCATCAATACAATACAATTCAATTTCATATTGCATATTTTAAATTTTTTCTCAATAATTTGCTTAATTTTCAATTTAGTCCCCAAACCAAGACTAATTTTATTTCTTTACAATTAATCCTATATTTTCACACAAATTTCACTTTAAACTAAATTTAACTCCTTATTTTCACTTAAATCTCTAAATTTCAAAATTTTCACAATTTAGTCCCTATTACTCAAAATTTACAATTTATTTTACAATTCAATCCTTTTTCATTTCTAACTTAAAAATCTATCAATTTAGTTCCCTAATACTAAAATTATTCAACATAGGCAACACTTAAAAACTCAATAATTTCTAAAATTTTGACTTGAGTTGGGTAGTATTTAATACTGGGATTTCAAAAACATAAAAATTACAAGAAAAGGGAATTGACTAACTAATTGAGCTTTGAACTTAAAAACTCTAATTTCTCCTTCCTGTCTTTCCCTTTTCTTTTCTTTCTTTTTCTTCATGTTTCGTTTCTATCCTATTTCTTTCTATTTCTTTTTGTTTCTTTTATTTATTATATTTACTTATTATAATATATAATATAATATATATACTTAATAATTAATATATAATATTATAATATTATAATATATATTTTAACTTTAAGTTTTATAAATATCTATCTTATGCCACCTCAATTATGACCATTGGCATAATTGCTTATTTAGTTCCTGTAATTTTTCTTTAATCTATAATTCAACTTTCATCCTTTATGCAATTTAGTCCTTTTACCTAATTACTCTTAATTCAAGCAAATTCACCTAACCAAGACCTAATTAACTACACAGCTAGTTTCGTAAATATTTTTAATAAATATTTACGAATCTGATTTACGATAACGGAGTCTCGAAAATGTTCTTTTCGACACCCGTGGCTATCCTATCGGGTCGTTATAGGAAGTTTGTACCTGAATGGGATAAAAAAAGATAAAATATGTTATTAGCCCTTGTACTTTGACAACATTTGAGATTGTCCTTGTGCTTAAAAAGTTAAAAATTAAGTCATTTTACTTTTTTTTATTTAAAAATATCAATCCGCTAATTAGCATTATTAGTATTTCTCGTAAAAAATTTTCAACTTGGCATGTGGATTAGTGTAACAACTCAATTTTTAGTGGTGACGAAACAGTGGTTTCGGGATCACAAATTTTCGTCATATGAACTCATAAATATTATTTTTAGAATATTTATAGAGTCATTATAGTCGTATTAAAATTTGGTTAAGAAATATTAATGTTTAGTTAGTTAATTAAAGAAAAAAGACTAAATTGAAAAAGATGCAAAACTTGCTAATTATAGCAATTAGGTGATGAAATGGTGTAATTATTAATTGAGGAAGGACTTAACTGATAATTAAGCCTTAAATAATATAATGGGACAACAAATTGATGGATAAGGAAAAAATAATGAAATTTAATGGCAACTTGTAATTTAGTTGAAATTAAAACAAAATTAAGTAAGAAGAAACAGGTTTTCTTCTTCATTTTCTTCTTTTGTCACTGTCAAAACACCATAGAAATAGCTTTGAGAATCGGTTGAGCATAGGAGCTTCCATGTGAGTTCAATTCTGACCCGTTTCTTGTAATTTTTATGTTTTTGAGATTGTTGCAATTAGGTCCAACAAATTCATACCTTCGGTTCTGATTCTGTTAAAAATTTTGGAAGTTTACATTGATAAATATTAGATTTTTTTGATGAATAACATGGATTTGGAGCTTTGATTGTGTTGTGTGATGATTTTGTAAAGTGATTTTTGTTAAATATTGATTTTAGGATTAAATTGTGAAAATGTCAAAATATTAAGGTTTGATAGTGAACTTTAGGTTTATTAGGGGCCATATGAGGGCCTAGAATATTTGGATAGATTATTGATTTGATAAAATTAGTTAATTTGATAGATTAACTAATTAATGGATTAAATTGTAAAAATTATAGAAGTTTAGGGTAATTGTATACATTCAAAAAATAAAATGGTATTAATTGTAAAATGGATTGGAAATGAAATATATGCTAATAAATGAGTAATTTTATATTTTAGATCAAGATCCTATAGATATCGTGGAAAAGGAAAAATAGCAAAATAGTTCTTGAACTTCTGCAATTACTACAATTCAGTCCATGTAACACCCTCTAAGCCCAAACCGTCGCCAGAATAGGGTTACAAGGCATTACCGAACTATACACTAATAAACAGACAAAATCGAGACATAAATTTGAGTTTCAATCTAAAACCTTTTAATTTTTATCAAATAGTCCTTAATATGGGCCTACGAGGCCCAAAATAAGTTTAGAAAGTGATTTGGGGATAAACAGGGAACTTTGGAAACTTTTCTTTGAAAATAAGGGCACATGCCCGTATGGCCTGGGACATGCCAGTGTGGTCTGCCCGTGGGGCTCCCCATGACCATGGGGCCAGGCCGTGGGCAGATCTGACTTGCTACACACGGCCGTGGAACTAGCCTGTGGGAAAGTCTGACTTTCCCCACACGGCCTGCGCACATGCTCATGTGTCTTGGCCGTGTGAAAACATGATTTTTCACTATTTTAAAGCTACTTTCACCCATTAAACATACCCAATTCATGTCCAAATCATTAACTTATAAATCTTCATCAAATACCATTCATTTCATTTTCAAACTTAGCAAAAACTCATTTATTCATTCCAAAAACTTCTTAAGGTTTATAAACCATATTTACATTCAAAACATAAAGCATTTACAAGTGATTAAAACCAAACCTAATACATGCCATATTTCAAAAGATAGATTCATCACCAAAATTTGAGTTGAAGTCGAGATTGATTTGAATGCTGAGCCAGACTTTAACTCTACCTAACCTGCACACGGACAACAAACGTACGCTGAGTATTGTGAATACTCAGTAGTATTATCATAATTTAAATATATAACTACAATCAAATATCATAAACATACTTAGATAAATAGAACATCAAACATATAATTTCATGCTAAATTATCTTATTATCAATGTGTCATTTTCAACATTCGAATCAATATCTTAACAATAGAATTCCAATCATTCATGAACCTTTGGTTCATCTCTCCATAATACCATTTCTCATTTCAATTCACAATATAGCTTTCATTGTTCATTCAATGGTTCAAATAATCAAATTCAATAGATTTTCTCATTTCACATAATTACCCCTATTAACATGACTCAGACTTTGGCGGATACACGGATCCAACCAAACACACCATATTAGCACCCAGTGCCTAATCGGATAGTTCGAAGCGTTATAGTGACACCCAGTGTCTCATTGGCCTAGCCGAAGTAAGGTGGTACCTAGTACTTCATCGAATCTATCCGAAGTAATATGACACTCCAAGTGTCTCATCGACTCGAGGTCGAAGTAACCCTGAACTCTTCCAATCCTATGGCATGCCAGCTATATCCACTAAGGCCGACTAGTTAATAGGGTATTGAATTCCTTTCTCTATTTCAATCAAATTCACATAATCACATATCTCCACTTTGAACACTTCATAAACCTTTAGTTCATGTATTCAATCTCATTGCACTAATTTCATTTCACATTTCATCTCATAAGAACAGTTTCAAAATCAAATACACTTTCCATTCACGTTTCACATTCCAATTCCATTCAATTCAATATCATCAATTTGAATTAATTCCAGTCACATTCAAATCAAATATCACTACTTATTTCAATTCCAATTCCATGCACATATATTAAATAAATTAAACATATAATAGTAAATAACTTGAATTATGATAATACAAACCGATATTTCTCGAGCTACTCCTCGATCACTTTTTCCCTCCCCTTCGTATTATACGTCTCGGTTTCCTTGTTTGCTACAAAAATTAGCATAATTACAATTAATTAATAACACACATATTTTATATAAAATAATAACTTACCATGCAACTTTTGCCTAAATACCAAATTTGTCCTAACCAATTCCATCTTCTTCCTTTTTACAATTCCTTTCATTTCCCTATTCAATTTCCATCAAAACTTCAATATAACTATCAAATTTTCATTATTTTTTCATAATTTCAAATTTCTTTCAATTTAGCCCCTGAAACTCAAAACTTATAATCTAGTTTACAAATTTTCAATTTAGCCCCTAAAACTCAAAACTTATAAGCTAGTTTACAAATTAGTCCTTAAATCAATTTAAATCAATAATTTTATCAAATTAATCCATAATTCCATCATTTACTCAACAAAAACCCTACTCAAAAGTCTATCAACTTTCAATATTTCCGCACAAATCCAAAAGTATTCAACTCTAAGGCTTCAAAAATATCAAAATCACAAGAAAATGGCTTAATTAAACTTACCAAATAATCTCCAAGCTTTAAAACCCTAATTATCCCTTTTTCTTTTCTTTCCTTTCTTTCTTCCCCAAATTTTCGTTTGTTTCTCTGATATGTTTCTTTGTTTTTCTTTCTTTGTTTTATTTTAATTTATTAATAATAATAAAATATCTAATTATAACTAATTATATACATACATTTGTATACATACATGTTATTACACATGTAATCATCATTACCATACACTTGTCACCATCAAAATTAATTAATAAAACATAATATTACATAATTATTAATAATAATTATAATAAATAAATATCTTTTACTTAATAATTAAGTAAATACATATATATTATACATTTGTACCAATAATTTAAAAACACATGTATTTATTCTCTACCTTACACATATCACTAATTTGGTTTAATAACTAATTTAATCCCTTAATATTTTTCTATTCTATAAGTAAACTTTTATACTCTATTCAATTTAGTCCTTTCTACTAATTATTTCTAATTAAACTAAATTCACTTAATCAAAATCTAATTCAACTCATAACTAACTTCGTAAATATTTTTAATAAATATTTATGGACTCGTTTTCCTAAGACAGAGGCCCTAAACTCACTTTTCTGGTGCCCGTGGAATTTGGGTCGTTACAGTCCAGGTAAGTTCATACGGTTAAAATTTAACATTTGTATAAATTGATGATTGGTATTATGCATATATTCTATTGTTGGAAATGAATTATTATTTGAATTATAATATTGAATTGGATATTCGCTTTTAATTGAATGCATGATTTGAGTACATTCGTGATTTGGTGTATGATGGGGGTTTAGAGTGGAGATGGTATTGGAGGAAGATATCGGCATTTTACCCAAGTAAACTGGGGTTCAGCATTTGTTGCGAACTATCGTGTTTTACTTTCTGTTTGGCGTGATTGGGTGGATCAGCTCTTACGAGCTTCTGTTAAACTCTTATGAGTTTTTGTTCAGCTTTCAAGTTTTTGTTGGCGTATTTGGGAGGACCAACTCTTATGAGCTTTTATTGACGATGTACTCTTACCCATAAGTCGTTCTTCGAATGGGAAAATCTCGGTAAGGTGATTTATTTAATGAATTTGAAAGACATGTTATTTATTTTGTATTGATTTGAATATGGATGTATTTATCGATTGAAGTTGTGAATAACAGAGAGTTGTCTTGGATGATTTTTATTATTTGATTTATTATAGTTAGTTCGGTAAGATTTTTGTTTATCTCGTCGAACTTATTAAGCTTCATTAAGCTTACTTGTGTTGTTTAATGTCATTATAGATTTTCAGAAGGTTGGATGATCGGGTCGACACTTAAGTCACACTATCCAGTTTATCTCGGTAGTTTTTGAAATGTTAAATTCAGATTATATGGCATGTATAGGTTCTTATGCTATTTTGGTTAATGTTTGGCTTATGTAAATGTTATGAATGATATTTTGTGCAAATAACCAATTTGCAAAGGGTATGAGAATGAGGTATAGTTGTTATGCTAGTATGTGTGGCTTACATATATTTGATTTGTTGTGGTTGTGGTAACTTTGTTAGGTATTTTGATTTGGTATTGCTTGAATGAGTTGATGAATTGAATTAATGTGTATTTTGAGATTAAATTGTATATAATTGTGGTACCAATAAGGGTATATTGGTTTGGCACATATTAGGTTGGTTTTGATGTGTTTTTGACCCGATTAATGTAATTTTGATTTTGTATTTTGGTTAGTATTTGAGTTTCTTAAGGTCCAAGCAATTTGATTATGTTTGTATTAATGTATGATTTGAATGATTTACTATTTTATTGTTCTGTAATACTCTGTAACCCTGTTTCAGTGACGAATATGAGTTAATTAGATTAGGATTTTTTAAATTAAAAAAATAAGAGAATTGAAATTTAGAGTTTAAGGTTTTAACTTTTAAATAATATGGAATAAATCTCAAACTCTATAAAATTACAGAGACTAATAACATATTCTAAATAATAAAAAGTTGCATTTAATTTTTGAGTTAATATATCTGAAGGTACTAAACTTTTCAACTTGTACCTACTTAGTACCTTACTTTTTTTTGGAGTTAACTAGTACCTAAACTTAGAAACTGTAAGCCAAGTTGTTAGTTTTTATTGGTACCTAACAAACGCAATTAGATTTTAGGTTGACAACTAATAAAGTGTTGACATGTGTAATAAAAATAATAAAAAATATTTTCAAAAAATTTGAAAAATAATAATATTGGAGAGATTTATTTTTATTTTGCATGCATAATGAACCTAGACAAATGGTTGTCTAATCACTTTAAATGTTTTTAGTAACTTTATATTTTTATAATTTAAAAATAATAATATTTTTTAAAAGACGAACTCCTTTATTTTAATTCTTTTTTCTATTTTTGAAATTTTTCGTGAATTTTAGTTTTTTATTTTTTTTATTTCAAGTGCACAAAAAAT
The DNA here is from genome assembly GCA_020496765.1 of Gossypium stocksii. NCBI lineage: Eukaryota > Viridiplantae > Streptophyta > Magnoliopsida > Malvales > Malvaceae > Gossypium > Gossypium stocksii. The sequence continues at coordinate 33,394,776 of CM035628.1, read as the reverse complement.
TTAGACATATAGTTGTCCAGATACAAGAGTCTGGACAACATTATATTTAGGTCCATTCTATATATGTATGTCTCTAGTAATTTTATATTTTTTTATAATTTCAAATTTTAATATAAAATATTTTAAAATAAGTTCAAGAATTAAAATAAATTTAATTTTCACTCTACATTTAAAAAAATAGTAATGACTGTAAATCATTTAAAAATATTTTTTTCTTACTTAAGTAATAAATTTAAATAAATTTCAGATTTTAAAATGATTATAAATTATTTAATTAATAAAATTGTAATTTATTTTAAAAATATTTTTATATTATTATTTTTTTGAAATTATAGAAATATATATAAAAAATTACTAAAAAAATGTATGTTCAGAATAAACCTTGACAAATAATTGTTCAAATTCAATTGTATTTGGACAATAATTTATCTAAATTCATTATTCACTTGAAATTTATAAAATTTTAAAAAATTATATATAACTCAAAATTAAAAACAATATAAAATACATATATTTAAAAACATTTATATTTTTGTTTTGAAATTATAAAATTATTAAAAATTCATAACAAACCTAGATAAATAGTTATAAATATAAGATAAAAAAATAAATCTCCTATTTTTTTAATTTTTAAAAGGTATTTTATTATTTTTATGACACATGTCAATAATTATTGATTTTCGATAAAAAATCTAATAATATTATTCAGATAGGAATTAAAAACGCCAACTTAAATTATAATTTTTAAGTTTAAATATAGGTTACATCCCATAGAGGTTTAAATACCTAGTGTAAATTGTAAGGAACTTCGTATATATTAAACCTTAATTTTTTATTTCATTGTATCATATTTTAAATTATCTTTCTTCGTAAAGTCAAGAAGGAAAGAAAGATCCGAATCCCGGGGAATGTTGATGACAAAACATTAATTGAGATCACTGTTTGTTCGTCCAAATTAGTAAAGTCTCCATTGCACAGTGCCCTCTGCAGCCTGTTGAAAAGACTCACCCTCTTAAATGCTCAACTATAAATTATATTGTCAATTTTTATTAACAAGTAGCCTTAGCAACTTTCAACGCATTGGTAAATGGGTTTAGAATGACTGAAATATTAAGTTTTGAAATGTGATAGAAGCAGTGCATTCATTGGTTAAATTGATCAAAGAAAAGGCTCTTGAGATTGAGACTGAAACGCCATTTGTTGGGCAATGCAATGCTTGCTACTCTTAGAAACGAGGTGAAGAACTGGTGTTGATTGCAGGCAGATTCAAAGAAGGAAAGAAGATTCAGCGATCGATGCCGACTTCAAAAGCAAAAACTATATGTTATAGAATTTCAGCTATTTCACTAAATATCTATTTTTACAATTTTTTTCTCCCAAGAAAAACTTAGCACATAAAATAATAAATAAATACGAATCGTAAAGTTAAAAATATAAATTTATAATATTTTGCTTATAATTATGTCAGTACAAAAATAATTTTCTATGCTTCAAAGTCAAAATTTTTAATTTATTTTATACTTCTTCTGTGTAGTATAATAATTTCAAAATTAAAAAAGTTATAGATTCAAGTGGGTTTAAATAACTTTTTTCGATTAAGGGTTTGAAAGTTTATATAAAAAACAAAAATAATTGAGAAAAAAACGAAAATATTGAATTTTGTTTTAAATATAAAGAGAGGAAGGTGGAGGTTGAAGTATACGATGGCCCATTATGGATGAGAATTTATTTCGAACAGAATTGTTCATGGAATTCACGATGGAGATGTGAAAAGAAACAAATATTGCGCGATAAATGATGTTGAAAATGAAAGATTTTTAGGGATGGATTCAGATGTATCTATTTTTGTTTGAATTATTTTAAGTTTATAAAATTTTGGATTTTGAATTTTTTTATTTGATTATTTTATATTAATTTTATTTTGGATATAAATATTTTTAGATTTTGAACCGATTTAATTTCGGATTCATGAATTCAAATAATTTTAGAATTTATATTTATTTAATTCCACCGTATTGAATAATTTTGGTTTTACAAATTAACAAAAATACTAGAATTTAAATTTTAAATAACTAAATAATTTTCAAATTTTTTTATATGGAATATTGATATATTCTATTGAGTATAAAGGTGATCATAAACTGAGTCGAGCTTAAGCATGATTCTAATATATTTTATGATTTTCGAAACTCGACTCAACCTGAAATATAAGCTTTAAAATTTTACTCAAACCCGTCAATATTTGTAAATTGTTAGCTCAAACTCATTTTAGACTCACTCATATTATTATTTTTAATTTTGAAAATATATTCATATTATTTTACTTTAATACTTAATAATTTTATATATTTTTATTTGTTAAGGTTTTATATATAGCTATCTTAACAATTTTTAATGTTTACGTAATAGTAGTATTATATATTTCTATAGATTTAATTTTTACGTGTTATACATTACATAATATATAAATATAATATAACATAATATATTACAAACTTAAAAAATGGGTCGGTTCAAGTTCGAGTCTTGAATGTTTAAGTCAGACCTAATTTTTTTGTCCAAACTCATTTTATAGATTTAATATTTTCACTCAAACACTCTAAAATTTTAAACTGGCCTTTGGACCTAGACAAATAATACGACTAATGAATAGATGTAATTGAGTTCTATTGATTGTTTTTAGTATAACCATAATTAACCCTCACTAGTTAGTGGCTTTAATTTTTCTAATATATTTTTCATATTTTTAATTTTTTATTGTGGTCGACTAAGTTTTAATTTGGTTGACATTAACCTTGTTGCAAGTAAAAGAGAATATAAGTTCGAATGTGTTGAAACATGTTTATTCTCTTATTTAAAAGGTAAAGAGAGATTATAAATAGTTTTAAATATTATATATAAAAAAACATCTTATCGTATAAATTTAGGTTAGATATTTTTTTTCGTAAAAGATGTTTTTAGGGATAATAAATTTAACATAATACGGTTTTTTATGCTCTGGTGATATAGAAATTTATAAATAAATATACAAATGTCCAACAAAGTGTTTCGAATTTTGGGTAAGTGATGAATTGTTTAAGATTTGTATATAGAAATTGAAATTGTTTAAGATTTTAACTTATAAAGAGATTATCTAAAATGTTCTTTTAGGCACCCAATTAATTATGCCATTTCTCTTTTATCTTTTTTTGTCAAAAAATGTAAAATTTTGTAAACATTATAATCCAAAACTATATATCCTCAACTTAATTATAAATTCAAAAAAAATTACTCTGAACTTGAAATTATAATCTTTAAGGTAGTGTTTGAAAAATTACTTAATAACTGAATTTGGGTGTAATTGTTTGTAATTATATAAGTGTGGCATGTTTGATTATCCAGTGAGTTCCACTAAAATTGAGTGTAATTGAAGCACCCTAATTACATTTTCTAATTTTGTAATACCCCAAACTCGGCCTAGACGTTATGGTCGAATCTGGCAGTGTCACATCATAAGGTTTTAAAATAGCGTTGTCAAGTTAGAACTAATCTTGTTCGTTAACCCTTATCGTTATTATCAGTTTCAAAACTCTTATCCTTTTAAACAATTAGAGGTAAAAACATTTTTGTAGTGGAAGTGTATAAAAGCGTTGTTTTTAAAAATTGTTTAACTTTTTGGGAAAACTTTTTCTTTTTGTAAAAACTGAGTTTTTATCACATCTAACAGTTATAACATCATAGTAAACCAAGTTAAACCCAAATTAAACAAAACAGTCCAAAAAGTCTAAAATTACTTCAAAATACCCACAAATGATTTAAAACCATTAAACAGAAGTAAAACAGTTTAAATAGTAGTGGTCACTGTTTAGTCCTCCATTGCACCGATCTACCTAACTCTGGGGATTACCTGTACAGATTAAACAGAAAGGGGTAAGTTACGTAAACTCAGTGTGTAACCCTACAGAATTAGGCATACACACACAATCAGAATATCAGAACCAGACAGTCTGAGGTTTGGGCCTAAGCCCATTACAGATATAGATTTGGGTCTAAACCCATTACAGTAACAGATACAGAACTGGGCCTTAGCACATCTCAGATACAGATGTGGATATACAGTCAGAACAGAAGTTAGATCCTACCCCCAATCTCTACACACCATCTCCGACTATCCCTACACACCATGTGAGGTTTAAAACACCCACTCAGCCCTACACACCATGATGTACCGAATGCGGCACATATCAGATATAATGCAAGTGAGCTGCCAGATAATAGGAGTAACGCCTTTCAGAACACTTCCTCCAATATACATCATCTCAACCCAATATCAAAACAAAAACAGTACAGATATGTAGTATAAAATGCTATTATACAGATAACAGTATGCATACAGAACAGTTAATAGACATGCATCAATGTCCTCATTAGTTCAGAATAACAATCAATTAGATTCTACAGTTTAGGGTTTGTTTAGCCCTTACCGACCCTACGGTAGGCCCACGGTCGTTTAGGACGACTCGTGCAACCCTAGGAAAAAAATTAGATAAATGGGCCCACACGCCAATGTGGCCCACACGTCCAGATTGGCCTTAGCCCATGTGGATCACCGCCTGCCCTAGAGACCCATACGTCCGTGTGGACTCACACGCCCGTGTGGCCCACACAGCCCAATTTGGTCTAGCCCGTGTGTCGCACGCGGCCTCACTCGGCCATCACACGATCGTTTCTAGCGCACAACTTGGCCTTCGTCAAACACATGGCCGTGTCATTCGCACATGGCCTACCACACGGGCCACCACACGCCTGTGTGGTGTCGACTGAATGTAATTTTAGCTTTCGTCGAATCTCATTTTTCTACTTTTTGGGTACACACCTGGTACAGGTTCGATGCTAATACAACCATGAACACTCCAGAACCTAAAAAGTGATGTTCCGAAGTGCAAATTCAGCAACACTAACAAAACTTAAACGAAATCACAACGAGATAAACAACCTTAAATCAACAAAAACTTTACCTTCGGTCGAGAACAGGAATTCCACACTCTTAAAACGTCGATGGGTGATCTTCAACCCCTCAATCAACTCTTAACACCAAATAAAACCCCTCTTTAATCACTTGGCCAAAGTAACGTTAAGGTTTACTAAAAGCAAAGACTTACCAATCATGAGCGAACCAACCTCGCACAAAAAGAAACAAAATAGAAAAAGAAATCAAAGAAGAGAGGGTGAGGGAAATATAGGATTTCGGCATAGGAAGGAAGAAGGAACAAGTCGTCAAAAGATTTTAACAAGGGAGAGAAGAAATAAAATTTTTTTGAAAAAAGAAAATAAAATAGATTCTGATAACTTCTCCCTAAATCCCTCGAATCTCTCCCCCACTAACCCACTAACACACAACTACTTAGAATTTTACCTCAACACAACTCTAGCTGAAATTTGGAGCAAAAAACTACCACTTGCCATCGTAGGGAATCAAACATAGGACCTCCAACACACCAACGCTCAACTTGACCACTGGACCAGCAAGCCTATTCTGTTATAACTTTACAAACAAATTATTATTATCCCTCTGAGTAAGGCTTGAACCCAAAAATAACAAAATTTGTTAGGGACAAGGCTTGAACTTGGGACCTCACACACACATCCAAAACACTTAACCACTGAAACAGACATATATTTGTGTCAAACTTTTACAGAAGCACAAACAAAAATTTGGAGCATTACAAATTTACTTAGAAATATTTTCATAGAAGCCAAAAACAACTCTCTAAAAATCCCTTTGCTTATCTCTCTCATTTTGTAAGTTAGAGGTAAGTGTTTTTTGTCGATTGCTATTGCCGGAGGTAGCCTTTTGGTTGGTTGTCAGTCCCCTTCCTTTCTTCCTCCCTCCATCCCTCCCTCCATTTTCTCTCCTTCTTTCCTCCTCCCTCCTATCATTCCTTTTGTTATCTCTCTCTCTTTTTTTTTTTTTATTTCTTTCCCCATTGTATCTCTTCCTCCCCTTGTCGGTGGGTCATACATTGGTAGGATCCCCCTTCTTCACTGGCCAATGCTCTTGAGTACTAACACCCACCTTTCTCTTCTCAACCTCCTTCCGTTTCTTCCATCCTTCTCCACCATTTTATTTCTTTTTCTTTTTCTTTTTCCCCTCTTTTTGTTTCTCCCTATTGCCGACTCTTCCTTTACTAGTTGTGGAGGTTAGCTTTCCCTTTTCTTGACATAAAAAAGGTTTCCTTGGGTCTTCCCTCGTGGAGGTTTTTTTGAGCCTTAAAGGTTTGTATTTCTAAGATCTTATGTGTTTCGATTTCTCAACTCCTCCATGGCTCGTTTTGACTGTTCTTATTTTCTAGCAACTGCACATATGTAATGCTTAGGTTCATTATATTGTGTCTATCGCCACACTAGAGCAAGGTTATGGAAAGGGGCTTAACGGTTCAAAGTGACGTGTTAACTTTATTTGCTGGTAGCCTTTTATCTAAGTGTGTTAGATTCCTTCAAGGAGTGACTTGAATCCTGCTTCGCTCACTCTCACGTGGTGGAGGCCTATTACAAGCGTAATTTGCTTTGTTTGGTATGGCTTGACTTTATGCTCAACGTGCATACGGTGCCTTTGGTCGTAATATCTTTTAAGCTTCCAATGTGTCTCGGATAAATCATATCCCTTTCTTTGTACTGGTGTTACAATGAATGATATTATTGTTCGAAAAAAGGATAAATCTTAAAACTATACATGAAATTTGGTCTAATGTGCAATTTTATACATGAACTTTGATTTTGTGCGTTTTTGTACATGAAATTTTGAGTTGATTTGATTCTAAAAAATTATTAACGCAATTATTGAAATACCATCATTTTATGTTTATATATTGCATATAGAAATAATTATATTTATCCAATATAAAAATAAATTGATGTATTTATTTATTCAAATGTGTATGATTGAATCAAAATTAAGATTTTATGTATACATCTGAACCACGATCAAAGTTTCATGTATATAATTGAACTAAATTAAAGTTTACGTATCAAATTGCACATTGAATCAAATTCATGTGTAATTTTAAGATCCCAAAAAAAAAAGAATAAAAAAATTATACTTTCCAATTACTAAGGGGGAGGGAGAGAATTCAAGTAATTACATGGGCAATAAAACTCAAATCCAATTATTTATTACTTTCCAAACACTTATACTATCATCGATGTTTTTTAAATTAGATTGGTGGTTGAATTGATAAGGTCACCGATTCCCTGATCCAATTAAAAAATTAAAAAATTTATAAAAATCTTGGTTCAACCAATTTTTTAGTTGGTTCAACCGATTCGTACCGCTTCTTGATCTAACCAGTTCAAAGTCATCTCTAGACTGATATCCGATCGATTCCCAATCCAATCGGTTTGACCGGCCGGTCTAGTCTAGTTCCAACAACATTGATTTTCATACATGATTTAACTTTAAGAAATATTTTTTATACAAGTTTAAATTATAAATTTTATATTATAAGTATGAACACGTATGAATGTTTGAGATGATTATGACAAAAAATTCTAAAGTTATATTATAAAAATTAATTTACGAGTATTTTGTAAAATTATAAAAAAATTAAAGTTATGGCTGAAAAATATATTATAAAAATTAAGTTTTGTGTTATAAAAGACTAAAAGTGTTATAATATACATATTTATAATAAATGTTGGAAAAGTTATTGAACATTTTATGAACTTTTTTTTTATAAAGGTTATATGTTATAAATTTTATATCATTTTTACCTAATTTACGTATTATAAAAAGAGTTATAATCTATCATAAGTCCTTTTTTTCTTTTCAAATTAGATTTATTTAAGTTTTTATAAACAAAGTTATAGACTGTTTACACTATGTGTTTGAAGATTGGGTTTGTAAAATACAGCGGAAAATAGGTTTAAGGGAAAACTATAGCTTGAAAAAAATTTCAAACACAAGAACTTGGTTGTGTTATCTAAAATAATAAACACGTAATCAAAATCATACCTTTATGATTCGTCTAGCATGAATGCTTCGACCGAGTGGTCTTCTCCGCTATCCTCAAGCTCATGTTTGTTGAGTGTGGGCTCACTTCGAATCAAAAAAATTTTCACAAAATTACCAGTGAGGTAATTTTGTAATTTCTCTAAACTTTTAGGGTCAAGTTATAAATGTTAAAAATATCTCTAGAAATTTTCTGGAATAATTTCTTCGAAGAATTTTCTCTCTACAACTTTTCTCTTATTTAAATGTGTGTGAATAAATGTGATCTCTACTTTAAGGGCCGAGAAATTGGTTCATACAGGTTGTAAGGCGTATTTAGCCTACATTGGTATTTCGAGTTTTGAGGGCTCTTTTATTAAGGAGTTGTGTAGTAGATTTTTTGAGGTAGTTGGGAAGACTACTTGCCATTAGCAGAGTTTGCGTATAATAATAGCTACCAGTCGAACATACAGATGGCACCGTACGAGGCGTTATATGGCCGTAGGTGTCGTACTCCTTCGTGTTGGACTGAACTGGGTGAGCGGCGTGTTTTAGGCCCTAAGTTGGTTTCTGATACCGAGGACAAAGTTAGATTAATTTGGGATTGACTAAAGGCAGCATCAGACAGACAAAAGTTATACACGGATCTAAAGCGTAAGGAGATTGAGTATTTTATGGGGCATTACGTTTTTCTTAAAGTCTCACTATGGAAGAAAATATTGAGGTTTGGACGGAAGGGCAAGTTGAGCCCGAGATTCATTGGGCCTTACCGCATACTAAAACGTGTGGGACTAGTTGCATATCAACTTCAGTTACCTCCAGAGCTGGACCGGATTCATGATGTGTTTTACGTTTCCATGTTAAGGCGTTACCGCTCTGACCCAACGCATGCTATCTCGATTGAGGAAATTGAGGTTAGGCCGGATTTAACTTTTGAAGAGGAGTCAGTGCAGATTCTAAAGCGTGATGTGAAAGTATTAAGAAAGAAGTCTATTCCACTGGTTAAGGTGCTTTGGTGTAATCATAGTTCTAAGGAGGCTACGTGGGAACCCGATGACGCGATGCAGCAACAATACCCTTATCTGTTTTAACCAGGTAAATTTCGAGGCTGAAATTTTCTTTTAGGGGGTAGAGTTGTAACGCCCTAAAAATCTATGTTTTTAATTATGTATGTTTGTGATACAAATATCTGTATGTTTCAGTGGTTTTGTACCTTGGGAAGTGTTTGAGAAGTCTCGGGTTCAACCGTTGGCTTGTACAAATTCTTGGTTTTTACTTGAATAAACCCTGACTCTGGTCTGAAGGCTTCTGAAATAATTTTGATTAAAACATGATGTAAAAAGCCAGATGGTTAAAGGGTTAAGTGGCGTGTGGTGGTTGCTTGAGGACCGAGGTTCAAGTTCTATGGGGCGTAGAGGATTATTTATTTTGCTTCTGTACCGTAAAAGTGTTTTAGGTGGACTACAATTGAAGTGTTTGAATAGAGTTTTAATTGGATGGTTGAGTGATTTGTGGAGAGTTTTGAGGAGAGATATTAGGAGAGTTTAAGGGAAGAAAAAGAGGAGTTTGAAAGTGGAGTTGTGCCGAAATTGGGTGGTAAGTGTACAGGAAAGTTTCAGCTAGGTACCATTTTCTCAAACTTTCGGCTTTGTTTGCTTGTTTCCTTTGGAGTCTGGGTTCTTTTATGCTTTTGGTGCCGAAATAGGCTTTTGTTGCTTTTCTTTTCTGCTTTTTGTATTACCTTCTCGCTTGTCCTCTATTCTTCGATTTTGCTTCTTTCTTTACCTCTCTATAGTGCCTCTTAGTTCGAATACTCTCTCTGTCTTTAAACCTTTACCAAATTCTTGCTAGCTCTCTCTCTATTGGTTTTGAGCCATCATCATCTTCTTTTGTGTAGTGGCCAAATACCTATATCTCTTCTCCCTCTTTACTCGTTCGGCCTCCTTCAAATTTACCTCTTATTTTGCTAGAGTCGAATACTCTGTCTCTGCATTTGGTTAAGGTAAGTCGCCTTTTCTATTTGGGTTCACAGTTGCTTTTCTTCCCTTTCTTTACTTTTTGTCGAAACAATTTCCCTTTTAACCTCATTTTTCTCTGTCGACTCTGCGAGGGGTGTTCGTACCCTCTTGTGTCTCGAGTTTAAGGTGTGCCTTTGTAGGTCGGTTACTACTATACATCACTCTTAGTTCTACGTTTCGGTAAGTTATCTTTCGCTTGGTTTAAGTTATTCATGCTTGGTAATAGTTAACAAGAATGGATGGTAATGCAGATTTCTATCAAGGATTATGAAGTTGATCTTGACCAACGGCTTAGGTGGGCTAAATCATATTCGTTCTGTTAGGGTAAGTTTTGATGAATATTTTGGGATAAGTGCAAGAGGGGACTTTAATCCTTTGTCAAATGACAAATGGAAGATCTTAACTGAATGTAGGGTTTGGTGTCCTTAGATTATATGCACGCCTTCGAAAACAGGTGCGTATTCATACTGTCTTAATTGCAAATTGACAAAAGCCGAAAAGCTAAAAAAATGCAACGTTTGATGCCGCATGGGCGTGCGATCGCTCGTGTGGTAATCTAAGCCCACGAAACATGGGCGTTTGACGGTAAAGGCCACCATGATTGACCTCATCGGCTTAGGCTGTTTTGGGCCATTGGACCCGGCTGTGTCGTTTACACAGGGCTAAGATCATTTCTGGGCTTAATGGGCTATATGGGCTTAATTGGCCCGCATGGGCCGCATAATGGGCCTTGGGCCCATTTACACTGTTTTAACTGTTAAGGTTACATGGGTCGCCCGGGACGACTGTGAACCTTCTGATGGGTCGATAAGTGTACCTAGACCCTAAGTTGATAAAAATGACTATTTTACCCCTGTAAGGTAAAAATGACTGATTTGGCCTATGATATGTATGACTGTAATTGAGCATGACATTTTGCATACACATATGATATTATGACATGACACATTGCAAGGGGACGGGTTATTGTATTTGGAGGAAGTGTATTGTACTGATAAGGTCGCACGGCTCGCCTAAGATGACTGTGGACCTACTGATGGCTTTAAGCCATTCATATTACTGGCAGTTTTGCTACAATACTGTTTAGTGCTGCAACTGGTGCTAATCTTGGCGGGGTGGGTCGATTTTATCCCCACATGGTGTGATTGGCGAGACGGAGTGGTGTGTTTGGCTGGATTGGGTGGGATTTCTGATTGCATTATTGCATTGCCACTGGTACTGTATTGTGCTAAGGCCCACATTGATACTGTTACTATAAAGGGCTGAGGCCCGGACTGTTACTGCATATTGTATGATTGACTATTTGATAAGGGATTACACACTGAGTTTTCGTAAACTCACCCTTCTGTTTATCTGTATAGGTAATCCCTAACCATAAACGGATTGGTGCCGTGAAGGACTCGGAGGTGGCCACACGGCTGCATCTATTTTATATTTAATTCTTATTTACTATTAATTTCGATTTGGGTAATTCTTATATAATAAGGCCTCTTTAAGGTTTTAACCGTTAATTTTGGGATTTTTACTTGCTTTGATATAAACTTGCTCGTTCGTTCAGGAGAGTTTGAGTTAGACTAAAAGTCTGAGTAGTTGGATGTAGTGGGGTTAGTGGAGTGATTTGGGGGACTGAGCAGTTATCCCAAAATATTTCTTTTTTTTGCAAATTTCGGTTTTCCTCTCTTCTCCAAAATTCTCTAACGCCATATCTCATTCTTCTTTTTGTTGTTTGCTCCGATTTCCTTTTCTTTTCCCACCATTGCTACCGATTTTCCTTTCTCCTCTTTGCTATCATCTTTATTTTTGCTTTCCTATCTCTTATTAAGTCCATTTAGATCGTTACTCTCTGTGTGTTAAAGCGATATCGGTAAGTTTGATGGAGTATTACTTTTGTTTTGATTAACGAATCTTCAATTTATGGGACTGGTTTTATACTTAGGAGAAGTTTGAGGGGCTGTGGTCAGCCAATCGGGGTTCTTGTATTACTAAATCATTGCCACCTATTCAAGGGTAAGGATTTCGTCGGTTTAAGTGTTGTTTGGTTGGTTGAATTTCAGCTTGGTATTGACTTAAGTTACTGAATTTGGGTTTTTGATGGTCGATTTTAGGTCTTAGAGTGCTCAAAGATCATTTTAGCATCAAACGTAACCAGGTGTCTACCCGATTATGCAGAAAACGAGGTTTCGACTAAAGCTGAAAACCTCACTGTTGACGCCACACGGGCTTGTGGTAACCTATGTGGTAGGCTGTGTGCCCCAACACGACCGTGTGATTGTCAAGGCCAGGCCGTGCGCGAAGGACACTGAGTTTTGACTGTGCACTGTGTTTACTGTTTGTTTGCTTTCTGTGGGATTACACACTGAGTTTACGTGAACTCACCCCTCTTTGTTTAATGTGCATAGATAATCCCCAAGCCTAGACGGACCGGTGCAGCGAATGACTCGACGATGACCACAGTTCTTGGACTTCATGATTTTAATTTATTACTTTTGATTGTGGTTTTATTTTTGGTTTAATTTGATGTAATTTGTGGACTGCTTGGGACTTTTTGCTTAATTTGGTTTATTGGTTTTTATGGATTTATACTTGTTATTCGTAGGGGAAAATGCGGTTTGCAAAAGCTAACGTTTTATTCCCTAATATCACAACAACTTAGATTGTTTTTAAAGCTTCCGCAGTAAGTTACGGTTTTTAAACAATTAGATAATTGATAAAACGAAACTTTAGAACTAATAAGAGATTAATGTAGGTAATAACACGGAAATGATTTTAACTTAACAACTTGCTTACAAAAACACTATCACGTGATATCACCAAATTCGGTCATAACGTCTAGGCCGAGTTTGAGGTGTTACAATAGAGTCAGTCCACAATAAGTACTATAATTGAAAACTCCTTATTGTATTCTTTTAATGAAAGCAATACATCCAACTATCTTGTCCAATGAACTTATCATATGTGTATTACTCTCATATGATATCCTTGATTCCTTTGAGTTAAATTCATTCACTCAATACAACCCTATTTTATCTCATTGTCATCATTGTGTCTTTTTAATGGTTAATATGATCACTTTCAACTGATGACTGTGATAAATTGCTCATTTGAGAATGAACATCCTGTAACCACATTCCATATTTATCAATCCACACAATACCAATGAGAAGATATCGTTAACTCTTTAATCGAGCTATAAATTTCACTATTGCTAGTAAACTCATGCCATATACAAGTCACGTAACCTCTCTAACCCAGCTTAGACATTAGACCCAAATTTGGAAGATTACATTGGCCACCAAAATGACCCAATAAGCTAACTGAGTTTATAAAACAATTATTTTAAAATATTTGTTTATCTTAGAAGAAAACTTAGCCAATTTTCAAAAAAACTCATGAGTTAACAAAAACTAAATAAGTTTAACATTTTTCTTATGACGGGTACTACGTTTGAAAACTCAGTTAATTTCTAATTTCTTTATTACTCAAAATTTATTTATAATTTAGCAACAAAAAAGTGATATTCAACTTAATTTTAGTTAAGTAAAATCAGAATTATTTTATGCATAATTAATTTAAATTCAATGTTTCAATCTCCTAAATTTAAATTAAATATCATGCATACTAAATAAACCCAAAAATCGTAGTCCCATGCCACAATTAAAACAAAGCGATATAGTTCCAATGTAACAGAAATTTCAAATAGTAAATCTAAAATACTTTTTAATAAAAAAGATCAATCCAATTTGAGCCCTTTATATGTCGAGCCTGCATCCTAACCTAGTGGATTATCTTTCAAGATGGAAATAATGGGGGGAATGAGCTTAAGAAGTTGAATGTGAGTTTAATCACAATAAAATTAATGGAAATAGTAGACAAATCATATAGAATAACAACTCATAGAATAATCACAATTGAATAGCAATTCAAAATATCGGTATTTCAGATAGACTCATCAATATAATATCTCAGTATTCACAGCCATGTAAATGCTTATTAATGCAATGCAATTTTAATTTATCAAAAAATGTCCTACCTAATTTTGTTACACACCACAGTAAGAGTTTCCCAAAACTCATCCATCTTTACACACGGTGTTTTGGATAAACCACCAGCAATTTGCAAATAAACTTCCTGTATTAAAAATTATGGATGAACCACTAGTATTTTCAGATAAAAAATTTGCAGATAAACTGTCACTTGTTATGGATGCACAAGATATTTGCAGATAAAAACTACTAGTAATTTGTGGATGAACTACCGGTGTAGCAGATTATTAAACTGCCAGTACTTTCTCCTTTCATATCATCCCCCGTATGCAATGCAGTATAACATGTTTTAACAGTATCATGTAAAAAAAACAGTAGACATGCTTAACATGTTCTTAGTTCAACAATAGCAGTAGACATATATAACATGTATTTGGTTTATCAGTAGACTTGATCATGGGTTGGGCACCACCTAACCTGGCCAAAAGGCCCGCCCAAAAAATGGGAGGGTTCGGGTAAAAATATAGGCCCGAAAAATAGGTTTGGATAAAAAGAGGCTCGTTTAGAAAACGGGCCGCACCTCGGGTAAGACTTTTTTGGTCTCGGCCTGGCCCGAATTATATACTAAATATTTTATTTTATTTTTAATCATTTTTTAATTTTTAACTTTACTTTTAGTTTCAGTTTCACTTTCGTACCCTCCTCCCCCTTATTCCTAATTCTAGAATCAAAATCCCTAACTCAGCACCTACACTGATGCAGCAGTGCTGTTCGTCAGTGTTACTCACTAGTCACCACTTTAATCTCCACTTCTCACTGGCTTCCTCTGTCACCGACCCCACCTAATTTCCTCAACCGACTCAAGTAAGAAATCTTGTTTTCACTTTCTTTTTGTTTGGTCACTGAGAAAATGAAGGAAAGTTTTGGTTCTGTTTTAGTATGTTTATTTCATCTCTTCCAAAAGTTCATAAGCCTTATCTAATAGGCCAACGATACAACAGTGGTTTATCAGAACACTATACGTGATGAAATTCAGAGCAACACCTTTGGAACCCATTTGTTCTAAAAGTTCAAGGCTTTTATCGATTTTACCTGCTTTGCCAGAGCCATCTATCATCGTAATGTAAGTCACCACATTAGGATAGCACCCCTTTTCTTCCATCATAAACATAAGCTTATAGGCCTCATCTATTTTACCAGCCTTACATAGGCCATCAATCATTTTTGTGTATATAACAACGTTAGGAGTGCAAGAATTTTCAAGCAAGGTCTAGTCATTTATCTTTAAACAATCTGTCAATTAATGAACTGTACGTATAAATATTTGGACTATAACCATGCTCAGACATATTGGAAAACACCTTTTGTGCTTCGTCTAGCTTTCCGACCTTGTAAAATCCATCAATAAGAGCATCATACACAACTTGGTTTGGCTTACAACAAACTACTGACATGGCTTCCAATAAATCTTGTGCCTCTTTGACCTTGTCAGCCTTGCATAAACCATCCACTAAGGCTCCATATGTGAATACATTTGGTGTTTTGGCATCATTGTCAACCACTTTAAAATATAAATCTACATACAGGATTTCTGCATTAGTGTACATTCTAGCATAAATCTGATAGGCTTTCTCAATCTACCTAGTTTTATAATGACCATCAATTAAAGCTGTATATGTAACAACATTTGGAATGCAACCTTTAGACAACATCATCTCAAAGTGTACATCACCACCTTAGGGGCACAACCACCCTTTACCATCTCATCGAACCAATTATGTGCTTGTTCAATAAGATCAGCTTTACAAAACTATCAATTAAAATAGTGTATGTATATACATCAGGTACGACACCATTGTTTTTCATTTCCCCGAACAATATAAAAGCCTTTTCTACTTTAGAGGCATTACACAAATAAGCAATCACTTTGGAGTATGTACTAGCATCAAGTATAAAGCCTTTACGCATCATTTCATGAATAATGTTACATGCTTTCTTAAATTTCCCAACACCACATAGACATCCAGAAAAATTGCTGACATAGATCTTATTTAGTATAAATCCAGCAACAAGCATTTCACTATAAGTGTTCTCAGCCAATTCTAACACATCTAAGCTTGGTAACTCCTCATTCCCGCAAATGTTTGTGATTGTTGTGATTGTTGTTGACCGAATGTGCTTCGAATGTTTGTGATTGTTGTTGACCGGAATGGATGGCTTATTTGCTGACTGTTTGTTTTCTATGTACACAAACTAGCTGCATTTGATTTGCATTCATTGCATTTTCAATGCCAGGGGGACTCTGCATTCTAATTGGTTACTATTTACTACTAAAAATTTTATATTTAGTTCATAACATCTTGTTTTGTCTTACAACAATAATAATTTATTTTTATAAATAATAATTTATTTTTAACATGATAAGTTAAAATTTTGATCAACACAAGTTGAATGAGTTTCTTAAACACTAATATTTTCGTTAAGTAAACAATCTAATATTTAAAAACTTAGATTTGTTTTGGCATTATTTTTTTATATATAATGTTTATTTTTATAAATAATAATTTATTTTTAACATGATAAGTTAAAATTTTGATCAACACAAGTTGAAACACTATTATTTTGTTAAGTAAACAATCTAATATTTAAACTAATGTTATTTTTATAAAATTTCAAAACTTAGAGTTGTTTTGGCAATATTTAAATTAGTGTTCGAATTTGACTCAATCAATAGTTCAAGTTGCTTGAGTTCGAGCTTAACTTAATAATTACCAATGAAATTCAAAGTTTTTATTTTGAATCAAATTTTAATAGCTCTTGCAAACACCAATATCTTATTTACACCCTTAAGCTCTTTCTATAAAGTAAGGTAAAAACATAATTTATAATATAAAAAATTATTAAAATGAAAAGCTTAATTAAGCTCACAAACTAATTGAATCAAGTACTAAAGTACTCGAATTCTCCTTGATCGTTCTTGAGCTCAACTCAATAATTACTGTATTGAATTCGAGTTTTTTCGAATCAAATTGGAATAATACATGAACACCAATATCTCATTTACGTATCTAATTATATTACTTTTCTAAATTTCCATTATTTAATTTATTTGAAATAAAGTTATGTATAGAAGACAAAACCAACTTAACGTAAAGTTATCTTTGTTTTGTTGAACATATTCAAATGTAAGGTTGAATATCTCTTATTATGTTACTGTTTACTTCAATGTCATAACATCTTCAATGCCAAGATCTTCATCTATGGCCTTTACTAATGTCAAGGGACACTTCACATTATTTCCTCAAGTTGAATGGATAGGGGAAATGGATCTAGGGACTTCATTGGCACATTCCCTCCCTTAAAAAGCTTCACTTATCTGATTTGGTTTTTATTTTTTATTTTTATGAATGTATTTATATTTGTCATTTATGTCTAAGTCATTTTTGAACATGAAGAATACGACACCTTTATAAATTAATATTTGTTATGTCATATAATTTATTTGATAACTAAAGTCCAGTCAATCTTAACTATACTAGACTGGTTTTAATTTGGGCTAACATTTTATGATAGTAAATAATAACATGGAATAATTCATATATTATATACAATTGTTGAACAATTATAAAATCTTTTAGTTTATTTGGATATCAAGACTTGAGTTTTTATAACTATGGCTAGTTTGAACACTCCCATACCTGTGGAAGATAGGTTTAATAAGTATGAAAGTGCTCTCAAACGTCAAAAGTCTACCACTTCAAAGATCTAGAATGAAATGACAAAGCTTGAATGTGAGAACAAAAATGAACTGAAGGCACAATGTAATCACTGTAAGAGTATCTTCTCTGCTAAATCTTCTAGTGGAACCTCTCACTTAAGATGTCATCTAAATAATTGTTTGAAAAAAGTTAATAAGGACATCACTCAATACACCATAGCCACTCAATTATCATTAGGAGGTGGTCCATCTATAAAAAACTACAAGTTTGATGCTGATGAGTGTCGTCGAGCTGTTTCTACTTTTCTTCTGTGTGGCAAGCTTTCATTTAGGAAGTTGAAGAACCGGGATTTAGATACATGATGAGAATTGCTAGTTCTAATTTTAAGAATATAAGTAGAAATACAGCTGCTAGGGGTGTCCCAATGTATTATACAAAAGAGAGAGATCATGTTAAAGAAGAGTTGGCTAAAGCACCTAGTTTAATTTGTCTAACTTCCGATAATTAGAACTCAGAGCATACTAATGACGAATATATTTACATTACTACTCATTGGATTGACAAAGATTGGAAGCTACAAAAGAGAATTATAAGGTTTAGAGCTTTATTTCCTCCGTATGATGGTTTGAACATAACGGATCGGCTTCTTTTGTGTTTATCTCATTGGGGTATAGACAAGAAAATTTTTAGCATCACTTTGGACAATGCTTCTTATAATGATGTTATGGTTTCTTGTCTTAAAAATCATTTTTATGTGAACCTAGCTATTTTGTGTGATGGTTCTTTTTTTCAGTTTAGATGTTGTGCACATATATTGAATCTTATAGTTAAAGTTGGTTTGGAACTTGTTGATGATGTTGTTGGTAAGATTTGAAATAAAATTAAGTACATAAGGAAGTTGGGAATTCGTAGGAAAAGATTCTATGTTGTGGTTGACAAAAGTTTTCATTTGAATATGACCAAAAAGTTGTGTCAAGATGTGTGTGTGTGATGGAATTCTACTTATTTGATGCTTGAATATTCTCTTTACTATAAAGATGTGTTAGATTATTGGGGCCAATGGGATAAAGATTATCAAATATTTGCACTTTTTAACGAAGAGTAGAGAAATGTTGCTATTTTTTGTAAATTTTTGAAAGTCATGTGACTTTTGTTTTTTTTTTTTTTGTTCTAATTATCCAATGGCTAATCTTTATTTTAGAGGGGTTTGGAAGGTTCACAAGGTCTTGCTTGATACAGTTAAAGGTCCTTATTCTTTTTTAACTCCAATAGTTAAGCAAATGCAAGATAAATTTAATAAATATTGGGCTGAATATTTGTTGATATTGTCATATGCAGCAATTTTAGATCCTCATTACAAGTTTAATTATGTGCAGTATTGCTTTACTACAATCTATGGTATTCATGCTTCAGATTTTGTTGAAACCATTCTTAGGAATCTTAGACTCTTGTTTGACGAGTATGTTAAGAAATCCAAATTCACGTCTTCCTCTTTGGCTGGGAGTTCTAATGTTTTGGATAAAAATCCTGTTGATTCAAGTTTGCATCAACACAATGTTAATAGTGCAGATTTTGGGGGAGATTTTGATGAGAGTGATGATTATAAATGGTATTTAAATGGATCTAGCACTAAGAGTGAAAAGTCACAGTTGGACATTTATTTGTAAGAACTGGAGCTTGAGTTGAACAGTCAAATAGATGTTTTAGATTATTGGAGCAAAAGTTCAATTTGATATAATGAGCTTTCATTATTGGCTCGTGATCTTTTGGCAATTCTAATATCGACTATAGCTTTCGAATTAGCTTTTAGCATGGGTAAGAAAGTTATCACACCTAAGAGGAGTTTACTTGAGCAAAAAATGGTTCAAGCCGTTGTTTGCTTTGATGATTGGATGCGAGCTAAGGGATTGTCAACGGGTAATTATTATTCTCGTTTTATTGTTGTAATTTTATAATTTTTTTTTTATCAATTTGATTATCTAACTGTTTATTCTTATTTCATGTTAGAAATTGGTTGCAAGAATGAAGATGACAATGAGGATGATGTTTCTTCGATTGATTTTTAGGTTACCTTCCTTCCTAATTGTTGACAATTTATAGTTTGTTATAAAATTAAATATGTTGATTGGTTAATGTATAGATATTTTGGTTGGTTGATTATATTTTGCAGGTTTTTGGTGTTGTTTTGATGTTGTTGGTGATGTTGTTTTTTGTGTTGTTTGGTGCTATTTTTTGTACTGTTTGATGCCTTTTTT
Organism: Gossypium stocksii; assembly: GCA_020496765.1. Lineage (NCBI taxonomy): Eukaryota > Viridiplantae > Streptophyta > Magnoliopsida > Malvales > Malvaceae > Gossypium > Gossypium stocksii. The sequence continues at coordinate 33,374,835 of CM035628.1, read as the reverse complement.
TGATGCTATTTGGTGCTATTTTTTATGCTGTTTTGGTGCTACTTTTTGTGGTGCTTTATTGTTCTTTCTCAACTATTTATTATGTTGTTCTGTTGTCATTTCTAATATTATTTGGATATTGTAAAACTTTTGTTTTATTATTAATTTTATTATTATTCTAGTTCTAACTTGTTTCGATTTTAATATAACCACTTTTTATTATATTTTCAATTCGTGTATTGTTTTAAGAATTGTTTTAGTATGATTTTTTATTTGTTTCTTGTTTTAATATTTGTAACACCCCAAACCTGACCTAGACATTATGGCCGAATTCGGCGATGTCATATGATAGGGTGTTTGAAAACTAAGTTGTCACGATAAAACTATTTTCGTTTAGTTAATTTTCTTTAGCTTTTATTTATTTCGAAACCGCTTACTCATTTAATCGTTTGCTTTAAAAATTAGTTCGTTGCGGAAGCTTTTAAATACTATTTTAAGTAAACCGTGATATTTAAGAAAAACCATTCGCGTTTAGGAAAACATTGTCTTTGGTAAAACTGAGTTTTCATTTGAGATTAGTAGTCTAAAAATTTATAAAACAATTAAAAACCCAAAATAAAAGCCAACAGTCCAAATGTCCCAATTTACATCAAACTACCCCATAAATAATAGAAAGATAATAAAGCAAATCAAATGCAAATATAACACCCCAAAAAATCTATATATGTTTCTGTAATTATGTGACACAAATATTTGTCTGCTTCAGTGGTTATGTATTCTAGGAGTGTTTGAAAAGTCGTGGGTTCAAGCCTTGACTTGGGCAAATTTTGATATTTTTATGAATTAAGCCCTATCTCTAGCCAGTAGGCTTTTAATTAAATGTTGGTAGAATTATATTAGAATGGGACTGCTGGTCTGGTGGTTAAGTAGAGTATTGGTGTGATGAAGGTCTTGTATTTGAGTCTCTGCTTAGGCAAGGTATTTATTTTACTACCAGCGTGGGGTAGGAATTTGAATTAATTAGGATTTTGAGTAGTTGGTTATTAGTGGGAGGTTGGATGAGGAAAATAAGGGATTGAGGGGTTAGCTAGATCGAGATTAATTTCTTTTTCTAAAAAATTACAATTTTCCTAAAATCCTCCATTTTGTTTCTGACGTTTGTTTTTCCATCTCTGTCAAAATTCTTTCTTCTTCTTTCTCTCTTTTCTTTTTGTCCCTTTTTCATCTTTTCTATTAGCAACAGGTTCTTCATGGTCCAATCGAGTAGTCGCGCACGTTCGGTAAGTGTTAATGGTTTTTGAAAATCTCAATTTTTAAGATATTCATTGGAGACCTATGTTTAACTATTTTGACAGCCGAGAATCTGGTGTGAAGGGCTGTTCTAGTGCAGAATTATATAGGGAAACATTCGTGGTTCACAAGATAAGGGTCTTTCTGCTTGGAGGATGACTGATCTGTTTTAAGGAGTTAGTTTAATTCGATCGTTTAAGTGTCTAATTAAGTGAAATTTTGTCATTCATAGGTTTTGGAGATTCGGGATTGCGTTTAGGAGCAAAATCAAATTAGGTATGTACCCAAAACGCTGAAAACGGGATTTGGAAAAAAGTCAAAAAAGTATTCTGACCACGCCACACGAGCGTGTGGTTGCCTATTTGGTAGGCCGTGCACAAAGGACACGGCCGTATGATGGCCAGATGAGGTCGTGTGCGACATACAAGCTAGACAAATTGGGCCGTATGGGTCACACGGACGTGTGGGCACACACGGGTAGTCCCCACGGGCGTATGGGACTTTTGGCCAGGCAGTATGATCCACACGACCAAGGCCAAATTGGGTCGTGTGGGCCACAATGGCAAGTGGGCCTACACGGGCAGACCATATGGGCATGTGAGCCCATTTTCACTGATTTGTTTGCTAAGGTTACATGGGTCGACCGAGCTAACTGTGGACCTACTGTAGGGTCGGTAAGCTTTACCTAGACCCTTAAATGAATGAAATGATCGAGTGACTGTTGTATGTGTATATGTCATTGAGCATGATGGTATTTCACTGAACTGATACTGTAAGCACTGTTATCATGAAATAGCACGTCATAATTGTATGTTGTATTGCATCGGGTTGGGGGTTGATATTGTTTGGAGGAAGTGTGCTGAACGGCTTCGAGCCTAATTTACTGGCAGCTTAGTTGCAAACTACTTTCTGGTGCTGCATTCGGTACTACTTAGAGTGTAGGGATGGATGGGTTGATTATATCCCCATATGGAGTGTGGGTTAGACGGAGATGGTGTATAGAGGCTGGTTGGGTAGAATTTTGTGCCTGCATATTTGTTACTGCTACTGATACTGTGATAGGCTAAGGCACTACTGCATGACTCTTTCTGAATTGAGATGGGCTAAGGCTTAAACTGAATTATTACTGATACTGGAAATGGCTTAAGCCCAGACTGTGATTATTTGTTTATTGTCTGTTTGTTTTTATAGGGAACTACACACTGAGTTGACATAAACTCACCATTTCTATTTAATCTATACAGGTAATCTCCAGACATAGGTGGATCGTTGCGGCGGAGGACTCGGTGGTAGCCACACTTCTTTAAACTTATTTATTATTTATGATTTTAAATTTGATTGTGGGAAGTATTTTGCTTTAATCATGGCTTCTATGGATTTTTGGGTTAAATTTGAATTTTATACTGTTTAAGGATTTATATTTGCTAGTGGTGGGAAAAACTCGAGTTTTCAAAAGAGATAAATGTTTTAACAAAAATACCGCGAATACACAAATTGTTTTAAAAGCTTCCACAATGAATAATGTTTTAAAAATGATCAACACGATTTTAGAAGTAACAGAGGAAAAGTTTCAAACGGGAAATGGTTTAACGACACATGATTTCAAAAGCAATACCATGAAATATCACTAGATTCGACCATACCGTCTAAGTCAAGTTTGGGGGTATTACATTTAGTGGCATCAGAGTCAGGTTGCAAAACTCGGATGTGAATTTGGGTTTTTAAAATTGGTTTTTTTTTTTAAAGAACTGATTTTTGATGATTGAAATTGAGAATATTTTTACTAAATGTATGGTACACTGAGTCTCCGGCGCCAATCCTGTAAGTTTTCTGTAACTGTTATATGTTTATGATTCTAAAGCTACTATAGGTAGTAGACTATACTGAAAACACTTTAGTTAGTATAAACTGAAATTGTAGTGAAACCAAACACTGTAATAAGGCTGCGATTTACGAAAATGGACTCTGAATTACTGATACTGTCTCTCATGAAATATATGTTAATAGACACTGGAACTGTAACTGATTCATAAAACTGTTAATACAAATAAAACACAATTAGACAATGAACACAAGAGGTACTCGCGAACGGGGTACAAGAGGCCGTGGTAGAAACCGTAGAGGGGCTCGAGTTGAGTCATTTTCACTGGGCGGTATGCCAAATCTGGACACCAGTGAGACGCAGATGTCACCTGTTACAGAGGCTGGGTCCGAGTCTGGGTCTCATAATCGTGCGGCTAGAGATGACATACTGTCCCAAGCCATGTTACAGATTTTTGAGAGGGTCGCTGGGCCCAGTACTGGAGCTAAGGGCCGATGGTCGGTTACAAAACGACTCCAGTCCAACGGGACTGAGTTATTTAGGGGTGTCACTGGAGTCACCCCTAACGTGGCTGAGTATTGGATGGAGGCCATAAAGAGAATCATGGATGATTTAGATTTTTCCCCTGAGCAGAAACTAAAAGAGGTTGCTTCTTTGCTTTGCAGTGAAGCATACCAATGGTGGCTGACAGTTAAAGAGGGCACCCAGCCCGATCGATTGACTTGGGAGTATTTCAAGAAAGCATTTCGAAATAAGTATGTGGGAGCTAGCTACATCACCGCTAGAAGACGTGAGTTCCTGAATCTAACTTAAGGGGATAGATTAGTGGCCAAGTGTGAGGCCAAATTTCTGCGACTGAGCTGCTATGTGGGTGGTATGGTGGCGACTGAGTATAAGCTATGTGTTCACATCGAGGATGGCCTCAGGGATAATCTGAGGGTTCTAATAGCTCCACAGAGGGAGCGAGATTTTATTGTACTGGTTGATACGGCAAAGATTACCGAGGAGGTGAAACGCGCTGAGCGCTAAAACCGAGACTGCTAGAGGGGTAGGAATAAGAGGGATTTGGAGCTTTCATGTTCCTTACAGAGGCCTAAGAAAAAGGCCGGAGCTGATGGACTGATTAGAGTGGGGGCTCCAGTTGCTATATCTAGACAGTAGCCATGTACTGATTATGGTAGACGCCATTAGACGAATGTTGGAGAAGGACAGGAGCATTCTTGAGGTGCGGTTCGTTGGAGCACCGTATTAGGGATTGTCTGCGGAGGGCCGAACAGATGCAAGCTCCAGATACTAATGCTGCTCAGCCACCAAGAATAGTTCAGCAACCACTGAGAGGCCGTGGTCAGGCCAGAGGCATTAATGGTTTGGGCCTGGGCAGAGAGTACCGGGCAGAGGTGCAGGTCAGACGGAGGCGAGGCAGTCGGTTTTAGTTTACGCTACACGTCTCCGAGAGGATGGAGATGCTCCAGACGTTATCACGAGTATGTTGTTTATTTATGATGTACCATATACTACCCTGATAGATATAGGATGTACTCACTCCTACATAGCTTGTACTCTGTCGAGAAACTTGGGGATTCTGGTTGACAGCACTGCTAGTGAGGTGATTGTACTGAGTCTATTAGGGCAACTAGTTTGAGTTAGTAAATTGTTTAGAGATGTTCCTTTGGAGGTTTAAGGGGTAATCTTTCTAGTGGATCTGATGGAGCTTCCTTTTAGAGAGTTTGATCTGATACTGGGGATGGACTGATTGGTCAAGCACCGAGGCAGTTTGGACTATGCTACTAAAAGGGTTGTACTGAGAACTATGGAGGACAGTGAGGTAGTATTAATTGGGGAACGTCGGAACTACTTGACTAATGTGATCTCTGTATTGAGGGCGGAAAAGTTGGTTCGCAAGGGGTGCGAGGTGTTCTTGGCCTTCATAAGTAATACGGATGCTAGGGAATCTTCTGTTAAGGATATCAGAACAGTAAAGGAGTTTTTGAATGTGTTTCCTGAGGAGCTACCTAGGTTACCTCCAAAACGTGAAGTAGAGTTTGGGATTGAGTCCCTTTCTAGTATAGCTCCCATGCCCATCGCTCTCTATAGAATGGCACTAAAGAAGCTTGCAGAGCTTAAGGCTTAGATTCAGGAGCTATTGGATCGTGGGTTCATCTGCCCTAGTGTGTCTCCATGGGAAGTACTAGTTTTGTTTGTGAAAAAGAAGGATGGATCCAAACGTATGTGTATCAACTACCGGTAACTGAACCATAAAGAATAAGTACCCCCTACTGAGGATAGACGATCTGTTTGATCAGTTTCGAGAAGCTTCAGTTTTCTCTAAGAATGACTTCCGATCAGGGTATCACCAATTGGGGGTTAAGAATGCTGACGTGCATAAGACACCGTTTAGGATACACTATGGTCACTACGAGTTCTTAGTAATGCCATTTGGTCTGACTAATACATCGACAACTTTCATGGATTTGATGAACCGAGTGTTCCAACCTTATCTGGATCGGTTCATAGTGGTATTTATTGACGATATACTGGTGTATTCGAGGACTGAGGATGAACATGATGAACACCTTAGAGTGGTTCTGCAGATTCTGTGAGAGAAACAACTGTATGCCAAGTTCAGTAAATGTGAGTTCTGGTTATAAGAAGTAACATTTCTGGGTCATGTGGTTTCTATTGAGGGGATTACGATCGATCCTCGAAAGATTGAAGTGGTGTTGGATTGGAAACAACCTAAGACTGTATCTGAGATTTGTAATTTTTTTTGGGACTGGCAGGTTATTATCGACGATTTGTAGAGGGTTTTTCACTGATTGCAGCACCCTTGACTAAGCTGCTACGTAAGGGTGTGCTGTTCAACTGGACTGATACGCAGCAAGAGAGCTTTGAGAAGCTCAATACTGTACTAACTGAGGCCCCTATTTTGATACAGCCAGGGTCTGGAAAAGAGTTCACTATTTACAGCGATGCATCACATGTCAGTTTAGGTTGAGTGTTGATGCAGGATGGTTAGGTGGTAGCCTATACGTCTCGTCAACATAAGACTCATGAGGTGAATTATCCGACGCATAGACTTGGAATTGGCTGCTGTGGTATTCGCACTGAAAATATAGAGGCATTATCTATATGGTGAGAAGTGTATCATCTACACTGATCACAAGAGCCTCAAGTACCTCCTCACTCAAAAGGAGCTGAATCTTAGGCAACGTAGATGGATTGAGCTATTTAAGGATTACGACTGTATTATTGAGTACCACTCTAGTAAGGTCAATGTGGTGGTCGACGCTTTGAGCCGTAGGGCTATTACTGATATGAGGGTGATGTTTGCTCGCCTCAGTTTATCTGATGATAGTAGTTTGTTGGCAACCTTCAGGTTCAACGGATGTGGATTGAGCAGATTAAAGGTAAACAGTTAGGGGATGAGTCACTGGGTCTTTGATTTCGACAGATTGAGACTGGTATCACTTCAGATTTTGGACTGAATAGCGAAGGGGTACTCTGTTTCCATGGGAGAATCTGTATAGCGAATGATGCTGAATTGAGGTAGTCTATACTGTGAGAGGCACATAGTAGTACTTATGCTATGCTTCCAGGGGGAAATAAGATGTACCGAGATTTTCGTGAGTTATACTGGTGGCTAGGTCTTAAGGAAGAGGTTATCAAATTTGTGGCTAAGTGTCTGACATGCCAGCAGGTTAAGGCTTAGCACCAGTTACCTGTAACACCCCTAACCCGTAATCAGTCGCCGGACTAGGGCTACGAGGTATTACTAAATAACTGGAGCAATCCGCAATCATACTACAACCATTTATAACACAATAATTTCATCATCAAACATAAGAAATAAGTCCCCTTGAATAGGCGTATCAAGCCTCAAACATTCATTTAAATAGGGTCGGGACTAAATCGAACACTTAGAAAATTTTTCTGAAAACTTAACATTTTCATCACTGCAGAGGTCACACACCCATGGGCCTAGGCCGTGTGCCTCACACGGCTACCAGACACGCCCATGTGTCATGGCCATGGCAAAACAGAGCAAACATACTGACTTGAAACCACGGCCACAAGATACACCCGTGTGTCCTGGCTGTGCGAAATTAAGGAGGCTACTAACTTGCACACACGGCCACAAGGCACGCTTGTGTGCTCAGACCGTGTGGCACGAATTAGGCTTGATTTAAGCCACAATTCACACCTCACGTTGCCAAGTTCCTACAAGTAAAATTACACAAATATTTGCCAACCAATTCCAGCCAAAATCAAGCTCCAAAACATACATTAAGATAACCAATTTATATTAACAAATTCACACACAAAAATTATCTCAACTCATACCAAATTACAAGGCCTAAACATAGCCAATTTCACAAAACGTTCATATAACATAGCAAATCATGATCATAACTTACCATAAATCCATCATTTGCTTCATACCAAATTGACCATTTCCTCATTTAACATATATGCATTAAAAACATACCAAACTTGCATTATTATCACATACCAAAACAAACATATACATTTATTTAGCTAGCCAAATCACATGGCTTAGCCTATTTACAAGTCAAAAACTATATTCACACTTCCCTAGCTTATACATGCCATACTTAGCTAATAACCACAAAAGATACCAAATTGAGTTTTGATAGAGCGATGGTGATCTTCGACGATTCCCGAGCCCTCAGTAGCTTCGATTATCTATGAAATAGAATTAAACAAACCAAGTAAGCTTATAAAGCTTAGTAAGTCATAAGCAAGTAATTTAACATACAAATACAATAGTAAATCTATCATTTACCAACTCAAACCATACTAAAGTATTACAAACCTTATCTCATGCCTTACCATATGGCTTATTCACCTACATGATTTTCTTCCATTTGTTTTAAGTGATTTCATCACATATTCTTTCATAGCAACATATACATTTTACATACCTGTCCATCCCATGCTATTCATCCAAATTCATATCCATAACTCATACATTGAATTCTCCAAATTAGTAGTCGATTTATTGAATAGTATATCTGATAAGTACCTATATCATGGCCTGTAGCCAACTCAAGGTATCTTATCCCGGAGCACCTATATCATGGCCTGAAACCAAATCAAGGTCACTCCAAAAACATCTATACCATGGCCCATAACCAAATCAAGATGTTTATCCCACCCATAGTGCTAATATCATGGCCCGAAGCCAACATTTTACCCTAGTGACATGTGACTACCTTCCGAAACTGATTCTAAGATTTAACCGAGCTTTCTAAGTCCCGTTTTCTTTTACTAACTCATCCACAACATCAATATCTCTAATTCCACCTCCTCCGAGGCTCTATTCGTTACCATTCAATCTATAATAACACAATTAACAGCATTTATAACCAAATTACCACTTATGAACTTACCTCGAGTGTGTTTTGTCGAAATAAGTCAATTACTCGTCAACTTTTGATTTCCCGCAATACAAGTCCGGATTTCGCTTTTCTTGATCTATACCATTTAAAATTAATTCATTCAATCACACACTCAATCAATTCAACCCAAAAATATACAATTTGGGCATTTTGTAGTTAGCCCTTACAATTTCATATTTTGACATTTTAGTCCCTATTTCATAAAATCATCAAATACACCAATTTCTTTATACAAGGCCTAGTTGAATTTTCTACTAGTCTATTCAAGCCCACATGTTTCATATATTTCACATTTTTGGCCTTCAAAATACCTTTTTCTCAATTTAGCCCGAATTAGTTAATTTCATTAAAAATTCAAATAAAAACATATCAATCAAACACATATATTTCATTTTTCATGAACTAACATCACAAAACCCTCCATTTCATCAATGGCACATCTCATGAACATCAACAATTTCTCAAATTACAACATGGGCTTGATAGTAGACTAAGCAACAATCTCAAAAACATAAAAATTATCAAAAATCGAGTTTAATACATACCTTAATTGATGCTTGAACTAGCCAAACCCTAAATGATTCTTTTCCTATCTATTTCCTTTGTATTTTCGGCAAATATGGTGATTAATGAACCATTTTATGCTTTTGTTTTAATTATTAAAACATATAATTACAAAAAGACGATTTTATCCATAAGTAAAAAAAATTTTAAACTTTCATTTAATGGCCATTCATGTTATCCTCCATAAGCATGGTTTAATATCAACTTAAGGCCTTCCAATAATAAAGCCATAATCATTTAAGCCCTTTATGCAAAAGAACACATATTTATAGTCCTTTTTGCAATTTAAACACTCAAATGACTAAATTTTTGTACGAGACATTCCCACATGCTAATTCACATATAATAAGCATAGAAAATTATGATAAAATATTTTTCTGATTCATATATGTGGTCCCAAAACCACTATTCCGACTAGGGTTTAAACCAGGCTATTAGAACTCTCCCCCTTAGGGATTTTCGTCCCCGAAAATCATACAGTTAAATAGATTCGGATATTATTGTCTCATAATATCCTCTGGCTCCCATGTAGCCTCTTTAACCTCGTGTTTATGCCATAACACCTTAACCAATGAAATTTTCTTACTTATCAATTCTCTGATCTCAGAAGCTAAAATTTGAATCGGTTCCTCTCTATACGAAAGATCAGGCTGAATCTCAACCTCTGAAGGAGTAACAACATGTGTAGGATCCGATCGGTATCTCCATAACATTGAGACATGAAATACGTTATGAATTCTTTCTAGCTCGGGTAGCAATAACAATTTATAAGCAACCGGTCTCACGCGTTCTATAACCTCATACGGCCCGCTGAACCTCGGACTTAATTTGCCTTTTCGGCCAAATCGTAATACTTTCTTCCATAGAGACACTTGCAAAAATACTTTATCTCTGATTCCAAACTCAATATCCTTCCGTTTTAGATCAGCATATGATTTCTGATGGTCTGATGCTACTTTCAAACTTTCTCGAATAACTTTCACTTTCTTTTCTATTTCTCGGATCAAATCGACCCTGTGTATCCTATTTCACCAAGTTCAGTCTAGTACAATGACGTTTTGTATTTTCGACCGTTAAGAGCCTCGTACGGTGCCATTTTCAAACTTGATTGAAAACTGTTATTATAAGAAAATTCAACCAATGGCAAGTATCGTTCCCACGTACCTTCAAACTCGAGAACGCAACATCTTAACATATCCTCAAGAACCTGATCGTTTAGACTGGCCATCTGTCTGCAGATGAAAAGCTGTACTAAAATGAAGTTTCGTACCTAAAGCATCTTGCAGTTTCTTCTAAAATCACGCTGTGAACTTCGGATCTCTGTCAGAAACAATAGAAATAGGTATCCCATGCAATCTCATAATCTGTGAAATGTACAACTCCGCAAGTTTCTTAAGTGAGTAATTGGTACGAATCGGAATGAAATGCGCAGATTTAGTCAATCTATCCATAATGACCCATATCGTATCTTTCTTACTCAGTGTCAACGGCAAACCAGATACAAAATCTATCGTAACTCGGTCCCATTTCCACTTAAGAATCATAATCATTTGAAGTAACCCGGATGGAACCTGATGCTCAGCTTTAAGTTGCTGACATATTAAACATTTCAAAACAAAGTCAGAAATGTCTCGTTTCATCCCATTCCACCAATATTGTTGTCTCAGATCATTATACATTTTCATACTACCTGGGTGAACAGAAAATCGGCTACTATGAGCTTCACTCAAAATCATTCAGATCAACTCAGAATTCCTCGGTACACATATTTAGTCTCTAAATCTCAAACAACCTTCGGTATCAACTCGAAACTCTGAATTCTAACTCAAATCACCTTGAGCCCATTTTACTATCAATTCATTATCAGTTCTCTGAGCCTCATATATCTGCTGAATGAATGATGGTTTCACTTTCAACTCAGCTACTATCAAGCCATCATTAAACAAATCCATATGTGCATTCATCACACAAAGAGCAAATAGAGATTTTTGGCTTAAAGCATTTGCAACAACGTTAGCCTTTCCCATATGATAATCAATTACAAGTTCATCGTCGCTGTCTTAAATTTAGATCTTTCTGAGTCATCAAATATTTTATGCTTTTATGATCAGAATAAATATGGCATTTCTCATCGAACAAGTAGTGACGCTAAATCTTTAATGCAAACACGATGGCTGCCAACTCTAGATCATGAGTCGAATAGTTCTTTCTGTGCGGCTTCAACTATTTCAAGGCATAAGCTATGACTTTGCCTTCTTGTATCAAAACACAGTTTAAACCTTTCAAAGATGCATCACTATAAACAACAAATTCTTTACCCAATTCTTGCTGGACTAACACTGGAGCCTCGGTCAATAGGGCTTTCAACTGATTAAAACATTTCTGACATTTGTCTATCCACTCAAACTTTACATCTTCCTGCAGTAGCTTCGTCATCAGGGTTGCAATCATAGAAAAACCTTTTACAATCTGTCTATAATAACCCGTAAGTCCTAGAAAACTTCAGCCTTCAGAAATATTTCTCGGAGTCTTCTAATCAAGTGTAGCTGAAATCTTGCTCGAATCAACCCGAATACCCGATGCCTATACAACATGTCCCAGAAAACTGACCTCCTGTAACCAAAACTCACATTTACTAAACTTTGCATACAACTGTTTATCCTGCAAAGTCTGAAGCACTATTCCCATATGTTCAGCATGTTAGGACTCATCACGCGAATATATTAAAATATCATCTATAAATACAACCACAAATCGATCCAAATACTGTTTGAAAATTTGATTAATCAAATCCATAAAAATAGCAGGTGCATTAGTTAATTCGAAAGGTATAACGAGAAACTCATAATGTCCGTCCCTCATTCTGAAAGCAGTCTTTGGTACATCAGAGTCCTTAACTCATAGCTGATAATATCCCGATCTCAAATCTATCTTTGAAAATACAACAGCCCCTTTCAGCTGATCAAATAAATCATCAATTCTGGGCAAAGGATATTTGCTCTTTACAGTAACTTTGTTCAACTAACGGTAATCTACACATATTCTCATCATGCCATCTTTCTTTTTCACGAACAAAAAAAGAGCACCCCAAGGTGAATAACTGATCTCATGATGATAAAGTAATAAAATCTGATTGCACCTATAAACTAACTAATATCACAATAAAGTCAAGTGCACCTATCGAATAGTAGTATAGTTAGTGGCAAGACCAGAATATCGAATCCAAGGAACTAAAAGTACTAGTAATGACTTTCTTCCTATTATCTAGCCTAAAAATAAAGAGGTGGTTTGTGTAAACTAATTAATGCTAATCTAAACTAAGGATGCAACAAAGAGTAAATTGGGAAATTACTTTTGGGAAAACTGATTGATGAGGGCAATACCTAAGGAAGAATCCACCTAGACTTCACTTGTTATCTAACTCTAAACAAGACGATTTCTTTATTTGACTTGATCCATAGAGATCCCTAAATTATGTTAATCCCTCTATCGAGGATAAAAACAACTAATCCTAGGTTGATTAATTGAAATCTCTTTCTAATTAAAACCCCTAGTCTTGTATTAACTCGATCTATGGCTCCCTATATTAGATTTGACTCTAATCCGGTAGATTTTTATCGTCCTATATCTAGGATTACGATCAACTCCGCTTAATTATGTTAGACCTACTCCTATACAGGGACTTTTGCTCCTCTGTATAAGCACATTCGACTTAAATTAATATCCCGGAAATATCAATTCAAGAGTTATAAACACAATTAAGAACAAAGCAAATATTTAGCATATAGTTCAGATAACAATAACAAGATTCTTCTTAGGTTTCATCCCCTTTAGATATTTGGGGTTTTAGTTCATAATTATAAAAAGAAACATCTCAGAATAAATAAAACAACAAAACATAAGGAAACCCAAAACTCCTGAAAGGATAGAAGGGAGATCCTTTGTCTTGATGTAGATCCTGGCTTTTGAGATGGATCAATCGGCTTTCCTTCGTGTAATTCCCTGCTTCTAGCTATTCGTTTTGGCAGGAGGACTAAGTTGGTACTGTCTTGTACCGACCCCTCTACTGTACCCCCTTGTAGTTACCTCTTAGGGTCTTTATATAGAGCTTAGAATGTCTTTCTTAGCCTTTAAGTAGCCTTTTCTGAGTGAAATTGAACTTCATCACGACAGGGACACGCCCGTGTACCACGCTCGTGTAAGTCGATCTTGGGCCATGTTTAAGCCTGTTAGAGTGGCACGACCATGTGGGTTGTCCGTGTGAATCTATTCTAGGCCGTGCTCGAGCCTGTTTATGTGGCACGGCCGTGTGACACGCCCGTGTGGTGAACTTCCAGGCCATGTTGATTCCTTACTTTGGCTTATTTTTCTCTTTTCGGCTTGTTTCTTGTTCTTTTCACTCCCCTAAGCTCACCTGAGTATAAAACATGAAATTAAAGGTTTAGGAGCATCAAATTCCACAAATAAAGGAATAGTTCATCCATAAATGTGCTAAGCGTGAGGTAAAAACATGTATAATTTATGGTTTATCAAATACCCCCACACTTAAGCCTTTAATTGTCCTCAAGTAAAATCTCAATTCACAAGCAAAAATCATTCCTCTCAACTTATAATCCTGATCAATAAAGTTTCAAACTAATCCATAAATAATCATACATTAAAAATTCAACCGAAAGAAAATTAAAGTTTCAAACACTCTAAGTTGAGAATCTTATCACAGAAACATAGGTCTTCTACTCTTTGAGGTAATTACCTTGAACTCAAAATCAACAAGAGTTGAAATCCTCACTAAAGATTCACTCTATCCACTCGAAGTGTTTAAGGTTCAAAAATTAAGCATTCATTAGTCAACCTGAAAAGTTAGTACCATAAGCTTGCATGAAAATCACATCTCCACCACTATAGATTGATATGACACATCGAACAAAATGTCTTTCAATGGTTGTAATGGGGTTTTGGTTAGGGGTGTTGTCACAAGCTGAAAAAGAGGGTTAGAATCGAGATTGAACTGAAAAATCATCTAACTAGAAAAATCTCTATCACTGAAACATATCCCTAGAGCGAAGCATCTTCTTTCGGATAACATTGTTTTGGATTCAGAAGCTTATAATAGAAATATGCAAAAATATTGAATTACAATTGAAATATGAATTACAACTGAATTAACTGTATATACATTTTTCTAAGAACAAATCAAATAACAGCAAATTGAATATTTATAAACTTTACAAACTGAAAAGGAGAACAAAGCTAGATAATTATTCAACTCAAATCTCGACAAAAATGGGGATCAAAATAATTGAAGGGAATTCAACAAAAAATTGGTTATAGGTTAATATTGAAGGTAAGTCAAGGAATAGTTTGTTAGGCTCAAAAGGGTTCACTAGGGGTTAATTTATGGAGGTAGGCTTTTATGGAGTAAGTGGGTTAAATCCTAAGTGCCTTTATCATTTCGGTATATGAAATCAATGATGTGGTCTTGACATGTATAATCAAAGCAAGTTCTAGAATAACAAATCGGTATTGACTCACTTAAAGCAACAATAAAAGTGAGCATGAAAGGATGTATGCTCAAAAGGCTCAAAAATCTCACCAGAATTATGGCTTTTGATGTTAATCTTGCGAATTTCAAATTTCAAGATAATACTTAAAATTAGGGAAAACAACCTAGAAAAAATTTAAATTCTCAAAAATTTCAATTTATCATGCTTGATTCTCTAATGTCTTAAAGTTTGAATAATCAAAGCATAAGTACCTATGTCTTAATTCTCAACATATTAATAAAAATCATAAATGAATCAGAATTTATCTTAATAGGGGATTGAAATACAGAGAGTGAAAGTCAGAATTCAAAATTTGAGAACAATGCAACAAGTTAGTGACAAAAATTTTCAGGGGTTCAAGGAATACAAAGAATAAAAGTGAATTCCCCCCCACACTTAAGATGTACATTGTCCTCAATGTACAAAGATAAGGCTAGTAACAATTAAATCATAAGATAGGGAGAGAAGTGAAACTCCCTGAATATTGGATAAATTCCTTGAGTAGTTAAAGCTGAATTGGAGAAAGGGCCATTTGAAGTTCATGATTCTGGGTGACTAAAGAGAATAGCATAACTGTGTGTAAAATTCAGGTATTACTCGATAAAAATTGGAGTGCAAAAATAAAAGGAAAAATGGAGGAATATAAAATAAAGAAAATGAAAATTAAAATTAATTAATAGGGATTTAGTCCCACGACCGTAGCGCACGCCTGTGTGCCTTTTGGGTTGGCCTGTATGTTTTGTGGACTTTTTGGTGTGACCACAGTTGATCGGCATGGGCGTGTCCTACACTTGTGTTGATTTTTCAGTTTTGTCCACGACTTATTAGCACGGGCATGCTGGGATACACTGCCATTTAACACGGTCGTGTCTTTTAGTGTTCGCTTCTCCAACGGCTGTGTATGGGCTCACACGCCCGTGCATGAGTTGATAGGTTTAGCCACGGCAGTATTGCATGGTCGTGTTCCTAACCGTGGCATACCCACGGCCTTAGGCATGCCTGTAGGCCTGGTCGTATGGTTATAGGGAATCTGCGTTTTAAGAAGTTAGTTATGAATCTAAGAAAATCAGAATTGTTAGTGCTCAGGTTGCCTCCCGAGAAGCGCTTATTTATAGTCTAAGCTTGACTTTTCTCAAGCTTGTTCGTTCACGGTGGTTTGAAGAGTTGAAACTCTTCTATCCTACTTTCAATTTTATTATCAACATAAGGTTTGAGTCGAGTATGATTTACCTTGAAAGTGCCGAGTGTTTTATGTGTTATCTCGACTATACCATAGGGGAAAATTTTCATTACCATGAAGGAAGGGGTGTCACCTATCTGATCTTTTGAATTTGAAATTTGAGGATTTTCCTCTTCTAAATATACCTTATCCCTTACCTTAAATTGATTTGTTTTTTACCTTCAGATCATCATTGTGATGCTCTATTTTGGTGTGACATATTTTGCGTTTCTCTTGGCGGTAGTTCAGCCACTCATCTAGTTCCTCAATCTGAAGCATTCACTCTTCATGTATGTTTTCCTTGGATGGACTCGTCTGTGGTGTGGCTGCCTTTATGTGCAGGGTATCCTACAAAGAAGGTTGGGCGGTGAGATCATTCTTCTTATCAGAGCTCGTAATAATATTTTTGTCATCAACAGTCTTATTAGAGTTACGAGCCTGCAAAGTAACTTTGTCATCACCTACACGAAGTGTGAGCTCACCTATGCCTACATCAATTATGGTTTTAGCAGTTGCTAAAAAGGGTCGCCCTAGGATTAGATTGCTATCTTCATCTATGTCTAGAACAACAAAGTCGACTGGAAATATAAATTTATCAATTTTGACAAGCACATCTTTGTTTATACCCTTAGGAAATCTAATGGTTTTATCAACCAATTGGATGCTCATCTTAGTTTGTTTAGGTTTCCCAAGACCTAGTTATTTAAACAATTTATATGGCATTACATTAATACTAGCCCCTAAATCAGCTAAAGCATTTTTAACATCTAAGCTACCAAGTAAGCAAGGAATTGTAAAACTCCTTGGATCTTTTAGTTTGTTGGGTAGCTTATTCTGTAAAATAGCTGAGCACACTGCATCTCATCTAGCTTTCGTTTGTTCATCAGTAGCTCTCTTTAATAAACGATAAGTTAATATGTAATTTCTTTAAGAGTTTAAAGAATTTACCGAATTGTTCATTTGTGCGATCTTTCCTGAGTGCATTAGGATATGGGATACGAGGCTTATATTATTTGACAACTGGTTCTTCGTAACTTACCTTTACTTAGCACAGTCTCCTTACATGGCTCTAGGTTGGTTTTGGCTAACCCTTCCTCATCGATTGTATCTACGACATTAAGTTGCTCCTTAGGGTTAGTCTTCATGTTGCTTGGTAACCCATCTTGTGGTCTTTCATAAATTAGCTTAGCGAGTTAGCCTATTTGAGTTTCGAGCCCTTGAATGGATGCTCACTGGTTTTTAAGTGCCGTTTCGGTGTTCTGGACATGGATTTCTGACACGACGATAAATTTTGTGAGCATCTCCTCAAGGTTCGACTTTTTCTCTTATTGGAGCGGTGGCTGTTGAAATCCCGAAGAGGGTAGTTGCCTTTGATTTCCTTGTCCTCCCCATGAGAAATTTGGGTGGTTCCTCCAACCTGTATTGTAAGTGTTACTATAAGGGTTATTTTGGGATCTAGAATTATTACCCATATAGTTGGCTTGCTCGGTTTCCATGCCATGTCCATAGAAGGAGTAATCGGGATTATACATGTTTCCTTGGTTTGAGTCGCATTGCATCACTGGGTGTACCTACGTAGAACCAACAAAATTATCAATCTTTTTATTTAAGAGTTCTACCTGATTAAATAGCATAGTGCCTGCATCAATATTAAAAACTCCGGTAGTTTTCTGTGGCTTTGTTCTCATGACTTGCCACTGATAGTTATTAAGTGACATCTCTTCTATAAACTCGTAAGCTGCTTCTAGTGTTTTGTTGTTGATTGTTCCACTGGCGGCTGCACCGATCATTTGCCTCATCGAAGGATTCAAACCGTTGTGAAAAGTTTGAACTTGCAACCACAGAGGTAATCCATGGTGAGGGCACCTTCTCAATAAGTCATTGTATCTCTCCCAAGCATCGTAAAGTGTTTCTAAATCCATCTGCACAAAAGAAGAGATATCATTCTTTAATTTAGCCATTTTAGCCGGCGGAAAATATTTGAGCAAAAATTTTTCGGTCATTTGTTCCCATGTAGTGATAGACCCTTGCGATAAAGAATTCAATAGCTTTATTCCTCAAAGAGAATGGGAATAGCCGAAGACGAATGGCATCATTAGAAATGCCATTTATTTTAAATGTATCACAGAATTCCAAGAAATTGGCTAAATGAGTGTTAGGATCTTCATCCTGCAAACCATAAAACTGAACAAACTATTGTATCATCTGAATAGTGTTAGGTTTCAGTTCAAAATTATATGCAGCAATAGTAGGCCTAACTATACTAGATTCAGTACCAGCCAAATTAGGTTTACCATAATCATACATAATGCACAGAACAGGGTTTTACTCAACAGGATTTGCGGCTACTACAAGAGGTAGCAAATTATCGTGATTTGCCTCCATCTCTTCAGTATGTTCAGGTTCTTCTTCTTGACTTTGTTCTGGATATTGCAAGCTTCTTCTTATCTCTCTGCGAGTTCGACGAACTATAGCTTCTAAATCATCGTCAAATAATAATGGTCCTCCTGGGTTTTTTCTAGTCATAAACTAGAGATACCTAGAAGGGAAACGTAAAAAGAAAATTAAAAACCTAGAAAAAAATAGAAAATAATTTGCAATAAAAGTAAAAATAGCTAAAGTAATAGGAATATAGTGTTCCTAATATCATAGTTTCCTGGCAACGGAGCCAAAAACTTGATCTCTTGATGATGAAGTAATAAAATTTGATCGCACCTATAAACTAACTAATATCATGATAAAGTCAAGTGCACCTACCGAATAATAGTATAGTTAGTGGCAAGACTGAAATATCGAATCCAAGGAACTAAAAGTACTAGTAATGACCTTCTTCCTATTATCTAGCCTAAAAATAAAGAGGTGGTTTATGTAAATTAATTAATGCTAAACTAAACTAAGGATGCGACAAAGCGTAAATTGGGAAATTGCTTTTGGGAAAACTGATTGATGAGGGCAATACCTAAGGAAGATTCCACCTAGACTTCACTTGTTATCTAACTCTGAACCAGACGATTTCTTCATTTGACCTGATCCGTAGAGATCCCTAAATTATGTAAATACCTTCGTCGAGGATAAAAACAACTAATCCTAGGTTGATTAATTGAAATCTCTTTCTAATTAAAACCCCTAGTCTTGCATTAACTCGATCTATGGCTCCCCATATTAGATTTGACTCTAATCCGGTAGATTTTCGTCGTCTTATGTCTAGGATTGCGATCAACTCCGCTTAATTGTGTTGGATCTACTCCTATACAGGGACTTTTGCTCCTTTGTATAGGCACATTCGACTTAAATTAATATCCCAGAAATATCAATTCAAGAGTTAAAAACGCAATTAAGAACAAATCAAATATTTATCATATAGTTCAGATAAAATAACAAGATTCCTCTTATGTTTCATCCCTATTAGATATTTGGGGTTTTAACTCATAATTATAAAAAGAAACATCTCAAAATAAATAAAATAACCAAACATAAGAAAACCCAAAACTCCTAAAAGGATAGAAGGGAGCTCATCTGTCTTGATGTAGATCTTGGCTTCTGAGATGTATCAATCGGCTTTCCTTCAAGTAATTCCCTACCTCTAGCTCTCCGTTTTGGTAAGAGGACTGAGTTGGTACTGTCTTGTACCGTCCCTACTACTGTACCCCGTTGTAGTTGCTTCCTACGGTCTTTATATAGAGTTTAGAATGTCTTTTTTAGCCCCTAAGTAGCCTTTTCCGAGTGAAATTGGACTTCATCACGACAGGGACATGCCCGTGTGCCATGCCTGTGTGAGTCGATGTTGGGCCGTGTTTAAGCCTGTTAGAGTGGCACGGCTGTATGGGCTACCCATGTGAACCGATTCTAGGCCGTGCTTGAGCCTGTTTATGTGGCACGGCCATGTGACACGCCTGTGTGGTGAACTTCCAAGCCGTGTTGATTCCTTACTTTGGCCCATTTTTTTCGTTTTTGGCCTGTTTCTTATTCTTTTCACTCCCCTAAGATCACCTGAGTATAAAACATGAAATTAAAGGTTTAGGAGCATCAAATTCCACAAATCAAGGAATAATTCATCCATAAATGTGCTAAGCGTGAGATAAAAACATGTATAATTTACGGTTTATCAATAACTCGGTCTCGCGAAACCTTTATCTGTCAATTCTTGCAACTGTGCTTTCAAATCTTTTAATTCTGCCGGTGCTATTCTATACGGTGCTATCAAAATTGGAGTAGTCTCAGGCATCAATTCAATGCCAAACTCGACTTCTCGTACATGAGGTAATCCCGGAAGTTCTTCAGGAAATACATCAAGGAACTGGCAGACAACAAGTACTGATTCGATTCTCTTATCAAAGACTTTAAAGTTTATCACTTAAGCTAAATACGCTTCACAACCTTTATTCACATATTTCTGAGCTTTCATTGCAGAAATTACAGCAGGCGACCCATTCAAATCACTGGATTCGATTCGAACTATTTCATCATTCTTGCATCTCAAATCGATAACTTTCCGTTTACAGTTCACAACAGCATCGTGCAAAGTCAGCCAATCCATTCCCAGAATTATGTCAAATTCATCGAAAGGCAATCACATCAAATCAGCCAAAAAACAAATATCTCGAATTATTAACAGGCAATTCTTGCATACTTTATCTACCAGCACACTTTTGCCTAAAGGGTTCGATACTCTAACTACAAATTCAGTAGACTCTACAGGCAAAGTCTTACTGTTCACTAATTCAAACATATATAAGAATGCATTGATCCAAGATCTATCAATGCAATCACAGAAGTATTGTAAAAAAGTAAATATACTCATAATAACATCAAGGACGAAGCTTCCTCTCAGGCTCGAATAGCGTATGCTCTAGCAGGTGCTCTAGCCTCAGACCTCACAGCCGTGTCTTTCGTAGCCCCTCGACTACCGCTTACATTTTTGTCACCCTTAGATGGTCTCCCTCTAGCTACAAACATACTCGGTCTCACATTTTGTACCGATTCTTGTTCAACCAACTCAGGACAATCTCGTTTGAAATGATCTAACGATCCACATTTATAGCAAGCCTTATCCCTTTTATTCCAGCATTCACCAAAGTGTCATCGCTCGCACTGATAACACTCGGGTTTACTATCTCGAACATTACCAACACTCGATATTGAAATAGCTCGAGACTTTGAACTAGATTTTTGCTTTAAATGATCTCTAATTGAAAATCCCATTGAAGCATTCAGGTGAGCATATGTGTCTTTAAATTTCTTCGAAGAAGACTGAGGCGGTTTACTCAATGATCTTTTTCTCATCTCATTCACCTCAGTCTCGGCCTTTCTCTTTTCTTTACTAAGATCCTCGGCTTTACAAGCCATTTCGATTAACACAACGAATTCTTTCAACTCAAGAATTCTAACCTGAAGCTTTATATCTTCGTTTAATCCATCAACGAATTGTTTACACATAATTTCTTCAGTAGCAATATATTCCCGAGCATACTTGCTCAATCGTATGAATTCTCGATCATATTCTGTCACCGACATTCGGCTCTGTTTCAGTTCTAAAAATTCTTTATGCTTCAAATCAAGAAATCGCTAACTACTATACTTTTTTCGAAATTATGTCTGAAAGAATTCCCAGGTGACTCATTCCCTCGGAACCACTGATGTCAAAGTCTTCCACCAATGATATACATTATCCCGGAGTAAAGATACCGCACACTTTATACATTTATCAGGTCTGCAGGATAGTTCATCAAACACTCACATTGTGTTTTCAAGCCAAAACTCGGCTCTTTCAGCATCATCCTCAACTGTAGCTTGGAATTCCTTAGCTCTGAATTTTCGTATCTTATCAACTGGTGGCTTACTCGAACTCAACGAATCAACAACTTGTGAAATCACTGGAACTTGTTGAGTAATAGGTGGGGTAGAGGGTGCTGTGCAGCCAGATTCATACGAACAAATTCTGAGAACCATTCATTCATCATTTGGAAGAAGGCTTGCTTAGACTCTCCCTCATGGCTACTCGTAGCAATCCTAGGTTGAGTTGGAACCGCCCCTTGAGTAGGAGCTGGCACATGACTTTCTACATCATCAGCTACGGCTCTTTCGGGATCCATATACTATACAGAAACAAATTTCAATTATCAGGATTCATCACACTATCACAATTCATAAATATGGCATGTATAGCTAGACTCAAACACGCTACGTTAGTCCTAGAATTGACTAAACTGTACTCTGATACCAACCAAATGTAACACCCTAACACGTAATCCATCACTGAACTAGGGTTACGACATATTGCTAAATAACCAGAGCAATCCACAATCATACTACAATAATTTATAACACCATAATTTCATCATCAAACATAAGAAATAAGTCTCTTGAACATGCGTATCAAGCCTCAAACATTAATTTAAATAGGGTCAGAACTAAATCGAATACCTAGAAAATTTTTCCAAAAACTTAACATTTTCATCACTGCAGAGGTCACACACCCGTGGGCCTAAGCCATGTGCCTCACACGGTTACCAGACACACCCATGTGTCCTGGTCGTGGCAAAACAGAACAAACATACTGACTTGAAACCACGGCCACAAGACACGCCCGTGTGTCTTGGCCGTACGAAATTAAGGAGGATACTGACTTGCACACACGACCACAAGACACGCCCGTGTGCTCAGACTGTGTGGCACAAATTAGGCTTGATTTAAGCCATAATTCACACCTCACGTTTCCAAGTTCCTACAAGTAAAATTACACAACATTTACCAACCAATTCCAGCTAAAATCATGCTCCAAAACATACATTAAGATAACCAATTTAAATTAACAAATTCACGTACAAAATTTATCTCAACTCATACCAAAATACAAGGCCTAAACATAGCCAAATATTTATTTCACAAAACATTCATATAACATAGCAAATCATGATCATAACTTACCATAAATCCATTATGTGCTTCATACCAAATTGACCATTTCCTCATTTAAAATATATGCATTAAAAACATACGAAACTTGCATCATTATCACATACCAAAACAAACATATACATTTACTTAGCTAGCCAAATCACATGGCTTAGCCTATTTACAAGTCAAAAACTATATTCACACCTCCCTGGCTTATACATGCCATACTTAACTAATAACCACAAAAGATACTAAAAAAGACATCTTATAGGCAGAAGTCGTATGCAGATCTGAAGCCTCGAGAGATAGAGTATTCTGTGGGGGACTATGTTTTTCTCAAGGTCTCACCATGGAAGAAAGTACTGAGGTTTGGTCGCAAGGGCATGCTAAGCCCTAGGTTTATTGGGCCTTACCATATTCTGAAACGAGTAGGATCGGTTGCCTACCAGTTGGAGCTACCTCCAGAGTTAGAGTGGATTCATGATATTTTCTATGTCTCGATGTTGAGGCGCTACCACTCTAATCCCATACATATTGTTCCTATTGAGGATATCGAGGTTAGGGCAGATCTGACTTTCGAGGTCTGGATATCGACGTTAAGGTTCTGCGAAGGAAATCTATTCCATTAGTAAAGGTGTTGTGGCGTAATCATAGCACTGAGGAGGCTACGTGGGACCCTGAGGATGTGATGCGTCAGCAGTATCCTCATCTGTTCTGATCAGGTAAGATTTCAAGGCTGAAATTTTCTTTTTGGGGGCAGAGTTGTAATGCCCCTAAAATATTTGTATATGTTTCCTTAATTATATGACACAAATATCTATCTACTTCAGTGGTTATCTATCCACATGGGTAGTCCTCACGGGTAAGTGGGACTTTGGGCCAGGCCGTGTAATCCACACGGTCAAGGCCAAATTGGACCGTGTGGGCCACATGTGTGTGTGGGCCTACACGGGTAGACCACATGAGCATGTGAGCCTATTTTCACTGATTTGTTTTGAAGGTTGCACGGGTCATTTGTGTATATTGTATGAATAAAATGAATGAAATGACCAAGTGATTATCATATGTGTATCGTGCATTGAGCATGATAATATTTCACTGAACTAATACTGTTTGCACTGTTGCCATGAAATAGTACGTCATAATTGTATGTTGCATTGCATCGGGTTGGGAGTTAAGATTGTTCGGAGGAAGTGTACTGAAAGGCTTCAAGCCTAGTTTACTGGCAGCTCAGCTGCAAACTACTTTCTAGTGCCGCATTCGGTACTACTTGAAGTGTAGAGATGGGTGGGTTGATTATATCCCTACATGGAGTGTAGGGTTGGATGGAGATAGTGTGTAGGCGCTGGTTGCGTAGGATTTTGTCCTTGCATATCTATTTCTGCTACTGATACTGTGATGGGCTAAGACTGTGATTATCTATTTACTGTCTGTTTATTTGTATAGGGAATTACACACTGAGTTTACGTAAACTCACCACTTCTATTTAATCTGTACAGGTAATCCCCAGACATAGGCGGATCGGTGCGACAGAGGACTCAGTGGTGGCCACACAACTTCTGTAAACCTATTTATTATTTATTATTTATTATTTTAAATTTTGTTGCAGGAAGTTTTTTTTTGTAATCATAGCCTCTATGGATTTTTGGGTTATATTTGGATTTTATACTGTTTAAGGATTTATATCTGCTAGTGGTAGGAAAAACTCGAGTTCTCAAAAGAGATAAATGTTTTAACAAAAGTACCACGAATATGCAAATTGTTTTAAAAGCTTTCGCAATGAATAATGTTTTAAAAATGACCGACACGATTTTAAAAGTAATAGAGGAAAAGTTTCAAAAGGGAAATGGTTTAACAGCAACATTATTTCAAAAGTAATACCATGTGATATTGTCAGATTCGGTCATAACGTCTAGGCCAGGTTTGTGGGTGTTACAGTAAAAATAAAGCAAATGATGGTTGTAACCGTCGAGTCATCCATCGCACTGATCTGTCTATGTCTGGGGGTTACCTGTACACATTAAATAGAAGGGGTGAGTTTACATAAACTCAGTGTGTAATCCCGACAGAAAACAAACATACAGTCAATCACAGTAGTAAATGGTCAAATGCAGTCTAGGGCCTAAGCCCATTACAGTTTTAGCAGTAGTTCGGGCCTTAGCCCATTTTAGTTACAGTATCAGATACGCATTAGGGCCTTAACCCATCATAGTAATAGTTATACATGTTGTGATCAGAAAACAGAATCCTACCCACCACCTCTAATACACCCTCTCCGTGTGGCATCGATAGTATAGTTTTTTAGCTTTTCACTGAACCTCATTTTCTGCATTTTTATGTACACACCTTATTTTGAATTAAGCTAAGACGAACCCCGAGCCATCCAGAACCTATATTCGACCAAAACACCACTCAATTAATCACTTAATCGATAAAGTGAAACCAACCCGAAATGGATTACTCAACCAATGAACAATTAAAACTTACCCCAACACTTCAAATCGATTTGTTTATGAAATAGTACCAAGAGAGCCTAATCCTCCCGATTTGCTGCTATCAAAACTTGAAAAT
The DNA here is from genome assembly GCA_020496765.1 of Gossypium stocksii. Taxonomy (NCBI): domain Eukaryota; kingdom Viridiplantae; phylum Streptophyta; class Magnoliopsida; order Malvales; family Malvaceae; genus Gossypium; species Gossypium stocksii. The sequence goes on along the minus strand of CM035628.1, from coordinate 33,349,530 downwards.
TAGCCAACAAAAATGATAACAGCATCTAAGAATGATACCAAACGATATATCACTTACCACACATGCGCGGTGCAATTTGCACAAAAAAGATACGAACTAAAGAGGAAATCAAAGATGAGAGGAAAGAAAGAGATGCATAATTTTAGCAATGGAGAGAAACAAAACTGAAAAAAAAATGAAAAAGCATAGGAGGGAGAGAGAGAGAGACGTTAGTTACAGGGAATATTTTAGGGAAATTGATTCACCCAATCCCACTACCCACATTATCTCAACCATCCACTACTCAGCTTTTCACTACAACTCAAACTCTCAGCCACCAAACCGAGTAAAAATAATCTTCCTCACCCATGCAGAGATTCGAACACCAACAGTCCACAAATAAACTTAAGCCTACTGGGCAAGGTTAAGCCTTTATTTAGAAAAATACCAAAATTTACCCAAGGTAACGCTTAAATTGAGGACCTTTCACACACACCCAGAACACTTAACCACTGAAGCAGATACACATTTGTTTCAAATTTTCACAAAAAAAATAAGAATTCTGGGGCATTACAACTCTACCCCCTAAAAGAAAATTTTGTCCTTGAAATTTATCTGATCAAAAAAGATGAGGATACTACTGACACATCGAATCCTCAAGTTCCCACGTGGCCTCCTCAATGCTATGAATTTGTCACAGAACCATAACTAGTGGAATAGACTTTTCCCGCAGCACCTTTACATCGTCATCTAGAATTTGAACTAACTCCTCCTCGAAGGTCAAATTTGGCCTAACTTCAATCTCCTCAACAGGGACAATATGAGTAGAATCAAAGGGGTAGCACCATAACATCAAGACGTGGAACATGTCAGTAAAGCCCAATAAACTTAGGGCTCAACTTGCCTTTACGACTGAATCTCAAAACCTTTTTTAATGGCGAAACCTTAAGAAATACGAAGTCCCCCACAGAATATTTAATATCCTTTCTCTTCAGATCTGCATAGGATTTCTGCCTATCAGATGTCGCTTTTGGTCGATCCCAAATCAATCTAACTTTATTATGAGCAAACTTAGTCCAATACAGAGAAGTGCGGCACTTACGACCATACAGAGCCTCGTAAGGTGCCTTTTGAATGCTAGACTGGAAATTGTTATTATAACCAAACTCAGCTAGCGACAAATAATCCTCCCAACGGCCTTAGAAATTGATAAAACAACTTTCAACATATCCTCCAGTATCTGAATCACCCTCTCCGATTGACCATCGATCTGAGGATGGGACGCAGTACTTAAATCCAACCTTGAACCTAAAACCTTATGTAGTTTTTTTCTAAAGTCGAGACGTGAAGCGAGGATCCATATCAGAAATGATCGAGACGGGTATCCCATATAGTCTCACTATCTCTGAAATATAGAGTTTCGCTAACTTCTACAATGCATAATCAGTCCTAACCGAGATGAAGTGTGTAGACCTGGTCAATCTATCTACGATGACCCAAACTGAATCTTTCTTAGTGGGTGTTAGGGGCAACCCACTAACAAAATCCATCGTCACTCGCTCCTATTTCCATAGTGGAATCTTAACTGACTGCAGCAAACCCAAAGGCAACTGATACTCAGCTTTAACTTGTTGGCATGTCAGACATCGATCCATGAAATCAGTAACCTCTCGTTTCAAACCTGGCCACTAGTATCACTCGCAGAGATCTTGATACATTTTATTTCTACCAGGATGCATAGCATAAGGGCTACTATGTGCCTCCCTCAATATAGCCTATCTCAGATCCTTATCATTCGTTACACATATCTGGCCTCAGAAACACAACACACCCTCAGAATTCAACCTAAAATCCATAGTGCTACCACTCTCAATTTGACGGAACCAAAGACCCAAAGACTCATCTCCTAACCGTTTCTCTCGAATTTGCCCAATCTAAGTCAGTTTAACTTGAAGCTTGGCTAACAGATTACCATCATCAAATAGGCTAAGACGAGTAAACATCACCCTAAGATCAGTCATTGCCCTACGGCTCAATGTATCGACCACCATATTGGCCTTACCTAGATGGTACTCAATGGTACAATCATAGTCCTTAAGCAGCTTAATCCATCTACGCTACCTAATATTCAACTCTTTCTGAGTAAGGAGATACTTGAGGCTTTTGTGATCAGTGTAGATGATACACTTCTCACCATACAGATAGTGCCTCTAGAATTTCAGTGCAAAGACCATAGTGGCCAACTCTAAATTATGCGTCAGATAGTTTGCCTCATGTGCCTTTAGTTGACGATACGCATTTGCCACCGCCTTACCATCCTGCATCAACACACATCCCAAACTGACATGTGATGCATCACTATAAACCGTGAACTCTTTCCCAGGTTTAGGCTGTATCAGAATAGGAGCCTCAGTTAATATAGTCTTGAGCTTCTCGAAGCTCTCTTGCTATGCATCAGTCTAGACAAATGGTACACCCTTACGTACCATCTTAGTTAAGGGCGTTGCAATCAGTGAGAAACCTTCTACAAATTACCGATAATAACCGGTTAGTCCTAGAAAACTACGGATCTTAGACACATTCCTAGGCTGCTTCCAATCTAAGACAGCCTCAATCTTTCGAGGATCGACTCGAATCCCCTCAGCAGAAACCATATAACCCAGAAATGTTACCTCACATAACCAGAATTTGCACTTACTGAACCTAGCATAGAGCTACTTTTCTCTTAAAGTCTAAAGAACAACTCTAAGGTGCTTGTCATGATCATCCTCAGTCCTCAAATAAACTAATATGTCGTCGATGAACACCACTATAAACCGATCCAGACAGGGCTTAAACACTCAATTCATCATATCCATAAAAGCTGTCGGTGCATTAGTGATATCACGTGATATGTAGTAATACAATTTATAAAAACTGATCACACCAAAAACTAACTAATATCACGATTTAAAGGTAAGAGCACCTATCGAACAGTAGTATAGTTTAGCGGCAAGATCGAGTTATCGTACCCAAGGGAACCAAAAGTACTAGTACTTACTTCCTTTCCATTATCAAGCCTAAAAATAAAAGAGGGTTCTTTGAAACTAATTCTAAAACTAAACTAAGAAGGCACAAAAAAGTAAATTGGGAAAAAACTCTCGGGAAAGCTAATTGATATGGGCAATAGTCAAAGGAGAATCCACCTAGACTTCACTTGTTATTAACTTCTTGAACTAGACGATTTCTTCACTTGACTTGATCCGTAGAGATCCCTAACCTATGTTAATACCTCCGTCGAGGATAAGAACAACTAATCCTAGGTTGTTTAACTAAGGTTTCTTTCTAGTTAACACCCCTAGGTTACATTAATTCGATCTATGGATTCCCCTATTAGGTTTGACCCTAATCCGACAGATTTATGTCGCCCTATGTCTAGGGTTGCATGCAACTCCACTTAATTATGGTAGATCTACTCTTAAAACAGGGACTTTTGCTCCTCTGCCTAAGCACATCAGTTTCTTAACTTAATACCTAGGATTATTAAACCAAGAATTAAGAACACATAATTAAGAACAATTCAAGTATTTATCATATAATTCAAGAATGAATAATAACAAGATCTGTCTTAGGTTTCATCCCCTTCAAGTATTTGAGGGGTTTAGTTCATAATTAATAAAGAAAACATCTCAGAAGGAATAAGATAACAAAACATAAAGAAACCAAAAACCCCTGAAGGAATTTAGGGAGATCTTCTGTCTTGATGTAGAATTTTAGCTTCTGGGATGAATCAATCGGCTTCCCTTGGAGTAATTCCTTGCTTTCACTCATTGTGTTGGTAGAAATATGGCACTCCTTTTTGGGAGAAAAGAGTACGTCCCCTAGAGTTGCCTCCTAGGGTCTTTATATAGAGCTTTGGGAAGCCTTTCTTAACCTCTAAGTATCTAAATCCGAGTGAAATTAAACTTCCTCACGACAGGGACACGCCCATGTGCCACGCCCGTGTGGTTTCGACCAGAGGATGTGTGGGCCTATTGAAGGTTGCACGATCATGTAGCCTGGCCGTGCTTGTCGGGGCTGGGCCGTGTTACACCTTGTGTGGCACGGTCGTGTGCCACGGCCGTGTGGTGATTCTTTGGGCTGTGTCGTTTTCACACTTTGGTCTATTTTCTTCGTTTTCAGTCCGTTTTTCATTCTTTTCTCTTCCTTATGCTCTCCTGAGTATACAACATAAAATAGAAGGGTTAAGAGCACTAATTCTCACAAAATTAATAATAATTCATCCAGAAATTAGGCTAAACATGAGGTAAAAATATGTATAATTTATCGTTTATCAAATACCCCCACACTTAAGCCTTTGCTTGTCCTCAAGTAAAATCTCAATCCTTAATTAAGAATCATTCCTCTCAACTTACAATCTTTATCAATAATGTTTCAAACTAATTCACAGGCAGTCATACAATGAAGATTCAATCAGAAGAACATTAAAGATTCAATAACTTTAAGTTGAGTATTCTATCATCGAAACATAAGTTTCCTCCCTTCTTCCAAGTAATTATCTCTCAATTGAACTCAACAAGATTTGACATCCTCACTAAAGATTCACTCTATCCACTCAAAGTGTTTAGGGTTCAAGGATTAAGTACTCTCTAGTTAACCTGAAAAGTTATTACCATAGGCTTGCTAGAAAATTAGATCTCCACCATTGTAGATTGATATGATGCATTGATCAAATGGTCTTTCAATGGTTGCAATGGAGCTCGGTTAGGGGTGTTGTCACAAGCTGAAAAAGAAATTTAGAATCAAGATTGACTTGAAAAGTTATCTAGCTAGAAAAATCTCTATCACTGGAACATATTTCTAGAGCTAATGATAACATCATTTTCGCCTTAGTAGCCTTAAAATAGAAATATGCAAAAACTATTTGAACTATTACAGATTACAACTGAATTAATACATACGTTTTTTTTTTAGGAAAAATTCAAATACAATTCATTATAAACTTTACAATCTGGGAAAGAGAATAAAGCTAGATAACAATTCAACTTAAATCTCGACAAAAATGAGGATCAAAGTAATTGAATGAAATTCAACAAAAATGGTTATTGGTTAATAATTAGGGGTGAGTCAAAGAATAGGTTGTTAGGCTCAATGGGGTTCACTAGGGGTTAATTTATGAAGGCAGGCCTTTGTGGAGTAAGTGGGTTAAATCCTAAGTGCCTTTATCATCTTGGTATATCAAATCAATGATGTGGTCTTGACGTGTATAATCAAAGCAAGTTCTAGAATAACAAATTAGCATTGACTCACTCAAAGCAATAATAAAAGTGAGCACGAAAGAATGTATGCTCAAAAGGCTCAAAATCTCACTAGAATTATGGCTTTTAATGTCAATCGTGTGAATTTCAAATCTCAAGATAATACTTAAAATTAAGGAAAATTACTTATGCAAAAAATGGGGTTCTTCAAAATTTCAACTTATCATGCTTGATTCTATAATGTTTTAAAGTTTGAATAATCAAAGTACAAGCACCTATATCTTAATTCTCAACATATCAATAAAAATCATAAATCAATCAGAATTAATTCCTAATAGGAGACTGAAGATAATGAAGAATTGAGAACAATGCAAAAAGAAAAATTTCAGGGGTTTCATAAATAATGTAAAAATTTAAAGTAAGTTCCCCCCCACACTTACGATGTACATTGCCCTCAATGTACAAGGATACACAAATAGCAAAAGAAGCATAATATCATAAGATAAGGAGAGAATTGAAAACTCCCTGAATTTAGGATGAATTTGTGAGAAAGATATTGGAAGAGTCGGCAGTTATGGCAGGATGTTCCCATTTCCATATGAATGTGACCTTGTAGAGCTCCTTTCTGAAAGTGTGAAAATATTAATTAGTAATGGTAATTTGGGATTAATAGAGATTATCTGTTAGGGATTGGCCGATATGAAAGATAGAAAATAAATAAACTAAGTTCTAAAAGTACTAATACTCAAATGATAAAAAGGATTAAACATAATAAAAATAAAAATAAAATTCAAAATAAAATGGAAACTAAAGTTAAAAATAAAGTGAAAAATAAAAACTAAGATAAAAATAAACATAAGAGGAGTAGAAATATCTAATCCTCGGATGGATCACGCAGTGGTGGTGGTGACGTGATGTGGAGATACTAGCATATCTGCTATATAGTCGCATCGATGTGATCGAAGCACTGGAAGCATTGATGCTCGAATTGTGAAAAGTGCTCAGGTAAGTCAGCATAGGAAGCTATCGTATGAACTGGTCGGCGAGGGGGTGGTGCTAGCTCGGTAAGTTTATCCTCCTCTGGTGGTGGTGGTGGGACATCATCAGGAATGTCCGCTGGTTTCTCACCTTCCTGGATGAGTCGGTATTGAAAAGGGTTGCCTCCTGGTCTCCGCTCAATCATCCTCATGTGGTGCATGATCTGGATGCCTTGATGGGACATCTGGCTGATAAGTGTATAGAAGGATGTCTGGGTCGATGTATTAAGGAGCCTGAAGTGACGGGCCAGGCGTGTGATGTACAGACCCATGGATATGACGCCTTTGCGGTGCCTCTCTGTCTGGTGCTTCATGGCGTGCGCGATAAAATAGGCGAGGTCGATGGCATGCGCGTTCACCATGCTTCATAAAAAATACGCGTCATGAGTGTTAACAACGCTGGTGCTCTCCCGTCTACCTGTCAAAGTATGTGCGAAAAGAGCATGAAGGTACCTCAATGGCGGGGGGAGAGCGGTCGCCTTCGTACGACTACAGTCATAGGAGGGAAAACCAGGGGCGATATTGCGCCAACAGTCTACGGGTTTGAGGTGGATACGTCGGGAAAGCGTAGGGAAGTGTTCCTCTTCTATGAATTGCTCTGTGTAGAGGCCGAGAGCTAAGCCAACCTCTGGTATGCTAAGGTGGCGTACACGACCTCCTAGGCAAAATTGAATCGTGCCAGGGTCATCGAACTGGCTCATGACAGTCTGCAGATGGAAAGAGGAGCAGAACTCTAGAGTAAGTTCAAGGTATGTGGGCTCTATGATCTGGGAGAACTGCTCCCAAGGATCCGTCATTAGTAGGGCCCAGACTGAATCAGCAAGGTTGACTTGCTCTAGCTCGTCCCAATCAACGCATCGACCGGCACTCAAGGTGCGTTCCCGTAAAATCTGAAACAATTCCTCTTGGAAGGTCTGGGTGAATGTTATGAACCGATGGCGAGCTTCAGAGGTGGGCTTTAATGATGAACAACTGGGCCCCTTTCATTTTTTGGAAGGTGGGGTAGTAGCTCTTTTGCCGTGTGATGATGACATGATATCTAAAAGTGAAATAATAGGCATTAGTCCTAAAATTGAAATAAAATTTGCTTAAAAACTCTCGAAACTAAATTGATTCAAAAACAATGTATAGAATAAAATGGAAACTACAATGACAATGTTCCTAAACACATACAATGGGGACTAACCTAAATAGCATAAATTATCCATCCTAATGAGTATGTATTTATACTAATTTCATGTGATTTTAAATAGTATGTAATCATAAAATATTCTAAATTATACATCCTAGTGTAACTAATTCCATGCTCAATCAATATCTAGAATCAAATGAAACTAAAAACTAAAAATAAAAATAATAAATAAAGAAAAAGAAAAATGAGAAAATATGGAATTAAAACCAAATGTGGTAGGTGCACGGTCATGGGAGAGGTTCGGAACAGTCGTAGGGTGCTTTGCACAGGCGTGGGATGGTCCTTTGCGAGCATGGTGGTGTTTTGAGGGTTGGCGGCGGCGTTTATAGTGGTTGGGAAAGAAAAATTTTAGGTTTTGAGTGAGGGAGAGAATGAATAGTGGCCCCCTATATTTAGTTTTTGAATTTTGGTGGTTTTGGCGCGCCTGAATCAAGACACATGCCCATGCTGGCCGTCTCACACGGCCGTTTGCGATCGTGTTCGTTTTTCACATGGTTGTGTGATAGGTCACACCACTGTTTGCGATGAGGCTTCAGTTTTTACACGGTCGTGTAAGACGTCACACGGCCGTGTCTAATTTGACAGTGTTGGCCACAGCTTTGGGACACGGGCGTGTAGAGTTGTACAAGCCCGTGTCTAAGTTGAAAGGTTCCCACGGCCATGTCGCACGGCCGTGGCATTTTTCGACAGCCTGTGCTTTAGGAAAATCTTTACACGGCCTAAGTGCACGACCGTGTCTCTGTTTTAAAGTGCCAAACGGCCTTAGGCACGCCTGTGTGCCAGGTCGTGTGGTCCTAAATTCCTGCATTAAAAAGGGTTAGTTGCTGTATAAAAAGGCTAAAATTAACAGAAAAGAAAAGTTACTAGGTTTGTGCTCGGGTTGCCTCTCGAGAAGAGCTTATTTATAGTCTAAGCTCGACTCTGTTCGAGCTTTGTGTGTTCATGGTGGTTTGAAGAGCTGATACTCTTCCATCCTGTTTTCAATTGTAATATCAAAATAACGTTTGAGTCGGGTTTGAGTCGGAAGGTTGTCTTGGTGAAACTCTGGGTTAGTGTGGCATATTTTGGGTTTCTCATGATAGTTCAGCCACTCATCAAGTTCCTCGATCTGAAGCATTCGCTTTTCAAGTGCATCTCCTTTGGATGGACTTACGTGTTGGTCGGTTGCCTCTGTGTAGAGGGTATCCTACACAAAAGGTTGAATGGTGAATTCAGTGTTTTTACAGGGACTCAAAACTTTATTCTCATCTGTAGTTTTAATTGAGTTGTGAGCTCGTAAGGTGATTTTATCATCACCTACTCGTAATGTGAGTTCACCTGTGTCTAAATCAATTTTAGTTCTAGCAGTTGCTAAAAAGGGTCGCCCTAGAATTAAGGGTACATTGCTATACTCATCAATGTCTAAAACAACAAAGTCAACTGGGAATATAAATTTATCGATCTTGACGAGCACATCTTCAATTATTCCCTTAGGTGCCCTAATAGTTTTGTCAGCTAGTTGAATGCTTATCTTAGTTTTCTTAGGGTTCCTGAGACCTAGTTGTTTAAACAATTTATAAGGCATGACATTTATTCTAGCCCCTAAATCAGCTAAAGCATTTTTTTCATCTAAGCTACCAAGTAAACAAGGGATAGTGAAACTCCCTGGATTCTTTAGTTTAGTCTGCAGTTTATTTTGTAGAATAGCTAAGCAGACTGTATTTAATTCCACATGAGGTTTCTCGTCTAGCTTCTGCTTGTTTGTCAAGAGCTCATTTAAAAATTTCACAGCATTTGGCATCTGAAGATTGCTTCAACAAATGGTAAGTTAATGTGTAATTTCTTTAAGAGTTTAAGAAACTTACCGAATTGCTCATCTGTGCGGTCTTTCTGTAGCGCTCTTGGGTATGGTATACGAGGCTTGTGTTCGTTGATGTCCAACTTGTTGTTGCTTACCTCTATCTTACCTTTACTCACCTTAGGCTTCTCGCATAACTTTGGGTCGTCTTTGGTTAACGCCTCCTCATCTGTTGTATTTACAGCATGAAGTTACTCTTTAGGATTGATCTCAGTGTTACTTGGCAGTCCACCTTGTGGTCTTTTTGATATTAACTTGGCGAGTTGACCAATTTGATTCTCAAGGCCTTTAATTGATGCTTTCTGGTTCTTTAATGCCGTCTCAGTGTTTTGAAAGAGGGTTTCAGACATGGCCATGAATTTGGTGAACATCTCTTCAAGATTGGGCTTTTTCTCCTGTTGCGACGGTGGCTGTTGAAATCCCTGAGGGGGTTGTTGTCTTTGATTCCCTTGTCCTCCCCAAGAAAAATTGGGGTGGTTCCGCCAACCTACATTATATGTGTTACTATAGGGATTATTTTGAGATCTAAAATTATTACCCATATAATTAGCTTGCTCGGTTTCTGTGCCATTGTCATAAGATGGGTAGTCTGGAGTGAACATATTTCCCTAAGTTGCGTTGCATCACTGGCTGTACCTGCGTAGAACTAACAACATTTTCAAACTTTTTATTTAAAAGTTCTACTTGGTTAGTAAACATGGTGACAGCATTAATATTATAAACTCCGGTAGCTTTCGTCGATTTTGTCCTCATGACCTGCCACTGATAGTTATTTAGTGACATCTCTTCAATAAATTCATAAGCTGCTTCTGGTGTTTTGTTGTTGATTGTTCCTCCTGTGGCTGCATCAATCATTTGTCTCGTCGATGGGTTCAAACTGTTGTGAAAGGTTTGAACTTGTAGCCATAAAGGTAGGCCATGATGAGGGCATCTTCTAAAAAGATTTTTGTATCTCTCCCAAGCATCGTAAAGTGTTTCTAAATCCATCTGCACAAAAAAAGAGATATCGTTTCGTAATTTAGCTATTTTAGCTGAAGGAAAATATTTAAGTAAAAAATTTTCTGTCATCTGTTCCCATGTAGTGATTGAGCCTCGTGGTAAAGAATTTAACCACTGTTTGGCTTTATTTCTCAAAGAGAATGGGAATAGCCTTAGACGAATGGCATAATCAGAAACGCCATTAATTTTAAAAGTATCACAAAGTTCCAAAAAATTAACTATGTGTGAATTTGGATCTTCATCCTGTAAACCATCAAACTGCACAAATTATTGTATCATCTGAATGGTGTTAGGTTTTAATTCAAAATTATTAGCAGCGATGGCAGGTCTAATAATGCTAGTTTGAGTACTAGCCAAACTAGGTTTAGCATAATCATACATAGTGCGAGGAGCTTCATCTTGATTCACTAGTTGCACGGCTATTGCGGGAGGTGGTGAAATGTTTTGGTGTGCTTCCATCTCTTCTGTAGGTTCTGGCCCTTGTTCTTGTCCTTGTTCTGGATAATGTAGGCTTCGTCTGATCTCTCTACGAGTTCTGCGAACTGTCGCTTCTAAGTCTTCGTCAAAAAGTAATGGCCCTGCCGGGTTATTTCTAGTCATAAACTAGAAATACTTCGAAGGAAAAAGCAAAGAAAATTAAATTAAATAAAAAATAATAAACATAAAAATAAATAAAAACCGAAAATAAATAAATATAGTAATGGCTAAAGTAATAGAAATTGAGTTTTCGTAATATTTTAGTTCCCCGGCAACGGCGCAACAAACTTGATATCACGTGATATGTAGTAATAAAATTTATAAAAACTGATCACACCAAAAACTAACTAATATCACGATTTCAAGGCAAGCGCACCTATCGAACAGTAGTATAGTTTAGCGGTAAGACCGAGTTATCGTACCCAAGGGAACCAAAAGTACTAGTACTTACTTCCTTTCTATTATCTAGCCTAAAAATAAAAGAAGGTTGTTTGAAACTAATTCTAAAACTAAACTAAGAAGGCACAAAAAGTAAATTGGGGAAAAACTCTCGGGAAAGCTAATTGATATGGGCAATACTCAAGGGAGAATCCACCTAGACTTCACTTGTTATTAACTTCTTGAACTAGACGATTTCTTCACTTGACTTGATCCGTAGAGATCCCTAACCTATGTTAATACCTCCGTTGAGGATAAGAACAACTAATCCTAGGTTGTTTAACTAAGGTTTCTTTCTAGTTAACACCCTTGGGTTACATTAATTCAATCTATGGATCCCCCTATTAGGTTTTACCCTAATCTGGCAGATTTATGTCGCCCTATGTCTAGGGTTGCATGCAACTTCGCTTAATTATAGTAGATCTACTCTTAAAATAGGGACTTTTGCTCCTCTGCCTAAGCACATCAGTTTCTTGACTTAACACCTAAGACTATTAAACTAAGAATTAAGAACACATAATTAAGAACAATTCAAGTATTTATCATATAATTCAAGAATGAATAATAACAAGATCTGTCTTAGGTTTCATCCCCCTCAAGTATTTGAGGGGTTTAGTTCATAATTAATAAAGAAAACATCTCAGAAGAAATAAGATAAGAAAACATAAAGAAACCAAAAACCACTGAAGGAATTTAGGGAGATTATCTGTCTTGATGTAGAATTTTGGCTTCTGGGATGATTCAATTGGCTTTCCTTGGAGTAATTCCTTACTTTCACTCCTTGTGTTGGCAGAAATATGGTGCTCCTTTTTGGGAGAAAAGAGTACGTCCCCTAGAGTTGCCTCCTAGGGTCTTTATATAGAGCTTTCGGATGCCTTTCTTAGCCTCTAAGTATCCAAATCCGAGTGAAATTGAACTTCCTCACGATAGGGACACGCCAGTGTGCCACGCCCGTATGGTTTCGACAAGAGGCCATGTGGGCCTGTTGAGGGTGGCACGACCGTGTAGCCTAGCCGTGCTTGTCGGGGCTAGGCCGTGTTGGACCTTGTGTGGCATGACCGTGTGCCGTAGCCGTGTGGTGATTCCTTGGGCCGTGTCGTTTCACTTTGGCCCATTTTCTTTGTTTTCGGTCTATTTTTCGTTCTTTTCTCTTCCCTACGCTCTCCTGAGTATACAACATGAAATAGAAGGGTTAAGAGCACCAATTCTCACAAAATTAATAATAATTCAACCAGAAATTAGGCTAAACATGAGGTAAAAATATGTATAATTTATCGTTTATCAATTAGTCAGTCCAAAAGGCATCATTAGGAACTTATAATGTCCAAAATGAGTCCTAAATGCCGTCTTCTGTACATCAGCCTCCTTAACCCTCAACTGATGATACCCAAAACACAAATCAATATTGGAGAACACTGAAGCACCTCGAAACTAGTCAAATAGATCATCAATCCTCAGAAGTGGATAATTGTTCTTAATAGTCAACTTGTTTAGCTGTCGGTAGTCAATACACATCCTCATGGATCCATCTTTCTTCTTAACAAATAGCACAGGTGCTCCCTATGGAGACACACTTGGGCGGATGAACCCACGATCCAACAACTCCTGAATCTGAGCCTTAAGCTCCGTAAGCTTCTTCGGTGCCATTCGGTAGGGAGCGATAAACACCAGAGCTGTACCAGGAAGAAGTTCAATCCCAAATTCCACCTCTCAATTTGGAGGTAAACTCGGTAGCTCCTCAGGAAAGACGTCCACGGATACCTCGTGCACTCATGTCTAATCGGATTTATCTGATTTAAGAATTTCATGAATCAATTACAGTTCAATATTTATTAGCAGATGTTTTATGTAAGCAGTTTCAGTAATTCAGAGTTTGTTTTCGTAAATCGCAGTCTCTATCAGTTTTAGTACAGTTTTCAGTTTACACTAACTAAAGTGTTTTTACAGTATACTACCTACAGTAGTTTCAAAATATACTATCTACAGTATTTGTAGTTTAAACATATCATAGTTTCAGAATACTTACAGGATCGGCGCTGGAGACTCGGTGTACCACATACTCAATCAAATCATTTCAATCTTTTGAAAATCAATCCTTCAAAAACTAAATTTTAAAACCCAAAATCTACAGCCGAGTTTTGCAACTTAACTCTGATACCACTACATGTAACACCCCAAACCCGGCCTAGATGTTATGGCCGAATTTGGCAATGTCACATGATAGGGTGTTTGGAAACTAAGTTGTCACGATAAAACTATTTCCGTTTAGTTACTTTTCTTTAGCTTTTATTTATTCTGAAATTGCTTACTCATTTAATCGTTTGCTTTAAAATTTAGTTTGTTGTGAAAGCTTTTAAATACTATTTTAACTAAATTGTGATGTTTAAGAAAAACCATTCGCGTTTAGGAAAACATTGTCTTTGGTAAAACTGAGTTTTTGTTTGAGTTTTGCATTCTAAAAATCTGTAAAATAATTAAAAACCCAAAATAAAAGCCAACAGCCCAAAAGTCCCAATTTACATCAAAATACCCCATAAATAATAGAAAGATAATAAACCAAATCAAAGGCATATAAAGGAAATGATGGTGAGCATCGACGACTCCTTCATCGCACTGATCCATCTATGTCTGGAGGTTACCTGTACATATTAAACAGAAGGGGTGAGTTTACGTAAACTCAGTGTGTAATCCCCACAGAAAACAAACATACAGTCAATCAAAGTAGTCAACAGTCAAATGCAGTCTGGGGCCTAAGCCCATTAAATTTTCAGTAGCAGTTTGGCCCTTAGCCCATTTCAGTTACAATATCAGATATGCATTAGGGCCTCAACCCATTACAGTAACAGTTACGCATGCAATAATCAGAAAACAGAATCCTACCCACCAGCCTTTAATACACCCTTTCCGTCCATCCTTACACTTCCTGTGGGGTTTAAAACACCCACCCAGCCCTATACTCTAAGCTATACCGAATACGGCACATATCAGTATAATGCAGCTGAGCTGCCAATCAAATAGGCTTTAGAGCCGTTCAGTATATATTGTAGCTGAGCTGCCAGTCAATAGGTTTAAAAGCTTTTCAGTACACTTCCTCCAATAATCATTATCCCAACCCAATGCAATGCAAACATAAAGTAAATGACATGCTATCACATGGTTATCAGTTATACATACAATTCAATATATATGCATATAATCATCATGCTCAATACATATATCATACATTCAGCTCACACATCTAAGGGTCTAAGTAGTGCTTACCGACCCTAAAGTAGGTCTAAAGTTGACTTGGGCGAGCTGTGCAACCATAGAAAGCATTTCAGTTAAATGGGCTCATATGCCCCACAAAGCCTGATTTGGCCTTGGCCGTGTGGATCACACGGCCTGGCCCAAAATCCCGATTTGGCCTTACCCGTGTGTCACACATGGCCTAGCCGGGCATTACACGGTCGTGTCTTGCACGCCCGGCCTGGCCTCGTCGATCACACGCTTGTGCTATGGCACATAACCTACCACACAGGCGACCACATGCCTGTGTGGTGTCGACAATATAGTTTTTTAGCAATTCGCAACACCCCATTTTCTACATTTTCTGGCTATTTGACCTCGAAGAGCAAAATGAAAAGGGGGAGAATATTGAGAAAAAGAAGAGAGAGTAGAAAAAACAAAGTAACCAAAAGTGACCAATACTCAAAAAAATCCCGTAAATGTAACACCCCAAACCTGGCCTGGACGTTACAGCCAAATCTGGTGGTGTCACATTGAAGTGTGAAGTGAAAAAAAATATCGTTGTCATTGAAAACCTCAAAATTAGTTAATCAATTTGCTATTATTCAGTGACTCCAAAATGGGTCGTTCGTTTCCAAAATGTCCGTCATTGAAGAGTTAATCACTTTTTAAACATGATATCGTTTGAAAAGCCCACTCTTTATTTAGCCTCTTTGTGTGAACCAAAAGAAGATTTAAAAATCTTGCGTTTTTATCAAAATTTCTCCCTTCAAAATGTTATTAGTTTCAAAATCGTGTTTATAGCGGAAGCTTTTGAAATAAGTTGCAAAAACGTGGTCTTTGAAAAAACAGTTATCTTTTGAAAAACCTGTCTTTTTCCTACATCTAGCAGTTTATATTAAAGCAAGTAAAAATCCTAAAATTGAAAATAAAATTTAAAGAGGCCTTATTACATAAAAATTACCCAAATCGAAATTAACAGTAAACAAGATTTAAATATAGAATAGACGCAGTCATATGGCCACCTCTGAGCCCCTCACGGCACCAATCTATCTATGGCTAGGGATTACCTGTACAGATAAATAGAAGGGTGAGTTTATAAAAACTCAGTGTGTAATCCCTTATCAAACAATCAATCATACATTATGCAGTAACAGTCTGGGCCTGAGCCCATCGTAGTGACAATATCAATGTGGGCCTTAGCCCATTACAGTAACAGTAACAGTGCAATAATGCAATCAGAAATCCCACCCAATCTAGCCAGACACACCACTCCGTCCCATGCAACATGTCATGCATCATATCATAATATAATACATGGATGCAACATACATAAAACGTGACATGCTCAAATACAGGCATGCAAAGTAAGGGCAAAACAGTCATTTGTCACATAGGGGTATAACAGTCATTTTACACTATAGGGGTATTTCAGTCATTTCACCTTATAAGAGTATTTCGGTCATTTCACTTTATAGGGGTATTTCGATCATTTCACCTTACAGGGGTATTTCGATCATTTCAACTTATAAGGGTATTTCAGTCATTTCACTTTATAGGGGCATAGCAGTTATTTTACCTTATAGGGGTAAAACAATCATTTTACCTAATAAAGGTATATCGGTCATTTTACCTTAACAGTTAGAACAGTGTAAATGGGCCCAAAGCCTATTGTGCGGCCTATGTGGGCCCACATGCCCATGTGGCCCACTAAGCCTAAAAATGACCTTGGCCATGCACAGCCGGCCCCAATGTTATCCACATGGCAATGAGATTTACCCATGTAAGGCCCACAAGCTCATTGGGCCCATACGACCCATTTCGGCTAAATGTGGCCCAAAACGGCCTGAGCCCATGAGATCGTTCATGGTGGCCTCTACAGTCATGCGCCCATGTTTGGTTGGCTTGAATTACCACACGTTCGATCACACGCCCATGTGGCATCAAACGTCATATTTTCTGGCTTTTCGACTTTTGCCGATTTATAATTAAAGAAGTGTAAATTCACACCTGTTTGCGAAAAGGCGCAAAGACCAACAAACACCGACCTATATTGAAATCAAACCACTCTGTCAATCCTTTCATCAATAGGTTTAATCACCCTCTTTTAACACTTGACCTAAAATAATATATATATTTGCCTTAATTGAACGAGAGTGATTTAGCCCACCTAAACCGCCGACCAAGATGACTTCACAATCCTTGAAAAAAACCTGTATTAAAACCCACTCTTGTTAACCATTACCAAAAGCGTAAAATAACTTGAACCAAGTGATTAACCACTTACCGAAATGAAGCGCTAAGAATAATGGATAACAATAATCGGCCTACAAAGGCACCCCCTAAACCCGAACCATGAAATGGTACAACCACCCCTAGCAGTGTCGGCAGAGAAAAGAAAATGTTAATATGGAAATTACCTCGACCGAAGAAAGGAAAGAGAAGAACACAACTGTGAACCCAAACAGACATGGCGGCTTACCTTAATTAAATGCAGAAAGAGGTTCGGCTACAAGAGAATGTGGCAAGGAAAACTCGAAGAAAGTCAAAAATAGAGAGGGGGAAGAGACAAGAGTATTCGGCCAATGCATATAAAAAGAAATAGCGAGGGCTCAAAACAGATGAGAAGGCTAGCAATGATTTGGCAATAAGAGACAGCATTATTCGGCCTAAAAGAGTCCAAGTACAAGAAAATGTAATTGCTAAGATCAGAAGACTTGAGTGGAAGAGAGAAAGGAGAAGGATATTCAGCCTCAGAGAGCAATATAAAAAGGGGAGAGAATATTGAGAAAAAGCAGAGAGAGCAACAAAAAACAAAGTAACCAAAAGTTACCAATACTCAAAACAATCCCGTAAAAAAAACACCCCAAAAGCCAAATGCATCAGTCCTCCAATTACCCATTCAGCACCAACTCTTTTCAAATCTCAAATCCCACAATATCCTTCTATCATTCTTCCATAAATCTCTCAATATCCATATCCCTTCCAAATCTCCTAACTTTTCTCCATGACCAAGTCCAACTCCACTCTACTCAGCAATATTTCAGTCAACTTATACTTCTCACATGGCAAGAGAGAAAAATAAAACACTCTCTGTGCATAGTGAGACTCGAACCAAAGTCTCCCAGTAGCAGTAACACGCCATTAGCCACTAGAACAGTAGGCTTTTTATGACTTGATATCCCCACAATTATTTAAGAACCTACTGTCTAGAACCAAGGGTTTTATTCAACTAAAATAAAAAAATTTGCTAAAGACTAGGTTTGAACCCAGGACTTCTCACACTTCTCATGATACATAACCACTAAAGTAGATAGACAGTTGTGTCACTTTCTTGCACAACTAAGCATTTATGTGCAGTCTCCTAACTGTTCCCTTACTCAAGGCCCAATACTTCTAGGCCCAAATTCAGGGTGTTACATATCACTTACCACATGCGCGCGGTCCAATTTGCACCAAAAAGATACGAACTAAAGAGGAAATCAAAGAAAAGAGGGAAGAAAGAGATGCAGAATTTCGGCTATGGAGAGAAACAGAACTGAAAAAAATGAAGAAGTAGAGACGGAAGAGAGAGTGGTGTCAATTACAGGGAGTATTTTGGGGAAACTGATTCACCCAATCCTACTACCTACATTATCTCAACGAACCATTACTCAGCTTTTCACTACAACTCAAACTCTCAGCCACCAAACCAAGCAAAAATAATCTTCCTCACCCATGTAGAGATTTGAACACCAAACCTCCAGCATACCAACACTCCACTTAACCATCTTACTAGCAGGCCCATTTTGAGGTAAACTTACAAACAAATAAACTTAAGCTTATTGGGCAATGTTAAGGCTTTATTTAGAAAAATACCAAAATTTACTCAAGGTAAGGCTTGAACTTGGGACCTTTCAAACACATCCAGAACACTTAACCACTAAAGTAGATACACAATTGTGTCACATTTTCGCAAAAACAAAAATAAAAATTTTGGGGCGTTATTATTTGTTTTTATGTTTTTAAATGTAATTGATTTATTATATTTTTTAAAAAATTTTATTTAATAAAATAAGTTTAAAAAATTTAATGTGGGCTGGCCCGGGTCGAGCTCAAGCTTAGTAATTATATTTTGGGCTAAGCTTGGACAAATTTTAAAATCCATATTTCGGGTCGGGTCAGGCCTGGGCCTAGAAAACAGGCCTAGAATTTTTTTTAGGTCTAGCCCATGAACACCTCTATTCATTAGTATCAATAGGCATGTTGATAATACAATTGGTAATTCAGTGGCAAGAGTAACAGTAACAATTTATAAAAAAATATAGTGACAGTAGACATATAACATTCTGATATCATGCATATAGTAATAATTCAATCACTCAGATCATGGATTCTAACATTATTCATATTATCAAGGACTTGATTGAATGAAATAAAACACTAAAAATAGTTTGGGGACTATACAAAAACTAAAGTGGACAATTCAAAAAAATTTGGGCAAAACTATAAGTTCACATGGCCATGTCAGAAGCTATAAGCCATGTGGAAGCGTTACACAATCGTGTAACAGACTGTAGCCATGTGGCAAACATAAAAATTACCCTACAGGAGAGACATGACTGTGTGGTATGCAGAGTCAGAGGTTTTTTACCGTGTGAAAATTGAATGTACCCTAACATAATAGAAGCACATGGCTTTATGGTCCACACACCCGTGTGGGAGGCCATGTAGCCTTAATCCTACATACAGTTTACTCCGATTCATATGTAAAAAAACACACATCTTTCACTAGGAGTCCAATCGATGTTCCTCATGCCCGATTCTGATCTAATTCACTTAAATCAGGTTCTTCAAACGACATTTGCACATAAATTAATGGTTGATTTTAAGATTTGTCGAGTACCAACTCAAACCTATGGTTTTAAAATTTTGAATGACAAATAAAAATGATGTATTTGCGAAAAGAGTGACTCAAACCTAAGATTATAAGGGAGTTAAGCCAACTCTTAACCATTATTCCTGAAGCCTATTTCTTGTTAAGTACCAACTCCTAACCATATACATTTTAGATGTAGCTTTTACCTTAGGTTGTAGAAAATAAAAGGAAGAGAAATGGGAGAAAGGAAGTACGAACCTATGATTTCCTAGATGAATGCATTATCACTTAACCTTTGAGCCTATGGCTCATTTCTTTTCTATCCATTACAGCTAGCCCTCCCTATATTTTGGTGCATGGCACCAACTATCAGCTCGATCATCTTTAGAGCATAAGCTTCCACTTATATCAAAGCACATGAGTTACATACACATGATCAGTGACTAACTCAAGATTTAGGTAAGTCACAACATGAACGTCACAAGTGAATTAATTCACAAACAGATTCAAAATTAATTCAACTTGAGTCTAGTCTAATGTATTATTCTTCCAATGAATACACCTTTGTCTCTACCCATGGAATCAATTGCTCTGATAACCAAGACTAGCCATCTCCCTAATTGGAATTGTAGATGACATAGTAATCCTTCTAAGTATTTGAATAAAATGTTCATTTTGATTCTTTTACAGGATTACAGACTCGTTTAAATTATCTACTAAAGTAAGTTACATTTCTCACAATGTAAACATTCTTAAATGCCACTTATCATTAGTTTGAACTTGGACAATCAATGAGCTAATATTTACTTTGTCACAATTACATTATGTATGCAAAACATGAAAGACGAAAACACAAGATATAATAATGAAATGTGAAATTAATTTTATTTATTCATCGTTCAAATATATAGAAAACAGTTACATGTTTACTTCAACATGAGCACATTTTCCAATACTATGAACCTAAATATTATGTAATGACCCAAAATTCATGGGCATCGAAAAAGTGTGTTATCAGGTCTTCGTTCTAGTAAAATGGATTCCTAAATATTGTTAAAAATATTTACGGAGTTAGTTATGAGTTTAATTAGGTTTTGGTTAGGTAAATTAGCTTAAAATAAGAGTAATTAGGAAAAAGGACTAAATTACAATAAGGGTAAAAGTTTAAATATAAATTTAAAAAAAATTAAAATAGCCAAATAGGCAATTATACTTATTTCATAAATTGAGGCAGTTTACTATTGAAATATCAAAGGTATTTTTAGTAAAAACATATATTATATATTACTTAATAAATAAGTATATAATATATTAACTATATAATATTATATAATATTATATTATTACATATATTATATTATGATATATATAAAAAAAACAAATGAAATAAAAAGAAACAGAATAGAAATTTGAAAACGAAAAAGAGAGAACGGAATGGAAAAAGGAAAGAAACAGAAATTTAGAGTTTTCAAAGATTCCAAGCTCAATTGGTAAGTTAATTTAAGCACTTTTCTTGTAATTTTTGAGTTATTATAATCCTAGAGTAAAATACTATTAGATTTATGTTGAAATTTTGAAAGTTATTAGATTTTTAGACATAGTTTATGTTAAGTAGATTGATGAATTAGAGATTAAATTGATGGAAATTCAAATTTGAATTGGGAAAAGGATTAAATTATGAAATAAGTTCTAAGTTTGATGTAATAAGGACTAAATTGTAAGAAATTCAAAATAAGGGTTTATTACTGGAAATTTGAGAGTTAAGTTAAAAGCAGAAATTAAGTGAAAATAAGGTATAGATTGTGATAGAAATAGAAATAATTTTAATTAGGGATTAAATTGAAATTGAGGCAAAAGTTGAATAGAAAATTTAAAGTAATTGATGTGAATTAGTAATTGTATTAATGATTGAAAATTATTTTAATTTTTCGTAGCTAACGTCATGCCGAAGATGTCGGCCAAAAAGGGGAAAGAAAAAGTAGACGAGGATTGAATCGAAAAATTACGGTTTGTGTTTTTATAATTCGAATTTATTATTAATTGTTGAATTTTAACTAAAATGCTTGGTAAGTGAAATTGAGGTGAGTTTGATATTGAATTGGACAAAAGTGAATTAAATTATAAATATGTGTGAATATGTGAATTGTGTATTGATTGAAAAGTGGATCGAATTAAATCGAAGTATGATTATATGTGATTATCTGAGATGTGTATTGATTAGATATTGAAAATAAATTTTATACCCTATTAACTAGTTTGGCTAAGTCGGATATAGTTGGCATGCCATAGGATTGGAAGTTTTCAGGGATATTTCGACCTTGAGTCGATGAGACACTGGGTGTCATTATATTACTTCTGATAGATTGATGAAGTACTAGGTACCTACTTACTCCGACTTGGCTGATGAGACACTGGGTGTCAACTATTGCTTCACACTATCCGATGAGGCACTAGGTGCCGTACTGGTGTATTTGGTTGGATTCGTGTATCCGCCAAAGTCCAAGTCTTGTTAATAAGGGTAAATAAATGAAATGGTAAATCGAATGAATTTGATTGATCGTGTTATTGAAATGAAATGAGAAATTGAATTTGTGAAATGAGAATGAATTGCATGAACTAAAAGTTCATGAAGTGATTAATGATTTAATGAGACGATATATGATATCAAATTAATAAATAGCCAAATTGAGTTGCTATTATTGTCAAGTGAAAGCTAAGTAAGAATTAGATTTAATTATGAATTAAAATGTTATATAATTTAATATGTGAATTTTTTATTTTACTTTAATAATTTGAATTATAGTAATACCACTGAGTATAAATATACTCAGCGTACGGTTGTTTTCTGTACCCAGGTTAGTAAAAGTCAAATATTCTGGTCCAGCATCCAAAGCCGATCCCGAACTCAGAATTTGGTGATGTGAATTTCTTTTTGATAAAAGTGGCATGTAATTAGGTTGTATATAAGTCATTTTGAATATGGATGTAAGGATGTTATAATATGTTTGGAATAGACATGTTGAATGATAAGTTTATATAATGGCACAATTAGGTATAGAGTTTAAAATGGGTGAATAGTTTGAATGATACTATGAAATACTTATGTTTATATATCGAGTAAATTAATAGGTTGATGTTTTTTATTTGATTAGATATATTTGTATATAAATTGGATTGGTTGAGATATTAGTTTCATGTTGATTGTTGTTTGAATTTGCAGGGTTGGTTAACTTGTTATAAAAGGCTCATATAGAGTCCACACAGCCTGGTACACGGGCATGTGAGCCCACACCTGGGAAAAATTTTGAAAATTCACGAAAAATTCCTGTATTGCTTGAACAAGTCCCATTTAGCTTCTAACGCATATTTTAGGCTTCAGTACCCCATTAAAGGGACAATATGATTAAATTATAATGCATATACTAACTATTCGTGTAATAGCCCGTTTTTGGGTCACATCAGAACAGTCGTTTCAGAACCACAAATTCGAAGTAGAAATAATTATTTTATTATTTCTTTAAGGTTTATCATATGATTGAATGATTGTGTGAAAATTTTGTTAAGAAATTTTATCGATAGGGTGTCCAATTTGCCTAATAGGACTAAATTGTAATAGGTGCAAAATGTGTGTTCTAGAAGCTACGGGTGCTTAATTGTAATGAATTCTTAAATTAGAGGTCCTTAAATGGTGATTAGACCATTATAATTTGATATGGACAAAAATGGACATGGTTAGGTGAAATTTCAAAGTTAGGCATTAAGGGTATTTTGGTCATTTGGCAAATAAAGACAAAATAAAACAAATAAAAGATGTTCATCTTCTCAATTTCATCCCTCTTGTGCCGAATTTGAAGAGTCACCATAGCTAGGGTTTTGGCCAAGCTTTCCAAGCTTGATTGTAAGTCCGTCCTAGCCCCGTTTTTAATGATTTTTATGTTTTTGAGATCCTTGTAACCTAATCTAGCTTTTCCAAGGACTATTTTGAAGTATTATCAAAGTTTAAAATTTTACCCATGTTACAAGTACAACCCAATTTTGATTCGGGCTTGCTTAAGACCCGAGCCCAACAAACAAGACCCACATAACCTACCCTAGCCCAAATAAACCAGCCCAATCCCGAAACCCTAGCTTGCTGCCTACTTGCACTGCCAAGTCAGATGAGGGACACGTCCACCACCTCTGCCACCGACAAGTCAGGCGACCGGATGGTGGTTGGCTCTTGTGTCGGAAAAGGAGAGCCGAGAGAGGGGGAGAGAGAACTCAGATTTTTTTTCTTTCAAGCACCTGAAAAATGATTTTTTTTTTTTAGAAAATTTGGTTATATAAGCCTCACAAAACGGCGTCGTTTTGGACTTGCGCATCAATGCCAAAACAACGCCGTTTTGATGACCCGACCCGCTCCAACTAGGATCTGCGTGTTTTTAAACGGAAGGGCTAATTGCACTTTTAGCCCTTCCGCTGTTTTATTACCTTACAATTAAGTTTCATTTAGTTTTTAATTGGGCCCTATGATTTATCACGCTTTTCAATTTAGTCCCCACGCTGCTTCGCGTTTTGGTTGGAGGGATTTATTGCGTTTTTAGTCCCGGATTTATTGCGTTTTTAGTCCCTTCACTGTTTGTGCGTGTTGAAATCGGTCCTTTTCTCTTTATTTATTTTTAAATTTGCCCCGAACTTTCCATTTTATTTTCGATTTAATCCCCTTTTTTAATATTTTGATATTTTATTAATTAATTGCGCTATTATTATTGTTATTATTATTATTATTATTATTATTATTATTATTATTATTATTACATCTACTATCATATTTAATATCATATTATTACTATTATGTTTATTATTGTTATTTTTAATATTATCGTATCCACTATTGTTATTATTTTACTATTACTATTATTATTAGTATTCATTAATGTAGTTTTATCATTATTACTATTTTTATATATATTATTACATGTCTTTATATATTTACTTAAAATTTATTTTATATATATATATATATATATATATGTATCTTGTTTATTTTATTTTCAATTTCATTTTATTAATGCATTTATCTCGTCACGCATGTAACATCGTATTTTCGTATTCTGCTTGTCATAGGCCAATTTTGGCCATTACAAAATCAAAACCCAATATCCATATTACAAATCCACTTTACATTTTAAATCCAATACCAAATACCAAGCTAACCCATACATTTTAAATCTAACCCATTACAACCCTACCCACTAACCTAAACCCGTGACCCTAATACATTAGCCCGGATGGCCCAACACCCTCGTAACCCAATACCAAACCCACTACCAAACCCAAAATCCACTAACTATCAGCCTAGAAATCACAACCCAATCCCTAAACCCTAATCTGCCTTAGCCACCCGAGCCTTCACCCCACTTGTTCTGACACCTGCTGCTGTCACCGCCCTGGTCACTTCAGCACCGCCCTTGTGCCTCAAGTGTACCTGCAAGACATTAAAACTGAAGTGACAGAAAACAAAAACAATTTGAAAAACGAGGCTAAAAGCCAAATGGAAGCACTGTAATCTGGAAGGTTTTTTTTAGCGAAAGAAATCAATACAAACATTCAAAGATTAAAGTAGTGATACAAAAATCCACTGAACAATAGGCAACGAAGGGAATATCCCCCAATCACAGAGAGCATATTCAGAGAAAATAACTATAGAGAGGTGATTTTTCTTTTTTTTAATCTGTTTCTATACATATATAAAGAAAATAACAATAATGATAACACAAAAAAAAAGAAAAAAAGACAAAAAGGAAGATTTTACCTTTCCGGCCACCGCACGGTCGACGATGAAGGTCCGGTGACCGGACGGTGACCGGCCCGGAGCCGGAGCCCTCTCTCCTCCCCTCTCCCTCCTCTCTTCTCTCCCCTTTCCCTCCTTCCTTTTCTCCTTTTTTTTCTTTCTCACCGTACAAATGAGCCAAACAAAAAATTTTGGCCTTTTATATTAGTTGGCCCGGGTCGGGTCGACCCGATCCGACCCACCCCAGGTCCGCGTGCTGTGACGTCACGTGGGAAATTTGCCACCTTGGTTCTTCCGCTTTTTATGTAATCTGCAATCAGGTCCTATCCCCTTTGCAATTTGGCCCTGGAAGTTGTCCCGTGTTCCAATTTGATCCCTTGGCTGCTGTGCGTTTTAAGATAGCTGGAACAATTACGTTTTTGGTCCTCTGGGGTTTTAAGCGTGTTCTAATTGGTCCTTTTACTTGTTTTGATTTTAAAATTTTGGCCCGAACCTTTGAATTACCTCACAATTTCATCCTTTACCATTTTATATTTAAATTTTGTTTCTTTTCTTGTATTATTATTATTATTACTACTTATTATATGATTGTATATTATTATATATGTATATACTATTATTATTATATTGTGTACTACTATTATATTTATCCTATTACTATTATATTTATTTTTAGTATTAGTATGTGTTTCATTATAAATACATATCTCTAGCATGTATATTTATTATTAGTAGTTTATTTTAACCTAATTGTTAATTGTAATATGTATATATATATTATTTATATCTTTAATATACCATAATTATTTTCTTATGCATTATATTATTTATGCTAACTTATACATTTTTAATATTTTATTGTATATATTATGTATATCCTCTTCATTCTATTATGTATGCATGTTTCATACCTATTTTTATTAATATATAATTTTCATCATTATTATTGTTATTATTATTATTATTATATTTATGTACATACTCTTTTATTACTATTATTATTGTCTTTTTATGTTATTACTATTAATTAGCTTTTTAATATGATATTATTATGATATTATTATTATTATTTTCGTTCTTACTATTAAATTTATTGTTTACTAATGTTTTACTATTACTAGTATTTGTATTATTTATTTTTGCTTAATATTTGTACATATATTTTTGGTTTCTTTAATACTATCATATATAAGTTTATGTATATATCTTTCAACATTAATTATAAGTAAAGTATTAGTATATTAATAGTCGTTTTTGTATCTAATATGCATATATTAAATATGTTTTAATATTCCTTTTATATATTATGTACTCTATTAAATATTATATTGTTAATATGTTCCGTATATATTCCTAACGTTTGGTTTATATATTTCTTATATTATATTATGCATGTATTTCTAATACTATTATTATACCTTTCTAAAACTAGAGTTATATGTTTTATATATATATATTTACACGTTTACTATCTTGTATTTGCATTATTCTTATCACACTGTATACATCATTATAATTATTATTGTTATGCATGTATTGTCATATGTTTTATATATTATTTATTTCGTATACTTTTCACCTTTATCATTACTTGTTTTTAATGTAGCATATTAGTTCATATCTTTATTTCTACATCAATATCACTCATCTATAATCTTTTCATGTTTCAATAAACAAGGCAATGTACCGACTCTAACATTAAGCCAATGATTTCATCGCTATGTTGGGTGAATCACGGATGGCTCGTGTTAAAAGCGGGATATCCTTCCCCGCATCTCCACCAAAAAAAAAAAACCTTGAAATGCTCATATCTTGATCGGATCACAACAAAATTTTAAATTGAACCTGTATTTTTGAAAATTAAGACAACACGTGTTTATTAAGATACCAATTTTGGGCGTCACGGGGGTGCTAATACCTTCCCCGCGCGTAACCGACTCCCGAACCCTATTTTTTCTCTGAATTTTAACGCAGACCTAAACTCTGCCTTTTTTTACCCGAAAATAAATTTTTGTTAAAAGAGGTTTTACCAGGTGTCCGATCACACCTAGAGGAAAGATCGGTGGCGACTCCCTTGTTTTAATAAATCGAAATTCAGATTTCATAAATCGCCACAATTAGCGACCAAAGCTACTAAAGCAGATTTTCGTCGCTACAGCTGGCGACTCCACTGGGGACAGTTTTTGAGAGTCGAGTCTAGAAATAAACGTGTGTTGTCAAAATTTCTTGTCCAATTCGATATTTAATCGTGATCCTCAAATTTTGGGTTTTTGAAAAGTCATGCATTTGCATCGTGTTAATGTTTTTCTAACTTGTTTTGTCTTTTTGCTTTTCAGCTCTAAGTTTTACGGTTTTAATCTTTAGTTATTTTTTAGTTTAATAAAAACGAAAGGTTTGTGAGTTTCTCCCCACACATCGTGCACTTGCATTCTGCATAACATGAGCTCTATACCCGGGCTCCGTCCGTTTAAGTGAAAGTAAACGCTATGCCTTCGTGAGTTAACTCGTCCCTCCGCACAGGCTAGTGAATACTTTCGGGTTACATGTGACTTATGCTTTCGTGAGTTAACTTGTCCCTCCGCATAGGCATAAGTAAATGTAATCCCTTGAATTGAACTCGTGAGCCCATGATGGGCTACGACCGAGGCTTCGTACTAGTCTTAGTAGACGACGGTACGAACAATTCGAGTACCTATCTAGAACCAAAACCGCATATAGTAAACCATACGAGCCCCCTAACTAGAGCCGTGCCGAACCTCCGTCTGTTAATAGTCACCGAAATAAGTACACGGGAGAGACGCCTCTTACCTTTAGCACTTTCACTTTTTATGCAAGGGGATCGAGTTTGTTTAATAAATTGGATCAAGTAGCTCAATTTGTTAGATTTTCCACAAGTTTTTCCTCTATTCATATTTGTTGAGCTAACCAAGGTTGCTTGTCTTCATTTTATTTTTCATCATGCATCATAGACATCCTGTTAGAAAGATGTTGATTAGAGATTGGTTGCCAAAAACGGGTTTCTGATGGAGGAGTCAATTACACGAGTGACCAAAATGTTGTGTAATGGACTCTTTTGATAAATGAAATGCCTAAATAGGGGCTATCTTGAAATCAACACCAAATTATTGCATATTCATTCTTGACTAACGTTCATTGGACATTCATTCATTCATTCATTGCATATCCCATAACCACTCGCTAAGGTCAAAATCACACGATTCGCAGTTACGACAATATAAAGGCTGGAACTACATCATTTGTATAGAACGCGTCGACAAGTTAGAATAATGGAAGCTGCATTTAATGAAAGAATCGAAAGAATGGAAAGAGTTCAAAGGGAACTACAAGAGCAACTGGCCAAATCACAGCAAGAAACGAGGGATCTAATGGTGAGATCCCGGGAGGAGTCACTGGAACAAAAAGACCAAATGGTTAAGATGATGGAGATGATGTCAGCCTTGGTAAAAGGGAAATGACCCATGCAGAACCCTGAGGTTGTTAACCTTGATCAAGATCCACTTTACCCATCGGGATTCACTCCGCCTCATATGACACAAAGAGTACACATTCAAGGGGAATCCGCTGGCTTGGAACAGCGACCTGTGCCAGCTACTCACCCAAGGCAGGGAATATCTGTGTCCACTCCTGCTAATCCGCCTGTTCCTGATCTAGACGATCCGGTGGAAATTGCCAGGTTGAGGGCGGACGATCACGAAGCTCAAGAAAAGTATAGGAGCTTAGAGCAAAGACTTAAAGCGATAGAAGGCACTGAGGTCTTCTCCGCACTAAGTGCTAAGGAGCTTAGTTTAGTACCTGATCTAGTTCTACCGCCAAAATTTAAAGCGCCTGATTTTGAGAAGTATGATGGGACAAGATGTCCGAAGGCACACTTGGTCATGTTTTGTCGAAAAATGACCGGCTATGTAAATGAAGATAAACTGCTTATACACTGTTTTCAAGACAGACTTGTTGGATCAGCTCTTCGCTGGTACAGTCAGCTTAGCAGAGAGAAGATCCGAACATGGAAAGACCTAGCGTCAGCATTTTGCGGGCAGTATAAGCACGTGTCAGACATGGTGCCCGATCGTATGACATTGCAGATAATGGAGAAAAAGCCGACCGAATCTTTTAGACAGCATGCGTAGAGATGGAGGGACGTCTCGACACAAGTGGAGCCTCCACTAACAAAAACTGAGATAGCCGTCCTTTTTATCAACACCTTAAAGACACCATTCTATGATAAACTAGTGGGAAGTGCCACAAAAGACTTTGCAGATATTGTCATATCCGGCGAGCTTATTGACAATGCCATTAAGAGTGGAAAGATGGAAGGTCTAGAAAGTCCAAAGAGGGTAGTACACATGAGGAGGAAAGAGCCAGAAACCTACATGGTGGGAACTAGCAGCCGTTATACCCCCAATCCGTATCTGAACCAACCCCGACCACGAAATTATCCACCTCCGAATTTTTATTATCCTCCCCAAACCCCCTACTACCAAACACCACTTCCTTACGCTTCTTACCTTATTTACGCCACAAGTAATCGAGGACCGGTCGCCACATTCCCACAGAATACCGTACCCGTCCATGGCCAACCCCAAAACGAGCAAAGGCCTGCAAGATCCAACCCCGAGAAACTACAATTTACCCCTATCCCTGTGTCATACGGGGAACTATACCCAAAACTTCTTGAGAAACAGTTAATAGCTCCGCACTATGTGGCACCCTTGAAACCCCCGTACCCAAAGTGGTACGACCCAAACGCTAGCTGTGTATACCATGCTGGGAATCAAGGGCATTCCACGGAAAATTGCCTCCCCTTTAAAAAGTAGGTCCAAGGACTCATTGATACGGGCATTCTGCGATTTGATAACGCTAGCAATGCGACCGAGAATATGTTCCTTGACCATGCTGAAGGGAATATGAACGCAGTGACGAAGGAATGAAACTTTTCCAAGCATTTGGCCTTACATACTTGTGAGTATTTTGAACAGCGGGACTGTGGAAGAGACCTATAGTTTGGAACTTACTTAGAGTAATGCTCAGAACCTGCTTATTGTCTTAGGCCTAGAGGCAATAAGGGCCCTTTTGTGAAATAGGCATCTCTCCAGAATTTTTATTTTAATGAAATGCATCTTTTGAAACAAATATTCTTTTATTCTGTTTATGTATAGGTTCCTTTGTTCTTGGACTGTCATTCATATATCCTTTTATTCTTAATTTACTATCATACCATGTAAGTAATCCTCTTAGAATCACTTATCCCTCAAAGTTTACCTTCGTACCTACAATAGGTGCCCAGATATCAATGTCACGAGCAACGCTGTTACTAACTCCCTTTTTAGTTAGATATGTGTTCAGAGGGGTCTCCAGACTTCGAAGATGACAGAGATTGTACTTAGCGTCTGATTTGTCGAGGATGGTAGAACAAAATGAAAAGACACATCCTAACTTACAAAGGGTTAGTCGACATTGTGAGCTTGCGAAAAAGATCAGAACCTAGCTCGCCGCAGGAATAAGGCAAGACGTATATGCCTCCTTTGCTTCTTCACAGACTCTCTATGTAAGGCATGGGGGCAATATCGCCAACATCAATTCTTTATTAAGGGGGTGAGGCCACTTCATATGCCAAAGTTACAAGGTACACAGTTATCAAATCCAAATCCAAAATTTAAGGGCAAATCCAAAATCAAATTCAAATCCAGATCTTGATCCACATCCAAATCCAAATTCAAAACCAGATCCAAATTCAAATCCAAATTCAGAATTCAAAATTCAAAATTGAAATTCAAACTCAAATCCAAAAATGGCAATTTACGGTCTATGCAAAGATCAGACACGATATCAGTGCAACAGAGGCAACCAAAACCATCCATAAGGATTTTGAAAGATGACTGAGGCTTGTAGTGGTTAGCATGGAGAAGTTACCATTTACCCTCTATATTTGCCAAATGTTGGCCAGAACCTTCGCTGGGGCAACACATTTCTCACTGGTCTTGCCTATTGAAATTGAGATGCTCTCTTCTGAGTTTTATTAGAGCTGAAGCTTGACAAAGCGAGATTGATCCAATGGCGATAGAATCGATCAAATTTAAGGAGAAAAGTTAATAGCAATCTGTCAGATAATGCAAGTTTACAACGAAAAGGTTCGCATAAAGGAATTTCATGATGAGAGCTAATATTGAAGATGATCATACAAAAAGGAGCTTTAGAGGAAAAAGGGCACCTTGAGGCTAGAAATCAAAAAATCAAAAAAAGAAAAGAAAAGAAAATCAATCAGAAAAAGAAAAGGAAAAGGAGAAGATCAAGGCGAAAACCCGCAAAAGGCGCTTTGAGACCAAAGGGGATTTGAGTTGAAAACCCGAAAAGGGCGGCTCAAATTTTGATTGAAAGTGGGGAATACAGTAGTTTTGCCATGCTTGAATTGACAATGAAGAAGTATGCTACATCTTGGGGCATCGACAAAGTACTCCGGATCCCTTAAACACATATTGAGCTCAAAATGGTCCTCAAAAAGTTTGAACAGAGAAGCTCAGGCTGCGATATCTGGGGCATCTAGTTTCCGTCCTACCCATTTTGAATCTGTTTCTTTTGTTTATCTTATTCGTTTTTTTTAAAAAAAAACAACAAAAAATGTGTCATTCTTGATTTCATTTGCTATCGCTGTTTAACTTGTTTGTTTCGAGTTATGCTTCCAATCAATTTCCTTTTGTCCATTAGGTATGATCTTTTTCAAGCATATCATATTGAAATAACGATTAGTGGACTAATAATACTTTCATAAAAGGAGTTTCGCATATTACTCTGAAAAGCTTCCGAATAGTACGGGAACCTGAAACAGGACTGTTGTTTAAAGGCTCACAAGTATAAAGATTGGGAAACTTGAACTTAAAATGAGTTTATCTCTTCAGATTATTTGGTCAAAGGTGTTAGTTGAACGAAAACAAGATATCGCATTGGTGATAATCTTGATGAAAACAAGCAATGTCAACCTAAGTATAAAAGAGAATCATTCTCGGGAAAATGATACTCTGCACCCATAAACATCTGATCAGGTCACCCGAAGAGGGGTCAATTGATGGAACAAGTTACAGATCCTATACTTTTGAGTTACAATGGAAGGAATCCTGAAGTCACAGTGGGGCAAGCTGGTTGAGCAAAACACAATTGTTTCCTCGAATTTTGGGTCGAAGTACCAGCCAAGCAATAGGGCATCCCAAGATGAAAAAGAAGAAGATCAAGACGAAAACCTGAAAAGGGCATCTTGGTAAACAAAAAATTAGGATAAAAACCCGAAAGGCGTCCTAATGAAACATATCTAAGCCCAAGGAGTAAGATGATTTGAGCAGTGAGTCAAACAGCAAGTGTTTGAAGCATTTTTAGCAGTTCGAAACCTTCTACACGAGAAGCCAAGCTCGAAAAGATTCTTGATTATGAAATGTGGAAAAGTTCATGCGTTGAAGATTTAGAGCATTTTGAGATGACATACTCCAAACAAAAGAAATGTTGAGCATCACCTGGATGAGAATTCGACAAGTACAAGAGCCTCAAAGCAGGGATAAACGTTCAACCAGGGGCAAAAGAGTGATATCAGAAAAACGCAAGTTGCTCATACGGCTTGAGGACGGGTACAAGCCCTGAAGAGAACCAGGAGTCGAAACAACGAACACAAGTCTTCAAAAAATCATGACGAAAGGGAACATATGACAGATATGCCTAGGGCGCATAGCATAATCATGTAGGCATATAGGCATTTAAGACAAACATGTGCATATCATGATAACATCATGCATGACATATACAGGTACTCTAGCAGAGCAAGAAGTTGTGATGATAGTGATACTGGATCAAGAAAAAGACACCCGAATTCTACCAGATGTTTCAATATTCTGTCTTTCATCTCCTGTTTTCAAAAATCAACTCATATTACAGAGGTGAGTTGGGCCTCAAGACACGTTGAGGTATTTTCAATTTCAGTTTTTAATTTATGTTTCAAAAAAATCAACTCATATTGCGAGAGGTGAGTTGAGCCTCAGGACATGCTGAGGTATTTTCAATTCCTGTTTTTCAAAAATCAACTCATATTACAGAGGTGAGTTGGGCCTCAAGACACGTTGAGGTATTTTCAATTTCAGTTTTTAATTTATGTTTCAAAAAAATCAACTCATATTGCGAGAGGTGAGTTGAGTCTCAGGACACGCTGAGGTATTTTCAATTCCTGTTTTTCAAAAATCAACTTATATTACAGAGGTGAGTTGGGCCTCAAGACACGTTGAAGTATTTTCAATTTCAGTTTTTAATTTATGTTTCAAAAAAAATCAACTCATATTGCGAGAGGTGAGTTAAGCCTCAGGACACGCTGAGGTATTTTCAATTCCTGTTTTTCAAATTCTGTTCATTCAACTCATATTGCGAGAGGTGAGTTGATCTTTTTCAATTTCTGCTTTTTATTTCTGTTCATTCAACTCATATTGCGAGAGGTGAGTTGATCGTTTTCAATTTTTGTTTTTTAAATTTATGTTTATTCAACTCATATTGCGAAAGGTGAGTTGATCTTTTTCAATTTCTGCTTTTTAAATTTATGTTTATTCAACTCATATTGCGAGAGGTGAGTTGATCTTTTTCAATTTCTGCTTTTTAAATTTATGTTTATTCAACTCATATTGCGAGAGGTGAGTTGATCTTTTTCAATTTCTGCTTTTTAATTTCTGTTCATTCAACTCATATTGCGAGAGGTGAGTTGATCTTTTTCAATTCCTGTTTTTCAAATTCTGTTTATTCAACTCATATTGCAAGAGGTGAGTTGATCTTTTTCAATTTCTGCTTTTTAATTTCTGTTCATTCAACTCATATTGCGAGAGGTGAGTTGATCTTTTTCAATTCCTGTTTTTCAAATTCTGTTTATTCAACTCATATTGCGAGAGGTGAGTTGATCTTTTTCAATTTCTGCTTTCAATTTCTGTTTTCGAAAGGACCAACTCATATTGCGAGAGGTGAGTTGAGTCTCAAGTCACACACTAAGGCACTTTTAATTTATGATCCAAAGGAACTAACCCATATTGCGAGAGTTCAAAGGCTGGGCTAGTTTCGATGTTTGTTTCTCAATAAAGAATAAAGGTTGGAGCCGATTGAAGGTGCCAGATTTTGCCTCCCTGAAGTTGCAGTGGAGCAGGTCAAAGTGACGAGTTTCATCTTCCTGAAGTTGCAGCAGAGCAGATTGAAGATACCAGATCTATTTGAAGTTGCAGCAGAGCAGATTGAAGATACCAGATCTATCTGAAGTTGCAGCAGATCAGATTGAAGATACCAGATCTATCTGAAGCTGCAGAAGAGTAGATCACGATGAATTTTATATCCCTGAAGAGGTGACAGATCGAGGCTACAAGTCATAGCTCTAAAGTCACGATGGATTGAAACAAAGCCACAAGATGCGGTAAACTGGAATGAAACTTGAAAGAAAAGAAGCACCAAAAGAAGTCGAGACTTGGCAAGACCAGGCAAAATTGGCCTTTCTCTATGTCTTTGCTCTATTACCGTTACACGACAATGAGCAAAGAGGGGCAGCTGTCATAGGCCAATTTTGGCCATTACAAAATCAAAACCCAATGTCCATATTACAAATCCGCTTTACATTTTAAATCCAATACCAAATACCAAGCTAACCCATACATTTTAAATCTAACCCATTACAACCCTACCCACTAACCTAAACCCGTGACCCTAATACATTAGCCCGGATGGCCCAACACCCTCGTAACCCAATACCAAACCCACTACCAAACCCCTAATCCACTAACTATCAGCCTAGAAATCATAACCCAATCCCTAAACCCTAATCTGCCTTAGCCACCCGAACCTTCACCCCACTTGTTCTGACACCTGCTGCTGTCACCGCCCTGGTCACTTCAGCACCGCCCTTGTGCCTCAAGTGTACCTGCAAGACATTAAAACTGAAGTGACAGAAAACAAAAACAATTTGTAAAACGAGGCTAAAAGCCAAATGGAAGCACTGTAATCTGGAAGGTTTTTTTTAGCGAAAGAAATCAATACAAACATTCAAAGATTAAAGTAATGATACAAAAATCCACTGAACAATAGGCAACGAAGGGAATATCCCCCAATCACAGAGAGCATATTCAGAGAAAATAACTATAAAGAGGTGATTTTTCTTTTTTTAATCTGTTTCTATACATATATAAAGAAAATAACAATAATGATAACACAAAAAAAAAAGAAAAAAAGAAAAAAAGGAAGATTTTACCTTTCTGGCCACCGCGTGCGGTGGCCGGCACGGTCGCCGATGAAGGTCCGGTGACCGGACGGTGACCGGCCCGGAGCCGGAGCCCTCTCTCCTCCCCTCTCCCTCCTCTCTTCTCTCCCCTTTCCCTCCTTCCTTTTCTCCTTTTTTTTCTTTCTCACCATACAAATGAGCCAAACAAAAAATTTTGGTCTTTTATATTAGTTGGCCCGGGTCGGGTCGACCCGATCCGACCCACCCCAGGTCCGCGTGCTGTGACGTCACGTGGGAAATTTGCCACCTTGGTCCTTCCGCTTTTTATGTAATCTGCAATCAGGTCCTATCCCTTTTGCAATTTGGCCCTGAAGTTGTCCCGTGTTCCAATTTGATCCCCTGGCTGCTGTGCGTTTTAAGATAGCTGGAACAATTACGTTTTTGGTCCTCTGGGGTTTTAAGCGTGTTCTAATTGGTCCTTTTACTTGTTTTGATTTTAAAATTTTGGCCCGAACCTTTGAATTACCTCACAATTTCATCCTTTACCATTTTATATTTAAATTTTGTTTCTTTTCTTGTATTATTATTATTATTACTACTTATTATATGATGGTATATTATTATATATGTATATACTATTATTATTATATTGTGTACTACTTTATATTTATCCTATTACTATTATATTTATTTTTAGTATTAGTATGTGTTTCATTATAAATACATATCTCTAGCATGTATATTTATTATTAGTAGTTTATTTTAACCTAATTATTAATTGTAATATGTATATATATATTATGTATATCTTTAATATACCATAATTATTTTCTTATGCATTATATTATTTATGCTAACTTATATATTTTTAATATTTTATTGTATATATTATGTATATCCTCTTCATTCTATTATGTATGCATGTTTCATACCTATTTTTATTAATATATAATTTTCATCATTATTATTGTTATTATTATTATTATTATATTTATGTACATACTCTTTTATTACTATTATTATTGTCTTTTTATGTTATTACTATTAATTAGCTTTTTAATATGATATTATTATGATATTATTATTATTATTTTCGTTCTTACTATTAAATTTATTGTTTACTAATGTTTTACTATTACTAGTATTTGTATTATTTATTTTTGCTTAATATTTGTACATATATTTTTGGTTTCTTTAATACTATCATATATAAGTTTATGTATATATCTTTCAACATTAATTATAAGTAAAGTATTAGTATATTAATAGTCGTTTTTGTATCTAATATGCATATATTAAATATGTTTTAATATTCCTTTTATATATTATGTACTCTATTAAATATTATATTGTTAATATGTTCCGTATATATTCCTAACGTTTGGTTTATATATTTCTTATATTATATTATGCATGTATTTCTAATACTATTATTATACCTTTCTAAAACTAGAGTTATATGTTTTATATATATATTTACACGTTTACTATCTTGTATTTGTTTTATTCTTATCACACTGTATACATCATTATAATTATTATTGTTATGCATGTATTGTCATATGTTTTATATATTATTTATTTCGTATACTTTTCACCTTTATCATTACTTGTTTTTAATGTAGCATATTAGTTCATATCTTTATTTCTACATCAATATCACTCATCTATAATCTTTTCATGTTTCAATAAACAAGGCAATGTACCGACTCTAACATTAAGCCAATGATTTCATCGCTATGTTGGGTGAATCACGGATGGCTCGTGTTAAAAGCGGGATATCCTTCCCCGCATCTCCACCAAAAAAAAACCTTGAAATGCTCATATCTTGATCGGATCACAACTAAATTTTAAATTGAACCTGTATTTTTGAAAATTAAGACAACACGTGTTTATTAAGATACCAATTTTGGGCGTCGCGGGGGTGCTAATACCTTCCCCGCGCGTAACCGACTCCCGAACCCTATTTTTTCTCTGAATTTTAACGCAGACCTAAACTCTGCCTTTTTTTACCCGAAAATAAATTTTTGTTAAAAGAGGTTTTACCAGGTGTCCGATCACACCTAGAGGAAAGATCGGTGGCGACTCCCTTGTTTTAATAAATCGAAATTCATATTTCATAAATCGCCACAATTAGCGACCAAAGCTACTAAAGCAGATTTTCGTCACTACACTGCTACTCATCACATTAACCTTTATCCAATACATTTTTATCGATGTTTCGCATTTAGAGATTCGAGAAAATCGTGCCCTAACTTACTGGGCTTCGGTTTTTCTCATTTAATCTAAATAGCGGAATATCCTTTTAACTCGCAATACGGGTTTTTTTGAATAAAATGCTTATCCTCGGAGATCCGTGGTGTCGTGCCCTAACTTACTGGCCATGACATCTTGTTTCTTTGAGGTAAGATTTGTTTTCTTTTATAAATAAAGGCAATATTCGGTATTTGGAAGTTCGAGGAACCGTGCCTTAACTTACTGGGTTTCGACTTTCCTCGTCCAACCTAAGTAATCGAATACCCTTTTAAAATGCATGGATTTCAAATAAAATGCAAGCTCATTCTCAAAAATTCTAGATGTTGTGTCCTAACTTACTGGATATGACATTTTACTTCGAGACGAGAGGGTCTTTGATGTTCGTTTCAATTCATTCAAGCGTTTTTTTAATAAAATTGGAGGGATCGTATTTTAAATTCTTTCAAGTTTTCAAATCTTCAACACTATGACACTAATTAATCAACTAGGTACCAATTTTGGGCGTATCGAGGGTGCTAATCCTTCCTCATACGTAACCGACTCTCGAACCCATCTTTCTAATTTTCGCGGACCAAAATCGTTATTTTGATAAATTAAATTATTTATTAAAAACAACCCTTTTTCGACGTGACCCGATCGCACATTGACAAAAAAGATTGGTGGCGACTCCCGTTTTTTCGTTTACATTTTCAAAATCCAAGTCGACTACTGTTTTTTTTTTAAATGGTTTCAACAGTTTGGCGACTCCACTAGGGACGTTAAAAGAGAGTCAAGCCACGAGTTAATTACTTTCTGTCTTTTTTGTCGAAAATTGAAAAATTGATTTTAATATACGATCCTTCCTTTGTATTTCATCTGTTTTGTATTACGGTCTTCGTTGTTTTGTTCACATGTTCTTTATTTTCAAGTTTTTGTATATACTGTTCCATTGCATTGCATGACCGTTGTGGTTATACCCTTTTAAGTGGGAGTGAGAAGCTACTCCTTCGTGAGGTTTTCACCTCTGTGCAGGATAGTAGATTGCTTTCAGGATACATCCGTACCTATGTCTTCGTGAGATTTTCATCTCCGTGCAGCCATCGGGAAATGTATTCCCCTAAACTGAAGTTGGTCTATATGAGCCTATAATGGGTGAAGATCAAGGAATCTGCCGGTTCAGGTACCCTTACTCTAGAACCACACCTCATATAGAAAACCCTAA
Source organism: Gossypium stocksii (assembly GCA_020496765.1). Lineage (NCBI taxonomy): Eukaryota > Viridiplantae > Streptophyta > Magnoliopsida > Malvales > Malvaceae > Gossypium > Gossypium stocksii. Next base: position 33,310,787 of record CM035628.1, on the reverse strand, counting down.
GAGCCCACCCTAGGTAGAGCTGCTCTAAACCCTAGCTGTCACCCGGATAGGTGCTTAATTGTCTTTTCTTTTTACATGCTCTGAATTTTGTTTTTGTACATTGTATTGACTTATTTTGTTTTCTCTTTGTTATATTTTGCATGCAATTCCATATTTTAAAAGGTGTCGATTCGGGGTTCGATTGCTAAATTAGAGAGCTCGGTCATGAAAAATGAATTTCTTAATAAAGTGGAAGGCAACGTGGTGGTCCAAAATTGGTCAGAAACAACACAATTAGAAAAAAGGGATAGCTTAGCTGTGAGGCATGTGTCAGAGTTATGGGATTACACTCGCATTAGTGTCACGCAAAACAACCTTTAGGAGTTAAAAGAAATATGGGGTCAGTGGAATAATGAGACTAAGAGGCTATTCTACCATAGTTATGGGGATTTGCCGTACTTGCTAGATATTAAGGTAGATGAGGATTTATTTTTAGCCTTCACCTAGTATTGGAACCCAGCGTATAGTTGCTTTACCTTTGGGAGCATAGATTTGGTACCTACCATGGAGGAATACATAGCTCTATTGAATTGTCCGAGGGTTCAAGTTGATAAAATCTATTCAAGAGCTGTTTATGTCCCAGCCTTTTGGAAGAAGTTGAAAAACATTACGGGAATAAGTGAACAGTGGATTATGGCTAGGATTAAGCAAAAGGGTGAGTGTAAGTGCATCCCGTGGAAAAATTTGAGGGATTTGATTCCAGCTCACCCCGATACGACAAAGAGAGTTGATCTCTTTGCACTGAGCATTTATGGGTTAATACTATTCCCTAGGGCTTTGGGGTATGTAGATGAAGCAGTCACAGATCTCTTCGATCGACTCCACAAAGGGGTCACTCCAGTTTCAGCGATCTTGGCCGAGACTTTTAGGTCATTGAATGCATGTAGAAGATCCGGAGAAAGTAGGTTCATAGGGTGTGCATAGTTGTTGTTAGTTTGGTTTCATGGCCACTTCTGGAAGGTGGACAAGGTTTCTTACCAGGTTTTCTTGGATAGTTATTCCCCATTAAAGGAAATTGTAGCAACATCAATGAGAGACGACGTGTCGGAAGAAAATTGGATAGCATTTCTACAAAATCTTCCGGAGGACGACATTGAATGGAGAGCTCCTTGGTTTGTGCCCGGTGAAATTCTGTTCCGATGTAGAAATTTCGATTGGGTCCTCTTGCTCGGAATTTAGGGAGCCGTTGGTTACGCTCCTTTAATGGTATTAAGGTAATATGGATTGAAGCAATTTATATCAGCGACGCATGGTTTGGCGCAATGCAAGTTCCTGTATAAAGGAGATAATTATAAGAAAAAGGTTAAGGAGATTTCTACCGCTTGGAATCGGACCCGTCGGGTGAAAAATCTAAATGCAGGATCGATGACTCCCGAATACAGTGGTTGGTTCAGTAGAAGGGTTAATGATAATGTCTCGAGGCCAAATTTTAAAGGTATCCGACCAATAGAAGAATATTTGCGAGTAGTCCCATCAGAACTAGAGATAATAAAGCAAGATTTTGAGAAGAGGAATTTGGAGCTGGAAAAGAAAATAGAACAATTGGAGGAAGAAAAGATGCATTTAAGGTGGGACACTGATGTTCAAAAGTTAGAGGCTGAAAAACTAAGGAAAGGAAAAAATAAGACTAAGGAGGATTTAGAGGATTTGAAGACGGTTTACAAGAGATTATGTCGCTCAACGAGAATTGCTGGATTAGGAAAGACGTCAGAGCAGTGGCAGCAGGAAATTCAAGAGGAAAGGACCAAAGCTAATCGATGGGAGAGGAAGTTCCAGGAGGCACAAGATTAGAAAAAAGCTCTAGAAATGAGCCTATCGGAAGCCCAAAATGACAAAAGTGAATAAAGACCCGATTGGCAAAGCTTGAAAAGGTACTTCATAGGTACAGAAATCATAATTCGGCGGTTGAGTTGAGAGCCAGTTTGAGCAAGATTGAAGAAATGAAGGGAAGAATAGAAGAGCTAGAGTCTGCTTTGAAAAATTGTGAGCTTCAGGTAGAGCTTCTCGAAGCAAATGAGGAGCGCTGGAAGGAACAGCTTCATTACTCTCAGAACCAAGTCAGGAGCCGAGATTACATTATGGGCAAAGCTGTTGCTCAGATTCGAGAGGTAGCTAATCACCTATAAATTTTGGCAGTTCAAGCGGACATGCTAAGTGTGAGATACGAGCTGGAATCAGATCAAAGGTAGGAGTTAGCTTTGTTGTTTAAGAAAGTTAAAACTCTGAGCATTAGGGCAAAGCTGTATCTGTAATTCGTTTTATGTAAAGATTTTTGTTTTCTAATAAAGTTTTCTAAATGAAATTGAATCAGAATCGATGCCTTTTGCATTTATTTCATTCATATACATTGCATTGTATCATGTGCATTAAAAGACCCTGATTAAGTAAAAATTATGACAGTTACCCTGGAAACTAACGAAAATCCACCAAGTAAATATCGCTACAACACTCGTCGCGAAACCAAATCAATGGATCAAAGGCTAGAAAGATTGGATCAAATGCAAAAGGAGATGCAAGATCAGATGCAAGCACAGATGCAAGAGCAACTGGCTAAGATTCGACAGGATATGAGAGAACAGATGATAGAATCCCAGAACAACATGATGAGTCAATTATCACAACTATTATCTGGAAGGCTTGATAAAGGAAAAACCCTATGGTCCATCCTGGACTTGATCATGAAAACCTCGACTATCCTCTGGGATTTACCCCGACAAACACCCAAGCACAACTAGATATGTACCCTCAAAGGACACCCGTCACCATCAGACGTCAGTATCAGGCCGGTACCGCGGTACCTGCGAACCTTTCAATAGACTCGGGTTCTAACCCAAGAGATAGTCCAACTAATCCTCAGGTCCCCGATCTCGATGAAGCGGCAGAAATGGACAGAGTAAGAGTAGATCTTCCAAAACAACTTGAGGACCGGTGCAACTGGCTAGAGGAGAAGTTCAAAGCAATAGAGACTGTTGACTACTGTTACGGGGTTGACGCCAAGGATTTAAGCCTAGTCCCGAATCTGGTACTCCCTCTAAAGTTTAAAACTCCAGAGTTTAAAAAGTACAACAGGACGAGCTATCCCGAAGCGCACATCACGATGTTCTGTCGAAGAATAGCAGGTCACATTAATAATGACCAATTGTTGATTCACTGTTTTCAGGACAGTTTGGTCGGGTCTGCGACCAAATGGTACAATCAGCTGAGTCGTGCCCAAATTAAGACATGGAAGGACCTAGCACAGTCCTTCATGAAATAATACAGCCACGTGATAGACATAGCGGCCGACAGAATCACACTGCAAAATATGGAGAAAAAGCCAAACGAGAGCTTCAGACAGACGCCCGACGATGAGAGAGATAGCAACACAACTTAAGCCGCCACTCCTAGAGAGGGAAACAACCATGCTCTTCATCAATACTTTGAAGGCTCCATTCAGTAGCCACATGTTTAGATATCGCAATGTATGGGGAGATGATAGAAAATGCAATAAGCTATGGCAAGATAGAGGCGGGGGAAGGTATTAGAAAGACGACCCCAAAGAAGAGAGAGAATGAGGTAAATAACGTAAGTACCTGTAACAAAAGTTATTCGAAGCCAATCACTTTGAGCCCAAGAGCCGTAACTATTGATCATCAAAACCCATCTAGACAAGAATCAAATACAAAGCAGAACACAGAGAAACTCTAATTTACACTGATCCCAATGACATACAGGGAATTGTACCAGAACTTGTTCGAGGCACATATTGTTTCCCACATTACTTAAAGCCCTTGCAGCCTCCATACCCTAAATGGTATGATGCAAATACACAATGTGAGTACCATGCGGGGATTATAGGGCATTCAATAGAAAATTGCCTCTCTTTCAAGCAATTAGTGGAGAACTTCATTCAAATGGACATTGTGAAATTCGATGATACCCCTAGCGCAGAACACCCGCTACCTAACCATGCTAATAATGGGATAAATATGATAGGTGAGAATGTGAGAAAAAAGTTAAAATGGATGTAGCGGAAGTAAAAACCCCGATGAGATAGGTTTGAAAAGAAATGACAAAAAGGGGGTTAGCCGTATCAGATCCAGAGGGAGGATGTGAAGAAATAAGGAACTCTGTGAGTTCCATGCTGAAAAAGGCCATGAAATCCAAGAGTGCGTTAAATTCAAAGTCTTGGTGCAAAATTTGATGGATAACAAGGAGCTAGAATTCTTCGAATATACCAAAGACACAGAGGTAGAGAATGTATACGCGTCAGAAAAAGGATTAACCAAACAGGTTTCCAAAGGCAATCTCCTAGTAGTCATCATTTCACGACCGAGAGTCAGTGAAGTCAACGCACAAATCGTACCAAGAGTCACAATTCAGAAGCCTGTAGCTTTTCCTTACAAGGATAGTAAAAGGGCTTCTTGGAGCTATGATTGCAGTGTGACGATCCTGGGTGAGGAGAGCGCGATCAACTATTCAGACAAAAGACACGATGTGGGCTTCTACACACGCAGTGGGAGGCACTATGATACCCCGATTGAAAAAACTGAGCCTGTTAAAGGAAAATTCGTAATGGTCGAAGAAAATAAAAAAGAGACGACCAAACCTGAATCACCTGTCAATGAACCAGTGACCGAGAAAGAAGCTAAAGAGTTTTTGAAGTTTCTAAAATACAGTGAGTATAGCATTGTCGAGCAATTGCACAAGCAACCAGCACGCATATCGATATTAGCCCTACTCTTAAGCTCAGAGACACACCATAGTGCTTTAATGAAAGTGTTGAATGAAACTTATGTTGCGGATGACATCTCTGTCAACAAGCTGGATCGTCTGGTCAACAATATAAGCGCTGACAATTTCATCTTCTTCAACGATGACGAAATACCGCCAAGGGGCATAGAATCTACAAAAGCTTTGCATATCACCACCCGCTGTAAGGGATATACATTGCCAGGGGTGTTGATTGATAACGGATCAGCACTAAATGTCTTACCCCTATACTAAGTAGGCTACCTGTGGATAGCTCTCATATGAAAACCTGTCAAGGCATAGTGAGAGCGTACTTAAAGCATACTGAAAAGAATATGATGGGAAGAATCGAGATACCCTTTTTGATTGATCCCAACACATACGAGGTGGACTTCTTGGTAATGGATATTAAGCCTTCGTACAATTGCCTGTTGGGGAGGCCTTGGATCCACTCGACAAGAGCAGTACCGTCCTCATTACACCAAAAGCTAAAGTTGGTAACTGAAGGAAGATTGATAACGATAAAAACGGAGGAAGATATTATCGCATCTGTTACCAGCGACGTACCATACATAGGGACAGATGACGAAGCAATAGAATGTTCTTTTCAATTGTTGGAATTCGTCAATGCAACAATTGTTGTTGAGGGAAACAAGATCCCTGTGCTCAAAATATCCAAGACCACAAGGATGAGTCTGCGGTTGACAGTTGGAAAAAGAGCCTTGTCAGGAAGAGGACTTGAAAAATACCTCCAAGGAAGAATTGAGGCCCCGTTCCTGACAGAAAAATGAGACAGCTTCAGCTTAGGGTTCAAGCCGGATGCAAAGCAGAAGAAGAAAGAGTTAGAGAAAAAATAGGAAAGAAGGATAGCACGATTGAGTGGGGAAGAAATTAAATAGGAACTAATGATATTCCCCCACATATCTAAGACTTTCGTATCAGGAGGGATCATTTACCCAGAACGAGGGACGCAAAGTACGAAAACCATGATGGGAAGCATGCACGTCAATACCATATCTGAATGAAAAGCTGAAGAGGAAAACTTGTCAGGCATTCGCCCTTATGAGCCTGGCAGTGTTCTAAACAATTGGACTGTAGAGGAAATACCTATAGCCTTCAAAACTTATTCAGATTAATATTCAGAACACTTGTTACTTTAAGTCTAGAAGCAAAAAGATTCCTTTTTGTGAAACAAGCTCAGTCTAAATATCGTTATTTTCAATGAAATGCATCTTGGCTTTTTTTGAGAAAATCTTCTTCTATTCTTCTAACTTCATTCATCATCATAATTATTCTTTTAGATATTTTTTTAATATTCTCATTCTTCATTCATAATCATACCATGCCACTAATCATGCTTAGATTCTTTTGTTCTATGGACCTCTCTTTATCTCCATAACAGGTCCCCAGATATCAATGATCTGAATGATGCTACCAATGACTCAGAAAGTCCTTTTGAGCAAGATATGGGTATAGAAGATTCTCGGGATTTGGAAGATGACCAAGGTTGTAACTTGTCTCCTGAACTATTAAGGATGATAGAACAAGACGAGAAACAAATCCTACCTCACAAAGAGACAGTGGAAGTTGTGAGTTTGGGAGAAGGAAAAGAGGTAAAGATCGGGGCCTGCATCACCGCGGAGACAAAACAAGAACTCATGGAGTTACTTCAAGAATTCAAGGATGTCTTCGCTTGGTCAGAGCAAGACATGCCCGATTTAGACATTGACATTGTGGTCCATCAACTCCCCATAAAAGAAGAATGCAAACTGGTTTAGCAGAAGCTTCGTAGAATGAGACCCGATGTCTTGCTAAAGATAAGGGAAGAAGTTAAGATGCAATTTGATGCTGGATTTCTGAAAATAGTGAAATACTCAGAATGGGTGGCCAATATCGTCCCCGTCCCTAAGAAAGATAGAAAGGTACGAATGTGTGTAGACTATAGGGATTTAAACAAGGCCAACCCAAAGGATAATTTCCCGCTACCACATATCGATACCTTGGTAGATAACATAGCAGGACACTCACTGTTCTCCTCCATGGATGGCTTCTCCGGATATAACCAGATTAAGATGCACCCTGAAGATATGGAAAAGACCACATTTGTAACGGCGTGGGGTACATTCTATTACAAGGTGATGCCGTTTGGGCTGAAAAATGCTAGAGCAACATATCAAAGGGCCATGGTAACCTTGTTCCATGATATGATACATCAAGAAATTGAGGTCTATGTTGATGACATGATTGCTAAATCTCGAACAAAAAATGAGCATGTTCAGGTCCTGAGAAAATTATTCGTAAGGTTGAGGAAGTTTCAATTAAAGCTCAATCCAGCAAAGTGTACTTTCAGAGCCAGGTCTGGAAAACTGTTAAGGTTTATAGTTAGTGAAAGGGGAATTGAGATTGACTCAGATAAAGTTAAGGCCATACAAGAGCTGCCTCCCCCACGTACCCAAAAAGAAGTTCGAGGCTTTCTGGGAAGATTAAATTACATTGCTCGTTTCATCTCACAGCTAACTGAGAAATGTGATCCTATATTTCGCCTCATTAAGAAATGTAATCTGGGTGTATGAGATGAAGAATACCAAAAGACTTTTGACAAGGTCAAACATTACTTGTCCAATTCCCCAGTGCTAATGCCACCCGCCCAAATAGACCTTTGATACTGTACTTGGTAGTATTCAAGAATTCCATGGGGTGTGTGCTCGACCAACATGATGAGTCAAGAAGGAAAGAAAGGGCAATATACTACCTTAGTAAAAAGTTCACTGAATGCGAAACAAGGTACTCACCAATTGAGAAATTGTGTTGTGCCTTGATCTGGACAACTTGGAGATTGAGGCAGTATATGTTGTACCATACGACTTGCTAATCTCAAGGCTAGACCCTCTAAAATACATGATGGAGTTGAATACTTTGAATGAGAGGATGGCCAGATGGCAACTTTTGCTTTTTAAGTTTGACATAGTTTATGTGAACCAAAAGGCAGTGAAAGAGAGCGCTATAGTAGATTTTCTAGCTAGTTGAGCTCTGGAGGATTACGAGTCGTTGAGTTTCGATTTCTATAATGAAGATCTAATTTATGTGGCAACAATTGAAGAAGGCACCCTAGAAGATCGTCCTTGGAAATTGAACTTCGACGGGGCATCGAACGCTGTTGGTAATAGAATTGGGGTAGTCCTGGTATCCCCAAATGGAGATCATTATCCATTTACTTGCAAATTGGATTTTGATTGCACAAATAGTATGGCAGAATACGAAGCCTGTATCATGGGTATCCGTGCAGCTATAGAATTCAAAGTTAGGGTACTAGAGCTATATGGAGATTCTGCACTGGTAATTTATCAGCTCAAAGGGGAATGGGAGACAAGAGATCCCAAACTGATCGACTATAAAAGATTGATCCAAGAATTGATCAAGGAGTTTGATGACATCACTTTCAGTTATCTGTCAAGAGACGAAAATCAGATGGCTGATGCTCTGGCCACTTTGGCTTCCATGGTCAGGATAAACAAACATGAGGATATAAAACCTATCCAAATGAGTATTTATGAGGCCCCGGCTCATTGCTACAACGTCAAAGAAGAAGAGAAAGATGATCACCCGTGGTACCACAAGATACTGCAATACGTGAAGAATCGTGAATACCCTAATCAAGCAACTGAGAATGATAAAAGAGTGTTGAGAAGACTAGCCTATGACTATGTCTTAGACGGAGAGATCCTATACAAAAGAAAAAAGGATCAAGTGCTATTGAGGTGCGTGGACGCTGCCGAGGCTAAGAAAATCCTAGAAGAAGTTCATGAGGGTGTTTGTGGAACACATGCCAATGGTTTCACAATGGCCAGGCAAATCATGGGATTCGGGTATTATTGGTCTACCATGAAAGGAGATTGCATCGATTATGCCAGGAAATGTCATAAGTGCCAAATTTATGGGAATAAGATTTATGTACCTCTCTCACCTCTATATATTATGACTTTCCCATGGCCTTTCTCTATGTGGGGCATGGACGTCATTAGACCAATCTCTCCAAAAACTTCCAACGGGCATCGGTTCGTCTTTGTGGTAATTGACTACTTCACCAAGTAGGTAGAGGCCGCTTCATATGCTAATGTGACAAAATCAGCAGTCAGCAGATTCTTAAAAAAGGAAATCATATGTCAGTATGGGATGCCAGAAAAGATCATATCAAACAACGCACTGAATTTGAACAATAGCACGATAGCGGAGGCCTGTAGCCAGTTCAAAATTAAACAACACAACTCATCACCATATTGCCCAAAAATGAATGGTGCAGTTGAAGCAGCTAATAAGAACATCAAGAGGATAGTGGGGAAAATGACTGAGACCTACAAAGATTGGCACGGGAAGTTACCATTTGCCCTTTTCGCCTATCGAACATCGGTCAGAACCTCCACCAGGGCAACTCTTTTCTCACTGGTTTATGGAATGGAGGCAGTTTCACCCATCGAAGTTGAAATCCCTTCCTTTCGAGTCCTATCCAAACTGAAATTGGACAAAGCAGAATGGATCCAGGCTCGATATGATCAACTAAATTCGATTGAAGAGAAAAGGCTGAAAGTCATCCATCATGGTCAAATGTACCAAAAACAAATGATGTGAGCGTACAACAAGAAAGTTCGCCCAAGAGAATTTCATGACGGAGACCTAGTGTTGAAGAAGATTCTTCCTATACAAAAGGATTTCAGAGGGAAATGGATGCCGAACTGGGAAGGACCTTATGTGGTAAAGAAAGCGTTCTCTGGAGAAGCATTGATTTTGGCTAAGATGGACGGTAAAAGCTTGCCCAATCCCATCAATTCAGATTCGGTCAAGAAATACTTTACCTAAAAGAGGGAGAAGCTAAGGCGAAAACCCACAAAGGGCGCTTTAAAACCTTAAAAAAAAGGGGAGAAAAAAGGAGAGGCCAAGGCGAAAACCCGCAAAGGACGCTTTGAGACCAAAGGGGTTTTGAGTCAAAAACCCCAAAAGGGCGACTCAAATTTTGACAAAAGAAGGGGTACATGATGATATTGTCCTCTCAGAATTAACAAGAAGGAGGAACGTTACACCTCGGAACATCTACAAAATACTGCAGATCTCTCAACACTTGTTTAGCTTACAATGATCTTCAAAGACTAGATAGTGTAGCTCAGACTGCGATATCTGGGGCATCTACTTTCCTTTTGTTCATTTTGTATTCCAAGCAGTATTTGTTTCCCTTGATTAATCCAATTCTATTTTTGATAAATTCCAATTTTGTTCATCATTTTGATCTTTTTCAAGCATTTTGCATTGAAATAATAAATAATACTTTCACAAAAGAAGTTCTGCATATTACTCTAGAAGTTTCTAAACGACGCAGGAACCTGAACAAGATTATTGTTTAGAACTCACCAAGCCTAAGGTTTGGAAACTTTTGAGAAAGAGGAGTCTAAAATTGTGACTATCTCTCCAGACTCACTGTTAAAGATATCAGTTACACAAGAAGACAAGATTTTGTGTCAGTGAAGACCCTTGATGAACAATGAGCATTGACTACCTTAAAAACTTAAAAACGAATCATTCTCATGACATTTCTGCATTCATATCATTCATAATACATTAGGTTAGGAGCATTTGATTCATTTTGATCATAACATCCTAATCATTTGACATAAACATAGGCATATGAAACCGAGTCTACAGGATATGTCCCTTAGAGGGCAGTGTAGCAGCATCAGTGAATTCGTAGATCCTATTGCCCTGACCAGCAGTGGAATAGGTTGAAAATTGTAGATCTTGTCGCCCTAACCAGTAGTGGGACAAGATCAAAGGTAAATTTTGTCTCCCTAACCAGTAGTGGAACATGATTTAAGCTACCATCCTATTGCCCTGACCAGCAGCGGAATAGGTTAAAAATTGTAGATCTTATCGCCCTAACCAGTAGTGGGACAAGGTCGAAGGCAAATCCTGTCTCCCTAACCAGTAGTGGAACATGATTTAAGCCATCATCCTATTGCCCTGACCAACAGCGGAATAGGTTGAAAATTGTAGATCTTGTCGCCCTAACCAGTAGTGGGACAAGGTCGAAGGCAAATCTTGTCTCCCTAACCAGTAGTGGAACATGATTTAAGCCACCATCCTATTGCCCTAACTAGTAGTGGAATAGATTGAAAATTGTAGATCTTGTCACCCTAACCAGTAGTAGGGCAAGATCAAAGGCAAGTCTCGTCTCCCTAACCAGTAGTGGAACAGGATTTAAACCACCATCCTATTGCCCTAACCAGCAGTGGAATAGGTTGAAAGTTGTAGATCTTGTCACCCTAACCAGTAGTGGGACAAGGTCGAAGGCAAATCTCGTCTCCCTAACCAGTAGTGGAACATGGTTTAAGCCACCATCTTATTCCCTGACCAGCAGTGGAATAGGATGAAGATCACAAGCCTTGTCTCCCTGAAGATACAACGGAGCGGGTTGAAACTACCAGTTGTCATCTCCTTGAAGTTCCAGGGAGAAGGTCGAAGCTACAAATCCCTTTTCCCTGAAATTACATTTTCAGTAGAGAAGATCAAAGTTACAAATCTCTTCTCCCTGAATTCTTATCCCCTTTGAAGTTCCAGCAGAATGCAGTGGAAAAGGTTGAAATCACTAGTTTTGATCTCCTTGAAGTTCTAGCAAAGAAGGTCGAAGCTACAAATCCCTTCTTCCTGAAATTATATTAGAGCCATTAATCTCAACCCCCTAAGGTTACAGTAGAGTGGATATAAACGATGAACCCTATACATTTGAAGTCGCAGTAATTACAGTGGGGCATATTGAAGCTACAATCCCTATTTCTATGAAGTAGTGGCAGAGTGGATCAAGGCAACAGGTTTGCAGTGGATTAGAACAGGGTCACTTGAAAAAAAGGAGCACCAAAAGAAGTCAATACTCAACAAGACCGGCCAAAATTGGGCTTTCTTAAAGGTCTTTGCTTTATTCTTGTTATACAATAACGAGCAAAGAGGGGCAGCTATACAACCTAATTTTGACTCGGGCCTGCTTAAGACCCGAGCCCAACAAACAAGTCCCACCTAACCTACCCTAGCCCAAATAAACCAACCCAATCCTGAAACCCTAGCTTGCTGCCCACTTGCACTGCCAAGTCAGATGAGGGTCACGTCCACCGCCTCTGCCACCAACCTCCTTCAAGTTGCACTGCAACCTGTAAAAATTAAGTAGAAAAGACAGTAAAGAATATAAAATATGTAAACAGTGGCTATAAAAACCACTGAAAAAGTTGTAAAAAGGGTTCGATTTTTCAATAATAGAAAAGGAGAGATTTAGCACTAGAAGCAGTTGATTTCGGACACAAGCAAATATATTGTCAAACTCATACAAGCAGATTAAGCACCAAAACAGTAAGGATAACCAAAAAAATAAGAATAAAAAACAGAAACGAAAGAGGTGATTGCATCCGTTCATTTTTTTCGAATCTCTTCCTCTTTTCTTTTTACTGTTTTACATATAGATACATATATATACATATATATTCATGTATATCATTAAAAAATAAAATTTTTTAAAAAACATTTACATTTTGGGCCCTCCGGCCACGCGTACGGTAGCTCCGACGGCGGCGCACGACGATCCGGCGATCGGACGGTGGTTGGCTTTAAGGCTGGAAAAAGAGAGCCGAGAGAGGAGGAGAGAGAACTTAGATTTTTTTCTTTCAAGCACCTGAAAAACGATTTTTTTTAGAAAATTTGGTTTTATAAGCCTCACAAAACGGCGCCGTTTTTGACTTGTGCATCAATGCCAAAACGATGTCGTTTTGATGACCCGACCCAAGATCCGACCCGCTCCAACTAAGATCCCCGTGTTTTTAAACGGAAGGGCTAATTGCACTTTTAGCCCTTTCGCTTTTTTATTACCTTACAATTAAGTTTCATTTAGTTTTTAATTGGGCTATATGATTTATCGCGCTTTTCAATTTAGTCCCCCACGCTGCTGCGCTTTTTGGCTGGAGGGATTTATTATGTTTTTAGTCCCTTCACTGTTTGTGCGTGTTGAAATCGGTCCTTTTCTCTTTATTTATTTTTAAATTTTCCCTGAACTTTCCGTTTTATTTTCGATTTAATCCCTTTTTTTTTATTATTTTGATATTTTATTAATTAATTGCGCTATTATTATTATTATTATTATTATTATTATTATTATTATTATTATTACATCTATTATCATATTTAATATCATATTATTACTATTATGTTTATTATTGTTATTTTTAATATTATCGTATCCACTATTGTTATTATTTTACTATTACTATTATTATTATTCATTAATGTAGTTTTATCATTATTACTGTTTTTATATATATTATTACATGTCTTTATATATTTACTTAAAATTTATTTTATGTATATATATGCATCTTGTTTATTTTATTTTCAATTTCATTTTATTAATGCATTTATCTTGTTACGCATGTAACATTGTATTTTCGCATTCTACTACTCATCACATTAACCTTTACCCAATACATTTTTATCGATGTTTCGCATTTAGAGATTCGAGAAAATCGTGCCCTAACTTATTGGGCTTCGGTTTTTCTCATTTAATCTAAATAGTGGAATATCCTTTTAACTCGCAATACGGGTTTTTTGAATAAAATGCTTATCCTCGGAGATCCGTGTTGTCGTGCCCTAACTTACTGGCCATGACATCTTGTTTCTTCGAGGTAAGATTTGTTTTCTTTTATAAATAAAGGCAATATTCGGTATTTGGAAGTTCGAGGAACCGTGCCCTAACTTGCTGGGTTTCGACTTTCCTCGTTCAACCTAAGTAATCAAATACCCTTTTAAAATGCATGGATTTCAAATAAAAGGCAAGCTCATTCTCAAAGATTCTAGATGTTGTGTCCTAACTTACTAGATATGACATTTTACTTCGAGACGAGAGGGTTTTTGACGTTCGTTTCAATTCATTCAAGCATTTTTTTAATAAAAGGAGGGATCATATTTTAAATTCTTTCAAGTTTTCGAATCTTCGACACTAAGACACTAATTAATCAACTAGGTACCAATTTTGGGCATATTGAGGGTGCTAATCCTTCCTCGTGCGTAACCGACTCCCGAACCCATCTTTCTGATCTTCGACATTAAGACACTAATTAATCAACTAGGTACCAATTTTGGGCATATTGAGGGTGCTAATCCTTCCTCGTGCGTAACCGACTCCCGAACCCATCTTTCTGATTTTCGCAGACCAAAATCTCTGTTTTGATAAATTAAATTATTTATTAAAAACAACCCCATTTCAAGGTGACCCGATCACACCTTGACAAAAAAGATTGGTGGCGTCTCCCGTTTTTTCATTTACATTTTCAAAATACAAGTCGACGACTGTTTTTCAAAAAAATGGTTTCGACATTAGACATGCATGTATTTTGATGTCTAATGGTAGAAAATGTATGTTAGTTGTAAGATAAACGACTTTTGCTAAGTGATTTTCGGTAAAAATGTTAAAAATGACTTATTCGTAAAAGTTATAAAATGTCTGTAGAAAATGTGAATAAATGAAAAATGTGAGCTGTTATAAGCATGAAAAAGATTCGGCTAGGCTTGGGTAATGAAGAAATTAAAATAAATTCATTTTACGATCTTAGGGACTAAAGTGTAAAAAGTTAAAAAGTTAGGGGCAAAATGTAATTTTCCCATAATATGATTTTTGGGCTTAATTGAATAACGTGAGTATTAAATGAGTTAAATTTGTTATTATAGATCAAGAAAAATAAAGTTCGCACCTAGGACGGGGGAAAAACAAAGTGTTTGACGATTAGGTCCAATTCTACTATTTTTGTACTGAGGTAAGTTCGTATGTAAATAATGCAATCTTATATTTATGTTTAAATGTTTTAATATTGCATGAATCGTGTGATTGACTCTTTGGACGTATTCGACAAAGTTTCAACAAGTAAGAAATCCTGGGTGAACCTTAGGAATAGAATAGGATACAAGTGACATGTTACTAGGAACCCATGTGTGTATATATATATATATATATATGTTTACGTGATCTAGGTGCTAGTCTTTTACGTCCTACCAATGGTTGGGTACTCCGGCATATGTTGCAGATACCTGACAGCTTGTGTGAGCAGCACTGTATAGCTACGTCCTAACTAACAGCTTGTGTGAGTAGGCCCATGAGTAGCTCGAGAGTGAGCCTATATGTGTTATGAGATATGAGGTAGCTTTTGCTATATATGTGGCACTTATGTGCAAGATTTTCGAGTATCTGTTAATATTTCGAGTGTTCAATAGGAATGTCAAATATGTGAAAGTATGTGGTTATGTTACGAGTTGGTACAGGTATGTATGTAAAACTCATAAGTGATAAACTTGATAGGTGATGAACTCTTGGTAAGGTTGTGATTGAGCAAGTTATGACTATGAGATTTTAATAACATTTATGTTATCTCTCATTATATAAATTGCCTGATAGAGGTGTGTTTAAGATGCTTATTATTCGCATATGGACTTACTAAGCTATATAGCTTACTTCTCTTTCTTTCGTTTGTTTTTGTCGCCAAGCTAGCTTTTGGAGATCATCGGAGATTCAAATCACACTATAAAACTCTCATTTTAGGTATTGATAATCTTAGCATTTTGAATGTATGGCATGTATAGGGACTTGGTCATTTTGTTATATGTGTCATAAATGATTTGGCCAAATATGCTGGCTTATAATGGTTAAAAGTTCATTTTGTATAAGGCCATTGGAAATGGGCCAATATTGATTATAAGCATATTCATATAATGATGCCTTTCATGAATGATGTGTTACTGTCTTAGTTGTGGATATTTGGTTGTGTGTATATGCTTGGATTGGTGCTATGTTTTGTTGTGTAAGTGTGTGCTGTAAAGGGTGGCAAAATGGCTTGGTAAATAACCTTTATTTTGTCCACATGGGTAGACACACGGGGGTGTGTCTAGGTCGTGTATCTATCCCACGGGCATGTGTTTAGGCCATGTGTCCCCTGCACCTTAGTTTTAAGAAAACAAAATGCTCAAAATTTGAGCACACGGGCAGAAACATGGGTTTGTGCCTTAGCCGCGTGGACAACACAGCTTCTAACACGGGTGTGTGCCCTAGTCGTGTGAAGTCTGCTCTTATTTTTATGAAAATTAATTTCCACACGCTCTAGCACACGGGCATGTGACTTGGCCGTGAGATCTCAATTTGGTCATTAGTTATAAGTCAGAGAGTGACACAGGGTCAGGACATGGGCATGTGTGACCACACGGCCTGCCCACACGGGCGTGTCCCACAACTTCACGGGCGTGTAACCTCTATTTTGTGAAAAATTTTCTAAGTTTTGAAAAATTTTTTAAAGTTTTCGGTTTAGTCTTGAACCACTTCCAATGCATGTTTTGAGCCTCGTAGGCTCGTATCAAGGACTTTATGATTAAATGCAAATGGTTTTAATTTGGACGCAAATTTATGACTCAAAATTGTATTTTTTCATGTGATAAGTCCGCTAATGATTATAATTATAATTATAAAAAAGTCACTTTTAATGATTTTTAGAGTGTTTTCTAACACTTATGAACTTTTATTAATATGATATGTGAACACAACTTTTATAATCATTAATTATTCTTACATTTATTTACGAATTTTCTAAGAATGTTATATAAGTTTAAATGTACTGAAATGCATTATTCTCGTATTTGAAAGTCAAGAAGAACTATAAATAGTTCTAAATATTCTCTTAACAATAACGATATGATAAAAAAAATTATTCAAAAAAGTTGTTCATATTCCTTCTCATCTAATTAGAAATGTACATTTGCCATGTTGGATATGATTTAAGTATACGTATATGGAACATACATGTATTAAAGAAATTATTATTAAATTAATCAAAATATATAAATTATCACTTTTTTTTTTCTTCTTCTCAAATTAAGTTAACTACACCTTGATTAGCCCAACCCTCTATGTATTAATTAATACACCTAATTAATTAAAAGTATCCCTAGATTCCTAATTAAAGTATAATGGTCAATTGCCTAATCATTAAAATCCTAAATATATTCTTCAAAAAGAAAAAGAAAATCATATATATATATATATATATATAACAAATTAACATTGCACTTCATAGATAATTAAACTCAATTTCAATGAAAAATAAAATAAAATTTAAAAATAACATAGTTGAACTGAACTAAATTGATAAAGATATGGCTAAAAATAAAAACTTGAAACAAAAAATATAATGTAAAGTCTCATTAATTTTATTTTTTTTAAAAATCATGAGATCAACCAATATATTAGTTAAATAATAGATAGAGTATGAAGAAACTTAAATATATGGTCAAAAGTGTCAAAACTTAAAATAGACATCTTTCCCCTGTAAACAAACCATCAAACTCAAACCCTATTTTTTATTCAAAGTTCTTTTTCCCCTTTTATGTCCTTCTCCTTCCTTTCCTTCGTTCCTTTTGGTTTTGAAAAAACCTAATCCCAATTTTTACAACTGCATTTTATTCTGCATTTTAATTTTAAACATCTGCTCTCTAACCTCTGCTGTACTCTGTAAAGAAGTATTTGGAATTGGTCGTCCACTCATCTCCCCAAACTTGTTGAAAATAAACATTCGTCTCCCCTAAAGTCTAAACTCTAACTAAAGAACATATTTAGCATTTGCAGTTTTGCACTGCAGTGCAGAATGCAGATTCAAGACATGCATGCAAGCAAGAATCAAGAGTCAAGACAAAATTTTAGTTTTCAGGTACTTACTTGGATTTTATTTGATAAATTCCTCCGATCCGGTGTTATGATAAATTCTTCCGATCTAGTGTTGTGATTTTGTTTTCTATTTGGTCTTTGGAGTTTACGAGTTACGACTCTAAACCAAAATATGAGAAATAGATTGCTTTTTTCTGTTTATTTAGACTTCTTTTTTACTTTTTTTGATTGAAAACTTTTCAATTTGCAGGTAGGGGAATATATTCCCTTTTGCTTTATTCTGTTTCTGTTGATTTTTGTTTAGAAGTGTCGAAGTTTTTTTATTTATTTATTATAACAGGAAATAACGGGAATAGCGACCTGTTATTGCCGCAATTGTTCGTTTCCCGTTAAACTGCAGCCACGAACCACCGCAATCGGTGTGAATCCGCTTCACACTGCTATTTTCAGCAATAGCGGTTTCAGACGGCGCCACTACCGCGATATAACGGCCGCTATTCGATATCGGACCGCTATTTGAATCCCTGGTCAGCAGTTCATCGATCAAAAATGTAAAGAATTTCTTGAGCTGAAATAGGGCCGAATGTCAGTAACAGAGTATGAGCGAGAATTTGTCAAGCTCAGTAAGTATGCTCGAGAGTGTGTTTCCTCCGAGGCTATCATGTGTAAAAGGTTCTAAGATGGATTGAATCAGGACATCAAACTGTTAGTTGGAATCTTAGAACTAAAAGAATTTGTTGTATTGGTTGAACGAGCTTGTAAAGTCGAAGAATTAAGCAAAGAGAAAAAAAAAGGCCAAGAGTGAGGCTAGAGATGCTAGAAAGAGGTTAATGAGTAAGACATTTCAATCTCAGTCAAAGAAATCCAAAGAAATAAATTCTCGTTCGAATGTTTTAGTTGGGTATTCACACAGAGACCGCGGGAAACAATATTTGGGTTCTAAAACTTAAGCTACTTCTGTAACGCCCCAAAAATCCCAAACCTTTCTTTTTTGGTTTTGATGAGAAATGTGAGCTTAATATTGTAGCCAAGCATTATATATGTGTTAGTAGTCCCTTGATTAAGTTTTGAGTCAAAGCTTTAAGGTGAAAGAATTTTTAATTAATTATTAAAAGAACCAGGGCGGTGAGCAGTTGGGTTTTTAAATAAAAATAACGAAAAATGGCATCAAAGAGCCTTATGGTAGAGTGGCTAAGAGACGCCATAGAGGGTATAGGAAGGTGGCATTATAGGCTAGCAAGGAGATCCTAGGTTCGAATCCTAGCTTAGTATTTTTTTAAGAGTTTAATTTTGGCCTCCTAGAAGGTTGGAAGTGGTGTGATGATGGACTCTAAGGAGAGCGATCAGAAGAGAAAATTTAGGAAAATGATTAGGGAGTTATCAAGGAGAAAAACGAGGAGATGAGATGGGGAAAAGGTGGAGCTGATTGGGACTTTAGGGGTAGCTAAGTTTCGACTATAGGCTATATATATGTGTGTCGAATTTAAGGTCCTAGCTAATACCGAATCCCTCATCTTTTTCTTTTTCTTTGTGATGTCGATTTTCATTCTTTCACCTCTCTAATTTTTGTTAGTCTAAATTCTTTTCCCTCACTTACTGAATTTTCTTCTTTTTCTTCTCAAATTCTCCTAGATTTACCCTTGGTTTAGCCGAATCCTTTTTCTACTCTTCTTCTTTAATTTGTGCCGAATAAACCTCACTCACCATATTAGTTTAAAAGCTGAAAAGCCGAAAAGTCCCTAGGCCAATTACTCTGTTAGTGTAAGCACCTTATTTCTTTTTTGGTTACTATTGTTAATACCGATTACTCCTCTCTCTCACTCATCCTAATCGGTTTTGGTAAGGAATTAGTATTGAATCTCAGGTCAGATCCCTACCAAATTGCTCCTTAGGTGTTTCGGGTTTTGTAAGTGCAAATCTAGGAGTGTTCGTGATTAGTGATTAAAGGAAGGGACTGTTTAAGAAGTGTCACTCAAGGGTTGTGACTAAAAGAATTACGGCACGCTTTATTACTAGGTGTGTACATACATTATACACACCCATCAGGTCGGCAAAATCTCGAAATGCCAAAAAGCCAAAAGTTGGCTACAGTAGTCTTGCGAGTGCACGAACATTTGTGAGGGGGAAACTGATAGGTTACCAGAAACCCCATGAGCAATCTTATGAACTTGGGTCGTGTATTGGCCAATCAAGCCGTGATGGGCCAAATGGGCCTCATGGGCCATAGGGCCCCTAATAGACAAAACTAATAATTTGTTACTAAGTGATGAAATGAGCATATAGTTACATGAATCTGTATAAGATTGGGCCTAATGGGTCATATTTGTGTGATTGGGCCTAAAGGGCCATATATGTAGGTGATTGGGTCTGATGGGCTAAATGATATAGGTAAGTAAGTGGGCTCGCTAGGGTTTTATAGTAAACTTGTAGGCCTAGTTCCTAATGATTTCTCAAATACTCATAAAACTTCAATAATTATAAAGCAAGTTCGTGGGCAAGTGATGCGGTTAAGGTGTGGCAATGGGCATATGCATGTTTAGGATTGGATCTAGGAGGAGTTTGGTACTTAAGCGGTCTTGATGACGCACCTCCTCTTTTCTGAAATCCTACCTGGTGCATAGTGTCTGCTCACTTTGACTAATGAGGACTTGTTGACGGGCCAAAGTTTATAATTAAAACAAATACTGTTAAGAATTACCAAAATACCTCCATAGGGTAGAACTACTAAAACACCCTTGTAGGGTAGAACTACTAAAACACCCTTGTAGGTAGAATTATTGAAATACCCTTGTAAGGTAAAATTACCAAAATACCCCTGGGTAGTAAAATAACCAAAATACCCCTATGTGTATGAGTATGATTAATGCATATTACATGTTATTTGCTGCATTCATGCATTACAATATTGCATATGGGCTGGGATTTTGAATGGAGGAAGTGTAATTGAGGGTTGCACGGTCACTTGACAACTGTGGATCCACTGTAAGGCTTTAAGCCACCGAACAGCTTTGCTACACCGTTAAGTAGTGCTGTAACTGGTACTAAACCATATATAAGCAGCTATGCTGCACCGTTAAGTGGACCGCATTGGTTCCACACCGGGTTGTAATAAGGGCGGATGGGTCGAGTATCTCCCCACAGGAGTGTGGATTGGAAGGGGGTGTACAGGATGATGAGATATAAGCATTGCATAAATGAACTGTGATCTGATGTTGAAATGGGCTTCGGCCCAATTAAATGTGCTATGTGGAAATCGATATGGGCTAAGACCCTATTAAGGCCAAGGGCCACTGTACTTGTATTGGGCTTAGGTCCAAAATGATTTAATTAATGCATGCTATTGTTTGTTGAGGGAAGTACACACTGAGTTTCAAAACTCACTCCCTCTTTTAATATTTTCAAGTGACCCTCAGTAGGCGATTCAATGGATGGTGGGACTTAGAGGTGGCCAACTAGCAAGATATTATTATTTGGATTTTCTTTAGAATTCCTAGTATTTTGAAATTATTTTGGTTCGAATTGTAATAAGGCCCTATCTCTAGGTTTTATTTCATTATTGTTATTATGTTTTATATTTAGAAACAAAACATGGATTTAGTTGCTTCATCCACTTTTCAAGATTATCTAAAATTTATTGTTTTTTTTTAAATTAAGCTTCCGCAGTAAATATTTTCCAAGTAATTAGTAATTTATAATAAGAAATAGCTTTTAAATACACCTTGTTTTGAAAAGAAATACAAATAAGGAATTTACTTAACTTTTTCTTAAGAAGGGTTTTCAATGAAAACAATGTTTTTGCAAAAAACACTTCAATGTGACACGCTGGATTCGGTCATTGCGTCTAGGCTGAGTTTGGGGTGTTACAACTTCAATGGAAAGTGTAGGTAATGTTATGTCTAACAGACCTGAATGTCAAAATTGTGGCAGACGACATCCTGGCAAGTATAGGATGAAAGATCGAGCTTGTTTCAAGTGTGGTTCTCAAGAGCATTTTATCCGAGATTGCCTTGAAAGGGATGAGGAAGAAAATTTTCAGAGTGTAAGACTAAGTAGTACTACCAATAGAGGTAAGCCATCGAGAAATACCAGGAATGTAACTAGTAGTAAAGGTGTGATGAAAGATTCAACCATGAGATTCGAAGCAAGAGCACCTGCTAAAGCTTATGCCATACGTGTTCTTGAGGATGTGTCGTTTCCCGATGTGATTATTGGTATATTTTCTCTTTATAATACTAATGTTATTGCATTGATCGATCCTGGATCGGCCCATTCTTATGTTTGTGTGAATTTGGTATCTAGTAAGAATTTGCCTGTTGAATTTACTGAGTTTGTGATTAAAGTGTCAAAACCTTAGGAAAATATGTGCTAGTTGATAAAGTTTGCAAGAATTGTCCTTTGATGATTCGAGGTCACTGTTTTCTGGCTGACTTAATGTTATTGCCATTTGATGAATTCAATGTTATTTTGTGTGTGGACTGGTTGACACTGCATAATGCCATAGTAAATTGTAGACAGAAAACTCTTGAATTGAATTGTGAAAATGGTGAAGTTCTTTGAGTTGAAACAGATGAATCAAGTGAATTGCCTATTGTGATTTTGTCTATCTCTGCTCAGAGGTATGTAAGAAAGGGTTGTGAAGCATTTCTTGTATATGTACTGAATACGAAAGAGTCTGAATTAAGGATTGAATCGGTACGGTAGTTTGTGAATATGCAGATGTGTTTCTAGAAGAATTTCTAAGATTACCACCGGTCAGAGAGGTAGAGTTTGTTATTGATTTGGTACCGGGGACTGCATTGATATCGATAAATCTGTATAGAATGGCCCCAACTGAGTTAAAAGAATTGAAGTCTCAGTTACAAGAGTTGACAGATAAAGGTTTTTTGAGACCGAGTTTTTCACCATAGGGCGCACCGGTGTTTTTTGTCAAGAAAAAAAACAGATCCATGAGACTCTGTATCGATTACAGGCAGCTTAATAAGGTGACTATAAAGAACAAGTATCCTTTACTGAGGATTAATGATTTGTTCGACCAGTTGAATGGGGCAACAGTGTTTTCGAAGATATATTTGAGATTCGGCTACTATCAGTTGAGAGTTAAAGACTTGGATGTGCCGAAAATCGAGTTTAAAACGAGGTATGGGCATTATGAATTTCTTGTTATGCCTTTTGGACTAACTAATGCTCTTTTCGTATTTGGTATTGATTTGGTATGTTTTGAAATGTGAATATAGCCATGAGAGTTGGCTTAAGAATGATGTCAATGTGGATGTGAATTTGGCAATGTTAATTGGTTCATTTTGACAAGCATGATATATGGTATATGTTATGTCAAATATGTTTTATGTTTTGTGAACGCTTGAATAGGTAAGTTATTCATGTTATAATATGGTAGTAAAAATGTTATAGTTGATATGAGATTTGGTTGATGAAATTGGTATGCAAGTTGTGGATGATTTGGTAGTTGGATGAATGAAAAAATATTTTGTTGGTTATAAGGTTATTGGGTGATTTTGGCATATTAATTTAGCTTGCTTTAGGTTGGCAATTGTATTTAGAAATGATGGATGTTATTATGGTATGAAATGTGCATGAATTCGTATGATTTTGGCTGAAAATGATATATGGAATGATGTATTGTTTGAGATTGTATGGTAGACTCTTTAAAGGCGGCAAATTGGCCTTGTAAATGACCTATTTTTGCCCACACGAGTAGGGACACGGGTGTATGTCTCGGCGTGTTACTTGAAGGTTCAATTTGAATTGAGTCTGGGAGCTCTACACGGTCTTACACACGGGTGTATGGCAGGTCGTATGGCCAAGTCAGTATACCCTACAGGTTTGACACGACCGAGCACACGACCTGGACATGGGCATGTGAGGCCATTCGAATAGGCACACGGGCTGGACACACGGCAGTATGAGCACATCAGTATACCCCTTAATTTTCACATGGCCTGGCACACGGGCATGTCATTGGCCGTGTGGATAAGTCAATATGTATGCCATGTTTTCCCACGGTCTAGACACATGAGCGTGTCTAAAGCCATGTGAGGCACACTGCCTGTTCACATATGTGTGTAACCTCTATAAATTAGAAAAACTTTAAAATTTCAAAAATTTTTATACGAGATCAGTTTAGTCCCGAACCTTCTCTAAAGCATGTTTAAGGTCTCATGGACCTAAATAAAGGGCATTGTGTTTATGAATGAATGTAATAGATTGATATTTATTCTTTGACTGTGAAATAGTTGTATAATATTGTGTTTCGTTAGATAATACCTCTTAACCGTAGCCCGGTGATGGATACGGGTTAGGGGTGTTACACGTACTCTGTTCCGGCGTTGAATACAAGTAAGGGGTGTTACAATTCATATAATATTGGTAATTGATCGAAAATGTCTGGTAATGCTCCGTAACCCTGTTCCGGCGACGGTTTAGGGTTAGGGGGTGTCACATATTTTATGGTAGTTGCTAATTATGTAAATACAAAAATGCTTACTTGCACCAAGTCGTAGGGTATGATATCATTTGAGAGAATGGAGTTAGACACAAGCACTAAAGATGACTCGAACTTCTTAATTTGAGACATTCAAAACTTCAAAATATGATTGAGAGGATATTTATTGTCCTAAAAAAAATTCTCATATTAACAACATTACCTCAGCATAACATAGAAAAATAAGGTTAGATCATATTATTATGTTACCTTATTCATATGTGGAATTGAGATGATTCATACTTTAAAGAATACTTGGAAGAAGATGATTTTAAAAATCTTAATGACACAAAAATAGATTCAGATTTTGATGATGGTGAATTCAGTTAAGGACCAATAGATGATGATAAGGAGTAATAAACGATATGGAATGTTAAATGTTAAAGAGGCAATAACTAACAATATGGAATGTTTGAGCAATTAGATAGAATTGCATATAATGCTTATTCTTTTTGTTATTTCTATTAGTAATCATATTATCAACTACCATTTTTGGACTAGCATATTACATATGATTTTATTTCAATTTTTGTTACTCATTTAGAAATTATTTTATTGTACTAATAATTTTTTTAGTAATTAATATTTTTTTAAAAAAATATAAATTATGTAACTATGTAATTATAATTTATACTACTAAACATGATATAAGAAATTACGATATAATTACACTATATTAGTTAAACATGTATAATTCTTTATATTATCTAAACAAATTCTAAATTTTATTTTAAGCTAAATCTTAAGCCTTGAAACATGGATAGTAATTTTGATCCTAAATTTCCAAATCATTTATTACGACACCCAGGTAGATGAATATCAAATCTAACCCTCCTATTGTGCAATTAATATAGGACAGTTTTTAATGTAAACTTTCTTATAGGATAATTAATGTTAACATGATCCGATGTATGCTAGCCGCTTATAATTAAGTTTCACTTTTCACAGTTCAAACTTCTCTTTATTCTTTATGATCATATTTGTTTTTCCTTCTATAATTATCAAAATTAAAAAGACAAAGAAATAGAAAATTCGAACGAAAATAAAAACCATGATGTAAGACAAATATTTAATGATTTGTTTGAATTCTATAGCATAATGAATAGTAAAGGAACAATCGTTTGATTGAAGCTATGAATCAAACAAAATGAATAAAGATTCTAATCTTTGATGAGGTTGATGATCTTGGACATTCATCAGGACCCAGAGTGAGATGCAATAATTTGAATTTACGCTTCACAAGTATTTATGCATTGACATGCCAAGATTTTATAACATTAAGGCATTAGAATATTTAGCTAAAGTGATAAATGATAGCCTAGATATTTATTTCCTTATACATACATTTATTTTTATGAGTGAAGTTCCTATAAATTATTTACTTATTCATGCATGCATTTATTTTTAGGTATTATAGAAAAAGTTATTATACTCCTGCATTTAAGTTTTACTCTCTTTTCATTTTTAAATTTATATTTTTATTAAATCATCGAAAATGAATAGAATTATTAATGTGGTATATACATAGATAATATGTCAATATTTAATTAAAATTTAAAATTTAAAAATATTTTTAATACATATCTTTAATTTTATATTTTGAATAATTTTAATGAGTTTTAATTTTTAAAAATTTAAATTTAATTAAATATTAACATATTATTCAAGTGATAATGTACGTATATGCAACAATATTAAAGTTAAAAAATATTAATTTTTTATTTATTTTAAGAATTAAAAAGACAAAAAATTAAATGGAAGTTAAAATTTTTTATAAAGTTTAAAGGATTAAATAAGAAATTATGTATACGAGTGAAGTTATGAGTTCCAATAATTTTGGGCAGCAGAAGCGAAGTTCATGATCCAGAAAATACTGTGTCAAGGATAATAAATGGGAGGACAATGGTAGATATGGTCATTGATTAGGGTAATTAAAAGCATTTGCTACTGAGGCATAGCCATCCACTTGGGAGATTTTGCGTGAGCTTTCCAGTCTCTGTGTCAGTCATATTTTGATTTTTTTCCCCAAAAAGCATCACACCGTACCATGACTGCAGCCAGTGTCAGTCATTTTTGTCCATGCTTTAATTAAAAACTCTAATCAACATTGTTGAAAATTCATCACACCTACACTTCTATACTTTTTAAATGTTAATGTTTTCTGCAGCCGGCAATCCCCATATTTGCCGCAGTCACGGTGAAGTAAGACGGGCATATGGTTTAAAAATTCTACTCAATTTTATTGTTATGTGAAATATTGTGTGTATTTTATATTAATGTATATAAATTAGTCTTTAATAATAAAAATAGATAAATTTTTTATTATAAAATGATTAATTTATTTTTTAATTTAATATATATATGAATTAATTAATCTATTTTTAAATAAAAAATTAAAATTATAATCTAATTTTTAATATAATAATCTTTATAATATTTTTACTATTCAAATATTAATGTTAAATTAAAAATCCATGAACCAATCTATTCTGAAAGTTTTTATGATAGTTTTTTTTTTTTTTTTTGTTTCTATTTGGACTTTTTCAAAAAGAAATTAATGTACATGAATGGCAATTTTCATTTTGAAAGAAAACTCTTTTATTGGATGCCATAGGCGACTGCTCGGAAATATCTTTCCTATATTTTAGGACACTTTAGTAATAGATTTCTTTTTGGTACGTGCACTTTATTAGTAGATACATACATGCGAAATTCTGTCTAAATTCTAGGACGTTAATATATGAAAGGATTTGAAACAATAGAAATATATATAAAAACTTTCATGTTGTTGATAAAGAGTATTATTGAATCAGATGATGTTATTTCATTAAAAACATTTAAAATGAGGGAATGATTTGATTATATAAACTCTTAAATATTTCCCATGCAACTAACATTTTAGCTTTGCAATAGTTTGATTGTTAAATAATATTATCCTTCGAAAAAAAATTATATTTATACATGAACTTAGATTTAATTTGTAATTTTATATATAAATTTTGATTTTGTGCATTTTTAGACAAGAAATTTTGAGTAGGTTTGATTCTAAAAAATTATTAACACAATTATTGAATTACCATCATTTTATGTTTATATATTGCATATATGAATAATTATATTTATCTAATATAAAAAAATAATTTAATGTATTTATTTTCTCAAATATATATGATTGAATCAAAATTCAAGTTCATGTGTTAGTTTTCATATTAAATCAAAATTGAGATATAATTTAAAAGATTTTAGAGATCATTCTTCTAAACTAAGGATTTTATTTTCCTTTGCTGGGTATGCATGGAAATTGATTAATATTGTGAATTGGGGCAGGCCTTTAAGAGAGGCTAATATGGACTTCCTTAGTCCTCCCAGTTCAAATTTTGGCCTATGAGGCTTTGACTAAGAGATAATACCCAATGAAAAGTTGGAAATTATTATTCTAATTAGTGTCTGAAAACATTGATTTTTGAAATTTTAAAATAATTTAAATTGTGTTAATATATATAAGTATAATATTCATAATTACTTTTTCAAGCTTTTGATTGATTGTTTCATATCCAACACAAACAACAATTAAAACAATAGTATGTGACAGTTAAATAATTTTGTTTTGTTGGCAAGTTTAACTTGTATAAAATTAACGTTGCTTATTTATATTTGATTAAGCAAGAAATGTCTGACGTGTTATAATGTGTAAGAGAAGTTTTGAGTACTCTTCTATGTGGCAGCATTGTTGAAGGAATTAAGAGTGCAGTTTTGACTAAGATTTTATCTTATTTTCTTGAATTAAAGTTGAGAGAAATTATCCAAAACCTATTTATAAGTCATTATACACACATAATAATGGGTGCTTTTGGGGTGTCCTTTTTTCAAATATTGTATTATCTTTTACTCAATATTTTCACACTCTTTTTTAAGTATTCTTTCAAGATTTATATTGATTGTAAAGTGAGATTTTGGGGAAATTGATAGTAGTAATTGTGAGATAACTTTGAAGCTGCAATTATACGAATGTAAGGCATAAATCAAGAATTGTACCAGATTAATTGTTAAATAAAATTATTCTTTGAGTAAGATATTGTAAAAATATAATTATTGAATTCGAACCGTGTTAATAAATTTGTTGTGTTGATATTTTTTCTATTTCATTTTTTTGTCCCAACTCTTTTTACAGCAACGAAAGTAACACTAGAAACAAAAGTAAACCAAAGGTAAATTCATGATGAATTAATTGAATGTCTATCAAAAATTAATTTTGTAATTCTTATAGTATTTATGAATTTGATTAAACTTGGTTTTATACTTTTTGAAATTCAATTAATGTATTAATAAGGTTTAATTTATTGATTAGTTCTTAAATTTGACAACTTTTTTCACATTGGTCCTTAAATTTTATTTTAGATCATGTTGGCCCCTAAAGTTTGTATCCATTACACAAATAAGGACCTCAGACCAACGATGTTAAATTTTTACATGGCTAGTAGAATGGACCATAGGGTCATGACATGTGTCAATAAAATATTTTTTTAAGTCATTTAAATTTAATTTTTATTTTGAATTAAACTAAATAAATATTTAATAAAATACAATTAGAAAACATTTCATTCTCCTAAAATTCCACATTTAGAAAAGAAAAGAAAATATAAAGTAATATATAATAAATTATAAAAATATATTTAAATTAATTAAAAAATCGTAATTATAATTAAAAATTATTAAAATTGTATTTATATTAAAATTAAATCATTAAAAAGTATTTATATGATGTTTATACTAAATAATATATATAATAAAATTATATTATATTTAATAATACTTAAATTATTTTTATATGATTATATCAAAAATAAAATGAATAATACAATAATGAATGAAAGGGGTAAAACAATAATTATCCCCACTTAACTAGGATTCCGGT
This sequence comes from Gossypium stocksii, assembly GCA_020496765.1. Taxonomy (NCBI): domain Eukaryota; kingdom Viridiplantae; phylum Streptophyta; class Magnoliopsida; order Malvales; family Malvaceae; genus Gossypium; species Gossypium stocksii. The sequence goes on along the minus strand of CM035628.1, from coordinate 33,281,882 downwards.
GTAATCATTGAAGCCAAAAGTTCCAGCCAAAATTTTGGCAGCCAGTGAGACAATTTCACTGGATTGATGGTGTGTCTAAAAACACCAAAATTAGCTGCGTTCCAGAGGGAAAAAATGCCTTAACAACAAATCCATCGTTATATTAATACTCAAATTAAATTATCATTTATCGAATTAATAAATCATAAAAGTATTAATTATTATCTGTATTGATTTTTTTAAATATTTTAATCGACCAAAATAATATTGATTATTTCGAGTGGTTGATTAAATTAAAGGAAATTTTTATATGTTTTTTTTTTTTATTTTCCCTGACTTTGTTTTGAGTTTGGCAGTGAAAAGAAATTTAAGGCTTCTTTTTTTAATTTTTATTTATTATTTTAGTTCAAAAATATATAAATCTATTATGATTTTAAGCCCATTATAATAGTTTGTATTAATCCAATTAGTTTTAAATCCATTTATTAATTTTTATATTTTGGGCTTACATAATATATTAGTTCTATCTAATATATTGGGCCTATAATATTTTATTGTTAATATTTTTTATTAATTAATTAATTAAGTTAATTATCAAATTTTGAATTAAATTAACCGTTAATCAAAATTTTTAAAAAAATTCTTAATTGATCTTTAACTGAATTATATTTGATAACCAACTGATTAACCGAAATAACTCGATTCAATGAATTAATTCAATTAAAACTGAATTATGCATACAGTACGTACGGATGGAATTTTTCCTATTGAACCTTTAAGCTCTCATGAAAATTTTGTATATCCACTATTTTTTTTTACATTTATAACCTTACTCTTTTACCTATTACCATGTTCCTTCTTACTTTTTTTTTGTTACTCTTTTTCCTTTTACATTCTTTTATACTTTTAAATTTAAAATACTGAATAAATTTTATTATTATATTATAAACAATTTTTACTTCCTTAAATTTTGAAAGCTTTTAAATTAAGTATAATATTTTTATAATTATATAGTTATAATAGGTCAATTTTGGCCTGGGCTAGAGACAAAATAAAACTCACAAAAATAAATAAAAGTACAAAGTTTAATAGTCCATTTACAAGCCCAAATACCTAAAAATTCTTAAAGCCCACTGGCCAAAAAGTCTTAACATTTCAGCAAAAAAATAAACCTTAGCCCCTAAGTCTCCAACGCCGCACCCCACGATGTTCACTCCACCATGCACATCTGCCCCACTGCCCACGTAGCACGTCCACCCCGTACTTGCAAAAAAGGGAGATAACAACAGAAAAAACATGCAAAAATCGGTTGTAATATATTCGGTTATAAAATTCAATATACAAACTTTGTAAAGGAGGAGAAATTTTTTTAAATACAAACGCATGAAATCAATCCAAAAAACGATTCAAGCAAAAGCAGAAAAGCAAAAAGATCCACTAAGGTGGTTTTATTTTTTATTTATTTTTTTCTCTTTTTTACTTTTCGAAAGTATTTTTTTACATATTTAATAAAAATAAAAAAGGAGAAATTTATCTTTTTCGTTGGAAAAATCGTGACTTTTTGCCTTCTGCCGCCGCAGACAGTGGTGCCGGCGACCGGCGCAGCGGCCAATGGTCGGACCCCTGGCCGACCAAAAAACTAAGAGAGGGGGAGGGAGAGAGCATTTTTCAATTTTTTTTTGGAAAAAGGTAAAAAATGAAAATTTTTGCAAAAAAATGACTTTTATAGGCCCCTAAAACGACGTCGTTTTGGGATTGGCCTTAAACGGCGTCGTTTAAGGCCCTGACCCACACGTGCGACCCGACCCACCTGGGGATCTGCGCATTTTGCCTTGATGAGATAATTTTGCTTTAGGCCCTTCCGCTTTTTAATGATTTTACAATTAAGGTTTTTTATTTTTTTAATTTTTACTTTATAATTTATTTCAATTACATTTTGGCCCCGCGTTAAGTGCCGCATTTTAGAGGGTGGGAAAATTTACTTTTCTGGCCCCTTCACTTCATTCGTGCACTGCAATCCAGTCCTTCCCCTTTGTTTTTATTTCAGATTTGCCCAAATTTCTGTTTTTTATTTCAATTTCGGTCCTTTTTTTATTATTTTGGCTTTTATTATTAAATTAATTGTTTTTAATATTATTATTATCATATTTATTATTTTTTATATTATTATTGTTATTATATTTATTGTTATCATTATTACTATTATATTTATTATTATTATTATTATTATTATCTGTATTACTACTACCATTACTACTATTATTATTTTTCTTATTATTATTTTCTATTATTATTATCATTATATTTATTATTATTATTATTTTCTATTTTTTATTAACATATTATTTTTATTATTATTAATATAGTATTGTTATTTTCTATTATTATTATTATTATTATTATTATTATTATTATTATTATTATGCTATTTAAAAAACTTCCTACTTAATATTCCTTTGTCTATATGTCTACTCTCAATTTTAAATTAAGCATTTACTAATATTTTTTTATTTCATTTATTATTCCTTTTCTTATTTTTACTCATTTCATTTTTATTTTATTATTGTTCTCATTATTATTATCTTATTATATATTATCTTATTGCGTACTTATTCATCTATTTATTTATGTCTTTATATACCTGCAAGTTGTGTTATTCGTTATTATTCTTATATTTGCATTATCGTCTTTGTTATTATTTCCTAGTTACGCATATTATCATCACGATTTATACACTACAAATTTGTGTTACATTGATTTTTACTCAAACTCATAAAAAAGGATTTTTTTTAAATAAAGGCAATATTCTATATTTGGAGATTCGAGAAACTGTACCCTAACGTATTGGATTTTGATTTTTTTCGTTTGATCTAAATAATTGAATATCCTTTTGAAATTAAAATACGAGTTTTAAATAAAATAAAATGCAAGCTTACACTCAAGGATCGAGGTGTTGTGTCCTAGCGTACTGGATATGATATGTTACCTTGAGATGGGGCGGTCTTTGACATATGTTTTAATTTATCCTAACGATTTTTAAGTAAAAAGCATTGATACTAAGAGGGGTCGTATTTTAAACTCTTCACAAGTCTTCAACTTTTGACACTAAGGCATTAAGTAATCAATTAGGTACCAATTTTGGGCGTTACGAGGGTGCTAATCCTTCCTCGTGCGTAACCAACTCCCGAACCCGTTTTTCTAAACTTCGGCAGCCAAAATCGTTTTTTAAATAAATCAAACTATTTATTAAAAATAACCACTTTTCGAGGTGACCTAATCACACCTCATCAAAAACGTTTAGTGGTGACTCCTCTTTTCTCGTTTTCAAAGTCAAAGTCGACCTCTTTCAAAAATGGTTTCGACAGCTTAGCAACTCCATTGGGGACATAAAAAAAGAGAGTCAAGCCACAAATTGATTACTTTTTGTCTTTTTGTTGAAAATTGATAATTTGGTTTAAATCCACAATCCTTGTGGTTTCATTTCTTTTTTTTTGGTTTTCCTTTTTTTTCTTTAATTGGTTCGAATCTTTTGATATATTTCTGCATATTTGCATTGCATGACCATTTGACTATCCTTTTAAGTGGGAGTGAAAAACTATTCCTTCGTGAGGTATTCACCTCCGTGCAAGATAGTGGATCACTTCCGGGATACATCCGTACCTATGTCTTCGTGAGATTTTCATCTCCGTGCAGCCATAGGGAACTGTATTTCCCTAAACTGAACTCGATCCATATGAGCCTATAATGGGTGAGGATCGACGAATCTGCTGGTTCGGGTACCTTTACTTTAGAACCAAACCGCATATAGTGAGCCTTAGGAGCCCGCCTTAGGTAGAGCTATACCAAACTCTAGTAGTCACCCAAATAGGAGCTCTATTTACTTTTTCTTGCTTGTTGTTGCTTTATACATGTTTTCGTTTTGTTTTGGTTATGGTTGCATTAAATTTTGATCATAAAAAAAAGGGTGTTGATTCACGTTCAATTTCTAGATAAAGAGCTTGTCATGGAAAATGAATTTCTTGATAAAGTGGAATACAATACGGCCGTCTGAATATGGTCCGAGTAAACACAATGAGAGAAGAGTGATAGTCTATGGAGGAATACATGACTTTGCTTCGTTGTCCGAGGATTCAAGCCGACAAAGATTATTCGAAAGCCGTCAACGTCTTGATTTTCTTAAAGGAGCTAACAAACATCGCGGGGATAAATGAGCAATAGGTCGCGGCTCAGGTCAAGCAAAATAGAGATAATAGAGACATCTTTTAGAAAATTCACAAGATTTGATCCTAACATCTGGATATGAAAAAAGGATTGATGTTTTCACCTAGAATATAAGGGCAAGGTTGTATAAATATCCGTTTTATGTAAAGAGATTTGTTTTCTAGAAAAGTTGTTCAAATAGAATTGAATCAGAATCAACGTTTCTTTTTGCATTTATTCACACATTAGCATTGCATTGCATCATATGTATTAAAACTCACAAAGAGACCCTAAAATCATGGCAATTACCTTGGAATATCATTACTATACACTAAGAAAAACAATAGCTATGGACCAAAGGTTTGAAAAATTGGAACAAATGCAAAAGGAGATGCAGGACAACTGCAAAGGTAAATGTAAGAACAGTTGACCAAGATTCAACAGGATATGAGGGATCAAATGCTAGAATCCTAGAGGAATATGATGAACCAATTAACCCAGTTATTGGCTGGGGGCAAGAAAAAGGAAAGAGCCCTATGATCAACACCGAAGATGAAATCAAGGACCCTGCTTATCCTCCAAGCTTCACCCCAACAAACACCCAAACACAACCACAAAGGGAGTCTGTCAACATTAGACTTCAATATCAGATCGATACTTCGGCACCGATAAATTTCCCGATAGGTTCAAACTCCAACCCTGGAGACAATCCAACAAATCTCGTTATCTCTGACCTTAATTATATAGAGGAAATAGGAAAAGCGAAAGTGGAGCTCCCAAAGTAACTCGAAGACCGATACAGATGGCTAGAATAGAAATTCAAGGAATTGGAAAGTGTTGATTACTATTGTGGAATTGATGCTAAGGACTTGAGCTTGGTCCTAGATCTGGTGCTTCCTCCAAAGTTCAAAATGCCAGGGTTTGAAAAATATAATGGGACTAGCTACCCTGAGGTTCACATTACAATGTTCTGTTAGAGGATGACAGGATATGTCAATAATGATCAGTTGTTGATTCACTGTTTCCAAGACAGCCTGACCAGGGCTGCAGCCAAATGGTATAATCAGCTAAATTGTGCCCAAATTAATTCTTGAAAGGACCTGGCACAGGCCTTCATGAAACAATATGGCCACGTGACAGATATAGCGTCTAACAGAATTACATTATAGAATATGAAGAAAAAACCAAACGAAAGCTTCAGGCAATATGCTCAAAGGTGGAGGGAAGTTGCTACACAAGTACAACCATCTCTTTTAGAGATAGAAACGACCATGCTTTTCATCAATATTCTGAAAGTCCTATTAACCTGAGTATATATAATAAAGGGTATTCCAAATCGGTCAATGTAGGTCAGTCAAGAGCAATAACTACTAGTCATCAGGGCTTCCCAAGACAAGAATCCAATCTAAGGCCAAACACAAAAAGACTCTAGTTTACACCCATCCTAATGACATATAAAGAGCTGTATCAGAATCTGTTTGATGCGCATGTGGTATCTTCGTTCTACTGGGAACCTATGCAGCCTTCGTTCCCCAAGTGGTACGACGCGAGCGCTCAATGCGAATATCATGCAAGAATCACGGGACACTCGATAGAAAACTGTACCACTTTAAAAATTTAATCGAATGGTTCATTAAAGTGGGCATTGTGAAATTTAATAATCCGTCTAGTGTAGAAAATCCGTTACCCAACCATGCTGATAAGGGGATAAACACGATAATCGAGAATACAGAGAAGAAAATCAAGAAGAATATTGCAGAAGTAAAAACCCCACTGAAATGGGCTTTGAAACAAATGATAGACATGGGATTAATCATTTAGAATTCGGCAGAGATACCTAAAAGGATAAGGAGCTATTGTAAGTTCCGTGCTGAAGAGGGTCATGAAATCCATGAATGCATTGAATTCAAAGCTTTGGTGTAGAGCCTAGTGGATAATAAAGAGTTGGAATTCCTTGAAGAAGTCAAAGGCTCGGAAGGAATGTTGGGAAATCTAAACATTAAAGCCATATCCAGAAAGGGAGCCGGGGAAGAGTATTTATCAGGCATTTGCCCTTGCGAGCCTAGGAATGTTTTGAACAATGGGACTGTGAAGGAGATCCTTGTGTTTTTTAGAGCCAATTCGGAGTAATGTCCAAAACACACTTATTGCTCTGAGCTTAGGAGCAACAAGAATCCTTTTGTGAAATAGGCTTATGTCCAGCATCTTTTTTTTAATAAAATGGATTTTTGTTTCTCACTTCGAGCAGATATTCTTTTATTGTTTCCATTTCATTCATAATCATACCACACAAGTAAACATTCTTGGATTCTTTTGTTTTTCGGATCTTCTTTCATCCTTATAATAGGTCTCCAGATATTAATGATATGAGTGACACTACTATTGACTTAGAACCTCCTTTTGAGCAAGATATGTATCCAGAGGAACTTTAGGACTTTGAAGATGACCAAGATGTAGCCTATCTCCTGATTTGTTAAGGATGGTAGAACAAGATGAGAAACATATCTCACTTTACAAGGAATCAATAGAACCTATGACCTTTCTATATGTGGGGCATGGATGTTGTCAAAACCATTTTTTTAGGGTTTTGAAAAAACAGGGTCGACTTTAAAAAACTAAAACGGGAGTCGCCACCAATCTTTTTAGGTGTGATTGGATCACCTTTAAAACATTTTGTTTTAAAATCATTAGTTTTGGTCTACGAAATAAAGAAAACGGGTTCGGGAGTCGGTTACGTACGAGGAAGGGTTAGCACCCTCGTAACGCCTAAAAATTGGTACCTAATCGATTATCAAATGTCTTCTAATGTCAGAAATTTGAAAATTTTAAGATGCAATCCTCTTTAGAATCTTTTGATTTTTTGAAAACTAGGGTTCACTTGTATCAAACGAATCAAAATATCACATCCAGTAAGTTTGGAAGCAATATTTTTAAGACATTCGAAACTAAGCTAGCCCATTTTTGAAAATCTCTATCCCGAAACGACAAAACGCCATATCCAGTAAGTTAGGACACAATGCTTTGAAATTCCGAGAGAGTTGCTCGTATTTTGAAAACCTTAAAAACTTAGAAAGGTGCTTAACTATTTGAACTCAACGAGAAAAGTTGCAACCCAGTAAGTTAGGGCACTACTTTTCTTGAGGCTTTCAAATACCAAGCATTGCCTTTTATTTTTGAAAACTTTTGGAGTCTCGTTTTTAAAAATAATGCATGAAGAAGCATATATATATTATAACATACAAGATAGAACATTGCAATAATAGGTGGATAGAACATGCATTTAAACAATATGATAGCATTAATATAACGGACACACATTAGATACATACATATTTAAAGTTTCACAACATCATACATGAGAAGATATACAATTCAAAGATACTGCATGATATACAATTCGACATATATACAAAACAAAAAAACAAATACAATAATATATAAAAAAATAATAATAATATAGTAACATATGTATCAAGCAATCAACACTTAATAAAATTATGAAATTAGCATTTAATACATAGACGATTAAAAAAAAGGTTTAATTCATATTAAAATATAAAATGAAGTGAGTAATTTAAAAATATGTATATATAATTAAAATACAATTTAGTAATGTGTGATAATAATATAGTATAAATAATAACTTTAATTTTAAGATTATAATAATAATAATATATAAAAAAATATGATATTGCACTCTATAAAATATAGAAACATTTAATAATACATAAAAATAATATTTAATAATGAATTTTAAAATAGATAGTATATAATAGTATATAAAATAATAATATAATAAATGAAATAATTTATAATATATAACATAAAAGTGTAAGTTTTTTTAAAATAATGTATAATATAAATAAATAAATAATAAAATAAATGTAAAATATAATACATAATAATTTATAAATTTTTTTAAAAATATAAATAATAGAATGAATAATATATAATAAATTAAAAATAAGTTTAAAAGTACAAAAGGGTAAAATTAAAACGAATTAAAACTTGTAGGGTTAATTTAAAAAAAAAACAGAAATCGAGGGCCATTTGGAAAACACGTTTGAATTGAGGGACTCACTGCGCAATTCGCCCTAATCCCCAAAACGGCACCGTTTCCCCAATTAAGCCTTAAAAGGCCATTTAGGACTAAATTGAGACAAAGATAAACTGTTAGGGCCAAAATTGTAATAAAAATGAAATTATAATTTAAAAAACGGAAGGGCCATTAGGGCAATTAGCCCATTATTAAAAACATGCGGATCCTTCTCGGGTCACGGGTCAACACGCGGATCCTGTGGCCCTAAAACGATGTTATTTTTTACTTATGGGACTAAGCCAAAACAGTGTCGTTTTGACAAGGCTATATAAGCCAAACCTATGCCTTAAAATCATTTCGGTACCCTGATTTTAAAAAAACTCAGAAAATCTGTGAAACCCCTCTGGCCCTCGGAGCTCCGACCTGAGGGTCGTCCTAGCACGTCCCCGGGCTCCGGCATGCGTGGTGCTTACACGCTAACGCGCCGTCATCAGGACCACTGTACACGATGGCTAGGGTTCGAAAAACCCACCTTTTTTCGGAGATTTTCAGATAAGTATCCCTTTCCCTTCCGTTTACCTTGGTTTTTGCCTTTTTTTTTTTAAAAAAGATTTGATGTGCATGCAAACAAAAGAAATACACAGGTAATAAAAAACGATCTGTTTTACCTTTCTAAAGAAATAGCTTTCCCTTTTATATATGCTTTAAAAAATACAATTGTTTGCTTTTCTCCGTTTTTGTTTTTTCTCTCTGTTTTTGTTTTCTCTTTGTATACCTCCAGGCGCGTAAGTCTTTACAAGTGAGATGAAAGGCTTTATAGCCTTATTTCATTACATATTCTGGGAAAGAAATCTATGATTTCTTTCTATTTCTCATATACCCTATCTACTGTATCTTTGACTGTGATCTGCTGTGATTTCTTTGTTCTGATTTCTTTCCTTTTCTTGCAGGTGACCACGAAAATCTCGGTGGTGATCGTGCTGGCCACGACACGATACTGAAATCACGGCCTACTGCTAGAGGAGTGATTGGTGGCCGGGTTGAAGTGTTGTGGTGCGTTGAAGGGCCCCTGGGACAGTGCATTGATGGTGCGTCAGTTCGGAAGCTGGCCCAGCATTGATGGCCTCGATTCCGGGAGTTGGTCAGACGCTCCCCGATGCTTCCAGAAGGTGTTGCGGCGCAATAGTGCTCAGGAAGCCCTAAGTTTTCCTGTTTCTCTTAAGTTATTTAGGCCTTTTGGGCTGCTGATGTATAGGGGTCAAGGGTGTAGGATTTTAAATGTTGGGCCAGTAGTGTTTGGGCTCTGTAGATGGACTTTCAAATGGACTTTTAAAATAAATAAATATTTATTTATTTATTTAATTTTATGTTTTTTCTTTTTAGTTCTTTAAGGCCCGGTCAAATTTGGGCTATTACAGATGTCAGTGGGCTGATCTTCTAAACAATATCAATTCATCTTTGTGTTCGTCGATTACTTCACCAAGTGAACAGAAGGCTGCTTCATATGTCGATGTCATAAAGTCAATAGTCAGCAAAATTTATATCGGTATGGAATGCCAGAAAGGATCATATCTGATGATGCACTAAATTTGAATGACAGCACAATATCAGAAGTTTGCAGTCAATTCAAGATCAAGCACTACATCGCCTAAAGATGAACAGGGTAGTAGAAACAATCAATACGGAAAATTAAGAAGATCGTGGGGAAAATGATGGAGACTCATAAAAATTGACTTGAGAAATTACCATCTATGCTTATTGAACGTCTGTTAGGACCCCTACAGGGGCAACACCTTTCTCATAAATTTATGAAGGCGGTTTTGGCCATTGAAGTCGAGATTTCTTCTCTTCAAGTTTTTTCAAAGATGAAGTTGGTTGGAGCAGAATAGATCTAATTTCGATATGATCAAGAGAACCTAATTGAAAAACAGAGGTTGAAAGCTATTCATCATGATCAAATGTACCAATAGGATACGAGATTATGACAAAAATGTTTGTCCCAAAGAATTTTAAAAGAGATGCCTAGTTTGAAAAGGATTTTTGCCACAAAAAAATTCTAGAGGGAAATGGATACCAAATTGAGAGGACCTTATGTGGTAAAGAAGGGCTTCTTTGGAGGAGTATTGATATGGACCAAGATGGATAACAAGAACTTGCCTAATCTTGTGGATTCTGATTCAATCAAAAAATACTTCACTTTCAAAAAAAAAAGAAAAAGAAAAAAAAAGGAAAAAGAAAAAGAAAAAGAAAAGAAAAAGGAGAGGCTAAGGCGAAAACCCACAAAGGGCGCCTTGAGACCAAATGGGTTTTGAGTTGAAAACCCAGGAATGGGCAATTCAAAATTTTTTATCAAATGTAAGGCATGCGCTAGTCTTTTTATGCATGTATTAACAAGGAAGAGGGATGCTACATCTTGGGGCGTTAACAAAGTACTCTAGGTCTTCTAAACTCATATCAATGATCTTCAAGAAGTTTTTGTGCAGAGAAGCTCATGCTGAGATATCTGGACCTATTTTTTCATCTTATTTGCAAAATTTGCTATCTTGATTATTTTATTTTCGAGCTTTGTTCCCCATAAAATTTTATCTTGTCCATTGGGATAATATTTTTCAAGCATTTTTCATTGAAATAATGATTATTGGACCAATAATATTCAAGTAAAAGGAGTTTTGCATATTACTCTGGAAGCTCCTAAATAGTACGAGGACCTAAAACAGGTCTGTTATTTGGAACAAACAAAATTCAAGAATTCGAAATGTTGGGGAAAGAATAGCCCAAATTGTGATTATTTCCTTGGGTTTTTTTTTCTATTAAAGATACCGGCTAAACAAAAAGGCATCGTAACACGTCAGTGATAGAACCTTGATGAACAAAGAGCAATGACAACCTAAACAAGTGGATCATTCTCGAAAGATGACATTCGTCATTTATGCAAATATCATTCATACATATTTGGTTAGGAGCATTTGATTCATTTTGATCATGACATCCTAATCACTTGGCACAAATAGGTCCATAAAATGGATTCTACTGATCATGTTCTCCAAAGAATAGTGTAACAGATCAGAGAAACCAAAAATCTGATACCCTTGAGGTTGCAGTGGGATGGATTGAAGTCATTATGGCAAATATTATCTCCCTGAAGTTGTAGTAGAACAGATTAAAGCCACAGATCTTATCTCCTTAAAGTTGCGGTGGAGTAGATCGAAGATAGCGAATCTTATTTCCCTGAAGTTGCAGTGGAATAGATTAAAGCTACAAATTATGACAAGTCTTATCTTCTTGAAGTTGCAGTGGAGCAGATTGAAGATGGCGAATCTTATTTCCCTGAAGTTGTAGTGGAATAGATTGAAGTTACAAATTCTGACAAGTCTTATCCCCCAAAGTTGCAGTGGAGCAGACCGAAGATAGCGAAGCTTATTTCCCTGAAGTTGCAGTGGAACAGATTAAAGCTACAAATTATGACAAACCTTATCTCCTTGAAGTTGCAGTGGAGCAGGTTGAAATTGCAAGTCTTATCTCCCTGAAGTTGTAGTGAAGCAGACTGAAGATAGCGAATCTTATCCCCCTGAAGATGCAATGGAACAGATTGAAGCCACTAATCCTATACCCTTGAAGATGCAATGCGATGGATTGAAATCATTATATCTTACCTCTCTGAAGATGTAGTGGAGCAGGTTGAAATTACCAATTCTTATCTCCTTGAAGTTGCAGCAGAGTAGATCGAAGCTACAAGTCTCTTCCCCCTAAAATTACATTAGAGTGAATCGAAGCACTAATTCCTATACCCCTAAATATGAAGTGGGATGGAATGAGGCTACGAAACATGAAAGAAATCAAGATCCTGCAGGACCAGACAAAATTGGCCTTTTTTAAAGTCTTTGCTTCATTCCCGTTACACGATAATGAGCAAAGAGGGGCAACTGTAATAGGCCAATTTTGGCCTGGGCCAGAGGTAAAATAAAACCCAAAAAAAAATTCCAAAGTTTAATAGTCCATATACAAGCCCAAATGCCTAAAAAACTGTAACATCCCAAAAATCCCGAACTTCTTTTTGTGTGGTTTTCATGTGAATATATGCCTAGTGTGCTTAGGCAAATATTATTTGTGTGTTAGAAGGCCCATAGTTAAGTTTGGATCCATGTTTAAAAGGGAAAAATATTAAATTTATTTTAGAGTTAAATTTTAGACTTCTAGAATATTGGTAGTGGCGTGAAGCTGGACTCTCAGAGAGGTAATCAGAAGAGAAAATTTAGGAAAAGGATTGGGGAGTTATCAGGGAGAAAAACAAGGAGATCAGAAGGGGGAAGTGATGGAGCTAAATTGGGAATTGAGGCTATAGGCTATAAATATGTGCCGAATTTGGATCCTAGGCTAATGCCAAATTTCTCATATTTTCTTCAAGTGCCAATTTGTATTTTTTTTTCTTCTCTTCTTTCTTCTTTTTCTTGTCGAATTCTTCCTCTCCCATTTGTTTCATCCATAGCTGAATCTTTCCCTTGCCAATTAAGCCATCCATTGTCTTGCCGAAACCCTTAGTGGTCTCATTATTCTTTTCTCTCTTAAAAGTCGAAGAACCATACCCTTTACCGATTTCTCTTGTTCTCCATTACAATCTATTTTGCTACCTTCAATCAAGGGGGTTAGGAGTCGATTGCATATTCAGTGGATATTTAGGCCGCAAGATTCAAGGTGAGTTTCGGTAAGTGTCTCATTCACAATTTCGGTTTCTTAAAGGGGTGGCTGAATATATATGTGTAGCCTATAAGGGTGACTCATGTGGAAGACGAGTCATCTAATGTTGATAGAATATGTGTGTTGATGTAGATCTAAGAATATTTGGGATTAATTGCTAAGGAAAATGCTAGAAAAGCCGAAGATACACGGTAAGGCTACAGTAAGGCTTCGGGATTTGATAAAGTTATAGTAGGGTTTGGAATTGATTCAAAAGAGGTTTTGATTGTAGGTCAAGGCTGAGGATAGTATAGTGCGGGTCGTCAATCAAGTGTGTACAAACACTACACACACGATATCGGCAATGCCGAAAAGCCGAAATACCGAAAGTGGCTAAATGGACCCGGTGGGCCCTAAGGCTAAGTTTTGTGAAATTTATTAATTTTGTTATATGAATTGAGTTAGTCATGCATATTACATGATTTGAATTGGATTTGGGCTTAATGGGCCACTTAACAGTGATTTGGGCCTAATGGGCCATACGATTGTGATTTGGGCCTAATGGGCCATATGATTAAGAATGGGCTTTGTATATGGGTTTGGGCTTAGTATCTGTTAACTGCCAAACATTCATAAAACTTAAAAACAAAAATGCAACCGTGGACGAGTCATAAGGTTGAAGTGTGGTAATGGGTATACGCATGTCTAGGATTGGATCTAGGGAGAGCTTGGTACTTAAGCGGTCTCAATGACCCACCTCCTCTTCTCTGGAATCCTACCTGGTGCATAGTGCTTGTTCACTTTGGCCAACGGGGACTTGTTAACGGGCCAGGTAGGTACTAAATCCATAAAACTTAAAAAATGACCGAAATGCCCTAATAGCAAAAATGACTAAAATATCCCTATGTGTTAAATGTAGGATTTATATTATATGTATGATTGCAGCATTCATATGATATTCTGTTTAGGTTGCATATAGGTGGGAATTATGGTACGGAGGAAGAATTTAAGGATCGCATGGTTGATTGACGACCGTGGATCCACCGTTGGCTTTTAAAGCCCAATATGTGATTAGCAGCTTTGCTGCAATGTTAGGTAGTACCGCAACTGGGCTACCATTGCTTTGTAGCGAATGGGTGGGTCGATTTAGAAATCCCCACAGGTGTATAAGGTTGGTCGGGAAATGTTGTGTAGCGGATGGATTATTGGGGAGGGTTTTCACTGCATTGCATATGTGATATATTACGATGATACTGTGATTCGGGCTTAGACCCAATTGATTGCTTGCATGTTAATGATTGCTGAGGGTTGTACACACTGAGTTTCGAAACTCACTCCCTCTTTTATCTTCTCAGGAAACTCTTAGTAGGTGGTTCAACGAACGGAGGGACTCGGAGGTGGCCAGCTAGCAAGACGCTTTATTTTATTTGTTTTTCTTTATAGTTCCTAAATATTTTGATTTTGGATTGTAATAAAGCTTTACCTCTACTATTTGTTACATTGAACGCTTTATTTTATTTCTCCTAAGTTTATATCAAATTTTTTTGGGGTTTTATTTAAAATTAAGCTTCCGCGCATAAAAAGATCTTTCTAAAAATAATTTTTAACTTATAGAAAGACATATTGATTTTTTTACACAAGCCGTTTGAAAAACAACTTTAAACTAGAATTTTACTCAAATTTCTTAAGAAGGGTTTTCAATGAAAAACAAGGTTTTTCGTAAAAACACTTCAATGTGACATACCAGATTCGAGCCTAACTTCTAGGCCGGATTTGGGGTGTTACAAAAACCTTAAAGCCCAGTGGCCCAAAAGTCTTAACATTTCAGCAAAAAAAATAAACCCTAGCCCCTAAGCCTCCAGCGCCGCATAGCACGATGTTCACTCCACCGCGCACGTCTAACCCACTGCCCACTTAACACGTCCACCCCGTACCTGCAAAAAAGGAGAGATAACAACAGAGAAAACATGCAAAAAACAATTGTAATATATTCGGCTGTAAAAGCCAATATACAAACTTTGTAACTGAGGAGAAACTTTTTTGAATACAAACGCATGAAATCCATACAAAAAATGATTCAAGCAAAAGCAGAAAAGCAAAAATTTATTATTTATTTATTTATTCTTTTTCTCTTTTTTACTTTTCGAAAGCATTTTTTTTACATATTTAATAAAAAATAAAAAAGGAGAAACTTATCTTTTTCACCAAAAAAATCGTGACTTTTTACCTTCCACCGCTGCAGACGGCAGCGCTGGCGCCGGCGACCAGCGGCCAGAGCGGCGGCTAATGGTCGGTCCCCTGGCCTACCAAGAAGCTAAGAGAGAGGGAGGGAGGGAGTATTTTTCAGTTTTTTTGGAAGAATAAAAAATGAAAATTTTTGTAAAAAATGACTTTTATAGGCCTCAAAACGACATCGTTTTGGGATTGGCCTTAAATGCCCAAAACTGTGTCGTTTAAGGCCTTGACCCCCGTGCGCGCAACCCGACCTGCTAGGGGATCCGCGTATTTTGCGTTGATGGGATAATTTTGCTTCAGACCCTTTCGCTTTTTAATGGTTTTAAAATTGAAGTTTTTTATTTGTTTAATTTTTACTTTATAATTTATTTCAATTACATTTTGGCCCCGCATTAAGTGCCACGTTTTGGAGTGTGGAGAAATTTACTTTTCTAACCCCTCCACTTCATTCGCGCACTACAATCCAGTCCTTCCCTTTTGTTTTTATTTTAGATTTGCCCAAATTTTTGTTTTTTATTTCAATTTCAGTCCTTTTTTTATTATTTTGGCTTGTATTATTAAATTAATTATTTTTAATATTATTTTTATCATATTTATTATTGTTTTTTGTATTATTATTGTTATTTATTGTTATCATTATTACTATTATATTTATTATCATTATTAACATTATTATCTGTATTACTACTACCATTACTACTATTATTATTTTTTTTCTTATTATTATTTTATATTATTATTATCATTATATTTATTTTTATTATCATTTTCTATTTTTTATTAACATATTATTTTTATTATTAATATAGTATTGTTATTTTCTATTATTATTATTATTATTATTATTATTATTATTATTATATTTTTTAAAAAACTTCCTACTTAATATTCCTTTATCTATATGTCTACTCTCAATTTTAAATTAAGCCTTTACTAATGTTTTTTTTATTTTGTTTATTATTCTTTTTCTTATTTTTACTCATTTCATTTTTTTTATTATTGTTCTCATTATTATTATCTTATTATATATTATCTTATTGCGTACTTATTCATCTATTTATTTATGTCTTTATATACCTGCAAGTTGTGTTATTCATTATTATTCTTATATTTGCATTATCGTCTTTGTTAATATTTTCTATTTACGCTTATTATCATCGCGATTTATACACTACGAATTTGTGTTACATTGATTTTTACTCAAACTCATAAAAAATGATTTTTTTTAAATAAAAGCAATATTCTGTATTCAGAGATTTGAGAAACCGTGCCCTAACGTATTGGGTTTCGATTTTTTTCGTTTGATCTAAATAGCTAAATATCCTTTTGAAATTAAAATACGAGTTTTAAATAAAATAAAAGACAAGCTTAGACTCAAGGATCGAGGTGTTGTGTCCTAACGTACTGGATATGACATGTTACCTTGAGATGGGGCGGTCTTTGACATATGTTTTAATTTATCCTAACGATTTTTAAGTAAAAAAGCATTGATACTAAGAGGGATCGTATTTTAAACTCTTCACGAGTCTTCAACTTTCGACACTAAGACATTAAGTAATCAATTAGGTACCAATTTTGAGCATTACGAGAGTACTAATCCTTCCTCGTGCATAACCGACTCCCAAACCCATTTTTCTGAACTTCGTCGGCCAAAATCATTTTTTAAATAAATCAAACCGTTTATTAAAAACAACCACTTTTCAAGATGACCCGATCACACCTCATAAAAAAAGATTTGTGGTGACTCCCCTTTCTCGTTTCAAAGTCAAAGTCGACCTCTTTCAAAAATGGTTTCGATAATAGTAATTAAGTAAAATATTTTAATAAATATATTGAATAATAATCAATATTTTGATAAGATTTTGTAATTTATTAAAATTTTAAATATGTTATAGGTTGAATTATATAAAATATTTAATTTAATATTTTTGATGGTTGTTTTATATTTGTACTACCATAAGCTCATCACTACCACTACATTTGCATAGAAACTCATATTTTATTAGAAATTTTAATCTCATCATTATAATAATTAATAATTAATTTATCGTGATTATTATTTGCAATTTCATCGAAACTGAATTCACCGTGATCGAAATGTACCCTAAGTCGTCCTCTTGTGGGTCCCTGCCGACAATAGTATCGAGTTTATTGTCAAGTGCCATTACTGCCTTCACCAACCTTGGAGAAGTGACAAGAGAGGAGAGGAAAGCTGGGAAAGAAAAATGATAGTTTGGTGGTAAGCTTCTTTTGGAGTAAAGGAGAGAAATTTTTACCCAGAGGAAAACCTTTTTTTCCCCTTGTTGTGTTTAAATAAAAGTTAACATATTTATTATGGAAGTGGAATTGGCAGATCTGCATATTTATGACAAGTATTTTGCAGTGTAAGGTTGTAATCAGAACCTTCCAATTTCGTTTCTAATGAAATCTGATTGATGAGAAAAAAATCCAGTTTTTCTAAGATTTATATTTTAAGCATTAACTATGTACTAAATATAGATAGCTGATATTAAAAAGGAAAAGATCACAGTAAAGTTGCTAAAGCAAATTTCTAAAACACTAGGAATTTCATATTCTACTGACTATATAAGAAAAAAGAAAGGCACAAATGCTACAAGGAGTACAAAAATAAAGCTCAGTTCTACTAACTGATTAAATGAACTAGAACAACCAAAACACTCAATTCCACAATTTACAAGCTTTCCCTTTCTGAATTTCATCTGCAAATGCAACAAAAAGAGCATCAACTAGTCATCATTAATCCTTGATTGATCCCCAATTTCTTCGTCACTAAACAAATTGCATGCATACCCGCAGATTAATGTATGTAGTGTGTCAGTTGGAAGGCACATGGTAGTATTTGCCTTTACACATGCATCTATAAACAACCGGGCAGGACTCAGCCATGGAGCACTTGAAGCTAACCATCACCCTCTTGCATGGAAAGCAAGGCCCACAAGCGTGGGAACAATCCGGCAAGCTCGACCCTGTCGGGTATAACTCCATCCCTAACTCTTCCTTTACCCCTCCTTCCTGCGAACCCATCAGCTCATAAATCACTCTTTTATTAAACTAATCTCCATATTTATATAGTTTATGAGATTAGACAAAGGAGATAAGGGTCACTTGGAGGAAAACAGACCTTAGGGTTCATTTGTGTTTCATCTCCAAACTTGGTAGCTTCCCCATGGATGCCGGCGGCTGCACATGCAAGAAATGATTTAAGCAATCAAAAAAAAAAAAAAAAAGACAATGACTTTATTTACCGTCAAGCGTAACTACAGCGGGTCATCGGGTCAATCTAAATTAAATTTTATTTTTTGTAAAAAAAAAAAAAAAGAGTTATGACCCAACATAATGACAAGTCTAAGGCAACACTGACCATGATGAGGTGGCACCCGAAGGCTTTCAGAGGATAGGCAAAACATGAACAAGATAACAACGGCCAAAAGACGAGCAACAACTCCAAGAGACAGGATCTTCATGTTTCTTTTGTTATTATTGGTATATGAAACTCCACAAATTTGAGGAACTTAGAAGGAAAGACAAAACATAAAAAGACCATGCAAAGAAACAAAATATGTTTTTTTGGGGGGGGGGGGGAGAGATTTGGTGGTTGGTTTATGGTAGTAATATAAGGTTAGTGATGAAAGGGAGGGAGGCATTGGTTTTAAATGTAGGAGGGTACACCTGATACACTTCACATGATATCCATGGCTATCTTTTCAAAGGGTTTCACATGATTTGATAAGTCATCCACTATTAAACATATAGCAATATTGGTATTTATAACTACGTTTAAACCTAAACGTTTAAACCAAAATTTAGATTTTTTACTTAAATAATATAAAAAATAAAATTAATAATTAAAATAGTATGCCCATAAGATTATTTATCAAAATGGTATAGTTTTTATTGGTGCCGCTTGTCAGATTGGCGTCACCAGACTGCAATAGGCAGCACTGGACTGAAATGTAATGGTCTAAAGTATTTAGGGACTTGTGATGGAATTTTTCTATTTTAGTATGGTTGCTGAAAAGAAAGGGAAAGGGTGCCGCCTAACAGAGTGGCGGCACCAAACTTTAAATAGGACCAATTGCCTTTTAAGCTCTCCTTATTTATTATTTTCTTTTTATTGCCCTTTAACTCACTATATTGTGTTTAAACAAACTCTTAACCTATTTTTGTAGTTAAATAAGCCTTTAACTTATGGTTTTTACTCATAAAAGCCCTATATTTCAATATTAAAGTAAATTTATTTTACCCTAAGTAAAGCTATTTAAAAAAATATAAACTAATTCACATCTTATGTTGATGTGAATTTGATGAGAATAATTTATTAAATAAAAAATAAAAAATTTAAATTTCTTGAGAGTGCTTATATACATGATATTCTTAACTACTCCTTTGAAATTTTTGATTACTTTTTTAGATTGTATGTTGATGTTAAAGTGTATATAATTTTTATTGCATTAACAAAAAATTAAGATAAGAGCTTGAAATTCAAAATATATATTTAATTTAATATTAAAATAAATGGCTTTTATGAGTAAAAACCATAAGTTAATGGCTTATTTAACTACAAAAATAGGTTAAGGATTTGTTTAAACACATTATAGTGAGTTGAAGAGGAATAAAAAAATAATAATAAATAAGGATGGCTTAAAAGAAAATTAGTCCTGTTTAAAGTTTGGCGCCGCCACTCTGTTAGGCAGCACCTTTCTCTTTCTTTTCAACAGTCATACTAAAATGGAAAAATTTCATCACAGATCCCTAAATATTTTAGACCATTACATTTCAGTCTAGTGCCGCCTATTGCAGTCCGGTGACGGCAATCTGATAGACGGCACCAATAAGAACTGTAAATAATCTTATGGGCATACTATTTTAGTTATTAATTTTATTTTTTGTATTATTTAAATAAAAAACTTCAAAATTTGGAATATTCATAAAAAAAAAATTTTAAGAAGTCACATCCAAAGAATTTCAACATTTTTAGCTAAAGTGAACTATAAGATTAGGGGTACTAAGATTGGCTGAAACATGTTCAAATTAGATGGAATAGCTATAATTTAATTTAGATTAGGTCTGAGATAAAATTGTAATAATCCAAGTCAAATGGGTGCACTTCAACCGCTACTATTTAAAATTTATTTTGTAAATATTATAAACGAAAAACAAACATTTTGAATCGACAATTTAACTTTTGTAGATTGATATGACTCATGAATTTCATTGGTGAAAGTTTCAAATTGAAAATTAAAAAATATAATTAATAATGTTCAGAGAACATTAAATTCAAAGAAGAATCTTACTGCGAATTTTGAATACATGAAGAGTTTAATCCTAATAATAAAAGTCATGAGAAATTCTCCATGCAAAAGATATGCCCTCCCAAAATTCATGAAGAAGGCCTGTTGCCTGCCTGCCATAAACGTGAAGTTCAGACCCTTCACTTAATGAACTATTGATTCACTTCGATGCAACACTATCCCTTTTCTCATTAATGCTCCCATTTATCACCCCTTTTTCACCGCAGAGCAGTGAATTCTCGAAGCCTATATTTTCCGGTTTTAGAATATATATACACGTAAATATACTCGATATACATTATGAGGCTGTAGTTTGAGGAAAGCGAAAGAGGTTACCGAGGATGTTTGAATCTAAATTTTTTAAATGTCACCACTTAAATTCGAGTAATGTATTAATGGATCTTATGACATTTTACTTTGAAGAAACGAGAATTACTTTGCAAAACAGAAATTGTGGTTGTAATAGTGCTTCAAAATGTGGCTTCAGTTTCAATCACGAAACTAAAAGTGTGTAAAAAATAAAGAAGAACATCGAGATTGTTTACGTAGTTCGATTTTAGTCTCCATCTGCATGGCCTTACTCAGAGCAATGATTCACTATCTTTCTCACAGTACAACCAATGATTTAAGTCCTACCACTGGTCTAGCACTAGACAATTTAACGACCTCACCGTTGTGCAAAAGACTAGATCACTCTTCTACTAAGCTTTCCCCTTGAAAGTTTAGTTTTGTAACTCAAGAGATTCTCTTGATTGCTTACAAAATAGTGCACACATACACGTTCCTAACTTGAACAAATTTTTGCTCTATCAAGCTCTTAATCTTTCGGTTATTTTCAATCCATCTTTAACCTAGGAAAAACTTAAGTTTATATACTACTTAAGTTTTGTTTAAATAAGAGTTATATTCTAATCACTTTTCTATAAATTGAAGCTAAAAATCAACATAATATAACACTTCCATGAGAGTCTTGATATAATCCAAAGTCTTCAACTATAAGGAGTAACTTGTTCCGCAAGTAACCAATCCTAATATGCAAGAAACCAATCTTCAAATCTTCCATTTCAACTCAATTGGCATTCATGTCTTAGGCTCTAGTTTGTCCAAATATCTTTAAAATAAATAGCCCAATGTTTTTGTTCTAAAATTTTCCAAGTTTGATAATGAAATAATGCTTGAAATTGTAGCCACTATTTCAACCACAGAAACAACTATAGAATCTTTCTTGCCATCAATGGTGTCAACACAATTGAAATATGAGTGTATTTCTTTTCATGCTTGTCTTATATAAATAAAATATGGTTTAGATTTTGTGTTGAATGTAATGTTGTTTACTGGTTAAATAATTTTGTAATTGTTAGTTGTTTTCTTATTTTTATCAAATTTGTAGTTATCTTTTAAAAATCAATTATGCACCTTTTAGTGGATTTTAGATAAAGTTTAGAATAAGAATTATGACTAGGATTTAGACAAGGATTCTGCTTTGGATAAGGATGATGATGTTGATAAAAATGATTGGTTAATAACCATGCTTATGATATAGTTTGGATAAGGTTACACTTATAAATATGTGTAAAGCTTTGGCTAAAAGTAATCGAAGTGAAAGTTTAGTTTGTTCTAAAACAAGTTTTTTTTCGAACAGGCATGGTTCAAGCGCGCTCGATTACATTTTATCCTCCTATTTAAGCGTTGAGAAAAGGTTATGGGTAGCTTTAGGCATTGTATGAAAAAGTTTTATTCTTTTTTGTAATGACCTGAAAGTTAGTGGTGTCAGAAAATGCAGTTTCAAAACCCTATTACCGATGATTGAGTCCACAGATATTATTAATTAATATTTACAAGTCTAGTATAGTATCATATTAAATTTTTATTTAGAAATTCTATCGAACGAATAATTAACTAAGGTATAAGGACTAAATCATAAAAGTGGTAAAAGTTACTCGTTATAGAGTTTTAGTTGCTAAAAGGCTTAATCAATAATTGAAAAGGGCTTAAAATGGAAAATAAGCCATTTTGGATTATGATGGATTGTAACACCCCAAACTCGGCCTAGACGCTATGGCCGAATCTGATGATGTCACATTGAAGTGCTTTTCGAAAAATAAGTTGTCGTTAAAAAAACTCTCTTTTCCATTTAGCCTCTTTGTGTTTCCTTAAAATGATTCTAAGATGTGATGCTCACTTTCAAAACATGCCTTATTATCTAAAGCCATTTACTTTTAAAAACGTTAAGCATTTCCAAAATATCAGTTTATTGCGGAAGCTTATAAAAAACAGTTGCATACTTGTGTGTATTTTGATAAAATGTTCAATTCATTCTGAAAGCCTCGATTACCTCTACTACTCGCAGTTATAAGTCAAATAATAAAACCCCAAATTAAAAACTAAAATTTAAAAGGCCATTATTATAGCAAAATACCCCAATAATAAAATCATAATTATAAATTATTAAATCAAATCAAATAGGCAGTGTGGCCACCGCTGAGATCTCCAATGCACCAATCCGCCTAAGTCTGGGGATTACCTGTACAGTTAAAACAGAAGGATGAGTTTATGAAAACTCAATGTGTAATCCCATATAAGTAACAAACAGAAACAAACACAGTCTGGCCTAAGCCCTTTTCAGTATCAGTGACAATATCAGTTTGGGCTTTAGCCCATCTTAGTACAGAACAATCATGTGCTTGGGCCTTGGCCCATTACAGTATCATTAATCAGTGCAGTAACAGAGAAACAGTATACAGATCCTACCCATCCAGCCTCTACACTCCATCTCCATCTAACCCCACACTCCATGTGGGGATATAATCAAGCCAACCATCCCTACATTCCAAAGAATACCGAATGTGGCACTATACAGTGATATGCAGTTTGGCTTCCAGTAATTTAGGCTCGAAGCCTTTCAGTACACTTCCTCCAATCAATATCAAACCCACCCCATGTAATGCATCATGTAATCATGTCATGTCATATCAAAATATCATACATGTATTCAGTATAGTTAAACTTGCATGCTAAAATATAGTCATACATTTACATATATATATATACATCACATAGGGGCATAATAGTCATTCAGTCAATTAAGGGTCTAGGTAAGCTTACCGACCCATCAGTAGGTCCACAGTCGTCTCGGGCAACCAGTGCAACCTTAGCAGTCAAACAGTAAAAATGGGCCCACAGCCCATATTGCGGGCCAATGTGGGCCCACCGCCTATGTGGCGCATATAGTGACCCAATAATTTCCACACGCCTATGTGGTTTGCTCGTGTAGGGCCCATATGTCCGTAGGGCCCACACGACACAATTCAGCCCAATATAGCCCAATACGGCCTAGCCCATGAAATCGCTTATGGCCGGCCTCGTCAATCATATGCCCATGTTTAGTCATGTGGCCTACCTACACGGGCGCGGGCATACCCGTATGCCGTC
This sequence comes from Gossypium stocksii, assembly GCA_020496765.1. NCBI lineage: Eukaryota > Viridiplantae > Streptophyta > Magnoliopsida > Malvales > Malvaceae > Gossypium > Gossypium stocksii. Next base: position 33,258,011 of record CM035628.1, on the reverse strand, counting down.
GATGTTCACTTATTCTGGCTTTCGCCAATTTCTATAATCGAAGTTGTGTTTATACACACCTTATTTGTTGAAGCTAAACTGCACTCCGAAATAACCCGCACCTAAAATTAACCAGTTAGTCAACCAATTAATCAGTTGAAACGGTACACAATCAATACCAACAAAAGGGCCATTCTCAAAAAGACTAATCGACACGCTTACCTTAAAGTGAAAACACGATTCTGCAATATGAGAACACCGATTGGCTGACCTCGGATTCTTGGACTTTACCTAAGACAGAAACAAGCCCCCATCAAACAGATATTTTCAAATAAACCAAAATCAAACGATTTCAAACTTACCAACAGGAACGCAAGTCACTGAGACGATGAGGGTAAGGCTTGGTTTATCGAAAAGGAGGCGAGAAAATAGTAGGAAAATGCAACAGAGAGAACAACAACACTTTGACAGAACAGAAAGAATCAATAGAGGTTCGACCAAAGAGATAAGAGAGAAAAAAATAGCAACTTAGGGAAACAGAGGGACACTAATGTCACAAGTCTTAGAAAAGAAGAAAAAGAAGGACTGAATTTTGGTTGAAAAAGATAACAGTCGACCCCAAAGAATGAAATGGTAGAGATAAGAGGTGGAAAAGGAGAAATCGCAGTAGAGGAGAAGTTGGAGAAACCTTCTTCAGCAAAAAACAAAAACAGAGAAAAAGAAAGCAAAAACACCAACCAAATGACCCCTACCGAAATTTTGAGTACTAAAGGTAATTTGAATTCAGTTCCAACACTGACCAAATCCTTAAAATTCTCCAAAAATCTCTCCATACAACCTCCCCACTTCCCTTGGTCCACTCCACAAATCTCTCCCCCAATCATTCAACCAACCAATTCGAATTCCACTCTAACTCTTTAGTGATTCGGTTGAGCTAGAGCACCTACCCCACACGTGCAGCAAAATAAATTTCCCCCTTGCGCATACTAGGACTCAAACTCAAGACCACCCGCACTTTGCCACTTTACTTAACCATCAGACCAGCAGGCCTATTCTGACAAATTTTACTAACATTTATTTATAAGCCTATTGGCTAAGGATAGGGGTTTATTCAATTAAAAGCAAAATTTTGCCCAAGCTAAGGCTTGAACTTGGGACTTCTCAGACACTTCCCAGAACACTTAACCATTGAAGCAGGCAGATATTTGTGTGTCACAACATACGAAAATAAAAATAAATTTAAAGAATTGTTGGGGCGTTACATGGATGGTTGGACGAGTTTTATTAAGCAAATAATGATAAATTTATATTATTAAAACTGTTAAACAAAAGTTAAAACATAAAAACTAAAGAGAAAAGAAAAAAAGAGAGAAAAGTATCATCTTCTCCTACCTCTCTCCATCATTTCTCCATAGCTAAAGAACAAAAAAAAATTGTTCAAGCTTTAAGCTCTCAATTGGCAATGTTTTCTAAGCTCGTTTCTTGTAATTTTTATGTTTTTGAGATTGTGGTAGCTCAATTTAGCTAAATCATATGTTATTTTTTCAAAACTATTAAAGTTTTCAAAGGTTTCCGTTGTTGATTTCTTGAAGATTTGGATGTTAAATTGTTAGTTTTTAAGCTTAGAAGTGAAAAAGGACTATTTTGTAAAGTGAATTTGTTAGTTTTGTCAAAAAGGACTAAGTTGTAAAAATTATAAACAATGATGTGAAATTTCTTTGTTAATAGATAGCAGAGAGTCATAAAAGATGTAATTGAAATTGGATCATAAAATGAAGCTTCAAATTAAAAGTTATGCTTGTCTCGATTTTAGGGAATAAATTGAATAAATTGCGAAAAATTTGCCACTTTGTAATTAATTGCGAATTGAATTGGAAATAATGCCATACATTGTTGAATTACTAATTGTAGCTAAAAACGATGCGGAAACATTAAAAGGAAAAGGAATGGTGAGGATTGATGACTAGTAATTCGAGTTTTCTGTAAGTGTTCTAAGATTTAACGCTTATTTAATTTCTATATCTTTGTGACAATATACACCGTACATTGTTGTAGTAGACTCTAAAGGTGAATTAAAATGAATTGAAGTAATTAAGATTCAATATTGAGACAATGACTAGAATGAATATATTGATAATTATGGAATTAATTTATATTTGTTAATTAGTATGAAATTAGATTGAAGCATATTTAGTTATATAAAACTAAATTTGAATATGGTTGACTTATAGCCATACAAAACGTGGCGGAGATGATCGATGAGCTATTGGATCAGATTTGATAAACCATCGTTACCAGACAATCTGGAGTGGTAGGTCATCATTGAAGGGCAACTCGGGATGACATAAGTGAACTGATAATGTAACACCCTAATCTGGTTCTGTCGCTGAAACAAGGTTACGGAGCATTACCGAACAAATGAAACAATAAACCATTCAATTCATACATCAATACAATACATATTCTAAATTTCATTCAAATACATTCATAACATCACTTAATCAAGCCCTTGAGGCCCTAAAAAAATACAATAGAAATAGTTCAGGACTAAATAAAAAACATTTATGAAGTTTAGGAAAAAGTTAGAAAAATTTATACTGTAAGGATCACACGGCCATGCAACATTTGAAATAAGAACACACGGCTGTATCCCAGCCCGTGTCCATGCCCGTGTAACTCACTGACTTGAGTCACACGACCAAGCCACACGTCTATGTGCTAAGCCATGCAACTCTCGGAAAGCAACCATTAGCAACCTACAGGGGACACACAGTCGTGTCGCCTGACCGTATGTCACACACGGCTAAGACACACGCTTGTGTATTAGGCTGTGTGGACAAGGAATAGGTCAAAAGCAAGCCTTTCCTTTCACCCAATTTCAACAAGTACCATTGGCCAAATGAAACTATGATCAAGGCACAAACCATGCCAAAATATGCATAATAAGACCATTTCAATATATACCATAAGTCCATTCAACCAATATGCCATTTAGGCACCTCAATCACAACCAAGCATTCATACTTATATTTGCATCAAAATGATCATGTTTCATCCAAACAACCTTAACTAAATTCCATATCAACACATAACCTAATTGACCACATTTCAACCATGCCAACACATACCACTTTGGCCATTTAACCCATGCATCAATTTGGCAATAAAAATACCAATCATCAAGACATCAAATGCTAAAAGCACACCAACTATATTACCATATTTACAAGCCAAACATAACAACTAGTTCATCAAACACAAGTCCACCTATATATGCCATTATAACCTTGATGAAGATATCAAATTTACCAATATAATCGCTGGATAGTGTGATGGATCTTCGACTAGCTTCCAACCCGGTCGAGCTTCAAATAATCTGTAAAGTAAAGGAAAATAACTACGTAAGCAATGAATGCTTAGTAAGCTCGTATAAACTTTAAGCATAACATTCTATTTCAACAATGAACTTTATAGATTAAATATAAACTTGTACCAATGCCTCAAGATTTATCAACTACATAACCATCAACTCATAAATGAGTAAGTCTATCAACATCATATATATATTTCATTCCTAACATCATAGGAATTTATAAATCATTATACACCATCATAAACTTTTTCATAAAATTATGAATTACTTTTTTACTTACTTTCCATTTCATTTACTAAGCATAAACTTAAGTAACAACATCAATCCATTAGTTAGTATATTTATTCACCTCATAGGTAAGTTCATCCATAACATATGTAATTTCTCATTTATATAAATACACCATTCAACTCATCAATCCCTTTTTTATCATATCACATTTCAATAATGAACTTACCATTTCATTTCCTTTTCTTACCCGTTTCATTTGTATAATACTAGACATAAGCATAAACATCAATCATAATCTCAAGCTTGACATAAGCCTAATCACCATCATTAATACACAAGTTAGTGCATTTATGTATATAACTTATTTGGGGTCAATCACATGATAAACCATTTTATAAGAAAATACACCTTTGAATCTTACCACTTGTAACGCCCCAAAATCTTTCATAATTATTTTCGTATGTTTTTGTTACAAATATCTATCTACTTCAGTGGTTATGTGTTCTGAAAGTGTCTGAGAAGTCTTGGGTTCAAGCCTTAGCTTAGGCAACATTTTAGTTTTTAATTGAATAAACCCCTATCTTTAGTCAGTTAGCTTGTAAATAAGTGTTGGTTAAATGTGACAGAATGAGCCTGCTAGTCTGGTGGTAAAGTGGAGTGTTAAGTGTGCTAAAGGTCTTGAGTTCGAGTCCTGGAGAAGCAGAGGAGTGTTTTATTTTACTTGATGTCGGGTAAGTGTTTGTGTGCTAGTAGACTTCTGATACTAGTGAACGGTTGGAGTGGTTGAAGTGTGGGGATATTGTGGCCGATTTCTAGGAGGATATTAAGGGATTTTATTTTGGATATCTCTTTCAAATTTCAGCTCCTCTGACTTGTTGCAAATTTTGGCCTATCTATCTTCTTTTGACATTTTTTGTTTCATTTTTTTCTCTGCTGCTCTCCTTCCTGCTTCACTGCCGCTGAATTATTCTTTTGGTTGTTCCCTTTTTTTTTTCTTTTTCATTTTCTACCATTGTTTTTTAGAGATATCGATTCCCTTTCTGCTCTCAAGTTTTTTTTGACACTAGGTTCTCTTTCCCTTCAGTAGGCCGTGCATCATCTTACTCTTTTCCTTGGCCGATTATTGCTAGGTAATCTGCTTTACCTTCTGTCCCCTCTTAGCTTTCCACTTTCCTTGTCATCATTTTGTTTCTCTTTTCCCTTTTCTTGCCTTTACCCCCTCTACTTTTGCCTTTTTTAGTTTTTAAGTCCCCTTCTTGATTCTTTCTTGTTGTATTGCCAAATTGTACTCTATTATGTCTCAATTGGTAAGTGTTGTAAGTGTTTGTTGTATCGTGTTATAAAATGTTGAATGGAGGGTTGTGTTGGTCGGTAAGCGTGGTTTAATTGAGGTTTTAGTGAAATTCGATTAAGGGTTTAATGAAAAGGTTTTGTTTTAGGTGGAGACCAATGGTTGGTTGGCACATCTTCAAGGGTCTAAGGGTGCGTTTTCAGTTGGTAAGTCTTTTGGTAAGGGGGAATTAGGCCTCAATTGATTTGGGGAAGTTTCATTTGTAAATATATGTTAGGTTCCTAACCCTCCGTTGTGTCGAATTTTGTTTTGACAGCATTAAAAGGCATAGAATGTGGTTTACCTATGGAATTGTAGGCTACATCTTTGTTTGAAGCAAAGTGGGTAAGCAACATAAATGAAGTTCGATTATTGTTGTTCTACTGGTATTAGTTCTAAGTGTGACTAATGTTGGACATAGAATTGCCATTTGTTTTAGGTGTGATTATCTCAGGAGCGTTGCTTACCAAAAATCGTATCAGGTGTGTAAACACAACTCTGGAAATTGAAATCGGCAAAAAACCACAAAGTGTGAGTTGTTAAAACCACACAGGCGTGCAGCTACCCATGTGGTAGGCCATGTGACGAATACAGGCGTATGATCGACGAGGCTGGCCATGTGCGACTCATGGGTCGGGCCGAATTAGACTGTGTGGGCCCACAGACGTGTAGGCCCCACACAGGTGAACCACACGAGCGTGTGGGATTATTGGGCCAGGCTATGTAATTCTCACGGCTAAGGCTATTTTGGGCCATGTGGGCCCACATAGGCATGTAATATGGGACTGTGGGCCCATTCTCACTGTTTGGGCTAAGGTTGCACGGGTCGCCCGAGTCGACTGTGGACCTATTGTAGGGTCAGTAAGCTTTACCTAGATCTCTTACTGACTCTATGACATTAGAATATGTATGACTGTATACTAAGCATGATATTTATACTGTTATGATTATATGCATGTTTTCATGAGATGGCATGTCATGGTTGTATGATGCATTGCATGAGGTTGGGATAATATGATTGGAGGAAGTGTATTGTATTGGCAGCTCTACTATAAATCACTGATGGCTTTAAGCCTATTATACTGGCAGCTCTGCTACAAATACTATTTAATGCCACAACCGGTGCTAATTTGTAAGTGTAAGGATGGGTGGGTGATTTCATCCCCACATGAGTGCAGGGTTGGACAGGAGATGGTGTATAGTGGATGGTTGGGTAGGACATGCATTCTGATTCTGTCACTTTTACTGATACTGTAATGGACTAAGGCCCTTTTGATTACTAATAATGCAATGGGCTAAGGCCCAAATTGATACTGCTACTGTGAAGGGCTTAGGCCCAGTCTGTTACTGCTTACATTTTAACTGTATAATTACATGGGGATTACACACTGAGTTTTCGTAAACTCACCCCTTTTCGTTTTACTGTATAGGTAATCCCCAATCATAAGCGGATCGGTGTAGCAAGGGACTCAAAGGTGGCCACGCGACCGTATATATTATCGTACTTGATTATGTTTTTAAGTATTTTTATTTGTGGTATTTTTACTGTAATATGACCTTTTTAGATTTTCATGGTTAATTTGGGATTTCTATTATTTTCACAACTGCTAGTAGTAGGTTTAAACGAGTTTTTCAAAACGAATCAAATGCTTTAACAAAATACACTCAAATGGGAAAATTGATTTAAAAAGCTTCCACAATAAGAGACATTTTGAAAATTAACAACATTATGAAAAAGAATAATTTTGTAATAATGAACAATGTTTTGAAAATGAACGACGCATCCTAGAATTAACACAAGTTTTTTTAAAGAGAATAACTAAGAAAAGAGGTTTTTATGACAACTCATTTATTCGAAAAACACCACCATGTAACATCACCGGATTCGGCCATAACGTCTAGGCCGGGTTTGGGGTGTTACACCACTTTTTCATGAACATAAGCATATTTCCATTTGGCCACTTACCATTTCAATGTATATCATTAATATTAAAAATGACATAATGCAACCATAAGGTTAGCACAAACCTAAGCGTCATCCACAATCTCAACTGATGAATTTATTTATGTCCAGATCAATATTCAATAAACAACAGATCTTTCAAATTCATTGAACAGATTATCTTACCAAAATTTTCCATTCAAAAAACAACTTACGGATAAGAGTACATTGTTACATAGACCGAACATGGCAGAAAGAAGCTCATAAGATCTGATCCAATCAAAATACAACAAATATAAGCTCATAAGAGTTGGTCTACCCGAAACATGTCAACAGAAGCTGATAAGAGCTTAACAAGAGCTCATAAGAGTTGATCCACCCGAAACACACCAAAAAAAAGTATAATGTGAGAGTTCACAAAAAATGCTGAACCTTGGTTTACTTGGGTAATATGTCGATATCTCCTCCAATACCATCTCCACTCCAAACCCCGTAATACACCAAAACACAAATGTACTCTATCCTACATTCGATTCAAACCGAACATCAAATTCAAAATTATAACTCAAATAATGATTCATTTCCAACAATGGAATATATATTGTATCATGTAATACCAATCACCAATTTATATAAATGTTAAATTTTAACAGTACTAACTTACCTGGCTAAATTGTAGAAATGTCAAAGTATAGGGGCAATTTGGTAATTTTTTTTCTCCTCGATTTTCTACCCGATCTTGATCTAAATTAATAATTTCATTCAATATATTAATTTAGACAGTAAAATAATGCATTTTATGCAATTTAGCCATTTTTTACATTTTTACAAAATTACCCCTAAAGTTTTACTTTTATTCAATTTAGTCTCTGAGCCTAAAACATGCAAATTAGCCATTTTTACCCAAAATTGAGCCTATTCAAATACTCATGGCATCCAATACAGCCCATTATTGCAACAATTTCACATCAAATCCTTGTACTTTTACTATTTTAATAATTTAGTCCCTAATCAGAAAATTCATCAAAAATCACTTAATAAAATACTTTTAAATAAAAACTAATATCTCAAATTCATAATTTAGCATATAAATTCACAATTTTCATCAATGGAAACATTCAAAATCTTTAACAGTTTCAAAATCGAAGGTACGATCTAACTGAACCTAGTTGTAATGATCTCAAAAACATAAAAATTATTAGAAACAGGGCTAAAACGGACTTACATGCAAGAAGTTAAACCAACTGAAGCTTCTCCTCACCTTAGCTATGGCTTTCGGCCGTTTGAAAAAGAAAATGAAAGTGATTTTGTTTCTTTCATTAATTAAATTTGTTTTAATTTAGTTTAATTTACAAATTTGCCATTATAAACACTTTATTTTATCATTTTACTTTGTTTAACCGTCCAACTAAATCCTTAAATGGTTTAATTACCATTTAAGTCCCTTTTCCTTTAATTAATAAACCATTTAATCACTCAAATCAAATAGTGATAAAATTTTACATCTTTTACGATATAGTCCTTTTTAATTAATTAACTATCGAAACATTAAAATTTTTCAACGAAAATTTAACACGGCCTTTAAAACACTCTGTAAAAATTTATAAAATTATTTACCGCTTAGTTTGTAGAAATAATTTCCCGATACCTCATTTCTAAAACCACTTAACTTTAGGGTTTTACCACTCGAACTTAATAAATTATTTCTATAGCAAATATCACTACCTCAAAAACCTTTTTAAAACCATGTTTGACTTGTAAATATTAAATAATAATATTTACAAACTTGCTCGTCAAATTTGTGGCCCTGAAACTATTATTTCTAATACCACTGAAAAACAGGCTATTACAGGTAAACTATCGTTGCTACGCATGTAACACCCCAAATCCGGCCTAGAAGTTTAGACCGAATTCGAGATGCTACATTGATCAACGAAGTGATCATAGAAAAATTTTACAAAACCAATCCCTTTACAAGTTATGAACATTTAGTCATTATTAAGTAAAAACCGAATCATTGCAGTGAAAAATTTAAACTCGAATAGAATTACATTTATGAGAGAAATCAAGCAGAAACTAGTACCACAGTGTTTGTAAATTCCAATAGTTCTAAAACTGAAAAGTAGTTTAAACTGAAAACACGAACTTAGAATTTATTTCCACCAAGACTGTCTGAGACCTCCGCATACTGAGTTCGTCAATAGAATCCAGAATTGTACCTGAACGGGGAAACAGAAGAGGGGGTGAGCTATTCGAGCTCAGTGTGAGACCAAACCAGTTACAGAAGCTTAAACAGGGAACTAGAAGCAGTTCAAAAGTAGAACATACTTACAGACAGATGACAGTTGAGTCTATTCGCCCAAAATCAATATACCATAAGTACTTTTCAGTCACATGGAACAATCAAACACACACAGTCTCACGTGCCATTCAGATATAGTTGCAATAATTCACAAGTTAGTCACACAGTCACAATAATAGTTCAGTCAGATAGTTGTAGACAGAGTCTACAGAGTTCATATATGCACAAGTGCTTTTCAGTTGAACAGTAACTCATTTAGTCACAGTATCACATTTAGATATTGTATCAGTAATATTCAATCATTTACAAGTTTCAATTCAGTGAAATAGATCAACCAGATGTATATGAATGCAAATGAGTTATAAAATTCCCACCCATCTTGCTAACACACCTCCCTGTCCCCCATCACTCCTCATAAGAGCTTTAAGCTTATCCCACCAATCACTCTACTCAGGACCTTGTAAGGTCCATCCAACCCTGCACTCCAACTGATGTCATCCCAGGTTGCCCGACAACGATGGCTATCAAGATTGTCCACGACCCTCTTAGTACTAGGACTACCCTCGACCCTCTAGGTATTGGGGCTACCAGTGTACAGATAAATTGCCAGTCTCGTATATTACGAAGCTAGCGTATAAGTTGTACTATGCAATACGGTAAATCGAAGTACAGACATGCAGTATGAACTGCCAAATCAGATAGTAGTACATAGCATAGCTAACGTACATGCGGTACAATGCAATGCGGTAATCCGCTATACCGATAGGTTACAGTAACGTATTGGGACCGTCCGTCAATAGTATGTAGCGTAGCTAACATATATGCGATACAGTGTAATACGGTAATTCGCTATACTGATAAGATGTCATATCGGATTGCCCGTCAACAATGACCATCCGCATTGTCCACGACCCTCTGGGTATTAGGGGCTCACAACCAGCAGATTAGCTACCAGTTCAGCCAATCTTAATATTCATTCTCTTTAAAATATCCCACCCAAAATAGTTTATGCATATGTATGAATGTAGGCAGTCAGATGTACACACTCAGAATGCCAGTCTCAGGTAGTTAATCAAAAGTAAGTATTCACATCCAATCAATCAATTACAAAGTCATACATGTGCACACTGCTCGAATTCGATACCAAGCTTATCACACAGGGAATTACAAATAACACACATATCAAGCCCAAAACAGTTGTAATTACCCTCAATAAAGCTGAGTCGAGGGTTGGAACACACAGAGTTACGATTACACTTACATTTGACCTAAGACCAGAATTTGGCAAGATAAGGCTACACGCCCTTATGCTTCACCCGTGTAAAGCAATCCAAGCAGTGTAGGGGTCCAAATGCCCATGTGAAGGGTTTTACACGACCGTGTGTCAGAGGCACACGCCAATGTGAAGTAGGGACATGGCTGTGGGAACAGGCCGTGTAACTCACTGTCTAAATTCGATAAAATAGAGTGCAGGGCAGACAAGGTGATAAACCATAATATATACATAATTTGACCCCATGGTTAGCATATTTTTGGATAAATTATCATTAGAATTGTGGAATTCGATGTTCCTAATCCTTTAACTTCATGTTTTATACTTAGGGGAGCATAGGAAAGTGAAAAAAGAGAGAAACGGGCCAAAAATAGATAAAATGGGCCAGAGTGAGAAATCAACATGACCTGGAGTTCCTCACACGGGTACACCATACGCCCGTGCCTATTTAGTAAACCTGAACACAGCCTGAACCAGAATCACACAGGCGTGTCCCTGTCGTGACTTGCTTTAATTACACATGGAAAAGGCTACTTAGGGGTTAAGAAAGGTATTCCAGAGTCTATACAAACACCCTAGGAGAGGGCTGAATGGGGACACACAGAGTAGAAGGCAATGAATTACTTGAAGAATGCCGATTGATCCATCTCAGGAGCAGGATTTACCTCAAGACTTAAGATTTCCCTTCAATTTCCTCCAGGAGTTTTTAGGTTTTCTTTACGTTTTGTTGTTTTCCCAATTTTAATATGTTTTCTTTTATAATTATGGACTAAATCCCTTAGATACCTAAGGGAGATGAAACCTATGATGGATCTTGTTATTGATATCTAAATTATATGATAAATACTTGATTTGTTCTTAATTGTGTTATTAATTATTGTGTTAATATTCCAGGATATTGATTCAATTTGAATGTGCTTATTCAGTGGAGCAAAAGTCCCTGTTTAAGAGTAGATCCAACATAGTTAAGCAGAGTTGATCTTAATCCCAGACATAGGACGACGAAAATCTATCGGATTAGAGTCAAACTTAATAAGGGAATCCATAGATCGAGTTAATGCAAAACTAGGGGTTTTAATTAGAAAGAAATTTCAATTAATCAACCTAGGGTTAGTTGTTCTTAGTCTTGAAAGAGATATTAACATAATTTAGGGATTTCTACGGATCAAGTCAAGTGAATAAATCGTCTAGTAGAGAGTCTAATAACAAGTGAAGTCTAGGTAGATTCTTCCTTTGGTATTATCTTAATCAATAAGTTTTCCCAAAAGTAATTTCCCAATTTACTCTTTGTCGTGCTCTTAGTTAATTAGTTTAATTTAATTAGTTTAAAACAAATTCTCTTTATTTCTAGGCTAAATAATAGAAAGAAAGTTATTACTAGTACTTTTAGTTCTTGTGGGTTCAACATTCTAGTCTTGCCACTAAACTATACTAATGTTCGATAGGTACGCTTACCTTTATTGTAATAATAGCTAGTTTGTAGGAACGATCATATTATTACTTAACCATCAGAAATATCACGTACATCACACGGCCGTGTGAGGGTCTCACACGCTTATGTACTCACCAGACACAGCCATGTGTCTCGAACACACGCCCGGATGAGATCCTTAAATCCTCAAATTAGTTACACGGCCGTATGGCTAGACTATGTGACTCCAAATCCCAAATCCCTAATTCCCAAACCCACATGCTCGTGTGCCTAAAGGGCATGGCCGTGTGAATGCCAACAAAATCCCCAAATTGGCCACACGGCCGTGTGGCACCCAATTTTGCCCAAAAACCCTAGTTCCAAAATCCACATAGCCATGTGCCTCGGTACACGCCTGTGTGGCCGTTGGGGAGGTCACAAAACCACCCAAATCAATCCCGTCGTTTAAGCCACCATAACAGTCCCTAAGCTTTACCCTATCAAAATACATCAGAAAATAGTGATTTCCCTTCACTTTCATCGTCTAAAAACCCAAAACTGATGGGTTAGTACACACTCAAGAAAAGTCGCATATTTATATGCAAAATATCCCCAAATAAAAAATAATCATAACAGTTAAAACATATTAATATTATAAAATAATATTTAAAACAAATAATAAAAAATAAAAAAATACCAAAAATATCTCTTTTGCCCATGTAGGGATTCGAACTCAAGACCCTCAGCACATTGACACTTCTCTTAACCACCAGACCAGTAGGCCCATTCTTGTTAATAAATTGCACAATTTAACTTATGTGTGCAACCTCCTCACTGACACTACACCTAAAATCCAGAACTTCTAGGCCTAAAATTTGAGGCATTACAAGGCAATTCAAGGTGGGAAGTCATTATTGCCGGGTAATCCGGGGTGATGAATTTGAATGAGTTAAAAAAAGGGGCTTATGAGCTCAAAATTTCATTGGTAGGATAACACGAAACAATATCCCTTGGTAGGGAAAGTGCATAACCAATGATGAATTCATGTTTGAAACTTAAATGACATGAATTTTAGATATTAATTCAAGTGTATATGGATTATGTCATTTTCTTATACCATCTCGTTGTAAAAGAATTCGTTGAATTACCTACTCATTGTGTAATTCATTTTCCATGAGCATGTTAGGTTCATAGTTATGCTTTAGGTTCCACTTTAGCATCCAACTGAGACCCTAGACTCCTTAATGTTTGTGTCCTTTTTTCTATATAATTTAGCATGTCCTAAGGATGTCATTTTAAAATTTTGAATTGTTAGTGTAACGCCCCAAATTTTTAAAATTTTTTACTACGCAAACATGACACAACTGTTTGTCTGCTTCAGTGGTTTAGTGCTTTGGCTGTGTGTGAGACGTCTCAAGTTCAAGCCACAACTTGGGTAAATTTTGATATTTTTATGAATAAAGCCTTAACTGGGTTCATTAGGCTTATTTTTGATTTCTTGTAAAAACATAACAGAATAGGTCTGCTGGTTTGGTGGTTAAGTTATGTGTTGGTGTGGTAGAGATCTTGTGTTCGAATCCTTGTGTGAGTGAGGGAGTCTTTCTTTTTGCATGTAGCGTGTGGAGTGGATGAGTTCGATTGGAATTGAAATTCTGATAGTGGAAAGTTGGATGGAGAAATTCAAGGGGAGTGGGATAATTGGGAGGTTACCAAAAATTTTTCTTTTTTCCAAAATTATTTTATGACGTCGGTTTGGGTTTTTTTTCGAAATTTGGCTTTCCAATTTCCCTAATTGTTTTTCGTTCTCTTCTTTTCTCTCTAACGTCCAACCTCCCCATTACCGTTTCTACATCAGTTCTTCCAACCAAATTTTTCCTTGCATTTTTTTTATTTGTCTTCCTCGTCCTAGCAAGCTTTTGTAATACGTAGACGAGGTTCAATCGGTTGGTAAGTTCCATTTCTTTTTGTAAACTCAAATTTTGCTCTAGTTAAGTGATTAAGGAGTGTTTTATTGCTATTTATGAGGCAATAGTGAGGATGAGAGTAACATTTCCACAAGTTGATCGGAGCTGTGCTCCTTTCAGTAGTGGTAAGTCAGTTCTACGATTTTAGGATTAGTAGTTAAGACTTGTTTTTGGGTTCTGAAAAGTTGGAATACTCTGATTATAGCCATTGGTGATCTCGGGGTTGCAAAAACAGTGGAAACGAACTAGGTGTGTATTCGATTGCATAGAAATTGAGGTTTCAATGAAAGCTGAAAAACGAATCTATCGACGCTATTCGGACGGGTGGTCGTCTATGTGGTAGGCCGTGTGGCAGCACACAGGCGTGTAATCGACAAGCCAGGCCATGCGTGCATGACACGGTCGTGTGATGACCAGGTGAGGCCGTGTGTAACACACGGGCTTGACTAATTGGGCCTTGTGGGCCTACACGGGTCAACCACACAGGCGTGTGAGATTTTGGGTCAAGCTGTATGGAACATACGGCCTAGGCCATTTTGGGCAGTGTGGGCCACACAAGCATTTGGGCCTACATGAGCAGACCACATATGCGTGTGAGCCTATTTTTCTGAAAAGTTCTGAAAGGTTGCACGGGTCGCCCATGTCGACTGTGTCCCTACTAGAGGGTCAGTAAGCACTACTTAAACCCCTAACTGAGTATTCTGGTTGTCTAATTTCTGTCTTGTGCCTGAACTATTGTATCTGAACTGATTATATGATTTGATAAACTGCATATTAGCATGTTATATTTTTATGTTACATTGCATCAGGTTGGTGTTGATGTTATTTAGAGGAAGTATTCTAAAAGGCTCTTAAGCTTGATATCTGACAGCTTAGCTGCAATTATCTAATTATGTGCCGCTTTACGGTACAACATGGTGTGTAGGGATGGGTGGGTTGATTTTATCCCCGCGTGGTGTGTAGGGTTGGACAAAGTTAGTGTGTAAAGGCTGGTGGGTGGGACTCTGTTATTCTGTTCTATTTTGCATGTTATATCTGAAATGGGCTAAAGCCTTAAGTCGTATCTAATTCTATATCTGAGTGGGCTAAGGCCCACACTGATCTGTAAATCCCTTAGGCCTGAACTATAAATAAATATATGACTAATCTCTGACATTGTGCTGTACGCATATTTTTCTGTAGGGATTATACACTGACTTTGTTAAAACTCACCTTTTTTTTGTTTAATTAGTTCAGGTAATCCCCAGCAATAGACGGATCGAAGCAGCGAAGGACTTGGCAGTGACCATCACGATTTCGTAGTGTGTTAATGCAGTTCTTCTTAGTTATTTTATCCCTTTTTTAATTTGGATTTTTTTCGTAATTTTTGGGACTTTGGACTTTTTGGTTTAAATTCGGCTTTTATACTGTCGATGTTTTATTTTTAACAAGCATGATCAAAACTTAACTTTCACTAAAAACGAACTGTTTTTCCCAGAAACTAAGGTTTTCAGAATTAATAATGAATTTTTCTTAAATGAACTAGTTTCAAAAAGTTTGTGCATGAAAGATATGTTTTAAGGCAAATCAATTAGTACACAATTTCCTGAACTAAATAAAAGGTAATAACTGGAACGGTTTTAATTGATCAATATGTTTTCAAATCCCATTCAATGTGACATCGCCAGATTCGGCCATAACGTTTAGGCTAGGTTTGAGGTGTTAGATTTAGTGGTATCAGAGTCAGGTTGCAAAACTCAACTGTGGATTAGGTTTTAAACTTGGTTTTCTTTAAAAAGAACTAATTTTTGATGAAATATTTTATTGAATGTGTGGTACACTGAGTCTCCAGCGTCGATTCTATAAGTGTTCTGAAACTTTGTTTAGATTTTTCTGAAAATGCTACAAGCATGTTTGGAACAGCCATAGGTAGTATACTCTACAGAAAACACTCTAGGTGGTGTAAATTAAAAATCGTAGTGAGACTTCTACTCGTGATAACTGACTTTAAACTTTTGATACTATTTTGCATAAAATATTTCTTAATAAATATCAGAACTGTTAAATAATGCATAAAACTATTAATACCAAATAAATTTCGAAATCTACAATGAGGGTATGAGGTATCCCGGACGGGGTACTAGAGGCCGTGGTAGAGGCTGTAGAGGGGCTCAAGCTGCGTCCTCATAATCTAGAAATTTACCTAATCTAGATACTAGTAAGACTCCAGTATCACCTGCGACAGAGACGGGGTCTCGAGATTACGTGTCTAGGGATAACGTACTATCCCAGGCCATGCTAAGGATATTAGAAAGGGTCGTTGGGCGTAACACTGAATTTGAGGGTCGAGGATCGGTTATGGAACGACTCCGGTCCAATGGGGCTAAGCTATTTAGGGGTGTCACTAGAGTCGCCCCTAACGTGGCTGAGTACTGTATGAAGGCCACAGAAAGAATCATGGATGATTTGGATTTCACTTCAGAACAAAAGTTAAAGGGTGCTGTGTCATTGTTGCGTGACGAAGCCTATCAACCATGGCTGATAGTTAAGTAGGGCACTCAGCCTAAACGATTCAAATATGATTTTTATAAATCAGCATTTCAAAGTAAGTATGTGAGTTCTAGCTACATCAACGCTAGGAGACGTGAGTTTCTAAATCTCATGTAAGGTGACCGTTCAGTGGCTGAGTATGAGTCTGAGTTTCTGAGTGCGAGGCATGGTGGCGACTGAATATGAGTATTGTGTGTGCTTCAAGGACGGTCTCAGGGACAGTTTGCAGTTCTGATAGCTTCGCAGAGAGAGAGTGACTTTTCAGCTCTGGTGGAAAAGGTAAAGATCACTGAGGAAGTGAAGCGTACTAAGCGCCAAAATTGGTATAAGGATAGGGGAAAGAATAAGAGGGATTTGGAGCCCTTAAGTTCTGCACTGAGGCCTAAGAAAAAGACCAGATCTGATGGACTAGTAAGAGTTGGGCCCCCTATTTCACCGACTAAGAACATGCCTTGTAGGCACTATGGTAGACGCCATCTATGTGAATGTTGAAGGACGATTGTGGCATGTTTGAGTTGTGGGTCTACTGAGCATCGCGTTAGAGATTGTCCGTAGAGAATCGATCAGATGCAAGCTTCGGTTATTAGTACTGCACAACCTTCGAGGGTAGTACAGCAGCCACCTAAGGGCCAAGGTCAGGCTAGGGGTGGTAACGACATGGACCAAGGACAAAGAGCATCGGGTAAAAGTGCTGGACCGACTGAGGTGAGGCAGCCTGCGCTGGATTATGCTGCTCATCACTGTGAGGATAGAGATGCTCCAGACGTTATCACGGGTACATTTGTAATTCATAATATACCTTATTTGGCATTGATAGACATAGGCTCTATACACTTCTACGTAGCTAATACTATGTCTGAAACCTTGGGGATTCCGGTTGAGAGTACTTTTAGTGAGGTAACTATTGTGAGTCCATTGGTGCAGTCTATTCGAGTGAGTAAGCTGTATAGAGACGTCCCGTTAGAGTTTCAAGGGATAATATTCTTGGCTGATCTGATGAAGCTTCCGTTTGGGGAGTTTGACTTGATTCTGGGAATGGACTGGATGGTTAAACACCAAATGAGTCTAGATTGTGTGACGAAAAGGGTTATTTTGAGGACCGAGGAGGACAGCGAGGTAGTTGTGATTAAGGAATGAGGTGACTATCTGACTAATGTGATCTTAGCCTTAGTAGCAAAAAAGTTAGTAAGGAAAGGTATGAGGCATTCTTGGCTTACATCAGTATTTCTGACTTTGAGGATTCTTCAGTTAAGGACGTCAGGACCGTGAGAGACTTCCTAGATATTTTTCTTGGGGATTTATTGAGGTTACCTCCGAGCTGAGAGGTGTAGTTTGGGATTGAGTTGATTTCAGGTACAACTCCAGTGTCTATCGCCCTTACCGAATGGCACCAAATGAGCTTACGGAGCTTATGGCTATGATTCAAGAATTTTTAGATTGTGGGTTCATTCATCCTAGTGTGTCTCTGTAGGGAGCACATGTTCTATTTGTGAAAAATAAAAATGGGACAATAAGGATATGATCGACTACCATCAGTTGAACAAGCTAACAATCAAGAATATGTACCCACTTCTGAGGATAGATGACTTATTCGACCAGTTCAGATGGGCTTTTGTGTTCTTCAAGATTGATCTATGTTCAAATATCATCAGTTGAGAGTTAAGGAAACCGATGTGCATAAGACGTCATATAGGACTCGGTATGGACATTATGAGTTTCTAGTTATGCCCTTTGGTTTGACTAATGCACCGACGATATTTATAGACTTGATGAACTGTGTGTTCTAGCCTTATCTGACCAGTTTGTAATAGTATTCATCGATGATATCCTAATGTATTCTAAGTCTGAAGACGAGCATGATAAGCATCTCAGAGTGGTATTACAGACTCTTTGTAAGAAACAGTTGTATGCGAAGTTTAGTAAGTACGGGTTCTGGCTCTAAGAAGTAACCTTTTGGTCATATGGTGTCTGTTGATGGGATTCGTGTTGATTCTCATAAGATTGAGGCTGTGTTGGACTGGAAATAACCGAAGAATGTGTCTAAAATTCGCAGCTTTCTGGGGTTGGCATGGTATTATCGACGCTTCATAGAAGGGTTCTTCTTGATTACAGCTCCACTGACTAAGCTTCTACGTAAGGGAGTTTCTTTCGTTTGGACTGATGCACAATAGGAGAGCTTTGATAAGCAAAAGATTATTTTGACTCAGGCTCCTGTTCTGATATAGCCTGAGCCCGGTAAGGACTTCGTGGTATACAGTGATGCGTCGCATGTGGGTTTGGGTTGCGTTCTGATGCAAGATGGTAAGGTGGTTGCTTATGCGTCTCGTCAGCTCAAAACTCATAAAGCTAATTAACCTATGCACGATTTGGAGTTGGCAGCGGCAGTGTTCGCTCTGGAAATTTAGAGGCACTATCTGTACTATGAGAAGTGTACTATCTACACTGATCACAAAACCCTTAAATATCTCTTTACTCAGAAGGAGTTAAACCTTAGGCAGCGTAGATAGGTTGAACTGCTTAAAGATTATGACTGCACTGCTGGGTACCATCCCGGTAAGGCCAATGTGGTGGCCAATGCATTGAGCCTTAGAGTCATAATCGATCGGAGAGCGATGTTCGCTCGACTTAGTCTTTTGGACGATGGGAGTCTATTTGCGGAACTTCCAGTTAAATCGACATGGATTGATCAAATCAGAGATAAATAGATAGGGATAAGTCTCTTGATTTGCATTTCTGTCAGGTCGAGAGTGGTGGTACTACTATTTTTGGGATAAACAGTGATGAGGTATTATGTTTCCGCGGTCGAATTTGTGTACCAAATAACGAAAATTTGAGACTGTCGATTCTGAGAGAGGTGTATAGTAGCCCTTATGCTATGTATCCCGGTGGGAATAAAATGTATCGAGATCTCCGAGAGTTATATTGGTGGCCAGGTTGAAGCGTGAGGTATTAATTTCATTGCTTGCTATTTCACTTGTCAGCAAGTTAAGGCTAAGCATCAGTTACTTTCGAGTTTGCTGCAGCCTATTAAGATACCATTGTGGAAGTGGGAGCGAGTAACGATGGACTTTATTAGTGGGTTGCCTCTAACAGCCACTAAGAAGGATTCTATCTGGGTCATCGTGGATCAATTAACCAAATCTAGTCATTTCATTCCGGTCAGGACAGACTTCTCTCTGCAAAAATTGGCTAAGCTTTACCTATCTGAAATAGTGAGGCTACATTGAGTACCTGTCTCGATCATTTCTGATAGGGATCCACGCTTTACGTTTCGGTTCCGGAAGAAACTTCATGATACTCTGGGTTCAAGATTAGACTTCAGTACTGCTTTCCATCCTCAGACAGATGGTCAGTCGGAAAGGGTGATTCAAATACTGGAGGACATGTGGAGGAGCTGTGTTATCGACTTTCGAGGCAGTTGGGAGGATTATCTACCATTAGTGGGGTTTGCGTATAATAACAGCTTCCAGTCTAGTATTCAGATGGCACCTTACAAGGCACTGTGCAGTCGTAAGTGTCGCACGCCCTTATGCTGGATTGAGTTGGGTGAGCGACGGGTTCTAGGCCCGAAATTGGTTTCAGAGATTGAGGATAAAGTGAGATTGATTTGGGATCGATTGAAAGCAGCTACGGACAGGCAGAAGTCCTATGCTGATCTGAAGCGATGTGAGATAGAGTATTCTATGGGGGACTTCGTTTTGCTCAAGGTCTCGCCATTGAAGAAAGTTCTAAGATTCGGTCACAAGTGTAAGCTAAACTTTAAAATTATCGGGCCGTATCAGATTCTGAAACGAGTGGGGCCAGTCTCCTACTAGTCAGAGCTACCTCTAAAGTTGAATCAGATTCATAATGTATTTTACGTCTCGATATTGAGGTGTGCTACCGCTCTAATCCCACGCATATTGTTCCTGTAGAAGAGATTAAGGTTAGGCCGGATCTAATGTTTGAGAAGGAGCCGGTTCAGACTCTGGATCACGACATTAAGGTTCTGTGAAGGAAATATATCCCTCTGGTAAAGGTCCTATGGCGTAACCATAGATTTGAGGAGGCTACATGGGAGCTTGAGGATATGATGCGGCAGTAGTATCCTCATATGTTCTGATCAGGTAAAATTTCGAGGCCGATATTTTCTTTTAGGGGGTAGAGTTGTAATGCCCCAAATTTTTAAAATTTGTTATTGTGTAAGCATGACACAACTGTCCATTTGCTTCAGTGGTTAAGTGTTGTGGGTGTGTGTGTGAGATCCCAAGTTCGAGCCACAACTTGGGTAAATTTTGATATTTTTATGAATAATGCCTTAACTAGGTTCATTAGGCTTATTTTTTATTGCTTGTAAAAACATAACAGAATGGGCCTGCTGGTTTGGTGGTTAAGTTGTGTGTTGGTATGCTAGAGATCTTGTGTTCAAATCCTTGACTGAGCGAGGTAGTGTTTTTTTTACAAGTGCCGTGTGGAGTGGATGAGTTCAATTGGAACTGAAATTATGATAGTAGAGAGTTGGATGGAGAAATTCAAGGGGAGTGGGATAATTGAGAGGTTACCAAAAATATTTCTTTTTTCTAAAATTATTTTTCTGACGTCGGTTTGGGTTTTCTTTTTCGAAATTTGGCTTTCCTCTTTCCCTAATTATTTTTTCTTCTCTTCTTTTCTCTTTAACGTCCAACCTCCTCATCGTTGTTTCTACATCAGTTCTTCCAACCAAATTTTTCCTTGCATTTCTTTTGTTCGTCTTCCTCGTGCTAGCAAGCTTTTGTGAAACATAGAAGGGGTTCAAACGGTTGGTAAGTTCCGTTTCTTTTTGTAAACTCGAATGTTGCTCTAGTTAAGTGATTAATGAGTGTTTTATTGTTGTTTAGGAGGCAATAGTAAGGCTGGAAGGAACGTTTCGACAAGTTGATCAGAGTTGTGCTCATTTTAGTAGTGGTAAGTCAGTTCTACGATTTTAGGATTAGTCGTTAAGACTCGTTTTTGAGGTCTGAAAAGTTGAAATACTCTTATTATAGGCATTGGTGATCTCTGGGTTGCGAAAACAGCGAAAATAAACCAGGTCTGTATTCAATTGCACAGAAAACGAGGTTTTAGATAAAGCTAAAAATGAATCTGTCGATGCTACACAGGCGTGTGGTCACACGGTCATATGATCAACGAGCCAGGCCGTACGCGCATGAAACGGCCGTGTGATGGCTAGGTAAGGCTGTGTGCAACACATGGGCTCGACCAATTAGGCTATGTGGGCCACACGACCGTGTGGGCCCATACGAGTATGTGGGATTTTCGGCCAAGCCATGTGATCTATATGACCTAAGCCATTTTGAGCCGTGTGGGCCACACAGACATATGGGCCCACACTGGTAAACCACGTGGGCATGTGAGCCTATTTTTTTGAAAAGTTCTGAAAGGTTGCACGGGTCACCATAATCAACTATGGGCCTACTGGAGGGTCAGTAAGCGCTACTTAGACCCTTAAATGAGTATTCTGACTGTTTGATTTGTGTATTGTGCGTGAACTGTAATATCTAAACTGATTATATGATTTGATAAATTGCATATTAGCATGTCTTATTTGTATGTTACATTGCATCGGGGTGGGGTTGATGTTATTTGGAGGAAGTATTCTAAAAGGCTCTTAAGCCTGATATTTGGCAACTCAGCTGCAATTATCAGATTATGTGCTACTTTACAGTAAAGCATGGTGTGTAGGGATGGTGGGTTGTATTTATCCCCACATAGTGTGTAGGGTTAGACGGAGTTGGTGTGTAAAGGCTGGTGGGTAAGACTCTGTTATTCTGTTCTGTTCGGCATGTTATATCTGAGATGGGCTAAGGCCCTAATTCGTATATGATTCTGTATCTGAGTGGGCTAAGGCCCACACCGATTCTGTAAAGGGCTCAGGCCTGAACGATAAATAAATATATGACTGATCTCTGACATTGTACTATGTGCATATTTTTCTATGGGGATTACACACTGAGTTTGCAAAAACTTACCCTTTTTCTATTTAATCTGTTCAGGTAATCCCCAACAATAGATGGATCAGAGCGGCGGAGGACTCGGCAGTGACCACTACAATTTCGTAGTGTGTTAATGCAGTTTTTCTTAGTTATTTTATCCTTATTTTAATGTGGGTTTTATTTCGTAATTTTGGGACTTTGGACTTTCTGGTTTTAATTCGATTTTTATACTGTCGATATTTTATTTTTGACAAGCACGATTAAAACTCAGCTTTCACTAAAAACGAATGGTTTTTCCTAGAAGCTAAGGTTTTCAGAATTAATAACGGAATTTTCTTAAATAAACTGGTTTCAAAAAGCTTGTGCATAAAAGATATGTTTTAAGGCAAATCAATTAATACACGATTAGCTGAACTAAATAAAAGGTAATAACTGGAATGGTTTTAATTGATCAATACGTTTTCAAATCCCATTCCATGTGACATCGCCAGTTTCGGCCATAATGTTTAGGCCGGGTTTAGGGTGTTACAGTCAATGTTGGTTTGAATTTGTTAATATGTACTCTAGTGAATGGTTAACATCTAATTAAGTAAAATATGCATATATTGCAATCCATGTTATTGTGAGACTTTGGATGATGTTGAGTATATGTAAAATTGAGTTTGGTAGGAATATTTGGATGAAATAGTGAATGCTTAATGTTAATAGTATGTTTGACATGGAATTGATTGAATGTATATACCTTATGAAATGGCATTTGGAATGTTTTGTTTGTGAAATGCTGCCAATTTGTGACATATTGGTTAGATTATTATTAGGATTTGATAAGTGAATGCTACAGTGTATGTTTTGACATAAAAGTTTGATGTATGAATTTATAAAATTTGCATGATTAATTTGTTATGATATGTACATGTATAAGTGTTGTATTTGTGGAAATTGTTAATTGTGGAATAGTTGAATTATGGCTTTTGGTATGTTTTGAATTGGTTGAATGTAGCTTAGAAGTGCTCCTAAAGAACAGGTGAGTTCTTTTTTGTTTGAGATTGAAAAGGAACTAAAAGGTGAAAATTTTTAATGTAATAGCCCAATTTTTGATAAAATCGGAACAGTGGTTTCGGGACCACAGATTCGCATTCGGAAAGAAAATTTATTTTAATACTATTTTATGATCTAAAGAATGATAATAATATTGTGTGTCAATTTCGTAAAGAAACTTTATCGATTACATGTTTAATTTGATAAAGGACCATTAATGAAGAGTTTTTAGATATTTTTGTATGATCCATCCATGGAAAATTAGAAATAGGCTAAGGACTAAATTGGAAATTGAAAAAAATTAAAAGATGATAAATAATTAAATAGAAATAAAAATCATTTGATATCATCTTCTTCCCCAAATATTCCATGGAAACCCTAGGAAAGAGAAAGCGAGCTTTTTTTGGCCTAATTAGGTAAGTATTCAAGTCCTGTTTTTAGTAATTTCTATATTTTTGAAACCGGGATATTCTAATCTATCAATTTGGGGAATTAATTTGAAAAGTTATCAAAGTATAGAAGTTATGCCATGATTAATATGCTAAAAATTTGAAATTTATGGTAGAATATGAAAGGTTGTTTGTAGCGACGTAAAATTTTGGTTCGGGTCGCTAATTGTGGCGATTTATGGAAAAATTTGAAAAATCGGGTTTTAATTTTATTAAAACAAGGAGAGTCGCCACCGATCTCTTTTCTAGGTATGATCGGATACCTATAAAAACTTCTTTTTAACAGAAAAATTTATTTTTAGGTAAAAAGAAGGCTGAGTTTAGGTCTACGTAAAATTCCAGAGAAAAAGTAGGGTTCGGGAGTCGGTTACGAGCGGGGAAGGTATTAGCACCCCCGCGACGCCCAAAATTGGTATCTTAACAAACATGTGTTGTTTTGATTTTTGAAAATGCGAGTTCAATGTGAACTTTAATCGTGATCCGTTCAAAATACGAGAATTTCAAATTTTTTATTTTTAAAAGGATGTCTCGTTTTAACACTAGCCGTCGACTTTCACCCAACATAGCGATGAAATCGACGACTTAGTCTTCAATCAGGACGTTGCCTCATTTATTGGAATTTATTAAAAAAGAATAAGAATGAGGTTTTGAGATAACACAGAAAAAACAAACCGCAATGAAGTAAACACATTGAATGAATAATAAAGATGATAACAATTTAAAAAACAATAATGACATGTGCGATGTTAAACATGGTAACAATAGTACTAAACACGAAATAAAGACGGATATAGATATATAAACATATGATAATAATAAGTGAGGTGATGAAAACATAATATTAAAAATACTAATAATATTATAGATATATATACATATATATATTGAAATATACACGTAATAATAGGAGTAAAAAATGTATGCATAGTAGCCTTAAAAATATGTACATAATATGTAAACATACACATAATATAGTATTCAAAAGATATACATAAGATAATATATGAGAATATATACATATATATTAAAATACATAATAATATTAAAAGTATGTACATGATGTAAATATGGTATAGTTATTAAAACATATATATAATAGTATTGAAAATATAATATTAAAAGAAAAAAATATATATATATACGTATCAAATAAAAAAACGATGCTAGTACTAATAACAGTAAAATACTAATAAATATTTGGTATAATGATAATAATAATAATAATATAAATCAGTGTTAAAAATGCATATACTTATAAAGTAGAAAATAATAATGAGTATAATAATAATTAATATATAATGAAAACAAAAAGAAAACGTGATATGATAATAATGTAAAGACAATAAAGTAAATAATAGTATATTAAAAATAATAAATAGAATAATAAATATAATGATATGTAAAAAAAAAGTTATATATAAAAGGTATATATACACATATAATAAAACATGCCTTAATATTAATATTAATACAATAATACTAGTAATCATATAAATAATAGTAAACATAATAACAGGTAACATTAAAATTAATTAACTTAATAATAAGGAAATGAAAATAAACTAAAAGGATTGAAATTAAATGAAAAGTAGAGTTCTAGGGGAAATTTTAAATAATAAAAAAAACGAAAGGAGGACCCATTTGGATGCGCACAAAACAGCCGAGGACCAAAAGCACAATATTCCCAGGTTTGAAACGCGCAGTAGTACGAAGGATTGAGATGTAACAAAGATAAAGATAACGGGCAAAAATAAAAAAAAAAACAAAAGAAAGGACTAGACCTAAATAAAATAACACAAAATGGGGAAGGACCGAAACAGAAATATGCCCATTCGGGCTGTGGAAGGGCGTGGGTCAGCGCTGGAAGGGTCGGGTCGCGCAGACCCAACCTCCCTCAAACGGTGTCGTTTTGTTTTCTGTTTAAAATAACAAAAAATTACTTAGCAGCCTCCTGCTGCATTTAGTTTCAGCCCTCCTTTCCCCATTTCCCTTTTCTGGTGTTGGGTAGGGTTTAGAACCCCTTATCACCGATCCGTCACTATACCACCACCGAACTCGGTGGCCGGTGACGCGTGAAATGGGAGCCTTTCGACCCGCTCGAAGCCCTTTTGACGGCCAAGCACTCGGCGTCCGTGAGAACTCAGGTAAGGCTCCTTTATTTCTTCTTTCTTTTTTTTTTTAAATATTTAAATGTAGATTTGAAATAGAGATAGAAGAGGAAAACAGTAAATCGAAGAAGAAAACCAAAAAAAATCCCAACCTTTTTGCTTCTCTTTTTATTATTCCCGAATTCCCCTCTTTATTTGTTTTATTTCCGTATATGTGAAAACAAACAACAACAAAAACTTCGAAATAATAGACGAAAATCAAGAAATCGTGCAAAACCTTTTGATCTTTGCTCTTATCTGTATGTACAGGGATGAGATCTCCCTTTTTCCTTTTTTTACAACAGTCTTCGGTCTCTGATTAAAACCGAATGAGATCCCGAAAAAACTTTCAGCCTCTCTATTTTTTCGTCCAATGAGACCCCCCCTCTGTGTCTTGTTTTTATTTCAATTTTTATAGTTTATTTTTTTCCTCCATTTTGCTATTATTTCTTCACTGTTATAATTTCGTGCTTCTACTCTACTTGCTATCCTATTTCTGCTTCCGTAATTTCTGCTGCTGCTTTTGACGTGTCTGCAGGTATTAGAGAGAGGTGGGAGCAGGTGAGAAGTGATGGAGGCTCGGCTGATTTGATGCAAAGTTGGCAGAAGAACAGGTGCGGCGCCGAGCTAGGTTTAGGGTTTTAATTTTTGAAACCCTAATCTGGCCATAGGGTTAGTTTAGAAATTTGGGCTACCGGGTCAGTGGGTGATCCGGGTTAGGTTTTGGGCTCCGAGAATTGGGTTTGTAAATGGGTTATGATAATTAGGTCAATTGGATTATAATTAGGTTAGTGGGTTTGCTGTTTAGTTTTAACGGGTATGGGCTTGTTGGCATGTAAATGGACTGATAAAGGACTTTGCTTATTTTGATTGGTTTTTGGTTTGGACTTTTTTGCTTAATTGGGCCGGGCAAATTTAGGTCCGTACATTGTTGACAGATAAACAACTTTTATAAAGTAAATTTTGATGAAAACATGATTTAGAGACTAAATTGTAAAGTTGTGAAAATTGAAGAAAAATTCTAAATTTTATGAAACACATAGGCTATAAATGTTACATGTAAAAGTCAGCTAGGCTTGGAATGAGGATTAAATTACATGAATTTCATTTTCTGAGCCTAGGGACAAAATCGTCATTAATTAAAAGTTTAGGGGCAAAATGGTAATTTTGCCTAAGATGTAAATTGGACTGAATTGAGTTTAAATAGTATTAAATTGATGTTAAATTTACTCGTATAGATTCGGATAGACCATATTCGGAGTTAGAACGAGGAAAAGAGGAAAATGTCATATTGGTAGATTTTACGCACACGAACAATTGTCGAGATAAGTTCGTGTAACTAAATTGTGTATATTTATATGCTTGAATTAAATGTTGTGTTTGTAATTTGTATAAATGCCATAAATATGTGAAATGATCACATATTCATTAAAGCCCGATAAATGGAAGTGCCTGAAATAAATGGTAATACCCAGTAAGTGATAAATAATAAAAATGTTATTTTTGTGTTTGAGTTGAAGGTGAAAATTTGAATTGCACAAATGCATAAATATATGAGATTGATCACATACCCGACAATTGCCTGATAACTGTCAACTCTCGTTTCATAAACATGTTAATGTGCATCTTTTTTGTATTTAATTTGGTTTATTGTTGAATTGAACCCTGCTAAATTGAGTGTTTTTATGATTTAATCTTGTTAGGGATGCAATTGATAAAAAACGAGCAAAAATGGGCCAATTTGAAACACAATCATAGAGATGGGGCCAAAATAAAAAATATAGAGGAAATTACGGATTCATCATATATTTTGACTTTGTAAAAAACTAAAAATAGGAAGATATTTTATTTTATTTTTATTTATTTTATTTTAATTTATTAAATTAGCTAGGCTATTTTTAATAAACCCCATGTATATAAATAGGGGTATTTGGTTCTTTGAAAATCATCTAATAATCTTGTATTCCTACTTCACTTTGGAGTTCTATTATCTTTTTTGGTGTCCTACTTCAATTGGGAATTGGATGGCTTTTGTCTTTCTTTTACAAAGTTTGTCTAATTCTCTTTTCAAATATTTTTCCTTCTCAATTTCCATCACCTTTTCATACAAATTTCATCATCTTCCATAACCTTCAAGCATGATTAAATTCATGCTACACTAAACCCTATCTTAGCTTTGGTGTTCGTTCCGGTTGAGAATCGTGAGATTTGTATTCACGCTAAAAATCCTTCCAAGCGGTATTCATTTTTTCCCAAGTATCGGGATAGCCCAATCATCCCTTAAAGTTAAATTCAATTCCAAATCAAAGTGCACATTGGGTTGGAGTCGTGTTTGCTTACAGTTGGAAGAACGAGTAGGCCGTGCTGTATTTGATTCTCCGAGAACAAATCAAGGAGGAAGTGATCGAGTTTAAACGACCTATGCGGTTGAGGCTGTTAATTCAAGTTGGCTTCTTCAGAACGCAAGGCTACCGGAATATTCAATCGGGAACACGTGTATCTCGGTTAGATAGTCGGTAAGGGTTGGTTTGCAGGACGTACCGAGACCAGCTACAAGAGGAAGAGTTGGTGGTTAGGACGTTCTTAATCGCTATAACCAGCTTATTGTTTGGAGGAGAAGATCTATTTTCGAGGATCGATTCTTACACGGAATTTACCGAGTTTAAGGCTAAGGCTATTTATTTTGTTGGCACATTTTTGAATTTATTTCCAATTTACATTTAATCAGTTGCTTATTTTAGAATATTTACTTTCTTAAACATTCTCAACCCCCACTTTACTTATTAAATTTATTTTTAGCAGGTACGTTTGGAGTCGTAGGCACGACACTTGCCATGACCTCTCGACACGACAACATTCTATTCATAAGTGAACTCAAAAATTGATTACAGATCCAACCCCTATAGATTCGACCCTAGTACCACTCTTACTACTGTTTAGAGTTACTTTTGTAGAAATTATTTTTGGTCGATTCGACGCCCATCAAATTTTGGCGTCGTTGCCGGGGATTGGAGATATTTTCAAATTTTTGTTTGTTTACCTTATGACCAAATCAAAACTGGGAAATCTAGAGTTTAAGCCAGAAATTGAGAAATTGGCCGGGCAACAGCGAAGAGAAGTTGTACGATGCGGTAAAAGGCCAAATCTTGGATTTGAAACCATATCTTACATCGAGGAAATTTTTGATGAACCAGACGAGATGGCCGAACAAACGATATGCCAACTCGCAGCGACATCCGATAAACAACAACCCTTATGTATAACCTATCTGGCAGGAGGAATGTTGTTCGAGCTAAAGTTGGATTTGATCCATTTACTGCCCACCTTCCGTGGGTTACAAAATGAATATTCACACACTCACCTTAAAGAGTTCCATATGGTGTGCACAAGCATGTAGCCTTAGGGAGTAACCGAAGACCAAATCAAACTTTGTGCTTTTTCATTCTCATTAGCCGACTTGCTAAAGAGTGACTATTTTATTTACCTCCGAGATCTATCAACACATGGTCTGACATGTCTCGTTTGTTTCTTGACAGGTTCTTCCCTCCAGCTTGAGTGGCTGAACTAAGGAGGGATATCATAGGAATCCGTTAGAAGGAGACTAAATCGCTCTACGATTACTGGGAGCGATACAAAAAGTTGTGTGCAAGTTGCCTACAATATGGATTGGCTGAACAGTCACTCTTGCAGTATTTCTATGAAGGATTGCTCCCGATGGAAATGAAAATGATAGATGCTGCAAGTGGGGGGCACTAGTCAATAGGACGCCTCAAATAGCGAGAGAATTGATTTCAACCATGGCTGTCAACTCTCAACAATTCTGACCGGCCACAGAACCCACGAGACGGGTTCACGGGTTAAGTTCTCTATCTCTAGAAAATAAAATTGATAAGCTAACTAACGTTGTTCAAACTTTACTTACAGATAAAACTAGCCCAGCACGGTTGTGCAAAATTTACGCTAAGCTAGACCATCCGACAGACTCATGTCTAATTCTACATGAGGATTTGATAGAACAAGCAAATGTTGCCGGGGACTTTCTAGGAGCTCCTCAAGGGCGATATTACCCCTACTCAAACTCGTACAATGTCGGGTGGAAAGATCACCCGAATCTGAGTTATGGGTCGAATTCGCGGTTCAATCAACCATACCAACCAATACTAAGAAATTTCAACAAAAAACTGACTTGCATTTGCAGGAGTTGGATAAACAAGTGAGCAAGCTCACACTCGCAGTTAGCCGCTTGAAGTCTCAAGGTAAGCTGCCGTCCCAAACTAAGCTTAATCCTCGACACAATGTAAGTGTTATGACGTTGAGGAGTAGAAAGGTTTTGGAGCCCGTGCCTAACACGAGTCATACCCACGACGTTAGTCGAGATAAAGAGAAACTTGACACAGAGTCTCCAGTAGAGTCAGCCTCACAAAAATCATTTGTAGTATCACCTCCGTTTTCTAGAAGACTAGTCTAATGTAAGAAGGAGCGAGAAGAGAAAGAGATCCTCGACACCTTCGAAAGGTAGAAATCAACATACCTCTTCTTAATGTGATTAAATAGATCCCACGATACGCAAAATTCTTAAAAGAATTATGCACAAGTAAGACGAAGCTCCTGGGTAATGAAAAGGTAAGTGTCGGAGTAAATGTCTCTACCATTCTACAAAGGAAAATACCACCCAAATGTAAGGACCAAGGTATGTTTTCCATATCTTGAAAAATAGGTA
Organism: Gossypium stocksii; assembly: GCA_020496765.1. Lineage (NCBI taxonomy): Eukaryota > Viridiplantae > Streptophyta > Magnoliopsida > Malvales > Malvaceae > Gossypium > Gossypium stocksii. Next base: position 33,227,372 of record CM035628.1, on the reverse strand, counting down.
GTGTCGATATTAAAAAAGCAATGTGTGACTTAGGCGCATCAATTAACTTTATGCCTTTGTCAATTTATAAACTACTTAACGCGGGTCCTTTGAAAGAAACATGTGTAATTATTCAGATTCCAGATAGGTCTGTGGTGCATCCGGAGGGAGTATTAAAGGACGTTCTTGTCAAGGTAAACAAGCTAATATATCCTGCAAATTTCTACATTATCGACATAGAGGATGACAATTTGGCTAATTCATTTGACATAATTCTTAGGAGACCATTCTTGAGTACCGCGCAAACGAAAATTGATGTTTGGAGTGGAACACTCACCATGGAATTTGATAGTGACGTGGTTAGGTTAAATGTTTATGAGGATATAGGACATCCCAATGATAAGTTACAAAGCGTGTAGATCTCGATGTTAAGCAAGAGGAATTTTTGATGATCCAAAAACCAATACTGAAGCTGTCATGAAAGCCTCGAAATTAGAAATCAAACCACTTCTAAAACATACAAGGATTCCAATAGAGAAAAATGCAAAGATGAATGAAGAAGCTTAAATGAAAGGAGAATCCGAGAAATACTTTAATGATAGTGGAAAAAGGTCGAAACTTTTCAGCGAGAACATCCAAGTGCACAAGATGGAAAAATTAATTCTCAATATGCCGAATGGATAACATTTAAGGTCATCGAGCTAATGATGTTAAACAAAAGTGCTTTTTGAAAGGCAACCCAAATTTATTTTCATTTATTTATTTTTAAGTTTTAGTAAGATTTAGGTTGTAAATAAATAAATTTTTATTTAATCCAGTTAATTTGATGTTTTCAGGAACATAATAGAGATTGTGCATTTTCTGAAAGTCGGATAATGATGGTGGCGTGGGCACACCTGCTAAATGCTAACAATTATTTCCTAACACCGACAACATCGTTATAAAAACATGGGGAGTATTCTTAGCCTTTCTCTTTGCTTGTTGCTTAAGTTACTGTCCTTTATTCATATAACACATGCTTGAGGACAAGCATAGATTAAGTAGGGGGTTGAATTGGTAAGGTTGAATTGAGTAAATATGCATGATTTTTGCTGCATGTCTCTCTTTTGCATGTGTTCAATCTTTCATTGAATCCATTTGACAATTTATTTGACATTGAGCCTTTAATCTCATACTTAGTCAATTTGGACAATTAGACAAATTTTGAATTAAAATGTTCAAGTATATAGATTAGTCAGCATTTGTATTTTAAGATTGATATATGTAGCTAGATTTTTTTTTCATATAAATTGATTGTTTGAAAAAAAATATTTGCTTGTGCATAAATAAATTAATAAAAAAATTTTAAGGCTCAAGTTATGAGTGAAGTTTTGAAAACGTGACCGGATTGAATAACCGAGGTAAGGTGCTTGGGTTGTCATCTTATCTCGCATAAAAAGGTTCGAGTGACAAGTCGATAACTTACAAACATTTAGCTAATCGAGCCTTCAAAAGTTGAAAAAAATGTGTGTTTGAACTGAGTAACTGGAATATGGTGCTTGGGTTGTCATCCTAGTTCGCGTAAAAAGATTTGACCATGTCTAAATTTTCTTACTAATGCGTAGTTAATTAATAATGCCTTGCAAATTATTGGATCCAAACTCAGTTTAATGAAATTGTTTAGTTCACGGATTTCAGTTTTATGACACTTGTTGATCAAACTATATATCTTGAGCATTTATTTATTTTTGTCTATGTTGTTTGCATTGATTGAGGATGAGGAAAAGAAGCTCGATTTTTAATAAATTATAGAATGAATTCTAATGTTTGAAAGAACAACATGCTTGAAGGCAAGTATGAGCTAAGTAGGGGGATTTGATAAACATGTTAATGTGCATATTTTTTGTATTTAATTTGGTTTATTGTTGAATTGAACCCTGCTAAATTAAGTGTTTTTATGATTTAATCTTGTCAGGGATGCAAATGATCAAAAACAAGCAAAAATAGGCCAATTTGAAACACAATCATAGAGATGGGATCAAAATAAAAAATATGGAGGAAGTTAGGATTCATCTATATTTTGACTTTGTAAAAAACTAAAAATAGGAAGATATTTTTTTATTTTATTTTTAGCTTTATTTTAGTTTTATTTATTTTCTTTTAATTTATTAAATTAGCTAGGCTATTTTTAGTAAACCCATGTATATAAATAGGGGTATTTGGTTCTTTGAAAATCATCCAATTATCTTGTATTCCTACTTCACTTTGGAGTTCTATTATCTTCTTTATTTTCCTACTTCAATGGGGAATTGGATTGCTTTTGTCTTTGCTTTTACAAAGTTTGTCTAATTCTCTTTTCAAATATTTTTCCTTCTCAATTTCCATCACCTTTTCATACAAATTCCATCATCATCCATAACCTTCAAGTATGATTAAATTCATGCTACACTAAATCCTATCTTAGCTTTAGACCGGTGTTCGTTCTGTTTGAGAGTCGTGAGATTCGCATTTGCGCTAAAAATCCTTCCAAGCGGTATTCATTTTTTCCTCAGTATCGAGATAGCCCAATCATCCCTTAAAGTTAAATTCAATTCTAAACCAAAGTGCACGTTGGGTTGGAGTCTTGTTTGCTTATAGTTGGAGAGACGAGTCAGTCGTGTTGTATTCGATTCTCCAAGAACAAATCAAGGAGGAAGTGATCGAGGATGAGCATGGTAAGCATGATAAGAATCTCAAAGTTATACTGCAGACTCTTCGAGAGAAATAGCTTTATGTGAAGTTTACTAAGTGTGAGTTTTGGCTCCGAGAGGTAACCTTTTTGGGACAAGTGGTGTTTGCTGAGGGGATTCGTGTTGATCCTCGTAAGATTGAGGCTATGTTGGAGTGGAAATAGCCAAAGAATGTGTTTGAGATTTGTAGCTTTCTGGGGCTGGCAGGATATTATCAATGTTTCGTAGAAGTGTTTTCCTTAATCGTAGCTTCATTGACTAAGCTTCTGCGTAAGGGAGTGCCTTTTGTTTGGACTGATGCACAACAGGAGAGCTTTGAGAAGCCAAGACAATGTTAACGTAGGCTCCCGTTCTGATACAGCCTGAGCCTGGTAATGACTTCGTGGTATACAGCGATCCGTCACATGTGGGTCTGGGTTGTGTTCTGTTGTAAGATGGTAAAGTGGTTGCTTATGCATCTCGTAAGCTTAAGACTCATGAGGTTAATTATCCAACGCATGATTTGGAGTTGGCAGTTGTAGTCTTTGCTCTAAAGATTTGGAGGCACTATCTGTACGATGAGAAGTGTACCATCTACACTGATCACAAGAGCCTCAAATATCTTCTCACTCAGAAGGAACTAAACCTTAAGCAGCATACATGGGTTGAGCTACTTAAGGATTATGACTATAGCATCGAGTATCATCCTGGTAAGGCCAATGTGGATGTCGATGCATTAAGCCATAGTGCTATGGCCGATTTGAGGGCAACATTCAGTCGACTTAGTTTATTCGATGATGGGAGCCTATTAGCTGAGCTGCAAGTGAAATTGACATGGATTGAGCAGATTAGAGCTAAACAGATGGAGAAAAGTCTCTCGAGATGCGGTCCCATTAGGTTAAGAGTGGTACTACGACAGATTTTGAGATTAACAGTGATGGGGTATTATGTTTCCACGATAGGATTTATGTACTGAATGATGAAGATTTGAGACTATCTATTTTAAGGGAGGTGCATAGTAACCCTTATGCGATGCATCCCGGTGGAAACAAAATGTATCGAGATCTGCGAGAGTTGTCCTGGTGGCCAGGGTTAAAGTGTGAGGTTACCGACTTTATTGCTCGCTATTTGACTTGTCAGTAGGTTAAGGCTGAGCATCAGTTACCTTCGGGTTCGCTGTAGTCGGTTAAGATACCGATGTAGAAATGAGAGCGAGTAATGATGGACTTCATTAGTGGGTTGCCTCTAACACCCACTAAGAAGGATGTTATCTGGGTCATCATGGATCGATTGACCAAGTCTGTGCATTTCATTCCAGTTAGGACGGACCTTTGAGATAGTGAGACTACCTGAGGTACCTGTCTCGATCATTTTTTATAGGGATCCTCGTTTTACGTCTCGATCTGGCAGAAGCTTCATAAGACATTGGTTTCGATGTCAGATTTCAGTACTGCTTTCCATCCTCAGACAGATGGTCAGTCGGAGAGGGACATTCAGATACTGGAGGATATGTTGAGGGGTTGTATTATTGGATTTCTGATGTAGTTGGGAGGAGTACTTGCCTTTAGAAAAGTTCGCCTACAACAACAGCCACCAGTCTAGTATACGGATGGCACCTTACGAGGCACTGTATGGTCGTAAGTGTCGCACTCTCTTGTACTGGATTGAGTTGGGTGAGCGACGTATTTTAGGTTTGGAGCTGATTCTGAGACTAAGAATAAGGTTCGTTTGATTCGAGATCGACTGAAAGCGGCTTCTGATAGGCAAAAGTCTTGGTGGATTTCAAACGTCGTAAGATAGAGTTTTCTATGGGGGACTTCATTTTTCTTAAGGTTTTGCCATGAAAGAAAGTTCTGAGGTTCGGTCGTAAGGTTCTGAAATGAGTGGGGCCAGTTGCATATCTGTTGGAACTACCTCCAGAGTTAGATGGTGTGTTTCATGTCTTGATGTTGAGACATTATCGTTCTGATCCCACGCACATTATTCCTGTGGAGAAGATTGAGATTAGGCCAAATCTAACATTCGAGTAGGAGTCAATTCGGATCTTAGATCGCGATGTTAAGGTTCTACGTAAGAAATCTATCTCCTTAGTGAAGGTGCTGTGGTAGAATCATAGCATTGAGGAGGCTACTTGAGAGCCAGAGGATTAGATGCGACAGCAGTATCCTCACCTTTTCTAATTAGGTAAAATTTTGAAGCCGAAATTTTTTTTTAGGGGGTAGAGTTGTAACGCCCCAAATTCCCTTAATTCTAAGTTCAGGTCACAACTTGGGTAAATTTTGGCTTTTTATGAATAAAGCCTTACCTTTGGCTAATAGGCTTATAAGTATTTATTTGTAAGAATATATCAAAATGGGCCTGCTGGTCTGGTGGGTAAGAAGAGAGGGGTTATGCTTGAGATTCTGTGTTCGAATCGCAATGTGGGCATTACTTTTATGCTGGTCCACTCAAGTGAGTTTGAGTTGGATTAGAAGTCTGAGTTGTGGGAAGTTAGTGGAAAGAATTAAGGGGAGAAGGTTGAGGGTTATCAAAAAATCTAGTTTGGATTGTTCTGCTTTCTTTTTGGAAAAATTCGGCTACCCTCTTACCTTTTCTCTCTTTTGTACTAATTTCCTTCCTCCTACCTCTATTGTACTGATTTTTCACTTGCTTTCCTCTAGTTTGTTTTTGGTTCATAATAGCGGGCTTTGCAATTCTTAGACGTGTTAATCGTCGGTAAGTTCCTGGTTATCGATCTTAAACGCTATTTTGATTAAGTGTTTAAGAGGTGTTTTATGGCTGTTTAGGAGTCATTCAGGAGATTGGAATCAACGATTCATAGAGTTATTTTGAAGTGGAGATCGTCTAGTTACGGTAAGTTAATTTTTCGTTTAGGGATTGGTTGTTAAGGCTCATTTTTTAGTTTCAAAAAGGTCAAATATTCTGATTATAGGTATTGGTAGTCTCAGGATAGCATATCCAGCAAAAACGAATAAGGTGTGTACTCCGAATGCACAAAAAATGAGTTTCAGCAAAAGTCGAAAAGCGATCTGTCGACGCCACATGGGCGTGTGGACTGCCCGTGTGGTAGGCCATGTACGCACTACACGGGCATACGACACTGCCATGTGAAGGTAGGTGAGGCCGTGTGCGAGACACGGGCTCAACCAATTGAGCCGTGTGGCCACATAGGCATGTAGGCCCACACGAGTGAACCACACGGACGTGTAAGATTTTAGGCCAGGCCATGTGATCCATACGACCAAGGCCAATTTGGGCTGTTTGGGCCACACAGGCGTGTGGGCCCACACGGGTAGGTCATTTGGGCGTGTGAGCCTATTATTCTGAAATGTACGGTAAGGTTGCACAGGTCACCCAAGTCGACTGTGACCTGTCGTAGGGTCGGTAAGGATATCTTAGACCCTAATCTGTGATATGATATTGTGATATATTTGTTAGCATGTTACTAAAAGCATGTGTATTCTTCTGATTGTATGAACTGTTATTTTTGCATTTTTAGCATGCCACATTTGTATGATGCATTACATTTGGGGTAGGATTGATGAAGTTGAAAGAAGTATCTGAAAGGCTTCTAAAGTCTATTATTTGGCAGCTAAGCTACATATTTCTGATTTGTGCCGCATTTTGGTACTATATAGTGGGATGGAAGGGTCCATTTTATCCCGTATTTGGTGTGTTGGGGCTGGGTGGATCAATTTTATCCCTACATGGTGTATTGGGTAGGACGGATATGGTGTGCAGGGATGGTGGGCATGATACTATTATTTTGATCTGTTATGCATGCTATATTTATGATGGGTGATATCGCGTGATATAAAGTAATAAAATTTATAAAGACTTGATTTCACCAAAACTAACTAATATCACAATGTTGAGGCAAGCGCACTTGTCGAACAGTAGTATAGTTTAGTGGCAAGACTGAGTTATCATACCCAAGGGAACCAAAAGTACTAGTACTTACTTCTTTTCTATTATCTAGCCTAAGAAATAAAAGAGGGTTGTTTAAACTAATTCTAAATCTAACTAAGAAAGCGTAAAAAGTAAATTGGGAAAACTTTTTGGAAGAAGCTAATTAATATGGACAATACTCAAGGGAGAATCCACCTAGACTTCACTTGTTATTATTTTCTTGAACTATATGATTTCTTTACTTGACTTGATCCGTAGAGATCCCTAATTTATGCTTAACCATCCGTCGAGGTGAAGAGCAACTAAGCCGAAGTTGTTAATTAAAATTCCCTTATTAATTAACTCCTTAGGTTGCATTAATTTGATCTATGGTTCCCCATATTAGGTTTGACCATAATCAGGCAGATTTATGCCGCCCTATGTCTAGGGTTGCATGCAACTCCGCTTAATTATGGTAGATCTACTCTTATCACAGGGACTTTTGCTCCTTTGCTCTAAGCACATCTAATTCTTGAAATAATACCTAGGATTATCAAATCAAGAATGAAGAACACATAATTAAGAACAATTCAAGTATTTATCAAATAAATTAAGAATAATTAACAAGATCTATCTTAGGTTTCATCCCCCTCAAGTATTTGAGAGGTTTAGTTCATAATAAAGAAGGAAAACATCTCAGAAGATATAAAATAGCAAGACATAAAAGAAACCAAAAACCCCTGCAGGAATTTAGGGAGATCCTCTATGTTGCTGCAGAATTCCGGCTTCTGAGATGAATTAATCGGCTTCTCCTTTAGAGTAATCCCTTACTTCTCCCCTCCGTGTGGCAGAAAAGCGAGAAGAAAAATATCTCTCAACTCCTTTGCCTCTGCCTCATGAGGTCTTTATATAGAGAGCTTGTGGGGAGCCTTTCTTAGCCTCTAAGCATCCCAATTTGAGTGAAATTCCCCTTCCTCATGACTAGAACACGCTCGTGTGCCACGCCCGTGTGCCACGCCCGTATGACTTCGACAGAGGCCGTGTGATATTCTGTTTATGGGGCACAACCGTGTGGCCTGGCCGTGCTTGTCAGGAATGGACCGTGTGATCTTTATGTTACACACGACCGTGCGGTAAATCTTTGGGCCGTGCGTTAAGCTATTTTTGGCCCATTTTCCTTATTTTTGGTTCTTTTCTCTTCCCCATGCTCTTCTGAGTATAAGATATGAAAAAGAGAGGTTAAGAGCACCAATTCTCACTAAATCATTAATAATTCATCCAAAATATAGGCAAAATATGAGGTAAAAATATGTATAATTTAGCGTTTATCAAATACCCCCACACTTAAGCCTTTGCTTGTCCTCAAGCAAAATCTCAATCCCTAATAAGAATCATTCTTCTCAACCTATAACCTTTATCAATAATGTTTCAAATTAATCCACAGGTAATCATACAATGAAAAATTCAATCAGAAGAACATTAAAGATTCAATCAATTTAAGTTGAGAATTTTGTCATTGAAAACATAAGTTTCTTCCTTCTTTCTAAGTAGTTATCTCTCCATCTTAATTAACAGGAGTTGACATCCTCACTAAAGGTTCACTCTATCCACTCAACGTGTTTAGGGTTCAAAATTTAAGCACTCTCTAGTCAACCTGGAAAGTTATTATCATAAGTTTGCAAGAAAATCAAATCTCCACCACTATAGTTTGATATGATACATCGATCAAAAAGGTCTTTTTATGGTTGTAACGGGGCTTGGTTAGGGGTGTTGTCACAGGCTGCAAAAAGAGGGTTAGAATCGAGATTGAACTGAAAATTATCTTAGCTAGAAAAATTTCTATTACTGGAGCATAATTTCAAAGCTTAATAGCATCAATTTGGTAGCTTTAAGAGAGAAATATGCAAAAACTTAATTTGAACAATTTGTACATTACAACTAAATTTGACTGTATATACACGTTTTTTTTTTAAGAATAATTCAAGTAGTACAATGAATTGTGTAAAGATTTACATACTGGAAAATAGAATAAAGCTTAGATAATAAATTCAACTCAAATCTCGACAAAAATAAGGATCAAAAGTAATTGACTGGAAAATTCAACAAAAATGGGTTATTGGTTAATAATTAGAGGGTAAATCAAGGAAAAGGTTGTTAGGTTCAATGGGGTTTACTAGGGGTTAGATTATGGAGGTAGACTTTTGTGGAGTGAGTGGGTTAAGTCCTAGGTGCCTTTATCATCTCGGTATATCAAATCAATGATGTGGTCTTGACATGTATAATCAAAGCAAGTTCTAGAATAACAATTCAGTGTTGACTCACTCAAAGCAATAATAACAGTGAGCACGAAAGAATGTATGCTCAAAAGGTTTAAAAGTCTCACAAAAATTACGACTTTTGATGTTAATCCTGTGAATTTCAAATCTCAAGATAATACTTAAAATTAGGGAGGATAACTTAAGCAAAAATGGGGTTCTCAAAAATTTTAACTTATCATGCTTGATTCCCTAATGTTTTTAAAGTTTGAATAATCATAGTACAATTGCCTATTTCTTGATTCTCAACATATCAATAAAAATCATAAATCAATCAGAATTAATTCCTAATAGGAAATTAAGGAAAATGCAGAGAACAATGCATGAAGTACAAATTCAGGGGTTTTCATGAAAGGTATACTGAATTAAAGTATGTTTCCCCCCCACACTTAAGATGTACATTGCCCTCAATGTACAAAGATATATATCTAGCAATAAAAGCTTAATATCAAAAGAGAGGGAGAGAATTGAAAACTCTCTGAATTTAGGATGAATTGTGAGATAGGAAGAGCCGGTAGGTGTGGCACTGTGTTCACATTTTCGTAGAGATTTGAGCTGTGAGGCTCTTTTGAAACTGCGAATGGATTTAGTAGTCGTGGGGAGTTTTGAGTCACTGGATTTTACTTCTGTGGGATTAACCGTAAAATAAAATAAGTAAGTAAAATAAAATACTAAAATGTAAAAAGGAAATGGAATAAACTATACTGGAAAGAAAAACAAAGTTAGAATAAAAAATAAGAGAAAAAAAAAAGAAAACTAAATATTAGTGGGTGAGTCTGAAAAGTAAGAAAAAGAAAATAAAGAAAAATAAAAGTAGAAATAAAAAGAACATAAAAAGAAGAAGAATTAGTCCTCAGATGGATCACGTGGCGGCGGTGTGATGTTCAGGTGCTGACATATCTGCACGAGAGTGGCATCGATGTAATCAAAGCGCTGAAAACATTGTTGCTCAAATCGATCTAGGCGCTCGGATATGTCGACACGTGAGGCTATCGTCTGAGTGGGTCGTCTGGGGCGTGGTGGCTCGGTAGGCTCATCCTCTGCTGGCGGTGGCGGTGGGACATCATCGCAACGTCCTCTGGGTCCTCGCCTTCCTAGACAAGGCGGAAGTGAAAGTGGCCGCCACCTGGCCGTCGCTCTACCATCCTCATGGAGAGCATGCTCTAGATGCCCTGGAAGGACATCTGGCCAAGTAGGGTGTACGAGGATGTCTGGGCTGCGGTGTTGAATAGGCCCAAGTAACGGCCTAGTCTCTTGATGTACGGGCCCATGGAAATAACGCCTCTCCGGTGCCTCTCAGTCTGGTGCTGCATGGCCAACACTATGAAGTAGGCGAGGTCGATGGGGTGGCCATTGGCCATGCACCAGAGGAAATAGACGTCGTGAGTGTTGACGACGCTTGTACTCTCCCGTCTACCTGTTAAGATGTGAGCAAGGAGGGCGTGAATATACCTGAGAGAAAGAGGGAGGGCGGTCGCCTTGCTGATGCTGGGGTTATAAACTTGCCGTCCTGGGGTGATCTCGTTCTAGCAGTCGATGGGCCGGATGTGGATACGATGTGAGAGGGTGGGGAAGTCTTCTTCTGCCATGAATTGCTCGGTATAGAGACCGAGAGCTGTGCCAAACTCTGGGACACTTAGTTGTCACACAAGACCTCCTAATCAGAATTGGACCGTGCCAGGATCGTCGAATATGTTCATGACGGTCTGGAGGTGGAATGTGGAGCAGAACTCGAGAGTGAGTTCTAGGTAGGTGGGCTCTACAATCCTAAAGAACTGGTCCCATGGGTCAGTGGCTAGCAAGGCTCGGAGATCGTCCACCAGGTTGATTTGCACAAGGGCCTCCCAGTCAATGCATCGGCCCATCGAGATAGTGCGTGCTCGGAGTAATTGGTAGCGTTCCTCCTGGGAGTCCTGCGGAAATGTGAGGAACGGGTGGTGTGTCTCGGAGGTGGGCCTCAATGAAAAACTTCCGAGTCCCTTTCGTTTTTTGGAAGCAGGGACAGCAGCTTTTCTGACACGTGAAAATGACATAGTATCTGAAATAACAAAACACGAGCATTAGTTCTAAAAATAAAAAAATTTAAAATTAATATTTTTTCCTAAAATAACAAATGAGAAGGAACCTGAATAGTAAAATCTAATCATATTAAAAACTTATAACAAAGAAAATTAGGAATTATGGGTATATAAAGTGATTTTTATGAAAAAATGGCATGCAAATATGTGTCCAAGTGGCAAAATAAAATGGAATCTAAATGGCAAGCAAAAATAAAATTAAGTGGCATGTAATCCTAATTGATTCTATATTATTCTAGAGTATTCATCCTATATTTCCTAATTCCATGCTTAAACCAATAATTAGACTAAAATAAAAATAAATGAAAACTTAAAGAAGTGAAATAAAACAAAATAAATGAGAAAAATGAGAAAATAGAACCAATTATGAGTTTGCACGGCCATGGGGGCTGTTACACGGGCGTGGGGAGGATGAAATCTGGTATGGTGGCGTTTGGAAGGTTGTGGCGGCGTTTGTGGTCGTTTAGGGAGGAGTTTGGGTGAGAAATGTTAGGGTTTGAGTGAAAAAGAGAGTGAAAAATGCCTCCTATTTATACATTTTGGGTCACACGGGCATGTCACACGCCCGTGTGAGTCGTATTCAGCCCGTGTTTTTTGAAAATCAGAGGTTTTAGCGTGCCATGTCCCGATGAGCACGCCCGTGTGGTTGATTCGCATGGCCGTGTTTGATCAGGTCTTCGTTACTCACACGGTCGTGTGATGGTATACACGGCCGTGTGCGATCGTGTTCGTGTATCACACGGTCGTGTGATGTGTGCCACGGGCGTGTAAAATTTGGTAGTGTCTTCCACGGGCTACGGACACGGGCGTGGGGATTTGTGCAAGCCCGTGTTGATACTGCAGGGTTGCCACGGCCATATAGCACGACCGTGGGGGAGGTGTTGATAGCCCGTGTGGAATTCGTAAGGTCGCCACGGCCATATCGCACGGTCGTGGGGATTTATCGATGGCCCGTGTTTTGTGGAAATTTTGCTCTGTTTGTACATGGTCTGGGTGCACGACCGTGCCCCTGTTTCAAGTGCGTACACGGCCTAAGGCACGTCCGTGTGCCTGGCCGTGTGGTCCTAAATTTCTGCATTCAAAAAGTTAGTTTATGCATTAGAAAATACTAAAAATTTTAAAGAAAAGAAAGTTACTAAGTTAGTGCTCGGGTTGCCTCTCGAGAAGTGCTTATTTAGAGTCTAAGTTCGGCTTTACCTGGATGTGTCAAGAAGGGGTGTGATGGAGCCGAAGCTCCTCCCTATTTTCTGCAAAATTTTCACCTCTATAATGTTTAAGCCTATGGCCGTTTACCTTAAACGTACCGTGGTTAGGGTGAGTTACCTCAATGGTTCCGTATAGAAAGACATTTAGAATAGTGAAGGGACCTGACCATCTTGACTTGAGTTTTCCAGGGAATAGTTTCAGCCTTGAGTTGTAGAGTAAGACGAGATCACCTGTTTTGAATTGCTTTGGTTGTTTTAGCCTTTTGTCATGGCGTCGCTTCATGGCTTCCTTATATAGTTGCGAGTTCTTGTAAGCATTGAAGCGCCATTCATCAAGCTCATTCAACTGCATTAATCTCTTTTCTCCTGCACTTTTAAAATCAAAGTTTAAAAACTTTATAGCCCAGAATGCTTTATGTTCGAGTTCAAATGGTAGATGACAGTTTTTTCCATAAACAAGTTTATAGGGAGATGTTCCTATGGGTGTTTTGAAAGCAGTTCTATAAGCCCATAATGCATCATCTAATTTTCTTGACCAGCCCTTCTATTTGCTTCTATTGTCTTCTCTAGGATACGTTTCAGCTCTCTATTTGTCACTTTGACTTGGCCACTAGTTTGTGGGTGGTAAGGGGTAGCTGTTCTATGGTGTACTCTATACCTTTTCAAAACCTTTTCAAATTAAGTATTGCAAAAATGTGTACCCCTATCACTAATAATTACCCTAGGTGTTCCAAATCGAGAAAAAAGTTTTTTCAAGAAGTGTACTACCACCCTAGCATCATTTGTAGGTAGAGCTTGGGCTTCTACCCATTTTGACATGTAATCTAATGCTACTAGTATGTATTTATTCCCAAATGAATTAGGGAATGGACCCATGAAATCAATACCCAATATGTCAAATATTTCACATGAAAGTATATAGTTCTGAGGCATTTCATTATGCTGAGAGATATTACCTGTTCGTTGGCATTTATCACAAGAGGTCACATACCTGTTGGCATCTCTGAAAAGTGTAGGCCAGTAAAAACCTGATTCGAGTACCTTATGAGCAGTTCTAGTTCCACTGTGATGTCCTCCTGTGGGTCATAAGTGGCAGTGATTCAAAATTTGATATGTTTCAGTGTCATCAACGCATCTTCGTATAACCTGATCTGCACAAATTCGAAAAAGAAAAGGATCTTCCCAAAAGTAGTTTTTCACATCAGTGAAGAATCGCTTCTTTTGCTGATGGTTTAGCCCTTTTAGGGTTATGTTAGCCGCTAAATAATTCGCAAAATCAGCAAACCAAGGAGGTGTCGTATCTGCTAAGGCTAAGAGTTGTTCCTCAGGGAACAAATCATTCATCTTGTCTAGATATTTGGGCGGTGTGGTCTCTAGCCTTGAGAGGTGGTCTGCTGCTAAGTTTTCGGCTCCTTTCTTGTCCTTTATTTCCAAATCAAATTCATGTAACAATAGAATCCATCTTATCAATTGAGGTTTTGCATCAGTTTTAGTTAAGAGGTAGCGAAGAGCTGAATGATCAGTATAAACAATGACTTTTGACAAAATTAAATAAGATCTAAATTTGTCAAATGCAAAAATAACAGCTAGCAATTCTTTCTCTGTGGTCGTGTAATTTGCTGGAGCAGCTGTCAAGGTCCTGGTAGCATAATAGATCGGCTGGAAGTTTTTGTCCCTTCGCTGTCCCAAAACTGCACCTACTGCAAAATCACTTGCATCGCACATTAGTTCAAAAGGCAGATTCTAATCAGGTGAAATCATAATCAAGGCGTTAACTAACTTTTCCTTGAGGTTGTTGAAAGATTCCAGACATTCTTGGTCAAAGTTGAAGGGTATGTCTTTTTCTAATAATTTAGTTAAAGGCTTAGGTATTTTAGAAAAGTCTTTAATGAATCTTCGATAAAAACCAACGTGTCCTAAAAAGCTTCTTATAGCCTTAACTAAATTAGGAGGAGGTCGTTTTTCAATAGTTTCAATTTTCGCTTTATCTACCTCTATCTCTTTGCTAGAAATTTTATGTCCTAAAACAATACCCTCTTGAACCATAAAATGGCATTTTTCCCAGTTTAGCACTAAATTTGTCTCTTCACATCTGATTAAAACAAGTTCTAGATTATTAAGACAAAGTTGGAAAGAATTACCGAAAACTGAGAAATCATCCATAAATACCTCCATGATGTCTTCCACGAATTCATTGAAAATAGCTAGCATGCATCGCTGAAAAGTAGCAGGAGCGTTACATAAACCAAAAGGCATTCTACGATAAGCAAACGTACCGTATGGACATGTGAATGTAGTTTTCTCCTGATCTTCTAGAGCTATCGGGATCTGGAAGTAACTAGAGAGGCCATCTAGGAAACAATAATACATATGACCTGATAATCTTTCCAACATCTGATCAATAAAAGGCAATGGGAAATGATCTTTTCGAGTGGCGTCGTTCAGCTTCCTGTAGTCAATGCAAACTCTCCATCATGTGACTGTTCTTGTAGGTATTAACTCTTCCTTGTCATTAGACACCACGGTCAATCTTCCTTTCTTAGGAACAACCTCGGCTTTTACAACTTCTTTCATATTGGGATTCAATCATCTCTGTGCTTACACTGATGGTTTGAATTCGTCCTCCATTAAAATTTTGTGGGTGCAGAAAGAAGGATTTATTCCCTTGATATCTGAAATTTTCCAAGCTATAGCACGTCTGTGTTCTCTTAACACATGGAGTAGTTCCTCTTTCTCTGTAAGGCTTAAATCAGATGCAATAATGACTGGTAAAGTTGATTCTTCCCCTAAAAAGGCATATTCTAAATGATCTGGCAGTTGTTTTAGTTCTAATTTAGAGGGTTCAGTAATGGAAGGTTTCTGTCTCAATTCATCACCCATCTTTAAATTCTCATAACTTATGTGCCTAGCGATGATTTCATTAGAATCTAATTCTTTCCTTAGTTCCTCGATTTCAGGGGTGGTTTCATCTTTCCCCCCCACCTTGAACGAGACACAGTTCCAATGTGTCTATGAGAGAAAGTTTCTAGAGATTGTCTTGAACAAAATAATCAATAATATCAATAAAATAACATGAATCATCTTGTTCTTTAGAGAATATCATGGCATCATAAATTTTAAAGACAACTTCTTCCTCGCCAACTCTAAGTACTAATTTGCCATCCCTTACATCAATAACAGCTCTAGCAGTGGCTAAAAATGGTCGTCCCAAAATCAAAGGTACTTCAATATCGTCATCCATGTCAGGCAAAACAAAATCAACAGGGAATATAAATTTATCTACCTTTACTAGCACATCTTCAATGATTCCCCTAGGATATTTAACAGATCCATCGGCTAATTGAATACTCATCCTAGTGGGCTTGGGTTCCCCGAGACCTAGTTGTTTGAACATTTTGTAAGGCATGAGATTAATGCTAGCACCTAAATCAGCTAAAGCTTTATTAATAAGTAAACTACCAATCAGACAAGGGATAGTAAAACTCCCTGGATCTTTCAGTTTTGCTGGCAATTTATTTTGGAGAATAGCTGAGCATTCCTTGTTGAGTTCTACCGTAGCCAATTCTTCCAATTTCTTTTTATTTGTCAGAAGTTCTTTAAGGAACTTTGCATACTTCGGCATCTGTGAAATTGCTTCAACAAAAGGTAATTGAATGTGTAATTGTTTGAAAAGTTCAAGGAACTTACCGAATTGAGCGTCTGTATGGTCTTTCTTCAATTTTGCCGGATATGGGATACGCGGTTTGTATTCCTTGAGTGGCGGTGGAATGTTATCCTCGGGTTCCGCTGCCTTTTCTTCTAAAATTTCTGGGATAGTCTTCTTTTCGGGTTCGGTTAGGACCTTTCCATCTCTTAAAGTAATCGTCTTGACATGCTCTCTGGGATTTGGCTCAGTATTACTTGGTAATCCTCCCTGTGGTCTTTCTGAGATTAATTTTGCAAGTTGACCAATTTGGTTTTCAAGCCCTTGAATTGATGCTTGCTGATTTTTCAGTGTCGTTTCAGTGCTTTGAAAACGTGTCTCTGATGCGGCCATAAATTTGATAAACATCTCCTCAAAATTTAGCTTCTTCTCATGTTGCAGTGGTGGTTGCTGAAATCCTGGAGGAGGCTGTTGTCTTTGATTTCCTTGTCCTCCCCATGAAAAATTTGGGTGATTTCTCCAACCTGCATTATAAGTATTACTATAGGGGTTATTTTGAGGTCTAGAATTGTTACCCATATAGTTGGCTTGTTCAGTTTCCATGCTGTGTCCATAAGATGCAAAATCTGGATTAAACGTGTTTCCTTGAGTCGTGTCGCATTGCATCACTGATTGTGCCTGCGTAGAACTAACAAAATTATCAAACTTTGTATTCAAAAGTTCTACTTGGTTAGTAAGCATGGTGACAGCATCAACATTATAAACTCCTGCGGCTTTTGTTGGCTTTGTCCTCATGACTTGCCACTGATAATTATTCAATAACATCTCTTCAATAAATTCATAAGCTGTTTCAGGTGTTTTATTATTGATCGTCCCTCCTGCGGCTGCATCGATCATTTGTCTAGTTGACGGGTTTAAACCGTTGTGGAAGGTTTGAACTTGCAGCCACAAAGGTAGACCATGATGAGGGCACCTCCTCAAAAGATCTTTGTATCTCTCCCATGCATCGTATAGTGTTTCTAAATCCATCTGCACAAAAGAAGAAATATCATTTCGTAATTTGGCTGTTTTAGCTGGAGGAAAATATTTGAGTAAAAATTTTTTGGTCATCTGCTCCCATGTGGTAATTGAGCCTCGTGGTAAAGAATTTAACCACTGTTTGGCTTTATTTCTCAAAGAGAATGGAAATAGCCTCAATCGAATGGCATCATCAGAAACGCCATTTATTTTGAAGGTATCACAAAGTTCCAAAAAATTAGCTATGTGTGAGTTTGGATCTTCGTCCTGTAAACCATCAAACGCACCAATTGCTGTATCATCTGAATAGTGTTAGGCTTTAACTCAAAATTATTAGCAACAATAGTTGGTCTAAGAATGCTAGTTTGGGTACCAGCCAAACTAGGTTTTGCATAATCATACATAGTGCGAGGAGCTTCTTCTTGATTTGCTGGTGGCGCGACTATTGCGGGAGGTGGTGGAACATTCTGGTTTGCTTCCATCTCGTCTGTAGGTTCTGGCTCTTGCTCAGGTTCTTGTTCTGGATAATGTAGATTGTGTCTAATTTCCCTGCGATTTTTGCGAACTATCACTTCTAGATCTTCGTCGAAAAGTAGTGGTCCTGTTGGGTTGTTTCTAGTCATAAACTAAAAATAACTAAAAGAAAGAAAACTCAGAAATTTAAAAGAAAAGAAAAATAAAAATAAAAATAAATAAAAATTAAAAATAAAAATAAAAGAAAAATAAATAAATAAATAAATATATATATATATATTAATGGCTAAAGTAATAGAAATCGAGCTTTCGTAATATTTTAGTTCCCCGGCAACGGCGCCAAAAACTTGATATCGCGTGATATGAAGTAATAAAATTTATAAAGACTTGATTTCACCAAAACTAACTAATATCACGACGTTGAGGCAAGCGCACCTATCGAACAGTAGTATAGTTTAGTGGCAAGACCGAGTTATCGTACCCAAGGGAACCAAAAGTACTAGTACTTACTTCTTTTCTATTATCTAGCCTAAGAAATAAAAGAGGGTTGTTTAAACTAATTCTAAATCTAACTAAGAAAGCGTAAAAAGTAAATTGGGAAAACTTTTTAGAAGAAGCTAATTAATATAGACAATACTCAAGGGAGAATCCACCTAGACTTCACTTGTTATTATTTTCTTGAACTATATGATTTCTTTACTTGACTTGATCCGTAAAGATCCCTAATTTATGCTAAACCCTCTGTCGAGGTGAAGAGCAACTAGGCCTCAGTTGTTAATTAAAATTCCCTTATTAATTAACTCCCTAGGTTGCATTAATTTGATCTATGGTTCCCCATATTAGGTTTGAACCTAATCCGGCAGATTTATGTCGCCCTATGTCTAGGGTTGCATGCAACTCAGCTTAATTATGGTAGATCTACTCTTATCACAGGGACTTTTGCTCCTCTGCTCTAAGCACACCTAATTCTTGAAATAATACCTAGGATTATCAAATCAAGAATGAAGAACACATAATTAAGAACAATTCAAGTATTTATCAAATAAATCAAGAATAATTAACAAGATATGTCTTAGGTTTCATCCCCCTCAAGTATTTGAGAGGTTTAGTTCATAATAAAGAAGGAAAACATCTCAGAAGATATAAAATAGCAAGACATAAAAGAAACCAAAAACCCCTGCAGGAATTTAGGGAGATCCTCTATGTTGCTGCAGAATTCTGACTTCTGAGATGAATTAATCGGCTTCTCCTTTGGAGTAATCCCTTGCTTCTCCCCTCCGTGTGGCAGAAAAGCGAGAAGGAAAATATCTCTCGACCTCCTTTGCCTCTGCCTCATGAGGTCTTTATATAGAGAGCTTGTGGGGAGCCTTTCTTAGCCTCTAAGCATCCCAATTTGAGTGAAATTCCCCTTCCTCACGACTAGAACACGCCCGTGTGCCACGCCCGTGTGACTTTGACAGAGGCCATGTGATATTCTGTTTATGGGGCACGGCCGTGTGGCCTGGCCGTGCTTGTCGAGAATGGACCGTGTGATCTTTATGTTACACGACCGTGTGCCACGGTCGTGCGGTAAATCCTTGGACTGTGCGTTAAGTTATTTTTGGCCCATTTTCCTCATTTTTGGTCCATTTTTGGTTCTTTTCTCTTCCCCATGCTCTTCTGAGTATAAGATATGAAAAAGAGAGGTTAAGAGCACCGATTCTCACTAAATCATTAATAATTCATCCAAAATATAGGCAAAATATGAGGTAAAAATATGTATAATTTAGCGTTTATCAATGGGCTAAGGCCCTAAGTCTGTGTTTGATACTATTTCTGAGCGGGTTGAGGCCCATACCGATTCTGTAAAGGGCTCAGGCTCTAATTGTCTATTATTTGCTATATGTTTGTATGTATGTTGTTGTGGGGATTTACACACTAAGTTTGCGAAAACTCACCCCTTATTTGTTTAATCTGTTCAGATAACCCCCAGCAGTAGGCGAATTGGTGTAGCGGAGGACTCGACGGTGACCACTGCCACATATACACTATTTTTACGATCTTTAAGCTTTTGCTACCTTATTTATTATTATTTATTATTTTGGGAACTTTGCTGTAATTTTGGACATTGGGACTTTCCTTATGGTTTGATTTGGGATTTTAAACTGCTTATTATAGTTTTACAACTGAAATGCAACTAAGCATCGTTTTCCTAAACATAAACTATGTTTTTCATAAGTAAATACGAATCAGAAAGTATTTGATTTCAAAGCTTCCGCATTAAAAAAAAGGTTTTGAGCTAATTGTTTAGTCCACGTTTTACTGACCTAAGTAAAGATAATAACCGAAAAGATTTTAAATGTATCGAGGCATTTTCAAAAAAACTCTCATGTGACTTCGCTAGATTTAGCCATAACGTCTAGGCCAAGTTTGGGGTGTTACATGTCCATTTAAGGGACGTATTGTCAAATTTTGGTAATGACTAGTAATCGACTTGAGTTATCTGTAAATGTTTCGTAAATCTCCGTAATGCCTCATAACCCTGTTCTGGCGACGGATACGGGTTAGGGGTGTTACATTTAACCTTTTGGCAAAAAGTATCGATACCACATGTAAAGGTATCAATACTTTGCCAAATTACCATGGTTTATAAACGACAGAATGTCAATTTGGTATTGATACCATTATAAAGTATTGATACTAATTCCCAAGGATCGATACTTTATAAAGGTTTCAAGTAAATTAACTTGTGTTCAGATTTGAAAAGTGACAGAATGTCAAAACGGTATCGATACTGAATTTAGTATGTAATGGCCTAAATTCAGGGTTATCGAAATAGTGATTTCGTAACCACAAATCTGATTTAAAAAGAAAATTTATTTTAAAATTATTGCATGAATATTGATATGATAGGAAAGTCATATGAAAATATCAATAGGAAAATTTTACTGATTAGGTAATTAATTAGAAAAAGGATCTAATTGTATAAAATGTGAAAATTGAGTGTTAGAAGTTAAAAGGATTAAATAGCTATGAAATTGAAAACTAGAGGTCCTTATATGGCAATTAGATCATCAATTATAAGATGGAAAATATCAAGGGTGATTCATCCATGGAAAAGTGAAAATTAGGCAAGGACTAAATTGGAAATAGGAAAAGTTAAAATATGATAAGGATTAATGTGGAATTATCACATTTCATTATCATCTTCTTCTTCAACTTTTACATGGAAACCCTAGGAGAGAGGAAGAGAACTTTCTTGGCTTAAATTGGTAAGTTTCCATGGCTCGTTTTTAGTAATTTTTATATTTTTGAGATCGGTATAACTTGCTCTTTATATTTTTGGGGTTAAATTAAAAAGATGTCAAAGTATAAATTTTATTCCATGGATGAATATGCTGTAAATTGAAAATTTATGGTTAAAAATGAAGTATTGATGATAGAGAAACAACTTTTACAAAGTGATTTTTCATGGAAATGTGAAAAAGGGACTAAATTGTAAAAGTTATAAAATTCAAAGGAAATTCTAATTTTTTTGAAAAATAAGTGCTATAAATGATACATAGGGAATTCGAATAGGGTTGGGTAGATGATTAAAATACATGAATTTTATTTTCCAAGCCTAGGGATGAAATTGTAATTAATAAAAATTTTAGGGACAAAATTGTGATTTTACCTAGAGCATAGACTGAATGAATTGGGAAATAAATTGAATGAAACTGATGATTAAATTTATTTATATGGATCCAAAAGATACAAATATGAGACTTGATCGAGGAAAAGAGAAGGTTTCGGATTAGTAGAATATAAATACGAACAATTGTCAAGAACAATTGTCAAGGGAAGTTCGTGTAACTTGAATTATATTCTTAAATGCTTGAAATGTGTGTTATTGAAGTGAATATGATTTGAATGTTCATTGTATGATAATTGATGAAACATTGATATATTTGACAAAAAGAGGAAGAAATCCCGGTTGAATGAAAGGAAAATTCAATGGATCTCTGAAAAGGATTTGACGGTAAAAAGGATCTAGCCCGAACGGGTGATCCTATCCTAATATAGCCCTCCTGAAGAATATGTGTAAAATGGATTTAGCCAGACGGGTAATCTGAACTAGGGTCTGAATTTAGCCTAGACCGGTAATTCAGATCCAAGTTCATTAAAGTAATTGTTGTTGCATGGGATTTAGCCTGGACTGGTAATCCCGACAATACTTTGTGGGTTTATATTACAGGGAATTTAGCTTGGACTGGTAATCTCGTTGTAAGGATAGGATTCACGGGAGTGTGCTCTCTGAAATGTGAAATGTGTACACATGAATATGAATTGACGAACTTAGATTTGTACACTAAAGTATACCCCTAAAAATCCATTGAAATTCTAAGAAATTCAATGGGTTAAATATGGAAAAATAATAAGGGAATGGAAATCATGGTATTGATGAGCTCATCAATCATGGTATATGTTATGTATACATGGAAAATTATTGGACTAACTTGAATGTTGAGTTTGTGAAATGTTAGGGAAATCAAGCATTAGATGGATGTGTGAATGTATGTTGTATTGTATTGAAAATATTAGGTAAGTATAATCCTTGTTACATGAGCTTACTAAGCACCTAGTGCTTAACCCGTTTTCTTTTTCCTTATTTTATAGTGCTCGGGAGCTCGAAGGTCAGAATTTGGTTGGAGCTTTGTCACACTATCAACCCAATCGTTTTGGTATATGAAAATGTTCTATTTTGAATTAATGGCATGTATAGGCTAAATACCAACATTAACATGGATATGAATGGTTGTAAACTAGTCTTTGGTATGGCTAGAATGAATTTGGTTTTGAATGGGAATGTGGTATGCATAAGTACATCATCTTGGATGTTTAAATTAGCATAGAACAATTACTGAATTAGTTGGTTGGTATTGGAATGGTTTGGTACAGGTACGAGATGAATCAGGGTAAGAAAAGTGACCTATTTTCGTCCACGCAGGTAGACACACAGGCGTGTGTCTAGGCCGTGTATGACACACGATCTGCCATATGGGTGTGTGTCAAGGCCGTGTGTCCCCTGCATCTAAAAAATTGTAAAACAAAATGCCTAGGTTTGAGCACACAGGCGTGTGCCTTGCCCATGTGAGGTGCATGGCCTAGATACACGGGCTTGTGATGTAACGCCCCACGCCCGATACCGTCGCCGGAGTCGAACTTGAGGTGTTACTAAACTTCTCTTGCTTTTTAAACAACTTTAAACCACTTATTTTAAATTTCGGAATAAACTATTTTTCTGCGTCAAGGTCACTTAAAAATTCATATCTCGAGTTCTGAAACTCAAAATCAATATCCGTAAATTTTCCCTGAAACTAGACTCATATATATATCTACTAATTTTTTTCTAGAATTTTTGACTTAGCCAATTAGTACAGTTTATTAGTTAAAGTCTCCCCTGTTACACAGCTCAACTGCTCTGACCTATGTTCACTACGAACTAATTTTCTGCCTGTACAAAATTCAAATAGGCATGATGTTTGTTTCATTAGAAATTAGACTCAATAAGGAATCTAGGCATATAAACTATAATACCTAATTATTTATGTACAATTTATGGTGAATTTTTGAAGTCAGAACAGGGGATCACAGAGTCAGTCTCACTCAACTGAAAATTTCTCATAATATACAACTCTTTTTCCTACTCTGTTTCTTCCACATGAAAATAGACTCATTAAGCTTTAATTTCATACCTTGTTCACCTTTTAATTCCATTCCTACTATTTTTAGTGATTTTTCAAATTCACGTCACTGCTGCTGTTTGCATCTGTTTTCAAGCTACTTTTATACTTTTCATAGTTTTCATGTGATAGTTACCATTCAAGCATACATACCATTAAACACATGCATGGTTAGCCATTTCATTAGCTATTCACTTCCAAGCATTTACACACCATATATTGAACATATCATTCCATAAAAGACTAAGTCCCTATACATGCCATACACAAAATGAAACGTCTAGTTATGCCAAAATAACTCCTTTGATAGTGTGATCTGAACTCCGACGTTTCCTTCGATCCCCGAGTAGGCTTGGCAAGAACTATAATAAGAAAGAAAATAAAGGAGTAAGCACTAGGCTTAGTAAGTTTACAAGCAAATAAATCACAATATTTATCATGACAATAATTGTACATTTTACCATTCAACATCTTAAACTTTCCTTACCCTTCCTGCTTTGATACACTTTCTTTCTTTCTCACCTGACCTTTAAATACTCATGAATTCAATCTTTATAATGGCCTGTTAAACCACTCGGAATACTAGGGATACTTGGGTTATTCCTGTCTGATAAAATACTGCCAATGCCATGTCCTTGACATGGTCTTACATGAAATATTCCTGTCTCCAAAGCCATATATACGATATGGACTTACATGGCTCAATACTGTCCTGTCTCCAAGGCCATATACACGATATGGGCTTACATGGCGCAATATTGTCCTGTCTCCAAGGCCATATACACGATATGGGCTTACATGGCGCAATACTGTCCTGTCTGTTAACCCAAATCCCCTAACATTCCTAAGGTTCAAACGGGGCTTTCTGATACTTTCTCTCTGTCTTCTCTTCTTCGTTTCGACTTTGAATATTTTCATAAAGTAAATATATAAATGCTGGAAATTAACAACATCAATGTAAAACAATGAAATATTGCATTTATTTACCGTAAACTTACCTCAATACAAATTGTGACTAAACTTTACAATTTAGTCCTTTACTTTCTCTTTTCCCCTATCTACTCCCGAATTTCGTTCTTCTTGATCTATAATAGCAAATTTAGCTTATTTAATATCAACATTTATCAAAACAGACCTTTACTCAAACTTTGGAAAAATTACATTTTTGCCCCTAAACTTTTGCATATTTACACTTTTGCCCCAAGGCTCGGAAATTAAAACTTATCACAAATTCTTGTATTTTAAGACATGCTGATCATTTATTTACCAATATCATCTTTAAATTCCTACTATAACATACACTTATGTACAATAGGTATTTTTACCAATTAAGCTCTTTTACTCGTTTTTACCTAAAACCGAGTAGCTCAAGTTGTCTAGCATAATTTAAAACCTCATATTCTATCATAAAACATCAAAATACACAAATTTCACCTATGGGTATTTTTCCAAATATGAATCCTAACTTAAAATATTACTAACATAAGCTTTATCGAGCTACCGGGATCTCAAAAACATAAAAATCATTAAAAACGGGGCTTGGATGCACTTACTATGAAGCTTGAAAGTTGAAGAACCCTTAGCTATGGTGGAGAGCAACAATCGGCAGCAACTAATGAAGAAGATGATCAATTTTGTCATCTTTTTCCTTTTTAATTCATGTTAATAACCAAATGACCAAAATGCCCTTCCTTATTAAACTTTCAAAAATTCCCTCCATGTCCAATTTTTGTCCATAAACTTAAAATTGGTCAAATTGCTATTTAAACCCTCCTAATTAATATTCCAAAGTAATTTCATACTAAAAACTTCTAGAATGCAAGTTTTGCAATTTATTCAATTTAGTCCTTACTTTCAAATTAAACACTTTATGCATAGAATTTCTTCACGAAATTTTCACACCATCATGCAATCATAATATAGACCTCAAAATAATTATAAAAATAATTAGTTCTATCTCGGATTTGTGGTTACGAAACCACTATTC
Source organism: Gossypium stocksii (assembly GCA_020496765.1). Taxonomy (NCBI): domain Eukaryota; kingdom Viridiplantae; phylum Streptophyta; class Magnoliopsida; order Malvales; family Malvaceae; genus Gossypium; species Gossypium stocksii. The sequence goes on along the minus strand of CM035628.1, from coordinate 33,202,394 downwards.
CGATTAGGCCCTATTTTGGGATGTTACATTTCTTCCCCCTTTAGGGATTTTCGTCCCCGAAAATCTTACCTGTGAATAGGTTTGGGTACTGTTTTCGCATGGCCTCTTCGGGTTCCCATGTAGCCTCATCCACCCCATGTCTATTCCATAAAACTTTCACAAGAGCAATACTTTTATTTCTTAATTGCTTTACCTCTCGATCTAGAATCTTTACTGGTTCTTCATCATAAGTCATATCTGGCTGAATCTCAACCCCTGTCGGGGAGATCACATGTGACGGATTTGATCGATAACGTCGTAACATTGACACATGGAACACATCATGAATCTTCTCTAATTCAATCGACAAAGCTAATCGGTATGCTAATGGCCCAATTCTCTCAATCACTTCAAACGGTCCAATAAAACGAGGACTTAACTTGCCTTTCCTGCCAAATCTGAGAACTTTCTTCCACGGGGATACTTTCAAAAATACTTTGTCGCCAACCTGATATTCGATCTTTTTTCTTTTTAAATCTGCGTACAACTTCTGCCTGTCTGAAGCTGCTTTCAAACAGTTTCTGATAACTTTCACTTTGTCTTCTGTTTCTTTGACTAGATCAACCCTGTAAATCTGTTTTTCTTTAAGTTCTGTCTAATATAAAGGTGTATGACATTTGCGTCCATACAAAGCTTCATAGGGTGCCATCTTCAAACTCGACTGATAACTATTATTATAGGCAAACTCTACTAATGGTAAGTATTTTTCCCAACTGCCTTGAAATTCCAATATACAACATCTAAGCATATCTTCAAGTACCTGAATAACTCTCTCTGACTGACTTTCGGTCTGAGGATGAAAAGCCGTACTGAAACTCAACTTTGTACCCAAAGCTTCTTGTAATTTTTTCCAAAACCGTGAAGTAAATCTCGGATCTCTGTCTGAAATGATCGATAGTGGTACTCCATGCAGTCTAACTATCTCTGAAATGTACAACTCAGCCAACCTGTCAAGTGAATAATCCATACGAACTGGGATAAAATGAGCCGACTTAGTTAGCTTATCAATTACAACCCAAACTGCATCTTTCTTTTTCGGCGTTAACGGCAATCCGGTCACAAAATCCATAGTAACTCTGTCCCATTTCCACTCCGGAACTAGCACAGGTTGCAACAATCCCGAGAGTACCTGGTGTTCGGCCTTTACCTGTTGACAAATCAAGCATCTGGAAACAAACTCTGAAATATCTCTTTTCATTCCTACCCACCAATACAATTTCTTCAAATCATTATACATCTTTGTACTACCCGGATGAATAGACAAAGAACTGCTATGTGCTTCCTGTAAGATCTTCCGAATAAGCTCATCATTCTTTGGTATACATATTCTGTCTCTAAACATCAAACAACCATCAGAACCAATCTGGAAATCTGATTCTATGCCTGACTCACATTGAATTCTTTTGGCTTGTAAATCACTATCATCTTTTTGAGCTTCACAAATTTCTTCAAGAAATACTGGTTTAGTTCTCAATTCAGCTAAAATAGAACCATCATCCGACATAGCCAAATTGGTATTCAAAGCTCGCAATGTAAATAAAAGTTTTCTGCTTAAAGCATCAGCAACTACATTTGCCTTACCTGGGTGATAATCAATCACTAGCTCATAATCTTTAATCAACTCTAGTCATCTTCTTTGCCTCAGGTTCAAATCTTTTTGAGTCATCAAGTATTTTAAACTTTTATGATCGGTGAATATCCGACACCGTTCACCATATAAATAATGTCTCCAAATCTTCAATGCAAACACAATAGCAGCTAACTCCAAATCATGCGTCGGATAATTTTTCTCATGTGGTTTCAATTGTCTAGAGGCATAAGCAATCACATTTCCTTCCTGCATAAGTACACAACCGAGCCCATTCAGACGCATCACTGTAAATCACAAATTCTTTACCCGGTTCTGGCTGTACTAAGATGGGAGCTTCAGTTAACAATGTTTTTAACTTGTCAAAACTCTGCTGGCACTTCTCAGTCCATTCGAACTTGACATCCTTCCGCAACAATCTCGTCAACGGGGTAGCTATAATAGAGAATCCCTCCACAAATCGTCTATAATAACCAGCTAAACCAAGAAAACTTCTGACCTCTGAAACATTCTTAGGAGGCTTCCAATCGACAATGGCTGAAATTTTGCTTGGATCCACTCTAATACCTTCACCTGAAACAATATGTCCAAGAAATCCAACTTCTCAAAGCCAAAACTCACTTTTACTGAACTTAGCATACAACTGATTATCTCTCAGAATCTGTAAGACTGTTCTCAAATGCTCTTTATGCTCAGTCTCATTAGGAGAATAAATCAAAATATCATCAATGAACACAACTACAAACTTGTCCAAATACGGTCTAAATATTCGGTTCATTAAATCCATAAAAACGGCAGGAGCATTAGTTAAGCCAAACGGCATCACAAGAAACTCATAATGACCGTACCTAGTTCGGAATGCAGTCTTCGGAACATCTAGCTCCTTAACTCGCATCTGATAGTATCCGGATCTCAAATCTATCTTGGAAAACACGGTGGCTCCCTTTAATTGATCAAACAAATCATCAATTCTAGGCAGTGGATATTTGTTCTTGATAGTTACCTTGTTAAGTTGCCGATAATCTATACACAATCTCATTGAACCATCTTTCTTTTTCACAAATAACACTGGTGCACCCCATGGCGAACTACTGGGTCTTACAAAACCTTTATCAGTTAATTCTTGCAGCTGAGCTTTCAATTCTTTCAATTCCGACGGGGCCATTCTATAAGGAGTAATAGAAATAGGTGTGGTACCTGGGATTAGCTCAATACCAAACTCAACTTCTCTAACAGGAGGCAAACTTGGTAATTCTTCCAGAAATACATCTAGATACTCGCACACCACAGGCACTGATTCAACTTTCAATTCTGAATCTTTAGTATTCAATACAAAAGCAAGATAAGCCTCATACCCCTTTCTCAAATATTTCTGAGCTGTCATAACAGAAATCATGGCAAATGAACCATCTGACTCATCTGAATTTACTCGAAGAATCTCACCATTTTCACATTTCATTTCAATGAATTTCCTTCCACAATTCACTATCACATCATGTGCCGTCAACCAATCCATACCCAGAATAACATCAAACTCATCAAACGGCAATAACATGAGATCGGCCGGAAAACAGTGACCTCTAATCATTAAGGGGCAATTTCTACATACTTTATCTATCCATACACACTTGCCTAGTGGATTCGATACTTTTATCACAAATTCTGTGGATTCTATAGGCATACTCATTCTAGACATCAATTTCACACAAACATAGGAATGGGTCGAACCCGGATCAATTAAAGCAATGACATTAATGTCATGTAAAGAAAATGTACCCGTAATCACATCGGGGGAGGATACCTCTTCGCGAGTACGAATAGCATAAGTCCTTGCAGGGGTTCTAGCATCTGGTCTCGCCATCGAATCTCTAGAGGTGCCTCTGTTACTTGCTCCTACTCCCGGTTGTCTCGGTGATCTGCCTCTGGTAGGAGCATTTCCGGATCTAGCATTCTGTGTTACTTCCCGTTAAGTCACCTTTGGACAATCTCGTACAAAATGATCTGGAGCACCACATTTATAACAAACATTTTCGCCTGCCCGACAAGGACCATAATGTAGTCTACCACACCGTGGACACCCTGATCTACCCGATTTAACATTACCCACACTTGCGGTCGAAGTGGTCTGAGCTTTCGGATCTTTAAATCTGCTACCTCTATTCTGACTGGATTGCCCTGCCGAAAAGCTAGATCTGGTAGAAAACTCTTTGGGCCTCTTGGATGTAGCCTGAAATGATCTACTCATTTGTCTTTTCTTCGTGTCTCGCGTCTCTGTTTCAGTTTTACCTTTTCTTTTTAACAACTCCTCTGCTTTACAGGCTCGGTCAACTAAAACGACGAACTCTTTTATTTCTAGAACACCCACTGATAGTCGGATATCATCATTTAACCCATCCTCAAACCTTTTACACATAATAGCCTCCGTAGACACACATTTTCGAGCATATTTACTGAGTCTAACAAATTCACGCTCGTAATCGGTCACCGTCATATTACCTTGTTTCATCTCTAAGAACTCTTTTCTCTTCTGATCAATAAACCTCTGGCTGATGTACTTTTTACGGAATTCCTCCTGAAAGAAATCCCAAGTGACCCTCTCTTTCGGTACAACTGATACTAGTGTCTTCCACCAGTGATAGGCCGAATCTCTGAGAAGTGATACTACACATTTTATACATTCCTCAGGTGTACAGTATAATTTGTCAAAGACTCTGATGGTATTTTCTAACCAAAACTCTGCTCTTTCTGCATCATCGTCTTTTGTTGCTCGAAACTCTTCTGCCCCATATTTCCTGATTTTATCGACTGGCGGCTTTTCTCTTATTACTGTACCTGTGACTGGGGGAGCTTGAGCTACATGGGTAGCCTGAGGATCATGAGGGGGTGGAGGTCTAACTGCCGGATTCGTACGAACGAACTCGGCAAACCAATCATTCAAAGCTTGGAAGAGAGCTTCTCGAGTCACTCCTCCCTGATCAACTGTTACTGGCCTATTCTCAGATGGTGCTGCCCCTTCCGTAGGAGCAGGCGCATTACTTTCCATATCATTATCACTAGCTCGTTCGGGATCCATTACTATAAAACAAAATATTTAAAAATCGTCAGGAGCCGTCACACTATCAAAATATAAGTATGGCATGTATAGCTAGACTCTTACTCACACTAACTATTCCGAGAACCGACTAAACCTGCTCTGATACCAATAAATGTAATGCCCCACGCCCGATACCGTCGCCGGAGTCGAACTTGAGGTGTTACTAAACTTCTCTTGCTTTTTAAACAACTTTAAACCACTTATTTTAAATTTTGGAATAAACTATTTTTCTGCGTCAAGGTCACTTAAAAATTCATATCTCAAGTTCCGAAACTCGAAATCAATATCTGTAAATTTTCCCTGAAACTAGACTCATATATATATCTACTAATTTTTTTCTAGAATTTTTGACTTAGCCAATTAGTACAGTTTATTAGTTAAAGTCTCCCCTGTTACACAGCTCAACTGCTCTGACCTATGTTCACTACGAACTAATTTTCTCCCTGTACAAAATTTAAATAGGCATGCTGTTTGTTTCATTAGAAATTAGACTTAATAAGGAATCTAGGCATATAAACTATAATACTAATTATTTATGTGTAATTTATGGTGAATTTTTGAAGTCAGAACAGGGGATCACAGAGTCAGTCTCACTCAACTGAAAATTTCTCATAATATACAACTCTTTTTCCTACTCTGTTTCTTCCACATGAAAATAGACTCATTAAGCTTTAATTTCATACCTTGTTCACCTTTTAATTCCATTCCTACTATTTTTAGTGATTTTTCAAATTCACGTCACTGCTGCTATTTGCATCTGTTTTCAAGCTACTTTTATACTTTTCATAGTTTTCATGTGATAGTTACCATTCAAGCATACATACCATTAAACACATGCATGGTTAGCCATTTCATTAGCTATTCACTTTCAAGCATTTACACACCATATATTGAACATATCATTCCATAAAAGACTAAGTCCCTATACATGCCATACACAAAATGAAACGTCTAGTTATGCCAAAATAACTCCTTTGATAGTGTGATCTGAACTCCGACGTTTCCTTCGATCCCCGAGTAGGCTTGGCAAGAACTATAATAAGAAAGAAAATAAAGGAGTAAGCACTAGGCTTAGTAAGTTTACAAGCAAATAAATCACAATATTTATCATGACAATAATTGTACATTTTACCATTCAACATCTTAAACTTTCCTTACCCTTCCTGCTTTGATACACTTTCTTTCTTTCTCACCTGACCTTTAAATACTCATGAATTCAATCTTTATAATGGCCCGTTAAACCACTCGGAATACTAGGGATACTTGGGTTATTCCTGTCTGATAAAATACTGCCAATGCCATGTCCTTGACATGGTCTTACATGAAATATTCCTGTCTCCAAAGCCATATATACGATATGGACTTACATGGCTCAATACTGTCCTGTCTCCAAGGCCATATACACGATATGGGCTTACATGGTGCAATATTGTCCTGTCTCCAAGGCCATATACACGATATGGGCTTACATGGCGCAATACTGTCCTGTCTGTTAACCCAAATCCCCTAACATTCCTAAGGTTCAAACGGGGCTTTCTGATACTTTCTCTCTGTCTTCTCTTCTTCGTTTCGACTTTGAATATTTTCATAAAGTAAATATATAAATGCTGGAAATTAACAACATCAATGTAAAACAATGAAATATTGCATTTATTTACCGTAAACTTACCTCAATACAAATTGTGACTAAACTTTACAATTTAGTCCTTTACTTTCTCTTTTCCCCTATCTACTCCCGAATTTCGTTCTTCTTGATCTATAATAGCAAATTTAGCTTATTTAATATCAACATTTATCAAAACAGACCTTTACTCAAACTTTGGAAAAATTACATTTTTGCCCCTAAACTTTTTCATATTTACACTTTTGCCCCAAGGCTCGGAAATTAAAACTTATCACAAATTCTTGTATTTTAAGACATGCTGATCATTTATTTACCAATATCATCTTCAAATTCCTACTATAACATACACTTATGTACAATAGGTATTTTTACCAATTAAGCTCTTTTACTCGTTTTTACCTAAAACCGAGTAGCTCAAGTTGTCTAGCATAATTTAAAACCTCATATTCTATCATAAAACATCAAAATACACAAATTTCACCTATGGGTATTTTTCCAAATATGAATCCTAACTTAAAATATTACTAACATAAGCTTTATCGAGCTACCGGGATCTCAAAAACATAAAAATCATTAAAAACGGGGCTTGGATGCACTTACTATGAAGCTTGAAAGTTGAAGAACCCTTAGCTATGGTGGAGAGCAACAATCGGCAGCAACTAATGAAGAAGATGATCAATTTTGTCATCTTTTTCCTTTTTAATTCATGTTAATAACCAAATGACCAAAATGCCCTTCCTTATTAAACTTTCAAAAATTCCCTCCATGTCCAATTTTTGTCCATAAACTTAAAATTGGTCAAATTGCTATTTAAACCCTCCTAATTAATATTCCAAAGTAATTTCATACTAAAAACTTCTAGAATGCAAGGTTTGCAATTTATTCAATTTAGTCCTTACTTTCAAATTAAACACTTTATGCATAGAATTTCTTCACGAAATTTTCACACCATCATGCAATCATAATATAGACCTCAAAATAATTATAAAAATAATTATTTCTATCTCGGATTTGTGGTTACGAAACCACTATTCCGATTAGGCCCTATTTTGGGATGTTACATGTGATACGGCCGTGTGAATCCTGCACCTAAATTCAAAAATAAAATTTACCACACAGCCTAGCAACACGGGCGTGTGCCTTGGCTGTGTGAGATCAATTTGTTCATGAATGCAAGTCAGAAAGTTACACGGCCTAGGGACACAGGCGTGTAAAGCCACATGACCTGGAGCGAGGTAAGTCACATGGGCATGTTAGCCACACAACTTGACCACACGGGCGTGTCTCTGCACCATACCGGCATGTGACCCTGAAAAATGAGAAAAAATTTGGGATTTTACGATTAAATCCCTATATTTTTGATTTAGTCTCGGCTTGATCCCGATGTATGTTTTGGGCTTTGAGAATCCATCTAAGGGACGTTATGTTATGTTTCAGAAAATGAATAGTACTTGTCTCGGTTTAACAAAAAAAGGTTCTGTAAACTCTGGTAATGCCTCGTACCCTATTCCGGCAATGGATACGGGTAGGAGGTGTTACATGGTATCAATACTTCTTAACAGGGGTATCGATACCTTATTTCAAGTATCAATACTTGCGTATTTTACCTTGATTTTTTTTTGGAACATCTAAGCTAAAAACGGTATCAGTACCTGATAAAGGTATTGATACCTATTCCCAAAACCTTGAAAAGTTTTCAGAATGGTCATTCTTCATGCTTGGGTCAACTTAAGAGCTTTTGTAAACTCGATTGAGATTTGATTTTGATTTTCAATCACATTATGCATGCTATTATGATATAAATTGAGGTTGAATAAATCAATTGTTATAAATTTCTTTGGATTGTTCTGATAATAGTAGTAGCATTCCATAGCTCGGGTTGGGCAATTGGTATCAATTATTACTTTAGGAGAGTTGAGATCTTTAATATTTTTATGATATATTTTGGAAAAAAAATTATATTTTTTGTTAGCACATGACCTAAAACTATCAAATTCTAAAACTATGAGCTCAAATGGTTTTTCTCAACCTCCTATTTTTGCCAGTGAAAATTGTCACATTTTAGTGGTAAAAACAAAGACATGTTTGCAAGCATATGACTTTTGGGAAATAGTGGAAATGGGTAGTGATCCATCACTATTGAGGACTAACCTAACTATAGCTCAAATCAAGCAGCATAGTGAGGAGTGTACTAAAAAATATAAGGCAAGGTCATGACATCAAAAACTACATTTTTTTGGCATGACATTACCTTATATTTTTTAGCACACTCCTCACTATGTTGCTTGATTTGATCTATAGTTAGGTTATCCCTCAATAGTGGTGGATCGCTATAGTAACATCCTAAAATTTAGGGGTTAATAGAATCGGATTTGTGAATCGAGAGAGTGTGGTTATTTCTTAATTTTTTAGATTATCTATGCGTTTTTAGGAATAAATGAAGTATTAGTTTGTTGAATAAGTGTTAGTGAAAGATTTTTTGAAACCCAAATTCAAATCCCTTCCCTCTTACCATTTTTTATTATTTTGCTAATTTTGCCTCAAACCCTAGTATGTGACACGCCTTATTTTTAAAATAAATATTGCAAAATTATTTCAAAAATAAGGAAATAGCCTAGTGGTTAATTGATAAATGAAAAAGCATGAAAATTAAAGTAAGGTCCCAAGTTTAAATCTTTTCCGATGCAAAATAACTTTTTTTTATACAAAATCCCTTATTTTTAATGTGTGTACCATCTGTACCCTTGTAACCTAAGTATAAATGTTAATTTTAGACAAAATAATCAGCCTTTTTTCTATTTTTACTCACCCTAGTCATTCTTCCCCTCCCATCCCCTCCTTGATCTTCTATTTGTTTTCTTTCTTCCTCCATTGTTGCCATCATCTACACCTAGTTTTACCATCTCTTTTTTTTTTTTTCTTTTTGTCTCAAGATTTGTTAACATCTTTCCACCATCCTACTGGTATTTTTTTTCCTCATTAAAATCAGCTCCAAATTTAAAATCTTGAACTCTAAGATCGATCCCGAATATTACCAAGAAAGTGTCATTATTGTTTCTCTCAACTAGCTTGTGTAAGATCTTATCCTTCTTCAATTTGTTGATTGATTTTGTCAATTAAAAACATAAATTTCTAGATCTAAAATTTATGGGAATTTTAAATATTTTAAATTTTTTTTTCTAGATTTTTAATGGAACTTTAAATCGTTTTTAAATTAGCGCTGAATTTGGCCACCGCGGGTGGTGTTGGTGCGCCTATGTGCAAGAAAGGGGGCTATTTTGTTTCTTGGTTCTTGCCCATCTTTTCCCAGCATTAATTTGAGTTCTTGAACCCTTCTAAGCAGCCTTTAATCACATGTTAATTAGGGAAAGACATTCTTGATGAATTAGCCATTCGAATCTCATAATTCGGGAAGTGCAAGTGCGATTAATTGTAAACTAGTTTGTTGTTTCGACAAAGTTGTTGGGAAAAGGTTATGCATTGATTAAATGAGGGATCTTAGTCAGTATTAGCTATTAATTTTCCAGTATGTAATTTTTTAGGTGCTGACCCCCCAAATCAACCGTAAAGTCAAAAGACATTCACACGCACGATTCGCGACAAAATAGTATAAGAAATCTAACTAGTTTGGATTTGTAAAATAGTAGTAATTTTGACGATTGATTGGAACCCATAAGTGGGTGTTTAAGGGCTGGTTAAGAGATGAATTGATGGAATTTATATTGATTTTTGACTTAGGTTCGCTTTAAGGTTCATTAAGAAAAATTAGAAATTTTGCTAGTGTACTATGAGAAGGCAAAAAATAAAGTATGGGTCCTAAACTCAATAACTTAATTAAAAATGATAATTTTTTTTGATATATTTGATGATTTATCTTGCTGATTTAATTGGCCTAATAGCCCAAGAATTAATTTTGTAAATGGCTGAACCAAGTACGTTTAGAGCCCTAAAAGATTCATATGTTAGCAAAGTTGCTAGTTTGACAATGTGACTGTGTGAATGGTATTGTGATTCATGATTGTGTTATTTGGTATGAGATTGATTGTATATATAACATGATTTGATGAGATATGAGTTTATGCATGATATAATTGCATGGATAGTTTGCTATGTTATATTGGAAAGGTTGCTATACATGCACATTGGAAAATCGTAAAAGTAAGTGAAATTGTGTAATGTTGAATACTATTTCCATTTACGGAAAGTATGTGATTATTGAAGGCATGTTGAACATGTCAAATAAATGTGAAAAGTATTGAGATATGATTATGTATGAGTTTGTGTGACATATTGCATTTGCATTGGAATGAGATATCTTGTGGTTGACGGAGGATTTCGTGGAGTACTGGCGGCATATTAAGTTTGCATTTATATATAGTCAGTACACTACAGTTGGAATACCGAAGGGATTGGCGATTTTATCGCATGTTATATGTTATTGGCGATTGTATCACACTATTTGATATTCGTCAAACTTTCTGCATTATTGATTATTCAATGGTTTTACCACATTGAACTATTCTCACATTTGTTGGAGTTTGGCAGACGGGTTCTGGGGAACTCGTGGTGTGTAGCAGATGGTATGGGTAGAAACCTTTTTGCATTGCATCATGCTCATGACATATTCGAATGTTATTGATTTATGCTACGTATTATATTCTATTGTATTGAATGATATCGAAATTAATTATTGTTACTCGAATGAATGATGACCCATGCTCATACACCGTTTGACATCTATTTGATAATGACTAGGTAATTATATGAAATTCCAATGATGGTTCCGTGTTCTTCTGTTAAAGCTAATATTTTTCACTGTATTCGATATTTATGTTTGTTTAAATAATTGTTCCATGCACACTAAGCTTTCATATGCTCACCCCTAATAGTGTTTAACTTTTCAGGTAAACCTCAAAATTAGGACCGGACTCGGCATTCGAAGAATCACCTTGGACCTCAGACTATTTTTAATAAGTATTATGAATTCTTTATTGGTTTTGACTTGTAATTTTAATTACTTCTGGTTTTTGGCTTGGTAACTTTTCTTTTGGGGATTTTTGCATGCATGGATTACTCGAGTATAATAACTGAAAAATGCATGATATCGGGCTTAAGTAAAATTTGATATTGTTCCCTAATTTTCACTGCATTGCAGATGACCCGTTTTTTAAAAACAAATCGATAAGGCAACTAAGTTTCCAAAATAACTTGAAAAATGATTTTTCTGCTGCATTAGTTTAACATCGAGTTTTTACAAAGAAAAGTCACAAGCAAACAATTTTTTTCTTAAACAATACTATAAATAATAAAATGAGTCTTAAGTATAGATTATGTAATGACTCAAAATGTACAGGCATCGGAAAAGTATATTATCAGGCCTTCAATTTAGTAAAATGAGTTCGTAAATATTTATTAGAAATATTTGCAAAGCTAGTTGTGTGTTTAATTAAGTTTTAATTAGGAGAATTTGACTTAATTAAGGGTTATTAGTAAAAAGGACTAAATTAAATAAGGGGTAAAAGTTTAATTATAGATTAATAAGAAATAATAAGGGCCAAAATGGCAAATATGCCAATCCTCTTAATTGAGGCAGCATAATGGAAGAAAAAGATTTTTCGTCGATTAAATATATATTATATTATGATTATGATTATGATTATGATTATGATTATATTAATATTATATTATAACTTAATAAATTAAAATAAAGACAAATGCATGGTGATAAAATTATACATGTGTAATGGTAATAATATACATGTATACTTGTATTATGAATATATATTTACCTATAATTTAAGTAAAAAGATATTTTATATTATATTATATTAATATTATGTTAATTAAATAATAAAACATAAAAGAAATAAAATAAAGTAAAGAAACAAAAGAAAGAAGAAAGAAACATAATAGTAATTCAAAATTGAAGGAAAGAAAGGAGAAAAGAAAAGAAAAGAAAAAGGAAAAATTAGGGTTTTAAGGTTTCATGTTTAAATTGGTAAGTCCATTAAGTCATTTTCTTTTAATTTTGATATTTTTGAAGTCCGAGAACAAAATACTATCGAATTTAAGTTAAAATTTTGAAAGTTGTTAGACTTTTAGACATGAATTATGTTGAACAAATTGTTGAATTAGGGGTTTAATTGATAGAATTTCTAGTTGAAATTAGTTAAAGGATTAAATTGTAAATTAAGTTATAAGTTTTGCATAGTAGGGGCTATATTGCAAGAAATTCAAAATTAAGAAATTATGATGAAAATTAGATAGTTAAATTTTAGTTTGGTTGAAAATTGGATGGAAATAAAGCATGAATTGAGATAGAAACATAAATAAATTTAGTTAGAACTAAATAGAAATTGAGGTAGAAATTGAATAGAGATTCAAGTATTTAATGTGAATTAATATTGTATTAATGATTTTAAATTATTTTAATTTTCGTAGGAAATAAAAAACCAAAGGCATCGGGATAGAAGGGAAATGAATAGATTATCGAGGAGTAAATCGAGAATTTTGGGTTTGTATTACTATAATTCAAGTTATTTATTATTAAATGCTAAATTTTAAATTATATGTATGGTAAGTAAATTATGAGGTAATTACCAGTATTGAATTGAATGGAAATTGAATTGAATGATGAATTTGTATTGATATTGTAATATCCCGAATTAGGACCTAATCAGAATAGTGGTTTTGTGACCACAAATCCGAGGTAGAAATAATTATTTTATAATTATTTTGATGTTTATGATATGATTTTATGATGGTGTGAAAATTTTGTGAAGAAATTCTAAGCGTAAAGTGCTTAATTTGAAATTAGGGACTAAATCAAATAAGTTGCAAAACTTGCATTCTAGAAGTTTTTAGTATGAAATTGCTTTGAAATATTAATTAGGAGGTCTTAAATGGTAATTAGACCAATTTTAAGTTCATGGACAAAATTAGGACATGGAAGGAATTTTTGAAAGTTTAGTAAGGAGGGGCATTTTGGTCATTTGGATATTAAATGAAATAAAAAGGGAAAAATAACACAAAATTCATCATCTTCTTCATACGTTGCTGCTGAATTTTTCTCTCCACCATAGCTAAGGGCTCTTCAACTTTCAAGCTTCACAGTAAGTGATTTCAAGCCCCGTTTTTAATGATTTTTACGTTTTTGCGATCCCGGTAGCTCGATAAAGCTTATGTTAGCAAAATTTTGAGTTAGGGTTCATATTTGGAAAAATACCCATAGGTGAAATTTTTGTATTTTGATGTTTTATGGTAGAATATGAGGTTTTAAATTATGTTAGACAACTTGTGCTACTCGGTTTTAAGTAAAAACGAACAAAACGGCTTAATCGGTAAAAGTACATATTGTGCATAAGTATGTATTATAGTGGGAATTTGAGCTTGCTAATAGCAAATAAATGATCAGCATGTCCTAAAACATAAGAATTTGAAATAAAATTTAATTTCCGAGCTTTGGGGCAAAAGTGTAAATATGCAAAAGTTTAGGGGCAAAATTGTAATTTTGCCAAAATTTGAATTAAGGACTAATTTGAAAATGTGAGTATTAAACAAGCTAAATGTGTTATTTTAGATCAAGAAAGACGTGGAATCGACCTCAATCGAGGAAAAGAAAAGATTGCGGACTAAATTGCAAAATCTTTGTATTTTGGTACCAAGGTAAGTTCATGTGTAAATAATGTAACATAATTGTTATTTTTAAGTTAATTGATGTTAATTATATGATATGCTGAATTTTTATCATGAAATATATGCTTTGTGGTTATTTTCAAAATTAATGTAAATTAAGTGTGCTACTTGTTAAAAGTAAATTGCTACCGAGTATTGGTTTCGGTATTCTACGGAAGACGGCGAGGATATGTGTTCGAGGAAAATCCCGTTTGAACCTTAGGAATAGATTAGGATACAAGTGACATGTCACTAGGATGGTTGGGTATCCGAACTCGTTGAGTTGAGTCCGAGTTCACTTTTGGATGCGAATATCCGAACTCGTTGAGTTGAGTCCGAGTTCGTGAAATGTAACTAGGCATCCAAGCTCGTTGAGTTGAGTCCGAGTTCACCTATGGATGTGAACGCCCGAGCTCGTTGAGTTGAGTCCGAGTTCGCTTATGGGCGGGTTACATAATTGATTGATTACATATATAGCACTTATGTGCAAATGATCCGTGTATCCGAGTTGTATTCCAATGTGTTCAACGGGTAAAATTCAAGTGAAATGGAAGAGCACTCAAGATGTAAGTGACAATTCGGTAATGTTGAGAAATGGCCATATTGGACAGGTATGTACTTAACCCTCGGGTTGAAACTCGACACAACAACAAAAATGTGGTAAGATGAAGTATGATGATTAGAATTGTGACATATGTTTTGGTGATGCTATGCAAATGTTGTTTGGCATAATGACTTTGTTATGTTACTTGTTATTTGCATGTGAACTTACTAAGCATTTATGTTGACTCCCTTCTTTTTATTCATTGTAGTTTTGGACAAGCCGGCTCGAGAATCGGGATAGGTCGAAGGCTCGATCACACTATCCGAAGGACTTTTTGGTAAATGGCTTGTAAAACTTAGTATGGCATGTATAGCAATATACCTACTTTGTGTAAATAATCTTGTGATATGGTGGTGGTTTGGTTGAGGAAATGCTTGATAATGACGAGTCATTGAAATGGCTAATATAGATTATGTTTGATGTCATGGAAGGATAATAGGTTATCTAGTACATGAAAGCTTTTATGAAAATGAAATTAGCCATAAAACAGAACATTGCAGCAACACTGACGTGAGTTTGAAAATTCACTAAAAATCATAGAAATCGAATTTGGTGATGGATTAGTTATGAAATTGAAGCTTATTATGTCTACTTTCAAATGGAAGAAGCAAAATAGGTGGAAGGATTATGTGTTATAAGATATTTGAGTTTTAGTGAGACAGGGCCAGAACGATTGGTGGATCCCCTGTTCCAACTTTGAAAATTTACTATAAATTGTACAAAAATATTTAAGAGGTGTACTTTATATGTAAAGAAACCTGAGTTAGTCTAGTTTTAAGATAAGGAAACGGCATAATCATATGACTTTTTTATAGAGAGAAAAGTGGTTCGTAGTAAATAGAGGTCAGTGCAGTCAAGTCCTGAAACAGGGGTAACTTTAACTAATAAACTGTACAAATCGGCCCAACTAAAAATTCTAGAAAAAAATTAGTGAATAGATATGTGAGTCTAGATTCAGGGAAAATTTACGGATCTTGATTTCGAGTTTCGTAACTCGAGATATGATTTTTAAAGCGACCATGATGCAGAAATTCTGCATATTCCGAAAATTAAAATAAATGATGTAAAGTTGGTTTAATGATAAATTAAGTTTAGTAACACCTCAAACTCGACTCCGGTGACGGTCTCGGGCATGGGGACGTTACAGATATTGAATCGTATATTGATTAGAAAGTGAAATTGAATTGGATTGTGATTGAATTGAAAGTGGAATTGAAATTGAAAAGTGATTTGGAATCCTTATTAACTAGTCGGGCTAAGTCGGATATAGTTGGCATGCCATAGGATTGGAAGTATTGAGGGATACTTTGACCTTGGGTCGATGAGACACTGGGTTTCATACTGTTACTTCGGATAGATTCGATGAGACACTAGGTGTCAACTATTGCTTCGAACTATCTGATGAGGCACTAAGTGCCATATTGGAGTGTTTGGTTGGATCTGTGTATCCGCCAAGGTCTAAGTTTTGTTAATAGAGGTAAATAAATGAAATGATAAATTGAACGAATTTGATTGATTAAGCTATTGAAATGAAATGAGAAAGTTGAATAGTAAATTGAAATGTGAATTGAAATTGAGATAGGAGATTGAAGAATGAACCAAGGGTTCATGAAGTGATTGAATTTCAAATTGATGACATATGATATCAATTGATGAATTATTATTGTTGAGAAATGAAAATTAAAGTACGAATTAGTACTTATGAATTATATTGTTACATGTTTGATATATATATAATTTATTAATTGTTATTATAATTTGAGTTATAGTAATACCACTGAATATATCCATATTCAACGTATGGTTGTTTCCATGCATAGGTCAGTAGAAGTCAAGTGTCCCTGTTCAGCATCCAGACCAATCCCAATCTCAGAAGAAATCTTGGTGATGTAACTTTTCTTTTTGGTAAATGTGGCATGTAGCTAGGTTACAAGTATGAGTCAAGGTAGTTTGGTTGTAAATGATGTAAAATGATGGTTAGATACTTGGTTTAATGAAGTGGAAAGGGAATTATCATGACATAATTGGTACAATTGGTAATAAGTTTGAAATGGAATGAATGAAGTTTACTAATTCAATTTAAATATTATATGTGAATGTTTATTTAGTAAATTACTAAGTTGATGTTTTAGGCATGATTTAGGTGTGTTTGAATATGGAATTGTATGGATTGTGATATTGGTTTTGGATTGGTTGCAGCTAGAAATTGCAGGGTTGGTTGGATGATTATAAAGGGGTTATATTGAGTTCAAAAAAATTACAAAAAATTTCTGGAGCACTCGAACAAAGCTCGATTCACTTCTAATATGTATTTTGGGCCTCGAAGGTCCATTAAAGGGACTTATTGAATTAATTATAGTATGTATGCTAATTATTTGTACATTAATCGTAAATTGTCCGCAATGTCCAGTAACGCTTTGTAACCCTATTCCGGCGATAGTTTAGGGTTAGGGGGTGTTATAGTTGTTGGTATCAGAGTTATTCAGGTTTAGCCGATTCTCAGACTAAATCAAGCTCGGAATTGAGTCTAGAGGTACATGCCATTGTTGAGTCAAAACTGAGCCGGGATTTTGGATGCTGACTTATTTGTTTATTTTTGTTTTATAGTTAAAGATGTGAGATGAACACATTGACGATACTGACCAAGAAATGTATACCGGAGATGATGAATCGTATGGATTAGATGAAACAGAATCAGTTACACCATGTAACGCCCCAAAATTTGGGCCTGGAAATTTTGAGTTCTGTACGTAGGGCCAACTTGTGCAAACTAGTGATAGAATGAGCCTACTGGTTTGGTGGTTGAGTGATGGTTGGTAGACCTCAAGGTTGTGGGTTCGAGTCTTGTGCAGGTATTTTGGAAACATTTTGTTTTGTCATGTTTTAAGTTAATATTTTAATTATATTTATATTTATTTGTAACGCCCTAAAAATTGGTATATTTAATTTCGTGTATTTGTGACACAAATATCTGTTTGCTCTAGTGGTTATGTGTTCTGGGTGTGTATGGGAGGTCCCAAGTTCAAGCCTTGAATTGGGCAAATTTTTGTATTTTTATGAATACAGCTTATCATTAGTCAATAGGATTTTAAGTTGTTGTTGGCAAGTTGATATCAGAATGGGCCTGTTGGTCTGGTGGTTAAGAGGTGTGTAAGTGCTAAAGGTCCTGTGTTCGATTCCCAGCTTCGGCTTTTTTTTTGAACGATTATGGGAAGGAGTTTGAGTGGCTTTAGAATTCTAAGTAGTGGGAAGTTTGTAGAGAGAATTAAGGGATTGTGATTAGTGGGGGTTATCGAAAAAATCTATGTTTGATTTGGCATTTGCAATTTTATTTTTTTCTTCCTTCCAAAATCTTCTGACGCCATTTTTTCCCCTTCTGCTAATTTTCTTTTTTTTTCTCTCCATCTATTGCACTTTAGCCGAAATTCTCTTCTTTTTCTCCATTCTTTTTTATTTCTATATTTTTGCAAGTCATCTCTTGGGTACAACCTTTAAGTTCGTCTGTAAAGGTAAGTTGCTTAGTAAGAAATCTATTGTATTCAATGAGTTCGTGTCTAATGGGGATCTAACTTGTGTTTAGGAGGCCATTAATTGGCTGCGAAAGTTCAAGTCAGTGCTGTAGAAGTGAGGAAAAGACACCGTTCGTTCTAAGGTAAGGTTCAGTCACTCGTTGGATGAGTATCTTGTTTCGATTTCGGTATTGGTCAATTGATAAGTGCTTAACTGAATGAAATATTGGTCAAAAATAGGTTCTGGAGTCCTCGAAAGTGATTTTACAACAAATCAAAACCAGGTGTACACCCAAAATGCAGAAATTGGGATTCAACGAAAATCAAAAAATTTTGTTGACGCCACACTGGCGTGTGGTCGCCTGTGTGATAGAACACTGGCGTGTGGTCGATGAGCTAGGCCATGCGCAAGGGACACAGCCGTGTGATAGCCTAGCGAGGCCGTGTGCGACACACGTGCTTGACCAATGGGTAGTGTGGGCCACACAAACATTTGGGCCCACACAGGTAGTCCACACAGGCGTGTGGGATTCTGGGCCAGGCCATGTGTCACCTACAAAATTAAAAGAGTTAAAGGTATAGTTGCAGGATTTGTTAGACCGTAGCTTCATTCGACCGAGTATTTCACCATGGAGTGTACCGATATTATTTGTTAAAAAGAAAGATGGCTCAATATAACTTTTTATCAAGTATTGGCAGTTGAATAAAGTGACGATTAAGAACTGATATCTACTACCTCGTATAGATGACTTGTTTGATTAGTTAAAGGGAGCTTCGATATTTTCAAAGATTGATTTGAGATTTAGGTATTACCAATTGAAAGTAAAAGAAAGTGATGTACCAAAGACAGTATTTCATACTCAGTATGGTTATTATGAGTTTTTGGTGATGCCATTCAGATTAACTAATGCCCCAGTTGCTTTCATGGATCTCATGAACCATATTTTTCAGCCATATTTAGATCAGTTTGTGGTGGTCTTTATTGATGATATATTGGTTTATTCAAAGTTAGAGTCTGAACATGATCAGCATATCAAAATAATTCTATAGATTCTGCGGGAGAAACAACTATATGAGAAGCTTAATAAGTGTGAATTTTGGCAATTGGAAGTGGTATTTTTGGGACATGTTGTGTCTACTGATGGAATTAGAGTTGATCCGAAGAAGATCGAGGCGATTGTTCAATGGAAAGCACCAAAGAATGTATCTGAAGTACGTAGTTTTCTAGGATTAACAGGATACTACAAAAGATTTGTTAACGGGTTTTCGAAAAAAGCATTACTGATGACAAAGTTGCTACAAAAGAATGTTCCTTTTATTTGGGATGGTCAATGCTAGAGAAGTTTTGAGATGTTGAAGCAAATGCTGACCGAGGCACCTGTTCTGACTTTACCAGAGTCGAAAAAAGATTTTGTTGTGTACAGTGATGCTTCTCTAAGTGGTTTGGGCTATATATTAATCCAAGATGGAAAAGTCATAGCTTATGTATCTCGACAGTTAAAGCCAAATGAGCACAACTACCCGACAAGCGATTTGAAGTTAGCTGCTGTAATTTTTGCATTAAAAATCTGAAGACATTATCTATATGGTGAGAAATGCTATATTTATACTGATTATAAAAGTTTTAAATATCTTTTATCGCAAAAGGAGTTGAAATTGAGGCAAAGATGGTGGATTGAGCTTTTAAAAGATTATGATTGTGTTATAAACTACCATCCGGGAAAGGTAAATGTAGTAGCTGATGCATTGAGCAGAAAAGCAGCAGTCGAGTTACGGGCAATGTTCGCTCAGCTTAGTATTAATGATGACGGAAGCTTGCTAGCCGAGTTAAGAGTTAAGCCGGTAATGTTTGAACAAATCAGGACAGCACTGTTAGAAGATGACAAGTTAATGAAGAAAAGAGAAATGGTGCAGAATGGTATGATAGAAAATTTCAGCATTAATTAATATAATTGCTTAAAGTTTCAAAATCACCTTTGCATTCCAGTTGTTTCTGAGCTAAAAGAGTTGATTTTCCGAGAAGCACATAATAGTGCATTTGTTTTACACCCTGGTAGAACAAAGATGTACCGGAATTTACGGGAGTTATACTGGTGGCTAAGAATGAAGAAAGATATAGTTGAGTATGTTAGTAAATGTTTGACTTGTTAGCGAGTAAAATCAGAACATCAAGTTCCTACAGTTTTGCTTCAACTTATTAATATTCCCGAATAGAAAGGGGAACGTTATTTACCATTGGAAGAATTTGTTTATAATAATAGTTTCCAATCTAGTATTCAAATGGCTCCGTATGAGGCTCTATATGGTTAAAGATGTCGATCGCCCGTATGTTGGATTGAATTAAATGAAAGAAAGATGATTAGGCTGGATTTGATTAAGAAAATAGAGGAAATGGTTAAAAAGATTAAAGATAGACTAAAAGCAACCTTCAACAGACAAAAGTCGTATACGGATTTGAAACGGCGGGACATAGAATATTCTATTGGTGATAAAGTGTTTCTCAATGTAACCCCCAAACCCAGCCTAGACATTATGGCCGAATCTGATGATGTCACATGAGTGTTTTTGAAAATGCATTGATATATTAAAAATCGTTCCAGTAAGTCAGAAAAACGTGAACTAATTTGCTTAAACCCATTTCTTTTACGCAGAAGCTTTGAAAACAAATACTTTTTGCAATCGTGTTTATTTTAGGAAAACAATACTTAGTTGAGATGCAGTTAATAAATCCATAATCAACAATCCAAAAATCCAAATATAACCAAAAAGTCCAAGTCCACAAACTACATAAAAAATCCTCAAAAATATTAATCAATGTAATAAGAGCACAAAAATCGTAAAACTGGAATGATAGTGGCAGTGGTCACCATCGAGTCCTCCGTTGCACCAATCCATCTACTGTTGGAGATTACCTAAATAGATAAATCAGAAAAAGGGTGAGTTTTCGCAAACTCAGTACCCCCACAGACAGCATGCATACAGACATATAACAAATAATAGATAATTCGGGCCTAAGCCTTTTATAGAATTGGTATGGGCCTCACCCCACTCAG
Organism: Gossypium stocksii; assembly: GCA_020496765.1. Classification (NCBI taxonomy): domain Eukaryota; kingdom Viridiplantae; phylum Streptophyta; class Magnoliopsida; order Malvales; family Malvaceae; genus Gossypium; species Gossypium stocksii. Next base: position 33,181,209 of record CM035628.1, on the reverse strand, counting down.
AAACAGTATTAGATACAGACTTAGGGCCTTAGCCCACCATAGATATAGCATGCATAACAGATCAGAATAACACTAACATACCCACCAACCATGCATACCAACTCCGTCCAACCCAACACACCATGTGGGGGATGCAATCGACCCACCCAGCCTAACACACCAAATAGGCAATAAAATCAACCCTTCCATCCCTACACACCATATAGTACCGAAATGCATCACATATAAAAAATATACAGCTTAGCTATCATATAACAGGCTTCAAAAGCCTTTCTGAGTACTTCCTTCATCTTCATCAATCCCGCCTCAATGTAATGCATCATATAGTTATGGCATGCTATAACGCAAATTAACAGACATACATAGATATTCAGAACAGTCCAGATACACATGTTAAGTAAAACATGCTAAACACACATATCACATAGTCAGATCACATAATTAGGGGTCACAGTAACTCTTACTGACCCTACAGTAGGTCCCAGTTGACTTGGGCGACCCAAGCAACCTTACAGAGTATTTCAGAAAAATGGGCTCACATGCCTATGTGGCTCGCCTGTGTAGGCCCACACGTCCGTGTGGCCCGCCCGTGTAGGCCTCCACGCCCGTGTGGCCCACACAGCCCAAATTGGCCTTGGCCATGTGGATCACACGGCTTGGCTTAAAATCTCACATAACCGTGTGATTCACTCGTGTAACCCACACGGCCTAATTGGCCGAGCCTATGTCTCCCACATAGCCTCATCGGCCATCACATGGCCATGTCATGCACCGGTGTCATGCGTGCACGGCCTGGTTCGTCGATTACATGGCCGTGTATTACCACACGGCCTACCACAAGGGCAATCTACATGCCCATGTAGCGTCGACAGATTACTTTTTGACTTTCGTTGAATCTCATTTTTTGTGCAGTTGGAGTACACACCTGGTTTGTTTTAGACGCGTTTGTACTCCTAATGCTTCCAAAACCTATAATCGACCATCCCGAGTCCAAAATCAATCACTAAAATCAAATTGTTAAAAACAGGCAACTCTCAAAATTAACCGAAAACATTACATTCAATGACAACGGTGATTTTTCATTACTAGAGTGCCGAAAAATAGCCCACAGATCCTTAATTGTTCCCTAATCAGAAAATCAAGCTTTCAATAATCCAACCCTTTGGCAAAATAAAACAAAACGCATTACTAAACTTACCGAAAACGCACTAAACGCAGAGATATGCAAAAATGATGGGAAAGGAGCCAAAAATTGAGTTTGAGAGTAAGGGAAAGTGTGAAAAAAACAGCAAAGGGAAAGAGAAAAAAAAGGACGGCAAAACCTTTAGAGAAGAGAGAAATTTTGGGTTTTCCAAAAAAAAAAGAAACAGGATCAGATTTCGGTTAACCAACATCCCCTAGAATTACTCCATCAAACACTCCACTAACAGAATTTCATTGAAACTCCACCTCTTACATGGCACAAGCAACAAAATATATTTCCCTTACTCGTGCAGGGATTCGAACACAGGACCTTCATCAAACCAACACTCCACTTAACCACCAGACCAGCAGGCCCATTCTAACATATTCTTACAAATAAATACTTATAAGCCTATTAACCAAAGGTAAGGCTTTATTCAACTAAAAACCCAAAATTTGCCCAAACTAAAGCTTGAACTTGGGACCTCTCAAACACTTTCCAGAACACTTAACCACTGAAGCAGACAAATATTTGTGTCAAATTAGTGCAGAAACATATACAGATATTTTGGGGCGTTACACTCAAGGTGTCGCCTTGGAAAAAAGTTTTAAGATTTGGTCGAAAAGGAAAATTACGACCAAAAGGAAAATTAAGTTCTCGCTGTATCTAGCTGTATAAAATTGTGGAAAGAATTGGAACGATTGCTTATCAACTAGCCTTGCCTCCAGAATTACAGAAGATTCACGATGTTTTTCGTGTTCCTATGTTATGGAGATATAGATCGGATCCTTCTCATGTCATTTCCATTGAAGATATAGAAATCTGACCTGATTTGTCTTATGAAAAAGAACCGGTTCAAATATTAGCTCGAGAGGTAAAAGAGTTAAGAAATAAAAGAGTTAAGAAATAAACGGGTTCCTTTAGTGAAAATATTATGGATAAATCATAATGTGGAGGAAGCAACTTGGGAACCGAAAGAAACAATGAGAACTCAGTATCCCCATCTCTTCTCAGGTAAATTTTGAGGACGAAATTTATTAAGGGGAGAGAAATGTAATGATCCAAAATTCACGGGTATCGAAAAAATACATTATCGAGCATTTGATTTAGTAAAATGAGTTCGTAAATATTTATTAGAAATATTTACGAAGCTAGTTGTGTGTTTAATTAGGTTTTAATTAGGAGAATTTGACTTAATTAAGGGTTATTAGTAAAAAAGACTAAATTAAATAAAGGGTAAATTTTGAATTATAGATTAATAAGAAATAATACGGGCCAAAATGAAAAATATGCCAGTCCTCATAATTGAGGCGGCATAATGAAAGAAAAATCTAAGATTTTTATTAAATTAAATATATATTATATTATTATTATTATATTTATTATTATATTATAACTTAGTAAATTAAAATAAAGATAAATGTATGGTGATAAAATTATAGATGTGTAATGGTAATAATATATATGTACACTTGTATTATAAATATGTATTTACTCATAATTTAAGTAAAAAGATATTTTATATTATATTATTATAATATTATGTTAATTAAATAATAAAACATAAAAGAAATAAAATAAAGTAAAGAAACAAAAGAAAGAAGAAAGAAACAGAATAGTAATTCGAAATTGAAGGAAAGAAAGGAGAAAAGAAAAGAAAAATGAAAAACTAGGGTTTTGAGATTTCAAGCTTAAATTGGTAAGTCAATTAAGTCTTTTTTTTTTAATTTTGATTTTTTTAAGTCCTAGAACAAAATACTATTGAATTTAAGTTAAAATTTTGAAATTGTTAGATTTTTGGACATGATTCATGTTGAACAAATTATTGAATTAGGGGTTTAATTGATAAAATTTCTAGTTGGAATTAGTTAAAGGAATAAATTGTAAATTAAGTTATAAGTTTTGCATAGTAGGGGACTAAATTGCAAGAAATTTGAAATTAAGAAATTATGATGAAAATTTATAGTTAAATTTTAGTTTGGTTGAAAATTGGATGGAAATAAAGCATGAATTGAGATAGAAACATAAATAAATTTAGTTAGGTCTAAATAGAAATTAAGATAGAAATTGAATAGAAATTCAAGTATTTAATGTGAATTAATGTTGTATTAATGATTGAAAATTATTTTAATTTTCATAGCTAACAAAGAACTAGAGGCATCGACTCAGAAGGGAAAGGAAAAGATTATCGAGGAGTAAATCGGGAATTTCGAGTTTGTATTACTATAATTCAAGTTATTTATTACTAAATGTTAAATGTTAAATTATATGTATGGTAAGTAAATTATGAGGTAAGTACCATTATTGAATTGAATGATGAATTTGTATTGATATTGAATCGTATATTGATTAAAAAGTGAAATTGAATTGGATTGTGATTGAATTGAAAGTGGAATTGAAATTGAAAAGTGATTTGGAATCCCTATTAACTAGTCGGGTTAAGTCGGATATAGTTGGCATGCCATAGGATTAGAAGTATTGAGGGATACTTTGACCTTGGGTCGATGAGACACTGGGTTTCATACTGTTACTTCGGATAGATTTGATGAGACATTAGGTGTCAACTATTGCTTCGAACTATCTGATGAGGCACTGGGTGCCATACTGGAGTGTTTGGTTGGATCTGTGTATCCGCCAAGGTCCGAGTTTTGTTAATAGAGGTAAATAAATGAAATGATAAATTGAACGAATTTGATTGATTAAGCTATTGAAATGAAATGAGAAAGTTGAATAGTAAATTGAAATGTGAATTGAAATTGAGATAGGAGATTGAAGAATGAACCAAGGGTTCATGAAGTGATTGAATTTCAAATTGATGACATATGATATCAATTGATGAATTATTATTGTTGAGAAATGAAAATTAAAGTACGAATTAGTGCTTATGAATTATATTGTTACATGTTTGATATATATATATAATTTATTAATTGTTATTATAATTTGAGTTATGGTAATACCACTGAGTATATCCATGCTCAGCGTACGGTTGTTTCCGTGCGCAGGTCAGTAGAAGTCAAGTGTCCCTGTTCATCATCCAGACCAATCCCGATCTCAGAAGAAATCTTGGTGATGTAACTTTTCTTTTTTAGTAAATGTGGCATGTACCTAGGTTACAAGTACGAGTCAAGGTAGTTTGGTTGTAAATGATGTAAAATGATGGTTTAGATACTTGGTTAAATGAAATGGAAAGGGAATTATCATCACATATTTGGTAAAATTGGTAATAAGTTTGAAATGGAATGAATGAAGTTTATTAATCCAATTTAAATGTTATATGTGAATATTTATTTAGTAAATTACTAAGTTGATGTTTTAAGCATGATTTAGGTGTGTTTAAATATCGAATTGTGTGGATTATGATATTGGTTTTGGATTGGTTATAGTTTGAAATTGTAGGGTTGGTTAGATGATTATAAAGGGGTTATATTGAGTCCAAAAAAAATTACGAAAAAATTCTGGAGCACTCAAACAAGTCCCAATTCACTTCTAATATGTATTTTGGGCCTCGAAGGTCCATTAAAGGGACTTATTGAATTGAGTTTATTTAAAAGTCTTCAAAAGTAACGTAAGTTAGCTTAGCCATTTCGGTGGCTAATTTAGCATTCTCAATCTAGCCATAATGTCTAGGTCGGGTTATGGATGTTACAGCTACCCATTTCCACTATTTTTGTTTTTAAAGAGTTTTTATTCAATTTTTAACTTTTATGCTTTTTATTGAAAATATGAAAATAAATTTTAAATTATTCATGTACTTTTAAAGGGTAATGACCAAATTTAAAAAATTATAAATGTTGAGGACTAAAAAAATATATTTACCTTTGACATTATTAACTTTATGGTCATAATTAAACAAAGAAATCAATATTTTATAGGGACTTAATATCTAAAAATTAAAATAAAGAAACTAAATTTTAAATTTTAAAAGTATAGGGACATTTAGCATATTTGAACCATTCCATTATAAGTTTATTCAACTATTTCATTATAACTTGTCAACCATCTCTTAACCAAGTGACAAGAACAATATTATAAACATAAAAATTTGAATTGGATTCCAAATAACCTTATTACCCTCCTCAATTAAAAAAAAAAAAAAACCTATTTCATTGTAACTTTATTCTATTCCAACCAACAAAACCTGTTATCAGTGTTGCTTTACCCCTCTTGCCTTTTGTTGATGGTCGGGTCTATAAGGTATATCTGGGTATTGGGCAGTTTGGTTACACAAACATGGATGGTATGGAAGATATTTGTGTTTGGTACTTGGGCTTTAAGCCTTGATTTTTTTATAGTAAATATATAATAATTATTTAGTTTCTATATTAAAGACTTGATTGATTTGGTATGGACATCAATTTAATAAAAAGTTAAAAATAAAAATTAATTTAAAAATCATTAAACAAAGATATTTTTGTCTTTTAAGGTATTTTAATAAATTTTCACACCATAATGTAAAACTAACAACTTTATCATTTTAATCAAAATTTTAATTTAGTTGTTAAATAATTTCTTAATAAATATTCTTTTACATATTTTTTCCACCTGGTGTGGCATAGTATATTATATAAACCATAAAATTTGGGTACGGTTGAACATGGTGGGTGCTTGAAAACTTACTCAAAGACAGGCTGGATTGAAGATGAGTTTTTTTTTTTCTTTTAAAGTTAATTGTTTTGGTTTAATTTTTATTTAATTTCTTTGTTGGATGAATAACGTGCTTTATGAACAAATTTACTAGATTAAACTTTAAATTTGATATTCAAACTAGTGTTAAGTGTTGGGAAAGTTGTTTCTTGTTCCATGTCTTATTATAAGGAAATTGTTGTTGAATCCGATGCCTTAAATATAGTATATTCGTTTGTAAACTTATAAATATTTTCGAACAGATTGATTAATAAAACAAATCCATTAATTATATTAATATACTTTGTATGATTGTCCTCAAATGATTTTTGCATGGAAAGTAAAATGAAAGCAAATGTTGCTCATCGGTTGTCTTAATGTTTAAACTAATACTGAGCGGTATTACATAGTCGGATCGTAATACGAAAAGATATCTTGTATTCGCAGACAAACCTAAACATGTCCTTAGTATAATTGAAAATAAGCAAACTGATTGAAAGACAAATATATCGTCTATCAAGTCCAATTAGGGATATGCTTTGTCTTGGGCACCAAAGCAGATAACTCTTAGAAGATAGAGACATAAATGTGATTGACTAGACTGATAGCACATTCGGATGAACCCAAGAAAAATAGATCATGAACCCGTTTATGGATTTATTCACTTGTGATGTTCATGGTGTGACATACCTAAATCCTGAATGGATGGCGAACTATGTATGCGTGACTCGTACAATTTAATGTAAGTAAAAACTTGAGTTTGAATAGATAAGGAATCAAAAGTTGATGTGTTGGGTGTATGCTTTTATAGTATGTAGCATCATTCACAACAGTGGAATTCATAGTCTGAGATATGGGTAAATAGCTTACCAAATTTACGACTTCATCTCTAAACTCCTTCTCTAAACTTGCGTTTGAAAGCATGTACCGGGCCTTTTCCAACAAGGTTCTGTTCGTTCTTTCTGCAACTCTATTCTGTTGTGGAGCACCTACAACGGTGTAATGCCTCTCTATCCTTTCTCATTTGCAGTAGTCATTAAACTTGGATGAACAGAACTCAAGTCCATTATCTGTTCTCAACTGCTTCACAGACTTCTTGATCTATTTTTCTAACAACATTTTCCACTCCTTGAAGATTCTAAAAACTTCGTCTTTTTGTTTTAAGAAATAAACCCAAACTTTTATGGAATGGTTATCAATAAAAGTTAGGAAATATTTATTACCTTTTTTTGAGATGTCAGGAGTTGAACCCCATAAATCGGAATGGACGTAGTCAAGAATCCTTTTGTTCTATGTATTGTTGAATCGAAACTTACTCGCATCTACTTCCCGTAAGTGCAATATTCGCAGAAACCTAACTTATCAATTTCAGTGTCTCCAAGAAGACATTTTTTACACCTCAAATTGTCGCAATGTCGGGTTGGTTCTCATCACGATGATTTTGACTCTTCTTCGTAACTACAGTCGCACCAGTAACTATTGACCCTTATAGAATGTATAGGCTGCCTTTTTTCTATCCTCTCATTACAACGAGAGCTCTATAAGAAACTTTTAAGTCATTTGACTCAATGACAATCTTGCAACCATTAGAATCCAAAATTCCTAATAAGATGAGATTTCTCTTTAAGTCGGGTATATACTTGACATTTGACAGTGTTCAAATTATTCCGTCATGCATCCTTATTTGTGTTGTTCCTATATTGATTATATTACATGGAGAATTATTCCCTATCAACATTACTCTATCTTTAACTGAATTGTATGTGGAGAACCAATCCTTGTTGTGACACATATGATAGGAGCATCCTAAATCTAGAATCTATTCGGAAGTAAGATTGAAGCTTTCACTCATCAATACTAACAAGAAATCATCACATCTATCTTCTGTTACACTAGCCTCAGCAACTTTGACTTTTTGCTTATCTTTCTTGTCGTTTTCAGCATCCCTTTCAATCTTATTTTGAAGTTTGTAGCATTTCGACTTGATGTGACCCTTATTCTTGCAATAGCCATATTCTTTGTCTCAATTTTTAGATTTAGATCTTCCCCTAAACCTGCTTCAATCTGGCTTTTTGGGTTGTTGTCTGCCCATTGCAACTAAAATTGAAACTTGGCCATCTGTCTTTTTGTTTGGGCCTAAATCATTGTCGAGTTTATCCTTACTCAGTAGATTCCCCTTCACGTCCTCAAATGAGAGATGATCTCTCCTATAAATCAAAGTTTCCCTGAAAGTTTTATAAGAATAAGGCAAAGAACATAATAATAACATAATAATAATATAGCCTGATCCTCATCGCTAATCTCTACTTTGAGATTCTTCAAGTCATTAAGAAGGGTAATAAACTCAATAATATGCACTTTAATAGACTTACCTTCGGTCATTCTGAATGTGTAGAAACATTGTTTTAACACTAACCTGTTGGCCAAGGATTTCGTCATATACAAGGCTTCTAGTTTCTTCCATAATGTGTATGTTGTTTTCTCCTTCAAAACCTCTTGTAACACATTATTTGTTAGATAGTTTATCTAACCTATCATATTCTGACTGATCCATGTCTACAGGCTTCTTTCTGTAACTATCCTTTCAAGATCGCTTTGAATCAATATTGCTGACATACGAACTTGTCACAGATTGAAATTTGTGATACCGTCGAACTTATCAATATCAAACATTGATGTTGCCATCTATGAACGAGTTAAATACGACAATTGAACTAGCTTTAATACTAGTTTGTAGGGAATTAGCTCGTGTATGCAACGAACAAGAAAAATAACTAAGAGATTGAAAAGATCAACACACAAATTTAACGTGGAATAACTCCTCAAAAGAGGATAAAAAATACGGGAAAAAAGAGATTTCACTATAATAATAGAAGAGTACAAGAGAATGAGAGAATCAAAACAAAACCCGAAACCGCGAAAGAAAGACCCTTCAAAACAAAGAACAAAATTCTCTCAATTTAAAAATTTATATTGTTTAAAACCTAAAGTAACTAAGGCCTATTTATAGGCTGAAATTCGTAGCTCTTATGACTAGAATATCCCTAGGTTAATCAAAGTTTAAGTGAAAAACTGAAACAGAGTTTAACTAAGAGAAGAAAGTCGAGAAACTTGAGGAACACGACATGGTGTTTAATCTTTGGGACGAAGAAGGATCGCGTAGTCGGGATAAGGGCTTTCTTCTCGTCATGATGTCAACTGCTCATGGGGACAAAAAGCTTCTTCTCGTTACGACATCACGTACTATTTTGGTCAAAATACGAGACATACTTTCACATATCCTAAAATTATAATTTGGAGTCAATTTGAGCTAGATAGCTAAGCATAGGTATGCTTTTTAGTTTTATTTCTTTATTCATAAGACTCAAACTTGAAATTCTGTTCAAAAAACATTGAACTTTTTATTATTTAACTCAAATATAGAAAATCGAGTTTTTTTAAAAGAATCAAGGTACCTTGGATCATCAATCGTCTTGCTCTATACATTTGATAAGAAATTAATACCCAAAGTTGAAGGAAAAGAGCTCGATGGCTTCGCTTCTATTGATCCTATTGTAAACTATAAATGAGAAACAAACAACAACTACTTTGCAAGTTCCATTAGGAAAAATATTTAAAAAACATTTTTTAAATAAATAAATATATTTAATTTTATAATCTTTTTTATATGTTTAAACTTTTTACGTATTTTTTATTAAAAGTGAATTATTAAACAATTTTTAGGTTTTTTATAAAAAATATTAAAAAATTAATTAATTATAAAAATAGAGTGGAGAATAAATTAATTATGAAAGTAGAGTGTTTACTAGAATAATTTTAAGTGTCACTAGACAAATTAGCAGCATCAATGAATTTAATTTTTGATAAATATACAAGAAAAAAAGTTGAAAAAATGAAAAAAATTAATTAATGCCGCCAATGCATCAAGCACACCCCTTGATTAAATAAAAAAAACTATTGTTTTAGGGATTAAATGCAGAGAAAAAAAATTAAACGTAGGAAAAATGCATTAAATGCATGAATTTAATGCATGAAAAAGCCATTAAGTCATTAAATGCAGGGAAAAACTACTATCTATATTGGAACCACATACCAACTTTTTTAATTTTTACTTTCTCATTTTTATTTTGCTATTAGAATTTTTTTTTTAAATTCGATGTGTGAAGCAATATCAATTTTTTTTTTTACTTTTTCAGTTTTTCTATTTTCTTGTGCCACCAATGTGTCAATCGACATCTAGAGGTGTGCATGGGCCGGGCTTAGTAGACCTCAACTAAAAATTTAAGCTCGTTTGCTAGGCCCGGGCTCGACCTGAAAATGGGCTGAAAATTTTGCCCAAGTTCGACCCGGATAAAAATGTTAAAATCCGAGCTTGACCCGGCCAACCCATATTAATTTTTATATTATTTTTATATAATTTTAAAAAATATATAATATATCAAAAATACTAAAAACATTAAAATAAATATTTCCCAATAAATTGAAAATAAATTTTAAAACATATGTATACTTAAAATAACAGTAAGATAAATGCAACTTAACAAGTAAATGCCTCTAAAATAATAACAAAATTAACAAATGTCTTTAAAATAATAACAAAATTAACAATAAAATAAGTTTTATACAATATCCAAACAATAACAACAAAATACTAGCAACATAATAGTAAAATGGTAGTAAAATAGAGAGAAAATAATAAGAAAATAATATTAAAAATAAAAAAATAAAAATTTTGGTCCTTTAGTGAATTCGGGCCAGGCCAGGCCGGGCCAAGCCCGGGCCAGAAAAGCCTTACCCGAGGCTTGGCCCATTTTTTAAACATGCCTTATTTTTTGTCCAAGCTCATTTTTCGGGCCTATATTTTTGCCCAAACCCTCCCACATTTCGGGCGGGCCTTCGGGCCAGGTCGAGTGGCCTGACCCATGAATAGGTTTAGCGACATCCAAAACTACTGTAATAAACATTCTATTTTTGTAATTAATTTGTTCTCCATCTCATTTTTTTTAATTAATTAATTTTTAATATTATTTTTATAAAAGACCTACTTTTTATTTTATTTATTTTAAAAAATAAAATTAAGATTAAATTGGTAAAATATGTAAAGTTAAGGATTAAACTTTTTTAATTTTTTAAAACTAAGATCAAATTAATAGAATTCACAAATATTGAAAGACTAAATTTACTATTATACTAATAACAAAAGACCATGTTAGTATTTTGTTAATAATTTTATCGAAAATTTAAATAAAAAATAATTTCATAAGAAGAGTAATTAAAATATCAAATGTAGATAACATTAACAATTAAATCAATTTTCTTAAACTAAATGATTAAAACAAAAACACATAATAATTAAATGACTACGTATAGAATTTACCCAACATATATCTTATTACTAATATAATCTCACAGTTACCCTTATAATATCAATATCACCGTTTTCGAAATAAAATGGATCAGGCGGTTCTGAAAAACGAGATACGGTCGATGATTGATGTGTACTGAGCCATTTGTACACCGCTGTTGTGCCCTATAAAATCCATATATACAATCAACCAGCCGTAATAATCTCCGAACTTTTTTAAAAGTAAAATAAAAGGAAAATATAACGAGGGCAGTAGAGAAAGGGAAAATCGCAAAATCCCCAGATTTTCTTTCCATCCAAACACCCCTCTTTCTCTATGTCTTTGGTTTATTATCTTCACTGTTTCATTTGTATCTATTATAATTATTATCCTAAAAAAATCTCTCTTCCCTAATTTTCTCTCACTTTCCAGGAAAAAAATAAAGAGCACTTTCTGTAATCGTTCTCTAACAAAGGTATGTTTATCAGTTACATGTATCTCATTTAAGCTCTAGAATTTTACAGGGCTTTGACTTTGCTTATTTATTTTGCTTTAGCTATTAAAAGAATGATATCTGTTGTGAACGACGATACTGAATTTGATAAACGATCGGATAAAATCGAAGAGAAAGCTAGGGTTTCTACCGATGAAGCTATTGGTAGCCGTAATGAAGACAATAGATTGAGCTTAGGAGTTTCTGATGAAGAAGCTAGGGTTTCTCCAATGGAGCACGATTTGAAAGATTTTAGGGTTTCAGAGAATAATAGATCTGAGGAGGTTAGGGAGAGTAATGCCAATAGTGTAGATAGAAGAATAGGCGACGAATCTAGGGTTTTTGATGTAAATGATCGAGTGGAACAGAATGATATGATAAACGACGATGAGAATGATAGAATAGAGAATTCAGAGAAGCTGGAGAAGGATACTGGTTCAGACTATAAGTCCTTGTTATCTGAGTTCGATGATTATGTAGCCAATGATAGAATTGGTGGAGGGACTTCAAGGGCGTTGAGTTATGGGTTTGAAGTGGGTGATATGGTTTGGGGAAAGGTGAAATCTCATCCTTGGTGGCCTGGGCATATATTTAATGAAGCATTTGCATCTTCATCTGTACGCCGAACAAGGAGAGAGGGACATGTGTTAGTTGCGTTCTTTGGGGATAGTAGTTATGGATGGTTCGACCCAGCTGAGCTTGTCCCTTTTGATCGTCATTTTATGGAGAAATCACAGCAGACAAACTCGAGGACTTTTGTCAAGGCTGTGGAAGAGGCAATGGATGAGGCAAGTCGGAGACGTGGTCTTGGTTTGGCTTGTAAATGTAGGAACCCATATAATTTTCGGCCCACAAATGTCCAAGGGTACTTTGTAGTTGATGTGCCTGATTATGAACCAAATGGGGTTTATTCAGTGAATCAGATTAGGACTGCAAGAAATAGTTTTAAGCCTAGTGAGACCCTTTCATTTGTGAAACAATTGGCATCAGACACTGGAGCTTTTGACCAGCAGAGCATTGAGTTTCTTAAGAATAAGGCTACTGTTTGTTCTTTCCGGAAGGCTGTGTTTGAGGAGTATGATGAGACGTATGCGCAGGCTTTTGGGGTGCGGCCATCACGCCCTTCTAATTCGGCTGTTGATGCTCCAACACGACCTTCTAAAGAGGCACCGCGAGGTACTTGTTTAATCTGCATCACTGATTCTTGGAAACTGTTTCAGGTTTTGATTTCATGGATTTCTTTGCAATCTGTTCTGCCTTCTCTGTTACATTAAAATTCAAATGTTGTGTTGTTTTTGAATGCAGTATTGCCTGCACTCATGAGACTTTAGGCTGAAATAGTTACAAGTCTCGCATGGCTAAAGCTGGTATTTTATTGCATTCATTTCATGGCTTCTAATTCTTTTTTTTTTTAATTTCTACAGTATCTCTTTTGATATCACTTTTTTTTTATTGAATGATGCATGGTCAAAGTCAGATGTGTGTTTCTAATGACTTTGTTGCGTTAGTGGTGATATTCAATGCATGCAGGTTTGTGCCAGTATGATATCTGTCATACGTGTATTAATACAATCGTGAAATGAGTTTCTTTTATGATTTTGATCGCTCAAAAACTGTCTTTTAACTGTAGATTTTGGTTTTTATCAAAATATTTCTTCTTTCTCTTTTTCCATTATAAAAAATTTTCTTTTATGTTGACTATTTTGGAAAAGGTCTCTACCACTTCTCATTGGAGGGGTCAGAACACTATAATGACTCTGGCTTCCATGTGAACGGTAAAATGTGACTTGATTTTGTGATATTGCAACTGCAACAACTTGTATTTGGATTTGTAGCCTTTTAATTGATCTTTAAGCCTCTCTTTTACACATTTCCTGTTAATGAACAACTGCCAAAAGTAACAGAAAAGTTGCTTATCAGGTTTGCAATATCATTGTTGAGTATCACACAACACTGAAAGGATGGAAGCAATCTTTGTGCCCCTCTGCATCTTGCATCCTGCGATAATATTTGCATGCATTTTTCTTGGTTATTGATTTAATCGTGAACATTGTCATGTCTTGTTCTTATTAGATTATTGCCTTCTTTGTTTCCATTTCCAGCTCCTTTGAGTGGACCACTGGTGATCGCAGAAGCCTTAGGTGGTGGGAAGAGTTCTAAAAAACCTGTAAAAGCTAAGGATCATTCAAAGAAAGACAGATACCTATTCAAACGAAGAGACGAAGCAGCTAGTCCAACAATGCCATCAACTTTCAGAGAGGGATCACCAACATTTGTAGCTGGAGATTATGTGTTGCAGAAGAGGGCTCCAGTTTCTCAGATTCCAGTAAAACAAGAGCAGACTGTTATGAGCAAGGATGGTGTAAGTTCAAGTGGAGATTTATCTGGAAATGCAGTTCTATCTGCAAACCAGACTTATGCCCCCGCTGCTGCTATAGATGGAAAGCCTTCTTTGAATAAAAGTGATGGTGTGTCTGCAACTTTTCAGTCCGAAGGTGATGTTATATTTGACCCAAAATCTGAGGGTGGAAAATTGTCCAGATCATATGAAGTAGTTCAGAAACCTGATATGGATTCCACTACAAAACTGGAAGGAGGCCAGGGATTAGATCAAGTTCGAGATGGTCTTACTTGTGGGCATCCTTACCCAGCTGATATAAAGCGCCCTGGTGGCGTGAGTGCTGAGGGTGGGGTGAAGAAAGTGAAAAAGCGCTCTTCAGCTGATATAGGTGTTGAGAACTCTGCTTCAGTCGAGAAAAAGAAGAAGAAAAAGAAGAAAGAGACTGGTTCAGAAACGAACTCTGATAAACCAAAGAAGCCTTCTCTCCTTGGAAAAGATGGGGCCAAATCCGCACAGATTGGTTTGGGTCCTAGAGAAGAGTCTCAGGCGAATCAGCAGAAGAAAGATGTTGATCCTACTCATTCCTCATTTAATTCTGTTGGGGCCTCCACAACCATTGGCGTGGGAAATTCTGGATTTGAACTTGCACAACTACTGAGTGATTTGCATGCTCTGGCTCTTGATCCCTTTCATGGTGTGGAAAGGAATAGCCCAACAATCGTTAGGCAATGCTTTTTGCGATACCGGTCACTTGTTTATCAGAAAAGCTTGGTTGTGTTACCAACATCAGAGATGGATTCTACTGAGCTTCGTGCTGGTAAACCTCCTTTGGTTGGAGGCCTTGACAACACCAAGGAGAATGTTAGAGACTCGACTCCTTCAAAACCAGTGAGACCCCTTGCAAGACCTGATGATCCAACAAAAGCTGGACTGAAGCGTCTCCCATCTGATCGTCTAGAAGAAATTGCTGCAAAGAGGTTGAAAAAACTTAGTCAGTTGAAATCATTAGCTGCAGAGAAGAAGGGCAATCTGAGGGCTTCGGAAGCTCCAAAAGTTGAAGTTAAAGAACAGCCAACTACAGGGCCCCCAGCAAGACCACCTAAAAAACCAGATTCTGCAAGGAAAGTGGAGTCTCTACCTAGGGCTGTTGAGCCTACAATGCTGGTTATGAAGTTTCCTCCTCAGGTATCACTGCCATCAGTTGCAGAATTGAAGGCAAGATTTGGACGCTTCGGCTCATTAGATCAGTCAGCTATCCGTGTGTTTTGGAAGTCCTCAACATGCCGTGTTGTGTTCAGACACAAGATTGATGCTCAGGCTGCATATAGATATGCTAATGGAACCAACTCCCTATTTGGCAATGTGAACGTGAGATACCATCTTCGAAGTGTGGAAGCTCCTACAGCTGAAGCACTAGATTCTGACAAGGCACGAGGAGACGAGACTGGCAGTGAAACCATACGAGTTAAGGATCCTGTCGTTGAAAGACCAGCAGCACCGGTGGTTGCACACCAGCCACTTCCACAACCGACGGTCCAGCTGAAGTCCTGCTTGAAGAAACCAACAAGTGAAGAGGCAGGGCAGGCAAGTGGGGGTAATGGAGGTAGGGGTACAGCGCGTGTAAAATTCATGTTGGGTGGGGAAGAAACTAGTAGGGGAGATCAATTGATGGTTGGTAATAGAAACAACTTCAACAACAATCCCAGTTTTGGTGATACTGCTGCACCTTCTGTTGCAATGGAATTTAATACTAAGAACATTCAAAAGGTCATTCCTCAATCTTCGTCTTCGTTTCCTGTTAATCCCCCTATTCCTCAATTTGGGAAAGCCCCCACCGAAGTGGCTCCCAGAAATGTTCACAATCTTAATACTCAAACCACCACCCCACCAGCTAGTAGTACAACAAGCATGGATATTTCACAGCAGATGCTAAGCCTTCTGACAAAGTGCAACGATGTCGTAACAAACGTAACGAGCATGTTGGGCTATGTGCCTTATCATCCTCTTTGATTAAACAAAGGGCGACCCAAATTAATGTTGGATCAAAATCGAAGAGATGATACCTTTTCTCCCCAATGCTGCTGCGAGGAAAGCATGATTCTGATTTTCGCAGCAAATGTACCACAAGTGCGATGGGGTTTAAAGAGAGTGCAATCGAGAAAATCCCATTTGTGGGTTTATAATTTTATGTACTCTTTGTTGGAAAATGTATTGCTGGGTGCTTCCAGTTGTGTACTGGTTTTCAAAGTCCCCCGTGCTGTCTTTTTATAGCCTTTCTACTTCCCCCTCCCCCCATTGAACTGCTTGTCTGTGTTTCTTTTTTGTGTGACGGGTAATGAATTAGTAAACGTGTCTTTCTTGTGTTCTAATTTCGTAGGTGATTTCATTCAACTCGTACAACAGATAAATTACGAAAGTAAATGGACACAAATATCAATATGTACCGTCCAGTGGTTAAATTCGAAATCAAATGAAAATTGGCCAACCCGATTATCAATATTGATTCTTGCATTTATTCAAAATTTTTTATCAGCTTGCTTTTATTTTGAAATCTTTCTTACCAGAAAAAACATTATCCAAACTAAAAATGGTGGGACTATATTTCTTATAGATTGGTGCATTTTCTTAAAATCCGAAAACATAGATTTAGATAGGAAAAGACGAGTCACCTCATGTCCTACAAATCAAGTGTAGACAATGACGTGAATCCATCTTATTCCATGCTTTCAGCATTGTTGATATGCTGGTCTGGGTTAGGTAGGCTGGGCTTTGCTGGACAATGCTCTTACAAGAATCTAGGATTCGGAATAGGGACGGATAATGGTAAGGCAAAGGCAAAGAGCACAGCTATAAAAGATTAAAAGAAGGGGTGGGGGGGGGGGTTGATGTAACGTACTTATAAAGATCTTTATACCTGGTTCCGGGGCCAGTTTTTTACTTGGCAATCTTAGACTGCTTGGTAGCGTTATTTCAGGGGGCTTACTCTAATGATGACAGTTGATCATACACTGGTTGCTAGGCCCTTTTAGATTTGAATTGTGGCCTGCTTATATTGTTCTAAGACCTTTATCTCTTTAATTCTTTTTGGAATCAGTCCATAAGCTCAAGCCGTGGAGAATTCAATATTATTGGGCGATGAAAATAGGCACTGAGCAAAATTTTAAAAAGCATTATTCTTTTCATTAAAACAAGGTTTACGCCCAGTGTTCTTGTACACTTAGATCGTTAATAAAAAATAAACAAAAAATGAAATCTAAAAATTAGAGCACTAAAATTTAAGGTGTGTAGAACACTATAGAGTATTCTTCAGTATCCAATAAGCTCTTGTATTTTAACAAAAAATAGTAAATAACTAACACTCACCAAGTAATGCACGAGGGAGGAGTTATTGTTCGGTACAGTTTTAAAAGGTTGCCCTCAAAGTAAGGTTAGTCAAAATGTTGTTGAACGTGCAGAGAATTTAAGGGAAGTCAAATGCCAATTAAGTAAAAAAGATGGGTTCTTTGAGCCCAGTTCTCGTGCTCGCCAACCCTCCTTCCATAAGGTCGTACAAACCCAATAAATTATTATCATATAGACAAAAGGCAAAAAGGTTTATCTAATGGATGCGACATAAGTTATTTTGAAATACCCTTAATTTTCAACGATTCTCCATATATTTCAAAAATAAAAAATAAAAAATTGTGTCTTCAATGAATAAAAATTCTATCATGTAATTAAAATTCTCATTAATCATATTATATTCATAATTTTGTTCTTCAATACAGTTGTGCACTAATAAATCATGTATGTACCTAGATTTTCATGGTACTTTAAATGTTTTTTTTTAAAAATCTCATAAAAGCAAGCTCACTTCACACTCATATAAATCAATTCATCAAATATATATTACAGATTAATACGCCACTTATAAAAGATATGAATTTTAGTAAAAGTTTATCCATGTTCATTTTTTTTGCGGTTTTAACATTATTTACACTATAAGAATAACATGATTTTATAGTGCTGAATGAATAAACTAATGACTTGTTAGTCATATGAACCTAATTCATAGGATCACAATCTCATAGATTGGGTTACAGACATTGTTACTTCCCTTAATGTGTCATTTATTAGTTTTTCATCCTACATGTATAGTTAGAGGATGGTCCAAATTCACTTTTCACTTCACATAATCAAGGGATATGACTTCATTTTTTGCAATTGTTTTATCACATTATGTCTCATAGAAATATGTCTATTTTTAGACATTGAAAATTTTATTCTTGCAATGATTACTGTCAATTAACAATCACAATGTAAGGACATAAAAGGTACCAAATGAAATATTTTTTTAAGAATTTTTTAATCATTCAACCTTGTCGAAATCATTTTTAAAAAAAAATAGGAGTTGATTTTGATTTTTGAAAATGAAAACGAACAAAAACGGGAATCGCCACCAATCCTTTTTTTTATGAAGTGTGATCGGGTCACCTCGTAATTCAATCATTTTAATAAAAGTTTAAATTTACTAAAACGATGATTTTTTTGGTCTACGAAATTCAGAGAACGAGTTCGGGAGTTGGTTACACACGAGGAAGGATTAGCACCCTCGATATGCCCAAAATTGGTACCCAGTTGATTAATAGTGTCTTAGTGTCAAAAATTGAAAGCTTCGAAGATATTTAAAATACGATCCTTTGTTAAAATGTTGTTTAATTAAAATTTTTTTGATAAATGGCATATTTTAAGTTAATCGAGAAAAAGAATTATGTCCTGTAAGTTAGGACACAATGTCTTAAATCACTGAAACGAGAATAAATGCCGAAAAATCTATTTGATTTGAAAGATATTTGATTATCTCGGTTTTAGAAAGAAATCATATTCCGTAAGCTAGAACACGATTTTTCTAATTCCCGAGAATATTTAAAACAAGTTTTGAAACGTTCATTGTTCAGATTTATCGAGAAAATTGAAATCCCGTAATTTAGGGTACGACTTTTCGATTCTCGAAATACGAAAAAATTGCTTATTTAAAACAAACGAAATTTTTGATATAACGAGTAAAATGTAACATGGTTTCGTAATAAAACTTAAAATAGATTACGGTGTTAACACACATGACAGAATAATAATAAATGCGTTAATGTAAATGACAATAAAAAGGATAAAAATAAAATTAGCAAGCCAATCATAAAAGAAAAATAATAAGTAAAAGACTAAAATTTGAAACTAAACTAAAAGGCTAATATTAAACCAATAAATAAATATGGTGATATTAATAATAATAATATAACAAAAATCTAAAGTTTTAAAATTACATAAAAGGGTATAAATAAATAAATGATAAAATAACTTAAATGTACATAAAAAAATTTGGGTAAATAAATATATAAAGAAATGTAATAATAGTATTAAATAAAATAGTGATAATGATAATAATAATAATAATATTATTATTATTATTAAAAATAATTAATTTAATAATAAAGTAGCCAAAATAACCAAAAAAAAAGACTAAAATTGAACTAAAAAAAGAAATTTGGGGCAAATCTAAAATAAAAAGAAAGGCGAAGGATCGAATTGACATGAACAACATAAAGGGACCTAAATAGAAAATATCCCTGCCTTCCAAAACTACATCGTTCAATATGGACTAAAATGAAGCCGAAATAAAATTAAAGGGGCAAATTAAAAAAATGAAAGGTTGAATTAAAAAAATTAAAAAACGCGGAAGGGCCAAAAGGGTAAATAACCCATTGAACAAAAACAAGCGGATCCCCCTGGAGCGGGTTGGGTCGCATGCGGGTGGCCCTAAACGGCGTCGTTTTGGCGCTTGAAGCTTAGGCCCAAAACGGCGCCGTTTTGCGTCATTATATAAACCAAATTTTTTTTGAAAAATTTCATTTTTTCACTTTTTCTAAAAAAAAAAAAAAACCTCCAAATACTCTCCTCCCCCTTTTGATTTCAGAAATCCGGTGGGAGCTCCGGTCACCGGACCCTCGCCGGTCTGTCACCGAGCACCACCGTGCATGGTGGTCGGAGCTCCAAAAAGTCGCCTTTTTTGGACAAAATCAAATAAGGTAAGTTTCCCTTTTTTTTAACTCTTTTTAATATATATTTATATAAATAGCTTAAAAAAAGAAAAAGAAAATCAAGATATATAGTATAGAAATAGTTTCGGAAAAAGAAGGAAAATAAAAAGAAAAATAAAATGCCCTTAACACATACTTTTTATTTTTTCTTCAATTTGCTTTTTTTTTTTTGTTTGTATGCTTGAATCGCTATTTTTGTATTCAATAATGTTCGAAGAAGGATTACAATGGATTTTGAAGGCTTTTTATAGCCATTAATTTTTACAACTTTTTTGATATCCTGTCTTTTCTATTGATATTTTGTAGGTGCAAGTGGCAGTGGCCAGTGGTGAAATGATGGTGGCGGTGGAATAGGTGGTGGCAAGCCTAGGGACTAGGGGCGGTGTCTAGGGTTTTCTGAAGCCCTAGTTTGTTTGATTTTTTTTTATTTTGGGCTTTTGTAATTTTGGCTTATTTGGATTGGGTTTGGTTAGGTTTTGGGTTTGATTTGTAAAATGGATCTGATTAGTTTAGGTTTAAGCTTAATTTGGTTTGGGTTTTAGAGGGCCCGGGCAGAATTGGCCTATAACAAACCTCATTACCATTATTATTTCATGATAGAATTAGCTGCCACTACTAAAGGTGAAAAAAATCACTAGTAGATTTTGCCTAGGTGAAAAAAATCACTAGTAGATTTTGCCTAATCTCAATTTAGATCTAATTAGCATCACTATATCCTTCCAATATAGTAGGAAATCCACTAAACTAAATAACATAATTCATAATACCTTTTAAATATCTCATTAGCCTGACTATAACAGTTTAATGCTCATGATTTGGGCTATGTATGTATCTATTCAATCTACGTACAATATATGTTATATTATGTCGAGTAAAATTTATTAAATGCAATTAAATTTCAATGATATGCACATATGTAGATAGAGCAATAGGGTCACCTCTATTTTTTTAATTGAGTATTAGCATCATAAGCACCCACTAGTTTGACATCAAAATGTCTAAATTTTTTAAAAAGTTTCTCAACATAATATTTTTGTGATAACACTATACTATCACTTTTCGTTATGATTTTAGCACTCAATATAACATTTGTCTTACTCATATTGTTCATGTCAAATTTAGAAGCAAGAAAACACTTTATTTCAAATATTAACTTATAATTAGTACTGAAAATAAGCATATCATTTGCATACAAATATATGATCACACAGTCACTACTAATAAATTTTGTATAAACATATTTATCTACTTCAACAAAAAAGAAATAGTGGCTTGCCAATACTTGATCTAATTTCTCATGCCAATGTTCAAGTGTTTATTTCAAGCCATAAAAGGATTTGAGAAGTTTACAAACTTTGGTTTCTTGAACTGAAATAACAACCCTCAATTTGTTCCATGTAAATTTCTTCTTTCAAATCACCGTTTAAAAGTGCTATTTTAACATCCACTTGATGTACAAAAAAATTGTGTATAAGCCAAAGCAATTAAAATTCAAACAGAAGAAATTCTAATTATAGGAGCAAAAGTGTTAAAATAGTCTATGTTTTGTTTTTGAGTAAAACCCTGTTGCAACTAGTCTAGCTTTATATTTATCAATAGAACCATCAAGATTAAATTTCCTTTTAAAAATATATTTACAACCATTAGTTTTTTTTTTTTTTTTCTAAATGAGGTAAATCAACTAATTTCCTAAGTATCATTTTGTAAAATAGAATCAAGTTCTACTTTAATGACAGATTTCAAATGAAGCATTAAGAGAAGAAATTCTATATGAATAAGCTAATGGATTATTTTCCACCATCTAAGTGTAAAAATAATAGCGGGCCTCCATACCTTATTAGTATGACCTCATAAGTCAAATCGTTTAACAAAAGAATTTGTAAGTTTGCATTTAGGGAACGTGAAGGCAATACAGTGCATATCTAACACTGAAAAGATGCGCTCTTACCATCTTTTGAAATTATTCTCAATGAACACTTCAATTCTCGAGATGTTAAGGAAAGGCTTAGTGTATGAAACAACAAGTAGCATCGACATCACAACATCATTAGTAGTAGCATTAACTACATGATTGGTAGCATTGGTAGTAGTAGGAGGGATGAAAGTATCCACAATGGCAACGAGATCCATCGTTGTGATTGTTAAACTTAATACCATTGAAAAAATTAAACAAAAAAGAGAATTCGAAAATTTGAGCACTAAAACTTGAGGTGTGTAGAAGACTATCTTTAAGGATAATTCACCCATAGCATATCCTCCAATGTCCAACACGCTCTTTTGTTTCAATAAAAAACATGAACAGGAAGTACAAAACTAAAAATAACACTAAACAAGTAATGTACATGGAGGAGTTTCTTTTTGGTGTGTTTACAAAAGGCTGCCAGTGCATAATGTTGGAAAAAATAGTTTAGAAAATAGTATTTTTAGGCACAACGAAAGTTTAAAATTTTTATTGAAACCAAGCCTTGCGATATTTGTAGTATTTAACCCTTAATTGAATTATTGCATGTTCTTTGTATGAGGCGGTCTAGGTTATTTCCTGACTTTCAATTGAATGATCTTCCTCGTCATTCTTGAACTTTGTATTACTTTGAGTGTAGGCTCAAACAAAATGAACCAAGTACACAAAATGGAAACTTTTATTAATATTCAGTGGGAAAGTTAATTCTCTATATAGAATAGAAATTAATTCTCTATATAAAATAGAAAACCTTGAGCTTTTTCGAAAAATAGAATTTATTCTAAAAATAAATTGTAACTACTTTTCAACAGAATACTCAAAACTTATGTAATTAGGTTAGCTCATAGTTTTACTTCAATAAGGGGTAATTAAATAATAATGTTTTAATTAAAATACGGTATTCTACATTATAAGGGGCGGCGACAATCCTAAATGCTCCCTCATTCTTTGAGATGGGCTTTTAGGCCCAACTTACGTATTGGGTACAATTATATGTGTTATCCAGGTTTTTATTTAACACTTATGATTTATCCAACCCAAGAGCTATTTTCTATGTTTTTCAAAAATATTAATTAATTAATTAATTAAATTTTCTCAATTAAATTATTTTCTTAACTCAATTCTAATTCTATCAAAGTCATGGTAATTTTACCATTTTAGAATTTATAAAGAAATAGGTTTAATTGCCTCATTCAATAAATCTAAGATGACTAATTAATTTAATTCTCTTTTTAAACTTCAATTATTTAATTACAATTAATTAAATAAAAATTCTAAGAAATTATATTAATTTCTAAGTCATCTTTTGTACTTAGTGAGAAAATTCATTCACTGCGAATATTAATACATGTGATCCATTTCTCTTACTTATCATTTCCATTCATTCCACAGTTATCGCTTCTACATGCAATTCGTTTTGGGCTATCCCGAGGTAGCAGAGGAACCAATTGAACATATATAATTAGAGCTCAAATATTTGTAATTAAGTTCCTACTATTCATCTATTAGTTACAACATTATTTAATCATTGAGCCGTTTCACTATAGTACTTTGATTGAACTCTCCCTTATTATATACCATTACGAAAGGTACTTATCAAGTGCTCACCCAATGACCTTATCATAAGTGTGTTACCCTTAATCTATTCGGGATAAAATTTGTTCTCCCAATATGATCTTATTTTATCTCATGGTTTCCATTACATCTTCCAATATGAAAAAGTCAATTACTAACACATAGTAATTAAATCATTTGTCTTATGACAAATGACCCGTGGTCACGTTCCTTTTATCAATCATGTAATGTCAATGAGATGATATCATTTACCTTATAAGGTTATGATTCCATTGTTGTGGAGTGGTGCTACATCATACAAAAGTCGTATATCTAACATACTAGCTTATGGTTCCATATCTATTTGAGCTCAAGCTTTCAATACATCAAAGTATACAAGTCAAGTATATATAGTTCATCATCCACTTAGGATTAAGTTGAATAAATCTATAAACAAATCTACGATAAATTCAACTTGGGTCATGTCAGATGTATTGTCAATTCAAACAATCACATCTATGTCTCTATCTTCTGGGAGTCATCTACTCTAATACCCAAGACAATATATCTTCTTAATTAGACTTGATATACGATATAATAGTTTTTTAATCGATTTTCTCAATTTCTATTAGATTATGGGTTGTTTAGTTTATCTACTAATATAAGTTGTCTTCTCACATTATGATCCAACCACAAAATGCAATTTAATATTAATAAAATATTAGATAATAAATGAGTCAATATTTGCTTACATTTTGCTTTGCGTGAAAAAATCATTGAAGACAGGTACAAATGATATTAATGAGTAATAGAATTTTATTTAGGGCAAATACACTTAGGGCACTGGATCCCAACAATCTCCCACTTATCCTAGTGAAGTAGATGAGTCAAATTTCACATTCTCATACATTTTACATGTTTCTCAAAACTCCTAACCATTAAAATCTTGGTAAACAGATCTACAAAGTAGTCCTCAAATTCGATTTTGACTACATCCAATATTTCGTTAGCCATCGCTTTTCAAATAATGTGACATTTTCAATCAATGTGTTTTGTCATTTTGTAATTTCGTGTTTCCTTACTATTAGTTATTGCGTACTATTATCACAATTCAGTATAATAGCTTTCACCATACTAGGAATGGCTTTGAGACCTATAAAAACTTTTGAAGCTAGATTTTTTTTGTTGCTTTAGTAGTAGCCACAGATTTGGCCTCCATAGTGGAGTCAGCAATATAACCCTACTTGACACCTCTCCACACTATAGACCCATTGTCTAGGATAAAGACATGGCTCAATATCAATTTCCTCGAATCTCAACACATTTGGAAGTTAAAATTTATAAATCCGCAAGGAGTTAAATCTCCTTCAAAATATCCAAGCATATAATCATCCATTCTTCATAAATACTTGAGTACATACTTAACTTCTTGTTAATGTCTTGGATTGAGATTCACATGATATCAACTTACTATCCCTATTGCACAATAAATATCTAGACATGTGCACAAGATAACATATATGAAACATTGTACTGTCAATCCAAAAAGAACCTTTCTCATATGTTCTATTTCTTTCTCTATCTTAGGACAATCCTCTAAAGAACCTGAAATAGAAGGTTGTGATCCCTTCTTTAAGTCGACCATCACAAAATTTTCTAATATCTTATCTATGTATGAAGGTTGAGATAAGGTTATCACTTTGTTCTTTTGATCATTAAGAATTTGAATTCTTAGAACATATTTAGCTTCACCCAAATCTTACATGCTAAACTATTAGGTTAACCACAATTTAATCGATGACAATGTCCTTACATCATTCCCAATGAGTAGAATGTCATCAACATATAAAATTACATCATTCCCAATGAGTAGAATGTCATTAACATATAAAATTACGAAGATCACCTTTCCATCTACAATACGTTTATAAGCACAAGGTTCATCAATGTTTTACTTAAATCTAAGAATTTTGATCACTTGATTAAATATTTGATTCCATGAACGGGTTGCTTGCTTAAGTCCATTTATGGACCTTGGCAACTTACAAACTTTATACTTGTTTCCATAAACTATATATCTCGCGAGTTGCATCATACAAACATTTTCTTCAAGATAGTCATTCAAAAATGGTATCTTGACATCTATTTACCAAATATCATAATCGAAAGCCACCGCAATAGAAAAAAGAATGCGAATTGGCTTTAGCATGGCTACTGGAAAGAAGGTTTCCTCATAATTGATACATTTTTCTGTGTCTAGCCTTTTGCTACAAGTCTGGTCTTGTATGTTTCAACCTTTCCTTCGACATTTTTTTTCCTCTTGTAGATTCACTTACACCCTGTGAGTTTTATCCTTTCTTATAACACCCCTTACCCATGTCCGATGCCAGAACGAGGTACGAGGTATTACCTAACCAAAACTCACGCAAAGTAATCAATTTTAAACAACCAAATACGTCCTAATTTGAAAAGTTTTTGAACAATGACCTACGGACCTCAGTGAGGGCCTACGAGACCTAACTCGTGGCTTAGAAACGAATCGGGACCATTTTGGGCACTTAGAAATCTATTAAGAAAATCTACTACAATTAGCGCACACGCTCGTGTGAAAGGGCGACATGCCCGTGTGACCTCTAGACATGGCCGTGTTGATAGCTTGTATCTTTCACATGGCCATGACACGCCCGTGTCGCGGCCCGTGGGCAAAAACCTGGACATTCTGTTTCTAACGTCATCATTCACATAGCCGTGGCACACGCCCGTGTGCTGGCCGTGTCCTCCACACGGTTGAGATACAAGGCCGTGTCTCATGCCTGTGAGAAAACTTGATGGCATTTAATGCTATCTATGCAAGGTGCAAGGGACACACGGTCGAGCCACACACCCGTGTGCAGCCTGTGTGTCTCACACGGCCTAGACACACACCCGTGTATCAACCCGTGTGAGCAATACAGGGCTATTTACCAAGCCCTTAACCACCCTGAAACACATACAAACATAACCCCAATCTTTATACATCATAACATAGCACCAATACTCATTTGAATACCCCTAAATAGGTATTCATGCATTAACCAACTCATGTCCAAAAATGCATGCATAAATTACTAAGCAACTTTGCACCAATTCCATGTGAATTCATCCCATTTCATTAAACAACTTGAATGGTTTTAGGTCAATTCCAAAGTCCATTTATAAAATGAACTTAGTAACATAAATGGCCAACACAATTGGCTCACTAATAGATCTTACACCAAAATAACTATCTAGCTTATACATGCCATTACTCAAATACAAAATGCAACTATACCGAATGCTTCAATTGATAGTGTGATCGATGCCTTCGATGTCTCTGGATCCTCAAATTACTTAGGTGGCACTATACGAAAATGGAAAAAAGAGGGCTAAGCATAAAGCTTAGTAAGTCTATATGCAAACAATTGATACCATAACCATACGTTAGGCAATTAACTATAGTATCAACCCTACCAATATTTCCAACCATAAGTTCACTTACTCTTCCCGTCGTTTATCCAACATTCTAAACACAATTTTACGCACATAGCTCATGTTGATTATCACATACAATCCCTGTATTTATTTATCATTACAACCCATATAGAATTTCATTCAAGAAATTTCACAATAATTATATCCATACAAGATAGTTTCATATATAGTCATTCATAATAACGTTAGCAATATTAAAATGAATTCCGCATTTAGCCCATCGTCCTCAATAAATTACAGTGGTGTCGCACTTAGCCCACATTTATTAATTAAGTTACGGTGGTATCGCACGTAGCCCACCCTTGCTAATTTGTTTGCGATGGTCTCGCACTTAGCCCATCGATAATGATCGCCAACCAAGTAATTTGCACTTAACTCGCTGATAAACCATAATATATACATATTTTTACCCCATGCTTAGCACATTTATGGATGATTTATCATTAGAATTGAGGAATATGATGCTCCTAATCCTTTACTTTCATGTTTTATACTTAGGTGAGCATAAGAAGGAGAAAAGAGCAAGGAACGGGCCAAAAATGGACAAAATGGGCCCAAATTAGCATTAACACGGCCTAAGGCATTTTCACACGGGTAAACCACATGCCCGTGTATATTTATCAGTGTTGAACACGGCCTGAGCAACCTCACACGGGCGTATCACACTGGCGTGTCCCTGTCAAACCCTGCTTCAATTTCACACAGAAAAAACTAATTTTTGGGTATTTTGGGCATTACAAAGTCTATAAAAACACCCTAAAGGAGGAACAAATGGACACAAAGAGTAGAAAGCAAGGAATTACTCAAAGAACGCTGATTGGTTCATCTCAGAAATAAGGATCTACATCAAGACTGAATATCTCCCTTCAATTTCTCTCGAATTTTTTGGGTTCTTTATGTTTTGTGGTTTTCCCTATTTTGAGATGCTTTCTTTTATAATTATGAACTAAATCCCCTACATACCTGAGGGGGATGAAACCTAAGACGGATCTTGTTATTATTTTCTGAATTATATGACAAATACTTTAATTTGTTCTTAATTGTGTTATTAATTCTTGTTTAATATTTTAGGATATTAATTCAAGTTGAATGTGCTTATTCAGTGGAGCAAAAGTCCTTGTTTAAGAGTAGATCCAACACATTAAGTGGAGTTGATTGCAATCCTAGATGTAGGACGACAAAAATCTGTCGGATTAGAGTCAAATCTAATAAAGGAATCTATAGATCAAGTTAATGCAACACTAGGGGTTTTAATTAGAAAGAAATTTCAATTAATCAACCTAGGGTTAGTTGTTCTTAATCTTGAAAGAGATATTAACATAAATTAGGGATTTCTACGGATCAAGTCAAATGAATAAATCATCTAGTTCAGAGTCTATAACAAGTGAAGTCTAAGTGGATTCTTCCTTGGGTATTGTCTTAATCAATCAGTTTTCTCAAAAGTAATTTCCCCAATTTACTCTCTGCCACGTTCTTAGTTAATTAATTAGTTTAGTTTAATTAGTTTAAAACAAATCCCCTTTATTTCTAGGCTAGATAATAAAAAGAAAGTTAATACTAGTACTTTTAGTCCCTGTGGGTTCGACATCCCGGTCTTGTCATAAGATATACTACTGTTCGATAGGTGTGCTTGCCTTTATCATGATAATAGTTTAGTTTTACAGGTTTGACTATCATCAATATCACTTTATCAAGTTTTTGGCACCGTTGCCGGGGAATTGAAATATTAGAAACACTCGATTTTTATTACTTTTGTCATTTTTATTTTTATTGCAATTTACTATTTATTTTTATTTTTATTTACTAAATTCTTTCATTTATTCGTCTTTGACAGGTGTTTCTGGTTTATGACTAGGAGGAACCCATCAGGACATTTTCTTTTTGGTAGTGAGATAGAAGCATCAGCTCGCAGAAACATGAGAGAAATAAGGCGAAGCCTACAGTACATAGAAGAAGAGTAAGAGGTTGTGCCCAACACTACCGAAGAGATGGAGGCAAATCAAAATAATCCACTACCTCCAGTGGTAGCTACAGATCCGGTGAATCAGAATCCTGCTCCTCGTACTATGTATGATTATGCTAAGCCTAATTTAGTTGGAACTAAATCTAGTATTGTTAGGCCTGCTATTGCTGCAAATAATTTTGAACTGAAACCTAACACTATATAGATGATTCAACAGTTTGTTCAGTTTGATGGTTTGCAGGATGAGGATCCTAACACCTTTAAGATTAATAACGTTTCTAATGATGCCATTTGCCTTCGGTTATTTCCCTTTTCTTTAAGGAATAAGGCTAAACAGTGGTTGAACTCTCTACCACGAGGGTCTATCACTACTTGGGAACAAATGACTGAGAAATTTTTACTTAAATATTTTTCGCTGGCTAAAATGGCAAAGTTAAGGAATGACATCTCTTTTGTTGTGCAGATGGATCTAGAAACTCTTTATGACGCATGGGAGAGATACAAGAATTTATTGAGAAGGTGCCCTCATCATGGGTTACCTCTGTGGCTACAGTTTCAAACTTTCCATAATGGTTTGAACCCCTCAACAAGGCAAATGATAGATGCAGCTGTCTATGGAACAATAAATAACAAGACGCCTGAGGAGGCTTATGAGTTTATAGAGGAGATGTCACAGAATAACTATCAGTGGCAAGTCATGAGGATAAAGTCATAAAAAACGGCTGGTGTTTTTAATGTCGACGTAGTCGCCATGCTTTCTAGCCATGTAGAACTTTTGAATAAAAAAATTGATGGTTTAGTTAGTTCTACGCAGGTACATTCAGTTGTGCAGTGTGATGCAAATGGAAGTGGTGTGAGCAATCTAGAGTACTCTTCCTATGGACATGGCATGGAAAACGAGAAAATGAATTATATGGGTAATAATCCTCGACCTCAGAATAATCCGTATAGTAACACCTACAATGTAGGTTGGAGGAACCATCCCAATTTTTTGTGGGGTGGTCAAGGAAACCAAAGGCAACAACTCCCTCCAAGCTTCCAACAACAACCTTATTAGCAAGAGAAAAAATCGAACCTTGATGAGATGCTCACAAAATTTATCTTAGTGTCAGAAACCCATTTTCAAAATACCGAGACAGCACTCAAAAATCAACAAGCATCAATTCAAGGACTCGAAAATCAAATAGGACAACTTGCTAAGCTGATCTCTGAATGACCATAAGGTAGCTTGCCAAGTAACACAGAAGCTAACCCAAGAGAGCAATTACACTCCAACACGGTGTAGAACAAAGAAAGGTTAGCTGAATCTAAATCTAAAACAAGGCAAGCAGCTGTGGTAAGCAAAGGTAAAGTAAGCCACAACAACTCGGCAGGTAAGGAGTATAAACCTCGTGTCCCATACCCAAATGCGACAAGGAAAAACTACACTGACGAACAATTTGGTAAATTCCATAAACTCTTAAAGAAATTACATATTAACTTACCATTTTTGAAGCTCTTTCGTAGATGCTAAACACAGTTAAAATCTTAAAAGAGCTTTTAGCAAACAAATGGAAGTTAGACGAGTCGTCGCATGTGGAGCTGAATGCAGTTTGCTCAGCCATTTTACAAAATAAATTACCTAGCAAATTAAAAGATCTAGGGAGTTTCACGATTCCTTGCTTAATTGGTAGTTTAGATGTTAAAAATGCATTGGCTGACTTAGGGGCTAGTATAAACGTAATGCCTTATAAAATGTTTAAATGACTAGGGGTTGGGAAACCTAAACAAACTAGGATGAATATTCAATTGGCTGATAAAACCATTAGATTTCCTAGAGGTATAATTGAAGATATTCTTGTTAAAATTGATAAATTTATATTCCCAGTAGATTTTGTTGTTCTAGACATAGATGAGGGTAGTGATGTGCCTTTAATTTTAGGGCGACCATTTTAGCAACTGTTAGGACTATCATTGATGTAGGCACAGGTGAACTCACGCTTCATATAGGCGATGACACGATCACTCTTCAAGCTCGTAATTTTATTAGGATTTCTAAAGATAGAGATGATCGTATGAGTTCTCTTAATAAGAGTAACCTCACGGTTCAACCTCCTTTGTAGGACAGACCTCGTAAGAGTGCAATTGAACCACGTTCAAGTTCATACAACAATAAGGGAGAAATTCACGACGGACCTACAGATAAGCCGAGTCAATTTAAGGTTGGGGATAAAGTAATGTTAGAAGAGGAGGATCCTTGAATTGCAATTTCAAAGCTTCATTCAAATAACACACCTCCCTTCACGGTAGTAAAAATCTTTCCATATGGCACAGTAGAGGTAACACATCCAAATCATGGCACTTTCAAGGTAAACGGTCATCGACTTAAACTTTACAATGGTGAGGTGATGTGTTCGTTATAAGTTTTAAATTTTATGATCATACCTAGACACTAATTATTATCATGAATAAGGCAAGCGCACCTATCGGACAATAGTATAGCTTATGGCAAGATTCGAATGTCAAACCCAAAGGAACTAAAAGTACTAGTAATAACTTTCTCTCTATTATCTAGCTTAGAAAATAAAGGGGAGTTGGTTTAAACTAAAATTTAACTAAACTAAAGACGCGACAAAGAATAAATTGGGGAAATACTTTGGTAAAACTAATCGATTAAGGCAATACCCAAGGAAGAATCCACCTAGACTTCACTTGTTATTTAACTCTGAAATAGACGATTTATTCATTCGACTTGATCCGTAGAGATCCCTAAATTATTTTAATATCTCTCTCGAGACTCAGAACAACTAACCCTAGGTTGATTAATTGAAATTTCTTTCTAATAAAAACCCTTAGTGTTGCATTAACTCGATCTATAGATCCTCCTATTAGATTTGACTCTAATCCGGTAGATTTTCATTGTCCTATGTCTAGGACTACGATCAACTTCGCTTAATTGTATTGGATCTACTCTTAAATAGGGACATTTGCTTCATTGAATAAGCACATTCAACTTGAATCAATATCCTGAAATATTAACTCAAGAATTAAAAACACAATTAAGAACAAATCGAATATTTATCATATAGTTCAGATAACAATAACAAGATCCGTCTTAGGTTCCATCCCCCTCAGGTATTTAGGGGATTTAGTTCATGGTATAAAGAAGAACATCTCAAAATAAGGAAAATAACAAAACATAAAGAAACCTTAAAATCCCAGAAAGAAATTGAAGGGAAATCTTCAGTTTTGAAGGAGATTCTGGCTTTTGAGATGAATCAATGAGTAATTCCTTGCTTTTTACTCTATGTGTCATTTAACCCTCGTCTAGGGTGTTTATATAGACTCTGGAATACTTTTCTTAGCCCCAAAGTAGCCTTTTGTCGTGTGAAATTAAAACTAGTCACGACAGGGACACGCCCATGTAAATCGGGCTCAGGCCGTGTTCAGGTCTGCTAATTTGGCACGGGCATGTGGTATACTCCTGTGAGGAACTCCAGGCTGTGTTAATTTCTCACTTTGGCCCATTTTCTCCATTTTTGGCCCGTTTCTCGTTCTTTTTACTCTCCTATGCTCACTTAAGTATAAAACATGAAATTAATGGATTAGGAGCATCAAATTTCACAATTCTAATGATAATTCACCCAAAAAAATGTGCTAAGCATGGGGTAAAAATAAGTATATAATATGGTTTATCATGAGGATTTTAAGAATGATAGAGAGGAGCTTCGGCTCCTCGAATGCCAATAAAGGTGCGAGCGAGGTAAGTCGAGCTTAGACTCTAAATAAGAGCTTCTCGGAAGGCAACCTGTAACACCCTTACCCGAAATCGTCATCAGAATCGAGTAGAAGGCATTACCAAACTTACCGGACTACAAACTTAAATTTTTAGCCAAATTATTAAAAATTTATCCTATTAAGGGTTTTCTAAATCAATACAGACATCTCGGATGATTAAGATTCAAATTTTATCACACCGGAAACCTGAAAAATTTTTCTCTTTCGAAACAACGTCATACGCTCGTGTAACATACAGCACGGCCGTGTGATAAGGCCGTGTGGCCTTCATATGCCCATGTCTGAAGACCGTGGTCGAATCTGTCAAATTTGCCACGGTCACCCTACACGGTCGTTTGGGGGCCGTGCACTCCACCGGTCAAGACACACAACCGTGTCTCTAGCCCGTGTGGTACTCAAAATTCAATTTAAAGTGCATGGGAGGCACGGTCCAGGGACACACTCGTGGGGTCAGACCGTGTGCCACCCACGGCCTAGTCACGCCCGTGCCATGAGACCGTGGAGCATTTTACCAAATTCCACACGGTCATAACACACACCCGTGTGTCCTGTTGTGCAAGCCGTGTTAGGCTATATGCCAAGCCTTGGCCTCCCTGTAACACAATTTTTACATACACACCATTCAAATCATCCAATTCTAATAACACATACTCAAAATAAATGCATTTATAACACCATTTACAAAACAAATATCGCGTGTTCACCTAATCTATTGAGTTTACAAAACAAATCTTACACAAAGACTAGCCACATATACATGCCAAACTCAAAATATCAAAAGCATGCATACATACACCAAGGTAGCTTGATAGTGTAAGACGAGCTTCCTTCGATCACCAATCCTAATAAACTCTATGCTCGATAATCTAAAAGGAAGGGAAAAAGGAAAGGGAATAAGCTACAAGTAGCTTAGTAAGCCATAGGTAAATCAATAGCAAAACACACATAATTAGTTAAGACATCATATTTCCACATAGCAAAAACGCAACATTCATATACTTACTTATACACATCCTTACCAAGTGTCCAAATATAGGCATTTACACATATATCATGTTCGGTTCATTTTCAATTGCTTAACCTGCACAAATACTTCACATAACTAAATTTAATTCCCGTTGAACATTCGGAACAGAAACGGATATACAGAGGTTAGCACTAAAGTGCCTTACAGAAATATGGCCAAAGCCAGTTCAGAAATATGGCAAAAGCCATCAGAATATGTAACCGAAGCCACCAGAACGTGTAGCTGAAGCTACCTCAGATCACAGATATACAGACGTAATTCACGGGTCTACTCACATAAGCTAACAGGTGACTGCAACAAATGCTAGTGCACCCAGCACCCGGGATACGGAATCAGACAGAATCATAACCCTCAAGTGACATGTCACCGATATCCGGAGTTATTCTTACAGTTCAAACGGGATTTACCAAAATGTTCACAATATACAAATTTCATGATTCCAAATTTCATATCCATAACTTTTCATTCAAAATTCATCAAATAAACAACAATGAAATGCATATGCCATAATTTACTTATGACTTACCTCGTTAACAAAACGACTAAATCTCGAATTGGTCAACTACTTTTTCTTTTCCGCGATCTCGATCGTTTTCTCTTCTTTCTTGATCTAAATAAACACATTTAACACATTTTATCAATTTCATACTCAAATTCGATCACAATTCGGACTTTTGGCAAAAATGACCATTTTGCCCCTAGTCTCATAAACTCAATTTCATTCTATTTTCTTGCGTTTTAGACTTAGCTAAATCTTTTTTCACAAAAACAATCCAAGAATCACACATTTTCATATACTTATGAGCAAATTTCCACTTTTCTCAATTTAGTCCTCTAGGGACGTTTTTATCGAAAACTATTTGGAAAAACCCGTAATTAACACATCAAAGACTCATTTTCTACCATCACTCATCTAATTACAAATATATCACAAATGGGTGTATTTTTAGAACTTAAAATCTTTTCAAATAAATGACAAAATCATGAAATTCAAGCTTAGAGATACTCAAAAATATGAAAATAATCGAAAGCGGGGCTCAAATGCACTTACAATTTTCTTGGCAAAGCTCAAAACCCTTTTGGCTATGGAGAAGAGAAAATCAGCAGACAATGGAGAAGAAGATGAACACTTTTCATCCTTTTCTCATCTTTTTATTTGTCTTTAAACCATTTGGACAAAAATGCCCCTAACCATGTTACACACAAAAATTTATAGAAATACCTTTTTGTGTCCATGCCACTAACTCATGGTCTAATTGCCATTTAAAGACCTATAGTTCAAACTCTCATTTCAATTAGGTACTTACACATTAGAACTCACATTTTGCTTTTTATGCAATTTAGTCCAGAAATAAAATTAAGCACTAATTAACGAATTTTCTAAACGAATTTCACACAAAGCATACTTAATAGATCGAAAAACATAAAATTTTCAGAACTTAACTATTTTAATCTGGATTTGTGGTTGCGAAACCACTGTTCCGATTTGGCCCTATTTTGGGCTGTCACACAACCCGAGCACTAACAGATTAAATTTCATAATTTCAGTATTAACATTTGACATTCATTAATCAAGTCATTTACACGTAGGTTGTACTAATCCACGCAGCCTGGCACACGAGCATGCAAACCTGTTTACCCACCATAACCATGAGATATGAGCGTGCGAACGCCATGGACAGAGCCCACGACCGTGCGAGATATCCGTGGGTGAACTTGATTAACTCACACGGGCAGGCAACATGCCCGTGGCCATTACCCGTGGGCGATACTGATGAAAGGCACACGGGCGTGCAATATGCCCGTGCCTAATGATCGTGGTCGATACTAATTACCTAAACACAGGCTTGTGAGGTAGAACACGAGCGTAGGAGAAGCAAACGAAGTAGGACACAACCGTGCGACACAGCCGTGTGAACCAACACACTCAAAAAGTACGGGCGTGGGCCAAGAATCAGGCGCACCCAAAACTCTAATCTTACGAAACACATGGGCTGCAAACAGAACACACGGGCGTGGGCCACGGCCGTGTGCTCCATCCCCTATTTAAACCCCTCACTATTCATCACTATTCATCATCTTCCCCAAAATCTTTCACCCTAACCTTAGCTGTCACCGCACCTTCCTCCTCGCGCCGCACAGCCACCGTCCATACTCTGGCCGCAAGTCCACCACCATCCTCCGTCGGCACCATTATCCCCTTCCAAGTAACGACGCCGCCGTGTCCCCTTTCTCTCTTCCATTTTCACTTTCCCTTAAACTCCATTCTCATCCCCTTTTCTTATTCACCTTTAGCCAAACCCCAAACCCCCTTTTGATCGACCCATCTCTCCACCAACCACAACCATGCCATCGGCCACCATCACTTCCACTATCTATACTTACCGTATGCTATTGGTTTCTTTTCCTTTTCCTTTTCCTTTATTTTATTTTTTTGTGTGTTTTTTGTTCTTGTTAAACTTTTCAAGTACACTAAGTAATCTTTGCTAATTACTCTGATTTCATTATTCATTTTATATTTAGATTACTTTAGTTGATACTATTAGTAAGATCGGTAGTTTCATGATATTTTCGTTACTACGAGTCATTTTTCGAGTCTATCTGATCCATGCATTTATGCTTAGTCCAAGTTAGTTTAAGTGGTGCTATTGCTTGTCTTTTGAATTTCATGAAATATTCAGCATGTTACGATTCAATACTAATTTAAGGAGTAAATTTTATATTTAGGAATCTTTTGCTGTTCGACAAAACTATTGGTACCTTATTGTTTGATGTCTTAAACTTTTTCTTATAGGTACATTATGACACCTCACGTGGAAAAGCTAAGGTTGCCGTCCCCGTATCGAAAAACGGAAGGGGTCTCGTTCAACATCTTCGAGCGCTAACACTGAAGTGCGTCACCCATTCTTACAATTTCCACAAGGATCTCAGGACGAGTTATTCCACATCTTTAGAGTGAGACCCCTTAGAGTGGGGCGATGTTTCGACTAGGCCGCCTTAGAGTAGGTCTAACTCGCTGACGCAGTTTGGGCTCTCCTTACTACTGACCCATAGGGGCACTTCTTCGAGATTGTCGAGCCAATGTACGTAGAGTTTACTTTGGAGCTCTGTTCTACATTCTACTTACAGACGGTCATGTTGGAGTTTGACGATCCCGATACAGTTTAGTTCCGTCTCGGCGGCTTGGTACTCCAACTTAGTGTGCCTGAGTTCGGTGTCGCTCTGGGACTTTATACCGAGGAGTTCATGGACAACGACGACTTCTCCAATCTCCATCGACACATCCACTATTCTTCTTCAGCCTGTTGGAGTGCCCTGGTCCTTGCTTCAGCCACATATGATCCCAATCGCTACAAGGCATCGGCCCTGTCCCCTTCACTACGATACCTACACGCCATCCTCGCACATACTCTGACGGATGATGGGAGAGTACTGATATCGTCAACACTCACGACGCCTATTTTTTATGGAGCATGGCGCACGGGTACATGTTCGATCTAGCATACTTCATCGCCCTTACTATTCGTCATCAGATGGAGCGACATAAGAGGGGAGCTATTTGCATGGGTCCTTATGTGACGCGCCTCGCACGACACTTCGGCCTTCTTAACACAGTGGCGTAGTCCTCATCGCTCACTCTCATCGGCCAGATGTACCCATAGGGCATCTTGAGCATGTTCCACATGAGGATGATTGAGCGTCGTCGTGGGATCGATCATCCCCAAAACCATCTCACCCATTCCACCTAGCAGGATGACCGAGTGGACATTCCTGATGATGTCCCTCCACCCATAAGGATCTACCTTCTCAGCCACCGCCTATCCATAGACCAGTTCATGGGGCTACTTCACTCGCTAACATCTCTGAGCGCCTCACTCGATTTGAGCAGTAGTGC
Organism: Gossypium stocksii; assembly: GCA_020496765.1. Taxonomy (NCBI): domain Eukaryota; kingdom Viridiplantae; phylum Streptophyta; class Magnoliopsida; order Malvales; family Malvaceae; genus Gossypium; species Gossypium stocksii. The sequence continues at coordinate 33,143,461 of CM035628.1, read as the reverse complement.
TTCCAGCGATTTGTTCATATTGATGCTACTTTATAGTAGATTTGTCAGCACCTACACATCACATCGCCACCACCACCACCTCACGACCCGTCTAGCGATGAGGACTTTTGAGTCCAATTATTTTTCTTTTTCTTTTTATCTTTATTTTTAATTTATATTTCTTTATCTTTATCTTTATTTCTATTTTTATGTTCTACAAAACTATATTAGTATATCTTGAAATCTTATTTTATCTTTATGGCTATTTTTTCATGAGTAACCATGCTAATATATAACCCTAAAAACACTATTGATGTTATCGCAGTCACAGAGCTCAAGAGTCCAAATCCAACTCTAATGGGGAAGGTACTCCACGACTGTCATATCTTGCTCTATCATGACCATAACCACCATAACACCGAACAACATGATCACATCTCCATTTGGCATCCCGATTGTGGAACCCAACCTCTACCACCACCGGAATATCTTACCCCACCTCTACCTTTACTGAGTTTATCATACATCTTACTAGCCGCCTTCCCAATCCCGCTCTCACTACTCTAATGATTCATCTAAAATTTAGGAAGTTTTACTTCTCTCCCTCTCTTATAATTTATACTTATATTCTTACTTATATTTGTACATTGAGGACAATGTACATCTTAAATGTGGGGGGGGTTATTAATTTCATTATCAGAAAATCCTTGAATCTTGTCTTGTTTTCAAGTCACTGTCTCATATTACTATTAGAATAAAATTTTGATTGATTTATGATTTTTATTGATATGTTTTGGATTAAGGCATAGGTATTTATGCTTTGATCGTTCGAACTCTAAGACATTAGAGAATCAAGCATGATAAGTTGAATTTTTTAGAATTAAAAATTTTTTTTAGGTTGTCTCCCCAAATTTAGGTATCATCTTGAAGTTTGAATTCACAGGATTGACACAAAAGCCATAATTTTTGTGAAATTTTGAACCTTTAGAGCATGTATCCTTTATTGCTCACTTTTATTGTTGCTATGAGTGTGTCAATATTGATTTGTTATTCTAGAACTTGCTTCAATTATACATGTCAATACCACACCATTGATTTAATATACTAAGTGACAAAGGCACCTAGGTTTAACTCACTCACTCCATAAAAGCCTACCTTCAGAATTGATCCTTAGTGAAACCCCATTGAGCCTAACAAACCATCCATTGATCTACCCTCAGTATTAACCTCTAACCCATTATTGTTGAAATCTCCTTAATTACTTTGATCCCCATTTTTGTCGAGATTTAAGTTGAATAATTATCTAGCTATATTCTCCTCTTTAGTTAGTAAAATTTAAATACTTGATTTGTTCTTAAAAAAAATTCAATTGTTAATTTGTCGTTTAGCATATTATGAAACCATGTAATGCTTGAACTTAAATGATGTTATTCATGAGGAAAAGCTCAAATCTACTAATATTATTCAGTGATGTTCTTTATCTAGCTACGTAATTTTTCAGTTCAATCTCGATTCTAACCCTCCCTTTTAGCTTATGTCCACACCCCTAACCAAAGCCCCGTTACAACCCTCTAAAGACCTTTTGATTGGTGTATCATCTTAATTTATTAGTGGTGGAGATTTGATTTTCATGCAAGCCTATGGTAATAACTTTTCATGTTGACTCGTAAGTGCTTAATTTCTGAACCCCAAACACTTAGAGTGATTTAAGCGAAACTTTAGTGAGGATTTCAACTCTTGTTGAGTTTTAAATCAAAGGTGATTACTTAGATAAGGGGAGATGCCTAAGTTTTTGTGGTAAAATGATCAACTTGGATTGTCTGAAACTTTGATGCTCTTTTAATTGAACCCTCAATGAATAATTACTTGTGAATTGGTTCAAAACATTATTGATAGGAATTATAAGTTGAGAAGAACGAATTTTGCTTGTAAGTTGAGGATTTTACTTGAGGACAAGTAAAGGCTTAAGTGTGGGGGCATTTGATAAACCATAATATATATATATTTTTACCCCATGCTTGGCACATTTATGGATGATTTATCATTAGATGCTCCTAATCCTTTAATTTTATTTTTTATACTTATGTGAGCAAAAGGAAGAGAAAAGAGCAAGGAACGGGTAAAAAAGGGACAAAATGGACCCAAATTAGCATTAACACGGCCTAAGGCATTTTCAAACGGATAAACCACATGCCCTTGTGGATTTATCAGTGTTGAACAAGGCTTGAGCAACCTCACATGGGCGTATCACACAGGTGTGTCCCTGTCGAACCCTGCTTCAATTTCATGCGGAAAAAGCTAATTTTTAGGTATTTTGGACATTCCAAAGTCTATAAAAACACCCTAAGGGAGGAACAAATGGACACACAGAGTAGAAAGTAAGGAATTACTCAAAGAACACTGATTGGTTCATCTGAGAAATAAGGATCTACATCAAGACTGAAGATCTCCCTTCAATTTCTCTCGAAGTTTTTGGGTTCTTTATGTTTTGTTGTTTTCCCGATTTTGAGATGTTTTCTTTTATAATTATGAACTAAATTCCCTAAATACCTGAGGGGGATGAAACCTAAGACGGATCTTGTTATTATTTTTTGAATTATATGACAAATACTTGATTTGTTCTTAATTGTATTATTAATTCTTGTGTCAATATTTTAGGATATTAATTCAAGTTGAATGTGCTTATTCAATAGAGCAAAAGTCCATGTGTAAGAGTAGATCCAACACAATTAAGCAGAGTTGATTGCAATCCTAAACATAGGACGACGAAAATCTACCGGATTAGAGTCAAATCGAATAAGGGAATATATAAATCGAGTTAATGCAACACTAGGGGTTTTAATTAGAAAGAAATTTCAATTAATCAACCTAGGGTTAGTTGTTCTTAGTCTTGAAAGAGATATTAACATAAATTAGGGATTTCTACGGATCAAGTCAAGTGAATAAATCGTCTAGTTCAGAGTCTATAATAAGTGAAGTCTAGGTGGATTCTTCCTTGGGTATTGTCTTAATCAATCAGTTTTCCCAAAATTATTTTTCCCAATTTACTCTATGTCACGTTCTTAGTCAATTAATTAGTTTAGTCTAATTAGTTTAAAAACAAATCCCCTTTATTTCTAGGCTAGATAATAAAAAGAAAGTTAATACTAGTACTTACAGGTTTGACTATCATCAATATCACTTTATCACTCGCCAATTTCAACAATTCTCCGATGGATCGCACATAGCCCACCGTTATTCACGGTTTATGGAAATTTACTCGTACTCCTACTTATCACGATTTCATTACATGTCCATAACATTTAACCACACATCATATAAGACATTCATGAGTAAAAATATTAATAAGAGAGATATCGTGTACATATAAACTTACCTCGGTATACAAAATACGGAAAAATGTGGAATTTACTCTGAAGCTTTTCCCTTGCCTCGGTCAAGGTTGACTCCACACTTTTCTTGATTTATATGAATGCAAATTCATCCATTTAATCACTAAATTAATTGAAATAATCCAAAATTCAAATTTTGGCAAAATGATCATTTTGCCCCTAGTCTCTTGTCAAAATGACCATTTTGCCCCTAGGCTCGAAAATTGATTTTTTTCGAATTTCCTCATCAACCCCGCCTAAACAACTCTTTTTATCCTCAATATTACCCCAATTTCTCATTATTTTGCACAATTACTCCTTATTTTACAACTTCTACAATTAGGTCCAATTTGAGTGTTTTCATGCAACCTCTTACACAAAGGTTGTTCAATGGACAACCTACATTCATTTTCCTTCCCAAAATTTCCAAAAAAAAATACTTATTCAACAATGGAAAAACTCTAAACTTTTAACCATTTTGCACAATACACCCCTCAAAATATAGCTCATGCTACAAGGGTCTCAAATATGCAAAAATATTTAAGAAAGGGCAATGAAATCACTTACAAATGTGTGATGAAGGTAGTTGAGAATTTGAAGCTCTAAAATTGAGAATTTGAAGCTCTAAAATCCCCCCTTTTTGGCTGATAAAATAGGTAAGAGGAAGAAGAAAATGAAAAGAAAAGTACATTAGGTTAATTGGGCATTGTCTTATCTAGTTATCCAACAAAATACCTAACCCTTTGACTTTTTTTTCTCTTCCGCCTCCCTTGGCCGGCCATGCTTGTACAAATGGGCTTAATTACCCTATAAAACCCCCAAACTTTAACTTTCTAGCTATTTAACACTAATTGCTAATAAAACACAACTTTTGCCTTTTATGTGATTTAGTCCTTTTTTGCGATTAAGTCCTCAATAGCGTAAATTAATTCACCAAAATTTTCATGCACCCTTATAAACATGCTATAACATATATAATAATGCTAAAATAATTTTCTCAAACCTCAGGAAGTAATTTCGAAATCACTATTCCGAATAAGCCCAATTTCGGGCTGTTACATTTTTGGTAACTTTACAAGTTCTCACACTGAATTGGATGTCATTAAATCCATTTTAACTTTCACAGTTACTTCCTAGAGCTTGGAACCGATACTCTGTATAGCTTCATCATATGTGAGAGGATCATTATCTTCGAGTTCAACAGTTTCCCTATTAAAAAAACTACTACCACTTACAAATAAATCATGCCTTTTGGGGAACCTCCCATTGCGATGAGACTTCCTATTCTACTGACTGTTTGATGGTTTACTATTCAGAACAGAATCTAGAATCATAGCTGAAGGGTTTTCATTATTTCGTGAAAGTTCGTCAAGTAACAATCTACTACAAGGTTTAAAGTTGTTAACTTTCCTCAAGGAAAGTAGCATGACTCGACACCTTAATTGTTTGATCTTTTGGATTATAAAATACCCTTTATCATAGGCAATTGCGATGTGTGGATCTTTAGTTCCGATATGTGTTTGTCATGGATGAGTTTTATATGGTTATTATGGTTATAACATGAATGTAAAACAAATACTTAAGTGACTTGAAATTGTTTTTTATTTTGTATAACCAAGTTATCATTCATGTTTATTTTACAATCTATGGAAACTAATATTTTTACGGTTTATAGCTACTTCTCCCAACAATATCATCTCTAAAATTTAAATTTAAGTTTCCTTCCTAAAATTACAATATATCTTATTACTGTAACCATTATTGATAAATCTATTTAATTTTTATATCAACATATCAAAATGTATATTAATTTAAGATAACCCTTTTTATTAGAGTTGCATGTTTTATTTTATTCGTGAGATTCTTCTTAGATTGGACCTGAAATCTCAGTATAGAAAGGACAAATTAAAAATCCAAAATGGTGGAATTTTCTATTTATTTGTCATTTGTTGATGGTACCATATATTTAATTTAAGCCTTTAATATGTGGGTTACGTGTGAAAGATATCTGCCATGAATTAATTACCTGTCATCTGACATCTGGAGTAGGTACCAAACTTGGTCACTGTCTTTAATTTTATTAATTACCTCCGACGAACTTCTTTTTAATTGTTTTTTCAACGTAATTCTTAGCTCGTCCGTTACATTTGAACTCTTAATATGCGTTTAAGAGTTTTTTCAATATAATTCTTAAAAATCAGAGGATAATATGCGTGATTTCACCTTTCCATTCTTTTGGTGGATTTATTTTTTAAGAAATAATATATCTACATTGGAGCAAAATTATAAATATTAAAATTCGAATTTTAAATTTATGGATAAACTACATCCAAAATTATTAAATTATTGTAAGTTAATATTTCAGTCTGTCAATTTTAAAAAGTTACAAAATTGTTATTGAACTATTTAATAGTATTCATTTAAATCATTAGATTGAGAGTGTTAAAATTGATACTATATGAATTTTTTGTTCGCACTGTCTATATCAATAGAAATATGTATTTCTCATTATTGTCTAAACTTAAGTTGTTTTTCATAAAATAACTTTAAATGTCACGAATATGCGAACTAAAATTTAAATAGTTTTTTTCTTTGATATCCGACACTAATCATTAGATTGACTTGGATTAAGAATATATTCTTCTACTCGTCGATGGATATTCATCCACCGTATCAATCACCAAATAGTTGCCTGAAGCTAGTTAGCTGGACTTAAAAAAAAAATCTTAATAGCTCAGTGACTTAAATAAAAACTTTCAAATAGTTTAGTAACTTAAATGAAAACTTTCGAATAGTTCAATGATCATTTGTAACTTTTAAAAGTTGAGTAACCAAAACGTAAACTTATTAATAATTGAGTGATCTTGGGTATAGTTTACCCTATTTAATTAGTATTTGGATATATAAATTCCCAAATAAATAGATTAAAAATGAAATATTTTAAAAGAAAATATTTAATTACAAATTTTAAACTTCATAAGCATAATTAAGGTGATGACACGTGGTAAATTGTAAAACTAAAAAATTACACAGCAAAAATGAGATTTATGGTTCTTTCTTTTAGGCTGCCGGTCGCTTGCCAGCCACCCTTTCTCTTCCTCTTTCAATGGGAAACCTTCCCTTTCCGATTTATGTTTCTCTCCTCTATTTTTCTACTAAGCCTTGTCAAGGGTGTTGTTCGTACAAATTGTTCTCAAAAGTTCTTAATGGTTGAACATAGTCAATTTATATGATTTTATTTAACAATTTAAATCATAATTAAAATATTTGTATTATATTAAAAAATAAATATAATGTAGATAAATTTTTTTAATAATATTAAAAAATTCAAATCATAGTTAGAGGATTTGTACCTACAACATAATTTTACTTCATGTAATTAATATAAAACAATATTATTCAAAATAATTACTAATAAATATAATTAAAATATATTAATTATTTTGTTAATTTAGATATAGTGTTAATAAAAAATCATTAATCATTATTATAGCGATTGTATAAACTATAAAAGTTTGATATATTGTAAATTAAACTCTTTACTATTCAATGTTTATTTTCTTTTTTTTCTCAATAATAAAAAAAATTGACCATAATAATTCACAAATAATATATATTAAGTTATATAGATATATTTTTATGTTAAACGTAAAGTTACTTATTTGTATAAAGAATTAAATATCAATATTTAAAAGTAAATTATTATAATTTTTTCTTTGTATTTATTATATAAATCCCTTTTGGTAAGAGTCCTTTAATAGAATTGGAATTATTATATATAAATATGATAAATTTTCTTATGAAATAAATTTATCAAACCATATATTTTAGTAAAATTAAAATTATTATTCATAAATGAGATAAATTTTATAAAAATAAAAATATATATATGTAAAATGAAAATTTCAATCGTATAATGAAAAACAAAAGTTATATTGGCAAGTCCAAAAATAAATAGAATAAATCTTATAAATAATAAATATATATAACACCCAAATCAATATTAATCAATTCAAAATTTTTTCTAAATTTATGTTTTTATAATTTTTTTAAGTAAAATATAATAATTTAAATATAAAGTAATTCAATATAAAATTTAACTTTATTTATCATTATATATATTCATTCAAAAAAAGTCTTTTAATACAGTCAAAATTGTTATTTATAAAATGATAATTTTTTTATCAAGTAAATTTAGTTGACTAAATATTTTAATAAAATTAAAAATTTTATTTACAAGTATGATAAATATTATTTCCTCCATTCAACTAGACTGTCATATTTTGACTTTTAATGGTCAAAATGTTTCAACTTTAACCTCTTATTTTTTAAATTATTGCGGATAAATATTTAAATATATATTATAAGAATTTAATGAAATAGTTTTTAAATATAGGTTTTTGATAAAATTTAATTAAATAAAGACAGCTAAGTCTAAAAAATTTGGCATCAAATGATCTACTGTGACATTTTTTACTGAGACTGAGGAAGAATAAATAATAAAAATGATTATTTAAAATGAAAAATTCAATAATGTAAAAAAAAAAAATGCTATATTGGTATAAATGTAATAAATCTTTTAAATAAAAGTTTTGACTTGTATGAAGTGGTGGTTAAAACTTTTGTCAGATACTTATTTGATATAAATTCAAACTGTGTTACCCCCAGCATCCACCCCTATTATCTTATCAAAAAATAAATAATTAAAAAAATTTAAAATGAAAAATTCAATAATATAATGAATAATAAAGTCTATATTAATCAGTTCAAAGTTTCTTCAAATTCATACTTAGTGTCATGCGTTCAAATCTTACTATGATTGAGTTTTTATTGATTTATAAAAAGTAAAAAGATAAAAACTCCCTCATAATAATATAACTTATTTTGTACATAAGAAGGTATTTTAATAATTTTTCAATTGAATTATTACCTAATCAATTCATGAGACCAACTCAATTAAAAGTTTAATATAAGTTTAATAAACAATAAATTTGATTTTCTAAATTTGATATCAATTTAAATATTTACTTCTTATTTAATTTTATTATGGCTTAATATACCTTATGCAGCTAAATTTAATATTATTTTTTCTTAATTTGATATCTAAACTTTTTTTACTCAATTTAGCATTTGGACTTGACACTTTTTTCTAAGTTGGTATCTAAACTTTTTTTTGTCCGATTTGGTATCTAAACTTGGTAACTTTTTTTTATAATTTGATCCTATGCTTTTTTAAGATTAAATTTGGGATCTAAACTTGTCAAATGTTATACAAATTACCTCCCAAACACTAATGATGTTAGTTTTTTTTAAAAATAACTAATGTATGACCGACATGTGATAGATGACAAGAATTGAATGGCATGAATTATTTCATTTATTTGGAGTTTCCTATGTTTCGCTAAACATTCTGCTTGAAATTTACTTTTTATTAGGTTGAGCTTATTTTGACTATTAATAGCAAGAATGATTTAAGAGAGGCCGGATACTTAAAAGCATAGTTCGGTCTCCATAAAGCCCTTAATTCTACAAAAATATCATCACTATTAGAGAAAAATTGTGTTAAAAAATTATAGATTAAGTTATGTTTAATTTATTAATATTGAATAAGAAAACAAGAGTTTTAAAAAATTCAAAATAAAATAAATTCATTATTATAAATTAAGAAAATAAAATAAATAAAAATAAAAGTAATTGAACATTTAAAATAAAATAAAAAAAGAAATTTCATGTCATCTCTCATAATTAATTATTTTTGTAACTGCATAAAAAATAACATTTTTAAGTACCAAATTAGGAATAAGTGTTAAGTTTAAATATCAAATTAAGAAAAAAAAACTCAAGTTTAAGTATCAAATTGAACAAAAAATTCTAAATACCAAATTAACAAAAAAAATGTCAAGTTCAAATACCGAATATTACGTGAAACCTTTTATTATTTATATTTAAAAAATAAAAAAAATTCATCATATAATTAACGATATTGTCAACTAAACCAAATATATAATGAGAGGGTTTGTACTTTCGTCAATAATATTGCTGGTCCACCAAACCAGGAATTTATGAAGACTAATAAAAACCAGCAACAGTACAAGGAAGAAGCTCTCTCTCTCGTCTCAAAAAGCAATGGAAGATACTTCATCAGCAAAGGAAGTAACGTCGCAAGGAACTCCAGCTAATTACTTCCCAACGTCCTTCCATGAAGTTGTAGGTGCCATTCTCAGGTGTTTGGGACTTGAAACTGGATTCCAACAAAACCCTAATCCATGTCCAAAGAAAGAAGATGGCAGTAAAGCCAATCGTAATCAACCTGTTTCTCAAAAGGAAAGTGCAGATCCACCTTCATCAACAGACAATTCAGATCCATCAACCACCGTGATCGGTCCACCAGCTGATCCTCCTCCTTCCTCCACTGTAAGATATGTTGCTTTGCTTGCTAGCTAACTTCTTTGATATCTTTGAAACTGACCCAGCAGTGGGTCACATTTGGTCTCCACTATTTCGGAATCAAGTCCTTGACTTAAGATGCATGTTTCAGTTATGCATGTAATTTTAAGATGCAAGTTTTCAATTATGTAGGCGTTGTTTTCGTTGTATCTTTAATGCAGGGAGACACCAACGATGGCGGCCTTCCCATGGTTTCTCTCTTTACTCCTAAAAGGCAAGGGACAAGCGGTGGCAGTGGACCTCAGATTAATTAACTTGAGCTGTCAAGATCGACGTTTTGTGGGCAAAAACAAGCTTTGGCAACCGCAACGATATTCAAGAGAGGTTTTTATGGGGTCCTTGACTGTTGTTTGATCATCTTGTTCTTGGGGGTTTTTTTTTTTTTTAGGAGAATGGGATAAATCGAGTGAGTTGTGAATAATTTGTATAAAAGATCATAAACCCATGTATTTTAAGAGTATATTAATTTCAGTAACGTTGCAGAAAATGTGCTTATGGATTAGTGTTTGAGTTTATAGTTTAGATTTCAATTCCACAGGGTGCTCTAGAGTTTAGGACTGTACTATTCATTTATGGCCGGGTCACTGCTTCAGTCAACGACATGAAATTGAGAGGAAAAAAATCATAGATGAATTTCTAACAAAGGCAAAATAAATAAATAAAAAAGAAAGTGATTTCCAGAGAATTTCAAACAATTTCATCTCATGGCTTTCATCTTCATTTTATTTATTTCTTTTAAACAGATTCTCCATTGAAGCCTTCGTTTATTTCTATTAAATCGTTTTTTTAATTTATAAGGATTTTTTATTTGAGTTTGAAATTTTTTTATCTAATGTGATATTTATATTTAACAATAGTTATAATAGTGTTTACTTTTTAGTATTTAATTTGAGTTTAGGTAAATACTAATATTATTAGGTCTTCAAATTTATTTTTAATTAGTTAGAGTTGAATTAATTCATTGCATGTAGTGATTATTTGTAACTTCAAAAAAAAAATGTCAACCTCTTAAAATGGAAATCTTTTCATTTAGACTCTTTTATAATAAAATTTTAAATTAACAATATTAAAATTGCACATGGGTTTTTAAAAATAATAAAGATTTGATTTAATCTTTTAAAATTTATAAAGATATAAACTATTAAAATAATAAAATTATATTTTTACTATTATAAAAATATAAAAATTTAATTTCGATCCAAAAGAGTTGTTAACTTCACCCTAAAGAAAAGAAAATGGATAACATAGAGTCATAGGGAAGTAGTGATTAAACTTTTTATTTACACCTTAAATATTACGGTTTAAACCCCGCCATATCATTTTCTTTGCCCCATGCATCAAAAAAAATTTGATATACATTGTAAAACTACTAAGAATGTAACATTAAATATATCTGCAATCTATACTCAAAATTCCAGATTTAAAAAAGTAAAATAAAAATAAAAATAAAAGAAGAGGTAATTGTAAAAAATTTACAAAGTGTGGGGTAAAATTTACAAATTCATTCATCACCTTTGTTGCGAATTGGCCATTGAGTTAAGCTTATTTATAATTCCGAGAAAGTCATATAACGGTGCAAATACAGGCACACCTCGTCCATAGTTGTTGACCTTTTCTACTTATCGCTTTCACTACGTGCTCTTTTACTTGTTCCCATATAGCTAAGAATCATCTGTGAAATAATGAGAAGATATTGAATATAAAGTTCAAAATCAATTATAAATACTCAAAAAGATTTATTAAAAAAATTAAACAATAAAATGTGATTTTGGTTAAAATAATAAAGTTAGGATAAATTATGTTATTAGCCATTCAATTATAAGTAAATTTTTATTTTGGTCATTTCACTAAAAATATTACAATTTAATTATTAATATTTTTGAAATTGTTTTTTTTTACCGAACTGTTTAACTAATGATGATACTCTTTTATTTGATATAATAACATTTTTAATTCTCAATTTTTATACTTTCTATCAATTTTACCTTAATTCTATATAAAAATTATTTAAAGAACTCAAAATTATTATTTTTTAATTTAAATAAAACCTCTGTAAAGATTCAAGTTATTGCTAGGTTATTGCAACAACAAATCTTCATCATTGCCATAAAATCATGAAGACAAATGAAAAACTAGATCAATGTCAATCTCTTAAATATCAATCTGGTATAAATCTTAAATATGATTAAAAACTAATGTTCATATAAGAAAACTCAATATTCTATTGTAGTAAAGCTCAAGATTGATTAATATTAAGGTAGAAGAACAAAAATGGCCATTCACTACAATCCAAAAACAAATAAATAAAACAAAACCAAATTAGTAATATTTTCAAGTTAAGTTCCATGTCATTGAAGAACTTCTTACAGAACTGATATTACAGAGACTTATGAAAATGACTCTGATACCATTTTTTAACAAAATAAAAATAAAAAACAAAATATATCTCAAACTCAATTAAACATTTAAATTCATTTAAATCATTTTTCAAAACTTAAATTGTAAAAATAAGTTATATTCCGAATATTTTTCTTTTTTCTTTTCTTATACAATGAACAACAATTTTCCCTTATTTTCTCACTTTATCTCTTTTTGAAATTTTTATCTATTTTGATATGATTTTTGAATTTTCTACATATTTTTACAACTTTTTAGGAGGTTCTAAATTTTTAAACGTTTTTATATAGAATCAAGATCAAATTGACAGAAAGTATAAAAGCTGAGGACTATAATTATTATTATACCGATTAAAAAAGTTCCACTACTAGTCACTTAATGTCGGGTGATCAAAAAACAATTACGAAAATGTTAGTGATCAAATTGTATCTTTTTTTAGTTAAGTGACTAATGATATAATTTACAGTAAAAGCTATGATGACTTGGGTTCAAATATTTTTTTCTTTTATTATATGTATCTATTTTTTTAGATTTATCAAAATAAAAAAAAAACATAAATACTCTCAAAATAACATTTCTTAAATTTTAGAAAAAATGAACTTTTAGAAATTTTCTAACTAAGTAGGAATATGGTTGATGGGTTGATAACAAATTAACTAACACCTTAATATGTATATTCAATAATATGTTCAAAATTAAATGTATAACCATATATAAGTATTTCATTGTAAATACAAATAATTTTATGACCTTCAGTTATAGCGCTTGATTATCATAGAATTTGAATGCTTAGAAAACTTTAAATAAATCACAAACATCATGAAAGTGAAACCGATTGAAGATTTGTGTATTTAAAAGATGATTGAGCATTTTTCATAAACTTAGCATGCTCTATTTAGTGTCTGTAGAAGCCCAAAATTGCCAAAGCTCTTTATCCAATAAGCCAAAATTAGAAAATAATAATAAAACCAAATAATGTCTAAAGTCCATTACAAATTAACACCCCAGCAGACCCACCTAAGCCCATACCCGAATTAAACCTACCCAACACAATTAAATTTAAAACCCTTATATCCAAAATCCAATTACAAAAAGGCCCGAATTAAAACCCAAAATTAAACAGGCCCTAAACCTAACCCACTAAACATGACTAACATAGCCCATAACCCGATAGGCCCAACGCCCAAATCAGGTTTCGGCTACCCGAAACCCTAGCCACGCCCATGTGCACCGCACCTATCCTCGATTGTGTCGCCTGTGCCTCGTCCTAAGGATCCTCGTCCCGAGGCTCGTCACCATTTCACCGAAATGGCAAAAGGTCGGCCCTTCCCTCGCTCGTTGACTCCACAATGGACCTGCAAATAGAACAAAAACGGAAACAGAAAAGAAAGCAGAAGCAGTGCAAAACAGCAGAGAAACAATGGTAGCAAACAAAACCAAACAGTAGAATATAGATTTTAAAAACTAATTGTATTAGGCTATAAAAAGGGAGCCATAAACCGATTGTATACATAGGCTTTTTTTTTTTTTTAATATCAAAATAGAAAAAGAAGGTATATTTTTCATCTTATTTTCGCTTCTAATACACTGTATGCATGTAGAAACAGAGTAAAAAAAAAATCAAAACTTTTACCTTTAATAACGATTGGAGCTTGAATCCGAATCGTTCTTACTTAGATCTAGTCTTTTAGGCTAGATTTTTGCTCGTTTTGGGTTCATATTTGGGTTTAGGGTGTTTAAAAAGGGAATAAGACAAAAGAGCGACTTACCTTGGCAATCGGAACCCGTCTTCTTCGTCGCAATCGAAGTAAGGAGGGGCCGAGATTGCCAGCTCTCAAAGTTCGGTCTTAAACAGCGCATTCGTGTGTAGCCCATCACCATTCTAGGACGTAAAACAGTGCTCGATCGGAGGCTGGAGTCGGCTGAGAGTGGGCATGAGGAACTGAATCTTTTTTTTTTCTTTTTACTGTCTGCTAATGTGGCTAAAGGCTTAAAACTACTAGGGTTTTCTTTTTTCTTTTTCTAAATGACGTCGTATAAGCCATATAGGCCTACCCGTTTGGACCCAATCCGAACACCCCCACGACCCGCGTGTTTCGCGTTAGGGGACAATTGCACGTTTGGTCCTCCCATTTTTGCATTGACATTCGATTGGGCCCTGCCTGTACTTATTTAGTTTTTAATAAGGCCCCGAAACTTGTTGCGCCTTGCAAGCTGGTCCCCTATGCTACTGCGTGTTTTAAATGCTTGGGAAATTTGCTCTTTTGGTCCCATTGTTTTCGTGCGCATTCAAATAAATCCTTTTTCTTTATTTCCTCTTAAAATTGCCCAAAACTTCGTTTTCGTTTCGAATTTAGTCCCTTTTTCAGATTTAAGTTGATTTTTATATTATCTTTGCTCTTTTATTTTATTTTAAATATTATTTATATTATTCTCATGATTATTATTACTAATATTCTTATTATTACTGTGATTTTTATCCCTTTTATTATTTATTATCAATATATTATTATTATAGTTACCATTATTATTTCTAATATATATATTACATGCATACTTTTAATATTATTATATATATATATCTTTAATATATATATATATATATATATATATAGTTAGGTAGTGTTATTAATAGTTGTTTTAAGCATTAATATTATTTCTAATACATATATAGTATATATATTTTAATACTATATTATGTATAGATTTTTAAAATTATATCATTCATATATTTTTATATCATATCATGTACATATTTTCAATATTAATATATATATTTTTAAATAATATCACTATGTATATATCTTTATACGTATACGCATGTATGTAGATAACATTAATTGTGTTTTTAAATGTTGTGTTTTGGTCACTTTAGGTTCTATTATTCTATGTTCATATGTGTGTATATATACATTCATAGTTTTTATTTCATGTTTAATTCTTATTATGTTGAATATCGCATACATCGTTATCGTTTTTAAACTTATTGTCATGTTTATTATTGGCTTCAATGGTTTCTAACCTTTTATTCATTCTTATTTCATATCAATTTGCTTCTCGTTATCTCAAAATCTCATTCTTGTTTTTTTTTAATATGCGAGGCAACGTCCTGATTAAACACTAAGTCGTCGATTTCATTGCTATGTTGGGTGAATCACGTCGGCTCGTGTTGAAATCGGGACGTCCTTCTAAAAAATCAATCAATTAAAAATTTAAAAATTCTCATCTTCTCAATCGGATCACGATTAAACACTAAATTGAACTCGTATTTTTGAAAATTAAAGACAACGCGTATTTAACAGGATACCAATTTTGGGCGTCATGAGGGTGCTAATACCTTCCTCGTGCGTAACCGACTCCCGAATCCTATTTTTCTCTAGAATTTTGACGTAGATCAAAACTCGGCCTTCTTTTTACCCAAAAAATAAATTTTTCGTGTTAAAAAGAGGTTTTATTATGTGTCCGATCACACCTAAAAAAAAAGATCAGTGGTGACCCCCCCTTTTCTTTAAAACTGAAGTTCGGTTTTTAAAATTTTTAAATAAATTGCCACAATTAGCGACCAAAGCTAAAAGTTTACGTCGCTACAACTGGCGACTCCACTGGGGACACCCTTTTGAGAGTCGAGTCGAATTAAGCGCGCGTTGTCGAAATTTTCAAAATTCTTTGTTCAAGTAAATATTTAGTCGTGATTTGAAAATTTCATTTTTGAAAAATTATGCATTTGCATCTGTTGTAAATATTTTGCTAACTTGTTTTATCCTTTTGTTTTTAAGCTCTAAGTTTTATGGTTTTAGTTTTGTAGTTTTTAAAATAAAAACGAAAGGTTTGTGAGTTTTTCCCCACACACCGTTCACGTGCATTTTTGCATAACATGAGCTCTATACCCGGGTTCCGTCCGTTTAAGTGAAAGTAAATGCTATGCCTTCGTGAGTTAACTAGTCCCTCCGCACAGACTAGTGAATACTTTCGGGTTACATATGACTTATGCTTTCGTGAGTTAACTTGTCCCTCCGCATAGGGATAAGTAAATGTAATCCCTCGAATTGAACTCGTGAGCCTGTGATGGGCAATGACTGAGGCACTGTACTAATCTTAGTAAATGACAGTACGAACAATTTGAGTACTTATCTAGAACCGAAACCGCATATAGTGAACCGTACGAGCCACCTAACTAGAGCCATGCCGAGCTTCCATCCATTTAGTAGTCATCGAAATAAGTACACGGGAGAAATGCCTCTTACCTTTTGTATTTTCACTTTTTATGCAAGGGGATCGGGCTTGTTTAATAAACTGGATCGGGTAGCTTAACTTGTTAAATTTCACATGATTTCTTCTGCTTATATTTGATTACTAACCAGGGTTGTTTGTTTTTGCTTTATTTTTCATCATGCATTATAGGCATCGTGTTAGGAAGGTGTTGACTAGAGATCGGTTGCTAAAAAATAAGTTTCTGATGGAAGAGTCGATTATACAAACAACCGAGAAAAATGTCGTGGTTCGAGATTGGTCTCTGAAAACCCAGAAAGAAAAAGGGGACAGTCTAGAGGAAGGATGTGTTTCTAATCTTCTCGAGCACGTAACTATGAATGTTCGTCAGAATAATCTTGAAGATTTGACTTGGATTTGGAAACAGTGGGACTCGGACACTAGGGGCATCTTCATTGAAAGGTACGGAGATATAGCCAACCTGATCGCTATCAACGTAGAAGAGCGATTGATTCAAGCCATGATCAGATTCTGAGATCCGACTTACCAATATTTTATTTTCAATCAAAAAGACATGAGTCCGACTGTAGAAGAGTACGCTGCTTTGCTTCGTGTCGATAATGTAGAATTCTATAAGATATATGTGAAGGAGCCCAAGCTGATGACCTTCAAGAGAAAGCTAGTGAAATTGACAGGCATAACCGATACATGGGCCGAAAAACAGATAAAGAAAAAGAATGAAGTCATTTTTATCCCATGGTTTTCCCTGCGAGATTTGATTCTAAACCATCTTGATATGTTGAAGAGAGTGAATCTGTTCGCTTTGGCAATTTACGGGTTGATCGTCTTCCCAAAAGTTCTTGGGCATATAGAAGTGGCAGTAGTAGATTTCTTTGAAAGGTTAAAGCAAGGAATCAACCCTGTCCCAACTATCTTGGCCGAAACCTTCAGATCCCTAAGCAGTTGTAGGAGGAAAGGGGAAGGACGTTTTATCGGATGCGCACAGTTACTCAATGTTTGGATTTTGAGCCACTTCTGGAAAGTAGAGTGCACACCGTTCTATATGTTTTCAAAAACATTTGCCCCGTTGGAAGCTTATCTTGAGAAAGAATGGCCAAAGGAGGTCACCGAACAACATTGGGTTTCAATTTTTCAGAACCTTCGCGCTGAGGACTTAACTAGAAGAACACCGTGGATACGCCTGTCGGTTCTATTATACAAAGTTGGAAACCAAGATTGGGTGCCTCTACTCAGTTTATGAAGAGAAGTTGGATATGCTCCGTTAATGGTTCAAAGGCAATTTTCTTCACGACAATTCATACCCGCCACCGGAGGATTAGCCCAGTCTGAGTTTGCTTTCGCGGGTGAGGGTTATATGAAGAGGGTCCGAGACACTGCAAAATCTTGGAAGAAAATTCATCTGATGGAGTTGGCTCTATACGCTGATACTCTCACCCAAGATTACGACATATAGAGAAAGCAATGGGTGAATAGTCAGCAAGTCTCGTCGACGAATTACGCCTTCCAGAATCCTTTCTCGGAAGAAATGCCATCCGAGCTTGAAATGGCAAGATAGGAATTTGAATGCGAAAAGGCCAAAATGTTACGGGACCTTAGTGCTCTTCAAGAAGAAAACTACCAGCTGAAGATCGACGTTCAGATTGAAAGATCCAGAACCGAGAAAGTGCAAAAAGAAGCTGAAGTCGTAAGAAACGACTTAAGAGATCTTCATCTGGAAAATAAAAGGTTAAGGGGCACTATAAAGAATAGTGGACTAGGCAAGTTGTCAGCGGAATGGAAAGAAGAATTAAGCAACATCAAAGGCGGGATGGAATTTTGGAAAGGGAAAGCGAAGAAAAAAGAAAAAAAGGCTACGCGGGCTATGATAGAACTAAGGAAGAAGAGCGCCGAATACAAAACTGTGTCTACTAAATTAATGACTGGTCGATCCGAACGTCAAGAGCTAAGAGAGAAAATACGAGATTTAGAAAATACGCTCCAAGCTCGTCAACAACAGCTAGATACTCTCCTAGAGTCCTTGGAAGAAAAGAATGGTCAGTATGACAGAGATACTCATGCTTACGAAAGAGCCCTCTATGAAAAAGACGAGAATCTTAGCTATTTGATCAATGAAATTCGTAAGGCAGCCATGCACGTGGTACAACTATCAGATGAAGCAGAAGATCTCAGTTGCCAATTCCCTACGAGCCAAAGATCAAGCATATCGAAATTCTTAGAACGAGTAAAGAAATATAGCGATATAGCTAGGAAGTTTGTGTAACGGCTGAATCAAAAAGTGGCAAAACATTTTGTAATGAACTCTTTTGATAAATGAAATGCCTAAATAGGGGCTATCTTGAAATCAACACCAATTTCTTGCACATTCATTCATGACTAACATTCATTTGACATTTATTCATTCATTCATCCATTGCATATCCCACAATCATTCACTAAGGTTAAAATCATACAATTCGTAGTTGCAACAATACAAGGCTAGAATCACACCATTCGTATAGGACGCACCGACAAGTCAGAGTAATGGAGGCTGAATTTAATGAAAGAATCGAAAGGATAGAAAGAGCCCAAAGGGAATTACAAGAGCAACTGGTAAGTCACAGCAAGAAACGAGAGATCTGATGGTGAGATCTCGAGAGGAATCACTTAAACAAAAGGATCAAATGGCTAAGATGACGGAAATGATGTTGGCTTTGGTCAAAGGAAAAGGACCCATGCAAAGCCCTGACGTTATGGAACCTCAGTCAAGAGTTAATCACGATCAGGATCCACTTTATCCCCCAGGATTCACTCCACCGCATGCCCACGCAACACAAATAGGGTACACTCAAGAGGAACCTACAAGCTTGGAGCAACGACTTGTGCCATCTACTCATCTAGGGCAAGGAATATTCATATCAAACCCTAGAGTTAGTCCTACCAATCTAATCGTTCCAGATTTGAATGATCCAGCAGAAATAGCCAGGTTGAAAATAGACGACCACGAGGCTCAAGAGAAGTATAGGAGCTTAGAGAAAAGGCTCAAGGCGATAGAAGGCACTGAAGTCTTCTCTGCATTAAGTGCCAAAGAGCTTAGTTTGGTGCCTGATCTGGTTCTACCTCCAAAATTTAAGGTGCCAGATTTTAAAAAGTACGATGGGACGAGGTGCCCAAAAGCACATCTTGTCATGTTTTGCCGGAAGATGACCGGTTATGTGAATGAAGATAAGCTACTCATACATTGTTTTAAAGATAGCCTGGTCGGATCAGCTCTTCGATGGTATAATCAGATTAGTAGAGAAAGGATCCGATCATGGAATGACTTAGTGTTGGCATTTTGTGAACAGTATAAGCATGTATCTGACATGGTGCCTGATCGGATGACTCTGCAGATGATGGAGAAAAAGTCGACGGAAACTTTTAGACAGTATGCACAGAGATAGAGGGATATCTCGGCCCAAGTAGAACCCCCACTGACTAAGACTGAAATAACGGTCCTTTTCATCAACACTCTGAAAGCGCCATTCTATGACAAGCTAGTAGAAAGCGCCGCGAAGGACTTTGCGGATATTTTGATATCCAGAGAACTTATCGAGAATGCCATCAAGAGTGGAAGGATGGAAGGTCACGAAAGCTCAAAAATGGCAGCACCCATAAAAAAGAAAGAGCCAGAAACCCATATGGTGGGGACAGGAAGCCGTTATGCTCCTAATCCGTATCCAAACCAACCCCGACCTCGATATCACCCACCTCTAAACTTCTATTATCCTCCTCAAAGCCCTTACTACCAAACACCACCTCCTTACCCTTCTTACCCCGTTTACGCCACAAGTAACCAAAGACCAGTTGCCACGTTCCCATAAAGTACCATGCCCGCCCAAGGCCATCCCAAAAACAAGCAAAGGCCAACAAGGTCCAATCTCGAAAGGCCACAATTTACTCCAATTCCTGTGTCGTATGGGGAACTGTACCCAAAACTTTTAGAGAAACAATTGATATCCCCGCATTATATGGCACCCCTGAAGCCTCCGTACCCAAAATGGTACGATCCAAACGCTAGTTGCGTGTATCATGCTGGAAATCAGGGAGATTCCATGGAAAACTGCCTTGCCTTTAAAAGGAGGGTTCAATGACTCATTGATACGGGCATTCTGCGATTTGATGGTGCTAGTAATACAGTTGAGAATCCATTCCCTAACCACAGCGAAGAGAATGTGAGTATGGTGACGAAGGAGAGCAACTGGCAAACTAAAAGCTATGTTTCGGAAGTAAAGACGCCTCTGCAGAAAGTCTGGGAGGTACTGGTGGAGAAGGGATTGCTCAGTCACCCCGAGAGAATTCTGGAAAGAAGAGGTCAAGGTTTTTGCGATTTCCATGGTATTGAAGGGCACGACAGCCAGTCTTGTGAGGAATTTAAAAGATTACTTCAAGACATGATGGATAATAAGGAGATTGAGATCTTTAATGGAGGAGAAGAGGCCAATGAAGGAGAAGTATGCGCCTCTGACAATCAATCATCGGGCTTTCTTTATAACGCTAATCGACCGTTAGTGATTTATTACAATGCAAGGAAGGAGCCGGTGAAACCAAAAATGATAATTGAATTACCATCTTCTTTCCCTTACAAGGACAACAAGGTGATACCGTGGAAATACGACGTCAACATCGTCACACCTAAAGGTGAAAAGGCTAAAGTCACGACCGAAAGTGTTGGGAAAGTAGGCCATTTTACCCGTAGTGGGAGATGTTATTCTAAGGAGGTTGAGCCAATGAAGAAGATTAATGATTTGAAGCAAAAAGGAAAGGCACTGATGCATGAGGCCGAAGCTGAACATGAAACTCCACCTGAACAATAAGAAGCTAAAAAGCCTGTGGATGAGAAGGAAGCACAGGAATTCTTAAAGTTCATCAACCACAGTGAGTATAATCTACTAGAACAACTGGGCAAGCAGCCAGCACGAATCTCGGTATTGTCTCTATTGTTGAATTCAGAACCACACCGGAACGCATTATTGAAAGTGTTAAATCAAGCTTACATGGCAAACAACATATCTGTTGAAAAGCTTGATAGGTAGGTGAATAATCTGAACGCGGATAATTTCATCTCCTTTAGCGATGACGAAATTCTGCTTAATGGTAGGGGCTCCGTGAAAGCATTACATATCACAACCCGCTGCAAAGGTTACATAATACCAAACGTGCTCATCGATAACGGGTCAGCATTCAACGTCATGCCTTTGGCCACGCTTTTCAGGATTCTGATGGATCTATCCTATCTAAGGCCTTATCATTCCACAGTAAAAGCATTTGATGGGACAAGACGAGAAGTCATGGGAAAGATTGAGATCCCTCTAGAAGTGGGTCCCTACATATATGATGTTGAGTTCCAAGTCATGGACATTACACCCTCATACAACTGCCTCTTGGGAAGACCTTGGATCCATTCCGCTGGAGCAGTCCCATCATCTCTCCATCAGAAGATGAAGTTTATCATGGATAGCTGTTTGGTCACTGTCGAGGGCGAAGAAGACATTGTCGCATCTATCTCTGCTGATTCACCTTATCCTGAAGTAAACAAAGATGCAATAGAATGCTCATTTAGATCCCTCGAATTCAATGCCAGATTTGTTGCTGATGGAAACAGAATTCCTGTGCCTAAGCTGTCAAGGAATACCAAGATGGTAATTAAGCTGACTGTGGGAAGGAGAGCCCAAACGAGGAAAGGATTAGGAAGATATCAGCAAGGGATAGTCAAGGCTCTAAAGCCAGTACATCATAAGGCTCGATACGGTCTAGGGTTCCAGCCAGACGCACTTTAAAGAAGAAAATAGTGGAAGAAAGATCAAGAAAGAAAGATTGCAAGAACCTTAGGCCGAGAATTGGAATGGGAGCCTATAGAGTACCCTCCTTTGTCAAGAACATTTACGTCTGCAGGAATGATATACCTGGGGTAGGATAATTCACGGAGCACGCTAGTACTAATTGAAAAGGGTTTTCAGAATATCAGCATAAATGCCATTGATGAAGGAGCTGATGCGATTAAAGATGTTTCAATGATACGCCCTTGTCCTCCTGGTTTCGTGTTCAACAATTGGACTGTTGAGGACCTTCTTGTAGTTTCTAAGTCTTCAGAGTAATGCTCAGTATTAACTCTCTGTTGTGTCTCTGGATATAATAGGATTCTTTTGTAAGAGCTTGCGTTCGCTCTTTATCATTCAAATGAATATCAATGAAGATGTATTTTGTCATGATCTTTTGCATTCTCACTAATGTCATAATTATTCCCTTATTTCATAGCCTGTCCTTACATTTACCTCATACCATGTCATAACATTTTGCTTGTTGGTTCTAATATTTGGATGCCCCTCTATAGCTTCCCTTTTATTTAACTTTCAGGTGCTCAGATATCAACGACATGAACAAACTCGTTACGAGTCTTGAAATCGATTTTGAGAAAGCTGTTTGTTTAGGAGAATTCGAAGCCGAGGAAAATGCTGAAGACTATGTCTCGTCTCCTGACTTGCTAAGAATGGTGAAACAAGAGGATAAACAGATTTTACCTCATCAAGAACCTGTTGAAACGATAAACTTGGGAACTGAAGAAAAGAGGCAAGAAGTAAAGATTGGGACCTCTATTTCAAGGGACACTAGGCATGATTTGATCACTTTACTCCGTGAGTACAAAGATGTATTCGCATGGTTGTATCAGGACATGCCAAGATTGGATGAGGATATAGTGGTCCATAAACTCCCACTGAAACCAGAATGCAAACCCATCCAACAAAAACTAAGACGAATGAGACCTAAAATGCTGCTAAAGATAAAAGAAGAAGTCAAGAAGCAATTTGATGCAAGCTTCCTACAGGCCTCCAAGTATCCAGAATGGGTGGCTAACATAGTCCTAGTACCGAAGAAAGATGGCAAAGTACGAATGTGTGTGGATTATCACGACCTGAATCGAGCGAGTCCTAAAGATAATTTTCCCTTACCGCACATTGACACATTGGTGGACAACACAGTAAAACATTCATTATGTTCCTTCATGGATAGATTCTCGGGGTATAATCAGATCAAGATGGCTCTTGAGGATATGGAGAAAACTACCTTCGTAACGATGTGGGGAACATTCTGCTATAAGGTGATGCCGTTCGGACTAAAGAATGCTGGGGCAACATATTAGAGAGCCATGGTGACGTTGTTCTATGACATGATGCATAAAGAAATAGAAGTCTACGTCGATGATATGATTGCTAAATCCCGAGGGGAAAAAGAGCACGTGGTGAACCTCAGGAAGTTGTTTGAAAGGCTAAGAAAGTTCTAGTTGAAACTTAATCTAGCCAAATGTACGTTTGGGGCTACATCCGGAAAGTTACTAGGCTTCATTGTCAGCTAAAGAGGTATTGAGGTTGATCCAGATAAAATAAAAGCCATACAATAATTACCTCCTCCGCGCATACAAAAGGAAGTCAGAGGATTTTTAGGAAGGTTAAACTACATCGCCCGATTCATTGCTCAACTTACCAACCAGTGCGACCCAATTTTTCGACTCATTCGAAAACACAACCTGGGAGAATGGAATGAGGAATGCCAAGTGGCTTTTGACAAGATGAAACAGTATTTGTCTAGTCCTCCGGTGCTAGTACCGCCAACTCTAGGAAGACCATTAATATTATATCTGACCGTGTTTGAAAATTCAATTGGTTGCGTACTGAGGCAACATGACGAGTCAGGAAAGAAAGAAAAGGCAATTTACTACCTCAGCAAAAAGTTCACAGAATATGAGGCAAAGTATTCGTCAATGGAAAAATTCTGTTACACTTTGGTTTGGGTAGTTCGGAGGCTCAGGCAATATATGTTGTATCATACGACATGGTTAATTTCGAAGCTGGACCCAATAAAATACATGATGGAATCACCTGCACTCTCAGGAAGAATGGCACGATGGCAGATCCTATTATCGGAATACAACATCGCCTATGTGAGTCAAAAGTCGATAAAAGAGAGCGCAATAGCTGACTTCTTAACAACTCGGACAATAGAGGAATATAAGCCCTTGAGATTCGATTTCCTAGACGAAGACTTAATGTGTATCACAGAAAAAGAACCTGAGTCATCAAAAGAGAAGCCATGGAAAATGAGTTTTGACGGTACGTCGAATGCCTTGGGGCATTGAATTGGAGCAATCCTAGTATCACCAGAGGGGAATCATTATCCGTTCACTGCAAGACTAATCTTCTTCTGTACCAATAACATAGCAAAATATGAGGCTTGTATCATGGGACTTCGTGCAGCCATTCAACGAAACATCGAAACCCTAGATGTGTACGAGGACTCAGCCTTAGTGATTTACCAAATTCGTGGAGATTGGGAAGTGAGGGATCTGAAATTGATTAAATACATCGATCTAGTGGCTGGATTGATTAAAGAATTCAAAGAAGTAACTTTTAATTACTTCCCACGAGAAGAAAACCAACAGGCTGATGCCTTGGCCACTTTGGCTTCAATGTTCAAAGCAAGTAGAGAAGCAGAAATAATGCCCCTCAAAATGAGCATATACGAGGTCCCTGCATACTGTTGTAGCATTGAGAAAGAGGCAGACAGACGGCCATGGTTCTACGATATCTTAGAATATGTCAAGAATTAAAAATATCCCGAACAAGCAAATGAGAACGACAAAAGAACAATCAGAAGAATGTCAGTGGGATTTGTTCTTGATAGGGACATCTTGTATAAAAGAGGAAAGGATCAAGTGCTTTTGAGATGCGTGGATGCTATTGAAGCCAAGAAAATACTAGAAGATGTCCATGAAGGAATCTGTGCAACGCATGCCAGTGGTTTCACTATGGCCAAGAAGATTATGAGACTCAGTTACTACTGGTCGACTATGGAAAGCGACTGCATTAGTCATGCAAGAAAGTACCACAAATGTCAAATTTACAGTGATAAGATTCATGTAGCCCCTTCGCCTCTTCATGTCATGACTTCTCCGTGGCCTTTTTCTATGTGGGGCATGGATGTCATAGGGCCGATTTCCCCAAAGGCTACTAATGGATACCGATTCATTTTTGTGGTTATAGACTACTACACAAAATGGATAGAAGTCACTTCATTTGCTAATGTGACGAAGACTGCAGTCTGCAGGTTCCTGAAAAAGGAAATCATTTGTCGATATGGTTTGCCTGAAAGAATCATTTTAGATAATGCTTTCAATTTGAACAACAAGATGATGAAAGAAGTGTGTGAGTAATTTCAAATAAAACATCATAATTCCTCGCCCTATCATCCGAAAATGAACGGAGCTGTTGAAGCGGCTAACAAAAATATTAAGAAGATTATTGGGAAAATGATAGAGACATATAAGGATTAGCACGAGAAGCTACCATTCGCTTTGTATGCATATCGCACGTCTACGGGAGCAACTCCTTTCTCTCTGATCTATGGAATGGAAGCTGTGCTACCTATCGAAGTTGAGATCCCCTCTCTACGAGTCTTAATGGAGTCAAAACTAGAGGAAGCAGAATGTGTTCAAGCTCGATATGACCAGCTAAATCTTATCGAAAAAAACGCTTGAAGGCAATCTGCCATGGACAGATGTACTGGAAAAGAATGATTGTAGCCCAAGACAAGAAGGTACGGCCAAGAGAATTCCACGAAGGAAAACTCGTGCTCAGGAAGATTCTCCCAATACAAAAAGACTTACGAGGAAAATGGCACCAAATTGGGAAGGACCATACGTCGTAAAGAAAGCCTTCTCAGGTGGAGCTTTGATTCTCACTGAGATGGACGGGAAAGAGTTATCAAACCCAATAAACTCTGATGCTGTGAAAAAGTATTGTGCCTAAAAAGAAAGAATCAAGATGAAAACCCGAAAAAGGGCGTCTTGACAAATAAAAAGATTAGGATGAAAACCCGAAAGGGCGTCCTAATGAAGCAGATTTGAGCCCAATGAGTAAAACGATTCAAGCAGTAAGTCAAACAGAAAGGCTACAGTATTTGAAGCATTTTCAGCAGCTCGAAATCTTCTACGCAAGAAGCCATGTTCGAAAGGATTCTTGATTAAGAAACGTGGAAAAGTTCATACGTTGAGTATCCAGAACCTTTGTATCCACTAAAAGCAATTCATTTTTCTTGCTTTATGACTCTTTTAATCTTTTTGGTAAACTTTCTTTGTTTGTTACTTTTGAAATAAATATAAGTGTGGAGCATCCTTTTTGTACCTATTTTGACCATTTTCATGCATCTCTGTGTATGGTTTATCTGAATGATAAATAGTGAAATGACATACTCCAAACAAAAGTAATGTTGAGTATTACCTGGATAAGAATTTGGTAAGCACAAAAGTCTCCAAAGCAAGGACAAAGTTCAACAAGGGGCAAAAGGGTGATATTTGAGAAACGCAAATCACTCGTAAAGCATAAAGACAAGTTTAAAGCATGAAAAGAAAGTCAGGAATCGAAGCAAAGCATGCAAATCATCACAAAAATCATGCCGAATAAGTTAAAGGCGCATAGCATAATCATATAGGCATAAGGACGTTTAAGACAAACACGTGCATATCATGATAACATCATGCATGACATACACAGGTACCCCAGCAGAGCAAAAGGCTTTATCTGTACTGAATCAAGGAAAAACACCGGAATTTCACCAGACGATATGTTTTGGTACTATGTTTAAATTTCATTTTCAAAAATCAACTCGTATTGCGAGAAGCGATTTGAGCCTTAGGTCACACGCTGAGGTACTCTCAATTTCTATTTTTTATTTATGTTTCAAAAGTCAACTCGTATTGCGAGAAACGAGTTGAGCCTTAGGTCACACGCTGAGGTATTTTCATTTTATGTTTCAAAAATCAACTCATATTGCGAGAAGTGAGTTGAGCCTTAGGTCACACGCTGAGGTATTTTCATTTTATGTTTCAAAAAAATCAACTCATATTGCGAGAAGTGAGTTGAGCCTCAGGTCACACGCTGAGGTATTTTCAATTTAGATTTTTCAAAAGTCAACTCGTATTATGAGAGGTGAGTTAGGCCGAGAGTCACATGCCGAATAAATAAATAAAAATTGAAGCCGATTGAAGACATCAGATTTCGCCTCCCTAAAGTTGCTGTGGAGTTGATCAAGGATATCAGATCTTACCTCCCTGAAAGAGCATTGAAGCAGATTGAAGCTATGAACCTCATACCCATGAAGATGCGAAGCAGAATAAAGCTACAAGTCCTATTTCTCTGGAGTGTGATAGATTGAATCAAAGCAAACCAGATGCGATGGTCGAGAACGAGATGGGCGAGAACGAGACTACTTGGAAAAGAGGAGCACTAAAGCAAGTCAAGACTCAGCAAGCCCGGGCAAATTTGGCCTTCCTTAAAAGTCTTTGCTCTATTCTCGTTGCACGACAATGAGCAAAGAGGGGTAGCTGTAGAAGCCCAAAATTGCCCAAGCTCTTTATCCAACAAGCCAAAATTAGAAAATAATAATAAAACCAAATAATGTCTAAAGTCCATTACAAATTAACACCCCAGCAGACCCACCTAAGCCCATACCCGAATTAAACTTACCCAACACAATTAAATTTAAAACCCTTAAATCCAAAATCCAATTACAAAAAGGCCCGAATTAAAACCCAAAATTAAACAGGCCTTAAACCTAACCCACTAAACATGACTAACATAGCCCATAACCCGATAGGCCCAATGCCCAAATCAGGTTTCGGCTACCCGAAACCCTAGCCACGCCCATGTGCACCGCACCTATCCTCGATTGTGTCGCCTGTGCCTCGTCCTAAGGATCCTCGTCCTGAGGCTCGTCGCCATTTCACCGAAATGGCAAAAGGTCGGCCCTTCCCTCGCTCGTTGACTGCACAATGGACCTGCAAATAGAACAAAAACGGAAACAGAAAAGAAAGCAGAAGCAGTGCAAAACAGCAGAGAAACAATGGTAGCAAACAAAACCAAACAGTAGAATATAGATTTTAAAAACTAATTGTACTAGGCTATAAAAAGGAAGCCATAAACCGATTGTATACATAGGCTTTTTTTTTTTAATATCAAAATAGAAAAAGAAGGTATATTTTTCATCTTATTTTCGCTTCTAATACACTGTATGCATGTAGAAACAGAGTAAAAAAAATCAAAACTTTTACCTTTAATAACGATTGGAGCTTGAATCCGAATCGTTCTTACTTAGATCTAGTCTTTTAGGCTAGATTTTTGCTCGTTTTGGGTTCATATTTGGGTTTAGGGTGTTTAAAAAGGGAATAAGACAAAAGAGCGACTTACCTTGGCAATCGGAACCCGTCTTCTTCGTCGCAATCGAAGTAAGGAGGGGCCGAGATTGCCAGCTCTCAAAGTTCGGTCTTAAACAGCGCATTCGTGTGTAGCCCATCACCGTTCTAGGACGTAAAACAGTGCTCGATCGGAGGCTGGAGTCGGCTGAGAGTGGGCATGAGGAACTGA
The DNA here is from genome assembly GCA_020496765.1 of Gossypium stocksii. NCBI lineage: Eukaryota > Viridiplantae > Streptophyta > Magnoliopsida > Malvales > Malvaceae > Gossypium > Gossypium stocksii. The sequence continues at coordinate 33,114,606 of CM035628.1, read as the reverse complement.
ATCTTTTTTTTTCTTTTTACTGTCTGCTAATGTGGCTAAAGGCTTAAAACTACTAGGGTTTTCTTTTTTCTTTTTCTAAATGACGTCGTATAAGCCATATAGGCCTACCCGTTTGGACCCAATCTGAACACCCCCACGACCCGCGTGTTTCGCGTTAGGGGACAATTGCACGTTTGGTCCTCCCATTTTTGCATTGACATTCGATTGGGCCCTGCCTGTACTTATTTAGTTTTTAATAAGGCCCCGAAACTTGTTGCGCCTTGCAAGCTGGTCCCCTATGCTACTGCGTGTTTTAAATGCTTGGGAAATTTGCTCTTTTGGTCCCATTGTTTTCGTGCGCATTCAAATAAATCCTTTTTCTTTATTTCCTCTTAAAATTGCCCAAAACTTCGTTTTCGTTTCGAATTTAGTCCCTTTTTCAGATTTAAGTTGATTTTTATATTATCTTTGCTCTTTTATTTTATTTTAAATATTATTTATATTATTCTCATGATTATTATTACTAATATTCTTATTATTACTGTGATTTTTATCCCTTTTATTATTTATTATCAATATATTATTATTATAGTTACCATTATTATTTCTAATATATATATTACATGCATACTTTTAATATTATTATATATATATATATATCTTTAATATATATATATATCTTTAATATATATATATATATAGTTAGGTAGTGTTATTAATAGTTGTTTTAAGCATTAATATTATTTCTAATACATATATAGTATATATATTTTAATACTATATTATGTATAGATTTTTAAAATTATATCACTCATATATTTTTATATCATATCATGTACATATTTTCAATATTAATATATATATATTTTTAAATAATATCACTATGTATATATCTTTATACGTATACGCATGTATGTAGATAACATTAATTGTGTTTTTAAATGTTGTGTTTTGGTCACTTTAGGTTCTATTATTCTATGTTCATATGTGTGTATATATACATTCATAGTTTTTATTTCATGTTTAATTCTTATTATGTTGAATATCGCATACATCGTTATTGTTTTTAAACTTATTGTCATGTTTGTTATTGGCTTCAATGGTTTCTAACCTTTTATTCATTCTTATTTCATATCAATTTGCTTCTTGTTATCTCAAAATCTCATTCTTGTTTTTTTTTTAATATGCGAGGCAACGTCCCGATTAAACACTAAGTCGTCGATTTCATCGCTATGTTGGGTGAATCATGTCGGCTCGTGTTGAAACCGGGACGTCCTTCTAAAAAATCAATCAATCAAAAATTTAAAAATTCTCATCTTCTCAATCGGATCACGATTTAACACCAAATTGAACTCGTATTTTTGAAAATTAAAGACAACGCGTATTTAACGGGATACCAATTTTGGGCATCACGAGGGTGCTAATACCTTCCTCGTGTGTAACCGACTCCCGAATCCTATTTTTCTCTGAAATCCTATTTTTTCCCCTACCCCCCAACGGTCAGATTTTTTTGACCCCTTTTTTGACTACTTTTTGACCGTTTTACCCTCCAACGGTAAAAAAAAACCTATAAAAACCCGCTCCCTTTTATTTTTTTCACACACAAATCCTTTCAAAACAATCTCAAAAATTTCTCGAAATTCTCTCAAATTTCTCTCAAAATTCTCTTAAATTTCTCTCAAATTTTCAATAATTTGCTCAAATTCTCTCAAATTTTCAATAATTTGCTCAAATTCTCCCAAATTTGTCTTTAATTTTTGCAAAAAAACTCTCTTTCGAAAATTTCAAAAATTTTAAAATTTCTCTCAAATTTTTGAAAATTTGAAAATTTCGATCGTGTTAGCAATGGCTTCCGAATTAATTCGTCTCGATCTTACACACATCTCTGTCGAACAATTGAGAATGGAAGTGTTTATTTAAATTTTTCAATATTATTTAATATTTTTTTATTTATGCAATTTTAATTAATTTTAATTTTATAATTATTTATTATAGCCAGTAGATCGGGTGTTGCAATGCTTTATCCGTAATATGTCTGCGCCTCCATCGCCGTTGATAGAGAATTATCTGCTTGAAGCGGGTTTTTGGCACGTGGCTACAATAGGCCGAGGATGCAAGTTGGAGCCGAAACTTATCAGTGCGTTGATAGAAAGGTGGAGACCCAAGACACACACATTTCATCTTCCATGCGGAGAGTGTACTATCACTCTAGAAGATGTGCACTTGCAATTGGGATTACCAGTGGATGGGTACGTAGTGACCGGGTCCACTCAATCTGCTGATTGGGGTGCTATATGCTACGAGCGTTTGGGTGTTATTCCAGATAGAATCAAGAGAGGTCGGATCAAGATGGGCTGGTTACGAGACACATTCCCGGAGCCAGATGATGATTCTACCGAACTAGAATTAATACGATATGCTCGAGCATATATTCTTCAAATTATTGGAGGTTATTTGATGCCTGACTTGTCCCGAAACCTCGTACATTTGAGGTGGCTACTAAAACTCGTTGATTTTAGGGCAGCCGGTGAACTTAATTGGGGGTCTACCGTGTTGGCAACATTATACCGGGAGATGTGCGAGGCGACGGTATCGAATAAAGCCAAAATCAGAGGTTGCCTATCACTACTCCAATCATGGACACGATATCGGCTTCCATTTTTACGTCCTCGGGTGAACCACCCACATAAATTTCCACTCATAACGAGGTAAATTTTATAATAGATTTTAGAATTATTAGGTAGATTTAAAATATAATTGTATGCTAAAAATTTATTTAATTAGGTGGAACCATTCGGCTAGTTATGTTGGAATACCGACCTCTCTAGAAGATATACGACTTCTATTAGACCAACGATTGGAAGCACAAGTAAGTATTATATCGAAATATGTATACTTAATAAAATAGTTATTTCATAGATAGTATTTAGTATTATGTATATAACTAATATTTTTATCATGTTCATATAGTTTGAATGGACACCATACGAGGATCCGGCAGTTCGAGCGGTAATTTCAGATGAATTCTTACAAAATCCGAACATGTGGCATGTAAAGGTCCCAATGGTTACATATGCGACCGTTGAGATGCACCAATCCGATAGAGTATTGAGGCAAATTGGATTCCAACAATCGATTCTCGTAACACTTGAGAAGCTAGATGATGAGCACGAAATCGACTTACGACTACTGAATACGGATTGGCCAAGATACTGGTCAAATTATATCAAAATATGGGAAAATTGGTATGATTATATACCAACTCGGGAACCAATCATCGTTCCAGAGTTGGCGTGTGTGCCGGAATACATGCCATGGTTTAGAATCCATGGAAAGCCATATCTATTATCCGAATAGGAGAGGCGACGACAAATACGTATCGAAAGGGAACGACGGGGCCCTTTAAATCCAAGAAGAAGGGATGACGACGCGAGCTCATCAATAGCGACGACACAGCCACTGGGCCCATCAACAGCACCCCAACAGTCACCGGGCCCAACAGTTCAACAGACGACACCTATATCACAACATTTTCAGATTATGCCAGGTATGTACCCTAGCACTTTTATGTATCCTAACCCTTATATGTTTCCTTTTTCTAGTCCCATGGCAGGTTGGAATGCATGGCCTGGTTCATCTCCATTTCTGATTACTCCTGCTCAACCGCCGATCTATAGGCCGCCGTCGCATGAGGGATCACACGAGTCGCCGTCAGGGAGCTCTTCTTTTTACCAATCCCCATCATCTTATGGGATTCTACCACATTCGCTATGGAGGATGCAAGCACCTCCGGGTTCATTATTTTATGAAGGTAGTTCATCCTCCCAACACCCACAACCAGATCCCATACTAGAGGAACCAGAATCCCCGCCCGAGGAATCACAACACTCGACAGAAGCTAAACGAAGAAGGAATCTGGCGCGTAACCGTCGACGCCACTATGTGGCACTGATTCCGACCGCCACCAACATTGATTTATTATAATATATTTCAATAAACATTTTTTTATACATTTTCATTTAATACAATAAAAGATCTTTTGAATATGTTAATTTTAGTTTACTTTTCTATTTTTAATAAGAAAGAGAAGTTCTTTTGAATAAGGTAATATTTTTAATTTTTACATTTATTGTAATATATTTAAATAACATTTTTCTATACATTTTCATTTAATACAATAAAAGATCTTTTTAATATGTTAATTTTAGTTTACTTTTCTATTTTTATTAATGAAGAGAAGTTCTTTTGAATAAGATAACATTTTTAACTTTTACATTTATTATAATATATTTCAATAAACATTTTTCTATACATTTTCATTTAATACAATAAAAGATCTTTTGAATATGTTACAACAACTATTAGCCATTCTGATTGGGACATGATCGACTTGTATGGCATGGGTTCCTACACCATCCACACAATTTTTGTTGGTTGGTTGTTTCTCAGATATCCATATTGTTGCGTATTCTACTTGAGCAAGGTCGACCCTTTGGTTTGCGACGCAGTTCTCTATCCGGTAACAACTTAAATGGAGCAAGCGATACAGACGGCCACTTACGTTCATCTGGGACCGGTGGGAATACGTGTCTCCAAATATTGTACATATATTCTATCTTGTACACATCGTCTACATAGCTCATGGGATCCAAACGCAGATTTTGACAAGCTGCAATTGTATGAGCGCATGGATAACGGAGTGCATCAAATCTCCCACAGTCGCAAGTCCTATTCTGCAAATGTACACAATATTGCCCGCCGACAATACCTTGGTACGGTATGTCAAACTTTGTTACACGAAACCATAGGTTGTCGCGATCATGACACACTGTGTACATGGTGTTCGCCCGCGCTTTGGATTTGTTAATTGCTTGCAACACCTTGTGGCACCATACATGGCCCCCCTGCATTTGGCCTTTATAAGTCGCTGCTCGCTTTGGAAATAATGCAGCTAATCTAAAATATGTCTCTCGTACAATTGATGTTATCGGCAAATGACACGTTTCTTTTAGAATAGAGTTTATGCATTCGGCCAGGTTTGTGGTCATATGACCATATCGTAGGCCACCGTCATATGCTTGTGTCTACTGTTCAAAAGGTATGTTACACAGGTATTCCGTGCCTTCTTCGTTAACTGAACGCAAAAGCGCTAGCATCTCATAAAAACGGTCCTTACTTATCTCATACCCTGCCAATATAAGTTTATAGTGAAAATTACATACCACTCTTCCATTCAGAATAAATTGAATACTAAAAACGAAATTAATTAATAGATAATAAGTTTATTACCCATGTTGGTCACTTACCGTCGTTCAGTTGTAGATCGATATTACCCGTAGTAGTTGGATGCAATGTGCCTTAGGCAATACCGATGGTGTGTGCGCTACCATAGACTTTCTTCTCGCTCAATTGCGGATAATATTCTAGTACCCCGGTCGGATAAAACGCAGATATCAAGTTGGGGGCAAACATGCCTCCTTAACCTAGATAGAAAAAAATCCCAGTCATCAGCTGACTCCCCCGGTGTAATTGCAAATGCAATTGGAAGGATTCTCCCACTATCATCCTGTACTACAGCTAGCAATAGCCGATGGGTATATCTACCATACATAAAGGTACCGTCAATTTGTACCAGTGGCTTGCAATATAGAAATGCATCTCGGCATTACTTAAAAGTCCAGAAAAGACGCTTGAATACTTGGCATCCACAGAGTAATCGATCATTGTAGTACGCAGGTGCCTTTCAAGGTCTGTTATACAACCTGGGACGTATCTCTCCAGCACCTGACACCACTGCCACAATTCATTATATGAAACATCTCACCCACTATGCATCTTCTCTAATGCCTTTTGTTTAGCTATCCAAGCCTTGCGATAAGAGGGCGTATACCTGAATTGGCTACGTATATAGGAAATTAAGACCGACACTGAAGTCCTGGGATCCTCCTTCAGCATCGGTAGTATTAAGCTAGCACACATACTCGAATCTATTTTAGGATGATCTTGTGAAACACCTGTCAACGAAGTATTAAGCTAGTACGTTAAATATTTTAACATTACGTATTAAATAATGTAATTTTATGTGTTAAATAACCCTAATTACTGTACCTCCAACACATGTATGTGGACCTTTGTACTTTTTTATCTCCCACAACCTTGTCCTTTTCCTCAACGAGGCCATGATTTTCCATGCACATGTCCCGTCTTTCACCGCACATTTAGCCTCAAACTTATCAGATTTGGATTTAACCACATTGTAGTTAACCCCGTTCATGATGCTATGTTGTTTCAATGCACTAAGAAAACTATCTTTATTTGAGAACTCCTTGCCAACTTCTAATTCGCCCGAATCCAATGACGAACTTGCACGGTCACGCCTTCTGTGTGGTAGATCTGGAAACTCCAACGCATCATCATTAGATAGATCGACATTATGCATGTGGCTAAGAGGCGAGTACGCCCTAAATCGCGGATCTTCTTCTTCTTCATCTGAACCCCCTTCAGCTTCGGTTGGCACAAGCTCTGGTTCAGAAAATAATGCAACTTCTACACCATCAGGCCCGGGCTCTCGAGGTAGATCCACATCAGACTCATCATCTGACCTACCATCAGCTGCAACGTATGAGGTCCCCTCACCGGTGGACTTCATAGGGAGTACATCATCTCTTCTTCTGAATGTTTCATAACGTCCCAATCAGATGTGACTTGCCAATCAGTAGAAGTTGATGTTCTCCAAAACGTATTCCCAGCATCAGATATTGACTCACTGAGGTGCATATCCCATCCACTAACGGAGTGTCGTGTAGGGGTTGTGTATTCCGTACTGCTGCCAAACACCAGAGCTTCTGTGTTTTGCCACCCACTAATGGAGTGTCGAACAGGGGTTGTGTACTACTCTGGAATAGCAGTAGATGTTGAAGCCACAAATGCATCATTTGGGGATGAAAATTGTACATATAACTCAAGATATGGTGCTCCACTAGCGAGATGAGTCTGCACCATTGCCTCCAACCCACGAGCACCTTTGATGTCGAACGAGTCATATGTCACCGGATCATCAGAAGCACAAAATCGATACTTAATAGACAAAACTTTCATTGGCATTGTACCGAAAATTTTACGCCTAATTCTTCTGCAAAGATCTGTCAAATCAATGTTCTGGTTAAAAACTAGTCGTACTGTATTCTCCGATAAAAAAACAACACCGTTCTCGATGTGACGAACATCGCCGTCATAGTAAATAACAGCACTAATACGTTCACTCATTTTCAATTTCTATTCTTCTTAACCTCTCAATTTTTTTTCTTTGTTGCGAGTTATGCAACCTGAGAATGAAATTTAACTTATTTATAGCCTCAGGCCAAGTAGAAAATACTGTAGCAAAAGCGCGTTCACGTGGGAGTGTTTTCCATCACTTCTGCTGATAGTGTATCCTGCTTGAAGCGTTTTTGACACTGTTTGTTCAGAAACGTCTTCTCAAAATAATTTTTTCAGGAACTACTATAGTAAAAGCGCGTCCACGTGGGAGTGTTTTCCATCACTTCTGCTGACAGTGCATCCTGCTTGAAGCGTTTTTGACACTGTTTGTTCAGAAACGTCTTCTCAAAATAATTTTTTCAGGAACTACTGTAGCAAAAGCGCGTCCACGTGGGAGCATTTTCCATCACTTCTGCTGACAGTGCATCCTGCTTGAAGCGTTTTTGACACTGTTTGTTCAGAAACATCTTCTCAAAATAATTTTTTCAGGAACTACTGTAGCAAAAGCGTGTCCACGTAGGAGCGTTTTCCATCACTTCTGCTGACAGTGCGTCCTGCTTGAAGCGTTTTTGACACTGTTTGTTCAGAAATGTCTTCTCAAAATAATTTCTTCAGAAACCAAATCAATTAAAAAAACAAAAAGAAATATATTGCTAATATATATTTTTTAATAAGCCTAAATCCTAAACTACATAAAAATTAATCCATAATTAAATCTTTAAACCCTAAAATTAGAAACACAAATTTAAATTATATACTTTTTAATTACAAATTAATTTAATTAATTAACCATAATCCCTAATTAAATATGACTTAAAAAAATCCTAAAACCGTAAAACACCTAAAAACCTAAAAAGTCTGACATTAAAAACCACCACATTCAACATCTTCTCCATCCCATTTCAAAAATTTCATCGCTTCTCAGCCTCTTTCGCTTCTATATTTTCTTTGTTAGGAGGGAAGATTTCAGAGTTTTCAACTTTACTCTTTGCAAATAACTTTTCCAGGTATATATATTTCTTTTTCATTTTGTTTTCTTCTGCTCCTTTTTATTGCATCCTGCCATTGCAGCTTCTGTTTTTAGCCTGGAGTTTTTCGACTTGTATTTTTTCATAGCCCTAAACACAAAACTACTTAAAAATTAATCCATAATTAAATATTTAAACCCTAAAATCAGAAACACAAATTTAAATTATATACTTTTTAATTACTAATTAATTTAATTAATTAACCATAATCCCTAATTTATTTAATTTAAAAAAATAAAAAAATCTAAATACCCTAAACCTTAAACCACTAATCCTAAACCCTAACCCTAAAACCACTAATCCTAAACCAGCCCAAACTAACCCTAAAAAAACACGGATTAAAACGCTTCCTTGAGGAAGCGTTTTGTCCATGTCAGCACAAATCGCGTCCTCAAGGAAGCATTTTGTGCTGACATGGATAAAACGCTTCCTCAAGGAAGCGCTTTCCTGACTTTTACCCTGACATCGCGCTGACGTGGACGCGTTTTCGGAGAAAATGGCCCTTTCCCGTAAATAATCTAAAAGTTAGCCTATTTCTGTAAATTTTAAAATAAAAGGGCTTTTATTAGTAATTGGCCCACAAACACAAAACATATTTGAACATTGATTTTTAAGAATAAACATAGCCAACGAAGTCAGTTTGAATACCTGACGAATTTTAAATTATTAGATCATATATATGTAAGCAAGTAATTTTTAATTGCTTAAAGATGTCTCATTACTTTACTTGCAACTTATAGATGGTCTAAGTTAAGATTACTTTGTTATCTTCCCAATATTCCCCCTACAAATTGCAATATTAGGTTTGGAACAGACTTAAGCACAAATCAAACTTCAAATAGCTTAAACATATGACATGTGTTCCTCTTATTACTTCTTTATTTCAAGCTTTGGACATTGGTTCAAGAATTTTATAGCACTTAACAATGGGTGTAATACTTTGTGCCCTCATCTAAAACTTTTAACAATTTTATTAATATAAGCTTCCTAGAATAATTCTAACATGTGTTAAAATCTATACCTATGGATTTAAATGACAATAGCACAAAATGCCTCATCCATATCTTTCATACTGAAAATTTGAAGAGTAATTATTTTATCGCATGTAGCAAATCTATATAATTGATTATAAACAAAATTTTATCATCTATTATAAACACACACAAAAAGATGATTTTACTCCAACTAACATTGTGATATACACTGATCCACAAGATTCTCTATAGGACCAAAGGAAGAAATAACACTATGGAATTGTAAATAACATTGGTGGGAGACTTACTTGAGTTCATAAATAAATCTCTTAGAGCTTGCAAAGCAAATGCTCACCATCACTTGAGATGAACCTATCAAGTTGCTTCATATATAATTTTTCGTCTAAATCTCATTGAGGAAAGTTGTTTTCACGTGCACTTGAAATTTAAGTCAAAATGGACAACTAATTCCATAATGATATGGAAGGAGGTTTTTTTAGAGATATGAGAAAATATCCCTTTATAATCAATCCCCTTCTTATGAGTGAATTCTTTAAGAACAAGGCTAGACTTGTATCTCACAATATAGCCTAACGAATCCTTTTTTGTCTTAAAAATCTACTTTTAATCAAATGGTTTTTTTCTTGAGGCAACTCAACAAGATCCCAAACTTGATTATCCAACATGAATTTCGTCTCATCATGCATAGCATCATACCATAATTTAGATTTGCTACTTTGCCTATTTTGTGAAAACGTATTTGGGTTATCTTCGAAAATTATGTCATGGTCAGACTCATGTAGGTCCACTATATAATTAATAGAAATTGAAGACCGTAGACACCATACTTTGTCTGGACTTAATGATAATTTTAAAGTTGTTTCCATTTGATTCATTTTAAAAATGCTATCATTTCAATTATTTTGTGTGGATAAATAATTTCTTAGTTTATTGTCAAGTTAAAGAATTAATTTGGATAAAAGAAAAGTTCGCCTCAATATGCGAATAATTGTCAAGCTTAGTGTCTAACTTGGACAAAAAAGGTTTAGGCCCCAATGTAGAAATAGTTATAAAGTTCAGGCCCAAAATAATGATTTAACCCTCTATCTAAATTTCTCCCGCTATTATTATAATATCATTAATTAGTCTAAATAATTAACATTTTTAATTATTTTAATAGCTATTGTAGATTTTTTTAAAACACTTGTTCAAACTCATAATGTCGAAATATAACTTTTTTTTTTGTTGAAATAGTATTTTTTATAAGAATTTACATCATTATTTTAATCTAAATAATTAATTATGTTTGATTAACTAATAAAAGTACAAAAACTAATTTATGTTAGAAATTAATATAAGAATCAAAATTAAAATATGAGGAATGGCACGTATCAACATAGAATGTTTTTAGAACTTCCATTTATATATAGTTTATAGATTAAGTTCTTAAAAGATAATTTTTAAATCATTTCCTAATTAATGACAATTACTGAATTAAGCATGCTGAAATCTTGAATAAGCTTCATTGCTCAAAAAAAAATAAAAGAGTAATACGAAAAGTGATAGTTTAGTCATTAAAGTTAAATAGATACTAAAATTAAAAATTGATGTCTACGTCTCAAAAATTTGAATGTTTGATTGTTAAATTTTATCATAATTAAGTCTTTGTATTTGTGGTTATATGCTCCGTATATGTGTTTGAGGTTAGGAGTTTGAGTAGTTTTTTTAGGAAATTTTGCTACTTTATTTTAAATTAACCTCTAATCCTGAGCCGCTGACCTAAGTTTAAATCTATGCAAATCTATGTCAAGAATGAGCATGTTGGTTCAATTGTTAAACTTTTGTAATTTCTCTGTGTTAAGTATGACTCATATTTCAGTCGAATTGAGAAATAATCTTTTAGTTAAACTCTGTTTATTTTGTGTGTTCAATTTCTCAATTTATTCCGCTATTTTTTTTACTTGTTGCTTAATCGGGTTGATCCCAACACTCTGGGTTCAAGTCTTGGCGTATGTGATACAAATATTTTGCTAAATGTTAGAAGTTTAATGGGTGGTTAAAATAAAAGTTAACGTATTCCTTTCCTTCTCCATTTCTCTTCTCTTTCTTTTCTTTAATGTTTCTCCCTCTTTTTTTTTTTATTTCATTAGTGAAGTGGCTACCAGAGCTAATTAAGGGTTTAGGTTGTTCATTGTGTCGTTGGAAGATCTCTATGTAAGTTCTATCGTGAATTCTTGTGATTTCGCAAAGTTTTTGTTGATTTTTAAAAATAAGGTTTCTATGTTTGTTTCACTTGAATTCTCTACTAAGTGATTGTTGATCTCTTTTCTTTAGGTGAGAATACCGAGGGAAGTAATGCTCCTCGCGCTTTGTTGAGATGGTTCTGTCAAGTTGTCGATAAGCATTGGTTTTGTTGGAAGCTCGCGTCAAAGTTTCGACATAAATGGTTGAGTATTAAATTGTGTGATTTTTTTGTTTTAATTGTTTGCTTGATTATTAAATGTTTTTTTTAGATCTTAAGAGTACTATACATTGATCTTACTTCGAAACTACTTTAGATGCGTACTGAAAACCTAACCCCCTATGAATTTCAGATGCTAAAAAACATGGCTGTCGACGCCACACAGCTATGCGCCAGGCTATGTGGTAGGTTGTGTGAACCACACGGCCATGTGTCAGACCGTGTGACAAATCGTGTAACCCACTATTCATGAATTAGAGACATACGAGCCAGGGACACAAGCGTGTGTCCATGCCGTGTAACTCACTAATTTATGACTTAGAGACATACGGGCTAGAGATAGGGGCGGGTGTCCAGGCAATTTGACTCACTGTTTGCGTAGTAAGACCACACGAATGTATGCTAGGTCGTGTAAAGCTACAAGGGCCAACTGTCCAGGCCGTGTGGAACCACGTGAGCGTGTGGATCAGGAATTGGACTTCACCCTCAGGCTGAGCATGTTGTTTAAAATGAATGCTCATCTTTTTTAGGGTTCGTATGAACTGAAATAGATTATATAAACTATTATTTTGTGATATGAGGCTGAGGACTGAATATTTGTATGCGAGTTGGATGTAACAATCATTAATAGTTTTGATATAATCTATCTGAGTATAAACTGTATCTGAATGACCGTATAAGCATCCTTATCAACTGTCGTATGATATTTGCATATGCATTGGAGGAATTATGTAAATAAGGAAGTGTTCTATTCTGAATCAGTGGCTAAGCCACCAATATCCGTAATCTGATCTGGTAGCTAGTCTACAATTATTAAAACATGTTATACCGACACTATGTGGTGTGTAGGGTTGGTCGGAGATGGTCTGTAGTGAATGAGGGTAGGAAATTTCGTCTATTTGATCTGTTTTGTGTCTGGGAATGAGCTGACTTGTTATCTGACTGAGCTGTTCTGATCTGTTAAATTAGACAGATTATCTTCTGTATTTGATTTCGAATATAAATTTAAGCTCTTATTGTTTTAACTTTGATAAACCATAAAAGTAACATATTTTTATCCTATGCTTGGCATGATTTTGGATGATTTATTATGTAAATTAGTGAATTTGGTGCTCCTAATGCTTTAAATTTGTGTTTTTAGACTTAGGTAATCATAGAGAAGTGAAAGGAGAGAAAAACAGGCCAAAACCGGACAAAAAGAGCTAATTTCAGGATCCACACGGCCTAGGCACTGCCACACACACGCCCGTGTGAGTCACACGGGCTAGCCACACGCCCATGTGCTAGCCCGTGTCAATTTCGATCCCTATTTCCCAAACACGCAGAAAAAGTCAATTTTAAGGTTTCTGAGCATTCTAAAGTCTATAAATACATACCAGAAGAAGACCTAAAGGGGATACGCAAAGTAGAACGAAGAAATTACTCAAAGAACGCCATCAGAATCAACTCAGAAGCAGGATCTCCTTCAAGATTGAAGATCTCCAGTCAACTTCTCTAGAAGTTTTTGGGTTCTTTATGTTTTGTTATTTTTCTAATTTTGAGATGTTTTCCTCCCAAAGTATGAACAAAATTCCCTAGATACCTAGGAAGATGAAACATATGACGGATCTTGTTATTTAATTTTCTAAGTTACATGATAAATACTTGATTTCTTGATCTCAATTATATGTACTTATTCCATGTTTTAATGTTTTCAGGATATTAATTCATGATTAATGTGCTTAACTCAGTGGAAAAGTCCCTGTTTAAGAGTAGATCTAGTATAATTGAGTGGAATTGCATGCAATCTTAGAAATAGGACGACCTTAATCTACCAGATTAGAGTCAAATCTAATAGGGGAATCCATAGATCGAGTTAATGCGACAATAGAGGTTTTAATTAGAAAGAGATTTCAATTAATCAATATAGAGTCAGCTATTTTTACTCTTGAAAGATATATTAATATAATTTAAGGATTTCTACGGATCAAGGCAAGTGAATAAATTGTTTCATTCAGATTCAGAATAATAAGTGAAGTCTAGGTGGATTCTTTCCTGGGTATTGTCTCTCATATTGGTTTATTCGATTATTTTCTTACTTATTTCTCTGTCGAGTTCTTAATAATTAGTTTAGATAATTTTAGATTAAAAACAAAACTTCTTCTATTTACCGGCAAGATAATAGAAAGATAGTAAGTACTAGTACTTTTAGTCCTCGTGGATACGATATTCCCGACTCACCATAGCTATACTATTATTCGATAGGTACGCTTGCCTTTGTCATGATTTTAGTTAATTAAGTGAATCATCATCAAACTTTAACTCTATTTGAATATATATAATTGTTTCCTTATTGAGTTATTAATTCATTTTGTCTGTTGATTGGATTACAGGTAACCCACAGACTTGATCAGGTCGGCGGATCGGGAGCTCTGTCACACTTTTCATCAATTATTATTATTAGTTTAAGTTCAGTGGTTTCGAGATATTTGACTTTCTAAATGATAAACTCCGAAGTAAATATTATGTTTGCTAGAATTATTTTGGTTTGGAAGAATTTGGAACCAAGTTTTAGAAATTATGTTTTGAAAAATATTTGATGTGACTCTCTAAATTTGATCTTGTCGTCTAAGCCGGGTATGGGGTGTTACATGATGATCATTATATAATCTCAAAAAATGTAAAAGGTTATGTATTTGGACATGTATACGCCAACATATTCAAAATAAAATATTTGAACTAATAATAATATTATAAAAGTTGAGGTACCCAAATAAATTTAGAAAAATTAAGTTTAAAGATTAAATTTTAAATTAAGCGTAATATACAAACCAAAATTAAAAATTAATCATTATTATATAATCTCAAAGAAAAAAAATAAAAATTATACATTTGGACACATATATATCAATATTTTAATCATAATAAAATATTCAAACTAAGTATGACATTATAAAAATTCAAGTATGTCAAAAAAATTCAATTTAAAATTCAAACCATTCGTATAAAATCTAAAAAAGAATTGCTTGTTTACTTGGACAACTGTCAAAAAGAAAGAAATGCCCTGGACATCCTTTACATATATAGATATAGATATAGATATCCAGAACATGTCGACATAACTTCCTTATGTACTTTTACCAAAAAATGTCGACATAAATTGTAATTTAATTAATATATTGTGTTATAAAAATTGAACTAAGAAAGTAATATGGCACAATCTGTGTGGTATAAATATCCATTTCTATGAAGAAAGCCTTTGCCAATTTCCTTTGAAATTTGAAAGATACATCTTTACTTTCTTCTCTTTAGATTCATTGGCTGAGTTAAAACAGCAGCACTTTTTTTTTTTTTTTAATTTCGGGGTCAAGAATTTTATATGTTTGTTAAAAAGCACTTTTAATTTAAAAGTATTTTTTTACCGCAAAAATTAACGAAAAACGATAGAGTTTTAAAGTTAAAAATGCGATTTAAAAAACCTTTTTACCCAAATATTGTTTCATTTTTTATTTTGGAATTTAATTTATTGTTTTTTTTTTGTCTATTTTTAGAAGTTGGTTAAAAGAATTTTAAACTCGACTTCGAGTCAAAGTCATCGAGATTTTGTGTCATATTTTTTAAGGCCTAAAACCAAATAACTGAATATTAACTCAGCTAATGAATCAAAAGAGAAGAAAGGAATGACTAAATAATATAGACAGTTTCTTTTGTTTAATTTTCTATCGGAAATATTTTTTTGGTATAAAGTAACTTTTTCATTTTAGTTTTATAGGATTCGGCTTCCTAAACATTAAATTTTATTGAATTTTATTATTTAATTCTAATTTATGATTAAGTGAAAATTTTAAATATTTTAATGTGTTAAGGATTGAATTGTAGCAGTCAAGGTGTTTACAGTTGAGCTGTTCGCAAGCTTTAGTAGCAGCAACCAAGAGGTTCGGTGCATATTAAGGAATAAGCTGCAACAACAATTAAGCATAATGAACTGCTGCAACACTTAAGTTATTAATAAGTTATTGAGTTAGTTGTTTCAGGTTGTTCCTCATCTTCTTTGTTAAAACTTAATATAAATACTATCGTTGTAGGTTCTTTGTATTCATGTTGAACTTAATAAAGAAATCATTCTTTCTTTCTTCTATTTGATATTCTCTCTTCTTTGATTCTTTGAGGTTCATGTGTTCTTTCTCTATTTGTTAATATTTCAACATGGTATCAAGAGCTATGGTTTCTTGTTGAGGGTAGTGTTGCGGAAGTCGTTAAAATTTCATTGGTGTGTCATGGCTCTAAAAATAATCTCAGGAGATGGGGTTAGTCATCAAGAATCTGCTAATGATGATAATGGTGCTACACATGTATCTTCTTGTCATTTGGATCCTGGGTGCAATTCTTGCATAGTGAGTAAACGTGTTTCTCAATTCCCTAAGCATAATAATATTAAGCTCAAGGAAACACATTTTATTTTGTGGAAACATTAAATTATGTTGATTCTTGAAGGCTGTAATTTGCAAGATTTTGTTTTACGCACTATCAGTGTTCCATCTCAGTTTCTTGATGACAATAATGGTCAATTGGTGGAAAATATTGCATTCTTGAAGCATAATCAACAAGACAAACTCTTGGCATCTTGGCTTTTGTCTACTGTGTGTGATGAGATTCTTATTTATCTCACTAGAGCTCACACGAGTCTAGATGTCTATGTAACGCCCAGACCTGGCTTATACGTTATGGCAAAATCTAGAGATATCACAAAGAATGGATTTTGATAACGAACTCTACACATTAAAATCATTTCAGTTTTTTTTAAACTCTTATTTGCTTTTATCCATTGTCAAAACAATTATTCAAAATCAATTTGCCTTAAATCGTGTTTTATAGCGGAAGCTTACGAAAAATGTTGTATGTCAAGAAAACAGTTCGTATTTTTAGAAAACGTTTGTTTTAGTAAAACCATAGTTTTTAGATATCAATTGCAAATTAAGTACTATATCGAAAATCCAAATCCAAAAAGGAATACCGGCCAAAAAGTCCAGAGAGTCCAATTACTACAGAAATTCAGAAATAACCCTTAAAATAAAAACCAAAAACCTAATCAATTTACGAAGTCGTGCTCACCGAGAGGCTCCATTGCACCAATCCGTCTATATCTGTGGATTACCTGAACAGCTGAACAGAAACAGACAAACAGATGTGAGTGTCGAAACCATTTTTTAGGGTTTTGGAAAAATGGGGTCGACTTTAAAAAAACAAAAATGGGAGTCGCCACCAATCTTTTTAGGTGTGATTGGATCACCTTATAAAACGTTTTGGTCTACGAGTTTTTGAAAACGGGTTCGGGAGTCGGTTACGTACGAGGAAGGGTTAGCAACCTCGTAACGCCCAAAAATTGGTACCTAATTGATTATTTGTCGTCTTTTATGTTGGAAACTTGAAAGTTTTAAAATGCAATCCTCTTTTGAAAGAAAACTATTTGAATGCCTCGAATTTAAAAACTAAAACTCACTTATCTCAAAAGAATCAAAACATCACATCCAGTAAGTTAGGACGCAATATTTCAAAATCCTCGAAGCTAAGTTTGCCTTTGGAAAATTTCTATCTTGAAACAACAAAACGCCATATCCAGTAAGTTAGGACACAACATTTTAAAATCTCAAGAATTGTTGTTTATATTTAAAAAAAAAAAAAAAAACAAACTTTCATTTGAAATTCTTTTAAAATAATGATGCGAGTAATATATTACAAGATATCAAAATTGAAGCAATATAAATCACATAATACATACCAATATTTCATGCAAGTATAATTGATTACAAAAACAACAATATAGAATGATGGATAATTGATGTGAACATATTAAAACAATGATAAGTAAATATAGAAGAAAATACAAAAAGAGACTAGCAAAACTTAAAAAATATACAAAATAACTTAAGAAGTAAAATGTTTAAATAACAATTAAAATAAATACGGTATTTAGAAGGATATTAAAATAAAAAAATTAATACTTTGTAAATAGATAAAGAAAAAGTAATTTATAAATTATAATAAAATTATATATAAAAAGTAATGAAACAAAACTTTATAAAAAATATTTTGAAATACCATATAATATATACATATAAATGTAAAATAATACACAATTTCTTTGATAAAAAAAATAATATATGATAATAATATACAAGTTTTAAGACACAATTTAAATATTTTACAAGATGTCAACTTTAAAATAATATAATATAATAAATTAACATATATATTTATGAATAAAAACGTATTTGAAAGATTAATTAATACAGACTATTTAGAAAATCATGTAATATACTAGATGTAAGATGATATACAGTATTTAATGAAAATTTAATTCTATAATAATATATGACATTAATAATACAAATTTTAAAAATGACAAACTTATGATGACCGTAAAAAGAAATTTAATTAAAATTAATACCGATAATAACAATAAATATAATATTAAAAATAGTGTATATAATGATGATAACAAAAATATTTAAGGGGAAAATGCAAAAATAGTCAAAAAGGGACCAACTTGAGTTGAAAACATAAGCCTTGGTGCGAATTTGGAAATAGATT
This sequence comes from Gossypium stocksii, assembly GCA_020496765.1. NCBI lineage: Eukaryota > Viridiplantae > Streptophyta > Magnoliopsida > Malvales > Malvaceae > Gossypium > Gossypium stocksii. Next base: position 33,096,337 of record CM035628.1, on the reverse strand, counting down.
TAAGAGGATAGGCCAGATTAAAATGCGCAAAAACGATCAGGAGTTTAAAATGAAAATATCCACATCCCCTGAACGCAGTGTTTTGAGCGTGGACCAAACTGCAACAATGCAAAAGTCCTAGGGAGAATTTTAAAGGAAACCAAAGAGATACAAACGGGCCCAATCGAATGACAAAACAACAGGGGGGACCAAAGGCGCAATTTAACCCTTCAAAGTGAAAAGGCGCGGATCCAGGTCCCCAAGCGGGTCAGCGCGCGGGTCCCTTCTTACCAAACGGTGCCGTTTTTTTTTGGTTACAAAATCCCCCTTTGTTTTCTGCTGCAAAACCATTCAAAACCACTCTTTTCAAATCAATAAAATTCCAAAACTTAAACCCCTCCTTAAATCCCTTATTCAGCTGACCCCAAAGAGTCCAATCCCTAATCACCGTACCACCATAGAAATGATGGCCGGCAGTGAGCGTGAAGGCCTACTTTAGTGTTGTTTACAATCGTTTGAGAGGGGCTAGCTTCTTAGTCCCGAAAATGAACAAAACAAAAGGGGTCTAAATCTGCCCGAGCTTTGAATCCGGCGAAGGAGACGAGAATCCGACGATACAACCCCAGGACAATCAAGGTGAGTCCTTTGTTCCCCTTTTTGTGTTATTGCATGTGTAAAATAAAGAAAACAAAAATAAAATGAAACTTAAAAAGTAAAGAAATGAAAAAACCTTCGAAATTTGTTTTTTTATTGCTTGTATTTTCACTGCTTCTATTGTATTCGTACTTTATTCGGGAAAATTCCCCACCCCCCTTTTACATCATTGGTATTTGGGCTTTTATAGCCGTTTACAAAAATGGAAAGAAATGTTTTTTGCTGCTGGTTTCCTTTTCCCTTGCAAGTGAGCGTGGATTGCGGCGGCGATTAAGGCCAGATTTACGCTGATGAAGGCGTGATGCTCGAGGGTACTTGCGGCAGTGGTGGCGCGACATGGGGCCTGTGATTGAAGGTTTGCGGCGCAAAGGAGCTAGGGTTTCAGAAACCCTAAATTTCTGTTTTGGTGTTTGTTCATTTGGGTAAAATTTGGGCCACCATTGTATTTAGGCTGCGATTTTAGGTGGGTCTAGGGCCAAATTGGGTTTGGTATTGGGTGTAACGGGTATTGAGGTTTGGGTAGTGGTTAGGTTAATTTGGGCTAAGGGAATTTTTGTAAATGGACTGTTTAAAAGGGGCATTTTATTATTTTGGTCTATTTATTTTAAGGCCCGGGCAAAATTAGGGTATTACAGTGAGTTTACGTAAACTCAATGTGTAACCCAACAGAATTAGACATGCAATATATACAAAATCATATGCGCAGTCAGATACAGATACAGACTCAGTTTTAGATTCAGATTCAGATTCAGATTCAGATTCAGATTACAGAACAGATAAGCATAAACCTACCCCCATCTTCTATACACCAACTCTAACCATCCCATCACACCATGTGGGGTTAAAGACACTCACCCATCCCTACACACCATATCGTGCCATTACGACACATATCAGATTGAGTGCAGCCAAGTTGCCAGAATATAAGCGAAGATCGACTTCAGACCACTTCCTCCGTATATACAATCCCACCTCAATAACAGATACAAAAATTAGATAAAGATTTATCAGATTAAACATGCTCAACATGCTTTATACAAATAACAGATACACATATATCAGTTTAGTCAGGCATACATTTAGTATCCTACTCAAATCAGTCTATCAAAATATCATAGCATGCAAAATAGGGTTTAATTAGCCCTTACCCACCCTACAGTAGGCCCACAGTCGACTAGAGCGACCCTGCGACCCTAGGAGAAATTTTAGAATTATGGGCCCACATGCCCGTGTCGTTTACCCGTGTGAGCCTACACGCACGTGTGGCCCACACACTCAGATTGGCCTTTAGCCGTATGGCCCACACAGCCTAGATCAAAATCCACATACCGTGTGACATGCCCGTGTGGGCCCACACCCCAACTTAGCCTAACTAGTGTAGCCCACACGGCCATACCCAAGCCACTACATGGCCGTGTGCTACGCACGGCCATGCCTTCGTCGACCACACAGCTATGTCCCGCACACAGCTATCCATACGGCAGGTCACACGCCCGTGTGGCGTCAATAGTAGCCACTTTTAGCTTTTGCTGAAACTCAATTTTTCGTGTTTCGGGTACACACCTGGTATCATTTTGATGCGTAAACACTTCTGAGATCACCAAAAACTAAAATCGATAAACTCAAGCCAAAATCAGCCATGATTCAAAGATGAAACCTTGAAACCACCAAACCGACAATAGTCCAACTCTACATTCATCACTTACCCCAACACTTCGAATGATTTCGGCTACGATTCCATGAGAGATAAGTCCCTTTCTTCCCGATTCATTGCTGCCAAAACTCAAAATCAACAACAAAAAGAAAAGAAAAGCATTGATTTGAAAAGTAAAAGGATTCCCTCAACCCACACAAAAATCACCCAAAGCACTTACCAAAACACACAAAATAACATAGGACCTCCAACACACCAGTTCTCTAACCACTCGAACCAGCAAGCTCATTCTGATATGGATTTATAGGCAATTTAATGTAAGCCCACTAAACAAAGATAAGGCCTAGATCCAAAAATAACAAAATTTATCACAAGTGAGACTTAAACCCGAGACCTCTCAGACACACCCAAAACACTTAACCACTAAAGCAAACAAATATTTGTGTTAAATTTTACAGAAACATTCAAAAATTTATCATGGCATTACAGTCTAGCTTGCAATTGAAAGACAGTTTGTTGCTAAGTCAAGCATGAAGATTTCTAGTTTGAGACATAGTCTTTATTCTCAGATAAAAGGGTAGTTGTCCATTAATAATATTTGACTAAGATAAGAAACATATATGATTTTCTCACTACAGTTGGTAGATTGGTACCTGATCCCAAACAAGTCAGCATTATTTTGCTAGGATTACCATTGAAGTATGAGTAAGTTCACATGGTGGCTTTAGTTACGAATGTTTCTCTAGATTTGCTTATTAGATATTACTAGATTGTGAGACAAAATAGTTAGAGTTTCTGGTTAGCATTCCTTTACAGGCCAATATTGATCAGTCTCAGGAAAGTAATACAAGCAAAGCAAGTGGTAAAGATCGTAGTTATAGTCACAAAAAATATAAAGGCAGATCCTATTATGGTTAAAATTAATAATTTAGAGGTCACAGGGGTCAGTTTTCTCAAAATCGACCTCAGTGTCAATTGTGCGGCAAGATTAGACATGTCATTCAAAAATGTATTATCAGTTTGATGAATCATTTTTAGGTGTTTCAGATGTCAATAACAGACAACATTTGTCTGTTAATTTCCATTAGTTCAATGATCAGCAACAACAGTCAAGCAAGTCTTACCATCAGTGTTGTATTTCTGATCGCAATCAGTGTATGTCTTCCATGCATGTTAAGGCTTCGTTATCTACTTCACTAGGGTTTCATTTTGTCTCAACCTCACCCTACAACTTAGGTCTAATATACCTATTGTTGTTGATTATACAAACTGGTAAGCTTGTTGTAGGCAACGATGCTAGTATACCTATTGTTCATATAGGTTCTTTCTTCTTTTCTTCATCTAGTTCTAGGGTGTTGCGACTCAAGAACATTCTACATGTTCCTGAAGTGTGCAAGAATCTATTGTTTGTTACTCAGTTTGCTAAGGATAATCATGTTTATTATGAGTTTCATCCTTTTCGATGTTTTGTGAAGGATATACAACATGGAATATTTTGCTAGTGCGAAGTGTGCATGATGGCTTGTATCGATTTGATGTATTACCAATTCAGGATGAAACTATTCACTAGTTACATGTTCTCCAGTCACCTGTCTACCAAGCAATCTGGTAATCACCTGTTAACGATTCTTATTTATTATCTAAGGTTTCTGAATCTTTATTTGATATGTGGCACAAAAGACTTGGCCACCCATGTAAAAAAGTAGTTCAAACAGTGTTGAATAGTTGTAATTTTAAGTCTTCTAATTCTAAAGTTCATAAGGTGTGTTTAATGTGTCACCAGAGAAATCACACAAGCTTCCATTTCCCACTTCCACAACATTGTATCCTTTGTGTTTAAACTAGTTGTTTCAAACTTATAGGGATCTGCTCATATTTTCTCAGAAGGTTGTTTGTATAATGTTTCCTTTGTTGATGTATGTAGTCGATATACATGGATTTACTTGATTAAATGAAAGTCAGAAGCTCTTGATCGATTTTTGTAATTTCAAAATTTTGTTGAAGTTTAATTCAACAACAAGATTAAGGTGTTTTAGAGTGATTAGGGAGGAGAGTTTCGTTCATTTACTAAAGCACTCTCCACGATAGGTATTAAACATCGGTTGCACATCAGAGCAGAATTGTGTGGTTGAGAGAAAACATCGCCACATAGTAGAAACCAGTTTAGTGTTAATTTCACATGCTAATCTTCCTATGCACTTGTGGGCACATGCGTTTCTTCATGTTGTGTTTTTAGTTAACATTCTTCTTACTTTCATTTTACAAAGGAGATTGCCTCATGAGGTTTTGTACAAGAAAAAGTTGAATTATCTTAGTCTTAAAGTGTTTGGTTGCTATTGTTATTCATACTTAAGATCCTACAACAATCATAAGCTTTATTATCGATCTCAACCTTGTACCTTTTTTATTTTAGTATAGTATTAAAGGGTTACAAGTGTCTAGACTCAACTGGCAAAATGTTTGTTACAAGGCATATTGTATTTGATGAATCTTCATTTGTGTTTATCTCTGTTAACAGCAATGAAGTAGTTGGTCTTTCTAATTCGTAGTCTCATCCTCCTTCAAGGAGTCATTTATTTTTGCAACCCTCAGTAGTCCGCCAACCCCAGTTCTTGAGACAGTCCACCAGTCACCTGTTCGTCAGAAAATTTGTTAGTCACCTATTCCTGAGGCAGTCTACTAGTCACATGTTCACGAGCCAGTTCGCCAATCACTTTTTCACGAGACAGTCCGTCAATCACTATTCGTCAGGTAATCTGCCAGTCACTTGTTTGTAAGGTAGTCCGCTAGTCACCTATTCACAAGACAGTCCATCAGTCACTTTGTTGTGAGACAATTTACTAATTTTTTGCTTGCGTTATAATCTACCAACTGATCGCTAACATTCATCCTATAACCACTCGTTCTAAGAACGGTATTTTCAAAGCCAAAGTTTTTTCAGTGGCTCTTGATGAGTGTGAGCCTGTGACCATTCAAGAAGCATTTACCAGTTCTGAATAGATTAAGGTGGCTCAAGATGAATATGTTGCCCTTATGAAGAGTAACATTTGAAAATTAGTCCATTTACTTACTAATAGACGAGTTGTAGAATGTAACTGGGTATTAAGCTTAAATAGCTTGTTGATGGTACTATAGCTTGACACAAAAGTCAATTAGTGGTTAAAGGTTATTTACAAGAGGTTGGTGTGGATTTTTATGAAACTTTCAGTCTAGTGTCTAAGCGACAAACGATTCCTGTAGTGCTTTCCTTGACTATAAGTTTTGACTGGCAGTTGAGACAGGTGGGTATTAAGAATGCTTTATTGAATGAAGATCTTTTAAAATAGATCTGCATGCATCAACCTTCTAGTTTTAAGCAACAAATAGGCAATGTGTTGTTAGTATGCAGGTTGAAAAATGCCCTTTATGGTCTTAAGCAGACTCTGAAGGCTTGGTTTCATTAACTCAATGAGTATGTGCTCGCTACAAGCTTTATTTTGTCAAATTCTTATGTCTCTCTTTTCATCAAGCGAACAAGAGATATGGTCCTTTATGTTTTTATCTATAAGATGACATAATTATCATTGGTAGTAGTCAGACTGGTATTGATGAGTTTGTTCGAAACTTGACAAATTAAGTTACTTCTTAGTTATAGAGGTATCATATACATCTATTGGTTTGTTTCTTTCTCAAAGGAAATACATAGATGATTTGTTGAGGAAAAGTCATATGCATCAAGCAAAAGGTACCCCTACCTTTATAGTCATGTCTTGCAATTTGTCTACAGATGTAGGCAGCCCAATAGAGGATGAATTTATGTATAGAAGTATCGTGGGATCTTTCCAATATATAGTTATCATGAGGCCTGATATTGCATTTGCTGTCAACAAGGTTTGTCAGTTTATTCACAGACCCTTAGGTCAACATTTTAAAGTTGTAAAACATATTCTAAGGTATCTTCATGCTACATTAAACTATGAAATCTCTTTTACTATTGGTTCTCGGTTATCCCTTAATGGTTATTCTGATGCAAATTGAGATACTAATAAACCATAATATATGCATATTTTTACCCCATGCTTGGCACATTTATGGATGATTTATCATTAGAATTGAGGGATATGATGCTCCTAATCCTTTAATTTCATGTTTTATACTTAGGTGAGCATAAGGAAGAGAAAAAAGTAAGGAACGGGCCAAAAATGGACAAAATGGGCCCAAATTAGCATTAACACGGCCTAAGGCATTTTTACAAGAGTAAACCACATGCTCGTGTGGATTTATCAGTGTTGAACACGGCCTGAGCACCTCACACGGGCGTGTCCCTGTCACACCCTATTTTAATTCTTCTCGGAAAAAGGCTAAATTTTAGGTATTTTGGGCATTCCAAAGTCCATATAAACACCCTAAGAGAGGATTAAAGGGGACATACAAAGTAGAAAGCAAGGAATTACTCGAAGAGCACCGATTTATTCATCTCAGAAGCAAGGATTTACATCAAGACTGAAGATCTCTCTTCAATTTCTCTCGAAGTTTTTGGGTTCTTTATGTTTTGTTGTTTTCCTTATTTTGAGATGTTTTCTTTTATAATTATGAACTAAATCCCCTAAATACCTGAAGGGGATGAAACCTAAGACGGATCTTGTTGTTATTTTCTGAGTTATATAATAAATACTTGATTTGTTCTTAATTATGTTATTAATTCTTGTGTTAATATTTCAGGATATTAATTCAAGTTGAATGTGCTTATTCAGTGGAGCAAAAGTCCCTGTTTAAGAGTAGATCCAACATAATTAGACGGAGTTGATCGCAATCCTAGACATAGGACGACGAAAATCTGCCGGATTAGAGTCAAATCTAATAGGGGAATCTATAGATCAAGTTAATGCAACACTAGGGGTTTTAATTAGAAAGAAATTTCAATTAATCAACCTAGGGTTAGTTGTTTTTAGTCTTGAAAGAGATATTAACATAAATTAGGGATTTCTATGGATCAAGTCAAGTGAATAAATCATCTAGTTCAGAGTCTATAACAAGTGAAGTCTAGGTGGATTCTTCCTTGGAAATTCTCTTAATCAATCAGTTTCCCCAAAAATATTTTCCCCAATTTACTCTTTGTTGCGCTCTTAGCTAATTACTTAGTTTAGTTTATTTAGTTTAAAACAAATCCCCTTTATTTTTAGGCTAGATAATAAAAAGAAAGTTAATACTAGTACTTTTAGTCCCTGTGGGTTCGACATCCCAGTCTTGCCATAAGCTATACAACTGTTTGATATGTGTGCTTGCCTTTATCGTGATGATAGTTTAGTTTTACAGGTTTGACCATCATAAATATCACGCAATCAAGTTTTTGGCGCCATTGTCGGGAAACTGAAATATTAGGAACACTCGATTTTTATTACTTTAGCCATTTTTACTTTATTGCAATTTATCTTTGTTTTTAGTTTTTATTTTTATTTACTAAATTTTTCTTTTTATTTTTCCCTGACAGGTGTTTCTAGTTTATGACTAGAAGGAATCCGTCAGGACCTTTGCTTTTTGATAGTGAGATAGAAGCATCAGCTCGTAGAAACTGTAGGGAAATAAGGCGGAGCCTATAGTACATGGAGGAAGAGTAAGAGGACATGACCAATACTACTGAAGAGATGGAGGCGAATCATAATAATCCACTACCTCCTATGGTAGCCGCAGATCCGGTGAATCAGAATCTTGCTCTTCGTACTATGTATGATTATGCTAAGCCTAATTCAGTTGGTACTGAATCTAGTATTGTTAGGCCTGCTATTTCTGCAAATAATTTTGAACTGAAACCTAACACTATACAGATGATACAACAGTTTGTTCAGTTTGATGGTTTGCAGGATGAGGATCCTAACACGCATTTAGCAAACTTTTTAGAATTCTGCGACACCTTTAAAATTAATGGTGTTTCTGATGATGCCATTCGCCTTCGGTTATTTCCCTTTTCTCTGAGGAATAAGGCTAAATAGTGGTTGAACTCTCTACACAAGGGGTCTATCACTACTTGGGAACAAATGACCGAAAAATTTCTTTTAAAATATTTTTTGCCGGCTAAAACGGCAAAGTTGAGGAATGACATCTCTTCTTTTGTGCAGATGGATCTAGAAACTCTCTATGATACATGGGATAGATATAAGGATTTATTGAGAAAGTGCCCTCACCATGGGTTACCTTTGTGGCTACAGGTTCAAACTTTCCACAATGGTTTGAACCCCTCAACGAGGTAGATGATAAATGCAACTACCGATGGAACAATCAATAACAAGACACCTGAGGAAGCTTATGAGTTTATAAAGGAGATGTTACTAAATAACTATCAGTGGCAAGTCATAAGGTCAAAGTCACAAAAAGCCGCCGATGTTTTTAATATTGATGCAATCACCATGCTATCTAATCAAGTAGAACTTTTAAATAAGAAAATTGACAGTTTGTATGGTTCTACGCATGTACATCCAGTGATGAGGTGTGATTCAAATGGAGGAGGGGTGTACAACACAGACTTTTCGCCCTACAATCCTAGCACAGAGAAGGAGCAAATGAATTATATAGGTAATAATCCTCGACCTCAAAATAATCCTTATAGTAACACTTACAATGCAGGTTGGAGAAATCACCTAAATTTTTCATGGAAAGGTCAAGGGAGTCAAGGGAATCAAAGGCCACCACCCCCTCTGGGATTTCAGCAACCCCTTATCGGCAGGAAAAGAAACCAAACCTAGAGATGTTAGAAAAATTCATATTGGTGTCAGAAACCCGTTTTTAGAATACCAAAACAGCACTAAAGAACCAGCAAGCTTCAATTCAAGGACTTAAAAATTAGATTGGTCAACTCGCTAAAATGATACCTGATAGACCATAAGGTAGTTTGCCGAGTAACACTGAACCTAGTCCTAGGAACAATGTTAAAGCAGTTAAATTAAGGAGTGGAATAATGCTAGCTGAGCCTAAAAAGAAGTTGCTACAAGAGCCTAACAAAGAGGAAGTTGAGGAAACTCAACCCAAGGAGAACTCCTCACCGATGCTCAAAGAATACAAGCCACCCATCCCATACTCAGCAAAGTTAAAGAAATACCGCATGGATGTACAATCCAGTAAATTTCTTGAACTTTTTAAACAGTTACATATTAACTTACCTTTTGTTGAAACTATTTCGTAGATGCCCACATATGCAAAACTCTTGAAGGAGCTTCTAACAAACAAGAGGAAGTTTGAAGAGCTGTCCACAATGAAACTCAACGAGGAATGTTCAGCTATCCTCCAGAACAAATTACCAAGAAAACTAAAAGATCCAGGAAGTTTTACTATTCCCTGTCTAATTGGTAGTTTAAATATTGAAAAGGCGTTAGCTGATTTAGGTGCTAGTATCAATTTAATGCCTTATAAAATATTCAAGCAACTAGGTCTTGGGGAACCAAAACCCACTAGGATGAGTAAACAATTAGCTGATAGATTTGTTAAATATCCTAGGGGTATCATTGAAGATGTGCTAGTTAAAGTAGATAAATTTATATTCCCTGTTGATTTTGTTGTGTTTGAGATGGATAAGGATGTTGAAGTACCTTCAATTCTAGGACGCCCATTTTTAGCCACTGCTTGGGTTCTTTATGTTTTGTTGTTTTCCCTATTTTGAGATGTTTTCTTTTATAATTATGAACTAAATCCCCTAAATACCTAAGGGGGATGAAACCTAAGATGGATCTTGTTATTATTTTTTGAATTATATGATAAATACTTAATTTGTTCTTAATTGTGTTATTAATTCTTGTGTTGATATTTTAGGATATTAATTCAAGTTGAATTTGCTTATTTAGTGGAGCAAAAGTCCCTGTTTAATAGTGGATCCAACACAATTAAGTGGAGTTGATCGCAATCCTAGACATAGGACGACGAAAATTTGCCAGATTAGAGTCAAATCTAACAGGGGAATTCATAGATCGAGTTAATGCAACACTAGGAGTTTTAATTAGAAAGAAATTTCGATTAATCAACCTAGGGTTAGTTGTTCTTAGTCTTGAAAGAGATATTAACATAATTTAGGGATTTCTACGGATCAAGTCAAGTGAATAAATCGTCTAGTTCAGAGTCTATAACAAGTAAAGTCTAGGTGGATTCTTCCTTTGGCATTGTCTTAATCAATCAGTTTTCCCAAAAGTATTTTCCCCAATTTACTCTCTGTCGCGTTCTTAGCTAATTACTTAGTTTAGTTTATTTAGTTTAAAACAAATCCCCTTTATTTTTAGGCTAGATAATAAAAAGAAAATTAATACTAGTACTTTTAGTCCCTGTGGGTTCGACATCCGGGTCTTGCCATAAGCTATACTATTGTTTGATAGGTGCGCTTGCCTTTATCGTGATAATAGTTTAGTTTTACAGGTTTGACCATCATAAATATCATGCAATCAGGTACTGATTCGAGTGATAGAAGGTCCACTATGGGGTTTTGTTCTAATAGTCAATCTAGTCTCTTGAGCGTCTATGAAGCAACAAGTTGTTTTGTGATCCATAGTAGAAGCTAAGTATAGAAGTCTTCCACATGCAACTGTTGAAATAGCATGGTTGGAATATTTTTTTCTGAGTTGTAGGATCTAATTACAAGAAAGGCAGTTGTTTGGTGTGATAACTTAGGGTAGTAGCTGTTGCCGCAAATCTTGTTTTACACTCAAAGTTCAAACATGTGGAACTTGATTTGTTTTTTGTTCGAGAGAAAGTTATTAGTGATGCTTTGGCAATTGGTCATGTGTTAGCATAAGATCAGGTTGCAGATATACTTATAAAGCCTTTGTTTGTAGGGGTTTTTTTTAACAAGTTTTGAACTAGGCTTAAGGTAGTTTGCAAGAGTGACTAGTTGCTTGTTCACAAGCCAGTATTCACTGTTTCAACAGTCAGAAGATGTAGTGCATGTTAAGAATTGAATTGAAGTAGTCAATATCTTCGCAGTTGAGCTATTTGCAAACTTTAGTAGCAGCAGCTAGGAGGTTCAGTGAATGTTAAGGAATAAGCTGCAGTAGCAGTTAAGAAGAATGAACTCCTGCAACCTTAGGTTGTTAGTAAGTTATTAAGTTAGTTGGTTCAGGTTGTTACTCATATTCTTTGTTAAAGCTTAGTATAAATACTATCGATGTAGGTTGTAACACCCTCTAACCCCAAACCGTCGCTGGAACAGGGTTACAAGGCATTACTGGACTTATACACTAGTAAACGAATAGAATCGAGACGTACATTTTAGTTTCAATCTAAAACCTTTTAATTTCCATCAAATAGTCCTTAATATGGGCCTACGGGGCCCCAAAATAAGTTTAGAAAGTGATTTGGGGCTAAACCGGGAACTTTGGAAACTTTTCTTTGGAAACAAGGGCACACGCCCGTGTGGCCTAGGACATGCCTTGGGGCTCGCATAGCCGTAAGGCTAGGCCGTGGGCAGATCTGACTTGTTACACATGACCGTGTAACTAGCCCGTGGGCAAGCCCGACTTTGCCACACGGCCTGGGCACACGCCCATGTGTCTTGGCCGTGTGAAAACATGACTTTTCAACATTTTTAAGCTACTTTCACCCACTAAATATACCTAATTCATGCCCAACTAATTTACTTATAAACCTTGATCAAATAACATTTATTTCATCTATCTAACTTAGCAAATATTCATCTAATCACATCAAATACTTCATAAGTGTTACATATCACATTATACTCAAAACATAATATATACATACACATGTGACTTAAACAAGACCTAGTACATGCCACCTTTATATTGATAACTTCATTTTTAACCATCAATAACTTTATGTAACCAACTATTTTATACATGTAATGTAACCAAAACTATTATATTATCAACCATTAACCATACATGCCATATAAATCAAAAGTTAATAACCAAAAACTACCGGAGAACTTCTGGATAGTGTAATTCTTTAAGATGATCCAATCCTCCGAACCCACGTTAATCTACAAAACATGTCAAACACATTCGAATAAGCTTATGAAAGCTTAGTAAGTTCATAGGCTTGGAAAGTAAACTTACCAAATATTGTAACACATTCATATAACATACATATACTAATTTCTCATGTAAATCACAAATCAAGGTTAAGCTCGTTTAATAAAGCTTATTGTCATTCATAAAAAAAAAATTCACTTTCTTGGGCCCTTTTTCCACATACCACTTTTTATTCGAATTAGGGAACTATACGAAATTGAGTATTTCATCTTCAATTTGCCATAGTAGGACTATGGGCTTGCACATAATATCGTTTCACTTTCCGAAGCCATGGCCTAACCATGGTCTTACACGAGTCGTATATCATACCGATGCCATATCTCAGATATGGTCTTACACAGGTCGTATATCATACCGATGCCATATCTCAAATATGGTCTTACACGGAAGTACTTATCACTTTTCTCTGATGCCATAGCCCAGCTATGGTCTTATACGAATCACTTGTATCACTTTAATCCGAAGCCATAGCCCAGCTATGGTCTTACACAGGAATCACTTGGTACGCCTCACCGATGCCATAGCCCAGCTATGGTCTTATACGAGAGTCACTCAACACTTGTTGCTATGGTCCAACCATGGTCTTTTCCGTCAATTCATCTTGTTATCGAACAAAAATACTTAATTCTGATATTTCCCTTAGCTTGAATTTTTACTCATTTATTCTTTTCTTTAATTCTTCTATAATTTCACAATATTCACATATGCTACCACATACTATGACATTTACATAATTCAAAAACAAATTATCAAATTTAGCCACATGAACTTACCTGGCTAATTCACAAAAGTTGTAAAAGTTCGAGAATTATTCGACTATTTTCTCCTTTCCTCGATTTACTTCGATTTCTTGATCTATAAATGCAAAACCATTTATTTATCATCATTTATTTCAATTTTATTACATTCCAAAACGTGTACCTTTTTATTCCCGAAATTACACTTTTACCTCAAATTTTGTAGTTTTCACAATTTGGTCCTTGACTAATTAACTCATCAATAGAACCTTTTCTCCTCAATTAACACTTTATCTAAATCTTATAAGCTATTTTATAACCATGAGAATTCAAAATTTCCATATAAAATCTTAATTTCAAACTCTTTTACAAATAGGTCCTTAAATATTCATTTTCTTTTCAATTCCTTCAATAAATTCAACATATAAACTAATTAAAGCTTTAATTCCATGCCAAATCATCACATACTTCCAGCACATATTCATAGCAACTTCCAAAATCAACCATGAAATCAAAAACTATTGAATTAGACAAGAGGACCTAGTTGTAAAAGTCACAAAAATACAAAAATTACAAAAAATAATCAAGGATTAAACTTACTTGCAGTAAAATATGAAAACCAGCTTCTTAAGGGCTCTCTAATGGTGTTTTTAGCTTATAAGGATGAAGAAAAATGAAGAAATCTCTAGATTTCTAATTACATCCAATTTTTTTAACTATTCAATTTTTCTTTATTTCCAATTTTACCCCTTGTTCACACCTAATTTGATATTTTCTGCACACACATACCGTCCAACCCAATAATAGGTGTTTAATTACAGTTGAAGTCCTTCTTCATTTAGCCTTCATGCTATTTAATCATTTCTCATAGTTTTGCACTTGTTACAATTCAGTCCTTTTTATTCAATTAACAACCGAAACCTTAAAATTTCTTAACGAAACTTTAATACTAACTTATTAACACTCCATAAATATTTATAAAAATATGTATGGCTCGGTTTAATACCCCGAGGTCTCGATACCTCGTTTTCACTTCCAAATTATTTAGTATTTAATTCTAAAATACTATTTACTATTTCAATTATTTTCCTAACTTCACATTTAACTTATACTCATTAAATTAATAAGATTTTCTACTAATTTGTCGGATTTAGTGATCTTGAATCACTGTTTCGACACCACTGAAATTTGGGCCGTTACATAGGTTCTTTGTATTTATGTTGAACTTAGTGAAGAAATCTTTCTTTCTTTCTTCTATTTGATATTCTCTCTTCTTTGATTTTTCAAAATTCATGTGTTCTTTCTCTATTTGTTAACATTTCAATATAATGTAATAATTAAAAAGATTAAATTAATTTTTAAAACATTATATTTTCAAAAATTAATATAAAATGTTTATTTTATGAGAGAAAGATTTGAAGCATTAAAAGTTTCAAAATAGCAAAACAAATAAGAACGAGGAAGTAAAACAATTTACTAGAGGAGAGAGAATAAAGATAAATATTGATGAGAGAGAAGAGAGTTTTTTTTTTTTTTTGAATCAAAGATTTGACTGGATTTATTAATGAAAAACTAAATAAAAAAGTATTTGGAATACAACCCATTACCAAATGCCTAAAAAGAAACACTGAAATAGACCTAATAAATTAAAAAACGTCGACCTATGCCCAAAAAGCAGAAAAATGCACAACTTTAAATTCAAATTAAATAAACAAAAAAATATACTCATATCTAAGCTAGTCAAATCGCCAGCTGGTTACCATTATTGTGTGTCATTTCTTCTCACCGTCCAGTATTAAGGTATAGCAGTTTCCAAGGGTTCCTTTTAACATTTCCCGCTATCTCATCCAAATGGTTTCCTCTTCTTCTTCTTTCAATCTGGGTGCCTTGGTCACAAATTCTCCATCGCCTAGCGAGCATATTCCGGGACTCCTCCTTTCAGGTAATAACTTTCTCTCCTCTTAAAGGCCTCTTTCGCAAGGACATGGGCATGAATATTCTCTGTTTTGGGAATGAACTGAAACGTATTTCTTGGAACCAGGTTCTCATATTTTGTATGTCTCTAATAATCGCTCCGATGACTGATTTGTCGATTTCTATTTTTTGGCACTTCTGTATTACTGTCTTTGAATCTCCCACTATTTCCAACTTATTTAATCCAATATATATTCCTAATCGAACTACTTGTACCCCTGCATGTGCCTCTGTCGCGAACGGGGTTGCTATGTCGAAATGAATTATTGCCTTCGATGCTACAATCTCCCCCTCTTCATCTCGGACTATCAAGCCTGAGGCAAAACTGAAAGACTGATGGTCGAATGATGCATTAAAATATATTGTGACCTTTATTCTTCTATAATCTTGCTACATGCCTTCAACAGACTGAAAGATAAGTCTTTTCTTCTTTATTCCATCGAACTCGTGAATATAGTTACATATCTGCTTTGCGATATCTTAACTTGCTACATTTTCCTTTTCATGTACCAGTCGATTTTTGTGAAACTAGATTGACTAGAGGCTACAATAGAAAAGTCGAATCTGTTCATTTGTTCCCTGATCAAAAACCTATTTAAGCCATTCCCACATATCATGAGTATTTTTACGTAGCACCCATGTCAGATTTAAGTGATTCCAAACTTTAACTATTGTAGGGCAGTGTCTGAAGATATGGCAACTGTGCTCCTCATCTTGGTGACATTGAGGACATCGAGCATCAACTATCACTTTCTTGTGTTTGATGTTGACGAAAGAAGGAATAAAGTTCCAAGAAATCTTCCAAATTGTTATTGTAATTTTTTAGGGCATGTATAATTTCCATAGTTTGCTAAAGAAGTTTTTAGTTTCAACTTGTATATTATAATTATTAGGACCCAAGTTAGACCCCTGTAATAGTTTATAGGCACTCCTGACTGAAAAGTCACCTGATAATTCCCCTATTCATACTTGAAAGTAGGCATGTGCTACCTCCGCCGGTGGGATCTGCATGACATTCCTTGCTATATCCGGTCGAAAGGTATTCATAACAACATCTGCTTTCCAACTCCTACTATTAGCCTCAATTAAGTCTGAAACTAACTTGATATTTTCATTGTTTTCTTGGTTCTGCAATCTATCTGCTTTATTGCCTGAATCCACAAGTCACCCCAAACAGAAATCTGATCTCCTCTTCTGACTCTCCAGCATAAACGTCATCTAAAAGACCTCTTGCTGCCCAGACACTCTTCTAGGTAAAAGAAGGTAAATTCCCTAATCGGGCCTTATTGAAATCCAAAGTTGGATAGTATTTTGCCTTCAATACACACGCTAATAAGGAATCTGAAAAATTAATAAGACGCCAACCCTGTTTTGTTAACAACGCAATATTAAATTTTACAAGAATTCAAAAATCGAGACCACCATCCTCTTTTAATGCGCATAACTCTTTCCAAGTACACCAATGAATGCCTTTTCTATTATGAACTCTTTGCCACCAACATTTAGCTATAATGCCCTCCAGATCAGTACATAGGGATTTCGGCAGTAGAAAACAGGACATAGTATAAGTTGGGATAAATTGTAGAATAGCCTTTATGAAAACTTCTTTTCCTCCTTGAGAGAGATACCTTACACTCCCGTTATCAATTCGCTACTTAAATCTATCTTTTAAAACTTGAAATGAGGTTCTTTTCTTTCTTCCAACCATGTCAGGGAGCCCTAGGTATCGTTCTGGATTAGTTAAGCTTCGTACTCCAAGTATGCTTGTAACTGCTACTTTTTCTCCAGCTTACGTATTTGTGCTAAAGAACACTGTTGATTTCTCATAGTTAACACGTTGGCCTGAACACATCTCGTACTCATTCAAAATTTGTTTTAATGAATATGCTCCTCTTCCATTAGCCTCTACAAACAAAATGCAATCATCTCCAAAAAGTAAATATGAAATGACCTGCCCACTTCGACTTGCTTTTCCTCCTTTCAATACTCTTCCTTTGATTGCTAGCCTCATGAGGCTTGAGAGACCTTCCCCACAGAAAAGAAACAAAAACGGACTTAAAGGATCCCCTTGTCTTAGGCCCCTACTTGGATGAAATTTTTTCCCTAAATTCCCATTAAGCACTACTGAATACAAAACTGTAGACACGCACTTCATTATTAACTCAATCCATCCTGAATCAAATCTCATTTTCTTTATTATCCTTTCCACAAAATTCCATTCTACTCTGTCATATGCCTTACTCATGTCTAATTTAAACGCTATAAGTCCCTTTCTCCTTACCTTCTTATATTTCAAGGTATACAGGATTTCATACGCCAATAACACATTATCAAAAATCAGTCTCCCTAGTACAAATGCACTTTAGGCTAGATCTATACATTTATTAAACACTTCTCGAAGTCGATTGGCTAAGACCTTAGCTATCAGTTTATAAAGCACATTACAAAGGCTAATTGGTCTAAATTGAGTAATATTGGAAGGATTCAAAATTTTTGGTACAAGCACAATGTTTGTTTTATTGGTCAAATTCATTTCCGTACCTTCATTAAGTATCCAAAGAAAAAAAGCTGAAACATCCTCTCAAATGATCGCCCAACATTTTTGATAAAACAAGGTTGGGAAGCCATCCTCTCTGGGTGCTTTTGTAAGACCTATTTCTGATAAAGCTTGTTTTATCTCCTCCTTAGTAAATCATTCTTTTAACCGGCAGTTATCTTCTTTAGAAATACAACAATTTACTAAAGGAGAGAGAATGAAGATAAATATTGATGAGAGAGAAGAGATTTTTTTTTTAAATTAACAAAAAGGTTATGTATTTATTTTCCACTATTAATGTAGAATGTTGCTTCTTCTTTTTTTAGTTTTTAATTTTATATTCTTAAAAATTCAAAAAATGAAATATTTAAGATAGAATTAACCATTTAAAAGCTTAACACAAGATGGATTTGATTACAAATATCAAATCCACACATACTAAAAATTAAACATGATCTTAAAGTTAAACCTTGTGTGTTAGCCTGATGGTAAGGGTGTTCACTGCCTCAAGTATAGCCTAGGTTTGAGTCGCACTAATCACGTTACTATTAGGGCTTTGCACCCTCTTATAATTCACCAAAAACATCATATCTTAAAGTTGCCAAAACATCTTACTCTCCATGAACCACAACATCACTAAGAATAAATTTTTAAAAGATTTAGTAAGTAAAATAATTTGTAGTGTTCTTTCAAACAAGCAAAAGAAAATCATTGAAAACTTTTCCGACAACACAATTATTAAATTTTATAAAGAAAATATATAATAGAATACTCAAAAAATTATAAAAAATATGTATAAAAATGATTAAAAATTAATATATTTTAACACCTCCCTTCCCCAAAATTCACACTTTTTTTTATCATTTTTCTCGATCAATACCAATTTTTTTCCTCATTCTTTTAAATATTTCATGTGCTTATCATTTTGATCTTATATAAATTTGGCTATAATTTTTTATTGTAAAAATGGATTAAATTTTCATTTAAGTTTCCCTTGTCAATTTGGATTATTTATTCAAATCAAAATAGTAACAAGGGAATTTCTGAATTTTTAGTATTTGAAAGGCAATTAATTAATTAGATCATGCTGCTAAAGAGGAAATCAAATTCTACTGCAAATCACTTAAAACAAATGCATATCAAGCATTTGTTAAAATGACAGGCAAATATTAGATTTTCCCAATCTGATTAATATAATAACACTCTTTGTCACATCTCAAAAACCGGGTTAAAAAAATTGAGTTAGTGAAACCATGAGTGGTTACGTCCGGCTTTTGAGTTAAGATTATGAAAATTATAATAAGTGAATTGATTTGGTTTAGTGGTTAGATGTAGTGTTTATATGTGTAAGGTCTTAAGTTCAAATCTCTTTCTTTAAAATTTTTCTCTTTTTGCCTAAACCTCTATAGTTGAACATCTTGTTTATAAATTATTTTCACTTGATTTTTAATAAGAATAAGTTTGCTAGTTTAGTGGTAAGGCTTTAATTTACCTTTTGGTCTTATGTTTGAGTCCCTGTGTGTGCAAAATGAAAATTGTTTTTATTTTGAACTATGAAAAAATCTGGTGGGTGGTTAATTAGTGGGGTGTGGGTAGTTATGAATTATTTCTCCCACTTCCCACTCTCACATTCTTTCCCCCTCATCTTTCTTTTGTTTTTTTTTTTTATCATTCTTCTTTGATTTTTCTTTGTTGTTGTTCCATTTTCTGCTGGTGGTCATACGTGATATTTGCTCTTGGAGCGTAGTTCGTTCATAGTGTAAGTTTCATTTAATTAACTTTTTCTGATATTTTATTTTTAGTTTGTTCTTTGATTAAGGTAGAGTTCTGTTAGTATAATTTTTATTCCATGTTGTGATTAGTAATTTCGTGTTCTTGTTAGGCGAAAGAGTTGTGAATCAAATCCTCCAGTAGTGTAGTTGTTGTTGTTGTTGTTGTTGTTGTGTTCACTGTTTTTGTAGAGTAAGTATTCGAACGTTGATTTTTGGGACGATTTCTTTAAACAAAAAATGGGTGTTTTTGAATGAAGTTTTGGGATTTAATTTTATTGTAATCAGTCCATTTAAACATTTGTCGTAGATTTCGGAGTGTGTTAGTTGTGTAGATTATCAACTCAACAATCAGGTGTGTGATCTAACTCGAAAAACTAATCGAAAATTTGGAAAATTTACGAAATAGGGTTGCTTTTCGGAATTGCCCAGTGACACACGGTCATGTGGTAGGCCTATTTGGTGTGATTGGCTGGATGAACTCTTGTAGTCCTATTTGGTGTGATTGGCTGGTCAGAGATGGTGTGTAGCAGATGGAGGTAAGACATTATTTGATATGATATGATATGAAATATTAATGATAAGCTCTGATTTGAATTCTAATATGTTTTTACATATTTTGATATAAGATAAGCTTTGTTATTATTTATGATATGCTCTGATATGTAGTATGATATGAAATTACGAGTTGTTTATTGTGTATGCAAAACCCTTAGTAAAATTCTTTTTGTAGGGGCTTCTAGCTCACTCATTTGTTTGATACGTTTCAAGTGAACTTCTAATTTAGGACCGAATGGCATGCAGAAGCTCGGATTGGTCTTTCAAATAATATGGTTTGATTTATGTTAATTAAGATTTCCAGGCATTTGGTTTTGGACTATGTTTTTGAGTTTGGTTTTGTTTTTGGGTTTTGATAGGTTTGTCGATTTTTGGAAGTTTTAACTTAAACTGCAAAATCATACAACCTAACAAATTAGAATTCGGTTTTCAAAACTAAAACATGCTAAGGATTTTTCACTGCAAATTTAAAATGGGTTTTATGAAAATTTGTAACGAATGTTTTAAAATATGCCCAATTGGCGAACTGTACGCTTTCACTTATCAAGACCACGGTTTCCAAATTATCAACTCTAGAACTTTCATTGCAAAGTTTTATTCAGAATTACGAGTTTTATATAACTTTGATTTTCGATTTCATATCAAATCATGTTTTAGAAAGTAAAGATTTCAACGTATTATTATAACTCTCCAGATTCAGCTATAATGTCTAGGCCTGACTTGGGGTGTTACACTCTCTTCTTTACCTTGCAATCTAAAATCATCTCATTCGCCGCCATCTTTCCACTATTATTTTTTGTTTTAACTTTCCACCTTTTCTCTCTGATGGTTCCCTTTAGCCGTCGCCTATGCCACCTTCTTTGCCAACTTTTCTTACAATATCTTCACATTTATGCACATTGAACACAATTTACAAAATCACAAGTAAAAAATGAAGACGCAAAACTCACACAATAAAAAATTTTTAAAAAGGACAAGAAAAAAGAAAAAGGGAACCTTTCATGGCATTGCTCAGGGATTAATACCTATTTTTTTTTATAGTTTTTGAGTATTTTATATATTTTTATAAAATTTAATAATTTTTAAATTTTATGTATTTTTTAAATTTTATTTTATATTTTTTCAGTTTTTATTATCATGACTAAAATTATAAAATGTGTAAGTATTAAGGGTTAAATTTATTTCTTTTCTTCAAAATCACTATTAAATTAATAAAATGGGTAAACATTAAGGGCTAATTTTGTTTTGTACCAGGCCACATCAGCATTTCGTTTGGCGATCAAACTCATTTTAACAGTATAGTGACTAAAATTGACAATTTATCTAACAACTCTGATTAAAATAACAATTTTTTGAAAGAGGTAACTAAAGTAGGAACATGAATAAACTTAAGTGACTATATAGACAATTTACCCCCTCTCTTTTTTATCATTTTAGTGCTTAAACTATCTCTAGATTATACATTTTAATCCAAAAGTTAATGCATTAAAAAATGTCTAGCTAATAAAAATGTGTCACGTTTACTTTTTTTTCCATGTCATCGATAACGTGGTCTTTGGCCTGTTGATCATTTTTTTTCCAAAAGAATCAAATATATATAAAGACATAAAAGATACAAGATATTTAAACTTAAACATCGTATATCCAAAACATGTCGACATAATTTCCATATGTGCGAAAAAATTGCAGTGTACCATAATTTCCATATGTCGACATAATTTGTAATCATGATTAATGCAGTTACCACGATTTGTGTTTACATATACATACATATTTCCTCCTTAGAATTGGAAAGCAGCTTCTTTGCTTTCTTCTTTTTAGATTCACTGGCTGGGTTAAACATCCAATACATGTTTTTTTTTTATTTGTTTCGGTTTTCATTTTGCAATTTTATTTTATTTTATTTTATTTGTTCCTATAGCGTCATAAACATTTTAAAAGTATTTTATATATTTAAATTGTTGTACATTAATAGATTGTATTATCTAAATTTTAAAAATATTTATGTACTTATATCCTCTTTATATGAGGAGGGATAGTGTAAAAGTTAAAATAATTTTATACAATTTTATAATTATTAATATTTTAATAATTTAATCGTTATATTTTATAGTTTATTCGTATAAATTATGAATGGTTTTGTTATATTTTAATTATTTATCCTTTTTAAACCTAAAAACTAATCATTGGATATTAAGCCAGGCAGTGAATCAAAAGTGAAGAGAGAAACGAATAAATTATTGGCAGTGGCTTTTTGTTTTTTAATTTAAAAGATTAAAAGGTGAATTTGCTAATGCAGACATTTATATTTTTATTATGGTTGATACAGCAAGTTGCAACTTAGATTAGCAATTGAGATGCTTAGATTTGGTAATTTTTATTGGCATCTTTTGATTATGTTTATATCATTATTTTTGTTTAATTATTTAAAGGATTTGTGTAGTAAATATTGTAGTATAATTGGAGAAGATATTTCATCAAGCAAGAAAACTTGAAGTGATTTAGTGTGATTATTTTTTATGTTTAAGAGATACGCAATCAAAGGTGTTTTTGTTTATCTCAAGCAGGCATTTAAGGTGATTGATATGAACCACAACTCTTTAGATTTTTTTCTAATCATTCTAGCTTAATTCATGAAGATTCAGACGTGAACACATTTACGGATTTTGGTGTAGATTAGGGGTTTAGTTAGGAAATTTTTTTTGGGTAGAATTAAATTATATATTATCATGATAGTAAAAATGTAATTTCACTATTTTAATAGTTTATATTTTTATAATTTTTAGAAGATTAAAACATTTTTTATCATTTTTGAGAGGCCAGTGTACAATTTTACCATTACTAATTTAAAACTTTATAAATTATAAATGACCTAAATGAAAATTTTCTCATTTTAGGGGAGTCAGCCAACCCCCTTGGATACACCTCTTGTGCAAATTAGAAAAAGCTCAACCTGTTCATTATGAGGAACATTAGTGAGTGATTTTGTGATGTATTCAAATTGTGCTATCATTATAATTGCACGAGAGTGAGGTTGCAATGAATTTGAGTGAAATTAAGCTTAAATCATACCTTGTACCACTTATATTATAGTAAATTATTCTCTGGGTATAAGTCCCATAACCCAAAGAAATGAATATGAATTGCATACCCAATTGGTTGTGCTCTTGCTTTTAATTTTCCAATTTTAAGTTGTTTCTAGTGATTGCAACTAACAACTTCACCAACAACTCAATACTTAGAACTGATACCAGAGTGACACCATACAAATTTGGTAAACATCCTATTGTTGATTTGCTAAATTGTAGAAGGAACTTCAATCCCCTAACCACCTACACCCGATAGATCAAATTATGCTCGTAGATGTGAAAGCATGAAAAGTTGTTCTTATTGGTTAGGATCCACCCATAGTTGTAGTAAATGGTGTTAGCACTCTTAAACCAAAGATCACAGGGACTTCTAAATAGCACAAAGCTACAAGTTATAATTACAATGCTCTAAATGCGATCTTCAATAATGTAGAATCTCAAAAATTCAAGAAAACTTCCAAGTGCACAACCGCTGATAAGGCATGGATCATTTTCAAAGGAAGGAACTACAGTGTTAAACGAATTTCCAAACACATTGGGTTCAAATATAAACTCATTAGAGTTTAATCAAGATATAACATTTTAGAAACTAGGTTGTTAGGCTCCTAGTATTGCTACAACTCATGTGAAGTCACTCATCATGGGCTCACACAATGCAATTATCTCATTGGCCGCTTCTTCCATTACAACCAGAACTATTATTTGCACCAAAATTAGAAAATTAAAACAATCATTTATACATGGAGTAGACGATAAAGTAACCATGATAAAAATAACATTTCTCTTAGACAAACACGTTAGCGAATAAAATAAATAATTTATAAATAAATAAATATAAAATAAAATATGAATAGAATTATTTATAGTTAATTTATCAAATATGAAAATCAAATAAAACCATAATAAAAAATTAAAATAAAGGAGAATTGAGATTTTATGAAAATGTTGAGGCCGTAAAACACAGTTTCCTTAAGACAGATTCGACTGCTCCTACGATACTTAGAGTAACGTTAGTCGAAAGTCTTCCAGGATACAAAAACAGTAGTGATCGAAGTAGTAGCACCTTTACCACGATCAATTGAATGAAAAATATCTTTTTCTATCACCGGAATATTTATAAAACATGAAGGATGGAAAAAGAGATTTTTGAGAATAACAAAATTTCGGCAAGAGAAATTCTAAGAGAGTATTAAAGCGTACAAAAACCCTTTAGAATCATGGCCTTTTATAGGCATGGAGAGTGTTGGAATTTTGGAAAAAAAATATCCCCAAAATCTGCCATTAAATAAAAAATATAAATAGATTTATTGGAATCAAATCAATAAGATAAGTTTCCATATATAAACAGATTTTGTTTGTTGAGAAAAACTTCATGTTAGGCTAAAATATTCGCAGGCCATTTGGGCCCGACCGGTCTGACATTTCACGTCACCCAAGTCGTGCGGGTGTGCCCGAACCCCTCCAGGTTTGGACCTGCACATAACATCATCAAAACTCCATTGGTTGTAAATAATATGAGATAAAATCTTATCGAAATAAGGTATAAGATCAAAGAAAATAAAAGTTGCAATATATCAAAAGAGAGTTAAATCAAGAAGCATGACATGATGTATTAATAAGGGACTTAATCGTAAATGTGTGGAAAGTTTTTTTCTCAAGTGTAAATACTCAAAATTTAGGGGATCGAAGTGTAAAAACAAGAAATTTAAAAGACCAAAAGTGAAAATAATCCAATTTACTAAGATATGGAATTGGCATGTAGGGACCAAATTGAATAGGTGAAGAATTGTAAGGGACTAAATCACAATTTTACCAAATTAAGTGATGATTCAAGGATGGAATTTTGAAAGATCATGAAGGGCAAAATGGTCAATTAGCAAGAGGGAGAGTTTTAGAATGTAATGATGATGTTGATGATATTTTGGTGATTTTTTAATTAATTAATTAGTTAAATATTATTTTATTAACATTTTGTTTAGATATTTATTATTATTTTATTTAGAAAAATGGTAGTATAAAAAAAGAGGAAGGATGAAGGAAATGGATCATCCTTCCGACGTGAGTGAAAGGGTGTGAAAGGAAGTTTTCTTTTCTTTACAATTTAGTCCTTTGCCATGAAAACCTACATTTTTACCCAAAATTTTTGAAAATTTCCTTAGATATTTAAAAGAGAAGATGAAGCAGAGATTCTAGAGAATATGTTCATCAATTTAGAAGCAAGAAAATAGTAGATGAAAGTGGAGAAAATGAGAAGAAAAAAGAAGTGGTGAAGATGAGAAATGCATGGAAATGAAGAAGAAATAAAGAAATAAGGAGGTAAGTTTCATACTAAACCTACTTATATTTCAATAGATTGAGTTAAAGATGTTTTGAGTGAGATGTATGAAACATGAATATATAAATACTAGAAATAGAAAGTATTCGATGAAGAATTGAGACTTAAAACACTAAATTGGTAAGAGAGAATGTGATTTGTATGGTGAAAACTAATAAGATAAAAAAATGAATATGTAATCTACACATAAACATAAGTGTCCAAATTGTATAGTAATAAAAAGTATGGCAATTATGTGTGAATGAATGAAAGATAGTGCAAAGAACCATGGAAAAAAAAATATTTTTTTCATTAAAACAATTTGGACAGCAGCAGTGACTTAAATTTGAAAATTCACCAAAAATTATAGAAATTTACTTATAGATTGGATTAAATATGTAATTAAATCTTATAGAATCTAGTTTCATATGGAAGAAACGCTAAAAGAAACGTAATTTTATAGTTTGAGATATATTAATTTTCGTGAAACAAGGTCAGGGTGGATTTGGGTTCCCCTATTTTGATTTTGGAAAATCATAAAAAATTGTAAAAAAATTATTAGAGTTTTAAATTATATGTTTAAATTATCAATAAGTATATTTTCAAGAGAAACAAATGGAAACATATCCAAACCCCGTAATAAGAGATAATTAATTTTTAATAAAGAAAGGTCGAAGCTGTCAAACAGCAAAACAGAGGCAAATTTGAAGAATTTGCTGTACTTATTGGCTAAGTCATAAATTCTAAAATTTTTATGGTAAAAAGATATTTGAGTTTAGTTTCAAAAAAATCAAGCGGATCTTAATTTCGAATCTGTAACTCAAGATATAAATAATTTAGTGACTATGACTCAAGTGGACAGCTTTGATATGAACGCATAAGAAAATAGTGGAATTATAGATAATGTTACATATAAGTATGTTATATACTAAAAGTTAAAGATCCTAATAACTATATACATAAAGGATGTGGAATGGAGAAGAGGAGGAAGAAAAAAATATATGAATATATATATATAGTAAATGAATTTGAAATGTTTCGAAATGGTTGTAAGTGATGGAATGATTAATACATGTAAGTATGTTTAAACGAATTGATAAAATAATAAGTGAATAATTGTTAATTGATGTGATATTTAATTCTTTGTTAAAATTTTATGAAGAATTAAATTGATTGGCACAATTTAGAAATAAATATGAAATATACGTAAAATGGGTAAACTACTTTTGAAAGTGCAAGTCCTCCAATGGTATTATTTGTAAAACTTTAAATTTTGTGTTAATTTTATATACTTTGTTATCTTTGATTGAATATAATGTTTTTAAGAGGACTTGATATTAGAAATAGATGTAAGTGAATGATATGTAAAATGAAGTGGCAGTTATGACATCTGAATATATATTCAGGTAATGATATATAAAAATAAATAAATAAAAATAAAGCATGGAACTTGTAAGAAAATGGAAACGATGTCACGATGACAAGTTCCCATGTCATGACGTGGAAACCCCAACGTCTCGACAACAGTTCAGAAATTTTTATGAACTTCACAGTTTGGCCTTTGATCAATTGTGGATGTTTTAATGAGCTCTTTTAACTCATTATTAGTTCTATCGTAAATTCAGTTATTACTAAAATGAGTTAATGATCTACATTAATTAAATAATATGATAATTTGATCTGAATTTTCAATAGTTGCTTCGGCAATGAATGTGACATCCTGATGCCTTGACTTGACAATCGGGTCGAGTATAGGGGTGTTACACTGCACCCCCTATGTGCAAGACAGGGTTACAAGCTTAGTAATTCAATTACACTTCAAGAGAGTTCACATATATAAACACATCTCACACTTGGTATTTAACCAATGTGAGATCTAAGCCTTTATTTTTTTCTCAACAATATTTCCAAGCGGCTTACTTTGAGCATCAACTTCTCATTCATCACTCAACCATTTTGAGTATATGATATACCATTGTAAAGGTCTCATGGAGTAGAATATGAAACCATAAAAATATGATTCAACTCTCCACCTTTACCTATTGATAATATGCCTCAAAGTTGCCATAAAATGCAATTTTTCCAATAATTTCCCACATGAATGAAAATTGATAGTTTTATCGAAAAACATTGACTCGATGTGGTGATAGAATCTATTATCGATAGTTGCATAGGATAGATAGGTATCCACCCTTGAACCTTCACTTGCAAAAGTATATTTACTTTACTAGCTAACCAGTAGACGTGATGTAACACCCCCTACCTATATTCGTCGCCGGAACAGAGTACGAGGAATTACCGAAGCTTATCTAATCATTTTATATTAAACCGAGTCAAGAACTATTTATTTCCTGAAACTATGTTATTACATCCCTTAAATGAGTCCTCAAATTTACAAACATATGTTAGAATCAATTTGGGACTAAATCAAATCATAGGGACTTTTTCTCAAAATCCCAAAATTTTTCGAATTTACAAGGGTCACACGCTCGTGTGATTAGGGACACACCCGAATGTCACCTTGACGCGCTCATGTTAGCAAACCGTGTGGTTCACACAGTCAGGACATGCCCATGTCCTTTACCCATGTAACTCTCTGACTTGTATCCCATGAACAAATTGGATTCACACGATCTTAGCATACACCCGTGTTACTAGGCCATGTGGAAAAATTAATTTTCACAAATTAGGTACAGGGGACACACGGCCAAGTCACACGCCCATGTGCTAGGCCGTGTGTCACACACGGTTATGACACACGCTTGTGTGTTTACCCGTGTGGACAAAAATTGGGCTATTTTCCAAGCTATATTTCTCACTCATTTAATCCTTTATCTTCACCCACGTTTAATACATACAAAAATCAATGTAAGATATTCAACCGAGCCTTATTCTTAATACCATTGGTTAGTCGTACACTTCATATAAATAACAAGAAACGTGTACGGGCTCAATTCTCACTAAATTTCTCTTGTACTTATACTTTTTCTGATTATGTATTCATTTAACATATAACAATCATACCTCTATATTTCATATACATTTTCATAATAATTTATCTTGGTTTCAAACTTCTTCATATTTGAGTTTTACTCATCAAATCATTTGAAACATCATCTTTACACAAATAGTGCACTTGAGGAACACAATTCTATAATTATGAATGAACACATTTATCAAACATATTCCATGTTCATATATATCATAGTCTCATATTTCCATGTATCAATTACCACCATTTCCTTGTATTTCAAAC
The DNA here is from genome assembly GCA_020496765.1 of Gossypium stocksii. Taxonomy (NCBI): domain Eukaryota; kingdom Viridiplantae; phylum Streptophyta; class Magnoliopsida; order Malvales; family Malvaceae; genus Gossypium; species Gossypium stocksii. The sequence goes on along the minus strand of CM035628.1, from coordinate 33,067,813 downwards.
AAATACGTGTAACAAATCATAAACATGCAATTCACTAACTTTTCTTACCAATCACAATTTAAAATGGCAAATCACTTATTGAGCCCAATTTCAATGTTCGCTAAAATCAATCATATAAATTCGGATGTACGTATCCACCAATAGATTCCATGTACAGATATCATCATCTCATATTTCCACATACATTTACTTTCCACATTATAAACTCAAACAACATATACAAGACATACTAATGTATTTCAAGTACGTTTTCATAATATTTCATTTCGAATTCAGATTATTTCATATTAGAACTTTTTCTCATTAACTTATTTGGAATACCAATTCATGCAGATAATACACTCAAGGTGTACAAACATATAATCACAAATGAACTCATTCATCAACCAAGATTTATGTTCATGTCTCATCAACTCGTATTTTCTTATATCACATAATTCCATGTAACACTTACCAAACTTTGTCAAATTAGTGAACGTCTTATAGAATTGGTCTGCACCGGTATGCACTGAATTTCACTGATAATCACTGATGCCTTAGCATAGCTATGATCTTTTCACTAGAATGCCATAGCTTAGCTATGGTCTTACATCTTCACTATCATTATGCCATGGTGAAACCATGGACTTATCCGTCAATTCATCACTTTTCGATAGAATGCCATAGTCCAACTATGGTCTTACATCGTAAACACATATCACACCGATGTCATATCCCAGATATGGTCTTACACGAAAATCACTTATCACTTGTAGCCGAAGCTACCACTGATCAGGTAGTTAGAGCTACCACTTTTCACTGATCAGGTAGTCGAAGCAACCACTTTTCACTTAATCAGGTAGCCAGAGCTACCACTTTTCATTTTATCACTTGCTCAGATAAGTGTAGCCGAAGCTACTATTTGTCACTTTATCACTTGTTGCCAAGGTCCAACCATGGTCTTTTCTGTCAATTTATCTTGTCACTGAACTGAAGTACTCAATTTTATTACTATTAAACAGGGGAAAATGAAACAGAGTAAGCACATAATACTTAATAAATACGTATAACTTGGAAATTAACTTACCGTTTATTTATTTTCAAAATATACTTGCAAAACATATTCCGCCCATTCTAATCATGAGCCCTAACATATATTCTCATTATTCTCCTTAGTCGTATAATTCATATATATATCAAGAAATAAAACATTATATCATTTCTAATTCAACATTTATCGATTACAATCAGTCATGTAATCAATTCATACACAAATCATTCACATATTTTCCTCCTCCTCCTCCACTCTATTCCACATCTTTAATGTATATAACACACTTATTAGTAACATTATCTAGAGTTTCACTATTTACTTATGTATAATTAAAGCTGTCCATCCGTGTCATAGTCACTAAATTATTTTTATCTTGAGCTACAAAAAATCCAAATTAAGATCTGCTAATTTTATCTTAAACTAGACTCACATATCTTCTTACACTAAAATTTTCAAAATTTTTGGTTTAGCTGATAAGTACAGTTTATTCTTTAAATTCACCCATGTTCTGCTATTTGATAGTTCTAACCCTTCTTCACTAAAAATTAATTATCTCCTTGTATGGAATTCGGATGAGGTTCCCGTTTGTTTCTTTTGAAAATAGACTCATTAAGTATTTTAAATATATAAACTATAACCTATAATTATTTTTGTACAATTTTTAATGATTTTCCCAAGTCAGAATAGGGGAACCCGAAATCATTCTGACCTTGTCTCACAAAATTTATTATATCTCATGATTTAAAATTTCATTGCTTACATTGTTTCTTCTATAAGAAACTGAACTCAATAATCTTTAATTTCATATTTTATTCATCCTCTAATTCGATTTCTAAAATTTTTTGTGATTTTTCAAAGTTAAACTACTGTTGTTGTCCAAAACTGTTTTAGTGCAACAATTGATTTCCATGTTGCCCCAAACTTCACAGTTCATACAATTCAGTCCTTGCTCAATTAACCCATCAATTGAACTAATTTTTCTCAATTAATACTTTATTCTATCTTCTTAAACTACTTCATAACCTTTGAAAATCAGGATTTTAACACTAGAATTAATTCCAAACTCTTTCACAATTAGGTCCTAAAATCAATTTCCATCAATTTTACTTGACAAAATCATCATATATCAAAATTAAAGCTTCAATTCTATGTTTATTCATCATATGCTTCCAGCACTCATCCATAGCAACTTTAAAAAATAGTCATGGAATCAAAAACTAATGACATAGTAAGTTGGACTCAATTGTAAAAGTCCAAAAACATAAAAATTTCAAGGAGAAAGCAAGAATTAAACTTACATGAAGCTAGAGTATGAAAACCAACTTGAACCCTCTTCCATGGTTGTTTTTCAACTGATGAATATGAAGAAAAATGAAGAGAATTCTAGATATTCCAATTTGGTCCCATTTTTATTTAGCTAATTTTGACAATTTTCCAATTTTGCCCTTATTTCACCCATTTCCTGATTTTTCTCAGCTATTGCCGCCCAAAATATCTCCTTTAGGCTTATTTGCACTTTAGGTCCTTCCTCATTTGAAAATTGAGCTATTTAATCCTTCTAGCAACTTCTACACCTTTTTCAATTTAGTCCTTTTTATTTAATTAACCACCCAAACGTCAAAATTTTCTAACAAAATTTTAATACTACCTTATTGACACTCCATAAATATTTATAAAAATATTTATGGCTCGTTTTATAACATCGAGATCTTGATACTTTTTTTTCTCAATTGCTTGACCAAATAAATCTATAAACACAATTTACCATTTCAAAAATCTTTTAAAAGCTACATTTGGCTCGTAAATATTAAATAATATATTCTATGAGTTCACTTGTCAGATTTGGTGGTCTCGAACCACTATTTCTGACATCGCTGAAACTTGGGCTATTACACGTGATGTCCTTGAACTGTTCTGCCTTTTGTGTAAATGATGATATACATACACAACTACCTCCCTGGCAAGGTTTTAGTTCTCATGGGTATGTTCATATAGCCATGAACATCTCCTGGTTCTACAAGAGTTTGAGAGAACTATTCCCCGATAGTCTCCTTAAAGCGGCCCCACTTTACTCTTATATAGGTGACTTATGTTGTTCAGCTCATCGAAACACACAATGGTCATTAAAAGCATTGCTTAACCTATCTCATTTTAGTCACTATTTACATCATAAGAACGGACTTGGGATAAGTACCCTCACAAGGTCTATGCAATTAGGTTGTTCCTTTGAACCTAAATCTTGGGATCTCCAATCAATTAGATAGGGTTTTCCTTCACATCACGTCTTTTATTTTCATGGGCTTTACTCACATTCCTTTAGATGTTTTATCAACCTGATCTCAATTCAAGCCTTTAGTTAGTAGATCTACAATGTTATCTTTTGATTTTACAAAATCAATAGAGATAACTTCGTTTGAGATCAGTTATCTAACGGTATTATGTCGCCAACGCATGTATCGACTTACCATTATACATTATATTTCGTGCTTTACCAATTGTTGGTTGTCACAATATCTGCATATTGTGGGCACAAGTTTTGGCCATTCAAGAATATCCTTCAAGAAATTTTGAATCCATTCTGCCTCTTCTCCAAATTTGTCTAGAGCTACAAACTTAGATTCCATTGTGGATCTGGTTATAATTGTTTGTCTTGAGGATTTCCATGACATAGCTCTTCCTCCCAATGTGAAGACATATCCACTTGTGCCTTTGGTATCTTAAATATCAGATATCCAACTAGCATAGGAGAAACCTTCTAAAATAGCAAGATCTATAGAATAATGTAATCCATAATCCTGAGTATATCTGAGATATCTTAGTATCCTCACAATTGCTTTCTAATGGTTTTCCCTTGGATTGCTTGTGAATCTGCTTAAACTACTCATAGTGAAAGTAATATCTAGTTTAGTGTAACTCATAAGGTACATTATACTATCTATGATCCTAGTACATTCCACTTGATTAATGCTTTCAACTCTGTTTTTAGACAAATATTGGCTCGTATCAATTAGAGTTCTGGCTATACTAAAATCATCCTTACTAAATTTCTCAAGAATCTTGTCCATGTAGTGTGACTGAGTCAATATGAGACCTTCAGATGACCTTTTAATTTGGATACCCAAAATTACATCAGCTAGTCCCATATCTTTTATATCAAATCTTAAATTTAACATGTCTTTGGTACGTTTTACCATTTCATTGTTATTTCCAATAATAAGTATGCCATCAACATATAAGCATAAGATTATATATCCAACATCGGTAGTTTTGACATAAACACAATTGTCATACTTGTTAATCTTGAAGCCATTTGTCATAATGACATTATCAAACTTTTCATGCTATTGTTTTGGTGCTTATTTAAGTCCATATAAGGACTTCACCAATTTACAAACTTTCCTTTCTTGTCTTGGAACTACATAACCCTCAGGTTGTATCATGTAGATTTCTTCATCAAGATCTCCATTTGAAAGCTGTTTTAACATCCATTTGATATATTTCTAGATTTCGCAAAACAACAATTGCAAGTATCATCCTTATGGAAGTTATTCTAGATACTGGAGAAAAAGTATCAAAGCAGTCAAGGCTTTTCTTTTTTCTATAACTTTTTATAATCAATCTAGCCTTATACTTATCAATTGTTCCATCTGCTTTCATTTTCTATTTGAAAATCCATTTAGAATTTAGTGGTTTAATTCTCTGAGGAAGATCCACTAATTCTCATGTATGATTTTACATAATGAAATCAATTTCACTTTTAACAACATCTTTTTATAAGGTGCTTTCGAATGATTTTATAGCATTATTATACATTTGAGGTTCGGCCTCTAGCATAAAGGTTAGAAAATTTGATCCAAAAGACTTTTCTACTGTTGCTCGTTTACTCCTTAGGTTTATCTTCGTTTCAGCCTCGCTAGGAATATTTTCATCTATAGTCTCTAAAGTTTGTTTTGTTGAACTTGAGTAAACTTTTCTACCTTTACATGGGAAGATATTTCAAAGAATAAAACATTCTTTGATTCCAATATGGTATTCTTGTAAATGTCAGGATTTTTCGATTCATACACAAGAAACCTATATGCATTGCTAGGATCTGCATAGCCAATAAAAATACAATTCATGGTTTTAGGACCTATTTTTATTTGCTTTAGTAATGGAGTCATTACCTTTACAAGACACCCCCACACTTTCAAGTGGTTATAGGAAGGTTTTCTACCTTTTCATAACTCATATAGTGACTTGTCCCTTTTCTTGCGAAAAACCTTATTTAAAAAGGTAATTAGCTGATAGAATAGCTTCCACCTACATGTTTTGTGATAAACTAGAGCTTCCTAGCAATGCGTTCACCATTTCTTTTAGAGTCCGATTTTTCCACTCGGCTACTCCATTTGATTAAGGAGAATATGGTAGTGTCACTTCATGAATAATATCATGTTGTGAATTGTAACACCCCCTACCCGTATTCGTCACCGAAATAGGGTACGAGGCATTACCGAAGTTTACCGAACAATAGTATTTTTTTTTTCTTTTCAAACTCAATATATCCCCTTTATAAATATGTAGCCTTCCCTGCAAAACTTAAACCGATACCAATCCAAATCAACCAATCCAATTCAGCATATCTTTATAATAGATTCATGCACATTCATAAGATAATCACATTAAACACCAAAATAAGGTTTGTTAGCCATACCAATGGCTAACTTTACATTCATTTCACATCAACATTTACTTTATTAACTTATACATGCCATTGATTTCTAAAATAAAGTTCTAGATATACCAAAATATTGAGGTTGATAGTGCGATGTATCTCCGACTGAATCCGACCTCCGAGCTCTTGATACTACAAAACAGGGAAAAAGAAAACAGGGTAAGCACATTGTGCTTAGTAAGCTCATGTAACAAGAATTATACTTACCTAATATTTTCGATACAATACAATAAACATACATACATCCATTCAATGTATTGTTACCTTAACATGCACAAACTCAACATTCAAGTTAGTACAATAGTTTCAATGTATCAATAATATATATTGAGATTGATGAGCTCATCAATACCGTGATTTCCATTCCATTATTATTTTCCCATATTTATCCTGTTGAATTTCTCGGAATTTCGATGGATTTTCAGGGGTACACTTTAGTGTACAAATCCGGGTCCGTCAATTCATATTCATGTGCGCATATTTTCATTTCAGAGAGCACACTCCCGCGAACCTCATCCTTACAGCGGGATTACCAGTCCAGGCTAAATCCCCTGTAATATAAACTCATAGAGTATTGTCGGGATTACCAGTCCAGGCTAAATCCCCTGCAACGACAATTACTCTAATGAGCTTGGATCTGAATTACTAGTCCAGGCTAAATTCAGACCCTAATTTGGATTACCCGTCCGGGCTAAATCCATTTTCCACATATTCTTCGGGAGGGCTATATCAAGATAGGATCACCCGTCTGGGCTAGATCCCTTTTTACCGTCAATTCCTTTTCAGAGATCCATCGAATTTTCCTTTCATTCAACCGGGATTTCTTCCACTTTTCATCAAATATATCAATGTTCCATAAATTTTCATACAATGAACATTCAATTCATATTCACATCAATAACATACATTTCAAGCATTTAAGAATATAATTCAAGTTACACGAACTTACCTCGATACTTGTTCGTATACAAAAATCTACTAATCCCAAACTTTTTCCTTTCCTCGATCTAGCTTCGTGTTTGAGTCTTCAGGATCTAAATAAATAAATTTAATCATCAATTTAACATTTCATGTCCATATGTATCATTCTCTACCATTCTACTATTATTTATAGTTCATTCAAAGCTGTCTACTTGAGTTGTAGTCACTAAATTATTTTTATCTTGAGCTACAGGACTCCAAATTAAGATCCGTAAATTTTTCATGAAACTAGACTCACATATATTCTAACCATAAAATTTTCAGAATTTTTGGTTTAGCCATTTAGTACAGTTTATTCTTTAAAGTTACCCCTGTTCTGCTATATGACAGTTCCGACCTCTCTTCACTAAAAATTAATTATCTCCTCATACGGAACTCGGATGATGTTCCCGCTTGTTTCTCTTGAAAATAGACTCATTAAGGATTTTAAACATATGAATTTAAGTCCCTAATTATTTTTTTACAAATTTTGGTGATTTTCCAAAATCAAAACAGGGGAACCCGAAATCATTCTGACCTTGTCTCACAAAATGCATTATATCTCAAGGTTTACAATTCTATTGCTTACACCGTTTCTTCTATCAGAAACTAGACTCAATAAGCTTTAATTCCATATTTTTTTCACCCTCTAATTCGATTTCTACAATTTATGGTGATTTTTCAAAGTTGGACTACTGCTACTGTCCAAAACTGTTTTAGCGCAAGAGGTTTATTACCATTTTTCCCCCAAGCTTTTAATAAGTGATAGTTTCGTCCCTACTCAATTAACCTCTCAATTGAGCTGATTTTTCTCAATTAATACTTTATTCCATCATTTTAAACTACCTTGTAACCTTTGGGAACAAGAATTTCAGAAGCAAACTTCAATTTCACACTCTTTTACAAATAGGTCCTAAATATTCACTTTCTTTACATTTTATTCCATAAAATCATCATATAATAAGATTAAAGCTTAAATTCCATGCTAAATATTCATATACTTACAGAACTCAACCATGGTGACTTTCAATTTCATCCATAAAATCAAAAACTAATGAATTTAATAGTAGGACCTAGTTGTAAAAGTCTTAAAAACACAAAAATTACAAGAAAAAGGCAAGGATTAACTCACTTGGTGCAAAAAGTATGAAAAACCAGCTTAAAGAACCCCTCCTATGGCGTTTTTCTGATGAGAATGAAGAGAAATCTCAAGAAATCTAGATATTTCCATATTAGTCCTAGTTTTATTTAGTTAATAATGCAATATTCCAATTTTGCCCTTATTTCATCCACTTTTATGCTGATTTTATGCCCTTGCCGTCCAGCCCAAATAAATTTTGGGTCTATTTTCTTTTTAAATCCTTTCTAATTAAACACTTAAGCTATTTAATCATCCTAACAACTTTTACTCCTTTTCCAATTTAGTCCTTTTCATTTAATTGACTGCCCAAACGTTAAAATTTTCTAACGAAATTTTAATACAATATTACTAAAATTCCAAAAATATTTATAAAAATATTTTTGACTCGGTTTTACGAGATCAAGCTCCCGATAACTTGTCTTTACCTAATTTCTTCAATAATTTCTTTTTATTAACTAACTACTAATTCGGTAAAATTTTTCTATCAATATTTTCATACGATTTTCCTATCACAACAATATTCATGTAAAAAAAAATATTAAAATAAATTTCTCTTTAAATCGGATTTGTGGTTACGAAACCACTGTTCCGATAACTTTGAATTTAGGCCATTACAACTCTCCCCCCTTAAAGGATTTTCGTCCTCGAAAATCTTACCAGTAAAGAGGTTCGGGTATTGTTTCCTCATTGCCTCCTCCGGTTCCCATGTCGCTTCCTCAATCCCGTGCTTTTGCCATAATACTTTTACCAAATTTACCTTTTTATTTCTGAGCTCCTTTGTCTCTCGTGCCAAAATCTTAATTGGTTCTTCACTGTAACTCATATCTGGCTGAAAATCCACTTCTGTCAGAGAAATAACATGTGAAGGATCCGACCGATACCGTCGTAGCATAGACACATGAAATACGTTATGGATTCTATCAAGTTCTGGTGGTAATGCCAATCGATAAGCTACCGGTCCAATTCTTTCTAGGATTTCATATGGCCCGATAAATCTTGGACTCAATTTACCCTTTCGACCGAACCGGAGAACTTTCTTCCACGGAGACACTTTTAAGAATACCTTGTCACCATCCTGAAATTCAATCTCTTTTCGTTTAAGATCAGCATATGACTTTTGACGATCGGAAGCTGCTTTTAGACTATCCCGAATCACCTTTACTTTTTCTTCTGTTTCCCGAATCAAATCAACTCCATGTATCTTCTTTTCACTAAGCTCTGCCCAATATAACGATGTTCTACATTTTCTACCATACAAAGCTTCATACGGAGCCATTTTAATACTGGACTGATAACTGTTATTGTAAGCAAATTCAATCAAAGGTAGATACCTCTCCCAATTACCTTCAAATTCTAATATACAACATCGGAGCATATCTTCCAATACCTGAATTACACGTTCAGATTGGCCATCTGTTTGAGGATGAAATGCAGTGCTGAAAGATAATTGAGTACCTAAAGCTTCTTGCAATTTGTTCCAGAAACGAGATGTAAATCGGGGATCCCTATCTGATATAATAGAGACAGGCACTCCATGTAGCCTGACAATCTCAGATATATACAATTCAGCCAATTTATCTAAAGAATAATCCATACGTACTGGAATAAAGTGTGCTGACTTCGTCAACCGGTCAACGATCACCCAAATAGCATCTTTCTTTCTCGGAGACAATGGTAATCCAGATACAAAATCCATTGTAATCCTTTCCCATTTCCATTCTGGTATAGTGATTGGCTGAAGTAACCCCGAAGGTACCTGATGTTCAGCTTTAACTTGCTGACATACCAAACACCTTGATACAAACTCAGAGATATCACGTTTCATACCTGGCCACCAGTACAACTTTTTCAAATCATTATACATTTTATTACTCCCTGGATGTACAGACATAGTACTGCTATGAGCCTCGTGTAGAATTTTCTGTATGAGCTCTGAATTCTGAGGTACACATACCCTGTCTCTGAATAACAAACAACCATCGATCCCAACCTGAAATTCAGAATCAGTACTCGACTCACATTGTGCCCGTTTAGCTTGTAACTTTTCATCATTTTTCTGGGCCTCACAGATCTGCTGTAGAAACACTGGTCTAGCTTTCATTTCAGCTATAATTGAACCATCTCCAGATAATGATAACCGGGTATTCATAGCTCGCAAAGTAAATAAAGATTTTCGGCTCAAAGCATCAGCTACAACATTAGCCTTACCCGGATGGTAATCAATAGTCAAATCATAATCCTTTATCAGTTCAAGCCACCTGCGTTGTCTTAAATTCAAATCTTTTTGCGTCATCAAATATTTCAAGCTTTTATGATCAGTATAAACATAACATTTCTCACCGTACAAGTAATGCCGCCATATCTTCAACGCAAATACAATAGCAGCTAATTCAAGATCATGTACTGGGTAATTTCTTTCATGAGGTTTAAGTTGTCTTGAAGCATAGGCTATAACTTTACCTTCTTGTATCAAAACACAACCTAAACCATTTAATGAGGCATCACTGTAAATAACAAATTCCTTACCCGGTTCAGGCTGCACTAGTACAGGTGCTTTCGTTAACAAATCTTTCAATCGGTCGAAACTCTGCTGGCATTCACCGGTCCATTCAAACTTTACATCCTTCTGCAGTAGACGAGTCATTGGAGAAGCTATCATAGAGAACCCCTGTACAAATCTCCGATAATACCCAGCTAAGCCCAAGAAACTTCTAACTTCAGATACATTTTTCGGTGGATTCCAATTTACAATAGCTGAGATTTTATTCGGGTCTACCCTAATGCCTTCAGCAGATACAATATGTCCAAGAAAACCCACTTCTCGAAGCCAGAATTCACATTTACTGAATTTAGCATAAAGCTGTTTTGCACGTAAAATTTGCAACACTATTCTCAAATGTTCTGCATGTTCATTTTCATCTCGGGAATAAACTAAAATATCATCAATGAATACTACCACAAATCTGTCTAAATACGGTTTGAATATCCGGTTCATCAGATCCATAAATACTGCAGGTGCATTAGTTAGCCCAAACGGCATAACCAAAAACTCATAATGCCCGTACCTGGTTCTGAAAGCTGTCTTTGGCACATCTGATTCCTTTACCCGTAACTGATAATAACCTGATCGAAGATCAATCTTTGAAAACACTGTGGCACCTTTCAACTGATCAAATAAATCATCAATCCGGGGTAACGGGTACTTATTCTTTATGGTTACCTTATTAAGCTGTCAGTAATCGATGCACAGTCTCAAAGATCCGTCTTTCTTTTTCACAAACAAAACCGGGGCACCCCAAGGTGAATGACTCGGTCGAATAAAACCCTTATCAACAAGTTCCTGTAACTGTGTCTTTAACTCCTTTAATTCTGTAGGAGCCATCCGATACGGAGCTATAGAAATTGGAGTAGTTCCTGGAACCAAATCTATAGAGAATTCCACTTCTCTTTCTGGTGGCAACCCTGGTAATTCCTCTGGAAACACATCAGAAAATTCACATACCACTGGCACTGCCTGAATCTTCGACTCAGATACCTTAATGTCTAATACATAAGCAAGAAAAGCATCATACCCCTTTTTGATATACCTTTGAGCAGTAATAACTGAAATGACATCAGATAACCCCTCTGTCTGATCAGATTTAACCCGAAGCAATTCACCGTTCTGACATTTTAACAAAATATATTTCTGTCTACAATCTACTACCGCATCATGCTGGGTTAGCCAATCTATGCCCAATATCACATCGAACTCATCAAAAGGAAGTAACATCAAATCAGCCGAGAAATAATAACCTCTTACCATTAGTGGACAATCTTTACAAATTTTATCCACCAACACAGACTGGCCTAGGGGGTTCGAGACTTTAACCACAAATTCAGTTGTTCAACAGATAAATTTTTAACACATGCAAGCTTTATACATATATATGAATGCGTAGAACCAGGATCAATTAATGCAGTAATATTAGTGTCAAGCAAAGAAAATGTACCAGTAATAACATCGGCTGCTGATGCATCTTCTTTGGCACAGATAGCATATGTTCTATCTGGTGCTCGTGCCTCAGGTTTGCTTGTAGTATCTTTCGTAGCTCCGCGGCTACCACTGGCATTACCGGATGGCCGTGGTGGTCTGCCTCTCGAAATTGGATTACTCGGCTTCGATATTTGTTCAGCTTCTTTTTCACCCCTTTCTGGACAATCTCTGAGAAAATGATCAAATGAACCACATCGATAACAAGCCCCACTTTTCAGCCGACATTCTCCAAAATGAGCTTTATTACAATATTGGCATCTCGGCTTAGGAGTATCGACACTGCCCACACTGGTCACTGATGGAGTAGATGGTCTTAGATTAGAACGTTGAGAGCCTCGTTCTCTACTTGAATATCCAGTGACAGAAGTGAAACGATCTTGATACTTTTTCAATTTTTTTGAAGCAGAAAACTGTGATTTACTCACCGGTCTCTTACTAGCAATCCGAGCTTCCCTTTCGGCTTGTTTCTTCTCTTTACTCAGCTCTTCTACTTTATAAGCTCGCTCTGCCAGTGTAGCAAACTCACGGATTTCAAGAATTCCAATCAACAATTTAATGTCTTCATTTAGCCCCTCTTCAAATCGTTTACACATTTCGGCTTCTGATTGTACCCATTCCCGAGCATATTTACTCAGCCGAACAAATTCTCTTTCATACTCAGATACCGATCTATTACCCTGTTTCAGCTCAAGAAATTCTTTTCTTTTCTGATCAAGAAATCTCTGGCTGATATATTTCTTTTTAAATTCATTCTGAAAGAACTCCCAAGTAATCTCTTCTTTTGGAACCACTGAAGCTTTAGTCTTCCACCAATGATAAGCCGTGTCTTTTAACAGTGAAATAGCACATTTCAGACATTCTTCTGGTGTGCATGATAATTCTTCTAAAACCCGGATAGTATTCTCTAACCAAAACTCAGCCCTTTCAGAATCATCATCAACTGCAGCTCGAAATTCTTCAGCCCCATACTTTCTAATTTTATCAACAGGAGCTTTTCCTTTTCTGGTAGATTCAGTACCTGTACCCTGTGTAGTCTCGGGAACCGGTGGAGGAGGAGGAGGAGCTTGAGTTTGCTGCACTACAGGGTTAGTTCTTATATACTGGGTAAACCAATCACTCATCATTTGATAGAAGGCCATTTTAGCCTCTTCACTTTGGTCCCTTGTCTCGGACCTTCTACTACTAGCAGCTTCAACTTCTCTTTGTTCCCTATCCGGGGCCGGAGCATGACTCCCGGCTTCCTCGGATTGAGCTCGGTCGGCAGACATTTACTATAAGAAAAACACATTTAAATGGTCAGGAGATATCACACTATCAACAATAATTTAAATGGCATGTATAGCTAATACCATATTTGCTACGTTGGTCCGAGAACCGGCTAAACCGTAGCTCTGATACCAACAAATGTAACACCCCCTACCCGTATTCGTCACCGAAATAGGGTACAAGGCATTACCGAAGTTTACCGAACAATAGTATTTTTTTTTCTTTTGAAACTCAATATATCCCCTTTATAAATATGTAGCCTTCCCTGCAAAACTTAAACCGATACCAATCCAAATCAACCAATCCAATTCAGCATATCTTTATAATAGATTCATGCACATTCATAAGATAATCACATTAAACACCAAACTAAGGTTTGTTAGCCATACCAATGGCTAACTTTACATTCATTTCACATCAACATTTACTTTATTAACTTATACATGCCATTGATTTCTAAAATAAAGTTCTAGATATACCAAAATATTGAGGTTGATAGTGTGATGTATCTCCGACTGAATCCGACCTCCGAGCTCTTGATACTACAAAACAGGGAAAAAGAAAACAGGGTAAGCACATTGTGCTTAGTAAGCTCATGTAACAAGAATTATACTTACCTAATATTTTCGATACAATACAATAAACATACATACATCCATTCAATGTATTGTTACCTTAACATGCACAAACTCAACATTCAAGTTAGTACAATAGTTTCAATGTATCAATAATATATATTGAGATTGATGAGCTCATCAATACCGTGATTTCCATTCCATTATTATTTTCCCATATTTATCCCGTTGAATTTCTCGGAATTTCGATGGATTTTCAGGGGTACACTTTAGTGTACAAATTCGGGTCCGTCAATTCATATTCATGTGCGCATATTTTCATTTCAGAGAGCACACTCCCGCGAACCTCATCCTTACAGTGGGATTACCAGTCCAGGCTAAATCCCCTGTAATATAAACTCATAGAGTATTGTCGGGATTACCAGTCCAGGCTAAATCCCCTGCAACGACAATTACTCTAATGAGCTTGGATCTGAATTACCAGTCCAGGCTAAATTCAGACCCTAATTTGGATTACCCGTCCGGGCTAAATCCATTTTCCACATATTCTTCGGGAGGGCTATATCAAGATAGGATCACCCGTCCGGGCTAGATCCCTTTTTACCGTCAATTCCTTTTCAGAGATCCATCGAATTTTCCTTTCATTCAACTGGGATTTCTTCCACTTTTCATCAAATATATCAATGTTCCATAAATTTTCATACAATGAACATTCAATTCATATTCACATCAATAACATACATTTCAAGCATTTAAGAATATAATTCAAGTTACACGAACTTACCTCGATACTTGTTCGTATACAAAAATCTACTAATCCCAAACTTTTTCCTTTCCTCGATCTAGCTTCGTGTTTGAGTCTTCAGGATCTAAATAAATAAATTTAATCATCAATTTAACATTTCATGTCCATATGTATCATTCTCTACCATTCTACTATTATTTATAGTTCATTCAAAGCTGTCTACTTGAGTTGTAGTCACTAAATTATTTTTATCTTGAGCTACAGGACTCCAAATTAAGATCCGTAAATTTTTCATGAAACTAGACTCACATATATTCTAACCATAAAATTTTCAGAATTTTTCGTTTAGCCATTTAGTACAGTTTATTCTTTAAAGTTACCCCTGTTCTGCTATATGACAGTTCCGACCTCTCTTTACTAAAAATTAATTATCTCCTCATACGGAACTCGGATGATGTTTCCGCTTGTTTCTCTTGAAAATAGACTCATTAAGGATTTTAAACATATGAATTTAAGTCCCTAATTATTTTTTTACAAATTTTGGTGATTTTCCAAAGTCAAAACAGGGGAACCCGAAATCATTCTGACCTTGTCTCACAAAATGCATTATATCTCAAGATTTACAATTCTATTGCTTACACCGTTTCTTCTATCAGAAACTAGACTCAATAAGCTTTAATTCCATATTTTTTTCACCCTCTAATTTGATTTCTACAATTTATGGTGATTTTTCAAAGTTGGACTACTGCTACTGTCCAAAACTGTTTTAGCGCAAGAGGTTTATTACCATTTTTCCCCCAAGCTTTTAATAAGTGATAGTTTCGTCCCTACTCAATTAACCTCTCAATTGAGCTGATTTTTCTCAATTAATACTTTATTCCATCATTTTAAACTACCTTGTAACCTTTGGGAACAAGAATTTCAGAAGCAAACTTCAATTTCACACTCTTTTACAAATAGGTCCTAAATATTCACTTTCTTTACATTTTATTCCATAAAATCATCATATAATAAGATTAAAGCTTAAATTACATGCTAAATATTCATATACTTACAGAACTCAACCATGGTGACTTTCAATTTCATCCATAAAATCAAAAACTAATGAATTTAATAGTAGGACCTAGTTGTAAAAGTCTTAAAAACACAAAAATTACAAGAAAAAGGCAAGGATTAACTCACTTGGTGCAAAAAGTATGAAAAACCAGCTTAAAGAACCCCTCCTATGGCGTTTTTCTGATGAGAATGAAGAGAAATCTCAAGAAATCTAGATATTTCCATATTAGTCCTAGTTTTATTTAGTTAATAATGCAATATTCCAATTTTGCCCTTAATTCATCCACTTTTCTGCTGATTTTATGCCCTTGCCGTCCAGCCCAAATAAATTTTGGGTCTATTTTCTTTTTAAATCCTTTCTAATTAAACACTTAAGCTATTTAATCATCCTAACAACTTTTACTCCTTTTCCAATTTAGTCCTTTTCATTTAATTGACTGCCCAAACGTTAAAATTTTCTAACGAAATTTTAATACAATATTACTAACATTCCACAAATATTTATAAAAATATTTTTGACTCGGTTTTACGAGATCAAGCTCCCGATAACTTGTCTTTACCTAATTTCTTCAATAATTTCTTTTTATTAACTAACTACTAATTCGGTAAAATTTTTCTATCAATATTTTCATACGATTTTCCTATCACAACAATATTCATGTAAAAAAAATATTAAAATAAATTTCTCTTTAAATCGGATTTGTGGTTACGAAACCACTGTTCCGATAACTTTGAATTTAGGCCATTACATGAATAGTATTCATTGAATGGTTCAACATATTCACCAGCATAATCACTTCTCACCATCTTAATCTTTTTATTAAGTTAGTTTTCAACTCTCTGCTTATAGAGAATAAATTTCTCTATAGCTTCATCTTTGCTCTTAAGCAAATGCACATAGCAATATTTTGTGCTATTATCAATGAAGGTAATAAAATATTTATTCCCTCCTCTTGTTTGAACAAATTTTAAGTCACAAGCATCGTTATGTATTAGATCAAGTGGTTCTATGCTTCCTTCAATAGTTTGAAATGAAAACCTTGTTAATTTGTCTCAACACACGTTTCAAATTTATGTTTATAATTAATGTGAAATGAAGGAATGTGCTCCAAGCTAATTAGTTTTCATAATGTATCATAATTAACATGTCTGAGCCTACCATACCATAAATCAAATGACTCAAGCATATAAATAGAGAAAGAAGCAACATTTTTATTCATTATCTTTGCTTTTATAGAGATTGCATTAAGTTTCCACATGTTATTTAATACATATCCCCTTCCCACATACAATCCCCCTTTAGACAGAACTACCTTTTAGGATTCAAACACCATCTTAAAGCTATGTACACTAATGAGTGTCCCAGAAACAAGGTTCTTGCATATGTCAGGCACATACAATACATTTTGAAGCTTGAGTTCTTTACCAGAAGTCATCTTCAAAACTACAGTACCCTTCCTCTTAATCTTGGAAGTTGTAGCATTGCCCATATATAGCTTCTCCCCATTTTTACAAGGTTTCAACTTAGAAAAAGAGTCTTCGTCATAGCAGATATGACGTGTGGCATCTGTATCAAGCCACCATTCTCTTAGATTTGAATCAACCATGTTGACTTCAGAAATCATAGCACATAAGTCCATATCTTCCACAACATTGATGGGAGTTTTTATTTTCTGTCAAGAATAGAATCAGAATTAGAAAATTATCAACTTTTGTTAGATGGCAGGAATATAATATAACCTGAAACAAAAGTTTATGCAATTTAATAAAAAAATACAATAAAACAATGCATCAAGTAGGTAACCCTAAAAAAGAGGTGGTGCACTCGACACGCTTAAATACCAAGTCTTTCAAAGAACCAATCCTAGACATGCATTCTCATATTGTCTTTTTAATTTCACCGTTAATAAATTTCCCTTTTAATTCACAATTTAAAGCCACAATTAGGCCAAAAAAAATAGAAAAATTCTCTTCGATTTTGTTAAATAGCAAAATTAAGGTTCTAAAACAAAATCAAATTTAATTTTGTTTAACGGCAAGACTAAATCCCGAAACACAATTAAGTAATTAAATCACAATAAATTCTGTTAAACGGCGGGAATAAATCCTGAAATAGAATTATTTAATTAAGTCTTTGTTTGGAAACAAATTAATATTGAATAAAAATATCGTTAAACGACAAAAATAAATCCCAAAACAGATTTGATTCAATTTAATTTCTCATTTTGGAAGTAAAATAAAAAAGGAATAAAATTTGCTAAACAATAGGAATAAACCCCGTCAAATTTGGACTTGCACCCTCTTGCGTGCAAGACAAGGTTACAAGCTTAGTCATTTAATTACCCTTTAAGAGAGTTCACATATATAAACACATCCCACACTTGGTATTTAACTAATGTGGGATCTAAGCCTTTTATTTTTCCTCAACAATATTTCCAAGTGGCTTACTTTAAGCATCAATTTATCATTCATCACTCAACCATTTTGATCATATGATATACCGTTATAAATGTCTCATGGAGTAGAATACGAAACCATAAAAATATGATTCAACTCTCCACCTTTACCTATTGAGAATATGCCCCAAAGTTACCATAAAATGCAACTTTTCCAACAACTTTCAAAGATTTTTCGAGGAACAAACATGAGCTAAAGAATGAAACAAAATGCAAGAACACAACTTTTTTAACCTAAGGGGGCAAAGGAATAAATTTTCTGTTAAAAGAAGACTTAAAATGAATTGTAACTTTTTTTAAACGACTAAAAGAACGATTTAATCATTTAACGTAAGAGGCAAGGCCTTACCTTACCTAGATGTCACCCCTGTCAATGATAAATGAAGAAAAAGGTACCTAAATTGACATTTTAAACACTTCAATTTTGTAGGGACAAAACATGTTGATTGTATTACTGTATATCTCTCTACAAATTCATGTATTATTCTCTCATTTTGTAATCGCAAAGAGAGCTTGTGATGTTGGGCAGCAGTCTTAAGGTCGATTGTTGGCCTTCTGATTCTTCCTACTCCTTTTCTCTGCTCTATTTTGCTGGCTGTCAACCTTAGGGTCGATGTCAATCACCTATTTTCCTGCTCCCTCCTTCACTTTCTTTTCTCATCCCTTCCTCTTTCCCCCTCCTCTTTTTTTTTTTCTTTGCCCTTCATTGTTGCCTCTCGTGGTTGCTTTAGGTGTGGTCTTTGAATGGGTTGCCGTTGCTGACCTCGTCGGAAACAGCTCTCTCGCTTTCTCCCCCTTCACTTTTTTTCTTTTTTCTTCTCCTTCCTTACCTCCACCCCTACCTCCTCCTCCTCTTGCCGGCCACCTTCCGTTTTTTTAGTGAGTTTGTTCAAAGTAATATATCTAGCCTAGGGTCTCCCATGGCTCCTCCCTTGAAGGATTTCTCTCAAGTCGGTTTGTGCTCGCTTCTTCTTTGATGCAAGCTTTCAAGCCTTGTGTGTGAATTTCTGGGCATCCTTGGATTGCTTGTTTTGCTAAGAGCATAAATGAGACACTAGTACTCAGGCTGAATCTAGGGGATGGTAGGGGCCCGGGCCCCTAAAATGTAAAATTTTCATTTTTGCCTTCTAAATTTTTAAAATTTTAAATTAGTAAAGATAAATTTACACTTTGGCCCCCCTTAAAAATGATAAAATTTTGATTTAATCCTTTAAAATTTGTATTTTTACTATCGTAAAAATTATAATTTAATTGTGGCCCCCTTAAAAAAAAATTTGGCTTCGTCCCTGTTGGTGCTCACAAGTTATTCTCCTTAGTATGTATTATTAATCCTAAGTTTAATTATTGAGTTGAGCTCAAGCTTGAGTATAAAATTTGGTAAATGAGCTTAATTGAGCTCGAATTCGAGTTTGAGTATAAAAATTGATAAACGAGCTTAATTGAGCTCGAGCTCGAGTAGCTCGATTATATCTCGAGTCAGTCTCAAGCTTAAAAATAGATGTTTGATCGAGCTTCAATCCAGTATCGAGCTTCGAATTTCAAGTCGAGCTTGACAATATTTAAATTCGATTTTGCTCGATTACACCCCTAGCTAAAGCTGCTCGCATCCATTGGATTAGGTCAGCTTGAAGCATGTCCATTGCAACGAAGGTGAGGACATGAGGAGGGTTCTATGCATAATGGCGACTTCTCTATTCTAATGGTTGAATACTGACATATAGATGAAGGTTTTCATCTTTGGTTCCTTTTGTTAGGCAATTGTGGTTTGATTTAACCGGAGTATGCTCCTTTTTCAGAGTCGAATTGCAGACCTTCGAATCTTGTCTTGTTCTGTTTGTACAGTTTGTATTAGACTTTCTATAATTTGATTTTTTTTTTTTTGATCTTGTAATCACGGTAGATTTGTACAATATTTGATCATTGTTTGCTTATTATCCTTTTCTTTAAATGGATTATCTCATGTTGCTAAAAAAAAATTACATTCTAAAAGTTTACATTTTACATTAATAATTTGATTGAAATACAAAATTAATTATCACCATGTGGATTATAAAACCGATCATATCAGTTTAAGTTTTTTAATGATTATCGTTATAGATACTGGGTTATCGTCTCATATAAGATATATTAAGTACCACTTAATTTAATAAAATAAGTATCATATTAATTATTTTTTAAAATATAAGTATGAGATAGAAAAAAAAATAAAGAATGCAATATAAGACATTAATCATTCAAAGAACAAATACATATATTACAACCAACGAACAACCTTTTAATGAAAAAACACAAAATTTTTCCACCAGCATGGATTGTTGAAAGGGCATCGAAATTATTATATATATATATAGTGGTCTGCCCTACTGAATGTCTTATTTCATAAACAAACTATAACAATGGAATCCCAAAAACCAAATAACTAAATTAAACACCAGTGCTGGCGAGATACTGTAGAACTCCGGTGGTATTATGCCTGCCAGAGGAAGGTTGAGCAGTGATGTAATACTGGCCGACGTTTTGGTTTGCGCCGAGCAAAACGTCGAT
Source organism: Gossypium stocksii (assembly GCA_020496765.1). NCBI lineage: Eukaryota > Viridiplantae > Streptophyta > Magnoliopsida > Malvales > Malvaceae > Gossypium > Gossypium stocksii. Next base: position 33,047,287 of record CM035628.1, on the reverse strand, counting down.
CGTCTGGCCCGGTGCTAACGTAAGAGAAGTGGAGAAAGAGCGTTGGGCATATGTCGCGTTTTGTCCAACGGTCGTGAAACTGTGCTGCGCGATGGCGAACACCATTGTTTCATTGGCAACGGCATTTATTAAACGAAGAAGGTAAAGACCCTCGTAAGCCACTTCTAGCAGAAATGTTGTATCTGTTCTCAAACACAAAATTATGAATATTATTATTGCAAAGATGGCTTAACAATGAAATTATATTATTCGGATTCGGGCCTGAGTATCGAGTATGTACCATTACTGCATCCATATGTTTCTCCAAGATGGCCATTGATAGTGTAACCGTCTGCTTGGCCAGCAGCAATGGTTTCATTAGCTTCCGTCAACTCTTGTCTAAACCATTCTCCTGAAAGAATAATTTGCCATGCAATTGCCGATTCAAAAGCCTTGAATATATATAATAAACAAAAAGTTGCAACCATAAAGTTGCAACCATAAATGGAAGAATTAAAAACCATGTTACCGAATATAATGATTTGATCTGACGTAGGTGTAGGGAAAGGATACTCTTCATCGGCCGCCGGTAAAATGACAAAGGCGCCATGGACGGTAGCTTTAGCCCAAGCACTCCTTGCATGCCACCATAAAGTTCCGATTTCATCGTCTAATTCGATCTCGTAAGTGAAGTTTTTACCAGGCTGGATCAACTCGTTTGTACCATCAACCGGATCTTCAACCGCTTGCCTATTAAATTTCCCATAAAACAAAGAACAATCCCACAAAATTAAGTCATCTCATCATCAAATCTGTTTATGTCGTTTACATATTATTTGAAAAGTAAATATATATATATATAGTATGATAATATAAATATATGAAATGAATTTAATAGTATGTATACCAATCAAAGGAAACAGCAGATCTTCCTTGATTGTGGACATTGACATAAACAGTGTCGCCTCTTCGAACCCGAATCTCAGGCCCTGGAAAACTGCCGTTCACTGTCAATATGGTTTTTGTGCTGCATAGCTTCGTAATCTCTGTTTCTTGCAACTGCAAATTAAAAACAATAATCCAAAATAAATACCCAAAAATCTGATTAAACATGGACGAAAAGGGGACAAAAAAAGGTTACAAAAGTTACAATAAATTCGTAATAGTGATCTTCATCGGCACCGGAAAAGAGAAGGGAATTGAGAATCAAAAGCACTGATAACAAAAGAACGACGTATTTTTGGGAACCCATTTTGATTTTTATCTGTTTCAGCTGTGTGTCCCCCCTCTCTTTGTAATCTTCTGGTTTGGTTTTCTCTTTAATTTATAAAAGAAGAAGCCATCATGGATGCTCAAAGTCAATTTGGTAGAAAAAGGAAGTCCTTGAAACACTGTACCTATCACAAATTCAAAATCTTCATTCCAGCCAACTTTCTAGACCTCTGATCTACAACCAAATTCATAGTCAAATTTTAACATATATAATATTAATATAGGAAAAAAATATAACTTTATTTTAATTTTGTGCATTTTAATAGTTTTCTGTAACACTATTTTAGCAATCCAAGTATATTAATTTATGTTCTCTTTCAATTTTTAATAAATTAAAAATATCCACTTGATTTTTCCCTTTTCTTTTCCTAGAGTTTTTTGTTTCTTTTCCTTTGTTTTGTTGAATGAAGATGTCGGCTTTCTTGCTGCTCATCTTTTTCTCCAAACTTCTTATCTTTTCAATTTTTTTTTCTTCATTGAGTGCATTCTTTTTTTTCCATTTGCAAATTTAATATGATTATCTTTGTTATTGTTATAATAATTCTCAATAATGAAGGTAGAACGATTGTAAAGCAATAAGAAAAAAAAAAAGTAAGAATACACAAATTTTACTTTGAAACCTTTTCGAAAAAAAACTACGGACAAATGAGAAGAAATTCACTAATATTAAAAAACGAATCATACAAGAGTAGTTTCATCTTCGTCTATTTAAGGGTTAACAAACCATATTCTAATCAAAGTCAAATAATAGAAGTATAGTTCTATATGGACTAAGGCCCTTAGCCTCTCGCCCCCACAGATCCCCTTATTTTGTCAGTGTATTTATTTCTTCAACAAGTAATAGGACTCTAGCAATTACCTTTATGAATTGTGATGGGTAGATGATACTACCCATCGTCGCTAAAACTTCTTCAGCCACCAATAATTTCTCTTGAAATGTGAGTTGGTTGTAGATACTAAAATGGTGACTCTTTAATCAATTTTTTTTATCTATTTTTGCTTTGACATTATTTTGGAATAATAATTGATTTCAAGAGTTGGTTTAGATTCGTATTGTTCTTAAATGTGTTTTTTATGTTTAATAGTTTTCTATTTTTGAAGTTTTTATCTTTTCTTGTACAAGTTTTTAGTCTTTGCTTATTTATGTCATCTTGTTTTTGCAAGTGTTTTTAGAGATGAATTTATCGTTGTTCTCTCCAATTTGATGGATGTTAAGTTCCTTTACTAATTTTGTGTTTACTAATTTTGTGTGTCCCTTTAGACCATCTAGGTTGGTTCCCTTATAATGATAAGTGTTTACAATTAACTTAGATACGACGTCCTTCAGTTATGACTAGAGATGATCATGGGTCAGGTTGGGCCTGGCTAAACTTAAGCATGATATTAACACATTTTACATATGCTCAAGCCCAATCCAACTCGAAGTATGGGCCTGAAATTTTGTCTAAGTCTGCCCATATTCGTAAATAGTTAACTCAAACCCATTTTAGGCCCGCATATATCATTTTTTTCAAAAAGAATATATTTATGTTAGTTTTAATATAATATTAAATATTTTAATATGTTTATTTATTAAAATTTTAATATAGTCATCTTAATATTTTTTAATGTTTACATTATAGATTAAATTTTTATGTGATATAAATTACATAATATATAAAAATATAAAACATTACATGGCCCGAGCTCGACCTATATTTTAAATGGGCTTAATTTTTTTTTACTCAAGCTTATTTTTTGGGCCTAACATTTTTGCCCAAACCTTCCCCAATTTTGAGCGAGCCTTATGACTTGGGTGGATAGCTCAACCCATAAGCAAGTCAAGTTGTGACAAAACCAGTTGTCAACATACAAAAATGTCCTATTGTGAATGAGGCTAAAGCCTTTATTATGTTGGTGGAGTTTGTCTTTTACCGCCAACGATGAATTTTTTTTTTTTCAAATTTTATGATCTCTTTCATGGAAAGGATGAATTACTTTTTCATTTTTAAAAAATGTTACTTTTTTACTCAATGCAAATATATATATATATATATATATATATCATTAGTTATCCAAGAAATCCTATCACACTCCTATACGTGTGGAAACCACGAATTTAAAACATAATTTAGAAATAGCATACAATAAACAATGAAATGTATGGATTTCAACTAATTAATCATAATAATATATGAAATATGTACAATATTAAAATAAACAATTAGATTAAATTTTGAATAAAACGAAATTGAAACACATAAATACATCATATTAACAATACTAAATGCACTACAATTATTTATTATAGCATTATCATCAATTGGGAGTTAGGGCCTCTTTGGATGTGCGGTGTGTTTACCTACAGTTAGTGAAAAACAATGGTGGCGGTGAGGTTAGATACCGTAGCGATACTATAGCGTGAGATAAAAAGAAAGCTAAACACACCGCACTGGAGGTAAAAGCCTATCCAAAAGGGCCTTAGTGTCAAGTTGACTTGTAACACCAACTTAACGAACAACATTATTAATATATTAGAAATCCTATCACACGTGTATGCGTGTGAATACCATAAATTTAATACACAAATGTGTGTTAATGGAAATAATAAATTATGCATATTAAAATAAAAATGTATAAAATATATTAATATGAAACTTTAGTCGAGTGATAATTTAAAGGTAATACCCTTGAATAGTTTAACTTATTTTAATTACTAAAAGACAAATCCATAATCTTTTTAACCGAGTTAGTAATTCGATTGAGGATGAGACCTAATCGGTAAAATATTTAATAAATAGTTTAGATACAACTGAAAAGAAAATAAATTATAACGATTAAAAAAATCTATAAAAAATCATTAAAATGAAGTACTTTTAATTCTACGAGGAATGCGAAACTATTAATTCTAACCGTTAGAGTATTATTAAAATATTAATATCACAAAACCTTCCTAAAAGAATGTTGAACCTTTCCTTTATCTCGAATCTTGGATTTGTCAATTCTGCATTTCAAATTCGTGAGCTATATAAGAATTTAATAAAATTCAAAAATAAAACTAGAAATTAACGAATTTAAATCTTAATTTAAAATTTATAAAACCTTAATCTGTATTTAAGATCCATCTGATCCAATATATATAAAGATTAATTCTATTTGAATAAAAGAAATAAAGAATAATCCCATAAAAGAACGTTGAGCCATAATTATATGATTTTATTTAAAACATAAACAATAATTTTATAATTGTTGTAACAATATATCACAACAAAAAAATTTAATAGTGAGCAATTGTAAAATAATAAAAGTTATCCACAATTAACAATTTTTTTATTAATGCTTATGTGATAAAGAGAGGGTCAACATCACCTCCACTAAATTTTTATATATTAATGGTCAACATAGATTTAGTCAATATTCAAAATTTTAACTTAAATAATATACGAGTAGATCCTACATAAATTAAAAGCAATTGAAAAATAGATGGATTATAAAGTAAGACAAGTTAGGTGCAAAAAAGACTCTTTTGTTTTCACAAAATGTACGAATGTAAAATGGGAAATGTACGAATCTTCTTCATTATGACAATTTCTTTTCTGCAATATTTAACAGAAAGGGCGCCTAAGTCTTTGGCAGCCCTAAAATTTAGTTTCTTTATTTCCAAGTTTATCAAATTGAATAAAATAACCGACTAACCCACAATTTTAATTCAATTAGACTTTTCTGATACGAAGGTTCGAAAGATAAATTTTGACAAAAAAGTAAAGTCTATTTAGAAAATGGGTCAGGTTTTTTATAAGAGTTTCTGATCCAATTCAGCACGAATACATGTTTAAAAGTATTGATACCCTATCTGATGTTGATATTGTTTTAAGGTTCAAAGTTTTAAAAATTAAAGAAAAATTATTCTCTTTAAGGTGTTGATACCTCACAGTAAGTATCGATACATTCCTTATTATATCGATACTATAGGCTTTAATACTATAGGCTCGAGTTTAGCGTCTATAATCTAGATCAAACTTGGACAAAAATTTAAGCCCATTTTTTAAATCTATCAATCGGACTTAAAATTTTGTTGGAGCCTGCCCAAATCCGATCCAGCCCATGTACAACATTAAAATATAATATAATATATAGTATGATTTAAAAATTAAAAATTGAAAATAATGCAAATACATGGATCGATGGCGATCTTTATCATGTGTCGATGGCTTAAAGCTTATCTGCGAGTGCATAGTCAGAAATGTTAAGCAGTTTTCCTCCTACACGACCCATCATTTTCTCCTATTGGCATTTAGACATCTTTAAATATTCCCTGTTATATATATTATTTAAAGTAAAATCATATCATAAATATCTATTTAATATAATAAACTACATATACTAAATTAGGCTACCCCATTTCCTTTAATTATTTATTAAATTTATTTTTAATAAAATAAAATTATAGATATATCATTAAAATTTTAAATCAAAAATAATTTATCCTTTAAAAAAAACCCTAAATCTTAAAACTATAGTTATGGATATATCATTAAATTATACCAAAAAAAATTCAAATACCGCTAAAAAGTTATTAAGGAAAAAGAATATAGAATGTATAAAAAAATTTTAAAAAATAAATATTGTTAATTAGTTAATTAAAAAAATCAATAGTGTTTAAAAAAATACAATATTAGATTTTATAAAATTTAATAATTCTATAAAAATATAATATGAAAATGTTTAAAAATTTTACTAAAAAAATTTAAAATTTATACAAAATTTAAATAAAAAACAAATACTACTAAGAAACCTTTAACAACAAAATATTATTTAATTAGTCATTTATTTTTTAAAATATTTATATATATTTTATTTTTATAAACACTATTAAAAATTTTAAAAATAAAACCAATACTATTTAAAAACATTATTAAAAATAAAAAAAATTATATGAAATTTGAAAATCCCTAAAACAATCAATAAAAATATATTTAAAATTTTATATGAAGTTTAAATGTTTTCAGTAGTAATATATTTTAACAATTATAATAATGTTATAAACTTGAAAAAAATTATATTTATTAATTACATACTTTTTTAATGTTTTCTTCTAACATATCATTATTTGCAACTTACTATATTAGAGAATTGATGATTCATCTTAGTAGTTAACCCTTTCACAAAACAACTATACTTTGAGCAGCAGTGGAGAATTATTGAATAATATTATATCACTTATTTAAGTATTTATTATGCGGATTGAGTCTTAAAGTCAATCAGTAAAGATATTGTTATCAATGCAGGAAGATGTAAATTCGAGTGCGTTAAAGTATATTAGCCTCCTATTATAAGTTAGGGAAGAACTATGATCAGAACCTGTAATGAGATTGTTAAAAAAAATATTTATTTATAGAATAAAATAATTGTATCCTTTTATTATATTCAAGCATCTATTTTACATTTTTCATAATAATATGACTTATTAATTTTCTTTACAATATTCATAAAAATTATTACAAATTTAGAAAACAATTTAATGATATTTAATTATTAATGGGTAAAAAATTATACCATAGATCATATATCATATATATTGATTCTAAATCATTAGCTATGCATGGTATTATCCTTCAAATTTCATCATAATTAAAGTAGAAATTATATTTATAATATTATAAATAAATTATATCTCAAAAATTTATACTCACAATTAACTGATACGTACGGGATAAGAAAACTAGTATATATAATATAACAAAGTATAAACGCAACCAATTTTCTTCTCTTTGTTTTTTTGGTTTTTAATTATTCGTTATTCATTAATTTTTAAATTTTATTTTTTAATTATTCATTAATTTTTAGTTTTAAAAATATGATATGACAAGATTAAAATTCATGCTTTAATAGTCATTTCCGTTAAAAACAATTTAATTCTTTTTTGAAAACTTAAAGGTGAAATTTAACTAAAACAAATGACGGAAAAAGTAAAAGTTGTTGAGGGCTAAATTTTAAATAACTAAAATAGATGGTTTGGAGTAAATCACTAAAATTAAGTTCAAATTTCCTGCTACAAAGCAAATGCACAACATGCAGTCTCGTGGGGAAACAGCTAGTTCAAACAAGAATAGATAAAGCTCAATCAAATGATAAAAACATATTAACCCACAATTTCAACAGGTTGAAAACCTTTCTCCATCGACGCCTTCACAGCATCCAGAACCAATTGTGTCTTCCAGCTGATTGTCGGCCACTTTTTATCCGGTTGTGCTCCGTTCTTTTTAATATTTGCAACCAAGCTGGCAAACTCTCTCACCATGCAGACTTCCTGAGGTAGATCTACAGTGACAGTGTGCTCACTCGGAAGTTGCACCCATCCGGTTACAAGTTCGTTAAATCCAGGTTTTGCGGATGTAGTATATGAGGCCTGGTGTTCTTGGTAAGGAATGATGAAATCTGTAAGATGTAGTGTTCCCAATGTTCCTATAGCAGTGAGATTCATTGTCAAATTTGATAAGAAAGAACAATGGAAGGTTGCAATTTTGCCATCTGCCCAGAGTAGTGAAGCTCCACACTCTAGTAGTACACCTGCTTCATTTAGAACTGGATTTCGGAAGGCTGTAACAGTTTTTGGTAGCTCATAGTCAGCTGCCCACAAGATTGACCTGATGCCATACCACCCAGCATCACCGAGAGCTCCAAGAGCGTCAAGATCCGGCTTCACACGAATATCATTCTTGAGAAAATCCGGATCAGCTAAAAATGTGAAGCAACTGTTTACCTGAGACAGTCAAAAGGTAAAAGATACATAGATTTAGAATGCAAGGACACCAAATCAATGTAGCATCTTATCATAAAATCATAGACCGCATCAAAAGGCAATTAGATAACATTCTGAAGAAGCTTAAATTTATGAAGAGATGAGAGGCGCATACACCCAACATTGTGGCCTGTATCTCTCTTCAAAAAGCGTCAGATATGCCATTTTACCACATATTTATGCCTTATTCAGGCATACTTTGTGTAAGTGTATCAATCTTTGGACATTAATAGCAACGATTGAAATAAAATATATCACTGCAAGTCTATCTGAAACAGGCTTTACCATGAACTAGGTTCTTTCAAAAATCTAGCTGAAGGGAACCACAAAAGTTTTGAATTCACTCCAGGTAAATTTTATCATTGTATAAGTAATGGTTCATGTGAAACTGCAGCAACTAATCTCACAAATGGCGATAAACATTAATGCTCCATTTGGTTACTAGCGTAATAACATTAGTAAAAAACTTATTTATTACATATGTATTACAATAGTTAGACATAAAATAAAGAATAGTTAATACAAATTTAAACTTGAAATCAGAAAGATGAGTAAAAACTCCTGTAAAAAATAAGTTATTTTCCTTTCTCTTCACTAAAAAGAATTCATGGGAGTGGATAACTAGTACCAACTGAATTAGTTTATTGCTAACTCATATGCTAAAACATAAGTAAAAAATAATACTCCTACCAAACATAGGATAAGAGTGTTAAAGGAGTAGTAGGTTCAGACATTGGTAGGCCGAGTGTTTTGCAAACATCCGAATGCAAGCATACAAACAATACTTCTCTTTTTCATACACAAACAAAATGTATACACATATATATGTGCATATATAACTATAAGGCTTCTGTGAATTTATAGGAACTTATGAAAATGCTCAGCAACTGTATCTTAAAGATTGTGCCCTTAAGCCATTATTGTAAGCTCTGCTTCAGAACGAAATATTATCTCCATTCATTTACTTTATCCGTTACAAAACCCTTAGTACAAAAACAAGCCCGCTTATTTCCAGTGGCAATAAAAACTCAAAACTTCATATCACTTTGTTGGTAAAAGAAAGTTCATATCATTGGGTACAAAGAACATTCACATACCTAGATCATCAGTAATGTTTGTTTTCTTCTCCATCTACAATCAACAAGTTTTTAGATTTTCCATCCCGAAACAATCCAAACAACCCGCAACAGAAATAAACGAATCACAGTCCAACAAGGAACTAGGCTCTGATTCATTAAGTACAAGTGTCTCATGTTTTAACAAATAACAAGCTCAGTTGAAGAGGAGTTCAAGAAAAGCACTAGGTTCTGGACGAACAATAATACAGGATCTATGACATCAACTCATTCACACAAGAGGCCATATTTAATGGGCTTATCTAATTGCCTACATACATGGATGAGAGAGAAACATATACTATAATCATAAAGATGAAAAATAGCTCAAAGCACCGATGGACAAATATTAAACCCGAGCCCTAAAACAAAACCCAATTTCTATGCTCCCTTTGTCTCATTAACCCCATATCTTACCAATCTCTTCTTCGAATCTCTAAAAAACCCATTTTAAATTGAGTTAAAAAAAAAACAATATCTAACAGGATCATCCAAACAAAGATATACAATTCTAAAGTAAAACAAGCTGCTAATATTTAGAAAGGCAAGAACTACACCTACAGAATCGGATATTCATAGATATTAAGAAGATGACGCCATTCCATTGCCTAACATATTAAAATGATAAGGCATATGACACCTTAAATTGAGCTTTAAACTATCTCCTATGGCCTAGCAGGAAAGTGGTGAACTACATAAACAAAAGAAAAAACCTTAAAATGAGCAGAAACCCGGTAATGTATTTACCGTTCTAAGCTGACCAAACTGCTCCTTGTCGTTTAAAAACTGCTTCATTTTATGGGTTCTGGGATTATGCACCCACATGGTACCGTCCATAATCTGAACCCCGTTTTCTTCACAAGCCTTTAGAATCTGATCAAACTCGGCCACGCTCAAGGCGACGGGTTTCTCCGTGAGCAGATGCTTCTTTTTCTGAGCCGTCAAAACAGCCCATTTGAGATGGAGGCTAGTGGGTAAAGGCAAATAAACGGCGTCGATGTCGGGGTCGTCAAGAAGGGACTCGTAGGAACCGTAGATCTTGGTGTCAGGTGGGAAGCCATTAGCCTTGGCGAAATTGGCGGCTTTGTCGAAGGAGCGGCTGGCAACGGCGGAGACAGTGGCGTTAGGAGCAAGCTGGATAGCTCTTGAAACTTTGCGGGCTATCTCGGCACACCCAATGATTCCGAATCTGATCGGAATACCAGCCATTGTTTTGCTGTCAGGAAGAGAGAGATGATCAGAAGGATATTATTTGTAGTAAGTGTACTGTAACGCCGATATTGTTATCCGACTTCGTATTCGAGTTTTTTGGCCAATAAATAGTGATATTTAAATACTAGAATGTTGTAAATTATCTGTTAAAAAGGAAAATATAAAATTAAATTAGAGCAATATAAACAAATATTAGTATTTGATTATTTTTTTATTTCCCATTTATAGAAAATTATTTGGTTGTATAATAAAATATAAAAAATAAATATTTGAAATAAAAAAGTTTTTAAAATTATTTGTGAAATAAAAATATAATAATTCTTTTTATTATTTTTAATTTATGAAAGATATATTTCCATGAGCCGAACCCTCAAATGCTTTTTTTTCTTCTGAAATATTATTTTTCCTTGTTTTAACCAAGCTCAATAAGCAACTAGTTGGTGGTATGTTTTGATTGTAGAGTTGATTGTTTATAATGTGATAGTATTAAGGGTCGTTGCATGATGCCATATCGCCATTTAAAGTGCATATAATGCAGTGGAAGCATTATGTATGGATGATTAAGAATTTGTATAGAACATGTCGAAACCATCTTTTTTGAAAAAACGGAGGTCGACTTAAAAAAAAAAGAAAATGGGGAGTCGCCACCAACCTTTTTAGGTGTGATTGGGTCACCTTATAAAACGCTTTGGTCTACGAAGAATTAGAGAATGGATTCGGGAGTCGGTTACGCGCGGGGAAGGATTAGCCCCCCGCGACGCCCAAAATTGGTACCAAATTGAGCAATTTTCTGTCTTAAGTCGAAATTTGGAAAGATTTAGAAATAGGATTCTTTTTTGAAACAGGGATATTTGAGTAGAAAATCGAGATTCTTTTGCCTCGGAAGAATTCGAACGTCACGTCCAGCACGATTGGACACGAGGTTCTTTTAAATCCTTCGAAACTAAAGTCGTCTCGTGAGTTACAAAATGTTGCTTAAGAGGGTATTTTAGGTATTTAAATGAGCGAGAAATCGCAACCCAGCACGTTAGGGCACTATTTCCCGTATTTCTAAACACAAAAATATTGCCTCATTTTTAGAGCATTTTGAATAAGAATGGGATGATTTGGGTTAAAAAAAATCGAGATTCCTTCGCTTCGGAAGAATACGAGCATCACATCCAGCACGATTGGACACGAAGTTCTTAAATTCCTCGAAACTAAAGTTATCTCGCGAGTTGCAAATTTTAGGAGGGTATTTTAGGTATTTAGACGAACGAGAAATCGCAACCCAGCACGTTAGGGCACTATTTCCCGGATCTCTAAACACTAAAACATTGCCTCTTTTTTTTTAAAAACATTTTGGATTGAATGAGATGTATATTTTGAAAATGATGCAAAAAATGTTTGAACATAATATTGGAATATTGTGATGATAATAGCAATGATATTTAGTAAAAGGATGATAACATAGTGTATTTAAAAGAGTGTATACGTAGTAAGATATATGTATATAATAAAATGCATGATATGGTTAGGACAAAGTATATACACGAGATAGAAAAGAGTATGAATACTATGATATTAAAGATATGCATGATGGTATATAAAATGTACGCAGAATATAGTATTTGAATTTATATAATATAATATAAAAAATATGAGGCTAATAAAATGAAAAATACATGTTTATAAAAGTACGATACATAATATATAGATGTGATATATGTAGAGATATAATGTTGGAACTGAAAATATATAATATACAAAGAGATATATGTGAATAAGATAGCACGAAACATTATGGAATAATACGTATAATACATGCGTGAAAGATAAAATATTTGAAAGTACAAGTGTATAGTATAATATATATATGAGGTGATAAAAATACGAATGACAGTTTATACATGATACATATATATTTGAAAATTACATACGTAGTGTACAAAGAATATATGATATATAAAAGGATGTATTATTTAAAAGACATAATATATGTGAGAACATATAAATAATAATATTAAGATATGGTAAAAGATAATACTAAAAAATATATAAAAGAATGTATAAATATAATATTAAAATATATATGCATATGTAAATACAATATACACATAATACATATTGAAAACTATTAATACAAAACCTAAATGTATATGTATAATGATATTAAGAAGATACAATATAATATTAGTAATAGACATATAGTAGTTAAAATATATATATAAAAAATATTTATGTAACAAATATATATATATATATATGTATATAATATATACTATACATAATATATATGAAAACATTGAGAATATATATACATAAGTGCATAAAATATTTATAATGGTAAATAATAACATGATGATAATAATGAAAATAACAATTAAAATAGATATTATATGTTAATAATAATAATAATAATAATAATAATAATAATACTAGTAAATATAGTAAAAAATAGGCAATAATAATAGTAGTAAATAGTAAGACCATAATATTCAAAATAATAATACTAAATATAGTGTAATATTTAAAAATAATAATATTAAGTATAGTATAATATACTGATAACAATAATAATAATAATAATAATAATAATAATAATAATAATAATAATAATATAACTAATATTAAAGTAAAAAAAAAAAACAAAACGGTGAGAAGAAGAAAAAAAAAGGGACGAAATTGCGTTGAATCAAAAGGTTTCGGGCAAATTTGGAATTAAAAACAACAGTAAGAGGATCAATGCAAACACGGGGGAACGTACAGGGGCCAAAAGAGCGAATTTCCCGTTCCTTTAAAACGGTGTCGTGGTAAGGGGGATTGAATCGTAGAACGGAGCAAATTATTGGGCCGATTTAAGAAATTAAAAAAACTTAATTGCACAGGTCTAAAAAAGCGGAAGGGCTGATCGCGCAAATAGCCCTTCCGCTATGAAAAACACGCGGATCCTAGCGGGTCGGGTCGGATCGATCCGACCCGAAACCACCCCTATAAAAGGCAAAAAATTTTTTAAAAAAATCATTTGAACCGTGAAAAGAAAAAAAAGGAAAAGAAGAGAGAAAGGAGGGAGGAGGGAAAGGGAGAGACCGGGGGGGTTCCCGGTGGTCGGTCCGACCACCGTCCGGTCACCGGCCGGTCACCGGACCGCCGTCTGTCGTTGGCTCCAGCCACCGTACACGGTGGCCGGAAAGGTAAGATTTTTAGTTTTTTTTTTATTTTTTTATATTTTATTACTACTATTGTTTTTTATTATTTTAAAGCATACATGCATGGAAAAAAATAAAGAGGATCAAAAAAATCAAAAAGAATTGAAGTCACCTTAGGTCCCTGTTTCGTTTTCTGGTTCTATTACCGATTCGGGGGGTTTCCCTTCGTTGCTATCGTTAATATTGCTGTCTACTGTTGTTTGGGAGTTTAAAGATTTGTATTTTTTAGAGAATGAAAATTCCAGTACGGCTTGTATTTTCAAAAAGAAAATCCGGATCCTTACAAATGTTTCGACTTCGGCTTTTATAGCCCATATCCTTTACAAGTTGTTTTTTTCTTTTCGCTTTCTGTCCTGTCCATTTAAATCTTGCAGGTGAAATGGGCGGTGGAAGTTAGTGGTGGCGCTGAGCAATGGCAGTGGATGTGACCCTCGAGCTATCAGAGTGGCTGCTAGCAGAAACAAGTGGGAAGGCTAGGATTAGGGTTTGTTTGTAACGGGTAGGGGTTAGGTTTAGTTGGGTTTTGTTAGATTTGGGTAGGTTAGTGGGTAATCGGGTGGTGGGTTAATGAAAACGGGCTCGGGTCAGGTAATTGGGCTGCCCGGGTTTAGGCAATTAGGTTTTGATTGTAAAGGGTTAAGTGGGTAGTTTAATTGGTTTTTAAATTTGGTTTTGTATGGGTTGGTTAGGATTTGGGCTATCGGGTTAACTTTAACCTGGGTTTGGGTTTATGTTGTGTAACCAGGCCAAAATTGGCCTACAACAGAACAGGTTCATTGTGTATCCAATCCCACTCATCACAAATTTGTTTTATTAGGCTGGAGATACAGCATCTGCAAGGCGGTAGGATTTGTTTGAGTTGCATGCTCCTCGCTGAATTTAGAATTTCTTTAAGCAGTGACACGATTTTAATTATAATTTTTCATAAAAAATTATAAATTTATTATGTATTCATCATCTTTTAAGGAATTAAATAGAATTAGAAGAGTTAAAATATAATTTTATTATATATTAATTTATAATTGTTTTATTTATAGGAGGATTGAATTGAAAATTTTTTATTTTGAAGTTTTTAAGAGACCAAAGTATAATTTCACTAAAATTAATTTATAGATTTTTTATTTATAATAGGACTAAATTGATTTTTATTTTATTTTTTGGATGCCAAAATCGTTGTTTGCCTATTTTAAAATTCGCCTCTAGACATATGATTGTTTGAATTAGATTAGATCAATCAATCAGATTAAAAATTTGTAAGATATTAATTGAAAAATTAGCATTAAATTAGTTAAATTAAATTTTTTAATATATTTTATTTTTATAATTTTCAATAATTTATTAAATTAAACCATACAAAATCACTAATTTTCTCATGAGCTTACCCGAACCATATTAAGGCTCTGGTGGCATAATTCTATTTAAAGTTTACAAACATATATTACAAGAAGTACAATTATAATAGTTATTATGTGTTTTGAAAATTGAAATTATGGTTATTAAAATAGTTATCGTTATTAATTATTTTAAAGAAGTTTAGCTAGTGATTTGATTTTTTTTTTTTATAAAAGGAATTCCACAGTAGCCGATAAACAAAAAGTTTTAATAATTTCAGTGATTTAAATCAAAATTTACTATAAATAATTAGATTATATTACATGGGTGAAAAAAATTATATAATAAATTTATAAAAAAAATTGAAAGATTTTAATTGAAAGGGTAAATTTGAGATAATGAATATAATGATGTCTTATACTTTATTTTTATTATGTGCATGTATTTTTTAAAGATACAATGACTTATTTGATGTTTTCAACTTTAAAAAAAAATTAATTTTTATTTAATATTTTTCTCTTTTAGTGTTCAAACTTATATTATTTGTCAAATTCCTAAAAAATAGATTAAAAAATTCACATTTGTTAATTTTATACATAGATTGTCAAGTAGATGTCACGTCAATAATTAATTAAATTTTTAAAATTAATTAATTTTAAATATATAAAAATTATTTAAAAATATAAAATATAAAAAATACATTTTTGATATTTTTAATTTTAAAACATTAATTAATTGCTAATATGGCATACAAGTAGATTGTCACGTGAATGCTACATCAATAAAATCAACAGATGCTAAATTTTTTTATTATCTATTTTAGTTAATTTGACAAACAATAAAAGTTCAATAGCTAAAAAAATAAAAAATTAAATAAATTATTAAAATAATTTTTTTCATAAAATTAAAAGATCAAATAAATCATTATAGATTTTCTAAACTTCATATAAAAATATAAACAAACAAAAATATCTTCAAAATAATATTCCTTAAATATTAAAAATAATTTTTTTAATTTCACAAAAGAATAAATTATTTTAAATTAAATGTAAAAACTAAATTAAATACAATATGCAGAAAAAAAAAACCATAATTTCACCTAGTAATATGGAAAAAGAAATGGAAATTTGGCGCTTCTTTTCAGCCAAAAGGAAAAAAAAATCTAGTGCAGAAAAGGAGCAAAATAAAGAAGGAAAAAGAAAAGGAAATTTCTTTTCAATAGTTTTTAGAAATATATCGGGTAAATCCATAGAGCTGTACCATTAAATTTAAAGCACCCCAAAAGAATTCAAAGGCGTGATAATTAAGTTTTTTTTATAAAAAAAAAATAAAGGTAAATCAAATCTAATAAATCAAAACCAAATTGTTGCCGTTAATTTTACCGCCATGGCAATGCGAAGACGAACCTTGCTCAAGGTCATTGTTCTCGGCGATAGCGGGTATGCGGTTCTCAATTTCAATTGCTTTTTCTTTTTACAACTAAAACGATGAATTTTTGGATTTTTTTAAATTTGTATGATTAATGGGTTATTATCAATTTCAGGGTGGGTAAGACGTCGTTGATGAATCAGTATCCTTTCAACAGTAATTCAATTTTAATCTTCGTATAGTCCTTTTTTTTTTGTAAATTTTCTGTCCTTTTTTTAGGGATAATTTTAGATCTTAAGCTATGTATTAAGGTCGTTAATTTTTTTGTTTATTTATTTAAATGTTGATTTTATAAGTTACGTCGTTGTCAGAATTAACTTCTTGAATTTAGATATGTTCATAAGAAGTTCAGTCAGCAATATAAAGCAACAATAGGTGCTGATTTTGTCACTAAGAAACTCCAGATTGAAGATCGCCTTGTCACTCTGCAAGTAGGGTTTTAATCTTTGAGTATTTCTATACTCTTCTTAACTTAATTTTGAAGTTTCCATGGATAGTATGTTTATGTTTTTTATTTTTTTTCCCTTTCTTTTGTGGCATTGCATTGGATAGATATGGGACACTGCAGGGCAGGAGCGGTTTCAGAGTCTCGGAGTTGCCTTCTATAGGGGTGCAGATTGTTGTGTGCTAGTTTATGATGTTAATGTGATGAAATCATTTGATAGCCTTGATAATTGGCATGATGAGTTTCTTAAGCAGGTTTTTCTTTGGCCCTTTCTCTATTTGTTCATTTTACTTTCCTTGATCGTTTCAGTTTAGTGAATTTTATGTTTTGGCATGTCTTGATGAATGGCGCTTTTAATTTAAGTTGTTTTATGCCTCTATAACATTATCACGATTATGATAATGTCAATAAGAATGTGCAGTGTTTTAGATTTATTGGCTCGTACAGCTTTTATTACCCCTGCCATGATAAATCTAGCGTAGAGATTTTTTTTGGTCAAGGAATGTTGGCAAGTAATGCATACAATTACAAGTTAACTTTGCCAACCTTACTAAAGATGGAATTCATCCTGCAACACTGCAAGTTATTTATAAGCTATCAAGTAACTATTTATTTATAATTTTGATTTTCTTGTAAGGCTTCTCTCCTTCTCTTTGTCTCTTTGGCATGCATGTTCTTCATTCACATCAATGCTGACAACCATCCTTTTCTACTAGATTTTTTTTTATTTGAAACTCTAATGGTTTTGTAGTTGATTTTGAGTTTGAATTTGCTCATTTTCTTTATGGCCTTAATTTCTCCAATATCATTATCTATATAGCCTACTTAAGTGATTTACTCTAGACTAGTGGATTGCTGGAGTTTGAGATAGTTTCTTCAGTTTAGCCATAAATATCTAGAGAGTTCAGAAAAATGTGGAACCTGAGATGTTTATTCTTATTTTCACCTTAAATTTTCTTTACATCGTTAAGCTCATATTGAAGCAATGGCTTGTGGATACACTCAAAGGTTGAAACCGCTCTAATAGACTTTGCCAAAGACATTCTTGCCAATCTGTTACAAAGAAGGAAATTTGTTTTGAAAATTTTTCTTAGAGTAAAGGGTGGTACTTATTTGAAGCGCACATGACATGAAGTAAATTTAAAAGTAACATGAGATTTTTCTTGTTAGGAGTGTATGCTTCCAAATTCTTACTTATACTGACTGGAATTATTATTGGTTGCACAAATTCGAATACGCTATTCAACCTAGTTTTTCAGATTGTGGTTGTGGACTCAAAGATTCTTTTTGTTCACTTCCTTTTTTCTATAATTTTGATCTCACTCATGTTGTCATAACTGGTTTTATCTTTGCCTTTTCAGTTCGCCTTCATTTTGGTTCATTTCAGGATTATTAACTTTTACACTTTTTGAACAGGAAAGAAACACAGAATTTTTAATTGCTTACCCAATCTTTAGGTGGAAAATTGCCTCTTTTCAGTGGAGTGAGTGTTTTAAACTGAAATGTACATATTGATTTTCTTATTGATATTGTTTGTTGCCATTCGGCTGTTCTATTGGTCATCAATTCCTGTTTTTCAAACATTTCTTTGTGCTGTCAACTAGTCAGAACAGTTTTGTAGAAGTATAGGTAATTTTGTAATAGAATCTCCAATAAATGCTGATTCTTATGGGAATGTGAAATTTCTCTTCTTGATGCCTTGTTGCATCATGTTAAACCTAGAAATTGGATAAAACATTTATTGCTGATGCTACAGTTAAGTGCCGAACTTGACCTACTTTCCTTGCAATGCACGTGATCTTTCCTAGCAGCCAATTTAATTTCTGAGGTTGATTAGTCTTTTGTTTTAATTGTTTCCATCCCACTAAAACTTTATATGAATTTCTTTGGAAGTGATTACCGTCTGTTTTAAATGTTTCCATTTTCATTTCATGCCAGGCCAATCCAACAGATCCCAGGATGTTTCCGTTTATGTTGCTTGGAAACAAAATAGATATTGATGGTGGTAATAGTCGAGTGGTAAGGGTATATGGTTTTTTTACGACCTAATTTTCCTTTATCCTCACACCTCAGCCTAATGGGTGGTATCTTGAACCCATGTAGGTCTCTGAGAAGAAAGCAAAGGATTGGTGTGCTTCAAAAGGAAACATACCTTACTTTGAAACATCAGCAAAAGAAGATATCAATGTTGATGCTGCATTCCTTTCTATTGCCAAATCTGCTCTAGCAAATGAGCTCGAGCAGGACGTGTAAGTTTATCTTGAAGCATATTCTTTTTTTTTTCAGTGAACATTGGCATATAAATTAGTATTTTTCCATCATGGTGCTGTTGGCCCAGAAAGGAGTATGGTTTTCTTGAGCACTGCAGATTCAGACCTTCATATCTCTAGCAATTTTACGGCATAGCTGTGATCTTTATATACTTTTGTGACATTAAATAGTTAATAGTAGGGAAACAGAGGATATCTCCAACATACTATTGTGAATCAGACTACATTAAGGGTGTACAAATTACGTTATCACCTAGAAATCCCGTTTGGACGCTGATTGATTTACCTTGCCATATCAAATTCATTGTGTGGAAGTGACAATATTATGTATTTCATAATGACATGCCTCAGGTAGACCCATATTTCCTAACTTTAATGAGTTGCTCATCTGGACATGGTTCAATAATACAGTGGAAATATGTTACTATAATCCTATCTCTAAGTAGATCAATATATATATTTTGCTTCATTAGGAAAGATGTACTAGAGTATATAATCAAATGGTAAGGTGCTTATGGACGGAATAATGGGGTAAGTGATTGGGGAAATAACAATAAACAAAATTTGAAGGTAATTGTTTCATGAGAATCATGATGAGGTGTATTTTCTTTGGTAAAGGTTAAAAATTTTGATAATGATTCAAAGAAATGTGTGTTTAATCATATAGCTGATTTCTTATTTTCCACAGTCCTCATTCAATTAAAAATGACTTAATTTTACAGCCATATAGATCGTATAATAATTATCAGAGTTCTTACCTACAACCTACTTCTGTTATAGTTTTCTTAATTATTTGATTGTGTGTGGATGTTCATAAGCTTTCTTCTCATGGTGCTGTTCTACTATGCTTAATTTGGCTGTGGTGTTTGTTTGTTTTTTTTTTAGCAGTTTAGATGCTGTTGTTACTTTTATTGCTTCTTTTTAAAGTCTTTTTAGTACATATGTTATAGCTCATTGGCATATTCTTGTGTAATCGTCACAACCAATTTACCATTTATTTCTGTAGGATATAGGTTTTATTTTTTAAATATTGATATCATGTCGTGAGTAATTTTTTGTTTTATTGTAACTACAGGAAAACTGTTTTCTTCTTCCACTTCACCTTAATATATTTGGTGTCTGTGTACTTCGTCTTAGCATAGATGTTTTCAAGTTTTTAAAGATATTTGACCAGGCTATGCAGAAAATAACTTTTTTTCTTTGACCTATTTTCCTATTTGTGTATGAATGCAGATATTTCCAGGGCATCCCAGGGGCCGTGACAGAGACCGAGCAAAGAAGTGGTTGTGCATGTTGATTACAAGCCAAACTCTATGTTCTCTGGTTTTATCATTCTTACCCATTTTTTGGTATACATTGCATTCTAAACTCCCATGATCAAAGCATTATTTGTCATTGCTTTGTTTTGTTTTCGGTTGGTAGAGATGAACTTTGCAGAGTTCCCGGTCATTCTTCTTACGGTAATGTACTGATAAAATGGTTCAGATGGCATTGAAGTTAGACATGAATAAGGCATATGACAGGATTGAGTGAGATTATCTAGAAGGATTGATTAAATTATGACATGTGATAGCGTTACATATTGGATGGTTTTTAATAGCGAGTAGCATAGTAGGATTGGTCCGACCAAATCCATTGTGCTTAGGCAAGGAGATCCAGTATTGCCTTATTTACTCTACGTTGAAGACATGGATGTTGTTTGTTGGACAAAGAAGTGCTTAGGAAGGCCATGCTATTTTAATTTCCACGAACGTTTAAAATAATGAATGTAGCACGTGTTGCAGCAATGTTTAAATTTCCTGTTTTAAGTTAACTCTTGATCTTGGAGGGTCCATTTGGGTAAGATTAAAAGTAACAGGGATGATGAGGTTATTAGTTAGTTGTTGTGATATTCTATACTGTAGCAGTGGAAAATACAATAGTTCTAGTGCATTGGATAACTTATTTTTATATTTTTTATAATATTTAAGATTTGTTTTATATATTTATTTAATTATATTAATTGATAAACTAATTATATAGTTTATAAATCTGTTTATTTTATTAAATAAATGGCGAGTATTTAGTACATAGGCGAAGTATACTTTTTTTTTTTATTTTACAAGCATTCTTAAAATTTTGACATGTGTTTCTTTTTTAAAACATTTGTCAACCTCAAATTTTATTGGCAGTTTATCAAATATTTTCTCTCAAATAAATAATTTAAAAACTTGTAAATAAAAAATTTATTGAAAATAATTAAAAGTAAAGGTTAATATATTATTGGAAAGGTAATCACAAGCTTTTAAAACATGAATTGTAAAATGGATATAAATAATATTTATAAAAAAATATTTAAAAAATTTAGGCATATCAATACATTATAAATGATTTAATTTAAAATTTTCAGCATAGTTAAACTTATTTTAACCAATTAAATTTTTTTAAAATTAAATCTAAATATTGAAAATTTAATATTCCAAGAATGTTATTTGCAATTTGAGTATTTGGGTCATACGAAAGTAATTTTTTTACCTTTAGTTGATGGAAGGATTTCATGAGTAAAAACGAAAGAATAAGATTTATTTGGTTAAAAAAAAGTATAACAGCTTATTTGAATGGAATGTACTTAGTTTACTGGCTTTTTGAGTAAATTAGTCAAAAATAATTTAACCAAATAAAAATGTAAAAGAAATAATTTAAAATAACTTTGAGAAAAAAAATGAATAAAATTAAAATGGTTAAAGATTGCAAAAGTAGCAAAACGTTTGCTGATTGATTTTTTTCCGGAAAAGTGACTTTAGTCTGCACGACAGCTGTGGGGCGGGTTTGGTCTGTTTTACTATTAAAAAAATAAAATATATATAAAAATAGTTTTATATTAATATTTATTTATTGTTATAATTAAATTTAAATAATTTAACAATGAAATAAACCATTTGAATAGGTTGGTTCCGTCTTGGAAAATTTTTGGAACCAAATCTAAAAAGTTTTTGAGTGTCGAATGCATCCAAACTAGATTGTTAATGAAATTTTCCCAATAAATATTTCGTGTCTGAATTTAGAATTAGACAAGTGATAGTTTGAATCGGTACGAGTTTTTACTTTTATTTTAATTAATTTAGTTTAGATCATTTTAAGTTTAAAATTTTTAAATTTTAAGTTATTTCAAGTGAAATCATTTCGATTTTAAAATTATTTAAGGCATTAAATATTTTGAGTTTGAATCGTCTTTAACTTATTTAAATTAAATTCAATTGAATTAAAATTTGATTTAATTTTTGACTCACCAACTTTATCCTAATTTTAGACAAACTTGGATAAGACGGTACCAATGGAATGAATGCTTCTATATTACTTACATTTGATGCTATTGAGAAATGAGAGTAAAATCAATCAATAACATAATAATATAGATTTATTGGCTTTGGTTAATTTGTTCACACAAAGAGAGGTGCCAACAACTTAACCCAAAATTAACCAAATAAGATTTTAGTTGGGGTCTCAAATAGTGTGGGGAAACGCCCCCATCATAATGCCACTCTCGTATATAAATAATGCATGCTCTAATGTCTCACAGCAAATTACCAATCCAAGTCCTATAAATATTACCACCCTCCACTATGATAACAAAGATGAAGAGGTTTTCATATGTTGCCTTAAGTGCGGTACTGTCACTCATGGTGGTGGCGGCCGCAGCGTTTTCGGGTGAAACACGGTGGGCAGAGGCGGCAGTGACATGTAACCCCATAGAGCTCAGCCCATGCTTGGCGGCGGTCACGTCGTCCACGCCTCCATCTGAAACCTGTTGCAGCAGGCTGAGGGAGCAGACGCCATGCTTTTGTGGGTACCTTAACGACCCATCTTTAAGACAATTTGCTGATAACCCCATTATTAGAACTGTTGGGAACGCTTGTGGAGTTGCATATCCTCAGTGCTAAAACCTCTTCATTACAATACTATACATACATGCATACATACGTATACATACATAGGGCAGCATATAGGGCTGATTCTGCTGTCAACTATATACTGATCTGAATAAATAAATAATGATGATGAGATGTGGGATAATATGATTTTGTTTATCAATCAGTACATTACCCAAGTGAGTGATTGTTTATATTTTTATAAATACTAATTTTTCAATCCTTTATTAAGATAAATTTGATCTGATGACCTGACAATATTAGCTACAGTATTAAAATAATTTTTAAAAAATATAATATGAACATTCATGTGTCTTAAAATTAAATTTATGTAATATATATTTTTCTTTGCATACAATATAAATTTTTGATATATTAATCAAGGAAATATAAGTTTAAGTATACTCAAACGTATTTTTTTTTTCGATTTAAAAGTTACAGAATAATTATGTTTAAAGTAAATGTTAATAATATATCAACATAAATTTTGCTTTTTTGGTTGCTATTAGTATTAATTATCAGAGAGGCTTGAATTAAATGTATGAACATAATTTTGGTTTCATGTTGAAGAGGTATTTCACAAATTATAATGATATGTCTTTTGATATGCTCTAATATTAAAGTCCATACGTTTCAAAGGAAAATTAGGTTAACTGTGTTTGAATGGTCCAAATGGTAAATTAAATGGTTTTTGTAACGTAAATTAAAAATAAAATTGTGATTATTTTAATCTAATTTAATTTAATTTAATTTTATATTCAAATTTATTTTTTTATGATTTAAAATTAAATATTTTATATTTTAAAATAGTTAAAATTTTTAGGTAAAAATTATCTTTTAAAAGATACTATATAAAATTTAATTGATTATTTTTATTTTTATTTTTTGAAAAATACTATATAAGAGATATTTATGAAAAACTTTGATATCAAAAGTTATAAAACAAAACTCGTTTTATTAAAATAAATTCTAAAATCCAAAACTAATATATACGAAAAGATCAAGGATATTTAAAAAAGAAAATCAAATATCGAAGATATTTTCAAAGGAAATAAATTGAAGATTATATTGAATCTAACCAAATTATTTTAAATAGACTTAATAAAAAAACTAAAAAACCTAATTGAGAACCAAATTTACACCTAAGCGTCTTGTTTAGAAATATTGTAATGAAAAGACCATGGAATTTGTCATTAGGTATTTAATCCCTAATCAGATAGGATCGTCCAATTCCTATAAAACTTATCACTAAAATACCGTGAAAAGGGTTTTCCACGAGAGGGGAAATGAAAAATATTAATCTCACGTGAAGTTTGTAAATAAGTGATTGTCTAAAGATGAGTAAGAAATATTGTCTTTCTGTTAAATAGGATGTATTAAACTCATGATTTAGATACTTTTTATGAATGTCAATTAAGTACAATAAGTAAAATGGAGAAGATATTTGACTTTAAAGTTGTAGATTAATTGTGAGATGGTGAGTTACTGCACATATAGCAAGTAGTAGGGTTCGGTTATATGCAATGTTTTTGTAATCAGATTAATGGTCAAACCGATCAAACCATTAGTTCTCGATTTATCTTGTTCAGATCAATAAATTATTAAAAGTTTATAAGAATTAAAAATATTTAAAAAATTATAAAATTTAATCCAATTATTGTTTCAATTAAATTTTTAACATTCAATTGATTTACAAATCAATTAATTTTTTACCTTATTCCTAATTCAATCTATTCCACTTACCAATCCAATTCGATTTAAAAATTGATGGTTGTCGTGGAACTTGGCTAGCCTAAGAGCTCGACAAGATTGTTTGGCTTTTTATGTAGAACATTGCATGTTGCTAACACGAATGCCCCCTACTACTTACGAACCACATACATTTTTGTTAAGGGAGTGTGTCCGAATGATTCCAACATAGCAATACACATGTGAAAGTTCGTCAAAAAGTACAAATAAAATATCAACGTAATCAAAGCATAATCAACACACATTTCAACATATCTGAACTTTCGATGATTTTGTTATCCAAATCAACAATAATAAACAAAAACCGAAAAAACTAAATATTCAAAAAGATTAATGGACCAAACTGAAAAAAAGAACACACACACACAAATACATCCTAGGTCAAAAGCAAAAAGCAAAAAGAAAACAAATCAATTGCTAAAGCATTGCATATCTTTTAAGCAAAATCTTGATTATAAATAGAGTTGCTTATAGGTAGAGTTGGGTCAAGCATAAGTATGATATTAGCATATTTTATATTTGTTCAAGTTTGGTTTGAACTAAAATATATACCTAAAATTTTGTTAAAATCCACTCATATTTGTAAAAACTAACCCAAGCTCATTTTAAGTCCATCTATATTATTTTTAATTTTTTAAAAAAGATATTTATTTTTTATTTTAATATTTAATATTTTTATATTTTTTTCTTTATTCAAATTTTTTATATAATCATCTTAACATTATTTTGAAGTTTACATTAAAGTAGTATTATATATTTAGTACAAAATTTTTTTAATTTGTTCTAAATTACATAATATATAAAAAAATAATATAATATAAAATATTATAAACTTAAAAACGGGTCAAGCCTATATTTTTAACAGGTTTAAATATTTTGTCCAAACCCTTCCAAATTTCATGTAGATTTTTAGATCTGGACAAATAACCCAATCATAACCCGGTTTAATTATAAATAAAGAAAATAGGTATGGATTTTTTTAAATATGGCTCTTTTAAAATAGTCGACGCCAAATGTAATTATGAAATATTGGAAAGTAAAATGAGACAGAGTGCGGTAAGGCTGGCATGTGGGTAAGAAGGGAGGGAAGCATGGCCTGTTTTTGCATGTCTGCTATTTTGTTATATCCTTGGGCCTACTTCCATTACATGCATGCATGTTATGGGGATTGAAGGATATCTCTTTGACTTCCTATCCCCTCTTTTATCCTATATTCTTTAATATTAAAGATATTTTAACTGTGTGATCCTCTCAATTCGCAACTAGTTCATTTTTCTGACGTTTTCATTTTTATTAGTAACAACATGTTATACCCCACCATAATGTTATGAGCAGTCAAGACTTTCGAATCACATGAATAAACATTTCGCAATAATCTTTTTGTAATTGTAAGAACTCTTCAACTTAGGTGTATTTGTTAATCATCTTATCAAGTTTCAACTAATGTGTCACATTTGATATTGCTCAAGATACATTATAACATCACTTTATATAAATCTATGATATCAAGCCACTTCCTCTGACCCGTCAATCTGTCAATAACAATTCAACACATGATATCAAAATAGAAGACGGCAAGTATATAAGGCCTGAAATCTAAGAAGAGACCCAAGCAATCAAGAATGCTTTCTCTCTCCTATCCAATCCTAGGTCTCTCTCTCCCTCAACTTCTCCTTATTACTCTAACCACACTATCTAATGACTTTCTACATTGTCCTAATCAAGAAGAATCACTCGTCTCAACTAATCTATTCATGTATCAACAAAATCCTATTCACTCAATGGTTCAAAATCTCATGCATTTTAACGACCCACAATATTTGAACCTTGTACTTCAAAATTCAATTTCAATTTAAAGTTTAGTGAAGCATGATGCATTAGATGGAAAGGGAAAAAAGGAGAATTGAGATAGCAAAATCAAGAGAATTGATGTTCCTAAAACTGTACATCAGACTTCTCAACACCATCATTCAAATCCAACAATATCTCCACACATTCTCTCTTTTTCTCATTGTTTTTAGATGTTCTTGGAATTTAAAAATGACAATACACAAGAAAAAGACAATTTTTAACTTTGATTTGATGACTGCTTTATTAGAGGTTGAGAAGTCTTTCCCCATTCTTCAGGTTGGGTTTTAACCTCCATTAACAACGCCACTACTTCCTTCATTGTTGGACGTTCTGCTGGTGAAGAATTCACACAAAACATTGCAATCCCAAGTGTTTGCAGCATTTCCTGAACCAGTTGGTCCGGCATTCCTCGAAGCTTAGCATCCAGAATCGATGCCGCCGGTTCGAAGCTGCCCATTTTCTTTTTCACCCACTCCACTATGTGCACTCCATCTCCTACTTGTGATTCCACTGCACTTCGTCCGCTTAGTATCTCCAGAAGAACCACCCCATAACTGTACACATCACTTTTCTCTGTTATGTTCATTGTGTATCCATATTCTGCATCCAAAACAATACTTCGTAAGCTGATGTTACATCCTAATGAAGAGCCATGAATCCTGAATCAACTATGTACTAATCCTATGAAGTTAATTAGGGCGGAAGTAGGGAACTTACCTGGTGCAATATAACCATAAGAGCCAGCGACTCTGGACATTGCATGGTGATAATTTGGGGAGTTCATCAGTTTCGCCAACCCGAAATCCGCTAAATAAGCCTCGAACTTGGAATCTAGGAGTATGTTATTGCATTTCACATCTCTGTGAAGAATTGCCGGTTTACAATCATGGTGAAGATAAGCTAAGCCTTGAGCTGACCCTACAGCTATCTTGTACCTTACTTCCCAACTCAAGTTTCGATTGCCTCGCAAAAGCTGTTGTAGATTACCATTCGGGATGTAGTTGTATAAGAGGAGCTTAACACTTTTGTTGGAACAATAACCTAAGAGCTTCACAATGTTCCTATGGCGAATGTGTCCTAGAATCTGAATTTCTGCTGCAAATGAGTCCACTGTTGGCTCTTCGTCGTCCTTTGTTCTCCAAAGCTTTTTCACTGCAATCAATCCCCCATTTGGCATTTCTGCTTTGTAGACAATCCCGGAACAGCCTTTTCCGATCACATTCTCGTCTTTTAGACAGTCCAAGATGTTATCAATGGTGAAATTGAGCCTTTGGAATGGAATGAAAGTCCATGGATATGAGAAATCTTCAGCTCCTGGTGAAGATGATGAAGCTCCTGCTGATTTCTCCATCATGTACCTATGGTTCCTTGTAACTAAATACCATGAAGCAAGGACTGCAATGGTAACTGATGCAAGGATCACTGAGACTAAAGCAACAGTTTTGGCTGATCTTAATCGGGTTTTTCGCATTAGGCTCGATGAACAAGTGGAACCATCGATGGATTCACATAGATTCAGGTTTTGCAGATATGAATTGTAGGAAAGAGTCCTAAAGAAAGGTGTTACAGGTATAGGACCTGAGAAATTATTGAATGAGATATTCAAAAAAGTGAGACTAGTAAGGGAACCTAATACCTTGATTCTTCCATGTAACATGTTATGAGACAGATCAAGTGACTGTAACTGTCTCAAACCAGACATTGATTCCGGTATTTCACCGGTAAACATATTGGAACTCAAATCCAAACTGATTGTTAAACTTGTTATATAACCAATCTCAGATGGAATTTCACCAGAGAGTCTATTGTAGCTTAAATCAAGCAGAGTAAGTTTCTGCAGATTCTGAAACGATTTCGGGATAGACCCTGTTAATAAATTGCTGTTGAGAATCAGCTTGTTCAAGTAACTAAAATTACCGAAACTCAACGGAATTTCTCCAGTGAAGCTGTTTCGACTAAGATCAAGCTGCTCTAAATTCACAAGCTCCCCAAGCTGAGATGGGATTTCTCCATTAATGTGGTTGTTGTGAACATCCAATAGCTCAAGAACTGTGATGTTGGCAATCTCAGAAGGAAGACTACCTGTGAAATGATTCATATATAAGTCGAGGAACACTAAGTTCTGCAGTTGGCCGATCTCCTTCGGAATCTGCCCTGAAAGCCGGTTTTCTCCAAGTCTTAACCTCACCAGTGACTGACAATTTGAAACACTTCTTGGCAACTCCCCTGATAAAGAGTTTCCAAGAAGCAAAAGCTTGCTGAGCTTCTTCAAACTGAAAATCTCTTCTGGTATTGAACCAGTAAGCTTGTTCCTGGAAAGATCAATGGAGTAAAGTTCAGTGCAGTTCCCAAAAGAAGATGGGATTGTTCCTGAAACTGAATTGCCCCACAAGAAGAAACTCTGCAATTGTTTCAAGTTACCAATCTGCCATGGAATTGCACCAGATAATTTATTCTTGTCGAGTTGAAGTGTAGTCAAACTCGAACAGTTGCTTATCTCCCAAGGAATCAACCCAGTTAAGGAATTATCAGACAAGTGAAGCTGCTCAAGAACACCAAGCTTTCCAATATCACTAGGTATTTTGCCAGAAAGATCATTAGCTGAAGCATCAAGCACAACAAGTGATGAACAGTTGGATATCTCAGCTGGGATTGAACCTGTCAATGCGTTACCCCATAAAAGCAAGCTAGTAATCTTTTGAAGCTTGCCCAACTGAGGTGGAATAGAGCCAGTCAGCTTGTTCATATGTAAATACAGATTCCTCAACTCTGAACATAATCCCAGTTCAGGTGGTATCGAACCAGATACCTCAGTATCATAAAGAGACAGTGTTTGAAGGTTGATCAAGTTGCCAAATGTTGATGGAATGGAACCAGAAAGTCCAGTGGCGGCTGCCCCAAATGTGGTCAGATTGGTAAGTAAGCCTAACTGTGTAGGGATTTCTCCTGTTAAATCAGGATTGCCGCCAATTCTAAACTGTTGGAGAGAAACCAATGAACCCATTTGAGATGGTATTGAGCCATTGAGGAGATTATCTTGTAGACAAAGAACTTGTAATGAAGTGAGGTTACCTAGCTGTGGAGGAATCCCTCCACTTAATCCATTTGAATTCAAGAAAAGGAACTGCAGTAAGGAAAGCTGACCGAGCTCTTGAGGAATGGAACCTGTTAGAGAGTTAGAGGAAAGGTCTAAAAGGCGAAGGTGAACTAGTTTGCCAAAAGAAGGAGGGATTGAGCCTGAAATATTGGTGGAAGAGAGATTGAGAAGTTGCAGGGAAGAAAGAGAGGAAAGCTGTGAGGGCAAAGAAGAGATATTGAGGAATATGTTGGGCAGTGAGAGGGAGATAACTCTATTTTGTGGAGAACACGTTATCCCTTGCCATAAACATGGGGTTGAGCTCTTTGGGTTCCATGAAGAGAGCACTGGTGAAGAAGCTTTTGCAGATGGGTCAGCAGCTGATAAAAGAGAAAGAAGAGCCTCTCCATCAGGTGACAATGAGGTGACCAAGAGTGTTCTAAAAACAAACAGATAGAAGAACAAGAAATGGGTCCCTGCAAACAGGGTAGGCATTGCCATTTGAAGGTCTGAAAATGGCCTGAACCCAAGGTGGGGAAGACTAAGATCAAACAGGTTGAAACTTGAAAGAAAGAAAGAAAGGGTTTGTTGAGACTTTCAATGGAAACTGTGAAAAGCCACACTTCCAGGAGACAACATGCATGTGAGAGAGAAGGTTTCAACTTTCAATGGAGGTGTGTGTGAGGCTTGCTTACACTTTACACCAAACTGTTGAATATTTCTTTTAGTTTGATGAAACCATGCATGTGAACATCAAGGAAAAAGATAAATGGTGAAGAAATAAAATTTATGACAGAGATGGTGAAAAGCTTTTTTTAAGCCTGAGGTCATGCACCGTGAGCGGTGGCAGTTATGGTGGTGGTGAGTTTTTCACAGTTAAAGCTTTGAATATATTGCTTTTTTTGTTTTGGGGAGGGGGGGGGTTTCAAATGCTTTGAGGGTAATGCTTACAACTTAGAACATTGAAAGACTCCATTTTTCAGCTGCAAATGCTTATTTTAATGAAGCTTAGAATTATTTTAAATTAAGTAATCAAATACGATAATAATTATATGAAGCTATTATGTGCCGAATGGGGGGCAGACCGCAGTACTACTGTTGACCACTTTGCAGTAAATGTTTGAAGCATCTTTTGTTTCCTTCATCCCCGTCCGTACACGTGTCATATCCCCATTTAGGTGGGACCCTGTACCGTGGGCCCAGCTGATGAGTGGCCGAATCCAACGGTTGAGCGGTTGAGCCTTAAACGCTAATGTTGTTGGCTAATGGTGACATAATTAATCTTGCAATTTTTTTATTTTCTGTATATTTTATAATTCTCTTACTGTTGATTTTAATAATGTGATTTTTAATATTTTAATTTAAAAGGGTTTGATAATTTGAAAATTTAAGTATTATGTTGAAATTTGAAGTATGAAATTAAATTATAATATTTGTTTGATGATTACTTAAAAATAATGTAATTAAATTTTTGATAAATATAGATTTTAATTTATAAAAAGTATTTTATATTTAATTTTTAAACATTTCTCCTTATTTAAATTAAAATTAAAATTTTAAAATTAAAGGCTTTATAGCATAATATAACATTAAAACAAATAAAATTAAATTAAAATAACTGAAAATACACTTCATTAAGTGATATAAGTAGCTCTTATCTACTTATTATTTTTCACATTTTTTTTTAAATTTTTTCATATTGTTTTAATTTTAGATTATCAAATATGCATAAAAATTTAAAGTCATTAAAACTATGAATTCAATATTTTTTCAATGATTTATCAAACAAAGCCTTACATTCTTTCTTTAAAAATATAATATTCTTTATCATTATACCAACACTGATCAATAATTAATCTTACATTTTACATATTTAAATTATTAATTCAAACAGTTTATTACATAGGAAATTTGCTTTATCAGCCCTAAAAACATGAAGCATAAAGTCAGGTACATCATCCCCAATTCTAGGGTTGTTTAATCATTGATTGAAAAATAATGTGATTAATTCGTTAAGTTGATTCAATTAAAAATATTGTACATATCAGAGCAAGATATTAGATGTTATGAATAAGTTTTGTATTAATAATATTACTTTTTGAGTTTTAGCTCGATTGATATTGTTGTTAGTGTAGGAAAATGTAAGTTTAAGTATGCTGAAGTGAAGCGCATTATTTTCCTATTTAAAGATTGAAGAGGAATCATGAGTAGTTCTATACATTGTATAAAAAAAGTAAATATTTAAAATATGTATTAATCGTTTTAGTAATATTAGGTTTAAACATTAATTAATTAATAAAATATGTATTCGAATTAGCAGACCATCTTTATTATGAAATTAAAATATTAATGTTTTAATTTTGATCAATTATTAAAAAATGTATAAAATAAAAAATAAAATAAAATTGAAATTTCATTACTGGTTAAACGAATCTTTGATTGTATAAACACATCAAACAAAAAAAGTTTGAATTCTTAAATAATGGATCCAACCAAGGAATTCAATGGGATTTTTTATCCATGCTATGTACGAAACTGGAGCAATGTTTTAAATTTACTTTGCTAATAATGATATTAATTAGGGTAACGCCGCAACCTCAACTTTTTTTTTTTGAAATTTTCTTACTCGAGGTTAGATTCATATGTTTGTTGGATATCATTTTTGTTTTTGGCTTTTTGAATTTGCGACGAAATTTACTAAATAGAATTTTGTTTTCTCAAAAAAAAATAAAGGAATAAATTTAACTGTTTTTTTATTTTATTTTATTCTATTTCATTTAAGTTTATATTATTTTTTATCAAACAATCCAATTATAATTAATATTTAATTTAAATGATGCATAAAAAATTATAATTTAAAATCAACACTTATATTTTTAATTTATCAAACATAACCTTAATTCATATTCGAATAGTAATATTTAGATTTAATATAAATAATAAATGAATGTGAGTTTTATAAAAATTATAAATATCCACCATGCAGCGTTTCTTAATTCTAAATCCGAACGAGATTTGATTATTAGTAAATTTATATTTTGATCACTCAATTTTAAAAAAATTATAAAACAATCACGGAACTATTTAAAAGCTTTAAATTAAGTTATTGGGCTCTTAAAATCGTTATTATATGGCCTTCTCTTTCGCAACGCCTACACCAATTGAAAGCTCTAATTTTCCTTCTCTTCTGCAAATCAATTTCTTTTTATAAAACAGTTTTAAACTCATGAATATAATAACCAAAACCCAAATAATTTTCTTTTTCAATCTCTAACACTAGCCATCAGATCACCTTGAATATAGAGATATGTTCTTCTAATCATTGATGGGTATTGATCTACCATACCAATTGTTGAATCGTTGCAACTTGGAGTTCACTAACCAAACTTAGAAAAAGAAACCTTAATAGCCTAGTGATATAAATAATTTTTTAAATAATTTAGTGATTTAAATAAAAAATTCCAATAATTAGTGACTGAAATGTAAACATACTGATAGTTTAATGGTCTTGGGTGAATTTACCCTAATCTATTTTACTATTAAAATAAAATAGAAATATTTGTAAATAAATAGAAATAAGTAGGTGAAAAAGAAGACATAGGGAAAGGAAACGCAGACACATTTGATGACAATAGGAGAGAGGCAGCTTGGGAGATTGTGAAACCCAAATTAGGGTTTTTAATTTTTTACAAACAAACAAACAAGGCAATTACAAGGTCTTTCTTTTTACTTGCTTGCTTCCTTTCTTACACACTAAATAATAACTAACGTATCCTTGAAACCTGAGTTATGTTTTTATTTTATTTAATAAGGTCTGAGTGGGTGGGTGGCGTGCTGATACAGGCAACTCTACTCCAGATTCTGGATTCCGCCTATCTCCTAACCCTAATTAAATTCCAAACTCACATATTTTTGGATATTTACCCCAACTAGATTCATCATCGAATAATTATTCAATTTGATTTCGGTCTAATTTTAGTTAAGTAAATTATTTTTAAAAAATTATTAAATTTGATTCAATCTATTTTTATCTCGATTCAACCCTTTTTATTGGTTTACAAGCTAAATAGTTCTTTTTCTCACTCCAAAATAATGTGTCAATTGATTTTTAATTTAATCGATTAAATCAACCGGTGCAATCAATTTAAACAATTTTAATTTATTGTAGATTAAAAAAATATTTGGTTTTGCTGCTTTAATTATTATCTATATCTAATTTAGAAAAGATTGAAAGGATATTTATTATTTAAATTTATATTAGTTTTTATAAATAATGAATTTGGATATTAGATTATTATAGATATTAATTTATTATTTGCTTTAATTTGTAGTGAAATTAAGTAAGATTATAAACATAAGATTGATTTGAGTTTCCGAGGAAAGGGTGGTGGGTTCGTTTTGGGAGTGGGGCAAAAACAAAATTATAATTTGTGAAAGGCTCACACCACATGATAGAGATCAAGGTTGAGTGGGAAAAATATCAAATTTTCATCATTGTGTTACTTTTACGGTACCATTATATTTATTTAGTGATATATAGAAATTTTCTATATTTAATTATTGATTGAGTTTCGTTTGATTAGTATGAGTATAGTTATAAATGTAAGAAGATATGGATTTGAATGTGTCGAAACGCATTATCCTCTTATTTATAAATTAGGAAGAGACTATAGATAGTTCCAAATATTGTGTCAAAAAAAATATGATTAAAATCTAAAATGAGATTATTAAAAAAATTTATTTATTTTTTTTGCTTTCTATATTATTTTTAATTACTTTTATCACATTATATTATATATATCATGATTTTTTAAACTTATGTTCTAGTGATACATTTTAAGAATCACTAAGTTGTTAACTTATATAGTGTATAGAAATTATAACTAACATGGTTTATATAAATTCTTTTTTAAGATATTCAGTAATTACATTAAAGTTCCGCCACACTAACAGATGAGGGAAAAAAATGATTAATAAATTTTAAAAGTTTAAAATATAATTTTATTTTTAAAATTATTTTATAATTTTATAAATTTTGAAAGAGTTAAAAAGATAAATTTATGATGACGAGGGCAATGGTCACTTAGGTCAAACTTTAAATGAAAAAAAGTCCTCTCCTTTTTTAGAGATAAAATATTAAAATTATGTATGAAATTTGATTAAATATATAATTTGATATATTAAGTTTAATTTTGTGTAATTATATATATTAAATTATGATTTTGG
Source organism: Gossypium stocksii (assembly GCA_020496765.1). Lineage (NCBI taxonomy): Eukaryota > Viridiplantae > Streptophyta > Magnoliopsida > Malvales > Malvaceae > Gossypium > Gossypium stocksii. Next base: position 33,012,455 of record CM035628.1, on the reverse strand, counting down.
TTTAAATGTATATATAGAACTTTGGTTTTTATTTAATTGTACACATTTAAATAAATACGTTAATTTATTTTTATATTTGATCAATATAATTATTTGTGTACGTAATATGTGATGTTAAATCTATAGTGATATTAATTATTTATGAAAATTTAATCAAATCAAACTGTCGTGTATAAAATTACATAAATTAAAACTCATGTAAGGGTGGAGCTAAGGGGGCTGGCAAAGGTCTCAACCCCCTAAAATAAAAAAAAAAATTCATTTAGGCCATTTTATAATTTATAAAAATTTAAATTAATAATGATAAAAATTTGATTTGATCTTTTAAAAATTATAAAAATATAAACTATTAAAATAATAAAATTATATTTTTACTATCGTAAAAGTATATAATTTAATTCTAGCCAAAAAAAAAATTTAACTTCACCTCTAAACTTATATATAACTTTACACATTAAATCAATGTAGATATATATGTTACTTACATAAAAGGAAAATCAAAGCCTTCGTCATGTAACTCAGCAATAATTCGGATATATATACACACAAACAAACTCAGCATTAATTTAAAGAATAGTCTAAGGGTTCAATGCTTACTAGTGAAATTTCATAAAACAGAATTTTGTTAACGAATGATATAAAACAATCTTTAAATTTAATTAATAAATTTCTTATAATAGTAACACTTTTATTCATCATTTATAATCCATTAAATGAATAAATGATATTATAGAAGATAATTTTAAGGGTAAATCATCTACAAAGTCATTTAACTATTAGTCAATTTATGCTTTTTTTCATTTAATTAATATATTAGACGTGATTGTTTTATTCATCGAACTATTCAAACATTTAAGTCATTGGTCGATTAACTTGATACCATATGTTCGATATGATTGTTAAGTCACTATTCATAATAGGGTAAACTACCCCTAAGGGCACTTAACTATTTGTAGATTTACACATTGGTTACTAAATTTAAAACAGTTACAAGTTGGTCACTGAATTATTCAAAAGTTATGAAATGAGATTTTTAGACCTCCTTCATAGTTGTCTCCAGTAATCTTACGATTGTTTGGCCTCCACCTTCAGCGAAGAAACATATTGAACCAAAGTTTTTTTCCTTTTCTTTTCAACTTTACAGTTTAGTTTTCCTCGAAATGGCTTGAAGCATCGTAAAACTCCCTTGATTGAAACTCGAAGCCTTAATGAAAAAGCTCTTCAATCTTCAACCACTGTTGTCGAATCGTCACTTGACTCCGATAAGTCCCTTTTCTTAGTGAGAGTTTTTCCTTGACTGTTTAGATTGACCTTCCTCAATTGGAACTCTGCAACTAACTCTTGATCAAATTTAGTACGTTTGATTCATTTTTTTTTTTACATTTTGATTCTCTTTTCTCTGATTTTATTCTGTCCCTTTGCTTCTTTAGGTCCTGTTTGCAGCTTGCTAAAATAAGAGACTTTCTTCATTTTTTTTACTTTTTTAAATATTTTTGTTTGCTTTGATTATGGCTGTGGTGATATTTGGTTGTTGGTTTAGTGTAAGGATGTGTGAATATCTTGATTTTGGATTTTCTTAAGTTATGGTATTGGTCGAAAGGAAAAAGGTGAGTGAGCTAAGCATGAAAGGTTGATAAGTTGGTAGGGTTAGAGGTGAGGCATAAGCTTGACAATGGCTTTGCTAGGGTTTGAGGCTTGAGTTGTTGATGTTGTAGGATGTCAGGTTAGGGAGTAATGATGCAAAAATTGAGTGATCTAAGTGCAAACTTGTAAACTTACCAATAGTTCAATGGCTAACCCTGTTAGGGGTGGGCAAAATCCGATTCGATTTGAAAAACTCGATAAAAAATTTAAAATTTGAATTAAATAGTTTGAGTTATTCAAGTTAATCGAGTTATATTCGGATCAACTCAAATAAAAAAATCAATTTTTTTGGTTTAACTCGAACATGAATTACATAATTTGATTTATTCGCAAATCCGAATAAGAAAAGGTAAAACTAGGTCGTTTTGATAAATGCTTACATTTTCTAAAGTTAAAAGTCAAAACCATTGAGTTAAAAGGCTAAACCATTATATTGTTTATGTAGTTAAATAATCGATTCCTGTAAACACAAATTGAGTATAAATAATAGGATTATAATAGGATTTGTTAGGTTGACTCAAAATTTTTCTGACCCGATTTGAAAAAAATTTCAATTTGAGTTCGGTTACTAAAATAGAATTCGTCAACTCGACTAACTCGAAAATTTTTTACTTGAATTGATTCGATTCGACTCGATCGAATGCTCACCCCTAAACCCTGTGATAAATAGTGACTTAACGACTACATTAGACATCTGTTATCAAGTTAACAGGCTAATGGCTTAAAAGACAACATTCGAATAGTTTAGTAATCATCTTAATAATCTTTTAAAATTGAGTAACTAAAGTATAAATTTATTATTAATTTAGTGACTTTTGACGAAATTTATCCTTTTATTATGAAGATATAGCTTGCGGTAATTTTAAAGAATGTTATTGAAGCACCCTAGCAAATTTTAATACAAAATTACTTAGTTCTGTTCTCTTTTCTTTTTTTTTACTAAAAAAATTTACCTAGTCTTGAGAAACGGGGCTTTTGATGAATAAATTAGGGCACTGGTTTCAATTAAGGTTTTAATTTAAGGAGTTTTGGGAAATCTAAAAAATTTTCAGCTGCACGAGGCGTACTCCCACGTTCCTGTCATAAAAGTTTTTGAAGATTTTAAAGCAGACAATAGACTAATTTAGGTGTGTAATAACTATTTTATCCTTCCTTAAATTAAAATGTCATGGGTATATTTGGAATTATACTTATTTTTAATATTTTAATTTATTGGATACTCAAATCTCAATCAATTGACAATTCGACACCCAAGGCCTAGTTGTTAGTTACTGTACTTGTGCTTGGGTCTTTAAAGTCAAAACAGATAATAATTGGGTTCGAATTTCCATCACAAGCCCAATAACTCTAACCTTCCATTTCCATGCTTCTCTTTCCTTTATTTATTTACTAGTTTTTTTATTCGATAATGCACAAATTTATTTACGTGTATCGATTAAAATATATTGATTTTATCATAGATATTATAAATAAATTTAAGTAATTTTATAATTTGTTTTACATATTTTGTAATTTAATATTTTATTTTATAAAATTAATGTATTAAATTATTAAATATGTATGGTGTATACAATTTCTTAGATTAAACATAAATGAATTATGTTTTTGGAATCCATTAATTTTCTATTTATGAAATCTATTTATAATAAATGTTTTAAATTTTTTTAAAATAGTATTTTATTTTTTTAGAAATTCAATTCTATTAATATAAAAATAGAAGAATTAAATTCCAAATATACGAAGAATATAAAGATTTGAAGCATATTTTAACGTTGCTTTAAATATATATACTATTATCAAAGTAAAAGCTTTTAAATAATTTTTAATTTTTAAACAATCTTTTATTAGATTTAAAGCCTATTATGTTTGTCGAAACCGTTTTTAAGTTTGAAAAAACGGGGCCGACTTTAAAAATGTAAATGGAGTCGCCACCAATCCTTTTTGAGGTGTGATTTGGCCACCCTAAAATTGATCGTTTTAATAAAACATTTGGGCCTATTAAAACAATGATTTTTGGTCTGCTAAATTTGAGAAAACGGGCTCGGGAGTCGGTTACGCACGAGGAAGGGTTAGCACCCTCATAACACCCAAAAATTGGTACCTTATTTGATTAGTTAATGTCTTGGTGTCGAAACTTAAAAAGATTTTAGAATACGATCGTCTTACTTAAAAAACATAAAATGGATAAAATGTAAAGACCTACTTATTTCGAAGGAGAAAGATGTCGTACCCAGTAAGTTAGGGTCTAACACTTCAAACCTTCAGAATTAAGTTGGTCTTCGATTTTCGGAATTCGTGTATGAGGGTTCAAAAAAAGGGTATTTGGCTATTTGGGATCCATGAAAAATTAGAACTCAGTAAGTTAGAGCTCAAACTCTCAAAAATTCCCAAGTACCGCACATTGCCTTGGTTTTGGAAATCACTATCCTCAATATAACGGGATGTCACACCCAGTAAGTTAGGATGCAACATCCTGAATTTTCAAGAATAGGTTTTTATACGAACCTCATACAATTGGATTGAAAAAGGATACTCGATTATTTAGACTCAACGAGGAAAATTGAAACCCAGTAAGTTAGGGCACAATCCTCCCGAGGATCCTAAATGACGAACATTGCCTCTATTTTGAAAGCAATCCGAGGATATATCTTTGCATAAACAAGTTTGGGCGGTTGAAATTTAAAACAAGAATCAAGATACACTATATGAAAATAACAATATAATAAACTTAATAACATATACTAATGCATTACATACAATAAACATATACTAGCATAATGAACATAGCAATAACGATATTAATAATATGAAAATACCTAAAGGAAATAACATAGCAATGATGATATTATACACAATGATAATAGTAAGATTAAAACTTATAGTGAATTAGCAACGGTGAGGAAAATAAATAATAATTATTTAATATAAAAATAGTAACTGATAAAAACTATGGTATATATATAAAAATAATAATAAGATAACATGGTAAGTCTATTAATAATTATAGAAAAAAAACTTTAGTCAAAAAAAAAAAATATATATATATATATATACAATAAGTTATAAATAAGAATGATAGAATAATAGTAATAAAAGGGAAAATATATATATATAATAAAAATGAAAAACTATATTAAAAATAATTAATTTTTAGTAAAATATATATAATAAAAAAATGAGTATAATAAAATAAACAAAACTTTAGTAAATATGTACATATAGTAAAATGATAGTAAAAAAAAATGTAATAAGTATAACAACTATATTTAAAGTAATTAATTTAAAAAAAAAAAATATATATATATATATATATATATAAAGATTAACGATAATATGATAATTTAAAATGAAGTAAAAAATTATTATTAATAAAACAAAATAGTATTCAAAAAATGTAATAAATAATAAATAAATATATTAAAAATTTATACATAAAATAATTAGTAAAAATATATATATAATATATATAGTAAACCTATAACAGATATATAATAAATAAATAGTAAAATATTGTAAAACGTAACTCTATTTAATGAAAACAATAAAGAACAGATATAAAGGTAATGAAAATAATGTAATAATATTGTTGTTAAAACTCAAATTAATTAACTAAACAATAAAATGACAAAGGTAATAAAAAAAGGGGGTTAAATTGAATTAAAAAAAACTTTTGGGGTGAAATCGCAATTAAAAAGGAGTTGGGAGGACCAAATTGAACATGTGCGTGAAAGGGGAAGGACCTGGAGCGCAAATCTCCCCTCCTTCAAGTATACTGCGCTTAAAACGGGGCCAAATCGCGACAAATTTGAAAATCCGGGTCCAATTTGTAAATAAAGCAATTTAAAGGGGCTAAATTGAAATACACACGAATCTATAAGAACTCACAGGGAAAATATTCCCTTGTCCCAAAACGGCATAGATTAAGCATGGGCCAATGTGTAATCGCATAAAATTTCAAGGATAAAATTAAAAAAAGGAAAAAAAATAATAATGAAATTGGCCCAATTAAAAGGCGACGAAACAAGAAAGGACCCTATGCGCAATAAGACCAAAAAAGAAATGGCACTTTTTCATGTAATCAAAAGCGTCTGCCATCAAAAACAAAATTAAAGAAATCCCCCCCCCCCAATTCTGTCGAATTTAAAGAAAACTAAAGGGGTTTCTCCCCTGCTCCTTCTGCTAGGGCTTAGATCGCCCATCATCGCGGCTCCTACTTCCCCATTCGCGTACCACGGTGGCCGGTGAGCCAGGTAAGGTCCTCTTTTCTCCCTTTTTTTTAGTATTTCCCTTAAAAAAAACCATAACAAAAACTCAAAAAATAAAAGAAATAATAACAAAAACGAAACAAATCTTCACCTAAACCCTCGGTATATTGATTTTGAGTATTTGCGATTTGCCTTGGTTGTTTATTGCTCCAATATTCTGCTATATTGATAAAAAAAAACCCCCTATTACAATGTTTGTGAAGGCTTTATATAGCATTCTTTTTGTAACTGTTTCTCCTTATTTGCAGATACAAATGTGATGGGAAAGGGCTCTCCATGGAGACGTGATGGACGTGGGCACCAACGTGGCGTAGTGGATGAGAGCACGGCACAAGAAATTCGGACCTGCTGCCGTTGGGACGTGCGGTGTAAGAGGAGTCTGCTGCTAGAGTTTTTTTTGGGGTAAAAGGGGTATTGGGTTGAGTTAGTTGGGCTTGAAATTTGGGTTGGATATTAGGGTAATAGGCTTGGGTTGGTTTTGTATTTTGGGTTTGTTTTGTTCTTTTTTATTTGGGCTCCGGGCTGAATTGGCCCACAACAATGTTAAGAGAATTTTTAAATTCTTAAATTTAAAACATTTTATCATATTCTTAAAAAATTGTTTTAATATGTTTTTAAGTTTTTAAAATTATTTTAGTACTTTTTTTTTTTGTTTCATTTTACGTAATACGTTAAATTAATATTTTTTAAAGGAGAATTAGCATTGAAGTGATCAACACTTATATATTATTAATTAGGTTAAAATATCCTCCAAGTTATTGTATTTTTTTTTAAATTTAGAATTTAATTCTTACGCTTTTCTGATTTCAAAATTTAAGTTTAATTGTTAATGTCACCTTAAATTTATTTTTCCAATTTCTTTAAGTGTGCCATTTTAAAATTAAAAAATACTTACTTGATAGTTATATAATAAAAATAATAACATTTTTAATAAATTTCAATTTATCAAAAAAATTTTAATGATGTTAATAATTGAACTTGTATAAATCTAAAAAGTAAAGAGACTAAACTTCTTGAAATAAAAGTAGGAGGATTAAATTTCAAATATAATAGTATAAGAACTTAGATTTTAACCTACTCATTAAATTCAATTTTAAATATTTATAGGTTTTTTTATAACAAATTTTAATTTATTTTTAAACACTTTAAACATTTAAATCTTTTATGACATAATGCCAAAAATAGCCCCTAATATTTGACTGTTTGGTCACTTTGACCCTTTATGTTTTTTCTGGAGCATTTTAACACCTAACGTTTTTTTGTCAAATTGGTCTATTTTTAATAAATATATTAACGTGGTCATTAGTTGACTAATGGTCAACACCGTTGATGTGGCAATCCAAATGTAATTAAATGATAATTTTAAAATCATTTGCTGGCGTGCCATATAAGACAAAATAGTGCCACGACAGCATTTAATTACATTTGGACCGCCACGTCAGCGGCTAATATTGACCGTTAGTCAACTAACAGCCACGTTAGCATGTACATAAAAAATAGACCAAATTGACAAGAAAAAAGAAACCGTTGGGTGTTAAAATGCTCCAAAAAAAATAAAAAGAGCCAAAGCGATCAAACAGTCAAAAATTAAGGGCTATTTTTGATATTATACCTTTTTTTATTTTGAACTCATATATATTAAAAAAACATTTATTTTGTAAACATAAATATTTTTTAAGGAGAATGAGGAATTTTTTAATAGTTAATCTTATCACACTTTATTTTGTGGCCTTATCACTTATATGAAATTTTTTTAATTAAAAAATAAAAATTATTTACTAACTTAAAATATGAATAATCTATGTGGCAAAAAAAAAAAGGCCATCCACATCAATTAGGAGCATAATACCTTATAATATAATATATTGATTATTTTATTCATGCAATGCACGAATTAATTGTATCTATTAATAAAATACATTGTAATTTTTGGGGATAAATCCTAAAGTTATATATGAATTATGATTTAATGTGCAGTTGTATATATGAACTTTAATTTTATGCAATTTTATACATAAAATTTTGATTTGATCCAATTCTTGTAAATTATTAGCATAATTATGGATATATCATCATTTTACGTTTATATATTGCATATATAAATAATTATATTTATCCAATATAAAAATAAATTGATGTATTTATTTCTTTAAATATGTATGATTAAATCAAAATTAAAGTTTCAAGTATACATTTGAACCATAATTAGAGTTTCATTTGTATAATTGCACCAAATTATAAAGTTCATGCATACATGAATCTCATGTGATGGCCTAATGGTCAAGGGTGTTCACCTCTTCAGATGTGATTTGGGTTCAAGTTGCACTAGTCGTGTTGGTTGTTCGTGCCTTGTCTTGTTATTGTAATTCACCAAAAAAAAAATTTCATGTATACAATTGCACATTAAATCAAAATTCATGTATAATTTTGAGATTTATTCTTAATTTCAAAAAAATACCACTAAATTTTAAAATTATAAATTTCTACATTTTTATGTGCAAAATTGTCACTATATTTTACGTGAAATTGAAATTTGCCAATATATTTCACTTTAATTGATATTGATTATTGTGCTTATAAATTAAAAATAAATTTACCACTATGCTTTAACTCTATTTCAAAATTTGCCACTTTACATTTATTTGATTGAATTTTATCTCTAAAGTTTAAATTTTTTTTATTGTGATCTATTATTAATTCCTATGCTTGTTTATAATAAAAGAGTTTGTTAAATCCTAAGAATACACTATACAACAAAATATTCTTAAAGATAATGTGCAATATACCTCAAGCTATTTGTTAGCACTGCATTTAATACACCATATATAATTGAATTTAAATTTGAAAGTTTTTAAAATATTTTAAAAAACTAGCTTTTTAATAAAAATATCATATGAATATTTATATTTTAAATAAGCAATATATTAGGAAATATAAAATATATATAACTACGTTATAAATACTTATTTTTTATAACATTAAATTTATGTGTATTCTATATATATACAATTTTTTTTTAATTTTTATATAAAGTTAACACTTATCTATTGAATATTTTAGAGTTTATTGCATTAAACATTTATAAAATATGATATTCGTTATAAATTATTTCTCAAACTTTAAAATATTCTAATTATATCTTTAATTTATTGACATTTTATCAATAAGGTCTTTCTGTTACTAAAATAGTTAATTCAACCATTAAATATGACATTAGATCTTATGTAACATAATTTAAAATGAAAATTTAAAAACAAAATAAATATTGTAAAAATAGATATAAAAATTCTAGTTTTGAGGTTTACAAAGTTTTTGCAGAAATTATTATTGACTCTCTGACCTTTTCCCGATTTTACTTTATTTTTAATTTTAAAAGTTATTCAACAACATTTTACTTTTCTTTAAAATTTTTATTTTAAACTATGTCACATAAGATTTTACGTGACATTTAATGATTAAATTAATGGTTTCAATAATGGAAGGATATGGTTGATATAACATTAATATTTGTAATGTAATTAGAGAGTTTTAAAGTTTGAGGATCGATTTAAAATGAATGTAATAATTTAGGGATGTCTAGTGCAATTAACTCAAATTTGTATATTTAATTATATTTTTGTGTCTTCTACGAGTTTAAAATTAGGTAGCGTTTGATGCTTTTCCATGTTATGATTTCGACGGAATGTGACTCCTTGAAATGTGATTACTAGGAATGGTTGCAACATTTTGTATACATCAGAAAGTATTGCTTAAAATCCTGAAAAAGTTACATTACCATGTTTGGTTCACTAAATGCTTTCTTAAGAATGTAATGATAATTTAAAATTTTACTCTTATTAAATAAAAATAATATTAATGCATTTGATATTTTACAATAAAATTTATTACCAACAAATGTTGGGTGCAGTAGCAAGGCACATTGTATTCTCAAGAGGAGACATAGGTTCGAACCTTGGAGACAATATTGTTGAGAGGGATAGTCCACGAATCCCGAACATGAATCATAAAACGGACATGAAGAATACAAAAAAAATTATTAGTAATAAATCTTTGAATTAAATACTTAATAACTTTTTAATTGATAATTTTTAGAATTATTATTGTAATTTATAATTTTAATTTAAAAAATTATTCCCAATTTATCTTACATGTATTTTTTAAATATAACAATGCGCATATAAAATCTTACAAATATAAAACTTATTTTAAAATGAATAGTATAATGCAGTTCAAATTTCAATCAATATAACATAAAGGAAAGAGAGGAAAAATAATAGAAAATAAATATAATATGTAAATAATATACTATACATGTGATTAAATATGCATATTGAAAATAAAATTAGAAAATTAAATTATTTTTGAAGAATTAATTGAAATAACAAGAGAGTTAGTAGTAGAAATGAAGTAATAACTTCTTTTTTACATTTAATAGATTAATATACTAAAACAATATAAATTTTGTCTTTAACATATATATTTTAACTTTCTAACCTATATTGAAAAGTAACTTTCCTACCTTTTATCGTGGAAATTACATTATCATGTTTATGATAAAGTAATTCTCAATGAAAAGTTAGATTCTAAAGAAAGTTAAAAATTTTTTTTGACATACCTAATATTAGATTACTTTCTAACTGATTAAATTCTAGAAAAATGATCATTTTTTATCATACCGAACACTATCTTAATTAAATTTAATTTTCAATAAAATGGATAAATATCAAACTTAAACATGAACTATGATTTAATGTGCAACTGCATATATAAACTTTGATTTTATGTAATTTTATACATGAAATTTTGATTTGATCCAATTATTGTAAATTATTAATTCAATTATTGATGTAACATCATTTTATGTTTATATATTGCATATATAAATAATTATATTTATCTAATATAAAAGTAAATTGATGTATTTATTTTTTTAAATGTGCATGATTAAATTAAATTAAACTTTCAAATATATTGTTAGAATTAAGTGACCCAAATTCTTATTTAAATAAAATAAGATGGAAAATAAAATAAAAGTAATATCCAAATAGAACTAGACTTCTTTTATTTTATTTTAGAATAAGGTTTTTTAAACCTTATTAAACTCCATCTATTTTATATTGATTAGGATAAAGTGTTTCAATCCTAATAGAATATGGCTTTACAAGCCTATAAATAGACATAGTCTATTCATCTTGTATTGATTCGAATTTTCGACATAGTGAATTTTCTTCTCCTCTGCCCGTGGTTTTTTTTCCCGAAAGGGTTTCCACATAAAATCTGTGTGTTCTTTATTTTTATTTTATTTTTATTTATTTGTTTGAGATATTTTGTCATTACCAACATTATATTTTTTCACAAATTGGTATCAGAGCTTCCGAGTTTTTTCATCTCAATCACGTTAATGGCGTCTTTGAAGTATGAAATTCCGCTGTTGGATCGCAACACCAGATTTGCGTTGTGGCAGATTAAGATGCAAGCAGTTCTTGCGCAGATGGATCTAGAGGATGCCCTACTAGGGATAGATAAGATGCCTTCAACATTAACAGATGAAGAGAAGAAGCGTAAGGATCGAAAGGCATTAACACAGTTACATCTGCATTTGTCTAATGAAATTTTGCAAGATGTGATGAAGGAGAAGACCGCCGCTGGATTATGGAAAAAGCTGGAACAAATATGCATGTCGAAAACTCTAACCAGCAAGCTGCATATGAAGCAACGTCTTTATGCTCATCGTTTGGAGGAAGGTGCATCTGTGCACGAACACTTAACAGTGTTTAAAGAAATTCTCTCAAACTTGGAGGCCATGGAGGTTCAGTATGATAAGGAAGATCTAGGGTTGATTCTACTTTGTTCGTTGCCCCCGTCTTATTCAACCTTTAGAGATACAATTTTATATAGCCGTGAGTCTCTCACAGTCGATGAGGTTTATAATTCTTTAACCTCGTATGATAAGATGAAGCATCTTGTGGCTAAAACCGACTCTCAGGGGGAGGGTCTCATTGTTCGTGGGAGACAAGATCGGAATGTTGATGATGATCGTGGAAGGACACAAGAACGAAATCCTCGCGGTAAATCTAAAGGTAGATCAAAGTCTTCAAACAGAGGTAAAACTTGTAACTTCTGTAAGAAGAAATGGCACATTAAATCTGAGTGCTATAAGCTACAGAATAAGATCAAAAGGGAGGCTGCGAATCAAAAGGGAAAACAACCAGAAAATTCTGGTGAAGCTGATGTTGTAGAAGACTACAGTGATGGTGAACTTTTAGTCGCTTCAGTCATCAATTCTAAAGTGAGCGATGAGTAGATCCTTGATTCGGGCTGCACCTTCTACATGAGTCCCAATAGAGATTGGTTTACAAATTACGAGACAGTGCCTGAAGGTGTTGTTTTGATGGGAAATAATGCTTCGTGTAAAATCGCAGGTGTTGGAACGATTAAAGTTAAGATGTTTGATGGAGTTGTCAGAACACTTAGTGACATACGACATGTTCTAGAATTGAAAAGAAATTTAATTTCATTAAGTACTCTTGATTCAAAAGGATACAAATACACAGCTGAAAGTGGGGTTTTGAAGATTTCTAAAGGTTCCCTCGTTGTGATGAAAGGGCAAAGAAAGACTGCCAAGTTATATGTTCTGCAAGGTTCTACTGTTACTGGTGATGCAGCTGTCGCCTCCTCTTCCCTGTCAGATGATGATATTACTAAACTTTGGCATATGCGCCTAGGGCATATGAGTGAGAATGGTATGGCAGAATTAAGCAAAAGAGGACTTCTTGATGGTCAAGGAATTTGCAAACTGAAGTTCTGTGAGCATTGCGTTTTTGGGAAGCAAAAGAGAGTTCGATTCACCAGAGGAATTCATAACACGAAGGGAACTTTGGAGTATATTCATTCTGATCTGTGGGGGCCATCCAGAGTGCCTTCGAGAGGTGGAGCTAATTATATGCTAACTTTTATTGATGATTTTTCCAAAAAAATTTGGGTGTTCTTCTTGAAGCAGAAAAGTGATGTGTTTTCCGCATTTAAGTCTTGGAAAACTATGATTGAAAAACAGACGGGAAAACAAATAAAACACCTCCGTACAGACAATGGCTTAGAGTTCTGTTCTGATGAGTTTAATAAACTGTGCAAGTCAGAAGGAATCGTGAGACACTTAACAGTTCGTCATACTCCACAGCAAAATGGCGTTGCAGAATGAATGAATAGAACGATCATGGAGAAGGTTCGATGTATGTTATCAAATGCCAACTTACCAAAGTCATTTTGGGCCGAAGCAGCCTCTACTGCATGTTTTTTGATCAACCGATCTCCATCCATTGCCATTGAGAAAAAGACTCCACAAGAGGTATGGTCTGGTAACCCTGCTGATTATTCTGATTTAAAGATTTTTGGGTGTCCTGCGTATGCTCATGTTGATAATGGAAAATTGGAACCAAGATCTATTAAATGTGTTTTTCTTGGTTATAAAACTGGTGTTAAAGGATATAAGTTATGGTGTCCTGAAGATAGAAAAGTTGTGATTAGCAGAGATGTTATTTTTGATGAAACTGCTATGCTACCTAACTTATCTCTTAAAGATCCTTCCAATAAAGAAAATCAAAAGCAGGTGGAGCATCAGATTAATACAGAGTCAACTCCTCAAGCCAGTACAAAAATTGAGAATAAAGTTGCTTCTTCACCACAATACTCTATCGCCAAAAACAGAACTAAAAGAGAAATTAAACCTCCAAAGAAGTATGCTGAGGCTGATCTAGTTGCTTATGCTTTAAATGTGGCTGAAGATATAGATGCAAATCAAGAGCCATCTAATTATTCTGAGGCGGTTAGTTGTGAAGACTCAGAAAAGTGGATGTTTGCTATGCAAGAGGAGATGGAATCACTCCACAAAAACAAAACATGGGATCTTGTAAAACTTCCAAAAGGTAAAAAGACTGTTCGTTGTAAATGGGTGTATAAAAAGAAAGAAGGGACTCCAGGAGTTGAAGAACCCAAATATAAAGCAAGGCTTGTTGCAAAGGGTTACAGTCAAATTCCAGGAGTGGACTTCACAGATGTGTTCTCCCCAGTTGTGAAGCATAGTTCGATTCGAGCTTTGCTTGGTATTGTGGCCATGCATGATTTGGAGCTTGAGCAGTTAGATGTTAAAACTGCTTTTTTGCATGGAGAACTTGAGGAGGATATTTACATGCAACAACCAGAGGGTTTTACAGTCTCAGAAAAGGAGGACTATGTTTGCTTGCTGAAAAAGTCTCTTTACGGTTTGAAACAGTCACCAAGACAGTGGTACAAGAGGTTTGATTCTTTTATGACTTCTCATTATTTCAAAAGAAGTAGCTTTGATAGTTGTGTTTACTATAAGAAAAACAAAGATGGTTCTTTTGTATATCTACTCCTTTATGTTGATGACATGTTGATAGCAGCAAAAGATAAAGGAGAGATAAGAAAAGTCAAAGCCCAACTAAGTGAAGAATTTGAGATGAAAGATTTGGGACCAGCAAAGAAGATACTTGGTATGGAAATTCTTAGAGATAGAAAAGCAAGTAAATTGTACCTAAGTCAGAAAGGGTACATTGAGAAAGTTCTTTGCAGGTTCAATATGCAGAGTGCTAAGCCTGTTAGTACTCCTTTAGCAGCTCATTTTAGACTTTCATCAGCTTTGTCTCCACAAACAGATGATGAGGTTGAGTATATGTCACATGTTCCATACTCTAGTGCAGTGGGATCTCTCATGTATGCTATGGTTTGTTCACGTCCAGATTTATCATATGCAGTCAGTGCAGTTAGCAGATACATGGCGAATCCCGGTAAAGAACACTGGAAAGCAGTTCAGTGGATTTTAAGATACTTACAAGGTACTACTGATGTTTGCTTACAGTTTGGAAGAACTAGAGATGGAGTCATTGGGTATGTTGATGCTGATTTTGCTGGAGACCTTGATAGAAGAAGATCTCTCACAGGTTATGTCTTTACAATTGGAGGTTGTGCAATCAGTTGGAAAGCCACTTTGCAAACTACAGTCGCTTTGTCTACCACTGAAGCTGAGTACATGGCGATTACTGAGGCTTGTAAAGAAGCTATTTGGTTGAAGGGACTATTTAGTGAACTCAATGAAGACCTTCAAATCAGTACAGTATTTTGTGACAGTCAGAGTGCCATCTTCCTTACAAAAGATCAAATGTTTCATGAGAGAACAAAACACATTGATGTTCGGTATCATTTTGTTCGTGATATTATTGCTCGTGGTGATATTGTTGTGAGCAAAATTAGTACTCATGAAAATCCTGCAGATATGATGACTAAGTCACTTCCTATAACCAAGTTTGGGCATTGCTTAGACTTGGTTGGTGTTCATCGTTGAAGTTAAACCCTTAAGGGGTTTTTTTGGAAGAGGTGGAGAACTTGTTCGTTGAAAGTTCGCGATGAAGAACTTGTTCATTGAGAATTCGTGTCAAGGTGGAGATTGTTAGAATTAAGTGACCCAAATTCTTATTTAAATAAAATAAGATGGAAAATAAAATAAAAGTAATATCCAAATAGAACTAGACTTCTTTTATTTTATTTTAGAATAAGGTTTTTTAAACCTTATTAAACTCCATCTATTTTATATTGATTAGGATAAAGTGTTTCAATCCTAATAGAATATGGCTTTACAAGCCTATAAATAGACATAGTCTATTCATCTTGTATTGATTCGAATTTTCGACATAGTGAATTTTCTTCTCCTCTGCCCGTGGTTTTTTTTCCCGAAAGGGTTTCCACGTAAAATCTGTGTGTTCTTTATTTTTATTTTATTTTTATTTATTTGTTTGAGATATTTTGTCATTACCGACATTATATTTTTTCACATATATATTTAAACAACAATTAGAGTTTCACGTGCATAATTATACAAAATTAAAGTTCATATATACAATTACACATTAAATCAAAATTCATGTATAATTTTAAAAATTATCCCAAAAATGTTCATAATAACTTCATTTCGAAATCAAAATATGTATTGTAATTTATTATTTTGAAAAGATTTATCTTTTAAATTTTAAGTTTAATTTAAGCAATCGAAAAATATTTTTGAATTTTATTTTAAATAAAAAATTCAACTAATAATTGACGTAAACTGTCCATATTTTTCATTGAATTTATTTATTTTTCAAAACGTACACTTTTATAAACTTTTAATTATTAAAAATAGTAAGTATTTGGATTCAAACATAACTTTAGTAAAGAAAGTAAATATTTAGAATATTAGATTAAAATTTGTATAAATTAAAAAAATAAATTATTTAACCTTTCATGTAATAAATAATTAAATATTACTATAATTATATTTAAATATCAAATAATGGCTTTATTAATAATTAATTAAAAATTAATAAAAACAATAATTTACTATTGACGTAGTTACTAAGGTTTTATTTAAATGGAAAATTAAATAATACAGATGGTTGCCATCTAAATAAAAATATATATATCTTTTTTGAAAATTGTATATTATTTTCACCCGTAGATCGTGTTGAATTTCTAGTATATATTGTTAGTTCTTTTCTAGGTATATCTTTTTTTTTTAACGAAGGTAATATCTTTTATATTTTAGATAGTTAATCTTTTAACATTTATTTATTTTATTTTACATGCATGAAATTCATCATCTCCAGAGAGCGGTTGAAAATTTAGAGAGAACTTCATAAGAACTTTATTCAATGATTTGTTGTTCTTGCGTTTGCTGAATCATACACATATCCCTTTATCAACCGCAAAAACTCAGTTTAAATAAGCTCAAAAACACTGCCATCGGTAGTTACTGCAACACATTTCATTTTCTCTTTCCCTCTCAAAATCAATTTGCCCTTCCATTTTTTCTCATCATCATCATCTTCTTCTTTTTTCTTCGCATCCATTGTATATACAGCCATGAGGCAAGGCTTAAAGCAGAAACAAGAGGTACATTTTTCTTTCTCTAAGCCTCCCTCTCAGAACTTCATTACTTGTTTTCTGGGTTTTTATTTGAGGGAAAATTTGCAGAGAAAATTTGTTGAACTTGGCTGTTTTTTTTTTCCGGTTACTGCCTACAGATCTTTTGGCCTGGAACTGTGGTGCGAAAATTGTTCAACATCACTCCTGTGGAGCCCGAGTACGGTGCCGATTCTGATGATGGCGACGAGAGTGATTCTGACTCCGAAACCCAAGGTCACTCACATTTATTTTCTTTGATCTTGTTCAAAGTTTTAGCTATAATTAGCCTCTTTATAAATTGGACCAACTTAAGGCTTACTGGTCGAGGTCCAGCTTAACTCGTTTCTATGTTTCATAGAAGATATTTTTTTTTCTTATCTATACTATTTATTAATATTTATTAAGTTTCTTATTGAATTAGTACTATTTTAATTGATTTATTAATTTAATAAATAAATTATAAAAATATATTTTCGCAAATTAGAAAAATGTTATAATACTTGAGGGTATTCTAATATTTATATTTTAATAAAAATCAATTAGAATATGTATAGGATATGATTTAAATTAGAGGTATTTATGACCGGGCCTAGTCTAATCAAAATTTTAGGCCCATTTGTTAGACTTGATCTGGCCTAAAATTTTGTCCTATTCCAATCTGGATAAAAATACTAAAATTCGAGTCCGGTTCACTTTATTAATTTTTTTAGATTATTTTATATAATATATAATTTTTAAAAAAATATAATACATCAAAAATACTAAAAATATTAAAATAAATATTTTTCAACAAATTGAAAATAAATTTAAAAAATATGTATACTTAAATAACACTAATATAGGTGCAACTTAACAAGTAAATGTTTTTAAAATGGTAACAAAATTAACAATAAAACAAGAGTTATATAATATCTAAACAATAGCAACAAAATAATAACATAATAGTAAAATAATAGCAAAATAGTGAAAAAAACAAAAAAAAGTAACAAAACGGTAAAAAAAAAAAAGAAAACAATAAAAAAATTAGTATTTTTTTTGACATATTCAAGTTGAGTCAGGTCGATCCAAAAAAACCTTACCCATAATTTATTATCTCCATAAGTTGTATATATGTGTGTGTGTTAATAATATTGTTCATTGAGTTAGTGTCAGTAGGTGTCACAAGTCAACTCAACATTAACTCATAATAAATAACTGTAATGTATTTAATATTATTTATTTGATGTCTTTATGTGTCTAAATTTCATTTTACCCATAATTTTATTTAAATTTTTTATTTTAATATTGTATATATTTCATGTGTTATTAAGTTTAACTAGTTTCAAACCATATGTTTCGTTGTTTTTTGTATCTTACTTTTAAACAGACACTTGTGTTTTAGATCTGTAGTTTCCATACGCATATACATGTAATATGATTTCTAGTTTATACTATTTATTAAGCACTTGACTGAGTTGGTGTCACCCTTAATCGGGTTGCCAATTCGGTCAGGGTTTACAACCTAAAAACTAATTAAAATATATGTATACAATGGGATTTGAACTTACACTAATTAGATTATTAAGGTGTCACCATCGATTAGTAAAATTACAGAAATGTCGTTCTGTAATTAAAAAAAGTTAAAACTATTTGAGGGCATTTTAATATTTTCATTTTAACAAAAATTAATAAAAAATATACAAAAATCCACCCTAATTGTCAAATTAGTAAAATCATTAATTTACCATTCAACCAAAACTTAATTTTAATATGTTTTATACATTATTTTTTATTTTAATATATACAATTTATTATCTTCATAAATTGTTTAATTAGTTTTAAACTATATGTTTAATTGGTGATTATATGTTACTTTTAAACGAATATCTTTATTTTAAATCTATAATTTTTATATGCATACACGTGTGATAAGATTTTTATTATAATTTATATAAAATAAAATAAAATAATATATTTAATAATCATATCTAAAATACCCTTTCATTTTTTGTTCAGAGAATACCCTTTCGGGGGTTGAGTCTAAATGTGAATGGGGTTTTGCAGAGACACTTGACCGTGGCAATGGCACAGAATCAACGTCAAGGAGGGAGACGGAGGAGGGGCCTCACCCTGATTTTAGCGGTAATCATTTTTAATCCCTCATCAGCGTTCATGTTTTAATCAAATTGAGTATTTATTTTGTGTTATCAAATAAGTTTATATCTAAAATATTTTATACCCTATTTAATATGACTATTGTTTTATATTATGTTTTAATTAACCTTTTTTGTTGTTTGTGTTATCAAATTACTTCATATATTTATATTTAAATTAAGTTCCTCATTAGTATTACAAGTCAACCAAATATAAACTTAATTGCGAAATTATTAAAATACCATTTTATATGCAAAGTAGCAAATATTAATATGAGTGTTTTTATTTTTTCTTTTTTTAATAAAATAATACTACAACGAGATTTAACTTGGACATTCAAGTTATAAAATTTTAATTTAACCACTTCAATCAACGTAACTTTTCCATAAATATATTTTTTTACGTAGATTTTTCTTATGGAAGAAAAGAAATCATAATAATGCCTTATTTCAATTTGTTCTTATAATGTCATCTCCTAATTTATCTCGTAGAAGTAATTTCTTAACATGAAATGAAGGAAATTCTATCTTAACTAAACTCTTTGCATTTGAGGAACAATTCATTGCTAACCAGTCTGTAACCATGTTTCCTTCTCTACGCACAAATTGAAATTTGACATCAGCAAATTGTCGTTGCATCATCTTTATTTTCCTGATTATAGTCATTGTAGTCATACTCCTCAACCCCTCCTTAATCATCTCTACTATTGTCATACAATCTGTTTCAAGAATAACCTTATCATACCCTCTGCTCCGTGCCATTTTTAGGCTATGAAAGATCGCCCACAACTCTGTATTCACCGCTGACCCCCTTCCGATGAACCTTTGAAATCCTTCAATCTAATTCCCAGTAGAGTCTCTCAAAACACCCCTAACAGTCGACCAACTCCCATTTGTATTTGCCGCTCCATCCGTATTAATCTTGATCCATCCACTATTGGACGAACGCCATTTAGTTGAACTGCCTCTGAAATTTCTAGCAGCGTTCATGTTCTTATTTGTATCATATTAACAGTGATGCATTCGGTAGCTCTAACAATATCCTCCACTTTGCTCCTCAGATGTTGAAACACAAATTTGTTCCTATTTTCCACAACATCCAACACATTACCCCAAATATAGTTGATGTCTCAATCCTTCCAACTCTTATTCTATACTCACATCTAAGGTTAGCATACATCCACTCATTCATCTCCTTTCCAAAGAAACTAGGAACATCATCCAGAGAGAGTATCTTCTTCCACACTTCAGAGTAGCTCGGCAATCTCCTAAAGCATGTAAGTTAGTTTCTTGCGCATCCCCACAAACTAAACAACTTGCATCACCAGTTATTCGTCTTCGTACCCTCTCACAGTTTGTGAGAATTTTCCTATGCTTAACTAGCCATAGAAAATGCTTAATTCTAGGAGGCAGGAAATTTCCCCATATTTCCTTCCACTCATTAATATCATGCAGAGAATCATTCTTGACAATACTATTATATGTAGACTTAATAGTGAACTTTCCATTGCCAGTGGCTTGCCAGAGACATACATCTTCCCTAAAGGCGTCATTAGGTGGGTGACAAGCAACTATGTATTCTTTAACCTCTGTATAGAACATGTTATTCAACTTCAACCATTTCCAACAACCATTAGCATTAACAAAGTTAGCTACCTTCATATGTATCGAGACCTCTGTATTAGAAAGCAAATGATTAAATAGTGACCCCATCTTAGGAATCCAAACATCCTTTATAAAGCTGACAGATTTGCTATTTCCTAGACTCCAATATAGTCTTTGGCGAAATTGTTCCCATATTTTTGCTAGCGAACGCCATACATAAGAACATGCATTTTTACTAATCGAGTGGGGACAAACTTCCCTCATTTTGTACTTGCTACGCGACACTCTTACCCACAACTCATTCGGCTTTGTCACAATCTGGTACGCAAGCTTCATCAAATAAGGGATATTATTAGGAACTAATTTCCTTAAACCAAGACATCTTTTCATTGGCTCTTGACAACAACAGTCCCATTTAATCAAAGACACTTTCTTTCCACTACTCGTCGAACCCCAAACAAATTGGCGGACTATTTGTTCAATCTTCTCACACACCCCTATTGGAATCATAGCGGACTGCATAAAATACCCCGGTATAGCTAGTAACACCGATTTCGCCAACATCACTCTTCCTGCAAATGACAATAGTTTACCATCAAATCCATTCAATCTTTTCTGTACTTTATCAACAACGAATTGAAAAGTTCTCTTAGTAGTTCTTTTATGGAATAATGGTACCCCTAAGTAAGTGCCCAAGTCAACTTCCACCTAAAATCCTAAAACAGTCGCAAGCATATTGCGAATTGGTACCTCCATATTAGCCGAAAAATAAACTTTCGACTTACTAGAAATGACTTTATGACCAAAATAAAAACAAAATTGCTCAAGAATCATCTAGAAACACCAGGCATTATCCAAGTTTGCTTCTCCAAATAAAAACCAAGTCATCACCGAAAAATAAATGAGAGAGACTCGGCCTATTTCTGCCCAACTTACTAGGCTTCCAAACTACCAAATTAATTGCATAACCAAGCTCCTCTATTGCCAAAACAAAAAAATAAGGCGAAATTAGGTCTCCTTATCGTACATCCATTGTAGGATAAAACTCATCCGTTAGTCTTCTATTCCATAAATTTGCATAGTGGATGTTGAAACACACTACATAATAATACGGACAAAATTGTCAGGTAGCTAAGCATTTTCGAGAGTGTCCTTAAGAAAATCCCACTGTAATCGATCGTAAGCTTTCTCCATATCTATTTTAACTGCCATCCATCCCTTCTGCCCTTTATGAATCCTCATTGAATGTATCACCTCTTGAGTGATAACAACGTTGTTTATAGTATTCCATCCTCCAACAAAACTAGTTTGATTATCAGAAATCAAAAGTGGCATAAGAAGTTTAAGTCGATTCACAATGATTTTAGTAATGATTTATACAGGACAGTGTAGAGACTTATAGGTCTGAATTGCGTAATAGATTTTAGACCCATAACTTTCAGAATAAGTACAAGCAATGTTTTATTAAAAAATCTTTTTAATGTACCATTCTCAAACACCTTCCTGACCAGTGAGACTAAAGATTCCCCAACCACATTTCACTGCGAATGATAACATTGAGTAGGCAAACCATCAATTATCGGGGCCTTAAGAGGTGCCATACCAAATAAAGCGTTATAAACTTCTTGTGTAGTCAATTTTCAATCAAGTTTTCTAGAAATTCAGCTTCCACTATAGGGAACATTCACCTTATCGTGAATCTGCCCATGTTACCCTTCTCCTCAGTGTACAATCTCTGATAAAAAGACATAGCTTTATACTTTAACCTCTCCTCTTTATAACACCACATCCCATCTTTTAACTTCAGAGTATTAATCTGATTAACACGCTTCTTATTATTAGCTTGAGAATGAAAATAATTGGTGTTACGATCATCATGCTTCAGCCAATTACTACGAGATTTCTATTTCCACAACAGTTCTTCATTATCAAGAACACTTTATAGCTCAATTTGTAGTTCTTTTTCAAGGTCAACAAGTTTCCTTAATCGATATTTCTCCATATTCATTTAGATTCCACTAAGCTGAACTAAAATTGTACTTTTCCTCTTCAAAATATTACCAAAAACTTTTCTATTCCACTTCTTTGCTGCTTTTGTAAACTTTTTAACAGACTCTTCTACCATTGCATAATTCCTCCAACTGTCATTAACAAACTGCCCAAATCCATTATGCGACAACCAACCATTCAAGAACCGGAAAGGTCGAGAAGGTTTCCTACCTCTATCTTTACCATACCAGATAACTAGAGGACGATGATTGGGTTTCACTCTTTAGAGATGATAGTCTGTTGCATCTGGTATCAACATTTTCCATTGAGAATTACCCAACGCTTGGTTAATATGTTCAAACACTTGCCCTTTATTCCAAGTATATTTCGAACCTTTAAACCCAAGATCTTTCAACCCAAACACATCACAAAACTGTTGGAATATAGGGCAACTAATTTTAGTTTTTCTCAACCCCCTTGTTTATCATCCTCACTAAACATAGCATTAAAGTCACCTGTAACCAACCAAGGCAAACTAATATTCTTAGCAATCAAGATTAGTTCTTTCCATAACTCTTTCCTAATTGACTACTGTGGACTACCATAAACACCAATAAAAAAACCCACTTATTTATCTCTGGTAATTTCAACTTCAAATGAATAAATTAAAAATGGTTTGCCTCCACCAAAACAGTAACAGTATCCTTCCATAATATCCAAATTTCCCTAAAAAACCCATAAGCTTCCACTTTATGAGAATTCACCATACTAATGTTCTTTATTCCTTTATCAACCTTAACCCCACTAACTTTGGTTTCAACCAAAATAATAATTCCAGGATCAAACTCTCTTAAATATTCCTTGAGAAACCTATGAAATTTTAGATGATCTGCACCCTGACAATTCTACACAATGATATTTAACTTCATAAAAATAGAATGCCAACATACGTGAGCCAAGAACTCACTCCTAATAAATAGATATCTATTTCATCTGTACCAATATCCTTAACCCGAACAGCTTAAGTAGAATCCTTTCGATTTTGCAAACTCACTGAAAGCCTTATTTTAGCTAATGTAATATACTCCGGTTGAATCCTTACTCCTCGTTTAACCATATCCAAACTTTCCACTAGCCCTTCCAACACTTATTCAAAAAGTATCAAATCACCGATATTACCTTTGCTTAAAACTTTGCTCGATTCACCAACTTTCAATAAGTCCTTTGTCAAAAAAAAAATTCAACATCATTTGAAGATAACTTGGTGTAATTAGGTTAGAAAATCCCAAATTTTCTGTTTGATTAGTAGCCCTATCAGTCTCAACATTTGGGCTCCTATTTTCTTTCAAATTTACCACCGTGTAATGTATTGGATCAAGTAACCTCTGTCCACTTAACCTATGTTTGGCCCAACCATAGTAGCATCATTTTAGCGTCTTAGAGTCATTCCTTGTCCCATCTTTTCTCGAGCCCACCAACCCATTAACATCATTTTTTTTGTTTTCTAGCCTTATTCGAAACTCTCAGCCCCTTTTCTCTTATTATTTTTAGTTTCAGACACCCATTCTCATTTATCAGCCTCCGAAAAATCAGCCTTCATTTCTTCAACAATAATTTGCTTTCCAATTTGAAAGGATTCCAGAATTGTTGCCTGAGATTCTTCCTTATTCTCACCAAACATAGAAAGAACATTAAACCGAGATCCATTCCGAATATTTTCTTTGATTGTTCCCAAACTTGACAATTCTCGTCGTGACTAACGTTGCTGGTGACGATCGACCACCATCCATTCAGTATAGTTCTCCTTCTTAACTTTTTCTTAGACTTTCATGTCGTTCTTTCCTTGAGCTACTGTCGATTTTCAATGATTATTCCCATCATCACCTTCCATCACATTCTCTTTAGGAGTATGGGAGCAATTATCCTTCATATGTCTAAATCTTCCATATTGAAAATAGATTAAGGGAAGAGATTCATACTCTATCTGATGGATTTGGTTTGCAATTCTGATATTTGATACTAGGGGTAGTGAGAGATTCACCTGAATTGCAAACCTAGTGGATTGACCTATTGATCCTTTATCAATCTGAAGATCAATCTTAATAACCTTTCCAATCATGTTCCCAATCTAATGAAAGAATACTCCTTTTGTAAATACACCCAGACAGACCAGGGATGCGAACCCAAGTCACTACATTTTTAGGAAAATCCTTCATGGTGGAAAACTAAACCGACCAAGGTTGAACAGTCAAATAGTGACCGAAGACAACCCAAAGGTCCTTAAAGATAACATTATTGTAATCCAACATAGATTCAAACTTTGCCAGATAATAATTATTGTCGATATCTATCAAATAAAATCTCATCGTAAGTTTCCACAAAGAACACACCTTGTTCCACAAGGCATTATAACCAATTCTTTTCCCCAACAGTTTCACAACAATGGTCGTAGACATACTTTCTTCAATAGGTGCATATACCCTATTTGAGAATTCTATTGAGGGTATTCTATCAACTACTCCTTTTCTCACATCCTCTTCACTTAGAGCAAGATCATCTAATCCTTAGTCACCAACTGTTGAGGAATTCATAGAACCTAACTTCAAAACAGCATCCAAAAATGAGCCTTGTTTACCTTCTTAAGTGCCCACAGTTTCCACATCCCTTCCAACATCCGGTGGCTCCTCCTCCATTCACCTAGTTTTCTTAACAGCCCTTCTAGAAAAGTTCATGATTTTGACAATCTTTAATGTTGCTTGTGAAATAGCACAATCTTGTATTTGTAAAGCTATTTGAGACCAATTATTTGCTACAAATAGATTTACCTGAATACATCTTTTAACAACTTCAAGTTCTGTTATTATTACCACCACTTTTATTTTTTTATGTAGATTTTTCATTCATATTGTAGATGTGTTATAATTTAGTTATTATTTAAGTTTTTGATTGAACTGATGTCATAAATTGACCAAACACTAAATTGAAAAATGACTAAAACCCTTTTACTTTTATAAAGTAACAAAAATTAATATGGAGTATTTTGGTATTTTTATATTCCTTTTTTTATAACTATGGTTAGATTTGAACTTAGGGCACATTATCTTTAAAATTTCAACCAAAATATTCCTGGATGGTGATTGTGCCATAATTTAATTATTTTTAATTTTTTTTAAAATTTTGAGACTTGAATAGCATCAATTTTTTTAAAAAAAATCAAAATTTTATATGAATTTTGATTTAATGAGCACTAGAATACATTTTACATACACAATATTTTGATTTCAAGTTTCAACCAAAATATCATTTAGTTTTAATTTTCTTAATTTGTGCAATATATAAATGAGATTTTAATTTGCAGTATATTTTTTACATCTACATATTACATACACAATATTTATATTATTCAGCATGAAAACAAATGCATATATATTAATCAAAGTTTGATGTTTAGAATTGAATTAAAATAAAAATTTCGTATATATTTATACAAAATAAAAATTCATAAATCATATTACACTTTGGGTTAAAATTAATCTATAATTTGATATTTATTTACTCTATGTTGTTTACTCATAAAGTTGAAAATAACTTTTGAATACGAGGGTTTATCTAGTCCAAAAATTTGGGTTGTTTAGTGGAGATCTAAATGAATATTTCTGAACTTTGAATTTTTCTGTGCTTATTTTTGCATAATCAAAATTTGTTTTTCCCTTATTTTGGGCTCAGATGATCTTCCAAGTTTAAGGAGAAGAAAGTCGGAGACATTTAGGGCACAGTACATAAACACAAAGGAAATAAGGTGCACTGCCTCTCCCTCGTTTGCTTGATTGTATTACTTCGATATAATAAATATATATATAGTTATGCTTTCCTATGGTTTGTAGCTGAACATTGTTTTGAATAGAATATGCGTTGGTACCTGGAATGTTGGTGGAAAGGTTCCATCTGATGACCTTGATATTGATGATTGGATTGATATGAATGAGCCTGCTGACATCTATGTGCTTGGGTAAGTATGCATATCCAATCCTCGTGTTTGATTTATATTGATCCATCTCTTAGTGTTATTCATGTTCATCTTAAAAGTATGACTAATGCTTTATGTTCGCAGTTTTCAGGAGATAGTACCATTGAATGCTGGGAATATTTTTGGTGCTGAAGATAGTCGCCCAGTTCCAAAATGGGAAAACATCATTCGTGACATACTCAATAGAATTCGACCTGCATTTACCAAAAAAAAATCCTATTCCGACCCCTCTTCCCCGTCGAAGTTCAAGGCGTTTGACGATGTCCCAACCATAGAAGAAGATATAATTCTCGAAAGCGATAGCGATATCGGTGAAGAAATTCATACATTAGGTGAAGAACCTAATGGTGTTGATGAAGCCAATAATGGTGCTAAACTTGATAGGCCAGTAGTAGAACATGATTTGCTGAGGCAATATTATTCTCCAAAGAGGTTATATAGATTGAATTGCTTGCGGATGGAAGATTGTGGTGAAAATGCCAAGGCCTTAATGAGTAAAGTCCGTAGCGAGTTTGGACAAGGTCGAAAACTAAATAGAATGCTTATGAAGACCGAAAGGATCGGTTTCAAGTGGCCTGAACCTCCATTAAACTTGCTATGTCGGCGTGTTTCGGGGCGACCAAAGGCTTTGAAGCGGACCAACATCAAACGTTTGGAAGCAATCAAGTTTGTTCAACCAGATAGTACATGCAAGTCCATGAATGATAATATTGCATCAGAGATAGCTGTGCTTGAAGAAGTGAACCTTGTATCCCTCATTAATCGGAAACGAAGATCATCGTACGTAAGGATAGTAAGTAAGCAGAAGGTCGGAATTTTCCTCACGATATGGGTCCGTCGGAGTTTGCGCCGGCATATTTATAATCTGAAGGTGTCCACTGTCGGTGTTGGTGTCTTGGGCTACATTGGTAACAAGGTTTGTTCCTTCTTCTAGTAATGCTAGTTTCTTGGATATAAAGAAAATTGGAAAGATAAAAATTAAAAGCGTAAAAAGTTAAGATGAAAAATATAAATTTTTTTAGATGGATGTGCTTGGAAGGGAAGAAGAAAAATTGAAACAAAAATTAATTTTCTTTTCATCCATTGTTTAGTAGAATTGAAAAATAAAAAATACATAATTTTTAATTGATAAACACTTTTCTTTTTTCTCATTTTCTCTCCTCTCAATATTCCGATTTGGAATGATTGATTTTTAGATATTAGAATAGAAAATTATCTTTGTTCAATAACCATTTTATAATTTTTTAAAATTAAGTGACCAAAATGTAAATTTATTAATAGTTTAGTAGCCTTGAGTACAATTTATCCCTAGATTCTTTTAATGTTTTTCGATCTATTTGGAAGGCTCCACCTAATATACGTATGAGTATGACGATTGAATTATGTTACAGGGATCAGTATCAGTGAGCATGTCCATATATCAAACACTGTTTTGTTTCATATGCACTCACCTGACAGCCGGAGAAAAGCAAGGAGACGAACTTAAAAGAAACGCTGATGTGCATGACATCCTAAGACGCACCCTTTTTCATTCCTATTCTACATTTGGACTTCCCAGAGGTATTCATGATCACGAGTGAGTTCTACTTTTAACATCTACTTACACTGTGAATCAATGGTCATTAGATTACACCCTTACTCTTTATAAATGCTTTATTTTTTTTCCCTACAGAAGAATAATTTGGTTGGGTGATTTAAATTACCGTATCAACCTATCATATGATGAAACATGCGATCTCATCTCCAAGAAAAAGTGGTCCGAGTTAATAGAGCGAGATCAGGTAGATTATTGCTGTTTTCTTATCAAAATATGAGCTTTGAAGCCTTATTTAAATCTAGTAATTTATGATGACAGCTTGTCCAAGAGCTGCAGAAAGGTGGAACATTCGAGGGATGGTCCGAGGGTGTACTGGATTTTGCACCAACATACAAATATGAGGTAAATTCAGAGAAATACTATGGAGAGGATCCCAAGATTGGGCGGCGAACTCCTTCATGGTAATGCTTAATTAATAACAAGATTTTATTTTATAAGATTTTATCGTTTGTTTGCCTTACGATTTCTTCTAATTTACCGTAGGTGTGATCGCATTCTTTCGTACGGTAAAGGAATGAGGCAACAGAGCTACGGTCGGACCGAGCTTAAAATTTCAGATCATCGCCCTGTTACCGCGACGTATATGGCCGAGGTTGAGGTATTTGATTCGAGGAGACTGCAGCGTGCTCTCACGTATACCGATGCTGAAATCGAGAACGAGGGAGATGCCGCTGAGGGTACCCAGAGACTGATGTCGAGACCAGTCCGTTGAGATGGGTTTGATATGTTTTTGATCAAGGAACATAGATCAATCTCTGTTTCTGAAAGAGGCATTGATCGATGTATAGGTCGAGTTGTGTTTAATATTCTTTTTCACATTGAGAATTGGATCCTCTATAGGGATTAGGGATGTGAGAGATGAAGTTGGAGCTTGATTTAAAATAAAACTTAAAAGAGCTTGTTCAGTTAACCATGTTTACTGATTATACGATTATTTCGATTCATTTTACTGAAGTTTGAGATTAAAAAAATAAATTAAACTAGTCAATTTAAGTTTCAAGTATCTGATTTATGCTCATATTAGAAACAGGCTTTATTGAAATACAAAATCAGCAACAAAGACAAAAGATGCACTGCTCCATTGTTCTACAAAGTGAAAGCATATAATCAAAGACCCAAAAAGAAAAAATAAATTCCTTTTCTGAATAAGAATGATTAAATTATTTTAATCTACTTTTTGAATTAAGATGTTGGTATGTTAAGGACCTAATAAATTTAATGGAGCAAGTGGTTTATTAGCATTTCATTGGTCAGGCAAGTGAGTTTTTTCTTTCCCATTGTAAAGACAAATATATTTTATTACAAACAACTGAAAAGGCAAGAAAGAGGCATGACATGGAGGAGAGTAGAGTTAAAGGTCTTAAGGATTATCAAATTCATGCGGTCTTTAAGGCTTAATCCAAGGTGAGAGCTGCTAACTGCTCCGTTAGAGGGTTCCGAGGCATGGCATAAATGCGATTCAACCCTAAAAATGCAACAGTCAACATACATCATTTGGTTGACAATTTGATTTGTGTTTTTATAAGAATCGATACTGTAATTTAAGGGATACGTATCAAATGTAAAGAAAAATTTGTAAATAAGGAACTAAATAAAAAATTTGTTGCATTGCGGAAATTTAAAAATTTTCGTAAAATCAAACTTATTGTTTTGTTTTGTCTATGACAATAAAATTTGTCAAATATAATACTTAGGTTTTGGTTTAGCAGTTGTAATAGGGCATTTTTGCCCGGCCCAGATTTAACCTAATACCCAATACCCAATACCCAAACCAAATCCAAATCTAAACCAAACCCAATTCACAAACCCGGTAGCCCAAAACCAAATTAACCTAACCCACTAGCCTACCCTAGCCCCTGACCATAGCATTCGGCCGCCGCCTGTTTCCAACCACCGAGCCTCTGCCCACACCTGCTCTCATCACCTCCATCAACCTGCAAGAAGCGCCGAAAGCAGCAACCATAAGCAGAAGCAGAGACAAGACAAGCAACAGTAGCAATAACAGTACCAAATAGCAAAATAGGCCGTATAATCGGCTATAAAGCCATTTGTAATCAATGTAAAAATGGGGGGATTTTCGGGTTTCGTTTTTCAGCTAGAAACAGAGACCGAAAGCAAAATGTAAAAGGGGGATTTTCAATATTCAAAAAAAAAATACAGTGTAATCGGAGAATAAATAAAAAAACAGAAATTACCGGAGAGGGCTTCTTCTTCTTCTTTCGGATTTCGAATAGAAAACCGGGATTTAAACTCTAAAAAGTTATCATTTTCGATTCCTTTTCAAGCTTTCGAGTTCCATTTACTTTCCGTTTTTATTCATTTTTATACGCGAAAACAATAATGGAAATAGGGAGAGGGAGGAGTTCACCTGGTCTCCACCGTTGCGCGGTCGGGGAACCACCCTCCGTCGTTGTACTCGTATGGGTGGGAGAGCCTCGGTCTTTCGCTTTCGGGGCGCCGTGGGTTTGGGTTTCAAGGACCTAACGGGACTGGAAGTCCCTCACTTTCGTGCGTCACCGACCACCAAATATGATGGTGGTGCGGTGGGGTGATGGTGGCCACAATGGGTTTCAAACCCAAGCCGAGCAAAGAAGAGAGGGGAGGGAGGCTGCTGTTTTGAAAAAATAGAAGAAAAGAAAAGTGAACGGTTGCAAGAAAAAGAAGAGAAGGCTTAGGGTTTTTAGCCTAAACCAGTGAAACGGCGCCGTATAGGAGGTTACATAGCTTTAACCCGCGCGACCCGACCCGTAACCCATGGGGGATCCGCGCGTTTCACCCTTTTGGGTTTATTTCGCGGGTGGTCCCCCTGCTTTAGCGGTGCGTTGCAATCCGGCCCTTTTATCTACCTTTTTCATTTTATGAATTTGACCCGGAAGTTTTGTTCCGCTTTCATTTTAATCCCTGTTGCTGCTGTGCGTTTAGAAAAGGGATTTTTTGAGCTTTTAGTCCTTATATGCTGTGCGCGCTTCCAAATTGGTCTCTCCCTCTATTCTGATTATTTCAGATTTGTCCCCTGAATGTTGTTTCAATTTCAAACTCGTCCTCTGCCTTTTAAATCAAATGTTTTTGTCCATTTCATCTTTCTACATTATTCCATGTATATTATTTCAGATGTTTTACATATTAGCCCCTTTAAATTGTTTTTTACATACTATAATTTTTGTATTTCTACATTTTGTTTTGGTTTCTCCCCGTTCATTATATATATTATATTTCAAATGTTATGCATATATTTTATATATTTATATATTTATTTTTTTTACTATATAGTGTGTATATTGTATTTATATATATTTTTATATATTCAACATTATGGTTATATATATTCTTTTATATTATTTTACATATACGTTTCCAATAGTATGATATATATTTTGTATATTACATTTATCTTAAAGTTATATTTTATACACATACTATATTCTAATATATATTATATATGTATCTTTATTTCTAATGTGTATATGTAGATTTTTGTACCATCTCATGTATATATATATATTCCTAATATTAATTATTTTAATACCATTATCATCTGTATATATTTTGAAGTTATACTTTGTATATTATGTATATATTATATCCTTATATGTATTATATATATGTATTTTCCATTCTAATAGTTATATACATTTTCATACCACTTCATGTGTATACTTTAATACTATTATAAATGTTCTCATATATTACACAAATATATATATGTAAATATTTTTTTATGCTATATTTTATATTTGTCATTCTTTCATGTACTTTTGTATTACACTATATAAATATTTTAAATACTATATTATATATGTGCATACATATTTCTTATAGATAGGTTATTTCTTTACTATAAAGACCTCATTTTTATATAACATATTACTTGTTTAAAATGTTATTTGAATTCTTATAACTTTAAATCTTCTTTCATAATCATTGATTGTTATTTGTTAAAAGTTTTTCAATTTCACTTATTCTAATTCGTCTTATATTTCTTTTAAATTTACTTTTAGTTTTTGAAGGTTAATATTATTGTTTGCATAAGATGACATGCTATAATTGTTGTTATACGTACATCATTTTGGTTATTGATTCATCGATGTCATATATTGTCCATAAATTGTTTCTTTGCTTTGTATGATATTATTCTATGCTTGTGTTTCATAAAAAGTCGTATTTGATATCACTTTAGTAAAAAAACTTCCAATCAAAAGTTTTTGATAACATAACTCGCATTTGGGAATTTCGAGGAAATCGAGCTTTAACTTACTAGGTTCCAATTTTTCTCATTAAACCCGAGCTATCGAGTATCGCTTTCCAAATCAAAATATGCAAATTTTCAAATAAACTTATCCTCGAAACCTTGAAATGCTACATCCTAACTTACTGAATGTGGCGTTCAATGTTTCGGGATAGGAATTTTAAAATCAAGGCAATATTTTATGTTTTGGAAATTCGATAAATCGAGCCCTAACTTATTGGGTTCTGATTTTTCGTTCGATCCAAAATAATTAAATATTCCTTTTTGATTGAAATACGGGTCTCTTTAAAACCAAAAAGGCAAGCTTAATTTCAGAAATCGAGATGTTGCATCCTAACTTACTAGGTATAGCATTCCTATTTCTCCGAGATAAGTGAGCCTCAATTTTACATCGATATATTCAAACGCTTTTCAAAACAAAAGAATCGTATTTTAAAATCTTTTCATTCGTTTGATAATAGGACATTAAGGAATCAATTAGGTACCAATTTTGGGCGTTACGAGGGTGCTAACCCTTCCTCGTGCGTAACCGACTCCCGAGCCCCTTTTTTTTATTTTCGCAAACAAAAATTAATTGTTTTAATAACTCGAAATGTTTTATTAAAATAATTTAAGGTGACCCGATCGCACCTCGAAAAAGGTCGATGGCGACTCCATTTTTAAAATTCCAAAGTCGATTCCCTATTTTTCAAAACGCTTAGAAAAAATGGTTTCGACAGCAGTAATTGTTGATTTCGTAACTTTCTATTAAATCATCTTCTCCACTAAAGGAGTGGACTCTTGTTGACAAGTAGGATCAGTAAATAGTACACAACTTTGTTGATGGCAGTTCACTCTGGATTCAAGTGGAGAATCGTTGTTCTTGGTTGGTAAGGGAGCAGAAAGGAGTGATTGAGGTGGGTTGGAGAAGAAGGTTCTAAGTTTCTTAGTCTGAGCACTGAGGAGGTTGAGCGAACCATGAAGGTGGAAGAGGAAACTGGTAGTAGGGTGTATAAGTGTGAGTATCTCTGGAAAGAGAGGAGGAAATGTTTGGTGGAGGGCTGGGACTGATGTTGGGTCGTCTTGTCAGGGTTGAAAGGTGATTGTTGGGTGCCTTGCACAGGTTGCTAAGTTTGTACTTGGGATGAAAGGTGCTCTAGGTTAGGGTTTGATGGATTAATAGATTATCAGCTGAAGAATAAGCTATGGTTTTCGATCCACACTCTCCGTATCAATTGTTGATACATGTAATCAACAAGAAGAAGAGAAGACAAAGAGGAGAAAGTGATGGTTGCTTAAAGGTTAGTTCATCTGTGATAGGCAGAGAAAGGAACAAGAATGGAAGGAGAAAAGGAAGGACTTGGGAAGATTTGAAGAAGAGAAGGTTGTGTGAGTCTAGGTTATCAAGTAGAGTGCTTGAGGAAGAAGGAAAAGATTCCTTGCTCTTCATGAGCTGAGGTATATACAGGAAGAGGTCTCCTTGTATATAGTGCATGTTATAGGGTGAGTATTCAATCGATCGAGTCAAGTCAAATTGTGTCACAAAATTCCAAGTTAGTTGAGTTGACCGAATTCTATTTTAACAACCGAACTCAAATTTGAATTTTTTTCTAATCGAATCGAATCGAGTCAAAAAATTTCAAGTCAAGTCGAGTTGAGTTAACGAATCCTATTATTTATACTCAATGTTGTGTTTACATGGATTGATTATTTAATTAGTAGATGAAGTATAAAATTATTTAACTACATAAATAATATATGTCTTTTAACTTAACATTTATCAAAACGACATAGTTTTACTTTTTTAACTTTAGTAAAAGTAAACATTTATTAAATTCATATTCGAGTTAAACCGAAAAACTTAATTTTTTATTCAAATTGATTCAAACAACTTGATTAACTCAAATAACTCGAACTATTTAATTCAAAATTTGAATTTTTTATTGAGTTTTTCGAATCGAATCGGATTTTGCTCATCCCTAACTACAATAGAAATGGCAAACTACCCATGTGATCCGCTTAATGGCAGATCCGTTACATGTTAGTGCCATGTTACCTACAATACGAGATTGTTGTCTTCCTGTTCCTTTAATGCTACTATTTTTGGTTTTGGATCTTCCAAATCATTCTTGAAGGAGATCCGAATCCATTTTTTTCTGATCCTTCGATAAAAAGATTCATTTTCTTCATAAAAAAAATAAGAGGTAAGAGCCAATAAAGATTTCTTTTTCCATTCACCCCTGGAGTTAAATACCTCATTCAAGAATTATTTTTGATCAAATTCGTAGGAATCAATAGAAAAGGCAAATAGAATCAATAGAAAAGGCAAATCTCTTATAGTACACCAGATCCGACTCAGTTATTGATAAAGTGAATAGATCTACTATTTCTTAAAATCTCTCTTCTGATTCAAAATTGTTATAAAATCGTGATATAACGTCTATCGCCTCCTGTTTTGGTCATGGAATAGGCCCCTTAGTGGATAAAGAGTGGCCTATTGGAGACCAAAAGTGAGTGGCCTCCTTGCGGGTTCCGCAAAGTACGCGGGTGGCTGATCACGCATGGCTAGTCGAATGATTACCACTAAGGTACAAAATGGAGTGTCATCCATGAGTGCTCCTATCACATGTCCAAGCTGAGGAAAGGGTATAACAAATGTGTTTTACTATGCAAATTGAAATATTCTAAATATTATGTAACAAGCAAACCCTTAGATTTATATGTTTCTCACATGGATTAAAAAATCCTAAACCATCCTTAATGCTTTATGTATTTACAAATACTGTATTCTATTAGGCTATGTTACTCAGAGTATCCGAACATTTGGCATTTGTAACCAACACATTCAGACATGAGTACGAACATATGATCCTTTAATCAAAGCCCCTCTAAGTACATGAAAAAGCTTTAGAACAAATTTAGCATACTCGTATCTGATAGACCTGATCCGAGTCTGAGCAATAGGCCACCACCACCAGGCTAGGTTTATACTACACAACCTATATAAGCCTATAGCTGCACCTTGAAGGCTACAATGCCTCAAAAAGTCAGGAACCCAAGAGCAAGGGCTTTGTTAACCAGTACTGCTGAAACCTCTGCCGTGCATACTCCAGGTAGTTGAAGTCTATCTTGTTTACATGACCCTGTACATACAGTGCGTGGATTAGTCTGCAAAATCTCTCCCAGGAAGCTAATGGAACTATGGAAATATGAAGAAAGATTGCGTGCAGAAACACATACTGAGATGATTCCCCATAAGCCCCAAAACAGATGATTAGCAAGAGTGTATTTCTCGGCATCACTAAGTAGCTGCTCCACTTCGGCATCACTGTATTCATTCCCTGCATGCATAGCAATCCAGCAAAACAGGTACTCTTACACCAATTCAACATATAATTGGACTTTGTTTAAACAAATAACACACATCACTAGTACTCAGACTATATTTATGCTAGGTTCTCAACAAATACTTTTTCTATACAGTTGGCAGATAATGATAAACTAACCCGAAGATGCCAGATATGCAGAGATGAATCTTCGCCTCTCCTCCAGATCTGTTGTTCAAATGCCAAAGGAATAGGTATAATTCGACCCAAAAGTGCACGATATCTTTTAAACCATTTGCAGGATGTTTTTAAAATTACAAGAGCTACTCACCAGGGTAAATGCTGTAGTCCAAAATATGGGGTGTCTCAGAATGATAATTTGCGGCCATCTCACAGAAGTGATTTGCAAGGTCGTAAGCAACTGGATTGTAACTTGCATACTCATAGTCCTGGAGAAAATAATTCCTTGTAACATTCATAATTGGCACAAATTTTCATTTATCTATCCTGGAAATCCATTTTTACTTGAAACATGAAGTGTGACATATATTGTAAGCTAAACTGGCGTGAAATATTTGCAACACAGAACATGTCTCAGGCAATGCAGAAGAGAATACATCAGAAAATTAGCATGAAACAAGAGAAACTTCATGAAAAGATAGAAAGGTCATCAGTGATCAGACAATTAAATTCTATAAAAAAATGATAATTAGAGGCATGAATGAGCTGGGCCAAGCTGGTGTCGGGACAGACTTACATATGGTATCTCAACACCATACATATTTGCCCAAACTCGGTTAGACTGAAATATGAGACTCAAATTTTGTTCAAACCCACCCATCTTTGCATATGACTAACCTAGGTCACTTAATATTTAATAGTTTCTAAACACAGACAAGCTAACATGATGTATACATTATGATAAGATATATTTACTTGTCATACTATTTCAAAAGAAATTACTTTTCATAAAATATAAGTAACATACTATATAAAATAAACTAAAATTAATATGCCATAAAATGGAAAATGAGGGGCGGGGTTCGGGTATTTAATGTTGGTGCCCAAGCCCAGTTAGACAAGCCTAATGTTTTTTCCAAACCCTTGTAACTATTGAATAGGGATTCGGGCTTGGACGGGTCTAATCATCACATAGTCAAAGTCTAAAAAGTTATGAAATCCTTATAATAAACAGGCTAATCAAGAGACAAGTAGGAACTTCAGGAAGAGGCTGACCAGTCCCTTGCTTATCATACACTTGGTGCAGTTGAAGCTTCGGCTACAATTTCTTATAAATGTGGCCATACAGACCTTATCTGCAATTTCAGTTTACAAAAATCTAAAAATAAAGAATATTTTATGATATACATATTAACTTGTTATTTTGATAAAAATAAGAGTTAGATAAGTGATGAAGCATGAAGTTAAGGAAGCAGATAAACAGCTCAATTGACATATTCGGAATTGGCTGACCATTAGTATACTTCAAGAGCACTCCACAGATGAATCAGTTTAGCCACTTAAACAAGCAGACAAATTGCCACAAGAATGCACATCCATTAACAAGTAGTTGGTCACTTTTTTACACATACTATGTTGATATGTTGACTACTAACTTAAAGAGTGCAAGAGTTCTAGTTGGAAGAAAACAACTTTCGGATATGCGGATTGGAGGAAAAGTTGCAAATGCTTGTTTAACTAATTATTTCAAGGACAGTTGATGCTAAACTCTAGAACTGAAAGAACTCTATAGAAGCCATATTTGCAACAAAAAATAACTGAACCGAAAACTTACGATTAAGGTAATTACTCTTGTCTCTTCGTCCATCATTATGTTACCGTATTGCAAATCATTGTGACAAAACCCAATCTCTTGATAGCCCCGTGTTAACTCTTTCTCAAGGATGCTGATTTCTTCTTCGAGACCATCCAAGCCCAATTCTTTAGCTGTGCCTGGGGAACAGAATCTTTTGGTTTGACTAAGCCAAGTTCTGTAAGAAGCAAAAAGGGATTAGATACTTTCAACTCGAAAGATAAAAGCAATAATATCACAAGTGCATATTAGTACCTCAATCGCTCCCAGAGAAGTACATTCTTCGGACCAGGCATGTCAAGATTGTTGAACTCTCTCAATTTTGCTGCTATAAGAGATGATATTTCAGGGTCACGGAGGTCGGCAACAGAGAGTGTCTGGTAGAAAAACAAAAAGCTAGAAATCAGTTATCAGAGCTGACCACATATTTGTGAATAAAAAACTATGCAAATTGTTCATAGTCATGAACAAAGAACAAGGGATAATTTCTCTGTAAATGAGGCAGCATCCCTATTCAGTCTTCTTATCATGGCTCTAGAACAATGCTCGAGTTTCGAAAATCACTAACCAAAGAAAGTAGAACTCTTAATAGAACATCATCCATGAACTGTAGTTAAGATGTGGCAATTCTAACCCATACTACAATATTACAAAAATTAGACACATGTAAGATAAGATTTTGAGAGACAACTTTTACATACCCTGGCATGAATGAACTCCTCAATCCTTCCATCTGAAAACCGCCCAAGAAGCCTAGGTCCTTGACCTAGCTCGGACATGCACTCAAAAGTCCTAATCTCATCATCCCTATTGAAAAACACTTCCACACCTTTGCCATAAACCCGGACCAACACTTTCTGATGCAGATCACCATGATTTGTGGGCCAGTTTATCTGAAAAACCTCGTTAGTCATAGCTCCCTTGAGTGGAAATACATGAAATTCTTCCATATCTTCTATCGTATCTCCCCAACCCGACGCCACTGCTACCAAAACCTTCTTCAGTTCTTCAGGTGCAGAACTTGGAAGGAACCCGTTTTTCTTCAAAGCCATTTTGTTTATCTGTCGAAACAACTCAAGATTGACTAACCTTGAGCTGTAAATTAAAACCCCACAAAAGAACACAACATGATTAGACCACACTACACCAAGATGAACATGTATGCACACGAATGTTTCAAAATCTATATAACTGTAATCATTTACGTGTTGAAACTTAAACATAATTATGAAACGAAATTCACAAATACGACAGGGATGCAAAACTTTTTGTTAGATCTATTCGAGAAAGAGCTTCAAAAAACTGATGAGATAATAAATTCAATCTGCAGGAAAGAATACAGAATTTACCAAGAACAGAACAAAAC
The DNA here is from genome assembly GCA_020496765.1 of Gossypium stocksii. Classification (NCBI taxonomy): domain Eukaryota; kingdom Viridiplantae; phylum Streptophyta; class Magnoliopsida; order Malvales; family Malvaceae; genus Gossypium; species Gossypium stocksii. The sequence continues at coordinate 32,973,513 of CM035628.1, read as the reverse complement.
AAAACTCAGGCGGAAAGTGAATAAAAGCTATAAGGATTCAAAGCCTGTCAAAATATATTCATAAAAAGAGTTATTTTCCAACGAACCTTGGAACATAAACACCATGCATGTACCAAATACACACAAAAAAAAAAAAATCAAAGAACCCATTTGATTCAAACATTCTAGATTTCAAAATAACAAACAAACACCCAGAAAGAAAGAAACATCAGAATACAAGAATGTCGACAAAAGCTAAAAGGGTCAAAGCTTTTCACACTTTAATCAAATCCCAATCTTTAAATAGACCCTTAAAAGGAGTTCAGCATGTCAACCAACACCATGCATGTAATAGGAGGAACTCCATAATCAAACAACCCATTTCAGAAAAAGACGGCAAAGAACACTGAATTTCACCCAGAAAGAAACATAACACTAAAAGAATTCTCACCTGAAAGTAGCAGCTGGCACACCAAAACCAAAGCCTTTTTCTGTATTGCAGTTGTGAGCACAAGAATCTTAGAAGAAAACAAAAGATGATGAACTATAAGAAGAAAAATAGAAAGACTAGACAAATGAAAGCTGTGATCGGTTGGTTAGCAAAGAGGCAAACAACCAAATGTTGGTTAACTTTTCCCTTTGCCGTTGAAATAAAGCTCAGCTCTCATTATCGGGTCATTTTTCGATGAAAATTCTTCAAGCTATACGAAAGTAACCGTGTCGGTTAACTAAATTTTAACGAGAAAGAAAATGATTAACAGTAATGTTATATTTGAAAATATATATAAATAAGGCTTTATTCACATTTTAGCCCCCAAACTTCCCCATTTTCTAAAATAGATACTTAAACTTTTTTTATCCTAAATAGGTACCTGAACTTTAAATCCACTAACTTTTTTAGTCCAAATTGAGTAGTACCCTTTGGAAAAAGTCCCGGACCAATCCAGCTTCAACACGTGTATTATTTTTTTCATTTCAGATTTTTAAAAGAAATAAGTAAATTATTTGTGAAAAGGTAGATAAAAAAAATATACATAAATGTTTTACTTTTATAATCTTTTTTACCTTACTTTATAAAAATAAAACATTTACGTATATTAAATGTTTTATTTTTTATTTATCTTTTCACAAATAATTTATTTCTTTCTTTTAAATATCTGACATGGAAAAAATTATACATGTGTCGAAGCTGGATTGGTTAAGGAATTTTTTCTGAATGGCGTTACTCATTTGGACTAAAAAAGTTAACAGAGTTAAAGTTTAGGTATCTATTTAGATAAAAAAAATTTAAGTACCTACTTGAGAATAGGAAAATATCTGGAGGCTAAAATGCGAATAAAGCCATTAAAAATAAATATTAAATAATTAAATATAAGTCACAACTCACACGAGGCCGGTAAACCTTTGACTTTAGACGCTGGTAACATCAACTCAAGTTCCAAAATTGAAGGCTTCAATTCTTTGCATATTTATTTTAGTTAAGTTTATATATATTCTTTAATATTCTTTAATATTTTCATTTTTCTCAATTTAGTTTTAATTTATTTTTCGTTAAATGTAACTTTTTTAATAAAAATAGTAATTCAAATGTTTATTTTTTAATAATGTTAACGTGATATTCTGTATGATAGTCTATATATTTTATGTTGATATGACATTATTTATCATAATAAATAATTTAAAAATTATAAAAAAACTTAAAAACTAAAAATTACTAAAAATTATAAAAAGTTCATAAAGTTTTTTACAAAATTATCATCAAGGATGGACTCCATGTCTAAAAATTTAACATTTCAATTAAAATTTTTTTGTAAAAAAATTGAAATGATTAAAAATCATCTGAACAGTAATGTTACTTAATTTTATTAAATTCACATTGATTTTGATTTTGTCATTATTTTTATCAAGAGTTCATCTTTTCGGGAATAATTTACATTTAAACTATCGTTGTACTAAAAATATTATATTTATTTAATTTATTTTGTTATAAATTAAAAAAATTATAATCATTTGAATTGAGTTGAATTGTAATTTATATTTTTATGTATAATTTTTATATTTAAATTAGTAAAAATAATTTTAAAATATTAAAAGTTTTTATTTAACTTGATTAGCCCATTCACTGTTCATTTAACATTAAATTTGTAAGAAAGTTAACACGGACGGTGCCAGGAATTGTGTTACGGGACAAGCTACGGCAGGGGGTGTTATTAGAGACACACCGGTGCATGGATTATGGGGTTTGCTAAAAATCTTGGCGCTCGGTTGTTGACGTACAGCTTTGGGGTATGGTTTTCTAAATTTTAGATTATAAAATAATAAATTACAGAAAAAATCTAATCAGCATCTAATCCGACACTTCCACATCCCACTTGCGCCACCACCATCATTCCATGCAGCCGACCACCTAGCTGCCAGTTGACACCAACTTGGCTAGGATCCGATATGAAAAACAAGCAGCGGCTCTCCTTTTTACTCAGAAATTATTTCATCGACTTTTCGTACCACATTTATGATTGATGATTTTGAGTCAGTTCTACTCCAAACAGAAAAAGGAAAAAAAAATGCTAATATTAATCGGATAAATGTCCATCGCCGAAGTAGAAGAAAGCGACGTAAAATAAAATAATTTGTGTACTTCCCATCCTACGTGGAAAATTTATGGGTCCATCAAAATTTCGGCTTGTCTAATTCAAATCTTTTCCACCATTACTTTCTGTTAGCATAGGTGTTAGTGACTCAGATTTTGTACAAAATTAAAAGCCTGTGGGACAACCTAGAATTGTCGGGGTAGAGGAGAGGACTATAAAGATTTTTTGTTCTTTTGTTTCTCCATAATAGTAGTAAAACATATAATAAAAAGAAATAAAAATATATAAATTTTATATGAATTTTTTTGAAAAAAATTACATTAGAGAAGAAAAAATTTATTAATGTTGAAAAATGAATAATATAAGAGGAATTTTAACTATATCTATTTAAGGGTCGAAAAATCCTATTCTATACAAATTCAACTTGTGCTGTATGGTCCGTACTGCTCTAGTTTTGTGCTTAATGGGAACCATAGATCCTCTTATTTTATTATTATATTTATTTTTTCAACAAGTGAAAGAATTTGAGTCACACAATCTTTAACAATTTTATTGTTAATTTTAGATTTTTTATACTTCTAGAATGGACTAGATTTAACATAATCTAATTAAGAATTAGAATTTAAACTAAAACCAATTAATTGAACAATTGGGTTAAGAATTAGAATAAACAAGTAACTTCATACAGCACACTTACAAAGTAGAATCTAGAATAATTCAAATTGAAATTAACTGAGTGAACAACTGGACTAAAAATTAAAATATCCGAATAATTACGAACTAAAATCTAAATTGACTAATTGAATTAAAATTCACATTTAGCAACTCCATATTGAAAATCTCTTTAATTATTGTCCTTGGTTGAGAATATGGAATGGCCATTTACCGCGGAAGATTAAAGACTTTATTCGGAGATGATTGAAAGAATTTGTACCTTGCAAGACATCTTGCAGTTGGATTCGGTTTGTCAAAGGTGTGGTATTATTGAGAGCCTTGATTGACTGCCACAGCGTGAAACAAGTTGGCAATTTAGTGGTATTGACCAGCTGGCTTCATTGTTATAACTTTATTAACAAATCTCCTCAATGGTGAAGTGTACTGCTCACATATTCTCTTTTGCCATGAATTACATGCAGGAATGGAAGGTTTCAAATATCAAAGCTGGACAGATCATACATTACTAATAATACAACTCCGGACAAGGTTAAGTGCAGGTCTTTACCGGTGCCCAATGGGGTGAAATGCAACACTGATGCTACAGCAGGACGTTTGAGGACTGAATGGGGTTATGAAGCTATTGTTCGTAACGATAGGGGATGACTTCATTAAAGGTTTATCTGGGCATTTGACAATGGTTACTAATCCCAAACTTGCAGAAGCTTTGGCCATAAGGGAAGTGATCTCATGGTTTTGGTCCTTTACTTTTGACAAGGTGAAATCTGAGCATAAAGTGTCATAATTTAATATTGATATTTAAATTTCTGATTGAGTTGTTGTCACTCTTCAACTGTGTCTCAACTTATTGGAGAATTTACTAAAAAATCTTTATTTTTACAAAACATAAAATATTATTTTAAGGGTAATTTTTCTTTCATATAAAATCTAAATAAATGTTTACAAATGATGATATTCAAATACAAAACATTATAATTTTTAATAATTCAACTTAACGATTTCAACCAAAATCATATTTAATTTTTATATCAATTTTATTTTAATGTATTAAATAAAATTTTCACCCACATCCTAACTATTAGACCTGCTCATGGGTTGGGCGGCTCGGCCCAGCCCGAAGGCCTGCCCAAAATGTGGGAAGGTTTGGACAAAAATATAAGCCCAAAAAATGGGCTTGGGCAAAAAAATAAGGTCCATTTAAAAAATGGGCCGAGCCTCGGGTAAGGTACCGGCCCGAATTCACTAAAGGACAAAAAAAATCTGCTATTTTTTTTTTTTGTTTTTGAATGTTATTTTCTTGATGTTTTCTCCCTATTTTGCTACCATTACTATTATGTTGCTACTATTTTGTTGTTAGTGTTTGGATATTGTATAAAACTTATTTTATTGTTAATTTTGTTATTATTTTAAAGGCATTTGTTAATTTTGTTATTATTTTAGAGGTATTTGCTTGTTAAGTTGCATCTATCTTAGTGTTATTTAAGTCTACGTATTTTTAAAATTAATTTTCAATTTGTTAGGAAATATTTATTTTGATTTTTTTAGTATTTTTGATGTATTATATATATTTAAAAATTATATAAAATAATATAAAAAATTAATACGGGCGGGTCGGGCCGGGCCGGGCCCGGGTCTAAACATTTTTATATGGGTTGGGCTTGGGTAAAATTTTAGGCCCATTTTTTGGGCCCGCCCGGCCCAAGCCCGATGAATAGGCCTAAATTTTTAGTTGAGCCCGGCCCGAACCCAACCCGGCCCGGCCCATGAGCACCTCTACTAACTATACTATAATCTAATATTATATAAAAAGAGAACCATTTTCATTAATATATAATTAAATAATTTTTTATAATTTTTATACAATTAATATTTTAACATCCCATAAATTATCAGTTCATAATATCATCTCATATATATTTAATAATTGGTCAAAACTCAAAGTACATAGGGGAAATTTTTTTTCAAACAGTCGATTATTACAATATTAATATTAATAGGATAAGAACTACTTTAATTTTATTTCAAGACATTAGACACGCACAACTGATGGTCTGATGCCACAAATATGCACAGAAACGAATAGGGAAAAGCATAATGCAATTATGGAGCTTCAATATTCATCCAGCATTCGAATCTTAACACATATATATAAGAATATGAGCTTCGAAAATCCTTATTTACATGAAAATATTAAAAAATATAAATATATTTAGCCCATGGCCGTGTTGGACACTAACTCCTATATGATATACTTAAGACCTGAGCTCAATAATAGGACTACCTTCCCTGCATATGTATATCTAGCTAAAGGACAACGTTTATGTTGGGCGTAGGTCACATGAGTCCCACTATGAGGGAGGCTCAATGCCCATGTGTGCGTGCCCTATTATATATGTTTTGGAGCACCGGAATATTGCTTCAACTTATTTTTAAATGTGGGTGCCGCCACTAAAGAACAAAAAAGATTTGTTCTCCAATGTGTTTTAGAGGTTTATTCGATGTCTATTTGAGCTGACTCTTGGGCTGTGACTAGTAGAATTGAGAATCTCAATATAGTGGAATTTTTCATAAAAGTACAGTAGTTTTCGTTATCAGGGCAATCCTTTTTTGGTAATGTTTTCAACTTTTCGCTTTAATTTGCTTGAAATTACTTATTTATAGTCTGTGTTGAGTTATTGGTGCGGTCGTTGAGAGTACCAAATATATCATATTCCCTATAAAATAATGAAAAAGAACAGTAAAAGGGAAGTAAGATCGAATCCTCAGAGACCAAATTGTACGAATGCTTGTTTCTCGAAATCCTGGGCAGAATCGTGCCCTCATTCTTTCGTGCCGCGGTGAAAAATAAAAAAGAGGGCCGTCTCAGCGAAAGGACAAGGACCTGCAACAGCAGAGACTACTGACCCTCTTTTTTTTCTTAGCCGGCTGTTATGAGTCCGGGAAGCCTGGAATCAAAAATTTGAGGGCTCCCTCAAAATAGACAAGGGTGGGCCGCCCTTCCTCCTGCTAATTCGGCCCTCCGCGTGGTTATATTTGTAAGAAAACCTGCATTTCAAAAAAAATAAAAACAGAATTTTAAAGTTTTTAATCTGGGAATAAAATAAAATAAAAACAAAATTAAATGCTGAATTGAATTTTCAAAAATTAAAAGTAAAAATAAAGTTGAGAAAAAAATTTCTTATGGTGATTTTCTAACCTCCGGTTGCCTCGATTCGCCTTGGATTTCAATCCTTGGCTTTTAAGTGACCCTTCTCAAGCAGAATAAGCCAGTTATAGTGGAAGAGAATGCCTACGACCACCAGCTCCAAGAATTTAGACTTAAGATTTGGCGGAACCTGACTCTAGCCAATAATTGCTTTTGTGGGACTATCTTTTACTAGATCATCACTTCCCAACGGCGAATACCACGCCATTTTGTCTCTTGGACTCGCCAACCTCTGATGCAGAAAGCCAACAAACCGACTGTGCAACCTTCCCAAGACGTACAAAGCGGTCGTTCCTTGCACAAGTTGAAAAGATCACCTATTAAGGGACATGGACAGAACCGTCAGCCCCATAATGCTAAGAAGCGATGAATACCATATTGAGAAGGCTAAGCACGAATTCTAAACCTCATGAACCTTTTTGGGAAATTTCGACAACCTTCGGCTAGATTAGATTTAGTGGCTCATGATTTTTGAGGAAAAACAAATAAAAATAATGGAAAGGGAAATTTTTTATAGAAATATGAAAAGAATAAAAAGACTGAGTTTATGGGGAAGAGAGTGTTTACAAAAAGAGACGACATCTAAATTGAGTCACTTCATCTCCTATTTATAGTGCTAAGAAAGATAGTCTATTCCTACTTAAATTCCTAAAGATAATTATCAATAATTAAAGATAAATAAAATAAATACTAAAATTAAATCTAAATAATAATCATTAATAATTATCCTAATATTATTGGAATTAAAATAGAGTCTTGTGACATAAAATCTCTTCTTTTTGCGCTTTAATCCGTGTGTCTTCTATGCTTGCATTCTTGGCACCACCTTTTTCCTATGTTGCATCTTGGCCCATTTTATCTCCAAATTTACACTTTTTTGCCCTTGAATTTACTTTCGCCTTCAATTTAGTCCCTATAAGATAAAAAAACCGTAAATAGCTCAAATTAGTAGGATCATACTCAGAATAAACACATAATTAATACATAAAAATATGTCATTCTAGAGCATTATCAATTATATGCTCTTGTTGTGGTTCTATGTTGTAACCTTTTAGTAAGACTTTTTCTTTTTACTATTATTATTATGGTAGAGCTTTTGGTGGGGACTTTCAAGTCTCATTGCTTTAAAGGGGCTTTTCACGTGTATGTCTTGATTTATTAATTTTGTTTGTGATATTATGGATAATTTGCATCAATTATTGATATATTGTGTTATTGGGTTTGTCATAATTACCAAATTGATTTATTAAGAGTGAAAGAACACCAATTGTGCTTCTGTGGTGTTTCATTGGGTTCGATTTCATCCCCACATACCAGTATTAGAGCTTGGTTCCTATGTTTGGTAATCATAAAAATTAGCACTAGTAAGATAAATATGTTGAATGACACAAATGATTAACTTTGGAGGAAAAAAATGAAAGATCTTTTGTTTGTGAAATCTTTGCACCTTCTTGTTTTTGCTACTCAAAATCCTCAGTCAAAATTGATGAAGAGTGGAAATTTAAGCATCAACAGGTGTGTGATTTCATTCAACAATTTGTTAAGAGAATGTCTATAACCACATTGATCAAGTGACATATAATGGTACATTGTGGAACAAGCTTGAAAACTTGTATTCTTCAAAGTCTAGTAATAACAAGTTGCTCATGCTTAAGAGAATGATTGCATTAAGTTACAAGAAAGAGACTTCTATAGTCGGCCACTTGAATGAGTTTCAAGGTTGTTGATTCGGCTATTTGGTATGTGACTTAAATTTGATAATGAGATTACGGGACTTTGGTTGCTTGCTACTCTACCGAACTCTTGGGAAACATTTCAAGTTTCGCTCATTAATGTTGCTTCAAAGGATGTTCTAACCTTGGAAATTGCTAAGAGTGAAATGTTGAATGAAGAAGTGAGAAGAATGTCTCAAGGTTTTCCATCACAATCCAAGGTTCTAGTTATCGAAAATAGGGTGAGAAACAAAAATAAAGGTGAAAAGGTTAGAGAAAAAAGTTAAAGAAAGTCAAGGTCAAGATACAAAATCTTGAGTGTTATCATTGTGTCATGGGTCGTGGTTCAAAGCTCGTGACCAAAGCACAACGAGTATCCCATGGAGGTCAATCTGTTAAATGGAGCTCATTTGACCAATGTTAATTGGCCCGATTTGAAGAATAAGTGATGCAACCCATCTACTTGAAGCTTTGGTGGCCCAGTGTAGTACTCATGAAAAATTAGAGCTACCTTGCTAAATAGAGAAAGTAATCGTAGAAGATTTTTAATTTGATAATATTTGGTTTTGTAATCTTAGGGATTATATAAATACCTTAATTGTAGACATGCTTTGATCTCGTCTATTAATGAAGTTCAATCTATACCGTTGGTTTTGGGAGAGCTTAACTATAAATAAAGGGTCTCTCTCTCATTTGTAATCATCCATTGTATTCTATTCTTTAGTGATAAATACTAATCGAGAGCATTTACCCAAACACTTGGTGTGCTTCGCTTTTTTATGACTATTTTGTTATTTTGAGCTTTATTGTGTCTATGAGTTACTTCTGCTAGCCTAAGAAATTTTTTATTGAAAATTCTCACATTGCTAGAGTTAGGCTGACTTAAATGCATTTGAAGCGAAGAAATCACCTAAGGCCACACAGATTGTAAAACTAAAGGTCAGCCCTGTGACAATTGTGGCAAGAAAGGTCATATCAAGAAATATTGCTACAAGTGGAATAGCGAGAATAGAGGCGATGGTGATAAATAAGAAAGAAGAGATAATGAGAAATTCAAACATGTTACTACTGTTATTACTGATGATTTGTTAGTCTTTTGTGATGAGAATTTGATCAATCTATCATGCGCCGAGACTAGTTGGGTGATAGATAGTAGTGTTACGCTTCATGTCACGTTACAGAAGTTCTTCACATATTATAATCTTGTCAATTTCAGGGTATTGAAGATAGGTAGTGATAGCTTGGTGCAAGTTGTTGGTATAGGAGATGTTAGTTTGGACACTAATAATGGAACCAATATGACACTTAAAATATTAGGTATGCAATGAATATTCATTTAGATTTGATTTCTGCAGGAAAGCTTGATGATGATGGTTTTTATAACACTTTCACTAAGGTCTGTGGAAATTGATTAAAGGTTCATTGGTTGTGGCTTAAGGGAAGAAGAGTTGGGACTTATATTTGATGCATGCTTTAACTTCTCGAGGCATGGTGGATGTGACAGAAGATGATAACCCAACAAAGTTGTGGCATAGACAACTTAGTCACATGAGTGAAAAGGATTTAATTGTTTGGTCAAGAATAATCAACTTTCAAGTTCGAAGAATGCTACGATGAAGAATTGTGTTCATTGTCTAGCTGAAAAGCATATAAAAGTTTCATTTAAGCATCACCCACCTTCAAGAAAGTCAAATTTACTTGAGTTGGTTCATTCAAATTTTTGTGGCCCCTTGAAGGTTAGGTCACATGGTAGCACACTTTACTTCATGACTTTCATTGATGACTATTGAAGAAAACTTTGGGTTTATACTTTGAAAAGAAAGGACCATGTGCTTGATGTATCCAAGCACTTTCAAGCTTCATCTGAGAGAGATTGGGAAGAAATTGAAGTGTATTCGTATTGATAATAGTGGAAAGTATAGAAGACCATTTAATGTTTACTATCGAAGACTCCAAAGTTGAATGGATTGGCTAAGAGAATGAACTGGACATTGGTTGAGAAAGTCAAATGTTTACTTTCATATGTAAAGTTTCTTAGATCTTTTGGGTTGAAGCTTTGTAAATAGTTGTACATGTGATTAATCTATCTCCTAGTGTTCTTTTGCAGGATGATGTACTAGATAGGGTTTGATTTAGTAAAGACGTGTCACATCACTTGCGTGTGTTCGGATGCAAATAATTTGTCGATGTTCCAAAAGATGAGCAATCTAAGTTAGATGCCAAGAATCGATAATGCATCTTCATTAGTTATGGTCATGATGAGTTTAAGTATAGGTCATATGATTCGATTGAAAAGACTTGTGAGAAGCAAATATGTGGTTCTCTTTGAGGATCAAACTATTGAAGACATTTATAAGATGGAGAATATGAATCCATAACATGTGATGATTTGTTTGAAATGAATCTGATTCCTCTAGCTTCTTCATGAAATCCTATTCAGGATGATATGCAAAAAGTTAACATTTATGACTAGCAAGGTATAGTTTATTTTAATGCTCCTATAGATGAGGTTGAAAATAATCAACACTAAGCACCTATAGCTCCACCGTCAATTCCACCTCAGAGTTAATTAAAGATCGATGATTTTCATAAGGTATTCTTCTAATAAGTATGTTCTGTTAACTGACGAGGAATATCTATAGTGTTATAAAGAGGCTACGGAGAATGAATGCACAGATTAGTTGGTTGAAGCGATGAAGGATGAACTTCAATCCTTGCATGACAATTATATCTTTGAGTTGGTGAAATTGCCAAAGGGTAAGAGAGTTTTGAAAAATCAGTGACTTTACAGGTTGAAACAAGAAGAGAATTGAATTCCACGATACAAAGCTAGATTGGTCATTAAGGGTTATAAAAAAAAAAAAAGGGGATTTACTTTGAAATATTTTCTCCAGTTGTAAAGATGTTCTCTATAAAAACTATATTGAGTTTGGCAACTTATTATAACTTAGAGGTTGAACAGATGGATATGAAAACTGCTTTCTTTCATGGCGATGTAGAGGAAAAGGTATACATGTAGTAACTAAAGGGTTTTGTTGTGCAAGGAACATAGGAATATGTATGCAAATTGAGAAAGAGCTTGTATAGTTTGAAGCAAGCTCCTAGGTAATGGTAAAAAATGTTTGAGTTTGTTATAGGAGAGCATGGCTACAAGAAGACGACGACTTCTGACTATTGTGTCTTTTTCCAGAGATTCTTCACTAATAATTTCATTATTTTATTATTCTATTGATGATGTAACAGTCCAATTTTAAGTGGTGTCAAAATAGTGATTCGAGATCATTAAATCCGATGAGAAAGTTAGAAAATTTGTTAATTAATAGTTATGAGCTAAGTGTGGTTATAGAAATATTCTTCAATTAATGAAATATGTGATTTGAAGGAAATTATTAGGTAAATTAGTCTCAAAAACAAGGAATCAGAACTTCTATTATATAAACTGAGCCATAAATATTTTTATAAATATTTACAGAGTGCTAGTGACTTAGTATTAAAGTTTCATTAGAAAATTTTAACGTTTTAATAGGTAATTAATTAAAAAGGACTAAATTGAAAAGGTGCAAAACTTGATAAAGTGATTAAATAGTCTAAGTAATGAATAAGGAAGGACCAAAAAGGCAATTAGACATTTATTGAAAGTTAAAACTTAACACCCCTAACCTGTATCCGTCACTGGAATAGGGTTACGAGGCATTATCGGAGTTGGCAAAACATTTTTCGATAAATCGTGTCTAGTATTATTCATATTTCGAAATTTGTTGTAACATCCCTTATATGGGCCCTTGAAGCCCAAAACAAGCATTAGGATCGATTTGGGACTAAATGTGGCTCTCAGGGAATTTTTCGCAAAATCTTAAAATTTTTCTCATATTCAAAAGTCACACGCCCATGTGGTATGGAACATGCCCGTATGGTCAGGCTATGTGGGTTCACATGCCCGTGTTCCTTACCTGTGTAACTCTCTAATTTGTAACTCATGAACAAATTGATCCCATACGGCTAAATCATACGCCCGTGTCACTACGCCGTGTGGTTAATTTAAATTTCGAATTTAGGTGTAGGGTTCACACAGCCATATCACACGCCAGTGTTTTTAGGCCATGTACCTCACACAGCTGAAGCACACGCCCGTGTTGAGTCCGTGTGCTCGAAACAGGGCATTCTGTTTCTCAAATTCTAGGATGCAGAGACACACGACCTTGACGCACGCCCATGTACCAGACCGTATGTCACACACGGCCTAGACACACGCCCATGTGTCTACCTATGTGGACAAAATAAGGCTATTTCCAAGCCCTGTTTCTCACCCATTTTCATCATTCACCTGCACCAAACATTTCCAATAGCAACCAACCAATTCAAACATGATTTTTAACCAATTTCATTATTCAATGTATTATGATTTCATATGCATACTTAGTGCACATCTTACTTCTTTTTACTTGAATGTTTAACCTTAACATTTCAACTATAGTCAAGCATGCATATAAACTCTAATTTGCTTTATAACATACCAAAAATTAAGTTAACACTAGCCATACCAATAGCTAGGTTTACATTTATCCATTTCACATCCTCATTAGTACAAGTAACCTATACATGCCATTATACCAAAATAAGATCTATATCTATACAAAAATGAGCTGAAGGATAGTGTGATGTTGCTCCAACCTCTACAAGCTTCCGAGCACTATAAAATAGGGAAAATTAAACAGAGTAAGCACTTAGTGCTTAGTAAGTCCATGTAATAAGAATTTAACTTACCGCATGTTTCCATTTAATTAAATTAAACACATATATCCAAGCATTAGAATATTACCCTACCATACATAACCTTAACACTTAAGTTAGTCAAGATAATTTCATGTAATACTAATTCGCAAATGAGCTCATTATTTCATGATTTTTATATGTTTTCCATTTTCGTGTCACTTATGCCTTTCATAATTAGGTCATTCATGTTCCATTAATCGTATCCAAGTTTATCCTGTTAAATTTATCATAATTTCGATGGATACTCGGTAGTACACTTATAGTGTACAAATCTATAATTCGTCAATTTATATTTACCCTTGTCAGAGAGCACACTCCTGAGTCTCATTTCATATAGTAAGATTACCAATCTAGGCTAAATCCCCTATAATATAGGATTACCAGTCTAGGCTAAATCCTTTCAATGGCAAATACTCTATAGAGCTTAATTTGGATTATCCGTCCGGGCTAAATCCATTTCATAACACATATACATCGAGAGGGCTTATATCAGGATTACCCATCTGGGCTAAATCCTATTTACAACATATGCATTATCTTTTTACATTCATCCATCGAATTTCCTTAATTCAACAGGGATTTTCCCTTTTTCTTAAATAATATCAAATATTTCATCATATTCATACATTGAGCATTCAATTGGCATTCACATCATATAACATGCATCTCAAGCATTTCAAGATTCAGTAGTAAGTTACATGAACTTACCTTGATGCTTGTTCTTTGATAAAGTCTACTATTCCGAGACTTTTTTTCCTCAATCTAATATTGTATTCGAGTCATCCGGATATATATAAATGAATTTAATCATCAACTCCATTTAATTCATAGCGCATTACATTCTATATAAATGAAATTAATCATCAACTCCATTTAATTCATATCACATTACATTCAATTTACACCCTAGGCAAAATTACTATTTTGCCCCTAAACTTTTTATAAATTTCAATTTCATCCTTAGGCTCGGAAAATGAAATTCATGCAATTCAATCCTCTTTCCAAGCCTAGCCAAATTCTATATGTATCAATAATAGTTCATAAATTTCACAAAAATTAGAATTTTTCTCTAAATTTCATAAGTTTACAATTTAGTCCCTATTTCACAATTTTATCAAAAATCACTTTGTAAAAGTTGTTTATCTACTAACAACCTTTCATTTTCTACCATAAATTTTCAATTTCCAACATATTCATCCATGGCATAACTTTTATACTTTGATACCTTTTCAATTTAATCCCCAAAATAGAGAGAACAAGTTATTCTGATCAAAAAAATATAAAATTTACTAAAAACGGAACACGAAAACTTACCCAATTAAGCTTGATTAGTTTTCTCCCTCTCTCTTAGGTTTTCCATCAAATTTTTGGGGAGAAGATGATAATAATAGATTATATTTCCAATTCAATCCCTTAGCATCCTTTAATTTTTCTCAATTCCAATTTAGTCCTTTTCTTTTTATCAAATTCCATGGATGATTCATCCAAGATATTTTCCCATCTTTTGATTGATGGTCTAATTACCATAGAAGAACCTCTAGTGTTAAATTTCATAGCTATTTGATTCTTCTAGCTTCTAGAACTAAATTTCTACATTTTATGCAATTAGGTCCTTTCTTAATTAATCACTAAATCGGTAAAATTTTCCTATCAGTATTTGATGAAATCTTTCTATTATAATACAAACCATATCAAAATTTTAAAATAAATTTTCTTTCTAACTCGAATTTGTGGTCACGAAACCACTATTCTGATTTCACTGAAATTTGGGTCGTTACAACTCTCCCCCCTTAAGGATTTTTATCCTCGAAAATCTTACCAGTAAAGAGATTTGGGTATTGTCTCTTCATTGCCTCCTCCAGTTCCCACGTAGCCTCTTCAATCTTATGTAATTCATGTCAGGCTAAATCTCGATCTTTGTCGAAGAAATAACATGTGAAGGATCCGATCAATATCACCGTAACATAGACACATGGAAAACATTATAAATTTTATCAAGTTCTGGAGGTAATGCTAATCGATAAGCCACAAATCTAATTCTTTCAATAATCTCATATGGCCCAATAAATCATGGACTTAACTTTCTTTTACGACCAAACGGGAGAACTTTCTTCCATGGTGAAACTTTCAAGAATACTTTGTCGCCGACCTGAAATTCAATTTCTTTTCGTTTAAGATCGGTATAAGACTTTTGACGATCTGAGGCCATTTTCAAACTGTCACGAATTACCTTTACATTTTCTTTCGTCTCTCGAACTAAATCAATTTCGTGTATCTTCTTTTCACTGAGCTCAGTCCAATATAATGGAGTTCTACATTTTCGACATTATAAAGCCTCATACGGTGTCATTTTTATACTAGATTTATAAATGTTATTATAACTAATTCAATCAAAGGCAAGATATTTCCTAATTACCTTCGAACTCTAGCACACAACATCGAAGCATATCCTTCAATACCTGAATTACACGCTCAGACTGGCCATCGGTTTAAGGACGGAATGCAGTACTGAAATGCAACTGAATCCCTAGAGCTTCTTGCAATTTGTCCAGAAATGAGACGTAAACCGGGGATCTCTGTTTGAGATAACTGAAACTGGTACTCCATGTAACCTAACAATCTCTGATACATACAATTCAGCCAATTTATCCAAAGAATAGTCCATACGTACCGGAATAAAATGTGTCAACTTTGTTAATCGGTCAACAATTATTCATATAGCATCTTTCTTCTTCGAAGACAACAGTAATCCCAATACAAAGTCCATTGTAATTCTTTCCCACTTCTATTTCATTATCGTAATTGCCTGTAGTAATCCTGATGGTACCTGATGTTTAGCTTTGACTTGCTAACATACCAAACATCTTGATACATATTCAGAGATGTCACATTTCATTCCCGACCATCAGTACATCTTTTTTAGATCGTTATACATTTTATTACTCCCCAGATATACAAACATCATACTATTGTGAGCCTCGTGCAATACCTTATGTACAAGCTCTGAATTCTTTGATATACATACCCTATCTCTGAATAACAAACAACCATCAAACCTAATTTAAAATTCGGAATCAATATTCGACTCACACTGTACTCGTTTAGCCTATAACTTATCTTCATTTTTCTGAGCTTCACAAATCTGTTGCAAAAATGTTGGTTTAGCTCTCAATTCATCTATAATTGAACCATCGTCAGCTAGTGACAACTGGGTATCCATAGCTCATAAAGCAAATAGAGATTTCCAAAGCATCGGCAACTACATTAGCCTTACCCGGATGATAGTCAATAATCAGATCATAATCTTTAATTAATTTAAGTCACCTGCATTATCTCAGGTTCAGGTCTTTCTGTGTCATAAGATACTTCAAACTCTTATGATCAACATAAATATAACATTTCTCACCATACAAGTAATGTAGCCATATTTTCAGTGCAAACACGATAGCTGCCAATTCAAGATCATGTACCAGGTAATTCTTTTCATGTGGTTTAAGTTGTCTTGAAGCATAGGCCATTACTTTACCTTCTTGCATTAAAACACAACTTAAACCATTCAATGAAGCATCACTATAAATAACAAATTCTTTACCTAGTTCAGGTTGTACTAAAACAGATACTTTTGTCAACACATCTTTCAATCTGTCAAAGCTCTGCTGGTATTCATCCGTCCACTCGAACTTTACATCTTTCTGTAATAGACGAGTCATCAAAGAAGCTATCATCTAGAACCCCTGTACAAATCTCTGATAATATCCAGCTAATCCCAGAAAACTTCTAACTTTGGATAAATTTTTCGGTGAATTCCAATTAATAATGGTTAAAATTTTACTTGGGTCAACTCTGATACCCTCAGCAGATACAATATGTCCGAGAAAACCAACTTCCCGAAGCCAAAACTCACATTTACTAAATTTAGCATACAACTGCTTTTCTCGCAGAGTTTGCAACACAATTCTTAAATGATCTACATGCTCAGTTTCATCTCGGGAATAAACTAGAATATCATCAATGAATACTACCATAAACATGTCTAAGTGCGATATGAAAATTCTGTTTATCAGATCCATAAACACTGCAGGTGCATTTGTTAGCCCAAATGGCATCACAAGAAACTCATAGTGTCCGTATCTAGTTTTGAAAGCTGTTTTACGCACATCCGACTCCTTTACCCGTAATTGATAGTAACCTGATTGAAGATCAATCTTTGAAAACACTGTGGCACTTTTCAATTGGTCAAACAAATTATCAATCTGAGGCAAAGGGTACTTATTCTTTATTGTAACTTTATTAAGTTACCGATAGTCAATATACAATCTTAAGGATCCATCTTTCTTCTTTACAAACAAAACCGGCGCACCCCACGGTGAATGACTAGGTTGAACAAAACCCTTGTCAATGAGTTCTTACAACTGTGCTTTCAACTCTTTCAACTCAGTAGGAGCCATTCTGTAAGGTGCTATTGAAATCGGAGTAGTTCCTAAAACAAGATCTATAGAAAATTTTACCTATCTTTTCAGTGGTAATCCGAGTAATTCCTTTGGGAACACATCAATAAACTCACATACAACTGGTACTGATTTAATCTTTGACTCAGATACCTTAGTGTCCAACACATATGCAAGATAAGCATCACCCATTTTTCTAATATACCTCTATGCTAACATAGCTAAAATTACATTAGACAATTTTTCTATCTAATCAGATTCAACACAAAGTAATTCACCATTCTGACACGTTAATACAATGTACTTTTGTTTACAGTTTACCACTACATCATGCTGGGTTAGCCAATCCATTCCTAAAATCACATCAAATTCATCAAAAGGCAATAACATCAAATCAGCCAGAAAATAATAACCTTTTACCATTAGTAGACAATTTTTACAAATTTTATCCACCATAACACACTGACCCAGGGGGTCTGAAACTTTAACCACAAATTCAGTGAATTCAACAGATAAATTTTTAACAAACACTAGCTTTGTGTATATATATGAATGTATGGAATCAGGATCAATCAATGCAGTAATATCGATATCAAGTAAAGAAAAAGTACCAGTAATGATGTCATTGCAGAAGCATCCTCTTTAGCATGAATGGCATACGTCCTAGCAGGTGCCCGTGCTTCAGATCTAACTGTGAAATCCTTTGTAGCTCCTCGGCTACCACTGACATTCCTGGAATATCGAGGTGGTTTATCCTTGGAGGTAGGATTACTCAGTTTTTGAGTCTGATCAATATCTTTTTCACCCCTCTTCGAATAATCTAAGAGAAAATGGTCAAGAGAACTATATCTATAACAAGCTTCACTTCTTAGTCGACATTCCCCAAAATGAGTTTTATTATAATGTTTGTATCTCAATTTGAGGTTATCGACATTTCCTACACTAGTTACAGATAGAGTGGGAGATCTCGGATTTGAGCGTTAGGAGCTTCGTTCCTTCCCGGAATACCCTGTGGCTGAAGTAGAATGATCATGGTACTTCTTTAATTTCTTTGAAGCAGAGGATGATTGCGATTTCCCCATAGGTCTCTTGCTAAAAGTTCGGGATTCTCTTTCAGTTTGTTTCTTCTCTTTACTCAATTCATCTGCCTTGTATGCTCGATCAACCAGTACTGCAAATTCTCGTAGTTCAAGAATTTTGATCAACAACTTGATGTCTTCGTTTAATCCTTCCTCAAATCGTTTACACATTTCAGCTTCAGTTTGAACCCATTCTTTAGCATATTTACTTAACCGGAAAAATTCCCTTTTGTACTCAAACACAGTCTTATTGCCCTATTTAAGCTCAAGAAATTCTTTCCTTTCCTGATCAAGGAATCTCTTACTAATATATTTCTTTTGGAACTCTATCTGAAAAAATTCCCAAGTAATTTTTTCTTTCAGTACCACAGAAATTTTGGTATTCCACCAATGATAAGTTGTATCCTTTAACAGAGACACTGTATATTTCAAACATTCATCTGGTGTGCATGATAATTCATCCAAAACCCAGACAGTATTTTCTAACCAGAACTCAGCCCTTTTTGGGTCATGTTCGACTGTAGCTCAGAATTCTTCGGCCCCATATTTACGGATTTTATCTACTGGATCTTTACCTGTTCTGACAGTTTTAGTACCTTAAGGTGTTTCGGGAACCGATTATAGAGAAGCAGGAGGGGGAGCTTGTTAAACAACAGGATTATTTCTTAAATACTGATTGAACCATTCATTCATCATTTGAAAGAAGGCTACTTTTGCCTCCGTATCTTGACCCTCTGACTCAGGCCTTCTACTACTGGACTCTTCTCTTTGGACCAAAGTCGGAGCATGGCTCTCAGCTTCCTCGAAATTAGGTCGGTTGGATGATATTTACTATAAGAAATACACATTAAAATGATCAGAAGATATCATACTATCACAATTTATATAATGGCATGTATAGTTAATCTCATACTTGCTACGTTAATCTAAAAATTGGCTAAATTATAGCTCTAATACTAACAAATGTAACACTCTTAACCCGTATCCGTCGTCGGAACAGGGTTATGAGGCATTATCAAAGTTTGTAAAATATTTTCCTATAAATCGTGTCTAGTACTATTCATATGTCAAAATTTGTTGTAACATCCCTTATATGGGCCCTTGAAGCTCAAAACAAATATTAGAATCAATTTGGGATTAAATCTGGCTCTCAGGGAATTTTTCGCAAAATCTAAAAATTTTTCTCATATTCAAGAGTCACACGCCCGTGTGGCATGGAACATGCTCGTGTGGTTAGGCCGTATGGGTTCACACACCCGTATTCCTTACCCGTGTAACTCTCTAATTTGTAACTCATGAACAAATTGATCTCACACGGCCAAAGAACATGCACGTGTCACTAGGCCGTGTGGTTAATTTAAATTTAGAATTTAGGTGCAGGGTTCACACGGCCGTATCACACGCCCGTGGTTTTAAGCCGTGTACCTCACACAGCTAAGGCACAGGCCCATGTTGAGCCCGTGTACTCGATACAGGGCATTCTGTTTCTTAAATTCTAGGATGCAAGGGACACACGGCCTTAACAGACGCTTATGTACCAGACCGTGTGTCACACACGGCCTAGACACACACCCGTGTGTCTATCTGTGTGGATAAAATAAGGCTATTTCCAAGCCCTATTTCTCACACATTTCATCCTTCACCTGCAACAAACATTTCCAATAGTAACCAACCAATTCAAACATGATTTTTAACCAATTTCATTATTCAATGTATTATGATTTCATATGCATACTTAGTGCACATCTTACCTTTTTTTACTTGCATGTTTAACTTCAACATTTCAACCATAGTCAAGCATGCATAAACTCTAATTTGCTTTATAACATGCTAAAAATTAAGTTAACACTAGCCATACCAATAGCTAGGTTTACATTCATCCATTTCACATCCTCGTTAGTACAAGTAACCTATCTATGCCATTATACCAAAATAAGATCTATATCTATACCAAAATGAGTTGAAGGATAGTGTGATATTCCTCCGACCGTGTCCAACCTCTACAAGCTTCCGAGTACTATAAAACAGGGAAAATTAAATAGAGTAAGCACTTAGTGCTTAGTAAGTCCATGTAATAAGAATTTAACTTACCGCATGTTTTCATTTAATTAAATCAAACACATATGCATCTAAGCATTAGAATATTACCCTACCGTATACAATATCAACACTTAAGTTAGTCAAGATAATTTTATGTAATACTAATTCGCAGATGAGATCAGCATTTCATGATTTCTATATGCTTGTCACTTCCGTGTCACTTATGCCTTTCATAACTAGGTCATTTATGTTCCATTAACCATATCCAAGTTTATCCTGTTGAATTTATCAAAATTTTGATAGATACTCGGTAGTACACTTATAGTGTACAAATCCATAATCCGTCAATTCATATTTACTCTTGTCAGAGAGAACACTCCCGAGTCTCATTTCATACAGTAGGATTACCAATTCAGGTTAAATCCCCTGTAATATTTGCTCAAAGAGTTTTGTCAGGATTACCAGTCCAGGCTAAATCCTTTCAATGGCAAATACCCTATAAAGCTTAATTTGGATTACCCGTCCGGGCTAAATCCATTCCATAACACATATACATCGGGAGGGCTTATATCAGGATTACCCGTCCGGGCTAAATCCTATTTACAACATATGCATTTTCTTTTTACATTCATCCATCGAATTTCCTTTATTCAACCGAGATTTTTCCTTTTTCTCAAATAATATCAAATATTTCATCATATTCATACATTGAGCATTCAATTGGCATTCACATCATATAACATGCATCTCAAGCATTTCATGATTTAGTAGTAAGTTACATGAACTTAACTCGATGCTTGTTCGTTGATAAAGTCTACTATTCTGAGACTTTTTTTCCTCGATCTAATATAGTATTCGAGCCGTCCGGATCTAAATAAATGAATTTAATCATTAATTCCATTTAATTCATATCCCATTACATTCAATTTACACCCTAGGCAAAATTACTATTTTGCCCCTAAACTTTTTATAAATTTTAATTTTATCCCTAGGCTCCAAAAATGAAATTCACGCAATTCAATCCTCTTTCCAAGCCTAGTCGAATTCTATATGTATCAATAACAGTCCATAAATTTTACAAAAATTAGAATTTTTCTTTGAATTTTACAAGTTTACAATTTAGTCCCTATTTCGCAATTTTATCAAAAATCACTTTGTAAAAGTTGTTTATCTACTAACAATTTTTCATTTTCTATCATAAATTTTCAATTTCCAGCATATTCATCCATGGCATAACTTTTATATTTTGATACCTTCTCAATTTAATCCCCAAAATAGAGAGAACAAGTTATTCCGATCCAAAAAATATAAAATTTACTAAAAACGGAACATGAAAACTTACCCAATTAAGCTTGATTAGTTTTCTCCCTCTCTCCTAGGGTTTCCATCAAATTTTGGGGAAGAAGATGATAATAATAGATGATATTTCCAATTTAATCCCTTATCATCCTTTAATTTTTCTTAATTCCAATTTAGTCATTTTCTTTTTCTCAAATTCCATGGATGATTCATCCAAGATATTTTCCCATCTTTTGATTGATGGTCTAATTTCCACATAAGGGCCTCTAGTTTTAAATTCATAGCTATTCGATCCTTCTAGATTCTAGAACTCAATTTCTACATTTTTATGCAATTAGGTCCTTTCCTTAATTAATCATTAAATCGGTAAAATTTTTTTATCAGTATTTTCATGAAATCTTTCTATTATAATACAAACCATGTCAAAATTTTAAAATAAATTTTCTTTCTAAATCGAATTTATGGTCATGAAACCACTATTCTGATTTCACTGAAATTTGGGCCATTACAGAAACAGTATGTATAGGAAAAAAATTTTAAGATTTTACTAGTTAGGGGCAAAATGGTCATTTGAGAATTAGGGTAAAATAAAAACAAAGTGACTAAATTGAAAATCTAGAGATTTCTTCATTTTTCTTTAGCTAAAATCACTATTAAAGAGTTCTTCTAAGCTAGTTTTTCATGCTCTTGCTATAAGTAAGTTCAATTCTTGATTATTTCTTGTAATGTTTTTTATTGATACTTTTGCAACTAGGTCCAACTATTTAATTCATTAGTTTTTGATTCTATGAGTGATTTTAAAAGTTGCCATGGATAAGTGCTAGAAGTTTATGATGAATTAACATGGATTTGAAACTTTAATTTTATTATATGATGATTTTATCAAGTGGATTTCAATAGAAATTGATATTTAGGACCTAATTGTGAAAGATTTTGAAAGCAGGGTTTTGTGTTGAAAATTTGAATGTCAAAGGCTGAGAAATGGTCTATAATGGTTAGATAAAGTATTAATTGAGAAAAAAAAGCTCAATTGATGAGTTATTTGAGCAGGGACTAAATTGTAAAAACTGAAAAGTTTGGGGTAAATATATAATTTTAAAAATTGAATGGCATAAATTCCAAAGTGAATTAGAATTAAATTAGATACTAATAAATAAATGGTTTTATAATTATAGATCAAGAGTCCAAAGATAATCGAGGAAAAGAGAAAATAACAGACTAGTCCCTAAACTTTTACAACATCTGCAAATTTGCGTAGGTAACTTCATATGGCTAAATTTTAATGATTATTTGTAAATTTTATGAATAATATGATGTATTAGTTCATATGTTCGTTATTGAATTGTGAATTTTGTCAAAAAATGAAAAGTAAATTAAATATTCAAATTGAGTAGAACGCAAGATTGTGTATCTTCATTCAATGATAAAAGATGAATTGATGGAAAAGACCATGGTTGGACCATGGCAATCTGTGAATATGTGCTTCCATACAAGACCATAGTTGGGTTGTGGCATCGGTGTGTGAATATGTGATTCCGTATAAGACCATAACTAAGCTATGGCATCGGTGTGTGAATATGTGATTCCATATAAGACCATAGCTGGTCTATGGCATCGGTATATGACTATATGATTCCGTGTAAGACCATAGCTAGGTTATGGCATTAATATGTGAATATGTATAAGACCATAGTTGGACTATGGCATCGAGAAAACGAAGTACTCAATTCCGTAAGACGTTCTCTAATTTGACAAAGTTTTAGTAATTACAATTTGAATTTATATGATTGATTTTAGTGAATATTGAAATTGAGCTCAAACAAGTAATTTCATCATTTGGATATTGTGTGTGACAGGAAGTGTTATTGAATTATTTATTTTTGAATTGTTAAGCAAGTTTGGTAAGATTTATGTTAAATGCCTATGAATTTACTAAGCTTTATAAGCTTACTTTGTGTGCTTAATGTTCTTTGTAGATTGACGTGGGTTACGGAGGATCGAATCAACACATTGGAATCACACTATCCAGATTACTTTGGTAGTTTTTGGTTAATCATCTTTTGGTTTATATGGCATGTATAGGGTTGAGTTGATAATGAAATAGTTGGAATTGAAGTCGTGAAACTTAAATGTGTATGTATGTATTAGAAATAGTGAGGTTTAATTATGTTTAATGCATGTTTTGGTTTGAATTGGCTACTTAATTGGACAATATTGGTAAATAAATGTGTTTATGTGTAGGTTAGTAGTGTATGGGTGAGAAAAGTGGCCTTAAATGGCCTATTTTCGTCTACACGGGTAGACACACTAGCTTGTATCTTGACCGTGTGTGACACATGGCCTGGTACATAGGCATGTGGCTTGGTCGTGTATCCCCTGCACCCTAAAATTAAGAAACAGAATGCTCAAAATTGAGCACACGGGCAGAGACATGGGTGTATGTCTCAGCCATGTGAGGTACACGGCCTATAACATGGGCATGTGACAAGGCCGTGTGAAACCTGCACCTAAATTGTGAAAATTTAATTAAACACACGGCCTAGCACATGGGCATGTGACTTGGCTGTGTGACTTCAATTTCTTCATAGGGTACAAGTTAGAGAGTTACACGGGTTAGGGACACGGGTGTCTTAGCCACATGGCCTGACCACACGGGCATGTCCTTTACCATACAAACGTGTGACTCATTATTTAAGGAAATTTTTGAAATGTTGTAAAAATTTCTTGAGATTTTGATTTAGTCTCGATTCAATTTTAATGCACGTTTTGGGCCTCGATGGCCCATGTAAGGGGCGTTATGACTAATTTTGGTAAAATGAATAGTAGTCAATTTAGATTAACTGGGAATGTACTATAAACCCTGGTAATGCTCCGTAACCCTGTTCTGGCGATGGATACGGGTTAGAGGTGTTACAGATGATATGCTTATTGTTGGTCATAATGCTTCTAGAATTGTCATGCTGAAACAAGAACTAAGTAAATCCATTAAGATGAAAGATTTAGGGCTAGCAAAGTAAATTTTTAGCATTAGATTAACACGTGATAGAAAGGCCTAAGAAGTTATGGTTATCACAAGAGAGGTACATTGAGAAAGTACTTTAAAAGTTTAATATGGATAGATAGAACTAAGATGTTGAGTACTCACTTCACTATGTAGGTCAAGTTGAGTGTCAAGCAAAGTCTTTCCACATAAAAAGAGAAGGAAAACATGTGAAAATTTCCTTACTCTTTAGTTGTAGGTAGTTTGATGTATGCACGAGACCAGACTTGGCCTATGCAGTTGCTACAATTAGTCGGTTTATTTCTAATTCAGGGAGAGTATTGAAATGCAGTGAAGTGAATTATAAAATATTTCTAAGGCACCTTCAATTTTAAACTTTGTTTTGACAATGAAAAACTCATTCTAGTTGGTTACACAAATTTATATATGATCAGAGATATTGATTCGAGAAAATCTATTTCGGGTTACTTGATCACTTTTGCAGAAGGAGCAAAGGCTTGGCAATCTAGATTGCAAAAATGTGTTGTTTTATCCACTATTGATTCTAAGTTTATTGCAACTACCAAGATGTGCAAAAAGTTCCTTTGGATAAAAAAATTTGTATATGAACTCGACTTTGCTCAAGAGAGGTATGTCTTGTTCTGTGATAGTCAATGTGCTATTTGGTAAGAATTCAACTTTTCGTTCTCGGTCTAAGCATATTGATGTAAGGTATTACTACATGCAGTAAATTCTCGGGGCAAATTTGTTAGAACTTGAAAAAAATTCACACTAATAATACTGGTGCAGATATGTTGACTAAAATCTTACTAAAAAGAAAGTTTGAAGCTCAATTGTTTGTGTGGCAAACATCCCTGCGTAATGGGAAGGGGATATTTGTTGGACGTAGACCACATAGGTCCCACGATGTGTAAGTGTATATGTTTTAGGGGCAGCAGAATAACGCTTTAGTTTATTTTTATATGTGGGTGCAACAAGTTGGAGAGAGTATTGTTTACCAAGTGTAGTTTTAACAACTCTTTAAGTTAGGGTTATCCGATGTCCATGTAAATTGATTAGTAGACTCAAGGATCTCAATTGTCTCATACCCTTTGTTGAGTTATATTCTTTTGCACTAACCTTGTGTTGTAATTTTGTAACAAGATTTTTTGAGCTTTTGGTGGACTTTCAAGTCCCATGATTTTTGCCCTGGATTTTCCATATTAAAAATTGTACGCCTCAATTCATGATTTTTGTTTGCAATGTTATAAATGGCTTGAATTGATTGTTGATATATTGTATTTTTAAATTTATCATATTGATTTATTAGAAGTGAAAAACACCAATTGTGCTTCTACGATGTTTTACTGGGTTCAATTTTGGCCCAACAGTTTACTGACCCCAACCAAGGGTATATATTGAATTGACTAATTAAGCCACATTCTTATTCCGAGGATAATACTTCCTACTGTGATTTTGTCTATTTTTAAAATTTTAATATCCAAATAGAAGGAAGTGGACTTTAGTAATTGAAAGTAAATGGACAGACATAATCATGAATAGGACATACTTGGCAAATATGTTAGTCCGGCACTTCATGATTCTCCAAAGACGCTCCAAATATATGAACATTTTGGGGGAAGAAATGAACATTCTCATGCCGAACATATCCATGCTTGACACTTACACTCTAGTTTGAGTAATATACCTTGGCTAGACACATTATCACATTGCTTAACAACACAACACAAAAGTAACTGCTAAAAACCATACAGAACAAAAATGGAACTACAATAATCTTCAACAATACATTTCCTTGTGTCCGAAAAAAAGGGAAGATTCACATTGATTATCATTATCCATACAAATTATGTGTAGGTAGAAAATTGCAATATAAGTAATCTAAGGAATGGTTGATAGTAAACTCAAACAAGTATTATACTAGTTGCACAATCAAGCAAAAAGATATTCTATTTAATTTATCGATCATAATGCAAGAGTACAAGATTTAAGTGAGGTCATACTGTCAATACTGACCTTTTACGTGGCGATCGCTGTTTTAAAAGCTTGGATTTTATTCGCCGTGTCAGCAAAAAACATAGAAATGCTAGGACAACAATCAAGACTAAATAAACCTCAAAGTGAGTTCCCCAGAAATACCCTATTGAAAGGAGCCGGCTTTTTCCGCCACAATCACAAATACTACGAAGTAAAGTTCCATCGGAAGAGACTTCTGGATCAAGAATAAAGTCTACATTTGTGGCTTCTTCTTTTTCCAACCAAATATGTGTGGCCTTTGATTTGTACCCGGGCACAGTAGCCATAACTGCAAGCATATTCATCAGTTTAAAACATATAGGTAGTTATTTGCTTAATTGAATGGGATATTTACAAAAAGGCCTGCCATCAAACCAATATCCCAGAAAAACGGCAAGGACTTATTGCTCAACAATCAGTAAAAGATGCATAAAATGTTCGCAAAATATATTTAGCCTATATTGCTTTGACTCTTCGTTTTTCTTTTAAGTACCTATGATTGGCACTCATGTCCAACACATACCAGGACATGAGTAAAGGGATATGATCCTTTGAAGACCCTCCAAGTACAAGAGAATCGCGGGAAAAATTTAACATACTTGAGTAACATACCCATGTCCAACACATTCAAGTCCAAGTAACATAGTATTCAACCAGCTCCAAAAACCAAATGCAAGCCTTATTTAACACCTCTTCAGCTGCACCTTGCTATTCTCGTGATTTAACCAACGACTCATTTTTCTTTTCTAATCATTCGTATGCGATCATTAGATATTTCTTGCATTACTAACAATCACTGAAAACAACCCTGCACGCTGAGACTAAAAAATTTCATACCTTCATATCTCTCTCCTGGAATGAGTAACCGATGATAATCCGCTAATGTCCTGCTAGTTTTAACCTGTCATGATCAGGGGCACCAAGATACAAGTTAATAAAAGAACGCTACAACTCAAGACCACCAGATTATTTAATCATGTCAAGATTTTATAAAAGCAGCGAGAATGAGTATTTTGTTTACAATGATCGAAGGAGAAAATAAAAACAAATATAAGCACAAGCAGCATGGATACTGCTATTACAAGTATCTCAGAAAAGAATAAAATACAGGCATATCAAAAGCAATTGATGTTTCATATAGAAAGAGCAAAGAAAAAGCAATTACTGTTTGGTAAAAAGGAGCTCCCTAGCCAGAAGGGTGATAGAAGCTTAAGATGTGAAGCATGGATATGGAAGTAAGAAAATATCAAACCACATTTTCACTTTTCCTAACATGATTGCTGCAAAGTATTAGGTGGTCTACTAAGCAGAACAGGTCCGCAAATAAAGGAAAATAGAACTATGATTAATATCTTCAAGGTAAATCCATGTTCTTTATGCTCAAAATTCTTCAGAAATTACATCCTAAACTGGGAAAAAGTGAACTTCACAAATTCCAAAAATGCTCTATGTTCTCATATAACAGGTCGAATGTAAGCAGATTAAAATTTTCCATTCTAGGGAGAAATGATGAATTCTCAGTGATCATAGTATATACGAAATTCGAAGTGACTTCAACAAGACAGTTAATTGCTCTCCTTTAGTGCCAGTGAATAAATTGATACATTCCAAATCAGAATCCTTACACTATGATTTCTGTGACAATAATATGGTTAATAAGGAGATGTCTGTGCATTATGACGCATATATATATGAACAAACCGTGTAATTTATTCCCTTGATTGTGATCAACCCAGGCAATGGCCTTCCACTGTCTGAAGAAAAGACCCTTCCATGAACTCCTGTCTAAAAATATACAAGTGGCATAGATCAATGATCCGTAGACAGAAAAAGCTGTATAAATATTCCACTTTGTTGGATACTTAAGATTGTTATCCACAATACCTCCGATAAGATAGATTTTAGAAAAATATTCTTTTATACAAAAAAGATGCAGAAAGAAAATGAAATCAATTTCAATTTTCAATACCGGACATTTTTAAAGCCAAACTGCAGAGTACCTTAACAAGGCTCGCAACAAGATTTAGCATGCTCATTTTGTTGTACTCCCAAATGGTAGGAAGCTGCACATTACAATTAAAAAAGAAGATGAAAAAAGGCAACAAGAAGTAGTACAAATAAGAATGAACACTATCTAAATTAACTTTCCAAACAGGCTGATGTCAAAATAAGTTAACCGAATGCTGCCAAGAGCCAAGAACTATCTACTTGAGAAGATACAAAACCAACAAGGTTCATATATTAAGAGTGAGAAAATAAAAATGGAAAAATGATTATGCATATGCAAGAAAAGTTACTTAAAGCATCTGCAGAATAAGGCAACGATTTCAAGCCAAAAAAAAAAAAAAGAACAGGGCAACAATAACTACTATAAGTGTTCCACTTCTATTTCATAGTTATTGTATTAGCATTTATTCTTGCTAATTAGTTTTTTGCCAATTACGAGAGAGCTGAAAAGAGGGACATTGACAAGACACTACAAAGACCAAAACACCTAATTTAATTCCATAGAGGCAGAGATTATTTGGCGATATAATTTCTGATATTCTTCAGTATCAGCATAAAAGGGATTTGATATTTGACAACATCGTGATAAATAAAAGAACCAATAAGGCGCCAATTGAAGAGAATAAAGTAGAAGGCCGCCATAATAAATTTCCTACAATTAAAACAAACTTATGAAAAATGAAGCAGTTTTAAAACATTCTTTACCGCATCCAAAAAGCACGCTCCACAAAATAGCATCAAAACACCTTCAAAAGTATTTAACTGCTTGGTTTCAAGAAAACCATGGGAAGAAACATTAAAGATTCTACATCTCAATGCCTAGGGTTCAAATTAAGAACAATCACTCCAAACAGCTTTGAAAAACACCACTATTACCTGAAATTTGAATTTTAAGAAAAAACCAAAAAATATACTTAGATATTGTATGAAAAGACTAAGGCAAAGGGAATTCAGAAAAGGACAAAGGAGACATTGGCATAAAAGATAAAAGAAATAACAAAAATGTTGAAGAAAGTGATGAGGTCCTTTTTATCTAAAGCAACACATATGCATACAATTTCTGAGCTAGAGCAAGTTTAAAATAACTAAATTTTAGGATTTAGCAGGATCTTGAGGGGAAAAAAAGAATTCATTACAAGATAAGCATAAAGAAGGGGCACTCTCCTGTGACGTGACCAAGTTAAGAAGCAAAGAATGCTAGGTGAAAAGTATAACTCCCTATCTTTCTATCACTAAACTTTTATAATTAAAAAAAATAAGAAAACTAGAAAAGGCCTCCACCTTTTCAGAAGTTCAGTGCACTAAAGAATACAAATCAAGCTAACCATAATGAATGCTAAAGTGATTCCACTCCCGTTCAATTGGGTTTTCTCTTCTTTTTTTTTTTTTTTTGGGGGGGGGGGGGGGTTAGATTTAAACTAAACATCATTCCTTAAAAATCAGTTCTATAAAGTACATGTTAGAAAGTAAGATTTATGAGTTACTTCAACAATCACATCAACAATGTTTTCCTCCAAAAAGAAGAAGAAAAAACCAGAACTGGTATAGAATATAATTATACAGTGAAGCTTGATGCAAGCCCTAATCCAAGGTCATTTGTTATCAATTAAAAGATGGCTCAGACAGAATTCTAACCTCCTTGGCATTAGGCCATTTGTTATCACTAATCTCCAAGGTCAACTCAAAACAACCACCATGTATGTAGTTCCAATCTTGCATGCCACCATATACAGGGTACCTGCATTAAGTTGAATCACTGGCTTAGATAACAGGAAAAGTTATGAAAAGTGGACTAATATTACAGAACATAGAAAGCAAAACATAGATGAACAAAAGTTGCATGGTTTGTAAGGTAATCAATTTCCCTGATCATTATCAGCAAACAAATTGCTTACCAGGCTGCTCCATTGGTAATGCCTCCTTCAAACTCTTTGCTCAAAGACATGTTATGGTGAGATTTGCTATATATGCTTGCCAAGAACCGGAACGTTCCATCATCAGGACATGCATAATAGTTCTTCCTGATTTAATACATATAAATATGAGAAACTATGTCCAGCATTGCATTTGAAAGATTCAGTTTGCATTAATATAACAAAAGGAACTGATTTTATGTTGTTCCTAAGGTGCAGAGATGTAGAAGAGTCGCATTACTAACAGTAACATTATGACAAATGAAACTCATTATGAATTAAACAAAAGGTATGGGGATCCACAAGGCTACAGCCATTCATTATTGCAGAAATGATCATGGTGAAGTCAACCAGGAAGTTAGTAGAGATCGTATTACAATTTAAATAGCATATATGCTGACATTGGCAAATAAAAAGAATTGAAGTGAAACAAGGCTCGTAAACCATGTCATGGAAATATGCAATCTATGATCATTTAACTGATGAAACATCCATTTATGAACATCTAATAACCAAATCAAGGAAATTAAATTGCTTGCTTAAAAAGGAATGAGACAAATATAACTTAAACATGAATTAAGCTGAAGCCTAAAATGCCTAGATATAACACCTGATAGTCTAGCATGCCTAGAAAAAATATTTAAATAACAGGCAGGAGCTACAAGGAACTTGAATAATTTTGTAGGTACCACTTTGCAATTTTAAAGCTGATAACGAAGAAGAATCACCTTTTATCCAGAGAGGCATCCCATGGATAGTTAGCAACAAGTGCACCCTGTAAAAAATGAATTGTTAATAGGCTCTTCCCCTTAAGTTTCTTGTATACCAAACAAGATCAAATTCGTAGCCTCATTCCATCACTATCAGATATTTTTAAGTAATGAGTCAGAACTACCATGTACATCATTAGAAGGTATAAACTTTTACTAGATCTGAATGCCAGCAATCTAAAATTGATAACAAAACTTTAGAATTAAATCCTCACTCTCACTAAGAATCTGTTTGGTTGATACTTTTTCTATTCTATTTTTGCAAGAAGACAATACAGTATAAAAGAAAAATAAATAAATAGGAAACAGCAAATAGAAAAAAGCATTAATAAATAAGAGCTTAAATCAAAGATTAAAGTATAAGAACAGGCATATATTTACCAAACAATAAAACATAGATGGGCCACAGCATGTACATGAAGGGGCATCAGGCTTTAGTTTTCCATTTCTTCGGTTTTGCAAACATTATCTCCAGCCCTCAAAAATTTTACTACACCAATTTAGCTAAAATTTTCTTATTGCTCTTACTTTGGGCACCTCACACAGAATTCTACCGTTGGATCAATACTCTAGTAAATTTATGTTACTCTGACTCGAGTTTGAGTGTTGGATATGGGTATGCATCCAACATAGGTCTGTTCAATTTTTTCTTATTTTTTTCATGTTTTTGGAGGGTAATATCCCCATACCCATGTCTGAAATGTGTCGGACAAGGATGTTGGACAAGGGCACTTCAAGAAAAATGAAGAGTCGAATCAACATAGAGGTACACTCCATGCAACACTAACATTACCTGCAGAATGGAGTCTTTGCTCTTTATGCATTGACTTCCAACTACTACTTAATTTCTCTCACAAAGCAACTCACATATATATATTTGGGTGCTAGACAAGAGAATGTCAAGAAAATGAAGAGTCGAATCAATATAGAGGTACATTGCGTGCAACACTAATGTGATCTACAGAATGGATTCTTGACTCTTTACGCATTTACTTCCAACCAGTTTAGCATTGCTTTTGAAAAGTTCGCTTTATGATTTAAGTAGTCAGCAATGCTATCAAAAAGTGCTTTTGAAAAGATAAAATGTCTATTTAGACATGATGTTATAAAGTTAAAATAAGTTTCTGAAAGCCAGGCTAGACAATGAGGGGAAATAGATAATTTAGCTCAAACATGATTTTCCAAAAGCCAGAAGCTAGAAATTTTAGCTTTTCGAGTTGACTTAGAAACCTAGTTTTAAAAGCACGTTTAGCTTGAAAAATTATCTGCTTAGCATTGCTTATGGCTTGAAAAGCTGGTTTGGCTAGAAAAGTGCTTTTGAGTTTTCAAAAAGGGAAATAAAAATGATGCCAAGAAAGATAAATGATGAAGGGAAGCTTTTCTTATCATTTGTGATTAAATCTTCTATGCCTATCATGTTTATCTTCAAATATAGTCATTTACAACGTTTTGCCAAGAAATTGAAGCAATCTAAAACCTGACAGGGAAAAAGTAACAGCTATTGTCAATATCCAATAACAATAGCACTTTCTGAGTTTAATAAATACACAACAAGAGAAGTGAGAACAAAATATTACCCCATGCAAACTTGCAGATGCTGTAAAACGCATTTCTCTCAACCAACTCATAATTGCTTTTGTTTCAGGTTGTCGTGCATCCTCATTATTATTCCAAGGGAAGAACTGGCAGATTTTAATAGTCATGATCATTTAATATGGAGAATGGGAGTAAATCCAATAAAACCTAGGAATGAAGAGCAACTGAAGGCAATATACAATAATTATCAAACTAAAAGAATGCACATATGAACAACGGGATCCAATCAAATTTTGACCTTAAAAATGAATTCTTAGTTGGGATCATTTTCGATGAGTTGGATGAACAGAAATACAAAACATATCCCTTTCTAATGTTATAAACCAAACAAAATATATGCTAGCAATAATAACACCACTCACAACTTTATTACCATGAAAAAGAAAAATTAAACACTGACCCTAAGAATTAGGATCTCAAATCAACCTCGGATTTCAAGTTTCTAACTCTGCCAATCAATCCAATGACACCAATATGTGCTTTCACATTTTAGATTCTTCCATGACAAAAAACATACAAATAATCATAGGAATGTGAACACTGCTGCCAATGCTATCTTTAATGAGAAAATGCAATCTGAAATTTTTTATTAAATTCTACATGTTAGAAGATCATCTACGAATATGAAAGCACAAGGGTTTCCATAATTAAAAAAAACTGATATAACTATATCATATATTAAGGTCATAAGGAGCAACATAGAAACTTGTATTGTATTGTTAAAAGGAATTTTTACATTTCATTTATTATTATGTCAAGTTGACTAGAAAATGGAAGGTACTGAATGGAGTTTCAACCATCTTATTCACAATTGCATGGCTTTCCTAATTTAGCCTGCATACCACCTTCCTGCAAGACGTTATGGAACTATGATAAATCCTACAAATTATAATATCAATCCTGATTTGGGAAGAGCATAATCCTTAACACCAAAGATTTAATTAGGATTTTTTTAACTTGAACTTGTTGGTGAAGTTGAAGAGAACCAAAATACACCTTTCAACATTAGATATATACCAGTCTTAGAAGATCCATTTGTTTGTGATCTATAAGGTTCAACTTGAAATCAAATGCCTCAAACTTAAAATCAATATTGCAATAGAGTTACCTGATCTGGAAAATCTCGATTTAGATCAACATTATTTGCATTACCACGTCTCCTAAAAGAAAATCCATCAGGATTCATTGATGGAAGTATGTGAAGGTGAACCTTGTCAACAATCAAGTCAACCTGTACCATCAACAAATACTATAGATTAGGCAATTTTATAAAATAATGTGATAAGGGTCATAAAATTACAGCAGCTGTGAAAGATGAATGTTATGTACATACTTAACCAGAAAAATATAAACAGAAAGCATACTTAATTGATAGAAATCATCAAATAGTATTATCAAAGCAATGTTTGTAAATTGGGAAGGCCATAATAAAGAAGATCAACATTTTATGGAATGAGTGAATGAAGAATCAACTGTCTTTTTGACTGAGAAAAAGCAATCATATAAATAGTGGGCTGGGCCCTATGGACCACTCACACGACTGCATATGTGTTTCTTTATGTATAAGGTGTGTATAGACATACCTGCAACCTTTCTATTGATTAAATATGTCAAAGACATCAGAATATATTACCCAATGCAAATAGAAAATGTCTTATAGTTGTTCAGATGTATGATTCAGTTCTCAAGCAAACCACTTCTTCAATGACCAAGGAGTGAGGGGGGTGTCTCTAAAATGTCTCAGAAACAACTAGAAAATAAAATAAAATAAAAGTATCTTAAAATAGCATTAAGCCTCAACAAATAACCCACGA
This sequence comes from Gossypium stocksii, assembly GCA_020496765.1. Taxonomy (NCBI): domain Eukaryota; kingdom Viridiplantae; phylum Streptophyta; class Magnoliopsida; order Malvales; family Malvaceae; genus Gossypium; species Gossypium stocksii. The sequence goes on along the minus strand of CM035628.1, from coordinate 32,938,595 downwards.
ATGAAGTATGATGATAAGTAAAAAAAACCACAGTGCTTAAACCCAGGAATTATTATGGAGAAAACACTGAAAAAGCCACATAAATATTATTCACAACATCATGCAAGAAAAAAGAAGAAATACACTTACATGCAGTAAAAGGAATAGAAAAATACCAATGGGTCCCTCTTATAGTTGTCACATATCCAATTCGCAAGAAGCAAAAGAAGCTCACGACCAACAGGTTCATCACCATGCACATTACCAATGAACTGCAATTTCAAACAAATGAGGTGAGTTGACCCATGGAAAACAGAATAATAGTTCCTTTAATAGCAGTTAAGAAACTACATTTTGAACAAAAAATGAGTCATGATGATGAAATAGAAAGGAAAACAAACTCTAAGTCTCCAACCACCATTTGAGAAAATATGAAGAACGTAATCGTGCTGCTAGGGTGGAAAAGAATTGTCATAGAAATTCACATTCTCCATAATTGTCACAAAAATAGGTGTAATACTTGATAAAAAAACAGGGTACATTTTAATAAAAATGAACAATAGAAAGCTGTTGAAGAGAGAAAAATACAATTTATCAGAGAATGTGAAGTGTGAAAAGAAAGGTCTAAACTTTGGTGCACATTTTTTAAACCTTTACTATTGAAACTTTCTTCAAACATAATTCAATTTCAAATTAGATTCCAGAATTGCTATACCCAATACTTTTTCCTCCTTGAACACATATAAGATAACATAGTCCTTGAGAAGATTTACTGTAATTGTGTAACACTCTATTGATGCTAATACTTTTTTTTCTAACTTCAGATACTATACTACCAGGTTAACTATAAATCCTTTCTCCTCTAACTGCAAGATATATATATATATATATATATATATTTGTTTCCCCTGATAAAAGCTTCTAATATTTCAACATCTCAAATTTCATTTTCCTCCATTTTTATTTTATTAGTTTCTTCAATTCAATTCCTAAGTTCTTAGCCATGTTAAAAGGGAATCTTTTGTAAAACAATCATCATTTGATTTAAATATTCACAAAAACCCAATGAACTTCAAAATAGGAAACCAAATTAGCAATCACTAATTAAAACAGTGCATAACCATGCAGGTGCATAGGTAATAGAGCACTAAATCATTTACCTTGAATGCAGGTTCAGGCTCTTCCAGGCCTGGTTTGTCAGAAATCTCTATCACCCACTACACAAAAAGAATCACCAAACACTTACAAACACAAATGGTTCACAATAGTGTAACAAAAATCATTCGGAAATAATTGCGAACATGTATGTACAGAAAAGGAAGCAAGTTGAAACAAAACTATTACCAGTGGAAAACCACGCACACTTTCTCCAATACTGATCCCAAAATAAAAAATGCCCTCAAAGAGAGTAATAAAGAACCAATCAGTATAGAACACTAAACAACTCCATTCATTCCACAAAACTATCCATTCCTTTAATGAGAAAATTCCTACTTAAATCCATCATAAAAATCGGAAAATATTATAGGCAAGAAAAGCAAAAAAATAGAAATAATCACCTGTATATTCTAGAAATGTGACTACATCTTCGCCAAAATTCCTTCACCGCCCTTTCTAGTTCCGAGTTAGTCATGTAGCCACGAGCAATATCAGTTCTGTAATAACTCCTCAAATTACTCACAAAACACAAAAAGTTAATCAAACTTCAATTATTATTGAAAAAGAAAAAAAAAACACCTCGGGTGGTGAGACTGGTTTTCCTCGATCAAATGCCTTCCAGAACCGGCATAACTCTCATTTTCAAACCCTAAATCTATATAAAAAAAGGGTTAGGAAAAAATCAATCGTTTGTACATTAAACACAGAAAAAAAATCCCGGTCAAACCATGTAAAAATTTAAAGATCATGGGGCTTCCTTTTTTTCCTTAACAACGTAAATTTATTTACTTGTATATGCAACATAGATCAAAAAGAAAAGAACATTAGGAACCATAATTCTCAACTACTAAGCTGTAAAGAGAAGCAAAGAGAGAGAAGAGGACCTGCAGCTGAAGATAAAGAAGTGCTGCGATAGCCGCCCCTGGCGATTACGTTGCGAACAAAGAATGAGAAAAGGATACAAAATTTGAGATTCATTTTTCCTTCTCTTTTTTCTCTTTATTCGGAATAATATTAACAAATAATGCGATGCGACATTAAGCTGAGCTTCAGCTTAGTTTTCGATCGCTGCCTTAACAATTTTCAGAGAGAGACAAAAGACCGATGAACGCAAGTTAATGATTAATGGATTTGGATCATTGATTTGAGAGCTAAACCCATTTATTTTGTAATAACTTAAATGCATAATATCAGATTTAACCCGGATGTTTACATTTTCATCAATTTGACTTTTATCTTTTAACTAAATTTTAGCATAATACTTTTTTTTAAATAATTTTAGCATAATATTTGGTGTACTATTAGTGAATTTTTCTACAACAAGTGTCTTATAATTGTATAGTAAAATATGTAAAATAAATAAATATTTAAAAAATAAATAGACAAATAACAATTTTTTAAAGTTAATTGTGAAATAAAAAATATACTACCAATATATTAAATATTAACCCTTTATTAAATATATTTTCCATATTAAAAATATGAATTCAATAAAAAATAATGTTTAATAATGTTTAAATTTTGTTGTTGATTATCTAATAAATCAAGTAAAGTAAATCATCAATAAAATTGAAATATTGTTAATAATTCATAATTTTGAAACAATAATAATAATTTATAACTAAGATTTTTAAAAAATAAAAAATTTCATTAAAAAAAGTATGAAAAATATGGAAAAATCCTTTTTTTTGTGTGTTAAACCATTTAAATTTAATAGGAAATATACATTTTTATTATGTTTTAAATACTTTGTAGTTTTTACTATTTTAAACTATTTTAATTTTGAAAATATTAGTCACAAAATTATGAAAAATTTTTGTTTTGATCATTTAATTAAAAAAGTTATAATATGATTATTAAATTATTCAAAATTAATTCTTTTTACCACTCAGACTGTTAAGTGACACTTTTTTAATTAGTAAAATAACAATTTCAATCCTCAACTTTTATAATGGTTAAACTAGATTGGAAGGCAGGTTTTTTTCATAATTGATAAAGGCATATGTCAAATTTAATTTCTTCATTTGATTATTCTACAATAATTTAAACTCATTTATGAGTTAATATACTATTTGCCCCCAAAATTGTACTTAATTATCACTTTAGTACCTAAATTTTTTGTATTAATTTAGTACATAAAGTTTCCAATCCGTTGCCAGTTTCCTCTCGTCATTAATGGAGTTAAAAAAGGGTGACCCAAACTTTGTTTTCCAAAAAATAAATTAAAAAAATCAGAAAAATTAGAAAAAGAATTCAATTTTTAAAAAAAAAACCAGAAATAGAATTACATAAAAATCCATAAATTAAAATTATTTTTATTTTTATTTTTTAAAAATACATAAAACACAAAGAAGAGAAAAAAAAATACAAAAGAAAGTGTCAAACAAATTCAGAAAAATCTCAAAAAAATTTTAACAAATTAGAAAAGATAATATATGGAAAGTATATTTCCAGAACCTAAAATATATATTTTCTGTTTAAAAATACATAAATTAGAAAAAAAGTGAAATTACAAAAATTATCAAAACAAATTCAGAAAAATCTCAAAAAATTTTAAAAAATTCAGAAAAAATATGAAAAGCTTTAAAATATGTGAATGAAAATATAAAATTAAAAAAAGTGTGATTTTGGTTGTCTTTTTTCTTTATTTTATATGGAAATCTTTAAATTCCATTACTAGATTCAAAATCTTAAAAAATATATTTCGCTATGAGCAAAGTGATAAAAAATTGTTTTCAATATTTTAAAATTTTCCATATTATTTTCTTATTTTGTATTTTTTATATATTTTTCTGGTTTTTTTTACATTTTTTGTATTTTCCCACTTTTTTAAAAAAATTATATTTTTTAACAGAAAAATATTTTTTTATTTCTAGAAATTTCAATATTTTTTTTTCTGATTTGTTAATTTTTTTAGATTTTTCTGAATTGGTTTAATAATTTTTTATATTTTATATCTTTTTTGTGTTCTATGTATTTTCTTTAAAAATAAAAATAAATATTTTTTTAAAATTATGGGATTTTTATATAATACTATATATTTTTTATGATTTTTAAGAAAATGAAAATTTTTCAGTTTTTTTTTTTTTTTGCTTTGTTTTTTATGGTTTTCCCTTTTTCCCTTTTTTTAATTTTATTTCTAGAAAATAAAGTTTGGGTGACGTGGCCCTTTTTTTAACGTCATTAACAACTGAGCAAACTCATAATGGATTGAAAACTTCAGATACCAAAGTTTAAGTACCAAAGTGATAATTGAATGTAATTTTGGGAGGCAAATAATACATTAACCCTTCTTTTATTTATTACTTATCCTTTATTAATTTTAGCTAATTAGATGTAAAATAATCATTTAATATTATCACTTAATTATTTTATTATTAATTAGTGATAATATAAATTTTATTATTTACCCTTTAATTAATTTAAATTAATTAAAGAAAATATTTTTGACAAAAAATAGAGAAAATAATTATGGCATAATATATGAAGTCATTTTTTACCCCAAGGTAATTTTGGCTTGACTCATAGTAACTTGACACATAATGTTTTGTAATTGAGTGAGTTTTTTCGTCTACAATCAGATCATCATTTTCCCATTAGCCACCACATCAACTTTCAGGTATTATGTCAGCTATTACTTATCTATTTCTCAAAAGTTTTGATCGAAAACTATGTTTCAAGATTTAATGAAGTGAAATTATTGATTTAAATGATTTAATTAGATGTTATTTTCGATGAAATATTTAATTGATTTTTTTATTATTTTATAATGATTTTTTTATTAGGAGTTTTAACTAATTTTTTAATGAAGCCTCAAAACTTTTTTTTTATTAAAAAAGGAATTCAATATTTTTTATAATTCTATTTTGTTTTTAATGCAATTTTTTAGAAGGTAAATTACAAGTTTGATCACTTATGTATAGTTTAAATTATGTTTTGATGAATAAATTTTAAAAATTATTATATGATTTTGTTACATTATGATTATTAAAAGTGAATCGCTATCTGTCATTAATGGTGTGATGAGACTATGACAGGGCCATTACCAATACATTTTATTAATGTGTTGGCATATGTTGATATTTTGATGGATTTGGAATTACTAAAGGAGAAAAGGAAACTTGACGAAGAAAAGATTGTTACTTTGGCTTCTAAGTTTATTGATGTTAGTGCTGATACAACCTCCACAAATTTACGGTGGATAATAGGAAATTTATTAAGGATTAGTTTAGTAATAGTTTTGAAAAATGTTTTTGAAAAGTATTGTTAAAAGGTATTTTTGGGAGTATTTTTAAAAAGTTTAATTTAAAATTTGAGTGTTTAATATTGCTGTTAAAAAATGCTTTTGAGAAATAAAATGTCAATTTTAGACATATTATTATCAAATAACAAATATGCATTTAAATAATGTTTAAATTAGTTAATATTATTATATTTTAGTAAGAATATAAAAAAAATTATTATAACTTGTTGTTTATATTTTAATATATGAAATATAAATTTTAAATATTTTAAACAATAAATATTAATTATTTATAAAATTTAATTAGAAAATTTAAACTATATTTTAAATATTTAAATCTAACCATTAAATATTTGTAATTAGATATTAACACATTTGTATTATTTAAAAAAATTAATTAATAATTTTAACAGATTTGTAATTAAGCACCAAGAAAAAAAAGAAAAGAAAATACTATGTTATTGGAGGGATAAAAAAATAATTAAGCATCAAGAGAGAGTAAAAATTAAAAATTTTAGCTTTTCATTCTCAAAAATGCTTTTCAAAAAATAATTTTAAAAAATCAAAAATTTCAGCCAAAAAATATTTTTTTAAGCACTACTAAATAAGCCCTAAATATCCTTATATTAAAGATAGAGTATTGATTGAAATCAAAGGTGTTGCAGAAGATTCTGTTAAAGAAATCAAGCAAGATGAGATGCTTTATTTGAAACTAGTGATTTTGGAAGGGCTAATAAGGCACCTATTAGCACACTTTGTGGTGCCTTATTGTGTGACAGAGAAGACATTGTCTTAGATATTTGATCTCCCTGATAATGGAGTTGTTAATTTCATGGTGGCAAATATAAGTTATGATCTAAAGGTGTGAGAGGATCCAATGGCGTTTAAGTTTAAGAGGTTCATGGCAAGTGCTGGCGTTCAAGTTTCCTTTTCTCCTTTAGTAATTTCAAATCCATCAAAATATCAACATATGTCAACACATTAATAAAATGTACTGGTAATGGCCCTTTCATATTGTCATTACAATTAATGACAGATAACAATTCACTTTCAATAGATAGTTTGATTTAATAATGATACTCTATTAATAAGTATTGGATACAATGATAAGGTATACTGCACTACTCCAAAAGAGAGTGTATGTTCAAATATTAGAAATGACATTATTAAGAGGGATAATCACGAGCCACGAATATAAAAGATATTTATAAAAATGTTAGGTCGTTTAAAATTAAGAGAAGAGGAAGAGGGAAAAAAGGGAGAAAAACATATAAAGAAAAAAACTACCTAAAATTTCAACAACAGCATTATATAACATTAGGTAACAGTTATCGATTGAGTCTTAACTTGATTAGTATGAATATTGTTGCTGATATAGAAGGACATGTGTTTGAGTGTGTTGAAACGCTTTATGCTCCTATTTATGGCTTGTGAGAGATTATAGGTAGTTTTAAGTATTGTATCAAAAGAGTATATATATATATATATATATATATATAATCACCACCATATCAAATCTCATTGCAAGTATTTTTCTAAATTTTATATGAAAAAGATAAAATTACCTTCAAAATAATATATATTACTTTATAAAAATAAAGTGTTTTTGGTAAATTTACAACTAAGTTGGAATTAAATTGATTAGGGAGTTCAACTCAGATATTTAGATAGATAGATGTAAATAGGTAACAAATTGATAATTTAAGGGTAAATTATACAAATAATCACCATAAAACAATTTTCATTTTAAGCACTCAAAATAAAAAAGTTTATAATTTAAACACCCATATTGCATGGTTTATCGTTCAATCATTTTAGTCATCAATAAATTGTCCGATTTCGCAAATCTTTGCCTTTACTAGTACCCATTGTCACCTCTTGACTCTTTTTCAATTCTCACATCCACTCATGCATACCATCTCCTGCACACTACCCTACTACCTTAATTCACTCCACCATTTTTCACCACCTCACCTGAGCCCTCTATTCCACCACCCTCGACTACCTTTCCCCTAATCACAATCAACCTCACCCATTACCGAAACCAAACATTGACCTAAACCAATCATAACCTCATCCTATACACCCTGTCAACCATACCACAAATTGAAATGAGCAAATAAAAAAGGCCTTAAACCTAAATCTACAGCAAAGGAAGAATTTTTTTTAAAAAAAGGCAAAAGATAGAGAGCAAGAAGCAAAGCAAAAAATCAGAGAAAGAATTAAAAAGGAAAAAAAAACATAGAAAGGAGAACTCATCTTTTAAGGCTTCTCAGTTGTTTGGGCACCAGAGCTCCGTTTAACAATCCGAACGGTGAAGGTAGAGAAGAGTTCGAGGAGAACAACATATATTGGGCTCATGACGGTCCAACGGTGGACGTTGACGGATCGAGTTTTCAACTTCAGACATTTGCTTGGGGTTTTGGTCACTTTTGGAGAAAATTTAAACCGAATGATGTATAATAGACGGTCTAGAGACCTGTCGTTTGGTGGTGGTTTTGTGTCAGTCGAAGCACCGGTGGTGGAGCTCTTCGACCTAGTACAGCTAGGATTAGAGAAAATAAAAGAAAAAAACAGAAAAAAGAAAAAAAAAGGAGAAAGAATCAAAATTTAAAAAAATGTCATGTTATTTTTTCAGGTAAATTATAAAAATAGTCACTTTTATTTGCTTATATTACATTTTAGTCGTTATCGTTTTGTTACGAAGTGGTTACTCTACTGTTAAACTCCATTACCTCCCTAACAGCGGTCCTATATGGCAGTCCAAATGTGTTTTAAATGCCAATTTGGATGTCCTATGTGGCAATTCAAAATAAATTTATTTAATTAAAAACCTATTTTCATTGACATCCAAGTTAATATTTAAAACACATTTGGACTACCACGTAGGACTACTATTAGGGAGGTAACGGAGTTTAATGGTAGAGTGACAACTTCGTAACAAAATAATAACATAAATAACTAAAATGTAACATTTTAAATATAAATAACTAATATAAAATATGAGACAAACAAAAATAATTATTTTTATAGTTTATGATTTTTTATATTTTAACCAAACTGAGTAAAATAATTAAACAATTACAAAACTTTCTATTTTAAATATTTAAAATAAAAATATTTTATAATTAAGTGATTATTTGTATAATTTATTCTAAATTTAATCCTCTTACCTTTTATTTTATTTTATTTTATATTTTGTGCACTAAACCCTAGTTAAAATTGGTTTCCATTGGTTATTCGCCTCGCGTTATCAGCTTCAGTATCGCCAGAGCCTCATCTCTTATCTTCCCCAGGTCTTCTCGCCGCTCTCAAAAATGGTAATCCAGATCCCTAATTTCAAAGCTCTATTGTCATTAATTGATTTCATCTCTTTCTGCAGCTTTTTATATGCTTTATTGTACTTGATCTCACTATCAGCTTTAGAAAAAAAAGTCAAAATCCGCTTCATTTTTTACGGTTTTTTGAGGAAAAGGATTGTTATGAGCGCTTGTAAAATGGGTTTCTCTTGATTTTGATTGTGTCCTTTCTTTTTTTCCCAAAAGATCGTTGGCTTTAATTCATTTTAACGTGTTTTTTTGTGTGTCGTGTTTACAGTCTCTGGTGGCCAACGAAGATTTTCAGCACATTTTACGTGTATTGAACACCAACGTTGATGGAAAGCAGAAGATTATGTTTGCTTTGACTTCCATCAAGGGTATCGGAAGGCGTTTTGCTAACATTGTTTGCAAAAAGGCCGATGTCGATATGAACAAGAGGTTCGTTTTTGTTTTGAAAATTTTAGATATATATGGACGTTCTTATTTTCATGCCAATGTTAGGTTTCATTGGGAATAACTAAGATGCTCTAGGACTGAAAGTTTAAACAATGATATATGATATGATTTGAGGCATTTCATGCCGAAGTGGTTACTTTTGATCTAGCTGCAAGTAGATTATGTGCATGTAGAAGAAAATTATGAGTTTTTTCTTTCTACTTTAGATAGAGTTAGACTAGAATCAGCATCTCTTATGTCATGCAATGACAATATAAAAATGGAGTTGGGATGAATATAATCAAATACAGTCACTTTGAGGTCAAATCCCACGTCTCAGCCCTGGATGGGCGGTGGAAACTACCAAGCTTCAGCACGGTAGAGGTTGAGGGAATTTTTGGTAGGGTGGTGACACATGTAGATAAAGCACGTATTGTGAAAAGGACTCTCTTGAGTGAGACATTTTGGTTCAAACCAAGGGAGGTGCGCCTACGGGTTATAAAGAGGGTTTGTGGTGCTAAAAAAGGAAGATACTTTTGATGCAAAGCATATGCAGAGGTGGTGACCAAATCCTATCCTGTAGGGTGATGTCCTGGTCATTACATTTCTAGTCCATAATCATGTGGGAAGCATAGGCTGTGGGTTGATGAAGTTGTTCAATAGTATTTGGTTTTTGTAGTTATTGGGGGTAACTTATTTGATCTACTTCTTCCTGGTGTCAGGGCTGGTGAGTTGACTGCACAGGAACTGGACAATCTCATGACCATTGTTGCCAACCCCAGGCAGTTTAAAATTCCAGACTGGTTTCTGAATAGGCAAAAGGATTACAAGGATGGAAAGTATTCCCAGGTTGTTTCTAATGCTCTCGACATGAAGTTGAGAGATGACTTGGAGCGTTTGAAGAAAATCAGGTTACGTCTTTGTTTCTGCTCTTTACTGATTTGTCTTTGCGCAGGTCTTATTTTATGTGCCAGTTATTATTTGATACATAACCTTAGGAAAGATACCATCAACATACCTGTTTCAGACACATACTCATGTCCGACACTGACACTGGAGTTTTGAGTATCATGATTTTCAATCACATGACTGAATAATTTAGACAATTTATTGGAGGCATTCTCGTCTATAACTTGTAATTGGGACTGAATTAAGCACCCGTCCTGGCCTTTCTTTGTGCCTATATTATACGGACTCAGGGTTAATGTTGGATAAGGGCATCTGTTTGTCTTTAAAGTTGTTCATATACCGAGGCTCATACATTCTTACCTACCTATGTCCGATTATTGAGTAATATAGAGAAAATACGAATTTAGAGTGTGTTAACTTAAGATTTCTTAAGAAGTAGATTGAATCTCAGTTGATTCAATTTCTATTTGTGGTTTTAGTTTAGGGTTTTGGGACATGAGATGGCAACTAACATTTTGAAATACCATCATGCAGGAACCACCGTGGGCTGAGGCACTACTGGGGCCTCCGTGTCCGCGGTCAGCACACCAAGACTACCGGTCGCAGAGGGAAGACTGTTGGTGTCTCTAAGAAGCGTTGAGTGCATATATATATATATATCCTGAGGCAGAGTTTATTTCCTTGCTTTTAGGCACTGTTTGCATGAAGACGAATTTTGGATGTGATTTTCTTCTTCAGATGTTTTGTTTTAATTAATAGTCTTCTTCTATGAATATGACAATGTTAGACATGACATTAGAATACGCAAATTTCAGGTCAATGAATTTCCCAACATTCATTAATTAATCATATTCAAATGGTTAATTATTTTCCTTCGATGGATGTGAAACTTTATGTAATGATACAGTTTTCAGTTATTTTTCAGAGTAGTTCGTTTGGTCTAATTAGAACTTTTGAAAGAATTGTAATTTAAGGAAGTGTTAAATAAATTTTAATAAATTCTTTTTGTAATCAAGTGATGGAATATTTTTAAATATTTTCAAAAAGAAAAGAAAAACTGTTGACTGGTTTAAAGAAATGTTTTTAAAGATTACTTTTTTATTCGTAGAATTACTCATAATGTTTGTCTAATTCATATTAGTAATAATGTTAATTCATATTAGTAATAATGTTGATGTCAAATAAATTAATATTTAGTTTGTTTTTTAAATATTAATTTTAAATAAACATTAGATATATGATATTAAATATCCTTATAAAAAAGAACAAGAAATTATTTGGTATTTACAATAATTATGATGATAATGATGATGGGAAAATACCAATTCAATTTGTTATTTGTTACCGAGGTCTGATTATGAGTTATTAAAGGGTAAAACGATAAATAAAAATTCGCAATTTTGAGGGTTGTTCCTAAAGGACCCAATAAGTTTTTAATTGGAATTAGAAGATCTTTTTTAATTGATTGTTTTATAATATTGTGATATTTTACATCATTGAATGGGCCCATGCGAAAACAATTAGATAATGATAAAATTATCAAATATTTGAATTCATTATTTCTGATCAAGGGCATATGAATAGTTCACGGTTAGTGGAGCAAGAACAAGGGATTGATAAATGTAAAAAACAAGACACATGTCAAATTTTCATAATTATTTGTGGAGTAAAAAAATACATTGCTAGTATATTAAATAATAATTCAAAAAATATTATATTTTTTGATCAATTTATTGAATGTGGTTATGATTAATAAATGTTAAAATATGTCATAAATTCTTGCAAAGAATTAGCTCTTGTACATTTCGAAATGTGTAAATTAGGGGTGGATTGTATTTCAATTCCTCTATTGAAAAATAGGTAAATTAATTCTTGTACATTTCGAAACGTGCAAATTAGCCCATCCGTTAATATTTTTTGTTAACTAATGACGTGAAACATGCTGAAAATTAATTTTTATTGGTAAGTTATAAAAATGGTCACCTAATTATGCTTTTCATTCTATTTTGGTCACCCAACTATTATTTTTTAAATTTAGTCACTAAATTTTTTAAATTAAATATTTTAGTCACTCTAAGCTGATGCTTACACATTCCATCAATTTGATCATAAAAATAAAAAATTCAAGAATTTTAGCACTCAATATTTACAAAATTTGTCATTTTAATTCTAATTCTAAAAAATTCAATAAATTTGGCCCTCAATATTTACAAAATCTGTTACTTTAATCCTAACTCTAAAATTTTAAAAATATTTTAAAAAATCATTTTTAGCCATTTATAACCCATTGGGTAACTAGTGACGGCAACGGGGTAGGGTGGTGTTTTGCCTGCTTAGACCCAATGCTCTACCACCATGCTCTGATCTGACCGACCTTGACTTTAAAAAATTTAGCTCGCTCCAAACCCAAATCCGAAAATTAATAGTATACTCAACTCAACTCCAATCCTATTCGATCCAATTCGATCGAATTTAATTTAATGATTTATCTCTAGAGTTGTGTATTAATATATATTTACACACATGCTCTGATTACAACACAAAAGAAAAAAAAAAGAAAAAAGAACAAAAATTCCTTTAATAAATTATTAAATTATTAAATTAAGAAGATAGAAAATGGGGGAAATAAACTTAAGAGGGGTGAAAGGAGACAATATAGAGGTAGTAGAATGAGACTAGTAGTGATAAATCTTAAGGATTTTTAATTTAATTAATATTAAATATGTATTGAGGGTGATTTTGTAAATATCTTGGGATGAGGTGGGCGGTTTCATTCTAAACCCGACCCAATTATTTTTAAAAACCTTGACCCCGACTTCAAAAAATAAATCAACCCTATCAAGTCGAATCGGCTCGAAACTTGTCGAATTCTGGGCTTTTTTCCATCCTTACGGCTAACCCATGTAAAATATTAAAATAAAAAAAAAAACTATCTTTCAAGTCACTTGTAAAAGAATTTTAAAAAGTGAGATAAAACAAAAAAAAAAGTTAATATCCAAAAGAAAATAATTGCATTTAAAACATTATTTATTCAGGTAATAATGTAACCAATTATTCTGAATAAATTTTAAATCGATTGATTTAATTAATATAAAATTTAAATTATAATAAAATAAATTGTTACAAGTTACTTAAAAAAGAATAATGATATGACATGGATAATGTCTTTGGATAAATACATTGTAATGCTAAAGTGATGCTGATTTAACACGTAGCAACGTTAATTAACTGGTTTAACGGTGCAAATTTAGATGCCCAATAATATTTATTTTGAGATATCAAACAAGATCATTAAAAACTATATTTTAGTTCAAGTGGCAAGTTGTGGCAAGTTGTGACAATTTGAAGAGTTCAAACATATTTAATTGTGTCGTATCTTTCATTTTGGTTGTGTTGACAAAATTAAAACAGCATCTTAGTTTAAGTGATTTTTCATTTTATTTTTAAAAGGTAAATTACATATATAATTATATGTATTAACTTTATGACTCCAACGCTAAAATTCAATCAAATATTTCATTTATAGTGTATGTGTGTCAATAATAAATTAAACTAAGAAATGTAATATTATTTTTAAAAAGTTTTAAAATGAAATTAAATTAAGAAGGTTTAATGACAAATTTGACCGCTAATGTTTATGTGTTTTGTTAAAATGACTTTATTTGTATTTTTGAGTTTTTTTTACCATCAATTTTTATTCTTTTTTTCAAATTGCTTTTTTTTTAAACAGATTTGATGAGTACCGCTAAAAAAGTTAACAGTATAATGTGAAATTTCAAATATAAAATATTTTTATGAGATGTAATTTATTATTTAGATAACACAATAAAATAATTACATGTGAAAAATAATAAAATGAATAAATAATTTATGAAGTTAAAAAAATAACTCTTAATTTAAAAAAAATAAATGTAATTGTCTAAAAAAATTTCAAAATAATTTATTAATCATCTTTTTGAAACCTCACAATAAACAATCGTATGCATTCATTTTAAAACTTTTTTTTAGACAATTACATTTATTTTCTTTAAATTAAGAGTTATTTTTTTTAATTTCATTTATAATTTATTTATTTTGTTATTTTTCACATGTAATTATCTTATTGGATTACCTAATTAATAAATTAGGTCTCATTAAAAATATTCCACATCATCAATTTTTTAACAATACTTTCATCAAATCTATTAGGAAAAACAGTTTGAAAAAAAACAAAAATTGATGGCTAAAAAAAGCTCAAAAATACAATTAAGGCCATTTTGACAAAATAAATAAACATTAGAAGTCAAATTTGTCATTAAATCAATTTAGAAACATATATTTAGAAAGTGGGCCACAAAATGTGTGAAAAATTAACTGGGAATAAAATAGCACATGTTTTCAAACTAGTATTTAAGGTCTTCGATTTTACCAGGCATTTTTACCATTACTTCAAATGATAAATTCAACGTGAAGAAAATGATTGGTTCTTACAGTAAATTGAACCCCCAAAAAGAAGCATGACAAAAATTTATATAAATTATATTCCTCAAATATGAAATGCAAATTTCAAAAGCATCTAAATCCTATCAGAAAATAATCCATACCCGCAAAGTGAACCCAATACCAAAGAATAAAGAGCTATAAAAATCATTAAAACTAAGGCTGTTTTTTTCTTCTAATCATATGGATAAAACCAATAGCTTTCTGAAATCAGCTAACCTTGTATGCTTTTAACTTACCTACATGGAGGAGAATCAAACTTTCGAATCATGTTCATTAGAATCCGATAAATTGCTGGGCTTTTGTTGTCGGATTGTAGGAAGAGATAGGCTGCGACGCTCTTTCCCACCAGGCTTAGATGAAGCATTTCCGTACCAAATCATTCCAGCCACTGCTATGATCATGCCCAGAACCACATGTAGATTGAGGCCTTCTTTTCCGAAGAAAAAGAATCCCATAATCAATACGAGGATTGTCTTCATATGGCCAAGTACTTGGAAAGACACTGCAGTAAATCTGCCAATGCAGATGAATTGGCTGAGGTTGGTTCCAACTGCTATGGTACATGAAAGTAATATGAACATCTGCAACGACCATGAACCAAGAAAAACTGTCAGCGACTAATCCCGTAAAACTGAAAGTCACAGGAATAAACTACAATTGGAATTATGAACAGCTCAAGAATACTTCTACAGGCATATGCATAACTGCATACAGGAAAAGGCAGGCACCAAAAATAAGCAGCAGCTAAACCACATAAAAATGTATCAAAGTGAACTTATGACTTGAATAGTATACTATTAATGTACAGGTCTATTTTATACAGCAGCTAAAGAGACAGAAAGGAGAGGAAGTACATCTCTTATGTGCTGCATGCAACCAATGTTAACACTGACTCTTCATTTTTCACGAAGTACCTATATTTGACACCCACATATGACACATACTTGTATCTACACTCATACCCGAGTTTGAGTAACAAAACTAAATCACTAAAAATTAAATGCTTTTTTTAAATCAGAATAGAATGAGCACAAATACTTCCGCTAAGCCTAAAATCATTTAGTAGACAGATGTTTTAAGAGATGTTAGGCACCATATGTCATGTAAGTGGTCTTAGAAATGAATGCAGATTGCAACATGATATGCAATGCAAATTAAATATAACCGTAGGTCGAAAGAAATACAAGTAACTACATGAATTACAGTGCACATTCATGAACACAAGCAATTTTCTTCATGAACACGATTCTGACAGCAACTCTGAAGTCTAAAACAAGTAAATCTAACCTCATTCTAAACTGATGGCAACAACTACCATGACACAAAAACCTCATAATGCAAAGAATACAAATAGATAGAACACTTACAATAGATACTATATTATAATTATAGGCATCAACTCTCTGGCTTGTCAACCAATAATCCAGAAATGGTCCTAATAGCAGCAGTGTTCCAGCCTGGGCAGGAGCAGTGTGTCCCAGTAGGTTGAAAGAACTAAGGTTGTACCTTCGCTGAAGGTGATGTACATACTGCACAAAAAAAAAAAAAAAAAAAACCACAAGAATAAATAAATCATGGCAGATAAGTTCTACAAATGAAGCAGTTTAGAACATTAGAAGATTCAATTTATACATGCACAAGAAAGAACAACTTACATACTGCTGCAGAGACGTACTCCAAACTGCAATGAAGGCAGCTATGAAACCCTTGGTATTAACACTCACATCGGTCACAGTACAAACACCAACGCCCAGAAGAACAACAGCTATGCTCAGCTTTGTGTCTCTGGAGTACCGAATCTTGTCCATCACAACTTCCAAAAAACAGGATACAGGAATCATACTGAGCTTTGCAATCTGTCATTGAATTAGAGAATCTGTGATTTTGAAAACATCTAAAAAGCAAAACCAGTAAAATCTAGCAAATAATATATTTACCTGATAAAATCCCACAGAGTTCCACATCAGACTAACGTTCATTCCAACAATAGAGAAGTTTGCAAATAAAACAAATTTCAAAAGCTCAGCCATGGGTAGGTGAGAAGATTGAATGTATCCTAACCATCTTAGAACAGCTGTCATCAAGGTTGTGGTAGCAAAATGCAAACCAGTTAATGTTGTGGCTGCAACAATTAGCAATCAAATACAAAGAAGTTAGTGACATTTTATTACATCCTTATTGAAGCAAAGCATAATGAGAACTTATTCGTAAAGGAAAAAGGAAAATCATAATCTTTAGCTTATTTACTTGAAGATAAGTATTACAAGAGCATCGCAATTGTCCTAAACTTAATATGAACTACTTCCAACGTCCAAGTAAGGCTTCCTTTCATCTTTTCTTACAATATCAGTGCAATTTTCTTCTTATTATTATTTTTCAAATGTTTTCAACAACTTCAACCCATTTCTTTTCCTTCTAGAACATGTAAGGGAAGAGAGCCATGCATTTCATTCTCCACCATTTAAACCTACACCAAGCATATTCAAGGTTTGAACCTCAAAACTCATTTCTGTGTATGATAAGGCCAATTGCCTAGCCTTTTTGCAGTATTGATTATCTGCTACCCAATCTTATCACTCACAATCTCAAATTTCAAATGTTTGTGGCATATGAAGAGGGGGGACGGAGGGAGCAATGAAAAGAGTTTAAAAGGAAGTTACCAAAACTGAAACCATAAGTAGCCATCAAGGCTTTATTGACAATAATAATTCCAACAGAAGTGACAACATTGAACATCCAGGCAGACGCATCTACAACTGCCTTTCTTTCAGCCTTGTTAGCTGGAGCCATTTTCTATGTAGTTGTAAGTGATAACCCCAAATCTTTGTATCACTCAAATTTTTATAACTAATCCATCTTTGTGCATATGATATCCAAGAGTTTTCAACAACTTCAGCAATAATCCTACAAAATTAATAGTGACAAATAAGAACCAAAAAAAAAAAAAATTCTACACTTGAACTGCAAGTTTATTGAAAAATATTCTGCAAAGACATGCTGAAAAGATACTCAGGCAAATACATTAACTACAATCAAGATATTAGTTACTAACTCAGACTAACCATGAACACATATATGAACTACACGAATTCCTTTAATTGCTACAGTAAAAATGAGTTAGTGACTCTGACTAACCTCATTAACGGATCTACGTAATTATTAACGGAGTAAAGCTACCTCAAAATCCATTTAAATATCTAAGCATGGAGTGCAAAGCACATCCATAGACTTAAAAATCATTGTGCTCATTAGATCATCGTGACTATGGCCACCACTACATATGAAATCAACTCAACTCCAACTTACGATTTTTGAGTTCTACAATAACTAATCAATAGTCAATGTTCTCCCTGTTTGGATCAAACTCTCAACATTATTTCATGCAGAAAATAGTTCACATCTAATTAAACATTTCGATTTACTCTCATCAAAGATAAATGTAGAATTCTAAATTAGTTAAACACAGTAAACATAGAACACTCGAACATTTAATCGAACTATAACTATTTTACTTTAGATTCCCTTGAGAGATCAATCAGAAAAAAGCAAAGCGAATCACATTGAACTGTTTAAACACTAAAAATTACAACAAAATAAAAATAACAAAGATAATAAATAAATGTTATCAATGAATCGATGGATCCAGATAAAGTAAATAAGAAAACACTGACAAAAATTGTAAAATTAGATCTAAGAAATAAATAAACCAGTGTTGGATCTCAGAATTGAAATCAATGGAGAACGCGAATAACAGATCTAACGCGTCGAAAGGGAAAATGGAAAACGACGGGCCATCGTACCGTTTTGGAAAGGCAGTCGTGGTACGAGAGAGAGAGGGAAATGATGAGGACGGCAAGTGTAGCTCAGCAAGGGGAGGGGCTTAATTATTTTGTTTGGATCCCTAAAGAGTTGGAGAGAGAGAGCGAAGAAAATTTTCAGTTTTTTTTTATTTAAAATGTGAAAATTAGTTGGAGAATGAAGGGATCGTGGAAGGGAGAGGTAGTAGAACAAAATAAAAACCAGGCAGACAAGCCAGCAAATGAGATGTGAACATCAAATTGGCATTTCACACTTTATTCTCTTTCTTCTTCTTCTTCTTCTTTTTTTTTTTTTTTAAAAATTCCTAATGTATTAATTTCAAGAATTATAATTCGAATTTGGCCCATGAGGCCCTCACTGTGTTTAAAAAGGCTCGATGATTCATGTTGAAGATCAATTATTGTTATTTGTAAACGTTATATTTGAATTTTCTTTCGGATTCTTTTAAGATTAAGATTTTTTTCTTGATAAACTTGTAATTTAAATATTTTTATTATTAAAAATTTTAATTATTGAATATCATCTTGTTTGATAAAATTAAATATTATTTTTTAAAAAAATATTTAATTCTTAATTTTAAATTTATTTATATAAAAAGATTTACAGACCAATATAAGTTGAATGTAGACACAACTTCAAGAAATAATAAAATTTTAATTGTTTTTCTTCTACTTCGTAGATGGAGTGAGATCATCTTTAAGGCATATATCACAGTTTTTTTTTACTCAAGTTAGTATTTATTCCAAATGTAATTTATTAATATTATTGAATTTAGATAATATTTTTTATTACTTCTAATTACTAATGTTTTTGCATGTATAAGATAGTCTGTAATTCAATGTAGTTATTTTATCTAAGTAATTTTTTTTTGGAAAAGGACTTAAGAAATGAGAAAAATAAATAAATATAACATTTATACCATTTATATTTTCATAATAAGTGCTTTCGTCTAAATTAAATTATATTTTACACTATTAATTTTCAGTATTTCACATATCTCACAATTTAATCTTATTAATTATTACTATTTCTAAATTTCATTTAATTTTTACAATTATTTTAAAACTAATACAAAATGTTATAATATTTGAATTAAAAGTGTATGAAGATAATTATGAAATTTGAGTATACTAAAAAATTAATTAAATATTAATATTAAATTTTTTATTAAATCTTAGTATTTTAAAATATAATTATTTAAAAATAAAAATTTCATTGTAAATTCAATTAATTTTAATTTGGACAACTTTAGAGCTTAAATGTATTAAACTATTATAAAATTAATATTTTTCCTAAAAATATGTATGCACACATTTGTCTAATTTATTTCCAGTGAATAATATTGTCCATATTTTTTAAAATTTCTATGGAGTGTAATATTTAATTATTTTAGTAACTATGCATAATTTCTATAATTAATTTTATATGACATAATATTATTAATGATAAAAATATTTGTTTATTTTTATATCAAAATAATATCCTTAAAATGTTATTAAATCATTATAGGTTGTTTTTCATATGAAAATAATAATTACGATTTTGTAAAACTATAACAATATTTTATTTGCTATGTAATGACTTATAATATGTGAAATATGAATGTTATGAAACATTGAATGCCTTATTGACAGCTTTAGATTGACTTGGGTATAGTTGCTATATCATA
This sequence comes from Gossypium stocksii, assembly GCA_020496765.1. Taxonomy (NCBI): domain Eukaryota; kingdom Viridiplantae; phylum Streptophyta; class Magnoliopsida; order Malvales; family Malvaceae; genus Gossypium; species Gossypium stocksii. The sequence continues at coordinate 32,918,581 of CM035628.1, read as the reverse complement.
GGATTAGTGTATGGGATTTACTTCGGTTTATACCGATGAGGCGTAAAGCACTTATTATACTTTCGGATGTACAGATGAGGTGCTAGACACATTTATATATATTACTTCGGTTAATACCAATGATGCACGAAGCACAATATACTTTGGACGTACCAATGATGCACCAAGTGCTAATTATATTGGTGTGATGGTTGGTTGATCTGTTTATCCATCTTAAGCCTGTATTCGGTTAATAGGGATTATAAAACATGTGAATTGGTTAATGATGCTAAATATTGAATGTTGATTTTTAAAATTGTAAATGAACATCCTAGCATTGATGATAGCATATGAAAGACCATGCAATTTGATTATTACGAGCCTTAAAGGTCGATATCAATATAATATGAATCAAGGATTTGATTATGAGAAATGGGAAAATGAATATATTATTATGAAAAACCATAAAATACATGTGATTATGATGGTATGGTAAATGTTAAATAGATCAATATGTGTAATTGATATGCATCATGATACTTGAAATTGAAATGATATAATAGTTGAATTCAAAATAATGATATATTATACGTTAAACAAGCATGGAAGTATGATAAATAAAAGCGTGAGATAAGAAAGATGGATATGGTTTAATTTATTTGTTGAATATTGTATATATATATTGAATATATTAAACTTGTTATATATGTGTTCTATTGTTTTCAAATCATGTTAGCATCACTAAATTCTATTGTTTAGCATGCAATTTTGTTTATTTCTGTGCTTGAGTAACACTAGATTTTAAGGACTCGAGAAGTACGATAGCATCCAAGATTCAATTCTCGGCTCAACAAAGTGTATATAGATTTTGATATGTTTTGTAGCAAGCGACATGTATCTAGTCTCATAGTTTACTTTGAATTCATTTTGAATGTTTTGGTCACTTGATGTGTTAATGGTATGTAGTATGAACATGTCCATATATGCTTGTGTGTGTTGGATATAGGGATATGTGGTTATGCTTGTCTAATATGTTATGTTTATACATATTTGATACGATGCTTGCGTGCCAAAAAAGTGAAATTGATGCTTGATGTTAATAAGATTGTGATCATACTTATGAATAGGTGATTTAAGGTATTAAACATGCTCAAAATTATATTTAGAACTTTATAAACATGTCTTTTAATGTTTGGATATGATATGATATTGTTTTGGGTCAAACTAGGTATGTTTTGGGGTTCTTTTTAGATTCTGACAAACTTCTATCGATACAAGTTGTCAGATATATCGCTACAAATAAGTCAGTAGCAAAAAATAAACAGTAGCAGGGACTTCTACCAATAGAATTCTAGACCTTTACTGATACAAGTATGTCAAAATAGAATTCCTCCCCTGTTTTGATTTGTTTTGACCCCCGAAGACTCGAATTAGATCATGATCATCCTTTAACACCTAGAACTCAATTAAAATTTATTTAAAAGTGTTTTGAATGACTTGAAGTTGATTCTAATCAATACGAATGTTTTGTAAAGTGTGATAAAAGTTGGATATTGTGTTGATGTTGAATGAGAACCGGTTCTAGTTATTTTTAATTAATATCCTTGAACTTGTTTTCAAGTAATTCTAAAGTATTTGAATGCTTTTAACTTGTTTATTGTTAAAACGAGTAGTTTATATAATACGTTAAATGTTTGATGTTTTGAATTGATTTTAAAAGGAAAGCTAGATCATGTTGCTTCGATAATAAATGTGATATTTCGTATTCGAACCTGGTGATTGAGTTGAGTGTAAAATGCTACCAAAAAAAATACACACTAATTCAAGCACCAATTTAATTGTGTTATTTTCGCACTTAACAACACATTTTTACTAACAAGCTAAATACTTTCACATTATAATTAATTTAAAATTTGAATTACATACACTATTAATTCTTACATAGCACATAAATGCAAATTAATTATAAAATAAGTTATTTAGCTATCCATGTTAAAAATTTATAGCTGTGAGTATCAATTATATGGTTTCTAATATTTTAACCTAAGCTTTTTCTAAATAAAATGTATCTTACCATTGACTTCTTGTTTAAACGAAACCTTTTTTAAGTTTTAACATATTTTATTTTTTCTTTTAACAGTTAATAAAATTTAACAAACATAAATTTCATCCTTTTTTCTGTTGAAAAAATGATCATACAAAACGACGTGATATTTTCCTTTTAACGAAAGAAAATAAAAGAACAAAAAATTCCTATTTCGCTCACGAAGTAACAGAACGCGAATCGCCGTCGCTAAGATCACCTCAACACACGCACTTTATCTTCTACAATAATTCCTTTTTTTTTTTTTAAATATTGAATACGCAAAAGGAAGCCAGGCCCTAACTCTGCACTCATCATTTAATCGCCATTCGATTGAGTACAATGTTCAGTCGGTTGGCAAAGTTTTTGCATCGCAACGTGTTACGGTTTTTTTTTTCCCTTTAAAGAGAATGAAAATTTCGCATAAGTTTCAAATCTTGGACTCAGTTCCAACGTAGTCGAATAAAGCTATAAGAGGGGAAGATTTCTTTCATGGAAAAGCGTGTTTACGAAGTTTGGAAAGGAAGTAATGTAAGGATATCAATTCTTCGTTTGTATTGCCCCCCCCCCCCAAATATAAATGCTAGGTTTTGGCATCTAGGTATTGTTAGATTTGTTTGGTTTGAAGGACAATGAGTATGGTTTTGATTGGTATAGTAGGATTTTTGGCTTCGGTTTTCATTGTTTTTATTTTGCTATGATAGAAAATGGGAGAAAACATGTATAAAATGATGAATTTCTTTTTGGTGATTTGGACTGTTCATTGATTTGTTTTTACATTCTTGAGGTTAAAAAGAGAGTTATGGTTAAGGTCAATGAAACATTCATATCAGTTATGGATTGTAAAGTTACAATGCATATGACCTTACAATTTTTAGGTAGAAGTGAGTGCTTTTGTGCTAAAATTGCTTTGATGCAAGTAGGCCGAATTCATGCTTCACAAGTAGCTCATTTTATTTTATTTTTTGTGTTTATAGTGCTATGTGTGTGCTTTCTTCAAAGGAACTTGTATAGATTATGAGAACATCTGGTGATACTGTTGTGGCCTTTCCTAAGAATATGAACTTATTCTAAATCTGCCAATTCCTTTAGAGAAATGTCCTTACTGAAGTACGATAATTATAATCTCACAATTTGGTGCAATTCCAAGCCATGATGATGATGAAGCCTTTTCTTTGTCTAGTTTGGTGATTATGTTGTTATACTCGCTACTTTACTAGTGTGACAATGTTTGGATCAAAGGAATGATTTAGTGTAGGAATCGGTGCAAAAGTATTGTTTGAGTGGATCAACAATGTAGTATTAGATTGTGGTTAAGACTCAAGATTTAGATGCATGATCACATTTGTTGGAAGTGCCATGAAATCATAAAATATTGGTTGATATATATATTTTGGTATTTCACTAGTTATTAGGACCAACATAGAATAAAAGGTGTGCTAGTTATGAAAAATATAGAGAATGATAGCTTTAGAATATTGGTAAAATATGAAAATGCTATAGCACAATCTGATGTTCTTTGTTTTATCTTTTGATGTCTCCAGTCCATGACTTTCATTCAGCATTTAATTCTCTTCTATATACGTTATGCAGAAGTTTTTCCTTGGTGGAAGGCTAATATTCGGTCCAGATGCTAGATCTTTGCCTGTTACCTTACTGCTGATCAGTGTTCCTTCTATAATCTTTTGCATATTTGTTGCAAGGCATCTTCGACATAGATTTTCTCCATACAATGCAGGATATGCAATTATGGTGGTAGCAGTTGTCTTTACTATCTATGTAAGTATCTTTACCCTTTATTTGTTGATTGAATTGTTTTTTGAGGTTTTAGAACAATTACTCCCGAAATTATCACCCTAATTGCCAACAGTGTTAACAATTCTGTAAGAACTTTATGAACTGCAAGTTATGGATAAATACTAAGTGCCAATTTTTAACAGTTTAACTTTTATGTTTAAATTCCCAAAGACAGTTTATCTAAATTTTGAAATATTTGTTTGGTGGAATATATGTAGTGCAACCCTTTCATTTGATCTAGATTACTTGCCGAGTTTGTACTGAAAATGAATTTCTCATAGAAGTTTGGCCTTCTATAATCTAAGATAAGATTAGGATAGCTATAGCCCCTTTTAGATTTTAAAGTACATATATAATTTTTTATCTTTTATTTTTGTCAACTTTCTACTTTGTCTTTTTGATATAGCATTCTTTATTTTGATAGGTGTTGATTATTCTTTTCCTCACATCAGCCCGGGACCCAGGAATCATTCCTCGCAATTCACGTCCTCCAGAGGAGGAGCCTCACCATGATTCTTCTGTTCCAGCTCAGGCTGGGAATCGGCATACACCTGGCCGTCAGTTCCCTCGAACTAAAGAAGTTATGGTTAATGGAATGCAGGTGCGGGTGAAGTATTGTAGCACATGCATGCTTTATCGACCTCCTCGTTGCTCCCACTGTTCCATTTGCAACAATTGTGTTGAGAGATTTGATCACCATTGCCCTTGGGTAGGGCAATGCATCGGACTGGTATGTTTTATCTGATAAACCTATCTATTCATACAAGTCTGGATGTTTCATGCTCCCCTTGAGCAGTGTTTTGTTAAGAGGCTGACTATTCTGTTTATGAGCAGCGCAATTATCGGTTCTTCTTTATGTTCGTTTCTTCAACAACTCTTCTGTGCATCTATGTGTTCTCCATGTCAGCATTTTACATTAAGGTTCTGATGGATGATAACCATAGAACAGTTTGGGAGGCAATGAAAGAATCTCCTCCATCTGTCGTACTAATGGCGTATTGTTTCATTGCTCTATGGTTTGTTGGTGGGCTCACAGGGTTTCACTTGTACCTCATCGGAACAAACCAGGTATGATATTGTTTTTGCCCCTCTTAACTTGTGAGAGTTGAGTAAATAAACATGGAAAGAAATCAACCAATGAATACAAGTTTTAGGCCTTGATTTGCTTATTGTGGTGCAGCCTGCAAGGAAAAAAGATGCCCTTTTTATGTTATTTTAATTCGATAAGTTTATTTCGGAGTTTAACTAACCTAACTTCCTGTCTTCCAGACTACCTATGAAAATTTTCGACATAGGGCTGACAACAGAATCAACATTTTCGATCGAGGTTGTCTGAGTAATTTTGATGAAATATTTTGCACAAAGCTAAACCCCTCAAAGAATAATTTCCGGGCTTTAGTTCAAGAGGAGGTACCCAGGCCTACTGAGGAAACGAAAGCAGAAGATGTAGGTGGAGATACACATCTGAAAATCGAGGTAGATCTAGAGAACCGCCTAGATCTATTGAAGATATCCGAGCAGCATAATATAGAGGAAGGTATAGACCTATCGAAGATCTCCCAACGACAAAATGACGAGGAAAATGATAGTAGAGAGAGTAATGATCCTCTTCGTAGTACCTTGGAGGCTGATTCTATTATGGGTATAAATCATCGAGCTTCTGTGACTATGGCTATGATTCGATCAGACCCCGAACCCTCGAGTTATGGTAACAGTAGTTCAGAAATCGCAGCTGATTCCCATACCAATTCCACAGTTACAATAAAAGAAGCTGGCCGTTTATTCGAGTAATTTGTACAGTAGCCATTGCATTCTTTGGGTTAGTTTTTTTACTGTATGAAGGGGATATTTCTTTGATTTACGAATGAGAAGGTTTCGATTGGGGAGGGAAATTTACTCCCTTTCAGGCATAAAAATACATGCATAAAAAATAATGTATTACCATCGAGCACGATGGCAATCAAAACAACGAAAAAGACAGTTGTCCACAAGAAATGTACCAAGAAATAGATTAAGAGGGGCTGGTCTAATTAAGGCATTCAATCATCGTCCGTACAATATCATATTACCACTTGACCAGATGATTCTCTAAATATTTATAAATATATTGAAAAAACTTTTTTAAAAAATTTACATATTCATTCGTGCCATCGTGCACCTCAAGCAGGAAGAACCATCTGAACCATTTAAACTCAAAGGGATACCCACAAGGTTATTACTATTTGTTTTTCTTAAAATATATTTAGATATAAGCATAAAATTTAATCTTTCCAAATATATCGAACAACTTTTAAATTCTCCCAAAGGGAAAGAAGGCAAATTTGATTAAATCAAAAGGAAAACTCTGTTAAAAAGTAAAACATTGGGTATAATTGGTTTTCTAACTGGTCCAAAACCCCAGTTGTCCACACATTCAAAAAGAGTTGATAAAACAAAATTAATCCAACCAAATGCATTTCAAAACATAATAGAGAATCAACATAAACTAAGCTCTGAATGACAAATCCTAAACATATGATAGCCGGAAATTCCTGACCAATTTGCAGATTTATGCCTTGAGCCGACCATAGAATTTCTGTTTTTCTTCTGTAGTCTGGAAACGTCCATGCCCGAATTTTGATGAGGTGTCGATGAACTTGAGCTTGATTTCCTCTAGAGCTACACGAGATGTCTGGTTAATCAAAGACTGGCGAAGTGTAACCACCCTCTTCTTTGGTCCAACACAGCCACCTTTGATCATCAGATAATCACTCTTCACAACACCATAGTGAGGGAAGCCACCAATTGGAGTGATATCTTTCTCAGTCCTGATGACCATACACACATTCCACAATTATATTAATCAAAATAAACAAAACCCATTGAAAGTCTTTATACGAGACCTTCAAAATACTCCCAATCTGATCAAAGCAAAGATTTAAGTATATTCCACTAACCTGTCATAGTCGGTAATAGCAGAGTGGGTCTCATCACCAACCTTGCCAACCCGGTAAACCTTCTTGTTCATCTCAGTACGATGATGGTATCCATTCTGACCTGCCCTAGCAACTGTAAAGGAGACTCTAGCAGGATGCCAGGCACCGATACAAGCAACCTTACGCAAACCTCTGTGGGTCTTACGGGGCAGACGTGTGACACCCCAACGAGTCACAACACCTTCATAACCTTTACCCTTAGTGACACCTATGATATCAATCATTTCATCCTTCTGGAAAACAGCATCGATTGGGACTTGCTTCTCAAAGAACTTGTAAGCAAAATCAACCTTGTCTGCAATAGTTCCACCATTAACTTGGATCTCCATTAAGTGTGCTTTCTTCTGCTTCAATCCCTTCATTTTCCTAATCTGTAGAAGCACAAATTAACCAGAAACAGTACTATTTAAAACAAAGAATTTTAAAATTACCACTTATGAACAATCAAAATAAAACAAAACCAAGGCATAGATTAAATCATGTATTGGTAAAAACCTGAGTGTGGGCCAAAACCCTAACAACGGTGGCATATTTCTTGATCTTTTCCAGCTGAGCCTCGATACTCTTCTTCCCTTCTTCACTCTCGTACCGCTTTGAGTACTTGGTGAAAGCCTTCTTCTTGGACTTGCACCAATGCTTGTAGAACCTACGTTTGACTTCCTCGCTCAGATGCTGAGCCCAAATGGTGTTCAAGCTGCGAAGACCGCGTGGTGTCTTGACATAACCAACAACCCCAACAATCACCATAGGAGGGGTTTCAATGATTGTAACAGCTTCACATGTCTCTTTCTTGTGAAGCTCTATGCAGAAACAAAGAACACAAATTAGCTTGAAATTCAAATAAAATTATGGGTGAAGCATAAGAAATTTAAAAAGTCCAAACTCCAAATAACCGATGCCTACTAACCCTAGTTCCAGGAGAACTTCTAAATTCAATGCACTATTTTCACAAATGTCAATAATAGTTAACACATTACTTGTAAATTCCTTTCATAAAAATTATCTTAACCAATGCATTAACATTCAAAATAAGCTCAACAAATCTTAAAGCAAGAGTTTATAAAGCTCAAAGAAAAAACAATTTAGTAGTCGATATATCAAACAAGTGGCACAAGTATCAGAATTATGTCATCAAAATCAACTTACTAGATCCAGGTTTTTCGACCTCTCGGACAATGTGTGTCATGCCTGCCTTGTAGCCCAAAAAGGCAGTGAGCTTGCAAGGTTTGCTTGGGTCATCCTTAGGAAATGCCTTCACTACACCAACCAACAGTAACACCATCACAAACATATATATAGTCATTTAAATACTGCATTTTGGGATACAAAAACTGTAGTTTTCTACATCCATATAATAAACAAATTAAAAAAGAATAAAAAAACAATATAACCTTTCCCTCTGTGACGAGAAGCTCGCTTCCTCGGAAGAAATCCAAGGGAACCATGCCTTGGGTGTTCAAACTTCCTGTGAGACATTCTTCCCCGCCTTCATCACCACCAAAAGTAAATTAAATAAATAAACCCATTGATAACACCAAATTAAAAACGCGTAACCAAAGACCAAAATGAATATTTCAGCATCTAAGACTAAAAACTAAACAAAAGAAAAAGATTTTCAAAGCGGCATTAAGTCACGTTCTAACAAAGAGGGAAAAAAAGGTAGAGAAAACAGTTTATATTTTCTTTCATTTCCGACCAATTTCTATGTATATGTAGCTCAAAGAAACGAAGAAGGAGAGATTAGATGGAAGAGAAACGCAACCTGCTGAGACTGATGCCGTGCGGAGTATGCTGTGGCTGGCTGCTGCTAACCTCCGAAATGGCTAAAACCCTAGCTGATGCTTTTTTATTTATAAACAAATGCTTAGATATATTAATTTACATAAACACCCCCTGTTTTCTTCACTCAAATTTAATTTTGTCCCCCACCTATTGGTTTTATGACAGAATGGGGAATCTGTCTTTTTTATTGGGCTTTCAAATTAGAGCCCAAATTTATTGGTTAGTGTGGACTAGAACTTATTATGAGTCGCCTCATGATCAGATAGGTCAGCCCAACCATTATCCTCATTTATACAATTTTTTTCTTAGTTTAATTGGATTAGAATACAGGTTTAAATTTTCGTTTATGTTGGTTAAATAAATATTTTCTAACTTTGCACGTTTTATGTTTTAAAAAATATAACCCTGATTCTTGAATAGTGTGGATTAGACATGATTACTACTCGAATTATATTTTAATAAGTTTAAATAAGTTATTAATTTAAATTCGACTTCACCCAAAAGTATGAGTTTTAATAAATGTAATAATAAGTTATTTCGCTCTTTAACTTTATAGAAAAATATTTTTTTAATTTTTTATTTAATTTTTTTGTTTCTTTTAGATGAAAGAGTTAACTTATGTTAATTTTGTTGATGTATCATAAATGTGGATTTTTATGTGGATATCACATCAATGATTAATTTTTTTTAATTTTTAAAAATTTAAAAAAAATATAAAAATTATTTTAAAAAAATAAATATATAAATATATAAAAAAATAGTTTTTAAAGCTTGTAATTTTTTAAATAATTATTTACTTTCGTGGCATATACGTGGATACCTTGTCAATAAAGTGAAATTTTAAAAAATTATTTACTTTCTCATCTATTTTAGTGTGTTTTGACAAACAATGCAAATTTAAAGGTTAAAAGAAGTGAAATTTTAAATAAATGACTACATTTTTTTTATGAAATTAGAAAGTCAAATAAATTATTATACAAATTTGTTTATATTTTCATACCCTTTAAGTTGACACTACTTATTGTTTAGAAAAAAAATATGAATATACATTAAACCCCTCGTTTTCTTCCTTAGATTTAATTTTGTCCCGATCTTTTGGATTTATGACAAAATGGGGGCTCTCCCTTTTTTATTGGGCTTGCATGTTTACTGCCAAAAAATTAATGAGGACTAGAATTGATAAATGAGTTGGATTGAGTTTAAGCATATATTAATATTAGTTTTAGCTTTTAAGCCTGTTTTATGTAAGGATAATTATTTTTAAAAAATTTATATATCACATAAAATTTTAGTATTGGGTAATAAATACAATTAGAGGTGTTTATAGGCCTGACTAAGTTAGATTTCGATCAGGTCCATGTATGATATCGATGTCATATATAATTACTTAAGTTTAGTCCAACTTGAAATATGAGTCTCAACTTTTATTCAAACTTGATTATATTTATAACGTACTAGCTCAAACCCATTTATATTCACAAATATTATTTTTTAGTTATTTAAAATTATTTTTATAATATTTATTAATTATATATATTTATTTCACTATCATTATATATATTTTCTTCTTATTAAAAGTTTAAGTATTGTTTATAATATAGTATAGTGTATTTAATTTTCATATCACGTAAATTACATAATACATAAATAACATAATGAAAACATATTATTAAAATTGAAAGTGAGTGGGGTCGGTATGGTTTGAATATTAGAGATTAAGCCAAATGTATATTTTAATCGAGTTTAACTTTTTCGTTCAAATTCATTTTTTAGACTTAATATTTTTGTCCAAATCATTCCAAATATTATATAGGCCTTTTAATTTAAATAAATGTCTCCTGTTCTAACTATAATATATATATATATACACAAAATCTAATTTCTAAAATATTAAAATATTAAAATATTGAGATACAAAACAAATTGTAATATATGTTCTAAAGCTTTGTTTTTTAATGCATACATGTAAGTAAATTTTAAATAATTAGTATGCTTCAACGTTTCACGTTAAGTTGATTATTTGTTTGTATTAAATTGTGGTGTAAAAATTTGAAGGTTAAAATATATTCTAAGTTTTTATACTCTAAGTTTTTATACATTTGAAATACAGTCCCTATTTTTATTTTTAAGAATTTAATCAATTTAATTTGAATTTAAAAATTCAGATCAAGTTATTATTATCACTATTAAAAATTTTCTATTAAATTTATTTCAATGACATTTTGAAATCAAAAAATATATATTCACTTGATAGTTATACAACAATTAATAAAAATAATGTTGAAAATACTGATAAGGCTTGATGAAAAATACAAACTCTTTAAGGTTTATTTAGTAAATAAATTCTAAGTAAAAACAATAATTTTACACTTAATTAATTATTATTCAATTTTTATTTTTAATATTTGTATTAGATAATTATAAACATAAAATAATAACACATATTTAATTATAAAAATACTTTAACTATTAAATTAAATTATAAATCGCTTTATATTTTAAAAAATCCATAGGTTAAATGTAATTTATTTTCAGTATGTATTTTTTTAAGTTAAATTACAATTGTAATTATGAAAAATATCATCGAATAATTATAATTATAATAATATATTTAAACTTAAATAAAAAAAATAAATTTATAGAGTAGAATCGGTTGTAGCAAATAATTGCTGAGATAATTAGCGGCTGCTGACGAACCTTATCACTGAAATACGGTAACATGCTGCTTCACAACTCAACCCTTCATCTGCACTTAATTATATTCTATGCTAGCTTGAAATTAAACCAATATTTAATCCCCAATTAACACCCATTTACACAAAATCCCATCAACTTCCATAGTAATTATTCTATTAATCATATTAACTCTTTCATGAACAGTTAATAGAGTTGAATTCCTATATAAACCTACCATATGCTATCTCCACCAACATCTCATCCAATCTTGTTCTGCATTATCATCAAGCTTCTAAAAATGGCCAACACTTTCAAGCTTTTTTCAACACTCACTCTTCTGTTTTTAGCCCTGCCAATGGCATCTTCATTGGAAACCTCGAAGCTAACCCTTCAATTTCGACTCAATGCCGACTCCCCGAGTTGCTGGGAATCATTGACCCAGATCCAATCCTGCACTGGAGAAGTCATCTTGTTTTTCCTCAACGGTGAAACCTACCTTGGGGATTCATGCTGCCACGCTATTCATACGGTTAGCCACCAGTGCTGGCCGAACATGCTTGAAACACTAGGGTATACCACGGAAGAAGGTGACATACTAGAAGGATACTGTGATCATGAAACTTCCAAGTCTCCGCCGTCTGTGAAGGCTAGCGTGGTTGCTCCGGCGAATGATATGCTTCCTTGAATGGATGGCTTTCTCATTCGTGAATAAAATTTACCATGTTTTGTGTCTTTTCTGCAAGGGTTTCAGGGTGTCTTTGTTCTCTCTTCTTTTCACGTTGTTTGTAAGTCGGGAGCTATTAAAGAAATAGTTTTTCATTACCAAATAGAGTAGCACATGACAAATATAATTCCAATATTTTAGTAAGATAAGGAAATAAAATTAAAAATTTTAAATTAATATACAAAAAAAAATATGTAAAAACGGTGTTTTTTTATTTTTGTATTAATTTAAAAAAAATTATAACAAAAAACTATTAGAAAACGAATGCAATGAAAATAAATCAGTTAAAAATAACAATCATAAGATCAGATTAATTTCTCGAAAAACTCTCCTAATAAAATTAGGGTCTCTTCGTGTACTTCAGGTCGTGTAATACTTAGGATACTATTTTTGAAGTTGTAACTTTCAAATAAAATTAATTATTATAATCATTAAATTGTAATGCATGCACTAATGCTAATATTATAGTAGAAATTGGAAAAATAATGATTGAGTAACTATATATTTGTAACCATTATTAGACAGATTTATTTATGGGCTAGGCTATTTGTTTAAGTTTAAAAGTCTATTTGAAATTTAGAAGGGTTTGAGTAAAAATATTAGGTTCGAAAAATGAGTTTAAGTAAAAAAATAGACCCATTTAAAACATAGGCCGGACTCGAATTTGAACATTCAAGGCTCGAATTTGGTCCAGCTTATTTTTAAGTTTATAACACTTTATATTATGTAATTTATAATACATTAAAAAAATTAACCTATACTAAATATATAATACTATTCTAATGTAAACATTAAATAATGTTAAAATGAACTCCATGTGATGGCCTAATGGTCAAGGGTGTTCACCGTCCTAGGTGTGGCTTGGATTTGAGTCACGCTAGTCGCGTTGGTTGTTTGGGCTTGCCCTGTTATTGTAATTTACCAAAAAAAAATAATGTTAAGATGAATATATAACAATTTTAATAAAAATTATTAAACATTAAATTAAAATAATAATAATATATTTTTTTAAAAATAAAAAATAATATAGACGAGTTTGGGTATAATTTTAAACCCATATTTCAGACGAGGGTGAACTTGAGCAAGCATAAGATATATTAATATTATGTTTAGACTTGACCCATGAGCACTTCAAAGGGCTAGTTTAGTATTAGTTCTTAGAAGTACTTTTGGGTCAAAAATGCTAAATAAGATTTTTTGAGCTTTTCAAAAACTTTTTTTGACCAAAAGCAAAAAACAGAAAATTTTAACTTTTACTCAAAAGTACTTTTTTGCCTAAAAATGCTTCTGAAAAGTAACGGTAAATTAACTCTAAATCCAATTATCAACTTTTTTTTTTGGTTCGATACTAAATTATTGTTTATTAGTTAAAAGTAATTAAATTTAACTATAAAAACATGCAAAATATTATCTTGAACATTGATATAAACTTCTAATCAATTCAAACATTGCCTAATACAAGTCTAAATTTGTTCAAAATATTAGAAACAAGAGAATGGTTATGGCTGTCATCTTAAGGAGAGCCGTGGTAGGAAGCCGTATTTGTTGTTTCATTTTCTTTTTCTTTCGTAAATTTTAAGTTACACTATTCCAACTCTTAATTTATATATATATATATATATATATATATATATATATTTAGGGTCAAATATATAAAAGAAAAAGTTTAAAAAATAAAACATGAGGCAAAATGAATATAATAAATGATAAACATGAGGAGATGAAATTGAGAGTTGTATAGCAAAGACAATAAGCTTGGTTAATACCTAAGAAATGTGAAGAATTAATGGATGCCATTTTCTCGGATTAGTTTGATAATTAAGTTTTATTTTTACGAGAGAAACCTCAAAATAGGTTGTCAAATAGGATCAATCAAGTTTGTTCGGCAATAAGCAGTTAAAAAAAATCTAAATTTATGATTGTTTTTTATGTTTTAATTATTTATATTTGATATTTATAGTTAAATTACATTTTTCAAAAAATAAAGCATATACTAATATAAAATTCTAATTCATGCCAATAACATTTTTTCTGTTCTAAGTTAAATTAGATTTGTTAATGAGTCGAGTTGGATTTTAATAAAATTTTAGGTTTATGTCTGAAAATGGGTCTAAATTATTGTCTATGTCCGGTCCAGATAAAAATGATAAAATTTAAATCTGGCCAACCCGTATTTATTTTTTAAGTTTTTTTATTTTTTATATAAATTTTTTTAAAATATTAAAATAAACGTTCCCCAACAAATTGAAAATAAATTAAAAAAATCTTTATACTTAAATAACACTAATTAACAAACAAATACCTCTAAAATAATAATAAAATTAATAGTAAAACAAGTATTATATAATTTCCAAACATTAACAATATAATAGTAAAATAGTAGAAAACAATGATAAAAAGAGGGAAAATAGCAGCAAAACAGCATGGCTTTATTTTATTACAAATTTAAGTTGGGCCGAGCTCGGTCAAAAAACCTTAGGTGATGCTCGACTCATTTTTTAAACAAATTTTTTTTATCTAAACTTATTTTTCGAACTTATATTTTTACTAAAGTATTTTCATTTTTCGAGCCAGATCCGCCATAGACAACTCTAGGTTCAACAAAGGACAACATAATAGTCATTGGAGAAGCAGACATAATATGAGTATCTAAGACGAATAATTTCAACCTTAAAAGAGTTCCCAAAAGAGCAATATAGTTGGACTTTAAAGAGAAAGAAAACAGCATAAAGGTCCTGCCATTCTTATTTAATGCCTTACGGCAAACCTTAATCTGAAAAATAAACTAAAAAACAAAGTAAGTGGAGAATATTCCCATGAAGTATCTTACTATAAATATGGTTTCAAAGATCTGGTTATGCTATCTTCATACAACTCAAGTTTTCCTTTTACTTTTTGCTATTCAAATTGCACCAAAATGAAGGGTTCCAATTGCTATAGAGTTCTGATTATTGTTGCTGTTGTTTGTTTAAATCACCAGTTACTGATTTGTGGTGCAGATCCTACGGATGGATTTATTCGTGTGCCATTAACAGATGAGAATTTCGATTTACAAAAACCATATAATATACCACTCTCCCAACGTTATAATTACTCCGATGGTGTTCGAAGTTTTTGGGTCTACAATAAAGATAAGCCCTTCAAACCTGACAGTGGCACTAGGCCTCGCACAGAAGTACGCATAAAGGTAAACTAACGTATCTTCAATCGACTGATAAAGAGAAGTCTTAGTCTCGAATTTTTTGAAAAGAAAAAACTTTTCTCCTTTGAGTCTGTTCTGATTCGATTCTAGAATAATTAGACGTAAGGTGGTTACGAGATATTCAAACATCTTCAATAATAATATAAATGACATACAAATGCACGTGTACCATTTTTAGGCATTATATTGTTATTCAATTTCGTCCAAAATCGGACGGATCTTTGGACAAATACCTCGTTTGTCTAACACACACTATGAAGCCAAAGTGCATTCTAACTGAACCGTTGTTCATGGTGTTTTAGGGACATGACTATTCGTCTGGAATTTGGCAATTTGAAGGCTATGCTTTCGTCCCAACGGGGACATCCGGGGTGACCATTGTGCAAATTCATGGCGCTGCTGAAGGAGCAACGACGCTGCAACTGCGGATTTACGATGGAAACATGAGGTATTATAGGTACAACTTGGTGGCCACCGACTTGTACGACAAGTGGTTTCGAGTGAATGTGATCCATGATGTAGGCAAAGGGAAGATCACTGTTTTCATTGATGGAGAAGAGAAGTTTGTGGTGAACGATCAAGGACCCGGTGACTTGTATTTCAAATGTGGCGTTTATGCTGCACCTGCTAAATCTAGCAACTTCATGGAATCTAGGTGGAGGGACATTAAGCTTTTCAAAAAATGATTGTTATACATACACATATATAATTAAAGAAGTGGTTATTGATTAATGTAATATGCTCTTCATCTTGGTCTTGTATACATATATATACCTAATATTTAAACTCTCCTTAGAAAACTGATTATTTATCAATGTAATCTGCTATTGATCTTGGTATTATGTTTTGCTTCTTGATTTCTTCCCTTTTTCAGCTATGATTCTTCTTAGGAGTTTTCAAACCCAAACCCTCTACTCTTCAATTGCTTTTCAATGGATTTTTACATCTTATCCATGTCTACATGTTGTTTGAGATTTGCTTTGTTGGTAATCTCTTGATTCAGTCTATCAAGACACCGAGTCATGATGATATTTTCATCCTTTTCAATATTTGCACGGATCATAATCATCTCCGTCTCCTTATGATAATCTTTTATGAATTTATTACTTTAAGGATTGAAGCCTTTGATGATGCTTTCGATAATAATATGTAAGAAGATATTCTTCTAATTAAAATGTAAGTAAATTTTCTCTTAAATCTTTGTTTAATTGTTTAGAATGATTAGTGCTTGAATGAAAGTGTTTGACTGTAGTAGTCATTTTGAGTGCCACCAAAAAACAGACTGTAAAATAGAGTAAATAAAGTATACAAAGTATTGTTTACGCAATTTGGTTTTCCTACGTCTACGAAGCTTAGCTCAATGAGTAAATCCGCTCTTTAATCCTCAATACAACATGTGATTCGAGTTGTATCACTCTCTTAATATAACAACCTCACTTCTGTATCTTAAAGGCCTAGATCACTCATCTCTATAAGTTCTCTCCTTGAGAACTTAGGCTATAAACATAACTTGTTTACTCTTAAATGCACTCACAAATATGTTTCTTGATGAACAATAAAGTGCTCTCAATACGTAGTACATAAATCTATACAAGTCTCACAGTATGTAAGAGTTTCCAAGACTTACTAACATACTAGAGATTAATTACAATCCAATCCTTAGTTATAAAATAGCAAAATATAATATACTAATAAAGATCGATGTACTGTTGGAGATTCATTCTTCAATGGTATCTTCAATGTTATCCCGATCCGATATCCACAATCTAAATAATTCAATTGCTTGATTGGAACCAATCCAATTTTCAAGGAAGTTGCTTTAAATGGATTGGTTTCAAAGTCAAGCTTGCATATACCCAAAATATCAACATCATACAAAGCTCATAGATTTTGTTTCAATAAAGTGCCAACTCCAAATATGGCAAGTATTTGTCTATCGCACTATTGATAGAAGTGGCTACATCTGATTGGCACTTAGTCAACCACTTCAAAAATTTACCTCAACAAATTCGATAAGAAAGTGGTGCTATTTGTCCCTTAATCATGAGATATCTATTTGTTTTTTATAAAGGATAATAAGTATTGATACAAAGGTACAACAAGGAGGAGAGACGGAGGAGGGCATGGTGGTGTTGACGAAGATTGATTCGCCTATCAAGACGAAGAGCCAGATTTTATAGTGAGTGGAGGTGAAAAGTATAAAGACTGAGTGGTAATTTGACAACATGTAGGCAAGTATCTCTAAGAATCTATCATCTCTTCATCGTTCTAGGGGTTATTTATAGACGCGATCCCATGTAAGATGACATTAACGTGTTGGACTCGTAATCAGTCATCATTGTGGGACAAGTGGGGCAAATGTTTTCAATGGGATGAGGATGTTTGTGACGAGACATACCCTGTCATTCGTTCTAATTCAAGGTATGAAGTAGTTGAACCCACATAGGGTTTCGTGACCAAAATGATCACATTCTTAAGAAAAGGTCGGGTTTCCAGAGGAACGAGTGGTTAGCTTCCTCGAACAGTCACCTTCCGCCTGTTTAGTTGGCTAAGACAAGGAGTAAAGCTTTTGACGACCTCCTGGTCTATAGCAGGTGAAGTACATCCCTCAGGTGGCCTTTCGAGCTACAACATGTCCCACATTTATGGGGAGATATAACAATACTCCCCCTTCTAAGTGCTAACCCTTAATCGACATAAATCCTAATTAAAAAAATATACAATGATAAATGATAAACATGTAAAATTGAAAGTTGTATTAAAAGACAACAAGCTTATATTTATTAAGAAATGATTGTATGGAACAGGGGCACCATGTCATCATGTATCATTCTCTAATTATTTAATGACATTTCAACAATTTTTTTCATGTCATTGATACATAATTTTTGTAATTTTTTAACCAGAACTCCGAACCTGAAACCTTAAACATTGAACAACCCTAAACCTAAACTTAAACAAAAAGGCCAAGTTTATGGTTTAGGATTTATGATTCAAGGTTTAAGTTCTAGGTTCGAGGTTCGGGTTCGAGTTCAGGTTTAGGGTTCAAGATTTTGAGTTCAATTTCGAGGTTTGAGGTTCAAGTTAAAAAGTTATCAAAATTATGTATTTAGAGGTTCGAGTTTAAAGTTCAAGATTTTGGGTTCGACTTTGATATTTGAGGTTCAGGTTGAAAAAATTATCAAAATTATGTATTAATTATATGAGAAATATTGCTAAAATATTATTAAATAATTGAAAAAGGATAAAAAAAATGATGTGGCTCCCTAATTTTGTTTTTATTATATTTACTTAGTATTTAGAGTTAATGATTGCTATTTTTCGAATTAGTTGGTTTAATTAAGGTTTTTTTTTTTTTTCTTTACAACAGAAACCTTAGGAATCCCGTCACTTCTTTTTAACAGCTTCCCAGGTAGCATCAACCAAGTTTGCTCGGCAATATGCGGTTAAAAATCACCCAAAATTTACTGCTTAATTACAACTGCAATTACAAACTATATAGGTACAGGAGAGATACACACAGGATAGAATTTAATTCATTTATATTCAATATTCATGATTAAAATATATTTAATTATAATCACGGAAATTAAGTGAGATGACAATGATGTCTCCTACTTTAACTAGTGTTTGAGGATTCGATCCTCACTTGAATATAGAATAACTTTAAAACTCGTATTTAATATCTACCCATTAATAGAACTATAAAATTTGGTTATATATATAAAATATATTTTTTTTAACATAAAATACAAAACCATACCCGATACTCATTTAAATTCGGATAATATAATTTTAAAATGGGTTCATCAACGACATTATAATAATCAATATTGGAGATCAAGACATAATTGTAGTATCTAAGAGAATTAATTTGAACCTTAAAAGAGTTGTGACATATGAAGCCAAAGTTTCAGCATCAAGGCGCTTTTCATTGGCTGAGATATAAGACTAATCGATTAAAACAACAGCATAAAGGTCCTGCCAATGGCTTACGGCAAACGTTAATATAAAAAACAATGTGGCAAATATTCCCATCAAGTATCTGACTATAAATATGGTCCCAAAGATCTGGTTATGCCATCTTCATACAACTAATTAAGTTTTCCATTACTTCTTCTTCTGAAATTGCACCAAAATGAAGGCTTCCAATTGCTACAAACTTTTGATTATTGTTGTTATTTTTTGTTTGAAAGATCATTGGTTCATTTGTGGTGCGGATCCTACCGATGGGTTCACTCGTGTGCCATTAACAGATGAGAATTTCGATTTACAGAAACCATATAATATACCACTTTCTCAACGTTATAATTACTCCGATGGTATTCGAAGTTTTTGGGTCTACAATAAAGATAAGTCCTTCAAACCTGACAGTGACACTAGACCTCGCACAGAAGTACGTATAAAGGTAAACTAGCACGTATTGAATCAAGTGGTAAGAAGTAAAGTATTAATTTCGAGCTTGTGCTTTATGTGATTACGGATACTTAAATATCTTTTGCAAAAAAGATATAAATGCCATTTTTTAAATTGATCTTATCTTTTTTTACGAAGGGCATTATAATTTTATTCAATTCCGTTGGAAATGGAACACATACTATGAAACCCAAGTGCAATCTAACTGAACTGTGGGTGCATGATGTTATAGGGACATGACTATTCGTCTGGAATTTGGCAATTTGAAGGCTATGCTTTCGTCCCAACAGGGACATCCGGGGTGACCATTGTGCAAATTCATGGCGCTGCTGAAGGAGCAACGACGCTGCAATTACGGATTTACAATGGAAACATGAGGTATTATCGGTACAACCTGGTGGCCACGGATCTGTACGACAAGTGGTTTCGAGTGAATGTGATCCATGACGTAGGCAAAGGGAAGATCACTGTTTTCATTGATGGAGAAGAGAAGTTTGTGGTGAACGATCAAGGACCCGGTGACTTGTATTTCAAATGTGGCGTTTATGCTGCACCTGCTAAATCTAGCAACTTCATGGAATCTAGGTGGAGGGATATTAAGCTTTTCAAAAAATGATTGTTATATGCACACATATCTGATTAAAGATTTAATCTTTGTTCTATTTGGGTATTTAGTATGTAATATGCTCTACATCTCGGTGTCTTGTATAATCTATATAGAAATATATTTATAATTTCGCTACGGAATCTACTGAATCATTCGATGTTGTTATGTTTTATATCAACTTTGACTCATTAACCTTTGATTAAACAATTATCTATATATTTATACACTATAAATTCATGAGATTATACTCTTAATAATACTAAAAAAGAAAAGAATGGTTGTTATTTACAATTATAAACATATACACACATTGAACTTGTAGAAGAAAAGCTTGTATAACTAGTCCCTGAAACCTTGTGTAAAAGATGCAGTCATTTCCTTGATTACTAATGCCCTTACTCGATTGATTGTTACAAGGCACAAACAAACATGTTCTTCAAGCTCCTCCAGCTGTTTCCAGAATCCACCATGGCTCTTCTTCAACTCCTTCACGATTTGAAGACAAAACCTATGATCTTCCCTTTGCCTCTCCAAACAAATCCCTATCATTTCCTTCTTGTGTTCAACTTCATCATTTAACCTAGAAACCAGCCGACTCAGTGTATCGAAATCCCGATTCAAGATATAAGTTCCCTTGGCTGCAACATCAAGCTGCTCCCCAACTTTCCTAAGGAACCCACATTTCAAACATGGAAGTTTCTTCAATACCTGTTTTTTCTTCTTTAAAAGCTTTTCAGGGACGAGGCCCAAAATTGCAGGCGCCATTAACAATGGTGCAAGAGGATGTGCTGCTATAACTATAGCTATTATTACTAGCAATCCACAAGCTGTCGTTAAACAAATCCCGGATGTTTTGTGGATGAACTTGATCAGCTTTATCTTCCGAGTAACCTTTCTTTTCTTTGATTTAAGACGGTGCAATATTGAGGAGTATTTTTCATTGATTATCATGAAATCATGTTTGATAGGGTTAGAAAATGGGTTTTTTAGGGCAAGGAATGAGTTGAAATCCGAAAGAACTTGTCTCATGTTATCAGGAGAATGATAATAATCATCAAACAAATCGAGTGCTCTTTGAATGAAGTGATAATTACGTTGGATTTGGTTGATTTTGGTGAGGAGATGACCGCAAAATTTCGAAGCTTCAGCACTAATATCGAAGTAATCGAGGATTAGGGTTTTGAGTTCGGGCATTTCGGAAAGGATTGCAGATTTTAAGATGGAAGAAGATATGGTGTCGGGACAGGGTTCCAAGAGTTGAAAGAATTTGAATGAAGACGACGGTTCATTGGCTAATATTTGAGCTTTAGAGGAAAATTCTAAGTATGATTTGGTTCTTAATGCACTAAGGTATTCATCATTTACATTCAAGCTTTTGCTACCATCTCTCACTTCTTTTTCACCTGAAACAAAAATACATTATTATATTACACATAAATGGAAAAAGAAAACTTGGATGGAAATTAGATACAAAATGAAGAAATAGTTTTATAATTATTTTTTCAAGTCATAATTAGATCAATTATTTTTTTCGTTTGTGTGCACGTCTTTGAAATTTTTACATTATCAACAAAAAGAAATATAAATGATGGGCTCCTATATGATTTTAAAGGAGTAAATGGTGAAAACATATTATAGGAATTTAAAAGAAGAATACATATACTAAATAATTCGTGACTTTTTTTTTAAAGGTATTCATTAGAACGAGCCCAATAATTAATTTTTTACATTCTGTAAGTTCATTAAAAGAGTAAACACTATCTACGAGTTTTAAAGCTTCTCCATACTTAAGGCGAGTATCAAACGTACAGATTAAAGCGAGAAAGACACTTACCCTCTCATCTAACTCCCTTAATTAAATAATTTGCGACTTTATTTCATCATTATATTGCTAAATAGGTTAAGTGTCATCAATATTAAATTATTTAATCCCTTTATTGAAGAAGCTAGCAAGTTAGTTATGGAGCTTTCTTTTGCCAAAAGCCTAGTGGTTTTTCATTATTATTTAAAAATATCATAATTTGAAGGAAAAATTATTATAAGGATGAAGGTTTGAATTTTAAATTTATCATTACTTTTTAATTTATTGCAACTCCCTTTTTTTTTTTCTTGTCACTTAAAAGCTCCATTTAAATACATCTTCATTAATACAAATTTTTCATTCAAGTATTAGATTGTCTTATCAACGGAGACTCTATTTCTTGAGTGTTTTTCTGGTATATGTATATTTATATTATATGAGTACTATTCATTGACATGACATGCTAGTCAAGTAGGCTTCATGCATATAGACATGTATCCTACTCTAAGCTCAACATATGTTTATAAGGTCTTATGCACGTATAACTTCGCGGGAGAACGAGCTCGACTTGCGAGCCCATCATGCGAGCTCATTACAATCCAACCCAAATCCATTCGAGCTTTGGACCAGTGATGGTAAATATCCTAACACTATTAATTTCAATTTTTTTCTGAAAATAAATTTAAAACTTAATTAAATTAGTTCATGCATCAAATACCAATTCATTCTAATAATTTCTTTTACGAATTAAAACATAAAACTAAGCCAAAGAACTAACTTAGAGTTGAACTGAATTCATATTCTTAAGAAACTACAACCTCTTTTATTTAAGAGAAAAAAAAAAGGAAATATTTTATAAGAGCAAGCATACATACCTCTTTTGATCTTAAAAGCTCTAAACTTTGCCCACATATTGATCTCTTCTTGTCTTAGAAGAAGGAAGAAGGAATGAATTTCGAGCTAATATTGGTAGGTTTGAAGGAGAAATACCTATAGGTGTAATGAGAAATCCTCTTCCTTATAAACAACCCTACAAGGGACAATAATTAATAAAGGAGGCTTTTCTACAATAATAAATTAGAATACAACTGCCTAGCTTCCGGTGGGACTTCATATATATCTTTGCCTTACTACATAAAGCCTTTTTTAAAGGAATATATATATATATATATATATATATATTCATATTATATTTGCTTTTTCTCGTCATTTTGTATATATTGGACACATTCGATGTATTTTATGTTATGTAATGGTAAGTATTATGTCTAAAATTAAAGAAAAGAAAGAGATATATGGAGGGAGAATTATGTCGTCAATATATTTGCTTGTTGCAATTGGAAAGCTTTATTATCCTCTATTTTGGGGAGTGTTCTATTTGTCCTTGTATTGTTGTGTGCTTTTGTAAGTTTACGCCATTAATGCTTGTATGTAGAAGACTCACATGAAGGCTGAAACTCATTTTCTTTTATTATATATTAATATCAAACTTAATTCAATCAATTTGTATAGCTACTTAATTTTATGAAATAGTATTCCACAATCTATAATTCAATTTTTTTTTCTCAATGATGTAATGATTTTTGGTTTCATAGGGAAAAGAAAAAAAATTATTATTTGAATATTAATATTTGCAAGAGGGGTCGGAATTAAATTGTATGTTTTTACAATAATAAAAATACAATTTCATCATTGTAATAGTTATATCTTTATAATTTTTAAAAGATTAAATCATTTTTTTATCATTTTAGGAAGGCCTAAATGAAATTTTTTTCATTTTAAAGAGGGTTGGGGTCCCTGCCAGCCCCCCTAATTTCACCATTGTCCAACCATTAGAGCAAAAAACTTGATTTTAAATACACTTAAAAGAAAAAATAAATGAAAATATACTGTTTTAATAATGGAATTTATTTGGAACATTATCAATGGAAATTTTAGACTCTGCAAAAGAATTAAGAGTTGACAAATATCTTATAATAATATGATAAAATATTAAAAATTACATGACAATATTTAAAAACTGCTTTCACCGAATACCAAACCTTTAATAATTGGAATAATGTATTTCCAAGAATGTTGGTTGGGGTATCTAATGCTAAGCTAAGAGGTTGTATCTTTATCATCCTCCAGGTAATTACATCTCTCTCTTTTTTTCCAATTATTTAGGATAAAAACATAAGAAATAACATCAACAGCTATCCCTCATAGCATATTTGGATTATTTACTCTTTTTTTTACTTATTAAATTTAAATATTTGATAAATTTGCATATATATAACAAATAAATAATGGACTCCAATTCGCATTCAAATAATAATAATTAGATTTAACATTGATAATAAGAAAATTCAAATGTTACAATAATAATTCGAAGTCATATTTTAATTTTAATTAAGGTTTTTTAATAATTTTATTATAAATTCAGATTATATCTGTTTTTTTAACATAATGTTTAAAATTATCCATAATTTTTCTTCAACCCATAAATAAAAAGATAATGTGCTTCAACGCATTCAATTCAATATCATCCTATATCGATAATAATACCTATATCAAACAAACTAATACTCTTTAATCCACAAATTTTAATACATTTGTACTATACTCATATCATGTAAGCGGTATATATAAAGTGGTTAATGAAATGAGCAGTCGGTTGGGTAACGTCCAGGCTTGAAGAGGGGCCAGGGCAGCGGTGGAGAGGTTTGGGGAAATGGGGGAACGTGTCAAGACAAAAGAGGGGCTTTAATTTGTAAGATTCTAACAACTTCATGTTTTTGGGGTGTACAACTCACAAGGATTTTTCGGATTGGAAATTTGCTTTTTTATCTCTCTCTTCATCTAAAAAAACGTGGAGAGTAGGTATGCATGCACCTTCATTCAAAGGATAAATCCAATAATATTTTAGGAATATAAGAAAAGAAGCAATCTATTAATTCCCATGCAAGATACTCTCAATGGTGTATGAATCTACAAGTTATTTTAAAATTACTTTATTTCGGTATTTTAATAATACTATAGTTGATGAGTGTAATTAAACATTTTTATTTTTAAATAATACTTATAAATTATAGCTCAAATGCAACCACTAACATTAAAAACTAGAACTTTGATATCAACTATAAATTCAAATATATGGTAAGTTGCTGTTAGAGTAAATGATAAGTACAGATTAGAAATGGATATGGGAAACTTGTTTATGTAGTTTAGATTCCTCTTACGTTCGTAGGAAATTTATCTAAAAAGCTAATTCATTATATTTCAACAAGTACAAGTAATGATTTAAGTTCTACACACTCATTACATAACAACCTCACACTTTTACTCTAATCGAGATCACTCTCCACTAAGACTTTTGTCACACCCTAATTCAACGAACAGGATATGTATTGTGTATTATGATAAAAAAAAAAAAAGACACAGGATAAAATATGGCACTTCGATGCAAACTGTGATTGGTGAAAACTCAACCTTGCGGGGGAACACCTATGTGTTCATACAAGGAGGGGAGTTAGGAGGATACAGGGGTGATGTTGTTATATAGCTCTGATGATGGATGTCGAAACTATTTTTAATTTAAAAAATGGGGTCAACTTTTTAAAACAAAAAAAAATGGAGTCACCACCAATCCCTTTTGCTTAGGTGTGATTGGATCACCTTATAAAACGTTTTATTTCAAAACATTGATTTTGGTCTACGAAATTCAAGAAAACGGGTTCAGGAGTTGGTTACGTACGAGGAAGGATTAGCACCCTCGTAACGCCCAAAATTGGTACCGAATTGATTAGTTATTGTCCTAACATCAAAAATTCGAAAAGATTTTAAAACATGATCTCTTTAAAAACTTGAACAATTTGAGTTGAAACTCGAGATTCCCTTGTTCTGAAAGGATACAAACATCACATCCAGCACGTTAGGACACGATGTTTTAAACCCTCGTAACCAAAATCATCTCATGGTTTACAAAATTCATTAAAAGGATATTTAGTTATTTAGACAAACAGAAAATCGAAACCCAGCACGTTAGGGTACTATTTTTCGAATTTCTAAACACAAAACATTGCCTTATTTAAGAAAAAAAACTTTTGGATAAAATGTAGCAATTGGATGAAGAGATTTTTTTTAAAAAAACAATGATTTGAGTAAAACATTACATTAATACCAAAGAATAATTCACTAAGAATATAAAACATATTTACAATTAACACTAATATAAACAATTAAGTAAAAAGAATGAAATATCAAATAACACAGGCGATATAATAATAATGTTATAGTAAATAAAGATAACAAATTTCAATTTTAAAAGATATGAATGATCAAATAAAAGATATAAAATAGAAAACACGAATTTTAAAACCTATGGAAAAATTAAGAAATTGTAAAAATTACGCACAAGATTAAATATAAAAAGAAAAAAAATGTAAGGTATCATCTACAAAATTATAACAATTTAAAAAAAAAAACAAAAAATATAAAGAATAATAGTTGTATATGATAAATGAATAATATATATATTTAAGATAAATAACTAGAATTTATAAAAAAGTATATAAAGGAAAATATAGATATATAATCTAATAATCTAATATCTATAACATATATATATATATATATATATATATTTAAAATAGGAAATAGATGGAAAACAATTTTCTTTAATGGTAAAACAATTTAAGTATTATATAATACACAAATTTTAAAATGATATAATAATAATAATAATATACAAAATTTTAGAATAATATGTAATAATATAAAATTTAATAAAATATAAGAAAATGAAATAATTATATAATATTAAATAAATAAAAATAAAATAAAATAAAAAAATATAAAGAAGATTAAACATAAAGGAAATAGGGATTAAATTTTTAAAAAAATCTGTAGTTAAAATATATATAAAAAACTAGATTGGAGCGTGTGCTATACTGCAGGGATCTATTGGGCAATTATGCCTTATCCCAAAACGGCGCCGTTCCAATATTGGCCTTAGAATGGCCCTAAGGACTAAATTGAAACAAAGGCCATAATTCTGGGCCAAATTGAAAATAACAAAAGGCGCAATTGAACACGATTACAAAGTGCAAAAATGCGAGAGGGCCTATAGGGCAATTAGCCCTTTTAATAAAAACACACGGATCCTCCCCGGGTAATCGGGTCAACGCGTGGGTTTTGGCCTTTAAACGACACCGTTTTGGTCATTAATTGACCACATCAAAACGACACCGTTCCACTAGTATACTCGGCTAAAAAAAAAACATTTTTACCCCATGGTTTTAAAAAAAACCGAAACAGAGCAAAAAAACTGCTATGCCTTCCTAGGCCTTTCGACCTCCGGCGGTCATCGCACGAGCCTCACGCGCCGTCATCGGCACCGCCACACACGGTGGTCGGAGGTAAATTTCTTCACTTTTTTAGCACAAAATGATAAGTTTACTATTTTTATGTATTTGTATGTATCAAAAAAGATAAAAATAAAATAAAAGATTTAAGCAAATTAAAACTGTCGAAAATCACCCTTTTAGTCTTTTGTATTATTCTTCTAAAAAAAAATCGTCCGTCTTACACTGTTTGTGTTCTGATTTTATAGCCAACAGAATCAAAAAATAAATATTACAAGTTGATTTTCTTGCTATATTTGCTACTGTCTGTGTTATTTCCTTGTTTTGCAGGTGAACAGCGAAAATCCAACATCAGAGGGACGCGATTCGCGCGCCACTTGCGGCGCAACATGGGGCTTGTGCTGGCTGCGGCGCCCTAGGGTTTCAGACACCCTAGGGTTTCTTTTCTTGGCTAAACATTTGGGCCATTAGGACATGTAAGTTGGTCTTTTGGTTAGTGGGTCTTAGTGTAATTGGGTTGGCTTAGGTTTGGACTGAAGAGTTTATTTTGGGTTAGGATCAGTTTTTAATGATTGGGTCATGGGTGTAATGGGTTTTGGGTAGTGGATTTAGGTGTTGTAATTGGGTTAGTTTGGGGTAGTAGGCTAAATTTGATATTTGGGTTGTAAATGGACTGTAAAAGGACTAAATTATTTTAGTTTAAAATCTGCTTATTTTATTTTTTTGTTTTTGGGTTGTGTATGGGCCTGGGCAAATTTGGGCTCTTACAATGGATATAAAGATATAACAAAATTTGGTTCTTCGAGAAGCAAGATCAAAAGCTAGCACAAGGAAGGGAGTGCGTAGGAAAAAGGGTGTATGTGGTAGTGCACGTTGCATGAAAACATAAGAAGTAAGTCTATTAGTCATAAATGGTAGTCCACACAAGTGACGTATTCATAGAGTAGATATGCCCGTGACCGTCACATACGAGTCTAGAAACCAGTGTGATCCGCCAATAGGCTGAGATGATTGTAGTAGTGTCTGCCAGCTGGTCTACAAACTAAGGTAATCTGAATGTTTGATAGTAATCAATGGTGGGATTGTTCTTTCCAGGAATTCATTAAGTTCTTACGAACTTACCCAATTTTCTTCTTCCTTTTAGGTTTTTAGGTTAAGCGTGGTAATCAAAGGGATACAGCCAAATCTTCAGTCATTTGTGAGCCTTCTTATTTTTAGGATTAACATGTATTTGCTCGGGGTGTTAGGCCAACTATTAGAAACTGTCGTTTTGAAATTCTTAATCTATATTGAACATTATTTTGAACACACCAAATGTTGAATGGAAGCCTTGTTGGCATAATGTTATTTGTGACTCATTAATGTTAATCTAAAATCACGCTTTCAAATAAAAGCGGTCTTGAACTAAAGGAATATCACTCTGGTAAAAGGAGTATCCACCAAAATGGATAATTGTATTTTCTTTAAAGAAAAGTAGAAAGTTGTGTTTTCTAATCGGGTCAACCTGTGACGCTCCATACTTGAATCTGATGATCGGGTCGGATGTAGGGTGTTACAACTTTTCCTTGGAAAGCTTAGTTGTAAATCAAGTAACTCACTTGAGTTTACTTCCGAAATTGCTTTCAACATGTTGATTCCCATGTTAACAATGATAGGTGTGTTCTCTATACTATTCTACCTTGTACAAGTCGAATATATATATGAGTTTAGGCTTACTAATATACAAATCAGTTATAATTATATTCTCTGTAAGTAACCACATAAAAAAGACTTCAGTTATCCTTATAAAAGCTAAAATAAAAATTGATATCTTCAAGATATCATAAAGTCAAATGATTTGATCTCCTTAAACAAGAGAACTTGGATTGCATAAAAGACTCCGATTCAATACTTGTTGATTTGATTCTACACAATTGATTACAATAAATGGGCCATGAATAATATCTCAAGATCACAAATACAAAGCCCAAGACATGTTGGATCAAAAGATTAACAACACAAATAAGGCAAGTTTTGGCTTCATTCAGCTATGGCTCAAGTTGTAACGGTCATTGTAGCTAGAAACCAAAACTCCTTCTAATAAGAATCTAATTCATTGTTACTAGATAAACAAGTCTAGTGCAAGGAGTTCGAGCCATTCAATTTTTATATCAAATAAAGCTTGAGCTTTATAATGTAAAACTCATTCGAACTCCAGCTAAACTTCAAATTTCTAGTTGAGCTCAAGCTTTCACACAACTTGATTTATATGTACTCTTTAACTTTGTCATTTTAACTCATTCATACTCTTTATTTTTATTTTTTTAAAAATATTTCTATTCAATATTTCTATTTGGTATACACTTATACATTTGATCTTCACCATTAACATATAAACGATTAAATGGTTTTATACCATCATTTTCACATGCTTAATCAAATAATCTACAACTTTATAATCTTCCCTTAGTTAGGCTTTTCCTATTTCTTATTATAGAAAAAGTGTCTTTTGCTGTTAACTGTTTTCTTTTATACTCTTCTTGATTTATAAGATCTGTTGGAGGTTGCTATCCCATGAGGAAAGCACTTTAAAATATCTTTCATAGGTTAGAGACCCAATGGCTCCGCCGCCAAGAGATCCAGGGATAACCACCTCTTTAAAATGTTAAAATTCTAATTTAAACCTTTTATAATTTATAAAATTTTAAATTAATAATGATAAAATTTTACTTTAATTTTTTAAAAATAATAAAAATTTTATTTAACTCTTTAAAAAATATAAATTAATTTAAACTTTTTATAATTTATAAAACTTTAACTTAGTAATGATAAAATTGTACTTTAGCTCTCAAAAATAAAAATTTTATTTAACTCTTTAAAAATTATGAAGATATAAGCTATTGAAATTATAAGATTGCATTTTTTCTATCATAAAAATGTACAATTTAATTCTACCCCTCAAAAGAAAAAAAATTTGTAACTCCACCACTGATTAGACCCACTCGATTCTTAAAATTCAAGTTCAAATTAAATTCAACTTAATTCAATTTATTTATTTATTTTACTGTTAAAAAATAATGAAATTAAATTCTGTATGATATGTGGTGTTAAAAACACATTTTAAAAGATAAAATGTTTGTTTTAAAATTATATTATAAAGTAAAAAAATATATGTATTTAAATTTTTTAAAATATATGTATTTAAATGATATTCAAATTTGTTAATATTATAGCATGTGAAATACATAAACTTAAATTATAATAAAAATTTGGCCACAAAAAAATTATAATTGACTTAAATATAAAGTATGATTATTCCATTTGTTGTTATTGGTGTCATCATGATATCATATTATTATTTTGATATTAATAAATATTCAACTTCTATTGTTATAGTACAAATATAATAAAATAATTTATGATAACTCCTTGTTAATATTATGATTTATGAAGTATAAATTTTAAATACTTTTTAAATAATTAAAATAAATTGTTTGTAAAACTTAATTTGAATATAAATCACATTTAGAATTTATAGGTAATATAAATGAAGTGCAAATTTACAATTTCACACCTAAACTGATTTTTCAAAAGCTAAAAGCTAAAAGCTTGAAATTTCAGCTTTTTTATTTAACTTGAAAAGCTATTTATTTTCTATTTTGCTTGAAAAGCGGTTTTAGAACACAAAGATAAACACACCCTAAGTTGTATGTCTGTTTCACAAAAAATGGTTAAAAAATAATTTGGTCAAATGAAAAATGCCAATAAAAAAAGTTATTTTTTAAAAATTAAATTTCTCTTTTAAAAAATATAAGTCATTTTTCAATAGTTATTATATTTAATAATATTTTTAAAAAATATTAAAATATTGAAATATTGAAATAAATTATTATACTTTTAATATTATTTAACATACATATTTATATTAATGATTTATTATTTTAATAAAGTATTAAATACCACAATTTTATTTCAATAAGAAATTTTAACATTAATAATTAAATTTTAAATAATATTCTCAATATTTTATTCAAAAGTTTTGTAATAATACTTTAATAATAAATATAGATTTCGATTTATAAAAAAATAGTAAAAATATTTTATATTATAAAATATAAAATATTTAATAATATAAATATGAATATTTAATTAAAGGATAATTACTTGGTACCTGTTATGAATATTATGTGGATATCATTATCACCTCCATAAGTTATGAGACTCTTCTTATACCCCATAAGTTATAAGACTCTTCCTATACCCCATAAGTTATGAGACTTTTCCTTTACTCAATTAATATGGGAGATAAAAGGTCATGACCCTTTACATGCCCTATAATAATTAGAAAGTTACTATCAACCCCTATATATATGGGGCTCATGTATTCATGAAAATTGGTAATGAAAGAATATACATTCTCTCTACACTTTCTCTTCTACATTCTCTCTAAACTCTCTCTTCTATCACATTTTAGTTTATTTTTCTTTTCATTATTTCATAACAGTACCCTTATTTTTATTTTTTTGGGTGAAATTTGGTACCTTTATTTAAATCCTAGTTAGTTTCATTTATCTTTTCAAACTCCAATATGTTACTATTCATTCTCATATATGCAATACATGAACTTCAAATTAAGTTTTAATTAGATATTGGTTATTATTAAATCTGTATAAGATATTAGTAATTGTTTAATATTATCTTATTATAAAATAATGGGTAAACTACACCTAAAGTCCCTAAACTATTAGTAGGTTTATGTTTTAGTCACTCAACTTCAAAAAGTTACAAAATGGTCACTGAACTATTTGAAAGTTCTCATTTCATTTTATTGTTAAAATCAATATTATATGGCCTTTTCTATAAGCACTCCCTGCACCAATCGAAAGCTCTCATTCCCCTTCTTTCTACAATTCTGTTTTTTTTTTCATGAAATAACTTTGAACGTCACAAATCTACAAACCAAACTCCAAATAGCTTTCTTCTTCAATCGCTGACACTGGCCGTTAAATCAACTTAGATCTAAACTATGTTCTTCTACTCATCAATAGGTACTGATCCATCGTACCAATCGTTGAATCACAACTTGGAACTCACTAACTAAACTTATTTAAAAAAAAAAACTTAGCAGCCTAATGAACAAAGTAAGAAACTTTCAAATAGTTGAATAAATTAAATGAAAACTTTTGAATAATTTAGTGACAATTTTGTAACCTTTTGAAGTTGAGTAAATAAAAAGTAAACTTACTAATAGTTTAAGGGTAAACTACAATAGAAGTCGTCACCCACTTATGATTTTTCTTTTTTTTTTGGTCACTCAACTATGAAAAGTTACAAAATGGTCACCCAACTATTTAATTTTATCCTTTTTTATCACCAGCTGGCTAATTTAAAAATACAAACACCCAAAAATCTATGATAGTTAAGTAACCAAAAAAGACAGCATTAATTTTTGAATAATATTACTTTAAAAAACATGAATAAGTCTTCTGGTTTAGAATCATCATCCGATGATTGGACTTGCAATGGAAATAACAGCTGTGAGGAGCGCAATACCAAGAAGGTTAGGTTTAAAGAGGTGGAAAGGGACACAACGGATAACATGGTGGTCGACACAATCCCAGCGAAAATAATTTCTTGGAAAGAGAAGCTTTTGGGGAACAATGGTACTAAATTTAGTGATAGTTTCTCTAAGGAGGATCTAGTTATTGAATATAGTGACATTCTTCGATCTTCAGTAAATGGAATCACTGCCATCGACTTCTCTAAATAATTGAGGAATATGTTAATTAGAGACATAGAGAACACTGTCGTGGTTAAGTTGTTGGGACGAACATAGGCTATGGGGAACCACACAATCGAATTTTAAGCCTATGGAAACTTTCTCAACCTTTTCGCCTAATGGACATTGAGAATGGTTACTTCCTCGTTCGATTCCAAAGCAGAGTAGACTACGATTTGGCTCTAACTCAAGGTTCTTGGATAGTGTTTAGACACTAACACTATCTAACCGTGCAACCATGGTCGATGGATTTTGACCCGATGAAACCTTTTCCCAGTATGGTTACAGTCTAGATACGTTTTCCAGGACTACCAGGATTTCTTTACAAAAAAAAGAATCTTAGAGGAGGTAGGAAGCTTGATTGGAAAGGTGATGAAGTTAGATCTTAGAACAGACAGTGGAGCAAGGGGTCAATTTGCAAGAATATCAGTGTCGATTGACATGGATAAACCACTTACTTCGCAAGTTTTGATCAACAACAAGATCCAAAGAGTCGAATTTAAAGCCCTTCCCATGGTTTATTTTTCTTGTGGCAAATATGGCCACTTAAAAATCTCGTGTCCTTCTTCCATAGATCGGAGCATGGCCGGAGATAAGGAAGACTCTCCTGCCACGGTGAACAATGAGAAGTGTCCGGTGACGGAGAATGACGCCTTTAGACCATGGATGGTTGTCCAGCGTAAATCAAGACAAAATCAGAGTGATAAGCGGAATCAACATGCAAGGATTTTGGAAGAAAATCTGGCTAGTTCCAGATTCATAGCGCTTACTCCTGAAGATAAGCAACCAACAGATTCACAGACTGAAATTTTGGGGGCTAAAAATTCAGGGTTTAAAGGGATTTCTTTAAAGCAATGAAACTTTATCAAAAATTTAAAAGGAAATGGGTCTACAGTAGCTCCTAGATTTCGAGCTGAAGGTAATAAGGGAAAAGGGAAATTGGGCCAAAACGATGGGTTTGGGCTGAAAGAAAAGTCTAATGGCTTGATACATTTAAATAAGGACCATGAACAGGTAGATCAAGGCCTGTTATCTGAGAATTTACTCTTTGAGTCCAATTTAGCTATCATTTCGGGAGGGGAGCAAACAAATTCATCAAATAACGTGAGTTTGGATCTTTTGAAAAGCTCAAATCATTCTACTCAGTCGGGGTCTGCACCTGTTTTACAAAACAAAAATCCTTCCTTGTATTTTAATCCCACTTTCGAAAGACCGCTCGAGACTATGGTGGATTTAAACTCCAATTTATTAAATCTCAAGAGACATTCAACAGTTATTTTTAGAGAAAATCTCGAGCACAAGGCCAACATAAAAATTTCGAATAATAAATCAGGGGACTCTAATCCTGTAAAGAGTCAAGGATTTATTAATAAAAAAGAAGTGGACGGAGTGGTCCAGTGTTGAATAAAACAATTCGTAGATGTGGGGGCGTTTTAAATTTGTTGGAAATTCATGAGTTTCACTCCCGGACACTATAAATTCAATGGCCAAGCTTATTGGCGAACAAGTAGAGACCTTTGCTGATAAAGTCGTTATTAATGAAAAGGGTGCTAATGCCTCTACCGCCCCTTGAAAGGTTAGTTCTCAAAAAATTTTTTATATTTCTTATTTATGAATTCTACCATTTTTTCTTGGAATTGTCAAGGTTGTGCTAGCCCAAAGTTTATCTGGGCCTTTCGTGAATACAATTGGGAACACAAACATGACTTGATTAGCCTTATTGAGACAATGGTCAATGGGAGTAAACCTGATTCGATTATTACAAAGCTTGTTTTTCATTAGTCACATCAAGTTGAGGTTTTAGGCTTCTTGGGTGGTATTTGGATTGGGTGGAAAGAATCTGTTTGTGTGGAGATTCTAAAAAATCACTCGCAATTTATGTTAGTTAAAATTACCGAGACCTCTTGCAGTCAATCACTTTTGGTCATCTTTGTTTATGGCAATCCTAATCATAGTAAAAGAAGACTTTTATGGGGAGCCTTACAGAGAACTATCCCAGTTGATGAGACTCCATGGATGGTGATTGATGATTTTAATGCTCTTCTTTCTCCTTCCTAAAAGTGAGGGGATCAGATTTCAGGGAAAAGATATTCTTTTTTTGGTGGGTTCATAGATTCGGCATCGTTGCATGATTTAGGGTTCAAAGGCCCGCAATTCACTGGCAAAGAGGGGAGATTATGGAGCACTTGGATAGGGCCATTTGCAATAACGTTTAGTACACTTTTTTCCCTAATTCTATGGTAACTCACTTACCACGGCTCAAATCAGACCATAGACCCTTAAAATTGTCCTTGTTGCCTGAATTGCATTCCTCTAAAGGACATC
Source organism: Gossypium stocksii (assembly GCA_020496765.1). Lineage (NCBI taxonomy): Eukaryota > Viridiplantae > Streptophyta > Magnoliopsida > Malvales > Malvaceae > Gossypium > Gossypium stocksii. The sequence continues at coordinate 32,883,111 of CM035628.1, read as the reverse complement.
CGTTCAGGTTTCTAGCCAGTTGGGTTAAACATCCAGTATTCTCAAATCTCATCAAAAAGAATTGGAAGACTTCTGATAACATGTCGATGGTACATTCTGAGTTTACTGATCAAGTCAAAAGGTGGCATAAAGATGTGTATGAACATATCGTTACCCGTAAGAGGTTTTTTACTAAGAAACTTCATAGCATCGAAGTCGAGCACAGCAGAAGAGATTCAGTCTACCTTAACCATGTGGAGATGGAAGTTAGTGAGGATTTAGAAAATGTGCTGCACCATGAAAAGATTCTCTGGCGTCAAAAAGCTCGTTGTGATTGGCTAGTGTTGGGGGATCGCAACACTAAATTTTTTCACCATGCACTTTAAGAAGAAGGAAGCAGAATCACATTATTGCCTTAAAAAATGATTCGAGTGTATGGATTATGGATGAAGATCAGCTAAGGATTGAAGCGGTCAATTTCTATAAATCTTTGTATGGCGAATATCCTAGCCAGTCTAGTGTCCTTCCCACGAGCGCTTTTTCGATTCTCACTAATGAAGATTTTAACCTTCTTAATATTCTAGTTTCTAATGAGGAAATCAAAGCCGCTTTGTTTGACATGGCAGCTTTGAGAGCTCCTGGAAGTGATAGTTACCATGCACTTTTTTATCAAAGTTAATGGGACCATGTAGGCACCTCCGTCTGCAGATGGGTTAAAGGTATTTTTTATGGTGAAAATATTGACTCGGACTTGAATAATTCACTCATTGTTCTTATCCCTAAAACTCAAAATCCAAAAAGTTTTACTTAGTTTCGACCAATTAGTTTATGTTCTGTTCTCTACAAACTGGTTATGAAGATTATTGCTAATCGATTTGAAGCAGTTTTTCCTAGAATTATAGCTCCTGAGCAGTCTGGCTTTTTAACAGGACGAAATATCACTAATAATATTGTTATTACACAAGAAGTTATTCACTCTATGAGGAGCACGTAGAAAAAATAAAAGATGGATGGCTATCAAAATCGACTTGGAAAAAGCTTATGATCGAGTGCGTTGGGATTTCATTGACTCATCACTTAAAGCTGCAGGTATCCCTAACTTTTTATGTAATGTTATCATGTCTGCTATTTCTAGTTTTTTATGGAATGGAGTTCCAACGCAGAAATTTTGACCAGCTAGAGATGTTTGACAAGGTTGTCCTTTATCACCGTACTTATTCATTTTATGCATGAAGTGGTTGATTCACAATATACATGCTGCCATCAAGGTTGGCAAATGGTCCCCTATTCGACTGGCTCGCAATGGCCCTCCACTTTCCCACCTTTTTTCACAGATAATTTAATTCTTTTTGGTTACGCTAAGGAACAACAAGCTCAGGTCATTAAGAATATTCTTGATAATTTCTGCAACTACTCAGGCCATAAAATAAATACAAGGAAGACAAATATTTTTTTCTCTAAAGGCGTTGACGACAGTTTAAGAAAGTGGATCAGTAGTTTGTTTGGGTTTCAGGAAGTAAACAATTTGGGAGATTATTTAGGTGTTCCCCTATTCACGAAAGGGTTACGAATAATGCTCTTTGTTTCATGGTTGACAAGGTGCGTAGCAAGTTGTCTAATTGGGATGCCAGACAACTCTCTTTAGCAGGCAGAGTGACTTTAGCCCAATCTGTTCTTTTATCAATCCCAAGTTACTTCATATAATCAATGATAGTGCCTAAAGGTTTATGTGATGAGATTGAATGCATAGTTCGAAAATTAATTTGGGGTTCCTCTAATGGCAATGCTAAGATAGCTTTGGTTAGTTGGGATTTAATTTGTTAATCGAAATCTCATGGGGGTCTTGGTCTAAGACATCTGAATGATCATAAAACTTCTTTCATGATGAAAATGGGGTTCAACATCGTCTCTAACAGCAATGCCTTATGGGTGCGGGTCCTTCGATCTAAATATGAAATTCCCAGTGGTTTACCTGATAATATCTCAAGGAGAAATTGTTCTTTCTTATGGAGATCTGTTGCTAAAGTTTGGCCCCTCATTCATAAAAATCTCCTATGGTCTGTGGGTGATGGTAAGAGTATTCAATGTTGGCGCGACCCCTGGATCCCAAATTATGGTCCTTTATTATCTTATATCCCATGCTCTGCTAACCTTAATATGGATTGTACGCTTAGTAATATGATTGCAGGTGACGGTTCGTGGAATTTGAACCTTTTCTGTTTATGGCTTCCAAAAGACATTGTCAACAAAATAGTTAGAACTCCACCACCGTATCCTTCTCTGGGACTTGATAAAATAGTGTAGGGAGCTGCCTCGACTGGCTTGTTCTCTATCAAAAGTACTTATGAGAAGATCCAAGCTGGCACACTGAATCTTAAAGAAAGTATTTGGGAGCTACCGTGGAACTTTAGAGGACTCCAGTAAATCCGTTTCTTTTTATGGCTTGTTCTCAAAAATCGTTTGCTTAAGAATGCAGAAAGGGCAAGAACAGGCTTAGGGAATATCTGTGCTTACGGTTTTTGCGGACATGAATGTAAAAATGTGTTGCATGTTCTCAGAGACTGTTCTGCAGCTAGATCTATTTGGGATAATATCATCCCAGCGGAACAAAGATTCAGGTTCTATAGTGATTCCCTTCATACTTGGTTACTGACTAATCTTAATAATCATTGCTCTATTTCTTTTGATGAGGTTGATTGGCCGTGCCTTTTTGGGATTATCGCTTGGCGTATTTGGAAGAATCATAATTTCTTTATCTTTCAGAACTATTCTTGGAGCTACGAAAAGATTATTAAAGGTTCTTACAGCTGGGCTAAGCAATATCCATTAGTTCCAAACACAGCTCTTCACAAGATTCAAAGTCATCCACACCTTTCGCACACAGGTAGCAATTGGGTAACCTTGAAGTCGGACGGTTCAGTTAGGCCAAATGAAGGCTTTGCAACGGCTGGAAGTTTTGTGAGTGGTCATAATGGCGAATGAGTCATAGGTTATTGCAGATATTTGGGCAATTGTTCAGTGTTAGAGGCTAAGCTTTTGGGGATCTTAGATGGCTTAAAAATTATTTTGGACAGAAGTTTCAAAAGAGTCCTTATCCAAACTGATAACATTGAAGCCATCAATGTTATTCAAGAAAGTTCTACTGGTAGCTCTAATTCGGCACTCGTCAGAAGAATTCTTCTCATTCTTAAAACGTTTGAAAAGTGGAGGATTCAACATATATTTCATGAAGAAAATCTTGTTGCTGATAGGTTGGCCAAGTCTGTTCATTCCAAGAGACTTGGATTAAGATTGATTGAAGATCCTCTTGTTAGGATTTAGGTTTTTATTTCTTTGTAATTTTTTCTTTTTACCAAAAAGAAAAGACAGCATTAAATAGTTGAGTGACCATTTTGTAACTTTTCATAATTAGGTGACCAAAAAAAAAACTATAGTTGAGTAACTACTAATGTAGTTTATTCATAATTTAATAACTTTAAGTGTAATTTATCCTAAAATAATTTTCAGAAATTAGATTTCCATGACCAATAAAAATTCTTGAAAACATTGAAAACCAAATTATAAGTGTTTATAGTTGAATATTTATAAATATTTTTGTTGTTGAATTTAAATATTAGTTGATTTCAAAATATGTTAATTATTATTTTTAGTGGATTCAGCGTTAATGTCAATATTATTTTTTTATATTTATTATCTAGATTCTCTTTATTTTTAATGAATAAGAAAATTAGATTTGAAAATCTATTATTTAAATTAGCTTTATTTTTACGGATAATGAATTTATATTTGATTTCATTATTTATATTCGTTCCAAAAATATCTTCTCTAAGGATCAAACCCTTTTTCTAAATTTTTGTTTTACAATTTTTACCTTTTTACTTATTAAAATCAATTACATATAAAACAAAAATCCTCTACCATTGTTTTATATCCCACATATAATGCTATTTGATTTGAATTTATATTCAAATAATGACACTCAAGAAATTTTTTTTGGTGAAATATAAAATACAACTTAAACATAAATCATTAAATTAATACATTTTGAGGGGATTCTCAATTAACCGTAAATCAGTTCTTTTGTCTCGTACTGTTTTAAAATTTTATCAGCAAATTTATTATTCCCTAAGAAATATGTTAAAGACACCAGTGTCTTCAAAGTTCCAATAGTTTATGAATTCTCCTGATCAAAGCGGAATTGGAAACTCCGAGTAATCCATCCTGAATGGTATTAATTGCTTTAAGACTGTCAGTTTGAATTAAAACTCTCTCAAAATCCTGATTCAAAACGAGTTTTTAGCCCATCCAAAATATCCCAAAATTTAGCCTCCAGCACTGTACAATTACCCAAATATCTATTGAAACCAATAATCCACCCCCATTTCGATCACATACTAGTCCTCCAACTACAACAAATGCATCCTCAATTCTAACCCAACCATCTGGTATTTAAATACACCCAAATCTTTGAATCTTGAAAATACACTATTTAAATACAAAAACATACTACTTTGCTGAATTGTAATAACTGCATCAGAATTTCAAGAGATGCCCTAACAAATTTCAAGTATACATCAATATTACAAAATTAGAAATATTTGACTGCTCCCATTGTTTTATCTTAATTTCTTACACACAGTTGCAAACATTCAAATTTTGTTTTTATTTACATTAAAAAAGATGTTTAGAAATATGTTAATTTTTATTAATTTTTTAAACATTCATATTTAATATCTTAATTAATATTTACATTATAATATTATCTATGTTTAATTGTTCCAATAATACACATCACATCATATTTTCGTGGAAGAGGTAAACATGATCTAACTGCAAGGAACATTTTTACTCAGAATTGTGTCCTCTTCCTAAACAATCCAACCCTTCGGTTCGACTATGAACAATCCTATGAAACAGTTCCCTAACCTTCTTCTCCAATGGTTCTAAACCTGCCGTCACTGCCTCATAAACCTGCCCCATTTCCTCCACTCTCTGCCTCAACTCTTTTTCCTTCTCCTCGCTGATCGGAAACTGCACCGAACCCGTCAATTCACTCAACGACCTCGAACACTTGTCGATTTGATAAATCTCCATTAAAAACCCACTGGTGTTTTTCCTATCTTTCTTCCTCGACTCCTCCATTATCTTATCGTGCAATGAAAGGATGGAAGCCGCCCAAGGGAACTGCCTAGACATGTAGAAATGAACTTGCAAACCCCGGTCCTGGCACGGTATTGCAGCCACCAACGCCCACATTACAAACAACAAAACGTTACCCATCGTGAAAACAAGCATCGCGAGTCCATTGGTGGCGGTAATTTCGTTCGCTCGTGGTGAAACCATGTTGTTCCCAATTGCTTGGAGCTGTTTAGCCGCCGACCAAGACCTCGAAACATTCCAAGACAATGACCTGAAACAATAGACGAGTCAAAAAATTTATGTTTTAAAGTGAAAATAATTAAGAATGAGAAGAAAAATGGAAGGTAAAGTGACCTGAAATAACCGAGACGATGTTGATCCTTGGATTGACTATTGCTGCTATTATTGTTTCTTCCAAAGGAACGATTCCTTAAAGCCAATGGTTGAGAGGAATCTTTGTCGTCGACCAACCCAACTGCTAACTCTGACAAAGCCTTTCTGGCACGACGAACTTGCCCTTCTCCTAAGATTCTCTTATTGGTGTTGTTTTTATTGACATTACAATGACCCAAAGCGCAAATCACGATTTCCATCAGCTTCTGCCATTGCTTGATTTGATCGAGCCCGTCGCGAATCGCATTACAAACATCAAGCGACTTAGCACTACGCTCGTAAAAATCGGCGATCAACCGATCCAAAGGAGGTTTCATTAGCCGGCCTTTGTTGTTAACGAGGATACCCCTGAATTCCTCTTCGCAACTAAGGAAAACATCGAGCAATTTCCGAACCCACGGGAGGGAAAGCAATTCATCGGACGAAACAGAACCTAAGTCTTGGAACCTGTCGGCTATTTGCCTTTGAAAGGATTCAAGCTCCACCTCGTTGAAACCCGATCCATTGTTTAGCGACTCCATCGCCTGTGCTTTGATCCCTTCCAAACCAACGGCTTAAATTCGTCAACGGTGTCAAATTCCCTTGAAATTCTGTCGCGAGCATTCTCAAATTGAATAATATCAACAATAATCATTATTATTATATAAAATCCCAAAAATCTGAATTGAATTAGATCCGTTATTTAAGAGATAAAATTAGGGAGAAATGAAGACGACTCATGGACGTGGAGAAATCCTAAATGAATTTTTAGACCAAGTTTTAAGGCTGTTGACAAAAAAAAGAAACCGTCGAGGAGGATGGGAGATTGTGGTCGAAACAAGCCGAGGACTTAATTGTTAAAATTTAAACTATCGTTGACGTTTTAGTAAAAATAAAAACTTTAGCACGCGACACTACAGGCAAGTTGGATGAGCAGATCAGGTCCGTTGATCAGGAAAATACTAGCAATTTGGGACCACCTATTGGCGCGTAATTAGACCTTAGGTTTTGTTTAATATAATCAGATTTTTTCATATTTATATATGTTAATAATTCGGTATTGAAAATGTATTTTTTTTTAACATTTTGAAATACTCAACGTCTCATTTTGAGCTTTTTAAGGATTATACCACCATTTCTACTTTAAATCATATCTATTCTAATTTTTAATATTAAAAACCTTTCTTATAATTTTTAGTCAATAAATTAAACACCATTTGTCCAAGTTTAAAGATTCGATTAAAAAATGAACAGATTTGAATATAAATATAAATTTAAAAATAAATTTAGACAAAAAATTGAACTCGTTTTTAAACTATCCGGACCTCGAGTAAGATTTTTTAGCCCGAACTCGGCTGAATTTGCCTAAATTTTTCACTGTTATTTATTATTATTTTGTTATTGTTTATTGTCATTTTGATATTACTTTACTGTCACTTTACTATTATATTCTGTTATTTTGTTGTTATTATTTGAATATTGTATAACTCTTATTTTATTACTAATTTTACTATTATTTTAGATATATTTATTTGTTAAGTTGCATAGTTTATTTAAACATAAAAACTTCTTTAATTGTATTTTCAATTTGTTAACAAACATTTATTTTAATGTTTTTAGTATATATTATATTCTTTAAATTTATTTTTATATAAAAAAATTTAATACATGCGAAAATTAAACTTAAATTTAGCATTTTCCATCTAGACCAAGCTTTGACAAAATTTTAAACTTATTTTTCAAATTGAGCCAAACCTGACCCTAAAAAATAGTCCTAAAATTTTACATTGACCCGACCCAAACCCACCTGATTCATAATTAGCTCTAGACACATCCCTACTTTTCCTTGTCAACATTACTAAAAATATTTTCTTTGTTAAAATTTAAAAAAGCCATATTTAAAACCTTTCTTACTCTACCTCGCCACATTGGCTGAATATCGGAGCCTTTTTTACCCTAAATTGCTCAAAATAATTCATCTTTCTCCTTCAAAACTTAGGGTTTGAAAAACCCAACTCGGAAACTTTTGCTCTTGGAAGTCATAACCCTTGTTGATTAAAACGGGTCATTCAAGTTTTGGTGAAATCATTCTTTTCCCTGTTTCGCATTATCCTTGTCCTTGGTGTTGTTCTATTTTATCTGGCTGCAATGCATGGTATGCCCACAAGAATGAAAGAACAAGAGAAAACATGACTTGCATTCTCATTTTCGTTTAGGAGAAAACATGAAATGAACAAGGTTTTTGTTTCTTCCATTGAATTTCCAATCTCAAAAACCAAATGAAGAAGAAATTTGTAGAAAATCAAAGGTTTCTGAAATGATTACAGTTAACTTACAAGATACTTGTCATCATCCACCACACCATTTGCTTCTTGAAGTTCTCGATCTTTCCTCATAAGTGATAGCTTACCACCACACAACATTTTATTAAACAAAGAAACCACTGTCATCCCCTCATCACCTCTGTTTTCAATCTCTTCAAAATCAACTAAAACCAACCACACCATGTCACCATCTATATCATTTAGACCCTTGGTGAATAATCTATGCAACTACTATAATGTGATCTGTCATTGGCGAAAAAGTAGACAAATACTCCAAATAATCAAATGTCTTGGGGTTCCAAAAATGTCATGAGAAAGTGAAAGACGTTGATTCAATGTTTGTCATATACACCACCATACAAGTGAACATGGCATTTCAAATATAATATAGTGCAAGTGCAAACATACGAGAATGGATTATGTGAAACTTAGACACCATGTCACTTGTATCCCTTACAAATAATTTAATATCATTTTAGCATTTTCATCCAAAAATTTGACATCATTTTGGATTTGATTTTTTTTCAAGATGAAAATGCTGAAATGGCATTAAATTATTGAAAAAGAATACAAATTTCATGGTATCTCAGTTTTATATAATCGTTTCTCATCACATGTCAAATGCAAAACACATAGTTGATACCCCAAGCAACAAGGTCTTCAAACCCCAAATCAGATTCGATCAAAACCCTTTCCCTTAAGACTCAAGAAGAGCGGACTCTTGACCTAATGTCAAAGAATCAAACACAAACCAACAATGACGAACCTTCCTATGTGTGGATTCAAGCACAGACACCAGCTCCCATCGATAGTGCTGCTTTTTCATCCAATACTACCCAAAGAAATAACAAAAATAAAACCCATTAACTTTTTATTGAAGGGTCAAAGGTGATGGCCTTGCAAGTATCATAATCAAATGACAATGTGATGATATTTACAAAAGCCGACCCACTTCTTAAGAGGAGAATAACAATAATAGCAGCAGAAGCAGCAACATTAACTTTTCTATAACGCAATTACCTATGTTAAACCAAACGCGCGTGTCAAATACGAAAATGTTCAATTTTTCTTCTTATGTATTTTGGGAGTTCTTAGAAGATCATATCTTGACACATGTCAAGATATGCAACAAACATGAATGGCCATGGATGCTTTTGAGAAAAATGAAAAGTTGGGTGCAACACAAGTAATCATCGTAAAAAAGAAAAAAAACCAAGGATTTTCATGGTATGAAAACACCAATTATACAGTTGAGACATTCAAGACAAGATCAGAAAGGCCCTCAGATCTCATTTGTAAGAAGTATTGGTCATCGCAGCTAACTAACTGATTCTCATTAAGAACCTTCCCACCTCATAATCTGTGTAAAAAAGATAGATAAATATATATATATATATATATATAGAGAGAGAGAGAGAGAGCAAATCCTGTTTTCACTGTTTGTTGCTGCTGAAGATAATGATGATGATTGATGATGAAGAAAGCAAAGACAGATGATGATGATAATGATGATGGCGAATGTTCAAAATGAAAATCAGAAATAACTGCTCTATTTGATGAGTTTTCCATCACTGGGCCAAACACTAACTACAAAAAGCTAGTTAAAGCTAGTTACAAATTCAATGAGTTTCCAAACCCTTGTAATATATTTGTATTAGAGCATAAAAACCCAAGATAGCTATGGAGTTAAAAAAGATCAATGTTGTTTGAGCCAGACCGGTCCGGACCAGTTGGACAGGGTACCGGGCCAGAGAGTGGCTTTGAACCATTTGACCTAGGAACCATTACGGACCGGATAAACCGATTTTTTTTTAATTTTTAATGATTTTTTAATCAGACCAGTTGAACCAATCGAACCGGCTAGACCGGTTCAACCACCGGTCCAGTTTAAAAAACATTGAAAAAGATAGCTTCAACAAATTTCAGCACTCAAAAGATGCATCAGCTTAAACCTAATCAAGGCTTACTTCAAAATTTTTCCTTAAAACAGTTTCAAGGATCCTTCAATCTCAATACAAGAAAAAACATTTCCATGGGTTCCTTCATACTGTCATATGGAATAATCCCAGTTGCTTGCTTTCTATTCACGAAATGCATAAGAAAAAAAAAATCCCTATGAAACACATATTTACATCTGACAAACCTGAATACAAGTAACATGACTGCAAACCATAACTTGGAAAAATCTAACCATAACCACGTCAAATACATACCCATATCCAACACTCACACCCAAGTTCAAGTAGTATTAGGCAAAGTAACCTACACACATAAAGAATCCGTCATCAGGCAGAACTGGTGGATAAGCAAACTAATACCAAAGACTTCTTAGGGAAACTAATCTCAAGACCAAATACGTATTTAATCCACAAGAGAATTAATCTGTCTGCATTTCTGTGATGCATTTAAGTTTCAATGAACTTATATAAATTGTAGTTTAGCATTTGGTTTTTATTACTCCCAGAAGTCAAAATCTAAAAAGCACATGTTATGCACTTCGGACTGAGTCAGCCTTATTATGACTGAAGATGAAATATGCATTAGAATACCCTAAAAGCTATGTTACTCAAACTCGAATACAAGTGTCATACACGTATGTGTCTGATACGGGTATGGTCAGACTTTCCCAAGTTTGTCCATGTATTTAGAGGATTGAAGGTCGTATCCCATGCCTATGTGTCAGACACATATTCAAGATGCAAATATTTTAAGAAAAAAGAAGAATTGGAACAACAAAAAAAAGTGCAACTAAAAAGAGCCCTCAGAATCTCATAACTGCGTCAGCATCATGTACACTTCTCTGTAAAGGCATTCATCAATAGCTTTTCACACACCACCTGGCCGCAAAGGGTAAACTAGTTTTATATATATATATATATATACATACATACATATATACACACAAAGAAATGTATACATGGAGAGAGAGAGAGAGAGAGAGAGAGAGAGAGAGAAGGGAGGTGGTGTCTAAAAGCCAGAGAACGAACTGAAAACCAGAACCGTTCAATCAAAAAACGAGAGTTCCATCATTGGGCAAAAGACAGTGTCAGTATGATCTCAATGAAACTACAGACAATGTTTAAAACACTACAGAACATTTTAGAAAGAAAGAACTATGATCCTAGATTGCTCCAATACACTTGTATCGGATGCATAAATGTCGAGATATGACCTCCAAGGATCCTCCAAATACATGAAAAAACTTCAGAAAATCAGACCATACACATGTCGAACAATACCCATATCCATTACATATATATTGAGAATGGAAAGGGCAAAAAGGTTACAAAAGTCCCAATCTAGCTTCAAATACCTATACTAAAAGGCCTATAATGACAACAACTACAAATTAAATGGAAGATGTAATCCAAAGAAAACAAAATAACCCAGCCCCCAGATTTTATAAGTATTTAATTCAAACTTTGAAGCTAACGATTTTCATAAAGACCACCGTATGTCTTCAGATATAAAAGGAAACAGCAACAACACTACAGTGTCAACCATAAGCTTGATTAAATTCGCATTGAGTTTGAGCCAGGTAATGAAAAGTTTGATAAACAACAGCAAACAAACAAAAGAATAACACCATATAAAAACACCTCATCATTGACCAAATGCCAAAGCCTTTGAAAATTAACCATTTATTGCAGAGATGGTATCAAAAGCAATGAAAAAAATTACCAGCTAGGCTCAATAGAACCAAAGTAGCACAGTACGGATAGCACATACAAGCATGGGAAGTATAGTCAAAGCTAAAATAGAAAAGGCTGCTGAGAAGTTCTCACAGACGACTAATTATTTAATGCTTTCAAAACAGCAATGCAAGAAAAGGAAGATACTATAATCAATGAAATAGACATATAAAGTACATAAAGGGAAAAAAATGAGCAAAAGTTTAATTAATTAAATTGTCCACTAGAAAATACATTAAAAAATTCTAAGAGAGGTTTCATCAAGCAACAAAGGACTATGCATTGTGGTTATTGCAATTGCAGAAAAGATCATTTTTCTAGGTAAGGCAATTGAAGTAAAGATATATTCAGTGAGATTCACAAAATTAATAGACTAATTAAGCTAAAGAACAACCCATATAAACCATCCCAGTGAGAAATCTTAATACTAATCAACAGCATCGCATTCCCATACTGTAGTCAGTAGTCACTAAAGAACAAAACATCCAGAAAAACTGAGAAAGGCCCTTTAAAAATTTTCAAATTTTATGAATACAACTTGGTTAAGAACATTTTTTGAACCACAAATTCAAGTCAATGGCATAGAACAAAGTCTCCAAAAAATAAAAAATGGCTAAGTCACATAAGCTTTCTAGACTTCATGTGCTTCAAGATTATAGCTTTTTTTTGCTCTTGAAAGAAAAAGAAAGGCTAAAAGCCCAATGCATGCATCATGTTCTTTCTAAAACTACTATTAATTAAGTAGAGAAATTATCTATGATTCAATTATTTAAATGCAAAAAATGAGTACTTTACAGTGATAAAAAAAATAAAAAAAGGAGAAAAAAGCCTTTACAAACCCATGTGTGACGTGGAAGGAGGTGGTACTGGTGGTAGTAGTGGTGCAGGTGGTGGAGGTGGTGGAGGCGCCGGCGTCAGTGATTTAACGTTCCAGAATCTAAACAAAAGCCACAGCAACCGCTAAATGATCTTACAGTGTCTACATGAACGGTCAAAGTATCACGAATTTCTAAAAACAGATGAAAAATTAAAAAAAAAAAAGTTAAAAAAGAAAAACATAAATGAATGGAGTAAAGGCTAGGGTTCATCGGAAGGCAAGCGATATTTTTGGGATATAACCCAAAAACAAAATCTATTTCCAATCCAATATTATTGAAATATTTCAAATAATTATATACTATTAGGTAAAAATATAATTATATTTAAATTAATCAATTATTTCACATATAAAAATAATTATATTTAAAATATTTTACATATAATATTTAAAATAAAAATTATAACCTATATTTATCAGATATTAAAATTTACTATTATATTTTATTTTGATTGATGTGAATCATTATAATTTAAATATATAAATAAATTTATCATTCAAATTTTATATCATTAAAATTAACCACTAAACTTTAAATTTTAATCAATTTTATTCTAACTTTAATTTTTTAAATAAAAATTTACCAAAACAAAATTCAATGGCAAAAGTACTATCTCAAATTTTTTTAATAGTCAACATTAAACTACTTTATAAAATTATTAAAATTATGAATTAACTTCATATTTTATTTAGCGGAAGGAAGACTTTAAAATTTTAAAATATATAATAAAAAAAAGAATGGTCAAATGTATACAAGAGGTCTCCATATTATAAGAATTAGATCAAATTAGTCCTTCTAGTATTAAATGGATCAATTTAATTCTTATACTATTAAAAAGAATCAAATAAGTCCAATTTGTAACAAAGTAAACATTTACTATATAAAAAATATCTTTAAATTTTTTTTTCAATTGCAATTCAATTTCAAACAAAAAATTTCATTTATAAAGCCATAAACACTTTTAAAATATTAATTTTGTTAAACGGTAAAAGGTATTTTTTAAACAATAAATATTAACTCTATTCCAATTTGGCCTTATTTGGTTCTTTTTAATAGTGTGGGGACTAAATTGATCTATTTAATAGTAAAGGGCCTAATTTGATTAGGTCCTTATAATAGAGAGACCTCTAAAGTACATTAAAAAAAAAACACTTTATTTTTTTATAAATAACTATTCTATTAATATTTAATATTATAATAATTAATTAACTATTTTTAATTATTTAAAGAAAATATTTTTATTAAATGTAACTCAGTTTAAATTTAGTAATTAACTTATCAAACTTTATACAAGTGACCCAATATACTAATGGTGTTAATTTTTTTAGTAGACGTAGCCATTATATGATCAACATGTGACAAATAACATAATTGTAATATTCAAATCTGAAAATATACCTATTTTTTTAATTTTAAATTATTAATTAAGTTAAATTTTATATATTAATTTATTATATTCATTTAACATTTTAATTCCTTTAATATTTTTCCAAAATTTTTTAAGAAACGTTTTAACTCCCCAAAAAATTATTCTTATGTAGTTTCATCCTTCAGAAAATGAATGAAATAAATAAAGTAAATTGATGTTGTATGGTTTCTTTATTCACATTGCTTGTACCAATTAAAAGCTCACATTCTCTTTTTCTTTTACCGCTCATTTTTTTCATGAAACAACTTTAAAAATTACGAATTTGAAAACCAAAATCCAAATAAGTTTTTTCTAATCTCCAACACTAACCGTCAGATTAACTTGGATCAAATATATGTTTTTCTACTAATCGATGGCCGATGGGTACTGATCTATCATACCGATCATCAAATTGTTGCTTAAAGCTCGTTGGTCAAACTTTAAAAAGAAATTAACAACCCCTTGACTTAAATAAAAAATTTCAAATATTTAAATAACTTAAATGAAAACTTTTAAATAATTATGTGATCAGTTTGTAACTTGTTGAAGTTTGGCAACCAATACTAATGGTTTATTGACATTGTATAACATTTAACAAAATGAAATACCAAATTGTACAAAAAAAAATAGGTACCAAATTAAAAAAAAAAAAAAAGAATAAGACAAATTCAAATATCAAATGTTACATTCAACGTATAGTTAATTACTTTTATATTTAATTTCAAATGGTAAAAAGACTTCTGTTAGGGACTAGTATCTTTAGTGTCATATTTTCATCTATATGTATTTATATTTTTTGAACAAATTTGTTTAATAAAATATCTATCAATTACATTAATATATTTGTATATTATCCTCAGCGGGTTTTACATGTAAATCAAAATAAAAACAAATATTAGCTAATTAGTTACCTAATGTTTAATTAATATTAATCGATATTACGTAGTCGGATTGTAATACAGAAAGATAACTCATTTTAGTAGATATCTAAACAAGTACTTACTCTAATCAAGATTAAGAAAATTGATTGAAAAACTAATATGTCAAGTCTAATTAGGAAGATACATTGTATTGAGTATCAGAACGGATGATTTCCAAAAAATAAAAACATAAATGTGATTGATAGAACCCAAGTAGAATATGTACTAGATCCGTTTATGAATTTATTCATTTGTGACTAGCGTTGCTCATAAGCCAGACTGGGCAAAGCCCTAACCAAAATTTTAAGCCCATTTGCTAAGCTCAGGCCCAGCCGGACCCAAAAAATGGGCCTAACATTTTTTTAAGCCCGACCCAGATAAAAATGTTAAAACCCAGCCTGGTCTTTATTAATTTTTTATATATTTTTGAAAAATATAATACATCAAAAATACTAAAAACATTAAAATAAATATTTCCCAACAAATTAAAAAATTATAAAAAAATATGAATACTTAAATAATACTAAAATATGTGCAACTTAACAAACAAATAACTTTAAAATAGTAACAAAGTTAACAATAAAATAAGAGTTATACAATAACAACAACATAGTAGCAATATAATAGTGAAATAGTAGCAAAATAGTGAAAAAACAACAAAAAAATAACAAAATAAAAAGGTACAAAAAAAGCAAAAAAAACTGCATTTTTTTTGCATATTCGAGCAGGCCGACTCGGGGCCAAAAAGCATTACCCGAGCCTAACTCGTTTTCTAAATGGATCTCTTTTTTTTATCTAAACTCATTTTTCATGCTTATATTTTTACCCAAACCATCCCACTTTTTAGGCGGACCGGGTGGCTCGGCCCATGAGCAGGTCTACTTGTGACGGTCATAGTATAATATACATTAATCCTGAGTAGATGGACTATATATGCACGACTTGTATATTTTGATGCAAATGGAAGTTTTAGTTTAAATAAATAAAGAACTTAAAATTGGTACCTTGGGTATACAACTTCTGCAATACATAACGTTATTCCATAACAATTGAATTCATAGTTTAAAGGGTAAATGATATCCCCTAATTAGCATTACTCGATAGATGAAAAACAAACATGGTCACAGATCATGTAATATCCCAAAAATTTCTATCATTGATACAGTAAAATAAAGAAATAAAGAAATAAAAAAATAAATTTTGAGCTCTATCAACAAAATCTATGTAGGAAGTGATTATGATGTATTAATCCAAGAAAGGACTAAATCGTAAAAGTGAGAAAAGTTTTGTGGCCCAAGAGTAAATACTTAAAATTTAAGGGGTTAAAGTGTAAATATGGAAAAGTTGAAGGACCAATAGTGCAAATATTTTAAGGATGGAATAATCTAGAAACTAAGGAAAATGGATGAATTAGGACCAAATTGAATAGGAGAAAGAATTATGAGGGACTAAATCGCAATTTTACCAAATTAGGTGATGACTCAAGGATGGAATTTTAAAAGATCATGAAGGGCAAAATGGTCAATTAGAAGGAGAGAGAAATCTAGAAGGTAATGATGGTGTGATGATATTTTATAATTATTTAATAAGATAAATATTACTTTGTTAATATTTTAATAAGATATTTTATTATTTTATTATTTTATTATTTTATTTAGTATATATATGTGTGTGTGTGTGTGTGGAAAAAAAAAAGAAGAGAAACCCACCATTTCCATGCACCAACGTGAGAGGAAGAGAGAAAGAAAGAAAGTTTTACTTTCTTTACAATTTGTTCTTTTCACCAAAAATTCACCATTTGCACCTAGAAATCAGAAGAATTTCCATAGCTACCGAAGGAGAAAAATGTTAAGGAGCTGGAGGAGAGAGAAAATGAAGTTAAAGTTTGGAAACATTAAAACAAGGTAAGAACATCAAGATTTCCATGTATTTTTAAGTTTAATATTATTGAAAAAGCATGTAAATGATGTTAATGTAGAGTTTTCTTATATATGATTCTATGTTCTTGATATGGTAGTGAAGAGAAAATAAGATAAAGTGATGGGAAATGGTGTAGAGAAAGAAAATAAGGGTGATATAAACTTAGTAATTAATATCTTGCACTAAAACAGTTTTGGACAGCAGCAGTAAGCTAAATTTGAAAAATCACCAAAAATGGTAGAAACTGAATTAGGAGTTGAGTAAGATATGGAATTAAAGCTTGTTGAGTCTATTTTCATATAAAGAAACAAAACAAGTAAATGGATTCTGTGTTCTGAGATATTTATATTTTTGTGAGACTGGTTCAGAATGATTTCGGGATCCTCTGTTCTGACTTGGAAAAATCATTAAAAATTGTATAAAAATAATTATGGGACATAAGTTATATGGTTAGAATCTTTAATGAGTCTATTTTCAAGAGAAATAAGTGGGAACATCATCTGAGTCCTGTACAAGGAGATAATTAAATTTTAATGAAGAAAGGTCGGAACAGTTATACAGCAGAATAGGGGTAACTTTAAAGAATAAACTGTACTTATTGGGTAAGCAAAAAATTCTAAAATTTTTATGGTAAGAAGATATGTGAGTCTAGTTTCAGGGAAAATTAACGGATCTTAATTTTGATTTCTGTAGCTCAAGATATAAATAATTTAGTGACTATAACGCAGGTGGACAGCTTGAATGTTCACATATAAGTAAATAGTGAAATTATTGATAATGTTACTTATAAGCATATTATATAAATTAAGGATGTGGAATGGAGAGGAGGAGGAGGAAAATATGTATGAATAATCAGTTAGCATGACTAATTTGTATGTTTTAAGCCCAAGGACTAAATCGAATAAAAGTAAAACTTATGGGTAATTTTGTAAAAATGTTAGAAATGATCAAATTACATGAAATGGATTATTTTATTATTTAAATTGAAAATTTTAAATGAAAATTGTTAATTTAGTTCAAGATCGGGGGAAAATATGTTTTAAGGATTAAATTGAAAAGTGTTGAAATTATGGAAAATTTTGATATTTTATAGAATTTATGGAATGTTATTAATATGTATGATGATAACAGCTGGAAATAAGGATTAAATTGCAAGAATTTATTTTTCTGAGCCTAAGGGTAAAATCATCATTAATTAAAAGTTTGGGGGCCAAATGGTAATTTCGCCTAGAGCATTAATTGAATGTATTAGAATATGGAATGAATGAAAACAATGGTCAAATTTATTTATAAAATCCCAACGACTCAAATGCGAGACTCGAACGCGAAAAAGAAAAGATATCGGATTAATAAATTTATAAACACGAACAAGCAACGAGGTAAGTTCGTGTAACTTGAATTGTATTTTTTAAACACTTGAAATATGTGGCTATGTGATGAAATATGATTTGAATGATCAATGCATAATAATTGATGAAATATTGATAATACTCGATATAAAAAGAAAGTAAATCCCGGTTGAATGGAATGGATCTCGATGGATCATTGGAAAAGGAATTGACGGTAAAAAGGATCTAGCCCGGACGGGTGATCTTATCCTGATGTAGCCCTCCCGAAGAATACAGGAAAAAGGATTAAGCCCGAAAGGGTAATCCTAATATCAGCCCTCCCGAAGAATATATGGGAAATGAGGTTCGCGAGAGTGTGCTGGTGGCTCTCCCGAAGAATACATGTGTATAGGCCCTTCCGAAGAATACATGGGAGCTGAGGTTCGCGGAAGTGTGCCAAGAATTGAGGTTCGCGGGAGAGTGAGGATCGCGGGAGTGTGCTTACTGAAATGAAATGTGTAAGACCATGGTTGAAAGATACCATGGCAATGAATAAGACCATGGTTGAAAGATACCATGGCAACAAATTGAGAAAATGAATAAGACCATGGTTGAAAGATACCATGGCAATGAATAAGACTATGGTTGAAAGATACCATGGCAACAAATTGAGGAAATGAATAAGACCATGGTTGAAAGATACCATGGCAACGAATAAGACCATGGTTGAAAGATACCATGGCAACAAATTGAGAAAATGAATAAGACCATGGTTGAAAGATACCATGGCAATGAATAAGACCATGGTTGAAAGATACCATGGCAACACATGCATATGAATTGACGGACCCAGAATTGTACACTAAAAGTGTACTCCTGTATGAATTGACGGTTAATAAGATTGTACACCAGGAGTGTACTATCGGAAATCTATCGAAATTCTGAGAAATTCAACGGGATAAATATAGAAGATGGTAAACACATAGTTAAAAAGGGTAAATGTGAATTGATTGATTACGGACTTGCATATTTTAAGTATATTATATGATTTTAATTATCGATATTCCGATAAATTCAGTAAGTAAGAATCTTGACCAGAAAAAGAAATATGCATATAAAAAGATTTGTACATATATTCCTGAAGTACATGAAAAAAATGACAGTGATACTGGATATATGGAAATATAAGATGATGATATTTGTACATGGAATTTATTGATGAATATATGCATCTATGATTATAGATTCATATACTTTAATAATAATATTAATTGTATGACGATAAAATTTCGAATGACTTAATGAATAAAGCCCTGACATGGAAATAATTTGAGCACGAAACAATAATCACGAAATTGAACTTGAAATACACGAAAACGATATTTATTCGATATTTTAAAAATATGACATGGAAAATACATATATATGAAACTTACCTGATAATTATGTATGTTCAAGATTATGAATTGTCCTGGAATAAATATATACAAAATCCGTGAAAACAATGATATATGAAATTTTGGTATAATGAATGATTTATGTTTTTGAAGAAATGGCAAGAGAATAATATGTATCATATTATATGAATATGTGGCAATCTTTAATGTGCTGATACATGGAAATTGGGTAAGCCGTAATAAGTAATAATCTCAAGTCTGATATGTTGATACAATGAGTTTATCGATTCTAAAATTATATGAAATATATTCAAGTATACCAATGACTGTTGTTGTTAACGCTTAGACAAATGCCAAGCTATTGGTTAAATGGTAATATGTTTATTATTTGATACATCGAAAGGGTAAATGATCAAATAAAAATATACATGTGTTTATGGAAGAATGGTAAAATTTAAGTTGTACAATTTCTTATAAAATAAGTTATCATGTGATAAAAAAAAAAGTTCTATAAACTCCGGTAATACCTCGTGACCCTATTCCAATAATGGATACGGGTTGGGGTGTTACAAATCAATTGTTTTTATGATAAATAATTTAATTACTACTTAATAGTAATTGACTTTTCATTAAGATATAATAATTATTATGAGATAAAATAGGATCATATTGAGAGAATTAATTTATCCCAAAGAGATTAAAGATATCCTATGAGAGTAAAACATTTATGACAATGCTATTGAACAACCCTTAATTAAGTAGCTTTCATAATGGTATATAATAAGGGAGACCTTAATTATGATACTTCAGTGTAATAACTTCGTGACTAAATAATATTGTAATTAATAGGCAAAAAACTAAAACTTAATTACAAATTATTTGAACTCTAATTATACATGTCTAACCAATCTCTCCGCTAGTTTAAGACAACTAGAAATGAATTGCATGTAAAACCAATAATATGAAAACAATGAAATAAGATAAATAGACTGCATGTATCATTAATTGTAGTGTACGTGTTTTCTCATTAAGTATAAAAGATAATTTGAGAATTAATTTAAATTATTCGAATTATTATTAATTAATTATAATCAAATAATTGAAGTTCAAATATGATAATAAATTAATTAGTCATTATAGATTATATTACGGTAAAGTTACTATGACTTTAGTAAAATTAGAATTGAGTTGAAAAAAATTAATTGACAAATTAATTTAATTAATTAGTTGATTAAATATATTTTAGATAATATAAAATAAATATTAGGTTAAATAAATTATAAGTGTTGGAAAAAATGTTTAAGAAATATATATATATTTAAACCCAATACATGAAACACCAAGATTAAACTTTATATGTATTACGAAGGGCAACAACCCTAGTATATCGCCCTTCACTCTTGAATTTAGAGTAAAATTTGTATTTTCTATTAAAATTTTATTATTTATTTAAGTCCTATTCAAACAAAACTCTTGTACTTTTCTAAATAAATGGAGACTACCAATTAACCAAAGCAAACACACTTCACATACTTCGTTATTCAACAAAAAAGTGGGGTAATTTGTTTACAAAGAATAAATTATATATATTGGGAATATAAAATAGTTACCGGTTTATAAAGAGTGTTTACTTTCACTTTTCTACTAAAAGTAAATTAAAAGTTTTCATTTTGTGACTTAGTTTGTATTGCTCGAGTCCAAATTCGAAGCAATTTATGGTTCAAGAATACCATAGAAGACCATTTTGTTGAAAGCTAGAATTGAATTTAGTCCATCTTATATCTCAATTTATGTTTATGACTATAAATAGTACAACAGGCTTGGTTTAAGAAAAAAATTTAAACATTTGTTGTACCAAATAACTATTTTATTAACCAATTTCATCCCTCTAAAAAAATTGAAGTAATTTAAATTTTATCAATTTTAAAAGTAACTTAAAGTAATTAATCACGACATTAATGTTTTTCGTCAGTTGTACATAAATTTGATTAGTATAATAATAAATTTAGTCTTTAAAGTTTAGACATTCAGTTAAATTGGTCCTAATTTAACAAAATATGTAAATGTTGTATGTTTTGATAGAATTTTTAAATATTTTGAGTTAAATTTGTTAAATTAAAATCAAATTGATAAAATTTATAAGCATTAAAAGTTAAATTTATTATTATATTAATTAAATCTACGTACCATTCATGAAAAACATACTTATTAGTTATAATTAATTGCTTAAATTTAATTAATTACTTAAATTCAAAATTAATAGAGATTAAATTAAATTTTTTAAGCATTGAGTATCAAAATTGA
This sequence comes from Gossypium stocksii, assembly GCA_020496765.1. NCBI lineage: Eukaryota > Viridiplantae > Streptophyta > Magnoliopsida > Malvales > Malvaceae > Gossypium > Gossypium stocksii. The sequence goes on along the minus strand of CM035628.1, from coordinate 32,861,450 downwards.
AAAAAAAAAGAAAGTGATTTTTCCATTTGTAATTTACTACGCTAGGGCCTCCCTGACTGACAATCCAGCTCTAAACAATACGCCTTTGCTTTCCATTAAAGGAGGGAGAGACCAGAGCTTTACACTTTTGCCCAAAACTTACTCCCTCTCTCTAACTGCTAAACCCACCCAACAACTAACTGCTAAGCTCATCTTCAAAGTACAACACAAATAAATCAAGGACGTAATGGTAATTCAACTTCCTCCACATTTCAAAACGACACCGTTTCAGTTGTTAACTGGGGAGACAGCCAGCACCTCTGATTTTTGACCTTTTGAGTCACTTTCCTATTTTAACCCTATCGAGAATTTTAAATCCGACGTCCTTGTGTTCTCTAAAACGGCATTTGCTCTTTGCTTTTTGTAACATCCAGCTCGTCTCCAGTTGGCCTCTGAAATTCCACACCCTAATTTGTTTAGGGTTTCTTTTTTCAAGATCCAAAAATCCATTTTTTTCTTGTTATTTAGAGGATCTGAATCGATTTTGGATTCAATTATTCCAGATATTTTAGATTCCTTTAAAGTTTGATCCGACGTTGGTTATCAGATGGCGGATCAACAAGAAGAAGAGGATCTTAGAATGGCTCTAAGGATGAGCATGCAAAACTCGCCGCCAGAGCCGAAGAGGAGCAAGCCGAGAGAAGCCGCAAACTTAGCGACGACGACGCCGGAAGAGAGTCGCCGGTTGCAGCGTGAACTAATGGCAGCTGCAGCTGAGAAACGGATGCTGGCGAAGGCAAAAAGCGTTCCGGCTTCCGGTTCGCCTTTGAAAAGTGATAGTGGCGGAGATATAGGAACCAAAGAGATGGAAATAAAAGCCAAAGAAGTGAAATTGGGTAATGAATTGTTGGAGAAAGAAGCTTATCAGTTATTTTTTATGGTTTTTGGAAGTGATGTTTCGAAGGATATACTTGCTCAGTGGAGCAATCAGGGTATAAGGTAAAGGCTACTCTTTTGCTTTTAATATATATATGTATATAAATTAAATTATTACTGCTGAGAGACTAGGAGCAATGTAAAGAAATAATATCCACTGCTTAGTTGAATTTTCAATAAATATTGTGGTTAAGGATGTTGATCACAGGATAAATTGGCAGCTAAGTTTGAGTATACTATATAGCATCAAGTTGCTAATGACAATTTTTTGTTTACTATCTCACGTGGAAACTACTTACCGATCAACTATGTCTTCTATCCCTCCTTATGTTGTTCGATAAGAGAAAGCCTTATAACAGTTTAGCACTAGTAGGTGCTTCTTCGTGAATGAAGAATATAATTCATGAATGAAGTCTCTTACTGTCAGGTTCAATAAAAGGAAGTGCAAGGGCAATGTAAAGTGAATCTGAATCAAGAATGCGATGGCATGAAACCTTGTATAAGAATTATTATGAATAGTCCTTGAAATGTAGTTCTTCATTGAGAAGGTGCCCTTTTTTTCCTGTTTATTTTTTATTTTGTGTTTATGTGTTTGTTTGCGAGAATGTATTGATGGGTGTGCAGTTGTGGGCTCTGTAAATGAGCTAGAGTTAGAGGTATTGTTCATGTACGAGATGATTTCTTTCATCTAATGCAGTGCACTTTATAATTTATTCCCATAATTGCAATTCGATCTCCCTGATTTTCTTCATTGTCAGATACTAAGTATAGATAGATCAATCTCCCTGATTTTCTTCGTTGTCCAATACTATGTATAGATAGTATTCTTAGGGTAATTTTGGTTTAATTGCTTTATCTCTATGTTTATGCATATTGATTGGTTAAGCATACTGGCCTGATGAGCTGGCTCTTGGCGGATTTGTAATTGATTGATTTAAACTGTTTCTTCTATATGTTCCATCATTATCTAGTATAATTATTATGAACCGTGCTTGGTAATTAATAGTTGGCAGATTATGTTGGTAGATATCTTATTCTTCGTTAAAAACTCATGGATGCTAGTTCTTGTCTTCCTTCATTTTTGGTTTGTATTTTCTTGGTCAATTCGTTTAAATAAATATCAATGGTCAGAATCTTTTGCAAGTTTCATGTGTTTGCTTTTTATGGGCTAATACATGAAAAAAACAACTGTAGGTTTAGCCCTGATCCAGAAACTTCTATGATCCTAGTGCAGCATGAAGGTGGGCCCTGTGGTGTCTTAGCAGCCATACAAGTAATTCCCTAATTTCTTGGTTATATGAGTTCTTTTAGCGAGCTGAACTTGAATGTCGATTGTTCTTTTCATGCCATGTGGAGTTCTTAATCCATAAAAAAGTACATGTTTTCTTATGTAACAGCTTAACTTATTATAAGCATGTCTTCTGAATGCGAATATATTACACTGACATTTTTCTCTCACTAAAATTTGTTCTTTCCTTGGAAGCTTATTTTAATGTCTAGTTTATTCATATAGTAATGATCATTTTGACTGATGTTTCAATATTTTATGGAAATTTGTCTGACTTAAGTATAATTACGTGAATCTAAATTTCAGAGTTAAACTGTATATTAGCCAGTACTGCACTTTTCTTTTCTTTTATGCGAATGACATAGGATATTAATTGCTGATTAAGATTATTAAATAGGTTGACCCCACCAGATAACTTCTAAGCTGGCTCCGGATCTTATGATAGCCTCACGACATTTCTGTTTGTTCTGATGTTTATCTCACAATAATAGCCAATTCTCTTATTGCTGAAAATAATATTTGTCTGTCTATGCAGGCATTTGTTCTCAAACATCTTCTTTTCTGTCCGGATGACTTGGTTAAAGCTGCCCAAAGTACACCACAGAATTCAACTCCCAGGAGATTATCCAAAAATCAATATGTTGCATCAAATAATTTTGCTGCTTTTACTGAAAATGCAAAAGCAAGGTGATTAGATTTATTGCATTAAATTGTACGCAAAGAAGGCACATTGCATTCCAAGTTTCTTCTAGCTCTGTGTTTTATTTTTAAAAATATGGAGTTGAACCATTCAAGCAATGCTAAATACATTCTATCCAACAATGTTAAAAAAGATCTCCTGCTGGCTGTTGCATACAATTTTTTTGCCATGTCAATCATCACTATACTGCTTAGTTGTCCTGGCTTTTCCTTCTATTGAGTTCCTTTCAAATTCCACTTAGTTGCTTGCTTGTCTGGTTGCTAATTTCTTGTTTGCCATTTGAAAAGCAGAGAAAAGTGTGGTTCTTTGATCTTAACCTGAGAGGTCAGGTTGCACGTACAATTTCTTTTTCGAATTGTGTTTGTCTGAGCACATGTACATTTGAAATTTGGCCTAATGGGCTATGTGTTGTATTTGCATATGGGCTGTGTTTTGGTCAAGGTATTAGCTCATTTTCATGAATGGTCATCGATCAATGTCAAGATTTTATGTAATGTTAAATCTTGTGACACATCTTAATGGATATTCATGATTATTTTTTATGTGAACTGGTAGTGGTCTTTATTATGCTTACTTCATTTCTGGAATAACTGATTTAAGACGAATATTCGTTGCTCCGGTTTCGGCTGCTTTTCAACTCATTAATTGTTATTCTGTTATCCCTTTCAATTTAAATTCTTGTTTATGTTCACAGAGCCTTAGTTAAAAGTATGGGTGAGATATTGTTTTTATGTGGAAATAATAAAAGAGCTGTGATTGCAACTTTGAGTTCTATTGGTGATGGTGTTGAAGAATCTGAAGACAGTCTAACGGATGTTGTAAGTGGATCTCGATTGACCTGAATATGTTGTTATTATGTTAATATCTTAGTTTTTATATTCTTTTCTGTTCTTATTTTCTGACAAGTGTTTGTTCTATCGTACAGATCATTGCACAAGCACTTGAAGGTCTTTCAATTGAATCGGCTTCTGATTTGCATAAAGTTTTAAGAGTTGAGACATACACAACCCCAGCAAGTGCCTATAAGAGGCTTGAAGCAATTATTCCTGTTTTTCAAAGTCGCATGGGAGCATTGCTTTTCCTTATCTCTGCCTTACTTTCTCGAGGATTGGTAGGCTTGTTTGTTTTGAAGACTCTGATTTTGTCTTTATTTATGCATCCATTTTTTATAGCTATATAATGATTCTAAGAGCAAGCTATATCTAATATAGTTGATACTGTTTTCTTTGAATGCGGATATAATTACATCAATGCATCTTAATTTTATCTTAGGACTGTGTTCAAGCTGACCGGGATGATCCCAGCCTTCCTCTAGTAACTGCACCTTTTGGGCATGCTTCTCAGGTACATAAAATTGCTCTTATCCATTTAATGATAGAACTTACCGTCATTCTATGTTGTTCTGACTATTTCTCTTTTTTCAAGTATTTGTATCTATCACTCGCGTCCGACACATGGGTATGGGGATATCTCATATGAGCTTCAAGAACTCTCCCTATACTTAGTAAAACTTAGAAAAATTTGACCATACCCGTGTTGGATGCATATACTCACAGCCTGAGTCCGAGTAGACATAACTTCCACTATTAAGTCTCTAGGTTGCACTTTTTGATGAATTTTGTTTTATAATTGCATTTGTACAAAATAATTTCAGGAAATTGTGAACCTATTGCTCTGTGGGCAAGCTGTTCCGAATGTATTTGACGGAAGGATGGATTTAGGAGGTGGCATGTTTTTGAAGGGTGTATCTACAAATGTGGAAGTTGGATTCCTCACTCTTCTAGAATCCCTTAATTTCTGTAAGGTTGGCCAAAATCTAAAATGCCCAAAATGGCCAATATGGGTTGTCGGGAGTGAGTCACATTATACTGTATTATTTGCTCTAGATACAGCTGTTCAAGATGAGAATGAACTGGAAGAAAGAGAATCACAGATCCGGAAAGCTTTTGATGCCCAAGATCAGAGTGGAGGTGGTGGGTTCATTAGCGTTGAAGGTTTCCATCAAGTCCTCAGAGAGACAAATATCAGACTTCCATCTGAAAAACTTGATAGCCTTTGCGGCTCAGGCTTCATTGTGTGGAGCGAATTCTGGCAGGTTATCTTGGATTTAGACAAGAGCTTGGGAGGTCTTAAGGATTCAACTGGACAGATGGGTCAAAAGATATTCGATCTCTACCATTTTAACGGGATAGCAAAATCAGATTTGAATGGCAGCCAATTCAGTTCAGGAGGCGAGACTCCGATGCAAAGACCGAGGTTGACAAAATTGAGGGTTTCAGTACCTCCAAGGTGGACACCAGAGGAATTCATGGCAGACGTAGCAGTTCTTCCATCTGGTTCTGCAGGGACACAACCAAGTGGTAAAAACACAGAAGTGGCTAAACCCGAACCTTCTCAACATGCACCATTGGTGGACTGCATAAGAACACGCTGGCCTCGTGCGGTATGTAATTGGGTGGGGGATCCCCCTAGTATAGTCTGAAAATCTGAATGTGTATATTAATCATATCTGGGGATCCTTTGAGGCCCTTTGGATCTGGGGAGAGCAAAATTGAGCGAGAAAGAAAAGGGCACATATGATAAACATGGTTGGTTTTTATCATAAATTCAGCAAATGAGAGGAGAGGTTAATTTTTTTATTATTCAGGGTTTGTTTCAGCTTTCACCATTCCTGTGGGTTTATTTGCTGTAGCATTGAAATTCTTAATTCAAATTTCAGATTTTAAAATACTGAAGGTGGAGGACCATATATCATCAACCCTGTGACCCTGTTCTGCATTTATTCCTTACTGTTTTCGTTCATGTGCTCAAACGAATGGTCTTAGTAGCCAGGGAGCGTTGTCATTATGTATTGTTTTGAGTTTAAATTGGAATTAAGCGGTCTAAGTTTCATTTTGATTAAAATTGCCGCCGTTTAGCATCCATTATGAATTTATTAGTACAAGATTTTGATTATTTTAAGGGTTAGTATTGGTAGTGAATTTTTTAGGGTAAAGTATACTAATAGCTACTCAATTTTAATTAAAAAAAATAAAACTGTTATTAAACTTTAAAAAAATAACAAATTAGTTATTGGTAATCATTTTTCATTACAAATATAACGGAGATGTTGATGTGGCTAGCTAAGGTGGAAACCCAATTTACGAACTTTAGCTGCTAGAAGAAGCAGAAGAGAAGAAAAAAGAGAGAGATCCCCTATTGATTTATCTCTTTCATTTTCTCTGTTGATTTTCTTGGCATCCAAACAAGGGAGAGTTTAGCCCTCCACTGCTCCTTCACTGTTGCCACCACCACCACTCCTTTCCCACTTAATTCCGACCTTTCCCTTCATTTCCGCTCTAAACCCATATCGAAATTGTCCCCGCCGTCCATTTTTCCGCCGTCTTCTTCATTTCCCGCCCTCCGATCCCTTCTCCCCAAACAAAGAAACCCTTTACTTTTCCTGACCCGTGCCACTTCTCAAAACGACAACGACCCACCACCTCAAAGGACACCTTCTCCTCCTCCACTGCCGCAAGGAGCTAAACTCCTCCCCTTCCTCATCTCAATTTCAATAGGCAGTAGCAGCAGGGGAAGAAGAATAAGAACAACGAGAGAGCAAGAACTTGAGGCAACCCTTTGGTGCTTCAATAGAAACAAAAGCAGAAGATGAAACATGACCGTTGCAGCCATGGATGATGTTTTCAACAGCTTGAAAAGCTCTTCTAGAACTCTTTTCCCAAATTTCAATCATCCCCCCTTTCTTCCTTTTTTCTCATCCCTTTCCCCTAAAACATTATGTCCCGCTGACTAGTTAATTGGTCACGTCAACCATTAACAAGTAATTGGTCACGTCAACTATTTAAAAAGTCAGTTACTTATCTTGTTAGGTTTATAACAAAAAATATTAGTGAGTAACTGATTTATCACTTTATGATAATATTAGTGAATATTTGTTATTTTTGTAAAATTTAATAGCTAAATTGTAACTTTTTAGAGTTTAATGACTATTTTGTTATTTTAATCAAAATTAAGTCACTGTTGATGCTCATTACCCTTCTTTTTTATTTTAAAAGTAGCCTTAAAAATTATTATATGTTTTTTTTAGTTATTCTTTTAATATTATATTATACCCTTATATTTATACTTACCAATCTCTTCATGATACTTGTGAGAATCTAAAAACTCTATATACTAAATATTTTCCCTCATTTTAAATTAATTTTTACATCATATTATCTTAATTAATTTTTATAGTTACATTTAGAAAATAAAATGTAATCTTCGTTAAATTAAGTATTTGAATGCAATTAGTAATTTTAATTTTATTTGCATGTAAATATAGTTATATGTATCTAAGTGAGGTGTATTTGCATTTCATTTGGCATATATAATCTGAACAAAACCAATTATTGGTCTTCCATGTCTGTTATAACTTGAAATATGTCTGTTTTATTGAATATATATATATATGCGAAAGTAATTAGCATATTGATAATGTATCTTTTTTTATTTTACAAACAGTTTTAAAAAATTAAAATATATTTTTTAATATTTTACTATACTGTTATAAGACACTTGTCAATCTACTGATCTTGCTTGTGGAGGCAGTGTACCAAATAATTTCCCCCATATATATATATATATATATATATATATATATATTTGTAAATGTTTAATCTAAGTTTGTATAAGAAAATTCATTTTTTTAATAAAAAACACATGTTTTCTTATTTAATATTTCTTATATATACTTGTTATACCCTATTCGGCTTTAAACATGTAGCGGCACAACAGGATACCTAAGGAACATTTCTCCACTAAATGCCAACCGGCTACTCACCGGGAAGGTTATGGCTCAGGAGGCTTGATTCCAACTAACTTCTTGCTTTATCCACAATGGTCTTGGTTAACCATCCTTGTGAGCTAGCCACCCGCTTTCTACGAAAGGTCTTTGCTCGTCACCCGCTCTTCTATTCAGAATGTGACCTTTAAGTCACCAAACCTTATGTGGGCCTAACCACTCTGTATCATGGTTTAAAAAGAATAACAAAATGCATCTTATCAAATATATCTTTCCCGTGCATCCCACAATGATAGCATGATAGTAGTATGCACCATGTTAATGCCACCAAACATGAAACCTCCTCTATAAATATCTCAAAGCGCGATGAAGAAGGGATTAACCCTCAAGCATTCAAGCCTCCTTTTCAACCTCAACTTCCTTGCTCACTTACTTCCTCTGGCTTTCCATCCAAACAAGGTGAACAACCTCCATCAATACCACCACTTTCTTCTTCATGTCTCTTCCTTTATTGATACCCAACATCAACAATACTTTTTATTCTTTTATTAAATTTTTAAACATAAACAATTTAATTTTTTAATATTTACATTATATTTATAATAGTTTTCACATATCATTCTCTTTAAAAAATAACAAATAAAAATTATCATAAAGATTTTGTTCGTCTTTTTATATTTTTATATAAAATTTATAAAAAAATAATTAAAATATAAAAAAACTTAAAAAAACACATTGTAAAGTTAACACAACAAATTCTCAAAATCCTAAAATTTTCATTTTAATAAAAATTTTATTGATTTCTTACTTAATTTTTTTTTTATAATATAGTTCCGATATCGCAAGTATTTATTTAAAAACGATTAAAGTACTTGATAGGTCTTTGTATTATAGAGACAGAATTAAATTAGTTTTTTAGTTATTAAATAAATCAATTTAGTCTTGATGTTATTATAAAATATCAAATAAATCTATATTGTAATAAAGTTAATATTTACTATATAAAAAAATCTTAAAAATTATTATTTTTCAATTATAATTCAACTCTAAACAAAAAAATTTAATTTATAGAACAATCAAAACTTTAAAAATATTAATTCTATTAAATAGTAAATATTAATTTTATTTTAATTTAATATTATTTAACTTTTTTAAATAATAATAAAAAATTTAACTAATTTAATAAGAGTGATTTAATTAATTACAAGAACTTTCTAAAGAATTCAAAAATGGATTAGTGAATGGGAGAGCACTAAGTCGTGTGAAACGAAGAGTGGAAATGAAATAATAATAATATTAAATAAACCAAAACAGTGTGCCATCCACGTGACAACCACCAACTCTTCATTAGCTTTACTCTATGTTATTAGAATTCTTTAAATTTGGGTATTATTTAAAGGTAAAATTAGAAAATTATTTTAGAGGTTAAAATTAAATTGTAACTTTTACGATAATAAAAATATAATTTCATCATTTATAGTTTTTATATTTATAATTTTTAAAATATTAAATTAAATTTTTATTAATTTTAGAAGAGACCAAAGTGTAATTTTATTAATTTAAAATTTTAAAAATTTCAAAAAGTCTAAATGAAAATTTTTCTATTTTAAAAACCTGACAGCCCTGTTTCACCCCGTATTATTAGATATTTTTTAGATGATTATATATATATATATATATATATATATATGTATAGGACATAAATCTTAAATATAGATATTTCAGAATAATTATAACAATAAAAGAATTGAAACAATTTTACAAACTTAAAATATTGGATATATGTTTATTTATTATATTTTTTTCTCACAAATATTATTGATTATATTGTTATTTTGCTCTCATCTCATGGATTAGGTTATTCGTTCATACTTGAAGGTCCATTCAAAATGTGAAAGAGTTTGGATAAAAGTATATGCTTAAAAAATGAGTTGGACAAAAATAATATCCGTTCAAAAAAATGGGTCGAACCTCGGGTAGGATTTTTTCCTCGGCCTGAATCAATTGTTTTGCTACCGTTTTGCTGTTATTTTACCATCGTTTCGTTATTATATTGCTACTTATTTTGTTGTTATTGTTTGAATATTATATAACTTTTGTTTTTAATTTTGCTACTATTTTAGAGGCATTTCCTTGCTAAGTTGCAATTAGAGTTATTCATGTGCTGGGGCCTAACAAAATTGTAAGCCCTAGCCCGTCTCGACCCGAAAATAGGCCTAAAATTTTGCCCAAGCCTGACTCGGACTTGGGCCCGACTTGTATTAATTTTTTAATTTTTAATTTTTTATATAAAATTTTTAAAAATATAATATACCAAATATACTAAAAATATTAAAATAAATGTTTCTCAACAAATTGAAAATAAATTAAAAAAACAAGCAAATACATTTAAAATAGGAGCAAAATTAACAATAAAACAAGTGATATATAATATCCAAACATTAACAATAAAATAGTAACAACATAATAGTGAAATTGTAACAGAATAGTGGCAAAAATTGGAAAAATAGCAGCAAAATATGGAAAAACAACAACAAAATAACAAGGTTTTTTTATTGAAAATTCAGGCCGAGTTGGAACTGGGCAAAAAAAAACCTTACCGAAGGCCCAACTCATTTTCTAAACAGGTTTTATTCTTTTGTCCAAGTCTATTTTTTTAGTCTATATTTTTGCTTAAACCCTCTCAATTTTTGGGCAAGCCGAGCGATCCGACCCATGAACAACTCTAGTTGTAACTATTTTAGTGTTATTTAAGTATAAGTACTTTTTTTAATGTATTTTTAATTTGTTGGGAGACATTTATTTTAATATTTTTAGTGTATTTAATGTATTATATTTTTTAAATTTATTTTTATATAAAAAAATAATCTTAAAAAAATTAATACGAGCAGAGAAATTAGACTCGAATTTAGCATTTTTAGTTTAGATTGAACTTAAAACAAAATTTTAAACCCATTTTTCAAACTGAATAAAATCTAGACCTAAAAAACGCCTAAAATATTGCATCTAACGGTAATCGACTATAATTAGAATACTGGTATCTTCCCAGAAGATGTTCCAAGGAAGAATGATTTCAATATCGCAAACAACATTAAAGATGTTTTAGTTAGGGAATAGGATGTCCAAATCCGAGATATTTACGGTGAAGGGTATTCAAAAGAAGTTGAACAGATATTATGCACCAATTACTCTTTTCATAACTTAATTTCTCATTTCTTTCCAAACTAGTACTATTATCAAGCAACTGTTAAAGTTATCATTTGCTTCCTCCATAACTTTTCGATTTTGGTTTTAAAATTTGTACCATATTTTATCCATTACAAAATGAATAAATAAAATTTCTACAAACAGAATTACTATTTAAACCTATAGATAGATACAACAACAATTGAATCGAATTTAATAATAACTTCATCAAAATTATCGATTCAAGTAATTTGATACTCTTTAAATAAGTTTGTGATTCTAAATCTTATAAATAGAAAAAAAATAAACGTGTTTGATAACCAGACACCAATACGAGTATCAATATATCATTGAACATAAACATGTTTTAGAAGTTTTTGTTTGTTCTTATAGCACATTTTTTTAGTCTTGTTTATGCATATAACATTAGTTTTAGAAGTGATTTTAGAGATAATTTTGTTGTCGTCCTCTCTAGTTTGGTGAATACTTGATTCTTTTGTCAATTTTTGCTCGCCGCTTTGGACCATTCGGGGTTGATTTTCTTATTGTATTAAGTGTTTGCAAATACTCCAGATATGTCCTGCTTAAGTTGTGACAAAGCCAATTGTCAACGTGTCATTAGGGGTGTTCAATCGGTTAACCGATCCGATCTACCATCAACCGAATTAATTGACCCTTTTAAACCTTTAATCGTTAACCAAACTGAACTTTTTCGGTTAATTTGGTCGGTTAACCGATATTTTTTTGTCTTTTTATTTTTTTTGGTTAAAACAAATATAAAACATATAAAAAATTAACCAAATTTAATATATGTAAAATGTATATAAAAATATAAAATTTTGATTATTTCGGTTAATTAACCGATTTTGAACTGGATTAACTGTTAATTGAACTTTCAAAAAATTATTAACCGACCCTTGACCAAATTAATTCGGTTAACTGATTGATTGACCGAATTAATTCAGTTTTACTCGAAATTTGCATACCCCTACGTGTCATAGCCAATTGTCAACATGTCATGATCTATTGATGTTGAGACTAAAACCATTGTTGTGTTGATAGAATTTGTCTTTCACCATCTACAATAAATGTTTGTTATATTTTTTTTCCCAAATTGCATACTTCACTCGTTACATTTAAAAAAAAAAAAATCAACCCTTATAAACATACAAATATATTGAGTCATTATATATAATAGTATATGCAAAACAAAATATAATACAAAGTTAACAAAAATAATAATCCATCAAAAACCATATAAAACAAATTATTAACATCTAAAAATATATTTATAACATTTTGGTCCTATGAAAATAGCACAAATATAGAACATGACATGAAAATAACATGAATGCATGAACATTATAAAATCAATGCTATTACGATAACTCCCAATTTTTTTTGTCATATATTTTCATGTAATTTTTTTTGTCAATATTCATAATTATAGTTAATATATAATATGTTATAGAAACATTGGCATAGTAATAAGATTTTTATATTAGATTTTAATAAACTTGTTTATTTGTATTTTTTTTCATATAGTTTATATTTTTATTTAAAATTTTTTGCATTATATGGTTTATATTTTATTTAGAGTTAGATTAATTTATAAAAATAATCATTTTGTTTGTCTCAGATTATATTTTAGTTACTTACGTTTGAAATGTTACGTTTTAGTCACTTACGTTATCTTTTTGTTACGAAGTGGTCACTCTACCGTTAAACTCTATTACCTCCCTTACGACAGTCCTACATGGCAGTCTAAATGAGTTTTAAATGCCAACTTAGATTTCCAGTTGCTGGATGAAAATAGGTTTTTAATTAAATAAATTTAATTTAGATTGGCATATAGGACATCCAAGTTAGCATTTAAAACCCATTTGGACTGCCAGGTAGGACCGCCATTAAGGAAGTAATGGAGTTTAACGGTAGAGTGACCACTTTGTAATAAAACTATAACGTAAATGATTAAAACGTAACATTTTAAATATAAGTAACTAAAATATAATATAAAATAAATAAAAGTAGCTATTTTTATAGTTTACTCTTAGAGTTGAGGTAGGTGCCTTTATAGAAAGGCGGCAAAAGACGGCCCCCTCTTTTGAGGTACAAAGTGGACCTAACGTTCTGTTTTAGCAATTGACAAAAAGTTGGGTTTGGCCCTTTTTATTGACCACAATGTCTTATGAGTCAGATTTGATATCCAAGATTTATTTTTCTTAAATTCTAATTTATTGAAAATCTGGTAAAATTCATAAATATTAAAAATATATTATATTTATATATTTTATAAATAAATTTAAATAAAAATATATTTTATTGCTAAAATAATTCAAATCAAGTCAAATTTATTCAAACCGAAAATAACACATTACTAAAATCAACCGAAATTTGATTTTTATTATATATCTAAAAGGTACTTAAGACCTTCCTTTGTTTGAAACGTGGGTAGACTGGCACTTTTTGTTTTTACATCATAAAAATAGTTAAATTTCAATTTTAGTCTTTTTTTATGTCTAAATTTGAGATTTAATATTTATGCATTAATTTCTAATATAATTTAGTCCTTATTTTTTTATAATGTTATTAACTAGATCAAATAATTAATATCATTAACTTTTCTTTTAAATGTTACATGGTTATATATGTTTTGGTCTTGGGCTTACCTTATTTTTTTTTATATGGTAAGACAATAGTTAAATTTCAATTTTGGTCATTATATATAAGCATCTTCAACTTTATTTTTATTGTTGTGTGACTACTAAGTGAATGCTTTTTTTTTTTTTTAATTTCAAAATGACACATCAATGAATTTAATAGAATAATTTTAACAATATATTATACCCCCACTCGAGCAAGATACATGGCACTCCATATGACACCAAGTGGATGCTTGAAGAGAGTTCTCCACTTCCCATTCTTCGACTCGTCCTCAGTTGCCCAACTTCACGATTTAGCCACTTGCCATGTGACCATATGATAATAGAGGAAACATACTCTTTCATTACGCTACTTGCTACTATGCTTAGACCATCTACTTTTCAATGTGAGTACTTCTCCAAATGTGAGCAATCTTTTTAAAGATCGTTGATATCACCTAAGCATAACAACTTCGTACTCTCTTAAAAAGGAAAAACAAAATATGTCTCACTACATACATCCCCTATGCACTCCGCGACGATAACCATCTTACCATGTCACTGCTATTAGACAAAAGGATCTCCTCTATAAATATCTTCCAGAACAAAGAAAATGGATCTTCATCCCCATTGTTAACCTTGAACTCTTACTCTTAGTATACTGTCTTCCTAGCCTTCTCAGTTGTCTTCCTTCTCTTGTTTGTCTCTAGCTCTTCGCCTATTTAGGTGAATCAACCTCCTTTGCACCATCACCTTCGTCTCGCTATCTCTTCATTATTGAGACATGTATCAACATGATGATAACAATTGGAGCTAAAATCCTAAATAAAAAAATTAAATTCATGAAAATAAAAATAAAGATACTAAATTCCCAAAACAAATTTAACCTTTAAATTATTATTCTATAATTTTTCATAAATAAATACTCAACCCACCCTGAAACATGAATTTAAAACAATATTCTTATAAATAAAAGTAATATTTAAAAGTGGATGCAGAGAAATGGAAGAGATAATCCGATCAAATAGACAATGCTCCACTAGGTAATAGGGACAGAAGTGGAAAGTGTTGGGCATCATGTCAAAGTCAAAACAAATGGAGACAAAGACATGCGACCAGATTTGATTTTGATTTGGATGCAGACACATTCAAACGACTCCATTTGTCCTAAAAGTTCATATTTTGGGTTGAAGACATTGTACCCAAATCACCTCACTTACTAGTGCATACTCTAAATTCTATAATCTTTCCTATTGAATTACTACACAAATTAATGGGATATTAATTTAATTAATTTAAAGGATAAAAAAATATTTTATTTTTTATATTTTAAAAAAATCTATAAAATATTAATATAATGGAATTTAAACTTATACCACCATAATTTAATAACTTTAATTTTACATTTTCAATCTTTTTTTTTATTTTTACATAATTTTTTTATAAATATATTTTTACATAATTTTTCACTTCCATACGTAAATTAACAGGTTGAAGTTATAACTCTTGAATTATGAATACTAAAATACGAAACGGATTAAATTTCTTTTTTCTTTTGTTTTGAATGAGAAAAAGATTTTATTTCATACAAAATGAGAGAAGGTTTAGAACCGAACAGTAGAACAAACTAGAAAAGTTTTAGGATGAAAACACATAACTAATATCATTAAAAAACAAGTATAGGTGATGATTCCTCTCCTCATTATAGGTTCTGATAGTATATGCTCTTTTTAATATAATGTCTAAAACTACCCATAGCTATTTTCTAACCCATAAATAGGAAGATAATGTGCTTTAGTACACTCGAACCTATGTCCTCTTACATTGGTAATAATATCCATACCAATCGAGTTAAGACTCAATCAACGATTTATACTTACTTTTAACTCCGCCTTTATAATTTCGCGGACATTTTTTTTCAATTAAAAAATATCTAAACAAAGTCGTTTTTTTATTATTTTCATTATATCATATGAAAAGTATATAATTTTGATTTTTCTAATATTTCAATAAATACATAGAATTTACTATTATATGAATCAATAATAAATTTTATGATTAAATACTTTTTTTATGAATAACACAAACATGAAATAATATTCCTTTAGAAAAAAATATTATAATAAAATAAATACAAATATAACTTATGAATTTTTTAAAATAAAATTTTAATTATTCATTAATCAATTATTATTTAACATAACTAAAATTTTATAATATATTATAATTTAGTGTAAAAATATATTTATTATTAATATAAACATAGATATAGAATTTTTTAAATTATATTTAATAATTTTAATTATTATTTTAGAAGAATTTAATTATTACTACTATTTTCAATCTCATCACTCTCCATTTGGATTGAGCATTGCTAGGTAGGGATTGGAACAAAATGCACACACCATTAAATATAAATTAAAATCAAAGGAGGAATTATTAATTGATTGATTAGTTGGCGATATGCTATAATTTTCCCTTCTTACTTCCTCCATTTTGTCCACAATAATTGGGAAAAGATTTGAGACCCAAATTAATGACGATGCTAATGTGCCAACAATTCAACGGTAATCCATATAATATTTAAAAATTAATAATGAAAAATATCCTTCTCTTTGTAATTTTAGAAAACCATTATTTTAATATAATTTAATTTAAACTTTTATTTTCTATCGATTCATTTTCAATTATATATTGGATCAGTTAACTGGCTCGATTCTTACAACGTTAAAAAACTCGTTTTATGCTGTTATTATTAGGCCTAATTTGATATTTGTTGTTGCTATTAAAGTATTGACGTGATTTTTCTTTTAACAGTTTCAAGTAATATTCGATTAATGTATAAGTTCATTATTTAGATTTTCACATGGCTTTAACGATGTGTTTGGATAACAATGTAGAAAAATTGACATCATCGCTTTGTGTTACTAACATTGTTATCAATTTGAAACTCCCCAATAATATTATAAAAATAAATAATTTAAATTATACTAAATTAAAAATAACATGATAAAAAGACTAAAATTGTAATCAAATATATATACATCCATACAACAAGCTTCCCTAAAAAAATTGAAAAATCTATACTATTCCAATTAATGTTTCAAATTGAGTTAGTGTTACGGATTAATTAAACGTCAATTTAATTAAAAAATTTAAAATATAATTTAAAGAATATATATTATTATAATAATTTTATCTTTTTCATATTTTTATATAAAAAATACTACTTAAATATATTGAACTTGAAAATAGTGAAAATTTGTGCTTTTTTTTTCATAAATATATTTTTACATAAATATTTTACTTTCATAAAATTTAAATTAAATATTATTAGAAGCTTAATATTAATTTTCGTGGAGTACCAATTATGAGACCATTCCTTTTTTGTTTGAAAGAAATCGCTTTAATATATTGGTTGCTAATGAGGGGATTATTATTTATGCTTCAATTTTAAGTTTATAATTTTCAAAAGGTAATTAGAATAATATTTTAATCACTTAATTGAAAAAAATACATAGCTAATTTCAATTGCGAAATTAGGGGCTGGCAGGGCATACCCCTGAAATGAAAAATTTTTTCATATCGCATTTTTTTAAAAATTTAAAATTTTAAATTAGTAAAGGTAAAATTACAAGTTGGCTTCTCAAAAATATAAAAAATTTGATTTAATTATTTAAAAATTATAAAGATATAGTCTATTAAAATTATAAAATTGTATTTTTCTATCAAAAAAATTAAAATTTAATTTCAACCCAAAAAAATTTTTTAGTTTCGCCCTTGACTAATTGGGCAATGAGAGTGACAAGTCTTGTTAGTATTCATGCATCCTCAACCACTCAAATATAAAATTTATGTTTAAATTTAAAATTAGCATTTATCGAATATTTTTTGAGCGTTAACAATTGTATTTGAATTTATGCACAATACGAGAAAGGTTACAGTAAAAACTAAAATCTTGTAAATCCAATAATGAAAAGATAGGTCTAATTGTGAAACTTCAAATTATTTGAATTATCTTTATATAGAATACTACTTATATTTTAGCTACCCTATATTTATATTTATTTTAAAAAAAAAGTTCTCAATTTGAGATATAATGTATAATTAACCCAGGGGCAAATCAAAGGGGAGCTGGCATGGGCCCGGCCCCCCTAAAATGTAAAATTGTTATTTTGACCCTTAAAATTTTTTAAAAATTTCAAATTAATAAAGGTGAAATTGCACTTTGGCCCCCCCTAAAATTATAAAAATTTAATTTAATCATTTAAAAATTATAAAGATATAAACTATAAAAAATTAAAATTTCATCCGACCCCTCCTACAAAATTGTTCTGGCTTCGCCCCTGAATTAACCCTAACAATTCTATCTTAACTTTAAGTTCTTATTATATTTGTAATTAGTATACTATTGTTACATATACCTTGTTAAGGTGATCTTCGATGGGAAGATGTATGGTACTAAACTTCATTGGATCATCACCTTCGTGATCAAACTTAATTTGCTAGTGTCCTCATTAACTAAGGGAATTGTTCCACTATATTATCAAGGGTATGTAAGTTAGCTACCCTTGACAACCTAACTACTCGGACAAAACATCTATTGATTATCACATATATGTCTTACAACTTGATAACATCACATCATCTTGCCAACCTAACCCTGGGCAAACTAGTCAAGACATGTCATCCGACATGAGGTTAAGTCATTTATACACCTTCTACTCTTTAGAAGGATATTGATCTATGACTGGCATTGATTCCTTATCCCCTCTCATCCTCTTTTCTAAACTTTCTCTCCTTTTTGTTCTTCATTGTTCTCTAATCAACTGCAGTTCTATCATCTTAAAGCTTTGATTGGTAGAGTAGAATACAAATTGAAAAGATGAAAAATTGAAGGGGTAGACAAATAGAAAGATGAAATATCTATTTTGTTTTGCTTTTATAGATGTGCTTAGTGGGAAATATGAAAAAATTGAAAGAAAAGAAAATTTAAATAAAATATTTGAAAATGTATAGTTTTGAACTAACACATACATTAATCTTATTATTCTTTCCTTTCGTCATTTCAATTTAGAAGGGTTAGTTTTTATGCATTAGGATAGAAAATGGTTATCTCTTTAATTTTCTTTTCTTTTATTTTTCTTCCCTACCAAACACACTTAAAATTTATTTTCTTTCTATTTTTCTATTTCCTCTTTTCATCCCTCTACTTTTCCACCTAACCAAACACACCCCTCAACAAACTATCCATAACAATAAAATTAAGACAATGCAATGGTAGGCATTTTTCTTTTTTTATGTTTAATTGATGAATTAAAAAAAACTCAAACAAATCATTAAACCATAACATATTAAGAAATAGTATTATATAAAATTTAATATCCAAATATTTATGCTCATGTATTTAATATAAATAGTTTATTGTTAATGAGGTTTTGACATTGTTGATTAATTTGGAGGACTTGGATGCTTGAGTATCCAAATTTGAATCTTACTATATGCAATTGGGATGTATGGGTATCTAATCTCATCATGTGCATATACTATGTATGGATTTGTTTGAATTCTTTCCGACTCTTCATTCGTTTTATTTTGTAACGGTTTAATTCTAATGTTGTAATCGCTTAAACATGTATTTATGATATCTATCAATATCCCTCTATACTTTATATAATATGTCTAACTTCTTATATTTTTGTCTTTTCATATTTGTTATAAAATATAAAAAAATCAATTTAAATTAACACATAAAGCAATTTCAACACAAGTTATCACAATTTTCAAACTTTTCATTTTACCAATTCAACCGAATTCTCATTCATTTTTAATATGAAATGTTGATAAATATATTTATTACGTAATTTCACCCCACATTACGAGAATGATATAAATTAATTATTTTTTAATGAGATATAAATTAATTATTATTTTTTAAATACTTATCTGAATTAAATATATATATATATATATATATTTAGATGCAAAAAGAAGTTTCAACTGATAAAAATAAGTTGATTGCTCAATGCTTATCTCTCAATATTAAATTTTTACCGTCAAACACCTTATCACCTTATTTATAGCATTAACAATTATATTCACTATTCGTGATACATATCTAATTTCCACTTACCAATCCCTAATCATCTATTGTGAACCTCCAATTCTAATCTCAGCCAACCCATCACCTTGACTCCACGTATTTAGGTCTACTGCTGTTTTACTATCACTCTCAATTAATAGCCAATACACCCCCTTCTCCCAAACTATTTTTAGTCCATCAACAATTGCTAGAAATTCTGTCTCTAGAATTAAGCTAATACCTATATTCCGACCACACTCAATAGCTTTAATAACATCTTAATACTTAAAATATATATTTAATATTATAATATTTAAAATTTTAATCTCACCATTTCAATAAAAAATTGAATAAATATTTCGGCAGTAGAGGTGTGCATGGGCCGGGCGGCCCGGCCCGGCCCGAAGGCCAGCCCGAAATGTGGGAGGGTTTGGGCAAAAATATAGGCCCGAAAAATGGGCTTGGACAAAAAAATAAGGCCCGTTTAAAAAATGGGCCAGGCTCGGGTAAGATATTTTCGGCCCGGGCCCGACCCGGCCCGGCCCGAATTCATTAAAGACAAAAAAGTATTTTATTTTTTTAATATTATTTTTCTATTATTTTCTCCCTATTTTGCTATTATTTTACTATTATGTTGCTACTATTTTGTTGTTATTGTTTAGATATTGTATAAAACTTATTTTATTGTTAATTTTGTTATTATTTTAAAGACATTTGTTAATTTTGTTATTATTTTAGAGGCATTTGTTTGTTAAGTTACATCTATTTTATCGTTATTTAAGTATACATATTTTTTAAAATTTATTTTTTATTTGTTGAGAAATATTTATTTTGGTTTTTTAGTATTTTTTATGGTTTATATATATTTTAAAATTATATAAAAAATAATATAAAAATTAATATGGGCGGGCCGGGCCGGGCCCGGGTTTTAATATTTTTATTTGGGTCGGGCTTGGGCAAAATTTTAGGCCCATTTTTTGGGCCCGGCCCGGCCCGAGCCCGACGAACGGGCCTAAATTTTTAGTTGGGCCCGGCCCAAACCCGACCCGGCCCGGCCCATGCACACCTCTATTCGGCAGTAATCTAATTTTATTAAATTCTCATAAAAAATGGGAAATATAAAGGAAGGTCAAAGATACGCATAGGAGGCAAACAAAGAAAGAGAACTTCAATAAATTTTATGATTTTAATAAATAAAAAATAAATTACGTCAACTCAATTAAAAAATAATTAAGTTTTCATTAAAAAATTAGTTCAAAGTTCAAACTCTTCTGTACGTGTATCTGTTTTTCAACCAAAAGATCCCTTTCTCCACCCCGAGCTCTCTCAACTCTAATTTCTTACCAATTTTAAACTCAACCACCACCACCGCCGAACTATCCTCCGTCAATTTCTACCGAAACGGTGGTGCAAAAGCTGATAGTGGAGATGGACCAAATACCTCCTCGTGGAGTTCACCACCGACGAGCTCACTCCGACACAACTTTCCGTTTCGATGATCTTCTCCTCTTCGACCCTTCCGACCTCGATCTTTCCTCCCTTGACCTCCCGGCTTCCTCCTCCAATCCCACTCCTCCACCTGTCGTCCCCGTTCCGATCTATTCCTCTGACGATTCTTCCTCCAACGGGCATCATCCTCGCTCCTCCCACAGTAACCCTAGGCAAATCTCTTCCCACCTCCGTAGTCTCTCTGTTGACTCGGATTTTTTCGACGGACTCGGCTTGACTGGACCGGCTATTTCAGGAGGAGCTGGAGATGAGAAATTTGGCGGGAAAGGAGTGGCGGGAGAGAAGAGGGTTCACCACAGGAATAGTAACTCGATGGATGGTACGGCGTCGTTTGAGGTTGAGTCTTTGATGGCCGTTGACGGTGTTAAGAAGGCTATTGCTCCTGATAGACTCGCCGAGCTTGCTCTTATTGATCCCAAGAGAGCTAAAAGGTAGGGTTTTTTTTCCTGATAGTTGATCCTTTTTGCTACTGCTTTTTTTTTTTATCCTTATTATTTTAAAATCAAATTAATGGAAATTTTACAACTTATTTTTTATTAATTATGTTTCCTGTGAGACAAATTTTGTTTTTCTTTAGTTTTGATTTGATCTTCCATCGATGCGCAAATTCGACTTGAAAAAATATCTTTGATCTGATGGAGTTTTTATTTTTTTTATATATTTAATGTATTTTTTAATGAGCGAGCACAAATAATAAATATGAGAATTGAGCTTATTTTTTTTCTTACAAATAGACATCTTAATTGAGGCTAAAATGAAATTCAATCGAGTTCAAGCTTCGAATTTCTAGTTTGAGCTCAAGCATGTTTAAGCTCTTTTTGGTTGCATTATAGTAGTAATTACTTTCTTTTATTAATAATTAAAAAATAAAAGGAAAGAATGAAAGATGGTGCCTGTCAATCTGTCATGATGAACCACTTTCTAGTGACTATTCGCTTGATCAAACAGCCTCTCTGCTGGGAAGGCTGTTTGAATTAAGAACTTGTCTGGGAGCCTTGTGCGCTAGCTTCAACCTTAATAACAGAAGTAGGGTGACACTCAAATCCTTTGAAGTTCTCCAATATATTAGAAGGGTCAAATAGTGGTACTCTCAGTACGTGCGGAATACCGATATGTTTGGGACAATAAAGAGTCAGGATTGGAGCAGCATAGATGTTAGTCTTATGAATGTAAGTTGGTGGAATTAATTTTCATAGCAAATGAAGTTTGTTTGTGTTCTTTAGGATTCTGGCTAACAGGCAATCCGCTGCGCGTTCGAAGGAGAGGAAGATTCGATACACCAGTGAGCTGGAGAGGAAAGTTCAGACTCTTCAAACAGAAGCTACCAATCTCTCCGCGCAGGTCACAATATTACAGGTAAATATACTTTATCCTTCTGCCTCTTTGATTTAGGTTCAGAGTTCACATCTTGAAAATGTGATCCTTTTTTTTATCCTTTCCAGGTTCGTGTATTCAAATGATATTTTTTTTCATTGCTATGATTATAATTGCGAGTGGAGTCTCATATGTATGAAACAGATGCCTGCAAGTATATTTATGGGTTGAAACATTTCATTTGGGACGTTATTTAATTTACTACTTGAACATAAGAGGAAATCTTTTCTGAGATTACTTTCACCTTTGAAAATACTTCTTTGTTGTATAGATGCATAGAATTCTCTTAGTTGGAAGAAGGGTTTAGACCCGTATTACTATAACTAAGGTTGCCTATTGCTTCAACTCTTTATTTTTCTCATAGTATTTGTGTCTGACAGTCATGTTGGATACATAAGCAAGAAGTTATGACTTTCAAGGATCCTTAAAAATACTTGAAAAAAATTAGAAAAATCTTACCATATCTATAGAGAACATATGTTGCTAGTATCTTTAGCCACTTTGCACCTTCTTGAGAGAAGTTCCATTACAAATTGTTTTGCCTAGACACTTAACCTTGTAAACTATCATTGGTCAATCCTTGAATACGAAAACTATATGCAGTTGAAATAGCCTATGTCGCTTAGATTCTTTATTTTAAATGTTTGACATCCCTATCCAACAAAGTATAGGGACAAGGGTATAAGATTTAAGTATATGAAAAAACTTTCAAAATTCCAAGCATACTTGTGTTAGGCACGTACCAGGATCCTACACTCCCCCTTGAGTCTGAGTAGCACTGAAATAACCGTGTACCTTTAACATAGGAAATATCAGATAAAAGTTTGCATGATTTATCTGATATGGTTATCATCGGGACTGCTTAGTTATCATGCACAATATGATATTATTTAGCATTTTATAGAGTCCAATTGACTAATTTCTGCTGAAGTTGCAAACCTGGAAAACCTGTTTTGCATCTTTGAGGGCTCTAACATTTGATAACTGAACCCAGAGTGAAGGGAACAGATTCTAATATATTTCTCCTTCAATGCAGAGAGACACTACCGGGTTGACTACTGAGAATAAGGAACTCAAACTACGGTTACAGGCCATGGAGCAACAAGCGCAGCTTAGAGATGGTAATATGCGTACTTTTTCCTTATGTTTGCACTACATACTGCAATTATACCGGTGGTGGCCGGGAGCATTATGAATGAAGTGACTGCACTGTTTTGCTCATTCATCAGCTATGATGCAATTGGTAAAACCATCAAAATTCTTCCATTTCATAGTTAGGTGATTTCATCATGTAAAAGAGTAAGGCACAGTTGAATTGTAAATTCATGAGTGCACTTAAAGGACTTTGTTAATATGACATGGGAAAGGATGTCATATTTTTGCTTCCATAGTCCATACAATTTTGTATTGTCCTACAATAAGTCATCAAATGGGTATATATAGCAGTATTGTCAAGGGCACAAGGCGCACTCTAGACATCTAAACGTTTATATGTTTTCTAAGGACAAGGTGCAAGTAAAAAACGCTAGCCTGAGTAAAGTGCATATGTGTATGTGTAAGTTAATAATAATAAGCTAGTGTGGTATAGTTTATCTACAAAACATGTAAAATTTTATTAGTCAATATTTATGGTTTTCTTATAGGCTATGTCTATAGTAGAATACTCAAATATTGAGAAGCATAGATATTGATACTATCCCTTTGTTACCGGTAGACGTATATCCAATGAAAAGGCGAAAATTAAAAAAAAAAAATTAGAGCGAACTTTAATCAGACGGGCTTTTTCCATGCTGATTGCCTTATAAAAGAGTTGCACTTAGGTGCGTGTGGTGCTCCATTAAATAGGCCATGCTCGATAGGGGTATTTAATGCTAAGGCACAGGCACGTCTAGACACAACACTGACATTTAGTTACCAAATTAGGCTTTGAAGATATATTAAAATTAACATTTATATTTCTATGGGTTGAAGCTTTAAATGAAGCGTTGAGGGAAGAGGTGCAGCGGCTTAAGATACAAGCCGGTCAAATGTCAGCTATGAATGGAAACCACTTCAATGGCGGACTACCTCAGTTTTTCTCCCACCAACCGTCCCCACATCACTTTGGTGGTCAGCAAACCCCGCAACAGCAGCAGCACCAGCCGATGCCCGGGTCATCCACCAATAACGGACATCCGCAACCTCAGTTTATGGATTTTAACCAGGGAGCCTAGTTTGAGGCTGGAAGAGGATCCTTGGAAAACATAAGAAAATGCATTCAACATAATATCTTGTACATAGTAATATATGTATACATAAATGTATATGTATTGCAGGTTAGGGTTGTGAAAGTGTGTTGGTGGGATCAGAAGTTCCACATATGGCTTTATTATCTTCATAATTAGGCTAAGATGAATGGAAATGTGTTACTTCGGAGAGATTAGGTCCCTAATTCTATTGCATAATTGAGGGCTAAGATGTTGATTTTCAGTACCAATGTACTATGAAAATTCATATTCAGCAGCCTCATTTATACATTACAACTAGACTATCGATGCTTGTTTAACTCGGATTCTGGAATAGAGAATATCTTTTGACGTAGTTTCAGCGTTACTTCCAGAACTCAACAGTTCATGGGTCGCGTTTCAAAATTATTTTCTATTTTTTATATCAATATACAAGTATTTTTATAATTATCAATTTTAATGAAAGGAGCTTTATTGGTCAAACAGTAATATGGGTCAGAATAGATCAGTTAGGGCGTTAGGTCTTAATAATAAAAAAGAAGACTACATAAAGCTTCTACATCAAAACATATGGAAGAATTTGCACTGATGACAGTAGCAGCACTGAGTTAGAATGTACCAAATGAGAGTTTAACAAAAAAAAATGATGTTAGGTTAAGATGGTAGTAGAGGGAACATGCTAAGGTTGCTAATTTTGGACCATAACTCAGCTTCGTGATCCAAAATCCAAATACCAACTCACATGCAAAGTAACTGACAATAAGATGCAAGTTCATGAGCTCAAACCCTCCACTTTCTTCCCACCAACCATTTCCTTATGCTCAAATGGAAATATTGGACTTAAATCAAACTTACGTTGATCCAACCTTTCATTTTCTTGAAGTACTTATGTCTGACACATAAATAACAACATAGGTATGGGGGATATCTAAGGACCCTCTAAATATATGAAAATTTAAAGTAATCAAACATACTCATATTGGGCACGTAGCATCAAATGGGGGTGCTTATATTCATATCATGTGGTAGTACTTCAAAAGGCTCAATCTTCTTATGCATAAAGTTCATGATATGATCAATGCTGATTAATTCATATTCAAGCTCTACCAAGCTATCTGAGATTAGCATCTAAATTATAAGACAATGATGGCTACCTATCGGGCTATCACACATAAACAACACTATCTTGTTTTTCTAGACAACAAATACTCCTGAGAAAATAATCCTCCAGAAGCACTCCTACACGATCATTCATGAATCATGCTCCCCCCGCCCAAAAGTGTTTCTAAAGAATTCTAAATACAAGCTCATTTGCAAATAATGAAGTAACTAGCAATAGGGATGTTAGCACATGTGCTTAATCCCGATCCTTTTATGTCTTCATCTCATCTGTTTCCATCTACTATTTCTTATGCTCTGAAGGAAATATTTAAGATCCACAACAAACAAGTGTGCATACTTTCAAATCATTTTGATAATCAGTTAGGTATTACTTTAAAATACCAATAATCTGTGTGTTCTATCCATTCACATTCCTAAAAAAACAAGGGTGAGTCTACTTATGCATGAAGCTCTTGATAGCAATGATGATATATTCATGCTCTCCCAAGCTGTCTGTGATTAGCATCTAAATTAGAAGGCAACGATGGCTGCCTATCATATATAAACAATACTTATGATTTACTAGACAACGAATATTCATGAGATAAAGACTCTTGAAGAATTAATGGAACCATTAATACTCCCCCTGCCCACAACAGATGTTTCTAAAGCAATCTTTAAGTGCATCTTGAAGGACAAAGTCTTAGATAATAGAATTATTTGCTTTGTACTGTTAATGCCAACACTTCTCTATTCAGCCATGCATTTTGGCTTGAGGATAGGCCTTTTGTTTGCTTTAACTTACACTATGAGTTCTTTCTAATACAGGAAATGACCAAAACCCAAACAAATGAGATAAAGTACTAGTAACAATAAGGCCAAATCATATGAACAACTATCTTTTTCCTCTTTCTTGCATTTGAATTTGCACGTATGCTTGAATTAGTAGCCAAAAGAGTGATCTTTCTCGTGTTAGAACTAATATATTTATGTTAAGCTCCAATTCATGCTTAAACATGCCATTTATATTTTGGATTCATTTGAATCTTCACTCTCATATACAATTATGATTCGGGCCAAAATAAATCAACATAAACCCTGGAAAATAGAGAAGGAAAGAAGGAATACAGAAAGAAGAGAGAAAGAGTAGAGAGTAGTAAAAAACTCTAAAATATTTCCTTTCAACTACTAGTTTGACTAAGGTCAACTATTTTAATTCTCATTTTCCACAGCCACCCCCTCCCGGATCCTGAAACCAATACAAGAGCAATCTCTCAGCCAAAAAAAACATATTTAAGCACCATTCCAAAATCCAATTAATTTGGATCTCTACGAGCTGCTGCTTCTATTTTATGTCCTTGAAGAAACTACAACATCAATAGGAACTATGACTTCATACTTTTAATTCCGAATTACCATAAATCACAAAACATTCCAATGAACTGGCCATAATGTTATTCTTAGCAACAGCACTAACTAGAGTATAGATTAGCAAATGACAAGAAAATGAGATTAGCATTGACAATGCTTCATATAGTGATCTCCTAACACTAGCTTCTTCCATTAATTTCAGAGAAAAAACACATTGTAGTTGCAAATAAACACAGAAATCATCCAATATTTGAACACAATGCCTCAATCAAGCATCAAAAACAGTAATAGAAGAAATGTAACATTCTTGGGTTCTTTTCCATTATAATTAACGAGTTACATTGCCCGAGAACAAATTGAACGCAAATCTCACTTTTTCATTCTTGAGTCCTGAGTGTTGACAAACAGGTTACAGTGTTTTTTGCACTACCCTGAATCATCCATTTCACTAAAAGAACATAAACGAAAAACAAGAATGATTCAAAGTAGTAAACAATGCAAGAACATACCGAGCATTGATTTAAGGAAACGCAAACGTTCCCCAGAAAAGCTCGTCCTCATTTGCAGGCACCCCATCAATCCACCGTCATTCAAAGTGATTCAAAGGAAATACAGAAATAATTCAAAGTAGTAAATAATGGAAGGACACACCTAGCGAAGATTTTAAGGAATTGCAGTAAGCCGAGCTTCAAACGTAAATCCCCGGAAAAGCTCGTCCCCATTTCCGGGAACCCCATCAATCCACAGCCATTTGCAGCAATCCCAAAGAGCCAACCTCCCAACTTTCTTCCCAGAAAAGCAAACTCTATTCCCTCCTCCAAAGACCTTAAATTTACTATCCTGAAACCAGCGGTGCATGGCCTCAGGCATCCTAGTCGCCTCTTCCCACTCCATTGTTTCCAAATCCAATCTCAATATCAAAATCGTCGAACAAGATTGATTAAAGGAATAATTGGATTTTAAGCCTCCAATCATCAAGATCTTGTTCCCATCACCGGGTATTAAACGCGGTCGTTTCATGATATCGAAAATGTCCCCCCATTCGTGCCTTTCTAAACATTCCCAGTTATTGTTCATAACATTTAAATTTAAGTTTAACAAATTTTTGACAGCGCAAGAGAATAATTTCCACTTACTTCTCCAAGGCGATCCGACGTCGCATAGGGCGAAAACGGAGTTGGAAATCACGATGGGACTTCGGGGTTTCGAAGGCAAATTCGAAGAGAATTTGAGCCATTGCTGGGTTTTTTGAGAAAAGGAGAAATAGAGAGCAGCGAGTTCTGTTAAGACCATGACTCGGTTCCTTGAGTCAACTAGCACCGAGCCATGGCGGGACCAGGCCGAGCCAAGTTGAGGGAGGACTCTGTATTGACGAGTCAAGGGGTTACAGACGATGAGTGACTTGTTGGAGTCGGGTGAGTCGGCCCAGAGGTAAACGAGGCCGAGTGATGAGGCGACAGGGTGAGGAGATCGGAAGGGAAGGAAATCGAGACTGAATCGAAGCCATTGGTTCTGATCGGGATCGTACACGTGGATGCAGGAGTGGTGGGAGGCATGGCGGCTGTGGTGATGGTGGTGGAGGTGAGGGGGGCGGAGAGCGAAGAGGTGGAGATGGGATCGGGCGGAGATGAGGTGAATGAAAGAGGAAGAGGTCAAGGTTCGGTTAAAGAGCTTGCAAACGGAGCGGCAAATCATGATCTGACGAAGGGAGAGTGAAGAGAAGATCTGATGAAGAGTGTCTTCGGGAAGACGGTTGATCGGCGAATCCTCCATTTCGTCGATGGAGAATGCGATGCGAAGCAGGGGATGATGATCAATTCACGGGGGTTTTAATTAATTAAACAAACTAAATAAAAGAAATGGAGAACTTGAGGGTTGCGTAAAGAGACTGTTGTTTTCTTTTCCAAAGGTGGCTAAGGAGTCTACGCTCCGTCGCCCCTACATCCCACCCCCAATTTTACATTTTTCATTGTATCTTGTCTAATTCAGGATAAATTATTTTATCTATCTTATCCACTATATAATATATAGTACCGTCCAATTAAAAAAAAATATTTTTTTATTAAATTCATATTATATGTATATTTTTTATTAAATTAATTGTTTTCCTTAACTAGAGCAACTTTAAATAATGTGAAAGATACATCAGAGTAGAAAATTAACTCCAACTCATCTTGTGAAATAACAGATTTAACAAAATTAAAGGCGTCTAATCTAGAGAAAATGTAAATTTGGCATGGGATTTTATACTTATTATTGGCAGTACGAGAATTAGGCACGATACTTTTGACGGCAATCAAGTGAGAGTCAATCAAAGACTATAGTACGGCAGCTATAGAACGTTTGATATGACCCACTTGAAGGGTTCTAGTGTTGAGAACTTTGAGGGCGTTGCCGTCATAAGGGTCAAAAGGTTCTTGCACAAGTCCCACTATTTCTCAACCACTGATTTTGCCTCTGTAATAAGGGAGAGGGAAAGGGACAAAGGAAGAAGGTTAATAAAGGGATGGTGAGGGAGAGGGAAAGAATCAGAGTAGGAGGAGGATGGTGGGAAAGAGGGAAAAATGGAGAGAGAATCAGAGTAAGAGGAGAGATGGTGGGAAAGAGGGAGAGAGATGGGAGAGTAGTGATAGGGGATGAAAAATAGAAATTCTGTTAAGTATATAACGAAAAATGGTAGCTCTGTTAAGTCTATAATAAAAAATGGTAGCTCTGTTACGTCTGTAATAGAAAATGGTTAGTGGTGACTGTTTTGTTATTTTTTAAAAGTTGAATGACTAAATCGAAACTTGAGTGACTATTTTGTCAACTATCTCAAAGTTGAGTGACTCTTAATATAATTTATCAAAAAAAAATCACAATCAACCTAAATATCAATCTTCATCTTTCAAGTAGTCTGTCAAAATCAATGTTTTTAACGAGCATGAATTTATTGAAAATGTCGAATCTAAATTTGCTTACTTTTGAATACAATGGTGATCTTTATGTTGGCTTGCAATTTCTATTGGAAAAGATCGTACTTACAGTAATCAAAGACTACAACATCAAAAAGTTGGTAGATTACAAAATGATCCCTTTATTTTATTTGTTATTTTGTGTTCATTTTTATATTATGTTAGAAAATCTAGTGCAAGAAAGAAAATTTGTGGTGTAAGAAAGAAAAATAGAAGAAAATTAAAGTAGCCTTAAAAGTGTGATTCATTGTTCTAAAGGTCTTTATTTCTGTCTCTAAGATACAATAAGTTTTAAAACCAAATACAAAATAGTGAGAATAGCATTATTAAAATTTTATATAAGTACATCCTGTGTTTCATAAAAAAAAATCCGTCACTTTCATACGTAATTTGTGATAAAATTTACGTTTTTCTATAACATTATAACTTTCCAAAAAAGCAATGTTTATTCATTATTTTTTTTTTGAAAATTGTGTTTATTCGAACAAATTTATTCAGTTACAAATAAATTATTATTATTATTATTTCAAAAATTAATAATAATTAAATATAAAGTTATTTGCAATATCAATACAAACTCAAGTCATCTTTTGATTATAGGAGGTGTTTGGTAAATAGAGTTTTGAGCTTTTTTTTTAGTTAATTTGGGCACAAATAGAGGATTGAGTAGTCAAACTCTCTAATTGTGGTGTTTGGTGAATGAAGATTTGTAAGAGTTTGTTAAGCTAAAACCTCAAAAACAAAAAATTCTGGGATGAGCAACTTTTTTTAACATTTTATTGGAAATGAGATATGTGGAATGACATGACTATGCTTGCTCAAAAATTACTCTCTTTGCCACATGCTCTCAAACCTAATAGGGGTGCAAAGATATCAATAGCTTTAGCTTCCATTCTCCTATTTTCACTTTCACCTCCAAAATCTAAACTAAATCTCAAAAAAAAAAATCCACTGTGAATCTACAGAAATCAACATTACTGTGAGAAATTTTCAATCAAGCCTATTCATCCTTGAATATTTATGTACTCTTAATTCATTTTTAATTTACTTGTGTAAAATGATTTTTTATGCAACTTTATATTAATTGAAATATGCTACTTGACAAATTTATTCAGAGTGTAACATAGTTATCACTAATTTACATACTAAGAACATGACATAATTACCCCTAAGAATATAGATTACAATTATATTGATACATTATTAATATTTATCAATTTCCACAAGGTTAATATTTACAAATAAGGAACTTAAAAAATTTGTTTATTTAAAATTTCAAAAATATTCACTATTTAATTTCCATAATGGATATTTTAATTCCTTAGTAATAGTGTTTTATTTCAATAATTTCACCCAATAAAGACTAAAGTACTGTAAACAAATAAATACTTAATAATAAAATTTATTCCTTATTTATCATTTTACATGTATCAATTTTCAGTTATCAACTAAATTTTATCAAACACTTTTAAATAAATAGTTAATAAAATCAGTTGATCAAATCAATTAATAAAACCGGTTGATCAAACTAATCACTGCAATCATCAATCAATTACCAGTCAATTATAAAAAAAGTACCATTCACATCTTTGGTTAGGACCTAACTCATAATATAATACCAAATAAAAATACATTTAGATGTCATTAAAAAATTTGTTAGCTCACTAATAATGTCCATTTCAACTCTTCCCAATCACCTTTTTGCTCCTTTCTCTTTCAAACCCTTCACTCCTACCGGTTCTTTCATCAAATATTTTTTATTCTTTCATTGGATTCTTTTATATTCTTATTGGGTACTATCATTATTTACTCTAATTAGATGGGAAGTTTGCTTTAACATTTTTAATTGGATTTTCAGCATTTTATTGACAAAAGATATTTTCTTTGATTTTGGTCTGGTTTTCAATCTAATTGAACTTCCATCCGTTTTGTTATTCGATTCTTTCAAGTTTGAAAATATTATCATTCTTCAAATTTTCGGTTCTTTCAGTCCGAACATGCAGGACTGGCTGCTAAGATGGTTGAAATGGGGTTGATTAAAATAGTCATGCATTTGTTGTATAAGCCAGGCTATAGTACTACTAATCTAACATAGTTGATAATGGCATTTCTTCCTTGCTTCAGATTGGAGATCATAAGATGTAAAGACTTTATATGGTGAAGCTTGTAAGATAATTCCGTAGATCCAGTGATGACCCTTTTAATCATGTTAGTTCTACACTTGTATGCAGCTCCGAGGGCAGGAGAATGTTTTTGGATCCCAAGCGTGGCATGTTAAAGCATATTAGCAGACAGTTTGATTCATCTAGTCTACTGGGGAAAAAGAAAAGGTTTTGTGTTACTATTAACAACTGCTGCTTCGAAGCAGAGAATCAACTACAGATTTTGCTCTTAATATTATCAGCTCTGCTTTTCCCAATTGCTGGAAACAAGATATATGGTGAACAATACACAAAAGAATGCTACTTGCACCCTGCATTGACCGTGAAACTGTTGAGGATCCCAAGATTTGTGTTCAAGCATCGGAGGATTGCTTTACAGGAAAAGGGTTATGGCTTGTCAATGGACCGGGAATTTTACAGGTGGACTATGAAGATCCAAAAGTAATGGAAGCCAGAGAGCAAATCAATTCCTTGTTTGTTCATGGCAGTTAGACTGAAGAACCATCAACAACTACATCAAAGTAGCAATTCACCTGAATGTAAATTGGTTTCTCCATTATCTTTATAAGCTTTGGAAAGAGGCCACTTGTTTTTAGCTTAAATGATGTCGTATGTCAAAGCTTCAATTTAGGAGTGAGTAGTTTGAAAGAGAAAGGAGCACAAGTTAGATGGAGAAGATTTCAAATTAGAACTAATAGTGAGTGAGTAAAGTTTTTAATGACATAAATATATCCCTATTTGTCAATATACTATTGATTGAGGATCATAACTGATATGATAGTAATAACCTACCTAATAATTATCGACAAACATTGTAAAATATGATTTCAAGTATACAAGGTTATTTTTCATTTATACAATGACAAATGATAATGGCAAAATCAGCACTAACACTTCAACGAAATCAATAAACGGGTAAACCTAGGATTGTTCGTTAAAGAGCTTTTAGTCAAGGATTGACTTATTTGTTAAATCAGATGGGTGGGGTCCATAACCATTAAAATATACAAAGAAAATAAATGAATGGAAGTGCTTTAAGTATTCTTAGACAAGTATCTAGAATGCCAATGCACATAATCAACTCCAAAGAACGAAGCAGAAAACAATTATCATTAATAAAATAACACAACGTTATCCATCCAAATCCATTAGCTAACACACAACAGTTTCGGTGAAAATCCGAGCTTTTAATGGTGGCGGAAACGCTAAATCCTGAATTTAAACACTAAATGCAAATGCTACTATGTTCCATCTCTACAACAAAAAACACCTGCTTTATCTCTTAAGTTATCATACAACACAGATTCCTCAAATATGCAAGCAACTCAAGAATTGCTTGATCCTCACTCAATTTCTAGGGCCAATGCTCAGCGGGATCGAGTGATTTAAATTCAATTTTTCAACATACTAATACTTTTAATAAGGCCGGGCAATCCACAAAACCCTTCCATTTATAAAAAGGATAGCCATAAAAATTTGGTTAAAAATGGCTTGCAAACAAGCCTATTTGTCTACAGATAGTGACATTTACCTCCTTCCACGAGTTCCAGGACCTGACCTTGGGCCAGGGTACCGAGAAAATTGCAGCCTCAAGTAGTTAGAATCTGGGTCATGTTCATCCATTTTATAACCTGCAGAATACAACAATAATCACAAAACTATCAAAAGCACTAACAAATAACAAAGACTAAAATTTGGTCACATGTAGATATTCAGGGAAAAAAAACAAGTACATGTAGACCTGGTCAAAGGCTAGGTAGGTCGCTAGGCTTGACCAGATTCAAACTGGGTCTTGACTCTTGAACAATCAAACGTTATTACTATCCAAGCCCAAACAAAGTCTGGTTCTTGGATGGCTCTAGTTAGGTGATTAATATATGGAGGTTTATTTATTGAAAAATATTTTTGTATAGAGGAGTAAAATGACATATATATCTTTAATCATATAGTTATTATTGTTACTTTATTTGATTTTTATGCAAGTCCAATAACTGAGATAGTCTCATTTAACTTGTGATACCAAACTTGGTCAAAAGAATCATATATTCTATAGAATATAGATATGTGCATCGAGCTGGATGATGGGCAAAACCTATGACATAGAGAAAAATCACAGCACAAAAAGCTATAGATATCGTTTTTTTTTTTTTTTTTTAATTTCGAGGAAGGGGAGATTCGGGTGTTACTATTTTAATTGTGGATACAGAAACCTACCACTTAAGCCAAATGCTCAAGTGCACCAATATCGTTCTAGAGTGTTCACTATGGTTTCCTATTATTTTTTCATGTACTATGTATCATCATCCAATGATAAGCGACCTTCTATAACTGTCAAAAACAATGGATGAAGAGATCACCTTGCAGGGCACTCATTGCAGTTGCTGCACAGGCAGGACTTGAAAAATCAACAAAACAAAGGACAATAGGATCTCCACCACGCTGCATTACCAATGCACCAGGTTTCAGCATTCAAAGCAGCACGCTCACTTATGACAATTTCATATGTAAAGAAAACAACAAAGGAAATCATGCTAAAAGAGACAAATTAAGTTTTGGCAATGCCTAGTCCACTTACCTGTCGGGGTTCTTTGCTCACTAATCGTACTTCTTTATATCCAACAAAAGGGCGAAAGATATCTATAATCTCAATCAAGGAATGTGAACCAACAGTTGGAAGCAAGATACTAGAGTAAAAATACCGTATCATAAAAATAATAGATCAACATATCTTATCAAGCACTACATTAGATAGGATACGAGCTACTTCCCTCCTTGTGCTGTCAGGAGGAAATCCCTCAACATATAGAGTATTGGAAGCATCTGGAGGCAGAGGAACGGTCTCTCGCCCTGGCCTTGCAATTGCATCCACTGGATGTTGACCACTATAACTGATATTATGACCATTTGGTGACAGATCTGGAGCAGCAGATCCAAGACGACCCATCAGGGGAGGATCAGCTATTGGATGAACAGGCATTGCACCACCAACAGCCCTTCCTGATCCACCAAATGCACTAGCTTCTCCAGAAGTAAAAGAAGAAAGTTTCTTCAAAAGCAATTTATTGAATGCTTTAGAAAACAACAATGGAGATGCAAGGTGAAGTATAAATAAGCATGAGTAAAAGTCGAGGATGGTACCGCACTCTGGAGATAACGATCATATGCTGATCCAATAGATTTTGTATCCCTCACAGACAGATGTCCACCATGATCATCATCTCTTGCCAAATAACTAGGCATCTCAAGAGCTGAACGTGGTCCAGAAGGCGGAGCATCTGTTAAGTTGAAAATTGAATATTTATATGCAACTCTTTCCTAAAGCAGATAATATCTTTCACAAAACATGCAAAGTGAAACAAGCATTTTCTTAAATTCATTACAAACAAAATGGAATTTCACTTGTGCTTGCACTGCTGGTCTCAGGCTCACTCAAATGAAGGAGGGCCGCAGGGCACCTGTGATAGCCAGCAGGAAATCCCGTCACATCTTTTGACAAGAACCAAGATAAGAGAATTAACATTGGGACATTCACTACTAAGCAATGTGCAGCATCTTTGTGGCCAGGAGCAATGCTAAATGGGCATGGGGTTTTAGGCTGTTGCCCCTAAGCAACGTGCCACATCAACAACTGGCTATGGTGTCAATTGAGTAAAAGGTCCATTCCCAACAAGATAAGGGACAGATAGGATTAAAGAAAGGCCAGACTTTAGCATAGGTTTAATATCTTGGAACACAAGGTCTCTTACATGTAATTATGTAGACCTAGCAGAGGATTACAAGGAATATCCACATTTTTGCCTTCAAGAGACTAAACAGATGGATAAGAAAGCTAAATCTAATGGTGAGTGGGGTCACAAATTATATCATTTGGGTAGATATAGTAACTAGAAGTGGAGTAGGTATAGTTTAAGACCATCAGTTGGTTGTTGAAATTATAAGGACGGACAACAAGACATTTCTCATAAAACTCAAAAGTAAAAGCCGATGCTTTAAACATTACTGATACTTATGCACCACAAACTGACTAGAGAATGCTATTAAGTGACAATTTTGGGAGGACTTTGATGAAGTGGTGCAAGGCAGATCCGTAGAAGAAAAGATTTTCATTGGAACGTCTTTAACGGACATGCATGGGCAAGTCTTAGGGGTTTGAGAGTGTGCATGGGAGGTACAATTTTCGGATAGAAGCAAAGAGGAAGTATCATCCTAGGTTTTTTTAATCTTAAAGACTTGGTTTTAGCAAACACTTTATTCAGGAAAAGAGATTCCCATCTAACCACCTCTGCGGAGAGAATGCTAGCCAAATAGACTTTATTTTTGTTACTGATGGATAGAGTTGTTACATAGACTGTAAGGTGATACTGGAGGAGAGTATAGCTACACAACAACAACTTCCAGTTCTACACAACATCAACTTCCAGTTTTAAGTTTTATTTTAGAAAGACATATAAGAAATTGAGACATGTCCTAAACTCCAGGATATGGAGGATTTTGGAAGGGAATGCACAATCATCTTTGGTGGCTAGATTAACCAAGGAGGCTAAATGGGAAGATAAAGTCAACCCTATTATGATGTGGAATAAGATGACTGATTGTATCAAACTGGTAGCTGGTAGCTAAATAGGAACTTGGTGAATCTATGGGCATGATATCACAACGTAAGAACCATCATGGTGGAGTGCGGAAGTAAAGGTAGTTATTGAGGACAAATGATCTGACCATACAAAGTTAAGAAATTGTAGGGATATAAAAAAACTTTCAGAAATACAAGCTAGAAAAGAAAGGAGACCAAGAAGGCTGTAAAGGATGCTAGAGTGAGAGATATAAAAGTATTTTTTGATAAACTGGACCCATAAGATGGAGGGAACTGTATCTATAGGCTTTCCTCAGATGAGGGAGAAGAAGACTAGATACTTGGGAACCGGTATGTCTATTAAGGATAACAACCATATGGTCTTGGTGGAGGATGATAAGATTATCGAGAGATGGAAATATTTCATAAGCTCTTCAATTATATTTACTCTCAAGACGTGGGTTATCAAAATATACCACTAGATGACCTAAAATGCGACTTTAAGCGTAAAATAAGATCTTTGAACCTTGAGATCAGAAACACGTTGCACCGGATGAAGATTGGAATCATGATCAATCTAAATGAAATTCCGATCAGAGTTTGGAAATGCCTCTATGAGGTTGGGATTGGGTGGTTGACGAACTTGTTTAACAAGAACTTGCCCCAGACGAAAACTGAAATGGTGATAGGCCAATATCCAATTCCTATCAAAGTTTGAAAATGCCTCAATGAGGTCGTGGTTGACTAACTTGTTTAGCAAGATTTGATAATGTAATAAGATGCCTAATGAGTACAGGAAGAGTATTTTAGGGTTTGATCCCCCAAATATATGGAAAAGCTTAAAAAATAATAATAACCATACTGATTTTAGATGCATACTAAGAAACACTCAACCCGTGACTCCGATTAGCATAGGCATTCATTTTTCATTGTTAAAAAAATATCAATTTTGATTCGTGCTTACATATAAATGTATCTAATTCAACAAAATGAAACCTAACATCAAACTCCAATACTAAGTTCGAACATAATTCAACCAATATAACCGAAAATTTTCCACTTTTTTTCTAAACTAATCTCAAAAGCAGCTGAAGCTAAAACAAAAATAAACAAAATTTTGGAAACCTAAGCAAACAAAATGGCAACAGAAAAAGGATTTATAGCGGCAAAGAAAGAAGTTTACCGTAATCCGTACGTGGTCGTTTAAGCATCCCACCAGAAGAGAGCATCGGAGGATTTGGCTGTCGCCGATTCCAGTAACCATCTGCCATTTACTCTTTCTAAATTCCTTTACAAAAAAACAATTACAATAATTTAATTTTTCTAAATTTCCCTTTACAAAAGGAGGAAAAAAGTGGACAACCCAGAATCAAGGAAACCCTAACTCTAGCTATAAATATAATCTACTTCGATTCCTTTCATTTTTTTCTTCTTTTGCAAATCGGATTTCCTGCTGAGTTTCTGGTAACCAGTCAGAAGATTTCCTAACTCAAACGACTAGCGAGTCAGTCAGTATACACGTTCGGAAGTTTACGGTGCAGTACCATTCATAAATCTTTCCGGATGGATCACCACTAGAACAGGCTTCTTTTGGTAAAATATGCTCCAAGTCCTTGTTCTTTTCTACCTTTGAAGTTTAGTCCCTCGACTTTTATTTCTAAGAATTTAGTCCCAATACTTTTCAGATTTCAAAATTTAAGTCCAATTGTTAACATTGTTAAAATTCTTTTATTAAATTCATTAGCGTGGCATTTAGAAATAAAGAAATACTCATTTGATAATTATGTAACAAAAAAAAAAATACTATAATGAACTTGAATTTAACAAAAGAATTTTAATGATGTTAACAAATTGGCTTTCATTTTTAAATCCGAAAAGTAGAAGGATCAAATTTCTAAAAAAAAGTAAAAACACTAAATTTCAAATATATAAAAAGTACATTCACATTTTATTTTTATTTTTTTATAAAATGGGTCAAGCGGGATTTAGAATAGATTAATTAGTGTTGGCAGATAATATTAAAATATTACTCTTATATTAGTATTTATATATTTTTATAATTAAATTCAAGTAAACAACTATTATATAAATAGTAGGCTTGTTCAAGGGTTGGATTATCCATCTAAGTTCAAAGGATTGCCTAAAATATGAAAAGGTTTGGACAAAAATATGATATTCAAAGTTAAAGGCGAGATCAATTAGGTTCAATTAGGAATTTTTTTGGATTTTTTAAACTCATAATTTTGTTCAATTTTTCATACTAATTTAGGGTTTTGGGGGTTTTTTTATAAAATAGGTTT
This sequence comes from Gossypium stocksii, assembly GCA_020496765.1. NCBI lineage: Eukaryota > Viridiplantae > Streptophyta > Magnoliopsida > Malvales > Malvaceae > Gossypium > Gossypium stocksii. Next base: position 32,822,285 of record CM035628.1, on the reverse strand, counting down.
TGTTGTATGATTTTTTTATATTATTTGGTAAAGTTTCAAATAAACTTTTATAAATATTCTTAAAAATAATTTTGAAATTAAATCAAAAAATCAATACCGTTAGTTTAGTTTTGAAAAAAAAAAAGTTTTTTATATAGAATTCTTTATTTTCATTATATTAAATATAAAAGATTTATTTTTACATCATAAATATTTTAAATTATTTATAAATTAAATAAAAATAAAAATCGGTTTGAATAATCGCAATTTGTTATGTGTATTTTAAAAATTGTTCAAACACCTCAGTTTAGATCAATTTTTGATTTCTTTTGTTTTTCTTGCTCAGCCCTATAAAAAAATAATGAATTTATAACCATAAAAAAGAAACAAATTATTTCATCACACAAATCAACCCTGTCCAACATTGCTCTGAAATTGTATTTGAACTTTTTATCTTCGAGAGTATAATCATGTGCGACCTCCAAAACTAGTTTTATACCTCTTATCTTATTCCCTTAATGGTTAGAAGTTCTTTAACTTAGAGCCATTGAGAAGGACAGTGGTAGAGTCGAAGAGATACAACGCATGATGAGATCAATCCATTACTTGAGATAGTTAAAAGTAACTTAGAACTCTCCTAATAAAACTCCATTCCAACTTATCATAAACATTTTCCAGGTCGAGTTTAATGGTCGTAGAGCCAATCTTGCCTTTTAAACAATTCAGAGAGTACATATCTTCTTGGACAATATTGGCATTATCCAAAGTTTGTCTTCCCAATACGAAAGTTGGCCTAGTATGGAAATATGAGTTTTTGAAGAACTGGTCGCATCCTAGCAACTATAACTATGGTGATGATTTTGTAAGTCATATTGCACAAACCAGTCGATTAGAATTTGTTGATAAAGGTTGCACTTTTTGTTTTAGGAATGAGAACAATAATTGTGTCATTCAGTCCTTTAGAGAGTTGGGCACTGGAGAACACTTCTATTGCCATCTTTATTACTTCATCTTTGTTGTTGAGCCAACACTTCTATAAGAAAGAATAGGTGTAAGCCATTTACTCCTAACTCGTTAAACGAGTTGAATACCATAGAACTTTGTCTTTGTATACATCAATTATGAGTGCTTCTAGCCTAGGGCTTGATGATCCAAAGCATTAAGGGTAAGCCACGTTATAGATGATGTGGGATGTTCGGTAAGTGATGAGATTATGGATATGCAAAATAGGTTCATAAAGTAATTTTGAACAATAGAGTCAACCACTATTTTGTTTGGGATCCAATTGCCTTCTTGATCATTGAGTCAAAGAATTGTATTATGGCTATGCCATACTATAGTCGTGAGGTGAAAGAACTTAGTATCGCGTTTGCTTTCACTATCCAGTTGACTCTAAACTTCAGGGCTAGCTTTTTCGTTTGTTTGAGGATGTTTGAGTATTCTATAACTATAAATCTTTAGAGGTCAAGTAGGAAGTCATTGGGGTATTTGACTAGGGCTCTCTTGATGGCTGACAATCTAGCAAGAAGTAGTTTCTTTTCCTAAACTCACCCTTAGTGTAGTTTTGTTCCGTTCATCTAGGATTGAATTTGTAGTGAAGGTTGAAGGTATTTGATCCAAAACTTGTTAAGAATGTCTTTGTAGCGATCTGAGTTTCGTCGGTATAAAAAAGTCAATTTTAGGATTGAATTTATTAAATCGGATCATCTGAAATTTTAATCGATGCAATTACAAAACAAGTACGAAACTAAAAAAATATGGATATTAGTAATTAAATTATATAGTAATCAAGGGATTGAATATTACAATAGTACAAGGGCTAGGTTGGAAGCTTATTAATTATGCAGTACAAGGACCAAATTGTAATGTGATTAAATAGAGGAAATTAGGTGGGAACTAAGTAGGTCCCTAAAGAGATGATAAACCATGGCTTAGGGTGAAACTCGACCACCGATAAAATTTGGATGGCAAATTAACTTGTTATAAATTATGATTGTAATGCTCTAAAATATTTGATTTGAACATTATGTTAAATGTCATTAAATTATTACTTAGCTTTGATGTAAAGAGGATACTAAAATTGGATTGCAGAAATTATCAAGTGGTATAGAATTTAATTGAGACGAATAAGGACTAATGAATAAATTTCTATGATCAAAGACTTGGTTAGCAATTAACCAAAATCTTTAGTGGCTAATGTACACATAAGTGGTGAATGAGAATGATCTATGACATAAAAATTCACTATCCAAACTCTTGAATAAAGAGTGATCCTTGTTTTATTATTATTAATATATTAAGAGTTAAATATAAAATTACTATCCAAACGTGTTAACTTCTTCCAAATTGGTATTTATAGTTTTTTTTCTCATATTGGTACTCCAACTTTTTTTCTATCAACTAAATCAATAGTTGAGTCTAACGTCGTTAAGTTTAAGACACGTGGCAGAATAAGATTGTGACACGTGGCATAAATGATGTCATGGTAATAATATAAAAACCCTTTTTCTTGTTTTGACTTTTCTTTCTCCCCTATTTTCTGTTTGTCGAAACCATTTTTTTTGAAAAAAATAGGTGTCGACTTTTATTTTAAAGACGAAAATGAAAAGGGAAGTCGCCACCAATCTTTTTTTTGTTTAGGTGTGATCGGATCACCTCGTGGTTTGATTGTTTTAATAAAACGTTTCGATTTACTAAAACAACGATTTTGGTCTACGAAATTCGAGAAAACAGGTTCGGGGGTCGGTTATGCACGAGAAAAGATTAGCACCCTTGTAGCGCCCAAAATTGATACCTAATTGATTAATTAATGTCGCAATGTCGAAAGTTGAAAATCCGTAAAGAATTTAAAAATACGATCCTCCCTTTTTTATTAATGTTTATTTTACAAAAATACTTGGATAAATCGAGGCGAATGCTAAAGGCCTTCTTATCCCGAAGTAATAAAAATATTGGATCTAGTACATTAGGACACAACATTCTGATCCCTCGAGAATAAGCTTGTCTTTTGATTTTCAAAACTCGTACATTTTAATTTTTAAAAGGATATTCGATCATTTGGTCAAACTAGAGAAATCGCAACCTAGTACATTAGGGCACGATCTCTCGAATTTCTAAACGCAGAATATTGCTTTATTTTTAAAAGCTTTCTTTTTTGAATTTGGGGAAAATTAATGCAATATTAAAACGATATATGAATAAGAACTATGTTGATGAATAACAGCAATGTGAAAATACGAATAAACAATTTATAGAACACATAATGGCAAAAATCACATAATCTACATTATTTTAATACTAACATTAATAATCAAAAGAATAAAATAAATAACATAAAACAACTTAAAATAAATAATGAGACAATTTTAAATAAATAATACATAAAAAAGAGTTTAAAATAGATATTATAAAAAGCAATTTAAAGTGAATAGTATAAAAATTTAAAATAATTAATATACAAAACAATTTAAAATAAAATAAAGCAACTTAAAATAAATAATATACATAAAATAAAAATAGTTTAATATAAATAATATATAAAAAATAAATAATGTATAAAAGAGTTTAAAATAAACAATATATAAAAATTTATAATAATAAAACAATTCAAAAATAATATATAAAAAAGAGTTTAAAATAATAAATAAAGCAATGTAAAATCAATAATATAATCAAAATAGTTCAAAGTAAGATATATTAAAACAGTTTAAAAAATGAATAATGAATTCTATATAAAACAATTTAAAATAAATAAAATATAAAATATTTTATAAAAGCTAAAATTAAATAAAAGTGGACTTAATTAGAAAGAAAAAAAAAGTAAAATTGAATATCAAATCTAAAGAAGAAAAAAAAAGGTAAAAGGGCCAATGTGAAACGCGCGTAGATGAACGAGGACTAAATGAGAAATTATTCCCAGCCCTCAAACTATGCCGTTCGTGAAGGACCGAAGTGAAACCCCAGGGAATTATGCGGACAGATTTAAAAGAAAAGCAAAAGAAAGAACATGACTCAATTAAAAACGTGAAAAAGCGGAAGGACTCGCCGCATAAATAACCCCGAAGCTGCAAAACACGCGGATTCTCCCCAGGTTTGGTCACCCGCGTGGGTTAGCCATTAAAATGGTGTCGTTTTGAGGCTTTATAGCGTTGCCTTATACGGTGTCGTTTAGGGGTGTTCAATCGGTTAACCGACCGGTTAACTGACCCGAAACACAATTAACCAAATTAACCGACCCTTCAAAAATTTTAACCGTTAACCAAACCGAAATTTTTTCAAAAAAATTAACTGAATCGAAAATTTTTCAGTTAATTCGATCGGTTAACCGAATTAACCGAAAATTATATATATTTTTTATTTTTGGTTAAAATAAGTATAAAATTAACCATTTACCCGATTTACCCGATTTATCCGAATTAACCGAATTACCCGAATTAACTGAATTACCCGAATTACCCGAATTACCCGAATTAACCGAATTAATCGAATTAATCAAATTAACCGAATTATTTTTATTTTTGTTTTTGTTTTTATTTTTATTTATTAAATTATTTGTAATTTTTATGATTGGGTTGGGTAATTGGGTTGGATAATTGGATTGAGTAATTAGTTTTAGTTTGATTGGGTCTATATTAGATTAGGCTTGAATGAATAGTGGGCTATTTATATATTATAATTTTATTTATTAATTTTTTCGGTTAATCGAAAAAATTCGGTTAACCGACCGGTTTCGAACCGAATTAACCGTTAACCAAAAACTCAAAAAATTATTAACCGACCCCCGATCGAAAAAATTCGGTTAACCGACCGATTAACTGAATTCGGTCGGTTAACCGAATTTTTTTGGTTTTACCCGAATTTTGCACACCCTTAGTGTCGTTTAGCACCCTTATATATATCAAAAAATTCTTCACAAAAAAAATTTTAAACAGCCCGATTTAAAAAAAACTCTCTCTTTGCTTTTTTTTTTCTAGAAAAATGGGGGAGTCCGGCCTTGGGAGCTACCAGAGCTCCGTCGTGTCCCTGCGTAGACGGTAGTCGGGGGCACACGAAATTAGGCCTTTTCAACCCCTTTCCAACAGACCCGAAGGCCAAGCCCACTGTTAGAATTAAGTGACCCAAATTCTTATTTAAATAAAATAAGATGGAAAATAAAATAAAAGTAATATCCAAATAGAACTAGACTTCTTTTATTTTATTTTAGAATAAGGTTTTTTAAACCTTATTAAACTCCATCTATTTTATATTGATTAGGATAAAGTGTTTCAATCCTAATAGAATATGGCTTTACAAGCCTATAAATAGACGTAGTCTATTCATCTTGTATTGATTCGAATTTTCGACATAGTGAATTTTCTTCTCCTCTGCCCGTGGTTTTTTTCCCGAAAGGGTTTCCACGTAAAATCTGTGTGTTCTTTATTTTTATTTTATTTTTATTTATTTGTTTGAGATATTTTGTCATTACCGACATTATATTTTTTCACAAATTGGTATAAGAGCTTCCGGGTTTTTTCATCTCAATCACGTTAATGGCGTCTTTGAAGTATGAAATTCCGCTGTTGGATCGCAACACCAGATTTGCGTTGTGGCAGATTAAGATGCAAGCAGTTCTTGCGCAGATGGATCTAGAGGATGCCCTACTAGGGATAGATAAGATGCCTTCAACATTAACAGATGAAGAGAAGAAGCGTAAGGATCGAAAGGCATTAACACAGTTACATCTGCATTTGTCTAATGAAATTTTGCAAGATGTGATGAAGGAGAAGACTGCCGCTGGATTATGGAAAAAGCTGGAACAAATATGCATGTCGAAAACTCTAACCAGCAAGCTGCATATGAAGCAACGTCTTTATGCTCATCGTTTGGAGGAAGGTGCATCTGTGCACGAACACTTAACAGTGTTTAAAGAAATTCTCTCAAACTTGGAGGCCATGGAGGTTCAGTATGATAAGGAAGATCTAGGGTTGATTCTACTTTGTTCGTTGCCCCCGTCTTATTCAACCTTTAGAGATACAATTTTATATAGCCGTGAGTCTCTCACAGTCGATGAGGTTTATAATTCTTTAACCTCGTATGATAAGATGAAGCATCTTGTGGCTAAAACCGACTCTCAGGGGGAGGGTCTCATTGTTCGTGGGAGACAAGATCGGAATGTTGATGATGATCGTGGAAGGACACAAGAACGAAATCCTCGCGGTAAATCTAAGGGTAGATCAAAGTCTTCAAACAGAGGTAAAACTTGTAACTTCTGTAAGAAGAAAGGGCACATTAAATCTGAGTGCTATAAGCTACAGAATAAGATCAAAAGGAGGCTGCGAATCAAAAGGGAAAACAACCAGAAAATTCCGGTGAAGCTGATGTTGTAGAAGACTATAGTGATGGTGAACTTTTAGTCGCTTCAGTCATCAATTCTAAAGTGAGCAATGAGTGGATCCTTGATTCGGGCTGCACCTTCCACATGAGTCCCAATAGAGATTGGTTTACAAATTACAAGATAGTGCCTGAAGGTGTTGTTTTGATGGGAAATAATGCTTCGTATACAATCGCAGGTGTTGGAACGATTAAAGTTAAGATGTTTGATGGAGTTGTCAAAACACTTAGTGACGTACGACATGTTCCAGAATTGAAGAGAAATTTAATTTCATTAAGTACTCTTGATTCAAAAGGGTACAAATACACAGCTGAAAGTGGGGTTTTGAAGATTTCTAAAGGTTCCCTCGTTGTGATGAAAGGGCAAAGAAAGACTGCCAAGTTATATGTTCTGCAAGGTTCTACTGTTACTGGTGATGCAGCTGTCGCCTCCTCTTCCCTATCAGATGATGATATTACTAAACTTTGGCATATGCGCCTAGGGCATATGAGTGAGAATGGTATGGCAGAGTTAAGCAAAAGAGGACTTCTTGATGGGCAAGGAATTTGCAAACTGAAGTTCTGTGAGCATTGCGTTTTTGGGAAGCAAAAGAGAGTTCGATTCACCAGAGGAATTCATAACACGAAGGGAACTTTGGAGTATATTCATTCTGATCTGTGGGGGCCATCCAGAGTGCCTTCGAGAGGTGGAGCTAATTATATGCTAACTTTTATTGATGATTTTTCCAGAAAAATTTGGGCGTTCTTCTTGAAGTAGAAAAGCGATGTGTTTTCCGCATTTAAGTCTTGGAAAACTATGATTGAAAAACAGACGGGAAAACAAATAAAACACCTCCGCACAGACAATGGCTTAGAGTTCTGTTCTGATGAGTTTAATAAACTGTGCAAGTCAGAAGGGATCGTGAGGCACTTGACAGTTCGTCATACTCCACAGCAAAATGGCGTTGCAGAACGAATGAATAGAACGATAATGGAGAAGGTTCGATGTATGTTGTCAAACTCCAACTTACCAAAGTCATTTTGGGCCGAAGCAGCCTCTACTGCATGTTTTTTGATCAACCGATCTCCATCCATTGCCATCGAGAAAAAGACTCCACAAGAGGTATGGTTTGGTAACCCTGCTGATTATTCTGATTTAAAGATTTTTGGGTGTCCTGCTTATGCTCATATTGATAATGGAAAATTGGAACCAAGATCTATTAAATGTGTTTTTCTTGGTTATAAAACTGGTGTTAAAGGATATAAGTTATGGTGTCCTGAAGATAGAAAAGTTGTGATTAGCAGAGATGTTATTTTTGATGAAACTGCTATGCTACCTAACTTATCTCTTAAAGATCCTTCCAATAAAGAAAATCAAAAGTAGGTAGAGTATCAGATTAATACAGAGTCAACTCCTCAAGCCAGTACAAAAATTGAGAATAAAGTTGCTTCTTCACCACAATACTCTATCGCCAAAAACAGAACTAAAAGAGAAATTAAACCTCCAAAGAAGTATGCTGAGGCTGATCTAGTTGCTTATGCTTTAAATGTGGCTGAAGATATAGATGCAAATCAAGAGCCATCTAATTATTCTGAGGCGGTTAGTTGTGAAGATTCAGAAAAGTGGATGTTTGCTATGCAAGAGGAGATGGAATCACTCCACAAAAACAAAACATGGGATCTTGTAAAACTTCCAAAAGGTAAAAAGGCTGTTCGTTGTAAATGGGTGTATAAAAAGAAAGAAGGGACTCCAGGAGTTGAAGAACCCAGATATAAAGCAAGGCTTGTTGCAAAGGGTTACAGTCAAATTCCAGGAGTGGACTTCACAGATGTGTTCTCCCCAGTTGTGAAGCATAGTTCGATTCGAGCTTTGCTTGGTATTGTGGCCATGCATGATTTGGAGCTTGAGCAGTTAGATGTTAAAACTGCTTTTTTGCATGGAGAACTTGAGGAGGATATTTACATGCAACAACCAGAGGGTTTTACAGTCTCAGAAAAGGAGGACTATGTTTGCTTGCTGAAAAAGTCTCTTTACGGTTTGAAACAGTCACCAAGACAGTGGTACAAGAGGTTTGATTCTTTTATGACTTCTCATTATTTCAAAAGAAGTAGCTTTGATAGTTGTGTTTACTATAAGAAAAACAATGATGGTTCTTTTGTATATCTACTCCTTTATGTTGATGACATGTTGATAGCAGCAAAAGATAAAGGAGAGATAAGAAAAGTCAAAGCCCAACTAAGTGAAGAATTTGAGATGAAAGATTTGGGACCAGCAAAGAAGATACTTGGTATGGAAATTCTTAGAGATAGAAAAGTAAGTAAATTGTACCTAAGTCAGAAAGGGTACATTGAGAAAGTTCTTTGCAGGTTCAATATGCAGAGTGCTAAGCCTGTTAGTACTCCTTTAGCAGCTCATTTTAGACTTTCATCAGCTTTGTCTCCACAAACAGATGATGAGGTTGAGTACATGTCACATGTTCCATACTCTAGTGCAGTGGGATCTCTCATGTATGCTATGGTTTGTTCACGTCCAGATTTATCATATGCGGTCAGTGCAGTTAGCAGATACATGGCGAATCCCGGTAAAGAACACTGGAAAGTAGTTCAGTGGATTTTAAGATACTTACGAGGTACTACTGATGTTTGCTTACAGTTTGGAAGAACTAGAGATGGAGTCATTGGATATGTTGATGCTGATTTTGCTGGAGACCTTGATAGAAGAAGATCTCTCACAGGTTATGTCTTTACAATTGGAGGTTGTGCAATCAGTTGGAAAGCCACTTTGCAAACTACAGTCGCTTTGTCTACCACTGAAGCTGAGTACATGGCGATTACTGAGGCTTGTAAAGAAGCTATTTGGTTGAAGGAACTATTTAGTGAACTCAATGAAGACCTTCAAATTAGTACAGTATTTTGTGACAGTCAGAGTGCCATCTTCCTTACAAAAGATCAAATGTTTCATGAGAGAACAAAACACATTGATGTTCGGTATCATTTTGTTCGTGATATTATTGCTCGTGGTGATATTATTGTGAGCAAAATTAGTACTCATGAAAATCCTGCAGATATGATGACTAAGTCACTTCCTATAACCAAGTTTGGGCATTGCTTAGACTTGGTTGGTGTTCATCGTTGAAGTTAAACCCTTAAGGGGTTTTATGGAAGAGGTGGAGAACTTGTTCGTTGAAAGTTCGCGATGAAGAACTTGTTCGTTGAGAATTCGTGTCAAGGTGGAGATTGTTAAAATTAAGTGACCCAAATTCTTATTTAAATAAAATAAGATGGAAAATAAAATAAAAGTAATATCCAAATAGAACTAGACTTCTTTTATTTTATTTTAGAATAAGGTTTTTTAAACCTTATTAAACTCCATCTATTTTATATTGATTAGGATAAAGTGTTTCAATCCTAATAGAATATGGCTTTACAAGCCTATAAATAGACGTAGTCTATTCATCTTGTATTGATTCGAATTTTCGACATAGTGAATTTTCTTCTCCTCTGCCCGTGGTTTTTTTCCCGAAAGGGTTTCCACGTAAAATCTGTGTGTTCTTTATTTTTATTTTATTTTTATTTATTTGTTTGAGATATTTTGTCATTACCGACATTATATTTTTTTCACACCCACCAAACACAAAAAACGAAAGAAATGGCCTCTCTCCTTCCCCTTTAGATCTGATTCGGACAATGGAGAAGGGACCTCCGATGACGTGACCGTGGGCGATTCTGGTGAGGTTTCCTTTTTCTTTCCTTTTATTTATTTTCGTATATAGAAAATAAAATTGAAAAATAAAAAAATAAACGAAAAAAACTTGAAACAGAAATAGAGGTAAAAATCACCTCTCGTGATATTCTGTTTTGTATTTGATTTTGTGTGTTCCCAAGAAGAAAAATACATTTGTTCCTTGGCCTCTTTTATAGCCGAAAGAAAAAATAAATACAATTTTTTTTGCTGTTAGTTAGTTAGAAAATCCAAAATGCAATTTTCTTGCTGCCTCTGTGCTGTTATTGTTTTGCTTGCAGGTATGATCGCCGTACGGAGGTGTGGGTTATAGAGTGACGTTGAGGCTTGAGGGAGTAACGGCAGCACCAAATTGTTGGGGCTAGGGTTTTCTATGAATGTTTTAATATTTGGGCCCATTTTGGGCCATGTAACTTTGGGCTTAGGGTTTTTTTTTATTAATTTGGGTCTTAGGTTTAGGTTTTACGTAATTTGGGCTGGTATGGGTAGTGGGCCTTGTAACATTGGACTTTTAGACATTATTAATTTATTTGGTTTTATTAGTGTTTTTGTTTTTTTGTTTTTGGATTCTAACGGGTCGGGCAATTTTGGCCCACTACACTGTCGTTCCTTTTTTTCCCCTTCTTTCTTCTTTCCTCAACCCAAGTTTCTTCTTCTTGTTTGGCAGGTTTTTTTGTTATCAGGATATGTGAATTTTTCTAGATCCATCCTCCAAAGGAACCAGACATGATAATTTTTCATCATTCGGCTCAAGCAAAAGTCAATCGAATCAAATGGATACAAACGGATACCTATAAAATAAATCTATATTTTATATGTTTAAAATAAATCTATATGTTATCCCTATATATATATGAATGGTTCCATATTTAAGGAAAACGTTACTCAATTCCATTTTACAGAGTTACAATTATACATTTCAAGAAATTTCATTTTTACAAGTAAATTCTCAATACCCAAGTAGTGTAACACCCTTATATCGGTTCGACTCAAGAAACTTGATATGAAAATATTACATTTGGTGCCAAAGTGATTTTGGCTAATCACTAATATATTTGAACATTAAAAATAAATTTAGATCATTTATATTTCAGTCCCTACTACTTAAAACACACTTGATTTTCCTAAGTTTATGCTATTCTATTCTAAAATTTTGAAACATACCCTCTTGGCACTTGGAGATGTGATGAGATGGATGCCCACAACCTCAATGACAGCTCTTTAAAATCACTGTACCTAATCTACGCACGGAAAATAAAACCGTACGCTGAGTAAAAACTCAGTGGTATTTCTATAATTCGAATATTTAAAAACAATATAGTATAATATAATAGACAAAATTAGATTATAATGACATATTTATGTCTAGTATCATAACTATCATTTTTTTTCTTTTTTTAAACAATATCCTAATTCACACAATTACTATATAAATGGTCATTCACATATCAAACCATATTTATTCGTGTAAAGGCATTAGTCATACAATACTCAATTATCACATAAATTACAATTTCTCATACATTCATTTATAACTTATTCAATCTTTATCATTTGCTATCCCAGATAGCTTTTCACAATATGAACACAAATCAATTGAACAATGGCACTATCCATTCCATATTCAATTCATGAGTATTTTACTCATATATTCCATGTATTTACAACACATTTCACATTTTATTTTCAATTCACTATATTAGTTTCATTTCTCATATTCTTCATTTTGATTTACATATCATTTCATTCATTCCATCAAAATTTTGTTTCATGCAACCATTGTTTTATACTTTTCATTTTCATATCTCAATTCAATATCTCTTTCCATTTCATATTCACAATCATTCAATATCATTTAATTTGCCAATTCATTTATTTACCCCTATTAACTTGACTCGGACTCAGATGGATACACGGATCCAACCAAACACACCAGTACGGCACTCAGTGCCTCATTGGATAGTTCAAAGCAATAGTTGACACCCAGTATCTTACTGGCCAAGCCGAAGTAAGTTGGTACCCAGTACCTCATCGAATCTATCCGAAGTAACAGTATGACACCCAGTGTCTCGTCGACTCAAGGTCGAAGTATCCGTAAACACTTCCAATCCTATGGCATGTCAACTATATCCGACTTAGCCCGGCTAGTTAATAGGGTTTCCAATTTACTTTCTCAATTTAATTTCAATCAAATTCATACCAATCACAAATTATCATATTTTCAATTCAATATCACAATAACTCATTTAATTCAATACAATCACTTTCAATTTCCAATCAATATATATATCTACCAATTCAATCCATTTCAATCAATTATCAAATATCAATTACTCACCTCAACACTTACCATATACATTAAATATAAATTATAACAATTAAAAACTAGATTCAGATTATAGAAATACAAACCGTAATTTCCGAGCTACCCCTTGTTAACTTTATCTTTTCCTTTCTTAGTCGAGGTCTTTGGCACCACGTTAGCTACAAAACTTAAACAATTAAAAATCATCAATATAACACAATTTCACATTAAATATTTCAATTTTTCTTCAACTTTTGCCTAATTTTCAATTTAGTCCCTAAACCGAGACTAACTTTATTTCTTCACAATTAATTTTATATTTTCATACAAATTCTACTTTAAACTAAATTTAACTTCCTAATTTTACTTAAATCCATAAATTTTGAAATTTTCACAATTACCCCAGTTTTTACAACTTTTACAATTTAGTCTCTTAACTAGTTAATCAAATCAACTAATTTTTATCAATTAACACTTTATCCAAATATTCTAGGCTATCATACAACCCTTAATAAAACAAAAATTTAATATCAAACCCTAATATTTTAACTAGTTTCACAATTTGATACTAACATTAATATTACTTTATAATATCATCATACAACAAAATTAAAGCTCTAAACCCACTTAATGTTAATAATTTATTTCAATATATTAATTTAGACAAGCAATTTGGTCATTTTTTACATTTTTATAAAATTACCCCTAAAGTTTTTCTTTTATTCAATTTAGTCCTTAAGCCTAAAATTGCAAATTAGCCATTTTTAATGTAACCCATGCTAGCTAGATATTCATATATATATATTTTTCCACCTCCTCCTCTCCATTCTACATCCTTAATATATATAATTCCACTATTTACTTGTATGTTCATTCAAAGCTGTCTACTTGAGTCATTGTCACTAAATTATTTATATCTTAAGTTACAGAATTCTAAATTAAGATTCGCTTAATGTTTTTAAAACTAGACTCAAATATCTTTCTACCATAAAATTTTCAAAATTTATAGTTTATCCAATAAGTACAGTAAAATCTTTAAATTTATGCTTATTCTGCTATTTGACAGCTTCGACCTTGCCTTACTAAAAATTATTTATCTCTTAGTACGGGGTTTGGATAATGTTTCTGTTTGTTTTTATTGAAAATAATCTCATTAAAAATTTAAACATATAAATTTAAATCCATAATTATTTTTTACAATTTTTGATGATTTTCTAAAGTCAGAACAGGGGAACTCGAAATCATTTTGACCTTGTCTCACAAAATTTATTATGTCTCATAATTTACAAATCTATTGCTTGCACTGCTTCTTCCATGAAAAACTAGAATCAACAAAATTTAATTTCATATTTTATTCAACCTCTAATTCAATTTTCAGAATTTTTGGTGATTTTTCAAATTTAGACTATTGTTGCTGTCCAAAACTATTTTAGTGCAAAATATTGATTACCAAGTTTATAACACTCTTATTTCCTTTCTTTATAATATTTCCCATCATTTTCTCTTATTCCCTTCACTAATATATCAAGAACATAGAACCTTATATAAGAAAACTCTACTTTAACATCATTTTCATGCTTTTAATATTACCTTATATAAGAAAGCTCTACTTAAAATATATTGAAATCTTAAAGTTCTTACCTTGTCCTATTGATTTCAATCTTTAACTTGATTTTCTCTCTTCTTCAGCTTCTAATTCTTAAATCTAACTTGATATTCTAGCTCCCCATAATCTCCTTGTTATTTTTCTCTCTTGGTAGTTATGGAAATTCTATTGGTTTCTAAGTGAAAATGGTGGATTTTTGGTAAAAGGACCAAATTATAAAGAAAAGAAAATTTTCTTTCTTTCTTTCTTCTTATTCTCACATTGGTGCATAAGAAAGATGGTGATGATTCTTTATCTTTCTTTCCATATATATACTAAATAAATAATAATAAAATAATAATAAATATATTATTAAAATATTAATAAAATAATATTTATCTAATTAATTAATTTAAAATATCATCAACATAATTATTACATCCTAGAATTCTCTCTCTTACTAATTGACCATTATGATCTTTTAAATTCCACCCTTGGGTCATCACTTAATTTGGTAAAATTTGTAATTTAGTCTTTCATAATTCTTCACCTATTCAATTTGGTCCTAATTCATCCATTTTCCTTAGTTCTAGATCATTCCACTCATAAAATATTTGCACTATTGGTCCTTCAAATTTTTTATATTTACACTTTAACCCCTCAATTTTTTGAGTATCTACTCTTGGGCAACAAAACTTTTCTCACTTTTGTGATTTAATCCTTTCTTGAATTAATATGTCATAATATACTTCCCAATGTCGACATAACTCAAAATTTCCCTTTTTGTCACTTTATTTCTTTATTTTACTATATCAAGATACTATCTTACTTTCTTACTGTAGAAAATTTCGGGGTATTACAAGTAGGTATACAAAGTTGATTGTGATCAAGTGCTTTATGGGTTGTCTTAGGCCTAGCCAACAAATTTTTTTCTTGAGCGAAAAAATATAGCTTTAAGTTATCCTGTAAAACGGACAACATTGTATTTCTGACGAAGACAGGGAGCAAGATACGATGTCGTCAGACATTGCTTTAATCTAACCCTTGGCTAGGCTTGAATAAGAGTAGTTAAGTCCCTGAACCTGTAGGCCATGTGTTCCGCTTATGTGTTGTTTGTGACTAATTTGTGTAAGATGTTTGGTTTCTTAACTCGCTTGGCTGGGATATGTGTGCATCTATTTCTGATTGATTGTCTGTTGATGTTTTCACTGATCTTATGAGACTATAAGCATACACGCACTTGCATATAAATATTTTGGGATGGGTTTTGAAGAGAAGAGAGTCTGATTCTGATTTGATCTGGCAGTACTACTGCAACTTGTCTGTATAGCGGATCTTTGCACTGCACTGTACAGCATATACGTCAGTGTTGCTGCGTATTCTTATCTGATCTGGCAGTTTAACTGCAAATTACTGGTATAGCGGTTTACCGCATTGCACTGTACCGCAAATACGTCAGCTTCACTGCATATTATTACTATCTGACCTGGCAGTTCAACTGCATGTCTATACAGTGGGTTTACCGCAATGCACCGTACGACATATACAACAGCTTTGCTGCATATTATTATTTCTGAGTGGCTTAGTCTACATATATGGTGTGTAGGGTTGGAAGGGTCTTTCGAGGTCTTACGTGGTATGTTGGGTTGGATGAGCTTAAACAGCTCTTATGAGGTGTGGTCGGGGGATGAAGATGTGTGTTGGCTGGATGGGTGGGTTTTAACATCTGACTGCATTCATGTACATCTGTGTGGGTGTAAGATTATCTGATTATATTCTATTTGTCTGAACAATACGTGTGTTCAGTGTTCGATGTTTACTTGGTGTGCTCTGTTCTAATTGCGTGATGAGACATTGGTTCATTGTCTGGTATCTGTTTCTACTTACGTCTGTAAGTATGTTTTGTTTTGAACTGCCATCTGGTGCTCTCTTTTGAAATCTGTTTTCAACAGTTTAGATCTCACATTGAGCTCATGTAGCTCACCCTCTCTTAGTGTTTCCCTTGCAGGTAAGTTCCTGAATTCTGAAGTTGGACTCGGTATGCGGAGGTCTTGGATAGTCTCAGTTGAAATTAATTTATTAATGTGTATTTTCAGTTCCTATTTTGTTATTCAGTTTTTGGGGACTGTAAGATTTTATAAAGCTATGGTACAAGCTGCGATTCAAGTTTTTATTTGTTCATTTAATTCTGGTTTTATAATAAACTTAATTGTAACTTTTACTGACTGAATTAAAATGATTTAATGTTTCAGTTTGATGAGATAACTTGTTTTGTAAAAATTTACCTACAATCACTTTGGTGATCAATGTAATATCCCGAATTTGATCTAAACTTCTAAGCCGGGTTTAGGACGTTACAGTTCAACTATTGACTTGCTTTAAAACTTAGCTACATTGTTTCCACAAATAATACTTAGCTACATTTGTTATTGAGAAAGAATTTAAGTTCTGCTAAGTGCGTATTATTTGAATTAAGGTTGAGAGCTAAGTGGAATATCTATTTCATGTAATTTTTTTGTAAAGGTTTTGCCTTTAGGATATAAAATTATGTTGTTTAGCTAAAATGGTTGCTCATGGCATGTTGACATTTGTTTTGAAATGTTTTGATCAAGTAATATGAATTGGGTTTCTTTTCCATAAGAAACAAACAGAAAAAATAAATATGAATTGGGTTCTTTTTAAGCGAACACAAGAGGCGATGTGAACTGGGTTTTTTTTCTCTATAAATAAATAGAAAAAATAAATGGAAGAGAAGGGTTTTAAGGTTGAAGAAGGAAAATACTGGTGGAAAAAAATTGTTGACTGTTATTGCCAAACAAGAAGAAGTTAAAGAAGGAAGAAGAAGAAAAAAAGAAAAAGGAATGACAGAAAAATTGTGGAGGGAGAAGGGGAGAAAAGCCAAAAGAAAAAAAGATTTTTTTTAGATTATGACATCACCATGATGTCTGTAACAGCCTGTTTTCAGTGAAATCGAAATAGTGGTTTCGGGACCACAAATCTGAGTTAGAAAGAAATTTTATTTTAATATTATTGCATGGTCTACATTATGATAGGAAAGACGTATAAAACTTTTAATAAGAAAATTTTACCGATTTCATGATTAATTATGGAAATGACCAAATTGCATAAAATGCAAAAGTTGAATTCTAGTAACTAGAAGGATTAAATACCTATGGGATTCAAAACTTAAGGTCTTTATATGGCAATTAGACCATTAAATAGAGTTAGTAGATATTTTTAGTGAATCATCCATGGAAAATTAGAAAAAGAAAATGACTAAATTGAAATATTAAAAAATTAATGGATGATAAATAAATCAAATAGATATAACATATTAATATTATCATCTTCTTCCCCAAAAATACATGAAAACCCTAGGAAAGTGAAAGTAAGCTTTCTTGGCTTAATTGGGTAAGTAATCTTGTCCCATTTCTAGTAATTTTTATATTTCCGAGATCGGAATAGCTTAATCTATCTATTTTGGGGATTAATTTGTAAAGTTATCAAAAGTATTAAAATTTTTCCATGGATGAATATGCTGAAATTTTGGAATTTATGGTAGAAAATGAAAGATTGTTGATAGATAAACAACTTTTGAAAAGGGAATTTTGATGAAATTATGATTTAGGGACTAAATTGTAAAGTTGTAAAATTTATGGAAAAACTTCTAATTTTTGTGAAATTTATGGACTGTTATTGTTATATATGAAAACCGGCTAGGCTTAGAATAATGGATAAATTACATGAATTTTATTTCCGAAGCCTAGGGACAAAATCGTCATTAATTAAAAGTATACGGGAAAAATGGTACTTTTGCCTAAGATGTGAATTAGGTTGATTTGAATGTGAAATGAAATAAATTGATGATTAAATTTATCTATTTAGATCCAAAAAGATCAAATAAAGAGTTAGATCGAGGAAAAGAAAATGTGGCGGATTAGTAGATTTACCTACACGAACAAGTGTCAAGGTAAGTTCGTGTAATTTAATTATGTATATTAATGTGTTTGAATTGGATGTTGTATTTGTGTGAATTGCATAAATGTTTAATGCACAAAATTTAACACATGCTCGATATTGCACGATAAATGATAAGTTCCATTTGAATAATGAAATGCGATGGATACAGTATTTTCCCATATTGATTATAGTCTTATATATGTTGCAGACATTATAGCTTGGACGAGCATCCTGATAAAAGTCTTCTCGAGCATTCCTATTACATGGCTCTTGCAAGCATCCTGATCGGTAGTGATCTTGTATGTGTTACGCACTACCGTAACTCTTTGTGAGCGTGTTGTTATATGATTCGATCGATTGTGTTCCAACATTTATTGCGAACACAAATGCAGCTCTTCGTGAGCATCCTGATATAGGCTCTTATGAGCTTCCTAACATGGCTCACTTGAACTCCCTGTTATGCTATCCGGAGCTCCCTGATAATAACTCTTCGAAGTTACCTATTAAGCTTAATGAGCTTCCTGTTCTAAACTCTTATGAGTTTCCTGTTTAGCCCGAATAAACTTCTTGATACATGGCTCACATAAGCATCTTGTTATATGGCTCGAGAGAGTGCTTCTTGATTATGTGCCCTAATTGGGTACTCTTGGATACGAATTGATGGATTTACAGTTTTGTACACTTTGAGTGTACCGTCGATGTATCCATTGATATTTCAAATAAATTCAGCGGGCAAAGTTTCAACATGTCTAAACTGAAACTGAGATGACTTGATATGAAAATGTATGAGTTATGTGAAAATATGATTTGAAGGATTATGTATATGAAAGTTATTACTTGATGAGCTCATCTTTTTTCTCTTGAAATTATATGTTAATTATATGATTAACTTGTTGGATGAGTGCATGTAATTAGGCAAATGGTCAAAATGATTTGGTTGCTTGTTTTGTATGCTTATTATAAAAGAATGAAAATGGTAAGTTAAATTCCCATTATACGAACTTACTAAGCCTTAAATGTTTACTCTGTTTTATTTTCCTCTATTTTATAGTACTCGGAGGCTTGAGAAGGTTGGACCTTGGTCTAAGTTACATCACACTATCCCTTGGATTTTTCGGTATATGTAACAAGTTAATTTTTTTAGTATAATGGCATGTATAGTCTAACTTGGCCAATATTGGCATGTAAATGGTTGTTTGTAATCTAGCCATTAGAATGGCTAGAATGATATATTTTGGTACATATTTATAAGGCCATAATGTGTTTGAGGTGTTTTGAAATGGTTAAATGGTAGATGATATATAAACCAAATGGTGAATGGTTTTGAGTTAGTATAATTTATAAAATTTGCAACTTAAACATAAATGAAGTTAAGGTAAGTTAAAACTTTAAGCATGTGTGTTAAAAAGTTATACATAATACTTGTATTTGGTTCGATTTATATGTACCAAATTGATTTGGAATTGGTTGATGATTGTGTTTAAGAGATTATGTAGGTGAAAGATGAAATTGGGTGAGGAATAAGGCTTGGAAATAGCCTTATTCTGTCCACACGGGTAGAGACACGGGTGTGTGTCTCAGCCGTGTGTGACACACGGCCTAGCACATGGGCGTGTATTCTAGCCGTGTCCCCTACATCTTAAAATTGTGAAGCAAAATGCTTAAAATTAACCACACGGCCTGGCACACGAGTGTGTGACTTGGCCGTGTGACCCTTGCATTTAATTAAGTTACAAGTCAGAGAGTTATACGGGTTAGGGACACGGGCGTGTGCCCTATCTCTTATGAAACACAACCTAAGACATGGGCATGTAACTTGGCCGTGTGAGCCACACATCCTGACACACAGGCGTGTGACCCCTGTACTTAGGAAAATTTTTGAGATTTCGCGAAAAATTTTCTGAGTTCTTGATTTAGTCTCGACTTGTTTTTAAAGTATGTTTTAGGCCTCGAAGGCTCATATAAGGAACAATATGATTAAATTATGATAAATTTTCAGTATGAATGTGAAGTGACATAAAATGTCTAGTTTTGATCTGTAAATCCTGGTAATGCTCCTAAACCCTGTTCCGGCGACGGATACGGGTTAGGGGTGTTACAATTTCATTTATGTCATGCGTCACAATCTTATTCTGTCACCTGTTCTAAACTTAACGGCGTTAGACTCATGTACCAATTTTGTTGATGAAAAAAAAAGCTTGGGTACCAATTTGGGACAATAAAAAACTATAAGTACCAATTTGGGAGAAGTGGACAAGTTTGAGTAGTAATTTTATATTTAACCCTTATATTAATTAAAGTTATATTATAATTATGTATTATATTAGTGAAAGTGGGAGAGAGAAGAGTCCATTATTTTCTCTTCATCACCGATTCACTCCAGGAAAAAAGGAAATTATAGAATTTATGAATCCATTGATAAGATTAAAGAAAGGATTAAAATTTCTACATAGTTGCTTTGTTAATTATTAAATAATTTGAAAAGGAAAAATTTGGTCTTGGATGTTTAGAAGTGATAAATTTAGACTATGGTTCAACAAGTTTGAATTATGTTAGAAATGAGAGGGATTATATTGAATTAGTTACTGAATTAGATTATAAGCTAAGAGATCAATTATGTGTAGAGAGGACCTATGTGAATAAGATGAGAAATTTGAGGTTTGCTAACAAATAATGATAGATCGATGTCCCAGTAGTATATTTACGAAGTCGAATTTAGATTTGATTGGGTAAATTTTGAGATACAAGCATTTCGAATATTAAGGTTAAAAGGGACCTAAATGTAAAAAAAATACAAATATGTTTGTTGTTGAACATGCCTTAATTGAGTGAAGTACTAACTTTATTCTCATAACCATATCTATCGTATGTAGCTAATGTTAATGTCAGAATGTCAAGGGTCAAGGCAAAAATGGGTGACGAATAATGAAATCGATTTGTGCTAGCATAATTTGCCTTCATTGCATAAGATAATTAAATATTTGGCTTGCAAATATATTGATGTTAATTGTTGTTTTGATTATGGTTTCTCCTTGTTGAGTTAGCTTTTAAATGGTGATTGTTGGATTATATGTTAGATACACGAGTAATCTTTGTTGGTATGAGAACCTAGACTATTAGTTGTTAATTAGACGTGTGAGTTGAAATAAAATAGTATGAATTGAACTATATATATATATATATATATATATATATATACACGATATCTTGAAAGGAAAGATATTGAACGAAATAAAATGAAGGGATATTAATAGTTAATCTCATGAAAGGCAGGTTGAGTTTTAGTAATTGTAATGATTTAGTGTAATGATAGTATAATGAAAAGAATAATTGGTATGATGTTAATGATTCGTTTCATGAGTGGAAAGTTGTAATTGATACTTAATGTTTTGTTGAAATCTTGTATGTATGAATGTGTATTACATGTTTTTTATTTAGTGATAGATCATTAGAGTTATATAAAAACATGCTTAATAGATAAATGATATGTAAAAGCATGATAACAAAACGAAAGAAATAAAAAAAAAAAAACTATGTATTTAAATAAAAGATATGAGAAATTATGGATTTTATAATTATGAATGTCCTATTAAACAGTCTCGAATAGAGTTACGAGTATAGTCGGCATGTCATAGGATTTGTTATACGAAGATTCTTGGTTTATATTAATGAGTGTTGGGTGCATATTACTTTGAACATACGGATGAGTGTTGGATGCATATTACTTCAATTTATATTGGTGAGTGTTGGGTGCATATTATTTCGAACATACCAATGAGCACCGTTTGCATTTTATATTGGTATGTTGGTGGTTTGATCCGTGTATCTATCTTAAGTTCATTTTTAGTTCATAAGGGCTAAAACATCACTGCAATATCATTAAAATACAAAGTAAATTTGAAATAAAATATAAAAATGACACATGTTTGATTATGAAATTGGTAGATATCAATGTTATGAAATGAATTAATATGATTAATACCTGAAAATAAAATGTAAAGGCTTGTAGTGTATCAATATGATTGAAATGGGATTGTGATTTATAAAAGTTTGTGAAAGACCATATGACTTATGTATTAATAGCCTTGGGGGCCGATGATGCTATGAAATGGATCGAACTAGTATGCATGTTCATAGGTATTAAATCACTCAATTAACTAGGTTAAGGTATAATATATTAAATGTTATGTTATGTTATGGAATGTCATAAATATTTTAAATTATTCCCTAACTAGATTGAGATAGTCTGAGTTGCTTTGGCAACATAATGTGTTATCACGCATTTGGATCCGACGACCGCGTCAAGTGTGAGGTGTCACAGTCTTGGAACTCAAGGTCATCAAGCTACATTTGTAGGAAGCGCAATGAACTTTTACATATTGGCAATTGCAAATTAGAAAGTGTAAGGAAAATCAAACAATGGTCCAATCTAGTATTGGTAAGCGGCTTACTTGGGCTTTAGGGTTAGTGGTCTTCCATTGAAAAGTAGTGAAAACATAATTGATCCTTTCTCGAATTAGGTGTTGTTAGTCCTTAAAACTTGTTTAAGTGAAATCTAGACTCTTAAAACTAAGATCGAAGAGGTTGTAACAATTTATGCAATTATAAAACTCTCTATTTCGGGACAAGAAAGTTGGTAGAGCCCTTTCTTATTTGGTATAGAAACAATTTTATTAAAATTCCTAATAACAAGCTAAGGCATATTGTGTAAATTATCTATAGTATTTAGATTGTGCCAAACTAGCCTACATTTACATAGTTTAGGACTTGCATGAATAGCTTATAAAAGCCATTGAGTATTAGTAGCATATACCTTAATTGTTGCATGGATCTCTTATTTTTTATGGCGAAGACGATTAATAATGCCAACAACTAAAAGCCAAAGGAACCAAATGTCCCCTTTCCTCTCGATTATATTCATATTACACCAAGCATCAAATGGTAGTTGCTCAACAATAGTCGAAACATCTTTAGCTTTAACTTTGGTATCTTTGATAGCCATAATTTATAGGTTGTGTCGATGAACAATGTCTTAAATCGTACGAACAAAGTCACAATGTCAAACTCCTCAACAATTCCAAACTAATATCATCATAGGCTTGATGTAATGTGGTGAGCTTGAGACTCTATCAAACTGGTTTGGATCCTTGTTAAATTCTAGCTCCTCCAAGGTTGTTTGCTCCATCTTAAACATCAAGTCCATTTTCCATCAAATTATTAGAATGTTAAGGCAAATTTGTAAATTTTTTACTACAAAGTCCACCTCGACCATTTGAGCTAACGACATTACATTCATCTCATGCATCTTTAGCTTGCCTAATCGTATGAAGGTTATAAGTATCCCCTCGTCTAAAGAAGCTTGTCTACTAGGTTGTGGAAGCTATTGCATGGAGCTTTTGATCAAAAGAAGTTGAGCCCTTGAAATAGCAACAATGAATGTGGAAAAATTAGTGTTGGCTTTGGAAACTACAAGGTTGTTAGGGAATTGGTCACTTCCTTGGAGGTCAAGCTCTTCATTCTCTGGAAGGTATAGTCCGAAACCTATCGAGAAGGTAGAAGGTCTCATTTTGAGGGGGGGTGCTACTGAAGTATGCTCAAAGATTAATCATGAGATGATTTTAATTACATACGTATTTATCATATTTTTATTAATAAAATCATTTCCAATGTTATATTCCACCTTATTTCCTCATTTTAAATAAATAAATTAATAGTCTCTAGAATAATATTATTATCCTTAACTAGTAATTAGTTGAGTATTATTGTGGGAAATAACTTTTAAAATGTGTCGCAAAAAAGTATAGTTTATTAGTGTTTGGCATTACTGTCAAAGTTTGTGTTGAAAAGTTAAAAGGTCCCTTTTAAACATGATGGAGGGAAGTAAAAATATTAGTTAATATAATGAAACATAAAATTTAAGTGACTTTTAAGTAATTAATATAAATTTTCTATAAAATTAATGATATATAAAATATTACAAAAAATTATATATTATGATAAATTATATTTAAATAATTTAATATAACAAAACATGAAATATAAACTAATTTAAAACTTTAAATATCTTTTAAATAATTAATATAAATAAAAATATTCCAATAATTTAACCTTAAAAAATAAAAATGAAAAACACATTTTGAAAACCAATTAACTATAAAAATAAAATATTGTTTAGTGAATAAGTGCTTTAAACATTTCAAAAGCAATTAAACAAAATTAAGAGACAAATTCCGTCTAACAATAGGGTTGTCAAAGCCTAAAGCTGGATTTGTCATTACTGCATAATTGAGTACTTTTTCTATTTATTTTGTACGATTTTGAACTAATTCTTCAACCACCATCCTTATAATTAGTATTCTTCATTGACTTTAATAGTATAATTCTTATGGACAAATCATCTTTAACAAGCAAGATGAAAAGCAGCCTACTCTGTATTAATACAAGTTAAACATTTCTGTTGGGTTGTAATTAGGAGTTAATGGAAAATAGAACCACGTTTGATGAATATTTTGCTAAATAATCCCTAAATTCTGTAGGGTTTTTAAAATGTGATCTTTCAAGTTTAAAAATAATATATTTGGAAAAAAAGAGAAAAATCATGGAACTAATTAACTTGAAGGGTTTTTAAAAAAAGGAAAAATAACTCCATCACCAACGATCTTTCTTTAGCTTTATTTTTGTGTTAAATAAATTTCTTTAATAACGATAATTTAATATTATTATTAAACCTTGAAAACACAACATCAATACTTAATTAAATAAAATACAGAAAATAAAAAAATAAAAAAATTGTCAATAAATGTATCGAGGATAATTTTTTAAATTATTCCACATGATAATTTTTAGTGTTATTGGAATTGGATCAAATTGATCAGTCGAATGATTGGATTGAGAATTGATCGATATACTAATTTAGATAAAAAGATTGAACTAATTTCAAATGAACCATTCAAAATCAGTAAAAAACTAGAAATCGTGACAAAAAATTGACATTTGAACTTGCTTATAAATGTTATTTTTTATAATTTTATAATTATTTATTTGGATCAATGATCGAATTTGTTGAACAAAAAATTGATCTTACTGATTTGACCACTGATCCAATTTTTTGAACATCAGTCATATTTGTACTACTTTTCCTATTCTTTTCATAGGGAGCTCAACTTTTTCAAATTAAATCTTTGTTTCGTTGGCGATGGTGCTAGCCTTTGAGCTGGTTGCAGTTTCATCATCTTTTTCATAGCTTTATTTTGTTTTGAATTTAATCCACAATATCATGGTTTTGTTCATAATTTTATGGTTTTTGTTTTGTCCACTCTGCATTCTTTGAAAGTAGATGTAATTTTTATTTTTACTTTTAATATTTAGTCATGTTTTAACGTATATATGAGATTTGTTAATATAAAGGTGCTGCCATATCTATTAGGAACCATTTTCGAAGGGCTTTATCATGATTGATGATAGTGATGGTGATAGATTTGAGATTAGGAGGAAGAGAATAGACCAACTAAGACTTGGCATTTTATGCATCACTGATGTAGTAGGTTTTTTTTTAGGCTTTTGGTAGTTTTTCATTGATCGATCGATGTTCATCGTCAAGTTGATTTGATGATGGCAATGCTAAGATGCAAGTTTTAGTGATTTGATCAAGTTGATGCATCTCTAGTTTATTTTCAAATTATTTCAATATTGTAGTTACTATAAACATAACATTTATATATTAATTTATAGTGATTTATTTATGGTTTGTACTATTATAGATCGTGCCTTTATATTATTGTTATTGATGATTCCATAATAGTATTTTTTTTTAAATGAAAAAAAAAATTTCTAGTGAAAAAAAAAAAATTCTAGTGGTAATGATATTATTAATCTTACGAGGTAAATACTTTTATAGGGTATATCAGGTAAAGAAGTAGTTAAAAAATGTGAAAAAAATATAATTATGAAAAAATGCCACGAATATATTAATTATCTTAAACTCACTTAAGTCACTCATTAATTAAACACGAATATCTATACTTATATAATAAGATTAATTAATCTTAAACATATTTTTAGACACTAAATAATCTTTTTGGCTAAATTTGTCTTAAATTAATCTAGGCAAAAAGCCAGGTATCATTGCCAGATAATAAAATAAAATAATTACTACAATTTTTTTTCTCCTTTTAAGAACTAATAACTGCCGCGCACTCTCTTCATTTTCATTTATCAAAGCGTTGGATCACACAACAGAACCAGCTCTTTCCTTCTTTTTTTTTCTCCTAAAATTTTGAAAAGAAAATTGTTCAGTAAAGGCTTTAAATATCTCAAAGTATAAACAAATGATTATTAATTTTTGAGTTTCAGGTGATCTGAAAGAAATTATTCTGAAGATGAGAGGCCCCTCTCTGAGTCCCAAAGAGCCCCGCCACCGCGTTGCTGCTTCCGCCGCGTCGGTTCCTCTCTTCTCTCATTTCTTCATCAATTTTTTAAAATTACTGTTGCCATCTAAAAAACTTGAATTATTTAAGTAAATCTTTGCTTCGATTTGCTTGTTGACTGAGCTTTTTTAGTACTGCTGTTTGTTTGACTAGAAAAAGAAAATGCAGAAAGATCTGTTGAATTTGGCCACCGTTTGTAGTTATTAATTTTCCTTTGATTTGCATCTTTGCTTTTAATTACTGTTGTCATTTTAAAAATTGAAATCTTATAGAAAATCATTGCTTTGATTTGCTTGTTTACTGAGCTTTTAAGCACCGCTGTTTGTTTGACCAGAAGAAAAAAAATGCAGTAAGATCTGTTTGAATTTGGCTGTGATTTGTTTTCTTTTAGAAGTGTTTCTTTAATTTGTAGCAGAAATATTGTAGTTTTTTTTTTTTTTTTTGTTGAGAAAAGCAGAAATATTGTAGTTGTAGATTGTATTAGTTTCCTTTGTGTATTAATTATTTGAAGAAGGTTCCTAAAACGGTCGGTATTTATGTGCATTATTTTAGCATTTTAGCTGTTGAAAAAAAGATCAAATAAAAAGTAGATTGAGCTAGGGTTAGGCAGCACCTCTCTAACTTTAACTACGTAAGCTTTCAACTGTTTACATTAATTCTTCTTGTTTTCAATCATATTTTTGCTGCCATTGCTGTTGTTTATGAGAATTAGTTATTATTATTTTTTGGTACAACAATGATTTCAACCTAGGGTATTCCCATGGAAGGTGAACTTCCGGCCACTAAGCCACAACTTGGGGTTTGTTATTATTATTATTATTTTCTGCTACTTGGAATTTTTTGTGACATTGTTGAAGCCAGAGACAGCATCATGATAAGTAACTTGTATCATGTAAATACTAGTTTTTCTAAGTTATACTTTGCTTTTGCAAATTGGGTTTTGGATGCTTCCACTTATCTCCATACTGACATTAGATTTGCCTTACATTATTACACATCAGCTATTTTTCTGGACACTGGTGAGTGCCAAATTTGGATATGCATTCAATACGAGCATGTTGAATTTCTTAAAGTTTTCCCCATATATTTAGAGGATCATACCTCATCCTCATGTTTGAATGTGTCAGATATAGATGTTAGAAATTAGCACTTTAAAGAACATGAAGAGTTTGAATAACATAGCACACAAGACTTGTGGCTTTTTGGTTTTCTAAAACTTTGTCTCTTTTATATGCTTTATCGGCACGGACTGATGCAATTTATAGCTGCATTCTCACAGTGAAGAAACAAGCAGAAGAGGGTTCCAAAGGAACAAGGTTTTCAGAGATGTTGAGAAGGCTCTTCATGTTCCTATTCGGTACAGGAACTGGAATTGCAAGATATCTACTTTGAAAGTTGTGCTGGTTATAATTTTGGTGGGATCTCTCATCACTCTCCTTCGCTCTCCTGCAGTTTACATTTCAGATCATCCATCCAATCTTGTATCTCGGTATATAATACCTTCAAAGTATCTTTCTGTTAATTGTTATATCTAGTCTATAGTTTGCTCTCCTGGACTTTAATTATTTTCTGCTTGAAAATAAACCATGTGTATGTATATAAGAGCATGCATGTGAGTACATCTGTGTGATTGTGTCTAACTAACTATCCAACTAGCATGGGTAAAACGACCTCAATATCTCAGTAGCTTTTAAAAGATTCATGACCTTGAATTCCTGGTACTGGAAATCTGGGAGCAGCAAGTTTGATAGCATATATGTTCGACATTACTCTTGTTTTTGTTCTATTTTTTCAGTTATATGAAGTAGAATTTGTTACATGCAGCAGGCCTGGTTTTGTAGACAGATGGATAAGAGACAGTGGTGCTGCAGATCCACGTTATATATCAATGTTGGATGTAAATTGGGATCAAATCTTGAATGTCATTGAGAAACTGACTGACAGGGACGAATATCAGGGAATTGGCTTATTGAACTTCAATAATACTGAAACTGATCAATGGAAGCAGCTGTTACCAGATGCTGAGCATGTTGTTTTGCAATTGGACTATGTGGCAGACAATGTTACTTGGGAATCCCTGTTCCCTGAATGGATTGATGAAGAAGAAGAATTTGAGGTTCCTAATTGTCCTTCACTACCTAGTCTTCAGTTTCCTGGAAAACCACGGATTGATCTTATTGCTGTTAAGCTTCCTTGCAACAAGGCAGGGAAGTGGTCAAGAGATGTCACACGTCTACACTTTCAGCTAGCAGCAGCAAGGCTTGCTGCATCTGCTAAAGGGCTTCATCCAGTGCATGTGCTTTTTGTGACTGACGGCTTCCCGCTTCCAAATCTTTTTACATGCAAGGACCTTGTTGCTCGTGAAGGGAGTGCTTGGCTGTATACACCCAACCTACACAGGTTAAGAGAAAAGATTCGAATGCCAGTCGGGTCATGTGAACTTTCAGTTCCTCTCCAGGCTAAAGGTTAGTTTCAATCTAGTATCTTCAAGATATTTGTTCCTAGAAACTCTTCTACTCATTATAATAATTGAAGCTGACTGGTTGAAATATTTATATAAACTTTTTACACATTTAGTCTTTTTACTAAGATTGCTGTTTTCTTTTTCCTTTTTAATCTCTTCTAATTTTACTCTTTAAGTTTTTCTTGATAATTTGGAACATTTCCTTATTAATGTTGGGTTGAAGTCCAACCATCTTAATGGGCTGCAAGGGCTTAAACTGACTGATTTTTTTAGCTTTCCCGAGTCCAAAAGGTAAATATAAACTAACTAAATAAATTTGAACAGGGTCTTTCTATTCAGAGAGAGTACACCGCGAAGCATATGCAACAATCCTACACTCAGCTCATGTATATGTTTGTGGGGCCATTACTGCTGCTCAAAGTATCCGCATGTCAGGTTCAACCAGGGACCTTGTGATACTTGTTGATGACTCAATCAGTGATTACCATAGAGGTGGCTTGGAAGCTGCTGGGTGGAAAATTTATACAATCCAAAGAATCAGGAATCCAAAAGCTGAACCAGAAGCTTATAACGAATGGAATTACAGCAAGTTCCGTCTTTGGCAGTTGACAGATTATGACAAGATTATTTTCATCGATGCTGACCTTCTTATACTTAGGAATATTGATTTCTTATTCGAGATGCCAGAAATTTCTGCTATAGGAAACAATGCGACGCTCTTCAACTCGGGTGTGATGGTTGTTGAGCCATCGAATTGTACATTCCAGCTACTAATGGATCACATCAATGAGATTGAATCATACAATGGTGGTGATCAGGGTTATCTGAACGAAATATTTACTTGGTGGCATCGGATTCCAAAACACATGAACTTCTTGAAGCACTTCTGGGAAGGTGATGAGGTGGAGAAGAAACAGATGAAGACTCGCCTCTTTGGAGCCGATCCACCAATTCTTTATGTCATCCATTATCTGGGAAACAAACCATGGCTATGCTTCCGGGACTACGATTGCAACTGGAATGTGGACATTTTGCAGGAGTTTGCTAGTGATGTTGCTCACAGAACATGGTGGAAGGTACATGATGCGATGCCAGAAAATTTACAGAAGTACTGTCTACTTAGGTCGAAACAGAAGGCACAGTTAGAGTGGGATCGGAGGCAAGCTGAGAAAGGTAATTACACAGATGGCCATTGGAAAATTAAGATAAAAGACAAGCGTTTAAAGACATGTTTTGAAGAATTCTGCTTCTGGGAAAGTATGCTGTGGCATTGGGGTGAAAAGAATTGGACGGATAATTCAACTGCTAACCCATCACCACCTGCTATAAAGAAGGTATCTCTCTCTTCATTATGATTTTATTTTTCCTTTCATTTTCTCCTACATATTTTCTGTGCAGATCTTATAATCAACGGTTTTTTTTAAAGAAAAAATTATAGATCGAGTTCCACCCAATGGTTATCTGGATATATATACACACCTTAGTTTTGAACCTCTTTGAACATTCGTTATTCAATTTCTTTTGAAAACGTTTAGCTATTTCATTAGTTTTCTATGGAATTTTTGTTGGAGATTTTCTCCACCCCTATTACATTATTGCAGAAGCAATTGATGCCTGCCTTCTTACAATAGTCTTTGATGGCAAAAAAACAATTTCTAATTAAAAAAATATGCAAGGACTAAATTGAAGATATATAGAATATCATGTAGGGGCAACTTTGAATAAAAATTATAAATCAAGGGATTTAATGTGTAAATAGGCCATTAAGGCTTTATTACACGGCTATTAGAAACTGTGTAGAGACTATAAAAAAAAAACAGCCATGCGGTTTAAATTTGTAGGAGTTTAAAATTTGTGAGTTTTATAAGAAATTTAATCATTGTTACATATAAGTTTTAACCATCGTTACGTATTCACACTGTTGAATATGTTAGTGTTTTACAAAAAATTTTAATCATTTTTGTTTATAAGATTTATAAAGGCTATATTAAAAAAAGATTAAGATTTCATTTAGATACAAATTGAAATTTAAAATTTATATAAATAGGATGAAAATATAAAAGATAGTTTAAATAAAATAATAAAATTCAAGAGCCTATTTAATATTTTAATTCAAAATAAAAACTGCTGTCAACAACTTTGTTTTTATGCTTAAGCCCACAGAATCGTTAATTTCATGTATTTTCCTCTCTTTAAAACAACTGCACCCATTGTTTTCCATTTCAACGGCTTCACTTTTTTACCCTTTATTCACCATTATCAATTTTCTTTGTTCTTTTTATTTTTAAATTAAAAAAAGAGATTTTTTAAAAATATATATTTACTGTTTATCTTTCTCAATACTCATTTAACTAGTTTATTTTATTTTCCACACTAAAATAATTCAGAAAACATAAAAAGTCATCGTAACTCTTTATTTGAAAATTATAACTTGGATTTTATAAGACTTTTTTTAAGAAAAAATAATTTCGGAATGAAATAGGTCGGCGTTTAAAAAAGAAAAAAAAAGGAGAATTATGATTTCAATTCAAGGTCTTAATTTGTCATTGAGACTTTAATTGAAATGTGGTGATTGGACTTTTAAAGATTAATTTTTTTTATTTACATAAATATAACGTGTGAATTAAATTTCATCATATATGTATTCCTTAAAAATTGTGTAGAATTAACAGTGCAATCAATTAAGGAAAATTAAAATAAAAAAATTGAGAAAATTTGAAATATTTATAAAAGCTCACTCTTCTCTTATATTTCTTGACGAAAACAAATTAAAGTAGTACAATTTTATTAAAAAAATAGTTATTTATTTAATTTTTCATATCTCTTAAATTTATATTATTTGTAAAATCATTAAAAATAGACGAAAAAATTAATGTTTTTTAACTTTATTTACTACTATTCACGTGGTAATCTAAGTATATTTCATATTAGCAATTAATTAATTAAAATTTAAAAATATTAAAAATATATATTTTTATAATTTTAATAATTTTAATTTTTAAATTATCCTTTTTATCGTTTTTTTAATTTTAAAAATTAATTGATTGTTAATGTGATATAAATATGTATATCATGTCAGCACGCTAATTTTACATTTATTTTAAAATTATTTGATAAATAATATAAGTTTAAGAACTAAAAATAATAAAAAATTAAATAAATTTTAAAATATTTATTTATAAAATTAAAAGGTAAAATAATTATTTTAAAAAACTTCTTCACAAATTTTTTATCAACCAAGTTCGTAAAATAAAATCTTAAATTATTACCCCCAACAAATAAAATCGTAAATGGCAACATTGTAATTACAGTAAACAGCCGGGTCAAATAGTCACTCTTTGCATATATATTTTACAGCATTGTTTTTGACTTCACCGGCAAATCCATAAACACTATTGTCACCATGCAACTCACTCACAGCCTTCCTACCAAAAACCTCTCATGGACGCCACGTGTCCACAACCGTCTCCATTCTCCACCAAGCTCCACCGTCAGATTCGCCCCGATCTCCGCCGCCGTTATGGTATCTCCTCCGAAACATCAAAAGACTCACTCAATGCCACCCGAAAAGCAAGAAGTGTTCAAATCAATGGAAAACTGGGCCACCGAAAATGTATTACCTCTGCTCAAACCAGTCAAAGATTGCTGGCAACCGCAGACCTTTTTGCCGGATCCGGCATTACCAGTGGAAGAGTTCAACGACCAAGTGAAGGAGCTGAGAGAACGCATGGCAGAGCTGCCAGATGATTATTTCGTGGTGTTGGTCGGAGATATGATAACGGAGGAGGCATTGCCGACGTATCAGACGATGATCAATACGTTGGATGGGGTAAAGGATGAGACCGGGGCTAGCTCTAGTCCGTGGGCTGTTTGGACACGGGCTTGGACGGCGGAGGAGAACCGGCACGGCGATTTGTTGAGGAATTATCTGTATTTGTCAGGGAGAGTTAATATGTTCATGATTGAGCGGACTCTGCAATATCTGATCGGCGCTGGAATGGTAACCTTTTCATCACTGTTTCATTAATTTACAATTTTTTTTTGTTTATTTTTAAAATTTAATGATCAGTAACCGATGGAGCTGGAATGGTAAGGGTTTCTTTTTACCGCCTTTATTATTTCTATAAATTACTTGTTAGAATTTTATAATTTTTATGTTTATGAATTAAAATTAATTTAAAAAATATTTTAAAATATCTTATGAATCTATCAATCTAGTATATTATTATAAATTTTTTATTGAATTGGGGTTGGAAATTTCTTTTTAAAGAGTAGCAAGTACTATTATAGAGGTGTTTTTGTTTTTAATTTTTTTAATTTTAATGAATAAATAATTACTTTTACATTTTTAAATTGAAGATTTAAAAAAAATAAAAATAACTACTTATTTTTTTCATGTATTTTTTTTTTAAATTTAGGCACCTATTATAGTATATATAACTTGATATACTCCAAAAATGGAGTGTGTTTGACAGGACCCTGGAACCGAAAACAACCCATACTTGGGCTTCGTCTACACCTCATTCCAAGAGCGAGCTACCTTTGTATCCCACGGCAACACCGCTCGTTTAGCTAAGGAAGGTGGCGACCCAGTCTTGGCACGCATATGCGGCACCATTGCGGCGGACGAGAAACGCCACGAAATGGCCTACTCAAAGATAGTCGGCAAACTACTCGAAATTGACCCAACTGGAGCAATGCTAGCAATCGGCGATATGATGAAGAAAAAGATAACAATGCCAGCTCACTTGATGTTTGACGGCGAAGACCCACGGTTGTTTGAGCACTTCGCCGCCGTGGCACAGCGGATAGGAGTGTATACATCGGATGATTACGCTGATATAGTGGAAGCATTGAATGAAAGGTGGGGATTGGAGAAGTTGGAAGGGTTGAGGGATGAAGGGAGGCGAGCGCAGGAATTTGTGTGTAACTTAGCGCCTAGGATTAGGAAATTACAAGAACGAGCAGAGGAGAGGGCTAAGAAAATGGGGCCTCAAGCAGTGAAGTTTAGCTGGATTTTCAATAGAGAGATTACATTGTAGAAGGAACTAAGCACTCAACTTCACTCTTTTTCTTTCTTTATTTCCTTCCTTTCTCGTCTGTTTAGGGCGCAATTAATAGGTAAAAATGCAGAGTATGTTTTTGTTTGGCTTATATCTCACAAATGAATAATATATGAAATTTTAAAAAATATATATTCTTACACATAATATCTAAAAAACAATAAAACTCACCAAAAAAAACTCAGTACTGTAACAAAAAATCTAAAAGATTGAAACATTAAAAAAAAAGATTGAAATTTTGAATTAATAGAAATTTATTCAGGTATTGAAATCAACAGCCTCAGGCGAAACGAATGGTATTGTTTCTTTACTAATTGATTGGATATTCTAATACTTTGGGTTTAAGCTTAAGAAATTTGGTGTTTAACTTAATTTTGATAGCAATATTTGTTGAAATGGTTAGAGTTCTAAAACCCTAAATTTCAAAATTCAAAATTGAATACTAAATTTATAGATTGTTGCGCACAACGATTGTCCAAAAAGAGTATATTTTCGACCAGCTAGACCCATCTCTACTACATTGCAAATTAAGTCGACTAATTTCCTTCCCTCACTTTCAACACTTATTGCGGTGATAAGTTCATATTTAACCATAAATTTAAGCTTGTAAAGAAGAAATTATTCTTTGTTAGACTAGGAATCACCGCCTTCCACACCGTTTTTGAGAATCTAGAATCTGTAAAGCATGTAAATTAGTCTTTATCGAATATCCACAACAAACACAACAGCCCTCATTAGACATATGCCATCGAGCTTGCCATAATAATTATAGGAATACATGAACTCTCTGTAAAACTTTACAATTCCAAATCAACTTTCAATTAACAGTTGAATTGACATTACAATGAGATATCATATTCTTGTAAGTATTAGAAAATAATGTTATTTTTATTCGAATTAGAATAGCAACACATTCTTTAGATTTTAAAAGTAATTTAAATTAGAAAAAAATATTAATATATATATTTATAAATAAATAATCCAAAAATTGAATCGTAAAATATTAAAATATAGTAAAAATATTTAAAATTAATTTTTAAACATCTCATTTTTATATTGTTTAATTTTTTATTTAAATAATTTATATTAAAAATAATAAAAGATAAAAAAAATACTATTATACAATATTCATTACTTCAAAATAATTTTTAAGTAACTTTTAACTAAATTATTGTGATGCATACTACCTAAGAATTTCTTGTGAC
Source organism: Gossypium stocksii (assembly GCA_020496765.1). Classification (NCBI taxonomy): domain Eukaryota; kingdom Viridiplantae; phylum Streptophyta; class Magnoliopsida; order Malvales; family Malvaceae; genus Gossypium; species Gossypium stocksii. The sequence goes on along the minus strand of CM035628.1, from coordinate 32,787,208 downwards.
ATTAAGCTGAAAGAAAAAAAAAATTATAGTAAAAGGAATTAAATAGATTAAACAACAATTGAGTGCTACCATTGTACCTGGAGCTTGAATAAATTTATTAACAATCTCATTGCTACCACTGCATCGGTAACTTTCCTTTCTCGATAAACATGGGTCACTACAACCTCCCAATCCAACCAAAGGAGCCTCCTTATAGCTCGCATCAAATCGTTAGCACCATGACTAACTTCTTGCTCTTTTATTATAGAGATTGCAAGTAAGTTGTCCAAGAATCACCTTTCCTATTCTCATTTGCCAAGTTTGCTGCAGTTCTTCTAGAGTCCCCAGAGTTCAGCTTTCATCATTAAGCATAATCTAATATTCATGCTGAAACTCATAATCTAATCTCCGTTACTATCTTGTACAACACCTTGAGTCAAAAAAAAAAATTTCAGCCATTTGAATATGTCACATATCTTGAGTGTCATTATAAGACTCAGTTTCCAATCTTTGATTGCGTTGAGCGTACTTAGGAATGCTAATGAACCTATGTCTATGTGAAAGTGTAAGTGAAAGGTGTAGATTGGTAATACCTCTTAGCCCAAAATCCGGCAATCGGATACGGGTTAGGGGTGTTACATTTTATTGGTATCAGAGCTACGGTTTAGTCGATTCTAGGACTAACGTAGCACGTGTGAGTCTAGTTATATATGCCATATAGTGATAAAATGATAGTGTGATGATTTCTAGCAGATAAAATGTGTTTTTCGTATTGTAATGAATCTCTATCCCTATCGAGCTGTAGCAAGCTTCAGACTATGAGAATTTGCGATATAACTTCACTTGAATATGCTCAAATTATTAAGTTGATCAGGTACGTATCATGTACTCATGTATGAATTTAATATAGAATGAATCATAAGTGTTAATATTGATGAATATGTGAGTAAATGTTATAATTATGTATGAAAAGTTGATACATTCGGCCAATGTAATGTGCTATATGAAAAATATGAGACCTAGCCACATTATATGAGTGTTGAATTAATAGAAAGCATGTGCTGAATTTTCCTTATGTATAGATGTGTATTTGGCCGGATGGTTAGGTAATTATAAATTGAGTTTGGAGGTATGGTATATTAAGGTGAATGGAAGTTTTAAGTAGTCAAATGTAAATAACATTCGATTACAATTTGATTTATTATGGGAATTAGATATTCCATGTAATGATTAGTTGATATGTGTATATAATCAAATGGTAAGCATGATATAAAAATGCTATGACAGTTGAACTTATGTGGCCGAATGGCAAATATAATATTGAGGTAAGTTTGTGATATGCTTTTATGATCAAAAGATAAGTGTGAAATGAATGTGAGTGAGATGATATAGATAACCATTGAATTATAAGTGGGAAAGATGATATGGAAGAAAAGTGATTGAGATGTATGATGGTATATTTATTCGAATGATGTTAGTATCTAAGTGTGTGATAAATAATTTGTGCATATGGCTTATAGCCTAATGGTTATAGAAATTAAGTTGGATAGTGAAACGAAAATGTGATCTCTATATATGGCTATTGAACCGAAAATTGAATGGTTGATAAGCATGTTGTGCTTATATTCGAGTAATGTAAATGATATACTAATGTGTTATGTTATATATATATATATGTGTGTGTGTGTGCATGAGAATTGAGTGTTATATCCGGGCTAAGTCCCAAAGAGCATTCGTGCTGGTGTTATATCCGGGCTAAGTCCCGAAGAGCATTCGTGCTGGTGTTATATCCGGGCTAAGTCCCAAAGAGCATTCGTGCTGGTGTTATATCTGGGCCAAGTCCCGAAGGTATTCGTTCTAAAACAAAACCCGGACTTGAGGTCTGAAGGCCTTTGTGCTGGAATTATTTACGAGTTAAAGTCCAGCAGGCTTAATGCCGGTGACCCGAACAAAGTTTAATGTTCCTCACTATATGAATTCAAAATTAAATGAAAGGATACGTTAAAAGTGTACATATATGATGTTTTATAGACTTGGTTAAGTCACTTTAATGAGTAAGAACGAATGAATATGAGGCACTATGTGGGCGAGTTCTTCAACCGAGCACTATGTGTGCGAGATTGGTAATTGAGGCACTATGTGTGCGAGTTCTTCAACCGAGCACTATGTGTACGAGATCAGTAATTGAGGCACTATGTGTGCGAGTTCTTCAACCGAGCACTATGTGTACGAGATCAGTAATTGAGGCACTATGTGTGCGAGTTCTTCAATCGAGCACTATGTGTGCGAGATCGGTAATTAAGGCACTATGTGTGCGAGTTTTTCAACCGAGCACTATGTGTGCGAGATCGGTAATTGAGGAACTATGTGTGCGAGTTTTTCAACCGAGCATTATGTGTGCGAGATCGGTCAGTGGGCACTAAGTATGTGAAATGAGATTTATGTAAGACCGCGTCTAGAACGTCTAGAACATTTCTGGACAACTTGAAGAGGAAGTCTGTTAAACGGACTAAATGACGATAGACTAATTAAAGTTAGGGATTATGCAGACCTGAAACGAAAAGGTATAGAGTATCAGATTAGTGATTTGAGTGTTGAATTCTTCGGAACTGATATGTGTTAAATGATATGTTGCTACCATGTTACGAGTTCGATATTACTATCGGTATGTATTAGTTAATCGATCATGTTGCTGTAGTGAATTTCATTGAGGTTGTTATTCATTGAGGTGGTATTGAGGAATAAATATATGTGAGTATAGATTAGTTAACTTTTGCCATGAGTGACTAATGTGAGTGAATTTTATTCGGCTAGTATGGTAGAGTATGGAACTTGTGTTTAATTTTGAGATTGGATTATTAAATTGTTAATATGTGTTATTGTGTTAGCTGGATATGTTTTTAATTGGTAATTTGAGAGATTTAGTTGTTTGGAAAGCCGTAGCATAACTCATGAACGAAATTAAGTTGAAATCGATTATGATGTTAGTTGAATACGAAAAATGGGTGAATTCGTATTTATAAGTGGGCAAATTAGTATAATCATGGGATAGAAAGACTTAAATGTTGATATACCACTAACGGTTTAAAAGCCTTAAGAATAAGTTCATCTAGAAAGGATCTATGCACTTGAATTAATTTGTAAGGATTGATGTAGATATATATATATATATATTAAGATAAGTTGATTTCTTTTTAGGTGATAAAGAAATATTTATATGATGTTAATTTTACTATGGTGAGAAATTGTGAAACATATTTGACCATGAGCTAAGTGTAATCATGTGGCATATTAGTCAAGAAATGATTTAATTGAATTAGCATATAAGCTATGTGCATTCGGTAAATTAGTATATATATGATTTATATTAAGGTTTGGTTATGTATATATATTTATGTTTCGAATATGAGGGAAATGTATTGATGGAATTTTGAATGTGTTTGTATGTAATGATGATAAGTAGGAATCGGTTGTATGTCCCTAATGTTGAATCTGAACATAAGTGAGGACTTGGGGAAATGTTGTTGCTTAAACTTGTTTATAAGAGGATTTGGAATGAGGGTATATGTTTAATAATGAGTAATTTCTGTTCGTAAGTCCTTAATATGAGATTATCATTGTTTGAGTACAAATGAGTTTAAAATTTATACAAGGATTAGTAGATTTGAAATAGTGGTGTCGAATATGATTGTGTATAAATTATAATGAGAGAAAGATACCCTAACCTATTCACTAGTAAGATTTTCGGGGACGAAAACCCCTAAGAGGGGGAGAGTTGTGACAACCCTAATATGACCCTAGTCGGGAAGTGGTTTCGGGACCACGAAACGGAGTCAGAAAATTTTTAAAATGTTATTTTCTGTGACTATTAAATGTGAATTTACATGTGTGAAACTTTCTTGACTTAATATCATCGTTTAGATGTTCAATTTAGAAAAAGGGCTTAATTGAGTAAGTTGGAAAAATTTGTGGATAATCACATAAAGGGTTAAATGGATAATGGCTTTGTTAATGGAGTTTTTAAATGGCAATTTAACCTTTTTTTTTTATAATGGACGGTAGTGGAGCACTATGATAGTTTTTTATTGTTATTTTAATGATTAAATATTATATGAAATAATTGTAGCAGCCCAAATTTGACCGGGCTAAATTTGAATAAAAGAAAGTGGATTAAACAAATAAATATTTATTTAACAGTCCATTAAAAAGTCCAATTTACAAACAGTGGAGCCCAAACACTACTGGCCCAAATACTTGAAACCTCAAACCCGATTACACCCGTGACCCAAAATACTACCCAACAGACCCAATACCTAAACCTACCAGACCTAACACCCTTGACCCCATTTTTGACCCAAAGTTCACAAAGGCCCAAGAGGCCCAGAACTAAACAGTGTCCAGCTAGGGTTCCCAACCCTAGTTCATTTCCTCAGCGCCGCAACAGCTTCTAGAAGACTCGGAGAGCATCTGTTCAATCCCCGAGATCGAGGCAGCCATTAATGTGCTTTCCTGAGAGCCTTCAATGCCCACCAGTGCCCCGGTCACCGGCCATCTGGCCTCAAATCGCGTCACAACCACCACCGGGATCTTCGCGATTTACCTGCAAAATGAAAAGAAACAGCAGACACAAGGAAAAACAGAAAAGGAAACAAAGAAAATAGCAGATATGAAAAATAAAGCAAGAAAAAGGAAACTAAAGTGAAGAGAATCCCAGCAGATTACGGTCAAAGATACAGTAGACAATAAATGGAAAGAAATCAAAGATTTCTTTCCAGAATATGTAATAGCACACTGGCTATAAAGCCATCGTTTGTAACCCATAAAGGGAATCTTCTTTTTGAAATACACAGATACATTAAGAGAAAAAGCAAATACATATAGTTTTCTTTTGAAAGGTGATTTTTTTTAGTCTATTCTCTCGTTTTGGTTCTGTTTCCTTACTGTTTTATTCGAATGCATATCAAACAGTCAGTTTTTTTTCTAAATAAATAAGAAGAGGAAGAGAAAGTACCTGAGATTTAAAGCTTTTCAGCTTCCGACCACTGTGTGCGGTGGCGCGTGTAACGGCGCTACGAAAGTCCGATGACCGGGGCTAGGACGACCGATGGTCAGAGCCCTGAGGAGCTTCAGAGCTTTTTCGAAGGTTTTTTTTTAAACCAAGCCTAAAAATGATTTTTTTCTCTGTTTTTTAACTTATATAGAACCCGGTTGCCTGACCCTAACCCTAAAAGATCCGCGTGTTAACCCAAAGGATCTGCGTGTTTTACCGTAAAATTGGGTTATTTGTTCATTTGACCCTCTTGTATTTTTAAGGTTTAAAATTAAATTTGTTTAGTCTTTTAATTTTGCCCACTATTTTTTCTTTAAAATTTAATTTGGTCCCTAAATCTGTTTTAAGGTTTGTTTCTGGAGCGACGTCGTTTTGGGATTAGGGTTAATTACCCAGTGAGTCCATGGACTTTTAACGCGCGTTCCACAAGGCCCAAAATTCGTGTTTTATTTTTAAATTAACCCCAAAGGTTTTATTTCGTTTTAATTTTAATCCTTTTTTATAACATATTTTTTTTACTTTACTATAAAGATTATAAATTATATATTATTTTATCATTTATATAAATATTTTATCACTTAATATTATAATTTTATATATTATTTTTAAAATATTTATATTCTTTTATTATTTTCATGTATATATTAGTATATTCTTTATTAATACCATATTATTTTAATTATTATATTATTTTTATACTTTATTATGTTATTATATTATGTTATATTTTGTATTTTTATATATTTTTTTATATATTATAGTGTTTAATTTTAATTTATTATCAAATATTATGTTTTTATATATGCTATTGTATTTAAATTTTTATTTTATTATTTACTATACTACTTTATACTTTATATATTTTATTACATATATATTTATATTTTATATTATTATGTATAATTTGTGAATTTGCAAATTATTATTTATAAATTATTTTACATATTAAATATCTAATTTGCATGTTATAAAAACTTTTATAAAGCTTTGTTCCTATTGTATTTTATTATAAATTTTTTATTTATTATACTATGTAATATACTCTTATTAATCGATCTTATTTCAAAATGCTTTATTTTTATCTTTTCAATTTCTTTTTTTTTTAAATTTGTTGATTTATTTTCGGTATATACTTTTTATTCATTTTATTCTCTTTATGTTATTTATTGTACATATATATTTGCATGAAAATTGATCATTTATGTTGTTATATTATATTCGTATTGAAGTATGTGTTATAATTGTTTAAATTTTTGTTATCTCTTAATATATTGTCTTAATTGCATCATATTAAAATAAAATAAATTTAAAAATGTTTTAAAACAAAGGCAATGTTTTTCGTATTTAGGAATTTGGGAAATAGTGCCTTAACATGCTGGGTTGCGATTTCCCGTTTGTCTAAATGCCTAAAATATCCTTCTAAATGATTTTATAAATTACGAGATGATTTTAGTCACAAAAGTTTTAGAATATCATGTCTTATCATGCTGGATGTGACATTCGTATTTCTTTTGAACAAAGGAATCTCGGTTTTAAACTCGAACCATTCTAATTTCAAAAGGAATCATATTTTCAAATATTTTCAAATTTTAGCATTAAAGACAGAAAATTATTCAATTTGGTACCAATTTTGGGCGTTACGAGGGTGCTAACCCTTCCTCGTACGTAACCGATTCCCGAACCCATTTTTTTTGATTTCGTAGACCAAAACTAATGATTTTAAAACAAAAATGTTTTAAAGGTGATCCAATCACACCTAAAAAGATTGGTGGCGACTCCCATTTTTTATTTTTTAAAGTCGAAACCCCGTTTTTTTTACAAACTCGTTGAAAAAAATGGTTTCGACAGCTTGGCGACTCCACTGGGGACCAATAAGAGAGTCAAGCCGAAAATTGATTACTTTCTGTCTTAATGCTAAAATTTGAAAAGATGTAAAAATAAAGATCCCTTTGCATGTGTTTGTTGCATATGTTTGTTATTTCATCTGCACATATTGCATTTGCATGACCGTTGGTCACACCTTTAAATGAGAGTAAGAAACTAAGCTTTCGTGAAGTTTTCACCTTCGTATGAGTTAGTGGATTGCTTCCAGGAAACATCTGTACCTATAGACTTAATGAGATTTTCATCTCCGTATGGTCGTAGGGAAATGAATCCCCCTAAACCGAACTTGGTCCATATGAGCCTATAATGGGTGAGGATCGAGGAATCTGCTGGTTTGGGTACCCTTTACTTTAGAACCAAACCTCATATAATGAGCTCTAAGTGCTTACCCTAGGTAGTATGGTGGTGATCTTTAGTACCTACCTTTATATGTGGTTGTTAATTACGTTCTCTTATATGATACTGACCTATCTTTTATTTTGTCATCATTGCATGTCATTTATCATTAAAAGGTGTCGATTCAAGGTTCGATTTCTGAGTTAGGAAGTTTTATAATGAGGAACGAATATCTTAATAAAGTGGAGGACAACTCTTCCGTTTGTGCATGGTCAGAGAGAATTCAGTTAGAGAAAGGGGATAGCATCACCGAGGGATACACATCGGAGCTGTGGGATTTTACTCATGTTAGTTCAACGCAGTTTGACTTTCAGGAGTTGAGAGACGTTTGGGCCCAGTTGGATGAGGAGGCTAGGTAGTTTTTCTTCCAGACTTATGAAGATCTTCCTTACTTGCTAGACATCAAAGTAGATAGACACTTATTTCGCGCTATGGTACAGTTCTAGAACCCTGCTTATAGTTGCTTTACGTTTGGTGATGTTGGTCTTGTACCTACTTTGGAGGAGTATACGACTTTATTACGTTGTCCGAGGATTCAGGATCATAAGGCTTATGTTAGGCCTGCTAGCCTCCCAACTTTTGCGAAGAAGTTGGTGATGATTACTGGGATGAGTGAGCAATGGGTTGTAGCTCGTGTGCAGCAAAAGGGTGATAGTAAGTTTGTTCTATGGGTCGTTTTGAGAGATTTGATATTGACGTATCCAGACATGAAGAAAAATGTTGATATCTTCACTTTAAGTATTTACAGCTTGGTGATTTTCCTAAAGGCATTAGGGTATATAGATGAGGCAGTCGCAGATTTGTTTGATCGCGTTGGTAAGTAGAACACACCAGTACCGGCCATTTTAGCGGAGACTTTTAGATCTTTGAGCGTATGCCGGAGAGCTGGTGAGGGTCGATTCATTGGATGTGCGCAGTTGTTACTAGTTTGGTTCCACAGCCATTTCTAGAAGCTCGATAAACCTCCTTGTAAAGTATTCTTTGAGGGTTATTCTCATTTGAAGGAGGCAGCCGCTATGCCTCGGAGAGACGACATTTCAGAGGAAAGGTGGATTGACATTCTTCAGAATCTTTATGAGGAGGATATTATGTAGAAGGCACCTTGATGACTCCTAGTGAAATCCTTTATCGTTGCGGCAGCTTTGATTGGGTACCTCTTCCTGGGATTTGGGGAGTTGTTGGATATACGCCATTGCTTGTTTTAAGACAATACCGGGCAAGGCAATTCATACCGGTTACGCAAGGTTTAGCTCAGATGATTTCTCCTACAAGGGAGATCACTATAAGAAAAGGATACGAGATATCTCTGAGGCTTGGAAGAAGCCTTGTTGTATGAAGATTTTGGCTGACGGTTCGATGTCAACCCTTGAGTATAAGAGATGGTTTAGCCAGAGAGTTAATGATAACATCCCTAGGCCAATTTTAGGGGTTGTTAGATCATTGGAGGAAAGCCTACGAGTGATTCCATCGGAGTTGGAACTTATGAAGTAAGAGTTTGAAAGAAAGAATTTGGAGCTTGAGAAGAAGATCGAGAAGCTTGAGGAGGAGAAGATGCATTTAAACTTAGACGTCGATGTCCAAAAAATAGAGACTGAGAAAGTAAGAAAGGAAAAGAGGAAAATAGAGGAGGATCGAGATGATTTAAAGATGTATTATTAAAAAAGGCCGGATTAGGAAAATCTTCATAGCAGTGGCAGCAAGAGATCTAAGATGAAAAGGTTAAAGCTGAATTTTGGGAGAAGAAGTTCCGAGAGATGCATGCACAGAATCAAACTCTAGGGGAGGAAAACCAAGGGCTAAAAACCAAGGTGACTGAATTGGGATGGTCTCTTCATCTTCAACGGAATCGTAGTTCCATGGTCGAGTTAAAGGAATTAAGGAACAATGTTGAGAGATTAGAATCAGTTTTGCATAGTAGTGAACTCTGAATTGAGCAGCTTGAGGCACGAGAAGAGCATTGGAAGGAAGAGCTCCATCAGTCTCAAGGACAAGTCAGAGATAGAGATTATGTCATGGGAGAAGCCATAGCCCAGATTCGAGAAGTTGTTAAACACTTACAAGACTTGGCTGTACGGGCTAGTATGTTGAGTGTAATGTATGAGCCAGTGTCGGATAGAGGACGAGAATTAGCATTGTTGTTAGATAGGGATAAGACTTTAGGCCTACGAGCGAAAGCGTATTTGTAATCCGTTTTATGAAAAGACTTTTGTTCCTTAAATAACGTTTTCTAAAATGAATTTGAATCAGAATCGATATCCTTTTGCATTCATGCATTTGCATCTCATTGCATCATATGCATTTAAAGTTATAGAAAGACCCCAATTAGTTAAAATTACTACAGAAAGTAAAGAAAAGGAAATCTAAAAATTACACATCCTTACGGTACTCGTACCAAAACAAAAAACATGGATCAAAGGTTTGAATAATGGCAAAAGGACATGCAGGACTAGTTGCAAGAGCAATTGGCCAAGATGCAAAATGATATGAGAGAGCAAATGATGGAGGCTCAAAGGAATATGATGGAGGAAATGGCTCAGCTGTTAAGGGCCACTGATAAGGGAAAGGCTCCCATGGCTATTACTAGTGATGAAGGCGAGGGTCATCCTCCGGGTTTTACTCCACCTCATGGGCCAATGCAAACTGAGGTACCACCTAGGAGGCCGTCTGTTACTGTAAGGCCTCAGCAAGGGCCAATTGATGCTGGGATTCCTGTGAATTTCCCGTCTGGGTCGGGATTCAATTTAGGAGATAACATCCCTGACTTAGATATGATGGAGAAGGAAAGAATGGCAACTGAATCCTCAAAATAGTTGGAAGATCGCTGCAAGTGGTTGGAGGAAAAGTTTAGGGTTTTAGAAGGCGCTGGTAATCATTACGGGATTGACACTTAAGACTTAAGTTTAGTCCCAAACTTGGTGCTTCCTCCCAAATTTAAGATGCCGGAGTTTGAGAAATACAATGGGACTACTTGCCCGAAGGCACACATCACGATGTTCTGTAGGAGAATGACTGGTTACGTGAATAATGATTAGCTGTTGATACATTGTTTTCAAGACAGTTTAGTAGGAGCGGCTGCCAAGTGGTATAATCAGTTGAGTCGGACCAAAATTAGTTCGTGGAGAGATTTAGTACAAGCCTTCATGCAACAATACAACTATGTGACTGACATGACGCCGGATAGAATCACGTTGCAAAACATGGAGAAAAAGCCTAATGAGAACTTTAGGCAGTACGCGCAAAGATGGAGGGAGGTGGCAATACAAGTTCAGCCGTCACTGTTGGAAAAGGAGACTACCATGTTGTTTATTAATACACTGAAGGCTCCGTTCATTACTCACATGATTGGAAGCACCACGAAGAGTTTTACGGATATAGTTATGGCAGGAGAGATGATTGAGAATGCCATAAGATGGGGCAAAATTGAGGGGGAAACGGCTAAAAGATCGGCCCCAAGAAGAAAAGATAACGAGGTGAATAACACTAAGAACTTCAACTCGAGGATAATTACGGTTGGTCAACCTAAAACAGCCACGGTTGAGTAACAAAGTACTCAAAGACAAGAATCGGGCTCGAGATAAAATTCGAAGAAGATGCAGTTCACACCTATCCCTGTGACGTATCGTGAGCTTTTCCAAAGTTTATATGATACACATGCTATCGCTCCGTTTCACTTGAAACTGTTACAGCCACCATACCCCAAATGGTATGATGCCAACGCTAAATGCGAATACCACAAGGGGATACCAGGGCACTCGATTGAAAATTGCATCGGATTTAAGAAAGTTGTTGAGAAGCTTATCAAGATAGAGGTTGTGAAATTTGACAGTACCCCTAATATTGAAAATCTGTTACCAGATCATGCCAATCAAGGAGTGAATGCCATTGGTGAAGTTAAGGAAGAAGAAAATAAAGAAGATGTTGCTGAGGTGAGAATGCTATGAAGACAATATGGGAAGAGATGGTGAAGAGAGGTATGTTGGCCTCTGAAAATGATAGAGAAAGAATGGGGAACTATTGTGAGTTCCATGGAGAAGTGGGTCATGAGATCTAAGATTGTGGAAATTCAAAGCCTTGGTGCAAGGTTATATGGATAACAAAGAACTGCAGATTTTTGAAGGCAGTTCTTGCGAAAAACAAATATGTGTGCTAGAAAGTGAACGACAAGGAACCAGCCGGTCGAGGATTATTATATCCATGCCGGGGAATAATGAAATAGGGGCACAGACGGTGCCTAAAGTTGTCATTCATAAACCTACTCCTTTCTCTTACAAAGATGAGAAAAGGGTACCATGGAGCTATGACTGTAGTGTGACAGTACCCGAGGATGAGAGCATAGCCAGTGCGTCTAAGGGCGTGCAAAATGAAGGTTCCCATACATGGAGTGGGAAACGCTATGATATGGGGGCATTAGAATGGAGCCCACAAAGATGAAAGATGTCGAGGATGAGAAGATGAAGGAGGTTGAAACGCCCATCAAGGGACCGGTAAAGGAGGAGGAAGCTAAGGAATTTTTGAAGTTCCTTAAACATAGCGAGTATAGTGTGGTCGAGCAGTTGCGTAGACAGCCAGCTCGTATATCAGTATTGGCCTTACTTCTAAGTTTCGAGGTGCATCGAGATGCACTATTAAAGGTGCTTAATGAAACATATGTCACCCATGACATATCCGTCAATAAGTTGGACCGGTTGGTAAATAACATCAGTACGGACAATTTCATTTACTTTAATGATAATGAAATCCCGTAAGGAGGCATGGGGTCGACTAGGGCCTTGCACATCATTACTCGGTGCAAGGGATATACACTTCCGAACGTACTCCTTGACAATGGATCAGCTTTGAACGTCCTTCCGTTATCCATACTTAACAGATTGCCTATTGACAGTTCGCACATGAAAACCTGTCATAATGTGGTAAGAGCCTTCGATGGAACCGAAAGGAAAGTTATGGGACGAATTGACATCTCTTTGGAGATTGGGCCAAATACATACGAGGTAGATTTTTTGGTGATGGATATTAAACCATCCTACAATTGTTTGTTAGGGAGACCATGGATACATTCAGCTGGGGCAGTAACTTCTTCATTGCACTAGAAATTAAAGTTAGTGAGGGACGGTCGATTAATAATTATTAACGCTGAGGAGGATATTATAGCGGTAGTTATTAGTAAGGCCCCATATGTCGAAGTGGATAAAAAGGCCATTGAGTGTTCTTTTCGCTCTTTAGAGATCATCAATGCAACCTTTGTCGTAGAAGGAAGTGAGATGCCGGTGCCCAAGATGTCTAGAGTAACAAGGATGGCCCTGCAAATGATGATGAGGAAAGGAGCATTGCCAGGAAAAGGACTAGGGAAGCATTTGCAAGGAGGGATTCAAATCCCAAAGGTGATTGAAAAGAAAGATCACTTTGGTTTGGGTTTTAGGCCAGACCACAAGCAAAAGATGAGGGAAATTGAGAGGCGCCAAGAGAGGAGAAAGACGCGTTTGAATGGAAGAGAAGTGGAGTAGGAACTGATGACATTCCCTCCAATATCTAAAACCTTCGTGTCAGGAGGGTTGCTTATAAAAGGAAGTCATCAGATCAATGCTATACATAATGAAGGATTGGAGCGGGAAAACTTTGAGGGCATTCGCCCTTACGAACTGGGAAGCTCTTTAAACAATTGGACTACGGAGGACCTTCCTGTAGTCTTTAGGAATTTTTTAGAGTAATTCTCAAAACATGTCTATTATTCTAGATCCTAGGAATAATGAGATTACATTTGTGAAACAGGCTAATGTTCATCTATTATTATTTCAATAAAACATAACGTTATTATCAATTTGAACGAGTATTGTCTCATTTTATCGACTAATATTTCGTTAAGCTTTTGGAATCTTTATTCTTTCATTCATGGTACATAAATAATCATTCCTAGATTCATTTATTTTTTGTATATTCTTTCATGCCCCACAGGTCCCTAGATATCAATGACATGAGCACTGATACTACAAGTCCTGATTTTTCTTACAAGCAAGACATGTGTTTAGAGGAATCTCAGGATTTTGAAGATGTCCAAGATTATGATGTGTCTCCTGATCTGTTAAGAATGGTAAAACAGGAGGAAAAGCAAATTATGCCCCACGAGAAAAAGGCAATAGAGAATATAGCCCTAGAGGAAGGGAAGGAAGTGAAAATTGGAACCCTGATTACCAAGGATACCAGGCAGGGTCTGGTTGAGTTACTTCGAGAATTTAAGGATATTTTCGCATGGTCATATCAGGATATGCCGGGGTTAAGCACTGACATAGTAGTGCATCGTCTTCCGATAAAACAAGATTGCAAGCCAGTCCAGCAGAAGTTGCGAAGAATGAGGCCAGATATCATTCTGAAAATAAAGGTCGAGGTTAAAAAGCAGTTCGATGCAGGATTCTTGCGGGAGGTCAAGTATTCTGAATGGGTAGCTAATATTGTGCCAGTACCTAAGAAGGATGGGAAGGTACAAATGTGTGTTGATTACAGAGATCTGAACAAAGCTAGCCCAAAAGACAACTTTCCTTTGCCGCACATCGACACTTTAGTAGACAACACGGCGGGATATTCATTGTTTTCCTTCATGGATGGTTTCTCAGGGTACAATCGGATAAAGATGCATCCAGAGGACAGGATAAAACCACCTTCATAACCTTGTGGGGAACTTTTTGCTACAAAAGAATGCTGTTTGGGCTGAAGAATATGGGGGGCAACATACCAGCGGGCCATGGTGAATTTGTTCCACGACATGATGCATAGGGACATTGAAGTATATGTTGATGACATGATCGCCAAGTCTCGAACGGAGAAAGAGCATATTGAAGTCTTGAGGAGACTATTCTTGAGGTTAAGGAAATTTCAGCTAAAGCTCAATCCGACAAAGTGCACTTTCGGAACTAGATTGGAAAAATTATTGGGTTTCGTAGTCAGTGAAAAGGGGATAGAAGTTAACTCGGACAAAGTCAAAGCCATACGAGAATTGCTTCCCCCACAAACTCAGAAAGAAGTTCGAAGATTCTTAGGAAGGTTGAATTACATCGCTCGGTTCATTTCACAACTAACCGAAAAATGTGATCTAATCTTTCGCCTTCTTAGAAAACACAACCAAGGTACTTGGGATGAAGAATGCCAGAATGCTTTTGAAAAAGTCAAGCAGTATTTGTTGAATGCTCTAGTATTATCTCCACCCAGTTTAAATAGACCGTTAATACTGTACTTGTCAGTGTTCAGTAATTCTATGGGGTATGTGCTGGGTCAGCATGACGAGTTAGGAAGAAAAGAAAAGGCAATTTATTATCTCAGTAAGAAGTTCACTGACTGCGAAATGAGATACTCGCCAATCGAAAAGTTGTGTTGTACGCTGATTTGGACAACCCGAAGGCTAAGACAGTATATGCTATACCATACCACTTGGCTCATTTCAAAACTAGACCCATTAAAATACATGATGGAGTCGACAACTTTGAATGGGAGAATGGCGAGATGGCAAATACTACTCTCAGAGTTTGATATAGTCTATGTAAGTCAGAAGGCTATAAAAGGAAGTGCGGTAGTAGACTTTCTAGCTAGTAGGGCTCTAGAAGATTATGAGCCATTGAACTTTGATTTTTCAAATGAGGAGTTAATGTATATAGCAATGATCGAAGATTCTTCTTGGAAGCTAAATTTTGATGGGGCTTCTAATGCTGTTGGAAATGGAATTGGGGCAGTCTTGGTATCCCCAAATGGCAATCATTACTTGTTCACATGCAAGCTGGATTTTGATTGCACAAACAATATGGCCGAATATGAAGCATGTATCATGGGACTTCGAGCAGCTATAAAACGGGGAATAAAAAAACTTGAAAGTGTATAGAGACTCTGCATTGGTAATTTACCAACTTAGGGGAGAATGGGAGACAAGGGACCCAAAATTACTCAATTATCGGCAGATAGTCTTGGGATTATTGGAGGAGTTTAAGGACATTACCTTTAATTATCTTCCACGAGACGAGAACCAAATGGCAGATGCTTTGGCCACCTTAGCCTCAATGATTAAGACGAATAAAGAGGAGGAGGTGAGACCAATTCAAATGAGTGTTTATGGGGCTCCCGCTCAGTGTTATAGTATCGAGGAAGAGGAAAAGGACGATAACCCGTGGTATCAGGATATATTACGGTATGTGAGAGATCGTAAATACCCTGAACAAGCCAATGAAAATGATAAACAAACTTTGAGGAGATTAGCATGTGACTACGTCTTAGACGGGGATATTCTGTACAAAAGAAGGAAAGACCAAGTACTTTTAAGGTGTGTCGATGCTGTAGAAGCCAAGCTAATTTTAGAAGAAGTTCATGAAGGGGTATGTGGGACACACGCAAATGGTTTCGCAATGGCAAGACAGATCATGAGGTTCGGCTACTATTGGGCTACTATAGAAGGGGACTGTATCAACTATGCCAGGAAATGCCATAAATGTCAGATTTATGGGGACAAAATTCATGTACCACCTTCGCCTTTGCATGTTATGACTTCTCCATGGCCCTTTTCTATGTGGGGCATGGATGTCATTGGACCCATATCACCGAAAGCTTCGAATGGACATCGGTTTATCTTTGTGGTCATTGACTACTTCACGAAATGGGTAGAGGCTGCTTCTTATGCGAATGTCACTAAGTCAGCTGTGAGTCGATTCTTGAAAAAGGAAATTATTTGTCGGTATGGAATGCCTGAGAGGATCATATCTGACAATGCATTGAACTTGAACAACAAAACAATAGCAGAGGTTTGCGACCAGTTCAAGATCAAACATCACAATTCTTCTCCTTATCGCCCAAAAATGAATGGGGCAGTGGAAGCCGCCAACAAAAACATTAAGAAAATAGTAGGAAAAATGACGGAGACTTACAGAGATTGGCATGAGAAATTACTGTTTGCACTCCTGGCCTATAGAACATCTGCCCGAACCTCTACTAGGGCAACCCCATTCTCATTAGTTTATGGGATGGAAGCAGTGTTACCTATCGAAGTAGAAATACCATCCCTTCAAATCTTGACAGAGGTAAAATTAGACGAAGCTGAATGGGTTCAATCCCAATATGATCAGTTGAACTTGATTGAGGAAAAGAGGCTAAGAGCCATTCGACATGGTCAGATGTATCAGAAGCGAATGATGCGAGCTTACGATAAGAAAGTTCGACCAAGAGAGTTTCAAGAGGGAGACCTTGTACTGAAAAAGATTCTTCCTATTCAAAAGGACTTTAGGGGGAAATGGATGCCGAATTGGGAAGGGACGTATGTCGTGAAGAAGGCCTTCTCTGGCGGTGCATTGATCTTAATGGAAATGGATGGGAAGAGTTTACCCAATCTAGTGAACTCAGACTCAGTCAAAAAGTACTTTGCCTAAAGGTGGAGAATCTAAGGTGAAAACTTGCAAAGGGTGCCTTGAGATAAAAAAACAACAAAAAAAAACAAAAACAAAAACAAAAAACAAAAAAAAAAGAAAAAAGAAAAATAGAGAGGCCAAGGTGAAAACCTGCAAAGGGCGCCTTGTGACCAAAGGGGTTTTGAGTTGAAAACCCGAAATGGCGACTCAAATTTTGAAGCATTCGGTGATCTTACTCAGCAAAGAATGAAGTGCGTGGCATACTTGGGGCATCAACAAAGTACTTTGAATCTTCCAAACACATGTGTTCATGAAGTTGATGTACAAGTACTCAAGCGGCGATATCTAGGGCATCTAACTTTCGGCTTGTTTGCTATCTTTAGATTCTTTTTCTTCTCAAAGATAAGCTATCAGATTAATTTCTCTTGTATCTTTGTTTAATTCTTTCAAATCCAATTATTCTTAAAATTTGTTCATCTTCCGTTGTTCTTTAAGTATGTTGCATTGAAATAATGATAGATGAATTAAATACGTTCACAAACTAAGTTTTGCGCGTTACTCTAGAATTTCTAGATAATACAAGAAACCAAAGCAAGGCAATTGTTCAAGAAATTCAAATAAGTAAGGGTAGAAAGAGCTCGAGGAGTTTCTTTTTCCAAGCCAAAAGAATAAATAGACAAAACCAATGATTCAATTCTAAGGATTGTAGCATTTGGAGAATGGTATAGGCCTACAGGCGGGGCACGAATAATACTGTGAGAAAAGATAAACGAAGGAATGAGGGGTGACATCTAGGATAGGGGTCATATTCATAACATTTTGCATTATAACATGTCTAATTAGGAGCATTTGATTCACTTCGGTTATAGCATCCTAGTTATCGGGCGTAATCGCATACGCAATTTACAAGTTATCGAAGATGATACGCCTTAATTCCCTAAGCAGTAGGGTAACAGGCTGCAGCATAGCAGATCTGGCATTCAGGTGTTCATACTGAAGCAGATTCAAGATGATTTGGCATCCCTGTATTGGCAAGGAGCAAATCGAAGACATAGCTGATTTGGCTTTCGCGTACTTACGCTGAAGCAAATCTAAGATGATTTGGCATCTCTGTATTGGCAGAGAGCAGATCGAAGTTTGGCGTCTCCATATTCAACAGAGAGCAAACACATAGCAGATGTGGCATTCAGATGTTTTACTGAAGCAGGTCCAAGATGGTTTGGCATCCCTGTATTGGCAAGGAGCAAATCGAAGACATAGCTGGTTTGGCTTTCGCGGGCTTACGCTGAAGCAAATCTAAGATGATTTGGCGTTTCTGTATTGGCGGAGAGCAAATCGAAGTTTGGCATCTCTGTATTTGGCAGAGGGCAGACATATAGCAGATCTGGCATTCAGGTGTTCATACTGAAGCAGATCCAAGATGATTTGGCATCCCTGTATTGGCAAGGAGCAAATCGAAGACATAGCTGATTTGGCTTTCGCGTACTTACGCTGAAGCAAATCTAAGATGATTTGGCGTCTCTGTATTGGCAGAGAGCAAATCGAACTTTGGCATCTCTGTATTTGGCAGAGGGCAGACATATAGCAGATCTGGCATTCAGATGTTTATATTGAAGCAGATCCAAGATGGTTTGGCATCCCTGTATTGGCAGGGAGCAAATCGAAGACATAGCTGATTTGACTTTTACATGCTTACACTGAAGCAAATCTAAGATGATTTGGCATCTCTGTATTGGCGGAGAGCAAATCGAAGTTTGGCGTCTCCATATTCGACGGAGAGCAAACACATAGCAGATCTGGCATTCAGATGTTTTACTGAAGCAGGTCCAAGATGGTTTGGCATCCCTGTATTGGCAGGGAGCAAATCGAAGACATAGCTAATTTGCCTTTGTGTACTCACGCTAAAGCAAATCTAAGATGGTTTGGCATCTCTGTATTGTCAAAGAATAAATCGGAAAAGTGGATTTCGCGTCTCTGTATTCGGCGGAGAGCAGATCAAAGATATCAACACAACAGTCGAAAGTTTGCAAGAAGCAAATCGAAGACCATGATAAGACCGGTCAAATTTGGTCTTTCTAAATCTTTGCTCGATTCCTGTTACACAGCAATGAGCAAAGAGGGGTAGCTGTAGTAGCCCAAATTTGACTGGGCTAAATTTGAATAAAAGAAAGTAGATTAAATAAATAAATATTTATTTAACAGTCCATTAAAAAGTCCAATTTACAAATAGTGGAGCCCAAATACTACTGGCCCAAATACTTGAAACCTCAAACCTGATTACACTCGTGACCCAAAATACTACCCAGCAGACCCAATACCTAAACCTACCAAACCTAACACCCTTGACCCCATTTTTGACCCAAAGTTCACAAAGGCCCAAGAGGCCCAGAACTAAACAGTGTCAGCTAGGGTTCCCAACCTAGTTCATTTCCTCAGCGCCGCAACAGCTTCTAGAAGACTTGGGGAGCGTCTGTTCAATCCCCGAGATCGAGGCAGCTATTAATGCGCTATCCTGAGAGCCTTCAATGCCCACCAGTGCCCCGGTCACTGGCCATCCGGCCTCAAATCGCGTCACAACCACCACCGGGATCTTCGTGATTTACCTGCAAAATGAAAAGAAACAGCAGACACAAGGAAAAGCAGAAAAGGAAACAAAGAAAATAGCAGATATGAAAAATAAAGCAAGAAAAAGGAAACTAAAGCGAAGAGAATCCCAGCAGATTACGGTCAAAGATACAGTAGACAATAAATGGAAAGAAATCAAAGATTTCTTTCCAGAATATGTAATAGCACACTGGCTATAAAGCCATCGTTTGTAACCCATAAAAGGGAATCTTCTTTTTGAAATACACAAATACATTAAGAGAAAAAGCAAATACAGATAGTTTTCTTTTGAAAGGTGATTTTTTTTAGTCTATTCTCTCGTTTTGGTTCTGTTTCCTTACTGTTTTATTCGAATGCATATCAAACAGTTAGTTTTTTTTTCTAAATAAATAAGAAGAGGAAGAGAAAGTACCTGAGATTTAAAGCTTTTCAGCTTCCGACCACCGTGTGCAGTGGTGCGTATGACGGCGCATACGGAAGTCCGATGACCGGGGCCAGGACGACCGATGGTCGAAGCCTGAGGACCTTTAGAGCTTTTTCGAAGGTTTTTTTTTAAAACCAAGCCTAAAAATGATTTTTTTCTCTGTTTTTTAACTTATATAGAACCCGGTTGCCTGACCCTAACCCTAAAAGATCTGCATGTTAACCCGAAGGATCCGCGTGTTTTACCGTAAAATTGGGTTATTTGTTCATTTGACCCTCCTGTATTTTTAAGGTTTAAAATTAAATTTGTTTAGTCTTTTAATTTTCCCCACTATTTTTTCTTTAAAATTTAATTTGGTCCCTAAATCTGTTTTAAGGTTTGTTTCTAGAGCAACGTCGTTTTGGGATTAGGGTTAATTACCCAGTGAGTCCCTGGACTTTTAACGCGCGTTCCACAAGGCCCAAAATTCGTGTTTTATTTTTAAATTAACCCCAAAGGTTTTATTTCGTTTTAATTTTAATCCTTTTTTATAACATATTTTTTTACTTTACTATAAAGATTATAAATTATATATTATTTTATCATTTATATAAATATTTTATCACTTAATATTATAATTTTATATATTATTTTTAAAATATTTATATTCTTTTATTATTTTCATGTATATATTAGTATATTCTTTATTAATACCATATTATTTTAATTATTATATTATTTTTATACTTTATTATGTTATTATATTATGTTTTTTGGTATTTTTATATATTTTTTTTATATATTATAGTGTTTAATTTTAATTTATTATCAAATATTATGTTTTTATATATGCTATTGTATTTAAAATTTTATTTTATTATTTACTATACTACTTTATACTTTATATATTTTATTACATATATATTTATATTTTATATTATTTTTTATAATTTGTGAATTTGAAAATTATTATTTATAAATTATTTTACATATTAAATATCTAATTTGCATGTTATAAAAACTCTTATAAAGCTTTGTTCCTATTGTATTTTATTATAAATTTTTTATTTATTATACTATGTAATATACTCTTATTAATCGATCTTTTTTTCAAAATGCTTTATTTTTATCTTTTCAATTTCTTTTTTTTTTTTAAATTTGTTGATTTATTTTCGGTATATACTTTTTATTCATTTTATTCTCTTTATGTTATTTATTGTACATATATATTTGCATGAAAATTGATCATTTATGTTGTTATATTATATTCGTATTGAAGTATGTGTTATAATTGTTTAAATTTTTGTTATCTCTTAATATATTGTCTTAATTGCATCATATTAAAATAAAATAAATTTAAAAATGTTTTAAAACAAAGGCAATGTTTTTCGTATTTAGGAATTTGGGAAATAGTGCCCTAACATGCTGGGGTGCGATTTCCCGTTTGTCTAAATGCCTAAAATATCCTTCTAAATGATTTTATAAATTACGAGATGATTTTAGTCACAAAAGTTTTAGAATATCATGTCTTATCATGCTGGATGTGACATTCGTATTTCTTTTGAACAAAGGAATCTCGGTTTTAAACTCGAACCATTCTAATTCCAAAAGGAATCATATTTTCAAATATTTTCAAATTTTAGCATTAAAGATAGAAAATTATTCAATTTGGTACCAATTTTGGGCGTTACGAGGGTGCTAACCCTTCCTCGTACGTAACCGATTCCCGAACCCATTTTTTTTGATTTCGTAGACCAAAACTAATGATTTTAAAACAAAAATGTTTTAAAGGTGATCCAATCACACCTAAAAAGATTGGTGGCGACTCCCATTTTTTATTTTTTAAAGTCGAAACCCCGTTTTTTTTACAAACTCGTAGAAAAAAATGGTTTCGACAATAATGTTAAGACATAATATAATAAAAGATAAAAGAAAAGTTAGAAAGCCATTCTCCATTTTCTTCTTTGCATGGCCGGTTAACTAAAAGAAAAGAAGAATCTTGAAGTTCGGTCTTTAGCAAGCTTGATTGAGGTAAGAATTTCTTGTCGATTCCATGAATTTTAATGAAATTGAGTTAGTTGTCAAGTCCTTTACATAACCCATGAATTAATTTCTAAGATTGTGGTTAATTGTACAATCGGCCATGGAAGAGATTGAATGAAATGGTTGGTGTTTTAATGCTTTAAAAATGGAAAATGATTGTAGTATAGGAATGAGCTTGTTAGATTTTGGTAAGTAGGACTTATTGGATTAAATAGCATTCGGCTATGGTTGTCCTTAATTTTGATTAAATGCAAAGTATTCACGATGAAACGAAAGATATATAAATATATATATACATGTCATTGCCGAATGTAGGTAATAAGTTAGCTATGTTCAAGAAATTCTTTTAATTGAGTTTAGTGACTAGAAAGTTGGGAAAATTAGTGAGTTAGTTTTAAGATGATGAGGAAATTGAGTAAATAAAAATTTAGCTCAATAATCTTGTATGTGTTCGGCCACATTGTTTTGAGAATATATATGTGATGTAAAAATTTCCATTCTTGTGTATTCAGCTAATGTTGTCATGAGGAATTATTTTAATGTAATGTATTTTGGATTTTGGGTTTTTAAAATGCCGAATGTGGAAATCTTAGAGGGGTTAATGGCAATTGATAATGTGTTAAATGCTTAATAATTTGACATTCGGATTTAGATATATGTCATGAAGCATTGAAATTGTTTGGAATTTTTGAGTGACAAGTGAAAATTGAATGGATGGCATTCGGTTAAATTATATGTTTCATTATATGTCAAATGTATCAAGCATATAAGGTTAATATATGAAAGGAAATGAAAGTATTGATGAAGTTATATGCGGCTATGTTTAGAAATTTTTGAATGAGGTTGCTATGAATTAATGCAAATTTGCCGAATGAGATTATAGGTATTTTGATTAAGATAAATTAAGGAAAGATGCTGGTATTTTGATGTGGTTTTCTTATGAAGAACATATGATTTCCAAATGTATTGATAAGTAAATAATGGTATTTCTTATTTTGAATGAATTAGGATATACTCGAATAAGGTGCCTGAATAATGAATTAATAATGACTTTAAATTGATGATAAATGAGGAATTGCCGTGTGCCTCATGTGTATGACATTATATGTGTTTTGAATAGAAAATAAATTAGTAATTTGACTTAGAAAGTGAATTGTTTGATTAAGCCCAAAAACTCAAAGAAACAAATCCGGATCGTAGGAAGGGGAGACTGATCGAATAGTCGAAATTTCATACGAAAACCACCCAGGTAAGTTCTTTAAGTCATTGAATTAAATTCTTTTGCAAGTTTTGAATATTAAGTCTATGATATGATCAAGTGGAAGATACTTAAAATCTATTAAAGAATCATGATCCATGGAATTTGCATGTATATAGCCTAATGGCTACTATAAATCATAAGAAAATTGTACAAGTGAGGTTAGTAATGGCTACTATGAAAAGATGATGTATTTGAATTGATGTATATGTTTGTATATATGTGATATGGCCTAATGGCTCTTATGAAATGAAGAAAATTGTTATGATGCATGAAGGAGATCAACTGAAAGTAATGTGTCATTAATGTGATTATGTTGGGAAAGTTGAAAGTATATGAATAGATGTGTATAAAATTCTATGAATTAAATATCGTGTGTTATTATCGGGTTTTGACCTAGCAAACTTTTGAGCTGGTGGAGTATATCGAGTTTTGAGTCTAATAGATGGAATGCTGATGTAAGCTATCAAATTGGAAGTATAATAGGTTTTGTACTAGTGATGAATTCAGACTTATAATATCTTTGAGACTCAAAGAAAAATGGCAATCGAATTGGTTCAATAATTTACTTCGGTTAGGTATGTATCCCATACTTATAATTAAGCTTGATTGTGAGTAAACTAAGTATGAAATGTGAGAAATCTATGAATGAGGTATTAAGTTATATGCATATGACCTTGATGCATTCTGTTAAAGTATGAAACAATGTGTCAAGATTTGAATTATCTATGTTACATGAATATAGTTTCAAGAGAAGTTAGCATGTTTAATGCGTGTTAAGTGCTTGTATATTTATTCATATATGCGTTCGGTTAAAAAGGGGCAATAGACCAAAGAAGTGTATTTAAGAAATCGAATGATAGCTATATATATGTATTAATGAGGTAGTTGTGTGACATGAAAAAGAGTACTATGAAATGGAACACTAATTACCATCATAGGTAAATAAGCTTTTACGAGAATAAAGATGAAAAATGAAATGAAGATAAGAGTATAATATGTGGTATAGCCGAATGGTAGATCTTGCCACGAAAATGATACTTTGCTATGTGTTGAGGCCGATTTGGCAAGTTATGAAATTAATATAATGTGAATAGTATGTGCTTATGAGCGAATGATGCAAAGCTTCTGTTAATTTATTTTTGATGTGTTTGAAACTTTGTGGAATGATTTCGGTAATGAATTAATCGGGCTTTTGGCTTAGCAAGCATGATGGCTGGAAATGAGTTTCAGATTCAAAGTCCAACTGGCTGAATGCCGGAGAGCTATTAAAGAGACTAAAAGTAGGAAGTTTATGCTGTACAGTATCCATTTTCGTTCACTAAATTAAGTAGTTCAGGTATGTGAAAGTTATTGATGCAATGCAATGAGAAATGGTGGTATATCTATGTGTTCGGTTTCTGTGGAGTTTATATACATAGAAGTGAATGTGGTACCTGTGTGGTGCAATCATAAAAATTATCGATTGTTATGATGCCTTAAATTACTTCTATTAAGTTGAACAAATAAATGACAAGATGATATTAGATGATGTAAATATGTGATTTCAGATTTCTAAGTGAAGGCGAGGTCAATGTTAACGTGTATTATTGTAGTTAGGCCTATTCTGCCAAATAAAGTTGTAATTAGACTATTTATATTTACTCAATGTGTTAACTAAGTTAAGTTGTTTAATTTACTTAAGACTTACGAAGCTTATGGAAGCTTACTCTGTTTGTTTCGTGTCTTTGTTTTATAGATTGTGGACTCTGACTATCAATTCGGGGATCATCAGCGCTTCGTCACACTATCAAATCATTTTGGTACTGTTATATTTTGGAATTATTATGGCATGAATAAAGTAGACTGTTGTGAACAATATATTTATTTAAAAAAAAATTCAGCCATTTGAATATGTCACATATCTTGAGTGTCATTATAAGACTCAGTTTCCAATCTTTGATTGCGTTGAGCGTACTTAGGAATGCTAATGAACCTATGTCTATGTGAAAGTGTAAGTGAAAGGTGTAGATTGGTAATACCTCTTAGCCCAAAATCCGGCGATCGGATACGGGTAGGTATACTCATACCACTAGTCCTCGCTCCATCGGTATTCACTTTACACCACTCTCTCCTTGGTTTTTCCCAATAAGTAAATGACTGGACTCATTATTTCACTCTATTAAGCTCAAAGAACTTTATTATACTATAAATATAAATATATCGATTCAAAATTTTAAAATTATCAATATCTATCTATAATCTACGTATATCTATAATTCTATAAAAGCACAAGTTTAAAGAAAATTTTGAATGGACAAGAATATCTTTTATTATTCATTATATTATTAAATTGACATTAAAAATTAAGTTTATATTTCTTTAGATAATAGAGTTTTTATTCATTTGAACAATATAGTTAGGTTAAAGTTTAATTCGCGTTAATTAATTAGTAATAACAAATAAAATCATATGATAGTTTTTTTGTATAATAGAGTGTCTTTTTAATTTATTTGAACTACACAATTAAATAGTTTTTTTGTATAATAGAGTGTTTTTTTAATTTATTTGAACTACACAATTAAATATATTAATTATTAATAAAATATATTATTTTAAATTAATTATTATTGAATTAGTATTATATTCATATAAACAAAATTAATGTTTACCATTATATTTAAACATGTTGAAACAATAACATTTAAATAACATCAGTTTTATTCATGCACCTCGTGAGTATAAAACGAGATTCCTAGGTTGAAAAGGTGGAACATTTCAATGGCGAAATCAGAATCATTTTTAGTATTAATAATTTCCATAGCACTGTTAAAAAAATTATTCCCATTGATAAGTTGATAATAAATTTATATTATTTGTAATATTTTAGTATTTACTTTTAATTAGATTCTTTTTTAATTTCTAGAGAGTTAAATTTTTATTTAACTTTTATAAATATACTTTTTATTTTAATTATTTATAGGAAGTTTAAATTTTTCTAATTTGTCTTTATTTTATTTTATAATACAATTAGATGGTTTAATCTGTTTCACTCAAGAAAATAAAATATTATAAAATTAAAAAATATATATGATAATCTCATCCCAATTAAAATTATTTTGGACAAGATTCGTAAAGTTGAATTTTATTATATTTGATATCATATGAAATTCATTTTTAATTACTAAAATTATTATTTAATTTTAAATCAGAAAAAATATTTAAAATATAAAATGTTAAAAAATAATTTTAGTATTAAAAATTATTTTAACATTAAATTTAAAAATTAGTAAATTAAAACCACAATTAATATTATCTATTATTCACATACAAATTAAATCAAACTCTAATGTCAAATACTTATATTATAATTTGAAATTCTTTAATTTTTAATAATGATTACTTATACTAATTATTTCATTAAATAATAAAAAATAAGCGTGTGCATAGGTGTGGCAATCAAGTGAGTTCGGGTGGGTTTAGGTTAGGTTATTTTGGGTTTGAGTTTAAGTTTTTTGTGTTTAAACTTTTTTAAGTTAAAGTTATTTTGAGTTCGATCTTGAGTTTGGTTTCGGTTAGGGTTTAGTTTTACATTGAATATAAGTATATATATGTACAGAATTTAAATGTCTACATCTCAATATAAATTATTGATTTATTAAATTTGAAGTAAATTTTTATTATGATATATTATTTCTAATTATATTTTAATTAACATTAAAATTTGTTATTGTTACTGGTTAGTATAAAAACTATATAAAATTAATCTATTATATAAAATCAATTGTCCTAAATAATTTTATTATAAAGATACGATATATTACAAGTTAATTATATTAAATTTTAAAATAACTGATTAGATGAACTTGAATATGAAATAGTACTATTATTCACTACAAAAGAGAAATTTTTAACAAATGAAATGAGTTTTTTTTTTTTTTTTTTTTTTTTTTATAGTTGCATAATGGAAAATTTTTATGCATACAATAAAATTTAACTTGACATTACATTCATGTGTTAATATTTGATGACATAAATTATATGTTTTAAGTATAAAATTTTATTAACTATAAAAGATTATTTGTTCGAACTGACAGAAGTTTGATCCAATTTTTCCTTTTGATAACGAAAGTTTAAACCATAAGATAGCATTTGGTTTTTATAATTTCTCTAATCATTTTACCAATAGTTGAAATACAATATGTTACTTGATATTTCATGCATCTAACTCATCTAAATTAGGAATTGAATTATCCTATATAAATTTGTATTCCAAAAATTAAAAAGCTAAATACAATTACAAATAATTAATAATGGTAATCTCATTTTGAAAATTTTATAAAAATATTTAGTTATGGATTGATTATTTTATTTTTATTACTAAATTTGGATCTAATTTTTTCGAGATTTTTCCAACTCAGGTGTTTTTATCTTTAGGTTTTTTAAAGTTTGAATTTTTCAAATCGGATTTTCGAACTCAAGCCCATTTTATCCAACTTTTTCAGGCTTAGACTTTACGAATTTTAGGGTTTTTAAAATTCGAGTTTTTGGGTTGGGTTCTCAGACTCCAGCTCTTAGTGTACACTGCCTGTGCTATAGAAAACAAGCATCATAACTAATCAATCCTAAATAAAAAGCACTAAAATTTTCAATCTCCAGAGAAAGCGTCAACACTTGTACTGACTCTTTGTCTTACAAACAAAGTTAAAAGAAAAACAGTCCGTGTTCACTTAAATTTTAACAGTTAATTAAAAAACTATATTGAATGGACGAAGTTAGGACATGAGACATAAAAGCTTTGAGAGAATAGGAAGAAGCCACTTTACTACAACGTGAATTCCAAACAAAATTTACTCAAAAACTACTTTACCAGTCATATACATTGCTAGTTATCATTATTGTTGTTATTATTATCACGGTAATTTTGCTAGTATAACCAAGTCCAATATCTTCACATCAAGACTGTCATCTATCCTTACAATGCCATCCGTGCCATCTACCCCGATTAGCTTGCCGGTGAGACCGCGTAGTGACCCACCCATGATTTTGATCTTGTCCGATTTCTTCGGTGGTATGATTTCCATCTCACTAGGCATGGCGATTACTGTATCCCCACTGCCACTTGATCCAAGGGCCACCTTACATGACCCATCCTGTATCATCGAGACCATCAATTAATCCTTTTATAGTAACTTCTCCAAACACTACAATTATAGTCGATTGCTAAATGCTCCATTTGAAATAAATAATAAAGCAATGTTCACTAATATTACTAGGACTGGTGTCAGTCTCGGATATTGGCATGTAATGTTCAAATTTTTATAAACTTTGTTCAAAGCAATGCCAATGTATAGAAGCAAAAGAAAATAACAACTTGATGAGGGACATACCGGAAGCACTTCCTGGATAACGCCAAGAGTCTCATCCCCAGATTTGTGCACATTCACCAAAATATCTGGAACGAACCATGGTCCTTCACTCTCAGGACCTGCAAGTCGTCAGATGTTATATTGAAACCATATTTGAAGTTTGCTTTTTTTCTTAAAAATTTAGAACTAT
The DNA here is from genome assembly GCA_020496765.1 of Gossypium stocksii. Lineage (NCBI taxonomy): Eukaryota > Viridiplantae > Streptophyta > Magnoliopsida > Malvales > Malvaceae > Gossypium > Gossypium stocksii. The sequence goes on along the minus strand of CM035628.1, from coordinate 32,758,679 downwards.
GATGGAGGTAATAACTTCAGATAAACTTCACCCTTGGCTTACACCAAAACCCTTTTTATATAGAATTGATGCATATATATTATATGAGAGACGATTTAAATCCCATGAAATATCCACCAGTCAATGACCCAAAGAAAGATCAGTTTGCTTAAAAAGCAGGTGAAGAAACAGAAATAGCACCTATTACAGGAGACATAGCATCAAGACCACCAGTTCCTGGAGTCATTGGCTGCCCTCCAGGTGTACCCGGAATATAGGGTCCCGAGCTTGGTGTCATAGGCTGACCACTTGGTGTTGATGGCATATAGGGACTTGGAGCATTGCCTGCAGCAAATATAGCATGAGTAACACTAAAAAACTCATTTAAACATATTCAAATAGCAAGAATATGATAATTTACAACCATAAGCTGAACCGCTGTCTCTCGGTGTTCCAGCCTCACTGTAACTACCGCCAGGAGTGCTGGCCCAACCCGAACCAGGTGTAGGTGCTTCATATGCCCTTGAAGGAGGACTTCCTGCCTGAAAAAGAACAGAATTTACAGTTATTTTACGAACAAACGTATTCTGAATAAGTATGAAAAAAATAGCTAAATTGCTAATAGCAGCCAATTGTGCAAGAATCCTAACCTGATACTGTGGACTGGTCCCCCAAGAGGCAGGGTTTCCTTCTTCCCAATTATCCCTATTTTCCAGTCAGAAAAATAAAACAACCAGTCAAATCAAGGCATGAATTCAACAATAAATGTGGGATGCACCAAATTAATGGAATCTACTATTAACCTAGGTGGACTCATTGGTGCATAAGGATTCCAGGCCCTGTCACGCATAGGTGTCCTCATGCCATCATGGATAGGTGTTGCTGCAGAGAACATACAAGCAACTAAATTATTATTTATTAAATAACTTTATCAGCTATAAAGGAAGTCTCCACAACTAAAGCACAAGAAAACACTAAATGGAAGAAAAAAATACCTCCAGGATCTCTCATAGGAGTCATGTATGGATGTAATGGAGTTCGTGCAGAGCGCATAGGTGTTTCACTTCCCATACCATACCGGGATGTCTCACTAGTACAACAAAACAAACATTGGACAGATATAGGAAGAGGATTTTCATAGTCAAAAACAACAAAAGGAATCTCAAAGAAATCATATTTACCGGTGCGGTGTTGAAATAACAACATTATCAGATACAAAATTGCGGTCGACTGCAAAAAGAAACAGGTCATATAAGCCACAAAGATACTAAAATGAAGGAGAGAACATTTAAAACTGGAACTTGAACTTGCCTGTAACAACCTTCATTTGAGACTCTAACTCAACTCGAACTGATTGACCTTTAATATCTACAACACGTCCACGGTAACCCTTATAAGGGCCCTGTCGAATTTTCACAGTAGTCCCAACCAAAGCATCATGCCCTCCTCTTCCACCTCTGTGCCTTCCTCCAGCTGTTTTGAAGGGACAGACATTAATAGCATCAGCCTTAAAATGAAATTTTATACTTAACCTTGAAAAAAAAGCCCAAAGATATTCAATAACCATTAAATTTGTACAACCAAGGAGACTAAGACTGTCAGCAACATACAATCAAATGGAGGACCTCCCCTAGAAAATCTCCTTGGCGAAGGTGGTACACGAGGTGGAGTCTTGAAGCCACCAAATCTTGAGAGGGAATCACCCTAAGCAATTGAATCAAAATGCATGAGGATGATATAAATTATACATGACTTAACCACCAGAGAGAGAGAGGACTTACATTTCTATTCCCATTGGAACGTGCTCCTCCCACTACACAACAAGAACCAGCTTTAGCACATATAAAGCCAGCATGCTCGAGGTGATGACGATCATAAACGAACAAGACTCCTTTGTATATATGCTCAACAGGGCCTTGTTTCCCCTAATATGATGGGATAAGATAATTTTTAAACTATATAAGCCCACAGAGTAACTAATTAGGCAATCCAAATTGGAAATGAGAATCTTACTTTACAAGAACCCTCAAGGATCCTAACCACATCTTTTACAGAAACAGTATTCCTATATCTGTCTTGCACATCAAATTTCTTCTCAAGCTTGCATTTGATTTCCCTCAATTTGACAAGAGATACCTCTGGTCTCTCAGGAACCCCCTTAAGAACCTAAAGGAAAGTACAAGACTAAGATTATATTCAAGTGAGATGTGCCAAAACTCATGCCATTTGGGAGATGTTGATTCACCTGAAACGCTTCCCTTTCTACACGTATAATTACACCAAAGCTATTGTTACTGCACCGACAGAACCCATATGTTAGGCACCCAAATTAACAAAAGACAGTAAATCAAATTCTTCAGCAAGAAACTACTTACTCTAGTAGCACAAGGTCATGAAGCTCATAATCCCCAATTTTTGTAACACCAGTCGTTACTTCAGAGCTCTCAACAACATCATCAGCAAAAACACGAATCTGATTAAAAAAAAGGCAAATTATTTTTCCATTAAGATAGTCCTTCGATCAGAACCAAACTTGAAAAATGCATGCTCACATGTTCTTTGGTCGTATCAGATAAAATGATGAGCACATGCTGCTCAACCTTGACAACCATCCCAGTTGCACCTTCCTTAGTCCCAGCGACAACCTTCACATGATTCCCAGGCTCAAAGTACTTACATAGCTCTTTTTCGTTAACAGCCAGAGTTTTCTGCAAATCATCCCAAAGGCTAAGTATGTCCTCGCAATAAGGAAAGTTATATGCAAACCAGCACTCAAAGACTTAATTTAAAGAACACCAAAACCAACTGAATTCTTACAGGAAGGCCTTTCATTTCTGGTCTGATGTGGACATTCTCTTCCTCAACCTTTTCAACCCATCCCTTTAAATTTTTCAGATCCCCCTTCACAACAATAACAGCATCACCCTTCATGAAATGACCTTTCTTCCTGTTCGCAAACAAAGTTGACAAACCGACCATTTCACCTTCTCCTTTCACACTTGGTGTCCGAAATTTTTCAAGTTCATCAAAAGTTGGTTTTATGTTCTGAGCACTAATTGACTTCATTGACACTGTTTTGTACAAAAACCCATCTTTAAACAACATGCCACCAATATTCTCAAAGTAATCACCAGACATTGGATCTCGTCTGTGCTCTACACGAATATGAAGTTCCCTAGAAAAAATATTGAGGATTGAGTTATTATGAAGCAACACAAAAGTGGTAGATTTTCCACTAGAAGTTGAAATCATTTGAGACTACCTAGCTTCATCAACATTCATAAAGCGAGGAGGAGGAACAAAAGCTTTCTTCTTTGCAACTTCTCTCCCTTCCTAATAAAATAGTAAATGTGCAAATCAAGGACAACAGAACCAGAAAAGAGAGATCAACAAGTTAACACTCTGTTTAATTTTTCATAAATGCGATCCATTTCATACCAATTTATTCGCTAGGGCTTGTAAGTCAATCCTAGGGATCAATTTCACAGTGACTCTTTGCCGAACATTATCCACATCAACTACCTGCAAAATGGAAATTAGGTTAGACTATAATTCACGTACGAAGAATTCATGGAAGTAGACTGGCAAGGACAAAAATCATACTTGAGCAAGATCACCCTTATATGTCCCAATCTTCATTCTGACCCAGGTATCTCTTGAAAGATCAATTGCTTTGCTTTCAACTGATAAAACATCAGTCATTTCCCTTATTGGAACAAGCATTATCTTTGCTCCAAATATATTGCGAATACCTTTGATAGCCTGAAGCAGATTAAAATTGATCAATAGATATCTAAAGCTAAGCCACTCATCAAAAGTAAGCCAAAAGCAGCAATTATCACATACCTCCCTCACATGGGCTTCCTTGTCTGCTTCGATATAAATATAATTTTTTAGGTGATCAAGGGCAATAACAGACCTGATCTGCAATTCAGACCCTTTATCAATGTATTTCTGCATGAGGCAAACCGCTGTCTCTCGTTCACGACCAATCTACCATTCATAAACATTACCTTAGTAAACTTCAATGAAAATTGTCCAAATAATCATAAAAAATTTCTGTTCAAAAACAAATTTCCAAAAAGTTGAAGAGGACATCAGTACATACCGCACATTTCACCATCCACAACTTTGGATCTCTTACAGATGGCAAAAGAGCTTGCTGTTCCACATCAGTTGTCTCCTCGTCGTATTCTGCGTGACTTGATCTTGCATACCTAGCTTGAATGCTTCTTTCAAGAGCTTCAACATCTTCTTGTTCATCCTCCCGAAGAGGTAATGGGCGACGCATCCTTCTACCAACATCTTCATCAGGCATATCAGCTCCACTGTCAACTATGAAGCCTGCATGAATAGAAGATTTAACAAAGATCACCATACTCAGATATCCATCAAAACATTGTAGTTATAAATCAAATAGCTTGCTATGGGAAATCCTATAATTGTGTTGACTGTGAAATGTATCTTCAGCATATAAAAGCCACATTTATCTTTTTTGCTAAGGAAAAGGTGTATGAGATAATTGAAAGTAGCATTCATTGGGCAGAAAGTTTTGAAAGGGCAAAGAACAAAGGACACCAGCCATGAGGTACACATACATAGTTTCCACATATCATTTTTATCCAACTATCACTACTACATGACATCAAAACACAATATATTTAGGAAAATTTAACAAATATGGAAACCAAAAGATGCACAATAAGCTAAAAACTAAGGAGCTTAAAAAAAGGACTAAGTTGAACTTAAAATTACAGGAAGGAAAAAAAAAAAAAGTTGACCTAAAAACTCGGATCAGGTAATTAAAATTTTGGAATAACGAGATATTCTTAGTTTTGCAGAGAATCAGATGCAAAGTATCCCACCACTTATATAAATGCTAGAATGCTACAGAACTATAACACAGAGGTGAATCAAAAGCCAGGCAGAATGAGCTTTTTCTGCCATGTCTAGCATACAAGTATTTGTAAGTTCAATGTTATGGAGGAATTCTTCACAGAAAGTTTGTAATGAAAAATAGTCGAAACACTAGAAGCTAGTTGAAATTTTATGAAGTTAGAAAATTTTCAGATTGATTAATTTCTGTAACAAAAAAGAGAATTCCTAGAATTTGCAGAGAATCAGGCCCTAAGCCCCCAGTATCCCAACAAATGTAAAAATAAAGAACCATAAAAACAATAACAGAAATGTACACCTTGAAAATCAGATATATCAATCTAAAATGAAAACGTTTATTGACATTCAAAACCATTACAATGTCAGAAACTAATGCCACATCTTCATATCTCACCAAGGCACAGATAACAATTTTTGCTTTTAGATATTTAACGACCACATTCAATCAACATTTCTGATAAATGATTCCATAATCAGAAGTTACAGCATAAGATAAATATAAATGCCAATTACATAACTGGAATGCAAACTATGATGTCTTACGGGAAAAACAAAAGGGCTACTTTAATCTTCATTTTTAAAAGCTTAAGCGGCCGCTAACAGCAGAATCAAGTTAGAAGTAGATTTCCATTAAAAGGGTATATCATTGTAACCTCCAAAATACCATATTGAACCAGCGTAAGCTTTGAAGTGAAACTAATTTCTAAGTAGAAACTGATTTTGATTCATCCCCACGTAGCATCTATTCAAGAAAATTAAATATTTCTCTTTTTCTCCCATTTTATTACCAATTTCACTTCCAATCAACCCAATTAGCAAAGGATAACTAAAACAATAGTAAGGCAGAGGAAATTACCGTCTTCCCCTTCATCCTCTTCCTCTTCCTCGTCGCTATCAACCTGTGCTTCAAGATCAAAAAACTGAGAGCCATCACGCGGAGCCTTATGTCGTTTCCCACCTCGACCACCACCGCCGCCGCCGCCGCCATAAACCTCATCATCATCTTCTTCATCTTCCTCATCATCCTCCTCCGCCAAGTCGTCGATGAAATCAGATCTCCCACGCTTCTTACTCGAACCGCCACGGCCTCTCCCTACGTCTTCGTCGAGGTCGTAATCCTCGTCGTCCAATAATTGTTCTTCCTCATCTTCATACTCTTCCTCTTCGACGTCGTCATCTTCTTCATCGTCGAATCGCCTTACCATCGTGGCAACTCTATCGAGAGGGCTTTGAGGTTTTTGTTCGTGATGATATATATTCTTTGAAAATAATTTTAATGGAAAAGGAAACCCTATATATGGAAAGGGGAAAGATTACATTTCCTTTAAATAATTAGTTTTTTTTTTCCCTTAACCATTTCTTTTAACATGCCAATATCGACTTTAATTGGGCGGGCTTCAATCTTTACTACCCTACAATGAAATTTTTTATGTTATTTTAATAATTAATAATTTTCAAAATTAAAATATTTTTCACTCTTCAATTTTTACTCAAATTTTATATTAAAAATAAAGTGGATCTCATATACAATAAATGGAAGAAAATATAATTGTAGAGGCTATTTTTTTAATATGCGCCAGATCAACTTTAATTGGGCCGACTTGAATCTTTACCATCCTATAACCAATTTTTATGTTACTTCATTTAAATTTTTATCAAAGTTTTAATAATTAAAAAAATGTTAAAAATTAAAATATTAAAAAAAATGCACTCTTCACCCTTCAATTTTTACTTCAAAAATTACCCAAGTTTTACTTAGAAAATAAAGTGGAACTCATAAATGTAAAATGGAGATATTAGATATAGCTTTAACTATACCAAAATGGAAGAAAATATAGTTGTCGAGGCTATTGTTGTTGCTGGTTAAGATCTATCTATTGAAAGTTTATAGATCTCTCTCGCTCTCGCTCTCTCTCTTTAAGCTCAAATCACCTATGAATTAGAGATCATAGATATTTTTTATAGGTTTAACTTCAAAGCGAAGACTAAGATTATCAAGATTGAGAGCTTTAAAGGTAAGCTCATTCGTATCTTTAAGCACCTCAATTTCGCTTTCATCTCACAAAAAGACATAGAGATTGAAAAGTGTAAAATTAAGATTAAGACTTGGTTCAGCACAAGGAAGACCAATGTCACCATTTGCACCCTTAGCCATATAAAAAAATCACATCATTACTGTCACTAAAGGTTACCAGTAAAAAACGAGGTTTTTCATTACTCATTTTCTATTTAATGCCTTTATCAGTAATGTCAACAAGTCCATTGAAAATGCATAGGAAGATGATGTCTAAAGACATGGCGAAAGGCGAGAAGGATCAAGTAAGACAAGATGTTGACCTTGGATCTCCTATGACTAGACAATTAATACTACAACATAGAGAATTTTTTGGAAGAAACAATAGAAGAGAGGAATGAGATGTTGGAACATTTTTAATATATATATATATATAGTATTCCAATAGTTGCAAAATAAAATTATAAGTTATCAAAATTTATGTCACTTAATTAATAATAAATGGTTATAATTATTCAAGCAGATATCTATTGAATAATTATGTTTATACTTAAAGATATGACTATCTATTTGGTGGTTATATCCTTATGAAGAGACATGAGACATTTTATAAATAGAAGTGAAGTTTCATTTGCATGGCAACCCAAAAACATAGAAAAAAGTTTCTTTCTAGATAGTTCTATAAAAAATTAGTGTAAATTTCTTTTTTATAGAAATTGATATCCTTACTATGCTCCACTCAATGCTCACTGGACTATTTCCGTCAACGTAAAACATAGATAGTCATTGGGCTTAATTGTATCATCAAGGTTCACTTACAAGTAACTCTTTTGCACACACCATTGCAATAGGCCCGATTTGCCCAGGCCTTAAACAGGCTAAACAAATAAAATAATGTTACAAGCCTAAATCACAAAGCCCATATTAAAATAAACCCTAGCCTAGCCCACAAAATAATTTTTTTTCAGCCAAAGGAAAAGGGTCAGAAACCCTAAGCTTCCGGCGTCGCTACCTGCGTCCTCCACCACCTCACGTCTCTCTCCACCATGCCACCCACATATCCACGTTCGCCTATACCTGTAAACACACAATAGTAGAAGCAGTTGTATTTTTAGGCTATAAAAGGCCACAAATAATCAATGTAAAGGGGAAAGACATACAGATTATTAATCAAAATAGAAACAAATTTTTTAAAAGGTGATTTTTGTTTTTTCTCTATTTATTTTTACTATTTGAGTTTTGTCCCTACTTTCCATATACGAAAATACAAAGAAAGAAGAAAAGGAACTCACCGGGGTTATTTTATCGTTTTCTTGCGTTTTTTGAGCGTTTTGAGGCCGAATTTGGGTTCAAAGGGGGCGAAATATTTAATGAAAAACATTTTTCCATCACTGGCGACTGGCGACCGGTACGACGGTGGCCATCGGGGACCTGGTCAGAGTTTGCAGGCGAAAGGAGAAAAAGAGTTTTTTTTTGAAAGGTTTTTTGGTTTTTTTTGAATGGAAGAGTTTAAAATGAAATTTTTGGGCCAAAATTTGACTTAAATAGTGCGGTAAAACAACGCCGTTTTGGCTTAACACCTTCGGGCATAAAACGATGTCATTTAACCCCTAGGATCTGCGTGTTGACCCGACCTGCTAAGGGATCCGCGTGTTTTTTCTTTTGGGGGATATTTGCGCTACAAGTCCTTCTGCTTTTTATACCTGTCTGAATTGGATCATTTTTTATTTATTTCCTTTTAATTCAGCCCGATAATTTTGTTTTTATTTCATTTTGGTCCATACTTGAACGACACTGTTTTAAGGGAGAAGGGAGAATTTCCCATTTAGTCTCTCTTTGTTATTTGCGCATTCGATTCGATCCTTCTCTTTTTTATTTATTTTCGAATTTGCCCCAAACTTTTGTCTCAAGTTCAATTTAGTTCTTTCCTGGTTATTTTGGCTATTTCATTAAATTGATTAATTTTAATATTATTATTATTATATTTATTACTATTATTATTATTATCATTTTTATTACTGTTACTATTATTCTATATATTATTACTTTTTTTATATTATTATTAGTAACATAATATTATTTTTATTATTTTATTATTATTGTTATCATCATTATTATTAACATATTATTTTTATTAATGTATTATTTTACTATTTTTTATTATTATCATTATTAACATATTATTATTCTTATTAATATATTCTTATTATTTTTTATCACCATTATTATTATTATTAATGTATTATTGTTATTTTCTATTTTTTATTATTATTATAATTACCATTATATTTTTTAAACTTTTTACTTAATATCACTTTATTCATTTATTCATCTGCTTACTCTCAATTTTTTTTAAATAAACTCTTATTAATATTTATTTATTCATTTATGATTCCTTTTTGGCTCGTCTTATTTTTATTCATTTATTTTATTCATATTTTATATTTTCACACTTTTATTATTTATAGTATCATAATTTGCTTTCATATTTTTACTATAAATCATATTGCATTAATCTTTACTCGACACACAAAATTGTATTTTCTAAAATAAGCATCATTTCGTATTTCGAGATTCGAAAAGTCATACCCTAACTTACGGGGTTTTGATTTTCTCATTAAATTCGAATAAACGAACATTTTTAAAATGTGAATTCTAAATAATCTTGAGAATTAAGAAGAAATTGTATTCTAACTTACGAAATATGATTTCTTTCTAAAAACTGAGATAATCGAATGTCTTTTTCAATAAATAAACTTTTCGGTGTTTATTCTCGTATCGAGAATTCAAGACATTGTGTCCTAACTTACGGGACGCAATTCTTTTTCTCGATTAACGTGAAATATGCTCTGTTCTTAATTTTTTTCATTTTTTAATTAAATGATTGTTTTTTTAAAATCTCTTCAAATTTTTAATTTTTGACACTAGGACACTAATTAATCAATTAGGTACCAATTTTAGGCATTACAAGGGTGTTAATCCTTCCTCGTGAGTAACCGACTTTCGAACCCGTTTTTCTGAATTTCGTAGATGATAATACTTTAGAACGACATATTTTTATTGGTTAATTTGTATAATTATTTTGAGTATGATCCTACTAATTTGAGCTATTTATAGTCTTTTATCTTGTAGGGACTAAATTGGAGGCAAAAGTAAATTTAAAGGCAAAAAGCGTGAATTTGGAGATAAACTGGGCCAACATGCAAAATAGGGAAAAAAGTGGTGCCGAAAATGCAAGCATGGAAGATATAAGGGCTAAAGTGCAAAAGAAGAGATTTTATATCACAATACTTTATTTTAATTCCAATTATATTATGATAATTATTAAGGATTATTATTTAGATTTAATTTTAGGATTTATTTTTATTTATCTTTAATTATTTATATTTATCTTTTGGAATTTAAGTATGACTAGACTATCTTTCCTAGCACTATAAATAGGGGATGGAGTGACTCAAATTTGGATGATCTTTTTCTGTAAACACTCCCTCTCTCAAAAGTTTAACCTTTTGTTCTTTTCATATCTTTTTCAATAAAAATTCTGTTTCCATTATATTTATTTCTTTTCCATAACAACTATGAACCACTAAGTCCATCTAGCCAAAAGTTGTCAAAAATCCCCAAAAAAGGTTCTTGAGGCTTAGAATCTGTGCTTAGCCTTCTTGACCAGTATTCATTATTTCTCCGCATTACGGGGCTGACGCTTCCGTCCATGTCTCTTAAAAGGTGATTTTTCAATGTGTGCAAAGGCAGCCACTTTGTATGTTTTGGGAAGGTTGTACAGTCGGTTCGTTAGCTTACTGCATCAGAGGTTGGCGAGCCCAAGGCGTGGGATTCGCAATTGAGAAGTGATGATCTAGCATAAGATAATCCCACAGAAGCAATTGTTGGTTAGAGTCAGGTTCCGCTAAATCGTAAGTCTAAATTCTTAGAGCTGGTAGTCGTAGGCGTCCTCTCCCACTATAACTGGCTTGTTCTGTTTGAGAAGGATCATCTAAGAGTCAAGGATTGAACTCAAGGCGAATCGAGAAAACCGGAAGCTAGAATCTCTCCATAAGAATTTCTTTTCTCTCAAACTCTTTTTATTTTTCTCTACTTTAATTTTCACAATTTATTTAATTTCACAATTTCAATCAACTTTGAATTCTGTTTTCTTTTAATTTTGTCTTTTTGTTTTTCCTGGGTATGCAGGATTTCTTGGGCACGATTTTTTCCAGGATTTCGAGGAACAAGCATTGTGCAAATCCAGTCCCTGAGGATTTGACCCTACTTCCCTTATACTATTCTTTTCCATTATTTATTAGAGATAGGATATTTTTGGTGCTCTCAACGACCACATAAAATTTTGGCACTGTTGCCGGGGACTGGTAACGTACTAATCTTGTTTTTTGTTTCTTATAATCAGATCTGCTCCAGGTACTCTTGCGTTTGATTCAGAGATTGAAAAGACTGCGAGAGCTAATGGCAAGGAAACAAAGCTAAGGAAAAAGCAGTCAACCCACCACCAGAAATCGAAGTCGACGACGAAGTTAAGTCTAGGGTTAACGAAAACCTTACTCGAACACTTGAAAGCAAAAAAGTAGAAGTCGACTCACTTGAAGAAGTGCTTAATGCTAGGGTTAACGGAAACCCGAATCTAGCACATCGACCAATGGCTCAAACAATTCGGCAACTGGCCGAAGCTCCGGCAGAACAACCGTCATTTTGTATTGCGTATCCTACTATGGGTACTGATTTTTAATTAAAGTCAAGTTTAATCCAGCTACTACCAACTTTCCGTAGGTTGCAAAATGAAAATCCCCACAAACATCTGAAAGAGTTTTATATGATTTGTCTTAGTATGAAACCTCAGAGATGAAGCTTCCTCTTAAGCTTAGATAGCGTAGGCCCTGGCATGTGCTCTGGCCTTTGACCTCACTATCATCTCTTTCATAGCCCCTCAACTACCGCTTACATTGCCAGTATCTCTAGGTGGTCTCCCTCTAGTCACAACAGTGTTCTGTCTCACATTTTGTACCGTTTCTTGCTCAACCATCTCAGAACAATCACGCTTGAAATGATCTAACGATCCACACTTATAGCAAGCTTTATTACTTTTGTTCCAGCATTCACCGAAATGTTGTCTCCCGCACTGCTGACACTCGGGTTTATTATCCTGAATTCTACCAACACTTGACACTGAAGTAGCTCGAGCTTTAGAACTAGAATGTTGCTTTTAACGATCTCTGTTCGAAAATCCCATTGAAACATTTGATCGAGCATATGAATCTCTGAATTTCTTTGAAGACGACTAATGCTGTTTACTCATCGATCTCTTTCTCGACTCATTAACCTCAGAATCGTCTTTCTTCTTTTTGTTACTGAGATCCTCGGCTTTACAAGCCCTCTCGACTAAAACAACGAATTCTTTCAACTCAAGAATTCCAGCTAGAAGCTTTATATTTTCATCAATCCTTCGACGAACCATTTACACATAATTTATTCGGTAGCAATGTATTCCCCGGCATACTTGCTCAATCGTACAAATTCTTGTTCATATTCGGTCACCGTCATTCGGCCTTGTTTAAGCTCTAAAAATTCTTTATATTTCTGATCGAGAAATTGTTGACTGATATACTTTTTTCGTAATTCTAATTGAAAGAATTCCCAAGTGACTCGTTCCCTTGGAACCACAGATATCAAAGTTTTCCACCAATTGTATGCATTATCCCGAAGCAAAGATACCACACATTTGATACATTCATCAAGTGTGCAAGATAGTTCATCAAACACTCTCGTCATGTTTTCAAGCCAAAACTTAGCTCTCTCTGTGTCATCATCAACAGTGGCACGAAACTCTTTGGCCCCAAATTTCTAAATTTTGTCAAATGGTGGCTTACTCGATCTTAGTGGATCAATAACTTGTGGAATCACAGGAATTTGTTGAGTAATAGGTGGGGGTGGAGGTTGTTGAACAGTTGGATTCATACGAACAAATTTCGTGAACCATTCATTCATCATCTAGAAGAAGGCTTGCTTGGCCTCTCCCTCATGGCTACTCATAGCACCTCTGGATTCAGGTGGCACTACCCCTTGAGTAGGAGCTGGTGCGTTACTTTTTATATGGTCAACTGCGGCTCTTTCAGGACCCATTTGCTATACGAAAACACAGTTCAATTGTTAGGATTCATCACACTATCTCAATTTATAAATATGGCATGTATAGCTAGACTCGAACACGCTACGTTAGTCCTAAAATCGACTAAACCATAACTCTAATACCAACCAAATTGTAACACCCCTAACCCAATCCATCGCCGGACTAGGGTTACGAGGTATTACCGATCAAAACATATCAACATACAATTATATCACATATAGATATCCATCATTAACACATTAATCCCATTCACAATCATAGAGTCCCTTTAAAAGGTCCTTGAGACCTTAAACATGCTTAAGAAATGAGTCGGGACTAAACCGATAACATTTGAAAGTTTTAAGTAACTTATAAAATATTTTTCCTTTTAAAACAGGGCACACGCCCGTGTGGCTAGGCTATGTACTCCATACGGCCGTGCCTCTCAACTCACCTTAGCCCGTGTGTAACACTGACTAGGGTCACACGGTCACTAGACACGCCCGTGTGTCCAGCCCGTGTGTTATCTTGAAGTGGCCACATGGTTACCAGACACGGCCGTGTGTCCAGTCCGTGTGCCATACTAACCAAATTAGCTACAAAATAGGGGTTACATGATCGAGTCACATGCCCGTGTGCTCTGGTTGTGTGGCACGAAATAGGCTTGGTTTAAGCCATTTTCACACCCCAATTTGCCTTGTACCTACAATCATCACATCTACATCATATACAATTCAAAATCAGCCAATTTCACGCCTAAAACATACACCATTAAAGCCAATTCATTAACAACCAATTCACACACCAAATCCAAATCCAAAACATACCATATCACAAGAGATAATCTCATAAAAATACAAATTCCATAACTCATTCAATATCCATCTCAATTCTTATTCAAAACTTACCAAAATAACCAATTGGTTCATACCAAAATGACCATTTCCAAATAGACCATATATGCACTATATAACATACCATATAAGCATCATAAACATATACCAATTTCAAACATAATCACAAACTATTAGTTAGCCAAATCACTTGGCATAACATAAATATATACCACTCAAAATGTATATTCAATTACCACTAGCCTATACATGCCATACTTAGATTTTTACAACCACAAAAGTTACCAAAATGAGTTTGGATAGTATGATGAAGATCCTCGACGATTCTCGAGCCTTCGGTAGCTGCAATAATCTATAAAATAGAAATAACTACACCAAGTAAGCTTGAAAGCTTAGTAAGTCATAAACAAGTAATTTAATACACAATATCATTAGTAAAATAACCATTTACCCAATTCAAACCATGAGCATAACATCACAAACCTTTTCCATGCTTTAAAACATGATTTACTCAATTACATGAATCTTTCCATCTTGAATTCTATGAGTTTATCACATATTTCATCATATACAAATATAAACATTATACATACCTGTTTAACCCGTACAACATTTTCTCATTCTCATAATCGAAGCTCATTTGTTAAACCATCTGGATTAAGGGCTGGATATATATATTTCATCCAATAAGTACTCATACCATGGCTTGAAGCCAAATCAAAGTAACTTATCCTGGAGCACATATACCATGGCTTGTGACCAAATCAAGGTCACTCCCTCACGATACCATACCATGGCCGTAGCCAAATCATGGTATCTCTCGCACCCGTAGTGTCGATATCATGGCCCGAAGCCAAATCAAATCCTAGTGACATGTCACTACATTTCGAAACTAATCCTACGGTTCAACCGAGCTTTCTCTATATCGATTTCTTTAATAAAACATCTGTAACATCAATTTCAATATCTCCACCTCCTCCGAGGTTTCATTCATCACTATTCATGTCATATTTATGCAATTAACAGTATTTATAACTAAATTACTACTTATGAACTTACCTCGAGTGTGATTTGTCAAAAAGAGTCGATTACTCGTCGACTTTCGATTTCCTACGATCCAAGTTCAGGTTTCGCTTTTCTTGATCTATACGTATTAAAATTAACTCATTCAATCACACATTCAATCAATTCATTTCATGGACACATAAGTAGGGCATTTTGCAAAACAGCCCCCACATTTTCACAGTTTGACATTTAAGTCCCTATTTTATAAAAGCATCAAATACACCAAATTTCATTTAAACATAGCTAGGCTGAATCTTCCTAGTGTTCAATTAAGCCCATATATTTCATAATTTTTCCATTTTAGTCCTCCAAAACATCATTTTCACGATTTAGCCCTATTTAGCTAAATTCATCAAAAATTCAAGAACAAAACATGTTTATCAACCATATATCTATCAATTTTCACCATAAATCATCACAAAACTCACCATTTCATCGATGGAACATTTCATAAACATCATCAATATCTTAAATTACAACATGGGCTTGATAGAGGACTAAGCAACAATCTCAAAAACATAAAAATCATCAAAAATCGAAACAAAACATACCTTAAATTATGCTTCAATATGGCCGAAAGTTTGAAACATAAGAACCCTAGTTCTTTTCTCTTAATTTCGGCAAAACAAGGAAGATAATGGCCATTTTTCTATTTTTTTATTAATATAACATAATTAACCATTTTACCAAAAATAACCTTAATAATAAAACATTATTAAGCCATTATCTAATGTCCATTTATGACATTTAATGTATTCAATGGCTAAATAACCACATAAGGACTTCTTCATTAAAAGAGCACATCGATTCAACCATTAATCAATTAGAAGGACACTTTTGCATTTCCTGCAATTTAGTCCTTTTTCATAATTAACCACATAAACAGCCATATTTTCATACGAAGTTTTCACACATGCTAATTCGTGTAATATGAACACGGAAAGTAATAATAATTTATTTTTCTGACTCGGATATGTGGTCCCAAAACCACTATTCTGACTAGGGTATAAACTGGGCTGTTACAATAAATCTATTCATATAATTAAGCTGCCCTCCTATTTATAGAAAAAGAAAAGGGTAAAAAGGAATTCACATCCCTATAACCATCAAACCTTTGTCTTTTTCTTTTTCAAGTTCATTGCATCGAAATGATCAACTCATTAAGGTGGATTTCCACCCCCACCCTCCCATCCAAGTTTATACAATTAATGTCATTTTTAAATATTGTGACTAGAATTTCAATATATAACATGGTTAGCAGCATTCTTAATTTTGTGTAAGATTTTCACTAAATCTTGACATGGTTAAGATTACAACTATTAATCATTGCTCATATTTGATGGATTTCAAAATATATTTATTAATTAGATTCCAATAGTATCTGACCTAATCTAGGGAGCTAGTTTTATTGTAAATATATTATAAAATTCTTATTTAATTTTAATTTAGGTCGATCTAGACTGATTTGAAATCAAAATTATTTTGTTCAAAGTTCAACTCAAGCCGAATCAAGTCTACATAACCATGTTGGTAGCCTAACTTGCACAAAAGTCTAGTAGATTCGTAACATTAGTACCTTTTTGTTCATTATGAATGAGTGAAGTTTCTCTAAATTTGCTCGAGAAAAATCTAACTTTTGTAATATTAGATTATAGGGTAAATTAAATAAATGCTCACCCAAATGTGAGAGTGTTTCTATTTTGATTACCCAACTATAATTTTTTTTTACGCTAAAAGTTTTGAAATTATTATTTTTTTAAATATAGGGTTATATATTTGTGAGGAGCATATGCATTGACTGAGGCACTTATTTAACTTGATCCAAGTCAATAAAATAAAGTTATGAATTTATCAAAAGCTTTATTATGAAAGGATAAGTATATTTAAATCCTTATAATTATCAAACACTTGTTTGTTTGTTTTTCCTTTTGATTCAATGCCCTGAAAACTTTAACGAGGCATTGGCTCAATGACAATGGCAAAGTTGAGGTCTCAAGTTTGTGTCCCACTTTATGTAAAATGTCTAGGTTCTTAGTTAATTTATTAGTTATTGAGTTATTTATTGCTTATAATAATTGAATGCATTGTTACTGTTATAACTTCAAAAAAAAGTTCAATACACAGAAAATAAATAATTTAATTTAAAAAAACATAAATCAACTCATATAATTTTTTATTCTTTTGCTCAGCCTTAAAAGGTTGTATCAAAAAGAGGAAAACCTTGAAAACTAGAAGAAAAGAGGCTCAAAGATAAAAAGAACTCCAAAAACACAACAATCATACTCGAATGCACCCTAACACCCAACAAGAGAACTCCCGAATATATCTCAGAACTCAGAAAACAAATATCAAAATAACCACAAAGTGGAAAGCAAGACACCAAGCTTAATAGAAACAACAGACTCAACAGTCAGAGATAAAGGCTCAGACAATCATTGTAGCAAAGAGCCAAAACCATCCTGTACATCAAGAAATTGCCTCCACACTTCACTATCAAAAGTCTCTTTGTAACAGCCTGCTCGACAAAGGCTCAATATCAAGATACTATTTGGCGTATTAGTTGGTAAAGTCAAGGGTAGAATTGAGTAAGTAAAGTATTTGTTTTGGCTTAGTGGCGAACTCTGTGGGATTCGCCATTTGGCGAACTCTAAGTTTTGGCAAACTTTAGAGTTTTGTAGACTCTTCTACTAAGTATCCGCCTGCCCTAGATGTTTTGGACGAACTCGTTAAGATTGTAGTTTTGACAAATTTGTTTCTGTATTCAGTGCTTGATGACTTAGCTAGTCATGTTAGGGTTTAGTTGAGACCTAGTTAGAATTAAGCTCGAATATTGTAGATGATTAGATTTAAAACTTATTAAGTACGTTTAATCACATGAATCAATGGTGTTGTTGGATTATGTGAGCCTCTTGTTAAATTCTGTATCATGCATACCATGGGCAGGGTGGCTTGTAGAAATGTTTTGTGTCAGTTCTTTTAATGAAATGTAGTTTTTGTTAAACTCTATTTTATGAAATTTTTTGTTAATTCTAGAAACATATAGATAAATGTGTTTGATATAATGAGATGGTTTGAGAGATAATACTTTAGGCCTGTACACCTGATAAGTGATATGATTGATCGTACCTATAAAATTAGACTATTATCACGATAAAGGCAAGCGCACCTATCGAACAGTAGTATAGATTACGGCAAGACTGGGATGTCGAACCCACAGGGACTAAAAGTACTAGTATTAACCTTCTTTTTATTATCTAGCCTAGAAATAAATGGGATTTATTTTAAACTAATTAAACTAAATTAACTAATTATCTAAGAACATGACAGAGAGTGAATTAGGGAAATTACTTTTGGGAAAACTGATTGATTAAGACAATACCCAAGGAAGAATCCACCTAGACTTCACTTGTTATTAGACTCTGAGCTAGACAATTTATTCACTTGACTTGATCCGTAGAAATCCCTAATTTATGTTAATATCTCTTTCAAGACTAAAAAAAACTAACCCTAGGTTGATTAATTGAAACCTCTTTCTAATTAAAATCCCTAGTGTTGCATTAACTCAATCTATGGATTTCCCTATTAAATTTGATTCTAATCCGGTAGATTTTCATCGTCCTATGTCTAGGATTACAATTAACTCCGCTTAATTGTGTGGATCTACTCTTAGACAGGGACTTTTGCTCCACTGAATAAGCATATTCAACTAGAATTAATATCCTGAAATATTAACACAAGAATTAATAACACAATTAAGAACAAATCAAGTCTTTATTATATAATTCAGAAAATAATAGCAAGATCTATCTTAGGTTTCATCCCCCTTAGGTATTTAGGGGATTTAGTTCATAATTGTAAAATGAAACATCTCAAAATTGGGAAAACAAAAAAACATAAAGAAAACTCCAAAACCCCTGAAGGAAATTGAAGGGAGATCTTCAGCCTTGATGGAGATCCTTGCTTCCGAGATGAATCAATCGGCATTCTTTGAGTAATTCCTTGCCTTCTACTCTATGTCCCTTTTTTTGTTCCTCCCTTAGGGTGTTTTTATAGACTTTGGAATGCCAAAATACCCAAAAATTAGCTTTTTTCGCGTGAAATTGAAGTAGGGCTCGACAGGGACACGCCCGTGTGAGGTTGCTCAGGCCATGTTCAACATTGAAAAATCAACACGGGCATGTGGTTTACCGGTGTGAAAATGCCTTAGGCCATGTTGAATGCTAATTTGGGCCTATTTTGTCCGTTTGTAGCCCGTTCCTTGCTCTTTTCTCTTCTTTATGCTCACTTAAGTATAAAGCATGAAATTAAAGGATTAGGATCATTATATTCCATAATTCTAATGATAAATCATCCATAAATGTGTCAAGCATGGGGTAAAAATATGTATATATTATGGTTTATCAACGCTAAACTGTTCGAATGTTGTTTTTAACTTCCAATGATGTACATTTAAACTTTTGTAAAGGGAATAACTCTATCAACTTTTAGAAGGCTTTCGCTAAATGTTTTGTTTAAAATGCTTTCCTTGGCATATAAATAATAAAAAATTATTTTGTCATTGTCATGTTAAGGACTACGCCAGTATCTTAAGATTTAAAATAAATTTTAATTACTTTTGCTAAATTCGTATGATTTTAAGTTGTGACACTCAATACTCGGTTCCAATTATTGGGTCGGGTAAGGTGTGTTGCAAGTTTTGTTATCAGAGCCAAGGTTGAGTCGATTATCGAAAAATCGAAGGTTGTGTCATGCCTCGCCATGAATGATACATTTCTGGCTTAGTCCCTATAATTTAAACTAATATGAATCTTATTATAGTGTTAATGAAAATGTATGAATGACTGAGAGAAGCAATTAATGAGGAAATAGAAAGCCATGTCCCTTCTGCTCAGGAGCAAACTCTCACAACTAATCTGGGTACTACTAGGAATGCTTTTAGCAACGCTTTCTTCGCTATGATTACCAAGATATTCGATCAGTTCATGAACAACCCAAAATAAATCACCTTTGAAAATGTGATTGCCTCTACGCTTCACTATCAAAAGTCTATTGAGGTCTATATAATCAACAGAGGGATGAAAAAAAGCATTCCATAGTCGATAAGAACCTCAAAACAAATCACCTTTGATAAGTGTCAAAAGTAACATATTTTAGCCTTACTCTTAATGCATTGTTGGGTGATTATATGACATTAATCGTGAATTATATATTCCTAACCCTTTATATTCATATTTTGGTGCGTACTAGGGCTTTTTGGAGCAATAGGGGTGAAGAGTGGGTGGAAATTAGAATTTTGGAGCATTCTTATAGCTGTGCGCATGTAACAGATTTTTACACAAGCAATCCACATGGTCGATGGATTGACACGGTTGTGTGTCCAGGGTGTGTTGATATCAGGAACTGTGTGGACTGACGGCTGTAAGTTATGATTTTTAAGGTTTTTTTAACGCCATAAAAAATTTAGTTTTAGATTTCGTGCCTAATTGAGATAAGCTCGGTAATGAGAAAAAAAATAAGAAGAGGTAATTTGAGCCATGATGCTCCTGTTCTGGAAAAGGTCTTTGCGCATGTAATGGTTGAAGAGATGGCCAAGTTGAAAAAATGCACAATAGAAATTAAGGACGGCTATCATGATTTGTTTAGATTGTGAAAGTGCATAAGGATGGCGGTCCTTTAAGATATCTATGTTTAAAGACCAATTTTGTTGTATTTTGACGATGAGGAATTGAGATAGAGAGGGAGATTGGTTGAACTAGAAAGGTCTTACTTACTTAAAATCTTTGTGGAGACTATTTGGTGGTCCAACTTCTTTTGTGCTTCAAATAGAATCACTTGGGTTGAGGTACTTGGAGTACCAATGCACATGTGGAATTATATCACATCTAAGAGAATTGTAGAGAGTTAGGGTTCTTTAGTTTCATTGGGTTAAAATACATGTTCTATGGAAAATTATAGTAAAATGGCTCTAGCAATCTTGTCCAAACAATTTCAGAGAGTGGATAAGGTCGTTATTCTCCAGTTTAGTGAAGAAAGTTATCTTGTTAGAGTTACTGAAATCACAGGTCCAGTTACAAGGAATGAACCAAAGCAAAGGGTAAAATGGCATTCACATCCTCATAACCATCAAACCTTTGACTTTTTCTTTTTCAAGTTTATCGCATCGAATGATCAAATCATTAAGGTGGATGTCCTCCCCCACCTTCCCACCCAAGTTTATACAATCAATGTCATTTTTGAATATCGTGACTAGAATTTCAATATATAACATGGTTGGCAACATTCTTAATTTTGTGTAAGATTTTCACTAAATCTTGACATGGTTAAGATTACAACTATTAATCATTGCTCATATTTGATGGATTTCAAAATATATTTATTAATTAGATTCCAATACTATCGGAACTAATGATGGTCACTAAACTAACTAAAATTACGATAAAGGTAAACGCACTTATCGAATAATAGTATAGCTATGGTGAGTCGGGAATATCGTATCCACAAGGACTAAAAGTACTAGTATTATTGTTTTTCTATTATTTAGCTGATAAAATGGGATGTTTGTTTCTACTCTAAATTTAACTAAACTAATTATTGAGAACGCAATAGAGAATGAATTAAGAAAATAATCGAATAAACCAATGAGATAGACAATACCTAGGAAAGAATCCACCTAGACTTCACTTATTATTCTAAATCTGAATTAAACAATTTATTCACTTGTGCCTTAATCCGTAGAAGTCCCTAAATTATTTTAATATCTCTTTCGAGAGTAAGAATAACTAACTCTAAGTTAATTAATTGAAATCTCTTTCTAATTAAAACCCCTATTGTCGCATTAACTCGATCTATGGATTTCCCTATTAGATTTGACTCTAATCCGGTAGATTTATGTCATCCTATTTCTAAGATTGCCTGTAACTCCACTCAATTGTGCTAGATCTACTCTTAAGCAGGGACTTTTGCTCCACTGAAATAAGCATATCAATCATGAATTAATATTCTGAAAACATTAAAACATGAAATAAGTATACATAATTGAGAACAAGAATCAAGTATTTATCATGTAATTTAGAAATCAAATAATAAGATTCATCTTAGGTTTCATCTTCCCTAGATATCTAGAGAATTTAGTTCATAATTTGGAATAAAATCATCTTAAAATTAGGATAACAACAAGACATAAAGAAACCTAATAAAACTCCTAAAGAAATTGAATGGAGATATTCAATCTTGAAGGAGATCCGCTTCTGAGTTGAATCCGTTGGCGTTCTTCGAGTCTTTTCTTTGTTCTTCTCTGCGTCCCCCTTTGGTCCTCTTCTATTGTGTATTTATAAACTTTAGAATGCTCAGAAACCCTAAAAATTGGGTTTTTTCGCATAAAAAGCAAACAAGGTGCAAAATCGACACGGGCTGGCACATGGGTGTGTGTCCAACCCATATGGCTCACACGGGCGTGTGCCCAGCCCGTGTGGAAATGCCCAGGCCTTGTGGTTCCTGAAAACTGCTCTTTTTGTCCGAGTGTGGCCCATTTTTCGCTCCTTTGACTTCCCTATGCTCACCAAAGTATAGAAACATGAATTTAAAGGATTAGGAGCATCAAATTCACTAATTTACATAATAAATCATCCAAAAATGCATCAGGAATGGGATTAAAAACATGTTACTTTTATGGCTTATCACCTAATCTAGGGAACTAGCTTAATTGTAAATACATTATAAAATTATTATTTAATTTTAATTTGGGTCAATCTAGACTGACTTGAAATCAAAATTATTTTGTTCAAAGTTCAACTCAAGCTGAGTCGAGTCTACATAAGCATGTTGGTAACCTAACTTGCACAAAGGTCTAGTAGATTCATAGCATTAGTACCTTTTTGTTCATAATGAGTTAGTGAAGTTTCTCCAGTTGCTCGAGAAAAATCTAACTTTTGTAATATTAGATTATGGGGTAAATTAAATAAGTGCTCACCCAAATGTGAAAGTGTTTCTATTTTGATTACCCAACTATATTTTCTTTTTACGCTAAAAGTTTTGAAATTATTATTTTTTTAAAATACAAGTTTATATATTTGTGAGGAGCTTATGCATTGACTGAGGCACTTATTTAACTTGAGCCAAGTCAATAAAATAAAGTTATGAATTGATCAAAAGCTTTATTATGAAAGGATAAGTATATTTAAATCCTTATAATTATCAAACACTTGTTTGTTTGTTTTTCCTTTCGATTCAATGCGCTGAAAACTTCAACGAGGCATTGGCTCAATGACAATGGCAAAGTTGAGGTCTCAAGTTCATGTCACACCTTATGTAAAATGTCTAGGTTCTTAGTTAATTTATTAGTTATTGAGTTATTTATTGCTTATAATGGTTGAACGCATTGTTATTGTTATAACTTCAAAATTAAAAATAAAAAATTCAATACATGGAAAACAAATAATTTAATTTAAAAAAACATAAATCAACTTATATAATTTTTTATTCTTTTGCTCAGCAATAAAAGGTTGTTTCAAAAAGAGAAAAACACTGACAACTGGAAAAAAAGAGGCTCAAAGATAAAAAGAACTCCAAAAACACAACAATCATACTCGAATGCACCTCAACACCCAACAAGAGAACTCCCGAATATATCTCAGAACTTAGAAAACAAACATCAAAATGACCACAAAGTGGAAAGTAAGACACCAAGCTTAATAGAAACAACAGACTCAACAGTCAGAGATAAAGACTCAGGCAATCATTGTAGCAAAGAGCCGAAACTATCTCGTACATCAAGAAATTGCCTCCACACTTCACTATCAAAAGTCTCTTTGTAACAGCCCACTCGGCGGAGGCTCAATATCAAGATACTATTTGACGTATTAGTTGGTAAAGTCAAGGGTAGAGTTAAGTAAGTAAAGTATTTGTTTTGGCTTAGTGGTGAACTCTATGGGATTCGCCATTTGGTGAACTCCAAATTTTGGTGAACTCTAGGTGATACATGCACGGATTTTAAATCCAAGGATACTTTTGAAGATACTTTTGGAGATTTGATGAATGACGCTCTATTAATGGTTAAATCCAAGGATTTTAAATTAATAGAAGAATTTGTTATGGTGAATAACTCCATGAAAATTCCAATTGGGTTAGGGAAGGATAAAACTAAATAGAAGGATAATGCACGCAGAGAATCAAAAAGAAAAGAAAGAGAATAATCACCTTAAATTAAAGTTCTACGGTGAGGCGGATGAATTGGTGTGTCGAAAAGAAAGTAAGAAACAAGCCAAAACAACAAGACGTAGATAAAAAAGAAAAAAACAAAGATTTCGGTGCAAAGTATTTTGATGTAAAAGATTGGTACATAATTATCATTGAAGGCCTTAGAGTTAATCAGTGAAGAGTGGGCTCGTGAAAGAGCCTTGGTGGAAGGTTCAATATGAACATGTTGTGCCATTTTCTGTTATCGAATTTGTTTCATTTTAAATGCCTATGTTGGGGTGATTTTAAGAGAGTTGTCTCTTTGGGAGAGTTTATTTTGGCGAGAAGATGTGGATTGTGTTGGCTGATGCTGCCTCTACTTTGTGTTGGCTGGTGTTTTATGTTGATTATTTCGGAGTTTTGGTTCTGTCATTTGATGTATTTTTATTCTAACGGTAGGCGCTTTCTTCTTAGAGGTGTAAACAAATTATTTCTGAAAGATTTGTGCCTTCTGTTTTCTAATAAAATATATTTTATTGCTGAGAAAAAGAATTAATGTGTAACTACTTTTGTAGTTAATCTATTTTCTTTGTTTCAAATTACAATGTAAAGTCACTCTGTGTTGCTGGTGTTGTTATTATTATTTAGTTTAATTATATTAGTATTTTCATTAATGTTGTATTAGGGATTTGTGATAAGAATAATTAGAGTTTATTTTTATTATTATAGTGATTTGATTTTATTGATAATTAGAAGTGGAAATTACGTCAAACTAGTCTTCTCCGTTCCCGGGACTTCAATTAGAAGTAGAAGTACTTGAAGCCCAGTTATTCTTTCTTCGGCTGACCATTCCAATTGTTGCAAGCTTACAAATCATTACCGTCCATAGCTGCTGCAACCAAATTGGCCCTGGATTCAATTATGAAATTAGCCACCACGATTCCCTTTATAACACCCTTTAACCCTAAACCGTCGCCGGAACAGGGTTATGGAGCATTACTGGACATATCAAACAACGTATGAATAATTCATAAATAAATAACATACATATCATAATTTAATCTTTAAGTATTTATAATGGACCCTCGAGGCCCAAAACACGTATTAGAAGTGGAACGAAATTTATTCAAATACTCAAAAAAAAGTTTATAAAAATTTCGACAGCATTTCTGCTTATTTTTACATAAAACCCCCTGAAAATTCAAACAAAAAACAACCAATACCAACGTATTTCAACCAATGCAATTTCATATCTAATTGCATTAAAATCATACCTATGACATTAAAATGATAATTTACCTTAAGAACATCCATATTTCCATTAAAATTCAATTTATAATTTCATTCATTTTATTCTAAATTTAGCACCAATTATACCATGTATATGATATAAATTTTCATACCATTTCATTAGTTTAAACACTAAAATACTAAATACCATTCTTTACAACAAAAGTCATGTAACATTTTAAAGTGACCAAAATAACACCTATGTACTTGCCACTTTTACCAAAAGAAAAATACATCACCGAGTTTTGAGCTGGAGTCAGGATTGCCTTGAATACTGAATCGGGATTTTGAACACCTATTAACCTGCGCACGGAAACAACCGTACACTGAGTATACATATACTCAGTGGTATTATTATAATTCAAATTATAATAATAAATATTAAAATATAAATATCAAACATACAACACTTTAATTTCTTAAATACTAATTCTTTCTTTAGCTCTCATTCCTTAAATAATAGTAATTCAATATAACTATTTATAACTTATTATCACATATCATCAATTTGAATTTCAATTACTTCATGAACATTTAGTTCATGCCTTTCGTTCTCGATTACAATTTCATTCCACATTTCAATTCACAATTCAACTTTTTCATTTCTTTTCAATAGCTCAGTTAATCAAATTTATTTGATTTATCATTTCATTTATTTACCCCTATTAACAAGATTCGGACTTTGGGGGATACACGGATCCAACCAAACACACCATATTGGCACCCAGTGCCTCATCGGATAGTTCGAAGCAAAGTTGATACCCAGTGTCTCATCGGCCTAGCCGAAGTAAAGTGGTACCCAATACCTCATCGAATCTATCAGAAGTAAAATAGTGACACCCAGTGTCTCATCGACTCAAAGTCGAAGTATCCCTGAACTCTTCCAATCCTATGGCATGCCAACTATATCAGACTCAGCCCAACTAGTTAATAGGGATTTTCCATTCATTATTCAATCACTTTCAATTTCAATTTTACTATCAACTCAATCACTTACTCAATTTACAAACACACTTTCCATTTTCAAATCATCATGCAATTCAAATTTACATATAAATTCACCATGTACATGTAATTTAAATTCTAATTCATGCACATATTATATTTCACTTTTTTATTCTTCTCAGCATCATCACTTACCTTATAATTTACTTACCTTACATATAAATTTGAATATAACATTCAATTAATAATAATTTGAATTATAATAATACACACCGTGATTCTCGTGTCTACTCCTCGTCCACTTTTTCTTTTCCTTTCTTCGTGGATACCTCGGGTGCGATATTAGCTACGAAAAATTAAGATAAATTTCATAATCATTAATACCACATTAATTTTCATCTAATACTTGAATTTCTATTCTAATTTCATATCAATTTCAAATTAATCCCTAACAAAAATCATCTATTTTTCCATCTCAATTCATACCTCATTTCTACTCAATTTCTAACTAAACTTAAACTTGACAATCTAATTTTCATCAAAAATACCTAATTTTTAAATTCTTGCAATTTAGTCCTTGTTATACGAAATTTATAACTTATTTTACAATTTAATACATTTCCCAATTCTAATTAGAAATTCTATCAATTTAATCTCTAATTCACACTTTTACCAAACAAAATTAATATCTAAAAACCTAATAATTTCCAAAATTTTCAGTATATACCTAATAATATTTTGCTCTAGGTTCATAAAAACTCAAAAATTAGAAGAAAATGACTTAATTTGAATTACTAATTTGAGATAAAACCTCAAAAACCCTAAATTTTCCTTTTATTTTTCTTTCTCCTTTCTCCCCTGTTTTCTTCTCTGTTTCGTCTAAATTTTTTTAAGGTTCTGTTTCTTTTTCTTTCTTTACTATATATATATAATATGATATAATAATATATTATAATAATATAATAACATAAACTATTAAATATCTTTATTATTAAATAATATAATAATATATTTATATATTAAACTTAAAAAAAATCTTAGATTTTTCAATAGTAAACCGTCTAATTTTACTAAAATGGCCTAATTTCCTATTTGGTCCTTTTTACTTTCTTTAATCTATAATTAAACTTTTACCCCTATTGCAATTTAATCCTTTTTCATAATTAATAATAATTAAGTTAATTCACTTAATTAAAATTTAATTAAGCTCATTACTAGACTCATAAATATCCCTAATAATTATTTACGAACTCGGTTTATTAAGACGGAGGCCTGATATTACACTTTTCTGATGCCTATGAATTTTGGGTCATTACACCCTCAACTTGCTACTGCCAAATTCGATTTGCCTTGTTGTCCAAGGGGCACCGATTTGCTTCTCCAATCGTTGAACCAACTCGCCTTGCACCGACTGCCTTGACTGCCAAAGCATTGCTGCAACCATATGTTCTTCATAGAAGATTTGTTGCTTCGATTAGTTGAAATTGCATATTGTTGTAATCTCCTTGTGGCAACCAAATTAGATAATTTTTCATTGCCAATCCGTCGCACCTATAGTCTCAAGTACTTGCAACCAAAATTCTTCAAATCTTTGCCATCTATTTGCTACTACCACTGTGCTCCATTTAGCTACTGCTTTGCTCCAAGTAATTGTTGCCGCAAGTTTGTTCAAAGTATCTGTAACACCCTTAACCCTTATCCATCGCCGGAATGGGCTAAGAGACATTACAACGAAAACTCAGATTCCAAACATTTAAAGTACAGGTTATTAGTGATAATATTCAATCGGCACTACGGTGTATATAAATATATAAAAATGCAATCGAATCACTCATGGCATAAAGATCATTACCTTACACAGTGTTTACTAATTAAAGCATGAACAATCAAAGTTACTACTATATCTAAGTACACATGTGTATGACCAATGGATCAAATCAATTTATTCATGTTTTGTTTGACTGCCACCATACTTAGTCTTTTAAGTACACATAATCAACCGAACTTACTTCTCATATGAATATATTCATCTTTATACTTTAAAGATTACGTACTAATATTTGGTAAAATTTTCCAACGCATAAGCCGTATGATAACATACTTAACAAGCTTTATTTAACATCCAGTTTGAGTTAATACACAATCGTATTACTTGAATGTAACTATGCATAGATTCAAACTCATACATTAACCACAATGATCATTTCATACCTATTACCTCACACATAGATATATAGGTAGCATAACCACATGTAACTAGACTTGAATCTTCTATCTTACCAAGATCATTAGGCACATTATCAACACCTAATTAACATAAACACATATACATACAAGTTCATAACTTTATTAGAGCACTTTACATAATTAATAAGTTCAACCACCTTATTACAATTAAACATGAAAGTCAACTTAACAAAATGACCAAGCTATATTTGCATAGCTTTGGTTATACAGGTTTCAAAACAAACAAAATACATATCCACCTATACATGCCATAAGTTTGGTAATATAGGCTTTTGAAGGTACCGCAGATAGACGATAGTGTGGTTGACTTCGATATTGAATCCCTGAGCTCGTAACTTTCAGCCAAAATCTATAAAACAAAACATAACACAAATACTTACAGTAAGCAATTTTGCTTAGTAAGTCCTAAGTAAAATAAACATTTAATACATAATAAAATTTCTTTTGTTTAATAAATTGAAATAGCTAATTCTACTTATGCATTTTATTCACATATAGCCACAGGCATTCAATCCATATATATATATATATTCACTAAGCCAATTCACCTTGGCCGAATGTACATAATCACATGATCATTACATCTTCGATTCCATAGCCAACTTGTCTTATACAATTGAATTCACATGTAAACGTATGGGCATACTTTCATCACTCAATTTAACATTTCTTATATGAACATCTATAAGCTGAATATATATGTAATACAATAATTTCACATATACTTTCTCATCACACATCAAGAAGTCAATTCCTTTCATTTTCAAATAAATAATTTAACTATCACGTGCCTGAGCAACTTAATTCGTTTAACGAATTCAATTATCTCATCAGTACAAAGTCTCATAACTTAAACTTTTAATAATTCACCGGCAATAAGCCTGGTAGGTATGAACCTAAATTCATAACTGGCACGAAGCCTGCTAGACTTTTAAGTCCGATATTCATTTACCGGTATTATGCCTGTTAGGCTTGAAGCCCGATAATAATCACCAACTTAAAGCTTGCTAGGCCAAAGGCCCGAATAATACAGTACTGTAATCAATCCACAAAGTTTCGTACATATCAAATCATATACTTCTAGTTTCCACACAGCACAAGCTCATAGTAAAAGCTTAACATCATTTGTACATAACACATAACAAAATTGTAACACCCCAAACCCGGCCCAGATGTTACGGCCAAGTCTGATGTGTCACATTGAGGTGTTTTTTGAAAATCGTGTTTTCATTGAAAACCCTTATTGATGTTTAAAAAACTCTTACCGTTAAACTTGTATAAAACCTTAACTTGTGTTTATTTTTTTCCAAAACGTGGTTTATTAAAATAATCATCCCTTTTCAGCAATGTTAAAAACTTTGTGTAATTTTATAGAAAATGGTAAACGCTTGTAACCCCTTTGTAACATGTTATTTTGAAAACGGTTTAAGTGTCAGAAAATTAGACCTTTTTCGTTAAAACTTAAAGTGACTGGAAGCTGGGCACCAGGTAGGATTCCAGAAAAGAGGAGATGAGTCGAATAGACTGCTTAAGTACCAAGCTCTTCTTGGATCCACTCCTAGACATGCACACGACCATTGCCACACTTTAACTATTTGAAATATTATTTACGAGAACATTTAAAATTGCGGAAGCTTTGCTTGGTTATCATGCTATTTTGAAAACAAGTAACTTTTATAAAAATCGCGTCTTAAAATCATTTATTTTCAACTCGATTTAAATAATATCCTACGTAAGCTAAAATCAATTTAAATAAGTAAAGAATAAAAACCCAAAATAAAAATAATTAAAGAGGCCTTTTTACAACCCAAAACCAAAATAACTAATTAAATCTAAATTGAAATAGATAACTTAATTAAAATCCAACAGTCCAGTCCATGTGGCCACTCTGAATCCCTCCCAGCTCCAAGTCCACCAACTAAGGCTCATCTGCAAGGATGGAAGGAAATGGGTGAGTTTGGAAAACTCAGTGTGCAACAAAGCCCTTTCAGAGCCTAAATCAATACAAGCATACTGGGCCGAAGCCTTTCATGTAACGGTTACTGGGCCGAAGCCTTTTTCATAAATTATATTACTGGGCCGAAGCCTTTTCTGTAAACAGTATGGCCCATAGGCCCATTTCAATATCACATGCAATAATAATAAATGTATGCAAACCCATTTGGGGAGACTACTCAACCCACCATCCGCTACTCTCCACCCTTACCAACCAACACACCATGTGGGGAATAACTCAACCCACCCAACCAACACACCACTGGCAGCATAGCTGCTTTAACATATAACTGGAGGCCTAGCCTCTTTTAATAACTGGGGCAAAAGCCCTTTTTAGTAAACTGGGGCAAAAGCCCTTTCGGTAAACTGGGGCAAAAGCCCTTTCGGTAAATTGGGGCAAAAGCTCTTTCGTTAAACTGGGGCAAAAGCCCTTTCCGGTAAACTGGGGCAAAGCCCTTTAACACTTCCTCCTTTCATAAAAACCCAACCCATGCATATAATGAGTATATCATGGCATATCATGTGCATATCATAGCATATCATGTGCATATCATGGCATATCGTATATAAAACAATATCTCAAGCATCATAGTCATATTTTCACCTAGGGGCAAAATAGTCATTTTCATGTCATAAGGGTAATTCTGTAATTCTATCAATTATTAGGGTTTTCCATACTTATTATTAATTATTAACCATTTCGAGTGTTTTAAAAGATAATTTTAATCCATTCTAACCAAATCGGGCTTTTGGGCCCAAGACCCCTAATGAGCCCTACGAAACTGACTTAGCCAATTAAACCCATTTAGCCTAAATCCCATAATGGTACTAACAGTTTTCACATGCCAAATACCCAAATTCCCTTTTCTGCCGCTTTTACCCAAATGGGCCCGAAAGCCCATTGGGCCCAGTTTCAGCCTATCGAGGCCCAACTTACCATCGTGCACAAAATCATGCCCTTACCTGTTCTATTGATCCAATCACCGATCTTATCGTATGCATCGCATCTATAATCATTCGCAAAACCACAAATTCGAAATGCCAGAATTTCGGCATTTCGACTTTTCAGTAGATAATAACCTAAGCTGCTATGGGGGTTCGTTACACACCTGATTACGACGAACGATGACAATATCCGCTCCAGAACAATCCTACATTCATTTAGATCACATTAATATCTAAAAACCAAATCGAATACTCACTAAAATCCCAACATACATATTCGGTCCACATCCTTAATGGCCCTAAAACACTTACCTTTGTCGACTTAGATCTATTAAATCCAGATCTAACTATGCCAATACCCTTAATCCAATGCTCCTTGTTGACCACCCTTAACACACTCAAAAACCAAGTACCAAAATAAGATTAGCCTCTAGCCAAGTCGACCATCTCCCTAAGTACATAGGGATTTCGACTTCTCTTAATTTCCAAAATAACGAATGAGAAATAGTTCAGTTACTTACCAAAGATCTATTTGCCAAAAACGTTCCCTAGCACCACCTTTCCAGATCTGTTGTAGATCTAATCCCCAGAATATGAGTAGAGAACAGACTTAATAATTTCGGCTTTTCGATAGACAAGGTGAGAAGAAGAAGATTAAATAAAAAGGAACGATCCCGATCTGACTAAGTAAAAGAATGGGGTTTCGGCCTTTTGGGAAAGAAAATCAAAAAGGAAAAATATAAGAAAGAATAGAAATAAGAGTAGAAAGTCTGTGAAAAGAAAAAAAATGAACAACTAAAATGAAAACCGATTGAATAAACAAAGGTCGGCTAATACTAAAAAATAAAAGATTTCCTCCTAATTTCAAATACCATGTATTTCTCCTTGATTCTTGCTACCTACCGAATTTAAATTCAAATCTGATTCAAAAAAGATTTGAATTCCTTTCAACCCCTTAATTTAAGCTAAAAAAAAATCAATAATAATTTGAATGGGATTCAAACTTTCCCATCGCTTGGCAGGCCTTATCACCGATTGCCCAGCTTTGGCACGCTGCTAGGGAGCGCCCCAGCCCCGCACGTCTCCTTCCACGCGCGCCCAGCAAAAACGAGATCTCTTTCTGCACGCCCAAGCACGCTGCTGGCCACTGGGACGCGCGTTCTTCTTGGATATGATAGCACCGCGTTTGTATTTAAAGCTTACCTACTACAGTTCCCGCTTCTTAAAAATAAAATCAACATTCTGCTAGCACCTGGACTTGAACCCGCGCGCGGGTGGAACTCCTAGCATCCTGCTGCCACTGCGCCACAAGCATTTTTATGGCATAACTCGGTCGCATCTAATCTTAAGCCTTACCTTAGCGTAACCTGGCTTCTAAAAATAAAAACAACCCTGCGTGCACCGTGCCTTGAACTCAGGCACTCCTATACCCTCCTAACGCTACTGCCACTGGACCAAGCTCCCCTTTGCGCCTAATTTAGCCCACTTTTATTTAAAAAGCCTTATTTTCCAGTTTCCCCTTAGAAGAAAAAATCTAATTTCTTTGCTAGAGTCTTGGGTCAAACCTAAGATTTTTCCTACAACCTAAATACTTCTAAATTTATTTAAAAACTAAATTTAAACACCAAATATTATATATATATAAAATAAAAGTAACAATAATAACTTTATCAATATATTTTTATCTAATAATAATAATTTAATTAATTTTCATAAAAATTTTAAAATCATAAATAGATACAGTAATATTTTTCTAGTAATAATAAATTATAATTTTCATAAAAATTTAAAACATCAGTAATATAGTAAAAATTTTCCAATAATTTAATTTAAATATATATATATATTTTAAAACAATACTATTTTAAAACTTCTCAATTACTCAGGTTTCCTTTTATCCAAACCCAGACCCAAAGCTCAATTCTTCTAGGCCCAAATTTAGGGTGTTACAACTCTACCCTCCTTAAAGAAATTTTGTCCTCAAAATTTTTAAAACTAAAATAATCGTGCAACACTATGCTACTACGCTACCACTGCGAACTCTGATCTAAATAATTTTAGTACGAGCCAGAACATTGAAGTAAAATTACCACTAGCACATACAATTCGCATCCAACCATTACACATTCCTAACTAGAATAAGCTTTACAATCAAGAGCTCGATGTTTCAGGGACCCACATAAAAAAAGCACGCTCTTTTCTCCCTATCGCATTCACCCGGATGAAGTCTGTGGCAGTTCTTGCAGGCCGAAAAGTTTGGTCGTGCCCTAGCATGTTTCACCAAACGAGACTCTGTCTTCTGCGAACTAGGATCCTTCCTCTTCTTACACTCCAAGCACCCTGCTTGAAGCGTTTCCCTAATTTCTTTAATTTTGGTATCCAACACTTCTTTTACCACTTTCCTTACTAACTCGACCAGTGCCTCAGTACCAGGCTCTGAGTTACCGTTACCCGAAGTTGGCAGACTTTGCTTACCCTCAGAATCCATATCGTTACTCTACATTACCAGTACACATATCAAATAACTACAGAGTTCTTAAAAATTTTATTATTAGTACATGTCTTATGCAATATTTAAAGCTTTTGTTTTTTACAGAATCATATCCTAGCTACAGTCTCAATCTTTTAGTTTCTCTACAGTCTCAGTCTCTACAATTTTTTAGTATTACTCTATCTATAGTATCATAGAAAAGTCTCAAGTCTATTTACAGTACAGTTCAGTACATTACAGAATATAAAGCAGAAATACTTACAGACTTGGTGCCGGGGATTTAGTGTGCCACATCTCAATTTATCAGAGTCTATAAAAACTCAGAAAGATTCAAGCCTTTTAAAAACATGTTAATTTTAGAGAAAATAAGTTTGAAACAAAACAGAATTTTCCAAAAATCTGACTTTTCCAAAAATACCCTTCTTTGGGCTTAAATTTAAAATTTCAAAATTTTTTTTAAATCATTTATTTGTAGAAAGAAAATCTTATAAACAATTTCGAAAACAAATTCTTAAAGCGACTTCCGAAAATCTTTGTTTTACCCTTTAAAAACATCCGTTTTTAGACCCGTTCCACAGCCGAGTAGTTGCAACCGAGCTCTGATACCACTGAATGTAATGTTCAGGCCGGGTTTGGGGTGTTACATTCAGGAAGTGTTAAAGGGCTTTGCCCTAGTTTACCGGAAAGGGCTTTTGCCCCAGTTTACCGAAAGGGCTTTTGCCCCAGTTTACTAAAAAGGGCTTTTGCCCCAGTTATTAAAAGAGGCTAGGCCTCCAGTTATATGTTAAAGCAGCTATGCTGCCAGTGGTGTGTTGGTTGGGTGGGTTGAGTTATTCCCCACATGGTGTGTTGGTTGGTAAGGGTGGAGAGTAGCGGATGGTGGGTTGAGTAGTCTCCCCAAATGGGTTTGGATACATTTATTATTATTGCATGTGATATTGAAATGGGCCTATGGGCCCTACTGTTTACAGAAAAGGCTTCGGCCCAGTAATATGATTTATGAAAAAGGCTTCGGCCCAGTAACCGTTACATGAAAGGCTTCGGCCCAGTACGCTTGTATTGATTTGGGCTCTGAAAGGGCTTTGTTGCACACTGAGTTTTTCAAACTCACCCATTTCCTTCCATCCTTGCAGATGAGCCTTAGTTGGTGGACTTGGAGTTGAGAGGGATTCAGAGTGGCCACATGGACTGGACTGTTGGATTTTAATTAAGTTATCTATTTCAATTTAGATTTAATTAGTTATTTTGGTTTTGGGTTGTAAAAAGGCCTCTTTAATTATTTTTATTTTGGGTTTTTATTCTTTACTTATTTAAATTGATTTTAGCTTACGTAGGATATTATTTAAATCGAGTTGAAAATAAATGATTTTAAGATGCGATTTTTATAAAAGTTACTTATTTTCAAAATAGCATGATAACCAAGCAAAGCTTCCGCAATTTTAAATGTTCTCGTAAATAAATATTTCAAATAGTTAAAGTGTGGCAATGGTCGTGTGCATGTCTAGGAGTGGATCCAAGAAGAGCTTGGTACTTAAGCAGTCTATTCGACTCACATCCTCTTTTCTGGAATCCTACCTGGTGCCCAGCTTCCATTCACTTTAAGTTTTAACGAAAAAGGTCTAATTTTCTGACACTTAAACCGTTTTCAAAATAACATGTTACGAAGGGGTTACAAGCATTCACCATTTTCTATAAAATTACACAAAGTTTTTAACATTGCTGAAAAGGGATGATTACTTTAATAAACCACATTTTGGAAAAAAATAAACACAAGTTAAGGTTTTATACAAGTTTAACGATAAGAGTTTTTTAAACATCAAGAAGGGTTTTCAATGAAAACACGGTTTTCGAAAAACACCTCAATGTGACACATCAAACTTGGCCGTAACGTCTGGGCCGGGTTTGGGGTGTTACAAAAACCCCTTATTTCATTTCATAACTTGCCATTCGGCCTTAACACATATCAAAGCATCATTTTCATTACAACATATTACACTCTTACCTTCATTTCACACTCATCTTTGTTCTCGTAAAAGCTTAATTACCTACGTGGGTAAACAGTGTTATTATTTCACACCCATCTCTGTTCTCGTAAAAGCTTAATTACCTTCGTGGGTAAGCAGTGTTATTATTTCACACCCATCTCTGTTCTCGTAAAAGCTTAATTACCTATGTGGGTAAACAGTGTTTTATTTCACACCCATCTTTGTTCTCGTAAAGGCCTAATTACCTATGTGGGTAAGCAGTGTTCTATTTGGAAATTTTAGGAGACCATGAAATAATTTCATTTATTTTTCTTCCATCTCACCTTCACATTCGGCTTTGTATAAACATACAA
The DNA here is from genome assembly GCA_020496765.1 of Gossypium stocksii. Classification (NCBI taxonomy): domain Eukaryota; kingdom Viridiplantae; phylum Streptophyta; class Magnoliopsida; order Malvales; family Malvaceae; genus Gossypium; species Gossypium stocksii. Next base: position 32,722,328 of record CM035628.1, on the reverse strand, counting down.
TGAAGATTTGAATCACATAATATATCATGTTATATTCAAATATAACTTATGTTTAATTACTTAAAACTTACCTTGGATATCGACGAACTTTACGAATCGGCTAATCGGCTAATTTTGTTTTTTCCCTATTCAAAATTGGCTCCCTTTGTTCTTGAGCTAATCAAAATAGATTAAACTTACTTAATCAATCAATTTACTTAGTTCAAACCACAAAGCACAAGATTTTGACATTTATAAAATAACCCCTTATCAAAATTAATCTTATAAATTGCCCCATTAATACAAATTATCAAACAAATTTCATTTCTTTCCATGAATACACTAAGGTCGAATACTTCATGAAGCTACCAATGGCCTATCGTTTGCTATATTCACACATACACATCTTAAACCTTTCATTTATCACTTAATTTACTAAATTTAAGCTCATTTTTAACACATAAACAACAAGTAAAATTTTTTTCTTAATTTCTACTCCATGGCCGAATATCATTTAGGCTTAAAATCACATGAATTTTAACACCAAAATATTCATCTAGCAATCATTTCCCATTTTAAGACATTAAAACACCAACAACCTTATACATAACTTCCATGGTCGAATGAATAATTTGTAATTACCTTAAAAATTAACACTTGGGCTATGTAAAGGACTTAACAACTAACTCAAATTCACAAAATTTAAAGAGAACTAAATTGAAATCATACCTTAATTTAAGCTACAACCATGGCCGAATACCCTTGCCTTTTTCTTTTTCTTTTACTTAGTGTTTTCGGCAAAAACAAGAGAAATAAACAACCATTTCATGTTTTATTAATTCATGCATATATTAGTTATTAGATTACTAAAATGGCCTTTGTAAAATCATTCCTTTTCCACTATCTAATGGCCGAATATGTCCATGGAAAATTTCCTTGGTCTAATTGCATCTTAAACCCTCCATATTAAAAGAACAACTACAATTCGGCACTCACACATAAACCATCTAATTTTTCTTTTATGCAAACAAGTCCTTATTTAATGATTCAACATCCAAATGACAAAATTAAAACACGAAACTTTCACGTATGAAAATTCGCATATAATAACCACAGGAAATAATATTTAAAAATTTTTCTGACTCGGTTTAGTGGTCCCGAAACCACTATTTCGATTAGGGCCAAAATAGGGCTGTCACAGTATCCCCATCCCCTTCAAGATCTGTTGCCATTTTCTCGTTCAATTCTACCATCAAATTACTGCCTGTTACTCTGCTCCTCTCGTCAACCAGCTTGCCGCCGTTTTACTCCTCTAATTTAGATGGCGTTCGTTCGCCTTTATGTTACTACTGGGGTTTGGCCTTTAATTGGCTGTCAATTAGCCAACAAAATTGTAGGAGTTATCGATCAAGAATTGGTTTCTCATTGTTTGTCTTAAGACATGCCTTACTCCTTTTAATTTTCACTAGCAAGATTAATTTATTAGTTGATGCATTGTTTGAGTAAAATTGAAATTACTCGTGGTTATGCATTGTTAAATTACTAAACGGAAGTGACTTGATTTAGATTTATATTGTTTAATTTGGAATTATTTTTAATGAAATCGTATAATTTTCTCTTGAAGCGAAAGAGTTAAGCGAATTGTGGAAAGCAAAAATCATCGAGGATTCATTGCTTCTAAGTATCAAATGCTTAGATATTTCTGTTTGTTAATCACTAATTTTTTATTGCTCGGTTAATTTAAATGCATGCCTTCGTAATATTTATTCATGAAATTGATTTAAGTTGGTTTTTTTTTGTGCCTATAAATTGTTTTTATCATTATAAAACTAGTGTGTCGGAATCTTTTGAACATAGTCGGCATGCCCCGTAGGGTATAAGCAACTATGTGTGTGAAACTAGTTTGGCACCTAGAGGTGGCGTGTACTCGATTGGTAAGTCTCCTAACAGCTAGAGGCATAGATTCCACAAGTAATTTATATCGCAAAGATCTCAGCACCTATGCGTGCCAAGCTAGAGGCAATATCAGATGTGGACTTTGTGAACATGGGGTCTCATTACAAGGTACTTCTAGATTGCCTTCTTTTTTCTTTTTTATTTCCCTCTAACAAGGGAATATGTTTGACTTCTAAACTCAGTTGTCAGCAAAACTTTCAAATTGATGGACTCCATTGCCACTAGCCAATCAAACTCTTTTATTATTAATGGCTTGATCAGAACAAATTAGATTAGATTAAATTAAATAAAATGAAGAGTTGTGTATAACTTGAAAGGAGATTGGGCAGAGAAAAAAGAGTAAATAGTGTAGAATCCATTTCTTGTCATGATTTTTGTTGAAACCATTTTTATTTTAAAAAAAAAGGGTCGGCTTTTAAAACAAAAATGGAGTCGCCACCAATCCTTTTTGTTGTAGGTGTGATCGGGTCACCTTGTAAGACATTTTGTTTTATTAAACATTGATTTTGGCCTACAAAATTCAAGAAAACGGGCTCGGGAGTCGGTTACATACGAGGAAGGATTAGCACCCTCGTAACGCTCCAAAATTGGTACCTAATTGATTAATTAATGTCCTAATGTTGAATACTTTGAAAAGATTCTAAAATACAATCTTTCGATTTTTTAAAACTTATATTCTTTAAAAGGACATTCAATTATTTGGATTTCAAAAGAAAAATCAAAACCCAGTAAGTTAGAGCACGATCTTTCTAATTTCCTAAACACCGAATATCCTTTGCTTTTTAGAAATCCCTACCTTGAGATGACAAAACATCACATCCAGTGAGTTAGGACGTAACATCTTAAATTCCCGAGAATAGGTTTTTTATTTGAAATTCATATGTTTTAATTTCGAAAAGGGTACTCAATCATTTGAACTTGATGAGAAAAATCAAAACCCAGTAAGTTAGGGCACGATTTTCTCAAAATTCTCAAATATCGAATATTACCTTATTTTAAAAGCTTATGAATAACAACCATTGTAGTAATTAAATGAAATATATGTCAAAACCATTTTTTAACGGGTTGAAAAAACGGGGTTCGACTAAAAAAATGAAAACGGGAGTCGCCACCAATCTTTTTAGGTGTGATTGGATCACCTTTAAAACATTTTTGTTTTAAAATCATTAGTTTTGGTCTACGAAATTAGAAAACGGGGTTCGGGAGTCAGTTACGTATAAGGAAGGGTTGGACCCTCGTAACTCCCAAAAATTGGTACCTAATTGATTATCAAATGTCTTTAATGTCGGAAATTTAAAAATTTTAAAGTGTAATCCTCATTAGGATATTTTGATTTTAGAAATTAGGGTTTACTCGTGTCAAATGAATCAGAATATTACATCTAGTAAGTTAGGACGTAATATTTTCAAGACTTTTGAAGCTAAGCTCGCTTTTTTTGAAAATCTGTATTTTGAAACTACAAAACACCATATCCAATAAGTTAGGACATAATGTTTTGTATTTCCAAAATAGATGTTTGTGTTTTGAAAATCTCAAAACGTTTAAAAGGGTGCTAGACTATTCGAACTCGACGAGAAAAGTTGCAACCCAATAAGTTAGGGCACTACTTTTCTTGAAGCTTCCAAACACCAAACATTACCTTTTTATTTTTAGAAAAACTTTGAGTAATCATTCAGTAATTAAGCAAAAAGCTATTTTATTCAAAACGGTATTTTGAAATGACATGTCACATTAGTATATTATCAAGCATAAATATTGTAACAATTCATGACGTACACTAATATATACAAAGAAATAATAAAACATGGCTAATCTTAAAATGGGAAATATATACATAAATAAAGATAAGTGACATGCATTAAAAAAAATAAGTAGAACATATATATAAATAATATAAAATATAAAAAACATACAACTCAACAATTTAATAAACCTATAAATGAATTCGTAAATAAAAAAACAAAATATATAATATAATGAACTTAATATATATATATATATAAAACATATTTGAAAATAAACTATAAAAATTTAAGATATTATACAACATGCAAAAGTACATAACATAATAATAATACATTAATTCTAAAATATAGTGAATAATAATATATAAATAAAAACAATATTATATAATAGGAAACATAAGTTTAAGAAAATATATATATAATGTAAAAGTAAATAATTGATAATAAATAGGCATATAATACAAATTAAAATATAATATTTAATAATAATTTTAAAGTAGCATTTATAATATATAATGTATAATAATAAAAATAATATATAAAATAATAATAAAATAAAAAATATAGGTTTAGAAAAATAATATAATAAAAAATATATAGAAGATTTATTAAAATAATTATAGCATATAAGTTAAAAATATAATTTTTATATATAAATAATAATATAAAACAATAATAATATATATAATAAAATATAAAATAATATAATAACAAAGTATAATATAATAATATATAAAAAAGGATAAATAGGTAGTAAATAATGTGAAAATGATAAATAATATAATATAAAACTAATATAAATATATATGAAAATAATAGAATGATATAAGATAAAATAAGAAATATACATATATAATAGTGTTTATAGTAAAATAAATAATAAAATATTTTAAACTAAAAATGTAAAAAGGATCAAAATTAGAATTAAATAAAAATACAGGGTTAATTTTAAAATAAATAAAAAATTGAATTTTGAACTCAACTAAAACACGCGTTAAGATCGAGGGACTCATTGGGTAATTTAACCCTTGTCCTGAAACGACACCGTTTCGCGGTGTTTTAAAATGACCTCCAGTGACTTAATTGAAGCAAAGGTAAAATACTCGGGTATAATTAAAAGCAGAAATAAACTTAATTTTAAAATATAAATATGCGGAAGGACCAAGGGCGCAATTAGCCCCTTGGTAAAAAAACACGTGGACCCACAATGGAGCAAGTCGGGTCGACCTGAACCGCGCCCAAAACGACGTTGTTTTTGCGTTGAAGCCCCCCAAAATGGTGCCGTTTTCAACAGGTATAAATGCCGAAAATTTTTTAAAAAGAATTCATTTCCTCTCTTTTTTCCAAAAAACCCGATTTCTTCTCTCCCTTTTTTTCTCAACTCCTCTCTCCCTCTGGTGCAGCTCCGTTCATCGGCCGGTGAACCACCGCTGTGCACACCATCGCCGGCACCGCCGTGAGAGGTGGCCGGAGGTCGAAAATTCCCTCTTTTCAACGCGGAATCAAAGGTAGACTCTTTTCCTCTTTTTTCTTTTTTTGTTTTGTATCTATTGAACAAGAAATAAAACCAAAATAATATATAGAAAAACAAACTAAATGGGATAAAAAGAATCACCTTCTTTCTTCCAAAAAAACTACCGATATTTCTCTATTTATATGTGTGTGTTCGTAAAGTCATAAAAACAAGAAGAACCCCCATTACATCGTTTGATTCGGGCTTTTATAGCCGAAATAAATCGAAAATAAAAATTAATGTTAGAATCTTTGATTTATTTCTTGCTGTATTTGTTTCATTTCCGTGCTATTTCCTTCCTTTTGCAGGTCTACACGCGACGATTGCGACGGAGACGAGGGCTTGCTGATTCGGGCATTTGATTGCGGCGCAAAACGAGGCTAATGTCGGCTGCAGTCACGAGGGAGCTTGCGGCGCAAACCCTTGCTAGGGTTCCTGCCCTGGTGTTTCAAATTTGGACCCTGTTGGGCTGCTGCTTATTGGGTTTAGGTAGGCCTAGGGTTGGGTTGTAAAATTGTTGGGTGTTGTTAGGCATAGGCTTAGTAGTTTGGGTCTGGTTTAGGCTAAGAGTTTGGGTCTGGTTTAGGCTAGAAGTTTGGGCCACGGGTTTAATCGGTATTTTGGGTAAAAGGGTTGTGGGTTAAATCTGGTATTAATGTATTGTAGGGTATTTGGGCCTGTATTATTTGGGTTCTATAAAGGACTTTTGAATGGACTTGTTTAAAATAAAATAAATATTTATTTATTTATTTATTTTCTTTGCTCAAATTTAGCTCGGTCAAATTTAGGCTATTACAATATATTTTCTTAAAACGATGATTTGAATAGAATTGTCACGTTAATGCATAAAAATATAAACATATTAACATAAAAACAATCCACAATAATTACACAACGTATTAACAATCAACATTAATATTGACAATCAAAAAGAAAGAATAGTGATTTAAAGTAGCTAATAACATGAATATTATAATGACAATAATAATACTAACAAAAGATGCTAAAAGTAATTCCAAAATAATGAACAAATAAATGAAAAAAACACATAATAAAGGGAATATAAAAAACAATCGATTATGAAAATGAAATTTAAAAAAAAAAGGATAATTACAACGCAAGAAAAAGATAAATAATAAAATAATTTTAAAAAATCAACAATATAGTAAATCTTTTTTAAAATGGAAAATGATTTAAATTAAATAGTATGTATAACATATAATAAATGAAACAAAATAACTATATATAATAAAACAGCTGAGTATGAATGATGATAACATAAAAAAATGAAATAATTTTAAAATCTATATGTAAAATATCAAAATAAGTAAATAGATAACAAATATATAAAAACAAATGGATTAAGGACTAAATCTGAACAAAAGAATGAAATCAAGAGGCAAAAATGTGAAGAAATAAGTGTATAAGGATTAAATTCGATTTTAAATAAGATTCTGGTGGCCAATTTAAAAAAAAAAAGAATGGGGCAGATCTAAGGATCCAATTGAAACGCTCGTCATAAAATAAGGACTCACTGGGCAAATATACCCTATTCCCAAAACGGCGTCGCTCCAATATCCACCTTTAAATGGCCCGAGGACCAGATCAAAACGAAAAACAAATTATAGGGCCAAATTGAAAATAAAAGAAGAATATAAATTGGACATAATTATATTAACACAATAATATGGAAGGGCTTATGGAGCAATTAGCCCTTTTATTAAAAATGCGCAGATCCTCCCGGGTTGGGTCAACGTGCGGATCTTTGCCCTTGAAATGACGTCGTTTTGGTCTTTAAAATCAACCCCCAAAACGGCATCGTATAGGTAGCCTATATAAACCAAAATTTTATTTCAAAAAATAGTTTAAAACCATTACAAAAAAAAAAAAAACAGAGCTAAAAAAAAAAGCTCTTTCTTTCGCAGGCCTTTCGGTCTCCGGCTAGGGCTCCAGTCTGGCCCTCCGTCATGCGCCGTCATCGGCACCACCACAAGCGGCGGCCGAAGCCTAAAAAAGCGGCCGTTTTGGTAGATCTAGTTTGCCTGAATTCGTTTTTAAGCCCCAAAAACCTTTAAAAACAACTTTCAAGCACAAAAACCCTTGGTTTTTTGTTCGTTAGAAAAGGTAACCTTCAAACTTCTTTCAATATGTATGTATGTGTGTATATGAAATATACGAGTGCAATAGTATACCTCTGTAAACTCTGATTTTTTTGTATTGTATTTGTATCTCGAGAAAATACATTGTTTTCGTTTTTTCTTTTTATAGCAAGAACAAATTAAAGAAAATAAATATTACAATTCAAATTCTTGATTTCTTGCCATATTTTTGCTTCTGTCTGTGTTCTTTCTTTCCTTTTTTTTTTTTTGCAGGTGAATGGCGAAAATCTCAGCGATGGTGCGCGATTCACGCGCTGGTGGCGGCACAATATAAGGCCTGCGCATGGAAGCTGCGGCGCAAAGGTTTTTCAAAAACCCTTAGGGTTTCTGAAAAGTTTGGACATTGGGCCATTTGGGTTGTACTTTGCATTTGGGTTTGGGTTAGATTGTTTTGGGCCTCAGGTCTAGGCTTGTTTAAGTTTTGGGTTTGTGGTAGCTTGGGTATTGTTTTGTAATTTTTGTAATGGATGTGAGTTTTGGGTTGTAATAGATTTGGGCCATTTAGGTTTTGGGCCTGTTTTGTAATCTGAACATTGGACTTTTATTTTTTATTTTTTGGTTTTGATTTATGTATGGGCCCAGACAAATTGGGCGTATTACAATTTTTATTTTTAAATTTGGCTTATCAAAGTTGTTTTGTTTTAGAGCTATGACATATATAAAATAAATTAAGAGAAGATGTATATATTTTTTAATATACTTTTTCTTTTATCAATAATAGAAATAATGATTTTATCACCAACGGAAAAGGAAACAAACTAAGCACACATGGCAAGCTTTTATTGCTGGCTGTCAAATTTATTTAAATATAGTATTATATAATAGAAAATAGTAGTACTACAAACTATTTTATTTTGTTTGGACAGCCTCACCACCACACATAGATTTTCTAGATACGATAAATAGCAATTAATCAAAGCAAAGCTAGATTAAGGCACGGAACTGGCGTAGATATTGGCGGTTAATACTTGACCTTCACTATTTGGTTCAATACTTGCCGATTAGATGTATTCAGAGCTATCACAAGTAATCCGATCTTTGCTCTTGTCGCCGGATTTAAGATTGCTTGCAACTTGTTTCCAGTCACTGGGGTCATTAAATTTGAACATCATAGTAGAGACCTACAATTGATAAATGAATGGATTATCATATATGCTATAATATATTTTATTTTTTTAAAAATAGTTAATTAAGTTTTTGTGACAGCCCAAATTTGGCCCTAATCGGAAAATGGTTTCGGAACCATTAAACCGAGCCCGAAATTTGTTTAAAATATTATTTTAATGCTTATATTATGTGGATGGTCATGTGTGGAAATATTGTGTTTAAATTTTGTTCTTTAATTGTGGAATTATTAAAATGGACTCAATTGGTAAATAATGAAAATGTGATAGGTAAATTGCAAGTGGCCAATTAGTATGTGATTAACCTTAAAGAGGACTTGCATGTCAAATAGACTACTTTAACATGTAGTGGACGGTAATAATGATGGAAAAATTGGTATTTTGTGTATTTTATATAAATGAAATAATGTTTAATAGTTTTATATTATGAAAATATGAATTAATAAAATAAAGGGTGATACAAACAAAGCTTCCTTATTTTCTTTCTTATGTTTGCCGAAACTAAAAAAAAATAGAGGAAGAAGCCTTAGATACTCGGTCACTTGAAGGACATAATTCAAGGTAATTTTATGATAATTTGAGTTGTATTTTTGATGTTTTGAGTTCTTCGTTTGATACCCTCCTAAACCCATGTTTTTAATTTTGAATTTAGTGTTATTTTGATGTTCGGTCATGGCCTCAAATTGTCAATTTGATTGTGTTTTGATGTTCTTGAGCTTCTTGCTAATTTTTATCTTAAATTTACAAATGTATACCTTGATTTGGTGTTAGTTTCATGTTCGGTAATGGATGAGAGGTCACAAATTTGGAAATTTTGATAGAAAAAAGATGAATTTTGAAATGTGACTTTAGAAATTGATAAATGAATGTTAGATGGATCTTTGATGTTAAAATTTATGAAATTATAAGTTTATAAGTTAAATTGTGAAATGGAATTCGGGTATGGCTCAATTGCTCATAATTTGCATTCGGCTATAGCATAAAAATTGGATGCTGGATGTTTAAATGGCTTGGATAATTATAAATTAAGGTTGAGCTAGTTAAATGCGCACATATGTGCATTAGATGGTAAAGGGAAAAATCGAGTAACATGCTTGTGTATGTGGTCGCCGAATGTGGACTTGAATGGTTGTGTGAGTGAATATTGATGTGTTAAAATGCTAAAATGGAAATTGGGTATGGATGAATGCATGCAAAATTCATGTTAGTCGATGAAAGTTAAGGTTTTGAAGTTAAACTTAGTTATTACATAATGGCCAAATGAGCTTAATTTATATATGGACTATTTTAATGGATTTAAGATAGAAATAAAATCCCATTGTGCCGAATGTGATCTTGAGGTATTAAAATTGTTTGAAATTGTTAAGTGACAAGTGATAATTGAATGAATTAAGTTGTGAAGGTATAATTGTTTGAATTTGGGATGAAGTGTATATATATATCCGGCTATGTTGGAAAGGTGCTAAATTTTGGGTGCTTTATGTTTTGAAATGAAAATGATAGAAAGGTAAGTAAGAAGTTAGTTAAATTGATTAAATAAGTCCTTGTGATGCATGAAGATTCGATTAATGTAGTAATTAAGTGGATGGCATTCGGCTATTTTAGTTGAATGAGAAATTGTGATTAGTTTGGAAGTATATATTCATGTATGACTTATTTGATAGTTGATAATCGGCCAAAGTAGCTATATATATATACACATATAGCTATTTGATAATGGCCGAATATGGTCGTTAATAAAGAAGTGAATGAATTGTTGTTATTGATTGTAATTAGATTTAAATGCCGAATGTAGATTTGAAATAATAGAGATGTGATGAGTTTAAATTTGGTCTAATTTAGCTTAAGAGCAAAGAGGAACAAATTCGGATCGAGGGATGGAGAAAGTGATCGAATAGCCGTTTGTGATTAATCTATATTATTCGAGGTAAGTTTTAAGTAATATAGCTTGTCTTGTGTTTGGAACAATTGAAGCTATTTGTATGCTTAAGCCTATTCGAACGTGAAATTAAGATGAAAGGTGCAAATAGACATGTTTTATGGTTAATTAGTATACATGAAATTGATGTAAAAGTCTTATGTGTGCTATTGTGTAACCAAGCCGAATGGCTAGATTATGTTTCAAAGATGAGGTTAAAGTATATGCTAAGATCGAATGATAGTGTAAAATGTATTTGTTGATTTGCTAAATGCAATACTCGAATGAAGTAATAAGTTATATGATATGCTTGAATTATGTGTAAACTAGAAGTAAATGCTCTATGATATGTGATAAATTTAAATGTGTGAGCTATTGAGCATTGATATTCGGGCTTTGAGCCTAGCAGGCGTGATGCCGGTGATATAATTATCGGGCTTTGAGCCTAGCAGGCGTAATGCTGGTGATATAATTATCGGGCTTTGAGCCTAGTAGGCGTAATGCCGGTGATATAATTATCGGGCCTTGAGCCTAGCAGGCATAATACCGGTGAAGAAACTTCAGACTTAAAAAGTCTAGCAGGCTTTGAGCCGGTGATAAAACTCGGGTCTTTCACCCAGCAGGCCAAGTGCCGGTGAATTGATAAAAGCATATGACTATGAGATCTTATGTTAAAATGGCGAATTGAAATCGCACTAAGCATTAAGTTATCCAGGTATGTGATGCTTACCTATTTATATGAGAATGAATCAAATTGAATTATGAATTTGTTCGTTGTGAACATTCGGTTCATGTGATATTATTCAGGGAAGTCAAATTTGTATGTAAGTGGCTTTGAAATAAGAAGGAATGTTTTAAAAGTGAAGTGATTATATATGTACATGCATATTCGACCCTGTGAAATTGAATGTTGATACGATATCTTCAATTAATTCTATCGAGTTGATTTAATGAATGACTTTATGTTATATGATGATACGATTATGTGATTCCAAATCTTAAGTAAATGAGATGTCAACGTATTTATGTGTACCACTGTGGTTAGGCCTATTTGGCCAAATGATATTATACTTAGATTTTGAATACATGAATAAGGTGTTTAAATTACTTAAGACTTACTAAGCTAATTAGCTTACTTCGAGTGTCTTTGTTCCTTGTTTTATAGATCTCGTTTTGAAGCTACGGGCTCGGGGATTCAAGCATCAAAGTCAACCACACTATTGACCCTATATTTTGGTACTTTTGATGGTCTATATTTTGAATATGGCATGTATAGGCTTAATTCCCTTTTAAATCAAATGATAACTTGTAATTGTTTATAAGTATAGCCATGCGAAAATGGCTCGCCTAATTGCTAGGTATGTATGTTTGGTTGATGAATTTATGTGGCTTGTTATTTTGATAGATTTGCCAAAAAGGGTTAAATTTGTATGAAGAATCATATTATCCCTGTATGGTTGTATGAAGTAGTATAAATTTCCAACGGTAATAAATGTGAAAAATTGACTTAAAAAAATGGGTTGCTTTGCTATTAAGAAAAAAATTCGGTTATACTCATTGATGAATAATCATTTTATAAATTTGATAGTGCGCATTTAGTAGACTATTAAGATATGTTTGCACGGATTGAATCATATTAGTGAGTTGATATATATTCGGTTGTAGTCAAATTAAAGTAGTCTACTATTTGATATTGATGCATATTTGAAATTTATGTCTGGTATGTACCTATAAACCTCTGTAAGTTCTGTTTAGTTAAGTAATACCTCGTAAACCTATTCCGGCGACGGATAGGGGTTAGGGGTGTTACAGTTTTAATATAATTACCATGTGAAAAAGGTGAAGTCAGTCTGATGCTATACCATGGGAAATAATTAATTAGAAACTGAGAGATTAATATTTACCTGATTATCAGTGGTCTAAAAAATGATCCACTTGAGGCAATTACTGACTTTATACACAAGAGCTTCTTTCAGATAGATGGCTGGCATAGTTTTTCTAAAGGTTTCTGTATTGCTGATCGGTGCCGGAGCAAGTTCATAGTTCGAAGAACCTGATACTAGAATGTGGCCAGCATCATTTATGATAGTGCACTTAGTGGTAACAGTAGAAGCCATTTGCAGCAACTATATGTTCCTCATAGAAGATTTGTTTCTTCGATTAGTTGCAATTGCATATTGTTGTAATCTCCTTGTGGCAACCAAATTAGATAATTTTTCATTGCCAATCTGTGACAGCCCGAACTGTCCCTAATAAGAATGGTGGTTTCGGGACTACGAATCCGAGTCAGAATAATATTTTTGTTAGAAATTCGACCCGATTAAGCAACGAACAAGTAAAATTAGCAGAAGAAATTGAGAAATTGAACACACAAATTTAACGTGGAAAAAACCCCTCCAAAGAGGATAAAAAACCACGGGCAAAGATAATTTTACTATAATGGCAAAAGAACGAAGAGTACAAAAGATGGAGATAATAACTAAACCCCAAAAAACCCAAAAACAAAGAACCCTCAAAACGTAAACACAAAAAATTCTCTAAATGTGTTATGAGTTCTAATCTCTAATGGGTGTTAATTCTAATGTTGCAAAAGAGTCTATTTATAGGCTAAATTCAAAGGTCAAATAATAATAAAATAATCTAAACTAATTAGTGTTTGATTAAAACAAATAAACAGAGTTTAACTAGAAGATTACTTCTCAAATTTGACTAAAAATAGGAGTCATATTTAACAAATCTCCACCTTGACTCATATTTCCACAACGCCATCTTTGCCAAAGCTCGCCACGAGCCTATCTTGAACTATGCAGGGAATTAACTGAGTCGAATCTGTGCTTAGAAACTGGAAGACTTCTAGCCTTCGACTTGTACACTGCCAAATTAACCCTGGTGTGATTATCACGAACACAGTGCCCTAGCTTTTCAAAACCTGCATCCAAAAGAGAACCTCTCTTCAACGAAATGGTCATACCTTTTTCCCTCCTATGACCAAGTTGCCTCTGCTCCAAACGAGTTGACTTTGACTCTGTAACGGACGAGGGACGTCCGATTTCACCGGTCACTGTAGAACCTTCCAGAATATAAAGACTGCCAGTTCTTTTACCTCTTAATAAAATGAGAGATCCACGAGATACTTTAATGCCACTTGACTCGATGTTGATTTTGTATCCTTTCAAGTCTAAAATACTCAAAGAGATGCGATTCTTTCGTAAATCAGGTACATACCTGACATTTGAGAGTGTCCTAATCATCCCGTCGTGTATCCTAATTTTAACAGTACCAATACCAATTACCTTACTAGATGAATCGTTTCCCATGCGCACAACTCCACCTTCAATTGAACTGTATGTGGAGAACCATGCTCTATTGGGACACATGTGGAAAGAACATCCAGAATCTAGGATCCACTCAGACGTAAGCTTAGAGTTATCGCCCGTTGACACTAACAAGAAATCATCACCGCTTTCATCGGCTAAATTAGCACCAGCTACATCTTCCTCGTTACTCTTAGTAGCTTTTTTATTTTGCAGTTTATAACAATCTGCTTTGACGTGACCTAACTTTTTACAATAGCGACACCTTTTGTCTCGTTTCTTTGATGCTACCAAAACGGAAGCTTGCCTATCTGCCTTGCTATCCAAATGAAACTCATTGTCGAGTTTGTCTCTACTCAACAAATGACCCTTCACATCTTCGAATGAGAGTTTGTCTCTGCCATAAATTAGGGTCTCTCTAAAAGACTTGTATGAAGGGGGTAAAGAGCACAATAATAGCATAGCTTGATCTTCATCATCAATATTAACCTCAACGTTTTTTAATTCATTTAAAAGAGTAATAAATTGACTGATGTGATCTCTAAGAAGCTCACCTTCGTTCATGCAAAACGGAAATAGGCGTTGCTTCAACACTAAACGGTTAGCCAGAGACTTAGTCGCATAAAGAGTTTCTAACCTTTTCCATAAGGCGGATGAGGTTTTCTCCATCAATACCTCCTGCAATACTGTATTCGCGAGGCACAACTGGATTGCAGACAAAGCCTTTTCATCAAGCTCTTCCCATTCTGTTTTATTTAGATTCTCAGGCTTTTTCCCGGTAACAACCTTTTTCAAATCGGATTGAACTAGAATTGCCATCATCCGAACTTGCCATAGATTGAAATTTGTCTCACCATCGAACTTTTCAATTTCAAACCTTGTTGCTGCCATATCTGAATGGGCTGATCTATGAAATTTGAACTAGCTCTGATACCAATTGTTAGAAATTCGACCCGATTAAGCAACGAACAAGTAAAATTAGCAGAAGAAATTGAGAAATTGAACACACAAATTTAACGTGGAAAAAACCCCTCCAAAGAGGATAAAAAACCACGGGCAAAGATAATTTTACTATAATGGCAAAAGAACGAAGAGTACAAAAGATGGAGATAATAACTAAACCCCAAAAAACCCAAAAACAAAGAACCCTCAAAACGTAAACACAAAAAATTCTCTAAATGTGTTATGAGTTCTAATCTCTAATGGGTGTTAATTCTAATGTGGCAAAAGAGTCTATTTATAGGCTAAATTCAAAGGTCAAATAATAATAAAATAATCTAAACTAGTTAGTGTTTGATTAAAACAAATAAACAGAGTTTAACTAGAAGATTACTTCTCAAATTTGACTAAAAATAGAAGTCATATTTAACAATTTTAAATATTATTTTTCGTGTTTATTATATGTGAATTTGCATGTGTGAAAATTTCATATAAAAAATTCGATTTTTGTGTGCTTAATTCGATAGAAAGGATTTAATCGGGTAAGTTAAAAACTTTGCGGTTATTCCCGAAATGGTTGAATTGTGATTGTTTTTAGAAATTGAAGCATCCAAATGATAAATAACCCATAGTTATTAGAGTGGACGGTAATAGGTTTAATGAGATGGGTTTAGTTAATATATGTTTAAGGTTAAATTGGTAAATTATCAAATAATATGATTATAATAAAACATAAACATGAAATCACTTTGCATGTTACTCATCTTGGTGGCCGAAACTTGATAGGAAGGGAGGAAGAAAATAGTTTTTGCATTCGGCACCTTGTGTTCTTCAATTAGGTAAGTTTTTGACATAATTTTTTATTCATATTTCATTTTTGAAGTTGTTGTTAAGTTACCTAGCTAGCCCATAGTTCAATTTTTTTTAAAATAGTGGAAGAATATGTTTCGGCCATGGATGAGTTTTGTGAGGTTTTTGTGTTTGATGTTTGGAAATGAAAGATGGATATTAGATAAGTACAAATTTCTTTTAATTATGTGTTTTAGTGAATTTTAGCAATTTTGGTTAAATTGATTAAAGTAGATTTTGGAGGGTTGAATAGCTAAATTTATGAATTTAGGATTTTTGATTAAGCTTTGTGAGCATTCGGCCTTATTAAGTTGTAAGAAAATTTGATTAATCTGAGTATTATGAAATTTGGATTGAATTGCTAAAGTTATTTTCCTTAAGGGATGATTTTGGTGAATTTTATAATCATGAGGGTTTGAATAATAATTATATGGTTAAATGATTTAAATAAATTCAACTTGTGTTCTTCAATTAGTTCAAGAGCAAAAGAGGAAGGATTTGGATTAGGGAAAGTCGAAGTTAGCCGAGTAGTCGACATAGTCGTACAAAGTTGTCGAGGTAAGTCTTTAAGCTAATTCATGTATTAAATTCGGACAAATATTGAATTCAAGAGCTGAATTGAAATGTTAAATTTGATTTATGCTGATACCGAATATGGTTAAAGTAGTGTATGGTTTGGTTTGATGTATAGTTGGAGATGCCGAATGTAAATTAAAATATTGAATGATTTATTTGTTGTATATTGAAGTATTTGAAGGTAAATTATAATGTGAATAATATATGTGCTATGTTTACCATGTGAAGGATGAATGTTAATGAAGTTAATGGTTGTGTTCTAGTTATGGTACTTAAATGTGCCGTATTTGATTTGGTATAGTTGAAATGTGGTAACTATGGTATTATAGAAATTACCAAATGATTTATGAGGTGGAAAATTATCAAATTGATATATAGATGGACTGTGTTCAAATGTGAACTATTTAGGAAGTGAATTACCTAAGTGTTTTAGTTAAAACAGACTTTACGTCTAACAGGCATTGTGCTGGTGTTGTGAATCAGGCTTTATGCCTAGCAGGCCTTGTGCCGGTGATTAAAATCGGGCAGAATGCTTAGCAAGCTTCGAGCCGGTGAACCGAATCAAGCTTTAAGCTTAAGGGACTTAGTACCTATGTGAATCAAGATTGTTTTAGCATATGAGAATTAAGATATTTGGGAATGTAATTTAGAGTTATGTGGATACGAGTATAAAATAAGGAGCTGAGACTTAATTCCGTGTTTGACCATGTTGTTTTGGACATATTGAATGAAAGGAAAATGTAAGTTGATTTGGTAGAATTGTTTTAATTGGAATTTGTATATAGATATGTATTGATTTGGTATTCGTTGCTACAGTGGGAAAACCAAAATAGCATGTTCGGTTGTGAAGTATAAAAATTTAATTTAAGTAAAGCCTTTATAGTAAAATTTGTCATTTAGATTAAAAGTATAATTGCTTAAGTCTTACTAAGCTATTAAAAGATTACTTCGAGTATTATGTTTCTCTGTTTTATAGATCTTTGAATTCAGTTAAGAGCTCGGGGATCGTCAGCATCACATCACACTATCGAATATTTTGGTATTTTATGTTTTAAGTTTACTTATGGCATGTAATAGCTAAACTATTTTGTAGCTAAGATTGATTTTGTGTTATGTTTATAAATGCCATGCAAAAATGGCTAATTTAATATTATGGAAGTGTTTATCAAACTATGGATAATGTTTTGAATATGGAGTTTAGTTGCATAAAGAAATATTCATTGTAGAGTATTAATTTTGTAATTATATGCATATACTTAAGTATGAGTCATAATGGCTGATGTATTGATTGGATGTGTATACATATATGTCTTAGTTGTTAATGTATTAAGATGTCATAATATGGTTTGGTAGATAGATTAATAAGTGTTTGCTTAGGTATAATTGGGAAATCGTCTTTTGGATAAGACCATTGTTAAGTTCATTTTTGTGTTCGGCATAAGGTTATCATAGTGAGTAAATAGGTGTATGATAAGCCCTTTGATAAAATTTTTATGAGCATTGGATTTACACGAATTCATGGGCATGTTTACAATCGGCCTTAATATTGGTAAGACGGGGTATTACTGCTTATAAATATTTTGAATTTGAAATAGTCTTAAGTTGAGTGTTTTACTTGTATGTTTTTATAAAGTTCATGAAATTTGATGATTTGATTATATATATATATAAAGATACGCATATGGTGCCATGTGAAACTGTTATTATCGTTTAAATTATTATTTGGTTAACGTGTAAGTATTAGGTATAATTTGAGTGTTATTTTGAGGCTAGCCGAATAGATGAAAAATCTAATTGTGCATAGGGATATATGTTCGAATGTGTATTAAGTGCATGTGGTATGTTTTTATTACATCCTTATTCATTCGGTTCATGTGGTATTTAAGTTAATATGATCTTGTACATAAAAAAATGATATATGACTGTGCTGAGTTGTGATTGTCCGGTAATGCCTCGTAACCCTGTACCGGCGACGGATACGGGTTAGGGGTGTTACACAATCCGTCGCACCGATAGTCTCAAGTACTAGCAACCAAAATTCTTCAAATCTTTGCCATCTATTTGCTACTGCCGCTGTGCTCCATTTAGCTGGTACTTTGCTCCAAGTAATTGTTGCCGCAAGTTTGTTCAAAGTATCCCCATCCCCTTCAAGATCTGTTGCTGTTTTCTTGTTCAATTCTACCGTCAAATTACTGCCTATTACTCTGCTCCTCTTTTTCAACCAGCTTGCTGTCATTTTACTCCTTTAATTTAGATGGCGCTCGTCTGCCTTTATGTTGCTGCTAGGGTTTGGCCTTTAATTGGCTGTCAATCAGCCGACAAAATATCTACATAGTTTTCATCAATTGTAACATCCCTATCCCGTATCCGTCTCCGGAATAGGGTTACGAGACATTACCGATCAAAACACAGCATATAACATACATTCCTCATACTTGATGCAATTGCACATAAATATCAATAAAACATAAGCATGTTGTCCCTTATGAGGCTTTACGAGGCCTTAAAATATGCTTGGAAGAGGTTCAGGACTAAACCAATAATAATTGAAAACTTTGGGCAACTTAAAAACTTTTCAAACATTTAGGGGTCACACGCCCATGTGACAAGGCCGTGTGTCTCACACGGCCACCAAACACGTCCGTATCACAGGCGGTGTGAAAATAAGACATACATACTGACTTGGCCACACAATCGACCATACGCCCATGTGTTTGGCCACATTTTCTCCCCTCCTCATGCATACCTAAAACACATCATTTTGCAACATTTCAATACATTAATAGATAGCCAAAACATGCTATTTTAAGCACCAAACATATCATTCCAATTCTCTCCATTTCATCAACTCAATTATAACCATTTCCTTCCCAAATCACATTCCGAAACAAACATGATTCATTAACCAAAGTTTACATATAAAACACAATCAATGACCAACCAGAATCATCATTTATATAAACCTTAAATCACATATATGGCACATATTCAAATCAAGTATTTAATCAACCATATTGGCATTTAAGTACTATACCACAATCAAGCCTATCATAAATATATATACATCACTTATCATTAACTATTTAAATATCTCAAAACCATACCAAAATGTACCACTGCACAAAGCAATTCATACAATTTATCTATCATGTTCATACTTCACAAAATAAGCCAATTTACATGGCCAATTTCATACCAAATATAAATCCTTAACAACCCAAATCTCATCGCTCATCACACACCAAACACATAGGCATCAATAGTTAAAATTTACATATACACTTAATAACCAACTAGCATATACATGCCATATAACCAAAACTCAAAGCTTTTAATTATCGAAGCGATAACTGAATAGTGTGATGAGGTCTCCTATGACTTCCAACCCGAGCAAGTCTTCGAAACTCTATAAACATAGGAAAATACACAAAGTAACCTACAAAGCTTAGTAAGCTCGTATCTTAATAAAGTTAACATAACAAATAATTGTAATTCAATAACATAAGCATAATATGCTATCTTACATGCCTAAGCACATACTTTTCTCAAGTTTATAACATGTTCTCATATCAAATTTCCACCATTCAATAATATATTCACTTACATGGCTAACTTTAACTTTCTTAATTCAATTCTCATATACATTCAATTCATACTTCCATGTAGCCAAAGAGCACATTTTAGTTTATATCATATTTAAACACATATCTTTCTCATTTCATATACATAGCATGATATGAACTCACCAATTCACTTTCATTCGAATCTCACATAAGTTTTGTACATACCTATCTTGCTTAACTCAATTGTACTTTCATTCTCAACTTAGCTATGCCCGTTGAACCATTCGAAATTGTTAAGAATACTCAAATAGCACATAAAACTCGTACAATGCCATATCCTAAATATGGTCTTACATGTTAATACATATCGATGCCACTGTCCCAGACAAGGTTTTACATTAAATCATATACGATGTCGATGTCCTAGACATGGTCTTACACGTAATATCAGATCGATGCCAATGTCCCAGACATGGTCTTACATGAAATCATACCTCTGTAGTCCTAATGTCATAACATTCGTATCCTAAACTATTCTTAAGGTTCGTACAAGACTTCCAAATGTCGTAACTCTGTTGATCTTGGCTCGTATTCAAAACCATTCAGCATTGAATTCAATTTCATAATAAATAAACATTTATTATACAATTTCAGAATGTTTATTAACATACGAACTTACCTCATTCGAGGTAACAACGAATTAAGTCGACTAGTTGGTAACTTTGGTTTTTCCCCCCATCTAGATCCGAATTTTGCTTTTCTCAATATAGATAATATCAAAATTAACTTATTTATTCAAAATTCATTCAATTTAACACAATTTACACATTAAGGAAATTTCACATTTTCCCCTACACTTTTACATTTTTATGATTTAGTCCTTAGTTCAAAACAACACAAAATACACAAAATCTCATCATACCCAAGCATAACCGAATTTTCGTTAAGTCCTTAGCAGCCCATTAATTCCATTTGTTTAACATTTCAACCCCTCAATTTACAAATTTCACAAACAAATCCCTAATTTGGATTTTTATAAAAAATTACTTAACAAAATATAATAATCTATCAACAAATATTTATTTTTCATCATCAAACAACAGAAACATCAAGCTATCCTCAATGGAAACTTACAAATTCATCAACCAATCCAAAAATTAGGGTATGGGCTAGCTAGAAGACGAAGCAACGATCTAAAAAATGTAAAAATCATTAAAAATCCAATTCAAACCGTACCTTAATCAAGCCTAATGTGTGCCGAACCCTAAGTTTTCATCAATGGCTTCTTTTCTTCTTCAATAATCGGTCATAAGAAAGAAAAGATGGACAAAATCCTTTTTATTTTTTATCATAAATAGCATTAATAATAAAATTCCTTAATAAACCTATAAAATCATATAATAGATGTCCATTAATGTCCATTAACATCTAAAATGGTCCAATTACCATTTAAGGCTATCATATTTAAAAGCCAAGGCCAATTGACACCTTTAACAAATAGAATGCCACTTTTACATTTTATGCGATTAGGTCCTTTTATCAAATTAAACACTCGAACAGTAAAATTTCTTTACGAAAATTTTACACAATAATTCTATCATACTATAGACCTTAATAAAATAATAAAAATAATATTTTGACTTTGAATTGTGGTCCCAAAACCACTGTTCCGACTAACCTTAAAATCGGGCTATTACATTAATGGTCTAATTGCCATATGAGGACATCACATTTTGAATTCCATATCTATTTAATCCTTACAGCTACTAGAATTCAACTTTGACATTTTATGCAATTTAGTCCTTTTTGCAATTAGACATGTTATCGATAAAATTTTTCTATAAAAATTTTCATGCAATCTTCCTAACATATTACCAATCATTTCATTAAATTAAAATAATTTTATTTTTTGGACTGATAAACTGTAATTTATACATATTTTTATCCTATGCTTAGCATATTTTTGGATGAATTATCATTAGAGTTGTGGAATTTGATGCTCCTAATTCTTTAATTACATGTTTTACCCTTAGATGAGCATAAGGAAGAGAAAAGAGCAAGGAACGAGCCAAAAATAGGCAAAATAGGCCCAATTCAATAACCGACACGGCCTAGACATCCGTACACGGGTACATCACACGCCCATGCCTATTTAACAACCTCGAACACGGCCTAAGCATGAGTCACACGGGCGTGTCACACGAGCGTGTCCTTGTCGGGACAAATTTCAATTTCACGTAGAAAAAAGCTACTTAGGGGCTAAGAAAGGTATTCCAAAGTCTATATAAAGACCCTAGGAGGCGACTATAAGGGTGTACAATAGGGGAGCCGACACGAAGGGTAGAAGCAAGGAATTACTCGAAGGAAAGCCGATTGATCCATCTCAGAAAACAGGATCTACATCAAGACTGAAGATCTCCCTTCAATCCTTTTAGGAGTTTTGGGTTTTCTTTATGTTTTGTTATTTTCTTTACTCTGAGATGTATTCTTTTATAAACATGAACTAAATCCCCAAACACTTGAAGGGATGAAACCTAAGACTAATCTTGTTATTGTTATCTGAACTATATGATAAATATTCAATTTGTTCTTAATTGTGTTTTTAATTCTTGAGTTGATATTTCAGGATATTAATTCAAGTCGAATATGCTTATTCAGAGGAGCAAAAGTCTCTGTTTAAGAGTAGATCCAACACAATTAAGCGGAGTTGATCGCAATCCTAAACATAGGACGATGAAAATCTACCAGATTAGAGTCAAATCTAATAGGGGATCCATAGATTGAGTTAATGCAAAACTAGGGGTTTTAATTAGAAAGAGATTTCAATTAATCAACCTAGGGTTAGTTGTTCTTATTCTCGACGGAGATATTAACATAATTTAGGGATCTCTACGGATCAAGTCGAGTGAAGAAATCGTCTAGTTCAGAGTTAAATAACAAGTGAAGTCTAGGTGGATTCTTCCTTGGGTATTGCCTTTATCATTCAGTTTTCCCAAAGTAATTCCCCAATTTACTCTTTGTCGCTTCTTTAGTTAGTTAGAATTTTAGTCTACAACTAACCTCCTTTTATTTCTAGGCTAGATAATAGGAAGAAAGTTATTACTAGTACTTTTAGTTCCTTGGATTCGACATTCCGGTCTTGCGCTAACTATACTACTATTCGATAGGTGTGCTTGCCTTTTATCGTGATAATAGTTAGATTCTAGGTACGATCATAAAAATATTATTACTTCATCAAAATCATGATCATGAACTCAGATTTGTGGTCCAAAAACCACTGTTCCGATTTCACTAAAATTGGGTTGTTACAACTCTCCCCCTTATGGATTGTCGTCCTCGAAAGTCTTACCAGTAAAGAGATTCGGGTACAACTTTCTCGTAGTATCTTCAGGCTCCTAGATAGCTTCTTCAATTCCATGTTTCTGCCATAGAGTTTTTACTAATGCTACATTTTTATTTATTAACTCGTTTGTCTCTCATGCTAGAATCTTGATCGGTTCTTCACTGTATGTCATATCAGGCTGAATCTCAACTTCTATCGGAGAGATAACATGTGAAGTATCTGACCAAGATCTTCGTAACATAGATACATGAAAGACATTGCGAATATTTTAAAGTTCTGGTGGTAATGCTAATCGATAGGCAACTGGCCCAATTCTTTCAATAATTTCATAAGGCCCAATAAATCGAGAACTCAGATTTCCTTTATGACCAAATCAAACTACTTTCTTCCAAGGTGTCACTTTCAAAAATACTTTATCACCAACCCCAAATTCTATTTCTTTTCTTTTAAGATCAGCATAGGACTTTTGTCGATCTGAAGCTGCTTTCAAACTGTCTCGTATTATTTTTACCTTTTCTTTGGTTTCCCAAATTAAATCAACTCCATGAATCTTCTTTTCACTGAGCTCTATCCAATACAATGGTGTTCTACATTTATGATCATACAGAGCTTCATACGGTGATATTGGACTAATAGCTGTTATTATAGGTAAATTCAACCAAATGCAAATATTTTTCCCTGTTACCTTCAAATTCAAGCACACAACATCGAAGCATATCCTCTAAAATTTGTATTACCCATTCAGATTGACCATCTGTTTGAGGATGAAATACTGAAATGCAATTATGTACCTAGTGCTTCTTGTAATTTATTCCGAAATCGGGGTATAAATCGAGAATCTCTATTAGAGATAATTGAAATTGGTACCCCATGCAATTTAACAATCTCAAAGACATATAGCTCAGCCAATTTATCCAAAGAAAAATCCATATGTATCGGTATAAAATGTGCAGACTTTGTTAACCGATCACCAATTACCCAAATAACATCTTTCTTCCTTGGAGACAAGGGTAACCCCATTAGAAAATCCATAGTAACCTTTTCCCGTTTCTATTTCGGTATAGTAACTGGCTGTAATAATCCCGAAGGTACTTGATGTTTAGCTTTTACTTGCTGACATATTAAACATTTTGATACAAATTCAGAAATATCCTTTTTCATTCCTGGCCACCAGTACATCTTTTTAGATCATTGTACATTTTATTACTATTGGGATGAACAGACATTGTACCATTATGAGCTTCATGTAAAATCCTTTGTACTAGTTTTGAATTCTTTAGTACATATATTCTGCCTCTGAACAATAAACAACCATCAGAACCAATTTGAAATTCTGAATCAGAATTCAATTCACATTATTCCCGTTTAGCTTGTAATTCATCATCATTCTTTTTGTTGTGTTTTAAAGATGAAGAATTGAGAGAGAGAGAGAGAGAAAGAGAGAGAGAGAGAGAAAGAGAGAGAGATTGCTTGAACTAAAGAGTCTTGCTTACTTGAAATCTTTGTGGAGACCATTCGGTGGTCCAACTTCTTTTGTGCTTCAAATAGAATCACTTAGGTTGAGGTACTTGGAGTACCAATTCACATGTGGAATTATATCACATCTAAGAGAATTACAGAGATTTGGGGTTCTTTAGTTTCATTGGGTCGAAATATATGTTCTATGGAAGATAATAGTAAAATGGTTCTAGCAATCTTGTCCAAACAATTGCAGAGAGTGGATGAGGTCATTATTCTCTAGTTTAATGAAGAAAGCTATCATGTTAGTGTTGTTCCAATATGGTTGAAAGCGTGTAAATTATTCTACTAAAAAATCACACAAAGTTCAATTCCGAGGAAAGAGAGGTGGATCACAAGGATCTCTTAGGTACCAAGTCTTCCCTTAGCCAGAATATCCCTTATATCGTAATTTAATAGCATAATACAATACTACTATTATACCCTCAAATATTGAAAGAAAAATAGAACAAGAAAGAACACAAGAGTTTTAAAAAGGTTCGGTAAATTATACTTACATCCTTGGGCACTAACACCAGATGATAACTTCACTATCTCCAAAATAGTACAAACAACTTCACTATCTCCAAAATAGTACAAACAAATAGAATTCCTTAAGAATTCTCAAATGGGAGAAGAGGGAAAAACTAAGAGAGAAAGAATGGTTTGAAAATCATCATGAAATGAGAAATGAGAAGGCCTATTTATAGTTGAAGTTCAAGGATCCAACCATAAATAACTCATTATCTCAAGGACTAAAAAGGAAATTATCCCATGCCAATTTTTCAAATCAATTTTCAGTGCCAAACCTGCACATGCTATTTTTGACATTTTAGTCAAAGTTGATGGTTGCCATAAATGTTAACAGTTAGAGTTACTGAGATCATAGGTCCAGTTACAAGGAATGAACCAAAGCAACGCCATTAGACTTTAGCGTCAAAATAGTGTCCAGAAATCATTGCTTCTGAGTCAAATATGCAAGATATAAGCTAAGTTGAAAAGTCACTGGAAAATGGTACGTCGATAGAAGGTAAGAGAATAGAAATGCCTAATAAAATCAACGAGAAAAGTTGGAAATTGGAGAATAGGAGCAAATAGACAGATGAAAGACTCTCGAAGAAATTGCAGGGATGGGTAGTTCCACAAAGAACAAGAAAGAACACAAAGTTATGATAGCTAGAATGGGCAACAAGACACTAAATGAATCTGCTAATCAAAAGTCAGTTGATCAACAGTTGCAGGAAGTGGATGGGTTGAATTAGAATGGTAGCGTTATGGAAAAAACTTATATCGATTTCGAATGTAGAGCCGAAAATAGTAGCATGCATAATAATGACCAACTATGTAAGAGATCGAAAAAGAGGATTGGAGATCCCAGTTGTTTGGAAAGGATCAACTGTGACATGAGAGATGGTTTATTGTATGATGGGAATTCTCATGAGAATAGGTATGAAAAGTGGTTGGTGTCCCAAATGGGATGATTGCAACTAACAATGGTGTACAGCTTGGAGATACTTTTGGAGATTCGATGAATGATGCTCTGTCAATGGTTAAATCCAAGAATTTTAAATTAATAGAAGAATTTGTTATGGTGAATAACTACATGAAAGTTCCGATTGAGTTACGGAATGATAACTTGGAACAGAAGGATAATGCACGCAAAGAATCAAAAAGAAAAGAAAGAGAATAATCACCTTAAATGAAAGTTCTTCGGTGAGGCGAATGAATTGGTGCGTCAAAAAGAAGGTAAGAAACAAGACAAAATAACCAGAAGTAGTTAAAAAAGAAAAAAATAAAGATTTCGGTGCAAAGTATTGTGATATAAAAGATTGGTATATAATTATCATTGAAGGCCTTGGAGTTAACCCGTGAAGAGTGGGCTTGTGAAAGAGCCTTGGTGGAAGGTTCAATTTGAGCATGTGGTGCCATTTTCTGTTTATGGAATTTGTTTCATTTTAAATGCCTATGTTGGGGTGATTTTAAAAGAGCTATCTCTTTGGGAAAGTTCATTTTGGTGAGAATATGTGGATTGTGTTGGCTGATGCTGCCTCTACACTGTGTTGGCTGGTGTTTTATGTCGATAGTTTCAGTGTTTTGGTTCTGTCCTTGATGTGTTTTTATTCTAATTGTAGGCGCTTTCTTCATAGGGGTGTAAACGAACTATGTCTGAAAGATTTGTGCCTTCTATTTTCTAATAAAATATATTTTATTGCTAAGAAAAAGAATTAATGTGTAACTACACTTATGGTCAATCTGTTTCCTTTGTTTCAAATTACAATGTAAAGTCACTATGTGTTACTGGTGTTTTTATTATTGTTTAGTTTAATTAGATTAGTATTTTCATTAAAGTTGTATTAGAGATATATTATATTATAAGAATATTTAGAGTTTATTTTTATTATTAATGTTATTTGATTTTATTGATAATTAGAAGTGGAAATTACGTCAAACTAGTCTTCTTCGTTCTCGAGACTTTAATTAGAAGTAGAAGCACTTGAAGCCTAGTTATTCTTTCTTCGGTTGACCATTCCAATTGTTGCAAGCATACAAATCATTACCGTCCATAACTGCCACAACCAAATTAGCCTTGGATTCAATTACGAAATTAGCCACCACGATTCCCTCAACTTTCTTGTGACACCCCTCACCCGTATTCGACACCAGAATAGGGTTACGGAGCATTACCAGACATATCATACAATTTAAACATTCATATCTCATGCATTTTCACATATCATACATTCATTAATCAAACTCAAACAAAATGTCCCTAAAACGAGCATACGAGGCTCAAAACATGCTTTGGAAGTGGTTCGGGACTAAACCGATAACTAAGGAAACTTTTACAAAACTTAGAAAATTTTTCAAACTGTAGGGCTGACACGCCCGTGTGCCCCGGCCGTGTGGACATTCGAAATGGGATCACATGGCCGTGTCCCAGCTCGTGTCCTACCCCGTGTCCCAACTAGTAAGCTTACTGACTTGGCCATACAGCCAGTCCATACGCCCATGTGACTAGCCCTGTACCATTCGAATTGGCTTCACACACCCGTGTCCAGGTCGTATACCAGGGCGTGCCAAAACTAAGGAGTATACTGACTTGCACCATACAGCCAACCACACGCCCGTGTGACCAGCCCATGTGAAAACTGGGTGCCACACAGCCAATCTACACGCCCGTGTGCTAGGCCATGTGAACAAAAATAAGCTATTTACCAAGCCATTTTACCACCCAAATTGCACATCACTTCACTTACACAAATGGCTCCAAACATAACATCAAATGTGTAACACCCCCTACCCGTATTCGTCGCCGAAATAGGGTACGAGGCATTACCGAAGTTTACTGAACAATAATTTTTTTTTAAAATTTTTTATTAAAACTTAATATATCCCCTTTATAGACATCTAACCTTCCCTGCAAAACTTAAGCCGAGACCAATCCAAATCAACCAATCTAATTCAACATATTTTCAAAATAGATTCATACATATTCATAAGATAATTTCATCACATACCAAACCAAGATTTGTTAGCCACACCAATGGCTAACTTTACATTCATTTCACATTAACATTTACTTTATTAACTTATACATGCCATTGATTTCCAAAATAAAGTTTCTGGATATACCAAAATATTGAGGTTGATAGTGTGATGTGTCTCCGACAGAATCTGACCTCCGAGCTCTTAATACTACAAAACAGGGAAAAAGAAAACAGGATAAGCACATTGTGCTTCGTAAGATCATGTAACAAGAATTATACTTACCTAATATTTTCAAAACAATACAATAAACATACATACATCCATTCAATGCATTGTTATCTTAACATGCACAAACTCAACATTCAAGTTAGTACAATAATTTCAATGTATCAATAATATATACTGTGATTGATGAGCTCATCAATACCATGATTTCCATTCCATTATTATTTTCCCATATTTATCCCGTTGAATTTTCTCGAAATTTCGATGGATTTTCAGGTGTACATTTGGTGTACAAATTTGAGTCCGCCAATTCATATTCATGTGCGCACATTTCCATTATTTCCATTTTAGAGAGCACACTCCCGTGAACCTCATCCTTACAGCAGGATTACCAGTCCAGGCTAAATCCCCTGTAATATAAACTCATAGAGTATTGTCAGGATTACCAGTCCAGGCTAAATCCCCTGCAACGACAATTACTCTAATGAGTTTGGATCTGAATTACCAGTCCAGGCTAAATTCAGACCCTAATTTGGATTACCCGTCTGGGCTAAATTCATTTTCCACATATTCTTCGGGAGGGCTATATCAGGATAGGATCACCCGTCCGGGCTAGATCCCCTTTTACCGTCAATTCCTTTTCAGAGATCCATCGAATTTTCCTTTCATTCAACTGGGATTTCTTCCCCTTTTTATCAAATATATCAATGTTTCATCAATTTTATATAATGAACATTCAATTCATATTCACATCAATAACATACATTTCAAGCATTTAAGAATATAATTCAAGTTACACGAACTTACCTCGATACTTGTTTGTATACAAAAATCTACTAATCCCGAACTTTTTCCTTTCCTAGATCTAGCTTCTTATTTGAGTCTTCAGGATCTAAATAAATAAATTTAATCATCAATTTAACATTTCATGTTCATATGTGCCATTTTCTACAATTCCACCATTATTTATAGTTCATTCAAAGCCGTCTACTTGAGTCATTGTTACTAAAATATTTTTATCTTGAGCTAGAGAAGTCTAAATTAAGATCCGCTAATTTTTCCTGAAACTAGACTCATATATCTTCTTACCATAAAATTTTCAGAATTTTTGGTTTAGCCAATAAGTACAGTTTATTCTTTAAAGTCACCATTGTTCTGCTGTATGACAGTTCCGACCTTTCTTCACTAAAAATTAATTATCTCCTCGTACGAACTTGGATAATGTTCCCACTTGTTTTTATTGAAAATAGACTCATTAAGGATTTAAAAAATATAAATTTAAGTCCCTAATTATTTTTATAAAATTTTTGGTGATTTTACAAAGTCAAAACAGGGGAACCCGAAATTATTCTGACCTTGTCTCACAAAATGCATTATATCTCATGATTTAAAATTCCATTGCTTACATTGTTTCTTCTATGAGAAACTAGACTCAATAAGCTTTAATTCCATATCTTGTACACCCTCTAATTAGATTTATAAAATTTATGGTGATTTTTCAAAGTTGGACTACTGCTGCTGTCCAAAACTGTTTTAGTGCAAGAGGTTTATTACCATTTTTCCCCTAAGCTTTTAATAAGTGATAATTTCGTACCTACTCAATTAACCTCTCAATTGAGCTGATTTTTCTCAATTAACACTTTATTCTATCATTTTAAACTACCTTATAACCTTTGGGGATAAGAATTTCAGCACCAAACTTCAATTTCACACTTTTTTACAAATAGGTCCTAAA
Source organism: Gossypium stocksii (assembly GCA_020496765.1). Taxonomy (NCBI): domain Eukaryota; kingdom Viridiplantae; phylum Streptophyta; class Magnoliopsida; order Malvales; family Malvaceae; genus Gossypium; species Gossypium stocksii. Next base: position 32,692,404 of record CM035628.1, on the reverse strand, counting down.
TATCCACTTCCTATACATTTTATTCCATAAAATCATCATATAATAAGATTAAAGCTTCAATTCCATGCTAAATATTCATATACTTACAGCACTCAAGCATGGTGACTTTCATTTTCATCCATAAAATCAAAAACTAATGAATTTAATAGTAGGACCTAGTTGTAAAAGTCTTAAAAACACAAAAATTACAAGAAAAAGGCAAGGATTAACTCACTTGGTGCAAAAATTATGAAAAACCAGCTTAAAGAACCTCTCCTATGGCGTTTTGGCTGATTAGAATGAAGAGAAATCTCAAGAAATCTAGATATTTCCATATTAGTCCCAATTTTTTTAGTTAATAATGCAATATTCCAATTTTACCCTTAAATCATTCATTTTTCTGCTGATTTTATGCCCTTGCCGTCCAGCCCAATAATTTTTGGGTCTATTTACCTTTTAAATCCTTTCTCATTAAACATTTAAGCTATTTAATCATTCTAACCACTTTTACACTTTTCCAATTTAGTCCTTTTCATTTAATTAACTGTCCAAATGTTAAAATTTTCTAACGAAATTTTAATACAATATTACTAACATTTCAAAAATATTTATAAAAATATTTCTGACTCGTTTTTACGAGATCGAGGTCTCAATAACTTGTTTTTACCTAATTTCTTCAATAATTTCTTTTTCTTAACTAACCACTAAATCGGTAAAATTTTTCTATCGATATTTTCATATGATTTTCCTATCATATCAATATTTATGCAAAAATATTAAAATAAAATTCTCTTTAAATCGGATTTGTGGTTACGAAACCACTATTCCGATAACCTTGAATTTAGGCCATTACAAAATGACTTATAATTCAATTCCTAATCAAGCATATTTATACCATTTCCAACACTATAAATACAAAACATAATTATCACATTATGCCATCTAAGTCCATACCAATCTTTATCCTTTCAAATCATCAAAATGACCATTAACAAATATGCATCATTTGATTTATGCTCTAAAGCATTTCAACCGTTCAACACTTGACTATTAAGTTACTATAATGCTAATTATCCACAAGCATAACATGTCCAACATTCCAACATCACCCAAGCCACATGCACTTGTCCATCCATGAACTTACCATACAAACCATATATGCACATATATATACATATCCAAACCATTCAAATTAAGCCAACTCTTATGGTTATCTATACAAACTAAACATACACATTCACAAGCCAACTCAAATGGCAAGGCTCATTACCGAAATACATATCAAAATGACCATAATCCTATACATGCCATATAACCAAAATCATAAGCTCAAAAGTACCAAAGTGATAGTAGGATAGTGTGATGAAATCTCCGACGATCCCCAAATTCGAGCTAACTTTAAACGCACTATAAAACATAGAAAATTAACGATGTAAGCTATACAGCTTAGTAAGCTCGTATGAAAAACGATAAGCAAATCTCATCAATAAATTTCCAATCAAATAATGGAAAATAATGTACAACAATTTAATTAAGCCTCAAAGCTATTGATATTTCATTCACATAACTTACCAAGGAACTCTTCAATTCCATAATTTCAATGTTCAAGATAATTTTCGTACATACCTGTACCATTTTGTACCAATTTTATACTCAATCACATCTTTCATTTACCGGTTGAACCATTCAGAATAGAAGTCGGATACACAAGAGTCTTGCATAATAAGTACCTATACCATGGCCCAAAGCCAAATCAAGGTAACTTATCTAAAAAGTACTGATATCATGGCCCGAAGCCAAAATCAGCAAATATTCATGGCCCGAAGCCAACTCAATACCCTAATGACATGTCACTAGTATCCTAAAGTATTCCTAAGGTTCAATCGGGATTTTCCAATACCAAATTGTAGTCGAATCATTTTCGAATCGTTATCACACATGTTCGTAGTATCGTATACACAATTTATACAATACCAAAGCAATTTAAATACAATTATAACAAATCTCATTACATACAAACTTACCTCAAATTCAAAAATGACGAATTTAGTCGATTAATTCGAAACCTTATTTTTCCCTTGATCTAAGTCTAGATTTCGCTTTTCTTGATCTATATGTAAACAAAATTAACTTATTTAATTATCATTCTAATCAATTTAGGCCAAAAATACCTTATGGTAAAATTACACTTTTACCCCTATTATTTTAACATTTTTATAATTTAGTCCTTAGCTCGTGAAATGCAAATTCATGCAATTCAATTCTAACTCATGCTAGCCGAATTACCAATAAGCCCCTAGCATCTCATATTTTCCATTTATTTCACATTTTAACAATGAATTTTACACTTTTCACAAATTAATCCCTAATTTGCATTTTCATTAATAATCACTTAATAAAACTTGTATATCTATCATTAAATATTCACAATTCATCATAAATCATCAAAGAATACATATATACATCAGTGGAAACTCTCACAAGTTTTAACAATTTTGAAATCGAAGGTACGGGCTAGATAGATTGAGCTACAACGAACTCAAAAACATAGCAATCACTAAAAATTGGGTCACAAATCACTTACAATTGAAGTATGCATTAGCTGAACCTTCAAAGCTCATCAATGGCTTCCTTTGTTTTTTATTTTTGGTTGGGAAAAAGATGAATGAAACAATTTGTCTTTTGTTTAATTAATTAACCTTTATTTTATAATTTACCATTTTAACCTTAATAATAACATTATTATTTCACTTCAAATTTATCCATATTTGTCCACTCACAAAAGAAATGGTCTAATTACCATGCACGTGTTCATACATTTTTATTCTATAGCTGTTTAATGCATTTAACTATTAGAACATCACTTTTGTACTTTACGCGATTTAGTCCTTTTTATCAAATTGACTTGAAACAATAAAATTTCTAAACGAAACTTTCATACCATCATGCTATCACGCCATAGAAATTAAAATAATAATAAAATAAATATTTTGACTTTGGATTTGTTGTCTCGAAACCACTGTTCCGATTTGACCAAAAATGGGCTGTTACATTGCTACTGCCAAATTCGATTGCCTTGTTTTCCAAGGGGCACTAATTTGCTTCTCCAATTGTTGAACCAACTTGCCTTGCACCAACTGCCTTGACTGCCAAAGCATTTTTTGTAACACCATTGATCAATTCAGAGTAAAAAATTTCACTTAAATTTAAAAATTTTTATACATACTCATTTTGTCCCTATTACGGGCCTACGAGGCCCAAAACATACTTTAAAAATGATTCGGGACTAAATCGAGGTCTTTGGAACACTTATAAAATTTTTTATCAAAACAGTGTCACATGCCTATGTGACTTGGGACACACCCGTGTGGACAGGCCGTGTGGTCTCACACGCCCATGTCCCAGCCCGTGTTAAAATTACCGATCATTCTGTTTATGATGTCAGCATACAATTAGGGGCACACGGCCAAGCCACACGCCCGTGTGCTAGACCGTGTCTACTACATGACTGCGATACACGATCGTGTCTCTGCTCGTGTGGCCAACACTTAGGCTATTTTCCAAGCCTTTTTTTGTGCTCTTAACTTTTCACCCTCATATAGATTTCATAGACATATATCATACCCTTATTTATTCTTAATTTAACCATCAAATACATGAAATATACCTAACTACATCAAAGCATCTCTACATGCATGCATAAAATAGGCTTACTAATAAACGATAAATTATACATATTTTTACCCCATGTTTAGCTTAATTTCTGGGTGGATTATCATTAATTTTGTGAGAATTGGTGCTCTTAATCTTTCTTTTTCATATCTTATACTCAGGAGAGCATAGGGAAGAGAAAAGAACGGAAAATGGACCAAAAACAAAGAAAATGGGCCAAAATGGAAAAACGACACGGCCCAAGAAGTCACCATACGGCAGTCGCATACGGCCGTGCCACATGAAAATCACACGATCCAGCCCCCGACAAGCACGGCCAGGCCACACGGCCGTGCCTCTATCGACAGAATCTCACACGGCCTCTGGTCGTGGCGCATAGGCGTGGCACACGGGCGTGTCCCTGTCGTGAGGAAGAGGAATTTCACTCGGATTTGATACTTAGGGGCTAAGAAAGCCATTCTAAACTCTATATAAAGACCCCAAGAGGCAACTCTAAAGATATACTCTTTTCTCTCAAGAAAGAGCGCCATAATTCTGCCAACATAAGGAGTGAAAGCAAGGAATTACTCCAAGGGAAGCCGATTGATTCATCCCAAAAGCCAGAATTCTACATCAAGACTGAGGATCTCCCTAAATTCCTTTAGGGGTTTTTGGGTTCTTTATGTTTTGTTATCTTATTTCTTCTGAGATGTTTTCTTTATTTATCATTAACTAAACCCCTCAAATACTTGAGGGGGATGAAACCTAAGACAGATCTTGTTATTATTTATTCTTAAATTATTTGATAAATACTTGAATTGTTCTTAATTATGTGTTCTTCATTCTTGATTTAATAATCCTAGGTATTACTTCAAGAACTTGATGTGCTTAGGCAGAGGAGCAAAAGTCCCTGTTTTAAGAGCAGATCTACCATAATTAAGTGAAGTTGCATGCAACCCTAGACATGGGGTGACATAAATCTGCCAGATTAGGGTCAAAACTAATAGGGGGATCCATAGATCGAATTAATGCAACCTAGGGGTGTTAATTAATAAGAAAACTTTAATTAACCACCTAGGATTAGTTGTTCTTATCCTCGAAAGAGGTATTAACATAGGTTAGGGATCTCTACGGATCAAGTCAAGTAAAGAAATCATCTAGTTCAAGAAGTTAATAACAAGTGAAGTCTAGGTGGATTCTCCCTTAAGTATTGCTCATATCAATCAGCTTTTCCCTAAAGTTTTCCCCAATTTACTTTTTGTGCACTTTTAGTTAGTTTTAGAATTAGTTTCAACCAATCCTCTTTTATTTTTAGGTTAGATAATAGAAAGGAAGTAAGTACTAGTACTTTTGGTTCCCTTGGGTACGATAACTCGGTCTTGTCGCTAAACTATACTACTGTTCATAGGTGCGCTTGCCTTTAAAATCGTGATATTAGTTAGTTTTGGTGTGATCAGTTTTTATAAATTTTATTACTTAATATCGCGAGCATATCAAGTTTTTGGCGCCGTTGCCGGGGAACTGAAATATTAAGAAAACTCGATTTCTATTACTTTAGCCGTTACTATATTTATTTATTTTCAGTTTTTATTTATTTTTATTTTTATTTCTATTTTTCTTTTATTATTTTTTTATTTTTCTTTGCTTTTTCCTTCTAGGTATTTCTAGTTTATGACTAAAAACAACCCAGCAGGACCATTGCTTTTTAACGAAGATTTAGAAACGACAGTTCGTAGAAATCGCAGAGAGATCAGACGAAGGCTACAGTATCCAGAACAAGATCAATAACAAAGGCCAGAACCTACAGAAGAGATGGAAGCAAATCAAAACATTCCACCACCTCCCGCAATAGTTGCGCCACCAGCAAATCAGGAACAACCTCTTCGCACTATGTATGATTATGCTAAGCCTAGTTTGGTTGGTACCCAAACTAGCATTCTTAGACCTACTATTGCTACTAATAATTTTGAATTAAAGCCTAACATTATTTAGATGATACAGCAATTGGTGCTGTTTGATGGCGTTTCTGATGATGCCATTCGTTTAAGGCTATTTCCATTCTCTTTGAGAAACAGAGCCAAACAGTGGTTAAACTCTTTACCACGAGGCTCAATCACCACATGGGAACAGATGACCGAAAAATTTTTACTTAAATATTTTCCTCCAGCTAAAACAGCTAAATTACGAAACGATATCTCTTCTTTTGTGCAGATGGATTTAGAAACACTCTACGATGCCTAGGAGAGATACAAAGATCTTTTGAGAAGATGTCCTCATCATTGCCTACCTTTATGGCTACAAGTTCAAACCTTTCATAACGGTTTGAACTCTTCAACAAGGCAAATGATCGATGCAGCCGCAGGAGGAATGATCAACAATAAAACACCCGAAGCAGCTTATGAATTTATTGAAGAGATGTCACTGAATAACTATCAGTGGCAAGTCATGAGGACAAAGCCAACAAAAGCTGCAGGAGTTTATAATATTGATGCTGTCGCCATGCTTACAAACCAAGTAGAACTTTTAAATAAAAAGTTTGATAATTTTGTTGGTTCTACGCAGGCACAGCCAGTGATGCAGTGCGACGCAACCCCAGGAAATATGTTGAATCTGGATTATTCAACTTATGGACACAGCATGGAAGCTGAGCAAGCCAACTATATGGGTAACAATTCTAGACGTCAAAATAACCCTTATAGTAATACTTACAATGCAGGTTGGAGAAATTACCCCAATTTTTCATGGGGAGGACAAGGAAATCAAAGACAACAACCTCCTCTGGGATTTCAGCAGCCACCACCACAACAAGAGAAAAAGTCGAATCTTGAAGAGATGTTCACCAAATTTATGGCTGCATCAGAAACCCGTTTCCAAAACACTGAAACGGCATTAAAGAACCAGCAAACATCAATTCAAGGGCTTGAGAATCAAATCGGTCAGCTTGCAAAATTAATTTCAGAAAGACCACAAGGTGGACTACCAAGTAATACTGAGCCAAATCCCAGAGCACATGTCAAAGCAATTACTCTAAGAGATGGGAAAGTCCTAGCTGAACCAGAAAAGAGATCTACTCTAGAATCTTCAGGAGACAAGGTAGAGGAATCCAAGGAAAACACTCCACCAACACTCAAGGAATACAAACCGCCCATTCCATATCTGGCAAAGTTGAAGAAAGACCATACAGACACTCAATTCGGTAAATTTCTTGAGCTTTTTAAACAATTACACATTAACTTACCTTTCGTTGAAGCAATTTCGCAGATGCCGAAGTACGCGAAGTTCCTTAAAGAACTTCTGACAAATAAAAGGAAGTTGGAAGAATTAGCCACAGTGGAACTCAACGAAGAATGCTCAACTATTCTCCAAAATAAACTGCCGGCAAAACTGAAAGATCCAAGGAGTTTTACTATTCCTTGTTTAATTGGTAGCATACTTATTGATAAAGCCTTAGCTGATTTAGGTGCTAGCATTAATCTCATGCCTTACAAAATGTTCAAGCAACTAGGTCTAGGGGAACCAAAGCCCACTAGGATGAGTATTCAACTAGCTGATAGATCTATTAAATATCCTAAGGGAATCATAGAAGATATGCTTATAAAGGTAGATAAATTTATATTCCCTGTTGATTTTGTTGTGCTTGATATGGATGAGGACATTGAGGTACTTTTAATTTTGGGACGTCCATTCTTAGCCACTGCTAGAGCTGTTATTGATGTAGGGGATAGTAAATTAGTACTCAGAGTTGGTGAGGAAGAAGTCGTTTTTAAAATCTATGATGCTATGAAATTTTCTAAAGAACAAGATGATTCCTATTATTTTGTTGATATTATTGATTACTTTGTTCAAGATAAGTTTCAGGAACTTTCTATCGCAGACACATTGGAACTGTGTCTTATTCAAAGTGGGGGAGAAGACGAAGTCACCACTGAAATTGAGGAAGTAAGAAAGGAGTTAGATTCTAATGAAATCATCACAAGACACATAAGTTATGAAAGTATAAAGATGAATGATGAGTTAAGACTAAAACCTTCCATTGATGAACCCCCTAAATTAGAGTTGAAGCAACTATCAGATCATTTAGAATATGCCTTTTTAGGGGAAGATTCAACTTTACCAGTCATTATCACAACAGATTTGAGCATTGCAGAAAAAGAGGAACTACTCCATGTGTTAAGAGAACACAAGCATGCTATAGCTTGGAAAATTTCAGATATTAAGGGAATTAATCTGTCCTTTTGCACCCACAAAATTTTAATGGAAGATGAATATAAACCATTGGTACAAGCTCAGAGACGATTAAATCCCAACATGAAGGAAGTCGTAAAAGCCGAGGAAATTAAACTTCTAGATGCATGCATTATTTATCCTATTTCTGACAGTTCTTGGGTAAGTCCTGTGCAGGTTGTTCCTAAAAAGGGAGGCATGACTGTGGTGTCTAATGATAAGAAAGAGTCAATACCTATAAGAACAGTCACTGGATGGAGAGTTTGCATTGATTAGAGGAAGCTGAATGACACCACTCGAAAAGATCATTTTCCCTTACCTTTTATTGATCAGATGTTGGAAAGATTATCAGGTCACATGTATTATTGTTTCCTAGATGGCCTTTCTGGTTACTTCCAAATCCCGATAGCTCTAGAAGATCAGGAGAAAACGACATTCACATGCCCATACAGTACATTTGCTTATCGTGGAATGCCTTTTGGTTTATGTAACGCTCCTGCTACTTTTCAGCGATGCATGCTAGCTATCTTCAATGAATTTGTGGAAAACATCATGGAGGTATTTATGGATGATTTTTCAGTTTTCGGTAATTCTTTCCAACTTTGTCTTAATAATCTAAAACGTATTTTGATAAGATGTGAAGAGACAAATTTAGTGCTAAACTGGGAAAAAGGCCACTTTATGGTTCAAGAGGGTATTGTATTAGGACATAAAATTTCTAGTAAAGGGATAGAGGTAGATAAAGCAAAAATTGAAACTATTGAAAAATTACCTCCTCCTAATTCAGTTAAGGCTATAAGAAGCTTTTTAGGACATGCCGGTTTTTATCGCAGATTTATTAAAGATTTTTCTAAAATAGTTAAGCCTCTAACAAAGTTGCTAGAAAAAGACGTGCTTTTCAACTTTGACCAATAATGTTTAGACTCTTTTAACGCTCTTAAAGAAAAGTTAATCAATGCCCCAATCATGATTTCACCTGATTGGAATCTACCTTTTGAACTAATGTGCGATCAAGTGATTTTGCAGTAGGTGCAGTTTTGGGACAACGAAGAGACAAGCACTTCAACCGATCTATTACGCTAGCAGAACTTTGAAAGCCGCTCAAGCAAATTATACTACCACGAAAAAATAATTGCTAGCTGTTATTTTCGCATTTGATAAATTCAGATATTATTTGATTTTGTCAAAAGTCATTGTTTATACTGACCATTCTGCTCTTCGTTACCTTTTAACTAAAACTGATGCAAAACCTCGATTAATAAGATGGATTCTATTGTTACAGGAGTTCGATTTAGAAATAAAGGACAAGAAGGGAGCTGAAAACCTGGCGGCAGATCACCTTTCAAGATTAGAAAACACGCAACCCAAGTACCTTGACAAAATAAATAACTTGTTTCCTGAAGAACAACTCCTATCCTTAGCAGATGTAATAGTTCCTTGGTTTGCTAATTTTGTAAATTATTTAGTAGTTAACATAACCCCAAAGGGTTGACCCGTCAGCAAAAGAAGCGATTCTCCGCTGATGTGAAAAACTACTTTTGGGAGGATCCTTTTCTTTTTCGAATTTGTGCAGATCAGGTTATTCGAAAATGCATTACTGAAACAGAAGCATACCAGATTTTAAATCACTGCCATTCAGGACCCACAGGAGGACATCACAGTGGAGCTAGAACTGCTCATAAGGTATTCAAATCAGGCTTTTACTGGCCTACACTTTTCAAGGATGCCAACAGGTATGTGACCTCTTGTGATAAATGTCAGCGAACAGGTAATATTTCTCAGCATAATGAAATGCCTCAGAACTATATACTTTCATGCGAAATATTTGATGTATGGGGTATTGATTTCATGGGTCCATTCCCTACTTCATTTGGGAATAAGTACATCTTAATAGCGGTAGATTATATGTCAAAATGGGTGAAAGCCCAAGCCTTACCTACTAATGATGAATGGTAGTACGATTTTTAAAGAAACTTTTCTCTCGATTTGGAACACCTAGGATAATTATTAGTGATAGGGGCATACATTTTTGCAATGCCCAGTTTGGAAAAACTTTTAAAAAGGTATGGAATACACCATAGAACAGCTACCCCTTATTACCCACAAACCAGTGGTCAGGTCAAAGTGACAAATAGGGAACTAAAACGCATCTTAGAGAAAACAATAGAAACAAATAGAAAGGATTTGTCAAGGAAACTAGACGATGCTTTATGGGCTTATAGAACTGCTTTTAAAACACCCATAGGTACATCTCCTTATAAGCTTGTCTGTGGAAAAAGTTGTCATTTGCCATTTGAACTTGAACATAAAGCATTTTGGGCTATCAAATTTTTAAACCTTGATTTTAAGCTTGCAGGTGAGAAGAGATTAATGCAGTTAAATGAACTCAATGAATGTCGTTGCAATGTATACGAGAGCTCACGACTATATAAGGAAGCCATGAAGCGACGTCATGACAAACAACTGAAACAACCTAAGCAGTTCAAAACAGGTGATCTTGTCTTACTCTACAACTCAAGGCTGAGACTATTTCCTGGGAAACTCAAATCAAGGTGGTTAGGTCTATTCACTGTTCAAACTGTCTTTCCATACGGCACAATTGAGCTAACCCACCCCGACTACGGTACGTTCAAGGTAAACAGACATAGGCTTAAACACTACAGAGGTGAGAATTTCAAAGATTACAGGGAGGAGCTTCAGCTCCACGAAATCCCTTCGTGACACATCCAGGTAGAGTCGAGCTTAGACTCTAAATAAGCGCTTCTCGGGAGGCAACTCGAGCACTAACTTAGTAACTTTTCTTTCCTTAAAATTTTTTTATTTTTCATGCATCAACTAACCCTTTTAGAATACAAAGATTTAGGACCACACGGCCATGCCCACGGGCGTGTCCAAGACCGTGTGAACACTTCAAGCAGAGACACGGTTGTGTACCGAGGCCGTGTATAACCAGAGCAAAAATTTTCCCAAAACACGGGCCACCAATAAATAGCCACGGTCGTGCTATATGGCCATGGCAACCTTCCGACTTCAACACGGGCTACCGACAAATCCCCACGGCCGTGCGATGTGGCCGTGGCAACCCTGCAGCTTAGACACGGGCTTACACAAATCCCCACGCCCGTGTCCTTAGACCGTGGCCAACACTGTCAATTTGGAAACGGTCGTGTGCCCTTCTACACGACCGTGTGAAGAAAAAAACTAATTGTAAATGGCCGTGGAACTTATCACACGATCGTGTGAAAAGCGAACACGATCACAAACGGCCGTGTGAGATAGCAACACGGGCGTGTACTTCAAACCAGGCGCGCCAAAACCACTGAATTTCGATTCACACGGGCAAATCCTAAGTCACACGGGCGTGTGACATGCCCGTGTGACCCAAAAACTATAAATAAAAAGCCACTATTCATTTTCTTCTTCACTCAAACCCTAAAATCTTCCCCCCAACCACTACAAACACCGCCACCGACCTTAAAACCACCACCACGCTCGTCCACAGTTGACCCACGCCCGTGCAAACCCACCTCACGACCGTTCGACCTCAACCCACGACCGTGCAACTCTATTTTTGGTTCTATTTTCTCATTTTTCTCATTTATTTATTTATATTTCATTTTTATTATCTATTTAGTTACTCTTACTTTACTCTAGATGTTAATTCAAGCATGGAAGTAGGTAAACTAGGATGACTAATCTAGAATTATATCGAACATATTAGGATTGCATACCATTTAAATTCATTTTTGTTTGCCACTTAAATTCATATTTTGCCTGCCATTTTTTTCATAATTTTAGTATAAATACATATCCATATTCCTTAGTTTTGCTACAAATTTAAAAATCGTTAATTTCTACTGTTTAGGTTAATCCTCATTTTATGTTTTCTTAGGAACATTGTCATCCTAATCTACATTTTAATTATTATCTATCTAGTTTAATTTCAATCTTTAGGACTAATGCTTGTTATTTTATTTCAGATACTATGTTGTCATCACCCGATAGGAAAACCGCCGTCCCCATTTCAAAGAAACGAAAGGGGCCAGGAAGTTCATCATCGAGGCCCACCTCCGAGGCTCGACACCCATTCATCACTTTTTCCCAAGCCTCCCAGGAGGAACATTATCAATTACTCTGAGCTCGCACTATATCCACCGGTCGATGCATAGATTAGGCCGACCTCGAGCAGATACACCTAGTAGATGACGTCCGAGCCCTACTAATGACCGAGCCATGGGAATAGTTCTTCCAGACCGTGGAGCCCACATACTTAGAACTTACCCTCAATTTCTACTCCATATTCCATCTGCAGACCGTGATGACCAGATTCGATGATCCCAGAACGGTTCAGTTCCGCTTAGGAGGTCTCGTGTGACACCTCAACGTTCCAGAGTTTGGCTTAGCACTCGAGCTCTACACAGAGCAATTCATGGCAGACGAAGACTTCCCCAACCTTTCTCGCCGCATCCATATCAGGCCAGTCGATTGTTGGAACGAAATCGCCCCAGGGCGTCAAACATAAAACCCTAGTGTCAGCAAGGCAACCGCCCTCGTTCCCTCTCTGAGGTATATTCATGCTCTCATTGCTCACACTTTGACAGGTAGACGGGAGAGCACAGGCGTCGTCAACACTCACGACGTCTACTTCTTATGGTGCATGGCTAACGGGCACGTCATCGACTTGGCATATTTTATCGCGCACGCCATGCAGCATCAGGCAGAGAGACACCGCAGAGGCGTCTTATCCATGGAGCCCTACAATACACGCTTGGCCCGTTACTTCGGGCTTCTCAACAGCGTAGCCCAGACATCCTCTTACACACTCATTGGCTAGATGTCTCCTCAAGGCATCGCGACTATGCTTCATATGAGGATGATCGAGCGGAGGCCAGGAGGCACCCCCTTATAGTTTCGCCTCATTCAGGAGGGCGAGGAGCCAGAGGACATTTCTGACGATGTCCCACCACCGAAGGAGGATGCCCCTACCAAGCCACCACTCCCTCGCCACCCATCTCGTACGGCAGCCTTGATTATATCGCTTCTCACAATTTGAGCAGCAATGCTTTCGGCGCCTTGATTATATCGATGCCACCTTAGAGCAGATATGCCAGCACCTCCGCATCACACTGCCGCCGCGTGACCCACATGAGGATTAGAGATGTCTATTCCTCCTAACTTTATTTTTATCTTAATTTTTATTTTTATTTTTATTTTAACTCTGATCCCTATTTTTACCTTTTCCTTTCTTTTAACTTTATTTTCATTTTCCTTTTTATTTTTAATTTATTTTATCTTTTTCATTATTTGAATATTAGTATTTCTAGAACTTAGTTTATTATTTTTCTTTTATTTCTTTTTCTATTTTTCATATCGGCTAATCCCTAATGAGTAATCTCTCTTAATCCAAATTTCCCACGACTAATAAATACTTTCGCAGTTTCAAAGGAGCTTCACAGCTCAAATCTCTACGAAAAAGGGAACACCTTGCCACAACTGCCAACTCTTCCAATCTCTGTCTCACTAATCCATCCAAAGCAGGGAGTTTCTTACCTCTCCCTATCTTATGATCTTGTGCTTTTATTGCTGCTAACACTATCTTTGTACATTGAGGACAATGTACATCTTAAGTGTGGGGGGAATCTATTTTCAGTCTTTACACTCTCTTTGAAATCCCTGAACTTTTCTAACTTTTTGCATTGTTCTCAGATCTGCATTATCTTCAATCTCCTATTAGGAATTAATTCTGATTGATTTATGATTTTTATTGATATGTTAAGAATTAAGACATAGGTGCTTGTACTTTGATTATTCAAACTCTAAAACATTAGGGAATCAAGCATGATAAGTTGAAATTTTTAAGAACCCCATTTTTTTATAAGTTATTTTCCTTAATTCTAAGTGTTATCTTCAGATTTGAAATTCACAGAATTGACATCAAAAGCCATAATTCTGGTGAGATTTTTGACCCTTTTGAGCATACATTCTTTCGTGCTCACTTTTATTATTGCTTTGAGTGAGTCAACACTGATTTCTTATTCTAGAACTTGCTTTGATTATACATGTCGAGACCACATTATTGATTTGATACACTGAAATGATAAAGGTACCTAGGACTTAACCCACTTACTCCACAAAAGCCTACCTCCATAAATTAACCCTTAGTGAACCCCATTGAGCCTAACAACCTTTTCTTTAACTTACCTCTAATATTAACCCTTCAACTATTTTTTTTTGAATTCCATTTAATTATTTGACCCCTATTTTTGTCGAGATTTGAGTTGAAATTTTCATCTAGCTTTATTCTCTTTTCCAAAATGTAAAATTTTATCCAATTATTGTATTATACTTGAATTGTTCTAAAAAAAATGTATGTATTCAGTTGTAATCTATAATAGTTCAAATAGTTTTTGCATATTTCTATTTTAAGGCTACCAAGGTGGAAATGATGTTATCATAAGAATTAGCCCGAAGAATATGTTCTAGTGATAGAGATTTTTCTAGTTAGATAATTTTTCAAAGTTCAATCTCGATTCTAACCCTCTTTTGCAGCCTGTAATAACACCCCTAACCAAGCCCCGTTACAACCATTACAAGACCTTCTTGATCGATGTATCATATCAATTTACAGTGGTGGAGATTTGATTTTCTTGCAAGCCTATGATAATACTTATCAGGTTGACCAGAGAGTGCTTAATTCTTGAACCCTAAACACTTTAAGTGGATAGAGTGAATCCTTAGTGAGGATGTCAACTTCTGTTAATTAAGATGGAGAGATAATTACTTAGGAGAAGGGAGAAAATCTATGTTTTCAATGATAAAATTCTCAACTTAAAGTGATTGAGTCTTTAATGCTCTTTTAATTGAATTTTCATTGTATGACTACCTGTGGATTAGTTTGAAACATTATTGATAAAGATTATAAGTTGAGAAGAATGATTCTTAATTAGGGATTAAGATTTTGCTTGAGGACAAGCAAAGACTTAAGTGTGGGGGTATTTGATAAACGATAAATTATACATATTTTACCCCATGTTTAGCTTAATTTCTGGGTGGATTATCATTAATTTTGTGAGAATTGGTGCTCTTAATCTTTCTTTTTCATATCTTATACTCAAGAGAGCATAGGGAAGAGAAAAGAACGGAAAATGGACCAAAAACGAGGAAAATGGGCCAAAATAGAAAAATGACACGGCTCAAGGAGTCACCACACGGCCGTGGCACACGGCCGTGCCACATGAAGATCACACGGTCCAGCTCCAGACAAGCACGGCCATGCCACACGGCTGTGTCTCCATCGACAGAATCTCACACGGCCTCTTGTCGTAGCACACGAGCGTGGCATACGGGTGTGTCCTTATCGTGAGGAAGAGGAATTTCACTCGGATTTGGATACTTAGGGAGCTAAGAAAGCCATTCTAAACTCTATATAAAGACCCCAAGAGGCAACTCTAAAGATATACTCTTTTCTCTCAAGAAAGAGCGCCATAATTCTGCCAACACAAGGAGTGAAAGCAAGGAATTACTCCAAGGGAAGCCGATTGATTCATCCCAGAAGCCAGAATTCTACATCAAGACTGAGGATCTCCCTAAATTCCTTCAGGGTTTTTTGGGTTCTTTATGTTTTGTTATCTTATTTCTTCTGAGATGTTTTCTTTATTTATCATGAACTAAACCCCTCAAATACTTGAGGGGGATGAAACCTAAGACAAATCTTATTATTATTTATTCTTGAATTATTTGATAAATACTTGAATTGTTCTTAATTATGTGTTCTTCATTCTTGATTCAATAATCCTAGGTATTACTTCAAGAACTTGATGTGCTTAGGCAAAGGAGCAAAAGTCCTTGTTTTAAGAGCAGATCTACCATAATTAAGCGGAGTTGCATGCAACCCTAGACATGAGGCGACATAAATCTGCCAGATTAGGGTTAAACCTAATAGGGGGATCCATAGATCGAATTAATGCAACCTAGGGGTGTTAATTAATAAGAAAACTTTAATTAACCACCTAGGATTAGTTGTTCTTATCCTCGAAAGAGGTATTAACATAGGTTAGGGATCTCTACAGATCAAGTCAAGTAAAGAAATCATCTAGTTCAAGAAGTTAATAACAAGTGAAGTCTAGGTGGATTCTCCCTTAAGTATTGCTCATATCAATCAGCTTTTCCCTAAAGTTTTCCCCAATTTACTTTTTGTGCACTTTTAGTTAGTTTTAGAATTAGTTTCAACCAATCCTCTTTTATTTTTAGGCTAGATAATAGAAAGGAAGTAAGTAATAGTACTTTTGGTTCCCTTGGGTACGATAACTCGATCTTGCCGCTAAACTATACTACTGTTCGATAGGTACGCTTGCCTTTAAAATCGTGATATTAGTTAGTTTTGGTGTGATCAGTTTTCATAAATTTTATTACTTAATATCGCGAGCATATCACTTACATACCCATAACCATTATGGGCCACATCTCGTGGCCTTATACAATGAAGTAATATAAGCCAATACATTTGGCCAAATCATAAGAATACATATTACCAATAATTGAATCTCAATACATGCCACTCACTTGGAAGTAATTAAGATTTATTAGTACCCTGACTTGATAAATTGATAGTGTGACGCTACCCCCGGTGATCTCCAACCCTGAGCCAACCTGACAACTCTAAGAGAAATGGAAAGGAGGAAGTAAGCTTTATAGCTTAGTAAGTTGGCATATAATAATAAGTAAGTTGACAACTCTTTAATTATTAATGGCTTGATCAGAACAAATTAAATTAGATTAAATTAAATAGAATGAAGAGTTGTGTATAATTTGAGAGGAGATTGGGCGGAGAAAAAAGAGTAAATAGAGTAGAATCCATTTCTTGTCATGATGTTTGGAGAGGTAAACTCTTTTTATTTTTAAATTTGGCTTATCAAAGTTGTTTTGTTTTAGAGGTATGACATATATAAAATAAATTAAGAGAAGATGCATATATTTTTTAATATGCTTTTTCTTGTATCAATCATAGAAATAATAATTTTATCACCAACGAAAAAGGAAACAAACTAAGCACACATGGCAATCTTTTATTGCTGGCTGTCAAATTTATTTAAATACAGTATTACATAATATAAAAGAAAATAGTTGTAGTGCAAACTATTTTATTTTGTTTCGACAGCCTCACCACCACACATAGATTGCGATAGATAGCAATTAATCAAAGCAAAGCTAGATTATTTAGGCACGGGACGAGCGTTGATACTGGCAGTTAGTGCTTGACCGCTAGAATTTGGTGCAATACTTGCCCATGCGGTGTATTCATACTCGGCATAAGTAATCATATCTTCGCTCCTCTGGCCGGATTTAAGATTGTTTGCAACTTGTTTCCAGTCAATGGAGTCACTAATTTTGAACATCTTAGTAGAGACCTACAATTGATAAATGAATGGATTATCATATATGCTATAATATATTTTATTTAAAAAAAATAGTTAAGTTTTAATATAATTACCATGTGAAAAAAGTGGTCAGTCTGATGCTATATTATGGGAAATAATTAATTGGAAACTGAGATTAATATTTACCTGATTATCAGTGGTCCAAAAAAGGACCCACTTGAGGGTACTACCGAGTTCATACACAAGAGCTCCGTTCAGATAGTTGGCTTGCACAGCCAGCGGAAAACTTACTGTTTGTGTATTCTTGATAATTGGCGAGGGATTTCCGCCGTTCGAGAAACGCAATTCTAGATTCTGGCCAGCACCATTTGTGATAGCAGTGGTAACAATAGAAGCCATTTGTGTTGGTTTATACAAAATTTCAGCTATATACTGAGTCTGATTTTTTATTTGTTTGTATTGTGCTTCATGCAGGGTTCCATACACACATATTTATACACAGGTTTATGGCATAAAATAATCTAAGTCAAGGAGCTTATAATTATTTAGCTTGAGCCAAGTCAATAAGATTTTATTAATTAAAAGTTCTAACTATTTTTGTAGCGTTGTACTATAAAAACTTTTGTCCTTTTCCTTTTCTTTCAATTCATTGTCCCGGAAACAAATAATATACTTATTCTATAACATAAATCTATTCATATATATTAGTATGTTAATATATATTTTAAAATAATTTAATTAAAATAATAAATTGTCAAAGTGACCTCTATTATTAAAATTATTTTGTTTTAAAACATTAAAGGTTACGTGCATGTAACTTAAGCTACGTTACTATTGATCGGCCCAAAAGAATATTAATATTTAACAAAATTACATGTACAATTGTAATAATAAACATGTGACAATTATTTGGTAATAAATATGTGACAATTATTTGGTTTTGCATGTGAGTGTTTGATTACTACACCAAGACATCACTTACAAGTTAATATTTTGTCCAAAAATGGCATATTAATAGAGTGTTTAATATATTAAGATGAGGTTTACCTTTATTCAAATTATTTTGGTTTAAATCTAAAATATTTTAAAACAAATAAATTTAATTTTTAACTTTGAAATTTAATTAAGGATATCTAATATTTTAAATAGATTTTATTAACAAAATCTCACCAACTATAGCCGAAAAAAATAGTGTATGCTAATGAATGAATGTCAGTTTGTGTAATACTACAACTCTTTTGTGAAAGACAAATCACAAATGTTAACTCTGGTATAATCACTTTAAACCTCTTTTCTCATATTTTTATCTTATTAAGTCACATATTAAATTATGATGATTTCTACCCCGAAGCGGAGTTAGAGGCTCCACAAAGGTAGCCTCCCCCACCTCCAACAATCCCGCAATTCGGAAGAGGGCACACTAAAATTTCAGATTTGGTCGGTACAACTATATTTTACATGTTGTTTTGGCAGGTACAACTATATTTTACATGTTGTTTTCATTTTAATTTAATAAAATATAACATGTAACAAAACACTGAAATTAAATCCTTGGCCAAATCTAAGAAATTACCTTGGTTTATTTTAAAACCCAGAAATTAAATCCTAACTTTAGAAACCAAAAATTCTGAAAATAATTTTATTTAACAAAACACTTACATGTTATTTTGGAAAATTATGCGCAGATCTTAATTGATTTACCGAATAATTCTAAACTTGGTCTCGTTTGAAAAACTTCTAATTTCAGTGAGCATTTAAAAAATTATAAATATGGCTAACATTTGCTAAAAGCTATTTATCTGTTTTCAGAAAGACACTTAGGAAATCCCTTAATTTCGCAACGAAAAATTTTCAAAGTTTAGTTTTGAAAACTGAAATCCATTTTGTTAACTCGTGTGATTTTATAGTATCATGTTCACAAATATCAATATCGGCGAATTAAACAGAAACCAAAACAAAACCCAAAAACAAGTTACAGTCCCAAAAGTCCAAAATAAATAATTTTGAAAATCACGATATTTTAATTAACTGATAAAACCATCTGAGCTCCCACACGCCGTCCGTGTAACACCCTTTACCCATATTCGACGTCAGGACAGGGTTTGAGGCGTTACCGGACTTAAACGACAACATTCATACAAAATCGAACCATAATTTTCAGTTCAAATTAAAACTTTTCACATTCCATCTTAAATTCCCCAATATGGGGCTATAAGGTCCAAAACATACTTTAAAAATGGTCCGAGACCAAACCGAGAACTTTTGAATCGAATAGCAAATTTTCACAATTTGGAGAGTCGTACGCCTGTGTGGGCAGGTTGTGTGGTTACACACGCCCGTGTCCTCCACTCGTGTAACTCTCTGTTTATGACGTCATCGTTCATTTAGGATCACACGGCCAAGTCACACGTCCGTGTGCTCCACACGACTGAGACACACGGCCGTGTCTCTACCCGTGTGGCCAAGAAATTGACTATCTTCCAAGCCATTCTCTACCCTATCGAAACCATTTTTTTGAAAAATAGGGGAATCGACTTTGGGTTTTGAAAATGGAGTCGCCACCGACCCTTTTTTGAGGTGTGATCGGATCACCTTAAATTATTTTAATAAAACCTTTTGTGTTATTAAAACAAATAATTTTGGTCCGCGAAAATCAAAGAATGGGCACGGGAGTCGGTTACGCACGAGGAAGGATTAGCACCCTCGATACGCCCAAAATTGGTACCTAGTTGATTAATTAATGTCCTATTACCAAACGGTTGGAAAGATTTTAAAACACGATCCTTTTGTTTTGAAAAGCGTTTGAATAGATCGAAGTAAGAGATTGAAATTCACTTATCTCAAAGAAATAAGAATGTCGCATCCAGTAAGTTAGGGTGCAACATATCGATTTCTCGAAGTTAAGCTCATTCTTTTTAGGCTTAGAAGGTTCATAAATTTAAATTGAAAAGGGATATTATTTTGAGTCGAACGAAAAAACGGAACCCAGTAAGTTAGGGCTCGATTTATCGAAACTCCAAAACATAAAACATTACTTTGATTTTTAAAATCTTACCTCGAGACAATGAATATCACATTCAGTAAGTTAGAACGCAATACTTTAAGTCCCCGAGGATAAGTTTCATTTGAAAACTCGCATGTTTAGATTTTGAAAGTGATACTCGATAGTTCGGGTTTAGTAAGGAAACCGAAACCTAGTAAGTTAAGGCTCGATTTCCTCGAAATTCCCAAACACGAGTTAAGATATCAAAGACTTTTGAATGGGAATTTTTACTAAAATGACGTTTAAATAAAAATTTTTAAAACACAAACATGCAATAACAATATTCAAAGCAAGGAGATAATTTGTGAACAATATATTTCATTCATGAATCCCGATAAACAATAAATGTAAAATAGTGCACATAATAACAACAATTATACGACATGTCATCATATGTATGAGACAAGTTAAAATAAATGAAATAAACAACTTTGAACAAATCAAATGAATAATCATGACAAAAGGGTTTAGGATTATAAGAATTCAAATAAAAATTTTAAATAAATGATGTATCTAAGATAAAAAGCCTTTAATGAAACCTAATTATATACCTTTTAAAATAAAATAAATACATAATATAATATTCAAAATATTTATAGTATAACATGGGAAGTATGTAAAAGAATGGTAAATTCATAATATGAAGAATATAATATCAAATAATGAAATATACATAATACGCAAAAATGTTTATACATTGGCAATACATAAAAATATATAAAATGTTAAAATATATGTATAATACACTGAAATACTTATACAAAATAAGTGGCATGATATGAAAATGTATACATAATATATATATATACATATATAAATATATGTAACCATTAGAGTGAAAAATACATATATAATAGAGTATAGTATATATCCAAACTTCAACTTTAAAATAGATGTATTATTCAAAAAATAATAGTATTAAAAAATACATATATAAAATAATGTGAACGAATACACATACAAAATACATATAATAGTATTGAAAAACATATATAATATAATGTAAAAGAATATACATATATATATATATATATATATACAACTAATACAAGTAAATACCATATATAAGTACGTAAAATATACATATATATAAAACATATATAATATATGTATTAGTAATAATAATACAATAAAGTATTAGAGGATCAAGTAAGAATAAAAGTAAAAACAACCAAGGATCAAACTGGAATAAAACGAAATTTAGAGTGCAGAAATAAAAAAAAATAAAAGAGGTAGTCAAGGACTAAAATAAAACACCCTTGAATCCACAGGGACCCAAAAGGACAATAGTCCATGGTCTTTATGCGCATGCATTTTGCCTGGCACTCAAGGGATCCATTCGGATGATGAAAGAAGTCCGCGGGCTGAATTCAAAAAGGTAACAAGGAGCTGATCGACTGATGCCACAAAAGGGGAGGGACCACTTGCGCTAATATTCCCACAGGGTCAAAACGCGCGGGTCCAAGCCCACTCGGGTCGGGTTACGCGGATCTAAAAACCCCAATACCAGACGAAACCTTTCATTGAAGGGTTAAAAAAAAAACTCTTTCATTTTACTTTGTTTCAAACCTAATTTCTCAAAAAGAAGCCGATTCTTTCTCTCCAAAAGCGTCCCCTCTTTCCCTCTTTTGGCTAGGGTTAAAGACCCATCATCGCAACCCATCGTGAGGGGCACCGAAGGTCCGCCGCGTCGCTACTATGGCCAATGGCCGGCGTCGCGTGAGGGGGGGCCATTTAGTTCGATCCCAAGCAGCCCTAGAGGGCTGCGCCCTCGAAGTTCATGCGCATAAGCAGTCGAAGGCTCCTTCTCCTCCCCTTGTATGTCCGACGACGGAGACGGATCCCCCGACACCGTGACCACGGAGGACTAGGTGAGCTTCCCTTTTCTTCTTATTATTTTCAAAAACAGAATTAAAGTAACAAGAAAGAGAGCAAAAGAAATAATATTCTTCCAGCACCAATTGTTTGTAAAAGAGATTAAAAGAGATAAAATGCAACCTTTTTTCTTTTTTTGTGAAAATACTTCTGTTTCTTATTGATTCTCTGTGTTTTTTTCGTTTTTGTTTTTTGAATGTGTTCTGGTTCCCCCAAAGAACGAAAAGAAAGAAAAAAAAACTAAAAAAAAAGCCCTCGTTACATTCTTTTTAATGGCTTTGTAGCCGAATTTACGAAATCTTTCTCTGGATTCTGCTACTGTTGCTTGTCTTGTCTCTTTTGCAGGTGCGTTGATGATGATGGGACTGGGTGGCTGGTCTTCGGTGGTCAGGGGTAGGCCGACCTAGGTGCGTCGGCTGAAGCCTTAGGGTTAGGGGTAGCTAGGTTTTGGGTGTTGTTGGGCCACTCGGGTTTGGGTTTTATATTTGGGCTAGGGTAGTGGGAATGGGTTACCGGGTAGTGGTTTTGGGCTGTCAATTTTGGTTTGATTTGGGCCTGTTTAGTGTAAATGGACATTAAAAATTTGGGTTTAAAAAATGGGTTGTAAATTTGAACTGATGTACTGATGTAAATGGACATTTAATTACATTTTGGTTTTATTTGGTTTGTATTTATGGTTCTGGGCCCCGGGCTAATTTGGGCTTCTACAGCTGCCCCTCTTTGCTCATTTTCGTGCAACGGGAATAGAGAAAAGACTTCCAAAGAAGACCAAATTGGCCCGATCTCGCTGAGTCTTGACTTCTTTAGTGCTCTTCTTGTTCGATTTAGCCTCGAATCCTCGATCTACTTCTGCATCTCTGGAAGGCCAAATCTTCTATCTTCAATCATCTTCGATCTTTAGGAAAATGAATCTTGTGTCTTCAACTTGCTACACTGTAACTCCAGGGAGGCAAAATCTGCATCTTCACTCAGCTCCATCTTTTATCCTTTATTGAAAAATAAACATCGAAAATAGCTCGGCTTGCGAACTCTCACAATATGGGTTATTTTTGGATCATAAATTGAAAGTATCTCCGTGTGTGACTTGAGACTCAACTCACTTCTCGTAGTATGAGTTGATCTCTTTGCGATATGAATTGAATAAACAGAAATTGAAAAGCAGAAATTGAAAAAGATCAACTCACCTCTCGCAATATGAGTTAAATGAACAGAAATTGAAAAGCAAAAATTGAAAAAGATCAACTCACCTCTCGCAATATGAGTTGAATGAACAGAAATTGAAAAGCAGAAATTGAAAAAGATCAACTCACCTCTCGCAATATGAGTTGATTTTTGAAAGACAGAAATTGAAAATGCCTCAACGTGTCTTGAGGCTCAACTCACCTCTGTGATATGAGTTGATTTTTGAAAAAGAAATTGAAAATACCTCAACGTGTCTTGAGGCTCAACTCACCTCTCGCAATATGAGTTGATTTTTTTGAAAAAAAGAAATTGAAAAGAAATTGAAAATACCTCAACGTGTCTTGAGGCTCAACTCACCTCTCGATATGAGTTGATTTTTGAAAAAGAAATTGAAAATACCTCAACGTGTCTTGAGGCTCAACTCACCTCTCGCAATATGAGTTGATTTTTTTTTGAAAAAAAAAGAAATTGAAAAGAAATTGAAAATACTTCAACGTGTCTTGAGGCTCAACTCACTTCTCGCAATATGAGTTGATTTTTTTTTGAAAAAAAAAAGAAATTGAAAAGAAATTGAAAATACTTCAACGTGTCTTGAGGCTCAACTCACTTCTCGCAATATGAGTTGATTTTTTTGAAAAACAAATTAAAAACACCTCAGCGTGCCCTGAGGCCCAACTCATTTCTTGCAATATGAGTTGATTTTTTTTGAAAAGATTGAAAAGACATTGAAAATACCTCAACGTGCCTTGAGGCTCAACTCACCTCTCGCAATATGAGTTGATTTTTTTGAAAAACAAATTAAAAACACCTCAGCGTACCCTGAGGCCCAACTCATTTCTTGCAATATGAGTTGATTTTTTTTGAAAAGATTGAAAAGACATTGAAAATACCTCAACGTGCCTTGAGGCTCAACTCACCTTTGTAATATGAGTTGATTTTTTTGAAAATAAATTGAAAGTACCAGAATACCAAAACGCGTCATCTGGCGAGGCGTGGGTGCCTTTCCTTTTTATTCAGCAGTTATTCTCCAAACCCCCTGCTATGATGGAGTGCCTGTACATGTTATGACGTTATCATGATATGTAAATGTTAGTCCTAAATGCTTTTATGCCTACATGATTATGTAATGCGCTTTAGGTATGTTGGCCATATATGCCCTTTCGTCATGATTTTTGAAGATCCGTGCTCAGCGTTTTGACTCTTGGTTCTCTTCCGGCTTTGTACTCGTCTTCAAGCCATCTGAGCAATCTAAATTTCTCTAATATCACTCTTTTGCTCCTGGTTGAACTTTGTTATTGTTTTGAGGTTCTTGTGCTTATCAATTTCATTCAGGTAATGCTTAACATTTCCTTTTGTTCAGAGTATGCCATATTACTATTTATCAATTAAATAAACATAATAAGGTGCATGCAAATGATTAGGTAGGTATGAGAAAAAGACTTCATATTAATTTCAAAGGTAACAAACAAAGAAAGTTCGCCAAAGATAAAAGTGTTATGAAAGAAAAGGAACCATATTAGTGGATACAAATGTTCTAGATATTCAATGCATGAACTCTGCCACGTTTCTCAATCACGAATCTTTCTGAGCAAGGTCTCTTGTGTAGAAGATCTCGAGTGTTCAGAAATGCTTCATACTATAGCCTGGTCACTTGGCCCACTGTTCAAAATTGCTTCTGCCCCCTTGGGCCCAAACTTGCTTTATTAGGACGCCCTTTCGGGTTTTCATCCTAATGTTCTGTGTTTGACCAAGGCGCCCTTTTCGGGTTTTCACCTTGACCTCTCCCCTTTTTTTTTTTTTTTTTTTTTAAGTGTAGTATTTCTTCACAACATCGGAGTTTACTGGATTTGGTAACTCCTTCCCATCCATTTCTGTAAGGATCAAGGCCCCGCCAGAGAATGCCTTCTTCACGACATACGGTCCTTCCCAATTAGGTGCCCATTTCCCTCGCAAATCTTTTTGTATTGGGAGGATCTTTCTCAAAACGAGTTCTCCTTCGTGGAATTCTCTTGGCCGTACCTTCTTGTCATGGGCAGCGATCATCCGTTTCTGGTACATCTGTCCATGGCAGATTGCCTTCAAGCGTTTTTCTTCGATGAGATTCAACTGATCATAACGAGCTTGGACCCATTCTGCCTCCTCGAGTTTCGATTCCATTAAGACTCGTAGGGACGGTATCTCAACTTCAATAGGTAGCACGGCTTCCATCCCATAGACTAGAGAGAAAGGAGTTGCCCCTGTAGATGTACGTATGGATGTGCGATATGCGAACAGAGCGAATGGCAGCTTTTCGTGCCAGTCCTTGTAGGTCTCCGTCATTTTGCCGATGATCTTCTTTATGTTCTTATTAGCTGCTTCGACAGCTCCGTTCATCTTCGGACGATAAGGCGAAGAGTTATGGTGCTTTATTTGAAATTGCTTGCACACTTCTGTCATCATTTTATTGTTCAAATTCAAGGCGTTATCTGAGATGATTCTTTCAGGCAAACCATATCGACAAATGATTTCTTTTTTCAAGAATCTACAGACGGCGGTCCTTGCCACATTAGCAAATGAGGCAGCTTCTACCCATTTTGTGAAATAGTCGATGACCACGAAAATGAATCGGTGCCCATTAGAAGCTTTGGGAGAAATCGGCCCTATAACGTCCATGCCCCACATTGAAAAGGGCCATGGAGACGTCATAACATGAAGGGGAGAAGGAGCTGCATGAATTTTGTCACCATAAATTTGACATTTGTGGCACTTTCTTGCGTAGCTAATGCAATCCCTTTCCATCGTTGACCAGTAATACCCGAGTCTCATAATTTTTCTGGACATAGTGAAGCCGTTGGAGTGGGTCCCACATATTCCTTCGTGAACTTCTTCGAGTATTTTCTTGGCTTCAGTAGTATCTACACATCTCAGAAGCACCTGATCTTTACCCTTCTTGTACAAGGTGTCCCCATCAAGAACAAATCCCGCTGACATTCTTCTGATTGTCCTTTTGTCATTCTCGTTTGCTTGCTCAGGATACGTTTGATTCTTGACGTACTCTAAGATATCATGGTACCATGGTCGTTCATCAGCCTCTTTCTCAATGCTATAACAATGTGCAGGAACCTCGTATATGCTCATCTTGAGGGGCATTATCTCTGCTTCTTTATTTGCTTTGAACATTGAGGCTAAGGTGGCCAATGCGTCAGCCAATTGGTTATCTTCTCGTGGGAAGTAATTGAAAGTTATTTCTTTGAAATCCTTGATCAATTCAGCTATCAGATAGCTGTACTTAATCAACTTTGAGTCCCTCACTTCCCAATCTCCACGGATTTGGTAGATCACTAAAGCTGAATCCCCATATACCTCTAGGATCTCGATGTTTCGTTCAATGGCTGCCCGTAGTCCCATGATACAAGCCTCATATTCTGCTATGTTGTTGGTGCAGAAGAAATTGAGCCTAGCAGTGAAAGGGTAATGGTCTCCTTCCGGTGATATTAAGACTGCTCCAATTCCATGCCCCAGAGCATTCGATGCACCATCAAAGCTCATCTTCCAAGGCGTCCCTTTTGATGACTCACCTTCTTTCTCTGTGATGCACATCAAGTCCTCATCTGGGAAATCAAATCTCAGGGGTTCATATTCTTCTGTTGTTCGAGCCGCCAAGAAATCAGCTATTGCACTCCCTTTCACCGATTTTTGGTTTACATAGATGATATCGTATTCTGATAACAGAATCTGCCATCGGGCCATTCTCCCCGAGAGTGCGGGTGATTCCATCATATATTTTATCGGGTCTAGCTTTGAAATCAACCACGTCGTGTGATACAACATGTATTGCCTGAGTCTCCGAGCTGCCCAAACCAAAGCACAACAGAATTTTTCGATTGATGAATACCTTGCTTCGTATTCTGTAAACTTTTTGCTAAGGTAGTATATCGCCTTTTCCTTCTTTCCCGACTCATCATGTTGCCCGAGTACACAACCCATTGAGTTTTCAAACACCGTTAAATACAAAATCAAAGGCCTTCCTGGAGTCGGCGGCACTAGCACTGGGGGGCTAGACAAATATTGTTTTATTTTGTCAAAGGCCTCCTGGCATTCTTCGTCCCATGCCCTAGGGTTGCGCTTTCGAAGGAGTCGAAAGATGGGGTCACACTGATTGGTGAGTTGAGCAATAAATCGGGAAATGTAATTTAGCCTTCCCAAGAATCCTCTGACCTCTTTCTGAGTGCGCGGCGGGGGTAGTTCTTGAATGGCTTTTATCTTTTCTGGATCTACCTCTATGCCTTTTTTACTGACGATGAAGCCCAGTAATTTTCCCGAGGTAACCCCGAATGTACATTTAACCGGATTAAGCCTTAGCTGAAACTTTCTCAGTCTTTCAAATAACTTTTTGAGGTTCACAATATGTTCCTCTTCTCCTCGGGATTTAGCAATCATGTCGTCAACATAAACTTCTATCTCCTTGTGCATCATATCATGGAACAGTGTCACCATGGCCCTCTGATATGTGGCCCCGGCATTTTTGAGCCCGAATGGCATCACCTTGTAACAAAACGTTCCCCACATCGTTATAAAGGTGGTTTTCTCCATATCCTCGGGAGCCATTTTGATCTGATTATACCCCGAAAATCCATCCATGAAAGAAAATAATGAATGCTTCGCCGTATTGTCCACCAATGTGTCGATATGTGGTAAGGGAAAATTATCCTTAGGACTTGCGCGGTTCAGGTCACGATAATCCACGCACATTCGCACTTTACCATCCTTCTTTGGCACTGGGACAATATTAGCCACCCATTCTGGATATCTGGAAGCTTGTAGGAAGCCTGCATTGAATTGCCTCTTGACTTCCTCTTTTATTTTCAGCAGCATTTCGGGCCTCATCCACCTTAATTTTTGTTGAATGGGTTTACATTCGGGTCTCAGCGGGAGCTTATGAACCATTATGTCCCCATCCAATCCCGGCATATCCTGATAGGACCATGCGAACACGTCTTTGTACTCATGAAGCAAATCAATCAAATGATGCCTGGTGTCCTCTGAGAGTGTGGTCCTGATCTTCACTTCTTGCTTATTTTCATTAGTCCCCAGGTTTATTGTTTCAACAGATTCTTGATGAGGTAGAATCTGTTTGTCCTCTTGTTCCACCAACCTTAGCAAGTCAGGAGACGAGACATAGTCTTCGGCATTTCCCTCATCCTCGAATTCTCCTAAACAAATGGTCCTTTCAAAATCGATTTCAAGATTGGTAACGGGTTTGTTCATGTCATTAGCATCTGAACACCTGAAAATTGAATGGGAAAGAGAACGCTATAGAGGAACATCCAAGTTTTGGCAATAACAAACAAAACATTATGGCATAGTATGAGGTAAGTGCAAGAACAGGCCATGAAATGAAAGAATAATTATGGAGTAAATGCAAAAGGTTATGACAAAATGCTCCTTCATCAATATTCATTTAATAGATCAAGAGCAACTGCAAGCTCTTACAAAAGAATTCTATTATATCTAAGGACACAATAGAGGGTTAACGTTGAGCATTACTCTGAAGACTTAAAAACTACAAGAAGATCTTCAGCGGTCCAATTGTTCAATTTGAAACCAGGAGGGCAAGGGCGTATTCTTGAGACGTCTTTGCCTGTAGCCATATCAACTCCTTTGTCAATAACATTTATGCTGACATTTCGAAAACCCTTTTCGATTGATAGCAGTATGTTTCGCGAGCTATTTTGTCCCGGGTATATCTTTCCCGCAGACGTAAATGTTCTTGATAAAGGAGGATACTGGATGGGCTCCCATTCTGGTTCTCGGCCCAGGGTTCTTGCGATTCTTCTTTCTTGCTCTTTCTTCCATTGTTTCTTTAAGTGACACGCCTTCGGTTGGAATCCCAGACCAAACCGAGCCTTGTGAGGGACTGGCTTCAGGGCCCTAACTATTCCTTGCTGAAATTTCCCTAGACCTTTCCCTGCTCTAGCTCCTTTTCCTACCGTCAACTTAATCCCCATCTTTGTGTTCCTTGATAACTTGGGTACGGGGATCCTATTTCCCTCCGCGACAAACGTAGCGTTGACAAACTCTAGGGATCGGAAGGAGCACTCCAATGCATCTTGGCTAACTTCGACATAGGGAGTGTCAGCAGAGACGGATGCGACGATATCTTCTTCGCCTTCGATTGTAACCAGGCAACCATCCATGATAAGCTTCATTTTTTGGTGAAGAGACGATGGAACTGCACCCGCAGAATGTATCCAGGGCCTTCCCAGGAGGCAGTTGTACGATGGTGTGATATCCATGACTTGAAATTCCACCTCGTAGACGTAGGGGCCTACTTCTAAAGGGATCTCGATCTTTCCCATTACTTCACGCCTCGTCCCATCGAAGGCCCTTACTATGGAATGACAGGGCCTTAGGTAGGACAAATCTATTGGGATTCGAGATAGTGTAGCCAATGGCATGACATTAAGTGCTGATCCATTATCAATGAGCACATTAGGTACGATGTAACCCTTGCAGCGGGTCGTAATATGCAGCGCTTTCACCAAGCCTCTACCACCGGGCGGTATTTCATCATCGCTGAAGGATATGAAATTGACCGCATTCAGATTGTTTACCCATTTGTCAAGTTTTTCCACGGATATGTTGTTTGCTACGTAAGCTTGGTTTAATACTTTCAACAATGCGTTCCGGTGTGGCTCTGAATTTAGTAGTAGGGATAGTACCGAAATTTTTGCCGGCTGCTTGCTTAGTTGTTCCACTACGTTGTACTCGCTGTGCTTAATAAACTTCAAAAATTCTTGCGCCTCCTCTTCATCCACGGCCTTCTTAATTCCTGGTTCAGGCAAAATTTCATGTTCATCTTCAATCTCGCGCGCTGGTGCCTTCCCTTTTTGTTTCGAATCATTGATTTTCTTTATTGGCTCTACCTCTTTGGAGTAACATCTCCCGCTACGAGTAAAATGGCCCACTTCTCCAACACTCTCAGCTGTTATCTCAGCCTTTTTACTTTCTGGTGTGACAATGTTGACGTCATATTTCCAGGGCACAGCTTTATCATCCTTATAGGGAAAAGGAGATGGCACTTCTATTATTATTTTTGGTTTCACGAGCTCTTTCTTGGCATCATAGTAGATTATCAATGGTCGGTTGACGCTGTATGGGCAACCTGGTGATTGATTGTCGGAGGCACACACTTCTCCTTCATCCGACTTTTCCCCTTTTTTGAAAAT
The DNA here is from genome assembly GCA_020496765.1 of Gossypium stocksii. Lineage (NCBI taxonomy): Eukaryota > Viridiplantae > Streptophyta > Magnoliopsida > Malvales > Malvaceae > Gossypium > Gossypium stocksii. The sequence goes on along the minus strand of CM035628.1, from coordinate 32,661,865 downwards.
CTCAATCTTTTTACTATCCATCATGTCTTGGAGTACTTCCCTAAATTCTTCGCAAGACTGGATATCGTGCTCTTTATTACCATGGAAACTGCAAAGATCATGCCCACTTTCTTCAAATACTCCGCTAGGATAACAGAGTAACCCATTTTCGGCTAGTATCTCCCAGATTTTCTGCAGAGGTACTTTTATTTCAGAAACCCATTTCCTAACCTGCCGTTTATTTTCCTCTTCCACTACACTCACATTCCCTTCAGCGTGATTTGGGAATGGGTTCCCGGTTGCACCGCCTGAACCATCGAATCTCAAAATACCCGCATCAATGAGTCCTTGAACTCTTCTTTTGAAGGCGAGGCAGTTTTCCGTAGAATGACCCTGATTCCCAGCATGATAAGCGCAGCTGGCGTTAGGATCGTACCATTTCGGGTACGGAGGCTTCAAGGGTGCCATGTAATGTGGAGATATCAACTGTTTTTCCAAGAGTTTTTGATATAGTTCTCCGTACGGCACGGGGACAGGGGTGAATTGTTGTCTTTCCGGATTAGGTCTCGCAGGCCTTGGTTCGTTTTTAGGTTGGGTTTGGACGGGCGTTGTGTTTCGTGGGAATGTGGTAGTTAGTCTTGGGCCGTTTGTGGTATACACGGGGTAGGAAGGGTATGGAGGTGGCGCCTGGTAGTAAGGGGTTTGAGGCGGATAGTAGAAATTTGGGGGTGGGTAGTTTCGTGGTCGAGGTTGGCTCGGATACGAGTTAGAGGCATAACGGCTTCCTGTTCCCACCATGTGGGTTTCTGGGTCTTTCTTCTTTATGGGCATTGCCCTCCTCGAGCTTTCTTGCCCCTCCATTCTACCGCTTTTTACAGCATTCTCAATAAGCTCGCCGGATATGACAATATCTGCAAAGTCTTTCGTAGCGCTTCCCACCAATTTGTCATAAAATGGTGCTTTCAAGGTGTTAATGAAGAGGACAGTTATCTCAGTTTTGGTCAACGGAGGTTCTACTTGGGCTGAGACGTCCCTCCACCTTTGCGCATACTGTCTAAAGGTTTCTGACGGCTTCTTCTCCATCATCTGCAGCGTCATACGGTCGGGCACCATGTCAGACACGTGCTTATACTGTTCGCAAAATGCCGACGCTAAGTCCTTCCATGTTCGGATCTTTTCTCTGCTTAACTGATTGTACCAGCGAAGAGCTGACCCGACAAGGCTATCTTGAAAGCAATGTATGAGTAATTTATCTTCATTTACATAGCCGGTCATTTTCCGGCAAAACATGACCAAGTGTGCATTCGGGCACCTTGTCCCATCATACTTCTCGAAATCAGGTGCTTTAAACTTGGGCGGTAGAACTAGATCGGGCACTAAACTAAGCCCTTTGGCGCTTAGGGCGGAGAAGACCTCAGTGCCTTCTATCGCTTTTAGTCTTTCTTCTAAGCTCTTGTATTTTTCTTGAGCCTCATGATCCTCCACTCTCAACCTGGCGATTTCCACCGGATCATCTAAATCTGGGACGTGCGGGTTAGCAGGAGCTGATACAAATATCCCCTGTCCTAGGTGCGTAACCGGCGCAGGTCGTTGTTCTAACCCAGTGGATCCTGCTTGGGTGTGCACTCTTTGCGTTATATGGGGCGGGGTGAATCCAGGCGGGTAAAGTGGATCTTGATCAAGGTTAACAACCTCTGGGTTCTGCACGGGTCCCTTTCCCTTGTCTAGACCTTTGGCTAATAGCTGAGTTAGTTGATCCATCATGCTCTTTTGCGATTCCAGCATTCTATCCATCATGTCTTGTTGCATTTTAACCATCTGTTCTTGCATCTGGTCCTGCATCTCCTTTTGGAGCTGCTCTAATCTCTCCATTCTTTGATCCATACTTTTTGATTTAAAACGAGTGCTGTAACGGTGCTGGGTGGGTGGGTTATTGGTAGATTCCAGGTTAACCTTCTGAAATAATTTCCTTTTGTTAGAGTCTTTCTATGAAATTTAATGCATATGATGATGTGATGCAATGCAGATGCATGAATGCAAAAAGAGTATCGATTCAAGCTCAATTCCATATAGGAAATTTTATTAGAACACAAAGCTCTTTACATAAAGTAAATTACAGATACGGCTTTATCTTAACACCTAGAGCCTTAATCTTTTCCAACAAAGAAACTAACTCTTGTTCCTTAGACCCATACTTCATGCTAAGGATGTCCGCTTGAAAAGCCAAGGATTGCAGGTGTTCAGCCGCCTCTCGTATTTGTGCTACAGCTCCTTCCATAACGTAATCTCTTCTTTGGATTTGCTCTTGAGAATAGCAACACTCCTCTTTCCATCGTTCCTCATTTTCCTCCAAAGACCTAATATAGCTTTGACAGCTTTGCAAAGTTATTTCTAACTCTTCGATCTTCTTTTTCATTTCTTCAATTTTGGCTAAGCTAGCTCTTAGCTCTATTACAGAGTTGCGATTCCGATGTCGTCGAAGGGATTCCTCTAGCTCCGCCACTCTAGCCGTTAACTCATCCTTCCCTTTCTGATTTTCTATCATTCCTCTTTCTAGGGCCTCATTTCGTGCTTGGGCCTCTTTATATCTTGTTTCCCAACGCGTGGCCTTTAATCTTTCTCTCTGGACTTCCTGCTGCCATTCTTCTGGGGTTTTCCCTAGACCAGCCTTCCTTAAGGATGAACACACTTTCTTATAATCGGTCTTTAGGCTATTCAAGTCTTCTTCTACTTTGTTCTTCCCCTTCTTAAGTCTCTCGGCTTCCGCTTTTTGGATATCGACGTCCATGCTCAGATACATCTTTTCTTGCTCCAACCGCTTTATCTGTTTTCCCATTTCTGAACTTTGCTTTTCAAAGTCTTGTCTGATAATTTCTAGTTCGGAGGGGACTACTTGTAGATATTCTTCTAGCGGTCTAACATCTCCTAACTTTGGTCTCGGAATATTATCGTTGACTCTTCTATTAAGCCAGACCTTATACTCGGGAGTCACCGATCCTACGTTTTGATTTTTCATTCGGCGAGTTTGATTCCAAGCCATAGAAACCTCTTTGATCTTTTTCTTATAATTCTCCCCTTTGTATGGAAACTCGCATTCTGCCAACCCATGCGTCGTCGGTATAAACTGCTTCGACCAATATTGCCTTAATACCATTAAGGGAGCATAGCCAGTGGCTCCCCAAATTCCAAGCAATGGGACCCAATCGAAATCCCCACATCGATATAGAATTTCCCCGGGTACAAACCAAGGAGCCCTCCACTCGAAGTCCCCATCTTGCAGATTTTGGAGAAGTGCGATCCAGTTTTCCTCCGACACATCATCTCTTCTTGGTGTGGCGACCATTTCTCTCAACGGGGAATAATCATTCAAGAAGACTCGATAGGACGGCTTACTCATCTTCCAAAAATGGCCATGAAACCAAACCAACAGCAATTGTGCACATCCGATGAACCTGCCCTCTCCGGCTCTTCTGCATGCGCTCAGTGACCTGAAAGTTTCCGCTAAGATCGCAGGCACCGGTGTGATCCCCCTGTCAAGTCGATCGAAGAGGTCAGTGACTGCCTCGTCCACATATCCCAAGGCCTTAGGGAACAACATTAACCCATAAATGCTGAGTGCTAAAACATCAACCCTTTTTGCGGTACCAGGGTGACCTAGAATTAGGTCTCTTAGGTTTTTCCATGGGATGCACTTGTATTCTCCTTTCTTCTTAATCTTAGCCGTGATCCATTGCTCACTCATTCCCGTAATACTCATCAACTTTTTCCAGAAAGCTGGGACATAAGCAGCTCGTGAATAAATCTTATCAACCTGCGCTCTTGGACAATTCAGTAGAGCAGTATACTCTTCTAAAGTAGGCACCAAATCTACTCCTCCGAAGGTGAAGCAACTATATGCTGGGTTCCAAAACTGCGCGAGGGCCCGAAATAAGTTCTCGTCCACCTTAACATCTAACAGATACGGTAAATCTCCATACTTGTTGTAGAACATCCCTTTAGTTTCATCATCCCACTGACACCAAATTTCTCTCAATTCCTGAAGACTATTTTGCGTAACAATGATGCGGGTATAGTCCCATAACTCCGATACATATCCCACAGCTAGGCTATCCCCCTTTTCCAATTGTGCGGTTTCTGACCAGTTTTGGATTGTCGCATTGCCTTTTACTTTATCAAGACGTTCGTTTTCCATGGTCGAGCTCCCTATTTTAGCAATTGAACCCAAATCGACGCCTTTTTGATGCAATATGTAGAAAGCAAAAACACAAAATGTTAGTGCAATATGTGGAAAGTAAAACACAAAGCGTCAGTACAATATATAATAGAATTCAAAGCATACATAGAAGCAGAGAACAATCAAGGACCTATTAGGGTAACCACTAGGGTTGAACGTAGTTCTACCTCGGGTGGGCTCCTAAGGTTCGCTACATGAGGTTTCGTTCTAGAGTAAGGGTACCTGAACCAGCGGATTCCTCGATCTTCACCCATTATAGGCTCATTTAGATCGAGTTCGGTTCAGGGGAACACATTTCCCTAAGGCTGCACGGAGATGAAAATCTCACGAAGCACATAGGTACGGATGTGTTCCGGAAGCGTTTCACTATCCTACACGGAGGTGAAAACCTCACGAAGGAGTAGCTTCTTGCTCCTACTTAAAAGGTGTGACCCGGCGGTCATGCAATGCAATGCACACGTATACAAAAATATCGAAACATAGAAAGGAAATATGAACAAAATAATGATCGCAAAATTTCAAATCGGATGAAATACAAAAGAGGGATCGTATATCAAAATCAAAATTTTAATTTTCGACAAAAAAGACAAAAGTTAATCAACTTGAGGCCTGACTCACAAACTTGGGTCCCCAGTGGAGTCGCCAAGCTGTCGAAACCATTTTTTTGAAAAATAGGGGAATCGACTTTGGGTTTTGAAAATGGAGTCGCCACCGACCCTTTTTTGAGGTGTGATCGGATCACCTTAAATTATTTTAATAAAACCTTTTGTGTTATTAAAACAAATAATTTTGGTCCGCGAAAATCAAAGAATGGGCACGGGAGTCGGTTACGCACGAGGAAGGATTAGCACCCTCGATACGCCCAAAATTGGTACCTAGTTGATTAATTAATGTCCTATTACCAAACGGTTGGAAAGATTTTAAAACACGATCCTTTTGTTTTGAAAAGCGTTTGAATAGATCGAAGTAAGAGATTGAAATTCACTTATCTCAAAGAAATAAGAATGTCGCATCCAGTAAGTTAGGGTGCAACATATCGATTTCTCGAAGTTAAGCTCATTCTTTTTAGGCTTAGAAGGTTCATAAATTTAAATTGAAAAGGGATATTATTTTGAGTCGAACGAAAAAACGGAACCCAGTAAGTTAGGGCTCGATTTATCGAAACTCCAAAACATAAAACATTACTTTGATTTTTAAAATCTTACCTCGAGACAATGAATATCACATTCAGTAAGTTAGAACGCAATACTTTAAGTCCCCGAGGATAAGTTTCATTTGAAAACTCGCATGTTTAGATTTTGAAAGTGATACTCGATAGTTCGGGTTTAGTAAGGAAACCGAAACCTAGTAAGTTAAGGCTCGATTTCCTCGAAATTCCCAAACACGAGTTAAGATATCAAAGACTTTTGAATGGGAATTTTTACTAAAATGACGTTTAAATAAAAATTTTTAAAACACAAACATGCAATAACAATATTCAAAGCAAGGAGATAATTTGTGAACAATATATTTCATTCATGAATCCCGATAAACAATAAATGTAAAATAGTGCACATAATAACAACAATTATACGACATGTCATCATATGTATGAGACAAGTTAAAATAAATGAAATAAACAACTTTGAACAAATCAAATGAATAATCATGACAAAAGGGTTTAGGATTATAAGAATTCAAATAAAAATTTTAAATAAATGATGTATCTAAGATAAAAAGCCTTTAATGAAACCTAATTATATACCTTTTAAAATAAAATAAATACATAATATAATATTCAAAATATTTATAGTATAACATGGGAAGTATGTAAAAGAATGGTAAATTCATAATATGAAGAATATAATATCAAATAATGAAATATACATAATACGCAAAAATGTTTATACATTGGCAATACATAAAAATATATAAAATGTTAAAATATATGTATAATACACTGAAATACTTATACAAAATAAGTGGCATGATATGAAAATGTATACATAATATATATATATACATATATAAATACATGTAACCATTAGAGTGAAAAATACATATATAATAGAGTATAGTATATATCCAAACTTCAACTTTAAAATAGATGTATTATTCAAAAAATAATAGTATTAAAAAATACATATATAAAATAATGTGAACGAATACACATACAAAATACATATAATAGTATTGAAAAACATATATAATATAATGTAAAAGAATATACATATATATATATATATACAACTAATACAAGTAAATACCATATATAAGTACGTAAAATATACATATATATAAAACATATATAATATATGTATTAGTAATAATAATACAATAAAGTATTAGAGGATCAAGTAAGAATAAAAGTAAAAACAACCAAGGATCAAACTGGAATAAAACGAAATTTAGAGTGCAGAAATAAAAAAAAATAAAAGAGGTAGTCAAGGACTAAAATAAAACACCCTTGAATCCACAGGGACCCGAAAGGACAATAGTCCATGGTCTTTATGCGCATGCATTTTGCCTGGCACTCAAGGGATCCATTCGGATGATGAAAGAAGTCCGCGGGCTGAATTCAAAAAGGTAACAAGGAGCTGATCGACTGATGCCACAAAAGGGGAGGGACCACTTGCGCTAATATTCCCACAGGGTCAAAACGCGCGGGTCCAAGCCCACTCGGGTCGGGTTACGCGGATCTAAAAACCCCAATACCAGACGAAACTTTTCATTGAAGGGTTAAAAAAAAAACTCTTTCATTTTACTTTGTTTCAAACCTAATTTCTCAAAAAGAAGCCGATTCTTTCTCTCCAAAAGCGTCCCCTCTTTCCCTCTTTTGGCTAGGGTTAAAGACCCATCATCGCAACCCATCGTGAGGGGCACCGAAGGTCCGCCGCGTCGCTACTATGGCCAATGGCCGGCGTCGCGTGAGGGGGGGCCATTTAGTTCGATCCCAAGCAGCCCTAGAGGGCTGCGCCCTCGAAGTTCATGCGCATAAGCAGTCGAAGGCTCCTTCTCCTCCCCTTGTATGTCCGACGACGGAGACGGATCCCCCGACACCGTGACCACGGAGGACTAGGTGAGCTTCCCTTTTCTTCTTATTATTTTCAAAAACAGAATTAAAGTAACAAGAAAGAGAGCAAAAGAAATAATATTCTTCCAGCACCAATTGTTTGTAAAAGAGATTAAAAGAGATAAAATGCAACCTTTTTTCTTTTTTTGTGAAAATACTTCTGTTTCTTATTGATTCTCTGTGTTTTTTTTCGTTTTTGTTTTTTGAATGTGTTCTGGTTCCCACAAAGAACGAAAAGAAAGAAAAAAAACTAAAAAAAAAGCCCTCGTTACATTCTTTTTAATGGCTTTGTAGCCGAATTTACGAAATCTTTCTCTGGATTCTGCTACTGTTGCTTGTCTTGTCTCTTTTGCAGGTGCGTTGATGATGATGGGACTGGGTGGCTGGTCTTCGGTGGTCAGGGGTAGGCCAACCTAGGTGCGTCGGCTGAAGCCTTAGGGTTAGGGGTAGCTAGGTTTTGGGTGTTGTTGGGCCACTCGGGTTTGGGTTTTGTATTTGGGCCAGGGTAGTGGGAATGGGTTACCGGGTAGTGGTTTTGGGCTGTCAATTTTGGTTTGATTTGGGCCTGTTTAGTGTAAATGGACATTAAAAATTTGGGTTTAAAAAATGGGTTGTAAATTTGAACTGATGTACTGATGTAAATGGACATTTAATTACATTTTGGTTTTATTTGGTTTGTATTTATGGTTCTGGGCCCCGGGCTAATTTGGGCTTCTACACCCATACTTGAGCATAACTTCAAATGACACATTTTATGACATAACAAAGCTACCAAGACTTCCATCACATACTTAACAAGTCATAACATTCATTTTACTCAACCATGAAATACACCTTCGTAAGCTTATAGCATAACAAATTTATAGGCCATTTCGAATGGCATTATACAACAATGAACTTCAAAATCATAGGCCAATATTCTAGGCTAGCTCATAATAACATGTACACCTGACAAAATTCCCTATACATGCCATAACCTTAAGTATAAAATCATTGATACCTAAATTATATGCTTGATAGTGTGATGAATTCTCCGGCGGCTTCTAAATTCGAGCTATCCTGAATACATTAAAAACACAGAAAATAATGAAAGTAAGCTTTAAGCTTAGTAAGTACGTATGTAATATCAAGAAATTGATTAACTTGCTTTTAGCAAACCTCATTACATGATCTCAAAATAATACCATCATTATTACATAAATTTTCATTATTTACCTATACTCATCTCAAGCTGTTTACTCGAGTCATAGTCACTAAATTATTTTTATCCGGAGCTACGGAACTCTAAATTAAGATCTGAAAATTTTTCCTAAAACTAGACTCACTTATATTCTCACCGTAAAATTTTCAGAATTTTTGGTTCAGCCAATCGATACATTTTATTCTTTAAAGTCTCCCTTGTTTCACTGTCCAACAGTTCCGACCCCTCTTCACTAAAAATTAATTATCTCATTGAACAGAAATTGAATGACATTCCCATTTTTTTCTCTTGAAAATAGATTCATTGAGAAGTTCAATCATGTAAATTTTATCCCTTGATTATTTTTTTACAATTTTTAATGAATTTTCCAAATCAAAATAGGGGATTCCATATTCATTCTGATCCTGTCTCACTAAAATTCAAATATCTCATAATATGAAATTCTTTTGCTTACTCCGTTTATTTTATAAGAAAATAGACTCAATAAGATTCCATTTCATATCTCTTTCAACCTCAAATTCAATTCACACCATTTATGGTGATTTTTCAAATTCACGTAACTGCTGTTGTCCAATACTGTTTGACAGTTAATTCCACTCTTTCATGATTTTATTGTTTTAACTTCTTTTAAAACATACATATTATAAATCAACTTTATCACAATCTCATACATCCTAAGTATCGACCTATAATCACAAGGTCATCATAAAGTCATTCTCATGTGTATAACTTACTCATTTACCACCTTACTATATTCCTCAAACACATAACACGCACAAAGCCCATATATTCTCATAATCAATCCCAGTACTTAATCATGATAACCACACTTACAATTTGACTTAATCATATCCTCAATATACAATTTAACATAATAATCCATACACAGCAATTCACACATAGCCACACATTTCAGTATAATAATCTATTTACGGTAATTCACACATAGCCACCACATTTCAGTACAATAATCTATTTACGGTAATTCGCACATAGCCACCACATTTCAGTATAATAATCTATTTACGGTAATTCACACATCGCCACCAATGTCAACAACTCACTATGGTTCGCACTTAGCTCACCGATATTAATAGAAGCAAGGTGGTTCGCACTTAGCCCACCCACAAGTACATGCTCTCGATGGTATCGCATATAGCCCATCGTTAATCACATTTACTTGGTGGTATCGCACATAGCCCACCTATCATCACAGACTCATGATGGTATTGCACTTAGCCCATCAATAATAACAATTACTCAGTAGTATCGCACACAGCCCACTGGTAATGATAAACACACGGTGGTATCGCACTTAGCCCACCGACAATAACAAATATATGGTGGCAACGCACACAACCCACCTTTATGATCAATGCTATTTTATTCTCAATCTCACATGAAACTATAACTCTATGCTATAACCTAGCTATGGTCTTACACGATTTCATTTAATCACACCTGACCATGACTCATTCATGGTTCTTTCCGTCATTACATCTTTTAATACCGAACAAAAGTATTCAACTTTAAGTTCAGTAGTCTCGAACATCGGATTATCATTATACCATAAACAATATAATTACATTTATGATTTTTTCATCAATTTAACAATTAAATATTTATGTTTACATATGCACTTACCTTGTCACGAAAACGGCGATTGGACGAAGTCACTGATTCCTTTGATTTTCTCCCGTTTCGACTCTGAACCTCATTTTTCTTTATCTAAAATATCACATTTGACTTATTAAATTATTATACTATTCAATTCAATCCACAATTTATATTATGACAAAGTTACATTTTTCCCTAAACTTTATCATATTTACGCTTTTGCCCCTAGGCTCGTAAAACGATTTTCATCAAATTTCGTCATTTCCTAAGCTTAGAAGAACCTTTATTACTCTTATAGCAGCTCCTAATTCTAATTATTTCACATAGTTACCATCTATTTTACGACTTCTACAAAAGGGTCCAATCTAGGTGTTTTCATGAAAAATCCTTTCACAAATTTTGTTTATTTGACAACCAAGATTCATTTTCTTCCATAAAATTTCAGCAAAAAACATGAATACTCTCATGGAAAAACCCTATACTTTCAACCATTTTGCAAAATAGTCCCCCCATTAGCTGAATTAAGCTTTAAGGGTTCCAAAAACACAAAAATCATTAAGAAATGCCATCAAAATCACTTACTTGCAAGAGAAATAGGTGGCTGAAAGTTTGAGCTCTTAAAACCCCCATGTTAGCTGCCATTTTTGGCGGGGAAGAAAGAAATGAAAAAGATAAAGCCTTTTTGTTTATTTTATTTTATTTCTAGTCAAAATTAGCCACCAAATTTCACTTAATTTTGACTTTTCAATTTTTTTTTTGTCTCCTTGGCCGGCCATCACTATAAAATGGGCCTATTTGCCCTTTAAAAACCTCTACATTATGTTTCTTAGCCATTTAACACCATTAGCTAGTAAAATAAAACTTTCACCTTTTATGTGCTTTAGTTCTTTAATTAAGCTTCCAAACGCTAAAATTAATTTGCCAAAATTTTCATGCACCTATATAATTATGCTATAACACATAAAATAATATTAAAAATAATTTTCTCCGACTTCATATTTGTGGTTCCGTAACCAATGTTGTGATTAGCCCCAAAATCGAGCTGTTATAGTCTGATTCTAAACTTACTGATTACTTGAAAAGTCAGAGATAAAATAAAGGGGTGAGCTATAAAGCTCAGTGTGTAACTAAAACTCAAACTGAGAACACACATAAGACAATATACAAATAAAAAAATCACAAAAAATTTCATAACGATCAATCAAACTGAATTGAGTATGCATGATTATGCTAATGCGATATTTTTTTAGAAAATCATAATGCAAATTTTTCAGGAAACGTCCTACCCAGCTCCAGTACACACCAAAATGGAGTTCCCCGAAACTCATCCAACCAAATCACACCAACAGAATAATTGACCAGGTCAATGTCACCAGATATTGCAGATAAAACTGCCAGATCGGATATACGTGGACAAGCCACTGTATTGCAGCCCAGATGCCAGGACAAACATATGTGGTCGAGCCACCATAATTGCAGACAAGCTACCAGACAGAAATGTGGATAAACAACCAAAATGTGCAGATCATTAAACTGCCTGAATCTTCCTCCTTTCATCAATATCCCAAACCTCATGCAACGTGTCATGACATGCATATACAGAACCAGAATGATGAGCATGTAAGACATGCTGATATGCAATAACAGAAATAGAAGGCATGGAAGTTCATGCTTTACAAAATAGATTTATCAAATCTTATAGAAAACACATCAATTTTGCCATGAAGTCACATGCATGGTTATATAACAGATCCATAAATACAAATTAACATAATCGTACATTATACATACATATACAAACATAGCAAAATTAGGACATACCATTAGAACTATTAGTATCAAATCATACAAATATATATTACATATACCTTAAATACATCAACACAGAAGCATATGCACAGATACCTTGTTTTCAAGTCTCATTTAAGGAGTATGAACCATACAGAGAGGCTAATTACGATTCACGGATCCAATCGGGCCTAGACAGAAATTTTCAAAAATAGGCCCACACACCCGTGTAGCCCACACGACCCAATTAGTCCAAACCGTGTGTCGCACATGGCCTACCACACGGCCAGGCCGTTTGGCGTCAACAGACTAGTTTTCGAGATTCTATCATTCACTTTTTTTTTTTGAGTTTTTTCAGTACACACCTGATTATTTCTGAAATACGATGCTTCGGCACACTCACAAACCCCTAAAATCAGTATCCAAAATGAACAATTAGAATCGATATACCCTAACCCAAACATTAATTTGTCCACAAGCGAAATAAATGTTATTAGCCTTAATGCAAACAAAGACAACCCTCACAAGGCATCCGATCGCTTACCCAGATTACGGCAAAAAATCCTAAGGCTCACTAATCGTCGGAGGAAAATTCATCAGACGATCTTTTCCTAAAAAAAATTCTACAAAACCAATTACAATGAGAATCAATTAAAACAACCTATTTTTACCAATTAAAAAAATTCTTCTAACCTAGTTTTCGGGATATGACATAATATATTTAGTTCAAGTAAAAATTATTTAATATCTTTACCAAACTTTAGATATACGAACGGTTGTATACCAAATTTCCACATGAGACGTTGCTATTTTTATTCCTTTTGTTATTTTTTGTAGTAATAATAAAAAACAGAAATTTGTATGGAGCAATGCTTAAAGGTTTTTTTTTTTTTTATTCATGTAAAGTGCATGATTCCTCTCTATTCTAATATTGTATTGATAAAAAAGAAGTGAAAGAATAAGCGATTAAGAGAAATATGGAGAAAGATAAAAGAAACAATCTTATGTATTATTAAATTATTTTATTTTATTTTAATAATGTATGAAATCAAAGGATTTAAAGTTTTAAAATTTCAGACACCAACCTTGCGATTATACAACTCCATCGATACAGTATTTATACATTTATTTATGTAATGGTACCGAAACAAACATACAGAGCCTTCCTTAAATGACCAATGTACTCAGTAACCTACGCAAATCATTACAAATCTTTTGGACCACCGTTAATCAGGTATGATTTGATACATTTTATTAACTCTCACATTATATTGTACTCCTGTATAACTTATAATATTAAACGTCTGATTTAGGTAAAGTAGTAAGAAGTTTAATATTTTGTAACTAAGATTTTTGGTTGGAGTTTTGTGGGTCAAGAAAAATTTTGTGAACCTTAACTCCAAATTTAATCGAGACTTAACGAGGTTAGCCAACAAAACAAAAATAGTATAGCACATAATTGACTTGAGGTTTAGTTTTTCCTTCAATCTTTATATTCTTCATAGTTTTTAAATTTAGTTATCTACTATTAATTCAGGAATTTACTCTACTTATTAAATTTAAAAGTCTAATTGTTAACTTTGTTAATTAAATTATGTTATATTGAAATATTTGTTATCAATTATGCATTGATTTTTAAATAAGACCTTTAAATATTAAAATGCCACGTGTACAAATTTAGAAAAGATCGATTAACAAAATTATTAGTTGGACTTTAATTTTTAAATAATACAAATAAAAAGACTTTTAAGATGATTTTAATGTAATTTAAATCTATTTTTATCTATAAATTTAATTAATTGTAGGTGTCTACTAATCTCCTTAAATCCGGAGATCCTATTATTTGGAAAGACATCTTAGACAACCTTCAGCCAAACCGAAGCACCGACCAGCTCAACGTTGGCCATAGGGTATACTCATGTCACAGGCTGATATCAATCCAATTTCTAGTGGTTCGCAGATGTTTACTGCTATGATCTCGTTTCAGCAGAGTTAAGCTAGCTTGGCTTTGCTTGCTACATGCTTATCTATCATATCTAGGCAATCTATGATGTGGGCTGGGTGTGTGTGGCTGTCAAGCATTATATAAAATAGTAGTTGTTTACACTTTGCAGTTGCACTACTATTTTATTTTGTATTATATTTAAATAAATTTGACAGCGACTAATGAAGGATTGCCTTTCTACTTGCTTCAGCTAACGAATAATGTGCTTAGGCTGTCTTTATTTTTTATTTATGTTTATATGGTTACTTATGAAATAAATATTATAAAGTATAACTGAATCTTCTAGATATTTTTGGTATTTCTTATTTCGTTTTACAGTTTATATATATATATTTAACAATATCGTTTTAAAATTTAAATTTACAATTCTCTTTTTAATAGTATTATGTGTTTTACTACTACACCTAAATATTTATTAATAAATATTTATGTGTTTTAATTCTTTAGTTGGAACATCTCATCATTTAATGTCAGTCTGGCCCATTTTACAAGAAAAAGTTCTTTTTTTAAATATTTACGAAAATAGGCTAACTTTTTGATTATTTACCGGAAAGGGCCGAGTTCTTCGAAAACGTGTCTACATCAGCGCTATCTCAAGTGATGTGTCAGGAAAACGCGTCCCTGGGGGAGCGTTTTGTCCTTTTTTAAGGGTTAGGGTTTTCTGTATTAGTTTAGGGTTTTAGTATTAGGGTTTATGGTTAGGAATTTAGGGTTTAGGGTTTAGGATTAATTAATTAAATTAACTATTAATTTAAAAAAATCAATTAGATTAGGGTTTAGGGTTAATTAATTAAATTGTGAATTATTTTTTTAAATAATTTTGTGTTCGGGGTTTTGGAAAAAATATATTAGCAATAAAAAAAATTCTACAGTAGTTTTGAAAAAATAAATTGGAGAAGACGTTTTTGAAAAAATAATTTTAAGAAGATGTTTCTGAACAAATAATGTAAAAAACGCTTCAAGCAGGATGCACTGTAACGCCCTGATTTTCGGGATTTTTCGGGTTTTCGAGATTTTTGGTGAAGTTTTGAAATTTTGGTGTTCTGGATACTGAAATTGTGTTTAAATGTGTTAGTGGGCCTTTAGAAGGCCCAAGCCTAAGTTAAAACCCGGCAGAAATATCAATTTTGGTTTTTAAGTGAAAGGGGACTTGGTTAAGTGGGCCTTTAAGAAAAAGTTAGTAAATGAATACTAAAAGAGGGCCTTGGTAAAGTGGCAAGGTGGCACCACTGAGTTCCTAAAAAAGTGGCGTGTGGACTGAGTTTAAGGGCCAGAGTTCAAGTTACAAGGTCAGCATGTTGATACTTTTATTTTTGTGTGCATGTGCCGGGCATGTGATAGAGCTTAAGTGGAAATTCGGCTAGGGCTTTAGGAAGGTTGGGCCATTGCTCTGAATGGCCATTAGGGCAAGCTTTATTTTCTTTTTGTCTTGCCGAATTAGGGTTAGCCACCTAGAGCCTTCACTTTCAGTCTATTCTCTTCTCAGTGTCGCAAAAAGCCGAAAATGTAAAGTTAGATCTCCTGGGTGCCGAATTCTTTCTTCTCTTCTCCTCTCTTCTTCCATTCCTTTTTCTTCTTCTTTTCTTCTCTAGCCGAAACATCCTCATCACTCTACTCATCTCTTTCATTCCCATTCTCTTCTAGTCATCTATAGCCGATTGCCATAAAAGCCGAAATCCCAAAGGTTGAACTTGGGTGCCGATTTCTTCTAGCCTAACTCCTCTTTTCTTTTTCATCTCTTTTGGCTGATTTTCACATCCTCTAAATCCCTAGCCTCTGTCGACAACATCACTTCAAAACCCCCACATCAAATCGTCTTCCTCTTCATAGTTTTAAAAAGCCGAAATACCATAGTTTTTAGGGACTTGTAGCCGAATCTTTAGATATCTAAGATTCGATTTCTGTTAGTGTTTAGGGGCTAGATCTGCATCGGATCTAAGTAGAAACAGAAGTGAAATCGCTTTGATTAAGGAAAACCTGTGGTAAGTACTCGACATCTCAGATCTATTCATTATTTCGGGATTTAGAAAAGCTGAAATCCCTAAAGTCTTAGGGAGGCTGTCGATTGGGGCTTAGGGCTCTAAAAGTTATTAACAAATGATTATTTTGGTGATAGTGTGTTCTAGAGGCGACTGATCGAAGGCTTGGACAAGCGGAACGACTAGATCTAGATCTAGTCACTAATTTCGGCAAATGTAAGATCTTAAGGGCCTTAGGTGATTATGGCCGAATATGGTAAGTGTTTACTAGGATTGGTTATTGTTGATTTGTAATCTAAGAGTCCTAGTGACCGATTGTAGAATATCGTGGGAGATCTTGCTAGCAGTTGTCGCAAATCAGGTGTGTATCGAACACCCTCTTGTAGTTCAATTCGGCAAAAGCTGAAATGCCTAAATTCTGACATTTCGTGGGCTTGTGAGCGTACGAACGCTCATAAGTCGTTTGGGAATCATTGGATCCGTAATCGCGAGTGGTAAGTTAATTGAATGTGCAATTTCGTGCACTTCGATAAATTGGGCTTTGATGGGCTGAAACTAGGCCCAACGGGCTTACGGGCTCATATGGGTAAAAATAGGCAATAAATGCGTACTGGTAGACTGTAGGTCTAAAAACTGCTAAAACAGGTAAAGCAATCGTAAAATTTGGATTAGATGGGCTAAATTAGCTAATTGGCACTGTAGGGCCCATTAGGGGTTTTCTGGCCAATAACTATAATCTGCTAAAATGGGCTAAATAAGCTACCGAGGTAAAGATTAGTCTATTACTAATTAAAATGTGCATGAAAACCCTAAAAACTGGTATAATTACTGAAATATCCTTGTAGGTGCGAAATGACTATTTTACCCCTAGGTGCTAAATGACCGTTATACCCCTAGGGCTAAATTTGATTGAAATGCATGATTTACTGTTTCTGTTTACTATATGCCATATCATGAATATCTGTTGCATGGGGTTGGGTTATTGATGGAGGAAGTTCTAAAAGTGGCTTGACCACGTATTGGAGGCTTTGCCTCATCTTTCTGTTATCTGAGCAGCTATGCTGCAACTGTGGAGTGTAGGGCTGGGTGCGTTGAGTTATTCCCCACATAGAGTGTAGGGCTGGTACGGGTGGAGTGTAGCAGTTGGGTGGGTTGAGTAGTCTCCCCATATGTAATGGGCTTGCATTCATAATTAATATCTATTCTGCTACTGAAGTGGGCCTATGGGCCGTACTGTTATCTAAAAAGGACTGAGGCCCAGTTTACTGTATCTGGATAGGGCTTCGGCCCAGTAATTACTGAGACTGGATAGGGCTTAGGCCTAGTGGGCTTGAGCTAACTTGGGCTCTAGATGGGGCTGGTTTGGGCTCTAGATGGGCTTTCCTTACACACTGAGTTTCCAAACTCACCCCTTTCTTTCCATCCATGCAAGTGAGCTCTAGATCGGTGGACTTGGAGCTGGGAGGGATTCAGAGTGGCCACATGGACTGCAGTTATTCAATTAAGTTCTATTTTAACTTATTTTATTTCCGTATTTATTTTTAAATTATGTTTATTATGGTTTTGGGTTTGTAATAAGGCCGCTCTAATTATTTTTATTTTGGGTTTTTAAATTACTTAATCATACATTACTTTAATTCTTTTGAATATAGTTGCACAAATTTTTCTTAAAATTAATCGAGTGTTTTCAAAATCACATCACACGTTTCAAACGAGTAACAAAGTTAAGTTTTATCATAAATCTCTTAATAACTAGTATTGAATAAGACGTTCATCAATAAACTGGGAATTTTTCTTAAGACTTAAATATTAGTTTTGTAAAGCTCACTCTAATATTAGTAAACTAGGTAATATGGTTAGTTGTAGGTAATGTGACACACCGGACTTGGCCGTAACGTCTGGGCCGGGTTTGGGGTGTTACATGCACTGTTAGCAAAAATACTGAAAAAAGCTCCCACGTGGACGCTATTTTTCTACAGTAGTTTCTGAAAAATAATTTTAAGAAGATGTTTCTGAACAAATAGTGTCAAAAACGCTTCAAGCAGGATGCACTGTCGGTAAAAGTACTGAAAAAAGCTCCCACGTGAACGCTCTTTTTCTACAGTAGTTTCTGAAAAATAATTTTGAGAAGATGTTTCTGAACAATAGTGTCAAAAATGCTTCAGGCAGGATGCACTGTTAGCAAAAGTACTGAAAAGAGCTCTCACGTGGACACTCTTTTTCTATAGTAGTTTCTGAAAAAATAATTTTGAGAAGATGTTTCTGAACAAATAGTGTCAAAAACGCTTCAAGCAGGATGCGCTGTCAGCAAAAGTACTAAAAAAGCTCCCACGTGGATGCAATTTTTCTACAGTAGTTCCTATTTGGCCTTAGACTCTAAATGAGCCAAATTTCATTCTCAGGTTGCATAAGTTACAGCAAGAAAAATTAGAGAGGCTAAGAAGAATAGAAATTGAAGATGATTAAACATATTAGTGCTGTTATTTACTATGATGATAAGGTCCGTCACACCGAGAACAGCGTTGTTTTTTATCGGAGAACATAGTGCGACTGGTTTTTAACCAGAACATAAATTTGACAAAACTTAGTAAAAGAATTAGGCGTAAAATCTTCGGAACAACGCCAATGAAAGTTTTATCTATTAAATAACGATTTTGTGCTTCAGTTGATCCCGTGACATATGACTCGTTCGACATCAAAGGTGCTCGTAGCTTGGAGGCAATGGTACAGACTCATCTTGCTAGTGGATCACCCTATCTTGAGTTATATGTACAATTTTCATCACCAAATGATGCATTTGCAACTTCAACATCTACTGTTGTTCTAGAGGAATACAAGAGCCCTACCCAACACTCTGTTAGTGGGTGGCAAAACACGAAAGTGCCCGTATTTAATAGCAGTATGGAATAGACAACCCCTGTATGACATTCCATTAGTGGATGGGACATGCACCTCGGTGGGTCGATGTTTGATGCTGGAACTACGTACTGGGGAATGACATCAACTTCTAGTGGTTGGCAATCCATATCTAATTAGAGATGTTATGAGACGTCCAGAAGAAAGGATGATGTACTCCCTACGTCGTCCACTGGCAAGAGGACCTCGTATGTTGCAGATGATGGTGGGTTGGATAATGAGTCCGATGTGGATCCACCTCGAGAGCCTGACCTCGATGGTGCAGAAGTTGCATTATTTTTTGAACCGGAGCCTGTTCCAACTAAACCTCAAGATGTTGAAGGGGGTTCAGATGAAGAAGAAGAAGATCCGTGATTCAAGGCATACTCGCCTCTAGCTCACATGCATAATGTCGATCTATCTGCAGATGATGCATTAGAGTTTCCAGATCTACCATACAGAAGGTGTGATCATACAAGTTCGTTATTGGATTTGGGTGAATTGGAAGTTGGTAATGAGTTTTCCAATAAGGATAGTCTTCTTGGTGCATTAGAACAACATAGCATCATGAACGGGGTTAACTACAACATGGTTAAATCCAAATCCGATAAGTTTGAGGCCAAGTGTGCAGTATAAGACGGTACATGTTCATTGAGAATCTATGCCTGGTTAAGGAAAAGGATAGGGTTGTGGGAGATAAAAAAAAGTACAAAGATCCACATATATGTGCTGGAGGGACAGTATTTAGGGTTTTTGAATAATACTATTATTATGTAATGTTACATTATTTAACGTACTTCGTTGACAGGTGTTTCACAAGATCATCCCAAGATGGATTCAGATATGTTAGCTAGCGTAATACTACCGACAGTGAAGGCAGATCCCAAGACTTCAGTGCCGGTCTTAATTGCTAATATTCATACAAAATAGAATACATGTACAACGTATAGAGACACATATTCCCACCGATCCCAGATGAACGTAAGTGGCCATCTGTATCACTTGCTCCATTTAAGTTGTTACTGGATAGAGACTTACGTCACAAACGAAAGGGTCGACCTTGTTCGACTAGAATTCGTAACAATATGGATATCCGAGAAACAACTAACCAACAGAAGTTGTGCGGATGGTGTAGAAACCCAGGCCATACAAGTCGATCATGTCCAAATCGAAATAACTGATAGTTGTTGTAATAAAACTATATTGCATTATTTATATTTTATTAAAAATATAAAAATATTCAAAATATTTCCTTATTTAAAAGAACTTCTATTTTATTGAAAATATAAAAGTAAATTACAATTACTTTACTCAAAACAACTTTTATTTTATTAAATGAAACAATATAAAAAGTTTGTACAAATATATTAAAAAAATCAATACTGGTGTCAACCGGAATCAGTGCCACATGGGGGTCGTCAACGGTTACGTGCTGGATTCCTCCTTTTTTCAACTTCCGGCGGGGGTTGTGGTTGCTCCGGCAGGGATTCTGGTTCCTCCAGCAGGGGATCTGGTTGTGGGTGTTGGGAGGATGACCCACCTGGATAAAATAATGAATGCGAAGGTGTTTGCATCATCTATGGTGGAGGTGTTTGAATCCCAAAAGGCGATGGGGATTGGTAAAAAGAAGAGCTCCTTGACGGCGCCTCGTGTGATTCTTCATGCGACGGTGGCCTATAGATTGGCGGTCCACTTGGAGTAATCGGGAACGGAGATGAACTGGGCCATGCATTCCAACCTACCATAGGACTGGAAAAAGGAAACATATAAGGGTTAAGATACATAAAAGGGCTAGGATACACACCTGGCATAATCTAAAAAGACTGTGATGTGGGTGTCGTCGGTTGAAGTGCTAGGCCCGGTGACTGTGTGGGCACTGTTAATGGGCATGGTGATTGTGGGTGCTGTTGATGGGCTTGGTGATTGTGTGGGTACTGTTGATAGGCCCGCGTTGTCATCCCTTTTTCTTGGATTTAAAGGGCCCCGTCGTTCCTTTTGGATACAAATTTGCCGTCGCCTCTCATCTTCTGACGGTAAATATGGCCTTCTATGGATCCTAAACCATGGCATGTATTCCGGCATGCACGCTAACTCTGGAATGATGATCGGTTCCTGAGTAGGTATATAATCATACTGACTTTTCAACATTTCGATATATGCTGGCTAAAATCTCGGCCAGTCTGTATGCAATTGTCGTAAGTCAACTTTGTGCTCATCATCGAGTACCTCAAGTGCCACAGGAATCGATTGTTAGAATCCAAATTGCCGCAATACTCTATTTGACTGGTGCATCATCATGGTGGCATAGTTGACCAATGGAATCTTCACATGCCAAATGTTTAGATTTTGAAAGAATTCATCCGGAATTACTGCCCAAATTGCCGTCCTTCTATGGTGTCCATTGAAACTATATGAACATGATAAAAATATTAGTTATATACATAATACTAAATACTAAATACGAATTGACTATTTTATTATGTATATCTATTTTATTTAATACTTACTTGTGCTTCCCACCGTTGGTCTAATAGAAGCCGTATATCTTCAAGAGAGGTAGGCATTCCAACATAACTCGCCGAATGGTTCCACCTAATTAAATAAAATTTTAGCATACAATTATATTTTAAATCTATGTAATAATTGTAAAATCTAATATAAAATTTACCTTGTTATGAGTGGGACTGTACGCGGGTGATCCACTCGAGAACATAAAAATGGAAAGCAAAACCATGCCCATGATTGTAGTAGAGATAGGCAACCTCCGATTTTGGCTTTATTCAGTCGCGTCGCCCCGTACATCTTCCTGTACAATGTTGCCAACACGGTAGACCCCCAACTAAATTCAACAACTGCTCTAAAATCAACGAGTTTCAGTAGCCATATCAGATGTACAGGGTTTTGTGACAAGTCTGGCATTAGGTAACCTCCAATTATCTCAAGAATGTATGCCCTAGCATATCGTATTCTTTCTAGTTCAGTCGAATCATTATCTGGCTCCGGGAATGTGTCTCGTAACCAGTCCATCTCGATCCAACCTCCGTTAATATTATCCAAAATAGCACCTAAAAGCTCGTAGCATGCGGCTCCCCAATCAGTAGATTGAGTGGACCCAATGACTACGTACCCATCCACCGGCAATCCCAATTGCAACTGCACGTCTTCCAGAGTGATAGTACACTCTCCGCATAGAAGATGGAATGTGTGCATCTCGGGTCTCCACCTCTTTATCAACGCACTTACGAGTTTCAGATCCAACTTGCACCCCCGGCCTATCGTGGCCACGTGCCAAAAACTTGCTTCCTACAGGTAATTCTCTATCAACGGTGATGGAGGACCAGACATATTACGGATATAGCATTGCAACACCCGATCTACAAACTGTTATAAAAAATTATAAAATAAAAATTAATTAAAATTGCGTAAATGAAAAAAATCTTAAATAATATTGAAAAATTAAAATTAACACTTACTATTTTCATTTGTTCGACGGAGATGTGTTTATTATCGAGATGAATTAATTCTCCATCCATTGCTAACACGATCGAATATTTTTATTTAAAATAAAGACTTTTTCATAAAAAAATTTAAATAGAGCTTTTTTGCAAAAATTAAAGAGAGCTTTGAGAGAAATTTAAGAGAATTTTGAAAGGATTTTTGTGTGAAAAAATGAAAGGGGGTTTTATATTTTTTTACCGTTAGAGCCCAAACGTTCAAAAAAATTAGCCATTGGGGGTTAAAACAGGAAAAACGAGTCCCTGAGGGAGCGTTTTGTCCACGTTAGCACAAAGCGCCCCCTTAAGGAAGTGCTTTGTGCTAACGTGGACAAAAAGCCCCCTAGGGACACTTTTTGCTGACACATCACTTGAGATCGAGCTGACATGGATGCATTTTCAGGGAATTTGACCATTTCCGGTAAATAACCAAAAAGTTGGCCCATTTTTGTAAATATTAAAAAAAAGTCTTTTTCTTGTAAAATGGCTGTCAATCTGACTAGGGTTAAATTTATCAATCAGGTCTAACATTTTCCAAATGGAGAAATTGGATGGTTCAATTAAAATAATGGATTCTACCTAAAAACACTAATGATTACAAGGAAAAGCCTTTCGCTTGCACCCTGTTGAGTATATGGAAGCAAGGATACAACTGCATCCTTTAGAAAACAACATCAATTCCTAATGCAACTCTCTTTCATGTGAAATAACTATTGGTCAGTATTTTCAATGCTTGTAATAACCCAACAAAACCATCTATGCTTGCATTCCCTCACTCAAACCATATACACAATACATCCTTAATCCTTTATGGATTTCGAATGGCATCTACTTATGGGCATTACTAACAACAATTACTCTTGGTTAGGAACGATAATGCCAAATGACTTTCTTATATAAATTCTACAGAGGAAGCTTGCCCCCACAAAGTCAATTTCGCCTCAATTCTAGTTAGATGATTTGATTTGAAAGATCGACCCCTCATATAAGATCACTTTACTAGGGATAAGAAGGATCCCACCTAAATAAAGGATCGCTTGAACGAAGGATCATCAAAATTGGACCCATCAATCAAGACTAAGCTTGATTATATCTTATCGCATTAAGTTAACTTAAGCATTCAAACTTGGCCATTTACCACTCTACCCCAAAACTATGCAATAGGGTACTCATTTGTGTGGTCCATACTAGGTTACGCATTATCTATATAAATCCCTTCTGATATGAGTTAGTGACCAATCTAAGAATTCAACCACAACCTTACCACCCAACTTGCCTCTTTACAACTTTCAACACATATATTACATTGTTAGAGTATGTCCAAAGATCAACCAGATCAATCATAAGATGATTGCAATGCATATTATTTACCTTTCTTTATTAATTAACGTAGTTCCATTATTATGTTTTATGCTTTCCCTTTTCCTCTAGCAAATTCAACTAGGGAATGTCTATTTTATTTACCTCCTAGATCTATTACAACTTGGGCTGATCTTTCTCGTTTGTTTCTCAATAGGTTTTTTCCAGCATTATGAGCAGTTGAGTTAAGAAGAGAGATAGTTGGAATAAGGCAAAAAGAAGCAAAGTCTTTTTATGACTATTAGGAGCGATTTAAGAAGTTGTGTGCGAGCTGCCCACAACATGGTATAACGGAACAATCACTTCTCTAGTACTTTTAAAAAGGCCTGAAACCCATGGAGATGAATATGGTAGATGTCGCTAGTGGAACATTGGTCAACATGACTCCCCAACAAGCAAGAGACTTGATCTCTACGATGGCTGCAAATACTTAGCAATTTCTAGCTGATCCTGAACCCATTAGAAGGGTTCACCAGCTAAGTATTTCTACTTTAGAAGATAAAGATGATAGAATTGCTAATATATTTAATTCTCTTATTGCAGAAAAAGCAAAATCAGCCTGATTATGCAAAATATGTGCTACACCTAAACATACAACTGATGCATGTCCCAGTTTGTATGATGATACTATGGCTCATTTGGATGCTGTGGGAAACATTCCTGGGCCTCTACAAAGGCGATACGACTCGTATGCTAACACTTACAATCCAGTAGATTAAGGCACGAAACTGGCGTAGATACTGGCGATTAATACTTGACCTTCACTATTTGGTTCAATACTTGCCGATGCGATGTATTTATAACTGTCATAGTAATCCGATCTTTGCTCTTGTCACCAGATTTAAGATTGCTTGCAACTTGTTTCCAGTCACCGGGTCATTAAATTTGAACATCTTAGTAGAGACCTATAATTGATAAATGAATGGATTATCATATATGCTATAATATATTTTATTTTTTTAAAATAGTTAATTAAGTTTTAATATAATTACCATGTGAAAAAGGTGAAGTCAGTCTAATGCTAACCATGGGAAATAATTAATTAGAAACTGAGAGATTAATATTTACTTGATTATCAGTGGTCCAAAAAATGATCCACTTGAGGCGATTACTGACTTTATACACAAAGCGTCGTTCAGATAGATGGCTGGCATAGTTTACCTAAAAGTTCCTGTATTGTTGATCAGTGCCGAAAAAAGTTCGTAGTTTGAAGAACCCGATACTAGAATGTGGCCAGCATCATTTATGATAGTGCACTTAGTGGTAACAGTAGAAGCCATTTGCAGCAACCATATGTTCCTCATAGAAGATTTGTTTCTTCGATTAGTTGCAATTGCATATTGTTGTAATCTCCTTGTGGCAACCAAATTAGATAATTTTTCATTGCCAATCCGTCGCACCGATAGTCTCAAGTACTAGCAACCAAAATTCTTCAAATCTTTGCCATCTATTTGCTACTATCGCTGTGCTCCATTTAGCTGCTGCTTTGCTCGAAGTAATTGTTGTCGCAAGTTTGTTCAAAGTATCCCCATCCCCTTCAAGATCTGTTGCTGTTTTCTCATTCAATTCTACCGTCAAATTACTGCCTGTTACTCTGCTCCTCTTCGTCAACTAGCTTGCTGTCATTTTACTCCTCTAATGGAGATGGCGTTCGTTCGCCTTTATGTTGCTGCTAGGGTTTGGCTTTTAATTGGCTTTCAATCAGCCAACAAAATATCTACATAGCTTTCATCAATTGTAACACCCCTATCCCGTATCCGTCGTCGGAATAGGGTTACGAGGCATTATCGATCAAAACACAGCATATAACGTGCATTCCTCGTACTTGATGCAATTGCACATAAATATCAATCAACTATAAGCATGTTGACCCTTATGAGGCTCTAGGAGGCCTTAAAATATGCTTGGAAGAGGTTCAGGACTAAACCAATAACAATTGAAAACTTTGGGCAACTTAAAAAATTTTCAAACATTCAGGAGTCACATTCCCATGTGACAAGGTCGTGTGTCTCACATGGCCACCAGACACGTCCGTATCATAGGCTGTGTAAAAATAAATACTTACTTGGCCACACGACCAACCACACTCCCATGTGTTTGGCCCGTGCGCCTATTCGAAATGGCCACACACGCCCATGTGCCAAGGCTGTGTACCACACACGGTTAGTAGACACGCCCGTGTGTTTAGGTCGTGTAACTTACTGACTTGATATCTTAAGCATCACCAGGGGACACACGGCCGTGTACTAAGGCCATGTGTCAAACATGGTCGAGCACACGCCCGTGTGCTCAATCGTATGGATGAAAAATGGGCTTGGTTTAAGCCAAAACTAACATAATTCATTAACCAAAGTTTACATATAAAACACAATCAATGTCTAACCAAAATCATCATTTATATAAACCTTAAATCACATATATGGCACATATTCAAATCAAGTATTTAATCAACCATATTGGCATTTAAGTACTATACCACAATCAAGCCTATCATAAATATATATACATCACTTATCATTAACTATTTAAATATCTCAAAACCATACCAAAATATACCATTTCACAAGACAATTCATACACTTTATCTATCATGTTCTATACTTCACAAAATAAGCAATTTACATGGCCAAATTCATACCAAATATAAATCCTTTACAAGCCAAATCTCATGGCTAATCAACATCAAACACATAGGCATCAATAGTCAAATTTTACATATACACTTAATAACCAACTAGCCTATACATACCATATAACCAAAACTCAAAGCTTTTAATTACCAAAGCGATAACTGGATAGTGTGATGAGGTCTCCTACGACTTCCAACCCGAGCAAGTCTCTGAAAGTCTATAAACACAGGAAAATACACAAAGTAACCTACAAAGCTTAGTAAGCTCGTATCTTAATAAAGTTAACGTAACAAATAATTGTAATTCAATAACATAAGCATAATATGCTATCTCACATGCCTAAGCACATACTTTTCTCAAGTTTATAACATGTTCTCATATCAAATTTCCAACATTCAATAATATATTCACTTACATGGCTAACTTTAGCTTTCACAAGTTTACTCATTCAATTCTCATATACATTCAATTCATACTTCCATATAGCCAAAGAGCATATTTTAGTTTATATCATATTTAAACACATATCTTTCTCATTTCATATACATAGCATGATATGAACTCACCAATTCACTTTCATTCGAATCTCACATAAGTTTTGTACATACCTATCTTGCTTTACTCAATTGTACTTTCATCCTCAACTTAGCTATGCCTGTTGAACCATTCAGAATTGTTAAGAATACTCGAATAGCACAGAAAACTCGTACAATGCCATATCCTAAATATGGTCTTACATGTTAATACATATCGATGCAACTGTCCCAGACAGGGTCTTACACGAAATCATATACGATGCCGATGTCCCAGACATGGTCTTACACATAATCTCATATCGATGCCAATGTCCCAGACATGGTCTTACACGAAATCATACCTCGGTAGTCCTAATGTCATGACATTCGTATCCTAAACTATTCCTAAGGTTCGTACGAGACTTTCAAACGTCGTAACTCTGTCGATCTTGGCTCGTATTCATAACCATTCAGCATTGAATTTAATTTCATAATAAATTTGCATTTACAATACAATTTCAGAGCATTTATTAACATACGAACTTACCTCATTCGCAGTAACAACGAATTAAGTCGACTAGTCGGTAACTTTGGTTTTTCCCCCGATCTAGATCCGAATTCTGCTTTTCTCAATCTAGATAATATCAAAATTAACTTATTCATTCAAAAATTCATTCAACTTAACATAACTTACACATTAAGGAAATTTTACACATTTGCCCTTACACTTTCATATTTTTACGATTCAGTCCTTAGTTCAAAACAACACAAAATACACAAAATTTTATCATACCCAAGCATAACCAAATTTTCCTTATGTCCTTAGCAGCCCATTAATTCCATTTATTTCACATTTCAACCCCTCAATTTACAAACTTCACAAACAAATCTCTAATTTGGATTTTTATCAAAAATTACTTAACAAAATATAATAATCTATCAACAAATATTTATTTTTCATCATCAAACAACAAAAACATCAAGCTGTCATCAATGGCAACTCACAAATTCATCAACCAATGCAAAAATTAGGGTATGGGCTAGCTAGAATTCGAAAAAAAATGTAAAAAACATTAAAAACCTAGTTTGAACCGTACCTTAATCAAGCCTAATGTGTGCCGAGCCCTAAGTGTTCATCAATGGCTTCTTTTCTTCTTTAATAATCGGTCATAAGAAAGAAAAGATGGATAAAATCCTTTTTATTTTTATTATAAATAGCTTTAATAATAAAATTCTTTATTTAACCTTAATAATAAACCTATAAAATCATATAATGGATGTCTATTAATGTCCATTAACATCTAAAATTGTCCAATTACCATTTAAGGACTTCATATGTAAAAGCCAAGGCCAATTGAGACCTTTAACAAATAGAATGACACTTTTGCATTTTATGCGATTAGGTCCTTTTATCAAATTAAACACTCAAACAGTAAAATTTCTTTACGAAAATTTTACACAATAATTCTATCATATTGTAGACCTTAATAAAATAATAAAAATAATATTGTAACTTCAAATTGTGGTCCCAAAACCACTGTTCCGACTAACCTTAAAATCGGGCTATTACATCAATCGTCTAATTGCCATATAAGGACCTCACATTTTGAATTCCATAGCTATTTGACATTTTATGCCATTTAGTCCTTTTCGCCATTAGACATGTTATCGATTGTAACACCCCAAACTCGGCCCAGACGTTACGGCCGAATCAGACGTGTCACATCAAAATGTCGTTCAAAAACCTAATTTTTGTCAATAAAAGTTTACCTCCATGTTTAAATCTATTTGTGTTTGTGTTTATCGCACCATCCCATCAAAAAACTTTCTAAAATTTAGACGTGTTGGCGAAATTTTGAATTTAGTTTAAAGCCCATCTAGTTTGATTGCTTGAGAAAAATTCAACAAATTACGTTATAAAGAGTTGAAAACTATTTAGTAAAATAATTGCCATTTTTGTAAACATTAATTTCTTTGATTGATCAAAAATCGTGAAGTTTAAAAAATGTGTGTTTCTTATTGAAAACGGTTATTATTTTGAAAACTCGTTTATCCTACTCTAGCAGTTTAAAGCAAGAAATCAAAGCCCAAAAAGTTAAATCCACAAATGGCCTTATTACAAAATCAAAAACCCCAATATATAATTTAAGTGTATAAAAATTAAAAGCAAAATAGTAGCGATCGTGTGACTAGCTCCGAGTCCCTCTGCGGCCCAAATCGTCTAAAGCTGGGGATTACCTGTACAGTTAAAAGAAAAGGGTGAGTTTGCGAAAACTCAGTGTGTAATCTCCTCTCAGTCAAATAGTACAGAGCATCCAAATACAGTCTAGGCCTGAGCCCTACTAAGTAGCAGAACAATTTGGGCTTTATCCCTATATAGTAACAATGTGGGCCTAAGCCCAATGTAGGATGAACATAGTACAATAATGCAACCATCCCAATCCAACCAACACTCCACCCATACCAACCAACACACCATGTGGGGATAAAATCGACCCACCCAGCCAGCACACCAATATCGAGCGAAGTTGCTAGCAGTAATAACGCAGCAAAGCTGCTAATGAAAATAAACATGGCAAAGCCACTAGAATCAAAATATGTGGCAAAGCCACCAGTAACAGTAAATACGTGGCAGAGCCACTAAGCAGTACTTCCTCCAAATCAAAATCCCCACCCCATGCAGTATGTCGTGACATAAATATTACGTGTATGCAATATGTCATGCTCAAAATCAGTCATATAAATATCATACACACCAAACAACCTACCACTAGGGGTAAAATGGTCTTTTCATCAATTAGGGGTAAAATGGTAATTTTTCCTCTAAGGCGTATTTTGGTCATTTTACTAGTTTATGGGTTTCAGTAAAGATAACGACCTCTCGGTAGGTCTTTAGTCACCTCGAGCGACTCGGGTAACCCATGTGGCCAAAATAGTGTAAATGGGCTTAAGGCCCATTACTTGGCTCAAGTGGGCCCACAAGCTCGTGTAGCCCGTTTAGCCCAAATTCAGTCACGGCTATGTGAGCTCTATAGCCTATTTCGTTGTTTGTCACATATGGCCAATTTTATTCGTGTGGGGCTTATGAACCCATTGGGCCTACACAACCCATACCGACCCATCGAGGCCCATAACGATCCTAGCCTACGAGAACGCTCGTGGCAGGCTCTACAGCCTGTCGTCCATGATTTTTGGGCTTATTTTACTACACAAGCATTTGGACGCTCGTGAGGCATCAAATGCCGAAGTTTCGACCTTTCGGCTTTTCGACTTTTACCGATTCACAGTAAAACAAGGGGGTGTGATTACACACCTTATTGCGAAGCACGATTAACCCTTGAGCACCGAACCTACATACCAAAAAAGCATACCATTAGCCTACTGTTAAAAAGATTCACGAACTTTGAATCCCTAAACTGTCCCTACCACTAACCTTAATAGACAGAAATGTGGCTTATTGCCTTAAAGTCGTTTGGCTAGAATCTAATGGACGCTTCTCAGTGATTATCTGTACAACGAGAGATTTGTAAGTCAGAACCGATCAGAGATGTGGTTTAGATCCACAATTCTTCCCTATAAAATAAAGGAGCATTCGGCCTTTACCCCCAAAGTAGACTATTGGCATTATTTTTAAGGAAAATAAGAAAAGACTTAATCGTTTCCAAAACACCCGCGTTCACCACTCCTCGCGAAACCTAAAACCTGATAAGGAACCCACAATCGGTAATTAAAGAGTATGGAGGAGGGGTATTCGGCTTTAAGAAAAAAAAAGAGAGAACAACCTTACCACTAGATGAATCACCACTCAAGACGACCGAAACTCACAGTAGATGACGTGGAGAGGAATGACAATTGAATGAGATTCAGTAGCCAATATGAATAGCTACTAACCGAAAACAAGAGCCAAAAGAGAGAAAGAAAAAAATGTGTTCGGCCGAAGCAAAGGGGAACATTGAGAGGAAATAAAGATGAAGGAAAATAGAGTTTGATTAAGAAAGAAGAGACAAGGTATTTGGCAGAGGAAGGTGATGAGAAAGGAAAAACTTTGGAGAGAAGTAGCCTAATTTCGGCAATAGATGCCTAGGAGTTTCGGCAAAGTAAACCACAAATAAGCATAAAGAATATTGGCAAAAGAGAAAGGAGGGAACCCGAATGGTCAGAAAGCAATTTCACTACCCAAAAATGCACGAACCCGAAGAGAAAAAAAGAACAAGACCAAAGAGAAATAAACTACCAAAAAGAAAAGAAAGAAAATTGCTACTAGCACCATACCAATTCGGCTTCAAGAAACAAAAACTTACTTCACTTTTACCAAAACCAAAATCCCTACATGCCCATAGACTACATACGATAACTAGAGCCCCAAACTGATAGACACTCCCAAGACTCCCATATTCGACCAACTCCACCCCTTACCAAACTCCATGATTTTCTCCACCCAAATCTGTCCTTGGTTTACTCCACTATCTACTCCCACAATCCCTCCTCACTTATCTCTTCAACAACCTCATCATCAGAATTCCACTGCAATACAAACTCTAGCCATCTATGCCGCAAAATAAATATTCTTTTGCATGCAATGGGATTCGAACCCAAGCCTTCTCAATTGCTCAACACGCCACTTGCCTCCTTGCCACCCAACTCTTTGTGACATAAAACAAACACAAATAAATATATGCCCTATAGACTAACATCCAGGTTTACTTAAGAGCAAAAATCAAAATTTTGTCAACGGCCAGACTTGAACCTAGGCTTCCTAAAAACCCTCGAACAGACCCAAATTACATGGCCAACAAAGCAAACATAGAATTTATGTCAAAACTTGCAAAAATAAAAACCCTTTATTTTTAGGGCGTTACATCGATAAAATTTTTCTATAAAAATTTTCATGTAATCTTCCTAACATATTACCAATCATTTCATTAAATTAAAATAATTTTATTTTTTGGACTCAGATTTGTGGTCCCGAAACCACTGTTCTAATTTTATTAAAATTGGGTTGTTACAACTCTCCCCCTTATGGATTGTTGTCCTCAAAAATCTTTCTAGTAAAGAGATTCGGGTACTACTTTCTCGTAGTATCTTCAGGCTCCCAGGTAGTTTCTTCAATTCCATGTTTCTGCCAAAGAGTTTTTGTTAATGCTACCTTTTTTATTTATTAACTCTTTTGTCTCTCATGCCAGAATCCTGATCAGTTCTTCACTGTATGTCATATCAGGCTGAATCTCAACTTCTGTCGGAGAGATAACATGTGAAGGATCTGACCGATATCTTCGTAACATAGATACATGAAAGACATTGTGAATCTTTTCAAGTTCCGGTGGTAATGCTAATTGATAAGCAACTGGCCCAATTCTTTTAATAATTTCATAAGGTCCAATAAACCGAGAACTCAACTTTCCTTTACGACCAAATTGGAGTACTTTCTTCCAAGGTGACACTTTCAAAAATACTTTATCACCAACCTCAAATCCTATTTCTTTTCTTTTAAGATCAGCATAAGACTTTTGTCAATCTGAAGCTGTTTTCAAACTGTCTCATATTACCTTTACCTTTTCTTTGGTTTCCCGAATTAAATCAACTCCATGAATCTTCTTTTCACTAAGCTCTGTCCAATACAATGGTGTTCTACATTTATTATCATGCGGAGCTTCATACGGTGCCATTTTAATACTGGACTGATAGCTATTATTACAGGTAAATTCAACCAAATGCAAATATTTTTCCCTGTTACCTTCAAATTCAAGCACACAACATCGAAGCATATCCTCCAAAATCTGTATTACCCATTCAGATTGACCATCTGTTTGAGGATGAAATGCAGTACTAAAATGCAATTATGTATCTAGTGCTTCTTGCAATTTATTCCAAAATCGGGATGTAAACCAGGAATCTCTAACAGAGATAATAGAAATTGGTACCCCATGCACTCTAGCAATCTTAAAGACATATAACTCAGCCAATTCATCCAAAGAAAAATCCATACATACCGGTATAAAATGTGTCGACTTTGTTAACTAGTCAACAATTACCCAAATAACATCTTTCTTCATTGGAGACAAGAGTAATCCCATTACAAAATCGATAGTAATCCTTTCCCATTTCCATTTTGGTACAGTAACTGGCTGTAATAATCCTGAAGGTACCTGGTGTTCAGCTTTTACATGCTGACATATCAAACATTTGGATACAAATTCGAAAATATCCTTTTTCATTCTTGGCCATCAGTACATCTTTTTCAGATCAGTGTACATTTTATTACTACCAAGATGAACAGACATTGTACCATTATGAGCTTCATGTAAAATCTTCTGTACCAGTTTTGAATTCTTCAGTACACATATTCTGCCTCTGAACAATAAACAACCATCAGAACCAATTTGAAATTCTGAATCAGAATTTAATTCACATCATTCCTGTTTAGCTTGTAATTCATCATCATTCTTTTGGGCTTCACAGATTTGTTGCAAAAATGTTGGTCTAGCTTTTAATTCAGTTAAAACTGAACCATCATCAGACAAAGATAACTGGGTGTTCATTGCTCTTAAAGCAAATAAAGATTTCCTACTCAAGGCATTGGCTACTATGTTGGCTCTTCTTGGATGGTAGTCAATGATCAAATCATAATCCTTTATTAACTCAAGCCACCTGTGCTGTCTTAAGTTCAAGCCTTTCTGTGTCATCAAGTACTTCAAACTTTTGTGATCAGTGAATATGTCACATTTTTCACCATACAAGTAATGCCGCCATATTTTCAATGCAAACACAATGGCTGCCAATTCAAGATCATGTATCAGGTAGTTCTTTTCATGTGGTTTTAGTTGTCCCGATGCATAGGCAACTACTTTACCTTCTTGCATCAAGACACAACCTAAACCATTTAAAGATGCATCACTGTAAATTACAAATTCAATACCCGATTTAGGTTGTATCAACATAGGTGCTTCAGCCAATAGAGCTTTCAATCTGTCAAAACTTTTTTAACATTTATCATTCCACTCAAATTTCAATTCCTTCTGCAGCAAACGAGTTATGGGAGAGGCTATCATTGAGAATCCTTTAACAAATCTCCGATAATATCCGGCTAACCCTAAAAAACTTCTAACCTCTAACACATTCTTTGGTGGACTCCAATTAACAATTGCTGAAATTTTACTCAGATCTACCTTAATACATTAAAGATATACAATATGTCCAAAAAAACTGACTTCCCGTAGCCAAAATTCATATTTACTGAATTTGGCATATAATTGTTTCTCTCGTAAAGTTTGCAATACAGTTCTCAAATGTTCAGCATTTTCTTTTTCATCTCGGGAATAAACTAAAATATCTTCAATGAATACCACCACAAACCTGTCTTGGTACAATTTGAAAATTCTATTCATTAAATCCATAAACACTCTCGGTGTATTAGTTAGCCCAAATGGCATCACCAAAAACTCATAATGGCCATACCTGGTTTTGAAAGCTATCTTTGGAACATCTGAATCCTTTACTCGTAGCTCGTAGTAACCTAAAAGAATATCAATATTTGAAAATACAGTAGCTCCTTTTAACTAATCAAACAGATCATCTATACAAGGCAATAGGTACTTATTCTTTATAGTAACTTTGTTGAGTTGCCTATAATCAATACACAATCTCAGAGATCCATCTTTTTTCTTCACAAACAGTACCGGGGCACCCCAAGGTGAGTAACTAGGTCGAGCAAAACCCCTATCAATTAATTTTTGTAATTGTGCTTTCAACTCTTTCAATTCAGCAGGAGCTATTCTATAGGGCGCTATTGATATTGGTGTTGTTCTCGGAACCAGATCTATAGAGAACTCCACCTCTCTAACCGGTGGCAAACTAGGTAATTTATCCAGAAACAAGTCTAAAAAGTCGCAAACAACTGGCATTGATTGAATCTTTGACTCAAATACCTTTGTGTCCAACACATAAGCAAGATAAGCATCATATCCCTTTCTGATACATTTTTGTGCTGATATTGCTGAAATCACATTAGATAACCCATCTAGTTTATCAGATTCAACATGGAGTAACTCACCATTCTGACATTTCAATACAATATATTTCTATTTAGAAGTCACCACTACATCATGCTAGGTTAACCAGTCCATTCCCAATATCACATAAAATTTATCAAAAGGCAGTAACATCAAATCAGCCAAGAAACATTTACCCTTTACCATCAGTGGACAATTTTTGCAAACTTTATCCACCATAACACATTAACTTAGGGGATTTGAAACTTCCACCATAATTTTAGTGAATTCAATAGGTAAATTTTTAACATTTACTAAATTTGTGCATATGTATGAGTGTGTGGAGCCAGGATCAATTAATGCAGTGATATCAGTATCAAGTAAAGAAAAGGTACCAGTAATGACGTCTGGTGCTGAAGCATCTTCACTAGTACGTATAGCATATGTCCTTGCCGAAGCTTTTACTTCATATTTAGCTATTGAATCCTTTGGAACACTTTGGCTACCACTAATATCCTGAGATGTTGGGGTGGTCTGCCTCTCAAAGTAGGATTACTCGATTTTAAAGTCTGTTAAGTATCCCTTTCAAACCATTCTTGACAATCTCGTAGAAAGTGGTCAAAAGAGTCACATCTATAACAAGCTCCACTTTTCAGATAACATTCACCATAATGAAATTTATTGCAATGTTTACATTTTGGTTTTGTATTTCCCACACTACTAACACAGGTCACTGACGGTGATGGAGATCTTGGATTAGAGCGTTGAGAACCCCGCTCTTTTCCAGAATATCCAGTAGAGGTGGTAAAACGATCCCGGTATCTCTTTGATTTCTTTGAAATAGATGATTGAGACTTACCAATAGATTTTTCTCCAAAAAATTGAGCTTCTCTATTTGCTTGTTTCTTCTGTTTACTCAATTCTTCTGCTTTCTTTGCCCAATCAGCTAATGCTGCAAATTCTCTTATTTCAAGAATACCGATCAATAACTTGATATTCTCATTTAATCCTTCTTCAAAGCGTTTACACATTTTAGCTTCAGTTTTAACCCATTCTTGAGCATATTGGCTCAACCGAACAAACTCCCGTTCATATTCTGAGACAGTCATATTCCCCTGTTTAGGCTCTAAAAATTCTTTTCTTTTTTGATCCAGAAATCTTTGACTGATGTACTTCTTTTTGAATTTTGTCTGAAAGAATTCCCAGGTAATACTTTCTCTCAGAACAACTGAAGTTACAATTTTCTACTAATGATAAGCTGTGTCTTTTAACAGTGATACAACACAGCTCAAACATTCGACTGGTGTACATGATAGTTCACCTAAATTCTTTAGCCCTATATTTTCTAATTTTATGAACCGGATGTAACACCCTACTCCCCTGTCCGTCACCGGAATAGGGTATTAAGGTATTACATATCTAAATACAACCTACCGAGGTTCATAGTTACACGCTAGACATAGATTCATTGAGTTCTATAACCGAATGTATATCACTTGTAAAAAGGTTCGGTCAGTACCTCATATCTCATTTAATTCGTTTTATAAACATGCTAGCAAATTTCCACCATGTGGCTACTAACAATTTGGCCAAATCAGACTTTTCAATAACCGAACACCAGATTAGAAACTCATTGCATATTGGGTACTAACTAAATATCATGCCACAAACATCGAACCATATGAGTATCATCCAAACATATAATCATACTAGAAGACTAGACAAGCCATTTTCGCATGGCTAGAATAATTACAACTCAAAATGTAGTTTGGTTCAATAAAAAGGAGATTAGCCTATACATGCCATTGATCCAAAATAACTATCAAATGTACCAAAATAACGGCGATAGTGTAGGTGATTAAGGCTTCAATCCCCGAGTCCGTAGCTTCCAAAATGAGATCTATAAAATAGAGGAAACAAAGTAAACGGAGTAAGCATTACAATGCTTAGTAAGTTTTAAGCAATGAAAACAGATAAAACTCAAATTATAACATAGTTGTTCGTATTTTTGTTTCCCTCTTCTTTTAGGTACGTCACCCTTTAACCGAACATACACATTCTCATCATATATGAAAGTAGATAACTTTCACTTATAGTAAGCTCATGTAAACATAGACATCGCATTGACCAATTGTATTTTGACCATATTAATAATCTCATTTCATGCACACATATGTAATCGCATAATGACCTTAGTGTTTGGTCCAAAAACCAGCTTGCATATAAGCTTAGGGTACATACCTGTATAACTTAACACTTTAAGCGCATTCATTAGCAATCGTTACCATGAAGACTTTTAGTCTTAGACTATACTCGCATCATCATCGAGACCTTTAGCTCGGGTAAAAGTTCCATACATAGTCATCGGGCCTCTACCCCGGATAGAATCTCCGCATATAGCCTTCGGGTCTTAACCCGGACATCATCTCTGCATATAGCCTTCGGGTCTTAACCCGGACATAGTCTCCACATATAGTCATCGAGACTTTAATCCCGGATTCACATCACAGAGTCTCATACATATGTATTCACATGTTGCCACATTTCACATAGCAAGATCACACTTGTAATTCAATCCATTCATTCGCATACAAACATATAACATGCTCCTTGACTTTATATCGTAATGTAAATCAAAACTTATACATGTATACTCTTCTTTTCTAGACTTTCGGCCCAATGAGCAAACATACATAAGCAATACATTTCAAATCCCAATTTCAGTTTCTTTCTCTATGAGCCATTCGGCTATATAGCAAACATGAAATAGGTTTCTTTCTCAATGGAACATCGTTCAACTATCATGCATGTATATCATGGCATTTTAAATTAAATACCAAATTCAATTACTCAAAACTTACCTTGAACTTTCCCGAGCAATTATGAGTTGGCTATTCGACCACTTTAGCCTTCCCTTTATCCGAACTTGTCCGTCTATGCTCTTGAGCTAAATAAAATATTTAATTCTATTAATCCTTATTCAAACATCTCAATTAATCATTTTCACTTATAGTCAAATAATACATGCATATACTTCTCATAGCAAACACACACACATTCGGCCATTTCACATACATATCACAAGTCACAACAAGCTGATTTTCTGAGCAACATTCAATAAATTACTCATAACTGGAGCTACGAAACTCCAAATGAAGTGCCGTTAATTTTTCCTGAAAATAGACTCATATATCTTCTATCCATAAAATTTTCAGAATTTTTGGTTTGGCCAATCAATACCAGAATTTTCTTAAAGTTTCCCCTATTTCACTGTTTGACTAAACTGACCACTCTTTACTACGAATTGAATTTCTCCTTGTACAGAATTCAAAATATGTCCTAGCCTATTTTATTCGAAACTAGACTCATTAAGGAGTCTAAGAATATAAATTTATCTTATAACAATTTTTGTACAATTTATAGTGATTTTCTAAAAACAGAACAGGGGATTTCGGAGTCATTCTGACACTGTCTCACACAACTTTAAAAATCTCTTTATCGGAAATTCTATTGCTTGTAAGGTTTCTTTTATAAGAAACTAGACTCATTAAGCTTTAATTACACAATTTATTCAGACTCTAATTCATCTCCCACAATTTATGGTGATTTTTCCAAAACACATTACTGCTGCTGTACCAAGCAGATTTATACAATTTCACTCTTTAAAGTTCTTATTCACATTTCATTTCAAGCTACAACATATAATCAAGGTCACATTTGGCCACTAATTAAACATATCAATTTTGTCATATATACCAATTTCCAAGCTCAATTCTACTTTCCCATCCATCAACCGTATGTGATTTGCTCACATTATCCACCTATAGCAACGATCAACTAATTTATAAACACTCATATACATCTTCCTTTACAAGAACGTTAACTAACATGAATTAGCATCCTTTGAGCCATGACCGAATGCATACCTTACCTCAAAACTCAACAATTATACACTTACAATTTAATTCCTCAAATTAACACATACTTCCATCGATTCAAAGCTCAATTAACAAAAATATGTTTGATTACTTCACATGCTATGACCAAAAGCATATGGTCTTAAACTTCACTTATAATATCAAAATCAAACCATCCATTTCCTTATTTTCTCTTGTAGCTATTTCATAGTAATTAAATAAAAACATATCAAATTTCTTAGCCACATTCCCTATTTCAATTTCGGCAATTGTATAAACTCATATTAGCAATTCAATTATAAAACTCCACAATTAAGCACAAGTTTCATACCTCCCTCTACTTGCCGAATTCAACCTACTTATTCCTTACAAAACTTCCAAAACACCAATTCA
Source organism: Gossypium stocksii (assembly GCA_020496765.1). Lineage (NCBI taxonomy): Eukaryota > Viridiplantae > Streptophyta > Magnoliopsida > Malvales > Malvaceae > Gossypium > Gossypium stocksii. The sequence goes on along the minus strand of CM035628.1, from coordinate 32,622,819 downwards.
AATTACTCAAAGAGAGTCTTTGCCGATTACCCCTTCTTCAATAAACCAACCATTAATCCCATTTTTACTCAATTCAACATTCGGTAACCATGTGTACACATATAAATAATTTAACCATCAATTTCTAATGTTAAAAACAATTTCCATATTTCACTATATTAGCCGATTATAAATTAAACACTTAAGCCACACAAAACTTCAATTCTTTCAAATTTGAGCTCACAAATTTCAATTCACCTAAGCTTTAACATCATAGAGTCCATTAAAACTCCATTTATCAATTTCTATTTCAAAGACATAATGCACCAACATGACCGAACACTTCATGCTTCATGCCCACAAAAATTTTCACATGGGTCTTGTTGTGAGCTTCAAAACCAACCAAAATTCACAAAGAAATCCAAAGAAATGCATGAAACCTTACCTTAATTTGATGCCCTCACTAGCCAAATGCCTTAAGCTTCAAAAGCTTTCTTTCTTTCTCAATTCACGGCAATGAGAGAAACAAAGAAGAAACACTTTGTTTTTTTCACCCAATTTACTAATATTAAATTTTATTTTTTCATTTCATAATATTATTTTAATCTTTTATTTTATGATAACTAAATAAAAATTTATTTTATTATATTAATATATGACTAAACAACAATTCACAAAGTGCCAAAACCTCATCATTACCATCCACTATCATAAAAGTGGGTAAATTGACATGCAAATCCACTATTTCTCATGCATGCATTAATAAGTCATCACACATTTGTCTAGCATATTTTCAAAGTTCATAATTTAGCCCATTTAGGTGCAATTCATAATTATAATACTAAATTGAAGCACCTAAGATGTCACACATAAATTGGCACATACAATAGGCATCAAAATGAATATTTAATTTTTTTTATGCCTCGGTTTTGTGGTCTCGAAACCACATTCTGACTAGGGTCGTTTTAAGGCTGTCACAACTCTCCCCCACTTAAGAAATTTTCGTCCCCGAAAATCTTACTGGAAAATAAGTTTGGGTAATATTCTTTTATCGAATCCTCAAGCTCCCAAGTAGCTTCTTCAACCCCGTGTTTGACCCACAACACTTTCACTAACGAAATCCTCTTATTCCGCAACTCTTTAACCTTGTGTGCCAAAATACGAATTGGTTCCTCCTCATAACTCATATCAGATCGAATCTCGATGTCAGATGGATTAATCACATGTGATAGGTCGGATCTATATCGTCGGAGCATCGAAACATGAAATACGTTGTGGATCTTTTCAAGTTCGGGAGGCAAAGTCAATCGATATGCTACCGGTCCAATCCGTTCAGATATTTCATATGGTCCGATGAACCTCGGGCTCAATTTACCCTTACGGCCGAATCTGAGCACCTTTTTCCAAGGTGACACTTTAAGAAATACTTTGTCTCCGACCTGATACTCAATATCTTTCCGCTTTAAATCCGCGTATGACTTTTGACGATCTGAAGCTGCCTTAAGACTATCACGAATCACTTTTACTTTCTGCTCGGCATCTCTAATTAAATCAACTCCAAAAATCTTACTTTCACTGAGCTCGGCCCAAAACAACGGTGTACGGCATTTGCGACCGTACAAAGCCTCGTAAGGTGCCATCTTAATGCTCGATTGGAAATTGTTGTTGTAAGCGAATTCAATCAAAGGCAAATACCGTTCCCACGAACCACTAAACTCAAGGACACAACATCTCAACATATCCTCGAGTATTTGAATTACTCGTTCCGATTGACCGTCCGTCTGAGGATGGAACGTGGTACTAAAATGTAGCTTAGTACCCAGAGAATCTTGTAGTTTCTTCCAAAACCGCGATGTAAATCTCGGGTCTCTATCTGATACGATAGAGATAGGGACCCCGTGCAATCTGACGATCTGAGAAACATACAACTCCACTAACTTATCAAGTGAGTAATCCGTACGCACGGGTATAAAATGAGCGGATTTAGTTAATCGGTCTACGACAACCCAAATCGCATCCTTCTTGCTCGGTGTCAACGGTAGCCCAGATACAAAATCCATCGTGACTTTATCCCATTTTCACTCGGGAATCAAAATCGGTTGCAACAAACCCGAAGGCACCTGATGTTCCGCTTTTACTTGTTGGCATATAAAACACCTTGCCACAAAATTTGAGATGTCTCGTTTCATACCATGCCACCAATACTGACGTTTCAAATCATTGTACATTTTTGTACTTCCCAGATGGACTGACATTCGACTATTATGGGCTTCATTTAAAATCGTCGAAATCAACTCTGAACTTCTCGGAATACATACTCGGCCTCGAAACCTCAAACAATCATTATCATCAACTTGAAACTCAGAATCCATGTTTAAATCGCATTGAGCTCACTTGGCAATTAAATTGCCATCAGCTTTCTAAGCCTCACAAACTTGTCGTAGAAACACCGGTTTCGTTTTTAATTCCGCTATCATCACACCATCATCAGATACCGATAAATGCACATTCATTGCTCATAGAGCAAACAATGATTTCCGGCTAAGAGCATCAGCAACTACATTCGCCTTTCCCTGATGATAGTCAATGACAAGCTCATAATCCTTTAACAATTCAAGCCAACGTCTTTGTCTCAAATTCAAATCTCTTTGGGTCATCAAGTATTTGAGGCTTTTATGGTCGGAAAAGACATGACATTTCTCACCAAAAAGGTAGTGACGCCAAATCTTCAAAGCAAACACAATAGCAGCTAACTCGAGATCATGAGTCGGATAGTTTTTCTCATGAGGCTTTAATTGCCTCGAAGCATATGCAACAACTCTGCCCTCTTGCATCAAAACACACCCCAAGCCATTTAAAGACGCATCACTATATACTACAAACTCTTTACCGGATTCAGGCTGAACTAAGACTGGAGCCTCCGTCAAAAGGGCTTTCAATTGGTCGAAACTTTTCTGGCACTTTTCAGACCATTCAAATTTAACATCTTTCTGCAATAGCTTTGTCAACGGGGTTGAGATCATCGAGAAGTCTTTCACAAACCGTCAGTAGTACCCGGTAAGTCCTAAAAAGCTTCAGACTTCTGAGACATTTTTAGGAGGCTTCCAATCAAGGATAGCAGATATTTTATTCGGATCAACTCGGATACCCGCAGCAGATACAATATGTCCCAGAAAACCAACCTCGCGCAACCAGAACTCACACTTGCTGAATTTCACATACAACTGGTTATCACGCAAAATCTGTAGCACAAGTCTTAAATGCTCGGCATGCTCAATCTCATCGCGAGAATAAACCAAAATGTCATCGATAAACATGACCACAAATCGATCTAGGTACTGCTTAAACACTCGATTCATCAGATCCATGAAAACAGCGGGGGCATTAGTCAGCCCAAACGGCATCACTAAAAATTCGTAGTGTCCGTCCCTCGTTCTGAAAGCAGTCTTGGGCACGTCTGAGTCTCGAACTCGCAACTGATAATAGCCGGATCGCAAGTCAATCTTTGAAAACACTAAGGCTCCCTTTAACTGATCGAATAAGTCATCGATACGAGGCAACGGATACTTATTCTTTATAGTCACTTTGTTCAGCTGCCGATAGTCAATACACATTCTCAAAGTCCCGTCTTTCTTTTTCACGAACAAGACTGGTGCACCCCAGGGTAAAAAGCTCGGTCTTGCGAAACCTCTATCAGTCAACTCTTGCAACTGAGATTTCAACTCTTTCAACTCTGTCGGAGCCATACGATACGAAGCAATCGAAATTGGAGTTGTACCCGGAACTAGCTCAATGCCGAACTCAACCTCTCTAACAGGCGATAATCCCGGTAATTCTTCAGGAAATACGTCCGCATACTCACAAACCACAGGTACAGTCTCAAGCTTTAGTTCAGATATTTTGCTATCCAAAACATAAGCAAGATAAGCCTCGCAACCCTTTTGTATAAACTTTTTAGCCATAACAGAAGATATTACTACCGGTAGCCCGTTTAGATCAGAAGACTCAACCCTAATTATCTCATTATTCGAACATCGCAAATCAATAGTCTTTCACTTGCAATTCACTACCGCATCATGCACAGTCAACCAATCCATTCTGAGAATAACGTCGAATTCGTCGAATGGCAAAATCATCAAATCGGCCGGAAAACAGGAATTTCGAATCATAAGGGGACATTTCTTACACACTCTATCAACTAAGACACAACGACCCAAGGGATTGGACACTCGAATCACAAACTCAGTAGACTCAATAGGGAGAGTCTTACTGGATGCCAAATTTTCACATACATATGAATGAGTTGAACCGGGGTCAATCAAAGCAATTACATCAGTATCAAAGAGAGTGAAAGTACCGGTAATAATATCTGGGAAAGAGGCATCCTCGCGTGCACGTATAGCGTAAGCTCTAGCAGGGGCACGAGTCTCAGATTTTATCGTGGCATCTTTAAACCTTCTCTGACCACCGCTAGCATTTCTCAGATTTCTAGGTGGTCTACCTCGTGCTGAAATAGTACTCGGTTTCCCACTCTGATTCACATTCTGCTCGGACCATCTGGGGCAATCTCTTATAAAGTGATCAGCCGACCCGCACTTATAACAAGAGCGATCATGAAATCTGCAGCTCCCCGAATGCCATTTTCCACAATACTTGCACTCGGCTCTGTCTCGACAGTCGTTCCCAACACTAGCAGCAGAAGTGGCACGTGTACTCATAGGGGGTCGATCACGATCTCGTCTAGAAAAACCCGAAGTGGCATTTGGTCTGTCCGACTCACTTTGAAATTTCTTTGAGGATTTTTGAATAGACCTCCCAGAAGATCTCTTACGAAACTCTCTGGCTCCGCTATCTGCTTTTCTCTTTTCATTTCTAAGCTCTTCAGCCTTGCAGGCTCGCTCGACAAGAATAACGAACTCTTGAATTTCCAGAATGCCAACCAGTAGTTTGATGTCTTCATTTAACCCGTTCTCGAAGCGTTTACACATAATAGCTTCGGATGCTATGCACTCGCGAGTATATCGGCTAAGCCGTATGAATTCTCTCTCATATTCGGTCACTGACATTCGGCCTTGTTTAAGCTCAAGGAATTCCTTCCGTTTCTGATCGATAAATCTTTGGCTGATATACTTTTTACGGAATTCAACTTGGAAAAACTCCCAAGTAACTCGCTCTCTTGGCACAACAGAAACCAATGTGTTCCACCAATAGTAGGCAGAATCACGCAGCAGAGATACGGCACATTTCAAGCACTCCTCGGGCGTGCATGACAATTCATCGAACACACGGATTACATTTTCGAGCCAAAACTCGGCCCGCTCAGCATCATCATCAACTGTAGCCCAGAATTCTTCAGCCCTATATTTTTTAATTTTATCGACCGGGGGTTTACTCGACCTCACAGGGTCGGTCTCAGGAGGAGCCACAGGGGTTGGAAGTGGGTTATTCGGGGGAGGAGGTTGTGGGACAGCCGGATTAGTTCGTAGGAATTGAGTGAACCAATCATTCATCATTGCATAAAAGTTTTCCCTCATGTCATCATCTCGATGACTGGCATTCGGCTGAGAGTCGATCGGCGCGGTCCCTTGCGCGGGAGCAGCCGCCACACTCTCAATATCCTCCGCTACGGCTCGATCGGGATCGGGATCCATTACTATACGAAACACACATTTCAAATGTCAGAAATAACCATACTATCGCATTATCACAAAATGGCATGTATAGCTATACTCAGACGCGCTACGTTAGTCCGAGAATCGACAAACCGTAGCTCTGGTACCAATAAAAATGTAACACCCTATACCACTGTCCGTCGCCGGAATAGGGCATTAGGGTATTACATATCTAAATACAACCTACCGAGGTTCATAGTTACACGCTAGACATAGATTCATTGAGTTCTATAACCGAATGTATATCACTTGTAAAAAGGTTCGGTCAGTACCTCATATCCCATTTAATTCGTTTTATAAACATGCTAGCAAATTTCCACCATGTGGCTACTAACAATTTGGCCAAATCAAACTTTTCAATAACCGAACACCATATTAGAAACTCATTGCATATTGGGTACTAACTAAATATCATGCCACAAACATCGAACCATATGAGTATCATCCAAACATATAATCATACTAGAAGACTAGGCAAGCCATTTTCGCATGGCTAGAATAATTACAACTCAAAATGTAGTTTGGTTCAATAAAAAGGAGATTAGCCTATACATGCCATTGATCCAAAATAACTATCAAATGTACCAAAATAACGGCGATAATGTAGGTGATTAAGGCTTCAATCCCCGAGTCCGTAGCTTCCAAAATGAGATCTATAAAACAGAGGAAACAAAGTAAACGGAGTAAGCATTACAATGCTTAGTAAGTTTTAAGCAATGACAACCGATAAAACTCAAATTATAACATAGTTGTTCGTATTTTTGTTTCCCTCTTCTTTTAGGTACGTCACCCTTTAACCGAACATACACATTCTCATCATATACGAAAGTAGATAACTTTCACTTATAGTAAGCTCATGTAAACATAGACATGTCGCATAATTTCAAATAACATTTCGCATTGACCAATTGTATTTTGACCATATTAATAGTCTCATTTCATGCACACATATGTAATCGCATAATGACCTTAGTATTTGGTCCAAAAACCAGCTTGCATATAAGCTTAGGGCCATACCTGTATAACTTAACACTTTAAGCGCATTCATTAGTAATCGTTACCATGAAGACTTTTAGTCTTAGACTATACTCGCATCATCATCGAGACCTTTAGCTCGGGTAAAATCTCCATACATAGCCATCGGGCCTCTACCCCGGATAGAATCTCCGCATATAGCCTTCGGGTCTTAACCCGGACATCATCTCTGCATATAGCCTTCGGGTCTTAACCCGGACATAGTCTCCACATATAGTCATCGAGACTTTAATCCCGGATTCACATCACAGAGTCTCATACATATGTATTCACATGTTGCCACATTTCACATAGCAAGATCACACTTGTAATTCAATCCATTCATTCGCATACAAACATATAACATGCTCCTTGACTTTATATCGTAATGTAAATCAAAACTTATACATGTATACTCTTCTTTTCTAGACTTTCGGCCCAATGAGCAAACATACATAAGCAATACATTTCAAATCCCAATTTCAGTTTCTTTCTCTATGAGCTATTCGGCTATATAGCAAACGTGAAATAGGTTTCTTTCTCAATGGAACATCGTTCAACTATCATGCATGTATATCATGGCATTTTAAATTAAATACCAAATTCAATTACTCAAAACTTACCTTGAACTTTCCCGAGCAATTATGAGTTGGCTATTCGACCACTTTAGCCTTCCCTTTATCCGAACTTGTCCCTCTATGCTCTTGAGCTAAATAAAATATTTAATTCTATTAATCCTTATTCAAACATCTCAATTAATCATTTTCACTTATAGTCAAATAATACATGCATATACTTCTCATAGCAAACACACACACATTCGGCCATTTCACATACATATCACAAGTCGCAACAAGCTGATTTTCTGAGCAACATTCAATAAATTACTCATAACTGGAGCTACGAAACTCCAAATGAAGTGCCGTTAATTTTTCCTGAAAATAGACTCATATATCTTCTATCCATAAAATTTTCAGAATTTTTGGTTTGGCCAATAAATATCATAATTTTCTTAAAATTTCCCCTATTTCACTATTTGACTAAACTGACCACTCTTTACTACGAATTGAATTTCTCCTTGTACAGAATTCAAAATATGTCCTAGCCTATTTTATTCGAAACTAGACTCATTAAGGAGTCTAAGCATGTAAATTTTATCTTATAACAATTTTTGTATAATTTATAGTGATTTTCTAAAAACAGAACAGGGGATTTCGGAGTCATTCTGACACTGTCTCACACAACTTTAAAAATCTCTTTATCGACAATTCCATTGCTTGTAAGGTTTCATTTATAAGAAACTAGACTCATTAAGCTTTAATTACAAAATTTATTCAGCCTCTAATTCATCTCCCACAATTTATGCTGATTTTTCCAAAACACGTTACTGCTGCTGTACCAAGCAGATTTATACAATTTCACTCTTTAAAGTTCTTATTCACATTTCATTTCAAGCTACAACATATAATCAAGGTCACATTTGGCCACTAATTAAACATATCAATTTTGTCATATATACCAATTTCCAAGCTCAATTCTACTTTCCCATCCATCAACCGTATGTGATTTGCTCATATTATCCACCTATAGCAACGATCAACTAATTTATAAACACTCATATACATCTTCCTTTACAAGAACGTTAACTAACATGAATTAGCATCCTTTGAGCCATGACCGAATGCATACCTTACCTCAAAACTCAACAATTATACACTTACAATTTAATTCCTCAAATTAACACATACTTCCATCGATTCAAAGCTCAATTAACAAAAATATGTTTGATTACTTCACATGCTATGACCAAAAGCATATGGTCTTAAACTTCACTTATAATATCAAAATCAAACCATCCCTTTCCTTATTTTCTCTTGTAGCTATTTCATAGTAATTAAATAAAAACATATCAAATTTCTTAGCCACATTCCCTATTTCAATTTCGGCAATTGTATAAACTCATACTAGCAATTCAATTATAAAACTCCACAATTAAGCACAAGTTTCGTACCTCCCTCTAATTGCCGAATTCAACCTACTTATTCCTTACAAAACTTCCAAAACACCAATTCAAATTACTCAAAGAGAGTCTTTGCCGATTACCCCTTCTTCAATAAACCAACCATTAATCCCATTTTTACTCAATTCAACATTCGGTAACCATGTGTACACATACAAATAATTTAACCATCAATTTCTAATGTTAAAAACAATTTCCATATTTCACTATATTAGCCGATTATAAATTAAACACTTAAGCCACACAAAACTTCAATTCTTTCAAATTTGAGCTCACAAATTTCAATTCACCTAAGCTTTAACATCATAGAGTCCATTAAAACTCCATTTATCAATTTCTATTTCAAAGACATAATGCACCAACATGACCGAACACTTCATGCTTCATGCACACAAAAATTTTCACATGGGTCTTGTTGTGAGCTTCAAAACCAACCAAAATTCACAAAGAAATCCAAAGAAATGCATGAAACCTTACCTTAATTTGATGCCCTCACTAGTCAAATACCTTAAGCTTCAAAAGCTTTCTTTCTTTCTCAATTCACGGCAATGAGAGAAACAAAGAAGAAACACTTTGTTTTTTTCACCCAATTTACTAATATTAAATTTTATTTTTTCATTTCATAATATTATTTTAATCTTTTATTTTATGATAACTAAATAAAAATTTATTTTATTATATTAATATATGACTAAACAACAATTCACAAAGTGCCAAAACCTCATCATTACCATCCACTATCATAAAAGTGGGTAAATTGACATGCAAATCCACTATTTCTCATGCATGCATTAATAAGTCATCACACATTTGTCTAGCATATTTTCAAAGTTCATAATTTAGCCCATTTAGGTGCAATTCATAATTATAATACTAAATTGAAGCACCTAAGATGTCACACATAAATTGGCACATACAATAGGCATCAAAATGAATATTTAATTTTTTTATGCCTCGATTTTGTGGTCCCGAAACCACATTCCGACTAGGGTCGTTTTAAGGCTGTCACACCGGAGCCTTTCCAATTCTAATAGTTTCAGTACCCTGTAATCTTTCGAGAATAGTTTGAGGAGTAGATGGGAGAGGTTATGGTTGTGGTGTAGCCAGGTTCCTTCTCAGATACTCAGTAAGCCATTCATTCATCATTTCAAAGAAGGCTACTTTTTCCTCTTCACCTCAGCCTTATGATTCAGGCCTTCTACTACTACTAGTTGTAGCTCGTTGTACGAAAGCTTGAGAAGCACTCTCAGCTTCCTCAGATTCGACTCTAGCTTGGTTGGAAGACATTAACTATATGAAAAAAACACATTTAAAAATGGTCTGGAGATATTACACTATCATCAATTATATAATGGCATGTATAGCTAAACTCATACTTGCTATGTTAGTTCGAGAATCGGCTAAACTATAGCTCTAATAATACCAATAAATGTAACACCCCTAACTCGTATCCATCACCGGAACTGGGTTATAAAGTATTACCTATAAATACAATACATTCTAGATTAATTATGTCATTTACTATTTATTTACTGGGAACAATCATAACATCCCTTGATTGGACCCTCGAGGCCCAATACGAACATTAGAATCGAGTCGGGATTCAATCGAGATATCATAAAATTTTTCGCAAAATTTTCAAAATTACTCTTATAAACAGTACCCACACGCCCATGTGGTCAGGCCATGTGACTACACATGCCCGTGTAGTCTAGGGACACGCCCGTGTGACCTTTAGACATGCCCGTGCTTTAGACCGTGTCTCACTTAGGGTACTCTCTGACTTGCACACACGGTCATGCCACACGCCCATGTGCTGGGCCATGTGTTAATTTAATTTTTGAAAAATAGGTGCAGACTTCACATGGCCATATCGCACGCCCGTGTCTAAGGCTGTGTCACCCACACGGCTAAGACTTACGCCCTTGTCTCTACCCTTGTGCTAAATCTTGGACATTCTATTTTGCAAATTTTAGAAGTAGGGGACACATGGCCAGATCACATGCCTATGTACCCAGGCTGTGTGTCACACACGGTCTAGATGCATACCCATGTGTCTACCCGTGTGGATGAAATAAGGCCATTTCCTAGCCTCATTTCTCACCCAAATCTTGCCATTTTCCTGCACCAACATTTACAAGTATAATCCAACCAATTCAAGCATAATTTAAGCCAATATCCATCATTTGCCAATATCCACCATCCAATTTGATACATTATTTAACATAATCATACTTATAAGCTTACCTTTACATTACCTTATATAATTTGCTTCATGAAATATCACATTAAATATCACATTTAACTTACTTAACATGTAATACTTATCATATTTTGAGTTTAAAACATACCAAAACATCCATTACTAGCCATTCTAATGGCTAGTTTATATTCATCATTTACAAATCATAATTTAGACCATATAGCCTATACATGACATTATACCAAAAACAAGTTTGTCATTTATACCAAAATCAAAGGGTGTATAGTGTGATGATTTCCTCCGACCAATCTCCAGCCTTCACGAGCCTCAGAACACTATAAAACAGGGAAAATAAAACCTAGTAAGCATTATATACCTAGTTAGCCCTTATAACAGGAATTATACTTACCAATTATATTCAACATATTAAATATTCAATTCATGCTTTCCAACAATTTGGCAATATGCCTATTTACATACACTCAACCAAATGAGTTAGTCACAAAGACACCAATATGCATAGATGAGCTCATCATGCCATATGCACATTCCATCTCAGATTTTCCCATGTCACTTATTTACTTTTTCCTTCAAATCATTGAATTTCCGATGGATATTTCAAGTAGCACACTCGAGGTGCACAATTCCATTATCCGTCAATTCATATCCAGTAGTACCTTTTAGGTACACTCTCGAGCCACATATCATACAACAGAATTACCATTCCAGGCTAAATTCTAGCTGTAACACATATACACTAAGGGCTTTGTCAGATTACCAATCCAGGCTAAATCCTTGTATGACAAAGAATCCCCTATAGAGTCCAACTTGGATTACCAGTCCAGGCTAAATCTAGTCAATTAGGATTACAAGTCCAGGCTAAATCCTAATTGAAACACATATACTCAAGAGTCTATTTCAAGATTACATGTTCGAGCTAAATCCTTTTCACATTGCGATCAATGGATTACTTTAAATCCTTTCTACAACACAAGCAGGATCTCATTTCCCATAGAAAATCACCTATCCATCGGAATTCAATATTCAAATGGATTTTAACCCTTTTTCGATCATTTCCAATCACTTACATATTTCTTATCATTCAATATCCATGCTTCATGTACATATGCTCACATAATGCATTCAATGCAATAAAATATTCGAATTAACACATTTTCATGCTTATTTAAGTTATACGAACTTACCTCGATATTTGTTTGTATCTAATAATCTGAAACTTTCTCTTTTCCTCGATCTTTCTCTTTGTTTGGTATTTTTGGATCTATATAAATGAATTTAATTATCAATTCAATACATTTCACATTCAATTGAACACAATTCACATTCTAGGAAAAATTACCATTTTGCCCCTAAACTTTTAATTAATTCTAATTTCGTCCCTAGGCTCAAAAATTGAAATCCATGCAATTTACTCCTTATTCCAAGCCTAAACAAAATTCTAATATAACTTTAACAGAACATATATTTCATAAAATATTAGAATTTTTCCATGAATTTTACCACTTTTCAATTTAGTCCCTAAACATATTTTCATCAAAAATCACTTTGTAAAAGTTGTTTATCTATCAACAACCTTTCAATTTATACAATAAACTTTCAAATTTCAGCATATGCATCCATGGAAAATTTTTTATACTTTGATTTCTTTTCAAATTAACCCCCAAATAGAGAAATTAGACTTTCCCGATTCCAAAAATATAAAAATTAATAAAAACGGGACACGGAACTTACCAATTTAAGCTTGAAAAGTTTTTTTTCTCTCTCCTAGGGTTTCCATGTATTTTTGATGAAGAAGATGATATAAAGTGATGTTAATTCTATTTTAATTACTAATCATCTTTTATTTTTTCTATTTTCAATTTAGTCCTTGCCCTTTTTCAATTTTTCCTTAGATGATTCACCAAAAATATCTACATAGTTTTCATCAATGGTCTAATAGCCATATAAGGACCTCACATTTTGAATTCCATAGCTATTTAATCCTAATAGCTACTAGAATTTAACTTTGACATTTTATGCAATTTAGTCATTTTTGCAATTAAACACATTATCGATAAAATTTTTCTATAAAAATTTACATGCAATCTTCCTAACGTATTACCAATCATTTCATGAAATTAAGCTAATTTTATTTTTTAGACTCAGATTTTGTGTCCCGAAACCACTGTTCCGATTTTACTGAAATTGGGTTGTTACATAATATGCTCATGTTCTGAAAAAGGTCTCTACGCTTGTAATGGTTGAAGAGATTGCCAAGTTGGAAAACTGCACAATAGGAATTAGGATGGCTATCATGATTTGTTTAGATTGTGAGAGTGCATCAAGATGGCGGGCCTTTCAGATATCTATGTTTAAAGACCAATTTTTGTTGTATTTTGAAGATGAAGAATTGTGAGAGAGAGAGAGAGAGAGAGAGAGAGAGAGAGAGAGAGAGAGAGAGAGAGATAGGGAGATTGGTTGAACTAGAGAGTCTTGCTTACTTGAAATCTTTGTGGAGACTATTCAGTGGTCCAACTTCTTTTTTGCTTCAAACAGAATCACTTGGGTTGAGGTACTTGGAGTACCAATTCACATGTGGAATTATATCACATCTAAGAAAATTGCAGAGAGTTGGGGTTCTTTAGTTTCGTTGGGTTGAAATATGATAAACGATAAATTATACATATTTTTACCTCATGCTTAGCTTAATTTATGATGAATTATCATTAAATTTGTGAAAATTGGTGCTCTTAATCCTTCTATTTTATGTTTTATACTCAGGAGAGCATAGGGAAGAGAAAAGAATGAGAAACGGGCCAAAAACGAAGAAAATAGGCCAAAGTATGAAAAACAACACAGCCCGGTGATTCACCACACAGCCGTGCCACATAAAGTCCAACACGGCCCAACCTTGACAAGCACGACCAGACCACACGGCCATGCCACCATCAACAGGCTTGATAAACGATAAATTATACACAATATTTACCTCATGCTTAGGCTAATTTTTGGATGAATTATCATTGAATTTGTGGAAATTGGTGCTCTTAATCATTCTATTTCATGCTCTATACTTAGGAGAGCATAGGGAAGAGAAAAGAACGAAACAACGGGCCAAAATGAAGAAAATGGGCCAAAGTGTGAAAACGACACGCCCAAGGATTCACCACACGGCCGTGTCACATAAGGTCCAACACAGTCTAGCCTTGACAAGCACGGCCGGACCACACAGTCGTGCCACCATCAACAGGCCTGACCACGGCCTCTTGTCGATCCACACGGGCGTGGCACACGGGCGTGTCCCAGTCGTGAGGAAGTGCAATTTCACTCGGATTTGGATACTTAAAGGCTAAGAAAGGCATTCCAAAGCTCTATATAAAGACCCTAGGAGGCAACTCCAAGGGTGTACTCTTTCTCCCACAAAAGATTGCCTTATTTCTGTCAACACGAAAAGTAGAAGCAAGGGATTACTCCAAGGGAAGCTGATTGATTCATCCCAGAAGTTGAATTCTACATCAAAACAAGAGGATCTCCCTTCAAGCCTTCAGGGGTTTTTGGGTTCTTTATGTTTTGTTATTTTATATCTTCTAAGATGATTTCTTTTATAATTATGAACTAAACCCCCCAAATACTTGAGGGGGATAAAGCCTAAGACTAATCTTGTTATTATTTTCTCTTAAATTATATGATAAATACTTGATTTGTTCTTAATTGTGTTTTTAATTCTTAGATTAATATTTCCTGGGTATTGATCTAAATCAAATGTGCTTGTGTAGAGGAGCAAAAGTCCCTGCATAGGAGTAGATCCAACACAATAAAGCGGAGTTGATTGCAATCCTAGAGATAGGACGATGAGATTTTGTCAGATTAGGGTGAAACCTAATAAGGGAATCCATAGATCAAGTTAATGCAACAATAGGGGTTTAATTAGAAAGAGATTTCAATTAATCAACCTAGAGTTTGTTATTTTTAGTCTCAAGAGAGATATTAACATAAGTTAGGGATCCCTACAGATCAAGTCAAGTGAATAAATCGTCTAGTTCAAGAGTTAATAACAAGTGAAGTCTAGGTGGATTCTCCCTTGAGTATTGCCCAAATCAATTAGTTTTCCCAAGAGTTTTTCCCCAATTTACTTTTTGTGTGTTCATAGTTTAGAATTAGTTAGCTTCATAAAAACCCCTTTTATTTTTCAGGTTAAATAATAGAAAGGAAGTTAGTACTAGTACTTTTGGTTCCCTTGGGTACGATATCTCGGTCTTGCCAATAAGCTATACTACTGTTCAATAGGTGCGCTTGCCTTAAAATCGTGATATTAGTTAGTTTTGGTATGATTGATTATTTATAAATTTTATTACTTCATATCACGCATATCAAGTTTTTGGCGCCGTTATCGGGGAGATAAAATATTACGAACACTCGATTTCTATTACTTTAGCCATTACATATTTTTATTTATTTTCAGCTTTTATTTTTTATTTTATTTTATTTATTTTAATTTTCTTTTTTTTCCTTCCTAGGTATCTCTAGTTCATGACTAGAAGAAACCCAGGAGGACCATTACTTTTTTATGAAGATTTAGAAGCTACAGTTTGTAGAAATCATAGAGAAATCAGAAAAAGCCTACATTATCCAGAGTAAGAACAAGACCAAGAGCCAGAACCTGAACCTACTGACGAGATGGAAGCAAATCAAAACAATCTACCACCTCCCGCAATAGTCGTAAATCTAGTGAACCAAGACGATGGTCCTCGTACTATGTATGATTATACTAAACCTAATTTGGCTGGTATTCAATCTAGTATTATTAGACCTGCTATTGCTGCAAATAATTTTGAATTAAAGCCTAACACTATCCAGATGATTCAGTCATTTGTGCAGTTTGATGGTTTACAGGATGAAGATCCTAACTCGCACTTAACCAATTTCTTGGAAATTTGCGATACTTTTAAAATAAATGGTGTTTCTGATGATGCCATTCGCCTCCGATTATTTCCTTTTTCCTTAAAGAATAAAGCAAAGCAATGGTTGAATTCTTTACCACGAGACTCAATCACTATATGGGAACAGATGACTGAAAAGTTTTTACTTAAATATTTTCCTCCAGCTAATACAGCTAAATTGTGAAATGATATCTCTTTTAGAAACACTTTACGATGCCTGGGAGAGATACAAAGATCTTTTGAGAAGGTGCCCTCACCATAGGTTGCCTTTGTGGTTACAAGTTCAAACCTTTTACAACAGTTTGAACCCATCAACAAGGCAAATGATCGATGCAGCCGCAAGAGGAACAATCAATAACAAAACACCAGAAGCAGCTTACGAGTTTATTGAAGAGATGTCACTAAATAACTATCAATGGCAAGTCATGACGACAAAGCCGACAAAAGCTGCAGGAGTTTATAATATTGATGCTGTCACCATGCTTACTAATCAGGTAGAACTTTTAAATAAAAAGTTTGATAATTTTGTTGGTTCTACGCAGGCACACCCAGTAATGCAATGTGATGCAATTCAAGGAAATATGCACAACCCCGACTACTCCAACTATGGCCATGGCATGGAAACCGAGCAAGCCAATTATATGGGGAACAATTCTGGACCGCAAAATAATCCTTATAGTAACACATATAATGCAGGTTGGCGGAACCATCCTAATTTTTCATGGGGAGGACAAGGGAATCAAAGACAACTGCCTCCGGGATTTCAGCAGCTACCACCACAACAGGAGAAAAAGCCAAACCTTGAAGAAATGTTTACCAAATTCATGGCCATGTCAGAAACCCGTTTCCAAAACACTGAGGCGGCACTGAAAAACCAGCAAGCATCAATTCAAGGACTCGAGAATCAGATTGGACAACTTGCGAAGTTAATATCAGAAAGACCACAAGGTGGACTACCAAGTAACACTGAGCCAAATCCCAGAGAACATGTCAAAGCAATTACTCTAAGAGATGGGAAAGTACTGGCTGAACCAAAAAAGAAACCTGTTCTAGAATTTCCAAAAGACAAGGTAGAGGAAGAAGAACCCAAGGAAAGTTCTCCACTAGCACTTAAAGAATATAAACCGCCCATACCATATCCGGCAAAGTTGAAGAAAGACCGTACAGATGCTCAATTCGGTAAATTTCTTGAACTTTTTAAACAACTACATATTAACTTACCTTTTGTTGAGGCAATTTCATAGATGCCGAAGTACGCAAAGTTTCTCAAAGAACTTCTCACAATAAAAAGAAGTTGGAAGAACTAGCCATAGTGGAGCTCAACGAGGAATGCTCAGCTACCCTCTAAAATAAACTACCAGCCAAACTGAAAGATTCAAGGAGTTTTACTATTCCCTGCTTAATTGGTAGTTTAATTATTAAGAAAGCTTTAGCTGATTTAGGGGCTAGCATTAATTTAATGCCCTACAAAATGTTTAAGCAACTAGGTCTATGGGAACCAAAACCCAATAGGATGAGTATTCAATTAGCTGATAGATCTGTTAAATATCCTAGGAGAATTATTGAAGATGTGCTAGTAAAGGTTGATAAATTTATATTCCCCATTGATTTTGTTGTGCTTGACATGGATGAGGATATTGAGGTGCCTTTAATTTTGGGACGTCCATTCTTAGCTACTACTAGAGCAGTTATAGACGTATGAGATGGTAAATTAGTGCTTAGAGTTGGTGAAGAAGAAGTCGTTTTTAAAATCTATGATGCTATGAGATTTTCTAGAGAACAAGATGATTCCTGTTATGTTATTGATGTTATTGATTATTTTGTTCAAGATAAATTCCAGGAAATTTCTCTCGCAGACAAGTTAGAACTGGTCTCGTTCAAGGTGGGGAGGAAGACACCACAGAAGTAAAAGAAGTAATGAAGGAGTTAAACTCTTATGAACCTATCACAAAGCACATAAGTTATGAGGGAATTAAGTTAAAAGACGAATAGCGACAAAAACCCTCGATTGATGAACCTCCCAAATTAGAGCTAAAACAATTGCTAGATCATTTAGAATATGCCTTTTTAGGAGATGATTCTACATTACCAGTGATTATCGCATCAGACTTGAGCGCTAAAAAGAAAGAGGAATTACTCCAAGTATTAAGGGAGTACAAAAAGGCTATAGCTTGGAAGATATATGGCATTAAAGGAATTAGTACTTCGTTCTGCACCCATAAAATTTTAATGGAAGATGAATATAAACCATCAGTGCAGGCTCAACGACAATTGAATCCCAACATGAAGGAAGTCGTAAAAGCCGAGGTAATTAAACTTGTAGATGTAAGTATTATTTATCCTATTTCTGACAGTTCTTGAGTAAGTCTTGTGCAGATTGTCCCTAAAAAGGGAGGCATGACCGTGGTGTCTAATGACAAAAAAAAGTCAATACCTACAAGAACAGTCACTGGATAGAGAGTTTGCATTGATTATAGAAAGCTGAATGATGCAACTCAAAAAGATCATTTTCCGTTACCTTTCATTGATCAGATGTTGGAAAGATTATCAGGTCATATGTATTACAGTTTCCTAGATGGCCTCTCGGGTTACTTCCAAATCCCGATAACTCCAGAAGATCAGGAGAAAATGACATTCACATGTCCATACGGTACGTTTGCTTATCATAGAATACCTTTTGGATTATGTAATGCTCCTATTACTTTTCAGCGATGCATGCTAGCTATCTTCGATGAACTTGTGAAAGACATCATGGAGGTATTCATGGATGATTTCTCGATTTTCGGTAACTCTTTTCAAATCTGTCTTAATAATTTAAAGTGTGTTCTGAAAAGATGTGAAGAGACAAATTTAGTGCTTAATTAGGAAAAATGCCACTTTATGGTTCAAGAAGGTATTGTACTAGGGCATAAAATTTCTAGTAAAGGGATAGAGGTAGATAAAGCAAAAATTCAAACTATTGAAAAATTACCTCCCCCTAATTCAGTTAAGGCTATAAGAAGCTTTTTAGGACATGCTGGTTTTTATCGCATATTTATTAAAGATTTTTCTAAAATAGCTAAGCCTTTAACAAAACTACTGGAAAAACATGTGCTTTTCAACTTTGACCAAGAATGTCTAGAGTCTTTTAATACTCTCAAAGAAAAGTTAGTTAATGCACCAATTATGATTTCACCTGATTGGAATTTACCTTTTGAACTAATCTGTGATGCGAGCGATTTTGCAGTAGGTGCAATTTTGGGACAACGAAGAGACAAGCACTTTCAGTCGATTTATTATGCTAGCAAAACTTTGACAGATGCACAAGCAAATTATACTACCACAGAAAAAGAATTGCTAGCCGTCGTTTTTGCATTTGATAAATTCAGATCATATTTAATATTGTCAAAAGTCATCGTTTACACTGATCATTCCGCTCTTCATTATCTCTTAACCAAAATTGATGCAAAACCTTGATTAATAAGATGGATTCTATTGTTACAGGAATTCGACTTAGAAATAAAAGACAAGAAATAAGCTGAAATTTTGGCAGCAGATTATCTTTCAAGATTGGAAAACCCACATCCTAGGGACTCCGATAGAATAAACCACTTGTTCCCTGAAGAGCAACTCTTAGCCTTAACAGACACAGCAGTTCCTTGGTTTGCTGATTTTGAAAATTATTTAGCAGCTAACATAACCCCAAAAGGGTTGACCCATCAGCAAAAGAAGCGATTCTTCGCTGATGCGAAAAACTACTTTTGGGAAGACCCTTTTCTTTTTCATATTTGTGAGACCAGGTTATCCGAAGATGCGTTATTGAAACGGAAGCATACCAAATTTTAGATCACTGCCATTCAGGACCAACAGAAGGACACCATAGTGGAGCTAGAACTGCTCACAAGGTACTCGAATCAGGTTTTTACTGGCTTACCCTTTTCAGAGATGCCAACAGGTATGTGACCTCTTGTGATAAATGCCAACGAACAGGCAATATCTCTCAACATAATGAAATGCCTCAAAACTATCTACTTGCATATGAAATATTTTATGTATGGGGTATTAATTTCATGGGTCCATTCCCTACTTCATTTGGAAATAAGTACATCCTAGTAGCAGTAGATTATATGTCGAAATGGGTAGAGGCTCAAGCCTTACGTACTAATGATGCTAGAATGGTAGTACGCTTTCTAAAAAATTTTTTGCTCAATTCGGAACACCTAGGGTAATTATTAGTGATAGGGGTACTCATTTTTGCAATGCCCAACTTGAAAAAGTCTTAAAAAGATATGGAGTACACCATAGGACAGTAACCCCTTATCATCCGCAAACCTGTGGTCAAGTAGAAGTAACAAATACGGAATTAAAATGCATCCTAGGGAAAACAATAGAAACAAATAGAAAAGATCGGTCAAGAAATGTAGATGATGCTCTATGGGCCTATAGAACTACTTTTAAAACACCCATAGGTACATCTCCTTATAAACTTGTCTACGGAAAAAGCTGTCATCTGCCATTTGAACTTGAACATAAAGCATTCTGGGCTATTAAATTTTTAAATCTTGATTTTAAGCTTGCAGGTGAAAAACGACTAATGCAATTAAATGAGCTAGATAAATAGCGTTGCAATGCTTATGAAAGCTTACGACTATATAAGGAAGCCACGAAGCGACGCCATGATAATCGGATGAGATAACCTAAGTAGTTCAAAATCGGTGATCTAGTCTTACTTTACAACTCAAGGCTCAAACTATTCCCTGGGAAACTTAAATCCAGATGGTTAGGTCCATTCACTATTCAAACTGTCTTCCCATATGGTGCAGTTGAGGTAACTCACCCAAACCACAGCATTTTCAAGGTAAACGGCCATCGGCTTAAACATTATAGAGGTGAGAATTTCAAAGATAATAGTGAGGAGCTTCAGCTCCACGAACTCCATTTGTGATACATCCAAGTAAAGTCGAGCTTAGACTCTAAATAAGAGCTTCTAGGGACACAACCTGAGCACTAACTTAGTAACTTCCTTTTTTGTTTTGATTTTAGTCTTTTAATACGTCAACTAACCCTTTTGAATGCAAAATTTTAGGACCACACGACCATGCCTACGGGCGTGTCCAAGGCCGATTGGACATTATAAGCAGAGACACAATCGTGCACCTCGGTCGTGTACAAGCAGGGTAAAATTTTCTCTAAAACACGGCTACAACAAATCACCACGATCATGCGATGTGGCCGTGGTCGACCTTAACAATCAACACGGGCTTCGACAAAGCAACACGCCCGTGTCACCAACCCGTGGCCAACATTGTCAATTGAGACACGGCCTTAAAATAGAAGGACACGGCCGTGTAATATAGCCGTGTAACCCAAACACGGGCATGTGACACGCCTGTGTCACCAAACCGTGGTCGACACTGTCAAATCAGACACGGGGGTATGACCTATTCCAGACCATGTGTGAAACGAACATAGTAGGACACAGTCATGCGAAATAGCCGTGTGCCTCAACACGCCCTCGGCACACGGGTGTGTGCCTTGAACCAGGCACGCCAAAATCCTAAAATTTCAAACAACAAGGGTAAAACCCGAGCCACACGGGCGTGTGCCATGCCCGTGTGACCCAAAAACTATATATAGGGGTCACTATTCATCATCTTCCTTCACTCAAAAACTAAAACCTCTCAACCCAACCTCTCCCCCCAACATCCTAGAAGCCGCCGCCGGTTTCCATAGTGCCCCCACGTCCGTGCCGCCTACCCCACGACCGTCCTCCGCCTCATTCCTCTCCCATTTGTTCTATCTTCTCATTTTTCCCCTTAATTTTTAATGATTTTATCTATTTTTATGTTCTTAATATGTTTGATTCCATTTTTGCATTAGTTTTAGGGCATGAAATTCATGGAATTAGCATGAATGATCTAGAATGTTTTAGAGAACTTCATGATACCATGCCACTTAGAATCACATTGGATTGTCACTGTTTCCTATCTAAACTCACATGCATTTAGTATAAATTCATTCCCATGTCTCCTAAGTTAATATCATGATAAGATGAATAGCTTATATTATTTAGGTTAGTGAAATATACATTGCATTTCAAATACTTTGTTTACATTGTCATTCAAGCATAAATTACTATTCTTCTTAGTCTCTGTAATTTGATGTTTTTAGGACTAATGTATATTATTTTGTTTTAGGCACTATGTCGTTGTCACGCGGTAAAAGAACTGCCGCCCCTGCTTCAAAAAAACGGAAGGGACCTGGTGGTTCCTTATCTAGGCCTACAGCCGAAAGCCAACCCCATTCATCACATTTCCAGAGAACTCCCAAGAGGAGTTATTTCAAATCCTCCGAGCCCGCCCTCTAAGCACTGGCTGATGCATTGATTGGGCCGCTTTGGAGCAAATCCACCTAGCTGATGAAGTCCGGGCCCTACCGATGACAGATCTCTCGGAGCAATTCTTCTAGATCGTGGAGCCCACATATTTGGAACTCACTCTTAAGTTCTGCTCCATGTTCCACCTTCAGACCGTCATGAACCAATACGACGACCTAGGACAGTACAGTTCCGCTTATAAGGCCTTGTACGTCAGCTTAGTGTACCGGAGTTTGGTAAAGCTCTCGGCCTTTACACCGAGCAGTTCATGGAGGAGGACGATTTTCCCATACTTCCCCGTCGCATCCATATCACATCAGTCAACTATTGGTGCGCTACCGCCCCAGGGCATCCCACATATAACCCCAGTTGCACCAACGCGACCACCCTTGCCCCATCCTTGAGGTACCTTCATGCCCTCCTCGCACATACTTTGACGGGCAGACGCAAAAGTACCGGCGTCGTTAACACACATGATGCCTACTTCCTATGGAGTATGACAAATGCGCACACAATCGACCTAGCCTTCTTCATTGCCCATGCTCTCTAGCACCAGACGGAGAGGCATCGTAGGGGAGTGATATCCATGGGCCCATACATCACACGCTTGGCTTGCCACTTCGGGCTATTCAACACTGCAGCCCAGACATCCTCATACACTCTAGTTGGCCAGATGTCCCCACAGGGCATCCAGAGCATGCTTCACATGAGGATGATCCAGTGTCGACGTGGGAAAGATCCTCCCCAGTATCAGCTACTTAGAGATGCCGAGCAGGAGGATCCCGAGGACATTCCTAATGATGTCCCACCACCGGAGGAGGATGCACCAGCTGAGCCATCACCTCATCGCTGACCAGTTCATGCGGCAGCTTCTCATGCTAACATATTTGAGCTCCTCTCATGGTTCGAGCAGTAATGCTTCCAGTGCCTCGATCATATCGACGCCACACTTCAGCAGATATGCCAGCACCTCCACATCACTTCACCACCGCCACCGCGTGACCCATCTGAGGATTAGAAATTTCTATTCCTCTTTTCTTTACTTTTATCTTTATTTTTATTTTTATTCTTGATCTTTATTTTTACCTTCTCTTGAACTTTATGTTTCTTTAGAATATTTAGATTTTTCTTTATTTTCATTTTAACCTTTAGATTTATTGCATATTTTAGTTTAGTTTTCATTTTTATTTCTTTATCGGTTATTCCCTAACGAGAAAATTTTGCTTCACTAAAATACCTAAACACTGATAAATACATTCGCAGTTTCAAAGGAGCTCTACAGCTCAAATCCAAACTCCAATGGGAACACCCTGCCACAACTGCCAGCTCTTCCAATTCCAATCTCTGTCTCACAAATTCATCCAAGATTCAGGGAGTTTCATGCCTTTCCCTATCTTATGATCTTATGCTTCTATTGCTACTAATGTTTCTTTATACATTGAGGGCAATGTACATCTTAAGTGGGGGGGAACTTACTTTCAGTCATTGCATTCTCTTTGAAACCCCTGAAAATTTTTAAAACTAACTTTTTGCATTGTTCTCAAAATTTTGAATTCTCACTTTCACTCTTTGCATTATCTTCAGTCTCCTATTAAGAATTAATTCTGATTAATTTATGATTTCTATTGATATGTTGAGACTTAAGACACAGGTGCTTGTACTCTGATTATTCAAACTTAAAAACATTAGGGAATCAAGCATGATAAGTTGAAATTTTTTAGAATACAATTTTTTTTCATAAGTTAGCTTCCCTAATTTTAAGTGCTATCTTGAGATTTGAAATTCGCAGGATTGACATCAAAAGCCATAATTCTGGTGCGACTTTTGAGCCTTTTGAGCATACATTCTTTCATGCTCACTTTTATTGTTGCTTTGAGTGAGTCAATACTGAATTGTTATTCTAGAACTTGCCTCGATTATACATGTCAAGACCACATCATTGATTTGATATATTGAGATGATAAAGGCACCTAGGACTTAACCCACTTACTCTATAAAAGCCAACCTCCATAAATTAACCCCTAGTGAAACCCCATTAAGCCTGACAACCCATTCCTTGACTTTCCTCTAATATTAACCTATAACCCGTTTTTGTTGAATTCCATTCAATTACTTTGATCCCTATTTTTGTCGAGATTTGATTTGAATTATTATCTAGCTTTATTCTTTTTTCAAGGTTGTAAAGTTGTAAATATTCAAATTGTTGTAAATACTTGATTTGTTCTTAAAAAATTTTGTTATTTACAGTAAATACAGTTGTAATTCATAGTTTAACATTTTTGCATATTTCTATTTTAAGGCTACCAAGGCTAGAATGATGTAATCATAAGATTTAGCTCTAGAAATATGTTCCAGTGATAGAGATTTTTCTAGCTAGATAATTTTTCAGTTCAATCTCGATTCTAACCCCTTCTTTTTTCAGCCTGTGACAACACCCCTAACCAAAGCCCCGTTACAACCATTGAAAGACCTTTTGATCGATGTATCATATCAATCTATAGTGGTGGAGATTTGATTTTCTTGCAACCCTATGGTAATAAATTTTCATGTTGACTAGAGAGTGCCTAATTCTTGAACCCTAAACACTTTGAGTGGATAGAGTGAATCTTTAGTGAGGACGTCAATTCTCGTTGATTTTGATTGAGAGATAATTACTTATGAGAAGGAAGAAAACCTATGTTTCAATGATAAAATTCTCAACTTAGAGTGATTGAATCTTTAATGTTCTTCTGATTGAACCTTCATTGTATGAATACTTATGAATTAGTTTGAAACATTATTAATAAAGATTGTGAATTGAGAAAGAATGATTCTTACTTGTGAGTTGAGATTTTGCTTGAGGACAAGCAAAGGCTTAAGTGTGGGGGTATTTAATAAACGATAAATTATACATATTTTTACCTCATGCTTAGCTTTATTTCTGGATGAATTATTATTGAATTTGTAGAAATTGGTGCTCTTAATCCTTCTATTTCATGTTATATACTCAGGAGAGCATAGGGAAGATAAAAGAACGAAAAAATGGGCCGTAAACGAAGAAAATGGGCCAAAGTGTGAAAATGACACGGCCCAAAGATTCACCACACGGCCATGGCACACGATCGTGTCACATAAGGTCCAACACGGCCCAGCCCCGACAAGCACGGTCGGACCACACGGCCGTGCCATCATTAACAGGCCCGACCACGGCCTCTTGTCGATCCACACAGATGTGTCCTAGTCGTGAGGAAGTGCAATTTCACTCGGATTTGGATACTTAGAGGCTAAGAAAGGCATTCCAAAGCTCTATATAAAGACCCTAGGAGGCAACTCTAAGGGTGTACTCTTTCTCCCACAAAAGATTACTTTATTTCTGCCAACACGAAAAGTAGAAGCAAGGGATTACTCCAAGGGAAGCCGATTGATTCATCCCAGAAGTTGAATTCTACATCAAAACAAGAGGATCTCCCTTCAAGCCTTCAGAGGTTTTTAGGTTCTTTATGTTTTGTTATTTTATATCTTCTGAGATGATTTCTTTTATAATTATGAACTAAACCCCCCAAATACTTGAGGGGGATGAAGCCTAAGACTAATCTTATTATTATTTTCTCCTAAATTATATGATAAATACTTAATTTGTTCTTAATTGTGTTTTTAATTCTTAGATTAATATTTTTGGGGTATTGATCTAAGTCAAATGTACTTGTGTAGAGGAGCAAAAGTCCCTGCATAGGAGTAGATCCAACACAATTAAGCGGAGTTTATTACAATCCTAGAGATAGGACGACGAGATTTTGTCAGATTAGGGTGAAACCTAATAAGGGAATCCATAGATAAGTTAATGCAACAATAGAGGTTTAATTAGAAAGAGATTTCAATTAATCAACCTTGAGAATTCCTTAAGAATTCTCAAATGGGAGAAGAGAGAAAAACTAAGAGCGAAAGAATGGTTTGAAAATCATCATGAATTGAGAAATGGGAAGGCCTATTTATAGTTGCAATTCAAGGATATCTCAAGGACTGAAAAGGAAATTATCCCATGCCAATTTTTCAAGTCAATTTTCAGTGCCAAACCTGCACTTCCTATTTTTGACATTTTAGTCAAAGTTGATTGCTGCCATAAATGTTAACAGTTAGAGTTACTGAGATTGTAGGTCCAGTTACAAGGAATGAACCAAAGCAATGCCATTGGACTTTAGCGTCAAATTTGTGTCTAGAAATCATTGCTTCTAAGTCGAATATGCAAGATACAAGCTAAGTTGAAAAGTCACTGGAAAATGGTACAGCGATAGAAGGTGAGAGAATAGAAATGCCATATAAAATCAACGAGAAGAGTTGGAAATTGGAGAATGGGAGTGAATAGGTAGATGAAAGACTCAAAGAAATTGCAGGGATGGGTAGTTCCACAAAGAACAAGAAAGAAAACAAAGTTGTGATAGCTAGAACGGGCAACAAGACACTAAATGAATCTGCTAATCAAAAGTCAGCTGATCAACAGTTACAGGAAGTGGATGGGCTAAATTAGAATGGTGTCATTATGGAAAAAACTTATATCGACTTCGAATGTAGAGCTGAAAATAGTAGCATGCATAATAATGACCAACTATGTAAGAGATCAGAAAAGAGGATTGAAGATCCCAGTTGTTTGGAAAGGATCAACTGTGACATGAGAGATGGTTTATTGCATGATGGGAATTCTCATGAGAATAGGTATGAAAAGTGGTTGGTGTCCCAAATGGAACGAGTGAGGCTAACAATGGTGTACAGCTTGGAGATACTTTTGGAGATTCGATGAATGACGCTCTGTCAATGGTTAAATCCATGAATTTTAAATTAATAGAAGAATTTGTTATGGTGAATAACTACATGAAAGTTCCACTTGAGTTAGGGAATGATAACTCTGAACAGAAGAATAATGCACTAGGGAATCAAAAAGAAAAGAAAGAGAATAATCACCTTAAATGGAAGTTCTACGGTGAGGCGGATGAATTAGTGTGTCAAAAAGAAAGTAACAAACAAGCCAAAATAATCGGAAGTAGATAAAAAATTAAAAAAAAACAAAGATTTCGTTGCAAAGTATTGTGATGTAAAAGATTGGTATATAATTATCATTGAAGGCCTTGGAGTTAATCCATGAAGAGTGGGCTTGTGAAAGAGCCTTTGTGGAAGGTTCAATTTGAGCATGTGGTGCCATTTTCTGTTATGGAATTTGTTTCATTTTAAATGCCTATGTTGGGGTGATTTTAAGAGAGCTATCTCTTTGGGAAAGTTCATTTTGGTGAGAAGATGTGGATTGTGTTGGTTGATGCTGCCTCTACACTGTGTTGGCTGGTGTTTTATGTCGATAGTTTCAGTGTTTTTGTTCTGTCCTTGATGTGTTTTTATTCTAATTGTAGGAACTTTCTTCTTAGGGGTGTAAACGAACTATGTCTGAAAGATTTGTGCCTTCTATTTTCTAATAAAATATATTTTATTACTGAGAAAAAAAATTAATGAGTAACTACTCTTGTGGTTAATCTGTTTCCTTTGTTTCAAATTACAATGTAAAGTCACTATGTGTTGTTGGTGTTGTCATTATTATTTAGTTTAATTAGATTAGCATTTTCATTAAAGTTGTATTAGAGATATATTATATTATAAGAATAATTAGAGTTTATTTTTACTATTAATGTTATTTGATTTTATTGATAATTAGAAGTGGAAATTACATCAAACTAGTCTTCTTTGTTCTCGAGACTTTAATTAGCAGTAGAAGTACTTGAAGCCTAGTTATTCTTTCTTCGGTTGACCATTCCAATTGTTGCAAGCATACAAATCATTACTGTCCATAACTGCTGCAACCAAATTGGCCTTGGATTCAATTACGAAATTAGCCACCACGATTCCCTCAACTTGCTTGTAACACCCCTCACCCGTATTCGACACCGGAATAGGGTTACGGAGCATTACCGGACATATCATACAATTTAAACATTTATATCTCATACATTTTCACATATCATACATTCATTAATCAAACTCAAACAAAATGTCCCTAAAACAAGCATATGAGGCTCAAAACATGCTTTGGAAGGGGTTCGGGACTAAACTGATAACTAAGGAAACTTTTATGAAACTTAGAAAATTTTTCATACTGCAGGGGTCACGCGCCCGTGTGCCCCAACCATGTAGACATTCAAAATGGGATCACATGGCCGTGTCCCAGCCCTTGTCCTACCCGGTGTCCCAACTAGTGACCTTACTAACTTGGCCACACGGCCAGTCCATACGCCCATGTGACTAGCCCTGTACCATTCGAATTGCCTTCACACACCCATGTCCAGGCCGTGTACCAGGGCATGCCAAAACTAGGAAATATACTGACTTGCACCACATGGCCAACCACACACCTATGTGACTAGCTCGTGTGAAAATTAGGTGCCATACGGCCAAGTCATATGCCCGTGTGCTAGGCCGTGTAAACAAAAATAGGTTAATTACCAAGCCATTTTGCCACCTAAATTGCACATCACTTCACTTACACAAATGGCGCCAAACATAACATCAAATGACTTATAATTCAATTCCTAATCAAGCATATTTTATACTGTTTCCAACATTATAAATACAAAACATAATTATCAGATTATGCCATCTAAGTTCATACCAATCTTTATCCTTTCGAATCATCAATATGACCATTAACAAATATGCATCATTTGATCTATACTCTAAAGCATTTCAACCGTTCAACACTTGACTATTAAGTCACTATAATGCTAATTATCCACAAGCATAACATGTCCAACATTCCAACATCACCCAAGCTACATGCAATTGTCCATCCATGAACTTACTATACAAACCATATATGCACATATATATACATATCCAAACCATTAAAATTAAGCCAACTCTCATGGTTCTCTATACAAACTAAACATACACATTCACAAGCCAACTCAAATGGCAAGGTTCATTACCAAAATACATATCAAAATGACCATAATCCTATACATGCCATATAACTAAAATCATAAGCTCAAAAGTACCAAAGTGATAGTAGGATAGTGTGACGAAATCTCCGATGATCCCCAAATCTGAGCTAGCTTTAAACGCACTATAAAACATGAAAAATTAACGATGTAAGCTATACAGCTTAGTAAGCTCGTATGAAAAACGATAAACAAATCTCATCAATAAATTTCCAATCAAATAATGGAAAACAATGTACAACAATTTAATTAAGCCTCAAAGCTATTGATATTTCATTCACATAACTTACCAAGGAACTCTTCAATTCCATAATTTCAATGTTCAAAATAATTTTCGTACATACCTGTACCATCTCGTACCAATTTTATACTCAACCACATCTTTCATTTACCCATTGAACCATTCAGAATAGAAGTCGGATACACAAGAGTCTCGTATAATAAGTACCTATACCATGGCTTGAAGCCAATTCAAGGTAACTTATCTCAAAAGTACTGATATCATGGCTCGAAGCCAAAATCAGTCGATATTCATGGCCCGAAGCCAACTCAATACCCTAATGACATGTCACTAGTATCCTAAAGTATTCCTAAGGTTCAATCAGGATTTTCCAATACCAAATTGTAGTCAAATCGTTTTTGAATCGTTGTCACACATGTTCGTAGTATCGTATACACAATTTATACAATACCAAAGCAATTTAAATACAATTATAACAAATCTCATTGCATATGAACTTACCTCAAATGCAAAAATGACGAATTCAGTCGATTAATTCGAAACCTTGTTTTTCCCTTGATCTAAGTCTAGATTTCACTTTTCTTGATCTATATGTAAACAATTATCATTCTAATCAATTTAGGCTAAAAATCACCTTATGGTAAAATTATACTTTTGCCCCTACTATTTTGACATTTTTACAATTTAGTCCTTAGCTCGTAAAATGCAATTTCATGCAATTCAATCCTAACTCATGCTAGCCAAATTACCAATAAGCCCCTAGCATCTCATATTTTCCATTTATCTTACATTTTAACCATGAATTTTACACTTTTCACAAATTAATCTCTAATTTGCATTTTCACTAAAAATCACTTAATAAAACTTGTATATCTATCATTAAATATTCACAATTCATCATAAATCATCAAAGAATACATATAAACATCAGTGGCAACTCTCACAAGTTTTAACAGTTTTGAAATCGAAGGTACAGGCTAGACAGATTAAGCTACAACGAACTCAAAAACATAGCAATCACTAAAAACCGAGTCACAAATCACTTACAATTGAAGCATGCATTAGCCGAACCTTCAAAGCTCATCAATGGCTTCCTTTGTTTCTTATTTTCGATTGGGATAAAGATGAATGAAATAATTTGTCTTTTGTTTAATTAATTAACCTTTATTTTATAATTTACCATTTTAACCTTAATAATAACATTATTATTTCACTTAACATTTACCCATATTTGTCCACTCACAAAAGAAATGGTCTAATTACCATGCAAGTGTTCATACATTTTTATTCTATAGTTGTTTAATGCATTTAACTATTAGAACATCACTTTTGTACTTTATGCGATTTAGTCCTTTTTATCAAATTGACTTGAAATAATAAAATTTCTAAACGAAACTTTCGTACCATCATGCTATCACACCATAGACATTAAAATAATAATAAAATAAATATTTTGACTTCAGATTTGTGGTCCCAAAACCATTGTTTCAATTTGACCAAAAACGATTTGTTACATTGCTACTGCCAAATTCAATTTGCCTTGTTGTCCAAGGGGCACCGATTTGCTTCTCCAATCGTTGAACCAACTTGCTTTGCACCAACTGCCTTGACTGCTAAAGCATTTTTTGTAACACCCCTGACCCGTATCTGTCACCGGAATAGGGTACGAGGAATTACCGGACTTATACACACCATCAATCAATTGTAAGTCAAAATTTTCACTTAAATTTAAAACTTTTTATACATACTCATTTGTCCCTATTACAGGCCGACAAGGCCCAAAACATACTTTAAAAATGATTCAGGACTAAATCAAGGTCTTTGGAATACTTATAAAACTTTTTATCAAAACAGTGTCACACGCCAGTGTGACTTCGGGCACTCTCGTGTGGACAGGCCGGGTGGTCTCACACGCCCGTGTCTTAGCCCGTGTTAAAATCACAGAGCATTCTGTTTATGATGTCAGCATACAATTAGGGGTACACGGCCAAGCTACACGCCCGTGTGCTAGACCCTGTCCTCCACACGGCTGAGATATACGGCCGTGTCTCTGCCCGTGTAGCCAACACTTAGGCTATTTTCCAAGCCCTTTTTTGTGCTATTAACTCTTCACCGTCATATAAATTTCATAGACACATATCATACCCTTAATTATTCCTAAATTAACCATCAAACACATGAAATATACCTAACTACATAAAAGCATCTCCACATGCATGCATAAAATAGGCTTCCATACC
This sequence comes from Gossypium stocksii, assembly GCA_020496765.1. Taxonomy (NCBI): domain Eukaryota; kingdom Viridiplantae; phylum Streptophyta; class Magnoliopsida; order Malvales; family Malvaceae; genus Gossypium; species Gossypium stocksii. The sequence continues at coordinate 32,591,202 of CM035628.1, read as the reverse complement.
CATAACCATTATGGGCCACATCTCGTGGCCTTATACAATGAAGTAATATAAGCCAATACAATTGGCCAAATCATAAGAATACATATTACCAATAAATAAATCTCAATACATGCCACTCAATTGGAAGTAATTAGGATTTATTAGTACCCCGACTTGATAAATTGATAGTGTGATGCTACGCCCAGTGAACTCCAACCCCCCAGCCAACCTGACAACTCTAAGAGAAATGGAAAGGAGGAAGTAAGCTTTATAGCTTAGTAAGTTGGCATATAATAATAAGCAATTTAATTAACATGATGTTTCTATTCCTCAAAAAGTATTCTTAAGATAATACAATCTTTATTTCCCATGATTCCGCTTTTTACCCATTTTCATCTATGCTGTCTTTCTAAGTCACAGTCACTAAATTAATTATATCTTGAGTTATAGAACTCCAATTTAAGTTCCATAATTTTTTTTTGAAACTAGACTCATGTATCTTCTTACAATAAAATTTTAAGAATTTTTGGTTTAGTCATTCATTACAGTTTATTCTTTAAAATTTCCCTTCTTCCACAGTCCGGCAGATCTGACCTCTCTTCACTAAAATTTAATTATCTCATTATGTAGAATTCGGATAATGTTCTCGTTTGTTTCTCTTGAAAATAGAGTCGTCAAGGATTTCAAGCATATAAATTAAAATCCATAAGTATATTTGTACAATTTTTAATATTTTCCCAAGTCAGAATAGGGGATTTCGATATCAGTCTGACTCTATCTCACTAAAATGTCAATATATCAGAATATAGGGTTCTTTTACTTACATCATTTCTTTTATAAGAAAATAGACTCAATAAGCTTTCATTCCATATCTTACTCAACTATAATTCAATTTCAATCATTTTTTGTGATTTTTCAAAATGACACAACTACTACTGTCCAAAACTGTCTTATTGTTCAATTTCACTCTGTCACATTTTCTCAGTATTCACTTTCATTATAGTACTTACCTCTCATCAACTTTACCAAAGCTTGATCATATATCGAGCACATTGCTCATAAATTCATACATACATACCTGCACTTATTCATGAAACTTCATATTCACACTTACTCATATAAATGCATCATGGTATGAAGTACATTTATACACTAATTAATCTCATCACACGATCATTTTCACTTTCTATTAACTTTATCATATCATTTCGCTATCTGTTGAACCAAGCGGAATTCTAAAGGATACTCGAAAAAGATGCACAAAAGTGTCACACATATTGTAGCAGAAGCTACCACTAATATGTAGCCGAAGCTACCAATGATATGTAGCTGAAGCTACCACTTTTCACATTTCACATAGATGCTCATCATTGAGCTATTCACGAGCCTACTCATACAAGCTGACAGTAGAGTCGAAGCTACTCAGTGTTGCTCACAAAAGATCCACAACAAATGCAGGATTACCTAGCCACTGGTAGTCGACCTAAATCTGCATGCGGAATCACTTATACACATTGATTACATATACAATGGGTTTCCTAGTGACATGTCACTTCCTATACGATTTCTAAGGTTCAATCGAGACTTTACATACTTGTCGCAATTTGTCAATAAACACTTAATCACATATCTCATGATGGTAACTAACTCACAATTCCACATAATAACCATAGTCATGAAAAGCACTTTGAACACAAGATTTCAATTCAATCCATGACATCTTGTATCATAGACATATTTTTAATTCCATTCATATACATAGCACTTTAAACATTTAATTCAACAAAAATCAAATTAACATACTAATTTAAGTTTCAAATATAAACTACAACATCATCGCATTATTATTATCACACCAATTTACCTAGAATGCAAATGCGACAATTATTTTTGACTTAATCCAAAATCTCGTTCCCCCCGATCTATGCCCGAATTTCGTGTTTTCTTGATCTAACATATCAAAGAACACTCATTTAACATTCAAATTGTTCAAATTAGTCCAAAAGTCACACTCTGAAAATTTTCAATTTTTGCCCCTAAAGTTTGTCAAAATTACACTTTTGCCCCTAGGCTCGTAAAAATAATTTTATTCAATTTCCTTGTATTTTGGACCTAGTCGAATCATTTTCATAACTATAGTGGTCCATATTTCCCACTAAATCACACTCTTATGACCAATTTTACAACTAACATATTAGTCATTTTGGACGTTTTCGCCGAAAATCACTTAGTAAAAATCGTTTTTCTAACCACAAATATGCATAATCTACCATAATCCATCAAAATGAACAATTTTCTAGCATGTGTCAAAACTTAAACCTTCATCATATCTCAAATAAATGGTAGAAATAGGTAGAATATGTTGCAAGGATTTCAAAACGCGAAAATCATTAAAAACAGGGCTAGAACGGACTTACAATCGAGCTTGGAAGCTTGAAAAACCCTAGCCATGGTTTCTTCATACAATATTTGGCCATAGCTTGAAGATGGATAAAAATTTGCTTTGATTTTGGCTTTTTAATTCTTTTAATTACTAAATGACCAAAATACCCTTCATTAAAACATTTAGTAATTTATCCTTCCATGCCCATTTTTGTCCAAAATTTTAGAATTTGGTCAAATTGCTATTTAAGGACCTCTAATTAATATTCCAATTCAATTTCATGCTAAAAGCTTCTAGAGCTCAACTTTTACAACTTATTCGATTTGGTCCCTAAATTCAAATTGGACACTTTTCACATAAAATTTCTTCATGAAATTTTCACACAAGCATATAAACATATCATAGACCTTATAATAATCATTAAATAATTATTTCTACTTTGAATTTGTGGTCTCAAAACCACTATTCTGACTAGGCCCTAATTTGGGATGTTACATTGTTGCTACCATATGTTCTTCATAGAAGCTTTGTTGCTTCGATTAGTTGCTATTGCAAATTGTTGTAATCTCCTTATGGCAACCAAATTAGATAATTTTCATAGCCAATCTGTCGTACCGATAGTCTCAAGTGCTAGCAACCAAAATTCTTCAAATCTTTGCCATCTATTTGCTACTGCTGCTGTGCTCCATTTAGCTGCTGCTTTGCTCCAAGTAATTGGTAAGTCTCCTAACAGCTAGAGGCATGGATTCCACAAGTAATTTATATCGTAAAGATCTCAGCACCTACGGGTGTCAAGCTAGAGGCAATATTACATGTGGACTTTGCGAGAATGAGATCTCATTACAAGGTACTTCTAGATTACCTTTTGTTTTTTTCCCCTCTAATAAGGGAATAGGTTTGATTTCTAGACTCAGTTGTCAGCAAAACTATCAAATTGATGAACTCCATTGCACTTCCAGTCGAACTCTTTAATTATTAATGGCTTGATCAGAACAAATTAGATTAAGTTAAATAGAATGAAGAGTTGTGTAGAACATAATTTTAGCTTGGGCCTAATTACTAAAAACCTGATTAGCCCGATCCTAATCTAATCCATACCCAATTTTACAAAAAGCCCAAAATACAAAATTAAAACCAAACCCATTGCCTTAACCAAAAATTACAAACCCAAAACATTAAAACAACCCTAGCCCAATAAGCCTAATCTAACCCTAACATTTCGGCAGAAACCCTAGGGTTAATAAACTGCCTTCATCGTCGCCTCTCCCTCACAACCACGTTCACCGTCGCGATTTTTGCCGTTGACCTACAAAAAAGGAAGAAAGGCAGCAAATAAAGCAATAATCAAAATAAAGATCATTGTATTTATTATTTTTGATTTATCTAGGCTATAAAAGCCGTTTGTAATCTGTGTATTAAGGGGGGAGGATAATAAAAAAAATAGAGAATCAATACAAAAAGATTGGATATCATATACAAAAATGTCAAAAGGCATATTCGGCTTTGAAGGTTTTTTGGGATATTTTTTTTTATTTTATTTCTTTTTCGTGTTTATATATAGAGAAAAAAGAAAAGTTTACCACTGAAATCGCCTGAAAATCGGCAACTTTTGGAATTTCAACCACCATGCACGGTGGCCGGTGGCGGCGCCTGCGATGGCTCGCCTGAGCACTGGTCAGAGAAGGGGCCTGCTGCAAAGAAAAAAGTTTGTTTTTTTTAGAATGTGTTTCAAAATGATTTTTTTTAAAAGGAAAGTTGACTTAAATAAGGGATTAAAATGACGTCGTTTTAGCCCATCTCTTTTAACCCTAAAATGACGTCGTTTAGTCCTTGACCCTTTCGACCCGACCCGCTCCGGCCTAGGATCTGTGTGTTTTTTAAATGGAAAGGCTAATTGCACTCTTAGCCCTTCCGGTTTTTTATTTTTTTACAATTTAGTTTTTTTTTTATTTTCATTATGGCCCTATAATTTACTTTACTTTACAATTTAATTCCCTTGTGCCGCGCATTTTGAAGAAGAAGGGATATTTTCTTTTTTAGCCCCTCCATGTTATTCACGCCATCCAATGTGGTCCATTTTCTTTCATTCTATTTCGAATTAGCCCCAAAAGTGTTGTTTCAAGTTGAAATTGGTCCTTTTTCAAATATTCTAACTATTTTGATTATTTCATTAATTAATTAATTAATTCTAAAATTATTATTTTACAACTATTATTATATTTATTGTACTTATTTATGATTATTATTACAGTTTTCTTTTTTTATCCTTTTTTACTATAATGTTTTACTGTTTATATTTTGTATTAGCATTATTATTTATTATTATATTATCATTATCATTATCATTTCAATATTATTATATTTTAGTATTATACTTATTAATATTATTATTTTATTACTATTATTTTCATTTTATTATTTTTATATTTCTTTATTAACATATTTTGATTCATCATATTAACGTAGTACTATTACTATTACTATTACTATTTTTAATATTATTATTACCTTTCTCTTTGTATTTACTTTTTAAAATATTTAATTTTAACATCTTTTATATATATATATATATATTTATCTCTAAATTGTTTGTATTATTTCCAAACTATTTAATTTATTTATTTATTTGGTGTAATATCTATATATACATATTTTATAATCCCATTTTATTATTTATTCATTTGCTTGCTTATTATTACATATATACTCTTTTAAAGTGTAATTGTTTATAATCTTTTATTTGCATGAAATTCCACTATTATCATCATTTTAAAAAATACCTTTCATTTAATTGCTACATTTTTATTCAAAAGTTTTTAAAATAAGGCAACACTCGGTATTTGAGAGCTTCAAGAAAATCATGCCCTAATTTACTGGGTTTCAATTTTTCTCGTCAAATCTAAATAATCGACTACCCTTTTGAAATCAAAACATATGAATTTCAAATAAAAGCTTATTCTCGGGAATTCGAAATGTTGTGTCTTAACTCACTAGATGTGACATTTTGTTATCTCGAAGTAAGGATTTCTAAAAAAAACAAGGCAATATTTCGTATTTGGAAATCCGAGAAATCATACCCTAATGTACTGGGTTTCGATTTCCGTTTGACCAAATAACTAAATATCCTTTTAAATTTTAATGCATGAGCTTTGAAAATCAAAAGACGATCTTGGATTCGAGGGTTTACGATATTGTATCCTAACGTGCTGGATATGATATTTTATCACTTCAAGATAAGAGAATCTCAAATACAATTTGAATTAAACCAATTTTTTTCCTAAAGGGATCGTGTTTTAAAATCTTTTCAAAATTTTGACATTAGGATATTAATTAATCAATTAGGTACCAATTTTTTGGGCGTTACGAGGGTGCTCATCCTTCCTCGTGCATAACTGACTCCCGAGCCCATTTTCTCAAATTTTGTAGATCAAAATCATTATTTTAATAAATCAAAATGTTTTATTAAAATGAGTAATCTCAATGTGACCCGATCACACCTCGAAAAAAAGATTGGTGGCGACTCCATTATCATTTTAAAAGTCGACCTCGTTTTTCTACAAAAAATAGTTTCGACAGTTGTGTATAATTTGAGAGGAGATTGGGCGGAGAAAAAAGAGTAAATAGAGTAGAATCCATTTCTTGTCATGATGTTTGGAGAGGTAAACTATTTTTATTTTTAAATTTGGCTTATCAAAGTTGTTTTGTTTTAGAGCTATGACATATATAAAATAAATTAAGAGAAGATGCATATATTTTTTAATATGCTTTTTTCTTTTATCAATCATAGAAATAATGATTTTATGACATATATAAAATAAATTAAGAGAAGATGCATATATTTTTTAATATGCTTTTTCTTTTATCAATCATAGAAATAATGATTGTATCACCAACGAAAAAGGAAACAAACTAAGCACACATGGCAATCTTTTATTGCTGGCTGTCAAATTTATTTAAATACGGTATTACATAATATAAAAGAAAATAGTAGTAGTGCAAACTATTTTCTTTTGTTTCGACAGCCTCACCACCACAGATAGATTACCTAGATACGATAGATAGCAATTAATCAAAGCAAAGCTAGATTATATAGACACGGGACGGGCGTTGATATTGGCAGTTACTGCTTGACCAGTAGAATTTGGTCCAATACTTGTCCATGCGGTGTATTCATAGTCGCCATAAGTAATCATATCTTCGCTCATCTGGCCGGATTTAAGATTGTTTGCAACTTGTTTCCAGTCAATAGAGTCACTAATTTTGAACATCTTAGTAGAGGCCTACAATTGATAAATGAATGGATTATCATATATGCTATAATATATTTTATTTAAAAAAATAGTTAAGTTTTAATATAATTACCATGTGAAAAAAGTGGTCAGTCTGATGCTATACTATTGGAAATAATTAATTAGAAACTGAGATTAATATTTACCTTATTATCAGTGGTCCAGAAAAGGACCCACTTGAGGGTACTACCGAGTTCATACACAAGAGCTCCGTTCAGATAGTTGGCTTGCACAGCCAGCGGAAAACTTACTGTTTGTGTATTCTTGATCGTTGGCGAGGGATTTCCGCCGTTCGAGAAACGCAATACTAGATTCTGGCCAGCACCATTTGTGATAGTAGTGGTAACAATAGAAGCCATTTGTAGTTGGTTTATACAAATTTCAGCTATATACAGGGTCTGATTTTTTATTTGTTTGTATTGTTCTTCATGCAGGGTTCCATACACACATATTTATACACAGGTTTATAGCATAAAATAATCTAAGGCAAGGAGCTTATAATTATTTAGCTTGAGCCAAGTCAATAAGATTTTATTAATTAAAAGTTCTAACTATTTTTGTAGCGTTGTACTATAAAAACTTTTGTCCTTTTCCTTTTCTTTTAATTCATTCCCGAAAACAAATAATATACTTATTCTATAACATAAATCTATTCATATATATTAGTACGTTAATATATATTTTAAAATAACTTAATTAAAATAATAAATTGTCAAAATGATCTCTATTATTGAAATTATTTTGTTTTAAAACATTAAAAGTTATGTGCATATGTAACTTAAGCTACGTTACTATTGATCGGCCCAAAAGAATGTTAATATTTAACAAAATTACATGTACAATTGTAACAATAAACATGTGACAATTATTTGGTAATAAATATGTGACAATTATTTGGTTTTGCATGTGAGTGTTTGATTACTACACCAAGACATCACTTACAAGTTAATATTTTGTCCAAAAATGACATATTAATAGAGTGTTTAATATATTAAGATGAGGTTTACCTTTATTCAAATTATTTTGGTTTAAATCTAAAATATTTTAAAACAAATAAATTTAATTTTTAACTTTGAAATTTAATTAAGGATATCTAATATTTTAAATAGATTTTATTAACAAAATCTCACCAACTATAGCCGAAAAAAATAGTGTATGCTAATGAATGAATGTCACGTTTGTGTAATACTACAACTCTTTTGTGAAAGACAAATCACAAATGTTAACTCTGGTATAATCACTTTAAACCTCTTTTCTCATATTTTTATCTTATTAAGTCACATATTAAATTATGATGATTTCTACCCCGAAGCGGAGTTAGAGGCTCCACAAAGGTAGCCTGCCCCACCTCCAACAATCCCGCAATTCGGAAGAGGGCACACTAAAATTTCAGATTTGGTCGGTACAACTATATTTTACATGTTGTTTTGGCAGGTACAACTATATTTTACATGTTGTTTTCATTTTAATTTAATAAAATATAACATGTAACAAAACACTGAAATTAAATCCTTGGCCAAATCTAAGAAATTACCTTGGTTTATTTTAAAACCCAGAAATTAAATCCTAACTTTAGAAACCAAAAATTCTGAAAATAATTTTATTTAACAAAACACTTACATGTTATTTTGGAAAATTATGCGCAGATCTTAATTGATTTACCGAATAATTCTAAACTTGGTCTCGTTTGAAAAACTTCTAATTTCAGTGAGCATTTAAAAAATTATAAATATGGCTAACATTTGCTAAAAGCTATTTATCTGTTTTCAGAAAGACACTTAGGAAATCCCTTAATTTCGCAACGAAAAATTTTCAAAGTTTAGTTTTGAAAACTGAAATCCATTTTGTTAACTCGTGTGATTTTATAGTATCATGTTCACAAATATCAATATCGGCGAATTAAACAGAAACCAAAACAAAACCCAAAAACAAGTTACAGTCCCAAAAGTCCAAAATAAATAATTTTGAAAATCACCATATTTTAATTAACTGATAAAACCATATGAGCTCCCACACGTCGTCCGTGTAACACCCCTTACCCGTATCTGATGCCGGGACAGGGTTCGAGGCATTACTGAACTTAAACGATAACATTCATAGAAAACCGAACCATAATTTTCAATTCAAATTAAAACTTTTCACATTCCATCTTAAATTCCCCAATATGGGCCTACGAGGTCCAAAACATACTTTAAAAACGGTCCGAGAACAAATCGAGAACTTTTGAATCGAATAGCAAGTTTTCACAATTTGGAGAGTCGCACGCCCGTGTGGGCAGGCCGTGTGGTTACACATGCCCGTGTCCTCCACTCGTGTAACTCTCTGTTTATGACATCATTGTTCACTTAGGGTCACATGGCCAAGTCACACGTCCGTGTGCTGGATCGTGTACTCCACACAGCTGAGACACACGGTCCTGTCTCTACCCGTGTGGCAAGAAATTGGCTATCTTCCAAGCCATTCTCTACCCTATCATGCTCATACTTGAGCATAACTTCAAATGACACATTTTATGACATAACAAAGCTACCAAGACCTCCATCACATACTTAACAAGTTATAACATTCATTTTAATCAACCATGAAATACACCTTCGTAAGCTTATAGCATAACAAATTTATAGGCCACTTCGAATGGCATTATACAACAATGAACTTCAAAATCATAGGCCAATATTCTAGGCTAACTCATAATAACATGTACACTTGACCAAATTCCTTATACATGCCATAACCTTAAGTATAAAATCATTGATACCTAAATTATATGCTTGATAATGTGATGAATTCTCCGGCGGCTTCCAAATTTGAGCTAACTTGAATACATTACAAACATAGAAAATAACGAAGTAAGCTTTAAGCTTAGTAAGTACGTATGTAATATCAAGCAATTGATTAACTTGCTTTTAGCAAACCTCATTACATGATCTCAAAATAATACCATCATTATTATATAAATTTTCATTATTTACCTATACTCATCTCAAGCTATTTACTCGAGTCACAGTCACTAAATTATTTTTATCCGGAGCTACGGAACTCTAAATTAAGATCCACAAATTTTTCCTGAAACTAGACTCACATATATTCTCACCATAAAATTTCCAGAATTTTTGGTTTAGCCAATCGATACAGTTTCTTCTTTAAAGTCTCCATTGTTTCCCTGTCCAACAGTTTCGACCCCCTTCACTAAAAATTAATTATCTCACTGAACAGAACTCGAATGACATTCTCGTTTTTTTCTCTTGAAAATAAGAAATTCAATCATATAAATTTTATCCCTTGATTATTTTTGTACAATTTTTAATGAATTTTCCAAATCAAAATAGGGGATTCTGTATTCATTTTGACCCTGTCTCACTAAAATTCAAATATCTCATAATATGAAATTCTTTTGCTTACTCCGTTTCTTTTATAAGAAAATAGACTCAATAAGATTTCATTTCATATCTCATTCAGCCTCTAATTCAATTCACACCATTTATGGTGATTTTTTAAATTCACATAACTGCTGTTGTCCAATACTGTTTGACAGCTAATTCCACTCTTTCATGATTTCATTGTTTTAACTTCTTTTAAAACATACATATTATAAATTGACTTTATCACAATCTCATACATCCTAAGTATCGACCTATAATCACAAGGTCATCATAAAGTCATTCTCATGTGTATAACTTACTCATTTACCACCTTACTATATTCCTCAAACACATAACACGCACAAAGCCCATATATTCTCAGAATCAATCCCAGTACTTAATCATCATAACCACACTTACAATTTCACTTAATCATATCCTCAATATACAATTTAACATAATAATCCATACACGGTAATTCACACATAGCCACCACATTTCAATATAATAATCTATTTACGGTAATTCGCACATAGCCACCACATTTCAGTACAATAATCTATTTACGGTAATTCGCACATAGCCACCACATTTCAGTATAATAATCTATTTACGGTAATTCACACATCGCCACCAATATCAACAACTCACTATGGTTCGTACTTAGCTCACCGATATTAATAGAAGCAAGGTGGTTCGCACTTAGCCCACCCAAAAGTACAGGCTCTCGATGGTATCGCACATAGCCCATCGTTAATCACATTTACTCGGTGGTATCGCACACAGCCCACCTATCATCACAGACTCATGATGGTATTGCACTTAGCCCATCAATAATAACAATTACTCGGTGGTATCGTACACAGCCCACTGGTAATGATAAACACACGGTGGTATCGCACTTAGCCCATCGACAATAACAAATATATGGTGGCAATGCACACAGCCCACCTTTATGATCAATGCTATTTTATTCTCAATCTCACATGAACCTTAACTCGATGCTATAACCTAGCTATGGTCTTACACGATTTCATTTAATCACACCTGACCATGACTCATTCATGGTTCTTTTCGTCATTAGATCTTTTAATACTGAACAAAAGTATTCAACTTTACGTTCAATAGTCTCGAACATCGGATTATCATTATACCACAAAAAATATAATTACATTTATGATTTATTCATCAATTTAACAATTAAATATTTATGTTTACATACGCACTTACCTTGTTACGAAAACGGCGATTGGACGAAGTCATGGATTCCTTTGATTTTCTCTCGTTCCGACTCTAAACCTCATTTTTCTTTATCTAAAAATCACATTTGACTTATTAAATTATTATACTATTCAATTCAATCCACAATTCATATTATTACAAAATTACATTTTTGCCCCTAAACTTTATCATATTTACACCTTTGCCCCCAGGCTCGTAAAACGATTTTCGTCAAATTTATTCATTTTCTAAGCTTAGTCGAACCTTTATTACTCTTATAGCAGCTCCTAATTCTAATTATTTCATATAGTTACCATCTATTTTACGACTTCTACAAAAGGGTCCAATCTAGGTGTTTTCATGAAAAATCCTTTCACAAAAGTTATTTATTTGACAACCAAGATTCATTTTCTTCCATAAAATTTCAGCAAACAACATGAATACTCTAATGGAAAAACCCTAGACTTTCAACCATTTTGCAAAATAGTCCCCCCATTAGCTAAATTAAGCTTTAAGGGTTCCAAAAACACAAAAATCAGTAAGAAAGGCCATCAAAATCACTTACTTGCAAGAGAAATAGGTGGCTGAAAGTTTGAGCTCTTAAAACCCCCATGTTAGCTGCCATTTTCAGTGGGGAAGAAAGAAATGAAAAAGATGAAGCCTTTTTGTTTATTTTATTTTATTTTATTTCTAGTCAGAATTAGCCACCAAATTACACTTAATTTTGACTTTTCAAATTTTTTTGTCTCCTCGGCCAGCCTTCACTATAAAATGGGCCTATTTGTCCTTTAAAAACCTCTACATTATGTTCCTTAGCCATTTAACACCATTAGCTAGTAAAATAAAACTTTCGCCTTTTATGCGATTTAGTCCTTTTTCACAATTAAGCTTCCAAACCCTAAAATTAATTCACCAAAATTTTCATGCACCTATAGAATTATGCTATAACACATAAAATAATATTAAAAATAATTTTCTCCGATTTCAAATTTGTGGTTCCGTAACAACTGTTGCGATTAAGCCCAAAATCGGGTTGTTACAGTCCGATTCTAAACTTACTGATTACCCGAAAAGTCAGAGATAAAACAAAGGAGTAAGCTATAAAGCTCAGTGTGTAACTAAAACTGAAACTAAGAACACAAACAATACAATATGCAAATCAAAAATCACAAAAAATTTCATAACGATCAATCAAACTGAATTAAGTATGCATGATTATGCTAATGCGATATTTTTTAAAAAAATCATAATGCAGATTTTTCAGAAAACGTCCTACCCAGCTTCGCTACACACCAAAATGGAGTTCCCCGAAACTCATCCAACCAAATCACACCAACAGAATAATTGTGGTCAATGTCACCAGATATTGCAGGTAAAACTGCCAGATCGGATATATGTGGACAAGCCACTGTATTGTAGCCCAGATGCCAGAACAAACATATGTGGTCGAGCCACCATAATTGCAAACAAGCTACCAAATAGAAATGTGGATAAACGACCAAAATGTGCAGATCATTAAACTGCCAGAATCTTCCTCATTTCATCAATATCCCAAACCACATGCAATGTGTCATGGCATGCATATACGGAATCAGAATGATGAGCATGTAGGACATGCTGATATGCAATAACAGAAATAGAAGGCATGGAAGTTCATGCTTTACAATATAGATTTATCAAACCTTATAGAAAACACATCAATTTTGACATGAAGTCACATGCATGGTTATATAACAGATCCATAAATACAAATTAACATAATCGTACATTATACATACATATACAAACATAGCAAAATTAGGACATACCGTTAGAACTATTAGTATCAGATAATACAAATATATATTACATATACCTTAAGTACATCAACACAGAACCATATACACAGATACCTTGTTTTCAAGTCTCCTTTAAGGAGCATGAACCATACGGAAAGGCTAATTACGATTCACGGATCCAACGGGCCTAGATAGAAATTTTCAAAAATAGGCCCACACACCCGTATGGCCCACACGACCCAATTAGTCCAGACCGTGTGTCGCACATGGCTTACCACACAGCCAGGCTGTGTGGTGTCAACAGACTAGCTTTCGGCATTCTATCATTCACTTTTTTTTTGAGTTTTTCGGTACACACCTGATTATTTTTGAAATACGATGCTTCAGCACACTCACAGACCCCTAAAATCAGTATCCAAAATGAACAATTAGAATCGATACACCCTAACCCAAACATTAATTTGTCCACAAGCGAAATAAATGCTATTAGCCTTAATGCAAACAAAGACAACCCTTACAAGGCATCCGATCGCTTACCCGGATTACGGTAAAAAATCCTAAGGCTCACTAATCGTCGGAGGAAAATTCATCTGACGATCTTTTCCTAAAAAAGTTCTACAAAACTAATTACAATGAGAACTAATTAAAACAACCAATTTTTACCAATTAAAAAAATTCTTCTAACCCAATTTTTGGGATATGACATAATATATTTAGTTCAAGTGAATATTATTTAATATTTTTACCAAACTTTAGATATACGAACGGTTGTACCAAATTTCCACATGAGACGTTGCTATTTTTATTCCTTTTGTTATTTTTTGTAGTAATAAAAAAAACTGAAATTTGCATGGAGCAATGCTTAAAGGGTTTTTTTTTTATTCATGTAAATTGCATGATTCCTCTCTATTCTAATATTGTATTGATAAAAAAGAAGAGAAAGAATAAGAGATTAAGAGAAATATGGAGAAAGCTAAAAGAAACAATCTTATGTATTATCAAATTATTTTATTTTATTTTGAGAAGATGTTTCTGAACAAATAGTGTCAAAAACGCTTCAAGCAAGATGCACTGTCAGCAAAAATACTGAAAAAAGCTCCCACATGGACGCTCTTTTTCTATAGTAGTTTCTGAAAAATAATTTTGAGAAGATGTTTCTGAACAAATAGTGTCAAAAACGCTTCAAGCAGGATGCACTGTCAGCAAAAGTACTGAAAAAAGCTCCCACGTGAACACTCTTTTTCTATATTAGTTTCTGAAAAAATAATTTTGAGAAGATGTTTCTGAACAAATAGTGTCAAAACTGCTTCAGGCTGGATGCACTGTTAGCAAAATTACTGAAAAAAGCTCTCACGTGGACACTCTTTTTCTACATTAGTTTTTGAAAAAATAATTTTGAGAAGATGTTTCTAAACAAATAGTGTCAAAAACGCTTAAAGCAGGATGCACTGTCAGTAAAAGTATTAAAAAAGCTCCCACGTGGACGCTATTTTTCTACAGTAGTTCCTATTTAGCCTTAGACTATAAATGAGCCAAATTTCATTCTCAGGTTGCATAAGTTACAGCAAGAAAAATTAGAGAGGCTAAGAAGAATATAAATTGAAGATGAGTGAACGTATTAGTGTTGTTATTTACTATGATGGTGAGGTTCGTCACACCGAGAACGACGTTGTTTTTTATCGGAGAACATAGCGCGACTGGTTTTTAACCAGAATATAGATTTGATAGAACTTCGTAAAAGAATTAGGTGTAAAATCTTTGGAACGACGCCAATGAAAGTTTTGTCTATTAAGTAACGATTTTGTGCTTCAGTTGATCCTGTGACATATGACTCATTCGACACCAAAGGTGCTCGTAGCTTGGAGGCAATGGTGCAGACTTATCTTGCTAGTGGATCACTCTATCTTGAGTTATATGTACAATTTTCATCACCAAATGATGCATTTGTGACTTCAACATCTACTATTGTTCTAGAGGAATACACGACCCCTGCCCGACACTCCGTTAGTGGGTAGCAAAACACAGAACCGCTCGTATTTGGTAGCAGTATGGAATACACAACCCCTACATGACACCCCATTAGTGGATGGGACATGCACCTCGGTGGGTCGATGTTTGATGCTGGAAATACATACTGGGGAATAACATCAACTTCTAGTGGTTGGCAATCCATATCTAATTAGGGACGTTATGAAACGTCCAGAAGAAAGAATGATATACTCCCTATGACATCCACTGGCGAGGGGACCTCGTATGTGATCCCTCATGCAATACCTGACGGCGCCTCGTACGATCCCTCATGCGACGGCGGCCTATAGATCGGCGGTCCACTTGCAGTAATCGAGAACGGAGTTGAACTGGGCCATGCATTCCAACCTACCATAGGACCGAAAAAAGGAAACATATAAGGGTTAGGATACATAAAAGGGCTAGTATACGCACCTGGCATAATCTGAAAAGACTGTAATATAGGTGTCGTCGGTTGAAGTGTAGGGCCTGGTGACTGTGTGGGCGCTGTTGATGGGCCTGGTGATTGTGTGAGCGCTGTTGATGGGCTTGGTGATTCTGTAGATGCTGTTGATGGGCTCGCGTCATCATCCATTCTTCTTGGATTTAAAGGGCCCCGCCGTTCCCTTTACACACGAATTTGCTATCGCCTCTCATCTTCCGACAGTAAATATGGCTTGCCATTGATCCTAAACGATGACATGTATTCCAGCATGCACGCTAACTCTGGAATGATGATTGGTTTCTGAGTAGGTATATAATCATATCGGTTTTCCCACATTTCAATATATGCTGACCAGAATCTCGATCAATCCGTATGCAATTATCGTAAGTCGAATTTGTGCTCATCCTCGAGTACCTCAGGGGCCACAAGAATCAGTTGTTAGAATCCAAATTGCCGCAATACTCTATCTGACTGGTGCATCACCACGGTGGCATAGTTGGCCAATGGGACCTTCCCATGCCAAATGTTCGGATTTTGAAAAAATTCATCCGAAGTAACAGCTCGAATTGCTGAATCCTCGTATGGTGTCCATTGAAACTATATGAACATGATAAAAATACTAGTTATATACATAATACTAAATACTAAATACTAAATACTAAATACGAATCGACAATTTTATTATGTATACTTATTTTATTTAATACTTACTTGTGCTTCCGACCGTTGGTCTAATAGAAGCCGTATATCTTCAAGAGAGGTAGGTATTCCAACATAACTCGCCGAATGGTTCCACCTAATTAAATAATTTTTAGCATGCAATTATATTTTAAATCTACATAATAATAGTAAAATCTAATATAAATTTTAACTCGTTATGAGTGGGAATGTATATGAGTGATCCAATCGAGGACGTAAAAATGGAAAACGACACTGTGCCCATGGTTGCAGTAGTGATAGGCAACCTCCGATTTTAGCTTTATTCGATCGCGTCGCCCCGCGCATCTCCCTGTACAATATTGCCAACACGGCAGACCCCTAACTAATTCAATAGCTGCTCTAAAATCAACGAGTTTTAGCAGCCATCTCAGATGTATGAGGTTTCGTGACAAGTCTGGCATCAAATAACCTCAAATTATCTCAAGAATGTATGCCCAACCATATGGTATTCTTTCTAGTTCAGTCGAATCATTATTCGGCTCCGGGAATGTGTCTCGTAACCAGTCCATCTCGATTCGACCTCCGCTAATATTATCCAAAATAGCACCTAAAAGCTCGTAGCATACGACTCCCTAATCAGTAGATTGAGTGAACCTAATGACTACGTACCCATCCACCGGCAATCCCAATTGCAACTGCACATTGTCCAAAGTGTGTTGCAGCACGTGTGTAACAACCTTGACATTCTATTTCTGACGTCAGCAGACATACGGTAATAACACACGTCCATGTACTGGTCGTGTCCCCCACTGTGCGTCATGCCCATGTAGAACACTGATGGACATTTAATTTGTTCATACAAAGTGCAGGGGACCCAAGGTCGAGCCACACGCCCGTGGGGCAGACCGTGTGTCACACACGGCCTAGACACACGGTCCGTGTGTCTACCCGTGTGAACAAAAATAGGCTATTTACCAAGCCTCTTTGCCACCTTGAAACAAGACCAAATGCATAATTAAACATACCAAGACTTTCATACTCAACCAATAGCCATAAAATGACATTCCAACATATTCATATATATGCCAACCATGCATGGCAACCAAACATAATCACATCAAAAACATTAGACATAACATGAATCGCCAGTTTTACAAACCGTAACTAATATGAGCCACATCCCATGGCCATATACATATAACTTAATATAAGCCAATACATTTGGCCAAAATCATAATAACACATGCCATAAAACTAGATCCCTATACATGCCACTCACTTGAAAATTTCTAACATATGCTTCATTATTCCAAAGGTAGTGACTTGATAAAGTGATGCTGCCTCCGACAATCTCCAACCCCGAGATATCCTATCAACACTAAGAAATGGAAAGGAGGGAAGTAAGCTTTATAGCTTAGTAAGATCGTATGAAAATAATAAGCAATTTACCAACTTACTTCTCAAGGTAATACAACCACATTTGTACTTTTATCTATTCTCAGGTCAAGTTGTTTTCTCGAGTTATAGTCACTAAATTATTTATATCTGGAGCTACAGAACTTCAAATTAAGATCTGCTAATTTTCCCTAAAACTAGACTCACATAACTTCGTACCATAAAATTTTTCAGAATTCTTGGTCTAGCCAATAAGTACAATTTATTCATTAAATTTACCCCTTTATGCTATCCAATAATTCTGACCCTTTTTCACTAAAACTTAATTATCTCATAATACGGAATTCGGATGATGTTCTTGTCTATTTTTCTTCAAAATAGACTCCTTAAAAATTCTGATAATATAAATTATAACCCATAACTATTTTTTTACAATTTTCAATGATTTTCTCAAATCAGGATAGGGTATTTCGAAATTATTCTAACTCTATCTCACAACAATTTAAATATCTCATAATATGAAATTCTCTTGCATGCACCGTTTCCTCTATGTCAAACTAGACTCATTAAGCTTTAATTTTATATTTTATTCGGCCTCTAACTCAATTTCTACAATTTTTGGTGGATTTTCATATTCGTACTACTGTTGCTGTCCAAACTATTTTAGTGCAAAATTAATGATACTAAGTTTGTCACACCTCATTAATTCATTTTCATCACATTGGTAAAGATACATATGTATACATCATAAGTATAGACCTATAATTACAAGGTCATCACAAAATCATTCTCATAGGCATGAATCACTCATGTACATCTTTACCAAATGTGTCTCATAAACCGAAATAACTTATCATGAGCTTGGCATATATACATGTGTTACTCAACATGCTCATGTTCCATTCCTTACTAATCATACAACATGAATTGATGTCACATTTCATCAATTCATGTAATTACCTGTACCACTCACAACATAGCCATAAGCTCTATCATTTCGACTTAAACCTTAAATTTCCCATTGAACCATTTGGAATTTCACAGGATAATCACTAAGCCTCAAACATAGGGTACGATGCTGATGCCATGTTCCAAACATGGTCTAACACTGGCTCACATACCTAAGTTGATGCCATGTCCTAGACAGGTCTTACACTGACTTTCATATATCGAGGCCGATGCCATGTCCTAGACAGGTTTTACACTGGCTCTCATCTATCGCTGTCGATTCCATGTCCCAGACAGGCCTTACACTGACACGTGTCAAGCCGATGCCATATCCCATACAAGTCGTACACTAGCTTGCATATCTCGGGGCAGATGCATGTCCCAGACATGCCTTATACTGGCTCTCATAATGTGGCCGATGCATGTCCCAGACATGTCTTACACTAGCACACATATCACGAAATGTTATGACATGATTATCCAATCTATTCCTAAGGTTCAACCGGGAGTTTATCACGTTAAGTCTCATCATACATTTCTCGTAGCCATATTCCAACACTTTATGCAAAATTAACCATTCAATGCATAATAACGATAAAGCTATAATATTTACGCACAACTTACTCATTTCTATGGGATATCATATTCCATCAAACTTCTAATGTATTATATCATCACATGAATATTATTAACATTTGGCATCACTTTCATCATACTGAATATCATCAACATATAATTCAATATAACTAAAACAAGATAGATTTCAAGTATATTGACAATAACATGGATAACATGCTTATTTAGTCACACGGGCTTACCTCGAATGCAATTTTGGCTAATTATTCCATTTTAGTCCATAACCTCGTACTTTCTGATTTAAGCCCAAATCTTGATTTTCTTGATTTGCAAGGGTGAAGAGTGGCTGAAAATTTCAAGCTTTCAAAACCCCTATCTTGCTAGTATTTTCAGTGGAGAGAATGAAGGTGAAAAAATGATATCACTTTCTATTTATTTTATTAAACAATAAGCCACCTAACACCACCACCTTTTGACTTTTCAATATTTTTGTCCCCATATTTCTCTTTAAAACCTCCTCATTTTAGTCAATTTGCTATTTAACATAATTTGCTAACAAAATAGAACTTTTGACCTTTATGCGATTTAGTCCTTATCCAAAACTAAGCACCCAATTGCTAAAATTATTTCACCAAAATTTTCATACACTTATATAATCATGCTATACTACATAAAATAACATTAAAAATAATTTTTCCGGCCTCAGAATAGTGGTTTTCGAAACCACTGTTTTGGCTAAGCCCAAAATTAGGTTGTTACAGGGTGCTTGGATTGTCATTCTACTTCGCGTCAAAAGGTTGTGTGACGTGACGGGTAAAACTCAATTAACCGGAAATCAATAATTTTTAGGAGTATGTTGGGCTGACTAACTGGGGTGGGGTGCTTGGCTGTCATCTCTCTTTGCGTCTAAACATTTAATATATTCCTAAGTAAATGAATATTAATAACAAAAAAATAATAAAAATAATAATAATAAAGAGAAAAAGAAAAAATAATAAAAAAATTACATTTGGGGACAAAAGGAGTAAACAAATAAAGTGTCTTAGTAGGTTTGGTAATTTACCTAATTATCATGAAATAATTCAAGTTGATTTTAATTTTTGTGTGCATTAATTGGAATAGTTTTTCCATTTTACTTAAAGCAAGCTTAGGGTTCTCTCTATTTTTCATATGCATTTTTGACTGATTTTTATAAAACTTTGAAGTGGTATTTCTTTCGTGGCAAATTCTAAATTTCACAGTGGATAAAAACCATACTTGACCACAAGCATGGGCTAAGTAGGGGGAATTTGATAATACTTTAGAATGACATATTTTTATGTGTTAATTTGCATAATTATTTTGAGTATGATCCTACTAATTTGAGTATTTATAGTCTTTTATCCTATAGGGACTAAATTGGAGGTAAAAGTAAATTCAAGGGCAAAAAGCGTGAATTTGAAGATAAAGTGGGCCAACATGCAACATAGGGAAAAAAGAGGTGCCGAAAATGCAAGCATGGAAGACATAAGGGCTAAAGTGCAAAAGAAGAGATTTTATATCACAAGACTCTATTTGAATTCCAATTATATTAGGATAATTATTAAGGATTATTATTTAAATTTAATTTTAGGATTTATTTTTATTTATCTTTATTTATTTTTAATTATTTGTATTTATCTTTTGAAATTTAAGTAGGACTAGACTATCTTTTCTAGCACTATAAATAGGGGATGGAATGACTCAAATTTGGATGATCTTTTTTTGTAAACACTTCCTCTCCCAAAAGTTTAGCCTTTTGTTCTTTTCATATCCTTTTCAATAAAAATTTCGTTTCCATTATATTTATTTCTTTTTCCAGAACAACCATGAGCCACTAAATCCATCTAGCCAAAGGTTGTCAAAAATCCCCAAAAAAGATTCTTGAGGCTTAGAATCCGTACTTAGCCTTCTCGACAAGTATTCATTATTTCTCCGCATTACGGGGCTGACACTTTCGTCCATGTTCCTTAAAATGAGATCTTTTCAATGTGTGCAAAGGCTGCCACTTTGTATGTTTTGGAAAGATTGCACAGTCAGTTCGTTAGCTTACTGCGTCAGAGGTTGGTGAGCCTAAGAGACAAAATGGTGTGGGATTCGCCATTGAGAAGTGATGATCTAGCATAAGATGACCCCACAGAAGCGATTGTTGGCTAGAGTCAGGTTCCGGTAAATCGTAAGTCTAAATTCTTGGAGCTAGTGGTCATAGGCGTCCTCTTCCACTACAACTGGCTTATTCTGTTTAAGAAGGATCATCTAAGCGCTGAGAATTGAACCCAAGGCGGATCGAGACAAACGGAGGTTGGAATCTCTTCATAAGAATTTCTTTTCTCTCAAATTCTTTTTATTTTTCTCTACTTTAATTTTTGCAATTTATTCAATTTCACAATTTCAATCAAATTTGAATTATGTTTTCTTTTAATTTTGTCTTTTGGTTTTTCCTAGGTACACAGGATTTCTTGGGCACGATTTTTTCCAGGATTTCAAAGAACAAGCATTGTGCAAATCTAGTCCCTAAGGATTTGACCCACTTCCCTTATACTATTCTTTTCCATTATTTATTAAGGATAGGATATTTTTGGTGCTCTCAACGACTGCATCAGTAGACCAAAATTGTTTTTTTAAATAAATCAAACCGTCTATTAAAAACAACCACTTTTCCAGGTGACCCGATCACACCCCATCAAAAAGGATTTGTGGCGACTCCCGTTTTTGCATTTTTATTTTCAAAAATCCAAGTTGACCCCTTTTTAAAAAATGGTTTCGACAGCTTGGCGACTTCACTAGGGATAAATAAGAGAGTCAAGCTACGATTTGATTAATTCTTGTTTTATTGGTCGAAAATTGATGATTCGATTTTTAATTTTACGATCCTTTCGTTGCATTTTATCCGATTTTGTTATAGTTTTTCATCACTTTGTTCGTATTTGCTTTAATTGGCCCATGTCTTTGAGGTACTTCTAGATATTGCATTGCATGGCCGTTCGATCTTACCCCTCTAAGTGGGACCAAGAAACTATTCCTTCGTGAGGTTTTCACCTCCGAATAGGATAGTGGATTGCTTTCGGGATACATCCGTACTTATGTCTTCGTGAGATTTTCATCTCTGTGTAGCCATAGGGAAATGTATTCTCTTGAACTGAACTCAGTCCGTATGAGCCTATAATGGGTGAGGATAGAGGAATCTACTGGTTTGGGTACCTTTACTTTAGAAATAAACCGTATGTAGTGAACCTTAATACCTGCCCTAGGTAGAACTATGCCAAACCCTAGTGGTCACCCATATAGGTGCTCTATTTGTTTGTTTCTTGCTTGCTTTTATTTTGTACTAACATGTTTCGTTTTATTTTGGTCATGATTGCATTGCATTTTCATTATAGAAAAGAGGTGTTGATTCACGTTTAGTTGCTAAATAGAGAGCTTGTCATGGAAAACGTATTTCTTGATAAAGTAAAAGGCAATGTGGCTGTCCGAATATGGTCCGAGGAAACGTAATAAGAGAAGAGTGATAGTTTGACGGATAAGTACACGTCTTTGCTTCGTTGCCTGAGAATTCAAGCTGACAAAACTTATTCGAGAGCCGTCAATGTCCTAGCTTTCTTAAAGAAGCTAACAAGTATCACGAGGATGAGTGAGCAATAGGTCGTAACCTAGATCGAGCAAAAAGAAGCTAGCAGAGGCATCCATTGAAAAGTTCGCGAGATTTGATCTTAACGCCTGGATATGAAGAAAAGGATCGATGTCTTTGCCTGGAATATGAGGATAAGGTCGTATAAATATCCGTTTTATGTAAAGAGATTTGTTTTCTAGAAAAGTTGTTCTAATAGAATTGAATCAGAATCAACACATCTTTTTCCATCCGTTTCATGCATTAGCATTGCATTGCATCATATGCATTAAGTCTCACACAAAGAGACCTTAAAATCGTGGTAGTTACCCTAGAATATCATTACTACACACGAAGAAAAACAAAAGCTATGGACCAAAGGTTGGAAAAATTAGAACAAATGCAAAATGAGATGCAGGACCAACTACAGATACAGATGCAAGAACAGTTGGCCAAAATCCAACAAGATATGAGGGATCAAATACTAGAATCCCAGATAAGCATGATGAGCCAGTTAGCGCAGTTGCTGGCTGAAGGGCCAAGAAAAGGAAAGAGCCCTATGATCAAAATCAAATACAACAATGAGGACCCTACTTATCTTTCAGGCTTCACTCCAACGAACACTCAAACATAACCACAAAGGGTGTCCGTCAATATCAGACCTCAATACCATATCGATACTTCGGCACTGATAAACTTCCTGATAGGTTCAAACTCCAACCCTGGAGACAATCCAGCAGATCTCGTTGTTCCTGACCTTGATGATATAGCGAAAATGGGAAAGGCAAGAGTGGAGCTCCCAAAACAACTAGAAGACCAATGCAAATGGCTAGAAGAGAAGTTCAAGGCGTTGGAAAGTGTTGATTACCATTGTGGAATTGATGCTAAAGAATTAAGCCTGGTCTCAGATCTAGTGCTCCCTCCAAAGTTCAAAATGCTGGAGTTTGAAAAATATAACAGGACCATCTGCCCTGAGACTCACATTACAATGTTCTGTCAGAGGATGACAAGATATGTCAATAACAATCAGTTGTTGATTCACTGTTTTCAAGACAGCTTGACCGAGGCTACGGTCAAATGGTATAACTAGATAAGCCGTGCCCAAATTAATTCATGGAAAGACCTGGCACAGGCTTTCATAAAACAATATGGTCACATGACAGATATGGCACTCGACAGAATTATACTGCAAAATATGGAAAAGAAGCAAAGTAAGAGCTTCAGAAAATACGTTCAAAGATGGAGGAGGTAGCCACACAAGTACAAACACCTCTCCTAGAGAAGGAAACGACCATGCTTTTCATCAATACTCTGAAAACCCCGTTCATTAATCATATTTGGAAGCACTGTCATGAGCTTTTCAGATATAGTAATGTCTGGCGAGATGATTGAAAATGCAGTAAGGAGTGGGAAGATAGACGCGGGAGAAAACGCCAAAAGATTAACCCCAAGGAATAAGGAAAGTGAAGTGAATAGCCTGAGCACGTATAACAAGGGTTATTCAAAACCAATTACTGTAGGCCAAGCTAAGGACTGTAACCACCAGCAATCAAAGCCCTTCAAGGAAAGAATCTGACTCGAGGCTGAGCTCAAAAAAACTCTAGTTCACCCCCATCCCACTGTATAGGGAGTTGTACCAAAATTTATTTGATGCCCATATGGTATCTCCGTTCTACTCAAAACCTATGTAGCCTCCGCTCCCCAAATAGTACGATGCGAACGCTCAATGCGAGTATCATGCAGGAATCACAGGATACTCGATAGAAAACTGCATCACTTTCAAAAAGTTAATCAAAAGGCTCATCAAAATGGGCATTGTAAAATTTGATAACCCATTTGGTGTAGAAAATCCATTACCCAACCATGCTGATAAGAGGGTAAACACAATAATCAAGTATTTGGGGAAGAGAATCAAGAGGAATATTGCAGAAGTAAAAAATCCACTGAAATGGGTGTTGAAACAAATGATAGACATGTGATTAATTATTCAGAATTCGGAGGAGATACCCAAAGGGATAAGGAGCTACTGTGAGTTCCACGCTGAAGAGGGTCATGAAATCTAAGAGTGCGCTGAATTCAAAGCTTTAGTACAAAGCCTTATGGATAATAAAGAGTTGAAATTCCTTGAAAAAGTCAAAGGCTCGGAAGGAATGTCGGAGAATTTGAACATTAAAGCCATATTCGAAAAGGGAACCGGGGAAGAGAATTTATCAAGCGTGAGTGTTCTGAACAATGGGACTATAGAGGAGATTCCTGTATATTTTAGAGCCAATTTGGAATAATGCCCAGAACACGCTTATTGCTCTAAGCTTAGGAGCAATAAGAATCCTTTTGTGAAATAGGCCTATGTCCAGTATCTTTATTTCAATAAAATGCATATTTGTTTCTCACTTCGAGCAAATAATCTTTTATTGTTTCCATTTCATTCGTAATCATACCACACAAGTAAGTATTCTTAGATTCTTTTATTCTTCGGGTCTTCCTTCGTCCTTGTAACAGGTCTCCAGATATCAATGATATGAGCGACACTGTTATTGACTCAGAACCTACTTTTAAGCAAGATATGTGTCCAGAGGAACTTCAGGACTTTGAAGATGACTAAGACTGTAGCCTATCTCCTAATTTGTTAAGGATGGTAGAACAAGATGAGAAAGAGATCCCACTTTACAAAGAAATACTGGAACCTATGACCTTTCTATATGTGGGGCATGGATGTCAGTGGGCCGATCTTCTAAAGAGTATCGATTCATCTTTGTGTCCGTCGATTACTTCACCAAGTGACAGAAGCTGCTTCATATGCCGATGTCACAAAGTCGACAGTCAGCAATTTCTATGTCGGTATAGAATGCTAAAAAGGATCATATCTGATGATGCACCAAATTTGAATGACAACACGATATCAGAAGTTTGCAGTCAGTTTAAGATCAAGAACATCGCCCGAAAATGAACAGGGCAGTGGAAATAATCAATAAGAAAATTAAAAGGATCATGGGGAAAATGATGGAGACTCATAAAGATTGACTTGAGAAATTACCATCTATATTTTTCAAACGTCTATCAGGACCTCTACTGGGGCAACGCCTTTCTTATTAATTTATAAAGGCGGTTTTGCCCATTGAAGTCGGGATTTCTTCTCTTCGAGTTTTGTTAGAATTGAAGTTGGTTGGAGCAGAATAGATCCAATTTCAATATGATCAAGGGAACTTGATTGAAGAAAAGAGGTAGAAAGCTAATCCGTCTTGATCAAATGTATCAAAATGATACGAGATTATGACGAAAAGGTTCTTCCCAAAGAATTTTATAAGAGAGACCTAGTTTTGAAAAGGATCCTTCTCATACAAAAGACTTTCAGAGGGAAACAGATACCAAATTGGAAAGGATCTTATGTGGTGAAGAAGGCCTTCTCTGGAGGAGCATTGATATTGACCAAGATGGATGGCAAGAACTTGCCTAATCTTGTGAATTTTGATTCAATCAAGAAATATTTCACTTTAAAAAAAACACAAAACAAAACAAAAAAAGGAAAGAAAAGGAAAAAAAAAAGAAAAGAAAAATGAGAGGCCAAGGCAAAAACCTGCAAAGGGCGCCTTGAGACCAAAGAGACTTTGAGTTGAAAACCCAGGAATGAGCAATTCAAAATTTTTATCGAAGGTGGGGCATGCGCTAGTATGCCTGAATTAACAAGGAAGAGGAATGCTACATCTTAGGGCATCAACAAAGTACTCTAAGTCTTTTGAACACATATCAAGTTCAAAGGATCCTCAAGAAGTTTTGTGCAAAGAAACTCATGATGAGATATATGGGGCACCTATTTTTTTATTCATTTTAAATCTTAACAAAATTTTCTATCTTGATTATTTCATTTTTGAGCTTTACTCCCAATAAAATTCCATTTTGTCCATTTTGGTAATCTTTTTCAAGCATTTTTCATTGACATAATGATTATTGGACCAATAATATTCAAGCAAAAGGAGTTTTGCATGTTACTTTGAAAGCTTCTAAATAGTACGAGGCCCCGAAATAGGACCATTAGTTAGAACTGACCAAATTCATAAGTTGAAAACATTTGGAAAGGTAAAGACCAAATTGTGATTATTTTTCGGGTTTTCTGTCAGAGATACCAGTTGAAGAAGAAGATGCATCAATGATAGAACTTTGATGGACAATGAGTAATGATAGCCCAAACATTAAAAAGGGATCGTTCTTATGATATTCTGCATTTATGCAAATATCATACACATCTAGTTGGAGGCATTTGATTCGTTTCAATCACAACTTCCTAATCATTTGCCAAAAAAAAGGCACAGTAAATGAATTTTACAGGTCATGTTACCCAGAAATGGTGTAACAGATCAATGAAGTTACAAATCCCATACCCCTGAAATTGCAATGGGATGGATTAAAGTTATCATGGCGAATCATATCTCTCTAAAGTTACAGTGGAGTAGATTAAAGCCACAAACCTTATCTACCTGAAGTTGTAGTGGAACAGGTTGAAGATACAAGTCTTATCTCCCTGAAGTTTTAGTAGAGCAGATTGAAGATAGCAAATCTTATTTCCCTGAAGTTGCAGTGGAACAGATTGAAGCTATAAATTACAGATCTTGTCTCTATGAAGTTGCAGTAGAGTAGATCAAAACAAATCCTATTTCTCTGAAGTTGCAGTGGAGCAGGTTGAAGATACAAGTCTTATCTCCTTAAAGTTGAAGTAGAGCAGACTGAAGATAGCAAATCTTATTTCCCTAAAGTTGCAGTGGAACAGATTGAAGCTATAAATTACAGATTTTATCTCTCTAAAATTGCAGTAGAGTAGATCAAAACAAATCTTATCTCCCTAAAGTTACAGTGGAGCAGGTTGAAGATACAAGTCTTATCTCCCTGAAGTTGCAGTGGAGTAGACTAAAGATAGTAAATCTTATTTCCCTAAAGTTGTAATGGAATAGATTGAAGCTATAAATTACAAATCTTATCTTTATGAAGTTGTAGTAGAGCAGATCAAAACCAATTCTCATCTCCTTGAAGTTGTAGTGGGTCGGATCAAATCTACTGAAGTCAAATCTTATCTCCCTGAAGTGGCAGTGAAGCAGATTAAAGTGATAAATCTTATACCTTTGAAGTTGCAGTTGGTTGGATTAAACCTACCATTGCAAGTCTTATGCCCCTGAAGTTGCAGTGGAACAAACTAAAGCAATGAGCAACTGATCTTATCTCCCTGAAGTTGCAGTGGAGCAAATCGAAGCAACAATTTCTATACCCTTGAAGTTGCAGTGGGTTAGAACAAGGTTACTTGAAGAGAAGAAGCGCCAGGAAGTCAAGATTCTGCGAGACCGGGCAAAATTAGTCCTTCTTGAAAGTCTTTGCTCCATTCTCGTTACACAACAACGAGCAAAAAGGGACAGCTGTAATAAGCTCAATTTGCCTGGGCCTTAAATAGGCTAAACAAATAAAATAATGTTACAAGCCCAATTCACAAAGCCCAAATTAAAATAAACCCTAACCTAGCCCACAAAACAAATTTTTTTTAGCCAAAGGAAAAGGGTCAGAAACCCTCAGCTTCTGACGCCGCTACCTACGTCCTCCACCACCTCACGTCTCTCTCCATCACGCTACCCACATACCCACGTTCGCCTATACCTGCAAACACACAATAGTAGAAGCAGTTGTATTTTTAGCCTATAAAAGGCCACAAATAATTAATGTAAAGGGGAAAAACATACAGATTACTAATCGAAATAGAAACATTTTTTTGAAAGGTTATTTTCATTTTTTTTCTATTTATTTTTACTATTTGAGTTTTGTCCCTACTTTCCATATACGAAAATACAAAGAAAGAATAAAAGGAAATCACCGGGGTTATTCTATCGTTTTCTTACGTTTTTCGGGTGTTTTGAGGCCAAATTTGGGTTCAAAGGGGGTGAAATCTCAAAAAATATATATATTTTTCCATTGCCGGCCACCGTGCACGACGGCACTGGCATTGGCGACCGGCGGTCGGCACAGTGGTGGCCCATCGGGGAACTAGCCGGAGTTTGCGGGCGAAAGGGAGAAAAAGAGTTTTTTTTTTTGAAAGGTTTTTTGGTTTTTTTTTAATGGAAGAGTTTAAAATGAAATTTTTGGGTCAAAATTTGACTTAAATAGTGGGGTAAAACGGCGCCGTTTTGGCTTAACACCTTCAGGCATAAAATGACGTCTTTAACTCCTAGGATCCGCGTGTTGACCCGACCCGCTAGGAGATCCGCATGTTTTTTTCTTTTGGGGGATATTTGTGTTGCAAGTCCTTTCGCTTTTTATACCTGTCTCAATTGGATCCTTTTTTATTTATTTCCTTTTAATTAGTCCCAATAATTTTGTTTTTATTTCATTTTAGTCCATACTCGAACAACACTGTTTTAGGGGAGAAGGGAGAATTTCCCATTTAGTCCCCCTTGTTATTTGCGCGTTCGATTCGGTCCTTCTCTTTTTTATTTATTTTCAAATTTGCCCCAAACTTTTGTTTCAAGTTCAATTCAGTTTTTTCCTGGTTATTTTGGCTATTTCATTAAATTGATTAATTTTAATATTATTATTATATTTATTACTATTATTAGTATTTTTATTACTGTTACCATTATTCTGTATATTATTACTGTTTTCTTATATTATTATTAGTAACATAATGTTATGTTTATTATTTTATTATTATTGTTATCATTATTATTATTAACATAATATTTTAATTAATGTATTATTATTACTATTTTTTATTATTATCATTATTAACATATTATTATTATTCTTATTAATATATTATTATTATTTATCACCATTATTATTATTAATGTATTATTGTTATTTTCTATTTTTTATTATTATTATAATTATCATTATATTTTTTAAACTTTTTACTTAATATCACTTTATTCATTTATTCATCTACTTACTCTCAATTTTTTTTAATTAAACTCTTATTAATATTTATTTATTCAGTTATGATTCCTTTTTGGCTCATCTTATTTTTATTCATTTATTTTATTCATATTTTATATTTTCACCCTTATTATTATTTATATTAACATGTTCCTATTTTATTCTATTATGCATATTACCACCGTAATTTACTTTCATATTTTTACTATAAATCATATTGCATTAATTTTTACTCGACACACAAAATTGTATTTTCTAAATTAAGCATTATTTCGTATTTCGAGATTCGAAAAGTCGTACCCTAACTTACGGGGTTTCGATTTTCTCGTTAAATATGAATAAACAAATATTTTTAAAATGTGAATTCTAAATAATCTCGAGAATTAAGAAGAAATTGTATTCTAACTTACGGAATATGATTTCTTTCTAAAAACCGAGATAATCGAATGTCTTTTTCAATAAATAAACTTTTCGGTGTTTATTCTCGGATCAAGAATTCAAGACATTGTGTCCTAACTTACAGGACATAATTTTTTCTCGATTAATGTGAAATATGCCTTATTCTTAAATTTTTTTTCATTTTTTAAATAAAGGATCATATTTTTAAAATCTCTTCAAATTTTTAATTTTCGACACTAGGACACTAATTAATTAATTAGGTACCAATTTTGGGTGTTACGAGGGTGCTAATCCTTCCTCATGCATTACTGACTTCCAAACCCGTTTTTTTTAATTTTGTAGACCAAAATCGTTTTTTTAAATAAATCAAACCGTCTATTAAAATCAATCACTTTTCAAGGTGACCCGATCACACCTCATCAAAAAGGATTGGTGGCGACTCCCTTTTTTCGTTTTTATTTTTAAAAATCGAAGTCGACCCCGTTTTAAAAAAATGGTTTCGACAACCATAATATAGGTGGGGGTGAATAGAACCTTAAATAAAGTGGTAATGTAGCATTAATACACACCTTGAAGCCCTTGTTAATTTTTGATAAGTTTATTTTTATCCTCACGCACCAACATGAGGAAACTCAATTGCCCTCAACTATTAGATTAAATGAGTGATCACATGACAAAAATGTAAAGGATCTTAGTGAAGTTGATGGTAAATTCAAGGACCAAAAAAAAAGGAAGTAACGAAAACAGTGAATTAAAATCAAATGGTAAAGTAAATTTGAAAAGAAAACTTCAAGAGTTAGAAGTGATGGATAAAATGAAAACTACAATTGCACTTTTCCCTCATCTTTTAGCTACTATAGATGAAGGCAATGTTATAGCTTAGATTGAATCTAGAGAGGTAAGAACCCTTAACAAGTCCTTAGAGACCTTTTCTATTGAGCTAAAGGACTTAAGAATTCTAAAAATAATTTGAGAGGTTCCTCACCTAAAAACCCAGTAGGTGATAGACCTTGGGAAAATATGCCCTTAGATTAATCATGCGAACGTTGTGGCATCATGGACATATAATTTCTGAAAGGGAAGGGTTCTAAGAGAGTTTGAACTAAAAGTAATACGTTAAAGAGTTTGCATTCATGAAAATGAACAAGTGTAAGATGTCGATACAATTGTTGTAATCGATGCCCATAAGAATTTATCCACTTTTAATATTGGTGTGTATCTCAATAATAATTTTACTATTGTTGATGGAAATTTTGCTTGGTGATGAGAATAATGATGTTGTAAAGGTATTAAGTATGAACATTATGTTAGAGGATAGTGTTGTAAATTGGTCTTATGGGATCAATGATTTTAGGACTGAGATGATTGTTTATTTATCTATTGTAAGGTCAAAAAATAAGGAATAGTTAAGGTAGGTTCTCTCTTAACAACCTTTTACATCGCTATGATCCTTATCAATTTGAATGTTAAAGAGTTGGGTTAACCTCTAACATTGTTTCACTATGGATACTTGACCTAAAAAGTGAAGGCTAACTTATATTTCCTTATGAGAATAACAGTGAATTATTGTAAAAAAGTTGGAAACAAAGTGGGTTTATAGCTCATAATCGGTACAGACTGTGTAGTTAAAAGAGGATGGACAATTCTCACATGATCTAGCTTAGTTTCTTGTAATATATGATTTATGGGATAATAATATTTTGTTACTTACACTGAGGAACCTGATAGATCATTTTGGCTTGTTTATCTTTTTGGCCATCTGATTTTAAATGAAAGACAAAGAGTTTGGGATAGACTATATTAATTAGCTAACCAACTTGTTCGAGAAGACAAGTGGATTGTTATAAGGGACTTTAACCAACCTATCATTCAATAAAAATAAAATCAAAATCGCAAATAAGCTATTAGACTATCTTAATAAATGTGAATTAGTATATATACCAGCCAAAGGACCTTATTTTACATGATGAAACAAAAGAGCAAAGGAAGATGAGTATGAAGTTGCACTAGAAAGTGATTACACAAAGTGAGAAGATATATGTACCAAAGAATGTGCTCATAGGTCATTGTACACCCTAAGCCAATACTTCAAAGTTACAACCATTTATTAGAATACAAAGGAAACACTCCATTGAAGATGTAATTGGTAAGGTGAATAAATGAATCAAGACTAGATGCAAGTCATAACCTAACTACAAGGACATTGTAAGTTTTGCTTGTTGCATCTCAAGTGTTGAACTAAGAGAGTGGAAGAAACCTTGCAAAATGAGTTTTTGGATACAATCAATGAAGGAAAAAATGTTACAGTTTGAAAGAAACCAAGTGTGGAAGCTAGTGCCTAAAACAAAAAATTGCAACATCATTGGCAATAAGTGGAGCTTCAAAAAGAAAACTGATGAGCTAGGCAACATTATTAGGAACAAAGCCAGATTAGTTGCACAATGGTACACTTAAGTCGAAGGGGTAGATTTTGATGAAACCTTTGCCTCTAGGACAAAACTTGAATCTATCAAGTCGTTTTAGCTTTGGCATGTCACTTAGATATTAAACTCTACCAAATAGAAGTCAAAAGTATCTTTTTAAATGGATTTTTAAATGATGAGGTATATATTGCTCAACCAAAATGTTTTACAAATGCTAATCATCTTGGTCATGTTTACTAGTTAACAAAAGCTTTGTGTGGATTAAAACAAGCCCCTAAAGCTTGGTATGGAAGAATCACTAAATATTTGCAATGGTGAAGGCAATAAGGGGCAAGCAGTGGCCTTGCCCCCCCAAAAATGGTAGATTTACCATTTAGCTATTAAAATTTATAAAATTATATATTAGTATAATGGTAAAATTACACTAAAGAAAACAATTATAATTCATCTCTAGCCCCATTTAAAACAAATTTCTAGCTACGCCCAAGAGTATTTGTTCGAGAAAGGTTTTGTAAGAAAGAGTGTTGACAAAACCCTTTTTATTAAAAGGATAAAATAAAGAATCACAATAGCACAAATCTATGTGGATGACATTTTTCTTTTATTTCACTCCTTCAAAAACTTCTTAAGAATTTGTTGACCTCGTGAAAGTTGAATTTGGAATGAGTACGGTAGGGTAACTAGCATATTTTCTAAGTTTTTAGATCAAGCAACTAAAGAAATGAACCTTCATCATTCAAGAAAAGTATGTCTAAGGTTTGGTAAAGAAATTTGGCCTAGAATCTTTTAAGGTTTTGAGAACTTCAATCGGGATTGAATGATACTCACTAAAGATGAATAGGGTGGCAACAGATGTGACCACTTATTGAAGCATATGATTGGTAGTCTCTTGTATCTTACAACTAACAAACCAAATATTAGCCATAATGTTGGCATATGTGCTCGACATCAAGCCTTAACAAAGGATTCACATTTGAAGGTTGTCAAACAAATCATTAGAAATGTGAATGTCAGATTGAATTTGGTTATTTGATTTACTAAACATACTAATTTTAACCTTGTAAGATATTGTGATGTTGATTAGGCAGGGAACATAAATGATCGAAAAAAACACCTCCATAGCATGCTTTTACCTTGTAAACAACATAATCTTACATTATATCAATAAGCAAAATGCTATATCCCTATCCACTTATTAATTTGAATGAAACAAATGCTTGTAGATTCTGATGTACCCACAACTTATGCCACAATGTATTGTGATGACACGAATGCTATTAACATATTAAAGAATTTAGTATTACACTTAAGAATAAAATATATCATCATCACTTCATCAAAGACTTAGTTGAGAATAAAACGATTAAGTTAAAACATGTGCCCACAGACAAATAACTGAGTAATTTTTCTGTAAAATTATCGGATAGTAACAAGGTTGAGAGACTTTAAAGGGTATAAGGATTTGTAATATTCAAATTTTATTGTATATTTTTTGTTTTGTTCTTCATTCGATCATGTCATTATTTTTGAAAGTTATCTCGAACCACAAGAAAAATTATCCATTATAATATTTTACTTTCTCAAACTCTAGTTTACCTATTTGATAAGGTATTTATGTTTAAATAGGACTAGGTTTTGATTATTTTCCTATCTTTTACCCTAACGTAGAAATTGTACTCACTTTAAAATACCTTTTGTTCCTTTACTAGAATATGACATTCGTGATTTTCTTTTGAGAATCAAGTTTTAACTTCGCTCTATTTCTTCAAATATGACCAAAATTAATAGGACAATGAGTATAATCCAAAAAGGAAAAGTGAACATGAATATCAATCTATTAAAGAATCCTTAATAAAGTTAAAGATCCAATAACAAAGTCAAAACCCTATATTGATTTTAGCAACAATAGTTCAAAAGGTTTTGATTAGAATAAAAAGGTGAAAGAGGAGAAAAGATCGATTTAGAAAGTAATTCCTCCAATGATGTTATCTCTTTTAGAATAGAAAGAAAAGGAGAACTCAACAACTAAATGACTAAAAATTCGAAAACCTTGCCATCTATCTCTATAATTGAACCATTGCATATTTGGGAAGAAACAAATCCTTCTTGAATTTGATGCTCTAAACAATGTGGCAACATCTCTAATATAAACATGTGATCCTATTGATCCAAATACTTGGGTAATGATTCAAACAATTTATCCTTTATATTTATCTTAATTTAATATAAAATATAGTGATGCGTCAAGCAATGAGACTACCTGTTTGCCACAAATAACCTTAACATGTAGACAAGTTTCATTAAATGTTACATATCTTATAGTATATATAATAGTTTTTTTTATCTGTGCATAGCACAAATCGATTGTATGTATTAATTAAATTATATTTAATTATTTCTTAATTTTTTCATAAAATTTGTAATGTTTCATTAACAAGAAATTTTAACATAATAATATATAAGTTTAATTTTAAAAACATAATAATTATTATTAGATTGAATTTAAATAAATAATATTTTGAAAATTATTTTTAAAATATAAATATTATATCAGTAGGTTGCGTGAAGTTATATTTTATATATATTTTCTACCTTAATCAGTAATTATTAATGAGTGAATATAATTTATTAATTAAATTTCAATACTGTGACCACCAAATAATTTATTGTAACATTATTTATATTATTAAATATTTATTTGAATTCTTGACTCCATATTTATTTGAATTCTAATAATTTATTTTATTTATAAAATAGTGATAAACTTAAAATGATTTTCTAAACAGTGATTTATTATGTAAAATTATAAGTTGAATTATTAAATATAAATAAATTGGAATGGAAAAGTACAATTTGTGGAACATCATAAAAAATTATATAAAAAAGATTAAGGGGTTTATGTTGCAATTTTTTCCAAATACTTTTTTTCTTTCCTTAACACATGTCAAATTTTCATAATTTCTAACACTTTAAAAACTTAAAAAACTAATAATATCTATGTAAAACAGAGTATAACCTCATTTGCTTAATTTAAAACTAAAAAATATATTAGAATTTAATTATAATCTATACTAATATATAAAGGTGACACCTGTTTTTTTCTTCTTCTTCTTTTTTAACTTGAAAGTATGATGGCTAAATTTCAGTTTTAATCCCTCTATTTTTTTGAGATTATATAATAATTGCTTAATTTCAATTTAGATCCCTATATTTTGTCAAATTTAATATTTAATTTTTATACTTTAATTTTAACATAAAACTTTATACTTTGGTACCTCAACTCTTTTTAATATCATTATTTACTCTAAATATTTTATTTTGATTAAAATTCTTATGTGAATTTTTAAGAATTGGTAACACCGTTAAAATTCTCTATTAAATTCAGATGCATTACAATGTCATTATTTTATTAAATAGATACCAAACGATAATTTTTTTATTAATTTTAAAATGTCACATTATCAAATTTAATAGAATAATTATAATAATGTTAACAAAATATTTAAAATTTAAAATTCCACAAATAAAAATTTTAATTTTAAAAAAATAAAAGTATGAATATTAAATTTTAAATATAAAAAAATTAAGTATATTACAATTATAAAATTTTTAATCTATAATTTAAGAGAAAAAAAAAGGACGAAAAGTGAGTGAAAATCATACTAATTATTTTAATTTGATGATTATAATTTTATTTGAAAAAGTTAAAAATTATAATATCCTTAATTTAGCTAAAAATTATATATATAGTATGAATAAATGTTTGGTCACCGAAATGCCAAAATTTTGTTAGGTTAACAAAAATAAAAACTAGAGAAAATTATGCCTAACTCCATATTTCTTTTTTTTTTTCGATTTAAAATTATAAAATATTTATTAGAAAAAAAGTCAAATTTGATTTGAGTTCAGACAAGCCAAGCCTAAGGTTGACGCAATTCCAAAATTGAAATAGAAAAAAGATAAAAAAAAATCACCAAAGAGCAAAGGCAAAACCTTTCAACCAGGTCCAATAGAAAAAGAGGAAAGATTTAAGTTATTATTCGTATAAACATACTACAAAATCAAGCTTTGTTCGTGTCTTATTCGTGGTCATTTTTGTTATGTAAGATCCTCTATCCCAAAAACTTCAAAATTTTTTGTTATTCTTTAATTTAGGTGAACGGAGTAGTTTTATTGGTTTGATCACTTGGGGCTAGAAATGTTATTCAAGCTTGCTTTTTTATTTCCATTACTATCTGATCTGTTCATTTTCTTTTTGGGTTTTTTTTTTTAACTGTTCTGGGTTTTAATTCTACGCTTAAAGTTCTGGGGTTTGATCGCTTGATATCCTTTTTATTTTTATATGGGCTGTTTCTATTCTTGGGGTTGCTATAGTTTCTTTTAATTGCCAATTTGACTTTATTGATGATCATGTTCTAGAGTTGATTTTGATGATCGTTTACTTTTTAGTTATTTTAATTAAAATCTCAAATTTTGCCTCAAATTCATGATATTTAATGATAAAGTTATTGATTTTGTTGTAGGCTGTGCTTATAGAATAATCTGGGATTTTGTACTTAAACAAAAGAAGCAGGTTCTCATGGCTAATAGTGCGGCAGCCTGTGCCGAAAGGGCAACTCATGATATGCTGATTGGTCCAGATTGGGCTGTAAACATTGAGCTATGTGATATTATAAACACGGATCCACGGTATCATTCTTTTTGTTTGTCGGTTTAGTGGCCATTTTTCTGTTCTTTTATGTGTTTTTGTACTTGTGATTGTGATTTGGTAATTAAATTATTTGGTTTTCTGGGAAGCACCAGTAGTTTTATTTGAATCACGTGAGTTGTGGTATGAATTATGCAATGTAGGCTACTTAGGTGATTTTCAAACTTGCAAGCATTGTTTGCTGAAAAGCAGTTCTAATCACCACGTTAATTGTTTTAAGTCAAGTTTGTTAATATATCATCACAAGAGATTGTGGTACACTTTTGTGGAACGTTTCACTGTAATTCAGTTGTTGTCCAATTATGAAAGATGTGGAGCTTGTGAGGAGATTGCTGGGTTAACTTGATTTGTGCTGCCATTGCAATAGACGAGAGAAGTTTTTTCAAGCTTTGATTAAAATGTATCTTGCCTCAAAAATGTTAATGGGAGGATGATATGGCATGATTTTTTTCAGAAGAGAGTGATGAAGGGAGGGAGGTGGAAGGAGGAAATTTTTGGATCTTCTGGATATGGTATCCTTTGCCTTGTAGGAGAAGAGGAAGGACAATTTGAGGGGAAATTTTTATGTCACAAATAAGGGCTGGAGGGTGGGATTTTTCAAATATTGCATATGAGTGGCTTGAACAAGGACAAGAAGCTTTAGGGTGTATACATGTTTATACCCTACTCTTGGATTCATTTAGCTGGACTATAGTGAGTGAAATGTTAAGAAAAATACCCTTGTTAGAATTAGGTATTCACACCTAACTCCATGTAATGCAGGACCAATATGATGGCTACTTCCTATTCTATATTCTCTTGTCAGTCTATTATTCGGTGTTTGTCTATATGACAGACACGTTCTCTATTTTTCTTCTAGTTCCTTCTCTCACACTCATTGTTTTTTCGGCTTTAATATCTTTCTTGTACACTTGGGGTACTCGAGTTGGTCTTGGGTTGTAATTATCTCTTTACTAGAAAAAGAATTGAAGGGTCTGAAGTGTGAACTGGAATGAAAATGTTTGAATAAACAGAAAGTCATTGTCCGACGCTACGAAATGCACAGTGTATGTTATTGTCACCAATTTAATTGTTCAAAATATGATTTTATGCTCCCAAGGGGTTTTCTGTAGACATACAACACCCTTTCGTAGGAAAGTTGCATGGTTGTCCTGCGCTTGTGTTGAATGTATTTGTTCCTTGTCATAACTTGATCCAAGCCTATTATTCGCAATCGCAGATGCATTTGGATCCTAAATCATCTGGACTTCAGTGAAAATCATAGTCAAGGTTTTGACATTCTCTATTTGTCTATTGTAGGCAGGCTAAGGATGCTTTGAAAGTCCTCAAGAAGCAACTGGGCAATAAAAACCCAAAAGTCCTGCTACTAGCTCTTAATGTGAGTTACATGCTTCTTCCCCATACATATTGCTCTTTCAGATATTTTTTCGGAAGTCAACTCTTATGGTGTAATAACATGTATAACATGGTTATTTTCAGTTTTTTAATTTCATCATGTGGTCTCAAATGATTGTTAACCATCCTATGTTTTTTCCTTAGTGTTGCATGATGATAAAGAAGTAATACGATACCATATATCTTTATATATTCGTCCAGGTATTGGATTCTCTCTGTAAAAATTGCGGGGAGCATGTTTTTCAGCAGATTGTTGAGTGTGATATCTTGAATGAAATGGTTAAAATCGTAATGAAGAAGGTGCCTTTCTTTGCCTGATCTGTGATATCTAACATTTCTTTTTAATTTCCTCACTTTCTGGTTCTTACTATTCTTACGCTTCATTCTGGTAACTGTGCAGCCTGACTTGAATGTCAGGGAAAAGGTACTTACTTTTATAGACACATGGCAAGTAGCCTTTGGAGGACCCGGGGGAAGGTATCCGCAATATTTTGCAGCATATAAAGAACTACGGGTAAATGTTCTATTTTGTGTTTACCTGCCAGCCTTTGTTTTTTTGGCCCTTCATAAGTATCTATTTTCCCAAGGATGAATATTATCAAACTTGTTCTTTTGTGCTTGGATATATTAGGTTCCCTTTCATTTTCCATAATTTATCTTTTTCATGTATTTGGAGGATTCTTGGAGGGTCATATCTCCATACGCATCTTTGGATTTCTATTGGACATGAGTGTCAAATACGGTATTTCAAGAAAATAAAAAATCGGAATAACATAGTCTATTTGTATCTGTTCTTAAAGTTAAACCTTCTTTTGTGTATTTTCAGGTTGCTGGAGTTGCATTTCCTCCTCGTGAAAAGAATAGTGTACCGTTATTTACTCCACCTCAGAACAATCCAGTAACCCACCAACCAGTTTCAGCACGTCAAGATGCTGCTATTGAGGTCTCTCGACAGTCTGATGATGCTTCTGGCTTGAGGTACTAATTTGCTAGATTATTTTGTTCTTGTTGCGGATTAAACAGTTGTCCTTGACACAACATCTTTGTCCGAAAACAGATTTTGAAACCTTTGCTTCACTCAAATTATTTCAGAGTATTTGATTCTTAGTTCAATAATGACTTGAATCGGTAAAAGAAAAGTCAACCGATTTATTGTTGGTATCCGTAACTCTTTTGCTTGGATTGGATCTCTCATCCCTTGTTTGTTGTGTTTGATTTTATGTTTACCATATAAATTGTAAACCATATGTGAATGTGTAATATATTTATATCTTCATATATATAAGTCGTCATTGCTTATGCAAAATCATATACCTTATGATTTACATTTTTTTTCTCTTTGTTAGGCCTAAATAAAATTTTATTAAAAATAAAGACTCCGAAGAGATTACAAAGAATAGAGCATCACAGCTTATAATAGACATCACCTCACCACAGCTCATAATTAAGAAAAAACATTCAATTGATAATACCCATTATGATTTACATAATTATCTAACAGTTTCTAACTTTCTATTATGTGTTCATTGGCATGTTTTAGCATATATATGACTATAACAATGTTGAAATGAATTTTTATACTTATTTTCTTTAATAAATCTAAAATTGATATTACAGAACATAAAGATATAACATGAACACAATATGATTACATGAATTTTTCAATATCATAAACATGATTATGACATGGCAAAATACATGAACACAGTATGGATTATTTTAACATTAGGACATCAAGATTGAGGCTTAAGCTATCCTTTTTTCTTTGTTGAACTGTAATAACCACTTCAAAGGTACTACACTACATATCTCTTTCCATCTTTGTGTTTTAACATCTTTGCTGCTGACACGTAAACTTCCTACATAAACTAGCGGTATTTTGGTTATCATTTGCCTGCAAAGACAATGAAACTTGTCTACTTTCAGCTTGGCAGAGATTCAAAATGCCAGTGGACTAGCAGATATCTTAATGGAAGTGCTTAGTGCATTGGAGCCCAAGAATCCCGAGGTAAAAACTTTGTTCTAGAAATGAACCATTATGCTTGACCCATGTACTATCCTGTTTTTCTTTTTCAGATTATTTTCTTGCTGTTGTACATTGATTTACTCGTTTTAATGTGCAAATTGCAAGGTTTTCATTTTCCTCTTGGTTTTCTATTTAGCACCGGGGAAATTTATTGTTCTGATTGTTAATCTCTGTGTCTGGGATCTGCTTTATTAATCCTCTTTTCCGGTTTCACATGGCGCAATGTAAAATCTTGGTTTTTTCCTTGCTTCGGCATGGTAAATTGATTCTTGATTTTGACCGTATTATTGGACTTATTGCATAAATTGGTCTTCGTAGATATTTTAAATAGGCTTAATTTTTTTTGCTTAAGCCCATTTTTCGGGTTTAACAGTTTTGTCCTAAGCTTCCTGAATATTGAATGAGACTTCGGGCTTGGGCAGGTTGTGTGGTCTTTGCACAGTTCTAGATGAAAAGCAACCCTGGAAGCTAAATATGTGCCCACTTATCTATCAACGCCAAATAAGAAATAAAGAAGATAAATCTAATAAATATTACATACTATCCAATGTGGTCCTTATGCATGCCAGGGATTAAATAAATTCAAATCAAATGATTAGGCTTACTATTTTGGATGTTGTTCAGTCTTTGAAGCAAGAAGTGATTGTTGACCTCGTTGAGCAATGTCGTTCTTACAAAAAACGTGTTCTTCTTCTCGTGAATCATACAATGTGAGAATCTGTTTGTATCTTCCATTGATTTCCCTCCCGTTTTATAGAATAATGCTGATGATGGATTTTGCTTTTCCAGGAATGAGCAACTTTTATGTCAGGGATTAGCACTAAATGATCGATTGCAGCATGTTCTTTGCCAGCATGACGACATTCTGAAAGGAAACACCGGTATTGCTACCACAGCAGTAGCAGAAACTCGTGTTGTGCCGATTGTTAATGTTAACCATGACGATGATGATTTGGAAGATGACTTTGCTCAGCTGGCTCACAGGTGACTTTACCATGTTATTCTTCTGCCCCCCTTTTGTTTTGGACATATTTCTTCTAGTTTACAGAAAATATTTACAGTGTGCTGGATTAATCTTGCACTTCAAAACCATGAAAAAGTTGGAGAAAAAACATAAATCAGTTCAATTCATCCACTTTGCACATGGAAAATGTTTTGATGCTATGTTACGTTGACTTTCTGTTATTCTTGATATTTGTATATTCATGTTCGATACATATTGAGACAAGGGTATGAGGATATCCTTCAAGGATCCTCCTAGATACATGAATTTTTTTACTTAAAAAAAGTTAACGTGTTTGTATCGGATAAATACTCATATTAGAAATTTACAAGCGAGTCTGAGTAACTTAATATTGATGTGTTACATGCCCTGGTCTCTATAACTTAAGAGGAAATTGTAGTGGTTTTGTCTTATCTTCTCTAAAACACAGTTAAAGATTTCTCTGAATATAGTTTGCGGGGAAAAAAATGAACATACTTAAAGATTGCTTGAATATAGTTTGTTGGAAAAAAATAAAAAATGAACATTCTTATACCAATATCGACACTTATATCTAAGCAATATAAGATTTGGGTAACCAAACCTTACTTGAAGGGAATATTTTTTGTGATGTTTCGGTATTCTTGTTTCATCCAATTTAATGAATCTCTGTACTTGTATATTACAGATCGTCAAGGGATAATGCTCAAAGACAGGTCCAAAGAGCACAAAAAAGTGAACCTGCTCGAGCTGTTCCTCTCCTTCCTCCTCCACCCTCATCAAAAAGGCCAGTTACGACAAATTCCAGCTTCATTGATTATCTCAGCGGTGATACTTACAAGTCCGAGGATTTCTCTGAAATTAAAGAACCCACACTTCATTCTGATCCTACTGATGCATACATGAACTCCCTAGAGTTAGCTTCAACTTTAGCTCCATCATCTCCTTCGCGTTCAGCTGACACTGGATCTGCACCTGTGTTCAGTGAACAACCTAAACTGGCTTCCTTAGTCAAACCTGCTGATGCTGAGCAGCTGCCTCCGGTTCAGTTGGGCAATCCTGCTGGAAATTACCCACCGTCTTCTATGTTCAATCAAAGACATCAATTCTTTGAGCAACAACATGGTTATACCGGTAGTTCTTCTCATTCCGTTAATGGTTTTGATTCCTCTTATGACAGTCTTGTTGGACAAACTCAAAATCTCTCCATTAATTCTAAGATTCCAACCCAACAAGTAAACCCAGAAGATGCTTTCTTCAGAGACCTTCTTGATTTTGCCAAAGCCATGCCATCTTCACCATCTAAATCCAATAATAAGCCATGTTGATCTTCTCCAATAGAACTAGCAATTTGTATTTCTTGTCGTGCTCATGTATTTTACCGTTTCCTAATTGTGTAAAGTATTTTATATTTATATGAATTTTGATACATTAATAAACACATTTTTTATATTTTGGATCATTCCTTTATTTGTGTCATGTTCATGTTTTTCTTTTTCTTTTTTAATATTTCTTTTCCTGATATTTGATTCCATTGCTTAACCTTGTATGGCAGCAAACATATTTCAAATTCAGAACAAGAAAAAGATTCATTTCTTCTTCAAATTAAAACAACCTAACAAAAGTGTAAAATGTCACATCAACACGATGAAAATGGCATGGTTCCTGCAAGTAATGAACAAGAATCGGTCAAATTCACTTGCGTTTTTATTAATACAATAAACATGAAAATGAAAATAGCTCTTGCAAGTAAACATTGGACTATGACATGAACAACTCCACGAAATGAAATCAGTTAACATTCAACCCTCATTCTTATAGCTTCAACCAATGAACTCTGAAAAACAGGCTACTGCTGATTGTAAAACAAGTATTGATTGTAAAATAAGTTGGCACTCCATCGTTGTTCATGGTTTTTGGTTTTTGCACATGGGAAAGGCTGAACTAGATAACCCTCTTCTATGTAGTGTGTTATCTTATTTATTGTGGTTTGTTTCAGCTTTAGTTCACCAATACAATGTTTGCCTTCAAGAACCTGCAATAATTTTCAGCAACACTAACATAAAACAAATTGGTTTCCTTCATCTATTCTATATAACTTCGATGCAAACATTGCAATCTTTCATGCATGGTAAAGCAAAACCAAGTAGAGGAGCAAAACCAGATCCATTTTAGAGGCTATCTATTGACAGCGTCATCAAATTGGATTGGCAGGACAGGTCATGCTTACACAGCCTGACCTGTTTTAGAATGTGCTATAATCAGCATTCAGCAATGTAATAAATTACATAGCTGTCATTTCCTTCTATGCACTTTGGGTATTTTTTTTCTTCATTTCTTTACAAGGAATCTCCCGTACAAACATTCAATCTATTATTTCGGGGTGCACATTTAGCTTTACCGAGTAATA
Organism: Gossypium stocksii; assembly: GCA_020496765.1. Taxonomy (NCBI): domain Eukaryota; kingdom Viridiplantae; phylum Streptophyta; class Magnoliopsida; order Malvales; family Malvaceae; genus Gossypium; species Gossypium stocksii. Next base: position 32,547,285 of record CM035628.1, on the reverse strand, counting down.
GCATTGATTTTCAATACTTTTCAACATATCGATCTTGTTTTTGCACCAACTTAACTGCTATACAAATGGTAATACAATGCAATATGTTTGTAGACAACATGCTATCCTAGCACATTATATGACAATAATCGAGTCCTTAAAATCACAATTAATTAGATAAGATTTAAATGCGAGTGATCGATACGACAAATTTATAAATACTATGATCAAGAAACGCATTTACTTACCTAATCCAAGATTAGGCTTAATTACTAACACGATCATCGACCGTTAACATCAAACTACTATCAATTTGTTGAAACACAATCCACATAGTACCATAGACTAACTAAACACAATTTTGGAAAGTGATGGCTAATTTGTAATACACATACCAATGTGAGAATTTATAGTGAAATGATATAACTTAGAGGCCTAATTTCATTAATACCAATGTGAGAATTTATAGTGAAAGGATATAACTTAGAGACCTAATTTCATTAATTTGGGCCTTCAATTCTTGAGTTTTATGTCCCCTATATATATGTATCCCATTCAATAAGATTTTCATTCCATAATATCCCAAAAGTCTAATATAGCATTCCTTTGTAATCTTTTTACTTGTTTCTTTTGTCTTCTCATCTTTTGGCAATGGCAAAAAAGAAAACCAAGGGAAAACAAAATATTGAGATTAAAATGATTGAAAATCAGGATGATCGGTTGATCACATTCTCAAAACGTCGATCAAGAATCTATAAAAAAATAGGTGAGCTCTCCACTTTATGTGGTAATGAGATTTTTTTTATCATTTTTTCACTCGCAGGAAAACCTTTTACATTTGATCACCCCTCTATCGAATTTATTACTAACGCTTTTTAAACTGAAACATACATGTGATTGACGACACGCACGCTCTTATTGAGGCTCACCGTATGGTAAGAATCAATAAACTAATCCAGCTTTACAATGAGGTGCAAAGCCAAATAGATGCATTAAATGAGACACAAAAGGTGCTTGCTCAACAGATCAAGTGAGGCAGATTCTAATCGTTGGTGAGAAACTCCCCTTGATAAACTTAACCCAAGAGAGCTCTACAAATGGTAGTCCTATTTCTCAAAGCTTCTCGACTTACTCCATATCTCTCGAAGCAAGAAGATTGCAACCGCTTCTTCAATGCTTGCTCCAACGGGTCCTGTTGAGGATGCCCCTACTAACTTTCCTTTTAGTTAAGGCCATGGTCGCCAATAGTTCTAAGTTAAATTTTTCTTCACTACTCAGGGGCTAGCCATATATCCATTTCGGTTCTTGTACATGTACATCAATCCTTATATTTACTTTCAATAAATTGGTGATTAATAAAAGTATCCTTCCATCATCCCATTTTTACTACTTGTATTGCTACAAATATAATTTTACATGTCCTTTTACTTTTAGGGTCCGTTTGTTTGCCAGGAAAACATTTTTCGGAAAATATTTTTTTGATTTTACAGTGTTTGGAAGACTGAAAACATTTTACATTGGAAAATGTTTTCTGAAACACGGGTAAAATAAGTATGAGTTTAGGGAAATTATCTTACCGATTTTATTTCTGTAAGACATTTTCCAACTCTCACCGGGTTACTTTCTCCTTCTTCCTTCGGTTCTTCATCCCTTCTCCTTCTTCATCCAGGTAACTTTCCTCCTTCTACTTCTTCTTTTCTTCATCTTTTATTATCCCTTCCGTTTTTCCTTAGATGTGTCCGTCGCATATCTTCTCTTCTCAGGCTGTTAAGTATGACTCCTATTTTAGTCAAATTTGAAAAATAATTTTTTAGTTAAACTATGTTTATTTGTTTCAGTCAAATACTGATTAGTTTAGATTATTTTATTATTATTTGACCTATGAATTTAGCTTATAAATAGGCTCTTTTACAACATTAGAATATACACCCATTAGAGATTAGAACTCATAACACTTTTAGAGAATTTTGTGTTTACGTTTTGAGGGTTTTTTATTTTCGGGTTTTCGAGGTTTAGTTATTATCTCCATCTTTTGTACTCTTCGTTCTTTTGCCATTATAGTAAAATTATATTTGCCCGTGATTTTTTATCCTCTTTGGAGGGGTTTTCCACATTAAATTTGTGTGTTCAATTTCTCAATTTCTTCTACTAATTTTACTTGTTCGTTACTTAATCGGGTCGATTCCTAACACAGGCAAATTACAAGCTGTTGTTTTGTTTCGCTCAAATATTCCTCTTCGCAGGGTCTTGGCTTAAGGTATGGCATCTTCTTTATCTTCTTTATCTTCTTTATCATTTCCGTTTCTTCTTGTTCTTGAAAAACTGCTTAAGGTATGCCATCATTTTGGTTCTGTATTTTTATACTGTTGAATACCCATTTGTTTTTTGTGCTAAATCAGTGGTGGGTTTTATCTGAAAATGAAGCAGCATTGGTTTGGGTTTTATGCCTTTCTTTTTTTCTTTATTTTTAATCTTTTTCTGGGTTAGGGATTAAAATATGAAAATAATACTCCAAATGATGAAAATGATAATTATTTTTAACTCAAGATGAGGGTAAAGTTAGATACATGAAGAGGCATATCATTTCAAAATGATGCATTATTTTAACTCACTATAGGTTGATTTAACAATGCACAATTTGCACCACATATAACAAAATTTATTTTTGTTTTCTGCTAATCTGCAGTCCAACCCTGTTTTAGAACCATTTGGTAATGCTAAGACTGTTAGGAACAATAACTCAAGGTGAGTGTTTTAACAAGTTTTACACCATGCATGTAGTAGATTCTATGTTATAATCGTTTTTTTACCTTTACATGCATGTTTTGAATGATGTAGCATTTTGGTAAGTTTGTGGAGATTCAATTTGACCGGAGGTTAAGGATTTCAAGAGTTGCCATCAGGACTTATTTATTAGAAAGATCACGTGTTTGTCAAGTGTCTGATCCTGAGAGAAGTTATCATTGTTTCTACATGCTTTGTGCAGCACCACCAGAAGTAAGTAGTTTTTTATTGCTTTAATCAAGTTGCTTATAAATTATTTGATACAATGTGTTCTTACTAAGCATTTTCCATGTTTACTTTTAATGATTTCTAGATTATCTTAGTACCAAAATGTTCTGTTTAGAAAAGGATTTGGGTTGGGAAGTTCTATTGTGAGAATGATCTTTCCCATATTTTTAGCTTGTGATTTCAATATATCTGGATATGCTTAATGCTTGAAGGTTGTAATTTGTGTTGAACTATGATAATTTTTATTATCTCTCATTCTTATCTATCCCTATTTTCTATTTGATTCTCCATCTTCCTCTTATCTTTGATTTATTTATTGGTGTCATTCTCTTAACCAACGGAAGAACGACTTACAAGTTAAAGAGTTTAACTTTAACAGTCTCTTTGCCAAATTTATTATTGTTGAACTGGGGTCTTTTAGGATGTACATTGGAGGCCCTGAGATAGCATTATTATATGATTGTGTGATGGCTTCCATGTGATGTGATTATAGACAGGAGTCATTTATGACTCCTACCTAGTTCACCTTCTTTTAATTCCAATCATTAATTTGGGTTCTAAAGCTGCGTTGGTGTATATAATCTATTATCCTCCAAGCTTAGTGTCTAGTGATTTTGTATCAGATTTCCTAGCATGCCAGTGGTCCCAAGAGATATTCACAGCTTGTAATAGTTGTGGTATAGAACATCAAATATGAGGCAGTTTCTTGTTTCTAGAAAACCAGATTTTAGCCTTTTGTTTAACTTAGATGTTATATTACTGTCTTGATCTGAATAAGAAAGGCCTTCAATTTTCTAAATCATTCCACTTCCAATTTTATTAATCTTTTATTTCATGCTTTGATTTTAATTTTTGTCTACCTTTATTCAATGTAATATTAGCTTATTGGAGAGGAAGAATCAACCAAAAAAATGTTAGGTCAGCTTCCACAACTAAGCATTCCACAAGTATGAAAACTCGAAGGTGGTCTGTCACTGGGTTAGGCCTCTACACAAATATGAAAACTGGAGAGCAGACATTTTATGTAAGTTTTAGTTTAGCAATATTTCAATTTCTGCTAATTTATAACTACTTACCTCGCTATAATTTTTCAACTTTTAACCTGGATTGAGATCAAATACAACATAGTCAGGTCGGACATCAACTGCAAGCTCTTCAGTGAAGTTGAAATCACCAACTTTCAATTTATAACTACTTACCTCGCTATAATTTTTCAACTTTTAGTCTGGATTGAGATCAAATACAACACAGTCAGGTCAAACATCAACTGCAAGCTCTTCAGTGAAGTTGAAATCACCAAATAAGAAATGCCAAACTGGTGGAGATCCTATAAGCACACAAGAATCAGTTGCAAATTAGAAGCAAGCGAAGAGCTTTGGTATTTTGTTAGTTTGATATTGGATATTGGATTTGGTTGGTATTAGTATAGAGTTCGTGCTGGTATAGCCACTTGTCGAAACCATTTTTTAGGGTTTTGGAAAAACGGGGTCGACTTTAAAAAAACGGGAGTCGCCACCAATCATTTTAGGTGTGATTGGATCACCTTTAAAACATTTTGTTTTAAAATCATTATTTTTGGTCTAAGAAATAAAGAAAACAGGTTCGGGAGTCGGTTACGTACGAGGAAGGGCTAGCACCCTCGTAACGCCCAAAAATTGGTACCTAATCGATTATCAAATGTCTTTAAGGTCAGAAATTTAAAAATTTTAAAATGCAATCCTCTTTAGAATATTTTGATTTTGAAAATCAAGGTTCACTTGTATCAAACGAATCAAAATATCATATCTAGTAAGTTAGGATGCAATATTTTTAAGACATTCGAAGTTAAGCTAGCCTTTTTTGAAAATCTCTATCTCGAAATGACAAAACACCATATTCAGTAAGTTAGGACACAACGATTTGAAATTCCAAGACAGTTGCTCATATTTTGAAAACCTTAAAAACTTAGAAGGGTGCTTGACTATTTGAACTCAACGAGAAAAGTTGCAACCCAATAAGTTAGGGCACTACCTTTTTCGAAGCTTCCAAGTACCAAGCATTGCCTTTTTATTTTTAGAAAAACTTTGAGTAATCATTCGGTAATTAAGCAAAAAGCTATTTTATTCAAAACGGTATTTTGAAATGACATATCACATTAGTATATTATCAAGCATAAATATTATAACAATTCATGACATACACTAATATATACAAAGAAATAATAAAACATGGCTAATCTTAAAATGGGAAATATATATACAAATAAAGATAAGTGACATGCATTAAAAAAATAAATAAGTAGAACATATATATAAATAATATAAAATATAAAAAACATACAACACAACAATTTAATATACCTATAAATGAATTCGTAAATAAAAAAACAAAATATATAATATAATATATTAATATATATATATATATATATATATAAAACGTATTTGAAAATAAACTATAAAAATTTAAGATATTATACAATATGTAAAAATACATAACATAATAATAATACATTAATTCTAAAATATAGTGAATAATAATATAAATAAAAAACAATATTCTATAATAGAAAACATAAGTTTAAGAAAATATATATATAATATAAAAGTAAATAATTGATAATAAAATAGGCATATAATACAAATTAAAATATAATATTTAATAATAATTTTAAAGTAGTATTTATAATATATAATGTATAATAATAAAAATAATATATAAAATAATAATAATTATATATAAAATAAAAATATAGGTTTAGAAAAATAATATATAATAAAAAAATATATAAAAGATTTATTAAAATAATTATAACATATAAGTTAAAAATATAATTTTTATATATAAATAATAATATAAAACAATAATAATATATATATAAAATAAAATATAAAATAATATAATAATATATAATAAAGTATAATATAATAATATATAAAAAAGGATAAATAGATAGTAAATAATGTGAAAATAATAAATAATATAATATAAATAAATTTTTGAAAATAAATAGCAAAAATAATGGAAAAGGACTGAATCAAAACCAAAACAGAACCCTTAGGGCAAATTTTAAATAAAGAAGAAGGACAAGGGATTGAATTGCATGGCGCGCTTATAAATAAGAACCAAAAGCGCAAATATTCCAAGTGCATAAACGCAATGCCTGTATATGGGCTAAATTGAAACGGCACATAAAAATTCGGGGCGAAATTGAAGTTTTAAAAGACTGAACAAAGGGTACAATTAAAGGGTGGCGCAAGAAGGGAGGACTAACCACGAATTTACCCATTTAGGGAAAAAAAGCGCGGGTCTAGCCCTGAATCGGGTCATCACGCGGGGCTACCCATCCTTAAAAGGTGCCATTCCTTATTCCAAAAAAAAAAAGAAAACAAACCCTAAATGAACCTCTAATTGATTAAAACAAAATCAACACACAAAAAAAAACTAAGTTTCCTTTCTCTCTCATTTAGCCGAACCAAAGAAAATCTTTCATCTGCCATTTCGCCTCCTTATCATCAAATCAGACCCCAAATCCCCATCAAAGCTTCGATTTCAACGAAACAAACAAGGATTCCAAGGCTCTTTCAAAAAGATAAGTGTTTATGCCCTTATTTTCTTTTTGTATTTTTGCATATAACAATGAAAAGAAAGGTAAAAGAATGTTAAAATCGAAAGAAATATAAAAAAAAATCTTCAATCACCTCTTAGAAACTGTTTTTTATTTCTCTTTTCGTATTTTTGTACACAAATCTGTTTGTATCTTTCTCTGTATATGCGTGTATATATCTCTGTGTATGTGGGTATATCCCCCATGTTACATTTGTTTGATTCGGTTTTTATAACCGATTACAAAAAAAGAAATAAATATTTAGATTCTCCTCGCTGCTACTGTCTATATTTGTTTCTTTTTATCGCAGGTCATCAGCGAAATGGAGGGACGTGATAGATGCGCAGATTGCGGCGCGAGGCGCTGATGGTGGCGCGAATAGAGGCCAAACACAGCTACGGCGTGACGATTGGCATGGATCTGCTTGCGGCGCAACAAGGGAACGAAACCCTAGGGTTCCCCGATCTAATACCTGATTTGAGCCATTTGGGCCTCGTTGTACATTGGGTCATGAGTCTGATGTAATGGGATTTGGGTTTGCAGGTTTTTAGTTTTTTTTGGGCTAGTGAGTTTAGGTAATAGGTGTAACGAGCTAAAAAGGGTTAAAGATTCGAGTGGAGGGGTATTTTGAGGTATTGGGCCTAGTTTGTAAATTGGACTGGACATTTGGTTATATTTAGGTTGTACAAAGACTGTTTTAAAGTAATTTATTCATTTTGGTTTTATAAGGGCTTCCAACGGGCCCGAGTGAAATTAGGGTATTACACCTGCCCCTCTTTGCTCATTGCTGTGTAACAGGAATAGAGCAAAGACTATAAAAGAACTAATTTTTTCCAGGCTTACCGAGTCTTGAGTTCTTCGATATGCTTCCCGTCGAACACAGAGACGCCAAATCTACTTTCTTTGATCTGTTCCCCGTCTAATACAGAGAGATAAGATCTGTCATCTTGGATCTGCTTCGATGTAAAACACATGGAGGTCAGATCTGCTATGTCTTCGATCTGCTCCACTCTTGCCAGTGGGATGAGATCTGCTGTTTTAGCCTGTTACCCTATCACTTAGGGAGTTAAGGCGAGTCTTCAATCCACTCCACTCCTGCCAGTGGGATAAGATCTGCTGTTTTAGCCTGTTACCCTACCACTTAGGGAGTTAAGGCGAGTCTTCGATCTGTTCCACTCCTGCCAGTGGGATGAGATCTGTTGTTTTACCTGTTACCCTACCACTTGGGGAGTTAAGGTGAGTCTTCGATCTGCTCCACTCCTGCTAGTGGGATGAGATCTACTGTTTTAGCCTATTACCCTACCACTTAGAGAGTTAAGGCGAGTATTCCATCTGCTTCACTCCTGTCAGTGGGATGATATCTGCCACATTTTAGCCTGTTACCCTACCACTTAGGGAGTTAAGGCAAGTCTTCGATCTACTCCACTCCTGCCAGTGGGATGAGATCTGCCATATTTTAACCTGTTACCCTACCATTTAGGGAGTTAAGGCAAGTCTTCGATCCACTCCACTACTACTCAGGGAGATAGGATCTGTAAATTTTAGCCTGTTACCCTACCATTTAAGGAGTTAAGGTAAGTCTTCGATTTGTTTCACTGTTGACTCAGGAATGCCAGATCTGTAGCCTGTTACCCTACCACTTAGGGAGTTAAGGCAAGTGGCCAAAATCTGCTCCATTGCCAGTACATGGAAATAAGATTTGTCGAAATTTGATCTATTACCCTACTGCCTAGGGGGTTAAGATCTGCTGAAATTTTTAGTTTCAATCAATCTTTCTACATTGTCCACTGGGGAATCTATCTGTAGAGTTGATTTCTTGAAATTTATGCTTATGCCAAATAATTAAGATGCCATGATTGAAATGAGTCAAATGCTTCTTAATTAATCATATTATGATGCAAAAATGTTATGAGAATGATTCTTATTTCGGACATCATCCCTCATTCATCTATCGAGATTTCTACTTTGTTCTTCTCGACATATCAATCATATTCTGCTCGTGTGCTTTGAATCTTCTCCATCAATTTGGTCCACTGTACCATTCACAAATGTTATGACCCACTGGAGATAAATGATCCCCTCCTAGGATCGAATCGTTTAAATTGTCCAATCACTAATTGGACTAAGGAAGAAATTCTCTCCAGGACATCCGATCCTTACTCAATGGGAACTCCTTAAACAATTGTCATGTTTCAGTTTCTTGTATTATCTAGAAATTTCCAGAGTAATATGTAAAACTTCGTTTGTGAAAGTATTTTAGTTCATCTATCATTATTTCAATGCAACACACTTTAAGAATAATGAAAAATGAATAAATTAATCTTTATATCTAAATAAATAATCAAGAATACAAAGGAAATCAATCTGATGGCATATCTTTGAGAAGAAAAAGAATCCAAAGATAGCAAACAAGACAAAAAATCAGATGCCCTAGATATCGCAGCTTGGGCTTCTATATACAGGCTCTATGAAAACTGCTTTGAGTTTAATATGTGTTTAGAAGACCCAAAGTACTTTGTTGATGCCCCAGTATGTAACATACTTCACTTCTTGTCGAATCCGGTATAGCAAGGTTACTGTATGCCTTTCCAAATTTGAGCTGCCATTTCAGGTTTTCAACTGAAAACCCCTTTGGTCTCAAGGCGCCCTTTGCGGGTTTTCACATTGGCCTCTCCATTTTCTTTTTCTTTTTCTTTTCTCTTTTTTCTTTTTCTTTTTATTTTTCTTTTTCTTTTTTCTTTTTTCTTTTTCCCCTTTTTTTTTGAAATAGAAGTCTCAAAGCGCCCTTTGCGGGTTTTCACCTTGGCTTCCTTGAGAAATTCTTGTGGACGAACCCTCTTCGTCTGTGTTATCCATGCTTGGTACATTTGATTAGGATGAATACTTTCAAGTTAAGTTCACTGGAGGTATTCAATTCTTGACTCCATCGAAGTTTAGAGGAAAAGATCTCGATTTATAAACCTATGAGAAAGGAATTGCCCCAATTGCAGTCCTGGCTGACATTATCCTTCAACCTGGAAAGTTGAGGTACATAAAGTGCCCCCGGAGTAGTTACCCCACCATGGCTCGATGATGTCTCTGAAGTATCCTCAAACTTCATAAATTGCCCCAGTTGTAAAGCTGTCGAATGAGCGTGGCAAATAGGGGCCACAACAAATATGGCTATGGTGCTCATAGAATAGAGAATGAACAAGCTCGCAGATCATCAGCTGAAAACCTAACTTGGTCAGCATGAGCACAAAGGTAAAAATCATTGTTCTTCGGATGGCATACTTTGTTGTCAATGACAGCACCAGGTAACACATTGTCAGGAGATCCCTGCTGGAAAACTTGGTATGATGGTTTTTGTGCAACAATAGCCACAAACTTAGGGTTCCAATTCTCGTCAAGGGTGCTTGCAAGCCTCAATTACTTGATCAAGTCCTTTGTACATCATTTGACTGAACTGAGACTCGCTATCTCCATCCTTAGAGATAATGACCTGATTAGGCTTCCTCTTCCCTGAACTTGTATAAAAATCTAAGAGAGCTTCCCTCCTGATACCTTCATCCACTTTGTCAGAAACTGGTTTGGAGAGAATCTATCATTTCAAGCTTAGGAGATTGTACACGCACGGATGCTCTATAGTAGAAAATCAAAGGCCACTGCCTGGAGCTGACCACCGCAGCGATTGATAGAATATCGGGCTGTTCAGGAGAGTCATGAAACACATCCATGCCCAAGATAAGGGTTGGGACCTCTGAAACAACTGGAATTGAAGGTGTTTGCTCCAGCATAAGCATAGAGAGTAAATAGTAGTTTCTTATGCCAATCTTTACCAGTCTCGGTCATCTTCTGTAATTTATTTTTCCTTTTTTCTTTTTTTCTTTTTTCTTTTTTCTTTTTTCTTTTGGCAACCTTGGTTGTATTGTGATAGGGTGCCTAATCTTTAAACAAACTACAAACTTTTGACATTGTGCAGTTGGATATGATCTTCTTTTTGAAATAGATGACTATTGACTTTGTAATATTGACATATGAAGCTATCTCCGCCCTCCTAATGGAACAGTCGACAACCACAAAGATGAATCATTGTCGGCTTAAAACTTTTGACGAGCACGGGCCTATATCATATGTGCCCCATATATAAAGTTTATGAAGAAAAGAAGGAGGCACATAAGTCTTGACTCCTTAAATTCGGCATTTATGGTATAACTGATGTGGTCCTCTTCCATGGTGGACCAATAGTGCTTATCCTGGCCATTATAAATCTTCCTGCATGCATCCTTTTAACATTCCTTTGGATCTCTTTCAACCTTGACAACGTCTTTGAATTCCCGTAATAGTCTCCACAATGTCTTGTTTTATGTTTCAACCTTTACTTCCTCTAATGTTAAATTCTCTACCTTCTCTTCATGGGGTAAAATTTGCTTTTACCATTTTCAACAAATTCAGAAACAAGGTTACAATTTCTGGCACCTTCAAAGTACTGAGATTCCTCTAAACACATGTCGCGCTCAAAAGGAACTTTGAATCTATAGTATCATTGCCCCCGTCATTGATATCTAGGGATCTAAGATAGGCATAAAAGAATGTACAAAGAATGAATTCAAGAATGACTATTTACATGTTATGAATGTAATGAAAATTTAGCAAGAATTTTAAAGGTCAAAAGAATATTTATCAAGAATGAAAGAATATTTGTACGTATTGGGAACAAAAGTATGTTTTATTGAAACAAAAATGTCTGAACACGAGCCTATTTCACAAATGAGATCTTATTACTCCTAGGCTTTAGAGTAACAAGAGTATTCTGCAGATTACTCTGTATAATTTATAATATTACAAGAAGTTCCTCTACAGACCAATTGTTCAAACATTCCCATGTTTATAAGGACGAATGCCTCACAAATTTCTTTGCTCAGAATCCAATTCCATCAATTCTCTTCTTATTATTTCCTCCCAAACCATCTTCAACAGGGTTCCTATTTCTGCAATATCCCCCTCGATCCTTCTCGCGATACTTTAATCAATTACATTTGCCCCATTATCACCATGGTCCGGTAACGAGCTCTTTGTATAAGGGGTATCATCAAACTTTACAATCCCCATTTTAATGAGCTTTTCCACAGTTTTCTTGAAGCTAACGCAATTTTCTATTGAATGCCCTTGTACTCCTACATGGTATTCACATTTAGCATTTGCGTCATACTATTTGGGATATGGGGGTTGTAGCGGCTTTGAATAAAAAGGAGCTACCACATGTGCATTGAATAAATTCTGATAGAGTTCCCCATATGACATCGGGATTGGCGTAAACTGGATCTTTTCAGCATCTTGTCTCGTATCAGATTCATTCTTTTGCGAACATTACTGCCCTTTAGTTACTACTCTTGGTTGACTAACCGTAACTGATTTTGAGTTATAACTACACGCATTGTTCACCTCATTATCTTTTCTCCTTGGGGCCAATCTCTTGACAGTTTCCCCCTCTATCTTGCCACCTCTTATGGCGTTTTTAATCATTTCTCCCGCCATAACTATGTCAACAAAACTTTTTGTAGTATTCTCAACCAGATGGGTAATGAATGGAGCCTTTAAGGTGTTGATAAAGAGCATGGTGGTCTCCTTCTCCAAGAGCGGTGGTTGAACCTATATAGCAATCTCCCTCCATCTTTGTGTATACTCCCTAAAGCTCTCATTAGGCTTCTTCTCCATGTTCTTTAGCGTGATCCTATCAGGAGTTATGTCAGTCACATGATTATATTGCTGCATGAAGGCCTGTGCAAGATCTTTCCATGAACTGATTTTAGCACGGCTCAATTGATTATACCATTTAGCTGTTGCCCTAATCAAACTATCTTGGAAACAATGGATCAACAACTGATCATTGTGCACATAGCCCGTCATCCTCCTGTAGAACATAGTGATATGGGCCTCAGGGCAAGTAGTCCCATTATATTTTCAAACTCCGGCATTTTGAACTTATAAGGGAACACCAAGCTCAAATCCTTAGCATCAATTCCTTGATGGATATCAGCGCTTTCCAAAGCCTTGAACTTTTCTTCCAACCACTTGCAGCGATCCTCTAACTTCTTTGAGGATTCATCTATCATTCATTTCCTTTCTATCAGGTCGAAGTCAGGGGTAATAGGATTTGTAAGATTATCTCCTGGATTTGATATCAGTTTGCCCTTGCTGAGGCCTAATTGTGACAGACGGCCTTCGAGGAGGTGCCTCAGTTTGTGCTTGCACATGAGGTGGGGTAAAACCCGGTGGATAATCCTCATTATCCTCTCCAGCAATGGCCATAGGGCCCTTTCCTTTATCCATTGCCCCTACCAGCAGTTGGGCCATCTGAGCCATCATATTCTTCGGTGCCTCTACCATTTGTTCCCTCATTTCCTGCTGCATCTTCGCCAATTGCTCTTGCAACTGATCCTACATGTCCCTCTGGAATTGCTCAAGTCTTTGGTCCATATTTCTTGTTTTGGTGCGAGTACCGTAAGGATGTGTAGGTTCCAGGTTAAACTTCTCTTACCCTCACTCTTTCCTTCTCTTACCCTCACTCTTTCTCTTTCTCTGTAATAACTTTAACTAATTAGGGTCTTTTTGTAAAGGTCTAATGCAAGTGATGCAATGCGATGCAGATGCATGTAATGTAATGCATGAATGCAAAAATGTATCGATCTCGATTCAATTTCATTTAGAAAACTTTATTTAGAAAAAGAATATCTTTACATATGAATGGATTACAAATACGCCTTCGCCCTATGGCCCAAAGCTTTAACTCTCCTAAACAACAAAGCTAACTCTTGACCACGATCTAACTGTAGTTCGTATTTCACGTTCAATGTATCAGTTTGTACCTTCAATCTACTATCATCTCGAACTTGGGCTTATGGCTTCACCCATGAGATAGCCATGGACACCTCCTCCAATGTCTGTGAAGTTGTTCTGATTATCTTGAAAGAAAGATTGGCGAACAAGTAGGCATCCCTATTTCACAATATGCTGCCTTAAAATGATATCCAGCATCTTTAGTGTTTCTTGAGAGCTTTCAGATTCCTGTCCACACAAAGCATTTTGAAATGCTTACATGGTTAACTTCTCAGCATAGCTAATCTCCACTTTAAAGGTCTTTAAATGATATGGTCTTCTTTAATCTCTTTCTTTTGCGTCTATTTGGGCAGGCCATCAGGGCTTGCATTTCCATTGTCGCTCATTAGTAAACACATGCTTGTTGTTTGGTAGTGGTCCTATAGTAAATAAACCTTTTACCATCATAGGCACAATTCTTTCCATCCAACTCACTTTTGTAGGTCTCATGCATTCTGTTAATCACTTTCCTTTCAACACTCTTACCATCAATGATCTTCATATGAAAGAGAAATATTGTAATGGAAGAAGTGTCTATCAGTACTCTTCTTGTTCACCTTGAAGTGATTGGTGAGTACATTACCTTCTGCCCTTTAGTTCCTGCAGCACGCATTGCCATAGGGTGTCGAACAATCTTCCTCGCATCCAATTCTACTTTGATTGGAACAACATTAGGAAACACCAGTGGCAGAAGAGGCAGGCATTCCAACGCTGCCCCATTTCCCTCTTGCTCTTTTCCTTTTTAGCTCGCTTCCTCTCTCCATGACGTTCATCAATTCCTCACAAAAGTTAGAATACAGTTAGCCCTTGAGTAAACTTTATCTACTTGAATCTTAGGACAACGCCACAAAATCGAATATTCCTCCACCACGGGTACTATATCGGCTTTTCCAAACGTAAAGCAACTGTATACAATATTCCAATACTGAGTGATGGCCCGAAACAAATTCTCGTATAATTTCAAGTCAAGCAAGTACTGCAAGTCCCCATAGTTGTTGTAGAACAATTGCTTGGCTTCACTACTCCATTGATCCCATATTTCCTTTAACTTATGGTGATTATTCTCTGTGACGCTAATATGAGTGTAGTCTGCCAACTCTGACACATATCCCATAGCTAGACTATCTCCCTTTACTAACTGAGTTTGCTCTGACCATATATGGACGTTAGAGTTGCCTTCCACTCTATCAAGAAGTCAGTTCTCTATAATAAAACTCTCTAACTTAGAAACTGACCGAAAATCGATACCTTTTAAATGCGAAATGATATGCAACAAAAGAAAGGAAATAGTTAGTATCACATGATAACAATAAACTCAAAGATAACCTGCAAGGGTAATAACTAAGGTATAATTCTATTTAGGTTGAGCTTTTACGGTCCTTCTATATGAGGTTAGTTCTAAAGTTTGAGGTACCTGAACCAGCAAATTCCTCGATCCTCACCCATTATAAGCTCATTTGAATCGAGTTCAGTTCAAGGGGACACATATCCCTATGGCTGCACGGAGATGAAAATCTCACGAAGACATAGGTACAGATGTATCCCGAAAGTGATCCACTATCCTGCACGGAGGTGAAAACCTCACGAAGGCATAGTTTCTCACTCCCACCTAAGGGTGTGACCACAACGGTCATGCAAGTGCAATGCGCGCCAAAATATAACAAACATAAGTAGTAATTCAAACACATGTAATGTAAGAGGATTGTATTTTAAAATTTTTCAAATTTTCGACATTAAGACAAAGAATAATCAATTATACGGCTTGACTCTCTTATTGGTCCCCAGTGGAGTCGCCAAGCTGTCGAAACCATTTTTTAGGGTTTTGGAAAAACAGGGTCGACTTTAAAAAAACGGGAGTCGCCACCAATCATTTTAGGTGTGATTGGATCACTTTTAAAACATTTTGTTTTAAAATCATTATTTTTGGTCTACGAAATAAAAAAAATGGGTTCGGGAGTCAGTTACATACGAGGAAGGGTTAGCACCCTCGTAACGCCCAAAAATTGGTACCTAATCGATTATCAAATGTCTTTAAGGTCAGAAATTAAAAAATTTTAAAATGCAATCCTCTTTAGAATATTTTGATTTTGAAAATCAAGGTTCACTTGTATCAAACGAATCAAAATATCATATCTAGTAAATTAGGATGCAATATTTTTAAAACATTCGAAGTTAAGCTAGCCTTTTTTGAAAATCTCTATCTCGAAACGACAAAACACCATATCCAGTAAGTTAGGACACAACGCTTTGAAATTCCAAGACAGTTGCTCGTATTTTGAAAACCTTAAAAACTTAGAAGGGTGCTTGACTATTCGAACTCAACGAGAAAAGTTGCAACCCAATAAGTTAGGGCACTACCTTTCTCGAAGCTTCCAAGTACCAAGCATTGCCTTTTTATTTTTAGAAAAACTTTGAGTAATCATTCGGTAATTAAGCAAAAAGCTATTTTATTCAAAACGGTATTTTGAAATGACATATCACATTAGTATATTATCAAGCATAAATATTATAACAATTCATGACATACACTAATATATACAAAGAAATAATAAAACATGGCTAATCTTAAAATGGGAAATATATATACAAATAAAGATAAGTGACATGCATTAAAAAAATAAATAAGTAGAACATATATAAATAATATAAAATATAAAAAACATACAACACAACAATTTAATATACCTATAAATGAATTCGTAAATAAAAAAACAAAATATATAATATAATATATTAATATATATATTTATAAAACGTATTTGAAAATAAACTATAAAAATTTAAGATATTATACAATATGTAAAAGTACATAACATAATAATAATACATTAATTCTAAAATATAGTGAATAATAATATAAATAAAAAACAATATTATATAAAAGAAAACATAAGTTTAAGAAAATATATATATAATATAAAAGTAAATAATTGATAATAAAATAGGCATATAATACAAATTAAAATATAATATTGAATAATAATTTTAAAGTAGTATTTATAATAGTTAATGTATAATAATAAAAATAATATATAAAATAATAATAATTATATATAAAATAAAAAATATAGGTTTCGAAAAATAATATATAATAAAAAAATATATAAAAGATTTATTAAAATAATTATAACATATAAGTTAAAAATATAATTTTTATGTATAAATAATAATATAAAACAATAATAATATATATATATAATAAAATATAAAATAATATAATAATATATAATAAAGTTTAATATAATAATATATAAAAAAGGATAAATAGATAGTAAATAATGTGAAAATAATAAATAATATAATATAAATAAATTTTTGAAAATAAATAGCAAAAATAATGGAAAAGGACTGAATCAAAACCAAAACAGAACCCTTGGGGCAAATTTTAAATAAAGAAGAAGGAGAAGGGATTGAATTGCATGGCGCGCTTATAAACAGGTACCAAAAGCGCAAATATTCCAAGTGCATAAACGCAATGCCTGTATATGGGCTAAATTGAAACGGCACGTAAAAATTCGGGGCGAAATTGAAGTTTTAAAAGACTGAACAAAGGGTACAATTAAAGGGTGGCGCAAGAAGGGAGGACTAACCACGAATTTACCCATTTAGGGAAAAAAAGCGCGGGTCTAGCCCTGAATCGGGTCATCACGTGGGGCTACCCATACTTAAACGGTGCCATTCCTTATTCCAAAAAAAAAAGAAAATAAACCCTAAATGAACCCCTAATTGCTTAAAACAAAATCAACACCAAAAAAAAAAACACTAAGTTTCCTTTCTCTCTCATTTAGCCGAACTAAAGAAAATCTTTCATCTGCCATTTCGCCTCCTTATCATCAAATCAGACCCCAAATCCCCATCAAAGCTTCGATTTCAACGAAACAAACAAGGATTCCAAGGCTCTTTCAAAAAGATAAGTGTTTATGACCTTATTTTCTTTTTGTATTTTTGCATATAACAATGAAAAGAAAGGTAAAAGAATGTTAAAATCGAAAGAAATATAAAAAAAATCTTCAATCACCTCTTAGAAACTGTTTTTTATTTCTCTTTTCGTATTTTTGTACACGAATCTCTTTGTATCTTTCTCTGTATATGCGTGTATATATCTCTGTGTATGTGGGTATATCCCCTCTGTTACATTTGTTTGATTCGGTTTTTATAACCGATTACAAAAAAGGAAATAAATATTCAGATTCTCCTTGCTGCTACTGTCTATATTTGTTTCTTTTTATCGCAGGTCATCAGCGAAATGGAGGGACGTGATAGATGCGCAGATTGCGGTGCGAGGCGCTGATGGTGGTGCGAATAGAGGCCAAACACAGCTGCGACGTGACGATTGGCATGGATCTGCTTGCGGCGCAGCAAGGGGTTCCCCGATCTAAAGCCTGATTTGAGCCATTTGGGCCTCGTTGTACATTGGGTCATGAGTCTGATGTAATGGGATTTGGGTTTGCAGGTTTTTAGTTTTTTTTGGGCTAGTGAGGTTTAGGTAATAGGTGTAACGGGCTAAAAAGGGTTAAGGATTCGGGTAGAGGGGTATTTTGAGGTATTGGGCCTAGATTGTAAATTGGACTGGACATTTGGTTATATTTAGGTTGTACAAGGACTGTTTTAAAATAATTTATTCATTTTGGTTTTATAAGGGCTTCCAACGGGCCCGGGTGAAATTAGGGTATTACACCACTGTTTTGTTTTTGGTAAAGGCAATATTTTGGTGTTGGTTGAACTTGCTATAGGCATTTTGTTATTGTTGGGTTCTTTTTGCTTGTGCAAATGCTGGATGGGTTGATAAAGGCCTACAATATTTCCACTCAATAAAGGACATACAAGGATTAATCCATACTACTGATCATTGTATTTATATAATTGACTTAGTAGCTCGATGTGGAAATATATGAATTAACCCATACTACTGATCATTACTATTGTATAATTGAGTTTTATTATTTATTTATAAATTAATCATTGCAATATATGTAAAAATAATTTAAAATATAAATTTATTAATATATATAATAAACTCAATTAAACAATGAAAAGATAATAAATTCTTAAATATATATTTGTTTAATTTAAAATAGCTTTTATGAAATATTTTTAGGAAATTTGCCAAAAAATAGAAAATTTTACACAGATTTGTCCAAACACCAAAAAAGTAAATCATTTCCAAAAATGTAAATCATTTTTCAGAAATTATTTTCAAAAAAATATTTTACTGGCAAACAAACGGAACATTAATTTACTGTTAAAAGGTTTTCATATTACACAATTAATAAAAAATATCACAACACGAAAAATACGAGTTTCATATGGATATACAATCAAACAATAAAAAAAAATATAGATATGACATTTTATAGCTCAAACCTAACAATCAAGTTAGGAAAAGAGTGTTACATTTTTAATTTATTTAAAAATATAATAATATTATTATATTTTTTATGAAACATTTAGAAAATAAAAGAATTAAATCCACAATGTCATCTTACTGAGAACATTAATTTAGAGATATGAATTTTATTTATTATATACATTACAATAATAAAATGCTTGTATATTTCGTGTAAGTTAATTAAAACAAAATTTAATTATATACACTCAATGTGATAATGAGAACATCAATTTCATGTTTACAAATATAAGTACTTTGAATTGTCATAGGTATTCAAAAATTAAATTTGAAAATTATCTAAACACTAATATTTTAGAAGGAAATTATATATTAAAACCTAACCCGATCTTTATTGATAAAGGGAGAAGTAAACAACTTTTTTAAGAATTTTAATGGACCAAGCTTTGACGAGTATATTTTATTAAATTAAGGCAAAATTGAGTTCTGAGGTTCATTTCTTTTTTTCATTTGCATGTAACAAAAGAGAAATAATTTATTTTCTCTTAAGAAAAAGAAACTGATTTTCTTTATAATTCCTCGAATATTTCGATAAAATTATTATAATAGTGGATGTACTATATTTTAAATTGTATTTTTAGCTCTTTACTAGAAAATACAATGATTGCTATGATTTTTTTACACAAAATTTTGCAATAAGAAAAATAAATAAAAACTAATCCATGATAATTCATATTAGTGACTAAAACGTGCTCAAAATTGATTTACATTGTAATGGTGAGAATATCCAAGAGAAATAATAAAATTATTATTATTAGGAAAATAAAATATCATTTTTCTAAAAATGGTTAGACCATTTTTTATCCATCTATAAACTAATTTACATTTCTCTTTTATTGTTCCTTTTCCCATTTTTTGAATTTTATTTTTGGTAGAATCCATATTTTGGATTTTATTACTACCATATTAGGTAAATAAAATATTTCACATCATTTTTTAGCCAGCTATAGTTTCCTTTTATTGTTTTTTTTTTTTTTTTTCCATATTTTGAATTGAAGTCGAATTCGAAAAAAAAAAAAAAGTCAAATTTTAGCTCAAAAGTCTTTCTTCCAATTGGGTTAAGTTTAAAATCAGAAAGTGAGTAATAATTCTAGACTTACATTTGAAATGGAATTATTTGGCCCATGTTTCAAATTTTGGAGTCCATTACAAATTGATATTTTACATAAATTCTAATTAAATTGTGATTTTTTTAGTGCTATTTTATTTTATTTTCACTTATATGTGGTTTGATACAAACATTGCAATCTTTCATGCGTAATAAAATAAGTTTAAGTAAATCATCGATGGTTAAACATCATACTATTATCAACTTGTTGAAACACATTTTCTATACTACCATAACCTAACTAAACGCAATCTTGGAAAATGACAGATAATTTGTATTACACATTCCAATGTGAGAATTTAGAGTGAAAGGAGATAACTTAGAGGCCTCATTTCAGTAGTTTGAGCCTTCAATTCTTGAGTTTCTGTCCCCTATATATATGCATCCCATTCAATAAGATTCTCATTCCATAATATCCCAAACGTTTAATAGAGCATTCCTTTGTAACCTTGTTACTTGTTTCTTTTGTCCTCCCATCTTTGGGCACTGGCAAACGCTAGAAAGAAAACCAGAGGAAAATAAAAGATTGAGATTAAAATGATTGAAAAGGAAGACGATCGATTGATCACATACTCGAAATGTCGATTAGGAATCTATAAAAAAAAAAATAGGTGAGCTCTCCACTTTATGGGGTAATGAGATTTTTTTAATCATTTTTTCACCCACAGAAAAACCTTTTACATTTGGTCACCCCTCTATCGAATCCATTGCTAACCGCTTTTTGAACAAAAACATACCTGTGATTGACAACACTCACGCTTTTATTGAAGCTCACTATATGGTAAGAATCAATAAGTTAATCCAGCTTTACAATAAGGTGCAGAGCCAAATGGATGCATCCAATAAGACACTGTTAAATATGACTCCTATTTTTAGTCAAATTTGAGAAATAATCTTCTAGTTAAACCTTGTTTATTTGTTTCAATCAAACACTGATTAGTTTAGATTATTTTATTATTATTTGACCTATGAATTTAGCTTATAAATAGGCTCTTTTACAACCTTAGAATATACACCATTAGAGATTAGAACTCATAACACATTTAGAGAATTGTGTTTACGTTTTGAGGGTTCTTTATTTTCGGGTTTTCGGGGTTTAGTTATCTCCATCTTTTGTACTCTTCGTTCTTTTGCCATTATAGTAAAATTATCTTTGCCCGTGGTTTTTTATCCTCTTTGGAGGGGTTTTTCCACATTAAATTTGTGTATTCAATTTCTCAATTTCTTCTACTAATTTTACTTATTCGTTGCTTAATCGAGTCAATTTCTAACAGACACAAAGGTACTTGCTCAACAGATCACAAGTGGGACAGATTCTAACAGTTGGTGGAAAACTCCTCTTGATCAACTTAACCCAAGGTAGCTTTACGAACGATACTCCCATTTTTCAAAACTTCTCGACCTGTTCCATATCTCTCAGAGCAAGAAAATTGCAATCGCATCTTCAATGGTTGCTCCAACAGGTCCTTCTGAAGATGCCCCTACTCCTAGATACAGCCATGGTCACCAACAATTCTAAACAAGTTAAACTTTTCTTGACTACTTAGGGCCTAGCCATATTTCCATTTTGGTTCTTGTACATGAACACCATAAGTATCAATTCATATATTTAATTTCAATAAATTGGTGATTAATAAAAGTACTTTAAACTTAACCTGGTAGGAATATACACTAATACTTACTTTTAATAAATTGGTGATTAATAAAAGTACTTTAAACTTTACCTGAGAGGAATATACACTAATACTTACTTTTAATAAATTGATGATTAATAAAAGTACTTTAAACCTAACCTGAAAGGTATATACACTAATATTTACTTTCAATAAATTGGTGATTAATGTATAGGAGAATTTACACTTGCAATGTGTTAATGAAAACATTAATTTCATGTTTACAAATATGTATAAGTACTTTGAATTGTCATAAGTGTCCAAAAATTAAATTTAAAAATTATCTAAGAACTAATAGTTTATAAAAAAATTATATTATTTTTTAAACCTAACCCGATATTTATGGATAATGAGAGATGTAAGCAGCTTTTTTAAGAATTTCAATGGACCAATTAAGTTTTGTCGAGTGTCTTTTATTAAATCAAGACAAAATTGAGTTGTAATGTTCATTGTGTTTTTTTTTTTTTTTTTCATTTGCATGTAATAAAAGGAAACTAATTTATTCTTTCGCAATAAAAAGAAAACCAAATTTCTTTATAATTCCTCAAATATTTCTGTAAATTTATTGTAACAGTCGCTATATTATATTCTGAACTGCTTTTTATCTCTTTTCTAGAAAATATAATTTGAAAGGTAATACAGTGACTGCTATTATATTTTTTTACACAAAATTTTATAATAAAGTAAATCAAGAAAACCAATCCACAGTAATTCATATTAGTGCCTAAAACGTTACATTGAAAATGTGCTCAAAATTGATTTACACTTTAATGATGAAAATATCCAAATAAGGAGTAATTATAAAATTATTATCATACTAGGAAAATAAATTTATTTATTTTTTAGAAAATCGTTGGACCATTTTTCATCCAGCTAGAAACTAATTTATACTTCCCTTTTATTGTTATCTTTTTCCATATTTTAGACGAAAATAAAATATCCTTTTTTTTTTAAAAATGGTTACACCATTGTTTATCCAACTATAAACTAATTCATACTTTCCTTCTATTGTTCTTTTTTCCATACTTTGAATTTTATTACTAGGAAAATAGAATATCTCTTTTTTTAGTAAATGGTTACATCATTTTTTTTTATCCAGCCATACACTAATTTATACTTTCCTTTTATTTTTTTTTCCATATTTTGTGAATTGAATTTGAATGCGAAAAAAGAGAGAGGTTAAATTTGAGCTCAAAAGTCTTTCTTCCGATTGTGTTAAGTCTACAATCAAAAGGTGAGTACTAATTCTAGAGTTACATTTGAAATGGGATTATTTGGCCTATGTTTCAAGTTTTGGAGCCAATTGCAAATTGATACTTTACATAAATTCTAATTGATTTCTGATTTTTTTCGAGTTTCGTAATTTAACTGCACAACTATTTTATTTTATTTTCACTTACATGTGGTTTGATGTGAACATTGCAATCTTTCATGCGTAATAAAATAAATTTAAGTAGATCATCGATGGTTAAACATCAAACTATTATTAATTTGTTGAAACATATTCTCTATAGTACCATAGATTGAGATTAAAATGATTGAAAATGAAGATAATCAGTTGATCACATTCTCGAAACGTCAATTAGGAATCTATAAAAAAAAAAAAAAAGAGCTCTGCGCTTTTGTTGGTATTTTAGCAACAATATGAAACACATAAAATATGAAAGAAAGATATATTAGATAGCACGTTGTCTGCAAACATATCACATTGTACTAACATTTGTGTAATAATTTTGCTTCCCTACTTAATTTTGTTACGCATGAAAGACTACAATGTTTGCATCAAAGCACATATAAGTCAAAATAAATTAAAATAAAATAGTGCACTTAATTTACAAAAATCAAAGAAAAGCAATTCACAAATTAATTAGAATTTGTAACATCCTACACCCGATTCGATCGTCAAGTCCGAGTAATAGTATGTCACATTCGTCGTCGAAGCGACTATGATCAACTTATTTCAAATTTAGGCCATTGTAAGATTTAATTCAATCAAACAAACATTAATCACAATAATCAACTATTTATGGGATTTATACGTATTCACAAAAGCTCCAAGAATTAATCCAAGGTTTACATAAACCAAACATGCATCATATGATACCAAATTCAACAGGAGCATTCGCTTAAGAACAAACCAAATTAGACTCAACTAGGTACATGCCAACTTAGAATAAAAATGGAATATACAAACGTTGATGAGTTCGGGATTGTTGACTAGATGTTGAAGTCGTAGTTCAAATATCGTGAATTATACTTAACCTATGCACGAAAAATAAACCATATGTTGAGTAATGGAACTTAATAGTATTTTTATAATTTAAATAACAAAATTATAAGTTAAAAAATTGTAACATCCAACTAGTATGTCATTCATATCAAGTGTCAAACCAATTCATTTAGCATTGCAATAGAAATGATCAATTTCATTTACATGCCAACACCTATTGTCGAAACCATTTTTAAGTTTTGGAAAAACGGGGTCGACTTTACAAACGAAAATGGAGTCGCCACCAATCTTTTTAGGTGTGATTGGATCACCTTATAAAACGTTTTATTTCAAAACATTAGTTTTGGCCTACGAAAATTCAAGAAAACAGGTTCAGGAGTCAGTTACGTACGAGGAAGGGTTAGCAACCTTGTAACGCCCAAAATTGGTACCGAATTGATTATTTATTGTCCTAATGTCGAAAATTTGAAAAGATTTGAAAGTATGATCATCATTTTTTTTAAAACCCGAACAATTTAAGTTGAAACTCAAGATTCCTTTGTTTCAAAAGGGTACAAACATCACATCCAGCACGCTAGGACACG
The DNA here is from genome assembly GCA_020496765.1 of Gossypium stocksii. Classification (NCBI taxonomy): domain Eukaryota; kingdom Viridiplantae; phylum Streptophyta; class Magnoliopsida; order Malvales; family Malvaceae; genus Gossypium; species Gossypium stocksii. Next base: position 32,522,848 of record CM035628.1, on the reverse strand, counting down.
ATGTGTTAAATCCTCGTAACCAAAATCATCTCGTGATTTACAAAATTCATTAAAAGGATATTTAGATATTTAGACAAACGGGAAATCGCAACCCAGCACGTTAGGGCACTATTTCCCAAGTTTCTAAACACAGAACATTGCCTTATTTAAGAAAAACTTTCCAATTAAACGAAATATATATTTTTTAAAAATGATGATAATTGTGGAATTTCATGTAAATAAAAGATTATAAACAATTACACTTTTAAAGAATATATGTAATAATAAGCAAGCAAATGAATAAATAAAATGGGATAATAAAATAGGTATACAAAGATATTAAACCAAATGAGTTGATTTGAAATACTAAGAAATTAAAAGAAATAAGGGGAACGAAAATAAATAAAAATGAATCATTAATAATAGGGAAAAAAAATATAAAGATCGAAATCACCAAATAAATAAATAAATAAATAAAAAGTTTGGGAATAATACAAAAATGTGAAGTCAAATAGATATATATAATATTGAAACAAAAATATTTTAAAAAAAAAGTAAATATAAAAAGAAAGGTAATAATAATATTAAAACTAGTAGTAGTAATAATTCTACGTTAATATGATCAGTAAAAATATAATAGTAGTACAAAGAATAATAAAAATAATAATGAAAATAATAGTATTAAAATATAAAAAAATATTATAGTAAAATATATTAATATTGAAATAATAATACATTTATAATAATAAATAATAATGCTAATAAAAATAATAATAAAATATTATAGTAAAAAAAAAAGGTAAAAAAACAGTAATAATAAATAAGTACAATAAATATAATAATAGTTGTAAAATAATATTAAAATTAATTATTTAATTAATGAAATAATCAAAATAGCCTAACTATTTAAAAAAGGATCAATTTAAACTTGAAACAACACTTCTGGGGCTAATTCGAAATAAAATGAAAGATAAAATGGCTAAATTAGGCGCGCAGGCATCCAGGAGGGACTAGAAGAGCAATAATTCCCTCCCCTTAAAACGCATAGCGTCACCAAGGACTAAAATAAAACACAAAGAAAATTATAGGGTCGAATCGTAAAATAAAAAAATGAATTAAAAGAAGTAAAAATGCGGAAGGGCCAATTGCACAAATAGCCCATTTATTAAAAATGCGCGGATCCTCCAGGTGGGTTGGGTCGCAAGGGGTGAAACGACGTCGTTTTGATGCTTATTGCCTTAAGCCAAAACGACGTCGTTTTGGTATTACTATATAATTCAATTTTTTGCACAAAAATTTTATTTTAACCTCATTTTAAAAAAAAAATCTTCAAAATTCTCTCAACCACTCCCTCTCCAGGAGATTTCCGCTACGGCTCCGGCGATAGCTTGCCGCATGCGCCGCCGCACGTGCCACCTCAGACAGTGGTCGGAAAGTTGAATCTTTCCGTTTCCTAGGCCAAATCAAAGGTAAATCATTTCTCTATCACTTTGAAATACTATTTTGTGTAAAAATTGGGTTTTAGAAAAATATAGGGGCTGTTTTTCTTCTATCTTTTAAAATATGTTTCATCTATTGTATTTTGCAAGTATTTAAAAAAAAAAACGAAACCAAAGCATAGATTAAAAGAGATATTAAATCGAGAAATAACTGTTAGGATAGAAAGTAAGCAGGAAAATTAGGAGAATAAATGGGTAAAACAAGGCGTATCATTTAGTTAAACGGGGAGTTTTGTTTAAAACAGAAAATGTCCACGTCAGCGTATTGTTATTCTCTTTTAAACACGATAGATGGAGAAAAGGCAGTTATGCATTTTATGAATGAAATTTTAATCTTCTTCTTCTCTGTGATTCTCTCTTCTTCTCAATTCTTCTCTGCTCTTTCTCTTCTCTCTCACATTTCTTCTACTTAAAATTCCGGAACATAACAAAGGTATCAGGAAAATTAGGAGAATAAATGGGTAAAACGGGGCGTATTATTTAGTTAAACGGGGAGTTTTGTTTAAAACAGAAAATGTCCACGTCAGCGTATTGTTATTCTCTTTTAAACACGATAGATAGAGAAAAGGCAGTTATGCATTTTATGAATGAAATTTTTAATCTTCTTCTTCTCTGTGATTCTCTCTTCTTTTCAATTCTTCTCTACTCTTTCTCTTCTCTCTCACATTTCTTCTACTTAAAATTTCGGAACATAACAAAGGTATCAGAGCCACTACGATTCCTCTAATGGCCGGTGACGGTGTTTCAACGCGATTACAGAATGAGGTTGGTGGGTTACAACGGGAAATCTCCAAGTTGAAAGAGCAGATGGTTCGTTTGGAGGTTAAAATGGAGACTCGGTTCCAAGAGTTTAAGGAGGAGCTTCGTGGTGACTTACAAGAGTTACTAAACCAGTATTTCAGACCTCCGCCAAGTGGACCTCCAGCTAACGGGACCACAGATAAGGGAAAGGGCGTCCTAGCTGCTCCACCTGGGTCATTGCCTAAAGACGCAGAGCTAACACAGGCTCTAGGGGATCCAAAGAATGCAGATGCAAGTAGTGTGCATCAGAAGAATCAAGCAGGTATGGTGGGAGTGTCTGCGAAAACCAGTCGGCTTGAATGCCCCAGGTTCGATGGCAGTGATTTTAGGGGATGGTGGACAAAATTGGAACAGTATTGTGAAGCCGAGGGTACACCAGAATCTAGCAAGACTCGCATACTTATGCTGAACTTGGAAGGACAAACACTGGAATGGCACCATTTATATCTCCAACGAAATGAGGGTCTTCAAATGCTATCCTGGTCAGCATACTTGAAGAGCATGCAGGACCGTTTTGGATTCAGGCTATTTGAGAATCCTATGGAGGAGTTAGTGAATTTGAAGCAACAAGGGCGTATCAGTCTTCATCTTCAGACTGTTCTCTTGAGTTTTCTGGGAAGGGTTCCTCTACTTACTTATAGATGACATTTATCCTTTATTTTTGACGGTGGAACAATTGCTCTGGACTAGCTAACTTACACGGATATTGCGGGTGTTATTTCTTGCATGCTTAATAGTTCCACTGCTCCTAAAGATGATAAAACTCTGATTGTGATTGTGATTCCTGGCTTGTCCAACGACTCTGTTGCTGCATATGTAAAGCATCTTATGTTCAACCTAGCAAGTCAAGGTTGGAATGTTATTGTAAGCAATCATCGTGGACTGGGAGGTGTATCTTTAACATCTGATTGCTGTTATAATGCTGGAGGGACTGAAGATATGCGGAAAATCAGTGACCATATACGTTGTGAATATCCAGACGCTCCTCTGTATATTGTGGGAACTAGCATTGGTACTAATATGCTGGTAAAATATCTTGGAAAGGATGGGGGCAAATACTCCTCTTGTTGGTGTTACAGCTTTACGCTCTCCTTGGGACCTCTTGATATGTGATAGGTTCATAAACCATAGACCTATGCAGAAATTATATAATAAAGCGCTAACAGTTGGCCTTCAAGGTTCTACACATTTGCATCAGTCTATCTTATCTCGTCTTGCAAATTGGGAAGGCATTGAAAAGTCGAGTTCTCTTGGGGATTTTGATAGCCATGCTACTCGAGTTCTTGGGAAATTTGAGACTAGGGATGCGTATTCTAAGAGATCAAGCAGTAATAATTATGTAGAAAATGTGTCTGTACCTTTCCTGTATGTCAGTGTTTTTGATGATCCAGCGTGCACCAATGAAGCTATGCCATGGGATAAATGTAGGCTCAATGAAAATATTATTCTAGCTACTTCACCACATGGAGGACATCTAGCATTCTATGAGGGAATAACAGCATCTAACATATGGTGGGTAAGAGTTGTTAATGAGTTCTTTGGTGTTCTAAGGACTAGCCCACATACAAAAGGAAGAAAGAAGATGCAAGGTTCTACTATGTCCAAGCCACTGCAAACTTCAATTGATCAGTCAATTTATTTGAATGATATGGAAGATGGAATTGTGGCTACTATGAGCAATGAACAAACAGATGCTTTTGTAGAAGAAATTTCAAATGAGCATACAACTCACAGTAAGAAGGAAGAACGTACAATTTCTGATAATGGAATAAGAATGTGGAGGTCAGTGAAGGCACTAGTAGGAAGGTATGAATACATGATGGGTGTGTTACTGTTTGTACCAGTAGCTATATTGGCATGGTTCCCTTTCGTCTTACAATTCCAGACCAAGTTGCTATTCAACCAAGCTGTTACTGAAGTATTAGTCGAATGGGTTAACTCTTTTCCTAAGTATGCGACATGGGAATCTTTAACCTTACCTCCAACAAAATTTTTCCATTTTTTATCCTTGAGGACAAGGAATATTTCTTTAGGAGGGAGTATTGTTACAGGCTAGAAAGTAAGCAGGAAAATTAGGAGAATAAATGGGTAAAATGAGGCGTATCATTTAGTTAAACGGGGAGTTTTGTTTAAAACAGAAAATGTCCACGTCAGCGTATTGTTATTCTCTTTTAAACACGATAGATGGAGAAAAGGCAGTTATGCATTTTATGAATGAAATTTTAATCTTCTTCTTCTCTGTGATTCTATCTTCTTCTCAATTCTTCTCTGCTCTTTCTCTTCTCTCTCACATTTCTTCTACTTAAAATTCCGAAACATAACAATAACCTTTTATTCACTAATTTCTTTCTGTATATTTTATCACCAAAAAATCCCATGTTACCGATTACATTCGGGTTTTTATAACCCAAAATAGATTGAAATTACCCTAAATACCTAGATTTATGCCATGTTTGTTGCCCTTTTGCTGCGTTTTCTTTCTTTTTGCAAGTTAATGGCGCAAATCACGGCGGTGGCGGTGGCGTGAAGGAGGTGACGCATGGGGGCTTGCGGCGCCTAGGGTTTCCAAAACCCTAGGCCCTTCTGCTTCTGCTAACTGTTTTGGGCCTTTCGGGCCTGGGATTGATATTGAGTTAGGTTAGTTTGGGTGAGTGTAAGTGGGTTGTAGGGTATTTGGGTACTGGGCCACGGGTAGAGTTTGGTTTAGGCTAATAGGGTATTTGGGTAGTGATTAGTTGGGCCTCACTTTTTTTTGTAATATGGACTGTAAAAGGGACAATTCTTTTTTTGGTTTAAAATTTAATTTAATTTATTTTATTTTTGGTTAAGGCCCGGGCAAATTGGGCCTATAACACCTATTATAAAGCCTTTTTAAAACTCAATAGCAATCATGAATAGAACATTTATGTCACTAACATTATAACAATTAATTCCATGTTCATTCCACAACAATAAACCATTTAAGTTTCTTTCTAGATTCGGTCGACTCATTCGTATTCATTTCAACCTCCCCAAAGCTCGTTTCCAATTTATTCACACAGAAGTTCATGTATTTCCTTTATCATGATTCACATATATATACACAATTGATTCCACAGCATTATACTATTTCATTTTGATATCTTTTATCAAGTCACTAACTCATACCAATTTCACATAACTCATTTCATTATCATATTTATTATCAATCTATTTCATTACATTGTTAAGTTTTTAATTCCAATTATAATATCACACCTGATAGAACTATTCATATTTCCACATATCATATCATGTATTTGATCGTATTTGCATACTTGTACCCTGTACACTGTTCTTATCACATGATAACGATTTCATTACAGTTCAATCCAATATATATTCACATTCAATTTCAAAATCACAATTCAATTAATCATCAACACACAATATCTCATTATAAATGTGGCTTATGAATCATCTTAAATATGAACAAATACCTAGTTAGAAATATATCATATTAACATGTCATTTCCCAAATTGAATCTTTGAATTCGTCACAATTTCAAACCAATCTTTCGGACTTATTAATCCATTTTACAAATTTCTTTCACATTAACAATTATTTTCATTATAATTACAAATTTTTACATATTAAATCCTTAACTTGACTTGGACACGAACGGATACACAAATCCAACTAACAACCCAATTTGGCACCCAGTGCCTCATTGGATAATTTCTGAAGAAAATAGATTGCGCCTAGCGCTCATCGGCATAACCGAAATAAATATTGTGCCCAACACTCATCGACACATAGTCGAAGTAACTATTTGACACCCAGTGCCTCATCGGAATGTCTAAAGTAATTAGTTTGCACATAGTGCTAATCAACATATAGTTGAAATAACACCACCCGAGCACTTAATAGGGTAATCATTTATCCAATTCCCTTATAAATTCAATTCTCATTTTATCGATCTCAATATCATCAATTTATTACTCATGATATCATTTCATACATAACATAGCATACTGTTTCAATTCCAAACCAATTTCAGCATTTCATTTTGTTTTAAGATTTTCACTTTTATCAATTTAATCATCTATCTAAATAATCAATTAAATTTACACCAATATGATTTGATCAGTCAAAATCAACTGTTAATTCATTTTATAACTCTTCTATTATTTTTTCCTTATCCTCCTCTCCATTCCACTTCGTTCATTTACAAGTATTTATATAAGAATTTTTAGCCTTAGTATGACACGTCTTTACATAACATGAACTATCCTTTCACTATTTATACATATACTTTTAACAAAACTGTCTTCTTAAGTAGTAATCACTAAATTATTTATATCCAGACCTACAAAATTTGAAATTAAGATCCACTTTTTGTTTTTAAATTTTTACCATAAAAATTTCAGAATTTATTTCTAGGTAGATTAATACCAATTTTTTTTAAAACCTCCCATGTTCTGCTTCTAGGTAACTTCGATTCTTCTTCACTAAAAGATAAATATCTTTTAGTACAAGTCTCAGATTATGTTGTTGTTTGTTTCCTTTGGAAATAGACTCATTAATATTTTAGCCATATAAATTTCATCACCTAAAGTTTTTTGTACAATTTATAATGATTTTACAAAATTAGAATAATTGAACCCAAAATCATTCTGACATTTCCTCATAAAAATATTATATCTCATAATCTACAATTCCCTTGCTTTCACCCTTGTTTTTGTGAAAAACTAGACTCAATAAGCTTTAATTTAATGTTAGATTCAACCTCTAACTCGATTCCTACAATTTTTGGTAAATTTTCAAAGTTGTAATACCACTGTTGTCCATAAAGTGTTTAGTTAAACAATTTGCTCTTCCATGATTTGAGTAAGTTCATCTCATTTCATTATGTAACATAATACATTCCAACCAAATTTAATGCCAATACATATAATCACTACATTACACAAATTTCCATTGTTGTTCAAATTAGTCCTCTAGTTCGATAATTAATCTCAAACATAACATTTTAAACTCAAATAATTATTTTCAATTTTTTCAATATCATACCTTGCATAATAAAATAAATATATAACAAATATAATTATTCAATTTATAGAAATAAAAACATAACATGAATTAGCTTAGTACTTACCTAGCGAAATAGTAACCAAACAAGCTTTTAAGGACTATTTGACAACTTTTGCTTTTCCACGACTAGCCTCGATTTGGTTCTATTCTTGATCTATAGAATAATTGAGTTCACGTTATTAATTCCAAACATCTCATATCATCCTATTATAAGCATATATCAGTTCAATTTTATTTTTCAAATTCCTTTAAACTTTTACATTTTATTCAATTTAGTCCCTAAAACAAAAATAACCATATCTTTCAAATTTGAACTTCATTTTGTAATCCTATTTCAATATCATCCTTTATAAACCCTGTACTATCTATTTTTATCAAATTCTCATAACAATGCTACAAATAATTCATTTTAGTCCTTATATTACAAAACTAACATTGAAACTTTACAATTAATGATTTTCATATCTAAGCTCAAAATCTAATACTTTAACATCAAAAACTTCAAGAAATTAACAATGGCAACTTTTGAAAATTTTAACAATTTTGCAAAATAATACACAGGCTAATTAAATTAAGTTTCCATTATCCTAAAAATATAAATTTAAAGAAAACAGACTTGAAATAGCTTACCAATCGAAGGGTTAAAATTGGAACGTTTGAAACTTCCTCCTCCTCTTCAACATTCGGCCAAAGAGAGAATTGTAAAAAAAGATGATAAATATCTTTCTTTTCTTTTCCTTTTATGTTTTGTTTTTTTATATACAACTAAATAAGAACAACAGTTTAATAAACATTGTTGTCCTCAAGCCTTTTATAAATTAGAATTTTATAATATTTAATTTTTTTTTACAATTTAGTCTTTGAACCTTCATTAATAACTAATTCGGCCAAATTATCAATCCAAAATTTAATTCACTTATAAAATAACTCCGTAATATTTAATAATATTTACGAGCTTAATTTACAAAAACAGAGCCCCAAAATTGTATTATTATTATTTTTACACCACTAATTTTCGGATTGTTACAGAATTTATGTAAAATATAAATTTGTAATTGTAACATCCTCGAAATTTCATGAATTAAAAATTATGTCAAATCAATAGTGAATCAATTATAATTTAAAAAAGTCATAATTTGAAAATCATCAGTGTTAGTAGATGGTGAAGACAGATACTGAAGGCATTTGGAAAGACTTGTATATTGAGAAAAATAAATCTTGGGTATTGACTAGATTGCAAGGGAGTGAAAATTATTGGGGCCAAAGTAAGAAATTAATAGTTGAAATGATTAAAATGAATTAAAGGAAAAAGGAGGAAGAACTAGAGGTAAAAATTTACCAAAAGAAAATATGACTCATTAGTGGTATTATAGAAAAACTTGAAGGACAATACGGTAACTATTTGAAATAAATAATTATGGAAAGAGTAATGATTAAGGACTAATTGTTTCAAAATATGATTGGTGGGACAAAAGAAAATTACACTTTAATCTTTATATTTTTCATTTTATTCAATTTAGTCTCTCAATTTTTCATTTCCACATATCAATACATATCCATACCACATTCATAAAAGAATATTTATTCACTTTCACCTCCTTTCCTAAATGATAAATTTACACGTTTAGTCTTCCAACTTTCTCAAAATTTCAATTTATTTCTTACTTAAATTTTCATTATTCATACTTTCCCTCCAAATTTCAAATCCACCTCCAATATACTTATTCCAATAATATCAATCCATGTTCTTGATAATTATTCTTATACATTACTGGTAAAATACCGTTTACTGCATCTAAAATTTTGAGATGTTACATTAAAATTATTGAAAATGAGGAAGCTCAATTGATCACATTCTCAAAATGCCGATCATAAATCTACAAAACAATATGTGAGCTCTACATTTTATGTGGTAATGAGATTGTTTTTATTATCTTCTCACCCATTGGTAAACCCTTTTTATTTGGTCGCCTCACTATCAAATGCATTGCTAACTGCTTTTTGAACGAGAATATACCTATGATTGACAACACTAACACTTTTATTGAGGCTCACCATATTATAAGAATCAATAAGCTAATCCAGCTTAACAATGAAGTGTGGAGCTTAATGGATACATCTAATGAGAAACAAAAGGTGATTTCTAAGAAGATCACAAGTGGCACAGAAACTAATCGTTGGTGGAAAACTTGCCTTGATCAACTTAACTCAAGGGAGCTCTATGAACGATACTCTCGTTACTCATAGCTTCTCAACTTGTTCCACATCGCCGAAATCCTGGTGGAAGTAGGTGACAAACGGAATGGGTAATAAAAATAAAAGAGAATAAAAGTTACATAGGTGTGGGGTGCAACCTAGGAGCATAGAAAGGACAAGGAGGCTGCTTTATGAACTCCTCGTATGGAGGAAATTTCGGACTGAATTGATGAAGAAATGGAAAAGACTCTAGAGACCAATGTTTTGGATGCCAATGGGATTGATAAAAGACTTTGAGTGGCTCTCGAGGTATCTAGGGGAGACAGGCTTAGGAAGTGTGAGAGACATAATGAACTTGAATATTTCATATGACAACATGGTGGAACACCTCTTTGTCCATTGTGAGTTTGCGCGGGCCATCTAGTGTGGAAGTTGGCTCTTTGTTTGAATCCAACATGTCTTGTTGAACTAAATTAGGGAAGGGTTTTTCAATGGTTGAATGGGGATGATATGGAGTACAAGGAAGGAATAGGTTTTTACTCAATTTTCTTGTGCATTCTGTGGGGAACATGGAAGGCAAGGAATGTGGTGGTTTTTTTCAGAAGCAATGTTGAAACTCAATTCGTACGCTAGAACAAATCAAGCGGATGCTATACTATATTCACAGAGCCATTGATATACCGCCAAATGTAACCTCAAGTGGGAATGAAGAAAGAATAAGGGTCAAGGAGGCTGAAGCTTACATCCCAATCTAGAGGAAGTGAAGCTAGTAATTGGAAAGTGGTGTTTTGTATTATAAAAGGACAGCTCAAGGAGGAAGTCAATAATTGTTTGTAATCTTAAAATGCAATCGAAGGGATTACAATTTTAAGGCTGATATTGGTATTCTTGAAGGAGAGAGATATTAGTAGCAAGACTTCTTAACAGAGCTAAGAAAAAGGAAGGACCAATATTTTAAAACAACAAAATTTAAGTATAGTTGATGGAACAAAGCGAGAAACAAGTAGAAGTCAAGCCATTACTTCAATTGGGCTTCAATAAATTTTTACTTTTACGTGTATACCTGTTAAAAAGAAAAAAAAAAAAAAAAAAAAAAAAAAACAGACTACTTGGCTATAGTGCTAGTTGCCAAAGCCGAAACCAAAAAAATGCGAAGACACCGATGCAACCAGGTAATCCGATCGGAGTCCGATACGGAGAGCGATACAGACGCCGAGACCATGAAGTGCATATCGTGCAAGGAAGACTACGGATCACGCGATGCCGGCACTTGCAAGGAGTGCTACGAGGAAGCAAGCGAGACCGAGGAAGAGTTGAAGCGAGAGATCGAAGATCTCAAAGCCAAAGTCGCCTTTTTACGCTTTTGTTCTCCGCTTGATCACCCCCACCGTGGCTCCACCACCACTCCCGGTCCCTTCTTCTCCGATGTCGTTTTGATCGCTTCCGATGATGGGTCTCCTGGGTTTCCCCCCGTGGCCGTACCCGCCAATAAAGCCGTTTTGGTACTTCCAATTTTTTTGGATTCTTTTTATTTCTTATCAAATATGAAAAAGAAAATGGCTAAAATCGGACTCTGCTGTAAAATCCAATTTAGAAATTATGTTACCAAGCAAGTTATTTATAATGTTCATAATTTATAAACATTTTGATGGTGAAACCAGGTGAATCGATCACCCGTATTCAAAGCAATGCTGGAGAATGAAATGGAAGAAAGCAGAAGTGGAACAATCAAAGTAAGTGATGTATCATACGATGCTCTTCGTGCCTTTGTAAACTATTTGTACACTGCAGAAGCATGCTTGGATGAACAAATGGCTTGTGATCTTCTGGTCTTAGCTGAAAAATACCAAGTGAAGCATCTCAAAGGGTATTGTGAGAAGTTCTTGGTATCGAAATTGAACTGGGATAATTCACTTATGAGCTATGCCTTTGCTCACCAGAACAACGCCAAACTCGTCCTCGATGCGGCTTTGTGTTTGATAACAGACAACATGGATAAGCTAACTAAAAGGGAAGAATATATTGAACTGGTGGAAAAGGATCCTCGGCTTGTAGTGGAAATATATGAAGCTTACCTCTCTAAACAGGTTAATACAGCTGCTCATAAAGATTGTTCAATGAAATCGTAGTCATTTCTGCTCAAATGATATTGTTGTTCATTGATATTGGATGAAATTTTAGTATATGTATGTAGAAGAAGAGTTTGAATGTTTGATGATATTGGGTTGGGGAAATATGTAATACAAAGTTACAATGAATGCCATAACCATTGAGCTTTTTTTATCCTTTTGTCCCACGAACTTGTTTTGCTTAAATTTTAAGTTATTTTGGGTGACTTGGGATGGTTTTTGAGATGACAGGAATGGATAAGCTCACTAAGGGAAGAATGTTTGATGATATTTGGTTGAGGAAATCTCTGTTACAACATTACGTTGTCTGCCATACCCAGAGAGCTTTTTGGACCCTTTAATCTCTCCCAAACATGTTTTGGTTAGATTTGACAAGAATGGATATGCTTATTGAGAAGGGAAGAATATATCCAACTTGTCGGAAAGGGTCCTTGGCTTCTCACATTGGATGCCATATGCATTGAGCTTTTCTGACCATTTAAATTCATTGCATGATTTGGGATTGTTTTTTTAGATGACAAGAATGAACAGGGTTTAGATGTTTTGCTCTAATAGGCTATTCTCCATTGGAGTTGCAGGGATTTCATGTCATTGCTTTTCGTAGCAAAGCCTAAAATCATGATCATCTAACTCTTTAGGAATTCACAGTGGCGCTTCATGGATTTTCTAAATACATGAAAAAATGGTTAAAGATTTAATTATACTGTAAAACAAATTATCTATTTTTCAAATAACTATAATCCATTACTCTGATCTGCATCAAAGTTTAACCACACCCACATTGAGGAAACTCTTCAAAATTATCAACTGACAGAATTCAAGACCATTTTCTTTGAGACTTCAACAATATATGAACCCACATGAAAAAGAAAAAAGCAACTGCAATCCCGATGCAAAGGAGCCCACGTCACCGCATAACTGTTCAAAATTTTCTATTATACAGGAAGAATTAGCAAGAATAGACGCGCATTAGTTTTCATTCGATTGGGATGCTCTAAAATTTTTAGATAATTTATTTATACAAAATTAATTTTGGTAATTAGTCTCAATATTTCATAATTAAACCCCAAACTACATTAATTGTATGATGTTACAAACCCTAAAAATTGCTTCAGGTTACTTCTATATTTTGAAGCTGAAGATGCTTACACTGTTCGTCCAAGCTACTGGTTGTCTTCGAAGCGCAGAAAATCAACAACACCGATGAATTCCATCAATAAAATCCAAAATTTATTTGACTCTTTCATTTCAACCTAGACCAGATCCAGTCCCAGAAACCGACCTCATTAGTGGATGGTTAAGAGTTGGTTGTGCATTCCCTGGGGAGTTGAACATGACATTAGGAGGAGCTGATGTGGATGCTTGCATGGCTGTAAGGGGCATCCTCGGACCCATAGGAAACATTGGTTGGCGTTGCATGAATGGCATATGGGGATGTACTGGTTGGTTGTTGGCATATCCAGAATTGCTTGGCGTTGAAGGTGAGGCTGACATTACCTGTTGCCTGTTGTTGCCAATGTTATTAACCATGGGAGAAGAAATCACAGGTACACTCATTTGTGAAGCGACTCCGGTGGTTCCGAATTGAGCTGATACAATTCGAGCCCTCTCAGCAGCAAACCTTTGCCTTGTTTTCTCCACTTGTTCACATTCTTTCATGAGTAACGTTTCAACTTCTGCAAACTGCTTAAGCTTCAGCTCCAATCTCTTCAACTGCGATACAGATTGAAAACAAGTTTATCTACAATTTATAATACAACTAAGAATAGAATGTTTTGGATGTGCCGAGAAAATGAAATCTCGATGGACACTCCAAATATCTAATTGTTGCATCTTCTTTACATCCACCACAATCAGAGGAAGTATATGAGGAAGAAACCTTAAACATAATTCTAAGATAACTTATGGGGGATGCTAAAACAGCAGCGGTAATCCTATAAAGTTTTGATGCTATTAAGTAGCCTCTGGTTTTCAAAAGAATACATGAACAGAAAACACACACTTCACAAAATTATCAATATCCCAGCCAGGGCCCGGGATTCCAGTATCATATGCTACTTGGACTAGCATTGGATTCAAGGATGAGTTTGAGATGAGGTATGTACCTGGAATGGGTATATGATAATTCTTTTTGTGGTTCCTATATAAATGGAGGATCATGCCCCCATAACTATGAATATGTGTGGAACAGGTCTAAACACAGGTATTTCTAGGAGAGTTGCATTAACATAGCCAGTATCCATGGCAGTAATAGATATGTGAATCAAGTACTAAAGAAAAATTCAACTAGGATCAAGAACAATATAGAAACCCTAGCCTAGAAACAGATCTCAACAGCGTAGAACTTCTCAATGTATCTTTCAAATTTAAGACATCTCCAAGTACAAGTTCATGTAATTTCAAAATCAAAGGCATGCAACTTTGCCCTTCTTTTTTCCATTTTTTGGTTCCATTTTCTAGGCTAATAACAAAGGTGTGCAGTAAATGCAACAGGACAAGTCCTCTTTTGTCCTGGTTTCAAGTCTTTAATGGAAGTCAACTCTCTTATCAGCCAAATAAAGTTCCACATCATTACCAGGTATACACGTGAAAAAGACAAGAAAAATACCTGATGATTTATGATATTGGCTGATAACCTTTGAATTTCTCGTTCCTCATGGTCCGCAAACAGTTTTGCCTTCATAGCTGCAGCTGCAAGGCCAGCTTTGGCAGCAGCTTTAACTTTTTCAGCAGATAGTGGATGATCCTCAGCCTCATTTTGACCAAATGAATGTATTGCTGAGTTCTCTGGAGTTTTTATGCAAAATGAATTACAAATAAAAAAAACTAATATGGGAGAGAAAAAAGGGAACTAAAATGTAGTGAAAATACTGCAAGTTAAACTTATGGACTACCTTTTTGATGAACGGAACCATGTAAACCACCTTCTCTACTATGTACACTCTCCATATTCATCCTTCACGGTTTAAATGGATAGTAATAAGCAATTTAACAGGAAGAATTTTGATGAAAAAACTTTAGATTGGTTTAATCCAATCAAAGCAAAGAAATGTTCAACTATTCAATCCACAAAACTTCATGACTTGGATGGAAGACATTGTATGCTCAAAATTCAATTCATATCATCAGAGAAGAACCTCATAATAGCATTGAAGATTTTTGGAATCATGAGAATATGCCACTAACCTATTACCATGTCCCGAACCTTCCTTATCTACATCTTCAGCCAATGCTGCCAAGGATGCATGGGCACAGGCAGCAGCAACTCTTGGTCCAACAGCAGAGGCCAGAAAAGCAACCTAGAATATCGTAAACTAGTTAGACCCATGTATGGGGAAAAATTAGCAATACCATGAGATCCATCTTTGAGTACAATTTTATCACAATCTCTTGGGGTAAAAGTTCAGCTCTTGCATTTTTAAGAAGCAATTTTCAAGAACAAAAGATGCCAATTTCGATCCATCTTTGCAATTTTCATCACAAACTCATTATTGATGAAATGAAAATTTCAATGCTAATAGGAGCCTAATTTGTGACATTTTTAAAAAGCAAATCAACACTCACAAACTGCTTAAAATCTTTTGGATCCATTTTACACACTTTCTCATCCAAACTGCCAATAGGAGTAAAGGAATAAACCTTAATAGTGACGTTGATATGAGGCCAAAAGAACACTATTTGTTTGACCAAAAAGATAAAAGGTAATTCCAACATTAGAAGTATTTGAAGCTTCCCCATTTTTGTGTGCCAAAGGTGGTTACGACACTACCAGCAAATTACATGAAAATGGCATCATTTAACAAACTTAAAATTGAGGAATTTATTAGAGAAATAAAGAATAAATGATTCAATGTTCATACTCCACAGTGAAATATTACAATCCTAAATCTTAAATGACTAATAAAGTGTTAAAAGGGCAATGAGCTGTCTGAAAAATGCAGTAACCTACCATAGCCATAACTGGATTCCCAGAATTCTCAAAAGGAACCTTGCTTTGATAATCCACATCTTGAAGGCCGGGCCCTGAAAAACATGCAAAATTAGATAAAAGATTAACATGCATAACATCTTAATTTCCATGGCAAGTAGGACCTAAGTATAAAAAAAACCTGGTAGACTCCCATTCATGTTTGAGTGTAATCTTTGGCTGTCTCCGTTTGCAACAATTGTTGACTTGGGCATGCTCGGAACTTCCAAATTTTCCAATAGGGCATCCTCCATGGGTAGACGTACAAAATGAAGTATGCATTGTGCTTTTGACTTCGTGCCCACATGCTCAGCTATTTCATTCCAGTTCTCATTGTAAATTTCCATTGCCTCAAGCAACAGTAAAGTTTCCTGGTTGCTCCAACTATCTCCATCTAGGTCCCCATAATCTTTTGTTGAATCTACTCTAACAAAATCTATGCTTGAATGACCAGAAACAAATCTCCCATCATGGAAGCAATCAGAGCACAGCAGTACATCAACCTGTCAAGTAGCCAATAATAGAAACAAATGTGCACAATTAACGTCAAGATTTAGGTAAATCTTAAAGTTTACAAATTCTCCCGTCAATCTATGTTTATCTACAAACTTGACATGAGTCCACAAACAGCACTTTAGACTCAGCTCCACAACAAGTACTTATCAAGTTTATCCTTTTACACTGGAATAAAACAATATTCACCACACGATTCCATCTTCTAAATACTTTTAAGCAAGTATTTATAAGATATTACATAACTGATTTGCATGATCTAATGTCTTCCATCATCGCTTATTGCATCATTAGATTGTATATCCAAAATACACCCCAAAGAAACCTAAACCACACACTGAACTAGTAAATTGATGCTCAGAAACCAGACCACACCAAATCAAATCAAGTGAGCACTAACTCAGCTTTCTAAACCACATCTACTGGTTCATAGTTACAACTTACAAGTGCAAGCTTTAGCAAAAAACTTCTTCTCTATAAAAGAGGATAGAAATCGTTTGTTGTTCCTTTCTTGACAACCAAAATTAAATAAAAAAGTACCTAGTATTCTCACAGCACACAAGAAATATACTCTCAGCAATAGTTGTTTAAAATACCTAGTTCCTTTCTGTTGAGGACATAGGGAAAACCTTTGGAAAATGCAAATACAAAAAAGGCCCCAGCACTTGTAATATATGGAACTGCATCTACAGATGATATCAACACCCCCCCCCAACTATTGCAACCTCCAATAGAAAATTTCCAGTGTTAATGTTTTATTATCCAATTAACATTGAAGGCATTATTTGCATGTGCTGCTGATTTTAATATATATACAGTAGGATGAGGAACCAAGAAAACAACATTTGAACCCAACCTCAGAGGTTGGTATGAGCTAGGCAGTCAACATGATCATATATAGAAGCCTCCCAAAATCCTAAACCAAAGGGGTTTTTTCTAAGAACATCAAAAAGGGGATTAAGTCTTTTCCCCAAACCCCAGAAGAAGAAGGCCAGTAATAAAATACCAGGAGCCTATTCCCTCACAGATGCTAATTCTGATTCTGTTCCATATCAAACATGCCTCGTTTTTCTTTTTTTATCTTAAATGGCTTGTTTTAGGTAGTTCATTAATTTTTTAAGGAAAAAATTATACAGCAAGATATTCATTGGATGAGCAATGGGAAGAATGAGGATATTAAGACATAGCATGAAATAAATTAAGACAAACAGGGCTATAAAATCACATACCTCCTTCTGTGACTGATAATATGAAGTGGCAACGGGCTGAGAACATGAAGTGCAATTGTTTTCATCTAGGCACTCTCGTATTCTATTGTCCAAGTCAGAGATATCAGCATGACATGGCAATGATGAATAAACATCAGCTGCCTTGAGCCTACATTTTGGCTTGTCGAACTTGATCAAGCTATCAATAGACTTTAATGCAGCCGATGGCACATGAACATCACCATTTGGCTCCTCCCTTAAGTAGGACCCGGCACTCCAAGGCTCATGACTTGGTGCAGCTGCACAATAATTGATGATTCCCCAGTGATCAAGAAACCGAACAATTCGAGTTAAATCCTCATTACTGATTCCGTCTATCAATCCCTGGCAATCAGAAACTGTAATTCTCTTCAATGGATTATCCATATACTTGGCAACAATGTGGTTTCTACATTCCATATATTTTTCCGGCATATGTTCAGGTGATTTTCCAGAGAAAAAATGTGGCACAACTTGTCTCTCTAGTCGATGCACGGAGGCCGGTGAGAACCACTCTGCTTGAAAGGGAATCCCACAAACACAACCAAATATTAATACACAACTAAGAAGACAGATAAGTGCAGAAAGAGGGGGGGGGGAAGGAAAGGGAAAGTGAGAGAGGGTGCAAGATAAGGTCAGTGCTTTACAAAAAATAAATGTGTGGTAATATCTTGCTCATACTCTTTAAGCAACGGACAGAACATGAAACTCATATCAAGTAAATAGAACAAACCGAAGTGTAAATTGCTGAACTTCTGTTTCAATTTAGATTGAATAACTAAACCAAGACTTCTTAGAGTCCAATTAAAATCAAGTAAAACAAAAATTAGTATAAAGTTCCCCAGTCCTATAAAGAAAGGTACTAAAGCATATACTTTTCGAGCCATTCAATCCTCCTAATAGCAAAGTGTTTAAAGAGACCATTTTCATGTAACACTAAGCACGATGGAAAGAAGAAGTTCAAATTTTAAGAAAAACATCACAGAAATATCTAAAGATAACTTTAGTCAAAATTAACATAAATAAGCATGATCTAGTTATATCTTTCACCAAAAGCACATGAAAATTAAAACAAAAGCTGTCCTTTTATTTCGCTCTAATCAGACTAGGAATTGAAACCAGGCAAAAAATTAATGCATAGAGATATAAAAGACAGAGAAAAACTGAACCTGAATGCATTGGCAGGACATGAACCCTACTCCCAAACCTCTTAACAACGCCACGCCCCTCCATTATCGGAGGAGGTGTAATCACATACTTCTCCGGTTCAACAATGGGAGCTTCAGTCGAAACCGCCTGTAACTGCCCATACGAAACGTTCTCCAAAACAGCCAAAGCCACCTGCTGGTGGCCCTTGCTATCCCCAACCAAGCCGGCCCGCTCAGCCGCCACGATCGCCATCACAGAACCGTGAGGACGGTTCACAGTCCGCTTGACCACGGGGGGGAACTCCGAGATGCGAACTCCACCATCAGCCAGAACCTCACACTCGCTGGACCCCGCCAAAGACGGATCCCTAAATCCCCCACCGGCATCGTCCCCGGAATTGTTATCGCGGTGGTTATCTATGTCCTCGTTGTTGTTATCTTCCTCTTCTACATCTTCCTCCGGGACATCGTTATCTTCTTGGAGATGCTTGGGCCTCCGGTCTCGCTTCCGCCGCTTCCACCGACCTCGACCATCTGTTTAAATGGAAAATTAAAGAATTAATTAAATATAAATAACAGAAAAAAGGGGGATTTTTTTATTAAGGAGAAATTGAAATGAAAAGTTGAAGGAGAGAGATTGCCTGAAGGAGAAGAAGCTGGCATTGGATTTGAATTTGGGAAAGAGGGAATTTAGAGAGAGAGAAAATTGCGGAGAAATTGTGGGGTCTAATTGTCGGAAAGGATGAGAAAAGGGGAATTTCAGGAAGAGGGAGAGGGAAGGGAAAACAGTGAGTGACTCACTGCGCCAAATATTTTTTATTTTTATTCAACAATAACAAACTGCGCCAAATAATAATAAGGAATACTCTCCTTGTGCGATCTGCCGGTAAACCTTTTTTTTTTTTTTCTAAATAATAGATTTTATTAAATTACTTACAGTTTTATTTTAAAGAATTATATTTGATTTTGAAAAAAAAAATCTTCTTGAGTATTTATGAGTTTATTTATATATATGTGCATAGAATTAAAAAATTAGGAATCATTCAATTATAATTAATTAGCCAACTCTGTTGGTTTCTTTGACCATGGTATTAGGCGTTAGATAGATCTCTCTCTCCTCTTCATCTCTGTATATTTGGCTAGCTTGTTTTGGTCCCATGCATTGCTCCCGTTTTATCAGCCGGCTTAGTTTTGGGTAAGAGCTGCCCCCTTCCCGCAATCCATCGCCATATCTCTTCTCCATGCATCTTTAAGGTAGGAGAGAGATCAACAATTAACTTTGCATAGATGATCCCACACTGTTGCATTTCAATGTTGGTAACACCTCCAGTAAGCCACCCCCTTAACCATTTCTACATTATCGGTGACCTACTTGAATCTCCGATAGGAGATCTGGAGCAAGATTTGTTATTTTAGTTTCTGTAGTTTTTGAGTTGTTGTTAGGGTGATCACTTGTTTGACCGTGGAACACTTGTTCACCAATCCCGCTTCTCTCTCGGACTTTGTTTGTATGCTAGATTCTGAACATCTTTTCAATAGGATAAGGTCTGGTCACAATAATAATCCTTTCTATCTTTTGACATGGATGGATGTGGCCTCGAGTTTCATAGGACTTGATTTTCTAAGTCCATCAGGGCTTTGTTTCTACTGAGTCCCTTGAGATTTCGGCTTTTTGTATATGTACCAAGTGCTTTTCGGGGCCATTACTCAATGAAATTGGGAGACCAATATGGTATATGAGACCATACATATTTATACGTCTCCCCTATATAAATGGTTCATTTTCTCTCCGTATGATTTGATTTCCTCTTTGCATCTCAATCTCATTATCAAAAGGATTAATGGATACTTATCTTTTAGCCTTTGGTGATGTTTTGTTGTCTACTTTCCTCCTATTTTGCGCTAAGATATTCTAATGGTTCAGATTTGAACTTTTCCTTTTCTAATGAAATGAAATGAATTTAGTATTTATTCAAAGAAAAGGTAGGGAATTTAAATATTAAAAACATATTTGAATTTTGATCTAATATGCAATGTTATATATGAACTTTAATTTTATACGATTTTATATAAATACTTTTGATGTGATTCAATTCTTGCAAATTATTGACAATATTATCAAATTAGCACAATTTTATGTTGACATATTATATACAAAATAATTATATTCCAATATGAAAACAAATGTACCTCTTTATTTATTTAATTAAGTATAATTAAATAAAAATCAAAATTTTATACACATATATAAATAACAATTTAAATTTAATATATATAATTATACCACGAATCACAATTCAAATTTATTGCATATAATTACCCTAAATAAAAATTCATCCAATGTTTATATATAAAATTAATATTATTCCTACGACAACTTTGACATCATTTTAATCTTAACAATTTTTTGGGGCTTTGATATTATTTATTGAGATTGTTGATACCAATAAAACCAATCAAATTAATTACTCAGTTACCTTTATATTCAAAATTACACATATACAAGTCAATTCAAATATAGAACAACTCACCCCAATTAATTACTTGAATATAGAAAAACTCAACCCAATTAATTAGTTAAATCAAGATATAAAATTAAATAGTTGAATACAAAACAATTTAATTAATTTTTTCAATAAAAAAATCTAATTTATTAAAAATAAACAACCAAATTAATTAAATTATCCCATTAATTACGTAAATATAAAATCAAATAGATGGACCCAATTTTATCATTAATTTTATAAACAAATCTTTAAAAGACCTGAAACTAAAAGAAAAATCAATTCAACCGAAAAGAAAAAATTAAATTGTGGTTATACGAAATTAGAAAAATAGACTTAAAAAAGTTAAACTTATTTAAAATATGAATCGAGTCTTCAGATTCAAGGACTGAGTTTAGCCGAAATATTTTATTCTTTTATAATTTTTTTTATATTTGATATAATTTATATCACATAAAATTAAATATAATATTATATAAAGTTTTAAAAAATATCAAATTGTCTAAATTTAAATTTTTAATAAAAGAAAAACCATCTAAAATATTAAATTAAAATTATATTTTAAAAGATAACATGGAGGAATTTAAAACGAACTTTGGGTTAATCATTTACAAATATGTGTAGACCTAACAAAATTTTAGGTAACTTGGACAAATATAAAGGGTATTAATATTATGGGTAAACTACACCCAAGGTTAAAGTATTAGTAAGTTTACATTTTGGTCATTGAACTTCAAAAAAATACAAAATAACCATTGATATGTTCAAAAATTTTCATTTAAGTCATTGGGCTGTTAAAACCACTATTGTATGACTTTTTATATTCCCACTGCTTACACCAATCGAAAGCTCATCCTCTTTCTCTTCTACAATTTATTATTATTATTATTATTATGAAATAACTTTGAACATCATAAATATGCGACCGAAGTCCAAACAACTTTATTTTCCAATTTTCATCACTGGCCGTTAGATCAACTTGAATCTAAGGTATGTTCTTTTACTTATCGATGAATAATGATTTATTGTACAGATTGTCAAATAGTCACTTAGAGCTCGTTAGTCAAACTTCAAAAAAAAAATCTTAACCGTCTAGTGACTTAAAGAAAAACTTTTGAATAGTTCAGTGATTTAAAAAAAACTTTCAAATAGTTTAGTGATTTATTGAAAACTTTCAAATGCCTCAATGACTATTTTGTAACTTTTCAAAGTTAAATGACCAAAACATAAACTTATTAATAATTTAGTGACTTTAGGTATAGTTTACCCTAATATTATATTTAGACCCATCAAATCGGACCGGAACGGACCCGGCCATGAACAACTCAACTGAATCCTAACCGGACATACCGGGTCAAAACTGAGCTTTGAGAATAGCGGACTGTCCTCCATTTCATCCTACAGTATTCTTCTTCGGTTCTTTCTTCTTCGTCATTTAAAATCTGAATTTATTAAAATCAAATCAGTTTCTTGTGCAATTTAATTTCAACACCGAAAACCCTAAAATTTCCAATGTCGGTATGTCATTTTTCTTTTCTATTTTTTTAACCCTAATTCTTCGAAGCTTAATAACAGAGTTTCTTTCTTTTTTGGTCGATGATGATGCAGATCTTTGAGTACAATGGGAGCGCTCTTGTAGCCATGGTAGGCAAGAACTGCTTCGCCATCGCTAGCGATCGGAGACTCGGAGTTCAACTCCAAACAATCGCCACTGATTTCCAAAGGATTTCTAAAATCCACGATCGTGTCTTTCTCGGTCTCTCTGGCCTTGCCACCGATGCTCAAACATTGTACCCTTTCTTCCCCTTATTTTTTGCCTTTTATGATTTCGGTTTTTCACTGAATAAATAATTATCTTCTTTGTTTTTTTTTTTTTTTTTTTTTTTTGTTTAAATTCAAGGTATCAAAGGGTCGTCTTTCGGCATAACTTGTATCAGCTAAGAGAAGAGAGGGACATGAAACCTGAGACTTTTGCTAACCTTGTTTCTGCTCTTCTTTACGAGAAAAGGTTTGTTTAAAATCGTCACTTACTTATCTTTGGCTTTGTTCAATTGATGGAAGAAATGTGTAGCTTTAGTTTTGCTTTATACTGCCAAATATTAACTCTTGATTAGTTGGACATTCAAATTAATTAGAAAAAATACTAGGAGAGAATTGATTTCTTAAGGATAATGGGTCTATAAGATAAGAGTAGTTGAGAAATGGTAAATGAACAAACTTTAGAAAGAAGATTGTTATTTTATTTTAATTAGAATACAGATTTTATAGGTAGAACTAAGTACAAATAAGGAATCAATCCCTAAAAATCAGTAATTTCCTAAGAATTAGAGATTAGTATTTGATCCTACTATACAAGGTAATTCCTAGCAATAAGGCAAGTATCCTGTCCTTAATCTTAGAGATTCTAACAGTAAATTATATCTGTTTTTTATGTATAGTACTTTCGAACTGTGTTACTTAGTCTGGCTTTAAGTCTCACGTCTAGATTTGTGTTCAGCATATGTATGTTTAATTTTTTTCTTAGTATTTCCATGTATTGGAGGATCATATCCCGTACTCATCTGGATATGTGTTGGACTTGAGTGTTAGACATGAGTGCTTCAAAAAAATTAAAGAGTTGGAGCAACAATGCTTTTGAATAGTACTAGTTAAATGGCTAAAAGTAAATGTATTTCTTTTGAAAGAAATGGAGCTCAGGGAGGAAAAGTTTATGGAGCACATGTCATGTGAGAAACCTTACATATATCCTTGAAGGGAAATAACCTACTTAGCTTTTGAGAAGAAACTGAGCAATGAGCATCAAAGATAATATTGCCTTTCTCTTTGCATAATTTCTATTCTAGCCTTGAAATCTAAAAGATGGATTTCATCTTTTCCTAACAATTTCAAGCCCTTACTTTATGATATGTCAACCTAGAAAGGAATTAGTTGGAAGTGTTAGATTTGAAGTAGGAATTGCAATTGAAAAGGGTGCACTTTTTATGCGTGCAAGAGATAAGTTTTATGACATTTTTTTCCCCATAGGTTTGGTCCATACTTTTGCCAACCAGTAATTGCTGGATTGGGAGATGAAGACAAGCCTTTCATTTGCACCATGGATTCCATTGGAGCAAAGTAAGTTGATTTCATTCCCTTGTAATTTTTGAAATAAAGTTGTCTTAGTTGCTTGGAATATTCATAGTTGTTTTACCTGTAGTATTTAACGAACATGAGACTTTGTCTTGTAAAATAACTGCTTGCAACTTTCCTTCGGTAGAGACAAGCTTTGCTGTTGAAAGTTCCTCTATGGAAATGAAAACTTTATTTAATATCTTAATCAAAAGTCAAAGAAAGAAGAACTTTTACTCCATGATAACAGATTGCCAGGTGGCCTGTGACATCTAATAGAGAAAATCATAAATTTGAACACTGTTTAATAAATAAAAAAACACCCCTATTATCCCTGAAGCAGAAATCTGAGCACTTTTTAGTAAAAAAATCTTCTATTGTTCAAAACTAGTAATTCGGAAACTGATCAATAAAAGACTCCCATTATTGTTCCAACTCTGTTGTATACACACATTACAAATGATCCTTGATGCTTGACAAACTAGGGGTGTGGGGTCTCAAGCATAATTGCAGCTTGTTAACAAAATAAGGGCAAAACCCATACACATTCTTTACTTGCCTTCTCCTGCCACACATGATAAACTGGGAAAAACCTTCCGCTAGCCACCACCTCTATATAATTAATTTCCTTCTATAAAGTTTCTTATGTGTGTGTGTGTATGTTGATGTTAATACTTTCAAGACAAATAAAGCTTAAATTTGAAAATATTCTTCATGTTTCTTTGCTTTTCTCTTTTCAAGGAAACCTGAAATGTATATATCCATACTGATTGCATTAAAAGAAAATCTAAAGAAGTTTTGTACAGTGGCACTTTAAAATGGAATAGCAACAGGGTTTTGATTCAGACGACCATATGTTTGTAGATAGCTATTACCCTCTTCTCTTTTCTGACTTTCAAATTGGTTACTTCCAATTTCCAAATTGGACAGGTGCAGCTACCATTACTTAAATTCCAATAACTTACCAAGCAGAAGAATTATCTGAGTTATTTCATATTATTAAGTTTAGGACATGCATAACATTAAGATCAATCTTTGCAATTTCCTTTTGATGCATTAAATTTTAAAAGGACAACCTCTGACATTATTATTCAAAATCTAAGGGATTCTGAATGATCATAGGATAATATGTCATGTGTCATCTCTTGTCATCTCTCTCTGAGATTTGATTTATACATGCATGTTAGCGTAGCCATATGAGCTTTATCATGTAATTAACTCTCTTTGTTTTAATGTTTATTTGGCACCAATGAGTTGGATTATGGACTGGCAAGGCTGTTTTGAATCATGTGGGTTGGATTATTTTTCATATTTCAGTTGTTATGTTTGCTATCTTTTAAATGCAGGGAGCTTGCAAAAGATTTTGTTGTGGCTGGCACTGCCTCTGAGTCTCTTTACGGTGCCTGTGAGTCAATGTTCAAGGAGGACATGGTTGGTCATTTCATTTATTTTACTATGCTCAAATCAAAACACAGTCACGGTAGATTTGAATCCTTTTTAAGAAGCATAAAATCCATTCCTTTTGTGCATGTAACCTAAAAGCTTAGACATGGTGCTTTCTTTTGGAGTAGATTATTTGGTCGTTGTTAAAAGTGTTTTGTTACCTACTAAATTATTCATGCTTTATTGTCTCAAATGTTTTCTTCTTATTAAGGAACCCGAGGAATTGTTTGAAACGGTTTCGCAAGCTCTCCTTTCATCAGTAGATCGTGACTGTCTTAGTGGTTGGGGAGGACATGTCTATGTCGTGTAAGCATTTCTGAACGACTTCCTTATATATTATCTTAGCATTTTTTCCCCTAGGGTGATACTTGTTATAGGTTTGCCGAAGTGGATCTTGATTAAAACCATCAAAATTCTTTCCTTTCTCTTATAGAGAATGCAATATTTAGGGTTAAAGTATCTAGGTAGTAACATAGAATCGAGTGATTTAATCTTTATACACTTGATATTGAAGAAAGTAAGTAAAATTGATTAACACTATTAATAGAAAACTGTTAAATACATCAAATTCTAAATTATGATAATCTAGAATTGTAGATAGAATTAAAGCGGTAAAAGAATTTCTTTATATTAAGAGCATAAGTTTTGTCAGAGGTCAGAAGTGTACAGTAGCATTTAAATGGTTTTTCGTTGACACAGTTATCAATTTTACTTGTCTGCACCAGTATTAGTGATGTACACGGGTTGGGCCAAGCCTAGGCATTGTACCAGCAGCATAAATATCTGCTCGGCCCTCTGCTCAGTCTGAAATATAGGCATCAAATTTTGTCCCCATTAGCTCATATTTGTAAATGGTTAAACTCGAGCCAGTTTAAGTCCCTTTTTTTCTAATTTTTCCGAACCTTTACAAATATTGGGTGACCCTTTGGACTTGAGCAGGTAGCTCGGCCCTTGGGTAGGTCTAACCAATATCAAACATTCAAAGATGAAGTTACTTAGTTTTATAGTAGGACCAAATTGCAAATTTAACTAAAATACAAAGATTGTCTAGAAATTTTAACCTAATATATTGATGTCTGTAAATTTGCAGCACACCAACAGAAGTAAAGGAAAGAATCTTGAAGGGAAGGATGGATTGAGTGACGCCAAGTGGTTCTCAAGATTCTTCATATCCAGACTATAAAACTTCCGGTTTTTGTTTCATTTGCAGTGCTGGAAGGAAGATGATGTTATTGTGTGTTAAATACTGAAATTTTTGAATGGCCTATTTATAGTCCCTCTATTTTCATCTGATGGGATATGGGCATATGAAAGCACGATTAGGCAGGCCGATGGTCAGGTGAGGTGGCAGATTTGTTGGCCGCTGACGAGAATCATTGCTTATTATTTAGGTGGAAGACATCTGGCAGCACCGAGCCGAAGCTCCAGTGAATGTGACCATTGAAATAAAAATTTGAATTGACCTATTAGATCGAAAAGCAGTGGTTTGTTTGGTCTTGATACTAATCAAAATATCCAAATTGGTTTAAAACTAGTTGAAATGAGTTGAGTTTATAAACATGAGGATTGAAGTTGAAACTTCATGTATTTTTTATATAAAAAAGATAATACTACTCTTAAAGTAATAATTTTTATAAAAATAAAAAGTTTTTGGAAAATACATAAAAGACATCAATTCAATATATATATTTTAGAAGAAATAGAGGGAGATATTTTAAATCTACATCAGGTAGTAATTTTTTTATATTTATTTTTAATATGATTATTCTTCTTTTAAAATTACTTTGTAATCCCATAAAATTTTACGAACTTAAATTTTCTTCTAAAAGTATCTATCCAACCAAAACCAATACAAATATTAAAATGTTGAAATGTTGCATTTTTTGGTACAACAAACGGAGAGACAAATACTAAAGGTTAAAACTTGCTGCAAGTTACATTATTTTTCACAAATTTAGAATTTGGTCTTACTTTTCACATTTTAGAATTCAAGTTCAATTGTCAAAACTATTAATTTTTTTGGTTAAATTTATTAGTGTGGCATTTTCGAGAGTGTTCCCGTAATTATAGTATTAACAATTTTTATGTTTTGGGTCCATTAAGAGTATATTACCCATCATTCCCTTATCATTATGGGTACATAGCACTTTAATCTTAGGATGGTTTTATTTATAGTGCTAGAAGTCATATACTAATGATGCACTTCGTCTCAATAAACTCAATACTTGACATTATACCAAACGTTGAGTTGAATTTCCATCATTGTTGACTCTAATTAATGGGCTTGAGTCCCATCTCTTTTGAGATATTGTTGACTGCATCTCTAACAAGATTTTTTATCAAAGGATCCACCGAGTTTTCAGTTGACCTCACATAATTAATAGTGTTTACTCCATCGGAGATTAATTGTCGAACATAACTATGTTTTGATCCGATGTGTTTAGACTTTCCATTATATACATAGCTATATGCCTTTGATAGAGTAGCCACACTATCACAACAAATAGAAATAAGTGAAATTGGTTTAGGCCATAAAGGTACATTATAAAGTAAATTTTTTAACCAATCTGATTTTTTAGATGTAGCAACTAATGCAATAAATTCAGCTTGCATGGTGGAATCAGTAATACATGTTTATTTCTTGGAACCCCAAGATATGACACCTCCACCAAGAATAAAGATCCATCCACTAGTAGATGTATGATCTTGCAAACTTGTAATCCAACTAGCATCTGAATACCCTTCTAAAACTGAATGATATCCATTATAGCACAACCCATAGTTAATAGTTTTCTTTAAGTACCTAAGTACTCTATTCAAAGCTTGTCAATGCAAACTACTTGGATTACTTGTGTGCCTACTTAATTTCCCAACATATGCAATACTTGGTCTTGTTCAAGTCATTATGTACATGAGACAATCAATTAGACTTGCACATTTCAATTGATCAATTAGGATCCATGGGTGTAGATGTCGATAAATAATTGAAAAGATCAAACTTTTTAAGCACTTTTTTAATGTAATGTGATTGTGATAAAGCTATAGTGCTTTTCTCTCGGGTTATTTTAATCCCAAGAATAATATATGTTATACCCATTTCTTTCATAGCAAAGCTACTTGACAAAAATTTATGTGTTTTCTACTTGTTCCAAATTCGTGCCAAATATGAGCATGTCATCTACATATAAGCAAATTATGATACCTTTTCCATTTTCAATTTTACTATTTATGCACTTATCAAGTTCATTTATTTTATAGTCATTAGCTAGAACAACTTTGTCAAACTTTTGGTGTCATTGCTTTGGTGTTTGTTTAGGACCATATAGAGATTTAACAAGCTTACATACCTTATACTACTATCCTGGAACAAAAAATCCTTCCAGTTATTCCATGTACACTTCCTCTTCTAATTCACCATTTGAAAATGCAATTTTAACATCCATTTGGTGAAAAACCAAATTATATATTGAGGTAAGTAATATTAAAAATCTAATCATAACAATTCTTGCTATTAGAGCATAGGCATCAAAGCAACTAATACATTATTTTTGTGTAAAACTTTTGGCTACCAACCTTGCTTTAAATTTATCAATGGTTCCATTAGCCTTCATTTTCTTTTTGAAGATCCGTTTACAACCTATTGGTTTGGAACCCGGTGGAAGGTCAACTAAGGTCCAAATTTGATTTCCCATTATTGAATCCATCTAATCATTTGTAGTTTCTTTCCAAAAAGTAGAGTCTTGAGATTTCATTGTTTCTTCAAATGTAATAGGATCAGATTTCGTATTTTAGCAATAAGGTATCTTATTGCTTATACTTTCACGTTTACTTTTGATAAGTAACATGATGAAATCTAGCCCAAAATCATTGACCTTTTAATCATTTTACTTATTCTTAATTCTTGACAAGGTTCATCATTATTATCAACTTGTTCCAATGGAATATTATTCTCCTTTGAAGAATAAATTAATTGTTGTGGTTGTAATTGTCTTAAAATAAAACAAAATCTATTTTCATAAAAAACAGCATATCTTGATTCAATAATGATACTAATTGAAATTGAATCATTTAGTTTAATTACCGTGAATCTATATGTCTTGGTATTATGTGCATATCCTATAAATATGCATTCAATTCCTTTTTCGCCTAACTTGTTACGTTTAGGTGTTAGAACTTTGACAATAACTCTATAGCCCTAAACTTTCAAATAATTAAAGTTTAATTTCCTTTTCTTCTATTGTTCATAGGGGGTTATTTTAGTTTTTTTATTAAGAACTCTATTCAATATGTGACAAGCTGTTAGATAGCTCCTCCTTAAAAAATTTGTCCAAAACCTGAATATGATAACATTGAATTTACCATTAGTCAAGATTCTATTTTTCTTTTCAGCTACACCATTTTGTTGTAGTGTGTAAAAGGCTGAGACTTGATGGATAATCCCAATGGATTCAAAATAACTTGGGTTATAGTATTCTCTACCTTTGTTCTATCTTAAGCACTTGAGAAATGATTCACATTAAAGTTCAACTTCATATTTATAAACCTTAAATTTATCAAGTACTTCATCTTTTGAATGCGATAAACATACATAGCAATATCAAGAACAATCATCAACAAAAGTAACAGAATATTTCTTTCCACATAATGTAGGAGTATTATGCATGTCATATAAATCACTATGTATCATATTAAGTATTTTTTTTCTTTTTAACCTTAGGGAAAAGGTTTCTAGTAATTTTAGTCAATATACATGTATTGTATTTTTTAATATTACTATTATTAAAAAAAATAATTAAATTTAACTTATGTATGTCATTCAATTTTTTATAATTTAAATGACCTAATCTATAATGCCATAAACAAGAAGATTCAACCATATAAGTAGAAACAATATCTTTATTCTTGTTAATAATATTGAGTTTGAACATACCCTCATACATATAATCTTTCGCTACAAAAATTCCTCCCTTAGATAGAATAAACTTATTTACCTCAGAGGCAAATTTGAAACCAAACTTATCCAACAGACATCCACACACTAAATTCTTTCTAACTTTTGGTACATAATATATATATATATATATATATATCATTCAAGGTTAAAATATTTTCAGAAGTGAATTGTAGTTCAACAGACTCTTTGTCTTTGATTGCTCTGATAGAAGTATTTCTCATGTACAAGTCATTGTCATTTCACGTTGTGTGAACTTTGTGAACATGCTTTTGTCTTTGTACACATGTTTGGTTGCTCTATTATGAAACCACCACACATTATCATCTTGTGCCATATTAATTTTAGAGACCATAATAGTAATTTTTTTATTGTCAGCCTTAAAAGAAGATTTCTTCTTTAAAAATTGACATTCATTCTTGAAATGTCCCGACTTAGTACAATGGTAGCATGAGCCATTTTGTTTATTTTTTAACTTAGGCGCTTTAACAATCTATTTCTACTTTCTCTTGAATGGTTTAGTAGTCTATACTTCCTTTGTAACATGCACTTTGGTATTTTCAGAATCTATGTTCTGATTTTACTTTTGGCATTCTTCTTCAATATGAATATGATTTGTCAAAGCTTCAAGAGATATTTCTTCTTTCTTATGTTCGAGACTTCTTTTAAAATCTTTCCAATATGGAGGAAGTTTGTCTATAATGGAGGATACAATAAGTATTTCATTCATTTTCATATCATATTGCTTAAATTGATTTAACATTTTTTCAATATTACGAAATTACTCCATAACAGAACAACCATCAATCATTTGATAATTATTGAAACAACTAAAAGAATTTCTTACTTGTAGCATTTTCGATCATGTATCTTGTCTCCAATTTGTTCCATAGTTCCTTAGTGGTGACCTTGTTTTGGTATATGTCAAACAAACCATTGAATAAACCATTCAATATGTGGTTTATGCACATGTAATTAACATTGTCCCATTTTTTCCTTTTTCGGGTCGCAAGAACATATTCATTTTCATTCTCTTCCGGTTTTGGACTATCCAAAATATAAGCAATTTTCAAAGTTTATAGTAAGAAATGTATCTTTTTCTACCATCATCGAAAATTGCCACCATCAAACCGATCAAACTTGACAAAATTGGAAGCTAACTCCCTTAGTGTTTCACTTTCATGTGTTGTAGTAGCCATCATGAAAAATGATTAAACTCTTGAAATTGTTAGTGCTAAAATTTGGTGAGGAAAAGCTCGAACACACAAGCAACAACTCAAATAGAAAAACGAAACAATAGAATAAGGCTCTAAGGCATGTATCAAGCCACCATTTTTAAGGTTCTATTTGCCTTTACCTATACTCAGTGTACAAATGAGTTTCAAGCAAATAAACCTTGTGGATACAATGAAACCCGGTGCGTATTTGCGTTTTGTATTGAGGAAAATAGTCCACAAAGCACTAAGTAGAGTATAACAAGAAAATCAATTTTTATAAAAAAAATTTGCAATAATTCTTTATAAAACAATCCAATAATAGTAGAAGATGGAGGAATGATAGAAAAAACTTTTGGGAATATTTTATATGTTTTTCAAATGAAATCTCACTCCTATTTATAGGAATTCTTATGTCTCTATAGAGACATAATTTTCAATGTGTCTTTTTTTAATAACCACTCTTTAAAAGAGACATAATTATTTAACTAATATCTCATAGTTATAATTCTTTATCAAAAAAAAGTGATATAACTCTTGATCAATAACCAAAAGACATTACATCCTTTCATTTATGGTTATTGAAAACTAAAAATATTTGAAAATGTTCCAATAGGATTAATGTATCAAAGAATGTCTCGAACCACAAACTTACCTCAATAATCATTTCTCTATTTTACAAGCCCTAGGTAACCCCTAGGTCACCTCTCTCTTAAATAGACATTAAAATATTTCATTAAAAAAAAACTCTTACAAATAAATACTACTAGTAAAAAGATTTAATAGTAAACTATTGATATATAGAAATTTATATGCTTACAAAAAATTAAATATAAGTCTAAAATATATTTACACTATTTATTAAGTCTTTTATTGAGTTTGTGTCACCCATCAATCGAACTCCAACTCAATTAGAAAATTACTAAAAAATCATTTTATTTGCAAAGTAAATTATATGGTTATGTGAATGTTTGTCTTTTTAAGTTTTTATGCATCAATAAAATTTTATCCATAATGAGACTTGAGCCAAATACATCATGCACATTAAACTTTTTTATTAACCATTTAAACCAAAACAATTTTTAGTTTTCATATAAGGCTTTAATAAATATATTTGTTATATAATTCTTTTATATATTTGTACATTTATGCTTGCTATTAATTAAGTCTTTGATTGTGTGGATGTTACGAGTCAACTGGCACCAACTCAATTAGGAAAATTACAAAAATGTACTTTTGTAGTTAAAAGATATTATATTATTTGAGGATATTTTAATCTTTTTATATTTCAAAAATGTTATTAAAAAAATTACTTGTGGTGATATTTAAACTTGTGCTATATACATTAGCAATACATTAAGCCAAAACTTTATTTTAATTATTATTTACATTTTAAGTATATTATGAATACTTTATTACCTCCATCAATTGTTTATCTTTATTATTACTAGTTTCTAATTTTACATGTGTTGTAGGTAAATTTACACATTTATTTTTTAAATAAAATATTTTTAATTATTGCCACCTATCACTGATAATGATAATTTCTCGTAGATTTTATATAATATATAAATTTAGAATTGTAGCGACGTAAAAAATTTAGCTTTAGTCGCTAATTGGGGTGGTTGCTTGAAAAATTTGATAACCGATTATTCGATTTTAGTAGAAAGGGAAGTCGCCACCGATCCTTTTTCTAGGTGTGATCGGACACCTAATAAAACCTCTTTTAACGGAAAAAGTTTATTTTTGGGTAAAAAGAAGGTCGATTTTAGGTCTACGTCAAAATTCCAGAGAAAAATAGGGTTCGGGAGTCAGTTACACATGAGGAAGGTATTAGCACCCTCGTGATGCCCAAAATTGGTATCTTATTAACCATGTGTTGTCTCAATTTTCAAAAAATACGAGTTCAATGTAACATTTAATCGTGACCCGATCAAAACACGAGAAATTTCGAGTTTTTGATTTTTTTGAAGGATGTCCCAATTTTAACACACCAACGTAATTCACCCAACATAGCGATGAAATTACAGACTTAATATTAAAATCGGTACATTGCCTTATTTTTGAAATTAATAAAAAAACATGAATAAAGATTTTTAAAATACGATACTTCTTGAATATTTTATAATGGATTTTAAGACTTACTCGTTTTGAAAGGTTAAAATGCCACGTCCAGCACGTTAGGATATAGCATTTTAAAGTTCTCGAAACCAAGATCATCTCATAATTCTTAAAACATACAATTAAAAGGGTATTTAGTTATTTAGTCAAATGAAGAAAATCGCAACCCGATACGTTAGGGCACAATTTTTCAATTTTACCAAATACCAAATATTGCCTCTATTTTGAAAATCTTCTTTTTGATTAATAGCGAGTACAAAGTTTAAACAACGCGTATTTATTTGTTTAAAGTAAAGTAAAACAATCCATGTTGGATAAGTTTGCTGGGGTTTAATTCACGATACTATGTACGTAAAATAAAAGTATAACGTGACATGGAACGATAATATATGAACAAAAAATTACACAAGCGAATGACAATAATATGAATACCAATAAGCAAATTAAAGTACATGCAATGGCAATAACCTCACAATATGCTCAATTTAAATACAAACATTTTTAATCAAGGAAAGTGAGATAAATAACATAAGAACATTTTCAAAATAAATAATAATTTAAAACAGAAGATTTATTGAAAATAATTCAAAATAAAATAAAAATGGTCTGAAATAAACAATTTAAAGAAGTGTTGAACATAAATAAAATGTAAAATAGCTTAAACAAAGTAACGCACGCATAAAATTTTAAAATGATGTACGCAAAGGTTTAAAATAACTATATATATATATATATATATATACACAAAGAACCTGGAAATAAATAATATGTAACAGAAAATAAATAAATAACTTAAAATAATATGTAAACGAAATTAAAATAATAATATGCAAAAAAAAGAAACTTAAAATAAATGAAAGAATGTGAAAATAGCCTAATATATATAGATAATATATAAAATCTCATGGTAAAATAGTAATAACATTTAAAAATAAATAAAAGGTTGAAATAGTTAATAGATAAAACAGTAAAAATAAATGACATGAAAAAAAAATTTTAATGGGCAAACTAGTTTGAAACAAATAAAATATAAAAGCATTTAATAGTAAATAGATAAAATACCTTAAAAGAATAAAATATAATAAGACCGTTTACAATAAATAATACATGAAATGTAACCTAAATATTAAGGATTTGGTTGTAAAACGAGATAAAATTCAGGGCGTAAATAAAAGATTTGCAAGAAATTAATAACACCAATTAAGACCGGAACGAACGCATGTAGAACAATTAGGGACCGATCAGGAAATTATTCCGGAAGTTATCTGCGCCACGTTATAAAACAACATTTTTTCTCAAAAAAAAAATCAGAATAGTCGGCCCCTTATTGAAGTAGAAATAAAAAAGCAACAGAAGAGATGTTGAATCTCTCTGCGAGGGCAAAAGATTTAGCCCATCCTTACAACCACTCCACTTTGTGCACACCGACGACGGTGGCCGGAGAAATCAAAGGTAAGAGTATTCCTTCCTTTTTTCTTTTTTGATTTTTCGAATATAATAATAAAAGAGAAAAAAAAGTGAAAACAGAAATTGAAACCGAACTAAGAGCGAAGATAACCTTTTGAAACTCTCCTCCTTTGATTCGAAATATCCCTTTTTTTTAA
The DNA here is from genome assembly GCA_020496765.1 of Gossypium stocksii. Lineage (NCBI taxonomy): Eukaryota > Viridiplantae > Streptophyta > Magnoliopsida > Malvales > Malvaceae > Gossypium > Gossypium stocksii. The sequence goes on along the minus strand of CM035628.1, from coordinate 32,487,371 downwards.
ATCTGCTATCGTTTTTTATTTCTCAAAATCTCTGTAATGCAAAGTATTCCAAAAAATCCCTCCCCCGTTTTACATTTGTTTCATTACAGTGGCTTTATAGCCGAAAATACAAAGATTATTATCTACTTTGCTACTGTTATGGCTTTTGTTTCTTCTTATCCTTGCTTTTGTCTTCTCTGTTTTCTTTTCATTTTTCTTTGCTATTATTCGCTGCTGCTCTCTGTGTTTCTTGCTCGTTTTGGGTCGTTTTGCAGGTTAGGGCGCAGGTCAACGGGTAGATGCTACCATTTCGGTGCTAGAGAGGCCACCTCGGGCGGTAGGCACGCTGACACTTCACGTGGGGAGCGGCCTAGGCATGCCGCGGCAACAAGAGCTGTTGAAACTTTAGGTTTTGGGCTAGTGGGCTGTTAGGGTTTTTAGTTATTGGGTTAGGATTTAAATTTGCCATGGTAACTTATAAATAGACTTTAAGGACTATTTAATTTTGGTATTTGTAATTGGTGCAAAATTGGGCTACAACAAGAACTATATAAGAAAAGAAACTATAATGTTAATCTGAAAAATAAAAATAAAAAATAGGTAAAACAACATGTAATGATTATAATAATAGTTTATGATAAATAAGACAAATATTTAAACTAAATTAATAAACATATTTAGTAATAGTGATTAAAAATAGTTGTTGAAATTTGACTTTCTTTTTAAAACAAATCCACAAAACATTCATCACTAGCACCAAACAAATAAAGATGGATAAAGAAAAAGAAACAGTATTAAACGCTTGCTTTCCACAATATAAACTTATAAAAGAATTCTTTAAAAAATAATATCATAATATTATATTATTTTATCATCAATTATTATATTCTTCGAACACTTTTTGATGCTATTGTTGTTCGAATATGATTTGATATTGTCTTTTTGAAAAAACCATGGCTTTAATTCTTTATTATTATTTTATATAAATCTAATTAATTAATGCTAAAAATCTCTATTTTTTGTTGGTAATTTGTCTTAGATGCTATTTGATTGAATATGCTTAATTACCGAATGCTGTTTCTAGAGTTAAACTTGAATTTTAATTTATATAAACTCTAAAACTAATTAAGTGATAATTAATATGCTTAGAGTTCTATTCAAATAATAATTATAGTTTACATCAATAAATACAATTTTTTCTAAATTAAAGGCATAATGATAAATTTAGCTCTTAATGTTTACATTTTTTGTCAACTTGGCTTTTATTCTTTTTATGAGCTAAATTTGGCTCTTAACCTTTTAAAAAATAGTCAAATCATTTTTTAATGGAAATGATAACTGAAATATTAAATTTTAACGTTGTTGGTGTGACAACTTGTATAATAGTCCATATGCATATCATGTTAACATAACATCATTTGTCTTATATGTTACGTAAATAAACAATTTAAAAATTATAAAAAAATCAAAATTAAAATTAAAAAATATAAAAAAAGTTTATAAGAAATCAAAAAAATAGCATGAGAGTACACATGGATTGTTATGCATGTTGTCATGTTTAGAAATTTAAAATTTTAGTTAGTATTCTAGCTAAAAAAAATCATTTTGACTCTTTTTTTAAAGGTTGAGGTCAAATTTATCCAAAAAAATGTAAACCTTAAGAGCGAAAATTAATATAACGTCAAATAAAAATTAACACAACTTTTTACGTCAAAATTTTTAACTGATAATTATACATTAAATTGTAATTATCACAATCTTTTTTTATATTTTATGTTTAGAATTTTATCCAAGAAATGACTCTATTCTAAAATCAACACAACTTTGTAGCTAATAATTCTAAATTAAATTATAATTAATTTTAAAGTTAATTTAGTAATATGATGGAAAATAAATGATACTCTTTTTTAGTTCAAAAAGTTTTTCTAAACTTGTGCTTTTGTATATATTATAGATTTAAGCTAATAAAAAATTTACATGCGATACGATTCGAACTTACAATAATAAAACATTAATTGGGAAATTACGAAAATGTCTTTATGTGATTAAAATAAATTATATTATTGAAGGTCACTTTAGTCTTTTTATTTTAAAGAAAAAAATGGATATATGAGATTTGAACTCATACTAATTATAATAGTAAAACTTTAAATTTACCACTCAACCAAAACTTTATTCAAATACTTTTTTTATACATTTTCATTTTAATATACACATTTTATTACCTTCATCAGTTGCATATATTAATAATGTTGTTAATTAAGTTAATTTCATAAGTTAACTCAACACCAACTCAAGATTGTATATATTAATAATGCTATTGATTAAGTTGGTTTCACAAGTTAACTCGACACCATTCAAGATTGTATATATTAATAATGTTTTTGATTAAGTTAGTTTCATAAGTTAACATGACACCAACTTAAGATGGTATATATTTATGGTTTTAAATTTTATTTTACTAAAAATTTAATTTAATTTATTCTATTTTAATATCGTACATATTTCATATGTTATTATTAATTAATTTTAATCTTACATTTTAATATTTATTATATATTATTTTTAAATAAATATTTATATTTTAAATTCGTGATTGATAAAATTTTTAATTCAAATAATTAAACTTTTCAATAAATGACTTAACATTATTTATTATTTATTATTTATTATTTATACATGCAAATAAATATATGCACTACCAAACCATAAACGCGGATCTTTTAAAATATTGAATTTTTATTTTGGACAGACTAGAGAAGCAAACAAGTAGGCTGGGAATTTTGTAGGGCCAAAAATCATTCAAGTAGGAACATGTGAAAGATCTTAGCTCAATCCTATGAAATGCGAAAGTTGTTTACCTAAAAAGATATTTCTAAAAATTAGAAATTTTAGATAAAATATTAGGTTTGAAAAATAGATTTGTGTAAAATTTGAGGTTTGTTTTTTTATATAAAATGAGTGAGATTTTTTTTTTGTTTGAACTCGGCCTGAATATATTATATCATAAAAAGTATTATATTAATTATATATGTTAAATAATAATTATTTATATTTATATTAAATCACTAGTCAAATAACAATTAAACTTAAAATTTTAAAAAGTGTATATACCAAATTAAACATCAAAGCAAGTCTGGCTTGTGGCACGAATTAGAGTTTGTCTGCCTTGTGGCTTTTAGGGTTCAGCGATAATTAAAAAGTTATTTAGATCTCAATACAAGGTGTGACAATGGCTGATATGCATGGTGTGGGGGTAGATCTGGCGAATCTGCAGATCATGGATGAGGAGGATGAGCCGTTGATTGCGGAAGGGGATGACTTCTCTAATGATTTTAATTTTGAGTTATGCTTGGTTGGGAGAGTGCTAACGGAAAGTGTAGTCAATTTTCCATCAATAAAAAATACGTTGGCAGATTTATGGCATCCGCTAAAAGGGGTAACAATTACGGAGGAAGAGGATAAGCGTATCCTGTTTAGGTTCTATAGTGAAGTCAATTTGAAAAGGGTATTAGATGTCATGCCTTGGTTTTTAAATCGACATCTGATAGTGCTTCATAGATTGATAAGGGGGAAAACCCTTCAGTGGTAGCGCTATGGGCTATAATGTTTTAGGTGTAGGTGAATAATTTACTGGCAGGGTGTTTTACAGAAAGGATGGCTCGACAGTTATGGAATTTTGTTGGGGAATTTTTGGAGTATGATGCGTTATTGATTACAAAGTGTGGCACAAGTATATACAGATACGTGTTTGTATAGATGTGCAAAACTCGCTTAAAAAGAAGAAAATGATAAGCACAATGAGAGATCAATTCTTATATGTTCTGTTTCAATATGAAAAATTACCTTTATTTTGTTTTTTATGTGGCCGACTTGGGCATGGAGAGAGTTTTTATCCAGTACGATTAACCCTAAGAGATCAACATATGGATTTGGGTTGGGACATATCACTAAGAGCAGTGCCACGGAGGGGAGGACAAACACAGAGTAGATGGCTGAGGGAGGATTCTAATTCTGATAAATGGACAGGAATGGAGGTTGATAAGAAAAATATGACAAAGAGATTCGGAGATGATATTTCTAATCAAATAGAAGGTTCTGGAGGCATGGGGATGGTGGGGAGAACAACGAGTTATACAGCAATGGAGGACGTACCCATGGATTTTGTAAACGGGAAGAAAAGACAAAGATACGATAAGGAAGGGGGTAGTTTCGACAATAATAAGGGAGGGTTGGTAGGTATGTCAACTAATGCATTATCAACGGCCGCTTTCAAGCAGGCCAACTGGGCACAATGAAAATAGTAAGTTGAAATGTTCGTAGCTTGGGGCAGTCACGAGCAGTAAATCGTTTCAAGAACAAATTGAGACACATTAAGCCCCAGATCTTATTTTTAATGGAAAACAAAGGTCAATACAAAACACATGGAGAAAATAATGAGGAAGTGTGGGTTTGAATATAGAATTGATGTTGATGCGGAGGGAACAAAATGGGGTTTATCTTTAGGGTGGCGAGATGGGATGAATGTAACCCTCAAAAGTTATTCAAAGTCGCATATTGATGTAGAAATGGAAGAAAGAGATGATTCATTAGTGTGAAGATTTACGAGATTTTAAGGAGCGCCTATTAAGAAAGACCGGAAAGAGTCTTAGAATTTGTTGTAGTATCTAAAGAATGTAAATAACAAGCCTTGGTTAGTAATGGGAGATTTTAATGAAATTTTATACTCTCACTAAAGAATATGATTTATATGATTTGGGGTTTTCTGGTCAGTGGTACATTTGGAAAAGAGGGAGAGTGGCTGGTAATAATATTCAGGAAAGATTGGACAGAGGGGTGGCTTGCCAAGAATGGTGGGGGTTTTCAAGGATTATTTGGTTCAACATCTGCAACATGGCTTCTCATATCATTGTCCGGTATTGGTAGATACGAGAGGGGCTGAGAGCTTAGAGTCTATTGATAGTCACAAACAATTTCGTTTTAACACTGATTGATTGTTAAATAAGGAATTAGAAGAGCAAGTCAAACATGAGTGGTTGTCAAATGAGGCGGAAGTATTGACGAAGCTTAGTAATTTAGGTGTACGGCTAAGTAAGTGAGCGAAGAATGAGAAACAGATTAGAGAACGCCGGTCAAAAGAATTGAATTTTAGAATGTTAAGATTGAGTTTTGAAGAAATCAGCGAGGCACTTCTAGCAGAGATGACAGAGATTAAATTAGAGTTGAATCTCGAAGCTGATAGGGAGGAGATTTTCTGGGAACAAAGAGCGAGAGTTAATTGATTGCGGGTGAGAGATAGAAACACAACATTTTTTATAGATAGGCTTCTTGTCGGCAGAGAAAAAATAAAATTAAGGGGCTTGAGAATGATGCTGGCAGATGGGTGACTGAAACAAATGAAATTTCTAAAGTAGCAATAGATTATTTCAAGAATTTGTTCTTGTCAAGTGGTGTGAGTAGCATTAATGATTTTATTTCGATAATACCATATTGTATTACGGAAAAGATCAATGACAATCTGATGAAGAAATTTCAAGTAGCAGAGATTTTAGAAGCAATAAAATCTATAGCTCCTCTTAAAATTTCGAGGAGTGATGGTTTTCTTGTTATCTTTTTTCAAAAATATTGGCATATAGTGGGGGAAGACATTACTAGGTACTGTTTGCAGGTTCTTAATGGTCATCGAAATATGGAAGAAGTCAATCAAACAAGTATAGTCCTCATACCGAAGGTGAGTTCACCGAAGAATATGAGTCAGTTTCGCTCCATTAGCCTTTGTAAGGTGGTTTATAAAATAATTGCGAAAGTGATTGTCAATAGATTTCGATCAATTCTGCATTATTGTATTGGTAATAGTCAAGGAGCTTTCGTTCCAGATAGACAAATCACAGATAATATTCTAGTGGCTTATGAAATTTTTCATTCTTTTAAGAAAAGACGAGGGGGTTTGAATAAAAGTTTTGCTTTAAAACTCGACATGAGTAAGGCATACGACAGAATTGAATGGTGTTTTGTGGAAAAAATGATGCAGAGAATGAGATTTTGTGAGGGATGGATCTCACTCATAATGAGATGTATATCCAGTGTCAAGTATATGGTAATAACTAATGGGAAAAATGAGGAAGAATTTCAGCCAACAAAAGGATTAAGGCAGGGCAATCCTTTAAGCCCGTATCTATTTTTTATTTGTGTTGAAGGTTTCTATTGATTACTTGGAAATGCAAAGAGGGAAGGGAGAATCTTAGAGGCAAGGGTTGGACGTAGTAATATTTTAGTAATGCAACTATTTTTTGCTAATGATAGTATGCTATTCAAAGAAACATTGTTTGATGGTGCTAATAATATGAGAAGTATAATCACCGAGTATGAAGCTATTTTAGGGCAGAAGGTCAATTTTGAAAAGTCATTGATATACTTTAGCGGTAATATTAAACTAGAAATACAGGAACATATGGGAGATATATTTGGAGTAAGAATCTCAAATAACCCGGAAAAGTATTTGGGACTTCCTACGATGGTGGGTCGAAGGAAAAAATAGGCTTTCAATGATATAAAAGGCCGGTTCAACAAGTTGTTAAACAGTTGGAGTGTTCGAGTTCTATCGGCTGGAGGAAAAGAGGTATTTATTAAGTCTGTTTTACAGGTTATTCCAATCTATGCAATGTAATACTTTCAATTACCAATTTCTTTTTGCCATGAGTTAGAGAATATTATGTGCAAATTCTGGTGGCGAAACCCTAAAAATAATAAAGGGATTCATTGGTGTAAATGCAGCGATATGTGCGTCCCCAAAATGAAATGAGGGTTGGGTTTTAAAAACTTGTCAACGTTTAATATGGCCCTGTTGGTGAAACAGAGGTGGAAGATTATTACGCAACCTGACAGTTTGTTTGCTCGAGTAATGAAGGTAAAGTACTTTCCAAAAGGAGAGTTTATGAGTGCACGAATTGGTTCTTACCCTTCGTATACCTGGCGAAGCATATGAGGAGCCAGATGTCTACTAGAAGAAGGGTTTGGCTGGAGGATTGGGAACGGCAGGAGTGTCAACCTTTGGAATGATGCTTGGCTACCGGGAGCTAGAAATGGAAGAGTCCAATGTCAACAAATCAACATCAAGGATACTACGGTGTCAGATTTGATTGATAGAGATACTGTTACCTAGAAACATGAGGAAATTCGTTCATTGTTTGGGGAGGAACAAATGTAGAGAATTGTCTCAATATCTTTAGCGAACAACGACTCACAAGATGTCTTAGTTTAGAAGGGGGATAACATAGGGTTTACACAGTAAAAAATGGATACAAATGGAGGAATACAACAGAGGAACTCAGTGAACATCATTCTCCTCTACCTAAGTTTTACAAGAAATTATGGGATCTTAAAGTACCGAGCAAGATCCGAATACATCTGTGGAAAGTGGTCAATAAGTTTGTGTTAGTTCGATATAATCTGAAAGTCCGTAAATTGAGAATCAATTCGCTGTGTCTAGTATGCCAGGAAGAAGAGGAGACGGTGAGTCATATCTTCAGAGATTGTTCCTTCTCTCGACAAGTACTTAGGGAACTGGGAAGCAGTTACTCATCATTCAACAAGGAAACATAATAGAAAACATGGTTAGCAATGGAATATGTCAATCTCACTGAGGAGGAATGCATGAAAAGAACTATCTTCTTATGGGCTATCTGGTTCAACAGGAATAAAATGTATCATGATGGAAGCAAGGCTCTATTGCATGAAATCGTGGGATTTATCAATGCATATTGTGAATAAATTAAATTTATGGGTGAAGTGTTAAAGTACAACAACCAGAATGGTAATAAGATATGGCGACTGCCCAATGGTGATATTATAAAAATCAATTTTGATGCGGTGTTCAATTAGAATCAACATAAATTGATGACAGGAATCATTGCGAGAAACAATGATGGGTATGTTATGGCATCATGCACTTACCTAGGGAAAATATTGCTGATCCGACTACGGCCGAGGCTAGAGCATGTTTACAGGCAATCACCATGATAGAAAATTGGGTTTTCAAGATATAGTTGTTGAAGGAGATACGCTGACAGTTATTAAAAAAATAAATCAGACGTTAGAAAATAGATCCTTTATCCGAGGCTGCATTTAAAAAATCAAAAGGAAATCAAGCAGATTCAGAAATATACAGTTTAATCACGTACCTAGAGAGGCTAATAAAGCTGCGCATGGGCTGGCAAATGAGGGGTGAAAATATGATGGCCCAAGGTACTGGATAGAAGAGGTGCCCAATATAATGGAGGAGACAGTGAGTGTTGACAGAAACTGCTACAATGGTCGAAGGGAGGGTAATGACGAGTCCGGGTCTGGAAACGAAGGCATGATTCGATGAACTTGTGAAATAATAGGAGACCAAAGTCTGAAAAGTGATATGCTGCAGAGGATAAAGATGAAGATCTCCATAGCAACTGATGCAAGAAGTAGTCATGAAATAGTGGAAAGGAAAGGGATTTCTAGTGTTAGTATTTCATTTTTATGTTTTGTTTAAAGCGTTGTTTATGTCGGTTTTAGATTTTTTACAAACAACTTTTTTATTTTACGATTCCAAGGCACCGATATGGTTGCCTATTAGAATAGGACAACTGTAGATAATATTAGTTGTTGAGTCTGCTAAAATCTCAGTTAATAAAAGCATCAGTTAGATCTTATTCAAAAAAAATTTAAAAAGTAACTACCCAACTAAATAACCCAACCCAAAATATAAAAACTATAATAAAACATTTATTATATTTATGGTAGTGTTTATTTTTAATGTGTTAGAAAATTTTTATTTTAGTGTATAATATTTTTAAATAAAAATTAATTGAAAAAGAAATTAAATATGACTGAGTCGGGTTCGAGTTTATCTTTCTTAAATTGGGCTGATTTGGACAAAAAGTAAGCTCATTTTTCGAACTGAGTCCACCCAAACTTAAAAGATTGATCTATATACCATGAATGTGCCCGACCCATGAATACTTCTATGTGTGAATCTCTAATAATACCATATTCAATTGTTACGAATGAATTATATTAAAATAACATATCTATTTATACTTTCGATAAGGATGAGATAAAACAAGACATAGAGAAAATAATTTACTTATAACTTAAAATTTGAGTGTTAAAAAGTTGAAATTAATCTCATTGTCGAATCTCATTTTTTATTTAATAAATTATAAGAAAAAAATAAAATTCTAACAGCAACTCTTCTAAATATTAAATGAGACATTAAAGTTTGTAGAACTGCATTTACAAACGTAGCTTACCGTAAAGCCTAATCTCTAACCTTAAGTTTCAATAATTTAAACTAACGTCATTGTTCTCCGTTTAAAAAAGAAAAAAGAAAACAGTATTCATCTTCCTAAACTTCTCTGCCAGTCACGGCAGACCTGACCGTACCTTCAACATTTATTGTATATAGTTGCCAACTTGTTTACCAAACCTTTAATGGTTTCAGACTCTTACAATAAAATTTGTTAATTACGATATTTAAATTTAATTATAAACAATGTTGTAAAAAATTATCATCCGAAAAGAAAATTTGAGGAAAATAAATTGAAGATTACAAAATCAGGATATATTGTATAAAACGGTCCACATTAGGAAAAAATATTATAAGATCCAAAACTCACGGACTATATAGATAACGGGAATTAAAATACAATAAAAATGAGGTGGCAATATTCGCTTGATTAAAATATCTCGAGAAATTCAAAAGACTTAGATATACTTGCCTTTCCATCACTGATTTTTCTCCTAATCACACGAATAGCATCCAATTACTATCTTCCACGTTTAGATCAAACCACGCATGAAGCGAGTAGATCATCATAGCCTACTCGAGAGCGTGATCTAAGATTTCCTGTTTTTTTTGTCTCCTTCACTTTCTGAACTCCTTGGCTGCTATCACTACTACTTTAAAACCCTATAAATCTCAGAGACGGAACGCTAAAAGGCAAAATAAGTTAGAGAAAAAAAGGAAGAGAGGTCCGATAATGGGGAGAATCGTTTCAGTTTGGCTTGCTTTTGCTGTCATCGCATGCTCTCTGACGGCGATCTCAGCTGAAGAGAGCGGCGAATCGAAAGACTTTGTCTTGACTTTGGATCAATCTAATTTCACCGACACCGTTAGTAATCACGATTTCATAGTCGTCGAATTTTACGCTCCTTGGTAAACTTTTATGTTCCATTTCCCCCCTTTAGTTTCGATTTTTGTTCCGTTGATTACGTTTGTTTGTTTTTGTTTTTTGATTTTTTTTCCAAGTACATGCAATAAGTTTAGTAGTCGATTTGAGATTTGAGAAGTCAGATCTGATTAAATTGTTCAATATTCAATGCCATTTAAATGATCTTTTTTTTAGGATTTTTAGTATTAATGTTAGGGTTGCTTGATTGGAAGTAGCAATTCGTTATGGAAAATTGAATTCGTAGTTTGCAATCTGGCGTTTGATTATGTGAAAGTGATCTCGATAATGGATTCCGTATCGAGAACTGAAACGGAATCATTGCCATAGGAAGCAGCGAGTAATTCTTTTCGATTCTAATTAATCAGTAAGGCTTCCTTAGATTAGGATTTGTAATTGTTTGTCTGGATATGGCATTTTAGATCGATGTTTCTCTGACTCGTTATTTCCCCGAGTACCCCTGTCCCTCATCTGCATCCCAAATATTCGGAAAGGGTATTGGTTATGAACTTATGCTTCACCAAATATATGTTAAAACTTAGAAAATTAAGCATATCCATGTTGGCACTTGGCACTCACCCTTTAGCCCGAATAACATAGTTTTAGATAATTGAGATTATTATGTTCTTTTTGGTAATTAGACATGGTTTTTTTTATCTGGTAGGCAGTTGAAGTTTGACCTTTTTGATTAGCTTAATAAACAATTCTTGTCATATCAGGCTGTGTTTCTGGATACTTTTTGGCTTATTATTTATTTATTTATATATTTTATTCATAAAATAATTTATTATCTAAATAAAACATTTGATTCTCTTGTATAACCAAGAGAGCGGTGAAACACTTTAACCTTGAGAGGTTTAACTTGAATTCTTTGTTTACAATTTACAATTCCTTGTGCCTTCTTAATTGAAAATATCGAATTGAATCTTTCCTTAATATGCCTAGTTAGTTTTTCTTTACCTTTCCTGCACTAAATAGTCTCCTTTGACCTCTACTTTTAGGTGCGGACACTGTAAGAATCTTGCTCCAGAGGTAAATGAAATTGGATTTTCCACAAAGTATTGAGTTTTGGTTGTTAATTCATACTCTTAGTTGGCTAATGAAAATAAGACTTTTTGTTTGTTGTATAGTATGAGAAAGCAGCATCTATATTGAGTAAACATGATCCTCCGATCCTTCTAGCTAAAGTTGATGCCAATGAGGAATCAAACAAAGATTTAGCAAATGAATATGAAGTCAGGGGTTTCCCTACTCTTAAAATATTGAGAAATGGAGGAAAGAACGTTCAAGAATACAAAGGTCCACGTGAAGCTGATGGTATTGTGGAATATTTGAAGAAACAAAGTGGTCCTGCTTCTGCTGAGATCAAGTCTGCAGAAGATGCCAGTAATTTTATTGATGAAAAGAAGATAGTAATTGTAAGTTATTTGATAATCCTTTCTATTCCGTTTTCATTGGTGAAATTTAGCTGATTTGTATCAAAATTTTTGTTTCTAGGTTGGGGTGTTCCCCAAATTCTCCGGTCAAGAGTTTGACAACTATATGGCTCTTGCTGAGAAATTGCGTTCTGACTATGAATTTGGTCATACTTTGGATGCTAAGTACCTTCCCCGTGGCGAGTCATCAGTGACTGGCCCTGTGGTCAGACTTTTGAAGCCTTTTGATGAACTCTTTGTTGACTTCAAGGTAAAGTGGAAATCTTGCTAGATTCTATGGCATCATTAAATACAGGTTGAGTTGAGTTTATGTAACATACCTTTTGTACCATTTACTATTAGCTCTTTATGCAGAAGCTATTTGCTTGCAGGATTTTAATGTGGAAGCTCTAGAGAAGTTTGTCGAAGAATCTAGCATTCCTCTTGTGACTCTCTTTAACAATGACCCAAGCAATCACCCCTTTGTTATCAAATTCTATAACAGTCCCCTTGCGAAGGTGAATTACACCATCAGATATTTTATTCTCTTTACCAGCTTGTTCTTATACCTTTGCAGAAAGGCAGTGTGTTGCTGGTATTTATTTGGCTCTGAGCATTATCTTCGGTTACCAACTTTTTTCCTGTTTTTATTTGAACTACCTGATACACTCTTCTTGATCCTCCTCTGATTTCTTTTGGATTATATGTTCGGGTTCTTTATCTGGTTGCTCTTCAATATAATGTCATTCTGGTTGGAATGTAATAATCTATAATATCTTGTTCCATACGCTAATAGGACTTCTGAATATGGTAGGCTATGTTGTTTGCAAATTTGAGCAATGAAGGAGTTGATTCCTTAAAATCTAAATTTCGTGAAGTTGCTGAGCAATACAAAGGACAGGGTATTGGTTTCCTTTTGGGAGATCTTGAGGCTAGTCAAGCTGCCTTCCAGGTTAGTATTTACTTTAATATGGCAGTAATTTTCTTGATTTGTTAGTAAGTCTAATTCTTCTGTTGGTTGCCAAGCAGTATTTTGGAGTTCAAGAAAGCCAAGTACCTCTCATCATCATTCTGGAGAATGATGGGAAGAAGTATTTGAAGCCAAACTTGGAGGCTGATCACATTGCACCTTGGGTAAAGGACTACAAGGTTAATTCTGCACTTCAGTTGATGTATTTTTCTCAGAATAGATGATAGAACTTATCCTTTCTTACCAAGATAAATGTGGTAGAATTGCAAATCCAAAAGCATGTACTTGTTCAGGTCATGGTTTTAGTGATACAATATCTAGCCAAGAGTTGTGCCGTATTAGTGAGTGTTTTCTTTTTTGTTTGACCAAAGTACTCTTTTGCAGGAAGGAAAAGTTCCACCATATGTAAAATCTGAACCTATTCCCGTGGAAAATAATGAACCTGTGAAAGTGGTGGTTGCTGACACCCTTGATGACATGGTTTTCAAATCAGGAAAAAATGGTGCGTGCGATTGTTACTTTGCTTGATACTTTTTTTCCTCTTTGCCATTGTTTGTAGTCATGCTACGTGACACTTTTGTTTACTGTCTGCTATTTCTTTTAATCAGAATTGGAATGTTTTGTTTTTATCTAACAGTATGAAACTTTGAATTTGGACTGAGGTGATCTTTGGTATATAACCTGTTAGTACTCCAGTAATCAACGTACCCCTATATGTAGCGTTTCTTCATATCCTTAGAAACGTAATATCCTTGTAGTCAACTGTATGGGAACATATTTTGGATGGGGTTTTTAGACTACAATCTTCGTGTACAATGAGCTTTGATAATTCTATTTCTCTAACCACCTTTTCGGGAATTTTAAAATGATATCAAGCTTTTCTTTCAACAGTTCTGCTCGAGTTTTATGCCCCCTGGTGTGGACATTGCCAGAAATTGGCACCAATCTTGGAGGAAGTTGCTGTCCACTATGAAAAAGATGCTAAAGTTTTGATTGCAAAACTTGTAAGCTTTTATACTCTCGATGATTTTGATAGGGACCATATGGCTTTCTATAACTAAATATTGCTCAACTTTTAAGGTTTTGGTTTCAGTTTGGATCTAATTGATGAGATGAAGTTCTGAGTATTACTTTGATTAGCAGAGAATAATAAAAATGGTAGAAAATGCAATACAACAAGAATGTCTTGGTTGGGTATTGCTGGTAGAATAGCAACACCATGATGATTTTTTTTTGAACTTTAGATAGTTCCTTAGTGGCAATTACTTTGATTTTACTCAAATTATAAAGTAACTTTCTTAGGATTATATGAATATCTAGGCACGTGACATTCCTCTATTTTTGATCCATTGGTTTCTCTATTTTTGTTTGCAGGATGCAACTGCAAATGATATCGTGGATCCAAACTTTGATGTTAGAGGCTACCCAACTGTTTACTTTAGATCAGCGGACGGAAACATAAGTGCATACGAAGGTGATAGGACAAAGGAAGACATCATTGACTTCATTGAGAAAAACAGGGAAAAAACTGCTCATCAAGAGGCATTAAAAGATGAGCTCTGAAGAGGGGTAAGTTTTCATACGGTTCTATTTATATGCACGTGTTTGTGTTTGTTTCCCAAAGTGCATGATGAGCTAACTCTTAGCTATTCCAAAATTTAATACCAAAAATTGTTTTGGTTTTGCAGGACTTGAAAAGAGAAAGAGACATAAATAGTGCATTGTACGTTAAATACGAGAATTGCTATTGACTAGGCGGATGACTGATCTCCCTTTTTTCCCTTATCTCCTTTAGCTTTACATTTAAAAAAAGACCTAGCTATGAATAATGCAGGATGTATTTTTATTTTTAGAAGGTTTAGACGATGTTATATTAGTTTTTTAACAGTTAAATTTGCTATAGGAAACATCCGAGCAAAACCTAGAGAGGATATTTTAATTTTTTTTCTCTTTGCTTTCCTTTTTTTCTTCGTTCTTTTTTGCGATGTTCAGGAGTCGAGCGGAGGGCCATGAACAAGAGATTTTTGAATAAATAACCCTACATAATCAGAAAATTTCGTACATGCTCTCGAATGTAGAATGACGAATTTATTCTAACACAAATTTGATTTCAGGAGTTAAAAAGTTTGGTGTCTAAAATTAGTACACTACTTAAGAGTGTTCTTCCGTTCTATTTTAGGTTTTTTAACAGTGCTTAAAAAAAAGCTAGTGTTCAATTATAGTGTATCATGTTTTTTCTTTTTTTTTTGCAAAAAATAAATATTTTTTTTGTCAAATGCATATAAGCAATAAAGAATCTGATTTTTTAAATATATATATAATCTAGAAAAATGTATAGAAATTATAGAAAGTATAAAAATAGAAATTACCTAATATATAATTTTTAGAATTGTATTTTGAATTGGAGTGCAACATGATAGATTCTTATGGGTCCACATTTCAATCAATTTTCCAAAGAGAATGGACTGAACCGAAAGTAAAATAGTAAATACCCAATCTGAGAAAAACAAATAGTACAGTAACTTTAGGGGCGAAGTATACCTTAATATTCCCCACGCCTGACCTAACCAAAGCAGCTTCTTCCATTGGCACTATGGCTCTTGCGTCCGCATTTTCATTGATGAATAACTAGACCAGTCCTTTAAATCCTCTTGAATTTCCGCATTTCATTGTTGGCACTGTTACCGGTATTTAGGAAAATTTTTTATCTTATAACCGAAATTTAAAAAAAAAAATATTTATCTTTAATTAATATTTTCACTTATTAAATTAAAAATTTATATCAAAACATTATTCAATTCCAACTCACCTTTGAATTGAATTCCTAATAACTGTAGAATTAAAACACACCTATTTATAAATGTATTATTTTTTCACTTTCAAAATCATATCATAACACAGAAAAGAAAATTCAAAACACTGAAGAGTTTCGTTATGTTCCATCTCAACGCCAAAATTACCGTAAATACTTTTACTCAAACCTTGATTTTTGATCGAGACATGTTTCTATCCAAATAATATCGTCGAGACACCATTCATTGCATGGTTCCTCATTTGGGAGTTTGTTGAGACACAATTTAAATTTCACAAACTGGAAATTTCAAATATAGTATTGCTAAGAACATCACTTCAAGCTTAGGTGGTGTTAGATAATCCGTATTGATAACAAACCAATTATACGTGTGTGTATATATATATACGAATTGAATAATCTTCATTGGCTTGTTTCTAGATGAAGAGTGGTGCAGCAAGTCGACGCCGAGTAAAGAGCGCCTAAACATCTTTAATATTGAGGATAAATTAGGAAGAAAAAGAAACAACATGGCAGTTCAAACAGTGGAGGTGTGCTAAGATTTGCTTTAATTGGATTGTTAGCATTTTTCCGTTACTGTAATGATTTTTCCATGATGTACTTATAACTTTTCGAACTGATTGAATAAAAAATTATTATATGATCATTTAATATTTTTTGTATGATATCCACAATATTTTTTCAAGTAAAATAAATTGTATAAACAAAAACTGGCTCATTGATTATTTGAGGTTTAACAAAAGTTAAATTATATTACATACTTAGATTATAATGTGAGAAGACAACTTATATTTATAGGTTGTAATAAGCCCAATTTGCCCGGCCCACAAACTATACAAATAAAAGAAATATAAAACCAAAAAATAAATTTTAGTCCCTGTATAGTCCAATTTACAATTTACCAGGCCCTATACCAAATTCTACCCATGACCCACGACCCAAACACCAAACTGGCCCAATTACAATACCCAATTACAGTAACCCAAAACCCGTTACACCCAAACCCAGTCCTACCCTTAACCCAATCTTAAACCCAAACCTACGGGGCCCAAAAGGCCCAATACCTAAACTGAATCAGCAAACCTAGGCTTTCTGAAACCTTAGGCGCCGCAAGTGCCTAGCGCAGTCCCCATGTCACTCCGCAATCGGCGCATCGATCGCTGCCGCGATCCTCGTGTTCACCTGCAAAAGGAAAACACAGCAAGAGCAACAAATATGGCAAAAAGAATCCGTGTATTTGTTTCTATTTTTTGTAATCGGTTATAAAAACCAAATGAAATAGTGTAAATGAGGACACGCAAATAAATAAAAAACAGTTTCCAAATCAGAGAAAGGTGATCTTTACTGTTATTTCGCTAAGTTTTTTTATACATTATTTTATTTTTATTTCTTTTTCGTTGAATACGTACAAATCATTTTTTTTATATATAAACATTACTAAAATAATAAAAAGGGGTTACCTTTTGATTTGCGAGGAAAAATGGAGTTTTTTTAACCCCTAACCGCCGTGTACGGCGGCTCTGATGGAGACGCGTGAGGCGGTGGCAGATGATCGTTGCCGGAGCTCAGGCCGGGAGATGGGAGAGAGCATCTGGGCATTTTTTTTTTAAGAACGGTTTAAAATGGTTTTTTTTGGATGATTTTTAATTTATATAGAGCCCCCATACGACGCCGTTTTGGGATAAGTCACTATTGCCCAAAACGGCGTCATTTAAAGTCAGGATCCGCGCGTTGACCAGATTACCTGGGGAGGATCCGCGTGTTTTTGTAAAAAGGGCTAATTTCCCTATAGCCCCTTCCGCATTTTTGCATTTTGTAATTATGTCCAATCGCATTTTTCTTTATTTTTAAATTAGCCCCGAAGATTAGCTTTTGTCCCGATTTGGTCCCTGGGCCCTTAAACATGTATGTTAAAACGGTGCCGTTTTGGGGAATAGGGCATATTTTCCCAATGAGTCCCTCACCTATAACGCGCGTGTCAATTAGGGCCCTAATTCAGTTCTATCCTTTTTAAAATCACCCTATAAATTTCATTAAAATTTAAATTTAATCCTTTTCGTTTTTTATTCTGACTTATTTCTTTACAAATATTATTATTTATTTATCCTAATATTATACATATATATGTATATTATTTTTTAAAACTTTCTTTTCATATAATATGGTTTATTTTTTATATTTTATAACATTTAAATTGTTTTATTATTAACAAATTTTATCCCTTTTCTCATATATCATTTATTTTAAATATGTATATTTTTATATATGTATATATTTAGATTATTATTATGTTGTATTTGTTTTCCTTTATATATATATATATATATCTTTATGGTTAAAAGTCCTATAAATTACTTTTTCTTGTACATATAATATTCATATTAATTTTTTTATTATATATCATGTATTATTTTAAAATTTTGTATATTGTTTTTAAATTAATTTATTGATAATGTAAAGTTTTTATATTGTTTTTAAATAGGTATATTATCTTTTTATAAATTAATATATATTAATTTTGTTATGCTATATATTTATTATAAGTTGTCTTTTATATACATTTATATATCCTAATTTTTTTTAAATTGTTCATTTAAAAGACATTAATTATTTTATATGTATACATACTAACCCTTTTAAAAATTGTCATTTTTTTCATTTGTTGTTCCAAATACCTTATTTATTTTCTATTGATATTTTACCTTTTTAGTTTTGTATTCATTTCTAGTTTTTATACTTCGTGTATTTCTTTTTAAATTTGTTATGGTTTACTTTATATCTTTTATTTGTCTTCAAGTTATGTATTTCTTTATTTTTGCTTTGGCATAGTTATTATATTACAATCCATTATTTTATGTTGTTTTTATTTTAAATTGTCTATATTTGTACGAAATATTAGTATGTCAGATAATTTATTTATTGCTTTTGTTTTGTAATGTATTAACGTTGCATTTTGCCCTAATTATTGTTTTAAAAATGTATTTCGTTTAATCGTCACATTTTATCCAAAAGTTTTTTAAATAAGGCAATGTTTTGTGTTTAAAAATTCGGAAAATAGTGCCCTAACGTGCTGGGTTTCGATTTTCCGTTTGGCTAAACAACTAAATATCATTTTACTGAATTTTGTAAACCATGAGATGGTTTTGGTTATGAAAGTTTAAAACATCGTGTCCTAACGTGCTGAATGTGATGTTTGTATTCTTTCGGAACAAAGGAATTCCAGGTTTCAACTCAAATTGTTCAAGTTTTTAAAAGATCATGTTTTCAAATCTTTTTGAATTTTCGACATTGGGATAAAAACTAATTAATTCTGTACCAATTTTGGGTGTTACGAGGGTGCTAATCCTTCCTTGTATGTAACCGACTCTCGAACCCGTTTTCTTGAATTTCATAAGCCAAAATCAATGTTTTAAAATAAAATTTTTTATAAGGTGATCCGATCACACCTAAAAAGATTAGTGGTTACTCAATTTTCATTTTTAAAAGTCGACCTCGTTTTCCAAACTTAAAAACGGTTTCGACATAGGTAATCTAAATTTTTTGTAATCCATGGGATTAGATTGAGCAAATAACTCATATCAATTGTAGACTTGATAAAGTCACATGTGTGTTTCATGCGAGATGGTTCTACACCTATCTTTGGTGAAGTAGAGTGAAAGCATTCCACGTGTCAACCATGCATGTGATTGTGAAGACCATGCATGTTGAGATGTCGTTGACGATCGAGTTTATCATAGACATGGTTGGTGAGGCATGTATAACAATTCCCACCTTAAGTCAATGAAAAAGTTATAAATTGTCCTTTCCCGAGATGAGGTAATAGTTATAAAGTGACCTTTCCCAAGACGAACTCTTTAAAAGGGGTAGGAGTCTTGGTAACTTCTAAATGAGCAATACGTGTGATAGGGAAGAGTTGCATGCTACATACACGTTTTATAACGACAATGACCTTGTTTTTGGTGGATAAAATTGTCATTTGAGTTTTTACCAAATAATGAGAATGTTACGTGATTGTTTTGTTAGGATAAGTAAATTGGAGGATCAAAATTTTTGAAACACGTAAGCACATTTAATTGGCTTTGAAGAATTATGCAATCTTGGAATTGTGCTCAGCATGCGTTGTGTCGTCTGAGTTTTTTTCTTGTTGGAATATCTATGTTTTGTTATTGTAGTCAAGAAATGTTTTTCAAAAGGGTGGTAGAAAGTTATTGTGAAAAAGTGTGGTTCATTGTTGTAAAAGAAAATTGTAGTTGAAGGTGAAAATATTATTTTAGATATGAAGATGAAAGTTAAAATTAATTAAATTATACTATATTTAAATAATTTAATATAATAGTACATAAGATTTAAAATATAAATACCTTTTAAATATTAATATATATTATTGTAAAATTAATGATATATAAAATTATTTAATAACTTAAATAGAATAATAAATTATATTTTAATATTCAATATAGTGGTACATAAAATATAAATTAATTTACTTTTATATACCTTTTAAATAATTAATATAAATAAGGATATTTTGATATTTTTCACTCTCAAACACAACAGCCAAAAAATTAAAAGTACCTAAATGTCAGCTTTTGTGTTTTAATGAAAAAACACTTTTGCACCGCAATTTTGACGTCAAAAGCCATGGGGCCTAAGCCTTTCTTGCTTTGTATTTTAGGCATTGTTTATAATAGCTTGTCTTGGTAAATTGTGATAAGGTTGGTATTTGAATGAGTTTTTTTTTCATAAGTTCCCCCTATATTGTAGGGTATAAATTCAAATCCCACCAAATGTAAATCTTGATATTCAAATCTCACCAAATGCAAATCTTGAAATTTCTTTGGTGGGTGATTAAGTGCATATGTAGAATCCACCTCTTCAAACACCCAACGAAGCTTTCTCACTATTGAACTTGTCACCTCTTTAAACACTCGGGCTCTTAATAGAGTCAAGAGACAAAATCCCCACTAGAGATAATACTAACCTATTGAGAGATTTATCAACTTTCAACAAACAACATTTTAATGACTTCTTTTAAATATATAATAGTAAATGGGTAATTAAAAAAAAGACGAAGAGTTGACCACCATAACTTAAACTAATGGGCTTGTAAAAAAAAGGTAGAAACTTCGAAAATCCCAAGTTGAAAACACTTAAAACAAACCAAAAATATCTTTCTCAACACCCTACCTTAAATGTCATCATCAAATGTTTGAGGTTTGCATGAGTTATGGTAGGGGACCTCACTGTTTGTATTTTTTTTTTTTTGCCTTTTATACAATGACGGAATTTTATTATTACATGAGAGAATTTTATTATTACAGGGCATTTCGTTCTCCAATCATTATTTTAAAAATAATCTCACTATCTTGACAATACTATTGTCAATTGAAAATCTCTCTAGCCCCTGGAACTACTCATGTTTGCACGTATAATATTAGTCTCTACAGGTTCTTTTGTTGCTAATACTACAAGTAAAATGCTTTTTAGTGACGAAATAATTTGGTGGATTTTAATTTTGTCAGAAAAATTATTATTTTATTAGAATCTAGACGGATTTTATGTTGAAAATGACAATTCCCCAATTTTTTTTTTTTTTTGTGATTAGGGGAAGGTTTTCATAATTAGATTGATGATTAAATTATTGATTTAATGGTTTGATTGGTTTGTAAAATGGAATTAAATTAATCATTAAAAAATTTATAAAAATACAAATAAAAAATAGTTCAACCAGTTTTTTAACTTAATTCTTTTTTATTCACAAATCAACCGGTTCAATATCTTTCTGGACCAATACCTTATCTGATTGGTCCAGACCGGTTTCAACAACCATAGTTCTTTTTTTCCCTTTGAAAAAAATAATGAAATAGATTTGCACTTTACATGAAAATAGATTTACGTGTTAAAGGTGGAAAGAAACACACTACATACATGTTTCTTTAGTTTACTTGAAAATATATTTACATTTTACATATTTGGAAGGGCTAAGTGAAATTTTTCAGATTCAACCATGAGGGACAAAGAGGAAAAATAGAGAGGAGGAAAACATCTAAGAAGCCTATATGATGTTCATGTTTTTCAACTCTATCTCTCAATCTCATTCTTCCTCAACAATATCCTTTGGATAAACCTGCAAAATACAAAATTCGTTGGCAAGATAATCATGCATAAAAAAGTTATGTTATTTATATACGGGTATGGTTAGATTTTTCTAAGTCGATTTATGTACGTGAAGAATTCTTTAAAGTCATATCCTATGTATCAAACACGAATGTTAATATAGATAATTTAAGAAAAACAAAAACTTCGAGTAATATAGTGAAAAGATTATTGTACAGACCCAAAATTGCCCGGGCCTGCCTAATCTAAATTACCAGGTAGGGTATGGGCCCAATACCCGAAGCCCAGACCTAACACCCTTTAAGACCCAAACAACCAGACCCAAAACCCTAAATTAAACCCACTCACAAGGCCCAAAATGAATGGCCCGATACCCCCTAAAATAGTAGCCCAAAATCAACACAGACAAAACAAAATTTCAAAGGGCACACCTAGGGCCTTCTGACACCACCACCAGAGTCTGCCACCGCCACTTGTTTTAAAATACTTCACATATTACTTTATTCTATTATAAATTAATTACTTTAAATCATTTAGTATACCATTTCAATTCTATTTATTTATTTAAAATGTTTCTAGGCCACCTATTTTAAGTTCTTTACTTGTTTTTACGTTCTTATATATGTGTATACTATTTATTTTTAAAATGTTCTTTGGATGATTTCCTTTTATTTTGTTTATTTTTCATTACTTTTTTATTTATTTTTATTGTTTATTTTCTTTTCATTTCTTTTTGTGGCAAATTGTCTTTTTATTTAAAGCTCATTTGTTCTCACTTCAAAATAGTTCTACATTTTACTTGCTTCAATTCGTTATATCCAATTTGTTATTAATTTATTCTATGTTTTTTGTTGTTTTTTTTTTATTTTATCAGCATTATTATTTAAATTATGAATGTTGTTGATTTCATCGTATATAATTAGATTCATTTATTTGTATCTCTATGTCGTTGCCATTCATAATACCCGTGCATCATTACCCCGTATTTCATTCATTTTAAACTAGTTCATCCAAATAATATATCTCAAATAGTAGTATACACTTGCAAATTTATGTTCGTTGTTATTCAAAAGTGATTTTTTTAAGGTAAGGCAATGTTTTGTATTTTGGAATATCGAGGAATCGTGCCCTAACTTTCGGGGTTTCGATTTTCTCGTTAAACCTAAATAGCAAAATATCCTTTTTAATTTCAAGACATGTTTTTAGTAAATTAAAAGATAAAATTCGTATACGGGATTTCAAAGTATCGCGTCCTAACTTACTGGATGTGATACTTTAATATCTCGAAACGAGGATGTTTTTGACAACCATTTTGGCTTAATCCAAGCATTTTTCAAATCAGTATTAATAGGAAGAATCGTGTTTTAAAATCATTCCAAATTTTTGACTTTCAACGAACGAGCATCAAATAATCAAATCGGTACCAATTTTGGGCATGATGAGGGTGCTAATCCTTCCTCGCATGTAATCAATTCCCGAGCCTGTTTTCTCAAATTTCCCAGACCAAAGTCTTCGTTTTAAAAAAATTTAAGCGTTTTAACAATTGGTTTTCATGAGGTGATCCGATAATACCTCGAAATAAAAATCGGTGGCGGCTCCTATTTCAATCTTTATTTTTCAAAACCTAAAGTCGATTCCCCTATTTCAAAATCGTTTCGACAACTTGGCCACTCTACTAGGGATATTTTGAGAGTCTAGCCGAAAATTGATTATTTTATGCCCTTTGTCAAAAGTCGAAAAGTTGGTTTAAAATCGCGAGCCTTTTCATTTCATACTTCATTTGGTGTTTTTATTTATTTTATCTATTTGTTTGATCTCTTTGCATATTGCATCACATAATGCCGGTCGATTTTTACCCTTTAAGTGAGAGTAGGAAACTTTTCCTTCGTGAGTTTTTCGCCTCCGTATAGGAAAATGAATTACTTCCGGGATACATCCATACCTATGTCTTCGTGAGATTTTCATCTCCGTATAGCCATAGGGAAATGTATCCCCCTGAACTGAACTTGGTCCATGTGAGCCTATAATGGGTGAGGATCGAGGAATCTGTGGTTCGAGTACTATTACTTTAGAACCGAACCTCATATAATGAGCCTTAGGTGCTTGCTCTAGGTAGAGCCGCGCCGAATCTTAGTGGTCACCCGAATAGGTGTTTGACTATTTCTTATTACTTTGAATTTTACCTTTGTATGATACTAACTTGCTTTGTTTTGCTTTATTTGTGACTGCATAACATTCCATAATACAAAAGGGTGTTGATTCACATTCGGTTACTAAGTGGATAGCTGATCATGGAAAAGGGGTTTCGTGATAAGGTGGAAAAGAATGCGAGTGTCCGAAATTGGTCCGAAAGAACTCAGCAAGAGAAAGGAGATAGTCTGACAGAAAGATACGTATAAGAGCTACGGGACTTTATTCCCATCAGTGTGACTCAGAATGATCTTCAAGAATTAAGAGATATATGGAACCATTGGAACGACGAGATCAAGCAACTTTTCTACTATAACTATGGCGATTTACACTATCTACTTGATATGAAAGTAGACAAGCACATGTTTCGAGCTTTAGCCCAATTTTGGAATCCCGCCTACAGTTGTTTCACATTCGAACATGTGGATTTAGTACCTACGGTGGAGGAATACACGGCTCTACTGCATTGCCCGAAGTTTCAAACTGATAAAGTCTATTCGAGAGCCGTTAATGTCCCGACCTTCTTGAAGAATTTGATGAATATCACGGGAATGAGTGAACAGTAGGTTGCGGCCCGAATTAAGCAAAAATGAGACAGTAAATGTATTCATTGGAGGGACTTAAGAAATCTGATTCAAGCACATCCGGATGTGAAAAAGAGGGTTGATATTTTTGCCTTAAGCATTTACGGGATGGTCGTCTTTCCCAAAGCTTTGGGGCATGTTGATGAGGCGGTTTCAGTTCTATTTGATCGACTATACAAGAGGGTCACGCCTGTCCCTGCAATCTTGGCTGAAACCTTTAGATCTTTGAATGCTTGCCGGAGAGCGGGCTAGGGGAGATTCATCGGCTACGCACAGCTTCTGTTAGCATGGTTCCATAGCCACTTTTGGATGGTAGAAAATGGTACATATCGAGCTTATTTCGAGAACTACTCTCCACTGAAAGAAATAGTAGCTACCCCGAGGAGAGATGATATCTCAGAAGAGAAATTGATAACAATCTTCCAGAACTTACGAGCCGAAGACATTGAGTGGAAGGCTCCATGGATGGTGTTTGAGGAAATCTTGTACCGTTGTGGTGATTTTGACTGGGTTCCATTGCTCAGGATATGGGGGCGTCGGATATGCTCCATTACTGGTATTAAGACAGTATTGATTAAGGCAGTTCATACTGGCTACACAAGGCTTGGCGCAATATGAATTTTCATACAAGGGCGACAATTATAAGAGAAAAGTTCGCGAGATGTCGAATGTTTGGAACAAGACCAGTAGAATGGAGGGATTGTCAGAGGGTCCAATGACAACCCCCGGATATGATCAATGGTGGGGCAGGAGAGTTAATGACAACGTCCCTATGCCGAATTAAGAAAATACCTTGCCGCTAGAAGAACATTTAAGAGTAGTCCCATCTGAGTTAGAACTTATCAAGCAAGACTTTGAATAAAGAAGTTGGGAATTGGGAAAAAGGATAGAGCAATTAGAGGAGGAAAAAATGCAGCTAGAACTGGATGTTGACATACACAAGCTAGAGGCTGAGAAGTTAAGGAAAGGGAAGAATAAGGCTGAAGAAGATTTAGATGGTTTGAAAGCATATTATAAGAGGTACCGTATGTCGATGAGAACCGCTGGTTTAGGCAAGACATCAGAGCAATGGCGTCAAGAGATCGAATAGGAAAAAACTAAGGTGGATCATTAGAAAAGAAATTTCAAGACGTCAAAGTACAGGAGGATACTCTAAAAAGGAGTTTGCTAGAAAGCCAAGAGGAAAATGAGAGATTAGAAGCCCAGGTGAAAGATTTGGAGAGATCCTTATGGTAACACCGTAATCGTAATTCCGTAATCGAATTGAAGGCTAGCCTAAGCAAGATTGAAGAGTTGAAGAAGGAAATAGAAGCGCTTGAGACTGCACTATAGAATAGTAAAATTTGAGTTGAACTCCTCGAAGCAAATAACGAGCATTTGAGGGAGCAATGCCACCGTTCCCAATGTCAAGTGAGGGATCGAGATCATATCAAGGATGAAGCTATAATTCAAGTTCGAGAGGTAGCTGATCATCTGCAAATGCTGGCAGCTCAAGCTGACGTATTAAGTTTAATGTATGAGTCGAAGTCAGATCGTGGTCGAGATTTAGCTGAGCTCCTTAGAAAAATTAAGGCATTGGGAATTAAGGCAAATGCATATATGTAATTTTTCGTCTTATGTAACGAAACTCATTTTCTAGTAAAGTTAATCTAATAGAATTGAATCAGAATCAACGCCTCTTTTTGCATTCATTTCATATGCATTCATTTCATATGCATTCATTTCATTTTGCATATGCATTAAATCTTATAAAAAGGGACCCTAATAAATTAAAATTATGACAGCTACCCTGGAAACCAACAAAAATCCACCAATCGAATATCGCTACAACACCCGTTGCAAAACTAAAGCAATAGATCAGAGGTTAGAAGGACTGGAACAAATGCAAAAAGAAATGTAGGATCAGTTGCAAGCACAGATGCAAGAGCAGCTGGTTAAGATACAGCAGGACATGATCGACCGAATACTAGAATCACAGAGAAACATGATGAATCATCTGGCTCAGTTATTGGCTGGAGGATTAGATAAAGGAAAAGGTCCTGTAGTAACTACTGAAAAAATGAGGATCCACTTTATCCCCAGGGATTTACCCCAACTAATGCACAGACACAGCACGAAGCATGCCCACGTGGACCCTCTGTTACTATTAAGCCGCAACAACTTCAAGCGGGTACGTCAATACCAGGGAATCATCAAACTGGTTCGGGTTCAGGGGATAACTCAATCAATCTTAATGTCCCTGATTTAGATGAGACAGCTGAAGGAGAGAGGTCAAAGGTGGATCTGCCTAAACAACTTGATGACCGGTGTAAGTAGTTAGAGGAAAAATTTAAAGCGATGGAGACTGCTGATTACCGCTACGGGATTGACACTAAGGATCTGAGCTTGGTCCTTGATTTGGTGCTCCCGCTGAAGTTTAAAACTCCAGAGTTCGAGAAGTATAACGAGACAAGTTGCCTCGAAGCTCACATTACGATGTTTTGTCGGAGAATGACAGGGTATGTTAATAATGAGCAGTTGTTAATTTATTGTTTTCAAGATAGTCTGATTGGGTCTGCGGCCAAATGGTACAATCAGTTAAGCCATACCCAAATTGGCTCATGGAAAGATTTGGCCCAAGCTTTCATAAAGCAATATGGCCATGTGACAGACTTGGTGCCCGATTGAATCATGCTACAAAATATGGAAAAGAAATCGAGTGAGAGCTTCAGGCAGTATGCCCAATGGTGGAGGGAGGTAGCAACTCAAGTCCAGCCACCTCTCTTAGAGAAAGAAACGACTATGCTTTTTATCAATACCTTGAAAGCTCCATTCATCAACCACATGTTGGGAAGTGCTACTAAGAGCTTTTCAGATATGGTAATGTCTGGGGGAATGATAAAAAACGCGATAAGGAGCAGGAAGATCAAAACAGGGGAGAGCACTAGAAGACCAGCCTCAAAAAAGAAAGAAAGTGAGGTGAACAATGTGAGCGTGAATAATAAAGGTTATTCAAGGCTGATTACTGTAAGCCAACCAAGGAAGGTGACTACTAGTCATCAAGGTCCATTAAAACAAGAACCTAGTGCAAGACAGAGCACGGAGAAATTCCAGTTCAGGCCTATCCCGATGACGTACAAAAAATTGTTCCAGAGTTTTTTCAACACGCATGTTATATCCCCTTTTTACATAAAACCATTACAACCTCCATACCCCAAATGGTATGACACAAACGTCCAATGTGAGTATCATGCCGGAATCACAGGGGCACTCAATAGAAAACTGCACGGCTTTTAAAAAGACAGTCGAAAAACTCATTGAAATGGGCGTCGTGAAATTCGATGATGCACCTAGCACAGAAAACTTGTTACCCAATCATGCAGACAAATGGGTAAATGCGATATGTGAGAATATGAGAAAAACGGTCAAGATGAATGTCGCAGAAGTAAAGATCCCTTTGAGACAGGTTTGGAATGAGATGGTAAAAAGGGGACTGATTGCGTCGAGTTTAGAAAAGACATGTGAAGGAATGAGAAGTTATTGTGAGTTTCATAACGGAGAGGAGCACGAGATCCAAAAATGTGCTGAGTATAGAGCCTTAGTGCAAAAGTTAATGGACAACAAGGAAATTGAGTTTTACGAGGAGATCAGTGAATCGAAAGAGGGAGAGGTTTATGCCTCAGAGGGGGAACCAATGGAGAAGATCTACAAAAGTAATCACCCGGTGGTGATTATCACACGACCAAGAAATAATGAAGCAGGAGTACAAGTGACACCTAAAGTCATAATTCGAAAACCCATTGCTTTTCTTTATAAGGATAGCAAAAGGGTTCCTTGGAGTTATAACTATAATGTGATGATTCCGGAAGAGAACCTGGTCAGTGCTTCTGAAGAAAAACAGGATGAAGGTTTCCATACATGTAGTGGGAGGCACTACGACCCGGTAAATGCAAGAGTAGAGCCTACAAAAGGAAATGTCTTGGCGGTAGAACGAGAGAAAGAAAAGACATACGAAATTAAACCACCAATAAATGAGCCAGTGACTGAAAATGAAGCAAAAGAGTTCCTGAAATTCCTAAAACATAGTGAGTATAGCGTGGTAAAGCAGTTACACAAGCAATCAGCGTGTATATCAGTGCTGGCTTTACTTTTGAGCTCAGAGATGCATCGAAATACATTGATAAAAGTCTTAAACGAAACTTATGTTGCTAATGACATCTCCGTGAACAAGGTAGACCGTCTTGTCAATAATATAAGCGCTGATAATTTCATCTTCTTTAATGACGATGATATACCGCCAGGTGGCATGGGATCTACCAAAGCCCTACATATCACTACCCACTGTAAGAGGTACACATTGTTGGGAGCTTTGATTGATAATGGATCTGCATTGAACGTCATACCCCTATCTACACTAAATAGGTTACCGGTGGACAGTTCGCATATGAAGACGTGCCAGAGCATAGTAAGAGCATTCGATGGTACTGAAAGGAAGGTGATAGGGAGGATTGAGATACCCTTTTTAATCGGTCTAAGCACATATGAAGTGGACTTTTTGGTGATGGATATTAAACCATCTTATAATTGCATACTGGGATGGCCGTGGATTCACTCAGCGGGAGCAGTACCCTTTTCATTGCACCAAAAGTTGAAATTGGTAACGGAGGGCCAACTAGTGACTATAAATACGGAGGAGGACATCATTGCATCCATGACCAGTGACGTGCCGTACATAGGGACAGACGATGAAGCAATCGAATATTTTTTTCGATCCCTGAAATTTGTAAATGCCATGTTTATCGTCGAAGGAAACTAGGTCCCAGTACCTAGATTGTCTAAGACGACCGTGATGGGCTTACAGTTAACGATCGAGAAAGGAGCCTTACCAGGAAGGGGACTCGAAAAATACCTCCAAGGGAGGATCGAGGTACGATACTTGGCAGAAAAGTGTGATCGCTTCGGCTTGGGATACAGGCCAGATGCAAGGCAAAAGAAGAAGGAGTTGGAGAAGAAACAAGAAAGGAGAAGAGCACGGCTGAACGGCAGAGAGGTCAGGTGGGAACCGATGATGTTTCCCCATATATCCAAAACGTTTATATCTAGAGGAATCATTTACCCCGAGCAGAGGACGGAAAGAAGAGAAGCGACTGAAAAAATGTTGGAAAGCTTGAACATTAACGTCATATTTACTGAAGAAGGAGAAAAGAATCTACTGGGCATTTGCCCTTATGAACCGGGGAGTGTCTTGAGTAATTGGACTGCAAAGGAGATCCCTGTAATCTTTAGGACTAATTCAGAGTAATACTCAAAACACACTTGTTGCTCTAAGCCTAGGAGCGATAAGAGTCTTTTTGTGAAATAGGCATATGTCTAATAATCATTATTTCAATGAAAATGCATCCTTTTTTATCACGCTTTGAGCAAACATTATTACATTCTTTTATTCTTTCATAATCATGTTGCACCAAATTTCTTGGATTCTTTATTCTTTGGATTTATTTTCATTTATATAACAGGGCTCCAGATATCGGTAACGTGAGCGACACTACTAATGAATCAGAATCTCTCTTCGAATAAGATGTGTGTTCAAAAGAATCCCAGAGTTTTGAAGATGGTCAAGACGGTAGTCTATCTCCGGATTTGTTACGGATGGTTGAACAAGACGAAAAATAGATCCTACATTACAAAGAATCAATGAAAGTGAGTTTAGGAGATGGTAAAGAGGTGAGGATCGGAGCTGGTATTACTACCAATACGAGACAAGACCTCATCGAATTACTCCGAAAATTTAAGGACGTTTTTGCGTGGTCGTATCAGGATATGCCTGGGTTAAATGCTGATATTGTGGTACACCAATTACCCATAAAGGAGGACTGCAAACCAGTTCAACAAAAGCTCCGGAGAATGAGGCCCGATGTCTTGCTGAAAATAAAAGAGGAGGTTAAGAAGCAATTCGACGCTGGTTTCCTACAAGTAGTCAAGTACTCAGAATGGGTGGCTAATATCGTCCCTGTTCCCAAAAAAGATGGGAAGGTGTAAATGTGTGTAGACTATAGGGATCTAAACAAAGCTAGCCCGAAGGATAATTTTCCGCTACCTCATATTGATACTCTAGTAGACAACACAGCTGGCTATTCACTATTCTCTTTCATGGAGGGCTTTTCGAGATATAACCAGATAAAGATGCATCCTAAAGACATGGAGAAAACCACATTTGTAACTTGGTGGGGAACATTCTGTTATAAAGTGATGCCATTTGGGCTAAAGAATGCAGGGGCAACTTATCAAAGAGCAATGGTAACTCTGTTCCACGATATGATGTATAGAGAAATTAAGGTCTATGTGGATGATATGATTGCAAAATCCCGGACAGAAGAAGAGCATATACAAGTCCTAAGAAAGTTGTTATTGAGATTGAGAAAGTTCCAACTAAAGCTCAATTCGACGAAGTGCACTTTCAGGGCTAGATCGGGGAAACTGCTGGGATTTGTAGTCAGCGAAAAAGGGATAGAAATTGACCCAGATAAAATCAAGGCAATACAAGAGTTACTGCCCCCACACACTCAAAAGGAGGTTCGAGGGTTCTTAGGCAGACTAAATTATATCACTCGATTCATTTCGCAGTTAACTGAGAAGTGTGACCCCATATTCCGTCTCCTTAAGAAGCACAATCCAGGTATTTGGGATGAGGAATGTTAGAAAACATTTGATAAGATCAAACATTACTTGACTAGTCCCCCAGTCCTTGTACCACCGAGTCAGGATAAACTATTAATATTGTATTTGGCAGTGTTCGGGAATTCTATGGGGTGCGTACTTGGCCAGCATGATGGGTCAGGAAGAAAAGAGAAGGCAATATATTACCTCAGTAAGAAATTCACTGAGTGTGAGACAAGATATTCGCCAATTGAAAAGTTGTGTTGCACCCTAATTTGGATGACTAAAAGATTAAGACAGTACATGTTATACCATACAACTTGGCTAATCTCTAAGCTGGACCCCCTAAAATACCTAATGGAGTCAACTACTCTGAATGAAAGGATGGCTCGATGGTAAATTCTTCTCTCTAAATTTGACATAGTCTACGTGAGTCAGAAGGCCGTAAAAGGAAGTGCAATAGCAGATTTCCTAGCCAGCAGAGCTCTAGAAGATTACGAGCCCTTGAACTTTGATTTTTCGAATGAAGACTTAATGTATGTGACAACTATTAAGGAAGACACTCAAGAGAGTCCTCTTTGGAAATTGAACTTCGACGGAGCTTCAAACGATGTGGTTAACGGAATGGAGCAGTCTTGATATCCGTAAATAGAGATCATTATCCCTTTACCAGTAAATTGGATTTTGATTGCACAAATAACATGGCAGAATACGAGGCATGTATCATGGGGATCTGCGCAGCCATTGGACGTAAGATCAAAGCACTAAAAGTGTATGGAGATTCCGCATTAGTAATTTATCAGCTCAAGGGTGAATGGGAGACAAGAGATTCTAAGCTGATTGAATACAGAAAGCTAGTTCTGAAACTAATCAAAGAATTTGACGACATTACTTTCTGCTATCTCCCACGACAGGAAAATCAGATGGCTGATGCCCTGGCTACTTTAGCAGCCATGGTCAAAGTAAACAGGCAAGAGGATATAAAGCCTATTTATATGAGTATTTGCGAGGCCCCAACTCATTGTTATAACCTAGAAGAAGAATGAGAGAGAGATAATCATCCGTGGTATCAGGATATACTGCGATACGTAAAGAATCGCGAATACCTAGACCAGGCAACTGAGAACGATAAAAGAACATTAGGAAGGTTGGCCAATGATTATGTCTTAGATTGGGAGATCCTATATAAAAGAAAAAAGGATCAAGTGCTACTAAGATGCGTGGATACTGTTGAGGCTCAGCAAATCTTGGAAGAGGTTCATGAGGGTATCTGCGGAACACACGCCAATGGTTTCACAATGGCAAGACAAATCATGAGATGTGGATATTACTGGTCTACCGTGGAGGGAGATTGTATCAGTTACGCCAAAAAATACCATAAGTGCCAAATTTATGGTGATAAAATCAATGTGCCTCCTTCACCACTTCATGTTATGACCTCGCCGTGGCCTTTCTCTATGTGGGGTATGGATGTTATTTGGCCAATTTCATCAAAAGCTTCTAATGGACATCTCTTCATCTTTGTAGTCATCGACTATTTCACCAAATGGGTAGAAGCAGTGACATACACCAATTTACGAAGACGGCAGTCAGCAGATTTTTAAAGAAAGAAATCATATGTCGGTATGAAATGCCGAAAAGGATCATATCTGACAACGCGCTGAACCTGAACAACAGCATGATATCAGAGGTTTGTAGCCAGTTCAATATTAAACATCACAATTCATCACCATACCGCCAAAAAATGAATGGTGCGGTAGAGGCGGCTAATAAAAACATCAAGAAGATAGTGGGAAAAATGACTGAGACATTCAAAGATTGGCATGAGAAGTTACCATTTGCCCTCTACGCTTACCGAACATTCGTCAGAACCTCCACCGGGGCAACACCCTTCTCCTTGGTTTATGGAATGGAGGCGGTTTTACCCATTGAAGTTGAGATCCCGTCTCTTCGAGTACTCGCTGAGCTGAAGTTAGAGGAAGCAGAGTGGGTCCAATCTCGATACGATCAATTGAACCTGATTGAAGAAAAAAGGTTGAAAGCTATCTGTCATGGTCAAATGTACCAAAAGCGAATGATGCGAGCTTACAACAAAAAAGTCCATCCTAGAGAATTTCATGAGGGGCATCTGGTTTTGAAAAAGATCCTTCCTATACAAAAGGATTTTAGAGGAAAATGGATGCCGAACTGGGAAGGACCTTATGTGGTGAAGAAAGCTTTCTCTGGAGGAGCACTAATCTTAATCGAGATGGATGGTAAAAGCTTACCTAATCCCGTAAACTCGAATTCAGTCAAGAAGTACTTCGCCTAAAAAGAGGAGAGGTCAATGTGAAAACCCGCAAAGGGTGCTTTGGGTCCTCCTAAAAAAAAATCGGAGAGGCCAAGGTGAAAACCCATAAAGGGCACCCTGAGACCAAAGAGGTTTTGAATTGAAAACTCGAAAAGGGCAATTCAAATTTTGATAAAAGGTGGAGCATATGATAGTCTTGCTATGCTTGAAGTAACAATGAGGAGCAACACTACGTCGTGGGGCATCAACGAAATCTTTTGGGACTTCTAAATACATATTAAGATTAAAAGGGTCTTCGAGAAGTTTTATGTAGAGAAACTCAAACCACGATATCTGGGGAATCTATTGTCCTTCCTTTGTATTTTAGCAAAATATACTCTGTCGATCAATTGATTTTTATTTTGTATTCTAGCAAATTTTCTATCTTGATCAACTTATTTATTCCGAACATTACTCTCAGATTGCAATCTAATTCATTGTTACGGCCATCTCTTTCAAGCATCTTTCATTGAAACAACGGTTAATGGGCTAATAATATTCTAAGCAAAAAAGTTCTGCGTATTACTCTGAAAAGCTTTTAAATAGTACGAGGACCTGAAACAGGACTATTATTCAGAACTTACTAAACCTGAAGGGTAAAAAAAATACTTTAGGAAGGGCAGCCAAATAGGGACTATTCTTCGGGGTTTCTGTCAAAATACCAGCCGAGCGAGATGGCGACATGATAGGTCAGCAAAAAAATTTTCTAATGGACAGATAGCAGTAACAATCCTAAGCATTAAAAAGGGAATCATTCTCATGACATTTCCGCATTCATACATATGACATTCATAACACATTCAGTTAGGAGCATTTGATTCATTTCGGTAATGGCATCCTAATCATTTTGCACAAACATAAGCACATAAAATTGATTCTACAGGATAGGTCCCTTAGAGGACGGTGTAGCAACATCGGTGAGACAGCAGATCTGGCTTCCAGAGGTTGCTGGATCAGATTGAAGATAGCAGATCTGGCTTTCAGAAGTTGCTGGATCAGATTGAAGATAACAGATCTGGCTTCCAGAAGTTGCTGGAACAGATTGAAGATATCAGATTTGGCTTTCCTGAAGTTGTAGGAGCAGAACGATGGGTTGGTAGATCTGGCTTTCAGAAGTTGCTGGAGCAGATTAAAGATAGCAGATCTGGCTTTCCTGAAGTTGCAGGAGTAGATCGATGAGTTGGTAGATCTGGCTTCCAGAAGTTGCTGGAGCAGATTGAAGATATTAGATCTGGCTTTCCTGAAGTTGCAGGAGCAGATCAATGAGTTGGTAGATCCGGCTTCCAGAAGTTGTTGGAGCAGATTGAAGATAGTAGATCTGGCTTTCCTGAGTTGCAGGAGCAGATCGATGAGCTGGCTTCTAGAAGTTGCTGGAGCAGGGTGAAGATAGTGGATCTGGCTTTCCTGAAGTTGTAGGGGCAGATCGAGGATCTCAAAACTGGCTTTCAGAAGTTGCTGAAGCAGACTGAAGATAGTGAGTCTTATTTCCCTGAAGTTGCAGTAGAACAGAATGAAGCTACTCGAAGAGGACAAGCATTAGAAGAAGCTAAGACTCGGCAGACCTAGGCAAATTTGGCCATTTTATAGTCTTTGCTCTATTTCCATTACACAACAATGAGCAAAGAGGAGCAGCTGTACAGACCCAAAATTGCCCGGGCCTGCCTAATCTAAATTACCAGGTAGGGTATGGGCCCAATACCCGAAGCCCAGACCTAACACCGTTTAAGATCCAAACAACTAGACCCAAAACCCTAAATTAAACCCACTCACAAGGCCCAAAACGAATGGCCCGATACCTCCTAAAATAATAGCCTAAAATCAACACAGACAAAACAAAATTTCAAACCCTAGGTGCGGTGCACCTAGGGCCTTCTGACACACCACCAGAGTGTGCCACTGCCACTTGACGTCGTCCCACCGCATTTATTGGCGCCGTCACCTGTAAATTCAAAAAGGGGAGCAGCAAGCAGAGCGTAGGGATAGAAATAGGGAAACAGCAGTCAAACAGTGGCGATTTTTTTATTGTATTCCATTCGGCTATAAAGCCACCGAAAACAAAAAAATGTAGGGTCCTTTTTTAAAAATACAAAAAAAACTGAATACAAAGAAGAGCAGTTTAAAGCAAGAAACCAAAAGGTTGTTTTTTATCCTCTACTTCGAAATAATAGTGTTAATAACAAAATCATACCATGTTTGGTTTTTCGTCGCTGTCGGAGCCCTCTGGTGACCCGAACGTCACGGATTCCCTTTTGGGTTCGGACGAGGGTAGGAGCAAGTAGTGGCTCGACTCCCCTCTTTGTTATTTTTGGTGTCTTTTACCTGCATTTACACACCATTTAGGATTAGATTTGAGAAAGTAAAATGAAATAAAACATTGGAACCTCCAAGTGTTTAAAACGGGGGTAGAAGACTTCCTTTTGCGTGACCTCAACCACCTTGGCCTGCGGCGGCATGGTGTTAGCAGCGATGATAGGTTATGAACCCTAGCTGAGCGGCGCAAAGAACAAAGGAGGAGGAGCCTTTCAGTTTTATTTCGAAATAAAATGGGGGAAATAAAAGGTCTGATGGTCTTGGCTTAATAAGGGTATTAAACGACACCGTTAGAGCCCTCTCCAATGGCCCTAAAACGGTGCCATATAGGGGCCTTAGATCCGCGCGACCCATACCAAGAGGATCCGCGCGTTCCTTTCCACTTTGGGATATTTGCGCAGACGATCCCTTCCCCTTTATTGCTCCATTCAATCAGCCCCTTTTCACCTTTTAATTCGGCCTTAGAATTTCTTTGGGCTTTCAAATGGATCCCTTGACCTGTCCAGGCTAAACACGCGCGTCAATACTTGGACTATTATCCCTTCTGTTCCCTGTGAGCTTAAGCATGTCCCATTTTAGTCCTGGGTAGCCTACCTTCGTTTATTTTCATTTTACCCTGAATTTCGTTTTGGTTTTAAATTGGTCCTTAACCTTTTAACGTTTTACTGTTTCGTTATATTATTTAAACTATATTATTTGCTATCATTGATTTTTCTTGTATTTTTTTTATATAGAGATTAGTTATCTCAAATAAATATATGTCTTACCCATTTCAGTTTCTTTTTTAATTCGATTTATTTCTTCTCATATGCCTATTTTAATATGATATCATTTTTCCTTAACCACTTGTTTTAAAATACTTCACATATTACTTTATTCTATTATAAATTAATTACTTTAAATCATTTAGTATACCATTTCAATTCTATTTATTTATTTAAAATGTTTCTAGGCCACCTATTTTAAGTTCTTTACTTGTTTTTATGTTCTTATATATGTGTATACTATTTATTTTTAAAATGTTCTTTGGATGATTTCCTTTTATTTTGTTTATTTTTCATTACTTTTTTATTTATTCTTATTGTTTATTTTCTTTTCATTTCTTTTTGTGGTAAATTGTCTTTTTATTTAAAGCTCATTTGTTCTCACTTCAAAATAGTTCTACATTTTACTTGCTTCAATTTATTATATCCAATTTGTTATTAATTTATTCTATGTTTTTCGTTGTTTTATTTTATTTTATCAGCATTATTATTTAAATTATGAATGTTGTTGATTTCATCATATATACTTAGATTCATTTATTTGTATCTCTATGTCGTTGCCATTCATAATACCCGTGCATCATTACCCCTTATTTCATTCGTTTTAAACTAGTTCATCCAAATAATATATCTCAAACAGTAGTATACACTTGCAAATTTATGTTCATTGTTATTCAAAAGTGATTTCTTTAAGGTAAGGCAATGTTTTGTATTTTAGAATATCAAGGAATCGTGCCCTAACTTACAGGGTTTCGATTTTCTCGTTAAACCTAAATAGTAAAATATCCTTTTTAATTTCAAGACATGTTTTTAGTAAATTAAAAGACAAAATTCGTATACGAGATTTCAAAGTATCGCGTCCTAACTTACGGGATGTGATACTTTAGTATCTCGAAACGAGGAGGTTTTTGACAACCATTTTGGCTTAATCCAAGCGTTTTTCAAATCAGTATTAATAGGAAGAATCGTGTTTTAAAATTATTCCAAATTTTCGACTTTCAATGAACGGGCATCAAGTAATCAAATTGGTACCAATTTTGGGCATGATGAGGGTGCTAATCCTTCCTCGCATGTAACCGATTCCCGAGCCTGTTTTCTCAAATTTCACAGACCAAAGTCTTCATTTTAACAAATTTAAGCGTTTTAACAATTGGTTTTCATGAGATGATCCGATAATACCTCGAAATAAAAATCGGTGGCGGCTCCTATTTCAATCTTTATTTTTTAAAACCTAAAGTCGATTCCCCTATTTCAAAATGGTTTCGACAATTATCATACACAAAAAAGCTATGTTATTAGATATAGAAGTGCATCTCACAAACGTATGGTTAGATTCTATGGTTAGATTCTTTTTTGAGTTTTTTTCGTGTATTTGAAAGATTTTTGAAAGTCATATCATTGTGCTAATATGCCACATTTGAATGCCTAAAACAGGTACGAAAAAACTGGAGCATCCTACCTGGCCCTTCCGCTCCTCACTAAAGCTAACAGTTCGGAGCTTTAACTCTTCTCTACTTGTTGTCAACTCAACTAATAACTCAACATCAAACTTTTCAACTGTATCAGCCTCATTCTAAAGACGAGATATATCCATTTCCTAACAAAAAAAAACTTAACATTTTTAGCTGTTTTTGTTAGTTTTTTATGGTTTCACAAATAGAAAATGACCAATAGGAAAAACCCTTGAAGAGATGCTGAGGGATGTTCTTGGGAAGGCACCGGTAAGCTCCTCATATTCGGCCTCATCGAGTTCACGGAGATAATTTAGGAGAATGTATTGCCTTATTGTTCAAAGGTGGCAACTACAGCAGCATGTATACAACCATACAACCATGCACGAGTATGTATGTTATCCAGATGAAATACAGTAACATACAAATATATCGTATGTTACTCGGGTTAAGTGTGTTTTTGTAACTACCGACCTGTACTTTATTTGATAGAAACTTTTTGACTGGATAAAGTTAGTTAACTACTTAATAGTTTTTTAGACAGATCCTAAGTTATCATAACCTAATTTTACAGATTGTTCACTAGCACAAGTAAAAATTTATTGCCCTTTCAATGTATTTGAACTTTATGTACATACTTTTGCTGGATGTATTATGACTTTTTTTTTTGTGAAGAAAGTTACAAATTGTTCTCTCATTTTGTTCATCTATTTTTTCTTCTGTTTTGAGCTTTCAAACACAAATTTTCTTTGTTTAAGTGTTATTCATTTGATTAAAAACTCAACAAATGGTATCAAGAGCCTGTTGTCTTTAAGGGCCTTGGTTGTGTATTGTTTGTGAGTGACTCGTGTTTGAAAGAAAAGAAGCATGAGCTGTTTTTTGTTGGCTTGATTGGTTGCTGCAAAGATGAGTTTTTCACCACCTCCTCCACCTGTTTTTGCTGGTGAAAACTACAACATTTAGGCTGTGAAAATAAGGACATATCTATAAGCACATGACCTCTGGAATGTTGTTCAAAATGAAACAGAGCCACCACCTTTGAGAGCTAACCTGACAATAACTCAGATAAGGCAGCATAATGAAAACTGTGCTAAGAAGTACAAGGCCATGTCATGCCTTCAAAGTGGAGTTTCAGATGTGATCTTCACAAGGATAATGGCCTGTGACACTCCAAAGCAGTCCTAGGACAAACTGAAAGAGGAGTTTCAGGGGTCAAACAAGACCAGGCAGTAGCAACTGATCAACTTGAGAAGGGACTTTGAGAATATGCGAATGAAGGACTCAGAAACCATCAAACTGTATGCGGACAGGATTATGTCCACAGTCAACAACATAAGACTGCTTGGAGATAATTTTAATAACTAGAGGGTAGTTGAAAAAGTCATAACAACCTTACCAGAGAAGTATGAATCAAAGGTTTCTTCTTTGGAAAACTCGAAAGACCTATCAACTATACCTTTGACAGAACTAATAAATGCTCTCTATGCACAAGAGCAAAGAAGAGCAAACAGAATGGAGGAACATTCTGAAGGAGTTTTTTAGGCCAAGAGTAGAGGAAGCTCAAGCTCAAGCTCAAATTTCAAAGACAAGAAGCCTTGGGTAGAGAAGAAAGACAAAGGCAAGAAAGATGCTGTCAAGAAGAAGTTTCCACCTTGTGCTCATTGCAAGAAGACTACTCACCTTGAAAATTACTACTGGTATAGGCCAGACATTTAGTGTAGAGGCTGCAAGCAGTTTGGCCACATTGAAAAAGTGAGCAAGAACAAAGCAAAATGACAGCCACAACACCAGAATAAAGCTAAGGCTGCTGAGGATGTTGAAGCGTAAGAAGAGCATGTCTTTACAACCTCTTATTTTACAAGCTCGAGCAAGGTCAGTAAGAATTGGATGATTGACAGTGGATGTACCCACCACATGGCTTCAGACAAAAGCATGTTCAAGGAGCTGAATACCACCTTTGTGTCTAAAGTCAGAATTGTGAATGGTGAGCTTCTTGAGGCCAAAGGCAAATGCAAGGCTGTGATTGGCACCAAGTTAGGTAATAAGACCATCTCAAAGGTTCTTTATGTACCTGACATTGACCAAAATTTGCTGAGTGTTGGTTAACTACTGGAGAAGGGCTACTCTCTCTCTTTTGAAGGCAGAACTTGTGTTATCAAATATGCTACTGACTAGGTGCTAACAACAGTAGCTATGCATGATAGAGCTTTCATTTTGGATGTGAATCGACTAGAAGCAAGGGCACAGACAACTCAGATTGATGATTCAAGTTTGTGGCACAGGAGGTTGAGGCATGTGAATTACAAGTCACTTGACTTGCTACAAAAAATGAGTTTGGTTGAAGACATGTCCAAGATCGAGCTAAACGGGGATGTGTGTGAGGTCTGTCAGCTTGGCAAGCAGACCAGGCTGTCTTTTCCTATCAACAAAGCTTGGAGAGCTCAAGAGAGATTCCAATTGGTCCATACAGGCATTTTTGGACTTATGAAGACGTCCTCTTTAAATGG
The DNA here is from genome assembly GCA_020496765.1 of Gossypium stocksii. Lineage (NCBI taxonomy): Eukaryota > Viridiplantae > Streptophyta > Magnoliopsida > Malvales > Malvaceae > Gossypium > Gossypium stocksii. The sequence continues at coordinate 32,447,105 of CM035628.1, read as the reverse complement.
CAACAAGTATTTTGTGTTGTTTATTGATGATTGCACCAGATTTTACTGGGTAAATTTCTTGAAACAAAAGTCAGATGTAGCTGATTTCTTCTAGAAGTTTAAGGCATTAGCTGAGAATTAAGTAAGTTGCAAGCTGAAGATGTTGAGGTCTGACAATGGGACTGAGTATGTGTCTGAAAGGTTCCGGAAGATTTGGAATGAAGCTACACACCACAATAGAATGGTGTCTGTGAGAGGAAAAACAAGACTGTTCTTGATATGGTCAAGTGCCTACTGTTTGAGGCTAATATGCCTAACAATTTTTGGGCTAAGGCAGTAAATACCTCTGTGTATTTGCTAAATAGGTTGCCAACTAATGCGGTTAAAGGAAAAACAACTTTTGAAGCCTGGTTTGGACAAAAACTAACTGTTTTACATTTGAAAGTGTTTAGCTGTTTGTACTATGCACTAGTACCAGCAAAGAAGAGAACTAAGTTGGAAAAGAGGTCCGTGCCAGGAGTGTTTGTTGGCTGTAGCAGTGTGAAGAAGGGATACAGGGTTCTTGATCCATTGACCAAGAAGATTGTAGTAAGTAGGGATGTGAAGTTTAATGAAGAAAGCTGTTGGAAATGGGATAGAATAGAAGCAAGCTTGTCTGAACAAGACCAATATGATCCTGACCTGCAGCATGATGAGATTGAAGCTGAGGCTGAATATGACTATGATGTTGCACCTGTCAGAGGCACTAGGACACTAGTAGACATCTATGGAAGATGCGCTATAACCATGGTTGAGCCTTCCAGTTATGATGAAGCAGCAAAAGAGAGTTGCTGGCAAGAAGCTATGGAAGCTGAACTGAGGATGATCCATAAGAATGACACATGGGAGCTAGTTGATAGACCAAAAAATAGAAAAGTTATTGATGTCAAGTGAGTATTCAGGACCAAGAATAATGCAGATGGGTCACTGAACAAGCACAAGGCTAGATTGGTTGTGAAAGGATATAGTCAACAGTAAGGGGTCGATTTCTTTGAAACCTTTGCACCTGTTGCAAGGCTGGACACTATAACGCTATTATTTGCCTTGACAGCTCAGAAATAGTGGAAAGTGCATCAATTGAATGTCAAATCAACATTTTTGAATGGATTTCTTAAGGAAGAAATCTTTGTTGGACAACCTGATGGATTTAAGATTGCTAGAGAAGAATACAAAGTCTATAAGCTCAAGAAGGCTTTGTATGGCCTAAAACAGGCTCTAAAGGTCTGGTATGATAGGATATATGCTTATTTGTCAAGGCTTGAGTTTACAAAAAAGCATTAGTGAGCCTACTCTTTATGTCAAGAAGGCTGGAAAAGAGATTTTGCTGAGTGTGTCTCTGTATGTTGATGATTTGTTAGTCACTTGTTGCAAAAGGCAAATGCAAGAAGTTTACGAGATAACTGATCTTGGTTTGATGACATACTTCCTTAGTATAGAGGTAAATCAGAAAGAGAATGACATTTTAATAAGCCAAAGAGCAGAAAAAGTTCTAAGCAAATTCTCCATGTCAAAGTGCAAATCTATTAGCACTCCTGTTGCACTAGGAGAAAAACTGTTAAGCACTAGTAAGCATGATTGAGTGGATGAAAATGGGTATAGGAGTTTGGTTGGTTGCCTATTCTATTTGACAGCAACAAGGCCTGACATTATATATGCAGTTAGCCTTCTCTCGAGGTTCATGCACTACTGCAATGTTGTGCATTTTAAAGCTTCTAAAAGGGTTCTAAAATATGTCAAATGAACCTTGAATTTTGGTGTGAAGTTTGAAAGAGCAGAGGAGTTAAAGCTTGTTAGATATACAAATAATGATTGGGTTGGTTCAGTTGATGACATGAAGAGCACATCAGGCTACTTCTTCACTTTAGGCTTAAATGTTTTTAGTTGGAGTTCAAAAAAGCAACAAACAGTAACTCAATCAACTGCAGAAGCTGAGCACATTGCAGCTACTACTGCTGTTAATCAGGTCATTTGGCTTAGAAAGCTGCTATATGATTTGAATGCTAGTCAAGTAAATGCAACTGGGATCAAAGTTGACAATAAATCAACTGTAGCAATTGCCAAGAACCCTGTGTTCCATGGCAAAAGCACTTCAAGATCAAATACCATTTTTTGAGGGAGGCAGAGTTATAAAAGGAAATCAACTTGGTCTATTGTTGTTCGAGGGATCAATTTGCTGATACCTTGACCAATCCACTAGCTGGCATAAGATTCGAAAGTTTGAGAAGGGAGATTGGAGTTTGCTGCTTTGTTGCCAAGGAGGAGTGTTCAAAGATGACAACTACAGCATCATGCATACAACCATGCAACCATGCATACAACCATGCAACCATGCACGAGTATGTATGTTATCCGGATGAAATACAGCAACATGCATACAACCATAGTTCTTTTTTCTCTTTGAAAAAAATAATAAAATGGATTTGCACTTTACGTAAAAATAGATTTACGTGTTGAAGTTGGAAAGAAACACATTACTTGAAAATATATTTACATTTTACATATTTGGAAGGGCTAAGTGGAATTATTCAGATTCAACCATGAAGGAAAAATGGGAAAAATAGAGAGGAGAAAAACATCTAAGAAGCCTATATGATGTTCATGTTTTTCAACTCTATCTTTCAATCTCATTCTTCCTCAACAATATCCTTTGGATAAACCTACAAAATACAAACAAAAAAGAAATTGTTATACAAAATTCGTTGGTAAGATAATCATGCATAAAAAAATTATATTATTCATATACGGGTATGGTTAGATTTTTCTAAGTCGATTTATGTACGTGAAGAATTCTTTAAAGTCATATCCTATGTATCAAACACGAATGTTAATATAGATAATTTAACAAACACAAAAACTTAGAGTAATATAGTGAAAAGATTATCATACACGAAAAAGCTATGTTATTGGATATAGACGTGCATCTCACAAACGTATGATTAGATTCTTTTTTGAGTTTTTTCATGTATTTGAAAGATTTTTGAAAATCATATCATTGTGCTAATATGCCACATATGAATGCCTAAAATAGGTACGAAAAAACTGGAGCATCCTACCTGGCCCTTCTGCTCATCACTGAAGCTAACAGTTCGGAGCTTTAACTCTTCTCTACTTGTTGTCAACTCATCTAATAACTCAGCATCAAACTTTTCAACTACATCAGCCTCATTCTAAAGACGAGATATATCCATTTCCTAACAAAAAAAACTCAACATTTTTAGCTGTTTTTGTTAGTTTTTTATGGCTCCACAAATAGAAAATGACCAATAGCAAATACCCTTGAAGAGATGCTGAGGGAGGTTCCTGGGAAGGCACCGGTAAGCTCCTCGTATTCGGCCTCATCGAGTTCATGGAGATAATTTAGGAGAATGTATTGCCTTATGATGATGAGAAGGAAGAACGGCAATAGAAACAAGATTCCAGCTATGTAACACCCTACACCCCTATCCGTCGCCGGAGTAGGGTATAAGGTATTACAAATCTAAATACAGCCTACCGAGGTTCATAGTTACCTACTAGACATAGATTTATTTAGCTCAAAACGCGAATGTATAACACTTGCAATTTAGTTCGGACGGTACGTCATATCTCATTAAAAGAGTTTCGTAACATATCATGCTAGTATATTTCTACCATGTGGCTACTAACAACTTGGCCGAATTAAACCTTTCATTGACCGAACTCCCTATTAGCAACTCTTTGCATATGGGGTACTAACTAAATAGCATGCCACAACATTAATCCATACAAGTATCATCCACACATATATTCAATACAAAGACTAAGCAAGCCATTTTCGCATGGCTAGAATAGTTACAACTCAAAATGTAATTTGAATCAACAAAAGGAGATTAGCCTATACATGCCATTGACCCAAAATAACCATCAAAAGTACCAAAATAACAGCGATAGTGTAGGTGATTAAGGCTTCAATCCCTGAGTCCGCAGCTTTCAAAAAGAGATCTATAAAACAGAGGAAACAAAGGAAACGGAGTAAGCATTTCAATGCTTAGTAAGTTTTAAGCAATGTAAACAGATAAACATTTTAGGTATAAATTGGCTGCTAGCATTTTCCTTTCAATCTTCTTTTGGGATATTTCACCCCTTAGTCGAAAATACACACTTTCATAATACCAATAAGTAGATAAACTTTCACTTGAGAGTGAGCTCATTTAAACATAGATACAATACATAATTTCACATAACTTGTCACGATGACCCGATGCCATATAATCATCGAAACAATCTCATTGTTTACTCACTTATGCATCACATAACAGCCTTATGAAATTAGTCCAAAACAAGCTTACATCTAAGTTCAAGGTACGTACCTGTTTTTACTTATCGCATTGAGAATATTTACAAACAACTCTTATTGTGAATTTTTTTTTTAATCTTAGACTTACTCGGATAATCGGCGAGACCTTTAGCTCGGATGAAATCTCCACACGAAGCCAGCGGGTCTTAACCCGGACAAAATCCCCACACCTAGCCAGCGGGTCTTAACCCGGACAAAATCTCCACATATAGCCATCGGGTCTTTACCCGGACAAAATCTCCGCATATAGCCATCGGGTCTTTACCCGGACATAATCTCAAGTTTCTTATATAACTAATCACGTGGTATAATATTTCACATTCATCACATACTCATAAAGGCTTAATTACTTATGCTGGTAAACTGCATTATCAATTCACATTCAACTCTGTTCTCATAAAGGCTTGATTACCTATACTGGTAAACAGCTTTATTAATTCACATTCAACTCTGTTCTCATAAAGGCTTGATTACCTATGCTGGTAAACAGCTTTATTAATTCACATTCAACTCTATTCTCATAAAGGCTTGATTACCTATGCTGGTAAACAGCTTTATTAATTCACACTTAACTCTGTTCTCATAAAGGCTTGATTACCTATGCTGGTAAATAGCTTTACTAATTCGTATTCAAATCTATTCTCATAAAGACTTGATTACCTATGCTGGTAAACAGCTTTACTAATTCGCATTCAACTCTATTCTCATAAAGGCTTGATTACCTATGCTGGTAAACAGCTTTATTAATTCACACTTAACTCTGTTCTCAAAAAGGCTTGATTACCTATGCTGGTAAACAGCTTTACTAATTCGTATTCAAATCTATTCTCATAAAGACTTGATTACCTATGCTGGTAAACAGCTTTACTAATTCGCATTCAACTCTATTCTCATAAAGGCTTGATTACCTATGCTGGTAAACAGCTTTATTAATTCACACTTAACTCTGTTCTCAAAAAGGCTTGATTACCTATGCTGGTAAACAGCTTTACTAATTCGTATTCAAATCTATTCTCATAAAGACTTGATTACCTATGCTGGTAAACAGCTTTATTAATTCGCATTCAAACAAAATTTCGCAACTCAAATTTATTAGATTTTATACTTATCAACTGGTCTAATACAACCATTTAATATGTCATACTATAATCGGATATAATCAACATATAATCACTTAAAACTTACTTTGAACTTTTCTGAGCAATTAAGAGTTGGCTATTCGACCACTTTAGCCTTCCCTTTATCCGAACTCGTCCCTCTATGCTCTTGAGCTAAATAAAACATTTAACTCTATTAATCCTTATTCAAGCACCTCAATGAATCATTTTCAGTCATAGTCAAATCATACATGCATATTCTTCTCATTGCAAACACACATGCACATTGGAACATTTCACATACATATCACAAGTCACAACAAGCTGATTTTCTGAGCATCATTCAATAATTCACTCATAAATGGAGCTACGAAACTCCAAATGTATTGCTGTAAATTTTGGATGAAAATAGACTTATTTATCTTTAATCCATAAAATTTTCATAATTTTTGGTTTGGTCAATCAATACCAGAATTTTCTGAAAGTTTCCCTATTTCACTGCTTGATTAAACTGACCACTCTATACTATGAACCGAATTTCTCCTTGTACAGAGTTCCAAATATGTCCTCACCTATTTTATTCGAAACTAGACTCATTAAGCTTCAATTACACAGTTTGTTCAGCCTTTAATTCAACTTTCACAATTTATGGTGATTTTTCCAAAACACGTTACTGCTGCTGTACCAAGCAGATTTTTATACAAAATCCACTCTTTAATGTTCTTATGCACATACTTAAAACATAGCATTTCCTAAGGCACCATTTAGAGTAGTCATTGCTCTTAACACAAAGTACATATTTCATATTCATTTTAATCATTATACCACTCTCAAGATACCAATTAAGCACATGCTACTAATGCTAAGAAAATTTCTACAATTTATCCTAGTTGGCCGAAAACAATTATGCTCTAGTTCATGAATTTAAACAACATTGGCCAACTTTTCAAGCTCATATGAGCCATCAATCACACCTACTTTGTTCATACTCAAATAGAATCAATTGTCCAACCGAATCAACATCTTTATACACCACTCTTTGCTCACAATTCAAATTAAAAGCAACATTTAGAAATCATACAACCCAAGCATGCAAGCCGAATCCTCTCTAGCAAATTACTCCACATATAAGTGCATTTGTTTAGTTCCATTTCTCTCAACCACCATTACTTCTAAATGCATGAAACAACAACCATTTCTCACCAATTTTGAACAAGACCGTATGCTCATATCTCTACCAAAAATCAAAATTTAGCTTGGGTTTAAGAGAAAACAAGACATGGAGCTCACATTTCTAAATTCAACACAAAATATCAAAGATTTACCTTGAATTCTTGCCTCTCAAGTGACCGAATGCCCAAAGCTCACCTTCTCAAAGTTTTCTTTAGTTTCGGCTATGAACAAAGAGATATGAAGCTTTCTTTTTTTTTTTTTTACACACATTTCTAATTTTGTTAATTCTTTATTATTTCTATTTTATGACAACAAATTAATTTATTTAATGAAAACAAATTTGTTTTTATCATTATTTACTAACATACAAAGCACAAAATGCCAAGCATAGTCATCATTACCATCCACTAACACAAAAAGGTAAATTTGACATGCAACTCCCTCAATTTGCATGCATGCATTAACTAGTCATCACACATCTAGGTAGTTTACTTTCAAAATTCACAACTAAGTCCTTTTAAGTGAAATTCAATTTATAACTCTAAATTGACACACCAAACATGTCACACATGAATTAACACACATAATAGGCATCAAAATGAACATTAAATATATTTTATGCCTCGGTTTTGTGGTCCCGAAACCACATTCCGACTAGGGTCGTTTTAAGGCTGTCACAAGCTATAGGAATCCATGTTACTCCAAAGCATATGCGGAGATATATGAACCAGAAGAGTGTAAATATCGTGATAAATCGGTACAGTATTGACTCCACGAATGAAGCATGAACATGTTCCAACACCGTACAAATTTGGATCATTGATGCAGCAGAGGAATAGTAATGTGTTTATTGTGAGAATCAAGGTACTTGAAGCAAGAAGAGAATGCTGCATACTGGTATCGCTGGCTAAGTGCAATGAAGAGAAGTAACATTCTTTCCTAGAACTGATTCCCGGAAAGACTATCGATGGCCATGTACCCGAAATATCTTCAAAGAACAGATGGAGATATCAACTTGATTGCAGGCATAGCGCATACTGATGCAGCAACTAGGAGTGACTGCAAAAGATTGCCCACTCTCTGTTCGTTAACTCAAACTGGTAAGTAGGCATTGATATGCTTTTCAGGATCAAATGTTTCCTTTTTTATTTCTCCTTCATTTTCACCTTTCATAACAACCTTCTTCAAGTCTTCTAACTCTTTAATAACTGCAGTCTGTCTTTGGAATAGTTAAGGTCAGATGCAGGCATTGTATAAGACTTATCCTTATGTATTCGGAGAATACAGACCGGCAATTCAGAGTTGAAGCAAAACTACAAGTTGTGGACTAAAATGTCATTTGCAATGTTTCAAGATACAGGATCACTTACTTCTGGACTCTTGTCCATTTTGATGAAGACCGCTGGCATCTTGCTGTATATATCGGAGTCACTAGCTTTCTGCTTTATGCTTTCTTTCGCACTCTCCACCATTTTTGTCAGATGATCTACATTTTGTACACGAAAAATTAAGCATGTAACCAGGTCAATTATATATGGTAGGAAACTTTGCTTTAGAATGTATGTACTCACTTGCCCTTTGAGAACTGCAAGGCTCTTAGTATGCATAGGAGACCGTGGTAGGACTCCATTCAAAGGAGGGAGGCCGATTAGTCCACAAAGTAAAGTCTACAAGCATGTTCCCTGTGGTAAAATGTGAGTATAAGATAAGATTATTTATAATTCGGGTGGTGGTACCATTTGAGCATGTGGTTTACCATGAATCCAAGCAGCAAGATGTCATAATGAGATGCAAATGGATTCTTGAGATTGAATTCCTTTTCTTATGCCATTTGCGAAGCAACACTGTGGTAAAAAAGGTAAAGTCCCACAATCATCACAGCTGGAATAAATGCAGCAAAGATGTGTAATGGAGGGATCCTTCCCATATCCTGCAATTTGATTATTTATAACATTGTCAACCTTGAACCTTGAACCTTGAACCTCGTAGCCTTTTCCTGCAAGACATATACGATAAGCGAGTACGGTTACCTTAATTACGGTCCAATGTTATGATGATGTAGGTTCCCATTGCAGAGGACTAAAAAGCCTTCTTGGAACCCCAGAAGGAACTTTGCTTGGTACACTAAATGACATTGCTGTCTACATTACAACCATTAAAGGTACTCTATAATCTGTAATGAAGCTTCTAAACCACCCTGTACAACATTCAGCAGCCATTTATGAGAGCTTATTTTGTATACTAGATCCAAAAATAGTCAAATGCTATGAATTTGTTTGCTTGACAAACCTGTACCATACCACCATGACCTCGCTTTTCGACTTTTCAAGGCGGTATAGAGAAGGCCAAGCGAGAATATGATTCCCAACAATCCATTTGTGTAAAGCCATTGAAATTGATACTTCTCTGACTTCGCCTCTTGATGTTCGGGAACTTGAAATTCACTCACAACTCCCTGCAATCGAATCATCAGTAGGTGTTTAGAACTTCATATAGTAGATGATTTATTTTCTTTTGATCAGATCACCTGCCATTTGAGAACTGCAAGGCTCTTAGTATGCATAGGAGACCGTGGTAGGACTCCATTCAAAGGAGGGAGGCCGATTAGTCCACAAAGTAAAGTCTACAAGCATGTTCCCTGTGGTAAAACATGAGTATAAGATAAGATTGTTTATAATTCGGGTGGTGGTACCATTTGAGCATGTAGTTTACCATGAATCCAAGCAGCAAGATGTCATAATGAGATGCAGATGGATTCTTGAGATTGAATTCCTTTTCTTATGCCATTTGCGAAGCAACACTGTGGTAAAAAAGGTAAAGTCCCACAATCATCATAGCTGGAATAAATGCAGCAAAGATGTACAATGAAGGGATCCTTCCCATATCCTGCAATTTGATTATTTATAACATTGTCAACCTTGAACCTTGAACCTCGTAGCCTTTTCCTGCAAGACATATACGACAAGCGAGTACGGTTACCTTAATTACGGTCCAATGTTATGATGATGCAGGTTCCCATGGCAGAGGACTAAAAAGCCTTCTTGGAACCCCAGAAGGAACTTTGCTTGGTACACTAAATGACATTGTTGTCTACATTACAACCATTAAAGGTACCCCATAATCTGCAATGAAGCTTCTAAACCACCCTGTACAACATTCAGCAGCCATTTATGAGAGCTTATTTTGTATACTAGACCCGAAAATAGTCAAATGCTATGAATTTGTTTGCTTGACAAACCTATACCATACCACCATGACCTCACTTTTCGACTTTTCAAGGCAGTATAGAGAAGGCCAAGCGAGAATATGATTCCCAACAATCCATTTGTGTAAAGCCATTAAAATTGATACTTCTCTGACTTCGCCTCTTGATGTTCGGGAACTTGAAATTCACTCACAACTCCTTACAATCGAATCATCAATAGGTGTTTAGAACTTCATATAGTAGATGATTTATTTTCTTTTGATCAGATTTTACCTTGATAGCCTATTGAATAAACAGAACACTAATCAACAAGCCAAAAAGCTCGCCTGCAATCCTTCTGAACCGGTTAATTACCGTGCAAGCATTGAATTCTGCAAGCAGAAACAACAAGAGAGCAGTCCAAACACAAACCCTGCAAAACATTTATCAACTTAGAAGATCAAATACTTCTCAAAACTTTCGCAAAACCGATAACAACGGAGACTCGTTTTACCATCCGACCCAAGCCAAGTATAGTTCCTGCCCCGAGTCATCTCTTCCTTCTGCAAAGTTATACAAATATGTATACATGATAATAGTTGGCTCTGCAACTCCAAGAATCAAAAGTGGTTGGCCACCGAATATCGAGTGTAGAATACCGCAAAGGGCAGTCGATGCCAACGTTTCAACTGTGCTTAGGCTCCCATCTAAACCCAAATCTATGTTAAACATGTAGCGACGTAAAAATTTTAGCTTTGGTCGCTAATTGAAGTGACTATTTGAAAATTTGAAAATCGAATTTTGGTTTTAAAGTAAAGGGGAGTCGCCACTGATCTTTTTTCTAGGTGTGATCGGACACCTAATAAAACCTCTTTTTAACAGAAAAAAATTTATTTTTGGGTAAAAAGAAGGCTGAGTTTAGGTCAACGTCAAAATTTAGAGAAAAATAGGGTTCGGGAGTCGGTTACGGACGAGGAAGGTATTAGCACCCCCGTGACGCCCAAAATTGGTATCTTATTAAACACATGTTGTCTTAGTTTTAAAAAATACGAGTTTAATTTAATATTTTATCGTGATCCGATTGAAAGAAATGAGAAATCTTATGTTTTTGGTTTTTTAGAAGGACGTCCCATTTTTAACACGAGCCGATGAATTTCACCCAACATAGCGATGAAATCGATGACTTAATGTTAAATCGGTACGTTGCCTTATTTATTGTAATTAATCGAAAAAAATGAAAAATATTTCTAAAGTAAGAATTCATAAATAAATAAACAATGCAAACAATGATATAATTAATGAAAAATATTGACATGAAATATTAGAATATTAGAATAACAATAACAATGATATTTACAAAAAAAAATAATGTACTAATATAAAATAAGAAAAATAATATATTTGGTAATAATAATATAAAATAATAATATGTACCTAATAAAATATTAATAATAATGGAAAGAAAATAATAAGTATAATATGATAATAAATATAATACACATATATAATAATAGTACGAAACGTAATAGAAATAAACTAAATAATATAAGTAAATACAATAGTAATAATAATAATAAAAGAAAATAATAACAAAGAGTACCTATTAATATAATAGGAATAATAATATGTTAATAAATTAAAAATAGTATGAAAAGAAAATAGTATCAAAATACCAATAATATAATAATAATAAAATATAGGAATTAATAAAACCTCGAAAATAATATTGAAAATAATCATTAATAATATTATATAAAAATAAACATTTATACATATATAATAAAAATATATGCTAATAATAATAGTGATAATAATAATATTAATAGTAGTAAATATAATAATAATAATAATAATAATAATAATAATAATAATATATAATATGACTAATATTAAAATTAAAAGAAAATAATGAGAAAAGGTGAAAAAAAAGGACGAAATTGAATTAAAAATCGAAGTTTTGGGGCTAAATCAAGATGAAATAAAAAACGAAGGCCTAATTAAAAGGCACACCAAGAAGGGAGGGCTAAACGGGAAATTTTCCCGGGCCCTCTAAACGCGCTATTCTGATGAGGGCCAAAATGAAATAGAAATAAAATTTCAGGGTAAAATTAAGAAATAAAGAAAAGAAGAATTAGGACCAAATCGCAACAGGCCATAAAAGAGGAAGGAGCCAACGCGCAAATATCTCGAAAGGTAAAAAAAGGCACGCGGATCTCCCCGGAGCGGGTCGGGTCGCGCACGGATCATGGCCTAAACTGCGCCGTTTTGGTGCTTTAAACCCCAAGCCTACATGGTGTCGTTTTATACACTCGTTTAAATCATTTCCTTTTTTTTTTACTTCATTTCTCCTGAAACAAACAACAAAAGGGGCTTTTTTAACTTCATACCCTCTCTGCTAGGGTTTCGGCTGAACGGATCACCACCGTACTGGCCGCCATAGGCGGTGGTCGGAGGTGCGACGGATGGCCCTGTTTTGCCCCTCCTTGAAGCGCCTTTGAAGGCCAACTCTCAAAGCTTGAAGAGTCGAGGATGGATGACCCTCGGTCCCTTCATTGAGGCCGATTCCGACGAAGGAGATAAGGCCTCCAACGCCGCGACCACGGGATCCTGGTGAGTCTTCCTCCACTCTTCCTCCTCTTTTTTAGTTTGTAATACCGAAAAAGAAAATAAAGAAACAAAGAATCGATTGAAAATAAATCGAAAATAAACGTCGGAAATCACCTTAAAAGATTGAATCTAAATTTTTTTTGAAGGTTCTATTGCTTTTCTTTTGATTTCAAAAAAATTGCTCCCTTTTATCATCGGTTCTTTTCTTTTTTGAATCCGAAATCCCCCCCTTTTACAAACTCCTTTCATTTCGGCTTTATAGCCGATTACAATAAAAAATATTGCTTTGTTTCTCTGTCATTGCTGCTACCTTTTGCTTGTTTCCTCTTTTCTCGTTGTTTGCAAGTCCTTGGAGGTGCAGGTGATGGGACAGGGCTATGGGGTGGTTGAACTTCGAGCGTTGGACGTGCTGACCAAGCACGTGGGGGAGCGGCGTGTACTGCAGCTAGGGTTTTCCCGTGTCTGCTAATTTTTGGGGGTCATGGGCTTGTAAAACTTTGGGCTATAGTTTGGGCTTTAGTAATTTGGGTTTTGGGTTGTATTGGGTTTTTGGTTAAATTGTAACGGGTTATGGGTTGGTTTGGTTTAGGTGTGTTGGGCTGAGGGGATTTGGGTAGGATTTAGTTTAGGTTTAATTTAGGGGTTTGTGGGTTTGATTTGTAAACGGGCCAAAATTGGCCTGCAACAAAACATAACCTTTTAACTTCACCATTGAATACTGTTTCGTGAATGGAACAGTGACAAACGTATCTCGGCTCAGCTGCTCGCCTAAGGAGATAATGGGGAGAGCAGAAGCAAAGAAGATGTTTGAGCTTAAGGAACTTGTCGAGGGTACTTGGCCATGGGCATATCAGGCTCTTTATTTTTCGTGTGGTTGCACATGGAGGATCTTTGTAAAGAATTGGGATGAGGTGTGCTTCATTGTTATATCGATGTTTATGATATATGAAAACTGTAAGCGACCGAATTGGTTTTTTCTCAAAATCATGTTTTGATTCGAAGAAATTTTAGGTTTTCTTAATGGCAATGCTAGCAAGGTTTTTTCTCAAAATCATGTTAACAATTTAAAAAAAAAAAATCATATAAAAACAGTATTTAATTCCAACTTCAACTTCTGTATTGAATTCCTAATTAGAGTATAATTAAAACACATCTACCTATAAATATATTATTTCTTCACTTCAAAATCATATCATAAAATAGAAAAAAAAAATTCAAAATACTACCATGGCTTTATGTTACAACGTGAATATTAGGCAAGAAAACGAGCTTGACTTAGAAGAATTCGATGATAATGTTTTCAACATCGATATAGAGTATCGTTATGTTCCATCTGTCAACGCCGAAATCAGTGTAGATTCTTTTGATGCAGGCGTAGTTTTTGATCGAGATATGTTTTTGTCTGAACAAAGTCACCGAGAAATCATTGACTGGATAGTTCCTCGTTTAGGAGTTTCTCGAGAATTCGTTGAGTTCGCTGTCTTTCCTCCCATTTTACGTTTTGCGAGGGATGCAAATAGCAACCCAATGAACCTTGGGCTTAAAGTAATAAATATAGAGGTGGTTGTGGACATTGTTGATGTGATCATCATCGAGGATGATGATGTTGATTATGATGAAGAGTTGATTGATGATATTGATTATGATGATGAGTTGATGGATGGATTATTGATGAACGCTGTGCTCAACTTCATGCCAGCAAGTAGATCATCGATTGAAGGTTTGGAAAGAGTTAAATGGGATTCAATGACAAAGAGGGAGGATGAATGTGCCATTTGCTTGGAGGAGTTTGTGGAAGGCGAGGAGGTTGCTTGGATGCCTTGCGGCCATGGTTACCATGATGGTTGCATTGTTAAGTTGTTGGAAACTAATCATATTTGCCCATTGTGCCGATACGAGATGCCCACTTTGATTCACTTTTAATTTTATCATTATTTCGAGTTTTTTATTTTTAACATGATTTTGATTTTTGTATTTTTACAAAATAAATTATATATAAAAAAATTGATTAATATTACTCTCAACTGTAAATATAACCCTTGTCACATATCTAATTCTTTTTCATTATTGAAATTTAGGGAGGATATAGTCTCAACCTTCGTATCTTATTTTTGTTTAGTAGTTCAGATTATAAAATCAACACTTATACACAGCTGTCCAACCCTAAAACTATTGTGTACGCATTTTGGTTTATCTACTCTTTTTGTTTCTATTTTAAGTTTCAGGCCTTAGGCATTCCTTACATGCAAGTGTTCAAGGGTTTTATATATATATAAAAGTTAATGGTTTAATCTCAACCATGACCACTCTACTTTTTCCTAGATTATATATTAATGGTCAAATTTGAGTTTGAGTCCTCATACTATGCCCAAAATTTAATCTCTTTTAATTTTTTACATAATTTAATACCTCAACTTTTATAAAATACAAAACCTCCTTTACAGAATAAGTATCTAACGTTGTTTTTTCAAATATTATAAGATAATAGTTAAAATTTAATTTTAATCTGGTTAACAATGATGAAATTTCGATTTTGATTTTTAACATAATGTGATACCTTTTAACTTTCACAACGTAATTAGACAATATAATGGACATTAGGCGAGAAATCGGTATAAGAACATCAAGGGTTAGCCGAAAAAGTTGAATGGCATGTTAAACTGTCTCGAATCTTAATTTTTTTTGAGAAGACTCGATTTTACAAACTCTTGACTAATGGCGTCATTCTTTCACAAATTCAATATATTTAGTAAAGAGATAATATCTTGATTTCATAAAATCCTACTTTAAAACCCCCTCATTTAGAAGTTCCAGTGGGCCAAACTTGATTTCAAAATCAAATTGTAGTAGCTGACTAACACATGTCCTAATTTGTAGGGGTGAGGCTTTAACGTCCCTATGCTCTAACGGGGCCGCACATTCGACAAGTGGACAGGCGGAGTAAAGTTTGCGCGTTTACGAATGCAATCTAATCTTCCTTCCTTTTTCAGCATTCAAAGCGGCAAACCCTCTCACTTTCCTCCTTCCATTCTTGTTTCACAAACAGCCACAGCAATGCCTCCAACACATCAAAGTTCCAGCACCACCAAAGTGTCCACTTTCTTCTCAGCAACTCTGCTTCTCTGGGTGATCTCTGTTTTCTTCCAAATCCTCTTCAACAAGCGGAGGGACCTCCTTTACATCTTTGCTGGGGGTTGCTTTTACCAATTTGCCAATTGGGTCATTAGGTTTTCCGTCTCTCGTGACCCTCTCTTTGTTAACACCTCTGTTTCGCTCCTTCACTCTGCCGTTACTTCCATTTCAGGTTCCCCTTCCCTTCACTTTTGCCTTTCTGATTTCATATTTCTGACTTGGGTTTTTGTATCTATTT
Organism: Gossypium stocksii; assembly: GCA_020496765.1. NCBI lineage: Eukaryota > Viridiplantae > Streptophyta > Magnoliopsida > Malvales > Malvaceae > Gossypium > Gossypium stocksii. Next base: position 32,431,341 of record CM035628.1, on the reverse strand, counting down.
AGCTTTATTGTCTGCTTAGGTTTCCTTAATAATAGCAGAGATTTGAGGTTTATCTTTTTTGGCTTTTATTGTTTTTTCTTGGGAATTTAGGTGGTCTGAAGTTAGCTATTTTGGACCCATTTTATTGAATTTGCTTTTAGAAAACATTATGTATACCATATTAGAAATTGGATATTTTGGACTTAAAGGCCTATATATATATATATATATATATATATATATATATTCAAAAACACTGCATTTGAGTTTTACATTTTAAGAGTTAATTTGGTGACTAACATGTAAATTCTAAATTTAAATAAATTAAAAGACACAATTTATATTGCACAAACTGGAAATTTCAAATATATATATACACATAGGAATGTATTGCTAAGAACATTACTTCAAGCTTAGGTGGTGTTGGATAATCCGTATTGATAACAAACCAATTATATATATGAATTGAAGATAATCTTCATAGGCTTGTTACTAGATGAAGAGTGGTGCAGCAAGTCGACGCCGAGTAAAGAGCATCTTAACATCTTTAATGAGTAAGCTATACTTCTTAAGGATGAAAGCGAGAGCTCCCATGTGAAGGATAACGTGCTTTAAGATAGTGTATCAACATGGTCTTGGCTATTCATATGCACCTTTCTTCTTCTCAATCATTATGTTTCCGAGTGGTTTTGTTCCTTGATCGGGTTTCTTAAATTCTGTTTTCTATCTACTTTCTCTGCAGTGGTTTTCATTCTGCTTAATCAATGGTCCTTAACCAGTTTCAAGAGGATGTTTGAGCATAAGGAACTTGTCGAGGGTACTTGGCCATGGGCATACCAGGCTCTTTGCTTTTCGTGTGGTTACTTCGCGTATGATCAGCAAGATATGCTGCAGTACCGACTATATAGTGGCTTTATCCCTTCCATCTTAATCCATCATCTAGTACTACTTATTTGCTTCACCCTTGCATTGTATCGACATATAACCATCAACTATCTTATTCTCACTCTCATTTGTGAGGTATGTTTCAATTCCTTTTTGGCCAAAAAGTTGAAAGAATTATACAGGTTGCAAATGAAACATAATTTTAGTAGGACGTGTTTATAGTTCAAGATAAATAATTACACTTTTTTAACTTTATGTAGCTTGTAGTGTTGTATGGTAGTCACTAAGATGGGAGTATGGGACATGTCTCAAGGTGCATTGAATTATCGAATATGAAGGATCGACCTAATGAAGTGTAATATCCTTAAGTTTAAAGCTCTAAGCTATACACGTTTAAGTAATTGGATTAGGGAAACGGTTAAAATTCAACGTGTGGTGGGTAGACCGATATTCATTGGTGAGGCATACATCTTGTTGCTGGATATGTCTTGTTAGGAGAGCTTGAATTCGTCTCTTCATATGCATCTGAGTAACATAGGTTGCACATGAGGGATCTTTTTTCGCCCTTTCTTTTTAAAGAATTGGGATGAGATGTGCTTCATTGTTATATTGATGTTTATGATATATGAAAACTGTAAGCGACTTAATTGGTTCTTCTCAAAATCATGTTTAGATTCGGAGAAGTTTTAATTTTTTTTAATGGCAATGCTAGCAAGGTTGTTGACGTTGTTGTGGAATGCTAAAAGGTTAACCTTTTGTTCCGACGTTGCAGCTGCATTCCGTCTTTCTACATGTGAGGAAACTGAGGCGGATGGCCGGTGTTCGTGATGCCGAGAGCCGAGTCGTGAAGGTTGAATGGATTCTTAATTGGATCATGTTCATTTTCACTAGACTCATATCACACATTCTAATTACCGGAAAGCTAATCAAAGATGCTTCCAAGTTTGAAAAGGGTATCGAATGGCCACTTGCCATGCTCGGAATGGCAGGAATGAATTTGCTTAACGCTTTTCTCGGCATCGACCTCTTCAATGCTTTCAAGAAAGAGAAGAAACCACAGCAGAATAATCCGAAACGCCACGAATGACAGAAAGACTTGGTTCAATCTTAAAGCTATCATTTTGTTTTCCATTGATTTCATACAGGAGGTTCTTTTTCAGTTCAAAATGTGGTATCACTGTAAATTTATGTACAAGAGAAAATATTACATATGTTGACTTTAACATACCCAAACCATGTTTAATGTAAATTACGATGGTAATGGATGTCTTTTACTTATGTGATAATGTAAATTACGATGGGATATCCAAATTATTATTTCTCATTTAAATATTTATTATATTTTCCATTTTACCAACTAAATTTCCATATTTAAATCGATGAGGTTAAATCGGATGGAAATTTTTTATGGTACCGGACCAATGTCCTCTTCGTGACATAAGGTATCTTTTTTGGTTTAATCAATTAATTTTACGTTAGAGAAATGGCATAATAGTTTTTAATTGATATGATAATAAATTTAGGTGAATTTTTATACTTTGAGCTAATTATATTTAAAATTTGGCAAAAAAAAATTAAGCTCTCTTGAAAAACTCCCTACTTGTTTTTTTTTTTTTTTTTTTGGTTATAAATTACGTCAAAAAGGGCAGCCATAAACTAATTTTCCATTTTCAACAAAGAGCCTTGTTTTTGCTGTTCTACAAACAGCTGCTGTTTTTGGAACTTCCTTTTTTGATTATTCTATAACTCTGCCCCGAAAAATAGGCGTTAACGTCACTTCTGATTCAGGTTTGACACGTTTCTAAGCCGACGACCCAACAGTTAACCCCTCAATTAGAACTTAGAACTTGGGTTCTTTTCATCTCCATCACCGTCACAGTCTTAGTCTGATCTTTTGATTCTGTGGGAAGGAGAAAAACCAATGGAGAAATCGATGTTTATTGGAAATCTGCATCATTCTCTTTCTTCTGCTTCTCAAAGACACGTAACTTACAGGTTTGTTCTTTCTTTCTTTCTTTTTGTGGGCCTGAATTTTGATTGCTTCTTTTTGTTGAATTGGATGTTTAAAAATTTTGGTTTTTGATTTCTGGGTTTTGTTTGTTATGTGATAACTCTTTCCGGGTTTGTTGTTTTTTGTTGATTTATGGAGGAACTTGACTGTGTTAACTGTGTCTAACTGTGTTAATTTGTGAAAGTTTTATGTTCTTAGCTTTGTTTCCATTGATTGTAGAGTAAGGGACTGCTTTAGATTAACCAAGAGTTAATTATTAACTGTTAATTGGAGTTTGATAAGATTGGTTATTGGGACCACTTGCTCTGACAACGGTGATATATATACACACATTTATTATCTTCAAAGATCACATAAAAAGTACCTACCTTGTTTTACAATGCTTGTTAACCTGAGTAAAATTGGCTTAGTCACTATGATTTCTGTGCAAAACCAGTTGTTTAACTTTCATCACGGTCAATGCCTATGTTACTTGGGTGGGTGAGTTTCGAATACGAGTATTTGTCCGACAAGAGCAAGTTCAGTTTTCCTTTTACTAATTTTTCCTGTGTATTTGAATGATCATATCCACTCATGTTTGAAAATGTGTCCGAGTCGGAGCAACATAGGTCGGTCAATGAGAATGTTGCAGCAGTAGAAGAACACTTTATCACTGTCAAAATTTATGGATTGGGGAGGCTGGGATTCGGAATTAGCTAACTTTTGTGTGGTTTTCTTTTCTTGGGATAATATTCTGGTTGTTAATGGCCGATGATATTCACCATAAAAACTGTTTATCTTACAGGTATATTAGGATGTTCAAGAACTGATTATCTATGTTGTTTTGCATTTATGGTAACTTCAAATTCTTCAGATTCTCTAGTTTGCTTCATAGTCAGTACATATGTAGTTATGAAACGTTTATGGTAACTTTGAATTCTTCAGATTCTCTAGCATGCTTGATAGTTTATAGATATGTGGTAATGAAACATCTGAGGATTCGATTTTTCATCGGTTGCTGAGCTGTAATTTGACATCTACTGAAAGTTCTTAATTTTCTATATTTGGTCGGTTACTAAGGCAGACGATAAACTCCAATGTGATTGTTGTTATTGTGTTTACTTTTAGTTGGTTGTCGTCCATTTGAGCATCTCAAGAGTTTGTTTCTTTCTTAATGGTTTTTCGATGCTCCAAGTATTACAAACTACGATACCTTACTCGGTGAACGTCCTGATGTTGTAGTATAAGCATCAGATTATACTTGGATTTTTTTTTCTTAACATTGTACAGCTGAAGATAAAATGGTGGAAAACATTCCTTTTGCAGTTGTGGTTCTTGTGGGTATGAGCTAAACCTAAGTTCGTCTAGTCGAAACACCGCAACAATTGGCTCTAAATACGGAAAATCAATAAAGAGAGGGATTATATCATTCTTTAGTATAGATGAGACCAGATTTACGCAAGTTGATGAGTTCCGATGGGGTCCTTACTTTTCGAAGCATTCGTGGGGTTTGTTCCGCCGTAGAACCAAACTTCTTTGCCGCAAGTGTGGCAACCATATTGGAAATGCTTATGATGATAGAACTTCCGATCACCCTCTTGTATTAGATGGATCGGATTCATTGTCCAGTAATGAAGCTTCTACTCGTAGAAAATTTGATGTTCGAATCCGAGCCCTACAACCTTCATTTGCCGAAGAACTCGGCACTCCACGTTCTATGTGATTCTACTAGAATGCTGTCTTCATCATTCTTGTAATTGCATTATCTATGTGAAGCGTTTTCTTGTCGGATTGTTATTTCCCCCCATTCTCCGTTTTGTTTGTCCCGAAGTCTCGGATCATATAATGTTACGTGTCTGATATGAATATGGTAGCAAGGATAGATATGAGATTTGGAGTATTTAAATCAAACATAAAATATAGTCTTCTCAAAGTACAAACAAAATTTTTATAATATAAATTTTGACTTATGAGATTTAATATTTCTACCGGTTTTGGTACATATCGATACTGGTCTGTTTCGGTCGGTCATTTTGAAGTTATTGCTATTTAAAAAAAAACATTTGATATATGTATATAAAAAGCATTTATAAATATCAAATAATAAATTTCAAATATAAAATACTTATAAAAAATAAAGTTTTGGTTGAAGTGGTAAAGAAAATATTTTAAAAATGTTAGAGGTATAAGTTTAAATTTCACCGTATGTAAATTTTAATATAAAAAAATCCATCAATGGTATAAAATATTTTTAATATGCTTTGCAAATTATTTTATAAATTAAACAATAAATTATCTCATACTATGTGTATAACAATTCATAATTTAACAAATTCAAAATAAATAATAGATTTTAATTTTAAAATTATTTTTTAGTACAGGTTTATACACCGTATTCTGGTAAAATCGATGCCGACCGGAATTTATACCGGAATAAATAATAAGAGGTATCATCTGCAAGTATTATTGTCAGTTGTAGTTTATTGAACTTTAAGCCGAAAGCACTATCCGATGGCACAAATTGATATAGTGGAGTAGTGGACAAAGCTTTTGCGTCCCTTTTCCAAACAACAAAGCATAACAACAAAAAAGGAACTCTTTATTCTTTGGTCCTCTTTGTTAGAGTCCTTATCCAGTCCCTCTTCATCACCTTGGCTCCCTCTACCTTGCTGCCAATGTGGCACACTTTTGGCTTGCTGGACCTCTTCCACTTTTGATGAGTTGGAACAAGTGGCCTATCTGCTTTCGCCACCTAAGCAAACCTCGTGGTTTGACCTGTTCTACCACACTTTTATTGGCCTCCCTTTGATTCTGGGTCACGGTGGGGTTCCAAGACTTGGTGCAGTGCTCAAGTGAGACCTTTGTATCTTCGCCCGTTTCCCATGAACCAACACCGTCCTCTTCAAACTTGATTGAGATGAAGGAGTCTGCCAAAGTAAATTTTGGAGCATGAAACAGGAATTTAGCCTAAATTTCATGCGCTCACCTTTAAGAACCGATATCTAACAAGTTTGGAGCCTGAATTCCGACATCTATGTGGTGATGTCAAACTCGGGATTTCTTAATTGATTCATACAAGTCTAAATCCCTAAAAAACTAAAATTATATAGAAGGAAAGCTATCTTTACCTGAGTTTTATATGCTGAAAACTTTATTTAGCAAAAAATGACATGAAAAAAAAGGCCCCGTAGTGGATTGAGAGTAGAAAAATTGTATGATCTTTCTTGTCTTTATGATTTTTGATACGAATGAAGTGCATGGTCCAACAATTAAATGGTAAATGTACCTGCTTGAACTTTGTTGAAATAGGAAAAAGTACCTGCTTGAGGGGTTGAAGCAGCATCATCAGGATCATAAGAAGTTTGAGATTTGGAATGCTTGAACTTAAGACGATTGAGAAGAGAGGTAAAAGCAAAGAAGTTGGGAGATTTGATGTGAGAAACAGGTTGAACAAATCTATGGGTGGCAGTGCTAGTGGTTGAAGCTAAGATAAGAAGCCTCTCATTTAAGCACAAAGGGCATAACCCAACACCTTCTTTGGGATGGAAATAAGAGCAGGAACTGTCTTTCATTATCATTTGGTGTCTCAAAGAGAGGGAATTTTAACTCTTTCAAGAGAGAAATTGATCAATAGCCTTTTCTTGTGTGCAGAATGTAAGTAGAATGTCCTATATGATGCAAAAAACATAGGCGGTGTACATGTGAAAAATGTACCGAGCATAACCTATTAATATATTAAATTTAGGTTAAATTAAGTAGTTTTAAAACGGATTTTATTTTGGAAATTCTTACAATTTGATCATCTAATTTTTAGAACATTTTCATTTTAATCATTCAGGCATTATATTTTTAATGGCGGTTAAATATATTTTTAATGGCGGTTAAATATGCACACCACATCATGTTTAACACTTTCATTTTAATTACCCAATTTTTAGATTGCTTTCATTTTGGTCACCTAAAAAATATTTTTTAAAGGCATTAATTGGGGTAAAAAAATTAAAAATTGAAGTGAAAAAGCGGTAGAAACTAAAATAATACATAAAAATTATTAATTTGTACTTGTTTTCCCATTATCGAAAAATTTAATTTTTTTAATATTGAAAATTTAAGTTTCAAAACATCAAAATAAATTGAATAAATTGTAGAAAAAATTTTATCTATTAATATTAATAATGTCAAACGATTTGTTACTATAATATTAAAATTAATTCATTTAGCCAACAACCTCTTAACCTAATGGCAAGAGCATTATATTGTAAGTATAAGATATTAGGTTCAATTCCAAGCCACAATCGATTCCCCTCCCCTAGTTATAAAAAAAATTTTAATCTTCTTTTAAAATTTAAAATTTTATTTTATGTTTTCAAATTATCCTTAACAAAATTTTTTCAAATTATCCTTAACAAAATTAACTCAAATAACTCATATTTAATAATTATCTATGAAATTTAAAAATTTTTAATTATATAATCTCAAATCTTCCATACTAATGTAAAAGTATAGGAAAAGATACTTGCAATTAATTAAATTAATTGCTTTTGTTCTACATTTGGGTAAAGATATGATAAAAAAAACTTATGAGTTTTGTTTGGAATGGAAGATAAAATTAATTAATTTTAAAATTTTTTCTTTACTTTTAGCTTAGCATGAATGATTCGAAATCATATAATCGAAAGGAATTTGTGTTTCGTGGAAACTATTAAAGACAATATTTTTCATAGATAATTTTTAAAAATAATTTCAAAACATCAAAATAAATTAAATAAATTATTATTTTTAACCAAAATTAAATAAATTGTTGAAAAAATTTTATCCATAAATAATGTAAACCAATTTGTTACTATAATTTTGAATCTTAATATTTAAAATTGTATATTTCAAAACCCAAAAGCAATGGGATAAACAAGTACAATTTGACAAAAAAAAAATTGTATTATTTTAGTTTGTACTATTTTTCACTCTAATCCTTCATGTTTTTTTACCCCAGTCAATACCTTAAAAAGATATTTTATGGGTGACCAAAATGAAAGCGACCTAAAAGTTGGTTGACCAAAATGAAATTGCAAATATGATATGGCATTTACAGTTAACGACTGTTAGAAATTTAATGCTTAGGTGACTAAAATGAAAGCGCCCTAAAAGTTGGATGACCAAATTGCAAGGATTTTATTTTAGGTGACCAAAATAAAAGCGCTCTAAAAATTGAGTGACCAACTAGGAAGTTTACCCGTAAATTTATGTACCAATAACCTCTTAAACTAACGGTAAGAGCATTATGTTGTAGTTATAAGAGCTCAGGATTGATCCCAAACAACCCTATTCTCCATCATTAATTTACAATATATATATATATATATATATATTAAATTTATATAAATATTTTTAGGTTAAAATATGCTATAAATATTTGTAATTTTCAAAAATTAGAAATTTAGCCTCTGTACTTTTATTTCATGTAATTTAGTCCCTCTACTTTCAAATTTCAAAATATGCTATGATATTCGTAGCCATGAAACAAAAAAATGACATATGCTATGATATTCGTAGCCATGAAACAAAAAAATGACAATCTAATAGACTTGAATTTATCAAGAAACTTTAAAAGTGTTTGTAATTCTTAAAAATTTACATCAACATTTTAATAAGAAAAAAGTATTTAGACTAAGTAATGATATTAAAAAAGGTGGAGTACCAAATTATGTCAAAAACTAAAGTATAAAATTAAATTTCTAATTTGAGTATAGTACAAGGACAAAATTTGAACATTGATCATTGTTATATAATCTAAAAAAAAAAAAAGGTAAAAGGCTATATATTTAGAAACATTTACATTAACATTTCAAAATCAAATATTTTGACTAATAATGACATCACAAAAATTTATGTATCAAATTATGTTAAATATTACAATATAGAGATCAAATATCAAATTTGAGCATAAATTATAAAGACCAATACTAAAATTTAACCATTATTATATCTTAAAAAAGAAGTAATAGGTTGTGTATTCAGACATGAATATGTCAACATTTTAATTCGAATAAATCTAGACTTCTTATATTAGTTAAAGTATGAAATTATGTCAAAAATAAAATTTAAAATTTCAGCAACTAAAGAAGAAGAGAGAGAGAATGGCTTGTACGTATAGCTTATAGATTTAATATAATATACATATATAGTATATGAAATTGGAAGTACACATTAAACACATGAAGGGAAACAATAAAAGTAATAGTCACATGGGGAGAAGCAGGGGGTGTTTCAATTTAGGGTCGGCTTTAACCCAATTTCACATCATCGTAATCCTCTCCGATCTCCTCTTTAATGTGCTTCTTTGTATCGTCTTTTTCCAACTCTCTATTTCATACTTTTTTTGACCTAACATGACAACATGATATGAATGCAATATATATAATTTTATTAATTTAATATGAGGATAAATAATTATATTTATTTTTTAAATATATATAATTGAATTATAATTAAAATTTAATATCTACATTTGAACTATAACTAAAATTTTATGTAAATAATTGTAGTAAAGTATAATTAATTAAATTCATGTGTAATCTACCTAATATAGAAATTAGGGATTAATTGGGCACAATAGGTTTTTTTATTTGCCTTCTAATTTCAACACTATATTGAATATGGGTATTTTGCACTTCTATTATTACTATTTATCATTTGAGTTTTAAGGGGTTTTAAAAGAATAAATTATATAGTTGGGACATTTTTAAAGGAAAAATATTTTTAGATTGTTATTAAGACATTTAATTTATTTATTTTTTCCAAAAAATAATATTTCTAGTTATATTTGCTTATTCAAGTTTTTCTTCCTCCTTTCTAATCACTTTTTTTATTTAGTTAAAATGTTAAATAAGTCCTTGGAAAATGATTTAAAAAAAAATAATCCCCTTGTTAAAATGTGCATTTAATTGAGTCTTTTGAATCATGATTAGTAACCAATTGAGCCCTTGAATTCATTTTTCTGTTGAAGCCTTTGATAGCTGTTAACTGTTGACGTGAACAAATGATGACGTGAATGGCTTAATTGATTATTATTATTATTTTATAATGGCTTAATTGATTATTTAAGTAAAACTATTAAAATTAAAAAAATTAATTTTTAAATTTAAAATTCATAAAAAAATTGGAACTTGTAAATAATTATAAAAGTTATGGAAAATTTTTAAATGTTATAAAAGTTTTTAGAAAAATATTATAATTTTTTTTATAAAAATATAGAAAAATTATTGAAACATCATTAATATTAAAAAATAGTATAAAATTTTAGAAATTATTAAAAATTTAAAAAACTACAAATAAGGTAGAGAAAAATATCAAAATACGAAAATTAATAGAAGTTTGTAAAATAAAATTTTATTTAAAAATATAAAAATAAATTTAGATGTTAATTAAGCTAGTAAAAAGCAAGAAGACTTTTAATTGTCCAAGACAAGATCTCGAGAAGCGAAGTCTTGATTGATCAAAGTTTCTGTGGTATATAATGATGGAACATTTGATTAGATAAATCTAAAGATAATGTCAAACTTAATTTATTGATAATGGAAGAGTTAGAAATGTGCCTTAATGATCCAATCTCCTCTTATGGATTATGATAAGCGTATAAAATATATATCATAGCTGATCAAAGTGAGCAATTGGACTGAAGATAGTTGAAGACCACTTTGATGATAATTGAAGTCTACATTGTTGATAATTCATATTGTGATGATCAACAAGTAAATATGATAATTCTTTTGTCCATTAAGGGATTGTTCTTGGTTGTTCTGTTATGCACGTTGCTGTAGGAAGATTGTTTTTATTAGGAACTTAATACTGAAATCTTTATTTCGTCATGGTCCGTAAATGTAAATTAAGTTTAAATTGTGTTAACAACTTTTTGTGTAACGTTTCAAATTTTGGGCCTAGATAAATTGGGCTATGGGCTTTGGGTCTCATAAATATTTTTTTAAGTAAGTAAGAAAATGACAAATGACATGTTGGCTTTAAAGGTTTAATCAATTTGGAGTATCTAGGGCTGTTGGAGAAGTTCTGGGTTCGAACTTTAAGGTGAAGGAGTTCTAATTTAATAATTAAAGGAACCTTGATGACAAGTAGCTTGGCTTTTAAATAAATGGGGATAAAATAGGGCACAAGCAGGACTGTGGTGTAGTGGATAAGTGACGCCACTTAGGGTGCAGGGAGTTGGCGTTAGTGGCAAGCAAGGGGATCCTAGGTTTGAGTGCTGGCTTGGTATTTTTTAGGAATTTTATTTTTGCTCATTAAAAGGCTAGTAGTGGCGTTGGATGTGGACTCTAAGGGAGTGTCCATGTGAGAAATTCAAGGAAGGGATTAAGGAACTATCATGGAGAAAAGTTAGGAGATTGAGATAGGAGAGGTGTTGGAGCCGAATTGGCAATTAGGGGATAGGTAAATTTTGCTATAGCATATATAGGTGCCGATTATGGGGATTCTAGGATAATGTCGAATTCTTCCTTTCTTTTTATTTGCCGAAAACACTTTTCTCTCCAAATATCTAAAAGCCGAAACCCCTTATTCTTTCTCTTCTATTTTGTGCCGATTTCTTCCCTTCTTTTCTTATCAAACTCTTTTCTTTCTTGCTTCTAGTTTACCTTCCCTAAAGCTAAATATCTTTTCTATGGTGTCGCCATTATTTTCTTCAACTTTGGCCGACTAATTCTTGTGTAAGTACTTTACCTTTTTTTTAGTTGGTCTTCCTAGTATTGATTTCTTCTCTCCCTCACTCTTTCTAAATCGATTTTGGTAGGGGGATTGATATTGAATCTTTGTTCTCTAGATCTCTGCCGAATTACACCTTATGCGTTTCGGGTTTTAGGTAAGTATCTCATCTCTATTTGGTATTAGTTATTGGTCGAATGATCGTAGTTGATGTGAGGGTGACTCGTGTTGGATGCAAGTCACCTATTACTCAAGTTTTAATGGTTACATTGGTGCAGATCTAGGAGAAATCGCAGTTAGTGATTAAAGGAAAAGCTATTAGGACTTGTCGCACACGGTAAGGTTATCGTAAGACTTCGGTTTTTGGTAAAGATTGTGGTTAAGCATGTGATTAATTGAAGGGTGATATCGATTGTAGGTTTGGGGATAAGGAGATCGTAACACGTTTCGATATCAGGTGTGTACATACACTTCACACACAATAGATTGGCAAATGCCAAAATGCCGAAATGCCGAAAAGCCAAAAGTTTGGCTACGGTAGTCGTGCAAGTGCGCAAACACTCGTATGAGAGAAATCGATGTGTTACCAGAGGCCCATGAGTGATCTCATGGACTTGGGCCGTGTATTGGCCAATCGGGCCAGAATGGGCTAAATGGGCCCGATGGGCCATAGGACCCATAATAGGCAAAATTGAAAATTTGATAATAAGTGATGGAATAGGCATATGATTGCATGAATATGACTGTGATTGGGCCTGATGGGCCATATGAATGAGATTGGGCCTAAAGGGCTATATGAGTATGTGTGAGCTTGTTTGGGCTTTGTAAGGGGTTTTGGGCTTAGTATTTGATAAATGCTCAATCAGACATAAAACTCTGATAATTAATTAATTATGACCGTGGACAAGTCATAAGGTTAAGGTGTGGCAATGGGTATATGCATGTCTAGGATTAGATTTAGGGAGAGCTTGGTACTTAAGCGGTCTTAATGACCCACCTCCTCTTCTCTAGAATCCTACCTGGTGCATAGTATCTGTTCACTTTAGCCAACGAGGACTTGTTAACGAACCAAGGTAAGTAACTAGACCCTTACTAATGAGAAATGACCAACATGCCCCTAAGGGTGAAAATGACTAAAATACCTCTATGTGTTAAATGTAGAATTTATGTATGTTACATGTATGATTGTTGCATTCATATGATATTCTGTTTAGGTTGCATATGGGTTGAGAATTATGGAACGGAGGAAGTATATGAGGATCGCATGGTGCTTGACGATCGTGGATCCACCGATGGCTTTTTAAGCCCAATATTTGATTAGCAGCTTTGCTGCAACATTAGGTAGTACCGCAACAGGGCTACCATTATTGTGTAGAGGATGGATGGGTCGATTTAGATATCCCCACAGATGTGTTTCGGTTGGATGGAGATGTTGTGTAGCGGATAGATTATTTGGGGAGGGTTTTCACAGCATTGCATGTATGAAATTACTATGTTATTAATATGATATGGGCTTAGGCCAATTGAATGTTATATGCTATTTGTTTGTTGAGGGTCGTACACACTGAGTTTCGAAACTCACTCCCTCTTTTATTTTTTTTTAGGTGAACCTCAGTAGGCGGTTCGACAGAGGATGGGACTCAGAGGTGGCCAACTAGCAAGACGATTTGGACTTGTTATATATATATATATATATATATAATTTCTAAAAAATTTAAGTTACTTTATTTTGGGTTGTAATAAGGCCTTCCCTCTAGTTCTTATTCCATTATTATTGCTGTGCTTTGTATTTTCGAAACAGAACCTGGATTTATTTCTTTTAAACATATTTCAAGTTTTTTTTTTAAATAATTGTTGTTTTAAAATCAAGCTTCCGCAGTTAAAAGGAGATTTTTTTATAAAGTAACAAAGAAATAGTTTTTGAATACACCTCATTTTGAAAACAAATACGGATTTTACTCAAATTTCTTTTAGAAGGGTTTTCAATGAAAACAATGTTTTCGCAAAAACACTTCAATGTGACATGCTGGATTCGGGCCTAACTGCTAGGTCGGATTTGGGGTGTTACATTTTGTGTTCGATTTTTCTATTATTTTACAATTATTTGTTTGTGTGACAAAAGGTGTCTCTACTTCACTTGTCATACTTAACGATCGATTTCAAATTGTTCATTAATATCAAAGCCACACAAAGTATTTGGTGAGATCTTATATCTAGTAGTCATATAGGTAGGTATGAAGGAAGGCTATCCAACTATATGTCCATCACTTTTGGATGAATCTAATCATATTGGTTTGAAAGCTTAGATGAGGGGTTTCATCAATCTATTGATGGGAAAACATAGAGATCAATTCTAACTCGATGAAACCTCCTTAGACTAAAACAAATGGTGTACATATCCCAAAGGCTGAAACTACTTAGGCATCAAAAGTAATGTTTTCAAGACTAGATCGATGGTCTAATCGATCAGACCATCGATATCCGGTTCAATTGGTCTGATGACTGATCCGACCATTTTGGTGTTTAATAATATAAAATAATAATTATTAAAAATACTAAATTAGCCCATTTATTTTAGGCCAATAGGCTATAACCAAAATAAAATAAGAAAACCTGAAAATATCTATTATTAACTCTTTTCAATTTATCATTTGTCCTTTGCTACCAAAGGTCAAATCCATCTTTCTGACTTTCTCATTTTTCAGCAAGGATGGCGGCGGAAGAATTAGATGGAAGGCGGCTAAACACAGAAGCAGATTTGAGGCTGAAAGCCGGATGGTGAAGTCATGAAGGGAGATTGGAAACTGGAGAGTGAATAGAGGCCGGATGGACGAGTGACTAGAGTGGTGGTTGCCTAGGTGGGGGTGGGTCTTGAGTTATTTTTTTTAGGCTGGCCCAGACTGAAAAAGCTCTTTTTTTTTGAAAATTTTGCTGGTGTTCGGGTCGGTTAGCCGACCGGCCTGTCCGGTTTAAACATCATTGCTCCAAAGATGATAAAGTAGCGAATTTCAATTCAAAAGCATTGTGTGTTATTTTCAATGGGGGTGGATCAACAAGAATACATAAAGATTTCAAAGTGTATCTCATCTTGTGAAGCTTGAAATATCCTTGAAACCATCCATGAAGTAGCTCTAAAAGTCAACCTACCAAAACCTTAAAAGCTTACCTTGAATCTTTATGAATGTCTATAATAATAAACTCAACTTTGAATTTTATGCTAAATTTTGTGACATAACTAGTGGGGCTTGAACTCTTGGCAAGTAATATTTTGAGGTGAAACTATGTAACGACCCAAAATCTGTGGGCATCGAAAAAGTGTGTTATTGGGCCTTCGTCTTAGTGAATCGGGTCTGAAAATAATTATTGAAAATAAGAATGAGTCTAGTAGTGTGTTTAATTATGTTTTTATTAGGTGAATTTAGCTTAAATTAAAGTAATTGGTAAAAAGGATTAAATTGAATAAAAGGTAAAAGTAGAATTATAGATTAATAGAAAATAAAAAAGACCAAATGGGCAATTAAGCCACATTTAGAAATTTGAGGCAGCATAATGAAAACAAAAATCTAAGATTTTGTTATTATTTTAATTATATGTATTATGTTAATTTATGATAATATTAAGTTATAACTTAAGTAATTAAATAAATTAAAATAAAGATAAATGTATGATGATAAAATATTACATGTGTAATATATGTATTTGTACATTTGTAATATAAATATATATTTTCTTAAATTTTAAGTAAAAGATATATTAATAAAATATTATATTAAGTAGATAAAGAGTATAAAATAAATTAGATTAAAACAAATGTATGGACATAAAATTTTACAAGTGTACAAAAGTATAAGTATACAAATGTGTTATTTATATTTGATATTAAATACATATTTATAAATTAAATATAATATAAATAAAGTAAATAAAACAAAGAAACAAAACAAAAGAAACAGAAAAACAAACAGAGAGCATTTCGAAACAGGGGAAGGAAAGAATAGGAAAGAAAAGAAGAAAGGAAAAATAGGGATTTTGGGATTCCAAGTTAATTGGTAAGTTAATTTTAGTCATTTTCTTTTAATTTTAATGTTTTTGGAATCTTAGAGTGAAATACTCTTGGATTTAAGTTGAAATTTTGAAAGTTAATAGATTTTTTAGTAGGGTTTATGTTGAACAAATGATGGAACTGGGAGTTTGTTTGATAGAAATTTTGATTGGAATTGAATAAATGATTGAATTGTAAACTAAGCAATAAGTTTTGAGTTTTATGGATTAAATTGAAATAAATTTGAAAATATGAAAATATGATAAAAGTTTGATAGTTAAATGTGAGTTTGACAAGAAATTGAGTAGCAAAAAGGTAGAAATTGAGAAAGAAAAATATATAGGTTTAGTTAGGATTAAATTGGAATTAAAGTAAAAGTTAGATAAAAATTTCAGCAATTAAATTGTGTTGTGCTAATGATTGTGAAATTATTTTAATTGTTCGTAGCTAATATCGAGCCTGAAGCACCGGCCCAAAAAGGAAAAGAAAAGATCATTGAGGATTAAATCCGAAGAAAATTCTGGTTTGTATCACTATAATTCAAAATTTATCATTATTATGTGTTTAATTTACTAATTATGTATGGTAAGTATTTTAAGGTAAGTGTTAGTCAAATGATAAATTTATGATTGGGTACTGAAATTGAGATTAACATTGAATTAAATTACGGAATACTGAATATTGTTTTGAGTATTGAATTGAACTGTAAAGTTTCTGAATATTGTTATGTGTACTGCATTGAACTGTGAAATTATTGATGTAATGAATTACTGCAATATTGTGAAACTGAAATAAGATAAAAATTGTACTGAAAAGTGAATTAAATACCCTATTAACTAGTCGGGTTAGTCGGATATAGTTGGCATGCCATGGGATATGGAAGAGTACGGGATTTGCCGGCTTATTGATCAGGCACTTATGTGCCGAATACTGTTACTGTTACCGTTACTGTTACCGATTCGGCACTTTGTGTGTCGAATACAGTTACTATTACCATTACCGATTCAGCACTTTGTGTGTTGAATACTGTTACTGTTACTGTTCTAGATTTGTTCCAATGAGGTACTCTGTGTACTGTACTGTTACTGTTCCGGTTTCGACCGATGAGCACTATGTGCTATTCTAGTGTGTTGGTTGGAATCCGTGTATCTGCCGAGTCCGAGTCAAGTTAATAGGGATAAATGAAATAAATTTATTAATAAAAATAAATTTGAATGATATGGCATATATGAAAAGTGAGAATTGAAATAAAGAAATAAGATTAGTATATATATTCAAATGATAATATAAAATGATTGAATTGTTCATTATGTTATGATAATTGTAATGTAAAAGTGTGTATGTGAATTAATGCATTTAATTATCAATTGAATTATAGTAATATCACTGAGTATATACATACTCAGCGTACGTTTGTTTCCGTGCGCAGGTTGAAGAAGTCAAGTACTAAACCAGCATCCAAAGCCAGACCCGACTTCAGTAAACTTTTGGTGATGTATACTTTCTTTTGGTAATGTGGCATGTACATAGGATGTGTATAAAGGTTATTATGTTTTGATTGTAAATGGTTAAAAATATTAGTAATATATGTATAAGAATTATAATGAAGAAGTTTATCCATTTCAATTTAATTAGCACATTGGTAAATTTAAATTGATATTATATTGATTGAGTTTGATTAGAAGATATTTGGAATGGATAATGAGTATGTGAAATGAATTGGTTGAATTGGGTTATGTTTGGAATGAATTTGATTTTAATTGCAGGGGGTTTTACATAAAAATAAGCAGAAATGCTGTCGAAATTTAAAAAAAAATTGGAATACCCGAATAAGTTCTGTTCCATTTTTAATACATGTTTTAGACTTTAAGAGTCCATTATAGGGACCTAGTTATTAATTTACACTATGAATGCTATTTTATTTGTGAATTATTCGTAAATTATCTGATACGTCTGGTAATACCTCGTAACCATGTACCGGCGACGGTTTGGGGTTAGGGGGTGTTAGAAGCTAGTTTGAAAGATATTACATCTCTTGTTCAAGAAGTTTGCAAATAAGGTGACAACCATTAAAGAGGCGAAGGACGTAAGTACTATGGGTGTTAATGAGTTGCTAAGTTAATTATAGCTTTTAATGTGAAAGCTAATGTTGGCACATCTCTCTTTATTGAAGAGTTGTAAGAACAATTTTTGTTCTTCTTTGTTGGACTGAGTTAATGCATGGTACTTTGTAGGGGTGAGCAAAATCCGACTCGATTCGAAAAACTCGATAAAATTTTTAAATTTTGAATTAAATAGTTCAAGTTATTTGAGTTAATCAAATTATTTGGATCAACTCAAATAAAAAATTAAGTTTTTCGGTTTAACTCGAATGTGAATTACACAATTCGAGTTATCCGAAAATCCGAATAAAAAAAGGCAAAACTACCCCATTTTGATAAATGTTTACCTTTGCTAAAGTTAGAAGTCAAAACTATTAAGTTAAAAGGCAAAACTATGTTGTTTTGATAAATATTTACTCATTAAGTTAAAAGGCAAAACCATTATATTGTTTATGTAGTTAAATAATTGTATACTTTGTTTACTAGTTAAATAATCGGTTCATGTAAGTAGAACATTGAATATAACTAATAGGATTGGTTAACTCGACTCGACTTGACTCGATATTTTTTGACTCGATTCGATCCGATTCAAAAAAACTCAAATTAAGTTTGGTTGCTAAAATAGGACTCATCAACTCGACTAACTCGAAATTTTTTGACTTTATTCGACTCGACTCTATCGAATACTCACCCCTAGTACTTTGATAGGACTCAAAATTTTGATATGTTGAAACATATGTGATGTCTATTGTTCTTTTTTTTTTTGAAGAAAACATCTGGGTCTTTTATTAAAAAACAAAACAAAACAAATCCCAACCAAATCATGCCTACTCAAAACAGAAACAAACCAGCCCTAACAGACCTAACAGGCCCGGGCCAAAACTGAAAACAAAACAAGATCCAGCTTAGCAGAGACGGTGGGGCTCTAGCGACTTCTAAAAAACCAGCTGTTGTCCATTAAGTCCCATCCCTCAAAAGCAACAAAATCACCTGGGAAACCGCTTCCATCATAATTATTCCCATTAATTTTTCGCAGCTCCCATCACTTCCACAGAAAAACTTCAAGAACCGTCACTCGTCATAACTCCTTAGAACTTCATCCCAAAAACTTCCCTTTATCAAACCCGATGATTCAGTCCCTCGTGGAGTCTGCCCATCTTCGGTTGGCGACCATGGCTTTTTCACATCCGTAGTAACCCTGTTCAGCATATAAGTTGTTTCTCCCTTCTTTAATCCCTCTTTTTGTAACACCCCCTAACCCCAAACTGTCGCCAAAGTAGGGTTATGAGGCATTACTAGACATAGACACTAGTACTCATACAAAAACTAATCATAATTTAGCGTTTCAATTTAAAACTTTTCAAATTACATCATAAAGTCTTTAATATGGGCCTACGAGGCCCAAAACATGCTTAGGAAGTAGGTTGGGGCTAAACCAAAAACTTTAGAAAATTTTGGAAATTTTTCCTTGAAGATAGGGGCACATGCCCGTGTGGATTGAGACATGCCCGTGTGGCCTGCCCGTGGGGCTCCCATGGTTGTAGGGCCAGCCCGTGGGCAGTTCTAACTTGCCATTTAACAAGAAACAGAGGGCCACACAACCTGGGCACATGCCCATGTGGCTAGGCCGTGTGGTAACCTAACTTTGCACCGTTTTTAAGCTATTTTTACACGGTTTTAATGCACGACCATGCTTGAAACCCATGTCCTTCACACTGCCAAGACACACGGTCGTGTCTAGCCCATATGCTATCCTAACTTCACATTTTATGATGCAGGGGACGCACGGCCAGTACACACGCCCATATGCTAGCCGTGTGTCTCACACGATTTGGTCACACGCCCGTGTGCCAAGCCGTGTGGACTTAAAAATGAGCCTAAAACATTAAACTAACCTCCCTACAATTTCAAACCAAGACCAATCTAATACCAACATTCCAACCAAGACATTTCTACATTTAAACATATATAATTATACCTTAAACAATAACTCAAAATGATTTTCATCCATTCAATTCAAACTTTAACACAAAACATACCATTTCATTTAACTCCAACTCAAGTGTTATACTACATTTACATCCAAAACACAAAACATTTACAAGTGACTAAACAAAACCTAGTACATGCCATATTTACCAAAATGTAGATTACATCACTGAATTTTATGTCGGAGTCGGGATCGTTCTAGATGCTTGACCGGGACTCTGTGCACCTATTAACCTGCGCATGGAAACAACTGTATGCTGAGTATGGAAATACTCAGTGGTATTACCATAATTCAAATTATAAATAACTAAATTAAAAGAAAAATAATGAACTTATAACAATTAGATTTCTCATACATTACCACTTAAACTATATTAACAATAATATCACAATAGTACTGATCAATATACGACACATAAAGTGCCTGAAACGACACACGAGGTGCCTGAATACGACACATAAAGTGCTTGATCGGCAAAGCCGATAAATCTCATACTCTTCTAAACCCTATGGCATGCCAATTGTATCTGACCCAGACCAACTAGTTAATAGGGTATTCAATTTATTTCTCCATTCAATCCCACTTTTATAACAGATTAAATTCCAATACAATATACTATTCAATTCAGTACACTTATCCATTCATCATTCAAAAATACAATTTCATTCTAATACATAATTTTCATTTGATTCACCTTTCCAAATTTAATTCAATAAAATCACTTACCTTAATATTTACTTACCATACACATAGAATTTAAAGATTAACACTCAATAATAAATAACTTGAATTATAGTAATACAAATCCAGAATGTTTGACTACTCCTTAGTGACTTTTTCCTTTCCTTTCGATGACAGTGCCTCAGGTTCTTTGTTAGCTACGAAAATTAAATAACTTATACTATTAATATTAACATTATTTCATAATAAGTAATAGAATTTCCATTCATTTTCTTTACTATTTTTAATTTATCTTTAACTAAATTCACTTACTTTAACAACCCAATTCATACTCCATTTTTCTTCAATTTCTTTCCATGTTCTACTTAACTATCTAATACTCATATTAAAACCCTAATTTAAACTCTCATTCAAATTAGTCCCTCAAACACAAAACTTATAACCTATTTTATAATTTAATCCTTTATTCAACTCTAATAAATCATTTTATCAAATAACCTCTAATTTAATCATTTGTTCAACATAAACCCTACTTAAAAACCCATTAACTTCCAGAACTTCAACTTAGTTTCATCAAAACTTAATTCTAAATGTAATACCCTGAAAATTTCTACAGTAAGAAAGTAAGATATTATCATTGATATAGTTAAGTAAGGAAATAAAGTGAAAAAAAGAGAAATTTTGAGCTGTGTCAACAAAATCTATGTAGGAAGTATATTATGATGTATTAATCCAAGAAAGGACTAAATCGTAAAAGTGAGAAAAGTCTTGTGGCCCAAGGGTAAATACTCAAAATTTAAGGGGTTAAAGTGTACATATGGAAAAGTTAAAGGACCAATAGTGCAAATATTTTAAGGGTGGAATAATCTAGAAACTAAGGAAAATGGATGAATTAGGACCAAATTGAATAGGTGAAGAATTTTAAAGGACTAAATTGCAATTTTACCAAATTAAGTGATGACTCAAGGACGAAATTTTAAAAGATCACGAAGGGCAAAATGGTCAATTGGAAGAGAGAGAAATCTAGAAAGTAATGATGATGTTAGTGATATTTTATAATTATTTAATTAGATATGTAACACCCTATACCCGAGACCGTCGCCGGAATCAAGTACAGAGCATTACCGGACTTAACAGAACTTTACAGAACTTGATCGGAAATGAATCTAAAATATTGTGTAATTTATTGTATAAACGTTCATATTAACTGTTTTCGGACTATTTACATACATCTCGGATGGTTAGGATTCGAATCCTAACAAGTCGTGACTTAGAAAAATATTCATGAAAAGCATCGTCACACACGCCCGTGTGACTTTTAGCACGGCCGTGTTGTTAAACCGTGTGGCTTTCACACGCCCATGCTAGGAACCGTGGAACATTCTGACTTACCCGACACGGCTACAAGCTATTTCACACGCCCGTGGAGTCAGGCCGTGTGCTTCCCACGGCTAAGGCACGCCCGTGTGCTCAGCCTGTGGAAGAATCTGTCAAATTCTACACGGTCTGGTCACACGCCCGTGTAACCAACCACTCAGGCCGTGTGAGGCTATCTGCCAAGCCTTGGCCCTCCTGCACTCAAATACACAATTCATATCCCACTCATTTTCATATAACACTAACCTAGTTGACATTCATTTCATTACAAACATTATACAAGACATAAGAACTATATTTGTATTCAAACATAAAAATTACAAGTGACTCATACTAAACCTAGTACATGCCACAATATCAAAAGATAGATACATCACCACGAATTGGAGCTGAGATCGGGATTAACTTGGATGCTTGACTGAACCTCAATTTTACCTAACCTGCGCACGGAAACAACCGTACGCTGAGTATGGGAATACTCAGTAGTATTACCATAATTCAAATTATACAATAACTTAGATACATTAATTTATATTTCAATTACTTAATAATTATTTCATACTTTTAATCAAATTACTTAATAATTATAAGCCTTATTTCAAACTTGTATTTCATGAAACTTATACATTAGTTCACTACCCAAATTTCATCGAATTTTTCACATCTCAATTCATTAGCTCATTTCATATCATATATAATTCACTAAGTTTTTATCACTTTATTCAATATTAGTTTTATTGCAATTTAGGTTTACCAAAGCCTTTTCTCCATTATAACAATTTCACTAATTGTTTTCATAAATCATCACTTTGCTTTAATCAATTCTTACCCATTTAGTTCATAATCCAAAATATCATATTACAATTTCATTTTCACATACCAGATTCACACTCAATTATATAATCCAATTATACGATTCTTTTCAATTAAATTCTCTTATTATTTATTTATATAATTTTCACACAAATTATGGACTTTAATTTCATTTCTCAATCTCATATAATATTTCAATTCATAGTCCAACTTTGAACACTTCATGAATCTTTAATTTAAGCATTCAATCTCATAGCACAAATCTCATTTTATATTTCATATCTTAAATTCACTTTCTTATTTCTTTTAATAGCTCAATCACATTTATTCAGAATTTATCATTTCACTTATTTACCCCTATTAACTCGACTCGGACCCTGGCGGAAACACGGATCTAATTAAACATATCAAAATGGCGACCAACGCCTCATCGGATAGTTTGAAGTAAAGTGGCTACCAAAGCCTCATCGGATAGCTCGAAGTAATTCTATGGCACACCTAGTACCTCATCGGCATAGCCGAAGCAAAGTGGCTACCAAAGCCTCATCGAAACTATCCGAAGCAAATCTATGGCACACCAAGTACCTCATCGGCATAGCCGAAGCAAAGTGGCTACCAAAGCCTCATCGAAACTATCCGAAGCAAATCTATGGCACACCAAGTGCCTCATCGACTCGAGGTCGAAGAATCTCTGAACTGTTCCGATCCTATGGCATGCCAACTATATCCACTAAGCCCGACTAGTTAATAGGGTATCGGAATCACTTATTCATTTCACTTCCACTTTCAACTGAATCACAATCATTCGGATTCAAGTTCAAATTCACATATTCACATTATTTACTTCCAAGTCACATTTCAACTCAATCACATTCAATTCAATTTGATTCAATTCAAAGGCATTCCAATCACAATTCCTCATGTATTCAATTCAATACATTTCCACTTTCCAATCAATGTTTTATCAAATGCTTATATATGTTCATACTTCATTTCAATATTATTCAATTTATAATTTCTAATGTTCACATTCATATCAATTTCTCAATCCAACATATATAATTCAATACCACATTAATTCTTCTCATTCAAACCATATTATCAGAAATTTCCATTTAATTCACACACAATTTATTCTTTTACTTACCTCAATTTGCTTATTATATACATATCAATTTAAAAGTTAACAAATAATCAAATTTGAATTATAGTAATACTAACCTGGATTTCTCGTTTTTACTCCCCATTTGTTTCTCTCTTTTCCTTCCTTGCTCGATGTCTCGAATTCTTTATTTACTACGGAAATAATAATAATTTGCATTATTAATTACAGCATTAAAATTTGAAATAATTAAACTTTTATTCAATTCCTATTCTTCCTCTTCATTCTACTTTCTTTTACACAATCCTATTATTTACTCATATATTCTTTTAAAGCTGTCTACCCGCGCAACAGTCACTAAATTGTTTATATTTGGAGCTACGAAACTCCAAATCAAGTTCCGTTAATTTTTCCTGAAACTAGACTCATGTACCTTTCTACCATAAAATTTCCAAAATTTTTAGTTTTACCAATTAATACAGTTTATTCCTCAAATTTACCCCTGATTCACTGTCTGATAGTTCCGACCCTCCTGTACTAAAGTTCAATTATCTCATAGCTCAGGACTCGGATAATGTTCTCGTCTATTTCTCTTGAAACTAGACTCACTGAGGATTCTAAACATTAAATTACAACTCATAACTATTTTTGTACAATTTTTAATGATTTTATCAAAACAGAACAGGGGATTTCGGAATCATCCTGAACCAGTCTTACAAAAATACAAATATCTCAATCTACAGACTTTCTTTGCTTGTTCTGTTTCTTTTATCTAAAAATAGACTCAGCAAGCTTTAATTTCATATCCTATTCACCCTTTAATTTGGTTCCTACAATTTTTAGTGATTTTTCAAAGTTAAGCTTATGTTGCTGTCTAAAACTGTTTTCTTATAACTTACTAAATCATTTATCTAATTCTAACTTAAAATTCTTTCAATTAAACCCCTAATTCATTCTCTAATTTAACATAAACCATATTCAAAACCTTAAAACTTCAAAGACCTCAACTTAAACTCATCAAAACTTTATTCTAAAGCTTATAAAACATCAAAATTAAAAGGAAAGGGCCTAATTGACTTACCAATTAAACTTTAAAGCTTCAAACCTTGAATTTTCCCTTTTCTTTCTTTCCTTTCTTTTTCTCCTTCTTTCTCCCCTGTTTCACGTTTGCTCTCTGTTTCTTTCTTCATGTTTTGTTTCTTTTCTTTTTCTTTTACACACATATATATATATATATTAATTTATAATAATAATTGTTGTTATAAAAATCTATTTAATAACCAATATTTTAATTACACTTGTACACACACATTTTATTACACATGTATTTCATCAATACCATCCATTTGTTTTATTTTAATTTATTTATTATACAAAAATCTCTTTAAAAAAATATTTAATTAATAAATATCTTTTACTTAAATTTCAAGTAAATATATAATTATTTTACAAGTGTCTATATACACATTTTACACATGTACTAATCTTATACCATACACTTGTCATCATCTTATTATTAAACAAATTATAATATTTACAAAATTATTAATAATAATAACAACAAATAAATAAATATCTTTTACTTAATAATTAAGTAAATATATATCTAATATACACTTGTACCAATAATATAAGCACACATGTATTTATTTTCTAACATACACATGTCACCCATTTGGTTTAATCACTAATTTAGTCCTTTAATATTTTTCTATTCCATAATTAAACTTTTATCCCTTATTTAATTTAGTCCTTTTTCCTAATTGCTCTCAATTAAGCTAAATTTACTTAATCAAAATCTAATTAAACACATGACTAAATTCATAAATAATTTTTAATAAATATTTACGAGTCCGTTTACCAAAAGCGGATATCCGATTACTTATTCTCCGATATCTGTACTTTTGAGGTTGTTACAAGATAAATAATATTTTAATAAGATATTTATTATTATTTTATTATTGTATTTAGTGTATATATATGTGTGTGGAAAGGAAGAAAGGGGAGAAGAAAAAAAACACATCAACCCACCATTTTCCATGCACCAACGCGAGAGGAAGAGAGAAAGAAAGAAAGTTTTACTTTCTTTACAATTTGGTCCTTCCACCAAAAATTCACCAATTTTACCTAAAAATCAAGAGAATTTCCATAGCTACCAAAGTGAAAAATGTTAAGGAGGCTATGGGGAGTTAGAATATCAAGTTGGATTCAAGAAATAGAAGCTGGAGGAGAAAGAAAAATCAAGTTAAAGATTGAAATCAATGAGACAAGGTAAGTATATCAAGATTTCAATATATTTTTAAGTTTGATATTATTGAAAAAGCATGGAAATGATGTTAAAGTAGAGTTTTCTTATTTATGGTTCTATGTTTTTGATATATTAATGAAGAGAAATAAGAGAAAGTGATAGGAAATATTGTAGAGAAAGGAAATAAAGGTATTATAAACTTAGTAATTAATATCTTGCACTAAAACAGTTTTGGACAGCAGGAGTAAGCTAAATTTGAAAAATCACAAAAAATGGTAGAAACTGAATTAGAAGTTGAGTAAGATATGGAATTAAATCTTGTTGAGTCTATTTTCATATAAAAGAAACAGAACAAGTAAATGAATTCTTTATTCTGAGATATTTATATTTTTGTGAGACTGATTTAGAATGATTTCGAGATCCTCTGTTCTGATTTGTAAAAATCATTAAAAATTGTATAAAAATAATTATGGGACATAATTTATATGGTTAGATTCTTGAATGAGTCTATTTTTATAAGAAACAAACAAGAACATAATTTGAATTCTGTACAAAGAGATAATTAAATTAACTGTCAAACAGTAAAATAGGGGAGATTTTAAGGAATAAACTGTACTAATTGGCTAAACCAAAAATTCTGAAAATAGTATGGTAAGAAGATATGTGAGTCTAGTTTCAGGTAAAATTAGCGGATCTTAATTTGGAGTTCTGTAGCTCAAGATATAAATAATTTAGTGACTATGACTCAAATGGACAGTTTTGAAAATACATATAAGTAAATAGTGAAAGTTTTGATAATGTTACTTATAAGCATGTTATATAAATTAAGGATGTGGAATGGAGTGGAGGAGGAGGAAAATATGTATGAATATTCAGTTAGCATGGCTAATTTGTATGTTTTAGGCTTGGGGACTAAATTGAATAAAGTAAAACTTTATGGGCAACTTTATAAAAATGTTAGGAATGATCAAATTGCATGAAATGGATTATTTCATTATTTAAATTGAAAAATTGAATGAAATTATTAATTTAATTCAAGATCGGGAAAAAAACATGTTTTAGGGATTAAATTGAAAAGTGTTAAAATTATGGAAAATTATGATATTTTATAGAATTTATGGGCTGTTATTAATATGTATGATGATAACGGCTGGAAATAAGGACTAAATTGCAAGAATTTATTTTTCTGAGCCTAAGGGTAAAATCGTCATTAATTAAAAGTTTAGGGGCAAAATGGTAATTTTACCTAGAGCATTAATTGAATGTATTAGAATATGGAATGAATGAAAACGATAATCAAATTTATTTATAAAGATCTGGATGACTCAAGTACGAGACTTGAACGTGGAAAAGAAAAGATATCATATTATTGAAATCATAAACACGAACAAACAACGAGGTAAATTCGTGTAACTTGAATTGTATTTTTAAATACTTGAATGAAATATGTGGCTATGTGGTGAAAATATGATTTGAATGTCCAGTGCATGATAATTGATGAAATATTGATAATACTCTATATAAAGGGGAAATAAATCCCGGTTGAATGAAATGGAATTCGATGGATCATTGGAAGAGGAATTGACGGTAAAAAAAAAAAAAGATCTAGCCCGGACGGGTGATCCTATTATTAGCCCTCCCAAAAAATACAGGAAAAAGGATTAAGCCCGAAAGGGTAATCCTAATATCAGCCCTCCCGAAGAATATATGGGACATGAGGTTCGCGGGAGTGTGTTGGTGGCTTTCCCGAAGAATATATGTGTATAGGCCCTTCCGAAGAATACATGGGAGCTGAGGTTCGCGGAAGTGTGCCAAGAATTGAGGTTCGCAGGAGAGTGAGGTTCGCGGGAGTGTGCTCACTGGAATGAAATGTGTAAGACCATGGTTGAAAGATACCATGGCAACATATTGAGAAAATGAATAAGACCATGGTTGAAAGATACCATGCCAACACATGCATATGAATTGACGGACCCGGAATTGTACACTAAAAGTGTACTCTTGTATGAATTGACGGTTAATGAGATTGTACACCAAGAGTGTACTATCGGAAATCCATCGAAATTCCGAGAAATTCAACGGGATAAATATAGAAGATGGTAAACACATAGCTAAAAAGGGTAAATGTGAATTAATGGATTACAGATTTGCATATTTTAAGTATACTATATGATTTTAACTATCGATATTCCAATAAATTCAGTAGGTAAGAATCCTGACCTTAAAAGGGAATATGTATATAAAAAGATTCGTACATATATATTCCTGAAGTACGTGAAAAATGATAATGATACTGGATATATGAAAATATAAAATGATGATATTTGTACATGGAATTTATTGATGAATATATGCATCCATGATTATAGATCCGTATACCTTAATTACGATGATATTTCGAATAATTTAATAAATAAAGTCCCAACATGGAATAATTCGAGCACGAAACAATAATCATGAAATTGAACTTGAAATACACGAAAATGATATTTACTCGATATTTTAAAATATGACATGGAAAATACATCATACATGTGTATGAAACTTACCTGATAATTATGCATATTTAAGATTATGAATTGTCTCGGAATAAATATTTACAAAATTCATGAAAGCAATGATACATGAAATTTTGGTATAATGAATGATTTATGTTTTTGAAGAAATGGCAAGAGAATAATATGTATCATGATACATGAATATATGGCTATCTTTAATATGCTGATACATGGAAATTAGGTAAGCCGTGATGAATAATAATCTCAAGTATGATATGTTGATAAAATGAGTTTATCGATTCTAAAATTTAAATGAAATTTGTTCTAGTATGCTAACAACTGTTGTTGTTGACGCTTAGACAAGTGCCAAGTTATTGGTTAATTGGTAATATGTTTATTATATGATACATTGAAAGGGTAAATGATCAAATGAAAATAAACTTGTGCTTATAGAAGAGTGGTAAAATTTAAGTTATACAATTTCTTATAAAATGAGTTATCATGTGATTAATTAAAAAAAAAGTTCTATAAACTCCAGTAATACCTCGTGACTCTATTCCAATGATGGATACGGGTTGGGGGTGTTACACTAAAGCTTTTAAAACATCAAAATCTAAGAAAAGGGCTTAATTGTCTTACCTTTCAACTTCCAAATTTCAAATCTCTAATTTCTCCTTTTTCTTCTTTCTTTCTTATTTTCTTCTTTCTTTTTCGTTTGGTTCTCTGTAATCTTTTCTTTCTTTTTCTTTAGTTTCATATATTTTTATTTCTTTTATTCTTTTATTTGCTATAATATGATATAATAATAATATTTGATAAAAGTATCTTAATTTAAAAATACAAGTAATCATATATCTACTTTACAATTGTACCAATATTTTTAATTCACATGTACTTATTCTTCACCATACACTTGTCAAAATCATCATTTGTTCATCTAAATTTAATATGATATCAAATATTATTATTATTATTATAAGATATAATTTAATATGATAAAACAATAAAAAAATCTTAGATTTTTATCATCAAATGTTGCCTCACTTTTGCTAATTATTTGCCATTTTAGCCATTTTTACTTTTTACTAATTTATAATTAAACTTTTACCCTTTATTCAATTTAGTTCATTTCCCTAATTACCCTTAATTAAATTAAATTCACCTAATCAAAGCTTAATTAAACACACAACCCCATACTTCACTTACTATACACATAATTTAAATTTAACACTTAATAATAAATAATTTGAAATATAATAATACAACCTTATGTTGAGTATGTTTATACTCAGTGGTATTACTATAATTCAAATTATAAAAATTATAATAAATAGTAAACATCAAACATGTAACAATATAGGTCATATGTGTTAATTTATATTTAATTTCATATCTCAACAGAAGTCTTTCATCAAATGGCATCATATATCATCTATATTATCTTTAATTAAATCATGAACCTTTGGTTAAAGCTTTTAAATCTCATATCTCAATTTCAATTCACATTTCAAATCATACTTCCACTTTTCATACTTTCAATAGCTCAATCGATCAAATTTATTCAATTTTCTCATTTCATTTATTCAACTAATTTCAATATCAACAATTCAATATTTTAGCAAATTTATGAACTTTAAGGTCATACTTCAAATTTCACATCTCAATTCAATTCACAATTCAACTCATAATTTCTTTATTTTATTATTATTATTATTTTAATAGTACGATCAATCAAACTTATTTAATTTTCTCATTTCAATTATTCACCCTATTAACATAACTCGGACTCAGACGGATACACAGATCCAACCAAACACACCAGTACGGCACATTGTGCCTAAAACGGTACATAGTACCTGATCAATATATCAGATGCAGTATACGACAAATAAAGTGCCTGAAATACGACACGTGAGGTGCCTGATATACGACACACAAGGTGCCTGATACGACACACGAGGTGCCTGATATACGACACATGAGGTGCCTGATATACGACACATAAAGTGCCTAATCGGCAAAGCCCATAGATCCTGTACTCTTCCAATCCTATGGCATGTCAATTATATCTAACTAGCCCGGCAAGTTAATAAGGAATTCAATTCTCATGTCAATTTCACTTAATATTCATATTTACCCCTATTAACAATACTCGGACTTTGGCAGATACACGAATTCCAACCAAACACACCAGAGTGGCGACCAACGCCTCATCGGATAGTTCGAAGCAAGTAAGTGACGACCAACGTCTCATCGGCTAAGCCGAAGTAAAGTGGCGACCAACGCCTCATCGAATCTATCCGAAGCAAATAATGACACCCAGTGTCTCATCGACTCGAGGTCGAAGTATCCCTAATAATTATTTACTAACTCGGTTTACTAAGATAGAGGCCCTAAAACTCGTTTTTCCGGTGCCCGTGAATTTTGGGTCATTACACTTTTGCTATGAAATGTACAACTCTGTTAGATTCTCGGTGGTTAAACCAAAAAATACAAGATTCAAAACCAAGGCTTAGATGCTTTGAATCTCTTATAAACACTTCAATTTCTGATCTATCTTCGTTTCCATCTTGTAGTTTACGAATCACCGATCGAGAATCGCCTTCAATCTCTACCTTACTCAGCCTAAGATTTAACCCCAGATGGAGTGCCTGAAGACATGCCATCGCTTCTAGAGCAAAAGCCGAAGGTATATTCTCGTGTATAACTGCTCTTGATCAATTCACATCTGCCCTTGTATTCCGTACCACTAACCTCGAACATGACTCTTTCTTGTTCTTGTTGAAAGTTGCGCCAAAGTTGATTTTTAACCACGGGTCATTTAGAGTAACCCATCTACTCGTATGAAGCCACATCACTGGTAAGTACAAACTCAACCCATCAAGCTTTTTGATTTAGTTCGTTATAAAATCTGCCGTTTGAAAACCAGTTTGTATTTCTCCTTCATGAATAAACCTGTTTCTTGTATTCCAAATTGCCCACAAAGCACATGCAATCACCCTGCACTTTTTCTGAAAGTTTGACTCAAAAATGCTTTTAAGCCAATCTTTGAAATCAATAATTTCTACTTGAATAGGCCAGTTAAAACCTAACTTTTCCCATGTCTCCCTTGCTATAAGGCACTTCCTGAATGTGTGGTCCCTCGATTCCACTCTAGTATGACATCTTCGACAAGTTGCAGAGCCCATCAATCTTGTATAGTGTAGATTACAGAAAGTAGGCAAATAGTTACAGGAAAACCTCCTGTTTGTCATTTTAATTTTTAGAGGTAAATCTAGGCTCCTCAATCTCTTGTAAAAATGGTTGCAATTTCATTGTAATTGATTCTGCCCATCATGTAAGAGTAGTTTGTGCCTACTGCGAACCATATACTCTCCTATCAGCTCTCCTCGCCAGATTATGTGGTCCTCCTGGTGATTCATGAACAGAAAAATGCATAATATCCGCTCCGCATCCTTTTCTAGAAAAGTATTATAGATCAGTTATGATTTCCATTTTCTTGTGCTGGCATCAATTAAATCTGCTACTATTAACAGGCTCGAATTAACACTCACGTTTTGAACTCTGAAATCATTACTGTCAAGGACCCATGCATCCAACCATATAGAGACATTCTTCCCATCGCCAATCCTCCATCCCATTCCCTTTATAAAGAGTCCTTTAGTAGACCATAGACTTTGCCACGTAAGAGAAGGTAAATTTCCTAAACTAGAGTTTAAAAAATCTGAATCTTTAAAATATTTAGCCTTCAAAGTACGTGCTAGTAGAGAATTAGGATTACGTAACAAACGCCAACCCTGTTTGGCCAGTAATGCAATATTAAAAGAATTCAGATTACGAAAGCCCATCCCACTTTCTTCCTTTGGAACGCATGGCGACTTCCAATCGCACCAGTGCATTCCTCTCTTCCCTTAACTTTTCTTCCACCAAAAAGCACCTATTAAATTTTCCATTTCTATACAAAAAGTTTTTGGTAAAAGAAAACAAGACATTGTGTAGGTAAGGATTGCTTGTAAAACTGCTTTGATAAATACCTTTTTTCCAACCTGAGAGATATATCGTATACTCCAACTATTAACCTTTTGTTTCAATCTATCCTTCTGGAAAGCTATTTTTTTTCTTCGCCCCTCCATATTTGGTAACCCCAAATATTTCTCAGCCTCATTCGAGCAACAAATATTGAGACCCTGAAAAACCAAATTTTTATCTTGATCAGTCACATTCGAACTGAAAAATGCTGTGAACTTTTCCAAATTAACACACTGGCCAAAACAAAGTTTATATTCTCTTAAAATATCTTTAATCACCTAAATCCCCCTGTCCGAGACCTCTCCAAACAGTATGCAGTCATCCACAAACATAAGATGAGTGATAGGTGGGGCCGATCTACAAACTTTTGCACCTAAATTTTTTTTTCCTGGCTTACTAGTCTCCTCAACGCAAATAGACCTTCTCCGCAAAACAAAAATAAATACGGGCTTAACGAATCCCCTTAATATAGTCCTCTTGATGGATTAAAATTTGGTCATTCTTCACCATTAAGCAAAATAGAATATTGAACTGACCTAATACAGTGAAGTATAAAATCAATAAAAATTTGGTAAAACCCATTTTGACATCATACCTCTAATGAAATGCCATTCCATGGGATCATAGGCCTTACTTATATCCAATTTAAGAGCCATAAAACCCTTCTTCCCTGATCTTTTGTTCTTGAAAGAATGAAGGACCTCATACGCCAGCAATACGTTATCGGTTATGAGTCTGCCCAATACAAAGGCACTTTGAGAGTCATCAGTGTAATCATCCACTGCTTTTAGTAGGCGGTTTGCAACTGTTTTGGCAATAATTTTATATATTACCGTACAAAGGCTAATCGGCCAAAAAATCTTCAGATTGAAAGGATTTGCCATTTTTGGATTAAACCAGCTAAGTTCTATTTATTCGCTCAAAAGATTTGCCATTATTCAAGATATCCAAACAGAAAGTGCTAGTGTTTTTCCCAATAATGTGCCAGTACTTTTGATAAAAAATTACCGAAAAACCATCTAGTGCCGAAGCTTTTGTAGGCCCCATTCCTTTCAATGCCTCAATAATTTTCTCCTCATTGTAATTAGCTAACAAATATTTATTCACACTATCTGAAATGCAACACGAAACTACTGACAAAATATGTTCCAAATTACCTGTTCCATGAGACTCGAAAAGGTCTGTAAAATAGTCTCGAGCAATGTTCTCGACTTCAATGCTATCTGTAGCAATAGAACTATCATACCTTTGTAAACCCCTAATACGGTTAATGCGTCTTCTTTGATAAGCAAACTTGTGAAAGAGCGAAGTACTCTTGTCACCCATTTTCAACAAGTTTGCTCTAGCTCGTTGCTCCCAATAATGTTCTTCCTTATCCATCTCCATGTTTAAATGTAATTTGACTTCAATAAGCTCAGCCAAAGACTTTTCCAATCGCTCTGAGCAATTCAAAGCTTTCAGTCTCCTAGTTAATCTTCTAACATCACGACCCCTTTTATCCTTGATCAAATCCACCCAACTTTTTATCCCCTTAGCAAGAGTTAAGATACGATTTTGGGTTTGAACCTGAGCTACCTTCCCACAGCTTTCCAATCTCTTCTTTACATGACTCTTCCAAAACTTTCTACGCTTCAAAATGAAATCTTTTCGTTCTTTTACCCATTCCTCCTACCTCCGTTTCTATAAACAAAGGACAATGGTCCTAGAATGAGTGAGGAAGATATTTTAGAGAATAAGATTGTAACACCCCCTAACACTAAACCATCACTGAAACAGGGTTACGAGGCATTATCGAACTTAAACACTAGCTATCGTACCAAACCAAATCATAATTTATTTTGTTTCAATTTTAAACTTTTCAAATTCCATCATAAAGTCCATAATATGAGCCTACAAGGCCCAAAACATGCTTAGAAAATGATTTAAGACTAAACCGGAAACTTTAAAAAACTCTAAAGAAAATTTTATGAAAATAAGAGCACACGCCCGTGTGGCTTGGGACATAGCCATGTGGCCAGCCCGGGTGGTAGGCTGATATACAATTTAATAAGAAACAGAGGGCCACACGACCTGGGCTGTAACGCCCAGAAATTGGGCCTAGAAGAATGGGCCATGTGGACCCAATGGGCTTGCCCCGAAATTAGGCCGAGAATTAGTGGACCAGCTGTGTTGTACACGTGGCTATGGGCAAATCTAGCTTAGAGGGTTATGCGAGCACGTGGGCTCCACTTGGATTGCGTAATGGGTCTTGGGCCCATATTCACTGAATGGCGTATTGGTGTGATGGCTAAGAGGTTTGGGAGTGTTGGAGAAGTCCTGGGTTCAAACCTGGGCCTTAGCAAAAATTTATGTTTTCTTCTTGTGGTAGCCTTGACGTTAGTGGGTAGGCTTTAAGAATATTTTTGGTGAAAGTATGACACAAAAAGGAGTGTAGTGTAGTGGCAAAGTGGCACCACTTAGGGAACAAGGAAGTGACGCCATAAAGGAAGTAAGGGGGTCTAAGGTTCAAGCCTTGGCTCTTGCAATTTATTTTGGTTTCCCTTTTAAATAAATCTGGAAGCGAGTAGGGGGGCTTTTAAGTTAAATGTGTTGGACTTATGACACAAAGGAGCTTGTGTCCTAGTGGTGGTGGTGTGATATGGTTATTGAGAGGACTATGGTTCGAATCCCTTTGCACGTAAAGGTTGATTATTTTGCTAATGCTTTAATTTTGAGGGATTGATGGAGAATCCCACATCGGGAAGCAAACCATGACGAGAGTAGGCATACCTTTCTTGGCTTATCCCTTTTGCTTTGTGGCGTATTCGTTGGGTTAGGCGTTGGACCATTCGTTGATCTGTATGCCATTGGGTCACGGTGGTGGTGACCGAAATTGATCAACACACTCCTTGGGAGTCAAGGGTGCGATTACTGTAGGCTTCTGGGCATAGCAGTATTCGGAGCGCGGATAAACTTCAGATTCCTATCAGGTGTGTACTTCTAACCCTTGTTTGATAGGCCGGAATGGGCTAAATGTGCCCGACGGGTCCGTGGGCCCAGATAAGTAAAAATTGGTAGATTGGTAATAAATGACGAACTGATTAAATAGGTTGTATGGCTTAGAATAGATTTGGGCCTAATGGGCCGTATAAATGTGAATGGGCCTGATGAGTTATATGAATGTATGTAGACTCGTTAGGGTTTTGTAGTGGACTTTTGGGCTAGTACCTAATAATTGTTTAAGCAGTCATAAGGTTAAAGTGTGGCAATAGGTATATGCATGTCTAGGATTTGATCTAGGGAGAGCTTGGTACTTAAGCGATCTTAATGACTCACCTCCTCTTCTCTGCAGTCCTACCTGGTGCATAGTATCTATTCACTTTAGCCAACGAGGACTTGTTGACGAGCCAAGGTACGTAATTAGACGCATGGTTATTGAGAGGACTATGGTTCGAATCCCTTTGCACGCAAAGGTTGATTATTTTGCTAATGCTTTAATTTTGAGGGATTGATGGAGAATCCCACATCGGGAAGCAAACCATGACGAGAGTAGGCATACCTTTCTTGGCTTATCCCTTTCGCTTTGTGGCGTGTTCGTTGGGTTAGGCGTTGGACCATTCGTTGATCTGTATGCCATTGGGTCACGGTGGTGGTGACCGAAGTTGATCAACACACTCCTTAGGAGTCAAGGGTGCGATTACTGTAGGCTTCTGGGCATAGCAGTATTCGGAGCGCGGATAAACTTCAGATTCCTATCAGGTGTGTACTTCTAACCCCTGTTTGATAGGCCGGAATGGACTAAATGGGCCTGACGGGACCGTGGGCCCAGATAAGTAAAAATTGGTAGATTGGTAATAAATGACGAGCTGATTAAGTAGGTTGTATGGTTTAGAATAGATTTGGGCCTAATGGGCCGTATAAATGTGAATGGGCTTGATGAGTTATATGAATGTATGTGGACTCGTTAGGGTTTTGTAGTGGACTTTTGGGCTAGTATCTAATAATTGTTTAAGCAGTCATAAGGTTAAAGTGTGGCAATGGGTATATGCATGTCTAGGATTTGATCTAGGGAGAACTTGGTGTATAGTATCTATTCACTTTAGCCAACGAGGACTTGTTGACGAGCCAAGGTACGTAATTAGACGCAGTGTTAAGAATTACTAAAATACCCTTGTAGGGTAGAACTACTGAAGTACCCCTGTAGGGCAACATTACTGAGATAACCTTTACTTACAAAATTACCGAAAAACCCTTAATTTGTAAAATTACCGTTTTACCCCTAATTTGTAAAATTACTGTTTTACCCCTGACTTTCAAAATTATCGAGATACCCCTGATTTGCAAAATTACTGAAATACCCTCGACTTGTGAAATTACTGAAATATCCCCGAATTACGAAATTATCGAAATACCCTTTGATTGTAAAATCACCCAAATACCCCTGGATTGTAAAATTACCAAAATCCCCCTGTAGGGTAGAATTACAGAAATACCACTGTAGGGTAGAATTACTGAAATACCCCTATAGGGCAGAATTTCTGAGATACTCTTGATTTACAAAATTACAGAAAGACCCTTAGCTTGTAAAATTACTAAAATACCCCTACAGGGTAAATTTACGATTAAACCCTCAATGGTAAGTATTTATTTTTATGCTATGATTTGACTGTCGTTGTGAAGCATGCCTCGTGATTTATATATTTATGGGCGTTGCATACATTTCATATTGCATATGGGTTGGGATTATATATGAGGAAGTGTTATATGAGGATCGCATAGTCGCTTGACGACCGTGGATCCAACGAAGGCTTTTTAGCCACCGAAGGCTTTACAGCCACCACAAGCTTTTTAGCTACCGAGCAGCTATACTGCACCGATAATGTTACTGAGGGCTGTGTGCCATTAATATGGGCTTCGTGCCATAATTATATGCTTTGTGCCAATACCGAAGGCTTTATGCCGATATTATAGGCTTTGTGTCGGTTATATTACCCAAATTGATGGTTATGTGCCAATCCTATTACAGTTACCTATGGCTTTGTGTCGAATATAATACTGCTACTAGAGGCTTTTAAGCCCATTATATGATTAGCAGCTCTGCTGCAATGATTGAGTTAGTGTCAGAACCGGTGCTACCATTGGAGTGTAGGGATGGGTGGGTTGATATTTATATCCCCACAGGAGTGCAGGGTTGGAAGGGAAAATGGAGTGCAGGGTTAGATTGGGATGGGAGCATTGTATACATATAATATTGATGTGATATGGACTCAGGCCTAACTGAGACCACTATGGGCTAAGACCCAAAGGCCACTGATATTGAATAGGGCTTAGGCCCATCTGATTCTGTTAAAGGACTCCAGCCCAGATTGATTCTGTTTCTGTTTACTGACTGTTACTCTAATAAGAGGATTACACACTGAGTTCCGCAAACTCACCCCGTTTATTAACCTTTCATGTAATTCCCAGCCTTAGACGGATCGGAGCTGCGAGGGACTCGGAGAAGGCTACACATCTGCTTCTGTATTTCTATTAAATTAGTCATGAGTACTTTAATTTGGGTTTGAGTTGTAATAAGGCCTTTATAATTTTTGAATTTTAAATTTGGGTTTTATTTTCTTTACTTTGATTTATATCTGTTAGAGGTAAATCACGATTTTCCAAAATTTTAACTGTTTTTTCTTAAAACATCTCGTTTTCTTAAATCAGTTTCTTTTAAATAAAGCTTCCGCAACAAATAGGTTTTACAAGAGAATAGTTTTTAATAAACCACGTTTTGAAAATAAGCAAACGAAATTCGAGATTTTATGCAAGGTTTAAATGGCAACAATTTTTAACAAGGGTTTTCAATGAAAACAAGGTTTTCGAAAAACACTTCAATGTGACACGCCAGATTCGGCCATAGCTCCGGGCCAGGTTTGGGGTGTTACATGGGCACATGCCCAAGTGACTAGGTCATGTGGTAACCTGATTTTTCACCATCTTAAGCCATTTTCACATGGCTATATCACACGGCCATGCTAGAGCCGTGCCCTTCACACGGCCAAGACACACAGCTATGTCTAGCCCGTGTGATATCCTGATTTCACATTTTAAGTTGCAAGGGACACACGGCCAGTACACATGTCCATGTGCTAGCCGTGTGTCTCATACGGTTTGGTCACACACTCGTGTACCAAGCCCTGTGGACTCAAAAATGAGCCTAAAACATTAAACTAACCTCCTTGCAAATTTCAAACCCAAACCAATCCAATAGCAACATTCCAACCAATGCATTTATACACCTAATACATCTAAATTATGCCTAAATCATTGACTTATAAATTTGATCAAATAACATTCATCATATCTTTCAAAATTAACTTATATTTCATTCATTCATTTCAATATCCTTCTTAAGTGTTATGTACTACATTTACATCCAAAGCACAAAACATATACAAATAGCTAACACAAGACCTAGTACATGCCACATTTATCAAAAAATAGATTACATCACCAAAATGAAGTTGAAGTCGGGAGTGACTCAGATGCTGGACTGAACTTCAACTTTACCTAGCCTGCACACAGAAAAGAACCGTACACTGAGTATTGTATTACCATAATTCAAACTATAACAACAATAAAATATCATAAATATACATAGATAATTAACAATTCATACATATAAATTCATACCATATTATCATAATTCCATTATATCAATTCCAATAATTGATTCTATATATCGTCAATGAGATTTCAAACAATTCATAAACCTTTGGTTCATCTCTTAACCACATATAATTATCCAATTCACATTTCAAATATGAACATTTCATGAACATTTAGTTCATGCATTCAATCTCATTACAATTTCATTTCACATTTCATCTTACAATATCACATTCTCATTTCATTCAATGGCTCAATTAATCAAATTCATTTGATTTTTCTCATTTTATGTATTTTCCCCTATTAATATGACACGGACCTTGGCGGATACGCGGATCCAACCAAACACACCAGATTGGCAA
The DNA here is from genome assembly GCA_020496765.1 of Gossypium stocksii. Lineage (NCBI taxonomy): Eukaryota > Viridiplantae > Streptophyta > Magnoliopsida > Malvales > Malvaceae > Gossypium > Gossypium stocksii. The sequence goes on along the minus strand of CM035628.1, from coordinate 32,391,904 downwards.
CCAATGCCTCATTGGATAGTTCGAAGCAAATAAGTGACACCCAGTGTCTCATCGACCTAGCCGAAGTAAAGTGGTACCCAGTACCTCATTGAATCTATCCGAAGTAAATAATGACACCTAGTGTCTCATCGACTCGAGGTCGAAGTATCACTGAACTCTTCCAATCCTATGGCATGTAAACTATATTCGGCTAAGCCTGACTAGTTAATAGGGTATTGGAATCACATATTAGTTTCACTTTCACATTCTCTTTTATCACAGTTCATTCAATTTCAATTCAATCTATTATTTATTCAATCACAACTCAAATACACATTCTTAATTTCAAATCAATATACAATTCAATTTCACACACATATATAAATATTCATCAATTAAATCAATTTCACATTCAATTCAAATAGCAATACTTACCTAAATTTCATTTTTCATACACATATATTGAAAATTAAACATTCAACAATAAGTAACTTGAATTATGGTAATACAAACCGTATATTTCTTGTTTTAGTCCTCAACAACTTTCTCCTTTCCTTTCGATGCTGATGCTTCGGTTTCTTTGATAGCTTTCAAACTTCCAAGCTTTTAATCTTGAATTTCCCCTTTTATTTTCTTTCCTTCTTTTTTTCTTGCTATTTTCGAATGGCTTCTCTGTTCTTTCTTCTTTCTTTTTCTCTTTATTTTTTTTTGTTTCTTATTTCTTTTATGCTTTATTATTTTATTAACTTAATTTATTAATAATTATAAAATATCTATTTTATTACTAATATTTATATTATAAGTGTATTAATTTATATATTTACAATTGTCCCATATCATCACCATACATTTGGCATATTTTAATTTAATTAATAATAAAAATTTTATTAAGATATCTATTTCATAACAAATATTATTATTACATTTGTATACATTTTTATCCTTACATTTGTCTAATATCATTACCATTCAATATTTTAATTATTTTATTAAACAAAAATCTCATAATATTATTATTTGATTAGTAAATATCTTTTTACCTAAATCCTTCTAAATTGTTTCTTCAGTCTCTTGAATCAATTCTGGCCCAATTACTTTCCTTTCGTTTAATTCTGTGCAACATACAGGTGATCTACAGCGTCGACCATATAATACTTCGTACGGGGCCATTTGAATACTAGAATGGAAACTATTATTATAGACAAATTCAACTAACGGTAAATAACGTTCCCAACCTGATTCAAAATCAATGATACAAGCCTGAAGCATATATTCCAATATTTGAATTACTCGTTTGGACTGTCTGTAACGCCCCCAACCCGAATCCATCACTAGAATAGAGTTACGGAGCATTACCGGAGTTACTAATTTATCTATCAAATATTTTATTTGATCTAACATTCATATTTGAAACCAATTAGTACATGTTGTCGCTTAAACGTGCTCATTTTTCTCGACATGTTTTACTTGAATTTTATTACTCGCTTCAGTATGCTTAATTTTCTTGTATCATCGTAAAAAAAAAAAAATCATATATTTACATGTCAAGATGAATATCATTTTCTTTCCATTTCTTCATAAACTTAAATCAGGTAATACATTATATCAAGATTTCATGTATTTAAAAATACAATTTAAGCTACATTAATCTACCTCATTACTTGTTTATGTTTATAATTTCACCAATCCGATATCTTTTCTTTTCCACGTTCAAGTCTCGTATTTTAGTTGCACGAATCTTTATAAATAAATTTAATCGTCATTTTCATTCATTTCATATTCTAATACATTTAATTAATGCTTTAGGCAAAATTTCCATTTTACCCTTAAAACGTTTAATTAATTACAATTTCATCCTTGATTCCAGAAAAATAAAAGTATTGTCATTTAATCCTTGTTTACAGCCATTATTCTTATACATATTGATAACGGCCCATGAATTTTATGAAATATCAAAATTTTCCATAATTTCAACACTTTTCAATTTAATCCCTAAAACATGTTTTCGCTTGATCTTGATCTAAATTAATATTTTCATTAAATTTTGTAATTTAAATGATAAAATAATCCATTACATGCAATTTGATCATTTTTGATATTTTTACAAAATCGCCCATAAAGTTCTACTTTTATTCAATTTAATCCCTGAGCCTAAAACATGCAAATTAGCCATGCTGGTTGAATATTCATACATATTTTCCTCCTCCTCCACTCCATTCCACATCCTTAATTTTTATAACATGCTTATAAGTAACATTATCAAAACTTTCACTATTTACTTATATCTATTTTTAAAACTGTCCATTTGAGTCATAGTCACTAAATTATTTATATCTTGAGCTACAGAACTCCAAATTAAGATCCGCAAATTTTATCTGAAACTAGGCTCACATGTATTCTTACCATAAAATTTTTAGAATTTTTGGTTCAGCCAATTAGTACAGTTTATTCATTAAAATCTCCCTTATTTTACTGTTCGACAGTTCTGACCACTCTTCGGTAAAATTTAATTATCTCTTTGTACAGAATTCAAATGATGTTCTCATTTATTTCTATTGAAAATAGACTCATTCAGGAATCTAACCGTATAAATTATGTCTCAAAATTATTTTTATACAATTTTTAATGATTTTCCCAAGTCAGAACAGAGGATCTCGAAATTATTCTGAACCAGTCTCACAAAAATATAAATATCTCAAAATACATAATTCCTTTACTTTTTATGTTTCTTTTATATGAAAATAGACTCAATAAGCTTTAATTTCATATCTTATTCATCCTCTAATTAGATTTCTACAATTTTTGGTGATTTTTCAAAGTTAAACTTATGTTGCTGCCCAAAACTGTTTCTTATAGTTTATTTTGCAATTAATTCCTAACTAATTTTACTTACTTTTACAACTCAAATCATACTTCATTTCTACTTAATCTCTTCCCATATTTAACTTAACCATCCAATGTTCATATTAGAACTCAAATTTAAAACTTCTTCCAATTCAATCTCTACTATATAAAACTTATAGCCTCTTTTACAATTTAATCCTCTTTTTCATTCTAACTTAAAATTCTATCAATTACACCCCTATTTCATCTTCTTGCTCAACATGAACTACTCTTAGAAATCTATGAACTATCAAAATATCAAATTAATCTTAACAAGACTTTGTTTTAAAGCTTTTAAAACATCAAAATTAAAAGAAAATGGCTTAATTGACTTACCTATTAAACATCCAAGCTTTAAATCATCAATTTCTCTTTTTTTTCTTTTTCCTTCTCTTTTTCTTCCCTTCTTTCCCGTTTGCTATTCTGTTTCTTTTTCCCCTTCTCTCCTTTTTTTTCTTTCCACACACACACATATATATACTAAATAAAATAATAAAATAATAATAAATATCTTATTAAAATAATATTTTTCTAATAAAATAATTATAAAATATCATCAACATCATAATTACTTTCTAGATTTCTCTCTCTTCCAATTGACCATTTTGCCCTTTGTGATCTTTTAAAATTCCATCCTTGAGTCATCACTTAATTGGGTAGAATTACAATTTAGTCCCTCAAAATTCTTCACCTATTCAATTTGGTCCTAATTCATTCATTTTCCTTAGTTTCTAGATTATTCCACCCCTAAAATATTTGCACTATTGGTCCTTCAACTTTTCATATTTATACTTTAACCCCTCAAATTTTGAGTATTTACTCTTGAGCAACAAAACTTTTCTCATTTTTACAATTTAGTCCTTTCTTGAATTAATATGTCATAATATACTTCCCAATGACATAACTCAAATTTCCTCTTCTTGTCACTTTATTTTCTTATTTTACTATATCAAGGATAACATCTTACTGTAGAAATTTTCGGGGTGTTACACTGTCCATCTGTTTGAGGATGAAAAGCTATACTGAAACTAAGTCGTGTACCTAATGACTCATGTAACTATCTCCAGAATCTAGATGTGAACCTAGGATCCCGATCTGAAATTATGGATGCTAGAATACCATGTAACCTAACAATTTCTCGAATGTATATCTCAGCAAGTTTCTGTAAGGACCAATCCGTTTAGACAGCTATAAAATAGGCAGATTTGGTAAGTCGATTTTTATCACCTAAATGGCATTCGTTTTACTCGCTGACAACGGTAATCTCCGTAACGAAATCCATCGTAATCCAATCCCATTTCCATTCAAGAATACTAATAGGTTGAAGTAAACCAATCAGTACCTGATGTTCAGCCTTTACCCGTTGACATGTAAGACATTTACCAACATACTCCACAATGTCTCTTTTCATTTCGGGCCATCAATACAGATATCTTAAATCACGATACATCTTTGTACCTCCGGGGTGCAATGCAAATGAACTGTCGTGTGCTTCTCTCAAAATTAACTCTTTAAGCTCAGAATTAACTGGAATACAAAGTCGATTTTGAAATCTTAGACAATCCTGATCATCAATACTAAAACTCCCCGTTATACCATTTTGTACCATCTCTCTTTTCTTTAACAGTTTATCATCTTCCAACTGAGCTGCTCTAATCTGATCAGACATTACTGGCTTTACTTTCAACTCGGCCAAAAGACTTCCATCATCGGTGATACTGAGTTCTGCAAACATCGCTCTCAATTCAATTGCGGCTTTTCTACTCAATGCATCAGCTACTACGTTTGCCTTTCCCGGATGATAATCTATGACACAATCATAATCTTTCAAAAGCTTAATCCACCGTCTCTGTCTCAAATTTAATTCTTTTTGGGAAAGAAGATACTTCAAACTTTTATGATCCGTATAAATGTAGCATTTTTCACCATAAAGGTAGTGTCTCCAAATCTTCAAAGCAAAAATTACAACTGCAAGTTCCAGATCATGAGTCAGATAATTTCTTTCATGTATTTTCAACTAACGAGATGCATAGGCTATTACTTTTCCATCTTGCATCAATACACAACCAAGGCCACTTAGAGATGCATCAATATATACTATAAAATCCTTTCCCGACTCTGGTAATGTCAAAACCGGTGCTTCTGCCAACATTTGTTTCAGTGTCTCAAAACTCTTTTGACACTGATCATCCCAGATAAATGGAACATTTTTCTGTAATAACTTAGTCATTGGCAAAGCTATTTTTGAAAATCTATTAACGAATCTTCTGTAATACCCAGCTAATCATAGAAAACTGCGTACTTCTGATATATTTCTTGGTGCTTTCCACTGAACAATCGCTTTAACTCTAATTCCATCTGTCGATACCACATGTCCTAAAAATGCAACTTCTGATAACCAGAACTCACACTTACTGAGCTTTCCATACAATTACTTTTCCCGTAGAATTTGTAGTACAATCCTGATATGTTGATCATGTTCTAACTCTAACTTCAAATAAACCAGTATATCATCAATGAAGACTACCACAAACTAATCTAAATATGGTTGAAAAATATGGTTCATCAAATCCATAAAAGCAGCTGGGGCATTAGTTAACCCGAACGGCATTACCAAAAACTCATAATGGTCATACCTCATACGAAAGGCTATTTTTGGCACATCACTCTCCTTTTCCTTTAGCTGATAGTATCCTGACCTTAAGTCCATATTCAAAAATACAGAGGCTCCTTTCAACTGATCAAATAAATCATCAATCCGTGGCAATGGATATTTATTCTTGATTGTTACCTTATTTAATTACCGATAATCAATACAAAGTCGTATCGAGCCATCTTTCTTTTTAACAAATAACACTGAAGCTCCCTACGGTGATATGCTCATTTGAATAAACCCTCGATCCAATAAATCTTGCAACTGTATCTTTAATTCCTTCAATTCAGTAAGTGACATCTGATATGGAGGAATAGAAAATGGTGCAGTGCCCGGATAAACTTCTATAGCAAACTCAACATTTCTATCTAGTGGTAAGCCTGGTAATTCTTCCTGGAATACATCTGGAATTCACATATAGTTCTAATCTTACTGTACTGACTTCTAACTAAATCAGAATTAATAACATAGGCCAAATATGCTGAACAACCCTACTGAAGCAATTTACTAGCCTTTACTGCTGAAATAACACGTGCTGGTCCACTATTACGAATACTATTTACTTCAATCTGATGTCTATTTTCTATTTGAATACTGAATTTCTTTTTATAGCAATCCAAAATGACTCCATATTTAGATAACCAATCCATCCCAAGAATTACATCAACATCTCCAAATGGCATAATCAATAAATTAACAAGATGAGCTTTATTTTGTATAACCAACGGGCGTCTCGGACATATTTGATTCACTAACACTGTTTGCCCTAACGGACTTGATACCTCTATGGACACTCTAGACATCTCATGTTTTAATTTTCCCATTTCAACTAACTTTGAATTTATATATGAATGTGAAGACCCGGGATCACTTAAAGCATAAACATGATCAGAATATAATGTAAATATACCTGTTACAACATCATGGGCATCGCTTTCTTCTTGAGTTCGAACTACATATGCTCTAGTTGGAGCTCTGGCCTCTGACTACTGTGTAACAACGTCACTGCTTCTTCTAACACCTCTACCTCTAGAAATTGAATTACCTCTTCCCAATCCTCTGCCTCTAGCGGTAGATACTGATATTTGTGATGTCACTGGTGCAGTGTTATCAGTTTTCAGGCAATCTTGGATAAAGTGTTCTGTTGAACCACATCAGAAACAACCTCTAGTTAATCTCCAACATTCCATTCTATGTTTCTTCCCACAATGCTCACATTCGAGAATTTCTATGTTCCGAGATGGACCTCTCACACTACCAGTAGATACTATCATCTATTTGCCTCTGCTAGCACCACATCTATCTGATCTAAAACTAGATCTCCATCTACTTCGAGATTCTTTAGATCTTTTTGGTAGCGGATTTGAACCAGTAGCTCCCATACGTTTTCCGAGTGGTTTAACACTTTCAGTCTTTTTGTCAACTCCCAAAACTTGTTCTATTAATTTGGCCTGTTCAATCAAATCCATGAATTTAGTAATTCGATGAGATACCAGTTGTACCTTGATTTCATCTCTCAAACCCCGTAGAAATCTTTTACAACTATCAACTTCAGTTGGAATAAATTCTGAGGCATATCTGCTAAGTCTCGAAAATTCCCGCTCATAGTCTACTACTGACATATTCCCCTATTTCAGCATTAGAAACTCTTGTTTCTTGTCTTCGATGTACATTTCCCCTATATATTTCTTCTAAAATTCTTTTTGAAATAGATCTTAGGTTACCTGATTTTCTAGTGAGTGTCGAACCATTGATTCCCACCATAAGTAAGCTTCCCCTTGTAGCAATGATATAGCACATAACAGACTTTCTCGGGGAGTACACTCTAATTGTTGTAACACTCTCTTGGTCGATTCCATCCAATTTTCAACTGCGGATGGATCGACTCCTTTTAGACCCATAAATTCAGTGGCACCGTATTTTCTCAACTCTTTTATTGAGGCCCGTCTTTGAGTAGGTACAGATATGGTAGCAAGAGTCATCCCCACTACTCTGTAACACCCCAAACCCAGCCTAAACGTTATGGCCAAATCTGGTGGCGTCACATGAGAGTGTTCTTGAAAATGTTTTGACAAGTTAAACAAATCGTTCTAGTTATTATCTTTGCTTAAGTTAGAAAATCGCGAATTAATTTATTTGCTTAAACTCATTTCTTTTACGCGGAAGCTCTTAGTTAATTTTTAGAAAAACGATACATTTTGTGGCATTTGCAGTTTATAAATCCATAAATAACAATTTTAGCAAACCAAATAAAATCAAAAGCAGTCCAAGTCCAAAATTACATATATAACCCTAAGATAATGAAAAACAGTAAAATAGTAAATAACTAGTAAAATCATGAAATCCAGAAAGTATCTAACAGTGGTCACCCTTGAGCCTTTCGCTGCACCGATCCATCTACTGTTGGGCATTACCTGACAGATAAAACAATAAAGAGGTGAGCTTTTGCAAACTCAGTGTGTACATCCCTACAGTATAACATGCATACATAAAGATAACAGAAACAGATAACAGTCATAATTTGGGCCCAACCATTATAGAATTGGTGTGGATCGTAGTCCACTCAGAATCAAAATTATAATATAATAGGACTCTCAAGCCTAAATAGATACATAATTGGATATAGTCGGGCATTAGCCCATATAGATATCACATGCATATCAAATCAGACCTACCCAGCCCTACACACCAAGTATATGGATAAAATTAACCCATCCAACCTTACACACCATAAGGTACCGTAAAACGGCACATATCAGATATATGCAGCATAGCTGCCAGATAATTGGCTAATAGCCTTTCAGACTTCCTTCACTTCAATAACAACCTTACCCCAATGCAATGCAACATACAGATATGACATGCTATGATGGAGATACACAGATCATACCCAAAAATCAGAACAGATCAGGTCGAATATACATGCTATAAACAACATACAAATATATACGTCAATATCAGTTAACAGAATTTGAGGTCTATGATATCCTTACTGACCCTACGACAGGTCACAGTCGACTTGGGAGACCCATGCAACATTACAGTTTATTTCAAAAAATGGGCTCACACGCCTATGTGGCCTGCCCGTGTGGGCCCACGGGCTTGTGTGTCTTACACGGCCCAAATTGGCCTTGCCCGTGTGGATCACACAGCCTTGCCCAAAACCCCACACGCCCGTCTGGTTTACCCGTGTGGGCCCACACGCCTGTGTGGCCCACACGACCCAATTGGCCTAACCCGTGCCTCGAACATGGCCTAGCCAGCCATCACACGGTCGTGTCCGTCGTGCCCGTGTCGAGCTCACACAGCTTGGTTCATCGATCACATGGCCGTGTCTCGCCGTACGGCCTCCACACGGACAGTCCACACGCTTGTGTGGCATCAACAGTTTCGTTTTCGGCTTTCGCTGAAACGTGATTTCAGTGTAATTGAAGTACACACCTGGTTCGTTTCTGACATTAACGCTATTCCGAGCACACCAAAACCTCTAAAGAACAACGGTGATTCGTTGCTGGTTAGAACGCCGTCTAGCAGTCCACAAACTATCGATTGACTCTGAAAACGTGCAAACAATTGTTGTCGCTAAAAAAAGACTAAAACAAGTTGAAAACTAAAAAAAAGGCAACAAGAGGGAATTTTTGGCTGACCGAAAAAGAAAACAAAGATGGAAAAGAAAGATTTTTTAGAGAATTTTGGAAGAGAGTTAGAGAACGTCAGAACTCTGGAATATTGGGAAAACTAACAACAAACCAGATAACTTCCCCCCAGATTCTCTCCACTATCCTACTACTCAGTATCATACTAAAACTCAACTTTCTACATGATAATAACAGCAAAAATTATTGCCCCCATTGCATTTCGAACACAGGACCACATGCATAAACCTTCTCTTATCCACCAGACCAGCAGACACATTCTGATATGCTTTTACTAATAAATACTTAAAAACTTATTGTCCAAGAATCAAGCTCATTCAAATAAAAACCAAAATTTAACCCAAGTCTTGGTTTGAATTTGGGACCTCCCCAAACACACCCAGAGTACATATCCACTCAAGCAGACAATTATTCATGTCAAATTAATACAGAAACAAATTCAGAAAATTTTCATGCCACGAATTCACAAAAGTCAAAAATAAGGAAAATTTGGGGCGTTACATACTTTTTGTAAAGCATCAGCTATTACTCGTAATATATCTGAATCACTTCTATCATCTCTTCTCTCTACTCTAGGAGATTGACCCCTTATTGGGTTTATACTAGGTGTAACTGATTTTGTTTCGTCTATTTCTCGATATTCCTCATCTCCGGTATACATTTCTTCATTTATATCGTATAAATGTTCATTCGACATTTTTAATCTATAAAACAAAAACAATTAAATAGGTCAGTATCCAATAATCTCGACTCAATTTCAACTTGATTGTGGCATGTACCTCTAGACTTTGTTTTCGAGCTCAATTTAGTCCGAGAATTGGCTAAACCTGATAGCTTTGATACCAACCAAATGTAACACCCCCTAACCTCAAACCGTTACCGGAACAAGGTTACGAGGCATTACCGAACTTAAACACTAGCTATCGTACAAAATTGAATCATAATTTTTTTTCGTTTCAATTTTAAACTTTTCAAATTCCATCATAAAGTCCTTAATATGGGCCTATGAGGCCCAAAACATGCTTAGAAAATGATTTAAGACTAAACCGAAAACATTAGAAAACTCTAAAGCAAATTTCATGAAAATAGAGGCACACGCCCATGTGGCTTGGGACATGGCCGTATGGCCAGCCCGTGTGGCTCACATGGCCGTGTGGCCAGCCCGTGTGGCTTACATGGTCATGTGGCCAGCCCGTATGGCAGGTTGACTTGTAAAGAGGCATACGCCCGTGTGGCTTGGGACATGGCCGTGTGGCCAGCCCGTGTGGCTCACATGGCCGTGTGGCCAGCCCGTATGGCAGGTTGACTTGTAATTTAATAAGAGACAGAGGGCCACACCGCCTGGGCACACGCCTATGTGACTAGGTCGTGTGGTAACCTGATTTTTCACCATTTTTAAGCCATTTTCACACGGCTGTATCACACGGCCATGCTAGAGCCGTGCCCTTCACACGGCCAAGACACACGGCTGTGTTTAGCTCGTGCGATATCCTGATTTCACATTTTAAGTTGCAGGGGACACACGGCCAGTACACACGCCCATGTGCTAGCCATGTGTCTCACACGGTTTGGTCACACGCCCGGGTGCTAAGCCGTGTAGACTCAAAAAAGAGCCTAAAACATTAAACTAACCTCCCTGCAAATTTCAAACTAAAACCAATCCAATAGCAACATTCAACCAATGCATTTACACACTTAATACCTCTAAATTATACCTAAATCATTGACTTATAAATTTGATCAAATAACATTCATCATATCTTTCAAAATTAACTTATATTTCATTCATTCATTTCAATCTCCTTCTTAAGTGTTATGTATTACATTTACATCCAAAGCGCAAAACATATACAAATAGCTAAAAACAAGACCTAGTACATGCCACATTTATCAAAAGATAGATTACATCACCAAAATGAAGCTGAAGTCGGGGGTGACTCAGATGCTGAACTGAACTTCAACTTTACCTAACCTGCGCACAAAAAATAGCCGTACGCTGAATATTAGAAATACTCAGTGGTATTACCATAATTCAAACTATAACAACAATAAAATATCATAAATATACATAGATAATTAACAATTCATACATATAAATTCATACCATATTATCATAATTTCATTATATCAATTCCAATAATTGATTCCATATATCGTCAATGAGATTTCAAACAATTCATAAACCTTTGGTTCATCTCTTAACCACATATAATTATTCAATTCACATTTCAAATATGAACACTTCATGAACATTTAGTTTATGCATTGAATCTCATTACAATTTCATTTCACATTTCATCTTACAATATCACATTCTCATTTCATTCAACAGCTCAATTAATCAAATTCATTTGATTTTCTCATTTCATTTATTTTCCCTTATTAATATGACTCGGATCTTGGCGGATATGCGAATCCAACCAAACACACCACATTGGCAACCAATGCCTCATCGGATAGTTCGAAGTAAATAAGTGACACCCAGTATATCATCAACCTAGCCGAAGTAAAGTGGCACCCAGTACCTCATCGAATCTATCCGAAATAAATAATGACAACTAGTGTCTCATCGACTCGATGTCGAAGTATCCCTGAACTCTTCCAATCCTATGGCATGCCAACTATATCCGACTAAGCCCGACTAGTTAATAGGGTATCGGAATCACATATTAGTTTCACTTTCACATTCTCTTTTATCACAATTCATTCAATTTCAATTCAATCTATTATTTATTCAATCACAACTCAAATACACATTCTTAATTTCAAATCAATATACAATTCAATTTCACACACATATATAAATATTCATCAATTAAATCCATTTCACATTCAATTCAAATAGCAATACTTACCTCAATTTCATTTTTCATACACATATATTGAAAATTAAACATTCAATAATAAATAACTTGAATTATAGTAATACAAACCGTATATTTCTTGTTTTAGTCCTCAACAGCTTTCTCCTTTTCTTTCGATGCTGATGCTTCGGTTTCTTTATTAGCTTTCAAACTTCCAAGCTTTTAATCTTGAATTTCCCCTTTTATTTTCTTTCCTTCTTTCTTTCTTGCTATTTTTGAATTGCTTCTCTGTTCTTCTTCTTTCTTTTTCTCTTTATTTCATTTGTTTCTTATTTCTTTTATGCTTTATTATTTTATTAACTTAATTTATTAATAATTGTAAAATATCTATTTTATTACTAATATTTATATTATAAGTGTATTAATTCATATATTTACAATTGTCCCATATCATCACCATACATTTTGCATATTTTAATTTAATTAATAATAAAAATTTTATTAAAATATCTATTTCATAACAAATATTATTATTACATTTGAATACATTTTTATCCTTACATTTTTCTAATATCTTTACCAATCAATATTTTAATTATTTCATTAAACAAAAATCTCATAATATTATTATTTAATTAGTAAATATCGCTTTACTTAATTATCAAGTAAATTCATAATTATAATACAAGTATATAAATACACATTTTACACATGTACCATTTATCATCCTACACTTGTCTTTATTTATTTTATTTTATTTCATAATACACTAATAATATTAATAAACATTTATATAAAACCATAACAATAAAATAATGATATTCATTATAATTTTATATAATTAAACTATAAAAACTTAAATTTTTATTATCAATTGCCGCTTCAATTATACTAATTGGCATAATTGCCATTTTAGCCCTTTTTACTTTCTATTAATCTATAATTCAATTTTTACACATTATTCAATTTAATCCTTTTTCCTATCTACTTTTAATTAGACTAAATTCACTTAATTAAAACTTAATTAGACACACTTCTAAGCTCATAATTTTCTTAATAATTATTTTCTAATTCGGTTTACTAAGACGGGGGCCCTATGACTCGTTTTTCTGGTGCCAGTGAATTTTGGGTCAGTACAAAGATAGAAAGAGCTGAATCCATACATCAGTAGCAATACCCCTATCAATCCTTTCTCTTATATTGTTGTCCAAAGTTCGACCTCTTTCCCAAGTGAACCAAGGACCAGAATAACCAATGTCCTCCAACTGACATTCTTCCAAAGTTCTACGGAAAGCCTCCATTCTAGCCTCATTCCTTGAGACCCCCCTTGCTTCTTATTAGCGAAAAGAATATCATTAAAATCTCCTCCAACCAGCCATAGTAACAAATTATTACTCCCCAACCTTCGAAGTAAGTCCCACATCATAGTTTTATCCCTAACATCAAGAGCCCCATAGAAACTCGTGAAACGCCATTTTGGATTACCTTCCTTCTCTTGGATTTCCACATCAATATGATTATTAGATAAACTATTCAGAGTTACTAAATGGCCACCATTCCACCCAATACTTAAACCCCTTAGTCCCCTCCGCAAGTATATCAGCACCATTAAAAAAACCACAACATCTCCTAACATTTTCCATTCGATTAGCATTCAATTCTGTCTCCATGAAGAAGACAATATAGGGATGATAAATTTTCAGCATATGCTAAAGACGGCGTACTGTTCGCAAACTCCCCAAACCACGAACGTTCTAGCATAAAATTTTTATGGCTTCTGGTTGGCATACCCACTGGTAGCTGCCACTAGTCTCCAACGAATCCTGATCAGTGGAAACATTGGAAAACAAATAATCATACCTTTGTCTTTTTTACCTTCCTCATTGAAAATTGGATCCTCTTCAAGTTTACAGTCCATTCTCGTAGTCCAGCCCATTAACACGGTCCAGTTTATTCAGAGTCTTGTTTGATTCCTTCCTATTCAGACTAGATTCCAACTATTGACTTTGACCATGTGCCAAATCTTTTCCAAAAACTTAATGTGATTCTTGCCACTGATTTGAAGTATTTAGGGATTTGGAGCCTTACAAATTTATTTCTAGAATAAAATTACAATCTACCCGTGATCCCCTCTCATGATTGTACCTAAAATTTGGCCCAGATTGTTGCTCAACACGATTCTTACAAAAAAATAATTCTCTCCCTCCTTCCTTAGCCAAATACTGCTAACGGTGGTAGCCTTCCTCAGTTGCGCCCTCAAAGTCAAATCCCACCTTATTTCCACCTACTGCATCCCACATTGTAGTCTTTTTGGACAGAAACTATCCCTATGACCAAGGCGGCCATATAAGAAGCAAAACAAAGTTAATATTTCATATTTAAATTTTGCATAAGTAAAGTTTGATTTAGACAACATGATTTTTTTCCTTCTTTTCAAGGGCTTTCTGACATCAGTTTGAACGTGAATACGCAAAAAAATTTTGTAGTCATTTGATAAATTCTTCATATCATAATCCAGGAATTTACCGATGAAATTTCCAAATTGCACCGTTATTGATTCTTTAATAAACCCCGGAGGCAAGTCGTAAATCTGCACCCACCAGTCTGAGAACACCAACGAAACAGCCATCGGATCTTCATTCTCATGAATCCTATAGAAAATCAATAGAAGATTATTGAAAGTCCTAGGAGCTCCTATAATAACTCGATGAATAACCACTTCATTAAAGAATTTAAACAGAAATCGCTTTTCTCCTAAATTCGAAATTTGAACACCTTCTAAAGGGTGCCAAAGATTTGCCATTATATTTCTCATTGATGGGAAATGAACCACACTAGCAGTTAGAAAAAATCCAACCAAACAGAAACTAAACACGGGAATCTGTGCTTCGTTCCAATCGGAATAGAAAAGGCATCATTCTCACCTTCCATCAAACTCAGATCCTCCAGCCCTCTTTCCATAAGAATCTCACACAAAATGGCACAACCCCTCGAAAACATAGAAGTCAATACCAGAAAAACCAATAAATCAAATAGCAGGAAATAAAACTAGAGAAAACCAAACAGGAAAAACCCAAGAACATGCCAAAAATCGGCAGACAAAGATGTACCAGAAGACAAACTAACTGTAAAAAATGTAATGCCTATTGTTGAATCTGGTGTTTAGCATGCAAAAGAACACAGAGAATCTGGATACTACAATGACAGCTAAAACCCTGAGGCTACAGAAAAGGAGAGTAATGTATGCGGCAAATGCTCTGTTGAGGGGGGATTTATTTTTGTTAGTATGTTGTTTGTCTCTTTTCTTGAAACTATTATTTTTCGAGGGTGCTTATAACTATTTCGAATTCAACTAAGTGATTGTTAGTTTTGAGACATGTTGCTATATTTGCTTACTTGATTCACAAGGTGTGATGTTGTTGTTAGGTTTTGTCAGACAAGCCATAGTGTAGTTTCAAGTGTTGGAATATCTCTTCCCACACCTTTAAGGCAGTCTTTGCATTGCTATGCAGAGTTGTCAATTTTAACATGGTGATTTATTTAAGCAATAAAATCATAATAATTTATCTGTAATCCTCAGAATTTATCTCAACAAGCAAAGTCCCAGTTGATCGTGACTTCTCTTGCTGATGATGAGTCAATATAATGTCAGTTTCATTTCTGGATAATGAAAAGGCTGGATATGAGTATATGTGTAATTAAATATGTCCAAAATTAATTTTAACTTTTCCATGCATGAGTTTTTTTATAAGAATTCTTTGTACCTATGCAAAATTTAGACAAAGATACATCAAAAATAAGAAGAATAAAGGTTCAAAGTAACACTTGAGAGTAGAAGATGAGTGAAGGTCGTCTTTTCAGCATAACAAGATGGTAAATAAGATGAAGCTAATTAGGTACATTTTTTGTTCGTAGGAATGTTGAGTGTACAATAGAAGTGATATTGTATTTGAAGTAGAAAATAAAAGAAGACATCATGCATGTTGTCTTGGCTTTACTGTCCTCACTCTGAAAATATAAAAAATGGCTCAAAGCACAGAAACCTTGTCCCAAATTCAAGGGGTAATTCAAAAATGGTATTCCTTCATAAATGATAAGGTATATCCGATAGTACCTGTAGTAGTTTCGATTTTCAATATGATTGGTGTGGTAGGTAACCAGAATCAGTGTCACAAGATTGATTGTGTCATTATGGGCTTTTTTGGGCCTTTTATATATAAGCCATGATATATTAAATTTAGCTCTTGCTTTTTACAATTTTATTCAAGTCAGCCTTACTCTTTTATTTGGAATAAATTAGACCACAACCTTGTGACATGATATTATTTTGCTCTATATGTCAAGTTAAAACATAATTTAAAAATTATAAACAAAAATTCAAAAACAAATTAGATAAGTTCAAAAAATTGTAAATAAATTTTTTCAAAAATTATGAGAAAAAATCTCCTTCAAATTAAAATAACAAAAAATGTAAAAGATTATAGAAGTTTGTCAAATTTCAAAAAAAAAAAGATTATTAATTTTTTAAAAAAATAGAAATGCAACGAATTTTAAAAATTTTTTTTGAAAAATTTACAAAAATTCAAAAAATATTATGAAAACAAATTTAAAAACTCTTCAAAGTTAAAAGCAAAAACTTAAATATTAACTTAATTGTGCAAGAATATTAAAATATATTAACTTAATGTTTTATTTATAATTTATTTTTTTAATTTTAAATTATTAACTGATGTCGTGATATATAAGATAAAATAGCGTTGTAGTAGCAAGAAAATACATGTGAGTGGACACGTCAATCTCTGATATAATTTTTAATGAGTCATTAATTATAATAGAATAAAGATGTAATGATTGAAAATTTGTTGTATTAATTATAATAGAATAAAGGTGTAATGATTAAAAATTTGTTGTATCCTCTATCACACACATAAAAATATCCTATATTATTTTTTATATATTTTAATAAAAAATGTTTTAATTTATACTAGCAATTGTATCATATGTATATGCGAGTGAAAATCACACATTTAGAACATATGAATGAGTTTAACAATAACAAATAATGAAATATGTGGTTTGAAACTAATAATAACAAATGTGCAATATGTAAGAAATTTAAATTTAAATTTAATTAAAATTGTGAGTGAAAATAAAGTTAAATCGTTAAATATATGTGATTAAGAATAGTAAATGTACTCCAATTACTTTTTGGCTTGTATTGCCATTTTTCTATAGCATGTTAGAATGTTATTATGTTAGATAGCATTATTTAACATATTATCAAAATGTCATTATGTTGGTGAAAGAATAATTCAGCATCAATATGGGTATAAAAGATTTTAGGGTAAACTGCTTAAATAGTCATTTATGTTTGACTCTTGTTACATTTTAGTTACTTATGTTTGAAATGTTACGTTTTAGTCACTTATATTATCGTTTTGTTACGAAGTAGTCACTCTACCATTAAACTTCGTTACCTCCCTAATGGCAGTCCTACGTGGCAGTCCAAATGGGTTTTAAATGTCAACTTGGATGTTTAGTTGTTGGGATGAAAATAGGTTTTTAGTTAATTAAATTTAATTTAGACTGCCACTTAGGACATCTAAGTTAGCATCTAAAACCCATTTGGATTGCCATAGAGGACCACTGTTAGGGATATTAATGGTAGAGTGACAACTTTGAAACAAAACGATAACGTAAGTAACAAAAACGTAACATTTCAAACATAAGTGACTAAAATATAATTTGAATTAAACAAAAGTGACTATTTTTGTAGTTTACCGAATATTTTATTTAATAATTGAATCATATATAGAGTAGTAACTTACATTTAAAAAAAAAAAAAACTCTCATCAATTTTGAGTTGGTGTTGAGTTGACTTGTGAAAGCAACTCAATTAATGACATAATCAATACATGTGAGTGAAAAAAGTTTGTGTAAAAATATTGAAATGTACAAAAAATTCCAAAATAAAATCCTAGTTGAAGTGGTGAAGTTAGTTGATATTTTGTTGATGTTGGTGGTCTGGATTCATTAGCAAACTTTTATTGGTTTTTGAAAAATATAAAAAGATAAAAGTGTGATTGTAATAATATAATTTATTTAAAATAAAGAAAGATTTTTCATATTTTTTCAAATTGATTTGATGTCCAATTAATTTGTAACACTAAATTAATCAGAAGATTAAAGTATTTGTATGAAATACGGATTATTTTTTTGTAAAACATGTGTAGAGTTGTTCCTTTTAAGCTGTATAGGTCGCGTATGGTTTTACATTCCTACAATTTAATTATTAGTAGTTTTGCTCACAATAATTCCTAGAATCAATTATTTTTTTTATATTCCTATTAGTTAGCCGTTAGTTTAAACAAAACGTGATTTCAAGTACTTTTTTTTTTTAATTTGTTCCAAAATAAATTTGAAATATTTTACTTTCAATTAGAATTATAAATTAAAAATAATTTAAAAATTTGTCAATTAAATTTTATTATTAAATATTTAATTCAAATATTTTGAAGAATAAAATTTATTATAAAAATTAAAATATAAATATTATTTTTTATTTAATAAAAATAAATTCATAAATTATCATTATATTTTTAGATAATTTCTTGAGAACCACATTTCATTAAAATTATAAGATCGAAAATCACAAAAGCATTACCATAGTGTAGATTGGTGATCGAAATTAAAAGTGTACAAATACAGGCTGTTAATCAACCATTTGTTAGGAATTTGGTCTATTCTTTGTTGCCACCTTGTAATTGAGGAGAAATAGTTGTATTATTTGCTCTCTTGTCTCTAGGATAACTCCAACACATCATCATTATTATTTAGGTGGATTAATGTCTGTCATTTTCTTTGTCTTAGGTTGCTTAATGTCTGTCCATTTCTTTGTCCTAGGTTGCTTGTCCGGCCTCCCAAGTTTGCTCGAATTAATTAAGGAAAGTAAATGTTCACATAGCGGGTTGCGGAAAATCTTGTTTGATCTCTTACATCTCTATTAAGGTTTGAGTAGTAATAGTAATTGATTTTAATTGATTGAGGTTTTTGAATAAACATACTTTTTTTAATAAATACCATATTCGAGAGATGATTTTTTAAAAATTTAAGTGTGGAAAATTTTTTTTTATTTTATATATTATCAAAAATCAATTATTGCATATTTTAGTGGTGTATTTAATTTTAGGACAAATACTTTGTGTAAACAAATTATTGAAGTATAGAAGTGAGGCTATAACTGGTGATTGAATTGGACTTAAATCATGACTTATATTATTGATTCATAATAAATTACTTTCTGTAAACCTATAAAAAGGTTTTGAACTGTGTAACCAATTGTTATGTGCATCATTATCATTCTCCTCTTAGCAAGTTAACACTAGCAATAAATAGAACCTCAAAAAATAGAGGAGTGAAATGATAAATTCGACTAAGGGTATTGAATGAAGTATGTTGGCCGAATCTCGATGGAAGGATCCTGGAAATCAATCAATTAAATTAGAATGCAAATTGAAGTTTGAAGAACAACACCATGATCTTGAATCACAATTGAATTGAAGCCAAACAAAAATTTTATGAGTTAGTTGCTATAGGGCAATGCTCTAAAAAGTAAAAGGACCCTAAAATAATTTGAATAAATATTCTAAATTTTGTAATAATTAAAATTGTTACGATACTAATTATTATCAACTCACTGAAGACGCATTTTAACTAACACTTTGTATGAGCGAGCACTAAATGAAAACACATAATATTGGTTCGCCTACACATGGTGCGAACTCTATGTATGCAAATCTAATTTAAGTATACACATGTTAACCCTAAAGTAGGGTATGTGTTATCATATATGGAAACCTACTTAATATATCACATCTATGAACAATAACGATATCATATAAATACGCAAATTTAACTCATATAAGAAAATATTAAAAAAAAAAAAAAACCTCAACTAAAGCCATATAATATAACCCTAAAAATTAAAATAAAAATGATCAATAACCATTAATGAAGCTCATGGCACTAAAATATACTCAATTATCATTGTACCATTAATTAATTTACATGCATGACAGATGATAATTGAAACGTACAATTAATCTTAAAAATAATTAAAAATAAAACCAATTTATTTTAAAAACTTATTTAAATACACAATTACTCTTAAAAAATTGTCTTTCATTGTAGTACCAATTATTGAATGATAATGAGGGTATGTCGCATGTTCTTTTGCTCCCATTCACCAAAAGTTTAGGGTCCCTCGATATTGTACCCAAGGGCTTACGTCTATGTTCTTTTGCCCCCGTTCACCATACCTTTTTAACATGTCAATTTCACCCCCCAAAATGTTTAGGGTCCATCAAATTTGTACCCATTCATAGCAATGACAAAATGAGATGACAATTGATTCCAAATTTCCAACTATAGTATCCAGTCAGATTTTTATGTGGATGTTATTTAAACGGGAGAAGGATTTATTTGTAAAATTAAAAGAGTTTTTACATATTTTTGTAATTTAAATAGTTTATATTTTAATAATTTAATTGTTTAATTTTTAAATATAATTATGTAAAATTTTGAATAGATGTATGGTATTGCACCCAAAACAGTTTGTAGTATGCTCCAAATTTTTATACTTTTCGTAGATTTAAAATTTAGTATTTCTATTTTTATTTCAAGAAATTTAGTCTTTTTATTCTTTAAATTTAAAAATTTAAATATAATTATTAACATTTTTAAAATTCTTCTGCAAACTTTATTGTGTGACATTTTGGAAAAAATAATCACTTGGTAACTATATAGCAAAAAAAAATTGTTATAATGGATTTGAATATAACAAAAGAACTATGGCGGTATTAACAATTAGACTTGCATTTTCAAATCTAAAAATGGAGGACCTTTTTTTTTAAATAAGGGACTAAATTTTTAGAAATAGAAATAAGAGACTAAAATTCAAATGTATGAAGAGACTTAGAGACTTTATTAACATATATCTGATTATTGAATTTTTTTATATAAATGTAACACTCCTCACTCGAGCCAATCACGGAATCCAAATGCGTGACTACTACTACTAGATATAAGCTTTTTTTTTTTTTTACAACTCTAATTCTAGCCATTTTTAAGAAGATGAACATTCAACTAATAGATTACTACTAGATCTGTCCATGGGTCAGGTCGGATCGTGTTCAAGCTGAGTTCTAACAAACTTCTAGGCTTGTTTGATAGGCTTGTGTCTGACTCGAAAAATGAGGTTAAATTTTTGCCCAAGCCTGGCCTAGATTATAGATGTTAAACTTGGGCCTGGCACGTATTAAAATTTTGTTTTATTTTTTATATAAAAATTAAAAAAACACTGAAAATATTTTTAAAAAAATTTATACTTAAATAACATATAGATGCAACTTAACAAGCAAATGTCTCTAAAGTAGTAGCAAAATTAATAATAAAACAAGAGTTATACAATATACAAACAATAATAACAAAATAATAATAGCAAAATAGTGAAAAAAACGACAGCAAAACAACAATATTTTATTTTGTAATGAGCCTCCGTGCTGGACAGGTCTAGCTACAACTTAAAAGTTAACCAAATAAAAACTTTAATCGACAACATAATAAAAATATTTTAAAAATTGAAATGTAATAGGAAAATGATATTGTAATTGTAACTCTATTTTTAATTATAATTATACAAATCTATCAATAATAAATTGTAATTAAAAAATGAAGTCAATGAGAAAAAGAATGTTACAAAAAGGCAGAGGCGAATACAGAGGGGGCTGGCAGAGGCCCTACCCTCCTTTAAAATGAAAATTTTTTATTTAGGCCTTTGAAATTTTTTTAAAATTTTAAATGAGTAAAGATAAAATTATATTTTAACCCCTTAAAATTATAAAAATTTGATTTAATTCTTTAAAATTATAAAAATATAAATTATAAAAAATTAAATTTCATACATCCCTAAAAATTTGTTCTTGCTTCTCCTTGAAAAAGGGAGGGAATTTTAATTTTTATGGAGGTGGGGAAGAAAAGAAGAAATGCAGCCAAACATTGTGTAGGCAATCACAAAGGTTGTGGTGTGGACCCAAAAATAAAAGCTTGGGAAAATGGAATAAGGTTGAAAAAATATGCAGCAATCTTGGAGTATAAATAATACAAAATCAGGCTGTTCCTTTCACATTTATCACTCTTACACCAATATCCCCACTGCCAAGTCTCTTAAATACCCAATTAATATTTTTTATTTTTTGTGATTTGTATATATTTCTTTCTCTAAATATTGAATTAAGTTCTCTTTATTTCTTCAAAAACACCTTTGGTTAATTAAAAGTAGGAGGATTATTAGTTCGATTCAGTTGAGTTTTTTTAATTTTTTAAATTATCTATTATAATTCAGTTTGTCCCGGTTAAGTTCTTATATTTTTCATATTAATTTTTAGTTTTAAATTTTTTATTTATTTTGATAAAAATGAATTTTGTTTTATTATTATTTGATAAAATTTTAATTTTTTTACAAATATTTTTAAAAATAATAATTTTTCAAAAACTTTTAAATTATTTTTACTATTGTAAATTTAAAATATTTAATTTTTATTACATCATAAAAATTAAAATTATTTATATATTAAAAAATAGAATTCAGTTCGATTTCGGTAAATGTAAATTTTAAATTTGAATTCCAGAATCCATCCAAACTCCTTGGTTCAAGTCATTTTACGGTTTTCTTGCTTAATCCTAATTAACAGAGACAAAGGCTTTTGTTCACGGATACAGAGGGTTAAATATTTATAATTTTCTTTTAAAGAAAGTATCTCTATGTTTATTTTAGAATTTATGAAAATTAGCCTTTATAAAGTTTGAGATTGTCCCTCTCAACATTGTAATCCCTATCATTAATAAGGTTTGAACTTGAATTCTCGAAAGATAAAGTTCTTTAGTTACTGTTATGAGTAACTAGTTGTTAGTTAAAGTTAGTTATTCAACTACATTAGTTATGGTAGTTATAATAAAGCCGTAGTTAACTGCTATTCTTTTGTATTAAATACCTCGTTAGTATTACTCAACATTAAAATTTTCTTCAATAATAATAAAAGAGGTTCAATAATAATACTTTGGCTGTACTACAAGATGTTTCAAAGTGACTGGGGGAGAATATCGGTCATTGTCCACAGAGTTGTCTAAACTTAGCATTCAACATAGAATCACTTGTCCTCACACCTTAGAGCAAAATGGGGTTGCTGTGAGGAAGCATCGATAGGTGGTTGAAATGGGATTGACTATTTTGGCTGAGTCTTCTATGCCCTTGAAATACTGGTCAGCAGCTTTTTCCCATGCTGCTCACTTAATTAACAGGTTACCTATATCGGCTCTTCACCAGCTCAGCCCTTATGATCAATTGTACAAGCTTCAACCTAGTTACTCTCAGCTAAGGGTATTTGGCTATGCGTGTTTTCCCTATGTTAGACCGTTTCAGCAACATAAGCTTCAGTTCAGATCCAAAATATGTGTTTTTTTTTTTGTTTTAGTTGTAACCAGAAAAGCATCAAGTGCCTTCTTAAAGATGGACAAATAGTTGTTTCTCGACATGTCAATTTTGATGAAACTAAGTTTCCCTTCCAATCTAGATTTCTTTCTCAACCACCACTGTCATCTATCAGCTCAATGCACCACAGGTCTCATGTTCCTGTAGTTGTCTCACCTGTGCCTGCCGCTATTTCTACTTCTCCAACTACAAGGACTATTGATGATCGTTGTGTATCCCCTACTCCTCAGTCTTCTTCGATCCCAATGCCTACTGATGGTTCACTTTCAATTGGGAACTTCTCTGAAGTAGCCTCTTTGAGGCAGTCTGTTTCACCAAGCAGACATTCTTCTCTTGTCAATTATCACCCTATGCTCACTAGGTCCAAATGTGGAATTTTCAAACCAAAGGTGTTTTCTACTATTTTAACTAAAAAGGAACCCTCGTCAATTACAGAAGCCTTACAGAGCCCTGAATGGACTGTAGCTGCTAAGGTTGAATATACTGCATTGACTTCCAATCACACGTGGGACCTCGTGCCTCTGCCTAGAGGGCTTCGAGTAATTGGTTGCTAGTGGATTTTTAAGCTAAAACGAAATATCGATGGCTCTATTGCTTGGTACAAAGGGAGATTGATAGTTAAGGGCTACCTCTAGGAAGCAGGCATTGACTTTCAGGAGACCTTCAGCTCTGTGGTGAAGCCAACAAGAATCAGAATAGTGCTGGTACTTATTGTTTCTCTAGGTTGGTCTCTCCGACAAGTGGACGTTAATAATGTGTTCTTGAATGGTGACCTCTAAGAAGAGATCTACATAGTGCAGCTCTCAGGATTCGAAAAATAAGGACCAGGTGGTCAGCACTTGGTGTGTAAATTGCGAAAGGCCCTGTATGGTCTCAAACAGGCTCCTCGAGCCTGGTTCCACAAACTAAAAGAGTTCTTGTTGGCAAACAAATTTGAGGGTTCCAAAGCTGACAGCTCACTGTTTATTCATCGAGAAGGATCTCAATTGTTCTATGTCCTGATATATGTAGATGACATTATTGTCACTGGGACTGACTTTTGTGCTATTAACATATTTGTTGCAGATCTTAATGTTCATTTCTCTCTGAAGGACTTAGGTCAGCTAAGTTATTTTCTTGGCATTGAAGTCACCTATACTCTAGATGGACTCTTTCTTGGCCAACAAAAGTACATCATGGATTTACTTCGAAGAGCATTAATGGACAACTAGAATGCTTCTTCAACACCGATGGTAACAAATTGCCGTTTATCAACTCATAAAAGCAAACCTGTCAGGAGTATTGTTGGGGCTCTCCAGTATGTCGTAATTACCAGGCCTGATATTGCCTATGCAGTTAACAAGGTTTGTCAGTACATGTATAAACCTCTAGATTCTCACTTCAAAGCTGTCAAAATGATTTTGCGGTATTTACAAGGGACTTTGAGTCATGGTTTGACGTTTACTCGAGCCTCAAAGTTTCACTTGGAGGGATTTTCAGATGCTAGCTGGAGGGCAGACTCTAATGATCGCAGATCCACATACGATTTTTGTGTATTTCTTGGAGGAAATCCTATCTCGTGGAGCTCCAAGAAGCAACAGATAGTGTCTAGGTCAACAGCAGAGGCGGAGTACAGGAGTCTTGCTCATGTCACAGTAGAGATGGTCTAGATTCAGTCTTTATTGGCTGAACTTTGTGCTCCTGTTAGGACAAAGTCGTTAATTTGGTGTGATAGCTCAGTTGCGGTAGCAGTAGCA
The DNA here is from genome assembly GCA_020496765.1 of Gossypium stocksii. Classification (NCBI taxonomy): domain Eukaryota; kingdom Viridiplantae; phylum Streptophyta; class Magnoliopsida; order Malvales; family Malvaceae; genus Gossypium; species Gossypium stocksii. Next base: position 32,366,645 of record CM035628.1, on the reverse strand, counting down.
GGCAACCCAGTCATGCACTCAAAGTTTAAACATGTCGAGTTGGACCTGTTTTTTGTCAGAGAAAAGTTGCTGAAGGGATTTTTCAAGTGGGACATGTATCCAGTCAAGATCAGGTTGTTGATGTTCTGACAAAGCCATTATCAACAGGGTTATTTGCCAAGTTCAGAAGTCAATTGCGTGTTGCGAACAAGGAAGAAGGTTGACAAGTACGGGGCATGTTATGAGTAACTAGTTGTTAGTTAAAGTTAGTTATTCAACTAAGTTAGTTATGGTAGTTATAATAAGGCAGTAGTTAACTGCTATTCTTTTGTATTAAATACCTCGTCAGTATCTAGTCAACATTAAATTTTTCTTCAATAATAATAAAAGAGGTTCTTCTCTTTAGCTCTTGTTGTTGTTATTGACAGTTACTATTACCCAATTCAAAAAGTTGTATTAGAATTTGGTGAATATTTGAATCTTATAAGAGTTTTAATTCCAAATTTTATCATTTTTACTTTATGAAAGATGAGAATCTTGTCCGTCGAATTTTGGCTCTAGTACATTATGAAAATTAATAAGTTATTTTAATTAAGTAACATTATTAGAATTTACATTTTATTGTTGTCTTGTAAATTAGCAGCTCAATGACTCATATGTAAGGAATTAATGAAAATCAATCGATCAATCATTTATATATAATAAATTAGAAAAAAATAACGGTTCAAGTCCATATATTGACCGATAATTAGATCACTTTCTCAATTTTCATAAAATACAAATGATCAAATGATAATTTAAAGTAAATAAATTATTTTTTTCAATTTTTATAAAGTTGTAGTTACTCAAATTTGTATTTGTACTTTAAAAAAGAAATTAATTTGTAAAACGAATAAGGTGAGATGTCTAATTGCTTTCACTTTACATGGTTTTCTTTATTCGTTGCCAACTTACTGGATTGGCAGCTAAATTTATCAACTAGCGGTTGTTACTCTTTTCATGAAAAAGTTGATGATCAACAACATCTCACTCTACTCTTCACCTTTCAACTTTGCCAAAATAATATTATGTTTTTATTAAAATGTTTATGATAAATGTCGATTAAGTTTTAGTTTCACTGGCATCAACTTGTACGAGAGAACGTGTGTGTGAGTGCCTGAAGCGCATTATTCTCTTATTTAAGTTATTTTAGTTCTAAACATTGTATTAAAAAACAAAAATTAAAAATCATGATACCACACGCATATAAAATAAAGTAAATAAAAAAATATTTATATAAATATATTCATATTTATAGTATAAAATACCTCTGAATATAATATAAATTTTAATTGTTTTGATATATTTCAATTTATATGTAATATCCGAATTAAAGTTGCATGATGTAGATACACATGCTATTGGCATTTGTTCTTTTTGACCCAAGCTAGCGATATGGACCCATTTTTCTGGATACTTTGATAATAATAATAATAATAAAAGAAAAGAAAAGAAAAGATGATTGAATTTTCTCCAAGATCTATGAATTATCATGCATAAAAAGCATCTAAAGTTACTTAAATAATACTACAATGCACAGTAAATCACTTTTCATATGTGATTAGATCTGTTCAAAAATTGGATTATATTTGTGTCCCAAGCTTAAGTTCCAATTACATTGGTCATGGAGTCAACTTTTTCATTAGGCAGATTTGTCTTCATTCAAATAACAATTTAATACAATAAAATTGTTGATACAAATATATAACAAAGAAGAGATAAAAAGTGAAGATTGTAGTAGTTTAATTGAGTTCGATTCACTTAAAGAAATGAACAGGTAGAAGAGACATGGGGGTTGAGGCCAATTAGATATTGAGGAAGGTAAGTGCTCAAAAGGAAAAAAACGGATTTCGATCCTTTCTCTATTGTTTGGGGGGGAATATTTATAAGAAAAACTCTCTTGTCTTGTAGCGAGGCGTGGCATGTTGTTCTAGAGGATATACTATCATAAGATATGTGAAGTGCAAGCCTAGACAGTTTAATTTATTTATTTTTAAATAATTATCACTTCATAAAAAGTGTTGATGCAAATTTAATATATCCTTAGAAATCTTAGTCAAACATATCATTGTCAATATGATTATTGAGATCATTATTGATATAATTCACAAGATTCGATATCATCTATTAGAATGCCTCGTTACATGCATGATTTAGGTATCTTTAAATTGCTTCATTTTACAAGAATTTCGAGAGGGGCTAAGCTAAAAGAATTTGCAAATATTAAAATGAATTAAATTAAATTTTAAATTATTAAAAAAGGCCAAAATTGTAGTTGTTCCAATTAAATAAAAGTTAAAAAGGAATTAGAGGCACTATAGTTATAATTACACCATTAAGTGAAGGGGTCAACGTCACTGCTTTTCTCTTTTGGTTACGTGCTGCTCCAAACAACTTTCGACTAGGTTTTTATTTTTTATTTTTTCTTTTGAAAATAAGTTTTGGTTGTTTAATGTCAATATACATTTATCTTATCTATATAAATGTATGGATAAAATATAAGTATTTTTTTGGTTTTTTATAAAAATAATTTGAAATTTTTATTAATTATAAAAATGATTTTTTTATGTAGATAAATGACCTGAAATAAATAATGAAAGTGGGTGGAGTCCAAGAGATTTATGTGAATCACTTACCACGTCAACTAATCATTGGCTGTTAGAATTAAAAAATTAATTTTTTAGAAAGAGTCAATGTATTTGGCTTTACCTGTATAAATATCACCTCCAATATCAATATTTTTATATATTTTGTGGGGCATAAAATAAATTTTGTGGAAGAGTCAATCTATTTGGCGTAACCAATGGTATAATAATGATGGAGCGAAATAGATTTGTGTCACCACTTTTATTGTGTCAGACTTTTTGAAAGTTATTTTTATTTTTTTAACTCAAATTATTTTTTTATTTGATGGTACCATAGAGAATGACATGACTACTATGCTGCCATTAGTCTACCGCTATTTTACCATTAGTCACGCCAAATAGATTAGTTCTTTCACAAAATTTATTTTATGCCTCATAAAATACACGAAAATATTAATGTTAGAGATGATATTTATACAAATACGGCTAAATAGATTGATTGACAGACACTAATTTTTTGACTCCAGTCATTTTTACCATTTATTTCAAGCTATTTACGTGGATAATTAAAAAAATTGGATTACTTTTATATATATTTTTTTTATAATAAGAGAAATCACAACACTTGGCATAAAAAGAATAGGCATTTGTTACTTTGTTTCTCTCTCCAAATCCGTATAAATTTGCGTGCGATCGAATCACCCGCATGCAAAGATTTTCTCTGAGGGGTAAAGTAAAATTAGATGAATAATTGACATTTTATTTAGGGTTTAATTTTTCTTTTCGTACAAGGGGATGGTCAAAGGCATGATGCCATAGGCATTAGAGTATATAGCTGTCGCACACCGGCAGAGCCACCTATCAATATCAATAATTATAACAGGTGGATCATACACTACCACCTCATCATTGATTACATATTTTATTTGGATTTGTTAAAAGCTTTTTTTTTTTTTTTTACATTTCAAGTATAAACAATTATTTTGAATAAGATTTTTTTTTAATTTTAATTTAGGCAAAAGTCTGGTCTTTACAAAGTAAACAAATATCGTACATTGGGAGGAGTAGAGTGAATTTTAGATGAATTTAAATTTTAGAGTTATAACTATTAAAAATTTTATTCGAATAAAAATAATTTCAGATTGTAAAATGGATAAAAATAAGTATGATTAATAAAAAAAATATTATATGTATCCTTTGAAATATATTTAACACTTTTCAATATTAAATAAATGAAATATATATCATAATCTTAATTATATTTGAAGACTTTTTATTTAGGATTTTAATTTATTTTTTTAGAGTTTAAATTTAGATTATTTGGACTGAACATGATTAATTTTAGCCAATAAAGCGAATACGATTATAAGAAAAATGAAAACATAATTTATGTGATATATGGTCTTAAAAAATATATTTTAAAATTTTAAAATAAATAAATGAGATATATGCCATAATCTTAACCATGTATATGTAATGATAAGATTAAAATCAAATAAATGATTGGATTTTAAATTTAATCATAATTATTAGTTTTCGGTTGTGGAGAACATTACCAAACCAATGGGAGCAGTAATTTAAGATTGGACCGCCATTCTCGAACATGTAAGCAAATAACTACAGATAATGGTGGTTGAATATTTTATTAAAAAATATAATATGTTCCCTATTTGTAATGTCCATCATTGCAACTTTTGCCAAAAGACAAAGTCTTCAATCTTCTAGTACGACATATTAGAATTAGTCTCATGAATGAATCTTTGATTTTATTTATAAGATTAAAAAAATAACAAAATATATATAGGTCTTGATAAATATATGTAAACCCTAATTTTAAAGAAAAAGGATACATCTACAATCATTAGCATTCGTGCTCCCACGATAAATCATGGTGAACTTGTCATCTCAAAAAATTGTTTTAATTATAATTATTATTATTATTCATTAACTTAACTACTAAATTATTAAAACTTTTTATTTTTATAAAGTATTAAAATATAAGAGTAATATTATCTTTTACATTTCTTTTTTGAAACTAATCAGCTGAATTTATTAAATGAGTCAACAAAGTTAAAGAAACAAACGTAATAAAATTTTGACCACACAATAATCAAAGAAGAAAATAAAATATTAACTAAAATAAAATTATCTGCTTTGAAAACCACTAAAATCGATGGTATTTTAGGGCCCTCAAAATTAACCCCTAATTACCCAATTGATTTGACCCCAAGAAGCTTTCCCTCTTCATCTCTATCATTTCCATTTCAACTTCCTAAAGAATTGATTGTCATTTTCCCTAATGTACTATTTAAGTCGTATTTTTGCCCAATGCTTCACCGACAGGTTAAGATTCCCTCCTCCTCCATTTTTCTCCTTGCAAACGATGGCACTTCTCCTAACAGACAAATTTGCTCTTTCCTCTCCAAACCCTCCGTTGCTAAGAAGTGAGCCAACCAATTTCTTTCCCTTGCAATGTATGAGAAACAACGGGTATGGAAAACTATAGGCACTAATCACTAATTCATATCTCCTGTTGATATTTGTCATTTTCTTATTATTGTGAGAGCATCTCCCTTAATCTCAACCCATTGGAGTCCCAGATCTACTCCCATTTGTGTCGCCTGAAGACGTGCATAATAATGAATTGAATTTAAATTTAAGGCTTCATTATATCTATAAACTTAATTTTATCATCTCAACTAAAGCTCTTTTTTATTTTTATTTTAAAGCTCTTTTATAAATTTATTAATAATATTTTACTCACATCGAAAATGTGTCATAATCTAAATATTATCGTTGTTGTTTGAGATTAAAAAATGAATTGGGATATTGATTTTGAATCTCAAACTTATTTAATAGTGCATTTTAAGAATAATTTATGAATTAATTAAATTAAATTAAATTTGAATTTTTTAAAAATCTTTTTAGACAATCAATGAACAACTTTGATTTGAGTGCAAAAACTATCTGAGGACAATAATACAAAGTATATTAATTGTAATTAATGAATTTATTTTATTAACCAATCTGTTTAAGAAATTACGCGTATATTGATAAAAATACTACACTTATGACACCAAATTCAACATTAGGTTCACTTGCCTTCAAGGTAGTTTAGCCTTTTAAGCTTAACATCTTTTTAATTGACCCTTTTGGGTTTTGCAAGACTAATCAAATTACAAACTTTATGGTATTTTTCTCGATTTTGCAAATAGAACTATGCATAAATTTTTACTAAAAAGAATTTATTTATATCAACAAGACCTTATTAAAAGCACCTCCCTAACAACGCAAAGACTCCATTACTACAAAGACTACTCAACACTTTTTTGTTTTAAGTAAGGTCACTTTATATATTTTTCCCTTCAACAAAAAGGGCTATTGTTATACATCTCCACCATGCTTGGAAGACCTTGCCAAGTCAACCACCACACATAGAGACCTCGCTCAGTCAACTTCAGAGATGACCTTCTTGACATCTCACTTTCCCAAGTGTCGTATGGCTAAGGGCACATAGGTTATATACGACTACACGTGGCCATTATGCGATACGCACTTGTCTTACAAGACTTGATGGTTATATATACCTTTCTTTGTTACTCTATAAGGGGCTCTCTCATTCTCAACACAAGAGAGAAACAAGGGAAACATAAGGCTTCACTAAACCTCTTTTAAAGGACCACTTACAACTCTCATACTCTTAAGACACCTTCAATCTTCATACATCTATCTTTCTTTGGCCTTCAGGCTAACCACCATCAACCACCAAATGCATATTTGTACATTAACAAGATTCAATATGTTACACAATATTAATGTAACACCCTTAACCCATATCCATTGCCAGAACAGGGTTATAGACCATTACCCGACTTTTCGGATTAAATACGGACATTTCAATTTTTTAATACACATATTATAACTCATTCATATAACACTCATATGGTCCCTTATATGGGCCCTTGAAGCCCAAAAATAGGTGTTAGAAGCAAATCGGGACTCGATCGAAAACTTCAAAAAATTTTCGTAAAATGTCAAAAATTTTCTTAGAAACAAAGGACACACGCCCGTGTGGCCAAATCATGTGGCTCACATGGCCAGGAGACATGGAACGACCCAAATTTCATAGGCATCGAAAAAGTGAGCTTTGGGCTTCCGTCTTAGGAAAACGAGTCTATAAATATTTATTAAAAATATTTAAGAAGCTAGTTGTGAGTTGAATTAGATTTTGATTAAGTGAATTTAGTTTAATTAGAAGTAATTAATAGAAAGGACTAAATTGAATAGAATATAAAAGCTTAATTATAGAATAGAGAAAAGTTAAAGGATTAAATTAGAATTAAACCAAATTAGTGGCATGTGTATGTTAGAGAATAAAAACATGTGTAATAAAATAAAAATGCAGAAGTGTATATATTTAATTGATTTACTTAGAATTTAAGTAAAAGATATTTATTTATTATTATTATTATTATTATTATTATTATGTCACATTATATTTTATTAAATAAATAAGATAGTGCCAATTGTATGATGATAAAATAATACACTTGTTATATATTTATTTGTCTTAAATAGATATTTTACAAATAATAATTAATTAAGATATAAAGTAACAAATAAAAGAAATAAAACATAAAAGAAAAAAAAGAATAGAAAAGTTACAGAGAAAGCAACGAAAATTGGGAAAGAAAAAAGAAAGGGAAAATTAGGGTTTAGAAGCTTGAAGATTATTTGGTAAGTTTAATTAAGTCCTTTTCATGTGATTTTGATGTTTTTGAAGTCTTAAAGTTGAATATTTTTTAATTTGTGTGGAAATATTGAAGGTTGATATATATTTGAGTAGGGTACATGTTGAACAAATGACGGAATTAGGGAATTATTTGATAAAATTCTTTATTAAAATTAATTAAAGGATTAATTTGTAAACTAGGTCATAAGTTTTGTGTTGTAGGGACTAAATTGATAGAATTTCAAAATTATGGAAAAATGATGGAAATTTGATAGTTGAATTAAGTTTTGATGGAATTTGAATAAGAAAATGATGTTAATTGTAAAAAGGAAGAAGATGAATGTGGTTACGACAAATTTGGAATTATGATAAAAGTTGCATAGAAAGTTATTATTTTATATAAAATATGTGTGTTATTAATTAATTATAATTATGCTAATTTTTGTAGCAAACAAGGAAACTGAGACGTTGAATACGAAGGGAAAGGAAAAAGTAATCGAGGAGTAGCTCGAGAAAATATCGGTTTGTATTATCATAATTCAAGTTATTTATTATTATATGTTCAATTTCATTATGTATAAATGCATGGAAATGAAATTGAGGTAAGTAGTAATATTTGAATTGAATGTGATTGGATGTGATTATTTGAAATGTATATGGATTGAAAGTATGAGAAAGTGATGGAGTTGAAATGTGAATTGAAGTAAAAATATGTGATTATGTGAATTTGTTTGAAACGTGAAAGTGTATTTGAGATTGAAAAAGTGATTTGGAAACCCTATTAACTAGTCGGGCTTAGTCGGATATAGTTGGCATGCCATAGGATTGGAAGAGTTCAGGGATTCTTCGTCTTCGAGTTGATGAGACACTTGGTGTGTCATAAATTTGCTTCGGATAGTTTCGATGAGGCGTTGGTCGCCGCTTTGCTTCGGCTCAGCCGATGAGACACTTGGTGTGTCATAGATGTACTTCGAACTATTCGATGAGGCATTGGTCACCATTTTACTTACTCTAAGCCGATGAGGCGTTGGTCGCCATTCTAGTGTGTTTGGTTGGATCCGTGTATCCGCCAAAATCTGAGTCATGTTAATAGGGGTAATTAAGTGAAATGAGAAAATCATTCGAAATTGATTACTTGAACTATTGAATGAACACTGAAAGGGATATTGTGAAATGAAATGAGAAATGAAATTTGTGCTATGAGATTGAAAGCATGAACCAAAGGTTTATAAAAGGGTTCATATTGAAATGTGTATTGAATATTTAAATGTGATTGAAAAATGAACCAAAGGTTCATGATTAGTTGGAAAACCTATTGATGAGATATTGATTCAAAAATTGGAAATGATGCAATGGAAATATGATAACTTAGTATGAAATTATATGTATGATTTGTAATTATCTATGTATGTTTATGATATTTGATTGTTGTTATAATTTGAATTATAGTAATACCACTGAGTATTTCTAATACTCAGTGTACGACTGTTTCCGTACGTAGGCTAGGTAAAGTTGAAGTTCGGTCCAGCATCCGAGTCAATCCCAACCTCAGCTCAATTTCTGGTGATGAATCTATCTTTTGGAAATGTAGCATGTATTAGGTTTTGTTTTAGTCACTTGTATATATTTTATGTTTTGGGTGTAATGTGATTTGTAACTTTTAAGAAGTATTTGATATGAATAAATGAATATTTGCTAAGTTTGAAAGGTGAAATGAATGTTATTTGATCAAGATTTATAAGTCAATGTTTTGGGCATGAATTAGGTGTGTTTAGTATGTGAAAATAGCTTTAAAATGGTGAAAAATCGGGTTTTCACACGGCCTAGTCACATGGGCGTGTGCCCAAGCCGTGTGGCAAAGTCAGAATTACCCACAGGTTAGTCTCACAGCCATGTGTAGCAAGTCAGAACTGCCCACGGGCTGGCCCCACGGCCATGGGAGCCCCACGGGCAGGCCACACGGGCATGTCCTAGGCCACACGGGCGTGTGCCCTTATTTTCAAGGAAAAATTTCTAAAGTTTCCTGTTTAATCTCAAACCACTTCTTAAGCATACTTTGGGTCTCGTAGGCCTATATTAAGGACTTTTTGATCTAATTTGGAAATTTTTAGATTAAAACAAAAAAATTTTATAACTCGATTTTGTTTGTTTACTAGTGTATAAGTCTGGTAATACCTTGTAACCCTGTTCTAGCGACGGTTTGGGGTTAGAGGGTGTTACAAGACACCCCCGTGTCTTGGGCTGTATGGGCATTTGATGTGAAATATACGATCGTGTCCCAGCCCGTATCCTTACTCGTGTAGCTCTCTGACTTGTGCCACACGGCTAACCACACGCCCGTGTGCTACGCTGTATGCAAAGTACAAGTGTCACACGGCCAAGCTACACGCCCGTGTGCTAAGCCCTGTATAAAATCCTGGGCATTCTGTTTTGAAATTTTAAGGTGTAAGGGACACACGGCCAGACCACATGCCCATGTGTCAGGCCGTGTGTCACACACGGCTGAGACACACACGTGTGTCTCTGCCCGTGTGGACGAAAATAAGTCATTTTAAGGCCACTTTTCTCACCCTTTTTAATACCAACTTGCATACAACATTTAAATACACTAATATATCTCAACCAAGCAACCCAATACAAACCAAAAATCTTATTTTAAACATAATATATCATCACAAAACTCATTTGCATAAACTTACCAAAACAACTTCGTTCATTGATTTACTAAAATCTACTTCTAACTACATGCATACAAATATATATATATATATATATATATCATTCACAACCATATTTCAAGTTTAACTCTTTTCTAATTAAGCCCTATACATGCCATATAAACCATAAGATGTATAACAAAGTCTACCGGAGCAATCTAGATAGTGTGGCTCGATGTGTTGATCCGATCCTCCAAATTTCTTGATAATCTACAAAGAACATTCAATGACACAAGTAAGCTTAATGAAGCTTAGTATGTTCATTGGCATTAAAATAAATATTACCAAACATGCTATAACAATAATTCATTAAATATGCATTTCACTAACATTTCCTGCCAATCACAATTTCAATTAATAAAATCTATTTGATTGAGCTCAATATCAATATCTATTTATATTCTTCCACGTTAATTCCATATAACACTTACCAATACTTGTCAAATTAGAGAACGTCTAACAGATTTGAGTACATCGTTTTCTTTGATGCCAGAGTCCAACTATGGTTTTACACAATTGTCATGGCCCTGCCATGGTCTTACACTTGTAATGCCATAACCCAGTTATGGTCTTATCATCAGGATGCCATTGCCCAGCTATTGTCTTACACGTATACATATATTGCCATGGTCCAACCATAGTCTTACGTTTAAGATGCCATAACCCAATTATGATATTTTCATTAAAATGCCATTGCCCAACTATGGTCTTACATTTAAACATTGCCATGGTCCAACCATGGTCTTACCGTCAATTCATCTTATATCACGGAACGATCGTACTCAATCCTGCTTTCCACTTAACTTGAACTTTCAATTCAATTTCCATATTTTTACAATAATCATAATTCAATAACAAAAATATGAAATAATACATTATATCTTTCCTAGATTAACAATTAATCATGAAAGTTCAACCCTGGGGTAGATTGTAGAAGTTGTAGAAATTCAGGAACTATTCTGTTAATTTTCCTTTTTCACGTTTGTCTTCGAGTTTGTACATACCCAATTTTGCCAGCCCAATTACAACAACCCATTATAACATTTAACCAACCCCTAACCCATACAAATTTGCCCAGGGCCCGTTTACACTAACCCAAAACAAAACCCAACACCCTAACTAACCAAAACCCAAATATGCCCCAAGCCCAACTATACCCTAAGCCCGATTACATCAAATCAGAAATCAAAATCCCTAACCCTAGCCTCTAATTGGCGCCGCAAGCCTCCAACCACCCTCTGCCAAGAGCTGCCCACTCCAATTGCCTCTCAAACACTGCCCATGCCCTGCAAGCGAAGCAAACATGCATCACAGGAGCGAGAAATGGCAGAAATAATAGTAAAATACGTGTGTAAAGTGGCTATAAAGAGCCGAATCAAAACAATGTAAAGGGGAGGTTAGCAAAAATTTCTCAGAAATTCGAACATCCCATTCCAAAAACAGTATCAATATACAAAAATAGGCAAATATCCCATAATCAGAGAGCTTAAAGCACAAAATATCAAAAATAAGAACCGATCATTGAAGGTGATTTCATTTCTTTCGCCTATTTCGTCTTCATTTTGTTAAATCAGTTTGCTTTATTTTTGAAACATATTTTTATAAATATTATAAAGAAAAGAAAAGGAAGAGAAAGAGAGAAAAAAAATTACATTTTTCGGGGTTCCGGCCACCGTGTAGGGTGGCCGGTGATGGCGGTGACGGTGGACCATGGTCGGAAACGGCACCGGAGCCACAGTCAAACCCCAGGCCGACAGGATAGAGAGGAGAGCCCCGGTTTCTCTCTTTTTTTAAAAAAAAAAACTAAGCCTAAAATGAGCTTTTTTTTGGATTTTAGGGTATTTAAAAGAAACCCGATTGACCCGACCCAATTTGACCCATACCAGCCTTAGGGTTCACGTGTTTTTGTCTTTGGGTCTAATTTTGCGTTTGGCCCTTCCGCATTTTTATAGTTTTACAATTAAACCTTTTCGTTCTCTTCAATTTCGCCACGGACTTTCATTCTGTTTTTAATTTAGTCCAAATGAAGCTGTGCGCTTTAAAAGTTTGGGGAATTTGCTCTTTTGCCCCTCGATGTTTTAGCGCATGTTCAAATAAACCCCTTCTTTTAGTTTTTTTTAATTTTAATTTCGCCCTAAATATTTAGTTTTTTTAGTTTAATTTAATCCTTCTAGTTATTTTACTATTTAAATTAATTATCTTAGTATTGTTATTTTCATTATATCTATTATTAATATTATTACTACTATTAGTCTTAATATTTGTTCTAACTAATTCTCATGTATATATATACGTTTTATCTAGTATTAAATTATTAGTTTCAATATTTTTATATTATGTCAACTTCCATATATTATCATTATTATTATTGTCCTTATACATTATTATTATACTATTATTTGTCTCATTTTTTTTTTCTTTCATTATAAGTATGGTATTTTTTTTTATGCTATTATATCTATTATTATTTATTTATTTTTCCTAATATCAATATTTCAGCATACTTGTTTTATTATTATTAGTATTATTATTGTTGTCATTACTATCAACATACATATATATTTTTATTTATACATATTATTACTTTTATATTATTGTTGGAAATATATAATTTTGTTATCACACTATTTTGTACATATTTTTTATACTATCGTATTTATAAATATTATTTAATACTACTATGCGCATGTTTTGCTTATTGTATACATATTTTTAATACCATTAAGTATATCTTTTTATATATTATGTATTTTTTATTTATATTATTTATATGTATTTTTTATATATATTATCTCATGCATTTTTGTAGTACTATAGGATGTACATATTTTTAACATTAAACTATGTACATATATTTTCAATGTTATTATGTATGTATTTTCAAATACTATTTTAATAAATTTTGCAATATTTTTGTTCATACCATTTATACATATGTGTATATTTTTATATGTATATATTTTTAGCATTATAATATTTATATATACCTTTTTTCCTATATTATCTCATGTATATTTTTAAATGCTCTATTATGTGTTTTTTTAAAATACTCTCATTATATTGTCTAATATCGTATGTATTTATTACTGTATTTATTATTTGCCGTATATTCACCTTTTTTATTGTTTGCATGATTCTGAATTATATATGTTGAAATTGCATTTCATTTTAACATTGTTTTAAATTTTTTATCGTTTTTAAATTTTTTTTAGACTTTCAATTAATTTCAAAAATAAGGCAATGTACTGATTTTAACATTAAGTCTGTGATTTTATCGCTATGTTGGATGAATCACGTTGGCTCGTGTTAAAACGGGACATCCTTCTAAAAAATAAAAAAAAACTTGTGATTTCTCGTGTTTTGCCCGGATCACGATTAATTATCAAATTGAACTCGTATTTTTAAAAATCAAGACAACACATGTTTAAATAGATACCAATTTTGGGCGTCACGAGGGTGCTAATACCTTCCTCGTGCGTAACCGACTCCCGAGCCCTATTTTTCTCTGGATTTTAAACGTAGACCTAAGCCCGGTTTTCTTTCTTTAAAATATAAATTTTATAGGTATCCGATCACACCTAGAAAAGAGATCGGTGGCGAATCCCCCTCTTTTTAAAAATCAAAATTTGGTTTTCAAGTTTTCATAAAATCGCCACAATTAGCGACCCGAAGCAAAATTTTTACGTCGCGACAGAGTTCTTGATTTGTAGCAAAAAATAAGAAAAATCAACTCAAAAGGACTCTCCTATGGCGTTTTGCTGAAAATTTGATGAAGAATTGTCTAGATTTCTTTTAATTGTTGTTTTATCTATTTAATTTTGCAAAACTTCCAATTTTAATTTTCAGATTTTTTTCTTGCTAATGCAGCCTCAACCATCCCCTTTTTGTAACACCCCCTAACCCTAAACCGTTACCGGAACAAGGTTACAAAATATTACTGGACCTTTCAGACATATTACGAATATTATACAAATAAATAGCATACATATTGTAAAACATTCATAATGTCTCTTTTATGGACCCTCGAAGCCCAATATACGTGTTAGAAGTTATTCAAGACCAATTCGAGTGCTCGAGAAATTTTTCATGAAATTTCAAAATTTTTCTCAAATACAGGGCTCACACACCCGTGTGGACCAGGCCGTGTGGGCTCCGTATAACCCATTTATAATCATCTAACCAACCCTACAAACTTAAAACATACCCAATTTAAACTAATATCACAATCAATACAATCTTATATACAATTTCATTTAAAACATATCAAGACATTAACCTGATAATCTATTCACTCAACATTCACAAGTAACATTAAGATTAGTTTAGAAATTTCATTCTATTTCCATTTCAAAGTTTAGTATCATATGTGCCATTTTATCTTCTTATTCTTTCTTATGTCTATTCAAAAACAACATATGTCATCTATTACAACCAAAATCCACCATGACACATATACATAACCTAGGTACATGCCACCTTTACCAAAAAGAAATATACATCACCAAGTTTCTGTGGTCGGGATCGGCTCCGGATGTTGGACTAGATCGTTTGACTTCTACTAACCTGCGCACGAAAAATAATCATACGCTGAGTATATTATACTTAGTGGTATTACTATAATTCAAATTTGTTAACCATACAAATAATTATACTTCTTCAATTTATACTTTTAACCTTTTAATAATTGATACATATATTAAATCAATTTATTCAATAATAATTGTAACTTCTTAACCTTTTATCCAATTGAATTCATACAATATTTCACTATCTCAAAATTCATTCCATTCTTGCATCTCATATCAATATTTCATTCGTTTCATATATAAAATTGTTCAATAAATTTTATATTATCAAAATTATTCATTTACCCTTATTAATGTGACTCGGACTTTGGCGGATACACAGATACAACCAAACACGCCAATATGGCACCTAGTGCCTCGTCGAATAGTTCGAAGCAATAAGTGACACCCAGTGTCTCATCGGCCGAGCCGAAGTAAGTTGGTACAAATACCTCATCGAATCTATCCGAAGAAATAGAGTGACACACAGTGTCTCATCGACTCAAGGTCGAAGTATCCCTGAACACTTCTAATCCTATGGCATGCCAACTATAGCCTAACTAGTTAATAGGTTATCCAAATCACATATATGCCTTGATTCAATCACAATTTCTCATATTTTCACAACTCAATACATTTTTATTCAATTTAATATCAGTTACAATTCGATACAAATTCACTTTCCGCTTTCAATCAATATATAATTCAAATACCAATTCATATCAATTATTCAATTTAATTCCCACTTATCTCAATAATAGTAATAATAATAACACTTACCTCATATTTCATTTACCATACACATAAATTAAAATTTAACATTTAATAATAAATAATTTGAATTATAGTAATACAAACCAAAATTTTCCCGAGTTACTCCCCGGCAATCTTTTCTTTTCCTTTCCGAGGCGATGTCTCTGGTTCAATGTAAGCTACGAAAAATTAAAATAATTCACATTCATTAACAAAATTACTAATTCACACCAAATACTTGAATTTTTCCACTCAACTTTTACCTTACTTACAATTTAATCCCCAACTAAATTTATCTTTATTTTTATCTCAATTCATGCTTCATTTTCACTCAATTTTTACTTAAACTCAAACTTAATTCTCTAATTTTCATCATAAAACTCTAATTTCAAATTTATTTCAATTTAGTCCCTATTACACAAAACTTATAACTTTTTCTATAATTTAATCCTTCTCTCACTTCTAACTTGAAATTTTATAAATTAAATCCTTAATTCACACTTTTACTCAACAAAATTAGTGTCTAAAAATCTAATAACTTCCAAAATTTCAACACATACTTAGTAGTGCTTTATTCTAGAATCATAAAAACTAAAAATCACAAGAAAATAAATTAAATTAACTTACCAATTTAAATTTGAAACCTTAAAATCCCCAAATTTTCTTTTTCTCTTTTCTTTCTTCTTTCTTTCTCCCTATTCTGTTTCATTTTTCAATTCTTTTTCTTTTAAGTTTTGTTTTATATTTTATTTACTTTATTAATATAATATAATATAATTTAAACTAAGAAAAATCTAACATTTTTCTTCATTAAACTGCCTCAACTTTTGGAATAAGCATAATTGATTTTTTAGTCCCTTTAATTTTTCTTTAATTTATAATTAAATTT
This sequence comes from Gossypium stocksii, assembly GCA_020496765.1. NCBI lineage: Eukaryota > Viridiplantae > Streptophyta > Magnoliopsida > Malvales > Malvaceae > Gossypium > Gossypium stocksii. Next base: position 32,350,386 of record CM035628.1, on the reverse strand, counting down.
TCACACTCTATTCAATTTAGTCCTTTTTCCTAATTACTTCTGATTAAAACAAATTCACCTAATTAAAACCTAATTAAACTCACTACTAACTTTGTAAATATTTTTCCGAACCCGTTTCACTAAAACGGAGGCTCGATGACACATTTTTTCGATGCCTGTGAATTTTGGGTCATTACACTTTTGGCTAATTTTTCCTTTTAATCCTCCCTCATTTATCACTTAAGCAATTTAATCATTTTAGCAAATTTAGCACATTTTTCAATTAAGTCCTTTTCAATTAATTAACTATCAAAACATTAAAATTTTCTAAAGAAACTTTAACACTAACTCAATGACACCCATAATTAACCTAATAATTCTTTTAAAAAATTTTTCTAAATATTTACGGCTCGGTTTATGAAATCAAGATCTCGATACCTCGTTTTCGAGACTAATTAACCTAATAATTCTTTTAAAACAAAATTCACTAATTCAAAAGTCTTCCTAAAATCACATTTAACTCATAAATAATAAATAATAAAAATTTTTAAACTCACTCGTCGGATTTAGTGATCTTGAATTATTGTTTTCGACACCACTAAAAATTGAGTTATTACAATTAACCAGAATCAAGATAAAATAAATAAAACAAAACATAATTAAAAATAATACAAACATGATAAAAATATATTAACATATTAAAATTTATATAAAACAAATTATCAACATATCAAAATTTACAAAAAAAAATCTAATATAACAAACACAATAAAATTACACAAATTATAAAATAAACAATAATTAGATATATCAATTAGAGTATCTATTGTTGGAAAATATAGACATCACATATATAATAATAGTAATTACATGTTATTATTTACTATCATAAAAGATTAATCCAAATTAAAAGTGATTTAAATTTGTTAAGGTTTATTGGGCTTTAGTTATTAAATAAAACATGGGTCAAATATATGTAGATACTCTAGTAACTAATTTCTAATTGATGATGAGTTGATTAGAAATTAGGATTAATGTGCAAAACTTATATATTAGGGTTATGGTCCCCAAATTGAATATACGTAACTTTTCTAATATCTCATCTTTAAAAAAGAGAGAGCTACATTCTATGAATCACTTGTGTACTAATTTGAAATATCAAAACCAAAAGATCGAATATTCTAAGAAATCAATGGATTCAAGTACGCTTCCGCATTTAGTTTTATTCTTAATGATTTAACATGATAGATTATGGTTAATAAAATTTTATATCAAATCTTATTTTTACGGTTCTAACAAGTGGTATCAGAGCTCATTATGTTGAATCATTGAGAATAAATTGATTCTTTATTATTTTTGGATTGATTTGTTTTTTTTCAAATTTTATGGTTATAATATTTCAATTATATATTATGTTGAATCTTTGAGATTCTTGATAAAATTTTTTGGGTTTTGATTCTTTAAATTAAAGTTTTAGGGTTTTATAAATATAAATTGATTTAACATTTTCATATGCTATTAGAAGGATCAAAGTTTATAATTTATGCGATTCTTGATTAACTTTTTAATCTTTCATCCAATTACACTGCCAATTGCCATTAATTTCGTTCTAATTTACCGCTGTTAAGTGTCGATCATCACTCGAATTTTCTCATTTTTTGTTGCAATTTCAGCCATATTTGTTGTATCAATCAATCTAAATATCAACTACTTAGCATTCTTAAAGTCGCTGCCATGCTCTTTGAAAGTCATTATCGTGCCTTCAATTTTTGTTTCCATCTCCTTTAAAAAAGAAAAAAAACTTCAAACAATCATAGAGTTTATACTATTGGATTACTGATTTTTTTTTATGATTGTGATGTCATGTGAATGCACATGTGGCCTATTGAACTTTTCTGGGTTATTATAGTTTATTTGATAAATATATTATTGTTGGGACTTTGGGTGGTCTACCTTATTTGGTCACTTATTTTCGTATCTTTTTTGCTTTTCTCTATGATTTGCATATGTTAAATGAGTAACCCATAACAAACATGTTATTCACACTTTTGGAATTTGAGTTTTTGCTCGAATTTTTCTTTGGTTTCTTTTTTTGTTGTCTTTTAATTATTAGTTCTGGACATGTTTTTCTCTCTCAGAGCATGCTCTATTGCTGTTTGTTTATTTGCATATTCCATGTTTTTCTTTTTTAGGAATTTTAATGTTGGATGTTTTAGTGTAAATCTAAACGAACTATGTTTTTTAAGCATCAGTCATGACACTGTAATGATGGAATTGTCTAGTCGGCAAAAGGAATTGTTTTCGTTTTATGACTAATACATCATTATTTTTTAATTAAATTCGTTGAATTAAGGTTTTCGGTTCTGATGGTGGCATTAAGACAACCTTATTTTGGGTTATTTTGAAATTTATAAAGCAATAAAAAAATTAGTTTTGAACTTTAACTGTTTTGAAAATTTTTAATTTGAATATTGGTATATTTATATGTATTTTAAAATAACTTAATTGAATTAATAAGTTGCCAAAGTGACCTTTGTTATTGAAATTATTTTGTTTTAAAATATGAATGGTTGTGTGCATGTAACTTAAGTTACGTTAATATTGATTGGCCTAAAGGAAGGTTAATATTTAACAAAATTACATGTGCAACTGTGGTAATAAACATGTGACGATTATTCGATTTTACATGTAAGCAATAATTCAGTTTTAAATTTGAATATTGGTATAATGACATGTGATTGTAGAGTAATTAATATATATATGTGGTTCAAGTGGGAGATTTTTGAAAAATATGGACATCACATATATAATAATAGTAATTACATGTTATTCTTTATTATCATAAAAGATTAGCCCAAATTAAAAATGATCTAACTTGGTTAAGATTTATTGGACTTTAGTTATTAAATAAAATATGGATTAAATATGTGTAGATACTCTAGTAACTAATTTCTAATTGATGATGGGTTGATTAAAAATTAGGGTTAATGTGCAAAAGTTATATATTAGGATTATGGTCCCCAAATTACACATATGTAACTTTTCTAATATCTCATCTTTAACAAAAAGAGAGCCACATTATCTGAATTATTTGTATGCTAATTTTGAAAATCAAAACCACAATTTTTATATTGAATATTGATAGATCTAGTAGCCAATAAAATCTGATAGAAAGAAGAAAAGGATAACGTACAAGGGTGAAGTAAAAGAATCTTGTATTGGTTGGTCGATATAATTTTTAAAATTTTTGGAGAAGTTACAAGTGATTTAAATTGAATAAATAATTTTCTTTTAAGAGCCAAAAGTATAATTTTTTATTTCATCAATGCTAAAATCATTAAAATTGAACTCTTAATTTTTAAGCGGGACTAAAAGGGAAACTAAACTTTCTAGGAGCTAAAAGGGCCTCGTTTCATCCCTGATTATGTAACTACAACAATAATATTAAAATATACAATACAATGATCGTGATGTATTTTAAAAAAATTGCATCATATTTAACAATTATTAGATGTAGTTGTAAGATATATTGTATTCCCAAAAAGATAATATAATTTTGAATTATGAAGACAACATTATTAAGAGAAACATTCACAAATCCCAAATTGAACAATAAAATAAACATAAAAAATAAAAAAAAAACAACATCAAATTATATTCGTTACATAAAACTCGTAATGTTATCAAAATTTTTATAGCACTAATGAATGTATCCAATCACATGTACTAACGAGGATGTTAACATTATTGGTGAAGATAAAAAAAAGTTCTGAATATTTGAGTCTATAAATTTGGGCTGCGTAGGTAATGTATGAACTTGATTCAAATTTTTTAGTTTTAAGTTTATAATTTTATTGTATTTATAAATTATAAAACTTAAAAAAATATATAATTAAAAATATATAAATAAAACAAATAGAGGGCATTACCTAACGTTGAGTGGATCAAAATAACAGTCAACATTTAGAAACTACCCCTAGAGTAGGATAAAGAAAATTGGACCACACTGAATCGGTTATTTAGGCCAAACCATCCGCTTTTATCCTTATTTAGTACACTCAAAAGCCTACTTTCAGCTTAGTTCATGTCAATCTTTCCCGACCATTCATTTTCCTCCACGTTTCCTCCTCTCCTTCTTCCACTTCTCTTATTCTCACTGCGTCCTACTCTTCCCTTCTCCTACTTCTTTCTGCATTCAATCCAACATCTTCCTTCTACTAAATGCTGATTTGAATGGGTGATACGTTTAGATAAGTATTCTGCACTGTACTATATTTAATCGCTTATCTAAATTCACTATAACTTAACACATAATATCTCTCAAATCATTTTTATTTCCCAATCCAATTTTCATATTTAGTTTTAATTTTTTTTGTTATATATTATTATTTAAAATTTTGAATGAGTTTATACCAACTTTCAATCGAATTTCCACTTATCTTAAAAAATATATATTATTATAATAAAATATTTTCCCGAAATACTTCTATTATCTTAAATTTATCATTTTAACCAAACACATAATTGATTTCTATATTTTTTTAATAAATTTATTATATAAATTTTACATTTATAGTGGGAATGTCATAATCTAATAATTTTAATGTAGTTATAATACACAAATAATAATTAAAATAAAAGATACGACATACTAATTATATTTATACTACATATTAAACACTTGACTGAGTTGAAGTCACAAATCAATTAGATACCAGCTCAAATGAGTAATTATGAAAATTATCTTAGTTTATATAGCAAATTATAAGGTAATTAAAACTTTTTTCAGACACTTGTTTGATATGGATTCAAACCATGTTATCCTAATCCACACCCTTAATATTATATATATAAAAAATAAAAACTATTCGCAAGCAATAGGATTTGAATTTAAGCTTCTATGATTTTTAACATTTATACTTTACTATTCATCTAAAATCTTATTTGCTATTAATATTAATTTTTAATAAATATATTTGTATATAAGTGGATATACCGTAATCTAGTTGATAGTAAAATGTCATAAAAACAAATTTAAATAAAATAATTGTTTTATTCATTTATAAAAATATAAAAAAAACAAAAATATCTTTATAATTTGAATTGAAACTCGAGGTGTGCATTACCCGAAAAATGAGCTTGAACAAAAAATAAGGCCCGTTTAAAAAATGAGCCGGACCTCGAGTAAGGTATTTTGGCCCGGACCCGGTCTGGCCTGGCCCGAATTTATTAAAGGACAAAAAAAATCTATTTTTTTTTGTTTTTGAATATTATTTTCTTATTGTTTTCTCCCTATTTTGCTACCATATTATTATTATGTTGCTACTATTTTGTTGTTATTGTTTGGATATTGTATAAAACTTATTTTATTGTTAATTTTGTTATTATTTTAAAGGCATTTGTTAATTTTGTTATTATTTTAGAGTTATTAGTTGTTAAGTTGCATCTATCTTTGTGTTATTTAAGTCTACATATTTTTTTAAAATTTATTTTCAATTTGTTGGGAAATATTTATTTTGATTTTTTTAGTATTTTTGACGTATTATATATATTTAAAAATTATATAAAATAATATAAAAATTAATACGGGCGGGCCGGGCCAGGCCTGGGTTTTAGCATTTTTATATGCCTCTGGCTTGGGCAAAATTTTAGGCCAATTTTTTGGGCTGGGCCTGATCCGAGCCCGATAAATGGGCTTAAAATTTTAATTGGGCCCGGCTCGAATCCGACCCATGATCACCTCTAATTGAAACCCAATTAATAAATGAGATCAATTTAAAAATGTGATGTGATGGTTTTTCAATTCAACTTTTATTTACGTGGTTAGGATTCGAATTTTACACATGTTAGGGTCGAAAAAATTAATCATTACTATAAGTTATAAATACATTGATGACAAAAAAAATCAAAATTTCTACATAATATGAAATATAAAAACATAAAATATCTAAATTAATATGACAAAAAAAAGATATAAATCCATAAAAAATATGTATACACACAAATCATCAAATTTAATTTTATCTGATTTTTAGCTCCTTAAAAATCGACAATCCGTTGCGTCGTTATTCAGAGTCTTCATTCAAATCAAACCAATCCAACCTCACCGGATTTTTCTCTCTCACGGGATACTGCGCCGAGCTTCACTCCAACGCCCAATTTCTTTGCTCAAAACGCCGCCGTTTTTTTATCTGTCATTTCGTAACCGTCTCTGCAAATTTTTCTGCAGAAAAGAAAAGGAAATCTTTTGAAAAACGCCAATCCAGGAAAAAAAAACAGTTCCATGAAAAGCTTAACTGCAACCACCGTGCTCCGCCGCGACGTCAGCCGTCGTCATTACTGGAGTCTTCTAACTCTTTCATTTTATTAAATAAAAAGAAAAGCAAGTTCAATTCTATGCATCCTCTCTGTTGTATTTCCACCGTATCGGATCATTCCCCAGTCAAACCTTTACCCGACAACGTCGCCATGCCTCCTCATCCACCTGTAACTACCGTAACAACCACTTCCTCTTCCGGCTCTTCATTTAGATCCAACTCGGTTCGATCCACGGTCCAAATACTGTGCCAGTCCGATCAAAATCAGAACAATCAACATCGCCGTAGTAGTAGCGTGGATTTGAATCGGATGAGCCAGAGAAATGGGACACCGTTGGGAAGAGAGGTTTCGAAGGCTCTGAATCTGGCTCCGGCTCCGGCTCCTCCGCCGCAAGTGGATGTGAAGATAAACAACATCGTTGGGAACGGAATATCGGGAGTGCTTTACAAATGGGTGAATTACGGGAAAGGTTGGAAACCGAGATGGTTCGTTTTGCAGGACGGAGTTTTATCATATTATAAAATCCACGGACCTGATAAAATCGTCGTTAGCCAAGAAACGGAAAGAGGATCCAAAGTTATCGGCGAAGAATCTCTCCGTCTTATCTCCCGACATCGCAATTCCATTTCTCGTCATTCCCAAAATCGTCGGAAACCCTTTGGTGAAGTCCACCTAAAGGTTAAAAAATAGAAATATTAATGAATTAATGGAAAATAAAACAAAAAACAAATTTGATTTGGTTTTTCAATTATTTGATTCTTGAATTTTTCTCAGGTTTCCTCTATAAGGGAGAGCAGATCAGATGATAAGAGATTCTCGATCTTCACCGGAACTAAGAGGCTTCATTTACGAGCCGAGGCTCGGGATGATCGGGTTGCGTGGGTGGAGGCGCTTCAGGCGGTTAAAGATATGTTTCCTAGGATGTCAAATAGCGAGCTCATGGCTCCGATGGACAATGTGGCGGTTTCAACTGAAAAGTTGAGGCAACGGCTCATGCAGGAAAGGGTAAACGAATTGGCTATCCAAGATAGTGAACAGATTATGAAGAGTGAATTCTCGGCATTGCAGAACCATCTAGTGTTGCTTAAACAGAAACAAAGTCTTCTCATTGATACCTTGCGTCAATTAGAGGTATGTGTTATCTTAATTATAATACAATACCTATTCATTCAATTTGATTAAAACTTGATTGATTTTTTCAAAACAAATTCATTGATTTCCCTTTTTTTTCTTCATAGAAATTATAAAGGGGTATGATATTTAGGATATCATGAAGGAATATTTTAATGATATTTTGCTTTTATGGGGGGGGGGTGATTTTTTTTTTTTTTTGCGGTAGTGCCTCTTGCTAATACTCTGTTATAGAAGTTGAGAGGAGTCTGGTCTTATTTGTCTCCATCTTTTTAGTTAATAAAATGTTGGTGGTGTTGTGGTTGATTCGAGATAAAATAAATGTCAATATAGCGAGACATTTGTTGTGGAACTTGTATGGCATTGATGGCGGTGACAGTAGCAGTTGTGCTGGTGGTTGGATCGGTGATATTTGAGGGTAGGCTATTTGATGGAGCAAATTAGATGTGATGTGTGTGGCCTTCAAGTAATCCGAAGGTTTTACTTCATATTGGAACAATTTTAAAATTCCTCAACTTGCAGTTGATATAATTTAATTACATGTGAGCATTCTTTTGACCAAGTAGCATGAGTACAGATAAAATGTGTAATTCTTTTTTTGTTTTGTTTTGTTTTCTTTTTTTTGGGGGGGGGGGGGGGGGGGGGGGGGGGGGGGGGGGGGGGGGGACTCTTTTATGGGGTGTCCTTTTCGTGTTGTTTTTCCTTGAGAATATCAACATGTACATGGAAAAGTAACTTAAAATTACTTTCTGCTCAAAGTACTTTCACTTCCTTTTTAACTTTCATGCAAATGTACTTGTGGAGAATTAAAAACTTAAAATTGCTTAATTTTCAGAATTAAAAACTTCTGAAACAAAGTTTTTAATTCTCATTTTCGTCTTCTGCTAAGAAACTGCTATTTGTACTTTATTTTGTAGACAGAAAAAGTTGATCTGGAGAATACAGTGGTTGATGAGAGCCAAAACAAGTTGATTGATCTAGGGGCTTCTTCTATGATAAGGCAAGACAAGTCCAGTGGTAAGATTCTAGGCATTGGAAGTACTTATTACAACTGCTGGTCCCTTAATTTATGCTGAACAATTTATTATGTTTTGGGATATGTGTGGTTGATGTTTATAATCAGTGCTCACAACTTGCTATTGGTTCAGTAACTTTTTTTCTTTCAATTCTATCAGACATGTGCCTGAGTTTTACCTATACTTATTTGTAGACAACTTATAATGCTGCTTTCTTTTTATGTTGTCAAAAGATGAGCTGGTTCATATCTGTGCCTTTTCTTTGTTATTACTTGTTACTTGTTCTATTTTATAAGTTTATTCTTCTTTCCATCAATTTGAAGTTGCTATTCTTGGCTCTTTGTCCCTTAAGCGTTCTTTTTTCCCTTTCTTATGCATCATTAAGTGCAGAGATAGACTTCCGGATAGGCTGGAGCAGGATTTAGAAATGGTCTCCATGGTCTTTCCTCCGTTAAGGGAGAGTATATGACCATTGAGCCACAGCCGAAGCTTGTCCTTTTCTGGAGCTGACTTATTAAAATTGTTATAGAGCTGGTTGCTTAGTTGTAGAAATTGCTTATACTGTCTTCTTCGTTCATGTCCATGGCTTTCTTATATGTTTGGTTATGGAAATTGTTATTACTTAAATGTTTTCATAGCACTGCTTTCTTTTGTTAATTTTTTTTTCTCTTCTCTTTGAATTCTTACTCAGAAGGAAGTTCAACTGACTCAGATGATGATAATGAAAGAGTTGACGCTGCAGAAGAAGAAACTGATGAAGATGATCATACATTCTTTGACACTCGTGACATTTTGTCATCAAGTTCTTTCAGAAGCAATGGATCTGATCTCCGGACATCATCTTTTTCTTCTGATGATGAAGGTACTATTGCTGATGATTCTGAAGACAACATCGATCCTTACATCAAATCTGTTGGAAGTAACTTTCCTACCATTAAACGGCGAAAAAAGTTGCCTGACCCAGTTGAAAGGGAGAAAAGTGTAAGTCTTTGGTCAATGATCAAGGAGAATATTGGGAAAGACCTTACAAAAGTTTGTCTTCCTGTTTACTTCAATGAGCCTCTCTCTTCTCTTCAAAAGTGTTTTGAGGATCTGGAATATTCATATCTGCTTGATCGTGCATATGAATGGGGTAAAAGGGTGAGTCTTTGAGCTCCATATTATTTTATTTTAGAGAACAGAGCATTGGTTGCAAAATAAAATTTTCCTGCGCTTATATTTATCTGTAATCACATCACTCTTTAACGTAGATATAGTATACATGAGGGCTTTACCTGATTTTTCCCCATCATTTCTCTCTTTCACACCTATTTTATACTTGACTGTGCAAAAGGCTAGTTGCTATGCCTTTAGCAGTTCATTCCCGTAATAAACTTTGACAATCTGGATTTTTGGTGAGATTCCCCTGGGACTCATAATTTCCCCTCAAAAATTTGCAGGGAAATAACCTAATGAGAATTCTTAATGTGGCTGCATTTGCTGTGTCTGGATATTCTGCAACAGAAGGAAGAATTTGCAAACCCTTTAATCCATTATTAGGAGAAACATATGAGGCTGACTTCCCAGATAAAGGTGTACGCTTCTTCTCAGAGAAGGTTTGGCTGTATTTGAGATATAGTCTATCCTTGTTTTCTACTTTCTGTCTTTCTGCATTTAGACATCATTATTAAAAATTTAAAGCATATTAATCTTGCTTTGAAGGCCAAACCTTTGACTGAAGAATAGGCCTGGTTCATTTGACGTACCTATTGCTTTATTAAATTCAATATTCATAGAACATCAAAACCTTTTTTGCTTGTATATTTCTTGCATTAAGATATTTTCCTTAATTTTGACTTTGCACATTCTATTTGGTTCGTTTTACCTGGTTAGTAGAGTGATATGGAGTTGAAACAAGTTTGCTGCGCCTGATGCCAAATTTGCTGTACTGCATGAGCCGTGCAAGTTTAGTATATTATTGATCCTTTGGTTCACAGAAAGGCAGAGCTAGGATTTCCTTTTTTAGCTTGCTTCTCTTTGATTGTTCTTCTGTCACTTCCTTTTCTTTTCCTGGTCTTAATACCAATCCAAAAAGTTGCAACCTTGTTTTGGATGCAACTGGTGTAGAGCTAATATATAGGGTGGTAAGGAAGAAGGTAGCATATTTATTCAATCATCACCTAAAATGATATTGTTTGGGTGGCCAACCATAAACGAATTTGTGTAAGGGGAAACAGGAGTGTGTGTAGTTAATAGACGATCTTAAATATTAACTTATGCATTTAGGTGTTAATAAGTGGGAATATTAATAGGCTTCAGTTTCATTTATAGTATCTGTACTGGCAAAAGAAAAGCACACTGCTTGCTATATTTTTTTCAGTTCATCTCTTTGTCCTTTTTTTATTTGTTTCTGCTTTAATGCTATCCAGGAAGTTGCTGATAGTTATTCCATTTTTGGTGTCAGGTCAGTCATCATCCTATGATTGTAGCATGTCATTGTCAGGGTAGAGGATGGAAGTTGTGGGGTGATAGCAATTTAAAGAGCAAATTTTGGGGTCGCTCAATTCAGCTAGATCCTGTGGGTGTGTTGACCTTGGAGTTTGATGATGGAGAAATGTTCAAGTGGAGTAAGGTATAACTCCAAAATTTAAGAGCAATTAGGCGTATGTGTTGTAACCAAACTTAAATGGATTTTCTTTTGCCAGGTGACGACATCAATATACAATCTCATACTGGGAAAGTTGTACTGTGATCACTATGGTACTATGCGAATAGAGGGGAATCGTGACTATTCATGTAAGCTGAAATTCAAGGAGCAGTCTATCATAGATAGAAACCCTCACCAGGTGATCTTTCATCTTCCGAAAAATAATCAATTTACTAAATATATAAAATCATTTTAATACAATTATGTTATTGTTCTATCATCCTCTTTTTAACCATCATAAGCATTTATCAGTTTATAAAACTTTATTGCATTCCAGGTACATGGTGGAGTTCAAGATAGAAATGGAAAGACAGTGGCTACATTATTTGGAAAATGGGATGAGAGCATGCATTATGTGAATGGAGATTGTTCTGCAAAGGGAAAAGGACAGGACTCTTTGTCAGAAACCCATCTGCTGTGGAAGCGGAGCAAGCCTCCTAAATACCCCACCAGATATAACTTAACACGTTTTGCCATCACATTGAATGAGCTCACTCCTGGTCTGAAGGTGATTGTTATAATAGTTTCGATTGGATTAAAACTAGGCAGCTGCCTAATGCCTTAAATATATTTCATTGCATTTTTGGGCTATCCCTACAATTCCTGAATTACATCTAATACCTTGATGGTTTTTGTGAAATGCTGGTTTATATTTGATTTTTGGTAATGAAATTTTGGTCCTAAAGATCAAATTAGTTTGTCCATTTGAAACTATAGGAATTAAATGGAATGATTTTGAAACCGATGCACCAACTAGGTACCCTCAGAATTGCTTGCAGTAATCGGCATGTTGATTTCAATCTCCTTAATGTACGCAGGAAAAGTTGCCTCCTACAGATTCAAGGCTGAGACCTGATCAAAGGTATCTGGAAAATGGGGAGTATGAAATGGCAAATTCAGAGAAGCTGCGGTTGGAGCAGCAGCAACGACAGGTAAGTTTTAGTTTCCTTTTCTGCAACAAATTCCGTGTATCAATGAAGCAAATTGGCTAGGGAAGAGTTATAGAGCCCAGGAACTATTGATTTATAATTACATGTAGATGTTATGTGCGTTAGGAACTTGGTTTTGTTCTTCCAAAAACCGTAGTTGTGATTTACTCATTCCAAGATTTAGACTCCTAGTTGAGGATAATAAAAAGCTCAACTAAGAGCATTTCAAGGCTTTATAAAACTAACCTGTAGATGCCACTAATGTAGTGAAAACAGAAACCATGAATGGTGCATACAGCTGAAAATAACATCAATCTTAGGTTATTAGATACCCTACTGAGGATTTTACCGAAACCCAGGTTTTCTTTTCTTGGTTGCTTTATGGTTAAAGGGTTTAGCAGTTAAAGTATACATATAGGCAGTCATACTATAGTCAAAAGTACAGTTTAATCATGTACTATAGAACTGAATAATTTAATCATTGTGCACTTGATTTGGGTGCAAACAAGTAAACTTGAATTAATGAAAAACCATCGAAGTGTTGGTATGGACATCTGAAATGTTATAACACTGAGCTGCGTATAGAACTAAAGTAGTAGAAGAATTCATTCTCTTAAAGAACGTATGCATTGTGGGATTTCAACTCATATACTTCATTAGATTTTAGAAGTCTTACCATTTAGACGGTTTCTCATTAACACTGATATCAATGTTATTTGTTTGCATCAAATCTCAGACATACAAAGAATAAAAACTAATTGTACTTCTGATTATACTACTGGATTTAGCAAATACTTTTGAAGATTGTTTTATGTCTAATTGGGGTTTCTTTTTTCAAATCGAATTCAGGCTCGGAACATGCAAGAGAGAGGTTGGAAGCCAAGGTGGTTTGCAAAGGATAAAAACAGTGATTCATATCGATATATTGGTGGATATTGGGAGGCTAGAGAGCAAGGGAAATGGGATTCATGTCCTGATATTTTTGGCCAAATCCCTTCTGATCATCCCCTTGACTAAATTAAAAATCCTTATTTTTTTTCCTTGTTGATTCTTCTTCAATTTTTTTCACCAGATGTGATGGGGCACGCATCAACTGGGCCAAATCATTTTCGGGTTGCCCCGACAACAAGAATGTAAGTTTTTAGATTAAAAAGTTTATTAAGAAAATAATAGAAGGTTATTGTTTTTTTTCCATCCTTTTGCTTCTGGGTTCATATTTGGTGATGTGATAACAAGTTGTGATCCATGAGATTTAAGGAAAAGAATTACACAGCGACTGGGTTTCATTTTCTCAAATAAAAACGACAACTAATAAAAAAAAAAAATACAAATTTGGAACTTGGTAATTTTGACATAAAATATTTCTGACAAGCCTGTGGATTAATATGTCAAAATTTCAACTAATAAAACCCGACCACCAATGTTTTTATGTACTTGAATGATTTGTCTCTGTCTGAAGTTGTTTTAATATGTCCATTTTATTTTTATACGCATATGTTGGGGGAAATTGAATTTACTTGTTTTTTAAAGTGTGAAAACTACAGATGGAAATGAAATGTTAGATGATTTGTATATTAAATCGTCGAATGAGGAAATTTTATTTTGTTTTTGAGAAATATATTTAATACGATATTATTTTATATATTGTTTGTGGAATTTTTATACATGTAATATATACTTTATACTCACATTACTATTTGTAAAAGTTAAAAATTCCATTAAAAGTGTTATTTTTTTATTGAGAAGAAAATGTCGGATCAATTCAAGGCTTAAATTTAATTATATTAATAAATCCGCCATTAAATATAAATAATATAAAAAACTTGTAAATTAACTTAAATTTTACAATAAAATATATATTCTCTTTCCCCATCAAATGTTTAAATTTCCAAACAAGAGAAATATATATATATATATATATATATAAAAGAGAAAATCCACTATGGAGCTTTTTTGAAACCTTATGCAATGGGAAAAGGGTTTTTAATTTTTTATTGTTCTTTTCTCAAAATATTTTATGATTAGTTTTCAAAATATATTTTTTAAATACTGAACAATTTTAGATGTTATGCTTAAATCGATAATCTTTGAACGAAATCCAACACTTATAGTTAACAAGATGTTATTATGTCAAAGATTCATTGCAAAATCTTACTTCCATTGTTTGGGACTGGGACATGAGGTGACCACTCCTTCAACTCGATATTCAAGATGTTGCGGTTATGGTCATTTTTATAGATGTCTTTAAGGAATATTGTATTTCAATTAATATGAGTTTCACCTTAACTGGTATCAGTTCTTAACATTTATAGATGTTGAGATAAGAGTTTAGATTTTACTTATCTAATTGTTCTTAAATTTTATGAATTTTTTCTTTCTTTTTATCTTATCATTATATACATTCGAAAATCCTAAAACAATCAAAATACTTTAAACATTTTTCAATCACTCTTTACTACAACTCAATTTATCGTGTAAATGTTTTTATGACGAATGTCATAAGTGTTATAAAAATTTCTTAAATATGTTATATATTATGCTATTTTAATTACTATTTTAATATTTCCTTTGTTGAATGATATGTTATTTAGAACTATTGAATTTGTAAACATTATCTTTTTAATGCTAGTAATTAATATATTACAATCTTAATAAATAAGGTGGACAATTGATTTATTGTCCCAGTTGATTATACTGATGAATTATTTCGATTTCAATCAAAAGCTTTGATTAACATTTGGAACAAATAAAAAAATTGATTCGGAGGAAAATCCAAATTAGAGATACAAAGAGTACATCAAGTCTGAAGTTGAGATTTTTTGGGTCTATCAAAGGAGCACTTGAGTATTATGAGGTGGCTTTCAGTGATGAAATGTCGAGACATTTGTATACTGGCAAAGGGACAATATTGCGATCAACTTGTATGCAGAGAGCTTGAACTTGTTAGCAACGAGTTTTAGTGTCGAGAAAATATGAAAAAAAATCTTTAGCTCATATTGTATCATCAAGATTGTCAATGAATTTGGATAAGAAACAAAAATTCAGGGCTCAATGATGTCCACAAATAAACGAGTTGCATCAAATGATGATGAATTCATCATTGTTGGTTGTTTTTGAGCCGGTCACAGAGTATCATCTAGAGATGCCTTTTAAATATGGAAGGAACATTCTGCAATAAGAACAGGCCAAAATGAAGTCGAGTTGTCTACCTCTAGTAAGATGCAGTTGCCATTAGATGCTTTCCTGGATCCCAAATATCATGATGATGAAGTTGAAGAAACTAAAGATTTCACTAAACCTGAAGCCAAGTCGAAATTGAAGTCATAACCGAAGATGGCAATGATTTTGAGGCTAAAGACATTTCAATGACTGTCGTCTGAAAAAAGTGAAATGTTCTTATTTGTCAGACTCCCATCTTTTTACCAAACCATTAACACTGATACACTTTAGGGCATGAATTTCCTGAATATGCCCATGAATTCCTGTATTTGAATTTCCTTATGGTTTAATATAGTGTGCATTTTGAGTTGGCTAACACTTTGAATTGAAAGATGTCTTGCTTATAACAATAAAGAACTACAACCTCAAAAGTGTCGGTAAATTACAAAGTGACTGAATCTACGCCAACCAAATATGAAAGCAAATCGTAATGTTTAGCACAACCTGAAAGTGGGCCATCCGACATGCATACATAATTTTAAAGAACTTTGGGAATTTTAAAAATATAATGGCATGTATACATGCGTGATTTTAAATATATCGTAGGATCCTCAAAGATTAGACTCTAACATAATTTGCGACAGTATCATTGGGTTAGTCGTAGTAAATTTGGTGACATCCATTTTAGTTTTGATAGTTGAGGTCGAAACTTTTTTTTTTAAATCGATTTTTATTGTAAAATAAATGAAATTGAAGTCGTCATTAATCCTTTTTAATTAGGTGTAATCGGATTACTTTAAAACTTTGTCATTTTAATAAAATGTTAGATTTATTAAAATTATTTTCGATCTACAAAAATCTAGGAAATGGGTTCGGGTGTCAGTTATGTATGAGGAATGATTAACATTCTCATAACGCCCAAAATTAGTACCTAATTGATTATTTGATGTCTTAGTGTCAAGAAATGAAAATTTGAAGAGAATTTAAAAAACGATCCCTCTTTGCGTAATGTTATTTGATTAAAATATCGCTTAACTAAATTAAAACTTATGTAAAAAGCCTTCTTATCTTGAGGTAACCAAAACGAAAAGGTCATGTCCTGTAAGTTAGGGCACGACATCTCAAATCCTTGAAAATAAGATTGTTCATTATTTAATTATTATTTAAATCTTATGTGTTTCTAGTTTTAAAAAAGGATTTTCGGTTATTTAAGTTTAAAGAGAAAATCGAACCCCGTAAGTTAGGGCACAACTTCTCGAATCTCTAAATAAAGAATGTTGCCTCGGTTTTAATTTTTTTTATGCATCGAGTAACAACAAATGTAACATTTAAAGCGATATACATTTAACTTATTTAGGCATAGTATGAAAGTGGACAAATATATTTAAATATGATATAGTGATAGCAAAATAATATAAAATAGTCATGTGGGTAAAATATCTATATTAGAATGATAAATAATAAATAGATAAATAAATACCATAATAATAATGCAACTATAATAATAAATAAAATATTAATTCATAATAGCAATAGTCATATCATTATTATTAATACCAAAATAAATAAATAAATAAAAATATGTAATAACTACCTAAAAATGCATAAATAAAAAAATAAAAAAAGAAATATAAACAACATAAATTTCAAGTGCTAAAAATAAAAAAATAATTAAATAGGTGAAATTAAATAAATGAATGATTAAATTGAAATTTAGATGAAATTTAAGTATGAATTATATAAAATAAATAAATAAAGCAAAATAAATGACTAAAATAGAACATGCAAAAAGGAACAGGGACCAAATGGGTAATTATTCCAAACCCCAGTACACGTGCTGTTTCCAAGAGTGACAAATGGTCAAACGACCAAAAAAAAAATTTAAAATTAAGTTGTATAATTTAAAAAAAAAAAAGAAAAAGACCAAAAGTAGGACCATATTGAAAAGCGCTTAAAAGGCGGAAGGACAAGGGCAGTAATTAGACCCTTGCCACGAAAACATGTAGATCCCAAGGGATTCGGATCGGGTCGGTGGGTTAGGCTTGAAACGACGCCGTTTTGAGACTTCTAAAACCTGGCCAAAACAACGTCGCTTGGTAATGCCTGTATAAGCCAATTTTTTTAAAAAAATTCATTTTAGATTCGATTTAAAAAAAAACTTTAAGCCTTCTTTTTTTTTTCTCTCAACCCTCCCCTATCCGGCCATGGTGCCGATGAGTCTCCACCGTGGCTACCGGTCATTGACGACGGAGACCGCTGCCTCCAGTGACCAGAGATCACAAAAAGTCGCATTTTTGTCCCTGTCTTCTGAGGGAACCCAAATTTGGGGTCAAAATCCCTAGATTCGATCAAGGTTCAACAATAAAAAGGGACCCTTTCAGTCCATGGTCATCCTTCGACGCGGCCTTAAGCGAACCCCAAGGGTTCGGTAGCCTTCCAAGAGAAGACACCAATGATGGCGGCAAAGGTAAAAAAACTTATTTATTTATTTTTATATATGCGTAATTCAAAAAATAATAATAATAACAAAAGAAAAAAACTACCTTCTGTTTGAACTGTTGTAATTTCTATTCTCTCTTATGCTTGTGTCTGTCAAAATACAATCTGGCTTTTATAGCGGATTGATTACAATATTTGTTTTTTTATTTTTGCTTTTCTGCTTTTGTTTTTGTCTCTTTCTTTCTTCTTTGTAGGTATCCATGGCAAAGGTCAACAACGCTGGGGAGCCGTGCCTTGCCATTTCGATGAAAGGGATAGACGAGGCAAAGGCTGCGGCGCAGATGGCTTTAGGGTTCTAGGTTTTGCTGCTTAGTTTTTTTAGGTTTTGGGCTTAGATTGGTGTAACATTGGGTTTGGATTAGGGTTTTGTAAATTGACTTTGTTATTTTAATTTATCTGATTTATTTGTTTTTCTTTGGGCCAGATAAAATTGGCCTGTTACAGTTGAGATTGTGCCAAGAATGAGTTTTTCATGTTGTACAAAAAGATTAGATGTGGTCTATGAATTCGTTCTCGATATAATTATCTCATTGTGGAGATCATATAGTTGAGGGGAAACATATATTCCATCAGCTATTTTAGGCATTCAATTTTTACATTGAAAGGTTTTCATGCTACAAGCTGAATGTTTAGATATACGACACATTCCACAAGATGGGAATTGAAATGTAATATCGCTTCATTCACTAGCATTGAGAATGAGACGACGTAGTGTAGGTTATTTTTTAAAGGAACTTGCAGAGCCATGTTTTTTTGATGAAGTAACGAAATATGTTTGATATCTGATATTCACGAGGCTATTAAAATTGCGATGAGACGTGAGGGTAACATATGAACGCCACTACATGGATATCGTGTGTATTATATGCAACACATTGTTATAATTTCATTAAGGGGTTCAATAATAAAGAATTCACTGACAAGCTATAAGTATGGGCAAATATTATTATTTTATGATTGTTTATTCCCTACTATTGAGGTTTAGGATTCTAAATTTAAAATTTAGGGTTCTGAATTTAGAGTTTATAGTAAAATAATTATCAAAATTATGTGCTAATAACATAAAAAAAATATACAAAAATTATTATTTTTTTAAATTAGTTGCACAAAAATAAAAAAAAAATAGTAACTTATGAAAAAGATATTTGTTTATAATTTAAAAAATTAATTTTTTTTATGTAATTTAATATAAAGTTAAATTAAATTGGAGAAGATATTAGATGTAGATGAATGCATAATAATACTTTGTTAGCTTTAAAATTTAATGATGTGGCACTATTTTATTGGTGCCTAAAACTATAATTTTTAGGATAATCCTAATATAATTTATTTCCTAAGTTTTAAGGTTTAAGACAGAATTTTTTGTAAAAATAATAAACATGGGGCATATACAAGGTTTAGGGTGAACTATGTTTTGGTGTATTTAAATAGACTTTCATATTTATGGGTGTCGAGATTAGTTCAAAACTCAATTAATTTAAGTGGTTGACGATTTTTGAATTTAAATTAGAATCAAAACATTATTTATATATTTAATAGTTTTAATCAATAAATTTTATGTAGTGAAATTAATTAAAAACTTTATTGCATAAAATGTGTCTAATTAAACTAAAAAAATCGTACATTATTGATAATTTTAATTAAAAATTATTTAATGAAACTAATAAAACTTATAAAAAATGGTTATTTCTATTTCAAATAAAATTAATTTTGGAATCAATTATTTAATTTATTTGTTGGTTATTTCTTATCATTCTAAGAAAATGTAATTATTATGGATAATAATTAGTACTCCAATTGAGTTATCCATTAGTTAAATGTTTTACATACAATTCATGTAGAGTTGTAATAAGCTAGTCCAATGATTAATCATATATAATTAGAATTAAAATATTTTGAAACTCAAAATCTAGAAAAATCATATTTCAACTCAACATGATAATAATTAAATAAACAAGTGAAAAAAGAAAGAGAGATTAAAATAGAAGTGGTTATGGGCTAGGTTGGGTCGTAATAAAATTTCAAGCCCATTTGATAGGTTTGGGCCCGGCCTAGAAAATGGATCTAAAATTTTGCTCAAGTTTGACCTGAATAAAAAAGCTAAAACTCGAGCTCGGCTCGCCCGTATTAATTTTTTATATTATTTTTATATAAAATTAAAATTTTATACACTAGAATCATCAAAATAAATGTTCCCAACAAATTAAAAATAAATTAAAAAAATTCTTTATACTTAACTAAAAGCAAATGCTTCTAAAATAGTAGCAAAATTAACAATAAAACAAGAATTATAAAATATCCAAATAATAACAATAAAATAGTGTCAAAATAACAGCAAAACACTAACTTTTTTTTTTTTGCAAATTCGGGTCAAGCCTAGATTAAAAAAAAATTACCCAAAGCTAAAACGGACCTTTTTTTTTTTGCCCAAACAATTATATTTTTACCCAAACTTTCTTACTTTTCAGATAAACTTTCGCGCCAAGCAATAATCAGATATAGATTATAACAAAAGAAGCTTACTACGAGTCCGACCTAGATTGTTTTTGAGTGGACAGCCAATTTGGAAATTAAGTCTGAATGGAGCAAAACAAGATAAATAGTGAAAGAAGTAAGATTTGAAAGTCAACTTATCACAATAATAAAATGAAGAGTAAATAAAAATAAAATGGTATAGAAACGTTATGAAATCTTTGAACAAAGTAATCCAAAAACTTCAATTATTGAGTGGGTTCCTACAAAACCTTAGTTTATACAAACATCTATCAAAGGAAGAAGCTTGAGTTCTCTGCAACTCTTACAATTCTACTAACTTCTGAAAAACGACTGCCAAGGACTCTATTTATAGGCTACAAATTTAGATAAAATGAAAAGAATTATCTCGTCTTAATCCTTATGTTTGACTGGTCACTTTAAATCTATTTATGCAAGTTGTCTTCCTATACCCATTGCATGTGGAGATGATTTTAGTTGATATAGAATTCACCAAGATGTGTTGTACTTCCTTACAGCATGTGCTACCAAAATTTGTTTTATTTTCTTTGGGCTGTTAAGAGTTAATCCATGACGAATTCGATCAATCAAGGCTTTTTTCACTTCAATCCAACAAGAGCACGACCTGCAACACAAAAATAGAGTCTGTTAATCCAAGAAATCAAAATAAATAACACCAAGCGTGGCACCATCATGAAAGGCCAAAGTAAGCAAGTCAATTTTTTTTGCAATCTCCATTATGCTGCCATAAACCATAACCATATGTCCAAGAAGATAGTAATTCCATACTTGGCAAAGTTTACATACTATTGAAATGTTCAAACTTTATACGGATTGTCAGAAAATCACATTCCTAGAAAATAGCTAATTAGGACCTTTTATGCACAAAAAAAAGGGAAAGTTATCAAATTGAAAAAGTCTAAAAAATAATAATTAAAGGCCAGTGGCGGATAAGATATATTCCCAGAAAATGTAATTTAATTGCTGACTGTTTAACTAAGTTGAATTTAGCATGGAGGTCAACTCTATAGGTTATTGATGTCGCACCTAATCAAGTTTTGAGATTCTTTTAACAAGATAGCGGTGCTTTCGCTCAATTTAATTTAATGTAATTTTTTCTTTTGTTTATCACCAAAAAGGTTGCTAAATGAATTTTATAAAAATATGAACTTTAAATTGTCATCTATTAGTTAAGTATTCACATTTCTCAAAAATAACATACATTCGAATCGTTATTATAAAAAATAAATTTTATTAAAATAAAAAATATTTAAAAGATAAAATATACTAAAAATAAAAATTTCTAAATTGAAAGTTTTTAAAATTAAATCACAATTTCCTAAAGAGGAAACTTTTCCAAGACTCGGAAATTGGTCTAACAAAAGTAAAACTTGCACTTCTCGACGTCATGGTCATCGTGATCCTTTTTCAAGCTAGAAGAAATGAATTCTTGAACATAAGAATTCAATTTGATTTCCAATTGTCTTGTCTTGCTTCTCGTAATTGGTCCATTAGGCAAAGTTATGTTTTGCGACACTGATCCATGACGTACAAGGTTGGTATTATAAAATAACATGTAAATCAGTACTAACTCTTCTTATACCATTAGGACACCTACTAGTTGAATTAGTTTGTGAGATGTGTGTTACCCTCATCGTATATTTAAGATCTTTTAAGTTTAAATTAGTCCACCTAATTTAATCACTTTCATCTTGTTGAGCTCAATTTCTACCCGGGCCCAATCAAATCAGCCCAAATTAAACACCCCACTAAACCGACCACTAAACCAATCACCCCACTAAACCGACCACTAACTCTATCACCCTACTAAACCATCCACTACCTCCATCACCCCCACTAACTTCATCACCCCACTTGCCTATAAGTTGTAAAATTTGGCTATAAAAGCCATGGAAAAGGATTGTATGGGGGGGAAGGGAGATCAATAGAAATGACAATATTTTCGAGTACACAAATTGTAAAGAAATCGTTTTTCGATTTAGGTGATTTCCTTTTTTTTCGCTACTTTTTTTCCTTCCATTTGTTTTTTTTTCTTATTGTTTTGCCATATAATTTATTTTTAAATTCTCTTTTATTCCTCGGTTTTAAAATTTTACATGATTCATATTTTATATACTCCTATACATCATTATGTTATATGTATATACACGTTTTATATTAATCTTTTTTACTAAATGTACATATTGTTAGTTTCATAATATTTTACGTATATATTTTATTTTAAATCTATTTATATATATATTCACATATATTTTTCTCGTAATCTATGTATATAATTTATTTCTTTAAGAACCCTATTTTATTATACATTTTTGTTAATTTCAAACATTTTTTATTACTTGTATATAAATTATTTATATTAAGTTTTCCATTTCATGTATATTATTTCTTTGGATTGATATAAATTATTTTGTATGTTACTTATTTTGATTTTCTTCTTATATAATATTTATTTTAAATTCATTTATATATTACTATTTAGTATATTATTTATTCTTACTTTTTATTATTTATTTTAAACTTTTGTATGATGATTTCAAATTTTCATTCTTTCATATTATTTTTTTTTTAAAACTTGTTACATTTTTATTTGTTTCAATTTGTTTTACATTTTTATTAAATTCTTTAGTCTTGGATTATCGATGTTAGCATTAAATTAACACATGTTGTGCGGTTATTGCTATCATGTGTTTTGTTATTATTAATTGGTACTTATGGGTTATTTGTGGTATATTAGTGTAGCATTTATTTTGTGAATTACTATTTTTGGGTTTTATATTATCATTCCATCATATTTCATTCGCTTAGAAGGCCGCCTTTCAACATCGTTTAAGTTTTGAAATCTTTTTTTTATTTCAAAAGTTTTCGAAAGAAGGCAATGCTTGATATTTGGGAGCTTCGAGAGAATCGTGCCCTAACTTACTGAGTTTCGATTTTTCTCGTCGATCCTAAGGAACCGAGTACCCTTTTGAAAACAAAATACGTGAGTTTCAAATAAAAAGCTTATCTTCAGGAACTCGAGATACTGTACCCTAACTCATTGGATGCGACATTTTGCTATATTAACGTAAGGATTTCAACAAAGGCAATGTTTGATATTTGGGAATTTTGAGAAATTGTGCCCTAACTTACCGGGTTCCAATTTTTCATAAGGCCCAAGTAATCGGATATCCTTTCTAAATCGAGTGTTAAAAATAAGAGACAAGCTTGTTTTTGAAGGTGTGAAGTGTTGGACCCTAACTTACTGAGTATGACATTTTCCCTCTTTGAGATGAGTAGGTCTTTACATTTTATCTAATCTACTCAGGTTTTCTTTTAAATAAAAAGATCGCATTTTAAAATCTTCTCAAATTTTTTGACACTAAGACATTAACTAATCAGCTAGGTACCAACTTTGGGCGTTACGAGGGTGCTAATCCTTCCTCGTACGTAACCGACTCCCGAACCTATTTTCTAAAAATTCATAGACCAAAATATTTTATAAGGTGGCCCAATTACACCTCAAAAAAGGATTGGTGGCGACTCCAAATTTTTAAAATCCCCGTTTTTTTCCAAAGATAAAAATGGTTGCGACAGCTTGGCGACTCCACTGGGAACCAATAAGAGAGTCAAGCTGCGATTTGATTATTTTTTGTCTTTTGTCGAAAATTGAATTTGGTTTTGAAATTACGATCCTCTCATTGCATTTCATCTGTTTGGGGTTATGGTTTTCATCGTTTTATTCATGTTTTCAAGTTCTTTTATATCTTCTATCGTTGCATTGCATGACCGTTGTGGTCACACATTTTAAGTAGGAGTGAGAAGCTATTTCCTTCGTGAGGTTTTCACCTCCGTGCAGGATAGTGGATCGCTTCCGGGATACATCCGTACCTATGTCTTCGTGAGATTTTCATCTCCCTGCAGCCATAGGAAAATGTATTCCCCTGAACTGAACTCGATCTAAATGAGCCTATAATGGGTGAAGATTGAGGAATCTACTGGTTCAGGTACCCTTACCTTAGACTCGAACCACATATAGTGAACCCTAGGAGCCTACCCTAGTTAGGGCTACGCCAAACCTTAGTGGTCACCCAGATAGGTGTTCTAGGTTGTTTATTTTTCCTGTACTAACGTGTTTCATTTGTTTATGATTGCATCGCATTGCATTGCATTATTTTAGAAAGGAAGTGTTGATTCATATTCGATTACTAAATAGAATAACTTGTCATGAGGGAACGAATTTCTTGATAAGGTGGATTATAATACTGGCATCTGAATATAATTCAAGTAAACACAACAGAGGAAGGCTGATAGCCCGTGAAAGAATGCAAAAATTCTGCCCAAAGGATTCAAACTGACAAAGACTGTGCGAGAGTCGTCATGTCTCGACCCTTTTAAAGAAGTTAACGAGTATCGCGAGGATAGGAGAGTGAAGAGTCGAGGCCCTGATCAAGCTAAAGGAGCTAGAAGGGGCATCCTTTGAAAAGTTCGCAAGATTTGACCTTACATCCCAATATGAAGAAAAAGATCGATGTCTTTACTTGGACTATAAGGGCATAGCCGTATAAATATCCATTTTATGTAAAGAAGTTTGTTTTCTAGAAAAGTTATTCTAATATAATTGAATTCAGAATCAACGCCTCTCTTTCTTTTTTACATTCATTAACATGCATTTGCATTACATCGCATCATGTACATCAAATTTCATAAAAGAACCCTATTAATTAGAGGTTATTTCTAGTTACCCTGGAATATCACTACTACACTCGGAAAAAGATGAAAGTCATGGATCAAAGGTTAGAAAAGTTAGAACAGATGTAGAAGGAGATGCAAGACCAATTGTAAATTCAGATGCAAGAACAGTTTGCCAAGATTCAACAGGACATGAGGGACCAAATGCTGGAGTCCCAAAGAAGCATGATGAGCCAGCTAACACAACTGTTAACTTGAGGGCCTGATAAAGGGAAGGCCCTATGGTGGATATTGGGGACGACAACGAAGACTCTGCTTGTCCTCCTAGTTTGGCCCCAACAAGTGTCCAACCACCGAAGGTGTCTGTTAATATTAGACCTCAGTATCAATCCGGTACCTCAGCACCTGTAAATTTCCCAATAGGTTCAAGTTCATACCCTGGAGATCATCCTTTAGCCCTCGATGTCCCCGACTTCGATGATGCAGTAGAAGTGGAAAAGGCAAAGGAGGAGCTTCCTAAACAGTTCGAAGACCGATGCAAATGGTTGGAGGAGAAGTTCAAAGTATTGGAAAGTGCTGATTTCTAATGCGGAATGGATGCTAAAGAGTTAAGTCTGGTACCAGATTTGATACTTCCTCCAAAGTTTAAGATACTAGAGTTCGAAAGATACAACGGAACCAGTTGTCCTGAGGCCCATATCACAATGTTCTGCGGAGAATGACGGGATATGTGAACAACGACCAATTGTTGATTCACTATTTTCAGGATAGTCTACCAGGGGCCGCGGCAAAATGGTACAATCAGTTGAGCCGTACCCAAGTCAAATCCTAGAAAGACTTAGCGCAGGCCTTTATGAGGCAATATGGCCATGTAACAGATATAGCGCCTAACAGGATCACGTTACAGAACATAGACAAGAAGTTAAGTGAAAGCTTCAGGCAGTATGCACAGGGGTGGAGGGAAGTAGCCACACAAGTACAACCATCTCTTTTAGAGAGGAAAATAGCAATGCTTTTCATCAACACTCTAAAGGCCCCGTTCATTAGCCATATGTTGGGCAGCACTACCATGAGCTTCCCAGATATAATAATATCCGGCGAGATGATAGAAAACGCGGTAAGATGCGGGAAGATAGGTACAGGAGTAAGCACCCGAAGGTCAACCCCAAAGAGAAATGAAAATGAAGTGAGCAATGTGAGTAAAGGGTATTCTAAATTGGTCACTGTAGGCCAACTGAAAGCCGTGACTTCTAGCTTTCAAGGCCCTTCAGGGCGGGAATCCAGCTCGGGGCTAAACTCAAAAAAATTCCAGTTCATTCCTATCCCGATGACTTACAAGGAGTTATACCAAAATCTGTTTGATGCATGTGTGGTAGCTCCGTTTTACTCGAAACATGTGCAACCTCTAAACCCAAAGTGGTACAATGAAAACCCCCAATGTGAATACCACGCGGGAATCACGGGGCACTCGATAGAAAATTACATCCCTTTTAAAAAGTTAGTCGAAAGGCTTGTTGACATGGCCATTGTGAAGTTTGACAACTAGTCCCGTGTAGAAAATTCGTTACCCAACCATGTTGATAAGGGGGTAAATGCGATGATTGAGGATGCAGGAAAGAGAATTTAACAGGCATTCACCTTTGCATACTTGGGAGTGTTTTGAACAATGGGACAGTGGAAGAGATACCTGTATTTTTAGGGCTAATCTAGAGTAATATTCAAAACACACTTGTTACTTTAAGCCTAAAGGCAATAAGAATTTTTTTGTGAAATAGGCTTATTGTCCAGCATTCTTTATTTTCAATAAAATGCATTTTTGTTTCTTATTTCAAACAATTGTTCTTCTTTATTGCCATTTCATTCATGATTACATTCTTGGATTCTATTATTTTTCGGATCTTGCTTCGCCCATATAACAGGTCTCCAGATATCAATGATATGAGCGGCACTGCTACTAGCTTAAAATCTCTTTTTGAGCGAGATATGTGTTTAGTGGGATCTCAAGACTTTGAAGATGACTAAGGTTGTAGCTTATCTTTTGATCTGTTGATGACGGTGATGAGAAGCAAATCTCATGTTGCAAAGAAACGGTGGAACCCATAATCTTTTTCTATGTGGGGCATATATGTCGTCGGGCCGATTTCGCCAAAAGCCTCTGACAAGTATCGATTCATTTTTTTGTGGTCGTTGATTACGTTGCGAAGTGGACGGAGGCTGCTTCATATGCCAATGATGCGAGGTCAACAGCTAACAGATTCTATGTCAGTATGGAGTACCAAAAAGATCACATATGACGATGTACTAAATTTAAACAGCAGCACGATATCAGAAGCGTCCGGTCTATTTAAGATTAAACACCATATTACCCGAAAATGAACGGTGCAAAAAAAAATCGTGGGAGCCTCTACCAGAACCTCTACCGGGGCAACGCTTTGCTCGTTGATTTATGGAATGAATGCAGTTTTGTCCGTTAAAGTTGAGTTTTCTTCTCCACGAGTTTTGGCAGAGTGGGAGTCGAATAAATTCAGTTCCAATGATCAAATGAACCTGATTTAAGAAAGGAGGTCAGAAATTATCCGTCACGGTCAAATACACCAAGATGATACGAAGTGATGATGAAAAGATTGTCCAAAAATTTTATCAAGGAAACTTAGTTTTGAGAAGGATCATTCCCATACAAAAGGATCTCTGAGAAAATAGATGTCGAATTAGGAATAATCTTATCCATGGTGGGGCATTGATATTGACCAAGATGGATGGCAAGAACTTGCCTAACCCTGCGAACTTAGATTTAATCAAAAAATACTTCGCTTTCAAAAAGAATAAGAGAAAAAAGGAAAAAAGAAGAAAAAACAAAAAATAAAAAAAAGAAAATAAAGAAAATAAAAAGAAAAAGAAATGAAAAGAAAAGGAGAGGCCAAAGCGAAAACCCGCAAATGGCACTTTGAGACCAAAGGGGATTTGAGTTGAAAACCTGAAAAGGGCGGCTCAAATTTGGATCGAAAGTGGGCATGTGGTAGTCTTACTATACTTAAGTTAACAATGAGGAAGTATGCTACATCTTGGGTATTGACAAAGTACTTCGGATCACCTAAACACATATTGAGCTCAAAATGGTCATCAAGAAGTTTGTACAGAGAAGCTCAGGCTGTGATATTTGGGGCACCTAATTTTCTATCCTATTCATGTTTGTTATCCTTAATTACCTTATTCTTTTTGAGATACGCCCCAATTAATTTTATTTTCTTGGCTATCTTCGATTAATTTAATTGTTTCGAGCTATACTCTTAATTAATTTCATTCTTGTCCCTTGCCATGATCACTTTCAAGCACTTTGCATTGAAATAAAGATTAAAGGACTAATGATATTTTTACAAGAGAAGTTCTGCTTATTACCCTGAAAGTTTCTAAATAATACGGGAACCTAAAACAAGACTGTTGTTTAGAATTTACCAAGCCTAGGGGTTGGAATTGTCTGAAAGACCTCCTCTTAAGATTTTATGTTAAAGATATCATCTTGACAAATAACGAGCAATGTCAACCCAAGTTTGAAAAGGGGATCATTCTCGAGAGAAATAATATTTTGTATTCATACAAATATCATGTATACATATCTGGTCATGACACCTAATGAATGGTGTAACAAACCAAATTGATGGAAGAAGAGTCAAATCATATACCCTTGAATTGCGGTGAGAATGGATTGAAGAATTAGATTATATTCCCCTGAGTTGTAGTAGAAGGGTTTGAAGATGGTGCAAGCCCTATGTCCCAGAAGTACAATGGACTGGACCTTGAAGTCATAGTGGGGCAAACCAGTTGAACAAAATGAGATTGTTTCTACAAGTTTTCTGTCAGAAAATATAAACTGAACAAG
Source organism: Gossypium stocksii (assembly GCA_020496765.1). Classification (NCBI taxonomy): domain Eukaryota; kingdom Viridiplantae; phylum Streptophyta; class Magnoliopsida; order Malvales; family Malvaceae; genus Gossypium; species Gossypium stocksii. Next base: position 32,321,607 of record CM035628.1, on the reverse strand, counting down.
AAGACCCACGTCAGTGAAGCGATAGCCTTAACAAACAGCGAGTAATGGTAGCCCAAGCATTAAAAATGGGAACTTTCTCATGGCATTCTGCATTCATACAAATGTCATTCATAATACATTTAGTTAGGAGCATTTGACTCATTCTGATCATGACATCTTAATCATTTGACATAAGCATAAGCCCTAGGAAATCACTTTTACTGATAGATTCCCCGGTGGACAGTGTAGCAAAATTGAAAATTACAAATTTCAGCAGATCTTATCTTCACTGAGTAGAGCGGAGCAGATTAAATATAGCAGATCTTATCTTCGCTGAGCAGGAGCGGAGCAGATCAAATTTTGGCAAATCTTATCTCCATGTATCAGCAATGGAGCAGATTTTAGCCACTAGCCTTATCTTCACTGGGCAGGAGTGAAGCAGGCTAAACTCCAGATCTTATCTTCGCTGAGCAGGAGCGGAGCAGATCAAATTTTTGGCGAATCTTATCTCCATGTATTGAGAATGGAGCAGATTTCAGCCACTAGCCTTATCTTCACTGAACAGGAGTAGAGCAGGATAAACTCCAGATCTTATCTTCACTGAGCAGGAGTGGAGCAAATCAAATTTTGACGAATCTTATCTCCATGTATCGGCAATGGAGCAGATTCAAACTACCAGCCTTATCCCACTGAGCAGGAGTGGAACAGGCTAAATATAGTAGATCTCATCCAACTGGCAGGAGTAGAACAGATCAAATTTTGGCGAATCTTATCTCTATGTATCGGTAATGGAACAGATTTCAGCCACCAGCCTTATCTTCACTCAGCAGGAGTGGTGAGCAGGTGTGGAGCAGGCTAAACTCCAGATCTTATCTTCGCTGAGCAGGAGCGGAGCAGATCAAATTTTGACGAATCTTATCTCCATGTATCGGCAATGGAACAAATTCAAACCACCAGCCTTATCCCACTAAGCAGGAGTGGAACAGGCTAAATATAACAGATCTCATCCCACTGGCAGGAGTGGAACAGATCAAATTCTGGCGAATCTTATCTCCATGTATCGGCAATGGAGCAGATTTCAGCCACCAGCCTTATTTTCACTGAGCAGGAGTGGAGCAGGCTAAACTCCAGATCTTATCTTCGCTGAGCAGGAGTGGAGCAGGCTAAACTCCAGATCTTATCTTCGCTGAGCAGGAGTGGAGTAGGCTAAACTCTAGATCTTATCTTCGCTTAGCAGGAGCGGAGCAGATCAAATTTTGACGAATCTTATCTCCATGTATCGATAATGGAGCAGATTCAAACCACCAGCCTTATCCCGCCGAGCAGGAGTGGAACAGGCTAAATATAGCATATCTCATCCCACTGGCAGGAGTGGAACAAATCAAATTTCAGCGGATCTTATCTCCATGTATTGGCAATGGAGCAGATTCAAACCACCAGTCTTAACCCCCTAAACAGTAGGGTAACAGGCTAAAATTCACAGATCTTGGCTCGCCGAGCAGTGGTGGGTGGAGCAGGCTAAACTCCAGATCTTATCTTCGCTGAGCAGGAGTGGAGCATGCTAAACTCCAGATTTTATCTTCGCTGAGCAGGAGCGGAGCAGATCAAATTTTGACGAATCTTATCTCCATGTATAGATAATTGAGCAGATTCAAACCACCAGCCTTATCCCGCCGAGCAGGAGTGGAACAGGCTAAATATAGCAGATCTCATCCCACTGGTAAGAGTGGAACAGATCAAATTTCAGTAGATCTTATCTCCATGTATTGGCAATGGAGCATATTTAAACCACCAGTCTTAACCCCCTAAGCTGTAGAGTAATAGGCTAAAATTCACAGATCTTGGCTCGTCGCGCAGTGGTGGAGCAGGTCGAAGACTCGCCTTAACCCCCTAAGCAGTAGGGTAACAGGCTAAAAACTACAGATCTTGTCTCCCTAAGCGGTAGTGGAGCAGATCGAAGACGGTGAACCTTAACTCCCTAAGTAGTAGAGTAACAGGCTAAAAATTACGGCAAATCTTATCTTCACGGAGTAAGAGCAGAGCAGAGTCACTAGAACATATCAAAATACCTATTCCTTACTCTAAAGGACGCAGTGGATTGGAATAAGGCTACTCGAAGAAGATGAGCGTCAAGGGTCAAGATTCAGCAAGAAAGGGCAAAATTGGCCTTTGTAATCTTTGCTTCGTTCCCATTACATGACAACGAGCAAAGAGAGGCAGCTGTTGAGCCCAATTTCTGCCCGGGCCCAATCAAACCAGCCCAAATTAAACACCCCACTAAACCGACTACTAAACCAATCACCCCACTAAACCGACCACTAACTCTATCACCCTACTAAACCATCCACTACCTCTATCACCCCCACTAACTCCATCACCCCACTTGCCTATAAGTTGTAAAATTTGGCTATAAAAGCCATTGAAAAGGATTGTATAGGGGGAAGGGAGATCAATAGAAAGAACAGTATTTTCGAGTACACAAATTGCAAAGAATTCGTTTTTCGATTTAGGTGATTTCCTTTTTTTTCGCTACTTTTTTTCCTTCCATTTGTTTTTTTTTTCTTATTGTTTTGCCATATAATTTTTTTTAAAATTCTCTTTTATTCCTTGGTTTTAAAATTTTACATGATTCGTATTTTATATACTCCTATACATCATTATGTTATATGTATATACACGTTTTATATTAATTTTTTTACTCAATGTACATATTGTTAGTTTCATAATATTTTACGTATATATTTTATTTTAAATCTATTTATATATATATATTCACATATATTTTTCTCGTAATCTATGTATATAATTTATTTCTTTAAGAACCCTATTTTATTATACATTTTTGTTAATTTCAAACATTTTTTATTACTTGTATATAAATTATTTATATTAAGTTTTCCATTTCATGTATATTATTTCTTTGGATTGATATAAATTATTTTGTATGTTACTTATTTTGATTTTCTTCTTATATAATATTTATTTTAAATTCATTTATATATTACTATTTAGTATATTATTTATTCTTACTTTTTATTATTTATTTTAAACTTTTGTATGATGATTTCAAATTTTCATTCTTTCATATTATTTTTTTTTAAACTTGTTACATTTTATTTGTTTCAATTTGTTTTACATTTTTATTAAATTCTTTAGTCTTGGATTATCGATGTTAGCATTAAATTAACACATGTTGTGCGGTTATTGCTATCATGTGTTTTGTTATTATTAATTGGTACTTATGGGTTATTTGTGGTATATTAGTGTAGCATTTATTTTGTGAATTACTATTTTTGGGTTTTATATTATCATTCCATCGTATTTCATTCACTTAGAAGGTCGCCTTTCAACATCGTTTAAGTTCTGAAATCTTTTTTTTTATTTCAAAAGTTTTCGAAATAAGGCAATGATTGATATTTGGGAGCTTCGAGAGAATCGTGCCCTAACTTACTGAGCTTCGATTTTTCTCGTCGATTCTAAGTAACCGAGTACCCTTTTGAAAACAAAATACGTGAGTTTCAAATAAAAAGCTTATCTTCAGGAACTCGAGATGCTGCACCCTAACTCACTGGATGCGACATTTCGCTATCTTGACGTAAGGATTTCAACAAAGGCAATGTTTGATATTTAGGAATTTTGAGAAATTGTGCCCTAACTTACTGGGTTCCAATTTTTCATAAGGCCCAAGTAACCGGATATCCTTTCTAAATCGAGTGTTAAAAATAAGAGACAAGCTTGTTTCTGAAGGTGTGAAGTGTTGGACCCTAACTTCCTGGGTATGACATTTTCCCCCTTTGAGATGAGTAGGTCTTTACATTTTATCTAATTTACTCAGGTTTTCTTTTAAATAAAAAGATCGCATTTTAAAATCTTCTCAAATTTTTTGACACTAAGACATTAACTAATCAGCTAGGTACCAACTTTGGGCGTTACGAGGGTGCTAATCCTTCCTTGTACGTAACCGACTCCCGAACCTATTTTCTAAAAATTCGTAGACCAAAATATTTTATAAGGTGGCCCAATTACACCTCAAAAAAGGATTGGTGGTGACTCCAAATTTTTAAAGTCGATCCCCGTTGTTTTTCAAAATTAAAAATGGTTTCGACACATCTCATAATCACTATTGTATCTTTATAAAGAAAATGATCATTACTTCATACAAATAATGATTAAATTATTGTCCACACAAATTACTCATGGCCATGTTCTATTTGCATAAATCATACAATGCTCCTAAGATTCCACTATTATAAGTGGATCTATGTCATGTATAAATTATATACCCAACATATCAACTTTCAACTTACTATTTTGAGATGCGTAAATTAGTAATGTATCAAAGTATATAAGGTATGCAAACGTAGTTATTAACTTAAGATTTAGGTAAGTCATACTATAAACATTACAACTCAATTAATTCACAAACAGATTTAGGATCAATTCATCTTGTGTACAGTCCAATGTTTTGTCAATCCAAACAACTACATTTATATCCCTATCTTAGGAGTCAATCCAACTTGAATAGCTAAGACAAGTTATCTCCCCATTTATACTTATAGACTACATAATAGTCCTAAATGAGTCACTTGCTCATTCATGACCCCATGGATGCTATTTAGATTACCTTCTAATAGAAGGAGTTTTCTACATCATAAACGCTTTTTGTCGTGCAAGTTAATGTTAGTTAAATTTTATGTAATTACTGAACCAATCATTTACTTTTTATACAAAATCATTGAAGATATTCATAAAAAGAGTATTAGAATTAGTTTATGTGAATTTTTATTAACTCAAAGGGCTTGAAATATTACAAATAATATATGAAAAAGAATTACATTAAAATGCACAAATCCTAACATGCAGTTTATCATATAAAGTGGAATGTCTTGGACAAAACTGAACTGTCATAAAACTTGGTTAGTAAGATGCAAGTCGATGATGTCAAAGCATATAAGGGGCATGCGCATGTTAAAAACATTAACATGCACATATGCTTCCACGATACTACGGCAATAATCGCTAGGTCTCTATACGACACTCGTACAAACTACAAACAATTAAATTAATATATTCAATTGTGTTTATGTTGATTGTTATATTAATTAAATATGAATAAATCATCAAATAAATAAATTATATGCATATTAATTTATCGATTTTTTATTGTACCCGTCTAAGATAATAGTTCTTATAATTTGTGTGATCTAAATTATCGATCCATTTATAAAGTCAAAAATATTTATTATAAGTATATTAGTAAAACTTTTATAATATAATACATTTTATAACATATGCTTATATCTTTATCTTTTAATCAAAGAGAATGTGGAATAAAAATGATGGACGCTCAGTACGATAATCAATATCATCCCGCGCTTGTATAATTTAACACAATAAATTGCATAACAATCGGAAATGTATGCAATGAACTAAATTGTCAGACTTTTCTATCGGTGGTACCCTTTCAGTCGATTAGAGGAAATAAGCTCTATCATGTTGAGTGTTTTAAACTGCACTTGCATTTAGCTTTCCAAATTGACTCTACAACCACGTAAATTTCACTTCCCTCCCCCTTGTAATTCATCATCCCATTTGAGAATATGCCCAAGCAATCAATAAGTACTTACATCAATTAGAATTCACCATCTCTCATTACCACATCACTGTCAACTGAAAGACTTGTCAATTGTGCTACATCTTTCACTATTATCGTACATACTCTACATTCTCCAACCTTCATTATTCAGTTAAAGTACTTTAGCTTTGTTAATTTCATTAATTGTATAGAAATTAGTAGTCCTTCCATCACTATGGATTCACTCATTTGGTGCATGTAAATGTTTGAAACACTTGTAAGTCATTTGTTGTTAAAGGTCTTTTCTAGGTAGGATAGTAGAGGGTATATATGAAAAACCTTGGGGGAGATTATGGGATGAGTAAGGATATTTCAGCATACATTGACAAGTCCTGTCCAATACCAAATATTTGTGATTATTGATTTTATTTTCAAAGGTTATAAATATAAAGATTGAATTTTAAATATTATTTTTATTTAAATTCCTCCTTATCTGTAAACTTCCTTTTGAAGCTAAGAAGAAGTGTTTTTATTTATTCCAAAAACAGAGTTTTGCCTTTTGAGGCCATGGGTTAGGAACACATCGTTGAATATGGAATAAATAAGATTTGTGAGTGGGCAACAATCAGGATCCACTACTCACTTGTTTTTATGCATTATTTATCATCACAATGTTTGACTTTAACAAATTAACAACTACAAACACACATTATTTGATAGCATCAATATCTTATACAAAATTAAAAATCATTTTGATTTGAAATTTTTCAACGAAAATGACAACAACGTGAAAAGTCATATAAAATAAATTATTAACATGTTATAAAATTTCTATTCACATTGTAGGTGTGCGTATAGTCGCTAAAATAAAGACAGTTTGCATTGTACAAAGTGCACAGAGTTGTTAGAATAGGGTTTCGTAGGTGTTGAGATAATATTGTACTAGAGCATAGACAACAAGAACTACTTATGTCTCCTCTCCTTGCGTCGGTGCTAAGGAGGTTGGCTCGGCATGGATCTCAGCCATTAAGTTTCCTACTCCTTAGGTGCAAATGGTGGAGGGGCGAATGTTAGTTGAGAGGACTATTGGAGTCAATGTGGAAGGACTGTACGAAGCGTTCATTCAATTGGGAGTGCTATGGATTAATGGGTGTTGTCAAGAACTCTCCCCTGTATATCATTTGAGGGTTGTGTGAGCTCACTTGGTGTGATGTTAAGGATTCACATTTTTTATCTATCAATGACTTTTATAGATTCATTAATCATTCGCATATTACATTCCATCATACTTTTAAGCTCGGGGTTCTAATCTTGAATTAAATCTTGAAATGCATAAATATACAATCAATCATTATCTATTTTCAGTACAAGATCAATGACATTACCAATACATACTAAAAGCATATTATTTCTTGCATTCGCACAAAATTTCTCAAAACATAAACAAGGATTTCATATATACATATAGTACGTCACTTAAAATCTCATTGAACTTTTCAATCCAAATTCTAAACAAAATCTTACAAGGATTTCTACTACTACCTACTTGAGTTTCAAAGGTGAATAAAGTCATAATACTAGGCTTATGTTTCTAACATATTATTTATTTAACAATTTAACAAAATTAAACAAAGTTTATATAGTATAATCCATCTAAACGTCATAATGAAATTTTTTGTACATTTATTTATTCATTTATCTTCTAAGTTCGCAATTCAATCAGACATAAATACACACCTTATCAACAATCATCACTAATATAACTTAAATATATCAACACGAAAATATCATCACAGCCACTTAAACTTATTATACTTTTTTTTACGAAATCAATTATCGATTCAACATACTTTTAACACATTCTGCTTACTTTTCCAACAAACACAATCATTAACTCATGTCATTATAGATTACATTTTTATGCACCACACTTTTATCATTTGAGATTATGATACATTCAAAGATTTCTGAAAGTTTCAATGAGTTCCATTGTGTTTATGATGAGCACGATGATTTATTCAACATTAATTGATAATATTCTGAAGACTTAGTTTTAGAAATATTCAGACTTTGGTTGGATATGAATAGATAATGTTGCTACTTGTTTTTCTTTTTCTTCTTTAAAATTTAGGTAATGAAAATTTTAATTTAAATAATTTTTGAAAAAATTTAATATTCGATTAATTCTTCACAATTTAATAATATACCCCAAGTTTGAAAGGACTTACAACCATATACTTCACCATGAAGTGGGCATTGGTGAGATGAAATCTATTTTAGAGGGTAGTCTTTGAATTGAATCATAGTTTAACCTTTTTTTTTTTGTAATATTTGCATACGTTTTATTTTTGGAATATTAATAGAGTGTAATTATGTTAGTCCCAAGGTTGAGGAAAAGGACATTGACATAAATAAGCAATTAGCATAATCTAAGTACTTAATTAGATAATTAAAAGTTAAAATAGTTGGTCAGAAACAATTGGTCCCCCCGTCTGACGTGGCATTAAAATACGCGAGATGCCTTGCACGTCGAACTTTTCGAAGGCGACGTCGTAAAACTGACCCCCGCTCGACTGCTCAAACATCTGGTCAATTGGGACCCACTCATTTGCCAGCTCATGCTGATACTTTCAACGTTGGATGCGACTGTTTTGGCTTAATAATACTTTTAAAATAATTAATCAGTTTAAATGGAAAGATAAAAAGGTTAGAAATTTTTTTTGTTATACTAAAAATATGGTTGGTTTTAATTTAATTAGTATGGCTATTATTATCAATGTAGGAGGATATAAATTTGAGTATGTTAAAGTGTATTATCATCCTCTTATTTATGAATTAAGAAGATATTATAAATAATTTTAAATATTGCATAAAAAAATCAAAATTTATACTCAAATATTTCAAAAAAAGAAAAGTGTGTATGAAATAAACAGATTAAATCACACAAAAATCATATCATTAAGTGTGTATGTAATAGAGAAATGGTGGAAGATGAAAATTAGATTCATTTATGTGTAAAATCATTGATGAACCAATAAATGAGATTTTGGAATAAAGATTTCAACGCGTAATCAATGCCTCTAAATTAATTAATCCCTTTAATTTTTATACCAATGCCACAGCTGCAGAGTGCTGGATTTCCTGTTCCATTATATATGTTTTTCTGTTGATATCTTGAATATAACAGATCTTTATTCTTAATAAAATCATGAAATTAAAAAATATTAATTCATAAAATCTAAGCTCAGAATTTTCTATATATATTATCAAATTTTTTAATTTAATATAATAATTAAAAAATAATGGTAAAATTTCAATTCATTTCGTAAAAATAAGTATTAATATAAATTTAGCTTTTAATATTTACATTTTTTATCAATTTAATTTTTATTATTCTTTTTTAGTTAAATTTGATTTTCGACTTTTTAAAAAGAATCAAATTTGATCATTAATATTTGAGAAGAGTCGAATTATTTTTTTAAATCAAATATTAACTAAAATATTAAAATTTTAAACATAACAGCACATGGCAATCTATGTATACTTTATGTCTTCTTTTTTTTTTAAATTTTGATGAAATATTTTTATACTTTTTAAATTATTTATTGACGTGGCATATAAGAAAAATAGTATCATATCAACATAAAGTACATGTGAATTGTCATATGCATTGTCACACAAATATCATTACAAAAAATTAATGATTTAATCAGCATTTCCATTAAAAAAATTTGACACTTTTCAAAAGATTAATAATTAAATTTAACTAAAAAAAGAAATAAGAACTAAAATTAACAAAAAAAATATTATTATTGAGAGCTAAATTTATTATTGTGCTAAAAATAAAACATACCTACAAGTAGAGAGAATATGTGTAAAAGATAGTATGAAATAAAAGTTTATAGAAGTACGGAATCCTTGTGAAATATTTTTATAAAATTATTAAATTTTATACTAAAATATGTTTTATATTGGTTAAAATATAATGTTATGATTAAATTTGAGATTTAGTTTATATATTTAAAAAGTTAGAAATTAAATGTTTTTATTTTTTATTTAAAAATATCAATCCAATCATTAATATCGTTTGCAGTTTTTGTAAAAAACTATCAACTTCATACATTGATTAAGTTGATTTTATATGACATGACATATGATTGATAGAAAAGAAATATAGTAAATTGATAAATGTTGACAAAAATTATTAACAACGACGATAATGATGAGACGAAAATTTTTAAATTAAAAAGGTAGAGTGATTGAATTTTTAACTTTTAAAGTATAAAAATTAAATATCAAATTCTTTAGAAATATAGAGGCTAATAACATATTTAACCTTTTATATTTTATGCTATAAATTTGCTTTAATTTTTTTTTGATAAATTCGCTTTAATTTTAATTCAAAGTTTATATTACTTCACATCAAATTTTATTAATAATATAGGTATCAATGGGCAGAGGTCAATTATGATAATATATAAAAATGACAGAGTTAAAAATTATCAAAAGATAAATTCTACTATTAACCTCTATATTATATGTAAGTTGTAGATTTAGTATATGTACTTTAAAGTAATTTTTTTTTTTTTAGTTTTTGTATTTTTGAATGAGTAAATTTTAGTTCCTATGTTCTTTTGAATTTTGAAATTCCATTCATTATCCAAATGGTAGCAATTAAATTTATTTGGTTAGATTTTTTATTAGTCCTATACTATATGTAAAATTGTAGATCTAGTCAATGTTCCTCAATTTGGTCGTTCTTAGCCTCTATATGATTTAGAATTTTGAAGTTTCAATATTGATGCAAATGACAGTTGTTAAATCTATCAAGTAACTTTTTTTTTTTTAGTAATATGTGAAAATAGTAAGCTAATACGACATTACACATGTGATAATATCATAACTCAATGAATTTAACAGATATTGTTGGTCAGGATTGAAATTTTAAAAGCAGAAAAAGTACAAGGATTAAAAATGATCAAATTAAAATACAAAAACTAAATTTAAAACTTATGCATAATATAGAATTTGATTGTAGATGATATGGATGATCCTTAGATCATTACGGGTGATTTCAACGTTATTTTAAGTGCATCGGATTGCCCAATACTGATTAAGACTGAGGTGGATATTAGGAGAGCGAAGAGATTATTTCGCTTATTTAAAGGGTGGCAACACCATAATCATTTTATGGATTTTGTTAAAGAAATGTGGAAATGGGATTCAAATATTAAGAGTATTGTATACCATTTTACTAATACAGTCAAAACCTGGAATGAGGAAGTGGTTGGTAACATTTTCAGAATAAAGAAGAGATTAATAACAAGATTGAAAAGAATCTAGAGAGCCTTGGAAGTTCACAATTCGAGGAACCTTGTGGAGTTGAAAATACAATTCAATATAGATCTAGAAGCAATTCTAGACTACGAAGAAACTATATGAAAGCAGAAGTTGAAATGTGAGTGGATTAAAAAAGGGGGCCGAAGGCATAAGGAGTAGAAATGTAACACCCCCACTCGTTTCTGTCACTGGAATCGATTACGGGATGCTACAGTAAATAACATAACAAGAATATGAGATTTCAAATCGATAATTGATCACAAAAATCTTTGAATCTCAAACAATAATACAATTCATGCTTTGCATACAAGTTTGGGCTTAAATCAAGCTTATTAAAGCTCAAAACCATTTCAGAATCAATCAATGACCGATTTGAAATTTTTCATAAAAGAAAGACAAAAGTGCAAATCAGGTGTCACATGGTCGTGTGACTGGGCCATGTAATCAACTATAATCGTGTAGTACAAAATTTACCAAAACTATAGTACTCATAAGGGCATGTGGCCAGATCGTGTGTGGCACACACATGCATGCTAACCCATGTTGAACAAATATGTGTCTTTCTAATTGCCTAACTTGTGCCAAATAACCTATAATTCAAGTATTATTTACATGGCCACAGAACTTGCATAACTTTCAACTTACATTCATGCCAAAACATGTAACTAACCAACCACAATACCATTCATCCATATCACTTAAGATTTTCCTTTTAACAAGTTTAATAGCTTGTGCATTCAACAACTAGACACACAAAACATATTCTTTAACTTAACATTCTCAACTCTACTCAATACATTCCATATATTCATTTTCTAATCTTCTAACCAATATGCCTCAATGGCACCATTTCACAACAACATGATATGCATATAATACATACCATCAACTATTCTAATGACTTTCAAGTATAACATACCACCATTCCATTCTATCAATTCATTAATAATATGCATGCATTCCAACCATTCATCACTAACTTGATAAAACATACCAAAATCAACATAAAACAAGTGGTTCATAATCATTCTCAGTCCATGCATTCTTATATATATTTAGAACACATTTACAATACCTTAAAACAAAGAAATTCACACGATTCATATCATTTTCTCATAATACAATTTCAGTACCATTTAGGGTATATACATGCCACATAACTAATAAAGGACAATTCAAATGAACTACCGAGACAAATGTTGGATAGTGTGAGTTTTGAAGAGATCCGATAGCCGTATTCCGCAAAACATCAACTATAAGATATAGAAAACAAAATCGAGTAAGCTTTACAAAAGCTTAGTAAATTCATATGAAAACATATACATTAAGTTACCTTATCAACCAAAAATACAGTTATATAACTAAGTATTCATGCCATATTCAATCTAGACATTTCATTTCACAAGAAACAGATGAGTCTTTCACAAATTCATGTAATAGGACAATCGATGTAACATTTCATTCTATTGAATCTAAGTACTCAAACTCATTCATATTAACAAGTCATTCATCTCTTTTATTTAAACATGTCTGCCCGATGAACAATAGTAAAAAGTTTGGTTACACAAGTTACAATATCGAGAAACACTCAGGTGTTAAACATGGTACGAAAGTGTATACTGGAGCACCGAAGTGCTTGTTAAGTCACCTGAGTGAATAACAGGGAAAAGATATGTAGTTGGGCCATCATAATGCAAATAGGAGCATAAATATGCTATCAAGAGCATTGTAGTACTAACAGGAGCACAAATGTGCTATCAGGAGCACCGTAGTGTTAACAGGAGTACGATAGTACTATTAAGAGCACTTATTCAAGATTCAAGACATTCATGTTATCACTACATTTCCTATAACTAAAACATGTGTAAGATTCATCTCCATATCGTGCAATACTTTACATAGGGGTTTAATTCTCATGTACACATCTAATTACCTTTCAATTGAGTCAAAACTTAACTTTTATATCAATGTCATTTCATTCAAGATTCATTAAGTATAGACAAGTATTCATAATGCAATTGGTCAAAATTTATAATGATCATAAGTTGTATGAACTTACCTAAGATAATCAGCTAAGGAACTGAAACGTAGGGACTATTCTACAGTTTTCTCCTTTCCCCAGTTATCAACAAATTGATCTATATAATAGTTAAAATTCAAATTATAAATTCCAAATGCATTAAGACACTCAAATGCATGCATTTAACCTTTTAATTTCATTTTACATAATTTTCCTAAAATTTTCATTTTATTCAATTTAGACCCTAAAATTGAAACAAACATAACTTTCACAATTGAACTTCATTTTTCATTCCAATTTCAATTATATACTCATACAACCCTCTAAATGCTAAATTTACAGAATTTTTGTGTCATTTTTTCATATTTACAAATTAGTCTCTATATGCAAAACTAACAAAATTAACTTAACAAAATAGTCCTAAAACATTTCCAAGCTTCAAAATCTTCCATTAATCATCCAAAAAGCTTCAAAAACAACAATAGAAAATTTAAAAATCTTTAAAATTTTGGTAATGGAGGTACAATTTAGCTAGATTAAGTTACAACAATCTTAAAAACATAAAATTTACGAAAAAATAGCATCTGGAGGATTTACATGGAAGGAAGGAAGCTTGGTCGATTCTCCCCTCACTCAAAAATGGTGATTTTCGATTGTAAGAAAAAAATGGAGAAGATGAAGACTTTTCCTCACTTTAAGTTTTAACATTTAATTTAATTACTAATTTACCCTCATAATTAACTCATAATTTCTACCCAAAACATGTTCAAACTGTCCATTATAAAAAATGAGGGTTTAATTTCCTTTTAAATCCTCAAAAATTTATTAATTAAGCATTTTAACTAATAAAAACAATATTGATTAACTTTTATAATTTTTACGATTTAATCCTTTTTCCTTAATTAACTATTTAAACACCAAAATTTTTGGACCAAACATCAATTCACCTATATAATAGCTCCATAAATATTCAATGAAAATATTTACAAGCTCGGTTTACAAAAATGAGGTTCAAATAACTCATTTTCCAAAATCACTAACTTTCAGTACGAATCATTTTACGGTATGTTTTAGTTTGTTATATAAGTGTGATATCATATAATTGGAATATAAGATTGTGCTCACCTTATTGATGTGTGATTTGCGATGTCTAGCCAACCTATGCTAAGCTATGTAGCTTATTTTTACTTAATAGAAAGACAAGGTAAGTTTTGTTTAATGCATATAAACTTACTACACATTTTATATGTTTACCTAATTATTTTCCCTTTTCGTTGTGGATCATTACCTTGTGGAACATGTAAAGTCGGATTGTCTCGAAGCTCACATTATCCCTAATTCAGTAGCTTACTCATTTTGAGTCAAGAGTTGTGGCATGTATATAGGTGACATTAAGTGTCTTAGTATGTGAATGTGTTTACTTGTGGCAAGTTTGTTTTAACCATTACCTATCATATTGAATTGGTGTTTTGGATATGCTTAATACTTATATGTCATAGAAATGCATGAATGTTCATATGTATTTATAATGAAAGTGAAATGGTATGTTCCAAGATGGTTCGGCATAGGTAAGATTGGTAAATTAAATGATTTAGTAGGTACACCTTAATGATATTGAAATGCTTAATACTAGTTGATGTTTAAGTAGTGAATGCCTTGATGAAAAGTCGAATATGAGCATTGAGACTATATGGTATGATTTTAGGCATGTTTTGAATCAAGTGAAGTTAATTATTGATGCATATATTGAATGGTTTTGATTGGAAACTTTGAATTAGGTATCAAATGGTTCATTTTTACTAAAAACAAGGTCCACGTCCCTATGACCAACTTACTTCGTCGCATCGTTGATCGACAGTAAGTGACGTCAAGTGGCTTGACGTCGTGATGTGACATTCTATTTTGGCGATGTCCCAACGTAGAATAGATGACGTCAGACATCAGTACTGAACTTTTAAAACTTTGTAATTTGGTCTTGTTTCGTACTCGAGTTGACAAAAGAGCTTTTGCAAGCTCAATTAAGACTTAGAATTGATTGTTTATCATAATTTTGAATGTAATTAACTTTTGGTTACGTGTATAAGTGATTATATGTTGTTCGATTGACTGTAGTTTCTTCAGTAACGAATGTAGCATTCCCTAGCTCGAATGTGATCGGGTCAGGCGAGGGGTGTTACAGTGTAAGATTACTGCAAATACTTTCCAAGGCAAGCAATTTGATTCGAGCCTCAATAAGACTCTCTTGGTATCAATGTAAAATATGTGGAAATATTCAAGAGTTTAATTTGCATATCGTGAGAGTTACTTAACATTGAAACAAGTTAGGAAGAAACTAGTGCTTGTGCTTTACATTCTAAGTTTTTTTTCTCTCCTACTTGAGTACTAGCTTGTTGAGAATATTAGAACTAATTTTAAGTGGTCCGATGGGGTTAGCTAGAATATATATGTTGCCGACTTTGGCTAACTCATAACAGGTTGGTCTTTAGTTGTGGTGGTTTTTGTGCGATGGAGATTATATTAAAACATCCTATTTTAGCTATCAGTTTTTGTTTTTTTTTTACAAAATAGGGACAAAAGCAAACATCAAACGTCAGTAACACAAACTAGATGGCATGCACCAATTCAAAGTTGGATAAATGTGAATATAGATAGACTTTCAAAACAAGCTTAACTAAAGGTGTCGTGGGGGTGTTGGGGGATTGTATGGATGGTGGTTAGGTGGCTTTAGTTGAATCTTGGGCTTATGTTTTGTAACACAAGTAAAAGTTTAAGTTATATTCGACGGTCTGATAATTGCTTAGAGAAGTGGTCACTATAATGTCATCATTGAGAAAGATAGCTTGTCCATAATTCACCTTCTTAACGAGAAGCACGCAAAGGGATGCAATGGGATTTTGGTTGGAGCTAAGAAGTAAGGACTGGAGAACCAATGTGCAACATGTTTGTTGTAAAGGAAATGTAACAACTAACTTCATGGCGAGTTATACGATCAACAAGAAATCAAGACCCTACGAATTTTCGCTTCCACCACAAGGGATAGGTTGAATCTTAATGGGGGGTTCAATAGGTATTACATATGATAATGATGTAATAAGTTTGTTTAGGACTTTTATCCTCTTTTTGTTACCTACAGGTAATAAATGTGTTTATCAATTTCATGAATGTTTATATATATTCATAATGACTGAAATTAAAAGTACAACACTTTATTAACAAATTATATCAATAAAATAAGTGTATTATTCTAAAGGCATGATGATCAATTTAACCCTCAACATTTACATTTTTTGTCAATTTTGTCATTATTCTTTTTTTGAATAAATTTAGTCGTTAACCTATAAAAAAAGGAGTCAAGTCGCTTTTTTTCTACAAATATGCTGACTAAAACATTTTTTAAACGATGTTGGCCTAGTAATTGGCTTGGTAATCCATATATACTTCATGTTAACATAACACTATTTTTTTATGTCACATCAACAAATAATTTAAAATTTATATAAATATTCAAAAAATAAAAAGATTCAAAATTAAAAAAATCTATATAAAAGTCCATAAAAATTCAAAAAGATTAACATGAAACACACATGAATTGTCAAACGGGCTACCATGTTTAAAAAATTAATGTTTTAGTCAATATTTCCGTTTAAAAAACCAATTCGACTCTTTTTGAAAGATTAATGATTAAATTCAACTTTTTTTTTTGTAAAAATTAATAACCAAATTTAACTTGAAATAACAATAAAAATCAAATTAACAAAAAATAAAATATAAACAGTTAAAGCTAAATTTATCATTATTCCTATTCTAAAACGCAAGTCACCTGTAAAATAATAGAGCTTAGTCCCGCTTTTTTTTTTCTTCTCTTATGTAAGGTGGGTTTGGTCTCATTTCATTATTTTTTATTCACTAATTTTTAATATAATTTATCAATATCATTCATGTTGAATTTGTTTAAGGATCCAATTACCTAATCGATTCGAGAAATTTTGCTTGTATCAGTAAAGTTTTAAAAATATTAAAATTATAATCCAACTTAATTCCATTAAATTATTTTTAAGACTAACTTTTTTTTAGTATTTGCTTCCAATTGAACTCGGATAAAAAAAATCAAATTACAATATAATTTGGTTCGATAGAATGACGAAAGGTTAAATTCACATTAAAAATGAATCAAACTCATTAATAACGAGAAAAAAATTGTTAAAAATAGTATATTATCGAAATAATATTATCTAGAGAGATATAATATTAAGTTTATTTGATTAATTTTTAAATTATTTTCAAATTCATAATTATCCTTTTTAATAATATCCACAAAATCATATTCATTATCATTGCACACCCAAAAAAGATAAATGTTATTAAAATTTGTAAAACGAAGTGTCCAAATATAAACAATTAAAATGGTAGCCCCCAACTAAACTAAAGAGGAAATGAATGAGAAAGAAATTGACATGTTTTCTAATTAATAGGTGGTTGAAAGTCTACATCTAAAGCTCATTCACTACGCATCACAAAAGTTATGGGATAAGATCCCGTATTTTGCTGATACTACAATATATAAATAAAATCACCATACGCTTGTCTATTCGGATTTCAGATTCAACCCTCCATCCCAATTTTTACCTTTATGATTCCCCTCTATGTTAATCCGTATGATTCTATTTATATTCCTAAAAAACCATTACCATAAATAAATAAATAAATATATAAACTATGATCCAAAACAAAAATTATAAAAATAGAGTTAGGAGCTAGCAAGAGCTTCGATCTCCTTTAAATAGAAAATTTTTTATTTATGTCTTTTATAATTTATAAAATTTTAAATTAGTAATAATAAAATTATATTTTAACCTCACAAAAATATTTAAATTTTAATTTCGTCCTTTAAAAATTATAAATATATAAACTATTAAAATAGTGAAATTATTTTTTACTAATTTAATTCTTACCCGTCAATTTTTTTTTTTTTTGAACATAAAAAGAGAGGCAACCCTTATTAATTAGGGGAGGTGTGAAATGTGTTGTAATATTCATTCCATAATTTATGATACCCAAGAAAAATAAATACTAAAGCTTTGATAAAGTGTGATATGAAATTAATGTGTTTCATGATCTCTTTTCCTTTTCTTGACTTTGGACTGAAATCATGCAATTTTATTAATATGGTGTTCTCCACCATTCTTTTTTTCCTATTTGCACACAATAGAATTACATGATGCCAAAGTAAAAGAATAAGATAATTGATTTATTATATTAAACAATCCTTCTTTAAGTAACGATTATTAAAAATAATAATTATTGATAAAGTAACAAAAATATAAAGATGTTCGATTGACTCGTATGCCAATTTATTCAAGGCTTAAATAATAGTATAAATAATCTTTTTAATGCATAGCTTTTGTTTAAAAGTTAGACCATTTGATAATTTCTCATTTGAGTTAATTGTCTAATTAATTGTAACACTACTTACATCAAGTTATTAAATAATAACTAGACTATAGCTAGGGGTGAAACTGAATTTTTTTTTAAGAGATTTCAAAATTAAATTATAATTTTTACAATAGAAAAAATACAATTTCACCATTTTAATAGACTATATCTTTATAATTTTTAAATGATTAAATTAAATTTTTATATTTTTAGGGGAGATTTTACCTTTACTAGAATTTTTAAATGAACCATACAAAAAAAAATTTCATTTTAGATAGTTTCGCGACTAACTATAACACACCTACGAATTAGATGAAAAAAATTATGTAATAAATATATTTATTAAAAATCCATGTAAAAGTCAAATATAATTTTAACAGAAATTGTAAAATTAAAAGTTTAAGATTCTTTATGATGTCAATATTGTATAAAAAAAGATTTATTATGGCTTATGTTCAAATTTAGTTATGTTTTATTTTTTATCGATATTTTATGATTTATTAATAATTTTTTAAGAGTTAATATTCAAATTGACTTATGACATTTACTTAACAAAAAAAATTAAATATAAATTTAGACATAGAGAATTGATTTATCATTAGATAATTAAAAATATTAATTAAATCAAAACTGAAAAGTTTAGGGGATAGCACAACATGAAGTATCCAACACATAAAAGAAGTTGGCTTAAAGGTGGGTCCATTCAAAAGTGTAAACAAAAATAAGTTATTTATTTAAGGATGCTTTGCTTTGCTTCCATGTACACCATTTCCAAAGCTTCCCCCAACATTGATCAAACATTTATAACCCCATTGATCAAAGATTTAAATTATAAAATTAAATTCCACTTAAAACTTTAGTTTTGATCCTCCAATCAATCATTTTCCTGCCAAATCTGTGTTTTCTCCTTCAAACCATTTGGGATTTTGTGTATAACCCCAATATCACATGTTTGAGAGATAGGATATGTACGGATTTCATAATAGCTTTTAAGAATAAATTAGATTATGGAAAAAATTTATTTTAAATGTTTTTTGGTTGAGATAAATAAAATTTTAATATTTTAGATTAAAATTATATGTTTCTTGTTTTGTAAAAGTAATAATTTTACGACTAAATAAATATTTAATTTTAAAAGTGATTTTTTTATATAATCTCTATTTTTGTTCATTATAGCTTTCTAAAAATAATTGCTTCAAACCTATGGGGTTTTATTTTAATGATAAAGATTGAAAATTTATGTTGGGGTAATATATAATATTTATATACCATAAATTCATCAAATATATATTCATATTTAAATAATAAAGGGAAAAAAATGGAATATCCGGTTTTTCACACTAGCATGACATACCTAATCCCCTCCTACGCTTTCCTTCCTGTTCTCCCTCTTAAATTTCCCTAATTTTTTTTCCTTTTTATCTTTTTTTCTTATAATTATATATTTTTATTTTTTCTTGCCCTCTCATTTGCTTTGGGTTTCATTTCATTTGCTCAGTTTTGCAGGATTCCAATTTTTCCACCCATTTCACCAAACCAAAGAACGTTTACAGGAAACACCAAAAGCAATAACAAAGAGGTAAAGAAAAGGGAGAAATTGTCGCCGGAAATGTTCTTGTCTTCGCCGGCGCCGTTTTGGGTTCTTCTATGTTTGGCCATAGTTTCACAAATGCTGTAAGTTGAGGAAGGGAACTAAGAGACTCTTACAACGGAAAAGGTAAAACAGAGAGTTTGAAAGTGAAGAGAGTTCAATGCACGAAGCAGCGTTAAATGAGCAGAGCGACGTCGTTTCAAACGCCAAGAAGAAGAAATCCGACGACGAGAAAGACCACCTTGTGGTTGCTGTTACTACTCCCATGTCTCACAATCATCGGAGCCGGCGCGTGACTCCCACGACTGCTGCTACCGTCGGTGCTGCCGTCGAGAAAGTCCTCCCCAACGGCGATATTTACACCGGTAGCTTCTCCGGTAGTGCGCCTCATGGATCGGGGAAGTACCTGTGGAAAGATGGGTGCATGTATGAAGGCGAGTGGCGGCGCGGGAAAGCTTCAGGGAAAGGGAAGTTCTCGTGGCCGTCAGGAGCCTGTTATGAAGGGGATTTCAAGTCGGGTCGGATGGAAGGAATCGGGACGTTTATCGGATCCGATGACGACTCGTACCGCGGCTCGTGGATCTCTAATCGTAAACATGGGCAGGGCCGTAAACGTTATGCCAATGGGGATTACTATGAAGGATCGTGGAAGAAAGACCTACAAGACGGATACGGCCGCTATGTTTGGAGCAACGGGATCGAATACATCGGGGAATGGAAGAACGGCGTTATCTCCGGTCGTGGAACCTTGATATGGGCGAACAAAAACCGTTACGACGGGCAATGGGAAAACGGAGTCCCCAAAGGGAATGGAGTTTTCTCTTGGCCGGACGGCAGTCGTTATATCGGAGCTTGGAACGATGATACCATGAAGAAAGTTCAACAGTTAAACGAAACATTTTCTAACGGGAACGACGGGAAAGAGCATTGTGATGGAAGGGGAAGCTTAGGGGAAAGAAACATAAAGTTCCCGAGGATTTGCATATGGGAAAGTGATGGTGAAGAAGGAGATATTACCTGTGATATAGTCGATAATGTTGAAGCTTCGATGATTTACAGAGATGGGTTTAGGGACTTTAGAAGAAACCCTTGTTGTTTTAATGAGGAAATAAAGAAACCAGGACAGATGATTTACAAAGGCCATAAGCATTATGATTTAATGCTTAATTTGCAATTGGGTATCAGGTGAAAAAAATTTTCAGGCTTTTGTTGGTGAATATATACGTTTTGGATCTTTGAATTTGGGGGTTGTAACTTATTTTTGTTGCAGGTATTCTGTTGGGAAACATGCTTCGATGTTGCAGGATTTAAAGCCATCAGATTTTGATCCAAAAGAGAAGTTCTGGACGAAGTTTCCGTCTGAAGGATCAAAGCTTACACCGCCTCATCAGTCGATCGAGTTCCGATGGAAAGATTATTGCCCGGTGGTGTTTCGGTACGCCCCTTCTGCTTTTTAGTTGATTTATCTGCAAACTGAAGAATAAAAATAGTAATGAGCTTGCTTGATTGCATACTAGTTTCCACTGATTCTGTTATAGGTAGCTTTTTGCTATCATTCGTGTTTCACCAGCATTTACCATGTTGGTAACGGGATTCCCTTTTGCGAGTTTCAGACATTTGAGGGAGCTATTCCAAATCGATCCTGCTGATTACATGCTAGCTATTTGTGGCAATGATGCACTTAGAGAGTTTTCTTCTCCGGGGAAGAGTGGAAGCTTCTTTTACCTTACTCAAGATGATCGGTTCATGATAAAAACAGTAAAGAAATCCGAAGTCAAGGTTAGTTGCCAATGCACTTCGACTTCATGCTAAAGTTGTTTTGTGTCTTGATGCATACATTTCTCGAATGGCATTAACAATCGGAAATTTTTTTTGTTTCTCGTTATTTCACATTACCCTCTCAGTTAAATTAAACATAAATACCTGTACATGATTAGAATGAATCTAAAGTGTGATTAACAATATCAGGTGCTTATAAAGATGCTTCCAAGTTATTACCAACATGTTTGTCGGTATGAAAATTCCCTTGTGACAAAATTTTACGGCGTGCACTGCGTCAAACCTATTGGTGGCCAAAAGGTATGCGTTTGAAATAAATAGAAAATGAACTGAATTACTTGTATTCAAGGTTTTGTTCTTTCATGAAATTGTCTCACTTGCTCAAAAATTATTGTTGTTGTTAAATACCAGACCCGGTTCATTGTGATGGGTAATTTGTTCTGCTCTGAGTACCGAATCCATAGACGGTTTGACCTTAAAGGATCCTCCCACGGCCGCTCAACTGATAAGCCAGAAGAGGAAATTGATGAAACGACAACCCTTAAAGACTTGGATCTCAATTTTGTGTTTCGCCTCCAAAGAAATTGGTTTGAGGAGCTTATGAAGTAAGCTGTTTTACATTTTTACTCCTCTCCTTGCAACTCCTTATGTCAATTCATCCTTTTATTTATCACTAATTTTGTTAACCAAATGGTGGCAGGCAAATCGATCGAGATTGTGAGTTCTTGGAGGCTGAGAGAATTATGGATTACAGTCTTTTGGTTGGACTACACTTTCGTGATGATAATAGAGGTGATAAAATGGGATTATCGCCATTTCTCTTGCGCACTGGTAAGTTAGGAGACAATCATTGTATTCCATATGAAATTTGAGTGGAAAATCCCTGTTGCAATAAGAATACAGATTTGATTATGGAGTCCTATGCAGGTAAAAATGATTCCTATCAAAATGAAAAGTATATGCGCGGCTGTAGATTCCTTGAAGCAGAGCTACAAGACATGGATCGGGTTTTAGCTGGCAGGTATGTTTGGCTGTCTCGATTTTTGTGGTTCAAATTATCTCCTCCAACCCCATCCCAACCACACACACGCACAGATGATGCTTAGATTTTAGAGTATGTGTTGTAACTATCGAGTCTAAAGTTTATGGTGAGTTATGTCTTTTCGCCATGATGGAATTTGCCAACATTTGGTCTAGATTGATCATATCCCTTGGAATAATAGAAGGTTCATTATGTTGTCTCATGTCTGAGTGATCTTGTGGGCATAATTCCGAATACGACAATTCTTTGCGGGGCATGTAGGAAGGGTGGTCCTTTATGATCCTAGATAATAACCAAGGGTTCCCTTGATTTTTGTTGCCCATTTTCTAGCTTTTTCTGGAGTGATCCATGAATTTTTGTTGCCCATTATCATTAGTTCTTTTTGAAATCTCCTTATAATGATGATCCATCACTATTAGGCATGACATGTGTATCTCTCTCTCTGGAGAAAAGTTGTATGGCATGCAAGATCTTTTTAGGGAATTGAACCTTCTATTATCTTCAAGTACCAATACCGGTGCGGATATGGTTTTATGTGAACAACTTAGGAAAATGAAAATTGAACATACCCATGTCAGTCGTATACCCTTTTTTGACATTCACAACCAAGTTCAAATGAATTTCCTATTTTTCTTTCTTTATTGAATTTTCTTGTGTGGTGTAATTTCAAAGTGAAAAAACTTGAGGTATTTGGTAGGGGATGAACCAGTACTTGACACAGATTTGGTATTTAATTTTGTTTAATCAGGAAACCACTGATTAGACTAGGAGCAAACATGCCGGCAAGAGCAGAGCAAATGGCCAGAAGAAGCGACTTTGATCAGTATACTCACGGGGGAGTCGGTCACTTTTCACATAGCGGTGATGTTTACGAAGTAGTCTTATACTTTGGCATCATCGATATCTTGCAAGATTACGATATTAGCAAGAAATTAGAGCATGCATACAAATCCCTACAAGTGGATCCTACTTCGATATCAGCTGTTGATCCAAAACTCTACTCAAAGAGGTTTCGGGATTTTATCGGGAGAATTTTTGTGGAAGACAGGTAGAGAGAGAGAGAGCATCACGAGAAAAAGGAAAATTGGGTTAAAAATATCCAGCTTCATGTCTTTAAATCAGAGACAATGGCACTTTCAACGTTGACTGCACCATTGAAAGAGTGTGGCATTTGGTGGGAACTATGCAACTCCCTGATGGTATCTTTTTGAGCAGAAACTCCATGGAATACACTTAAACAAGGCATTGAGTGTAAAGTTGTTGGAGAGATTTGCAGCAGCAAAGTGTTGTGGGGAAATGTTGATAGCTGAATTTTGATGATCAGCCCATCATGGTGATGATGAAGATGCAGGCTCCATGTACATTGAAAGGAGGTAGGGAAATTTGGATTCTGGTGAGTGGTGACATATATATATGTAGACATTTTCAGTTTCTTGGGGTGACATGTTTTTGTGGTGTCCAAGGAATGTGAATTGAGAAGATATGAAAGATAGGAATAAGAAAAAGTGTACAGGTTATGGAAAAAGGATGGGGATTTTATGATGTATGTTTTTGTGAGGAGATTATATTTATAGTATATATAATTCCATTTGCAGTCTATATTTATAATATTCATTCTACAGTCTTCACTTCCAATTGAATTGAACTTAATTGTTATTATAAGGTTAAAGGAATCAAATTTAGAAGTCAACAAGATTTGAAATTTGAGACAAAGTCAAAGGTGGAGGGGTAGAGCGACGTCGTTTGGGATTTGAATCTAAGAAAAGGGTCCGAGTGTATTGCTATAAGTGGTGAAAGGGAAGATACATAGGGGTCAGGGAAAAAGAGGGGTTTTTAAAGCCATGAAAAGGATAGAAAGCTGAGAGAACAAAACATATAAAAATCCTCTGCTCTGCTGTTTCTTTCTTCTAAATATAACTTCAAATAAATATCCTTTTTGGTACATTCAAAATTTTTTTTTAAGAATTTTTAATTTAGATGTAATTATGAATATTATTAAATTTTGGATTCATTATTTTGAAATTTAAAAAATAGATAGATTAATTTATGTAAATAAAAATAGAGAATAAATCCTAAACGTGCGAAAAATACATGATTTCTCTTGTTGCTTTTTTACTAAAATATTTTAAAAATAAACTATTTCTTGTTCTTAAAATAGTAATTTCATAATTTTATTTATCAAATAAGGATTTGTTTAAATACAAACGAAGGGTTCACTTGAGAGTAATACTAAGTATAAGGAGTTTCCTTGAATAAAAGCTATAACAATTAAGGGGTTATGTACAAGCTAAGTTTTACTTAAATAAGGATTTATTTAAATACAGGCTAAGTTTTATTATTTTTTAAAAGTTAAATGATTAAATTGAAAATAGCTTGATTATTTTATTAATTTTTCTAAAATTAAGTGACTGTTGGTGTAATTTACTCATAAATTAATTAAAACTGCATGTATGTTAAAAGATATTTTTTGAATAAAAGTTAAAGATTAATTTAAATATAAAAAATATAGGAATAAGTATAACTATTTAAATTGTTTTGTATTTATTACATTGCTAAATGTTAACCTAAAACCTCAAAACAATATATTATAATCAATAAAATGTTTTTAAATATATTTTTATTTTGTCACCTATTGGAATAGCGCAAGGAGAAAATAAAGAAATGTTTGGCAAAACCAAATTTGGGACTACACAAACAACCCTGTCACTGTTGCCATTTGAACCCTCCAAATAGATTTGAGTTATCAAATCAACCCTCCACGTGTCAAAACCACTTTATTTTTTAAAAAAATATTAAATAATGGGTTAATCTATCATTTTATAATTTACTTTAGTTTTGTTTTTTCTTTTTTCAATTAAGTACCTGATATTAGATTTCGTTATTCAAACTAATATCAAATTTAACACCTTTATTTTAAGTACTAAATTGAATAACAAAATTAAATATTAATCATTAAATGATTGAGATTATGGTTATTTTTTATTACTGAAGAGAGTCAAAGTCTAACTTTGATTTATAAGGGACCTTCAACTATCTGATTGCTCAGACCCAGAACACAGGTCTGTTGATTAGTGGGACCTTTTGATTATGATATGTCCCTTTTATTTTTTTTTTTAATTTTTAAATGTAAAAAAAGAAATCTTTCCTTCTTCATTCGTAATTTTGATTTTAAATAAAATTTATTTTTTTAAATCTCAATTTTAAAAATAGTGAATAAGAAGAATTAATCATCATGTTTACTTCTTGAATTAATTTATTCTACTTTTAATTGGTATATGCTTTCTATCAATTTTATCTTAATTTTAAAATTTGTAACACATTTATACTTTAACTTTTACACATTTTATCAATTTGGTCATGATTCTAAATTCTTTGATATCCGATAAGAGATAAATTAGTTGAAATTTTTAGAACCAGAACTAAAATAATTTAAATTTGTAATTATTAAAAGTTGAATTTATTATTATACCAATTAAAGTAAGATAAATAGATGGAAAAAAAATAAATACAATAATTAATTATCCTTAAATACTCAATTGCAGAATTGATAGGGACTAATTTACTTTCATTTTTAGAGAAATTAATTTAATTAATATCAAATTTGAGAGGGATGAAAAAGATAAATAATACACATGCATCTAAAAGAATGAAACTATATATTTTTTCGATTTCTTTTTTTTAATCTAAATTTTTAAATAAAAATAAAGTCATTAAAAAATAACTGTTTAAAAGAAAATAAATATTTAAGTATGAAACCGAAAATTTTAAAAAATAATAAAAAAATTCACCCTTCATCATTGATAAATTTAAGAATTAAAGTTTAGGGTTTAAATCACTGTATCAGGTATAGCAGAGAATGAGAAATCCAGAATGTAAGGTTGTAGTATGGAGGTGTCAACTTGAAACATATAAACATGAAATGAAGTAATAAACCACAAATGATAAAGACATAAGTCTTCCAAATTTCTTAAATGGTGTGTCGTCCTTTGTCGGCAAAAAGCCTTAATCATACCAGACATGAACCTTGTCTACACAACCCCAATGTCTTCCCCCAGATTTATTCTTCTACGTTTATTTCCAGCAATTCAACTTCCATCTACCTCAAAACATCATCCATCATTTCAATTCAATTGCTTGATGAAACTATTGCAATTAATTCCACTTCAAACCTCATATTAATTATTTGTTTTTATCTAATGCTTTTATTTCAATGGCTCAAAACCCATGTATTGACCTGATGGTTAAAGGTGTTCATTGTCTCAAGTATAATTCGGGTCTGAGTCGTGTTAGTCGTATTGCTGATTCTTTATACGAGCACCTCAATGATATTTAAAAAAAAAAAAAAAAACCCAATGAAAGAGAATGGCAAGGGACAAATAGTAAGCAAGAAGGGGACAGAAGCAGAGGGAGTAGGGTTTTTCTTATGGCTTATAATGGTGGTGAGAAAATGAAGTGGACAACAACATGTGAGCAATGTCATTTATTGTTGGCTGATTTAGAATTTCCTTCTATTTTCATTTTTTTTAAATGGACACTCTTAGAAAAGAATTTTTTTGAAATTGGACCGAAATTATTGAAGCAAACACACAATTGTTGTTTGCAGCTGCCACTTAAAAATGGGGACCTACATGTCCATTTTGACAATATTAGGGTCCCAATTGCTTTGATTATAATTCCAAATGCTGCCACCAATTGGTTTCTCTAGAGGTAGGGTTGGTTGGACAAGATTTTGCAACTTCGACTCACCTTACCTGCCCTGTTTTATAATTTTATGATATTTTCTTCTTATTTTTAATTTAATTATAACAATCTATAAATATTTATTATCTTTTTTTTTTCTATTCTCAATTGCACCTTTGGAAAAAATTTTAAATCGATAAAAACACTTTTTTTTTCTATTATATTACTAAATTTGCATATAAATATAATCATAATATAATTTTAAAATATAATAATATAATGTCTGTATACGTTTTTACATCAAGTTCAGAGTTAGTGTCTTCTTATATATGCAAATTTCAGATCTAAATAGAATTTTAAATATAATATGGAAAAAATATTAGAATTATATATAAATCTAAATTTAAATTTAGTTCTATAAATATTATTTTTTTGGTTAATTATATTTAATCAAATTGCATCTATAAAATTGTCTGGAAGATCGTTAGCATTAATAAATTATAATTATTTCAATAAAGAAATGGAACATTAATTCGAATAGGTAATATCGAATCATATTCAAATAATAATAATACTAAACAGAGATGAAAAATTATTTTAATTGATGATGAGGTAATATAATAGTATGTCTATTTTTATATATTTTCATTGATTTTATGTTTGTTAATTTTTTAACGATTTAAATTATTTGAAAGAATTAAAATTCAAGGGGTGATGTTAAACGAAGATATTTTTCGCAAGGAAAAAACTTATACCATTCTAAATATTGTAGAAAAAGAAATTTGTTATGAGGAGAATAATTGTTTTCATAATAAATATGAATTATTGCCATTGAGTTTTTCTATTATTGTTAAAGAAGTAACTTTTCACATTCATAAAAGTATTTTATTTTATGATTTTGTTTGTTTTGATGATCTAAAAAAAGCATATGGGTAAAAATTTTAATTTTTTATTTTGCTAGATATTATTGGCGTGGTTATTATTGTTAATTTTTTTTAAGAATTTTTTGAAATTGTTTATATTGTGTGACGAAAATTTCTTTTATTTTTTAACTTATTATTATTTGTTTAGTTTAGTTGAAAAATGTTTTCAACAATAATTTTTAATTATTATTATTAAACGTGTTTATTATTTTAATGTAAATATTTTTCGTATTTATCATGAATTGTTATTTTTTAATTTAATATTATAATTTACTTCCTTATGTAGTTCGAAATTTTTTATGTTTAATTGTTTTTTTTAGCTAAATATTTATTTTATTTATATCAAATTTTCAAGATCAAAATAATAAAGATTGAAGAGTAGAAACTATTGATATGCAACATGTTCATCTTTCAAATATTAAATACAAATATTCACGTGCAATATATGTGACATGATTAATATATATTAATTATGTTAGTTAATTATTATTTGGAATAATATTGTTTTGTATTAATTACACAATTTAAAATTAAACTGTACCTTGAATTTGTTAAAAGATGTTTTAATTATGATTTCAAATTTAATATTTAATTTTTAAATAATTTAGTGTATTTTAATTTTTTTTTTGACAACCTGAAAAAATATTACTTTATGGTTAATTACATCAATTAAAAATATTATATTAAAAAAATGAAAAATTAAACACATAAAATCACATTATATCACAATAGAAACTAGTATTATACATATATATATAGGTATGAACAAGAATCCAAATTTGCAACAAGACTTGCTTTATTTCTTCATAATTTGGGCAAAGCCCATTATATTGAAGCATTGGAAGGCATCTATTTTGGACAATCCAAAAAGAAGCCTACTTCATTTGAGTTGGAACGAGTTTCGCAACAAAATTCTTATACATCAAACTTGATCCAATCCAATTCGGATGTTTTTTTAATTAATAACAAATTTTTATCTAATTTGAATTGTAATTATAAATTTAAAAAAAAAAAAAACTTGGACCCGGTCTACCTGGATCGCAATGTCACTAATCATCATCGCATAGTTGAGCTTAAAACATTCAACCGACCGAATCTGAATATCCGATTTGATTCGAGTAAATCCCAAACTCAACCAAACTTTTTATTTTGGTTAAAATGCACACCTAATCCCTGTACTCTTAATACATTCGAAGCTTAATCCCTCTATTTTTATTTTCAAAATTTAGTTCCATTTTTTGGATTTTAAAATCCAATTGCTAACATAGTTGATATTCTAAATTGAAAAAAAAATACACACTTAGTACTAATGTAATAGAAAAAATAAATTTAACATGTATTTAACAAAATTGTTTACAATGTTAATAATTTTGAGAAAAAATAAGAGATTAAATTCCAAATATGTAGAGAACCTAGAGCACATTTTACCCTTTTATTTTTAATTAGTATTGTAATTTCAATTCAAACTTAACTTCAGTTCAAGCACAAACTTGGAGTTGAACATAAAAATAAGTAATCTTTTAAACAAGCCTAATCCAACAAGTTTGAGTATTTCATTGGTTATGTCCAATCAAATTGAAACTTGCCCAAACTGAGCTTCAAACCCTGAACTTGGACTTTAAACTCAAAACTTGGAACAACTTGAAAAAGCCTCGAACGTAAGAATTATTTAATTCTCCTCTGATTTTTCCTGCAGCTGTACACTACAAACATGTATATCATGGAGCATAGAGGAACGTAAAGTTCAACATGAACAAATGTTGCCAGCCGGCTTCTAGAACAAAGAGTTAAGAAAGAATGTTTTAATGTTATGCTGCTACTATGCATGATGATGAATGATAGTCGATACATGTAACTACGTAAGGAACTCAAAGCTAAAGATACGTTTAATTCACCTCGACAACTAAACAACTGATTAATTACTGATGTCGGACTCTCCTACGATCTGTTCATTTTACCTGATATCAAGGTATAGATTTCACCATGTAATTCGTAGACAAAGAAGTTATTGGTTTCCATTACGTCCTCGGACCCTAGGGATTCGCCTTAGTCCCATTGACCCCAAAAAGCGAGCAGGCCAAGTGCGGGTTGCTGGGGAAACAGCACGGAAAGGATGGTGCATCCCAAAGTCATCATCATCAAATAGGTCATAATCCAAGAATCTACCACGCAAGCGAACGGATGAATCTAGATGAATAAAGCCATCATCGAAAGAGTCATCAAAAGAATCATCTGAACCATATTCATCCGCATAGATATCATGATAGCCTGGATCAATCACATAATCACCCAACACCATTGCTCCTGGCGTTGATGACATAATTGTACTGATCACATCATTTCGCTCTCTCTCGTTTTCAAGCTTTTTCCATTTTTCTTCAAGTACAGGGTCTACTGCTCGAGGTCGTGCCAGTGGGTGCTTTGTCCTAACATGTTTCTTAAGCTCTTTGTAAGTTCCAACAAACGAGCACTTGTCTTGCATGCATGACCTTTTTTTCCGATTTAGATATTTCCGTACAGGTTCTACCACTGTCCAGCCCTTAACTTGTCCTCGGCAGAGTGGGCATAGAAGCTCTGGCACTTCCATCTTTTCAGTGGGCTGCTCCACACCTGAAATAAGACTTGAATTATCCATTGAGTCAACTGGTGTTACTTTAGTGTAGGCTTTCTTG
This sequence comes from Gossypium stocksii, assembly GCA_020496765.1. NCBI lineage: Eukaryota > Viridiplantae > Streptophyta > Magnoliopsida > Malvales > Malvaceae > Gossypium > Gossypium stocksii. The sequence continues at coordinate 32,290,573 of CM035628.1, read as the reverse complement.
TATTGCTCAAGACAATTGGAAAACCGCTTGCTAGTCGCACACATGTAAGGGCGGCAACCCTTATCGTAAGAGGAACAAAGGAGGAGAACGGCATTGTGTGGGAATTCCAGACAAACAGAGCATTTTGCAGCTTCCCAATCTTTCTTCTCCGAAGCTTTGGGACATCTCTTCTTTCTGGAACCTTTTCCAGCCCTCTTAGGATGAGAGGGCAACGGATAAGGCACTCTTTTATGCTGAGAATCGGACTTCCGCACTTTGCTAACTTTCGCCATTGGCAATTTAAACCTAAAGCAAAGGAGAGATAGATAGAGATCAAATCATTGTAATAATACAAGATTTTATAAAACACAAACAAGATTGATATCTGCCTTGCACTTTCAACAAGATCAAACTTCTCACATTTAATGCATGGACTTTAAAAAGCGTAGATAACAATTAATTATGTTTGGTTTTGGGTACAAAATGGGACAAAACCCAAGACAAGTAGATATGCCTCAAGAGGAGTGTTTATAGTTGGAATGGTGCATACCCAGAAGACAATTAACATCTATGACTGTTGATCCTACTCTTCATTTTTTCTAGGAGCATGCTCAACATAATTTCGGCACACATTCAGACACAAGAATGGGATATGACCATCCAAATCAGAGACAGACCCGTTTAAAGGCCCCCCAAAATTTTGGGAAATTATATTTTTCCTTGCAATATTTAGAACATTTTAATTAGGCCTCCCAAAATTTTTGGAAAATTTCATTTCTCCTTTAAAGTTTTTAGAGAAGTTTAATTAGACCCCCTCAAAATTTTGAAATTTCTCATTATACCTTCTAATTTTTTTGAAAGTTTTAATTAAGCTCACTTAAAATATTTGAAAATTCTCATTAATCTTACAAAAATTTAAAAACTTTTATTAGACCCTCAATTTTATTTTTTAAAATAAAAATCTCATTGAACTCTTAAAATTTTTTAAAATTTTACTAGTCCCTCCAAAAATTAGTCCCAATATCAGCTACTGGTTTAAATACATTTTTTAAAAAAAAAAAAAATTTAAAATATACCCACATTGAACTCATTCCTTATCCAACACTCACCCGAGTCCAAGTAACACAGTCTCACTTGCTAAAACCACTCATTTCTAAGGCTTAAAAACCAATAAACATAAAAAAAAAAAAAAATTTCCGTATAGGCTAGTTGACTCATTAGAATTTCATGTTATTCTTTCCATTGGTAAGATTCTCAATACCCAAAAACTGAGACAGTACAAACTTTCGAGTAACAGTAAGATATATAATCAACGTAGAATATGTAATGCACTATCTGCAACAAGGTAATCTTATGCTTTGGACTATAAGGGGCAGGAAGCTTTGAATCATTTTTCATAATTAGTCATAAAAAGCTAAAGTGAAACTCTAGAAATTTTTTGAAGCAATAATCTTGTTTATGATTCTCCTCCATTAATAATTACTCACTAGCATTCATTTACATAATAATAATAAAAAAAGCAAACAAGAAACGTGGAATATTCAAAAACGGAAATGAAATTGAAAATTTTCAAAGAAGAAACATATATAGCACCAATTAATCATTACCAAAAAGGGCGGAAAGCTAATATAAGAGTGAGTGTCGTGTAAGGAACGGAGAAAGCATAAAACCTAAGCTAGAACATTTTCAAAAACAATAAAATCGAAATTGAGAATACGAAATTGAAAACAAAATGAAATGAACGAGGGAGATATCAACATTCAACAGTAGAGATAAAACAGAGAAACCCGAATCTAGCGTACCTGGATATTTCACTGTTGATTTGAAATTTTTTTGAAAGAGAGAAAAAAGGTATTCGGAGAGAGGAAGGGAGGGAGACGAAGGAAACCGATGTTCCGGTGGACGAAGGAGACTGCTTTTGAGGTGGTTCACTTTCCGCCGCCGCTCCCGCCGCCGCAATTGGTGGTGTGAGAGAGGAGCCCAATTTTGCTTTACCTCTGTACTTTATATATAAATATTAAATGTAGCAGATCAGTGATTGGCATTTTAAGGTAACTTTAACGCCACTATGTCGATAGTTCTACACGAATTTAGATTCTTATGGGATATTATTAATCACATGGGCCAAAAACATAGGCCTAACTAAAAGCCCATTGAAAATAACAAACGTTTTCTCTTATAGTTTTCGGAGGCCCGTAATTTCCCTATCGTTTCATACCTATGCCGATTTTAAAAAACTTATCACATAATTTGGTATCATACTAATAGTATTAACCGTTTGTATTTAATTTAGGTTTTAGTGTTGGAGAAGACAGCTGCGAAACTCAAAACAGCCATTAAAAATAAGAGATAGTAAAAAGGTTTCTAAGAGTAATCTTATCAAATAGGTTATGGACACAAATAAGCTATAGTATATTTGGGAAAAACTGATGCATCTTATTCAACTAAAGATCATCCTCTTATATAGGCTTTACACGCAACAAATCTCAATAGGAAAAATCTGGCACTAAATCATATCTCAACAAAAAACAAAAAAATAAGAAAAATAATAAACAACCTAACCAAATCTAAATTTAGAAGAAAAAAACTAACTTTGAATCATTCTCCAACACTCCCCCTTGATTCAAACTTGCGACACCAAGTAAGGTTCTAAACTAACAAAACTTCTGTTTGGTTAATGACTTGGTCAGCCCATCTACCAGCTGATCTTGAGTGCTGTAATATTCCAAAGTTATTTCCTCCTTTGCAACCAGATCGCGTATAAAATGATAGCGAATGTCTATATGTTTCGTCCTACCATGGAATGTTGGATTTTTTGTAATGATAATAGTTGCTTTGTTGTCACAAAATATTTTCATTGCTCTATTTTGCTCATGTTGGAGGTCTGCTAACACTCTTCTTAGCCAAATGGCTTGACAAGCTGCTGAGGTTGCTGCTATATACTCAGCTTCTGAAGTTGACAGTGCTGCTGTAGCTTGTTTTTTTGAACTCCAAGTGATCACTCCCGAACCTAGAGTGAAAACATTTGCTGAAATACTTCGTCTATCATCCAACAAACTTGCCCAATCACTATTTGTGAACCCACACAATCTGAAATTTGAAGTTTTGGGGTACCAAACACCATACTCCAAAGTTCCTACAATATAACGCAAGACTCTTTTTGCTGCTCTATAATGAACTGTTGAAGGTTGTTACATAAACTAGGAAATAACACTAACAGGGAATGCAATATCGAGCCTGGTGTGCGTTAAGTAAATTAAACCACCTACCAGGCTTCTGAACCTTTTTGCATCTGCCATTTCTCCTTTATCTTCTTGCTGCAATTTCTCATTGATATTCATGGATGTAGTTGCAGACTTGCAATTAAGCATGCCAAACTTATTAAGAAGGTCCTTGGCATGTTTTCTTTGTGAGATAAAAATACTATCTTCAGCCTGATGAACTTCAAGACCAAGGAAATAATGCAGTAGACCCATATCCGACATCTCAAATTCATTCATCATTTGATATTTAAACTCATCCACAAGAAAAGTAAAAGAGCTAGTATAAATGATATCATCAACATAAAGACAGACAATGATAAAATCATTACTTTCCTTTTTCACATACAAGGTGGGCTCGTTCTCACTTCTCACGTACCCTTTTTTTTCTGGAAATACCCATCAATCTTGTTGTACCATGCTCGAGGGGCTTGCTTCAGTTCGTATAACGCCTTTTCAGTTTGTACACCTTCATTTCATTACCCTTCTTTATGAAACCTTCCAGCTATGCTACATAAACCTCTTCTTATAGATCTCCATTAAGGAATGCTGACTTGACATCAAATTGATAAACAGGCCATTGTAATTGTGCAGCCAATGCTAGAATAAGCCTCATTGTTTCAAACCGAGCTACAAAAGAGAAAGTTTCTTCGAAATTAACACCATGTTGTTGTGCATAACCTTCAGCCACAAGATGAGCTTTGTGTTTCTGTAAGCTTCCATTAGTAGCAAACTTTGTTTTGAACACCCACTTCAAGCCAATTGCACTTTTGTCTTTCGGTAAGTCCACCATTTCCCAAGTCCCATTCTTTTCAGTAGCTTTTATCTCTTCCTCCATTGCCTTCTGCCACTCTTCTTTTTTGACAGCTTCTTCATAGTATATAAGATCTGAAGCAAGAATAGCAAACTAACAAGATGTATAAGTGTCATCAACATATTACAGATTCGACTTTCTAGCCCTTGCCGATCTTCTAAGTGGGAGTTACTCAGCTAAAGGCTCTTCAGGAATTGTAGCTCTTAGTGAGTTAGGAAGTGAACTTGCTGAATTTAACTCTTGTCTTTCTTCTTGTGAAACCTCAATAGGCATAGAAATTTACTGATGTACCTGCTCTTCATTCCAATCCCAACTTGCATTTTCATCAAAAACAACATTCCTGCTAATAATCACCTTGCCATTCAAAGGGTTGTAAAGCCTATATGCTTTGGATTGAGAGCAATAACCAACAAAGATGCATTTCACAGACTTTTCATCAAGCTTGCTTTGATTGTGTGAATCTACCAAAGAATAGGCAGTACAACCAATTATTTTCAAATGGCTTACCAAAGGTCTCCTAGCACTCCACGCTTCATAAGGTATTCGGTTAAGAACCGCCCTTGTTGGAGACAAATTCAGCAAATAAACAGCAACAGCAACACTCTCAGCCCAAAACTTATCTGGTAGCCACTTAGATCTTAACAAACTTCTTGCCATTTCGATAATCGTTCGATCCTTACATTCAGCCACACCATTTTGCTGCGGTGTATAAGGTGTTGTCAACTCTCTATGTATGCCCTACTCTTTACAAAACTGGTTAAATTCATTAGACAAAAATTCTCCTCCTCGATCAGTACTTTTCAACGAGCGCATTGAACTTCTTAAAAGTCTCAAATGCTTCTGATTTGGAGTGAAGAAAATACACCCAACCCATGTGGCTGTAATCATCTGTAAATAACAAAAAATAACGACTTTCACCCAAATATTCTATCTTTATAAGACCACAAATGTCAGCATGTACAAGTCCAAAACACTCAGACGCCCTTCTAGAGTTTCCTATAGGAAATGGTTTTTTACATTGTTTCCCAAATATACATTCTTCGCACAAATCTAAAGACTCAATTTTTGGCAGTCCGAACACCATTTCCTTTTGACTCAACAATATTAGACCCTTTACATTCAAGTGCCTATACCGTAAATGCCACAACTTAGACTTACTATTCTCTTTAACAACAAGAGCTTGACTTTCTACATTAGTGATAAACGCTAATTTATACATATTTTTACCTCATGTTTAGCCTATATTTTGGATGAATTATTATCAATTTAGTGAGAATTGGTGCTCTTAATCCTTATTTTTCATATCTTATACTCAGGAGAGCATAGGGAAGAGAAAAGAATAGGAAATGGACTGAAAATGAGGAAAATGGGCCAAAAATGACATAACACACGGCCCAAGGAATTACCACACGGCCATGCCACACGGCCGTGCCACATGAAGATCACACGGTCCAGCTCTCGACAAGCACGGACAGGCCACACGGCCGTACCAAATCACACGGCCTTTGTCGAAGTCACACGGGCGTGGCACACGGGCGTGTTCTAGTCGTGAGGAAGAGGAATTTCACTCGAATTGGGATACTTGGAGGCTAAGAAAGGCTCCCCAAAGCTCTATATAAAGACCCTAGGAGGCAACTCTTAGGGTGTGCTTATTTCCTCACAAAGGGAAGTATTCTTTGCTGCCAACACAGAGAGTGAAAGTAGGGATTACTCGCACGGAAGCTGATTGATTCATCCCAGAAGCCGAAATTCTGCAGCAATATAGAGGATCTCCCTAAATTCCTTCAGGGGTTTTCGGGTTCTTTTATGTTTTGTTATTTTATTTCTTCTGAGATGTTTTCTTTCTTTATTATGAACTAAACCCCTCAAATACTTGAGGGGGATGAAACCTAAGACAGATCTTGTTATTATTTATTCTTGAGTTATATGATAAATACTTGAGTTGTTCTTAATTATGTGTTCTTCATTCTTGATTTAATAAACCTAGGTATTACTTCAAGAATTAGATGTGCTTAGAGCAGAGGAGCAAAAGTCCCTGTGATAAGAGTAGATCTACCATAATTAAGCGGAGTTGCATGCAACCCTAGACATAGGGCGACATAAATCTGCCGGATTAGGGTCAAACCTAATATGGGGAACCATTGATCGAATTAATGCAACCTAAGAAGTTAATTGATAAAGGAACTTTAATTAACAACTTAGGCCTAGTTGCTCTTCACCTCGACGGAGGGTTTAGCATAAATTAGGGATCTCTACGGATCAAGTCAAGTGAATAAATCGTCTAGCTCAAGAACCAGTACAAGTGAAGTCTAGGTGGATTCTCCATTAAGTATTGTCCATATCAATCAGCTTTTCCCCTAAAAGTTTTCTCAATTTACTCTTTGTGTCTTCTTAGTTTAGTTTTAGAATTAGTTTAAACAAACCCCTCTTTTATTCTTAGGCTAGATAATAGAAAGAAAGTAAGTAATAGTACTTTTGGTTCCCTTGGGTACGATAACTCGGTCTTGCCACTAAGCTATACTACTGTTCGATAGGTGCGCTTGCCTTAAAGCGTCGCGATATTAGTTAGTTTTGGTGTGATCAAGTTCTTTATAAATTTTATTACTTAGTATCGCGAACGCGGATATCAAGTTTTTGGCGCCGTTGCCGGGGAACTAAAATATTACGAAAGCTCGATTTCTATTACTTTAGCCATATATTTATATTTATTTATTTTTCTTTTATTTTTATTTTCAATTTAATTTATTTTTATTTTTATTTTTCTTTTCTTTTAAATTTTTGAGTTTTATTTGCTTTTTCTTTTTAGGTATTTTTAGTTTATGACTAGAAACAATCCAACAGGAGCACTACTTTTCGACGAAGATCTAGAAGCAACAGTTCGCAGAAATCGCAGAGAAATTAGACGCAGTCTATATTATCCTGAACAAGAACCTGATCTAGAGCCAGAACCTACAGAAGAGATGGAAGCAAATCAAGATGTTCTACCACCTCCCGCAATAGTCGCGCCACCAGCAATTCAAGAAGAAGCTCCGCGCACTATGTATGATTATGCTAAACCTAGTTTGGCTGGTACCCAAACTAGCATTCTTAGACCAACTATTGCTGCTAATAATTTTGAGTTAAAACCTAACACCATTCAGATGATACAGCAATTGGTACAGTTTGATGGTTTACAGGATGAAGATCCAAACTCACACATAGCCAATTTTTTAGAACTTTGTGATACCTTCAAAATAAATGGCGTTTCTGATGATGCCATTCAATTGAGGCTATTTCCATTCTCTTTGAGAAATAAAGCCAAACAGTGGTTAAATTCTCTACCACGAGGCTCAATTACCACATGGGAGCAGATGACCGAAAAATTTTTACTCAAATATTTTCCTCCAGCCAAAACAGCCAAATTACGAAACGATATTTCTTCTTTTGTGCAGATGGATTTAGAAACACTTTACGATGCATGGGAGAGATACAAAGATCTTTTGAGAAGGTGTCCTCATCATGGATTACCTTTGTGGCTACAAGTTCAAACCTTCCACAACGGTTTAAATCCGTCAACCAGACAAATGATCGATGCAGCCGCAGGCAGAACCATCAATAATAAAACACCTGAAGCAGCTTACGAATTTATTGAGGAGATATCATTGAATAACTATCAGTGGCAAGTCATGAGGACAAAGCCGACGAAAGCCGCAGGAGTTTATAATATTGATGCTGTTACTATGCTCACTAACCAAGTAGAACTTTTAAATAAGAAATTTGATAATTTTGTTGGTTCTACGCAGGCTCAACCAGTGATGCAATGTGATGCAGCTCCAGGAAATACGTTTAATTCAGACTATCTACACAACATAGAAGCCGAACATGCCAATTATATAGGTAATAATTCTCGACCTCAAAATAATCATTATGGTAACACTTATAATGCAGGTTGGAGAAATCACCCAAATTTTTCATGGGGAGGACAAGGAAATCAAAGACAATAGCCTCCGGTATTTCAGCAGCCACCACCACAACAGGAGAAAAAGCCGAACTTGGAAGAGATGTTCACCAAATTTATTGCCATATCAGAAACTCGTTTCCAAAATACCAAAACGGCACTAAGGAACCAGCAAGCATCTATTCAAGGACTTGAAACTCAAATAGGCCAGCTTGCTAAGCTAATTTCGGAAAGACCACGAGGTGGATTTCCAAGTAACACTGAGACCAATCCAAAAGAACAAATTCATGCCGTGAGCACAATAGATAAGGAGGTTTTAATCAAAGACAACTCAAACAAGGAGCTTGAGGTGAATAAAGGTAAAGTAGAGGTAAGCAGGAACAAGCCAGACATCAACGAACACAAGCCTCATATCCCATACCCAAGAGCACTTCAAAAAGACCGCACAGATGAACAATTCGGTAAGTTTCTTAAACTCTTAAAAAAATTACATATTAACTTACCATTTGTTGAAGCAATTTTGTAGATGCCAGACGCGGTTAAATTCTTAAAAGAACTCTTGACAAACAAGCGGAAGCTAGAGGAGAAATCTCATGTGGAATTAAATGCAATCTGCTCAGCTATTCTTCAAAATAAACTACCAACCAAACTGAAAGATCCAGGGAGTTTTACTATTCCTTGTTTATTTGGTAGCCTAGACACAAAAAATGCTTTAGTTGATTTAGGGGCTAGTATAAATGTCATGCCTTGTACACTGTTTAAACAACTAGGTCTTAGAAAACCGAAGCAAACTAAGATGAGCATTTAACTGGCTGATAAAACTATTAGGTCTCCTAAAGGAATAGTTGAAGATGTGCTCGTCAAAATTGATAAATTTATATTCCCAGTTGACTTTGTTGTTTTAGACATTGTTGCGGATAGCAATGTACCCTTAATTCTAGGGCGACCCTTTTTAGCAACTGCAAGAACAATAATTGATTTAGGAACAGGTAAACTTACACTACGTATGGGTGATGACCAAGTTACCTTACAAGCTCGAAACTCGATTACGATTGTTGATAATAATATAGTTACGAGTCTTTATAAAAAGAATAATCTCACCACCCAACCTTCTGTGCAGGATACACTCTACATAAAGGCAACCCAATCACAAACAAGTCCATCCAAGGGAGATGCACCTGAAAAGCGAACGCTTCAGATCGAGGAACTAGATGAGTGGCTGAACTATCATGAAAAACCCAAAACAGGTCACACCAACCCAGAGCATCACCAAGACGACCCCCAAGTACAAACAAATCAACTCAAGGTAGGGGATAAGGTAATCTTAGGGGAAGACGATCCTCGAATCTTGAATTCAAAAGAGCATACAAGTGACACACCTTACTTCACGGTAATGAAAATCTTTCCCTATGGTACAGTCGAGATAAAACATGAGTCACTCGGCACTTTTAAGGTAAATCACACTCGACTCAAATCTTACGTTGATAATGAAATTGTAAGCAGGATAGAAGAGTATCAACTCTTCAAACCACCGTGAACGTACAAGCTCGAGCAAAGTCGAGCTTAGACTATAAATAAGCGCTTCTCGGGAGGTAACCCAAGCACTAACATAGTAACTTTTCTTCTATTTTGTTTTCAGTCTTTTTATACAGCAACTAACACCTTTGATGCAGGAAATTAGGACCACACGGCCTGGAACACGGGCGTGCCTAAGGCCGTGTGACATATTAAAACAGAGACACGGTCGTGCACTCAGACCGTGTACAAACAGAGTAATTTTTTCCCAAAAGCACGGGAGGACGACAAATCCCCACGGTCGTGCAACATGGCCGTGGCAACCATGCAGTATCAACACGGGCGTGTGCCTCTATTCTCCCATACGGTTCTATTTTTCTCATTTTTTTTCTTTTTTTTAGTCTCTTTTTTATTTCAAATTTTATTTTTATTATACTTAATCCTTTTAATTCATTACAGTATTAGTATTTCTAGAACTTAGTTTATTATTTTTCTGTTATTTAAATTTCGATCTTTCATATCAGCCAAGCCCTAACGAGTAATCTCTATCAATCGAAAATTCCCATGACTAATTAATATTTTCGCAGTTTCAAAAAGGAGCTCTACAGCTCATATTCAAACGGAAATGGGAACACCCTGCCACAATTGCCGACTCTTCCTCATAAATTCATCCTAAATTCAGGAAGTTTCAATTCTCTCCCTATCTTATGATATTATACTTCTCTTGCTATTTATGTATCTTTGTACATTGAGGGCAATGTACATCTTAAGTGTGGGAGGAAAGCTTACTTTAAATTTCTACATTATCTGAAAAATCCCTGAATTTTTTTTCCTTATGCTTTGTTCTCAAATAATTCTCAGTCTCTTATTAGGAATTAATTCTGATTGATTTATGATTTCTATTGATATGTTGAGAATTAAGATATAGGTACTTGTACTTTGATTATTCAAACTTTAAAACATTAGGGAATCAAGCATGATTAGTTGAAATTTTTGAGAACCCCCAATTTTTGCATAAGTTATTTTCCCTAATTCTAAGTATTATCTTGAGATTTGAAATTCACAGGATTGACATCAAAAGCCATAATTCTGGTGAGATCTTGAGCCCTTTTTGAGCATACATTCTTTCGTGCTCACTTTTATTATTGCTTTGAGTGAGTCAATACTGAATTGTTATTCTAGAACTTGTTCGATTATACATGTCGAGACCACATCATTGATTTGATATACCGAAATGATAAAGGCAGTTAGGATTTAACCCACTTACTCCACAAAAAGCCTACCTCCATGAATTAACCCCTAGTAAACCCCATTGAGCCTAAACAACCTTTTCTTTGACTTACCCTCTAATTATTAACCAATAACCCATTTTTGTTGAATTTTATTCAATTATTTTGACCCTCATTTTTGTCGAGATTTGAAGTGATTTTTTATCTAGCTTTACTCTCTTCTCCATTTTTAAATTTTCAAGTTTTTTAGTTTGAATTGTTCTTAAAAAAAAAAGCACATACAGTAAAATTCGATTGTAAATTGTAAATAGTTCGATAAATTTTTGCATAATTCTATTTTAAGGCTACCAAGGCAGAAATGATAGTATCATAAGAATTAGCTGAGAAATATGTTCCATTGATAGAGATTTTTTCTAGCTAGATAATTTTTCAGTTCAATCTCGATTCTAACCTTCTTTTTGCAGCCTGTGACAACACCCCTAACCAAGCCCCGTTACAACCATTAAAAGACCTTTTGATCAATGTATCATATCAAACTATAGTGGTGGAGATTTGATTTTCTTGCAAGCTTATGGCAATAACTTTTCATGTTGATTAAGGAGTGCTTAAATTTTGAACCCTAAACACTTCGAGTGGATAGAGTGAACCTTTAGTGAGGATGTCAACTCCTGTTAATTAAGATGGAGAGATAACTACTTAGAAGGAAGGAAGAGACTTATGTTTTCAATGATAAAATTCTCAACTTAGAGTGATTGAGTCTTTAATGTTCTTCTGATTGAATTACTCATTGTATGATTACCTGTGGACTAGTTTAAAACATTATTGATAAAGATTGTAGGTTGAGAGGAATAATTCTTATTTAGGGATTGAGATTTTGCTTGAGGACAAGCAAAGGTTTAAGTGTGGGGGTATTTGATAAACGCTAATTTATACATATTTTTACCTCATGTTTAGCTTATATTTTGGATGAATTATTATCAATTTAGTAAGAATTGGTGCTCTTAATCCTTATTTTTCATATCTTATACTCATGAGAGCATAGGGAAGAGAAAAGAATAGGAAATGGACTGAAAAATGAGGAAAATGAGCCAAAAATGACATAACACACGGCCCAAGGAATTACCACACGGCCGTGCCACACGGCCGTGCCACATGAAGATCACACGGTCCAGCTCTCGACAAGTACGGGCAGGCCACACGGCCGTGCCAAATCACACGGCCTTTGTCGAAGTCACACGGGTGTGTTCTAGTCGTGAGGAAGAGGGATTTCACTCGAATTGGGATACTTGGAGGCTAAGAAAGGCTCCCCAAAGCTCTATATAAAGACCCTAAGAGGCAACTTTTAGGGTGTGCTTATTTCCCCACAAAGGGAAGTATTCTTTGCTGCCAACACAGAGAGTGGAAGTAGGGATTACTCGCAGGGAAGCTGATTGATTCATCCCAGAAGCCGAAATTCTGCAGCAATATAGAGGATCTCCCTAAATTCCTTCAGGGGTTTTCGGGTTCTTTTATGTTTTGTTATTTTATTTCTTCTGAGATGTTTTCTTTCTTTATTATGAACTAAACCCCTCAAATACTTGAGGGGGATGAAACCTAAGACAGATCTTGTTATTATTTATTCTTGAGTTATATGATAAATACTTGAGTTGTTCTTAATTATGTGTTCTTCATTCTTGATTTAATAAACCTATGTATTACTTCAAGAATTAGATGTGCTTAGAGCAGAGGAGCAAAAGTCCCTGTGATAAGAGTAGATCTACCATAATTAAGCGGAGTTGCATGCAACCCTAGACATGGGGCGACATAAATCTGCCGGATTAGGGTCAAACCTAATATGGGGAACCATTGATCGAATTAATGCAACCTAAGAAGTTAATTGATAAAGGAACTTTAATTAACAACTTAGGCCTAGTTGCTCTTCACCTCGACGGAGGGTTTAGCATAAATTAGGGATCTCTACGGATCAAGTCAAGTGAATAAATCGTCTAGCTCAAGAACCAGTACAAGTGAAGTCTAGGTGGATTCTCCCTTAAGTATTATCCATATCAATCAGCTTTTCGCCTAAAAGTTTTCTCAATTTACTCTTTGTGTCTTCTTAGTTTAGTTTTAGAATTAGTTTAAACAAACCCCTCTTTTATTCTTAGGCTAGATAATAGAAAGAAAGTAAGTAATAGTACTTTTGGTTCCCTTGGGTACGATAACTCGGTCTTGCCACTAAGCTATACTACTGTTCGATAGGTGCGCTTGCCTTAAAGCGTCGCGATATTAGTTAGTTTTGGTGTGATCAAGTTCTTTATAAATTTTATTACTTAGTATCGCGAACGCGGATATAATTAGAGACTTCAAGAGGAAAGAGCTTGTTTGGTGCCATCTAAACATCAACAATAATTTTTCCTGATTTTTTGTCTTTAATCACACAAGACATATCATCAAACACAACAGAATATCCACTACCCATAAGCTACCAATGCTCAATAAATTTTGAGATAAAGTAGGAATAAAATAGACATTATAAAGGAGATTTATGTTACCATGACCATTGCTTATCGCCATAGTGCATTTGCCTTCAACTTGCATTTGCTTGTCATGACTAAGTCTTACCTTCACCTTGTATGACTCATCCAACTCTTTGAACAAAGATTTTATCTCTTCATATGATTTGAATAGCTGCTGTCCAAAAACCATATATCTTTTGAAGCTATAATGTCATCTTGATAAGCCATGAATAACTTAATCTCTTCGTCACCTTCTGCATAGTTGGCTTGTCTTTCCCTTTTTTTAGAAATCCGTCTTCACATGCCCATATTTCTTGTAATAATAGCATTGAACATTGCTCCTGTATTGCTTCTATTTTTCTGTCATCTGCCTTTGTTCATCATGTCTAGCACCTCTACCTCTACCTCGACCTCCTATACCACGATAACCACATCTGCCATGATAACCACCTCTATATGTGACCTTTCTTGAATCGTCTGCTTGGGAGTCTCTCCCATCACTTGGAATGCCTTTTCGTCAGACTTTTCATTTGTGCGGTTTAATCTCGCTTCATAGGACTTTTTTAATAGTAGTTTGATCCGTAACTTGCTCTCCATATGACTTCATTTGATTGACAACCGCTCTGCCCTTGCAAGATAATCTTGTACGAATTCTCCATTTTTCATTTGCAACATTTCAAAGTCATGACGAAGAGTTTGAAGCTTCACTGTAACAACTTTCGAAGTACCTTGATACAACATGTGCAATGTTGTCCAAGCTTCTTTTGCAGTTTTTGCTACTGCAATTTTTGAAAAAATTGACTCGTGAACAGCTTGCTGAATGAAGAATAATGCTTTGTTGTCTCTTTTTTAGTTTTCTCTCAACTTAGCCTCCCCATCGTCATCAGGATACCCATTCTCAATTAAGTCCCACAATTCTTGAGACTTAAACAGTATCTTCATTTTGATGCTCCAGAACTCATAGTTATTACCATTGAAAACGAAAATTGCCGGTTGAGAAACACTCATGGTATTGTTGTTTGTCATTATGAGAAATACACCTAATAACAATCAAACATTGTGCTGATACAAAAGAATGTTAGAGAAGACAGTTGCACAAAGAGAAAGAAACTCAAAACAGCCTTTAAAAATAAGAGATAGTAAAAATGTTTCTAAGAGTAATATTATCAAACAGGTTATGGACACAAATAAGTTATAGTATATTTGGGAAAAGCTGATGCATCTTATTCAACTAAAGATCATCCTCTTATATAGGCTTTACACGACAACAAATCTCAATAGGAAAAATCTGGCACTAAATCATATCTCAACAAAAAACAAAAAATAAGGAAAATAATAAACAACCCAACCAAATCTAAATATAGAAAAAAAACTAACTTTGAATCATTCTCCAACATTTAGAGTTGATTGGATAAAATTTTATAATTAACTAATAATCTTATTAACACTAAAATTTGAATTAAATCAAATCCATCAGACTGTTGATAAACTGTAAATTATACATATTTCTATATCACATTTAGCACATTTATGGATGAATTATCATTGAATTTGTGGAATTTAATGCTCCTAATCCTTTAATTTCATGTTTTATACTTAGGTGAGCATAAAGAAGAGAAAAAAGTAAGGAACGGGCCAAAAATGAGCAAAATAGGCCTAAATCAATAATCAACACGGCTAAAGTTTAGCACACGGGCAACCCACACGGTCGTGCCACATTAACAGGCTCAAGCACGGCCTAGGCCCGATTCACACGGGCGTGTCCCTGTCGTGATGAAGTTCAATTTCATGCGGAAAAAACTACTTAGGGGCTAAGAAAGACATTCCAAACTCTATATAAAGACCCTAGGAGGCAACTATAAGGGTGTACAGTGTCCCCGCCAAGACTCAGAGTAGAAGACAGGGAATTACTCGAAGGAAAGCTGATTGATCCATCTCAGAAGCAAGGATCAACATCAAGACTGAAGATCTCTCTTCAATCCTTTCAGGAGTTTTGGGTTTTCTTTATGTTTTATTATTTTCTTTATCCTGATATGTTTTCTTTTATAAACATGAATTAAACCCCCAAATACCTAAGGGGGATGAAACCTAAGATGAATCTTGTTATTGCTATCTGAACTATATGATAAATATTCGATTTGTTCTTAATTGTGCTTTTAATTCTTGAATTGATATTTCTGAGATATTAATTTAAGTCGAATGTACTTATGCAGATGAGCAAAAGTCCCTGTGTAAGAGTAGATCCAACACAATTAAGCGGAGTTGATCGCAATCCTAGATATAGGACGACGAAAATCTGCCAGATTAGAGTCAAATCTAATAAAGGGATACATAGATCGAGTTAATGCAAGACTAGGGATTTTAATTAGAAAGAGATTTCAATTAATCAACTCAGGATTAGTTGTCCTTATTCTCGACGGAGATATTAGCATAATTTAGGGATCTCTACGGATCAAGTCGAATGAAGAAATCATCTAGTTCAGAATTAGATAACAAGTGAAGTCTAGGTGGATTCTTCCATAGGTATTGTCTTTATCATTTAGTGTTCCCAAAAGCAATTCCCCAATTTACTTTTTGTCGCATCCTTAGTTTAGTTTAGAGTTAATTAGTTTACACAAACCCCCTCTTTATTTTTAGGCTAGATAATAGGAAAAAAGTCATTACTAGTACTTTTAGTTCCTCGGATTCGATATTTCGGTCTTGCCACTAACTATACTACTATTCGATAGGTGCGCTTGCCTTTTATCGTGATAATAGTTAGTTTCTAGGTACGATCAATTTTATTACTTCATCAGATCACGATCAAGTTTTTGGCGCCATTGCTGGGGAACTAAGATATTAGGAACACTCGATTTCTATTACTTTAGCCATCTTTATTTTTATTTCAAATTTATTTACTATTTTCTTCTTAGGTTTTATTTACTAAATTTTTCTTTCGTATTTTGCTTTTCTCTGACAAGTATCTCTAGTTGATGACTAGAAGAAACCCGTTAGGACCTTTGTTTATTGACGATGACTTAGAAGCCACAGTTCGCAGAAATCGCAGAGAGATAAGAAGGAGCCTACAGTACCCAGAATAGGGACAAGGAGAAGAACTCGAATCTACTGAATAGATGGAGGCAAATCAAAGATAACTAGCTACCTCTTGTGGTAGCCGCAAATCCTGTTAATCAAAATCTTATTCCTCGTACTATGTATGATTATGCTAAACCTAATTTGGCTGGTACTGAATCTAGTATTGTTAGGCCTACTATTGCTGCAAATAATTTTGAACTGAAACCTAACATTATTCAAATGATACAATAGTTTGTTCAATTTGATGATTTGCAGGATGTGGATCCTAACTCACATTTAGCCAATTTTTTGGAATTCTGCGACACATTCAAAATAAATGGCGTTTCTGATTATGCCATTTATTTTTTATTATTCCCATTTTCCTTGAGGAATAAAGCCAAACAATGGTTAAACTCTCTACCCAGAAGGTCTATCACTATATGGGAACAAATAACCGAAAAATTTTTACTCAAATATTTTCCGCCGGCTAAAACGACAAAATTAAGGAATGATATCTTTTCTTTTGTGCAGATGAATTTAGAAATACTTTACGATGCTTGAGAGAGATGCAATGATTTATTGAGAATGTGCCATCACTATGGGTTACCTCTATGGTTACAAGTTCAAACTTTTCACAACGGTTTGAACCCCTCAACGAGACAGATAATTGATGTAGCCGCCGATGGAACAATCAATAACAAAACACAAGAAGCAGCTTACGAGTTTATAGAAGAGATGTCACTAAATAACTATCAGTGGCAAGTCATGAGAACAAAGCTGCAAAAACTGCTGGGGTTTTTAATGTTGACGCAGTCACAATGCTGTTAAATCAGGTAGAACAAGGAAACATGAGCAATTCTGAGTGCCCCACCTATGGATATAGCATAAAAAACGAACAAGTCAACTATATGGGTAATAATTCTAGATCTCAAAATAACCCTTATAGTAACACTTACAATGCAGGTTGGAGGAACCACCCCAATTTTCATGGGGAGGGCAAGGCAACCAAGGAAATCAGAGACCACCACCTTTTCTAAGATTTCAGCAACCACCTTACCAACAAAAGAAAAAACTGAACCTTAAAGAGATGCTCACGAAATTTATCTCCATATCAGAAACCCGTTTCCAGAACACCGAGACGGCACTTAAAGACCAGCAAACATCCATTTAAGGACTCAAAACTCAAATAGGCCAGCTTGCTAAGCTAATTTTTGAAAGATCATAATGTGGTTTACCAAGCAACACCGAGACTAACCCTAAGGAGCAACTCCGCGCCATCAACACGATTGATGAAGGAGGGTTAGCTAAAACCAAATTAGAGCCAAGTAAGGAGACTGTGATAAGTAGAGGTAAGGATGAGGTAAGTCATAAAGAACGAATTGTCAACGAGTATAAGCCTCGTGTCCCATATCCTAATGTGATGAGGAAAGACCGCACAGATGATCAATTTGGTAAATTCCTTAAACTATTAAAGAAATTACATATTAACTTACCGTTTATTGAAGCTCTTTCACAGATGCCAATCGCCGTTAAGTTCTTACGAGAGCATCTGAAAAACAAACGGAGGTTGGATGAGTCGTCGCGTAGAGCTGAATGCAGTCTGCTCAGCCATTTTGCAGAATAAGCTACCCAACAAACTAAAAGATCCAGTGAGTTTTATGATTCCTTGTCTAATTGGTAGTTTAGATGTTAAAAAAGCCTTGGCTGATTTAGGGGCAAGTATTAATGTAATGCCCTATAAACTATTTAGACAATTAGGTCTTGGGAAACCCAAACAAATTAGGATGAGCATTCAATTGGCTGATAAAACTATTAGATTTCCTAAAGGTATAATTGAAGATGTGCTTGTCAAAATTGATAAATTTATATTCCCAGTCGATTTCGTTGTTTTAGACATAGATGAAGATAGCAATGTGCCATTAATTATAGGGCGACCCTTCTTAGCATTTATAAGAACTATAATCGATGTAAGGACATATGAACTCATACTTCGTATAGGTGATGATACAATTACTTTGCAAACTCGTAATTCTAATAAGACTGTTAATGATAAAGATGTTATTACAAGTCCTTGTCCTACAAATGATCTCACTGTTCAATCTTCTCTGCAGGGTACTCCTTATAGAAGTGCAATAGAGCCACATTCAATTCCATACGATAACAAAGGAACCACCCATGAAAAACGAATGCTACAGATTGAAGAACTGGACGAGTGGCTGAACTACCGCCAAGTGAAACAAAAAATATGCCACATTGAACCAAAGCATACAAAAAATATGCCACATTGAACCAAAGCATCACCATGACGACCTTAAGGTAAAAACGAATCAATTTAAGGTAGAGGATAAGGTATTCTTAGAAGAGGAAGATCTTCGAATCTCGAATTTAAAAGTTTATACATGTGACACACCTCCCTTCACGATAATGAAAATTTTCCTCAATGGTATAGTTGAGATAACACATAAGACATTGGGCACTTTCAAAGTAAATTATACTCGACTCAAACCTTATTTTGATATTGAGACTGATGGCAGGAAAGAGGAGTTCAAACTCCTCAAACCACTGTGACCATGCAAGCTTGAAAGAAGTCGAGCTTAGACTATAAATAAGTGCTTCTCGAGAGGCAACCCGAGCATTAACATAGTAAATTTCTTTTATTTAAGCTATCATTCATCAACTAACTTCTTGAATGTAGGTTCTTCAAGCCACACGGCTATGCCCACGGGTGTGCCTAAGGCCGTGAGGACACCATGGGCAAAGCCACGGCCGTGTGATATGGACGTGCACAAGCCGGACAAAATTTTCCCAACACACAAGCGTGCGATACGCCCGTGTCCCTAGAGCCTGGTCGAACCTGCTAAATTGACACGGGCAAGAGACACGCCCGTGCCCTAACCCCATGGTCGAACATGCCAAATCATACACGGGTGTGTGACCCCATACACAGGCGTGTGCCACGACTTAGGCGCACCAAAACCCTTACAATTCGAACCACACGGGCTAAAAATGATTCGTACGGTCGTGTGACACGCCCGTGTGCCCCAATTTCTATATAAACCCCTTACTATTCATCATATTCTCCACTGAAAACTCTAATCTCTCTCCCACTGTAGCTCCTACCAACCATTCTTTACGTTGCCGCCAACCCAACCAGTACCACCACGCCCGGGTAGCACCACCACGACCGTGCTCTGCTCCAACTCCTACATTTTCGGTTCCTCTTTCTCTCTTTTTCTCTTAATCTTTGTTCTTATTTTTAATTATTTCTATTTTTATTTTTATTGCTTCATTCATTCATTCTTGTTTTATTCTTTTAATTTATTTTCAATACTTATTTGATATCCATGCAATACCCATGATCCATTGATTTAAAATAATGCCATTTTGAATCATTCTCTTGCTGCCACCTTTAGCTATCTCATGCAATTGATTTTAGTACACATTGATGATAAAAACTCACTATAGCAACCATTATCTTCATTATTTTGTTAAGTTCCATGCTTAGGATAACCCAAACACCGAATTTATTTGTTTTTGAAATTACATTTGGCATTAAATCCTTAGTAGTTTTGATTAGCTTATTTTGTCAGTTAGTTTAGCAACTTATAAATATTCATAGCATATGTTTATTTTCTCTATTTGCATTAAACCGTTACTCTTATTTGCTTTCAGGAACAATATCATCATCAAAAGGACAAAAAACCGTTGTTCCCGCCTCCAAAAAATGGAAGGAGCCCAGTAGTTCCTCTTCCAGATCCACCACTGAAATTAGACATCCCTTCTTTCAGTTCCCGCAAAGTTCCCAAGAGGAACTATTTCAAATTCTGATAGCAAGGCCCCTCGATGTGGGGAGGTGCATTGATTGGGCAGCATGAGAGTAGGCCCAATTAGCAGACACAGTTCGGGCCTTGTTAATGACGGACCCATGGGACTAATTTTTTTCAGATCATCGAGCCTACATATCTCGAGCTTACTTTAGAGCTCTGCTCCACTTTTCACCTCCAAATAGTTATGACCAGATATGACGATCTCGAAACGGTCCAGTTCCGCATCGGGGGCCTAGTCTGACAGCTCAGTGTTCTTGAGTTCGGTACAGCACTGGGCCTATATACTGAGTAATTCATGGAGGAGAAAGACCTCTCTGAGCTCCACCGCCACATCTACTTCTCTCTATTAAAGTACTGGCAGGCCCTAGTCCTTGTTTCACCCACATACGACCCCAGTCGCTCCAAGGCGACAGCTCTCGCCCCTTCGCGGAGGTACTTCCATGCCCTACTCGAGCATACATTGACGGGCAGACGAGAGAGCACCAGCGTCGTTAACACCCACGACGCATATTTCTTATGGAGCATGGCGTACGAGTACGTGCTCGACCTCACCTACTTCATCACCCATACCATTCAACACCAGACGGAGCAGCATCGTAGAAATGTGATCTCGATGAGCCCATACGTGACTCGCCTGGCCTGCCACTTCGGCCTCCTTAACACAGCGTCCTAGACATCCTCCTACACTCTTATCAGCCAAATGTCCCGGCAGGGCATCCAAAGCATGCTTCATATGAGGATGATCGAGCACCGACGCGGGATCGATCCTCCTCAATACCGTTTATCTTAGTCTACCGAGTAGGAGGACCCAGAGTACGTTACCGATGATGTCCCCCCATCTCACGAGGAGCCACCGCCCATTCGTCGTCCAGTTCATGTGGCACCTTCAGATTCTGACATCTCTAAGCACTTTACACGATTCAAGCAACAGTGTTTTCAGTGCCTTGACCACATTGATGCTACCCTTTATCAGATTTGTCAGCATCTTCACATATCACCGCCACCCCCACCTCACGAACCATGTGAGGATTAGGACTCTCGAATCCTCTTATCTTTTTCTTTATTTTCTTTTTTATTT
This sequence comes from Gossypium stocksii, assembly GCA_020496765.1. Lineage (NCBI taxonomy): Eukaryota > Viridiplantae > Streptophyta > Magnoliopsida > Malvales > Malvaceae > Gossypium > Gossypium stocksii. The sequence goes on along the minus strand of CM035628.1, from coordinate 32,269,385 downwards.
TTCTTTTTATTTTTATTCTTCGTTTTATTTTATTTAAACTTTATCTTTTTCATTATTTGAATTTCAGCATTCTAAAAACTTAGCCTATTTTATTTTAAACATTTCATATAAGCTATTTCTTAATGAGTACATTGTGCTAATCTAAATTCCCTAAAATCTTATTAATGCTATCGTAGTTTCAAAGAGCCTAAAAGCTCAAATCCATATCTAATGGGAAAACCCTGCCACGACTGTTGGGTCCTACTCGACCACGACCATAGGCACCACGATAATACACTTTTGGCATAGAGATTGTGGATCGACACCCTTTCCTACAAGTTTTCACACTTCCAACTCAAGGATACCATCCAATTTTCAGAGAGTTTTACTTTTTCCCTGTACTATGATTTTATGCTTCTATTTTCACTAACTTTATCTTTGTACATTGAGGGCAATGTACATCTTAAGTGTGGGGGGTTATTAGTCTTTTATTAGAAAATCCCTGAATTTTGCTTTATCTCTTAATTCACTTTCTCATGTCACTATTAGAATGAATTCTGATTGATTTATGATTTTTATTGATATGTTGAAGATTAAGACATAGGTATTTATGCTTTGATTACTCAAACTTTAAGATATTAAGAATCAAGCATGATAAGTTGAAATTTTTAAGAATTTAAATTTTTCTAGGTTGTTTTCCCCAATTTTAAGTGTTATCTTGAGATTTGAAATTTGCAAGATTGACATCAAAAGCCATAATTCTAGTGAGATTTTTTAGCCTTTTGAGCATACATCCTTTTGTGCTCACTTTTATTGTTTCTTTGAGTGAGTCAATATTGATCTGTTATTCTAGACTTGCTTTGATTATACATGTCGAGACCACATTATTGATTTGATATACTGAAATGATAAAGGCACCTAGGTTTTAACCCACTTATTCCATAAAAGTCTACCTTCATAATTAACCCCTAGTGAACCTCATTGAGCTTAATAAACCATTCATTAACTTACCCTCAATATTAGTCTATAACCCATTTTTTGTTGAAATCCGTTCAATTATTTTGATCCCTATTTTTTGTCGAGATTTGAGTTGAATAATTATCTAGCTATGTTCTCCTTTTTAGCTTGTAAGTTTATAATATTCGATTTGTTCTTAAAAAAAAGAATGTATATTTCAGTTATAATTCAATTTTTGCATATTTTCATGTAATTTTGAGCTTCTGTTCTTAAACGATGTTATCCAAAAGAAAAAGGCTTTATTCTAGGAATATGTTTTAGTGATAGAGATTTGTCTAGTTAGATGATTTTTTCAGTTCGATCTCAATTCTAACCCTCTTTTTCAGCTTGTGACCACACCCCTAACCAAGGCCACGTTACAACCCTTGAAAGACCTTTTGATCAATGTATCATGTCAATACATAGTGGTGGAGATTTGATTTTCCTGCAAGCTTATGGTAATAACTTTTCATGTTGACTAATGAGTGCTTAATTTCTGAACCCTAAACACTTCGAGTGGATAGAGTGAATCTTTAGTGAGGATGTCAACTTTTGTTGATTTTGAATCAAAGGTAATTACCTAGAAGAGGGGAGGAAACCTATGTTTCTGTGATAAAATTCTCAACTTAGATTGTTTGAGACTTTAATTTTCTTTCGGTTGAATTCTCAATGTATGATTACTTGTGGATGAGTTTGAAACATTATTGATAAGGATTATAAGTTGAGAAGAATGATTTTTAATTGTAAGTTGAGATTTTGCTTGAGGACAAGCAAAGGCTTAAGTGTGGGGGTATTTGATAAACAGTAAATTATACATATTTTTATCCCACATTTAGCACATTTATGGATGAATTATTGTTGAATTTGTGGAATTTGATGCTCCTAATCCTTTAATTTCATGTTTTATACTTAGGTGAGCATAAGGAAGAGAAAAGAGCAAGGAACGAGCCAAAAACGGGTAAAATAGGCCTAAATCAATAATCAACACGGCTTAGAGTTCAGCACACGGGCAACCCACACTACCGTGCCACATTAACAGGCTAGAGCACGGCCTAGGCCCGATTCACACGGGCGTGTCCTTATCATGATGAAGTTCAATTTCATGCGGAAAAGGCTACTTAGGGGCTAAGAAAGACATTCCAAACTCTATATAAAGATCCTGGAGACTAAATATCTCCCTTCAATACTTTCAGGAGTTTTGGATTTTCTTTATGTTTTGTTATTTTCTTTATTCTGAGATGTTTTCTTTTATAAACATGAACTAAACCCCCAAATACTTAAGGGGGATGAAACCTAAGACGAATCTTGTTATTGTTATCTGAACTATATGATAAATATTCAATTTGTTCTTAATTGTGTTTTTAATTCTTGAATTGATATTTCCGAGATATTAATTTAAGTTGAATGTGCTTATGCAGAGGAGCAAAAGTCCCTGTGTAAGAGTAGATCCAATACAATTAAGCGGAGTTGATCGCAATCCTAGACATAGGACTACGAAAATCTGCCAGATTAGAGTTAAATCTAATAAGGGGATCCATAGATCGAGTTAATGCAAGACTAGGGATTTTAATTGGAAAGAGATTTCAATTAATCAACTCAGGATTAGTTGTTCTTATCCTCGACAGAGATATTAGCATAATTTAGGGATCACTACGGATCAAGTCGAATAAAGAAATCGTCTAGTTCAGAATTAGATAACAAGTGAAGTCTAGGTGGATTCTTCCTTAGGTATTGTCTTTATCATTCAGTGTTCCTAAAAGCAATTCCTCAATTTACTTTTTCTCGCATCATTAGTTTAGTTTAGAGTTAATTAGTTTACACAAACCCCCTCTTTATTTTTAGGCTAGATAATAGGAAGAAAGTCATTACTAGTACTTTTAGTTCCTTGGATTTGATATTCCGGTCTTGCCACTAACTATACTACTATTCGATAGGTGCGCTTGCCTTTTATCGTGATAATAGTTAGTTTCTAGGTACGATCAATTTTATTACTTCATTAGATCACGATCAACTGTATTTGATAAATTAACTGCAAAATTAATCAGATTCACAATTAACACTAAGTGTATTCTATTGATAATAAAAATTCAAACTTAATAATATTACCAATTAACTTTCACCATATCAGCTTTAAATCCTAAAAAGTTAACACCACTATCATTAGGTACCAAAATATATAACTTTTGTTAAATACAAGTATCAGAATGAACCAAAAGATAACACAGGTACCACGTTAGAAAAAAAAGTGTCAAACTTGTATATCAAATGATATATTAAGTCTTTAGAATAATATTATTAAACAAATATTAATACACATGTTTTCTCTTCGACAAATATTGGTATACCCCTCACCAATAGGAACATGTGGCAATATGGAAAGCCATCTAAAAGACATACATCACTCCTTGCAAATTGGGAAATCACCGGAAGCTTTATTTCCTGTCTTAACCATATGGTCAAATGGGTGTTGGAAAAATATTGACATCACATGTATAATAAGAATAATTACATGTTATTATTTGCTATCATAAAATGTTAGCTCAAATTAAAAGTGACTTAATCTGATCAAGGCTTATTGGCTTCAATTGTTAACTAAAATGGGGGTCAAATACATGTTGATACTCTAGTAACTAATTGTAATTGATGATGGGCTTATTAAAAATTTTGGTTAATATGCAAAAGTTATAAATTAGGGTTATGTCCCCATATTACACATGCGTAATTTTTTTGACATCCTATCTTTAAAAAAGAGAGAGCCACCTTCTCTAAATTGCTCATAGGTTAATTTGAAAGATCAAAACCATAAGATCTCTATATTTCAATGGATTTACGTATGCTTCTGTATTTAATTTTGTTTTTAATGATTTTACATGACAGATTCTAATTTATTAAATTTTGTATCAAAGTTTTACAGTTCTAATAGCGGAAATGTAGTTATTCCAGGAAGCCAACCACTTGCCTTCTAGAATGTACCTACCATTCATTCCTTCAAGCACTCGATCTTTTATTACGAGCGTAATCCTTTTGATTACCAAACCCCATGTGGGTTCAACTACTCTATACTTCGAATAAGAAGGAATGACAGAATGTGTCCCATCATAATATCTTCATTCCATCGAGAACATCCGCCTCACACATCCTATAATGATGGCTTGATAACAGGTCCACTATGTTAATGCTACTGAACATAGGAGCTTGCCTATAAATAATACCCAATACAATGAAGAAGGGATCGACTCTCTAACACATTTACCGACACTCTACCAATTTACTCCCAACTTCCACCTCCACTATCTTCACTCTTTTTACTCATTAGCTTTTTGCCTTGACAAGATGAACTAGTCTTTATTAGCACCATCACTCCCTCTGTAACACCCCAAAACCTGGCCTAGAAGTTTAAACTGAATTTCAAAGGTTACATTGGCCACTAAAAGTGGCAGAAACAAAAACTTTAATTCAAACCAATAAAACCCTCTTGTTCGTTATGTTTGAAACAATATTAAACTAGCGTCAAAACATTTAGAAGTAAAATCTACAGTTTCTAAAGTTCAGTCCAAATAACGCTTTACGAAAGTCCAACATAAAAATTTGTACCATAGTTTATATAATCGTTTTATAAACGATTTAAAACCAACCGTATAAAACTTATGAAATTTTACTTAAACCAAATCAAACTATATCTTTCTGAGACCTCTGGCATGCCAAGGCCAGCTTTCAAAACACGAAAAGTACCTAAAACAAAGAACACTGCAAGGAGGTGAGCTATGCGAGCTCAGTGTGAGCCCGAAACATAAAATAGATGGCAAAAGATGGAGTGACACAACAATTATTTCAGATAAGTACATGTATAAAAATTCACTTACGAAAATCTCACACCGGAAATTCAAAGTACAATATCAAACCATAGAAACAATATCCCAACCATACGTAATAATCCAAACACATCATAATACATTGACCAGTTGTCAATAACCAAATGATCACACAAACAAATGTATATTCAGATGCAAAATGAATGCAACCGGTCAAAGATCCCACCCCACCAACCAAACACCGCTTCGTCCACCCTGCACACCACATAAGGGCTATAGAAGGCCCATCCACCTTGCACACCACATAGAACCATAATTGGCTCATCCGCCTTACACACCACAATGTGGAACTAAGCCACTGAAATAACAATATGCAGCTGAGCTAGCATATGTATAGTACAGTACGGTAAACCGCTACACGGATGTATTGTAGTTAAAATTGTCAAATCAGATCAGCCTTCCTTCTCTCAATAACCAAATCCCAAAGATTTCATGCTAATGTAGTAATCACACAGTACGCAGACATACATATAGAAACAAACATTCATGTTTCCAGTTGCACAGATTCAAATTTGATTACACTAATGTTTCAATACTTAGTTATGAAAGCAACAATAATGCTCCGTTTGTCTGCCAGTAAAATATTTTTCGGAAAATGATTTCTGGAAAATGATTTACTTTTCTGGAAATGATTTGCTTTTCTGGTGTTTAGATGAATCTATGTAAAATATTTTCTATTGTTTGGCAGATTTCCTAAAAATATTTTCCAGAAAAGCTGTTTTTACATATATTAATAAGTTTATATATATATATATATATTAATAAATTTATATTTTTAAATTGTTTTTACATATATTGTAATGATTTATTTATAAATAATTAAATTAAATTAAATATATAATAATACTCAATTATTAAGCTAGAATATACATAAAGTGAAAACAACCAAACTATCATATTGAACAATGTCGAACTTGACAACTTGATAAAACCATCGACCAAGTTTCCATGGTTTTAGGAAATATTTCATAGGAAATGGGTGTTTAATAGTTCATTTTTCACAACTGTGTCCCAATAGTGGAGTTTTAGAACTTGCACGTCCTAGTCTTTTCATGAAATCAATTATTCTCTCTTCCGCACCTTAAAGTAGTTGAAGGAAATATTCTAAAAAGAAAATAATTTTCTCAATATCAGCCACAACTATAAACAATATTAATACTGAAAAATGAAGTTTTTCTCAACATCAGCCACAACTATAAACAACATAAGTAGTTCGGATTACATGTGTTGGTTTTTTTAGCAGAAAACTAACGAGAAAAAGAAAAACGAATGCAAAGAAGTTTGAACAAGAAGAAAACTGAATTTGATCTCCAAATATCAGATCTTTTTCATTGACTTGAGAAGCATTTATGTTACAATGAAATATGGCAGTTACCTAATGTATAACTGCTCCCACTAATACATGACTAAAGCTTAGCTAGAATTACACACAAAATGTAGCTGCCATACCAGCTATAACATCAAACATAAATCAACAACTACTCATACTAACTTTAAGTATAAATTACAAAGGAACTAAATCAAGTTACAAATGAACAAAATAATCAAAATGCTGCTGCTTCTCTGGTTCAGCTTGGATGCTGGTCTGCATGTTGGTTTCCTGTTGCATTGCAAAACATTGATGAGTAGAAAAAATATAGTGGGTGACAATAGTTTAACAAGACATTGTCTTTTTCTACATCATCAATATTCTGTACTTTAACACATTATTGTAGTAATAATTACATTAAGCGAACTGTCATAAAACTATGCCCCACAGTCTTTGTTTCAATTTAAAATTGATGAGTTGAGCAAATATAGTAGGTGACAATAGTTTAACAAGACATTGCTTTTTTCTACATCATCAATATCCTGTACTTAAAGACACTATTATGGTAATGATTACTTCAAATCCAACTGGATATGAATAGTTATCCCTAAAGAATATAGTAAATAGTTATTCACATATAGTGTCATTGAGAAAAATTCAACACTGAATCTAATTAAGCAAACTGTCATAAAACTATGCCCCATAGTCTTTGTTTCAATTTAAAATTGAAAAGTGACAACCATAAATGAAACGAGTAGGAGCTCAATCAACCTCACAGTAATGAAATATAACTCCTTAAACAATCAGACAACTATGCTTAAAGAAATTAGACATTAAATTATCTTCTGCTGGTGAGAAAACTACCTTAGCTTGCGAACAACAGTTGACAGAATAAGTAAACTACGATTTATGTGGCAACCCTTTTTCAGTCTTGCCCCAGTGGATAAGGCTTGGGAGGCTCGCTCACTTCCGGCCAAATCAATAAAATTCTGCACTCAAATACCATTTTTACATCACTTGGTTTTTTTTTCATTTGAGAATAACAACTTATGAACTTAAAATGTGAAAGTAAATTTCATGAGCCATACCACACTTATTGCAAGGCTTGTTGAATTTTCTTTTCCTAGGAACTCACGAGTAGAGCTTTTAATTGTCTACAAAAGTTAGAATGCACATTATGGTAAGCTAAAAAGGGAAAGACAAACTTAACATTATTACATATAAGTTATTAGCAAGTAAATGTTCAAGCAAGAGAAGGGCAATAGAGAATACCAATCTTATAATTTGATGAGATTGGGAGCTTCTTTCATTCAAGGAAGTTTCACTTATCCTTCTTTGAGCTGCAAAAATGCAATGCATTAGAAAATTACTAATAATCCATAATAATGCAATAGTGCAACATCATCAAGTAAACAAAGAACTTTGAAAATGCTCTACCTTCACAAATTGCAAGGAATTCTTTCAAATGGTTCCAGTCCTTCAGGGGTTCCTCTATGACTTTTTCCACAATAGTTCCTCTCTGACAAAAAGAACTTGTTAAAGCAATCATAAGCGTAAGAAAATGAAACAAATATTATAATATGGATGTTGCTACTCACCTCAGGATCATCACGTAACCTAAGTTGGGTGTTATCTGAGGTTAAGAGGTCTCTAAAGGCTTTATTTTATATCTCAATTACTGAGAACTTCAAAACAAATGCTCTCTCTTCATGCTACAATGATAATATCAGCAGTATGTAAAAAAAATGCTTTTAAAGAATAATCGTGAGAAAATGCAACATGATGAAAGAAAAATGAGTTAAAACTTTCATTACTCTGTTTATGTAGTCAAATATATCTATAACAATATACTCAATTATTCCATTCATTGTGACTGCTAATTTGTCCATAAGCAAAAATGCTAGTTGGGGAACAGAAGGAAGAAAATTGTTAGAGAACTTTTTACTTGGCATGAAGTTTATCAACAAAGAACAAATACCAAGATGCTAATAACCATACTTACAATTAATACCATTAACAACTGAAAGAGCAATCTCCTTAGCTCCTTCCTCATACACTTACTTTGTCGAGCAGTCACCCCAAAATACTCTATTTGTGCCCACCACAAAAAGGAAGAAAGAAGATACAATCTATTGATCAAAATTACTTGACAATACGAAGCACGCAACAGAAATAATAATTTCCATGTTTGATGCTTTAACACCTAATTTTGAACTTAAGACAACAATGTACATTACCCTCATAAAGCTGGCCTAGGTTCAATTAACCAGATTAATTAAAGGAAAAATTTAGTATCATTTAAGTATATCAAAGTTTTTAAAAAAACGCCTACTGCAGCAAATAGGAGCTAGAAACTAGAAGGCGGTTATCCTATTTTAATGTAACAAATTTTTTTAGATCACAACAAATACATAAAAATATGGGGAGTTTACTTACCGAATATATAGGCAGATGGGAATGTGGATCCTTCCCTGAGGGTGTTCCGATATAGGATAGTTCTCTCATTGATGCACTCCCAATTAGCAACTTCACTTGCTACAATTTTCTGGTCACTCAAAGGCCTCAACCTCACCAATACAAGAATCCTCTCCTCACGAGCAACAGCCAGTTGGACCTTCTGTTCCTTCTCCAACTTCTTCAACTCTTCCCCACCAATTGCCCCCATTTTTCACACACCTCTTCTACAGTTACTAACCCTACCACACATTATATAAAATAGACCCATGAATTTTCACATTCTCAAACAGATTGGAAAAAAGAAAAATCAAACTCAAGAGGTACTCAAATACACAAACCCACTGTTGCTTTCCTGGGAGAGAGAAAGAGAGGAAACGAAATAAAATATGCTAAGAAGAGAAGATATGTGATGGACTTTTACCTAAAAGAGAAGATGAAGAGCGGGAGAAGGAAAATGAATGAAGAACGGAAGAAGGAGAAGAAGCCTTACCTGGATGAAGGAGGAACCGAAAAATATCCTTGACCAAATTATTGTCAATGGCACTAATTTGCAAACTAATAGGAAGGAGAAGGGGAATGGGAAGGGGAAAGGAGAGGCGTCATTTTCCGGAAAATGTCTTATTGATTTCAAAAAGGTAAGACATTTTCCTAAAAAAAGATCTCATTTTCCCGTGTTTTGTAAAATATTTTACCGTGGGAAATTATTTTCAGCCATCCAAACATCAGAAAAGCTTGAAAAGCTTTTACAAGTTACCAAACGGACCCTAAATTCAGACTTCTTCATCATATACATGACTAATTAAATTAAAGCACATAATGCATAAATATTCACAAATCCAAACTTGATCGAGTTCCAAACACACTTACCAAGGCTTAATCAAGGGCCGGAACATACAAAAACACAAAACGAGTCAAATTTTAACACAGAGCAAAAACTTGCAAAACAGGGTCACACGACCGTTTGCCCTGGTCGTGTGGAGTAGTCTAGACTGTGCGGGGGTCTACATGCTCGTGTGGAAGGGGGCACACGCCTGTGTAAAAGGGGCATACGCCCGTGTGCAAGAAGCACACACCTATATGGAGGAGATGCATGCCCGTGTGACCGAGTTACATGGTTGTGTGAGTAGCTCGTGTAACTCACTCTCCAAAAGTGCCAAAATAAGGTGTAGAGCAGACAAACTTGTATGGCTAAAGGATACGACCGTGTGTTTAAGGCACACACTCGTCCTATGTGCAAGAAGCACATGCCCGTGTGAAGGAGACACACGCCCCTATGATCGAGTTACATGGCTTTATGAGGAGCCTATGTAACTCACTATCCAAAAGTGCCCAAATAATGTGCAGAACAGATACACCAATGTGAAAAAAGAAAAAAAATCCCCAAATAGTTGTCATACGACTGTGTGGCACTGAAAACATCCAAAATCCCTAGTTCTCAATGTCATACGACTGTGTGCGGCACACGCCTGTGTGGTCACGAAACCATACCAAAATAGGCCAAAATCACAGTTTTGCAATAACAAAACGAACCCTAATCGCTAATCGTTCAAGACACATTAGAATTTTGCATATTTCCCCACAATCCAACAGTAATTTGTTACTGCATTCAAACAGTTCAAACACACAAGACACCGTTGAATTCCATAGAATCTAACAGAAATTCAATATCGAGATTGAATAGTTCAGAACACACACCTGATATACACTTCCTACGCACTAACAATTGACCGACGCGCTTCAACTATCGTTCTGAACTTAATTTTAAAAACTTAACAATACTTCTACTCAAATCCAACTTGAAACGAGAACAGAAGTCAAACCCCAAAATTGGAGCAGAAGAAGAAAATTGAAGAACAAAAGAAAAGGATGGATCAACAGAAGAAACAATTTTACCCTCCTAAAAGAAAGATCTGGAAATTAGGAAACAAAAGAAAAATAAAGAAAAACGTCCAGAGAGAGGGAAAGAACGTGCTTTCCTTTTTGAAAAAGTCCATGTTTCCAAATAAAAATAAAAATAAATATATATTCAAAACTTAAAAACAACAAAAAAATAAACAAATTCCTCAAAAACACACATAAGGACTCGAACCCAAAACCCAAAAATAAGCTAATACATTCACTACCACCAAACCAATAAGCTTATTCTAACATTAAAACACGAAAATGAACCCAAATGTTCAACCTACTCACTGACCTTTACTTCAAACCTCAAAATCTGAGATGTTACACCTTTCTCTGTGTCTCCTCCTTAACAATCTCACATATCAACAAACGGATTATATTTATTTTATGTTAAATATATTCAACAAATTTATTTTTAAAAATTGTAACTAATTAATAATACGCTAATGAAATAATTTATATTTTTAAAATTTTAAGAATGATAGCGAAGTACTTTAAAGATAGGTACAATTTATACGACAATAAAATATCTGGCAAATTAAAAAAAAAAGAACATTTTTTCTCTAAATGACTAAAATAAAAATTAATTTAAAATAAATACTTATCATACTCGTGATCGTCTTGAATCAACATGAACTTTGTCTAAATCAAATTTAGAGTAAGCTCAAATCGATATTGAATCACAATAGTAAATTTCAAGCTAAATCATCAACCTCATCAAATTTATTATTAGTAATGTTAGTATATACCATTATTGATTGTTTATTATAACGGTTGTATCATTGATTATTTATACCGTTAAACTTTAAAAAAATTAAGTTGTAATTAATCAATTTAATACTAATTTAATTGAAAGATGATTAAAAAATTATTTTACTAAATAAATTATATTATCATGAGTGTATTTTTTTATATTTTTATGTGAAATTAATACTAAAAAGTCACACATAATAATATTTGAACTTAAAATATTATAACTTTTATATATAAAACCCCTAAACAATTAATTAGAAACTAGTCTAGGAAACGCAAAACTAATCACATCCACAAGCAGCAAACTATTGACTTAAAAAGATTATTATGCCGTTTATAATTTTAATTGGGGATTTGATTAGTACTAGCTATCGAAGTAGTTGATTTTACGGATAGAGACATAAATGTATTCATTGAAAGAATGATACGTTGGACTGGACCCAGGTTGAATTAATTCTGAATTTGTTTGTGAATTAATTCACTTGTAACGTTCATGATGTAATTTACCTAAATCCTGAGTTAATCACTGATCATATGTATGTAACTCATGTGCTTTGATATAAGTGAAAGCTTATGCTCTAAAGATTATCAAGCCCACAGCCGGTATGTTGGGTACATGACTTGTGTATGACATGATTTTATTAGAAACAATGAAATTCATAGCTCGATTAAATGGTTAACAATATCCTCTAATTAACATTGTATGAATTGATAAATATGAAACGTGACCACAGATTACTTGTTCTCGAATAATATCTAAACTATTAATAAAAACAATTAATTTAAATTATTATGGATTGATTTGAAAATTAAAGAATAATACATATTGTAAAAGAAAAAATTTAAACATCAGTTGATTATATTTCATTAAATGATAAGTTACCACTTATTTATTTATCTTTTTCAATGATTTTTTATTAAAAAAATTATTTCTAATGATTTTTTATATTTATTATCGAACACATTGAAATTAATAAAAATATCAATTTTCAAGAAATTGAACATCTTCAATAAATTAACCGGTAAAAAAAAAATTATATAAGAATGCCTTAATCATATACTGAACCACAAAATATACAACGTCTAGATTAAAAATCTTACTTTTTTTTTTCTTAAATTTGAAAAATAAAGCAAATTTTATTTTAATGTACGAATTTCAATTACTAACAAATAGGGTCAGCTGGCAACTAAACTCGTACACAGGTCACGGAGTCCAGCTCGAATTAGTTTTGAATAATAATTTAAAATTAAAATATTTAATATCTAAAAAATAAAGAGAAAAATAGGCATGTGGACCGACCCACAATGGATACATATAAATAACAACGTACGGCCTTTATCGACGAAACAAAGCAAGAGAACCCAGAGAAAAACAGCACACCATACCTTACCAAACATAACATAAGCCAAAGTTTTATCATTGAAAAGTCTTGTTCAATTTCAATATCATAAAATAATATTATACCAACGAATTTAAATATTAGTGTTTTTTAAAGGAAAAAATGTTTTTTTCTTTTTAGAACAAGACGCCGAGTATTAAGGAAAAATATATATCAGAAAAGGGGAAAAAAAAAGAAATTTAAGCTTCGTTCTTTATCTTCAATCAAATCAAAACCCTAAATTGCAATTCTTTTTTTTTTTTTTGTTTGAATAATCAGCATTTATCTTTCTTTTCTTTATCTATATTATCTCTGCTTCACTTTCTTTCTCTCACTGAAACTCCCTCGTTTTTTTTCTCGTAAATTTTCCTTTTTAATAATTTTCCCGGAAAAAAGAAACGCATTGGATTGGGACGGTTATTATTATATTATTTTTATAAAGGTTACGTTTTTTGAGGCAATAGCGAGGAATTGTTGCGGGGGGTGTTAGGGTTTGGATTCTGTTTTTTGTTTCATCTGCTCTTCATTTGTATAGAATTTCCCCAAATTTTGTTGTTGCCTCTTTAGTTTGAAGCCCTAGCAGTCGGATACTTATAATTAAAATTTAATTCAGGGTTTTAATTTTACTCCAAATTTATGTCTGTTTACTTTCGTTCACCTTAATTAAACTGGTTTTAAGTGGGCGTTAGCTATTGTTTTGGAAAGTTATTTTTGCTGTATTTTTGCCTAACTTATTGATTTGAAAAGAGGGTTAGATCCTTTCTTTTATTATTATTATTGGAACATATGAGTCTCATTTGGAACTGGAAAATCAGTAATCTGCAAATCCATCTTTAATCAAAGATGGAGGCGTAGGAGAAAGTTAATGGAAATGTAATCTCCTAATTGTGATTGCCTTTGTTTTCGTTGCTGTGGCTTCACACTTGTGTTAAAATTCTGTTTCCTTTGATCCAAACATTTCCTTCTTTGCCACTTTAAATCCAGCAACCTTAATTTTGGTGGTTTGAGTGATTAGGGTTGGGTTAAGAGGAAGAACATTAATTTGGTGGGTTAGGATTTGAAGAAGGTTACATAACCTTTTTCTTTTTTCTTTTTCTGATGATCATGTTTGATATCCCTTATGGAAAGAAGTGAACCTGCATTAGTTCCAGAATGGCTGAGAAGTAGTGGCACTGTTACTGGGGGTAGCAATTCAGCCCACCACTTTACTTCCTCTTCTTCTAACTCAGGTACCGTTTGACAAGCCAACTTTTAGATACCCATTTATTTTTCATTGGATTTATACTTGATTATAATGTTCTTTGGACATACATCTGTCTGTTAGACACATTTTATGCCCTTTTATTATTTCATTATTATCATTGTGCTTCTCATTGCATTTATTCTAGTTTTATGGCCTTTGATTGTTGAGAATGTGTATATATATAATAATTGTGTTCTTGTTGTTATAATAGATGTTTCTTCTTTGCTGCATCATGGGAGACATAGAAATTCTAGGAATATAAGTGATTTCCATTCCCCTCGTTCAGCATTTTTGGATCGGACTTGTTCGTTGAATTCAGGGAGGAGTTCTAGAAATGTTTCTGCAAAACATGCTTACAGTAGCTTTAGTAGGAGTCACCGTGATAAGGATCGAGAAAGGGATAAAGAGCGGACAAGCTTCGGGGACCATTGGGACCGTTATTGTTTGGACCCTTTAGAAAGTATCTTAACCAGTAGGGTTGAGAAATTAGGAGGTATCTCGACCAGTAGGGTGGAGACAGATACATTGCGTCGTTCTCATTCTATGCTCTACAGGAAACAGGTTGAGCCTTTGCCACGAAGGATAGTAGTGGACTCTAGAGATAATGGTAACAGTAACCATAACATTAGCAATGGTCTGCATTCTGGGGGTACTATCGGGAGTAGCATCCCCAAGGCTGTGTTTGAGAAAGATTTTCCTTCACTTGGAACTGAAGAGAGGCAAGGGGTTCCTGAGATGGTTAGAGTTTCCTCTCCTGGTTTGAGCTCAGCTTCTCAGAGTTTGCCTGTTGGTAATTCAGCTTTGATTGATGGAGAAGGATGGACCTCAGCTTTGGCAGAAGTGCCCAGTGTAGTTGGAAGTAGTAGCACAGGTACCTTGTCTGCCTCACAACCTGCTTCCACCTCAGGTTCTGGGGCTTCAAGCATCTCATCTAGTCTTAATATGGCTGAAGCACTAGCACAGCCTCCTTCACGGACCCGTACTCCTCCCATGGTAACTGGCTTAGTCACTAAGTCCTCATTACATTTATAACTTATACCTGTGATCTAACCATACATTTCTATTTTATTTAGTTATCTGTCAACACTCAGAGGCGCGAGGAACTGGCTATTAAGCAATCAAGGCAACTAATACCAGTGACGCCTTCTATGCCTAAGGGTTCTGTAAGCCAGTGGCCTCAGTTTCATCAAATATTGTCTCTTGAATCTTAGCTGCTTTAACTTTGTTGTTTTAGTCCTATTAAACAGTTTTGGTTCCCTTACCTTTTCCATCAGTCTTCTTGTAGATCATCGATTGATTTTGAAAGCCCTATATTTATTTATATCTAATTTTATAAGCAAGCCTTATTTCTTTTTCTTTTTCCACCCTGGTTTTCTTTATACTGGATTTTGGTTTGAAGTTCATGAGGACTTTCTCTTTATCACATGACTTCTCTGATATAGTCTTGTGATTGAATCATAGTTTATAACTGTTCTTGTACATATTCAAGGGACTTTGAAATGCCAAAATTTTCTGAGGTTAGCTTGTCTGCTGCCTGTTTGTAAACTGTTTATGAAGTTGTTCTGTTTCCTATCTGTTACCTGTCTACTGCTTCTGCACGGATAAAAGATCCATTTGTTTAGTACTTGGAAACTAAAGGTAATGATTAATCTAATTCTCTTGTCCCAGGTTCTAAATTCAGCAGATAAATCAAAAGCCAAACCTGCAGCCAGAATAAGTGAGACAAATGTAGCTGTCAAGAGTGGACCGCAGCCTTTGACTCATCAAGGTAATCAGTCTCCTCATGGTGGACATGTCAAGTCCGATATGCCAAAGACATCTGGGAAGCTTTTGGTTCTCAAACCAGGATGGGAGAATGGGGTCTCGTCTCCTACTCAAAAAGATATTGCTAGTTCAACAACAATCACAAACAACAGGGTTACTACTAGCCAACATGCTGTTGCTCCTATTAAATCTGCTCCTGCAAGAAACTCAAACAGCCCAAAGCTTTCTTCTGGGGAACTCAAGGCGGCTTCCATTAATCCAATAGCTGGGTTCACTGTGGAAAAGAGACCTTCTTTGGCTCAAACCCAGAGCCGAAATGATTTTTTTAATCTCCTGAAGAAGAAGACCTCAACAAACACTTCTGCTGGTCTTTCAGATCCGGATCCTCATATTTCAACTTCCACTACAGAGAAATCTGAAGTTACAAAGGAAGTAGACGGGGCTTCTGCAACTGCTCATGCTGATGAGAATGGTACTGCAGCTGCTAGCAATGGTGGCACCTGTTCTGATGATGGGGAAAAGAACATGAGTGCTACTGCTATGGTTTATCCTGATGAGGAAGAGGCTGCATTCCTTCGTTCTCTTGGTTGGGAAGAAAATACTGGTGAGGATGAAGGGCTTACGGAAGAGGAGATTAATGCTTTTTATCAGGAGGTAAGTGGTACTTTCCCTTTTGGCTTTTTGCTATATTTCCCTTCCCCTTTAATGATATATAACAGATTTATTCAATAAATTCTCATTGAAGTCATTGTATGACTTGTTTCCTAGTATTAACGTTTCTAATGAACCTAGAAGTATACCGAAAATTATGTTTTTTTTTTTTCTTTATAGGCATGAAGTTATATGAAGGTTTAGTACATTTTCTATGCTTTTATTTGCAATCCAGTCCCATGGTTTGTATGCTGTTTGCTTAGCTTGCCTATTGATTTGGTTTTGCAGTACATGAAACTGAGGCCATCTCTGAAAGTTTGCCGTGGCATGCAACCAAAGCTATCTCAATCTTTTGCAAATAATTTGGATGGAGCTTCTGAATTGAGTTCATCCGACTCAGGGTCTGAAACTTGACTTTTCACTGTTCTTACATAGTCAAATCCAAAGGAGTTCCAAATTTTTTTATTATTGCAGATGATTAGTTGTTTCTTCTTCTTATTTTTATTTTTTTCCCTTTCTTTGCCTCACTTTATCTCTTTTTTGATGTCTTCTGTTAGAAACAAAGCTGATGAGTTAGGTATTTTAGTGGGTAGGTTTTGGTTTGACAGTTCATTTTGCAAATGTTGCAATAAGTCCTTTCTTATGTTTCACGGGTTCTTCATCTTTCTTGGAGTACCCATATCTGGATATTATGCTCGATATACTTCCGAGCCTTGTACAAGGATATGACTCTTCAAGGACACTTCACATACATGACAAGAAAAAAAGAACTTAGAAATCTGTGCAGACATATCCAAGATTCACACTCAAACCAGGTTTGAGTAACATAGGTCCTAGGTTCGTATAAGAGAGAATTGATTAGTTTTCCATGGTGGGTCTAGGATAAGCATTGATTTGGAAAAGATGCTGTGAAAGTTGTTGCATCTTTAGGGAGATATTTCCTCCTTTTTCTTCCTTTTACTTTGAAGAGAGTTCGTAGAAATATAGCTTATTTGTGTTTTTGGTTAATTTTATGGAAAAATATGTGGAAATAAAAGAAGTTCAATTTAGTTTAGTTCATTTTATTTATTAATTATATTACTATTATCATTATTATTATTATTATTCCATGCTTATCTTTTCAATTCATTCAATATTGATTTATTTAGCTTAACATGAAGTTATTTGAGTGTGATTCAACCGATATGATATTTGTAATTTTCAAGTATGCGAATTTGATCAAATTACATGATATTACAATGCGATAGTTGTAGGATATTTGAATTTATTAAATATTTGAAATTTTAGTAAATTTTTATAGTTTTTTTTATAATTTTATATTTTTAATATATTTTTGTAATTTTTTTATATTTTTTGTTTTTTTTTTTCATTTTTAAAGATTTTATAGTATTTTTCGATGATGATAAGTGACATGATTGGTTGGATATTCTAATTGGTTTTTTTAATGTCCAAAAATTAAATCAGGAACTCTAATAATGTTATAAATCGAGAGGAATTAAATCGGGAGTGTGATAATATTAGGGAATGAAGTGGGCTTTTTAAGGATCAAAATGGAAAGATGGTATATTTTAGGGGTTAAAGTTTGTATTAAGCCTAAAAAACGTAAGGCACATTTTAAAACCTCCTAACAATTTAACAATCATTTTTAAATTGTATGAAAGAGTATAAATAGTTTGTATATTTATTTTGCGTATACGGTGCAATAATTCATTTCATATTTTACATGAATTATTATGGTAATTAAATAAAATTATTTGATCAATTGGTAAATTTTACATTATTTATTATAATAATTTACTAAAAATTATTTAATCAATTAGTAAGCATTTAAGGATTTCTATGTTCTAAAATTTTATAATTTTCTAGAAATTTTTATAAAGTTGATTGTATTAGGTATTTTTAAATTTCTCTTAGATTTTAAATTGGTTCATAAATTTTAAGATAATATAATTGAGTTTTCAAAGTATTGTTCTTTATCAATTGAGTCTTTATATTAGTTTAACATCATTTTGGGTGTTAAGTATTAACTCGATTTTGATGTTTGAGTATATTTAAAACATAATCAATTTTTAAATATGTTTATATTATTGCATGAATAATTTGGATTAACATATTGAATATATCATTTAAATTTAGGAGGTAACTAGATAAAAAAAATAGGCCATGTTGATCAAACTAGGTTGAAGGAGATCTGCTGACATTAAAAGTCTTGGGAATGTAATAGGGTGGAGCTAGAAATTTTTTAAAAGACCGAATTTGAATTGTAACTTTTGAGAGAGCTAAAATGTAATTTTATTGTTATATTAACTTAAAATTTTACAATTTTGGTTTTTCATTTTTGGGGGGTCAAAATTAAATTATAAAATTTAAGAGACAAAATGTAATTTTATCGTAAGATTAATTTGAAATTTTATAATTTCTAATGGAACTAAAAGAACAATTTTCTATTTTAAGATGGCCAATGTCACTGCCTACCCCTCTCTAGCTCCACATATGCCTACATAGAGTGGCACCGTCCTATTGATCGAAAAGTCTCGACATGAAGCATTGAATCTCGTAACAGATTGAGCAATCTCAACAAACCCTTTCACCTTACAAAACAAAGGGAAAATTTGTTAACAAGCAATGGAGATGAGAGAGGCATTAGGAACACTGACAACAAATAGAGGGAGGGGAAAAGAACCAGGTTGAAATCACGGTTTGCCCTTTGGCCCAACTAAGCCTTCTAACTGTTGTTGCAACAAGTATTGGGACATGAAAATGGAACAGAAAAGTTTTGTAAGGATAATAAGGAAAGAACTATCAGATCAGATTTATCAATTTTATCTCTACGTAATTTGGCTCAAAAAATGATTTTATTTAACAATTCATCCTAAACAATTATTTACTTAAGTCCAATTTACTTCTCACAATGAATAATTGTAGCTACAAAGTTTAAATTGTTACAATAACTTTTCCAAATAACCTAACGTATAATTAATAAAATTTTCCAAGAATAACCTAAAAAGAATATACGTAAATACAATGATCGGCTCTCGAAATAACAAGAAAAACACTCACCCCAAGCTGCCCATTGTGCGAAATCAGTAGCATATTTATAGGCTTTGAAAAGCCTTACTACGTTTTCGAAAATTCAATAGCAAGCCTTCAAAATTTAATACATAATTATCTTAAAATATAGTATACTTTTTGTTTTCCAAAAGGGCTTCCTCTCTAAGTAAATCTGATCAGCTTCAGTTTCAAATCCAAAGGATAGAACCTATGCATTTTTTAATTCTCTTTATCCCTACAATATTGCAGCCACAAGGATAAGGTTAAAAACCCATCACATCTAGTTCCTCTTATACACTAACTAACCTGCATTTGCTGCCTACATACATTTTAGAGATCAAATATAAATTTTATACTAGTAAAAAATGGCAACAATACAAAATGAATTTGAATGCCGCAAATTGTTATTCTAATTAATGTTTGACCAACTACATGGGACAGACAATCAAAGTTCATAAAAGAGGTAACGGAAAGAGAAGATATAAGAGTTAGAAGAAGGGATAAAAGAGGGAAAGAAAGAGTTGGGAGAGGGGAAAGGGGGGGGGGGGAGGGTTCGGTGAAGGAGGTGACAACCTGTTACTAGTTGGCGGCCACAAAAATGCCCCAAGAGAGGAGGGTTAAACTAAGAAAGCACTTAGAGATGATTGAGGTTTTTAGAGTTCTAAGAAAATGGTGATTATTTGAGATGGAGGTGTAAAGTGTTTTAGGATTTATATCTGTCAGGGAAAGGAATCTAAAAACCATTACATGTCTCGGTTTTTATTATATTAGTTTTTAAATGGTTAATGGTATTAATTTTTCTCAAACTATTCGCTATAATTTAAATTGGCTTTTAAATCCTAAATGTTCTAATTAAGTTTTCAAGTATTGTTTTAATCATGTTTTTTCCTTCATTAAATGTCAATTGATGCGTGTAAAGGAGTTACAGTCTTTTAAATGGCGTGTGAACCTTATGTACAAAGTATTTGGTTGTTAAAAATTACAAATCGCCTATAAAGATGATGGTACACCTTCTTGTGTTGACGATGTACCTAAAAAATCAGTTTAAACAAGTAACTCAAAAAATATCTAGACGGTTTGTGCTTAAAATAACAAAATACAAACTCAAAAAAAAAAAAAAAAAAAACTCTGATACCATATAAATGACAATAGAAAAAAGAATATATACAAAAATAGACTAAGAAAAAATTTTATTTGTTTCATCTCTAGAGTTAGCTTATTTATATACAAGTTTACATAGTTTAACTAAGGAAATTAAATCAAAATAAAATAAAATCCAATTTAAACTTAAACAATAAACCCATTGACTAAAGTAAATTTATCTGTGCTCGAGACTAGGGTTCGATTTATAAGTTAACCAATGCGTAAGTGTAGTGAGTGAATTTAAACTTAGTATAAAATAAATTCCAACCCTAGAATTAAGCCAAAGAATCTATAACAAGTAAAAAAGAAATAAATTAAAAATGGAAAAAAAAGTTTGAAAAACAGATAGGTTTTGCTACAGATGGTGAATCGTATCACTTATTGACATTTAGCAGTAAAATTAATGAAACAACGGGTAAAGACTAAATTAAAAAATTATAATTTAAACGCCATATTTAAATTTAATTTATAATTTAACCACGTCTAATGCAATAAATTCTCTCTGCCAATGACCTTTTTAAGAGAAAACCATATAAAAATGTGAAATCACTTGTATCAAAAATAGAAAAATAATATAAATACAAATGAATAGTTATATTAAAATTAAACATATGAACAAATATTACAAATCTATATAAAGCATTTTAACAACGTAAATTTTGTTAAATAATTTTTTTCCTATTAATTCTTTTTCCATTGAAAATAGGAAAAAGAATCCTCAAACAACTTATAAGTGAATAAAATAAATATAACTATATACACTACATGAATAACGAAATCACCTCTATTTACATGTAACACTAGTCAAGGCCAGGAATTAAAGATTTGCCCATCCTCCATCTCAGAATTTCTTCAAAAAAACCTATCCAATGAAAACACAGAAGAAATTCATATGCTAAGAGGGAAAAGTTAACATCCATCAATGGAGAGCAACTATGTGACCCGGACTACCCATTTTTCTTAAAGTATCTATGTCCGACACCTACATCAAGCACATGTCTCGAATATGAGTATGAATATATGAAAAGACTTAGAAAATTTAGGTATAATCGTGTCAGAGACATACTTGTATCTGACACTTCTGAATCTCGATAGCATACGATGCATGATTGATGTCTTCTATAGAAATCCTCAAGTATGTGATCCAAACTCTTTCATTTTTTTATAAAAGTATCTATGTATGACAGTTACGTTAAATACGTTTGTGGGTATGAAAACATGGTTCTCCAAATATATGAAAACAAATTAGAAAAAAGACTGGGTATAATCATGTCAAAAACATACTTTTCTCTGACACCTCCAAATCCAGATTAC
This sequence comes from Gossypium stocksii, assembly GCA_020496765.1. NCBI lineage: Eukaryota > Viridiplantae > Streptophyta > Magnoliopsida > Malvales > Malvaceae > Gossypium > Gossypium stocksii. Next base: position 32,247,572 of record CM035628.1, on the reverse strand, counting down.
ATGATCAATATCTTCATGAAATTGAATGACATCAGCAATGGTAATGCAAAACACCAAGGTTTTGTTTAAAGCTATAATTTGAGGAAATAAGCATTGGCGTTAGATGCATATAGCTGATGATGCCATTACTTGGACACTTAACTAGATGATTAGATAACCAACACGTCACTTACAGGTAACTGGTCATCGCTTTGTAGCATCAATAAACATGGCTCGAGTCCAATGCTCGACATCCTCAGTTTCTGATGGTGGAGGGGGAAATGTTGGATGCTCCACAAGATCCCATTCATCAATTGAGTTTTCATTCTTCCTGGTATCAGACATCTCAGTAGCAAAAAGAAAACTGGCAGCCGAACTACGAAGGCTGCTATCAGAGAAGTTTTGCTGCATGATCATTGCAAAACAAAATCAAAATAATGTGTCCAAATTATGAAGCATCTAACTTAAAAAGTCCAAACCAATCTCATCGTCTAGGTCGCTAGAATTTCTCAGCAAAGATAACGATAGAAAAGCTATTGCTTCAATATTCATTTTTTCTAGAAATATCCAAACTTGGCACTAGTTTGACGCATATAACAAGGATATGAAGACATGACCCTCCAGGGATACTTCATATAAGTGGAAAAGCTTAGAAATAAAAAAACAGACTCATGTCAGACATCCATATCTGGCACTAATACTTGAGTTCGAGTAACATATGTGAAAAGCATATACATTCATTTTCGAAGCTAGTATGAACAATAGGCATAATCCAACCATGCAAATGACTTCCCAATTGAATGGAAACTACTGAGAAGTGGAATATATATTAGTCATACTTTTCCAACACTTAGCAGAAAAGTAGGCAGAATAGAATGTATATATAGGTGCATGTTGGTTAAAAAACCATATAACAAAAACATGCCAAAGATCTTGTGAATCGGAAAATTCAACAAATTAAAATTTCAAAATGTTTGAAGTTAAAACAAAGTCAAAGGTAATATTATACTGTCAAAGGAAGCGTGTGTGCACTCTCCAATAACGTGCTTGATGACATGGCAGAATTCACATTCCATACAGATTTGTTAAGTTGCTGGACTTGCTTGCTTGACCTGAAATTGAAAAGATAAGCATGACAAGGCACCAAACACAAAATAGATACACACATGTGTATAAACTATGAAAAAAAGCACCAAAAAGAATATAACTCTTCTAGTCCTCAGCATGCCAACAATTTTGAAAGGTTGATTAAGCAGCAATCAAAACAACAGGAATTTAAACATAGATAACAGAGTCAGTTCAATTCCAGCTCCCCTCTATTTTATAAGATGCTTTAGACAGGTTAATTTCTAAGTCTTTTCCTTCACGCTTGATTGTCAAGAAGACAATTTCTACTCCCACAAGACCAAACAAATAACAATTGGGTTAAAATTAAACTACAAGCTGAAGCTAAGTTTAGCGAATGAAGTTACATGATAACTAGAAGGGGAAAAAATAAATTTATATCCTATCCAAAAGAAGCATTTGTGACCATTTATTCACTTGAAGCAAGTTTGAACAGAGAAGCATCTTAAAACCAAAGGGATACTATAGGAAACACAATACTTAGGTTTAAGTATGGATGGTGACACCCAAACTCTTCCCGGAAGATAAGTAACTGTTCATTTTAACAATTCAAGATGACTCATTCATGAATCCAACTCGTGAGATTTCCAGCTTAGCTATAAGCTTCTAAATATGTACTTGTAAAGAGAACCCATTTTAGAGCTTAAAACTATCATCTGAAAGATAACAACAAATACTCTCTCCGTAAGTCTTATTTAAGGTTAGAAAAGCTGTTTTTATAATTCAAAATTTTACCAAAAGTACGAATTAAACATATGATTCAGCTCATATATATCAGAAATATAAGGCAGGAAACCAGGCTATACCTTGAACAAGCCATCTTCACCAAAAAAACAGATCGAACTTCCTTGGTTGAAGATAGCGTGGCCAGTAATTTAGAAAATGCTTCAAAAGTAGATACCTCAGTAGGAACATCTAAACAGAGTGAGTTGTAGCAGTAAGCGGTAATGCATGCCACACTTTTCTTCAGAAGAGATATCCCTTTCTGCAAGTCCTTATGTGTTTCAGCAGTGTGGGGAGAACCAGAAGAACAATTGAAGCTACTACTTCCAGATGAATCCAGACGGAATCTTTTATCAGATTCCATTGAAGCAACACCAAAATTACTAGAGCTTCTATCTGTCCATGAATTATCCCCACTAGCAGAGCAATAATTTTGGCGAGGTATAAAAAGTGGATATTCATTGCTGCAAACAAACAAACATATTCAGTCCCACCAGAGAAAAACCTTAGTCAACCAAGTCAAATAACATTGCGGGTGAGATACCTTCGAGAAGACGGGCATGCATCCCAATAAGAATCTCGTTGCCATATTCGTGAGCAAGACCCCTGAGGAGAAACTATAACATCATGAGTACAATAATAATGGGGTAAAATAGATCTCATCTATGCTTGATTTGGTTGCTATCGTTATAGAAACCAATATACTCCAATGTGATATGGAAGAGCTTCAAAACAGGGATATATTTTGAAAGTATAGTTGCTAGTACTCATTTAAAACCACCAGAACCAAACAATGGAACACTAGAAAATTTAATGAAAAAAGTAAAATAAAAAGTTCACATCTTGATGTTTTTGTGCTAGTATTTTTTCACCACTTTTATTTAAAACCATAATTGATTTGAAGGAAGAACAATCATCACAATGCTATGCATCAGAAAAATTCATGGACTTTGAATTCTTTGATAGTCGTTCTAGAAACCAGAAAGGTAGTTCAAAAATGAAATGAAAATTACTTTTTTATACAGAAATCAATAAATTTTGAAACCACAAGTCATACTAATAAAATGAGGAAAATACATAAGAAATGCTTAAGAAAACTAAGAAGGCACAACTATTTTTTACTAACAGTACCTAGGATAATAGAATTTTTCTTTAGTAATAGTCCATTATGATTTACAGTTTTAGAGCACTTAGAGATTACCCACAGGAAACCCAAATAATGCAAAACTATATATGCATATATGTCATGTATATATATTATATAAAAAAAAATCCAAAAGCAGAAGCTTCAAGTAGTTTATTAGACTTAGCATAAAGGTGTAATTGATTCCTAGTTCATACCGCAAAACCTGAGTTATGAAGTGCAGGAACAGCCAAGTTACGAACAACAAGATTCAGAAGTTGCACCATGTATCTGATTTCAAGCGGATCACCAAAGTGTCAGAAACTGGACATTCAAGATCATAGATGGCTTAGATAACAAAGAAGATTCAAAGCTGAGGGAAGTGATTGTCCCAATGTCATACTATTCAATGAGGTGTAAATAAATGTAGGCAGATTACAGTTGTCATATAGCCTTATATAAATATGCAAAATTTACCCTAATGAGGCAGCGAGCTCCTCTGATGGAACAGAATGGGGATCAAGCCCTCTTGGTAAGCGAGCATTGCAAATAAGATCATACTGACCACTGGATCCATCTTTTCTTCCCCCCTCTAAATTTACCTGCGAAAGTAGAAGAAGTTCAGCCTACTTATCTTTAACCTAGGAGATAGTGGCTAGAATATAAAAGCTTAGAGGCAGGGAAATGAATAAGTCTGGGATGAATATCCTAATCTTAACCACATTAGCTGCATATTTAAGTAATTGTAAAAGGAAAATATCACTAGACTTTTGGTTAAATCTCTGTAACATGCATGATCAATAAAGATTGTCAAGGTAAGGCTCATAACTAGAAGAAGCATATGAAGCACACTGACTAGTCACCAGTCACTACCAGTGACCAAAACAATTTTAAAATAGAAGCACTTACCCGACGTTGGGGAAACAATTTGCATATCTGTTTTATGACCACAGACTGCTTATGAAGACGTTCCGAGGTAATTGCCATCTGCAACTTAGAAAATGTCTAAGTCACATCTTTCAGATAAAATAAAAGACATTCTAAAACAAAAAGAAACAAAAAAACATAAAGAGATATGTAACGCCTCAAAAATAACAATAACATAAAAAAAACAAACAAGGGATCTCACATGCCCCAAGCTTTGCGTGCAAATAAGGTTGGGATAGTACTTTTTGATCTGTTCCACACGATTTTTTTCCAACTGCAGAGAAAAAAAATATAATTCCTAAAGTTAATGTTCATACAACTTGTTATTCTGGCCAATAAACCAAAATGGAACAGAGTTGGTACTGCAGCTCGAGCAGAATCAAGCACTCCGTAATTAAACTTTAAGTCATGAGACACCCTCTCAATCTTAGCTTTCCCTATATATAAAGCACCATTTAGCATACGCCTAACGAATATAAACATTAAAAGAAAAAATAAACAGTGAGGAGCAAGCATCAAAACCTTGAGCTAATTGTTCTTTACTACGACGAAGCTTCTCTTTCAAGTAAGTTAGCTTCTCGTTTTGACGAATGTTCCAATTCAGCTGATCATCAGCTTTCCCCTAACAACAAAACAAATCAAAAAAAAAAAAAAAGACTCAAAAAGCGGTATCAAAAACTAATTTCAAATTAAGTGAAAGAAATCAAACCTTTGCGGCAAGCACTTCGGTTAATTTTGAATATAAAAAATCACGACGGCTTTTCAACGATATTAACAAAGAATTATATTCATTTAATCTGCAAACAAGAATTCATGAGAAGAGTAAAAAAAGAAGTTTAAATTTAACAATCTTTTACCGACGATTATACATATATCTATATATACACCTGTAATTGACGCAAACGGCGCAAATGGATGCGCGATTTGAATTGTCGCAAATTGCGCAGTTGCTGGCTTTTTTGGACATCGTCACACCAATATAATTAAAATATTTTCCTTCTTCATCAAAAAGAATCGAGAATCGAAATCACAAAGAGGAGAATTGAAACGGAAAGGAAAATTTCGTGTTTGGTTGACAAAAAAAAAAAAATAGTATTGTAGATTAAAAGTATTAAGAATTTTCTTTCTGTTTTTTCTTTTTGGGTAACAGATGCTGAGCTGAGAGAGGTATGGACGGAATGAATAATGATGCAAGTCACCGCCGATTATTATTTTGTTAAGTGAAACGTCCTCACTTTTACTTTCTGACCTATCCTTGAAGTCTTTTTTTTGTGATTGAAGTTTTTTTATACTGTAGTCCTTAATGTTTTCTATTATTTACTGATTCAGTCCTTTGAATGTTAAGAAAAGATATCCAACCAATCCTAAATTAGCAATTGTCGAAGGATGACATCATCTGATATTTTTAGAAAAAATCTTTAGAAATAAAAAAAGCATAATGTCATATTTAACCCTTAATATTTACATCTTTTGTCAATTTGATCATTATTCTTTTTTTACCAAACAATAACAGTTAAATTCATTAAGTTAAAATTTACCACTTTCTAAAATTTGATGCAGCAAACATATTATCTTATGTGCAATTTCATATCAACTTATTAATTCCACATATTATTCACTAGAAATCTAGTCAATGAATTAACAATTGTTATTTGCATCAATACTCAAATTTAATAGTAAAAGTGTTATAATGCTAGCTTGGTTACAAATGAGGATGAGTATCTTTTCTTATATAGGCAGATTCTTTAGGTCTAATGGTTACAATCAAATACAACAGACGATCTAATGTAACACCTCTTAACCCTAAACTGTCGCCGGAACAGGATTACGAAACATTACCGGACATAATAGACAACTTACAAATAATTCATAAATAAATAACATATATAGCATAATTTAGTTTTTTTAAGTTTTTATAATGGACCCTCGAGGCCCAAAACACGTATTAGAAGTGGAACGGGACTTATTCGAGTACTCCAATCATTTTATTTTATTTTTTTTAAATTCAATATAACCCCTTTATAAATATCTAACCTTCCCTGCAATTTCAAACCAAGACTAATCCAGAACCAATATATTTCAACCAAAGCAATTTCATATTTAATCACATTAAAATCATATCTATAACATTAATATGATAAATTACCCTAAAACCATCCATATTACCATAAAAAAATTTTAACTTATAATTTCATTCATTTCATTCTAAATTTAGCACCAATTATATCAAGTCTATCATATAAACTTTCATACCATTTATTAGTTTAAACACCAAAATACCAAATACCATTCTTTACAACAAAAGTCATGCAATATTTTAAAGTGACCAAAATAACACCTATGTACATGCCACTTTTACCAAAAGAAAAATACATCACCGAGTTTTGTGCTGGAGTCGGGATTGCCTTGGATACTAAATCGGGACTCTGAACACCTATTAACCTACGCACGGAAACAACCGTACGCTGAGTATACACATACTCAGTGGTATTACTATAATTCAAATTTTAATAATAAATATTAAAATATAAATATTAAACATATAACAATTTAATTTCTTAAATACTAATTCATTCTTTAGCTCTCATTCCTTAATAGTAGTAATTCACTATAACTATTCATAACTTATTATCACATATCATCAATTTAAATTTCAATTACTTCATGAACATTTAGTTCATGCCTTTCGTCCTCGATTTCAATTTCATTCTACATTTCAATTCATAATTCAACTTTTTCATTTCTTTTCAATAGTTCAATTAATCAAATTCATTTGATTTATTATTTCATTTATTTACCCCTATTAACAACGCTCGGATTTTGGCGAATACACGGATCTAACCAAACACACCATATTGGCACCTAGTGCCTCATTGGATAGTTCGAAGCAAAGTTGACCCCCAGTGTCTCATCAGCAGAGTCGAAGTAAAGTGGTACCCAGTACTTCATCGAATCTATACGAAGTAAAATAGTGACACCCAGTGTCTCATCGACTCAAGGTCGAAGTATCCCTAAACTCTTCCAATCTTATGGCATACCAACTATATCCGACTCAGCCCGACTAGTTAATAGGGATTTTACATTCATCATTCAATCACTTTCAATTTCAATTTTACTATCAATTCAATCACTTACTAAATTCACAAATACACTTTCCATTTTCAAATCATCATACAATTCAAATTTACATATAAATTCACCATGTACATGTAATTCAAATTCAAATTCATGCACATATTAATATTTCATTTTTCATTCATCTCAATACCATAACTTACCTTATAATTTACTTACCTTACATATATATTTAAATATAACATTCAATTAATAATAATTTGAATTATAATAATACACACCGTGATTCTCGTGTCTACTTCTCGTCCACTTTTTCTTTTCCTTTCTTTGTGGATGCCTTGGGTGCGATATTAGCTACGAAAAATTAAGATAAAATTCATAGGCATTAATACCATATTAATTTTCATCTAATACTTGAATTTCTATTCTAATTTCATATCAATTTCAATTTAATCCCTAACCAAAATCATCTATTTTTCCATCTCAATTCATACCTCATTTCTACTCAATTTCTAACTAAACTTAAACTTAACAATCTAATTTTCATCAAAAAGACCTAATTTCGAAATTCTTGCAATTTAATCCCTATTATATGAAATTTATAACTTATTTTACAATTTAATACATTTCCAAAATTTTCAGCATATACCTAATAATATTTTGCTCTAGGTTTATAAAAACTCAAAAATTACAAGAAAATGACTTAATTTGGCTTACCAATTTAAGATAAAACCTCAAAAACCCTAAATTTTCCTTTTATTTTTTTTCTCCTTTCTCCCCTGTTTTCTTCTCTGTTTCGAACCAGCTTCTGTTTCTTTTTCTCTTTGTTTTGTTTCTTTATAGTTTATTTACTTTATGTTCTATTAATATAATATAATATATAATAATTATTTAATTAATACTTTATTTATAAAATATCTTTAACTCCATACAATTGTCTTTATTTATTTATTTCATAATACAACAATAAATATAATATAATATAATATAATAATTATACTAAATATCTATTTAATAATTAAATATATGTATAACAAATGTATGTATTTTATTCAATATACTTATGTTTCATCTTCACCATACATTTGTCAAATTTTAATTATTTTCATAATATAATAATATAATAATATATTTGTTATAAATTAACATAATATAATCTAATTTACATATATTTTTTAAAATTAAAATAAACAAAAATCTTAGATTTTTGTTGCTTTATGCCGCCTCACTTATTATAAATGGCTTAATTATCATTTTAATCCCTCTTTCCTTCTTTTTAATCTATAATTAGACATTTACTCTTTATTCAATTTAGTCTTTTTTTTTTACTAATTACTCTAAATTAAATTAAATTCATCTAATTAAAACTTAATTAGACATGCTACTAGACTCATAATTATTCCTAATAATTATTTACAAACCCGGTTTATTAAGACGGAGGCCCGATATTACACTTTTCTGATCCCTTGAATTTTGAGTTATTACAAGATTGATTCTTTATAACAATCCGATCCCTTTCTTTGACTTTTAAAATCTTTTGAGATGTTCTGGCAACTTCTTAACTCATTATTCTTGCATACGCACCGTTTCGGACTTGTTGCAGTACTTGAGGTAGCCTTGCTCAAAGGTGAATTGTAACATATACATGTCTTATTGAATTAGATTGATAGCTTACTTTAGATTGTTATGATAAAATTAAATATGATAATATTATAATAGTGAGATTAAGGGTTAAAAATTTTCATTTTATTGATAATATTATGTTGATTTTATTTTATTAAAAAATTAAAATAAGTTATCTCTTTTTTTTGGAAAAAAGTAAGATATTTAAGCATTTTTTATAAAAGTTTATCTAAAATAATATAAAATAATATAAGATTATAATTAAAAATAAATAATATTTTAAAATCAGTATTTACTTTTATCAAACAACATAATTATATTCAATACTTATATTTACTAATTTATCAAACAAATTTTTAATATAAAATCAGCACTTATAAAATTTAGCGGTAAAAATTCAGCACTTAATTTTTTAATTTATCAAACACACCCTAAGTTACAAGATTAAAATTTTTCTTATCATGTATCATATAAATTTTTATAATTTGTTAATAATTTTTTTTAAGGTTTTTAATAATTTTTATTAAAATTTATAATGTTTATATTTTTCAATTTATTCAATATTTATACTTTTTCAATTTTTTTATAATTTTTTAAAAAAATTGATAATGACGTAATTATCTAACACGCATAATTTTATAATTGGTTGGATATCCTAACTATATTTTTTTAATGCCCAAAGGATCTGACCAATGAAAACATTAGAGATTAAATGGTGTACTTTAGTAACAAAAGTATGTATTCAACTATTATAATTTTATAATGGCTTAATGCTCACGTAGACTCTCAAGCTATACCTTTTTTTTTTTGGTAACTATTTTTATTTTATTTTAATTTGATACTTACACTATTATTTTATTATCCAATTTAATCGATGATATCAAGAAAAACATTGATTTTTTTTATATATTAGATAATTTATTTTAATTAATTTTTATTTGAATAAAGCAAAATTAGTTAGATATTAAAATATATATATTTAAAAAAATTCTTCAAAATAAGTTCTTTTTAGAGTTATCTTGACACTCACAGGTGTCGAGTTCTCTTTTATATTGTTTAACCATAAAGGTTTTTGAACTCAATGTTCCTAATAAGTACAAAATATGTATCTATTATATTATTAAAGACCATAACACCCATGAGTATCGAATTACTTGTCAAATAATTGCTAGACGTTTTCATTATAATCAATGTATCTACATTTAAGTCTAGATCTCTACTAGGCGTCGTCCTTCATTGCGTTCGGAAAGTCAAAAGTGCTTTATTACCACAGATGCAAAGAATGCTTGATTTTTGGGGCTGAAACTACAGTGGAAAAAAATATTTTTTCACCTAAACGTAAAAATTGAGATTTAAGTGCTTTTGATTTTTTTTGCGCTTAAAAGTTAAAATATCAAAATACTCTTATTTATATTAACTATTTAAAAGTATATAAAAAATTAGACTAATTTATATTTTATGTATCATTATATTAAATTGTTTAAATATAATTTACTATTATATTTAAAAATTTAAAATATTTTATATATCATTAATTTTATAAATAATTTATATTAATTACTTAAAAGATATCTAAAATTTATACTTCATGTATCAACTTATTAAAATTTCATATAATTTAACTAATTTTAAACTTTCTATTATCATGTTTAAAAATACCATTTCAACATTTAATTATAATTTTTAATAACAATGAAAAGTATTAAAATTAACAAATTATATTTTTTTACGGTACTTTTTTACCACATTTTCAAATATACTTCTTTTAAAAAATATTTTTGAAAAACAATTTTTAAATACAGCAATAATAGAGAACTAACTCTTAATCAGCTTGTATAATCGAGATTTACCTTTGGCTGATGTCTCTGTGACATGCTTGTCATGCTGATTATTCTTCCTGATTTGTTGATTTTGTTTTCCTTGAATTTCTTTTGTCTCGTTAACTTAATTTGGCTTCATGGTCTTGGTTTTATGCCAAACTATGGTCTTGTATGTATCAACTTGTTTTATGTTGTGAAAATAAAATTAAGAGTAAATTATAAAAATAATTAATTTTATTTGTTTCAGATTACATTTTAATTATTTATGTTTGAAATATTACATTTTAGTCACTTACTTTATCGTTTTGTTATGAATTGATCACTCTATTATTAAACTCCGTTACATCCCTAACAATAGTCCTACGTGGCAGTTCCACTACAGGAAATTAAGCTTTTAGTGGCGTTTGGACAAAAAACACCTTAAAAGTTGTACATTAGTATCACTAATTAAAAAACGCTGCAAAATGTTAGAGGTATAACAGCGTCTATAAGAAAAACACCCAAAAGGTCTAGCAGTAGCGGCGTTTATGAGAAAAATGCCGCAAAATATCATTTTGTTTTAAACAAAACAGAGCCGTTTTGCTCCATGTATTCTCACCCATCATCCAAGTGGCCATCATGCATTTTTTTCGACAACTCATGCACTCTTTCATTCTCTTCTATTTATTATTTAACTAGTTTCTTTATATTAATTAAAATACAATTTATTTTTAATTTAATATTAAAAATTTTCAGAAAAATTAATGACACGTAGAAAAAATTTGAAATTAAAAATATAGAAAAATATATGTTAAAAATGAAAAGAATTAAAATACTATTATTTAAAATAATTTTAAAATTTTTTAAGTATATGCCTGATTGTTTTTTAATTTATATATTAAATAATTTCTTATATAATTGTAAAAGAGATAATATTAACTTTATATATATTAAAATTCTCATTATAGTTTAAATTATTTAAGAGATAATATATAAACTTTATATATATTAAAATTAAAAAAATTGCTAACCCATGCATCTCTAGAGAAACAAAATTAATTAGTAAATTGAAAATATTATTTAAGTTTCCTAAAATATTGAAAGAATATGTAATTACAAAAGAGAAAATATTTTTAAAGCTTTTTTTTTTTTTCATATTTTGAAATTTTTTGTTTTTTGTTTTCTTATATAAAAAATTCAAATTTTATCTAATTCTTTTAAATATGACTTAAATTTTCAAAAACTATTTATTTAAAAATGATATGAAAGATATAACAATTCAATATAAAAATTGTAAAAAAGTCAAGCATTAGCGGCGTTTTTCTCATAAACGCCGCAAAAAATTATTTTATTTTAAACAAAATGGCATTGTTTTGCAATAAACGCCGCTAATTTTTAATTTTGATTGAAATGACGCCGTTTTGTTTCTCTCCCCCGATTCTCTTTGCTTTCTCAGCCTTTCTCAGCCTGTTCTTCTATTTCTCTCCCCCGATTCCCTTTTCTTTCTCAGCCTTTCTCAACCTGTTCTTCTATTTTATACCAAAAAATCCTCTCAAACTGTTATTCTATTTTATTTCTTAGTCTATTCTTTGATTTCTCGAAACCCTAAACACCAAGTTTCCCGACGCCTAGCCACTCTACCCAGTAGTGAACTTAGTCTTAGCAAATATGTGAGGTTTTTGATTTTTTTTCGTTTGTGTTTGTTGAAATTTACTTCCTTTAATTTTCAATCACGTTAAAATTTTAGAAATTTTAATTTGGGTTTCTTATTTCTATCATATTAGTTTTCAATTGTCTTAGAAATTTTTTATTTTTTTTGTTTGGGTTTATTATTTCTATTATATTTGTCGAAACCATTTTTTGGAAAATGGAAATCGACTAGGGTTTTGGAAATGAAAATTAAAACGGGAGTCGCCACCGACCTTTTTCGAGGTGCGATCGGATCACGTTAAATTATTTTAATAAAACATTGAGTTATTAAAACAATTAATTTTGGTCTACGAAAATCAAAGAACGGGCCCGGGAGTCGGTTACGCACGAGGAAGGATTAGCACCCTCGATACGCCTAAAATTGGTACCTAGTTGATTAATTAGTATCTTAGTGTCGAATGTTTGAAAATTTGAAAGAATTTAAAATATGATCCCTTTTTATTAAAAACATTTGAATATGTCGAAGTAAAAATCGAGGCTCGCTTATTTCGAAGGAATAAGAATGCCGAACCCAGTAAGTTAGGATGCGACATCTATTCCTTGATGTTAAGCCCGCCTTTTTTGCTTAAAAGGTTTATGTATTTAAATCCAAAAGGATATTTAATTATTTTGAGTTGAATGAGAAACCAGAACCCAGTAAGTTAGGGCTCGATCTTTCAAAGTCTCAGAACATAAAATGTTGCCTTGGTTTTAAAATTCTTATTTCGGGACAATGAATGCCACATTCAGTAAGTTAGAACGTAGCACTTCCGATTCCCGCGAATAAGTTTTATTTGAAAACTCACATGCTTTGATTTTGAAAGCGATGCTCGATAGTTCGGGTTTGATGAGGAAAACCGGAACCTAGTAAGTTAAGGCTCGATTTCCTCGAAATTTCCCAAACACGAGTTATGTTATTGAAAGTTTTTGAATGGAGGGTTTTTACTAAAGTGATACCAAATACGACCTTTTTATGAAACACAAGCATAGAATAATATCGTACAAAGTAAAGAAACAACTTAGGAACAATATATGACAACAATGAGTCAATAACCAAAAAATACCAAATGATATCGAAACCAACAACAATCATATAACATATCATCAAATGCAAATAATAACATTAACATTGAAAGGCCAGAAAACAAAATTAAAAGAAGTATGAAACGAATTAAAATAAGTGAAATCTAATAAGCGCTCAACGAATAAAGATGAATGATTAAAAAAGATTTAGAACTATAAAAAGTCAAATGGAAATTTAAACAAATAACATGTTATACTAATAGAAGACGAGGTTTTTAATATAAACAAATTATGTGTATATACATACGTAATATTTAAAATATTTACATAGTATGTCATGAAAATATGCAAAAGAATGGAAAATACATAATATGAAAAATATATATAATATATAAAAAATATTAATATATATATATATATACACGTAATACATGAAAGTATTCATACATGAACAATATACATAATATAAAAATATAATATACATAAAACATTTGAATATATATATATATACATATATACGTAACACATGAAAATATTTACGTAATAGTATTAAAGTATATACATGAGAAAGCACGAAAATATACGAATATTATAATATTAAAATATACACATAATATATGGAATATAATGTTTAAAAAAAAAATTACATACATAGTAAAAATACATATACATAACGTAGTATTAAAATATGTACATAAGTATATGAGTGTGGGATAAATAATGCGTAAAACTTAAAGTAATTAATAGTAAAACATTTTAAAATATATATATATATATATATATATCTGTATATATAAAAAAAATTAATACAATATAATACATAAGGATAACCTTAAATAAACAATCATTATAAAAAGGTGATTGAAATAACTTAAGAGATAACTTTAATTGAATAATATCTAAAATCAAAAAAAGTAAATAGTATAAACAAAGTTTAAAATAAATAATAGTAATAAAGAATAGGCAGTTTCATTAAAGAGTGTATAAACAAATCAGTAAATAAGTAAATAAGCAAATACATGAATAAATAAATAAATAAACAAAATAAATTAGGGGCTAGGCTAAGATCAAAATGGAATTCAAGGTAGAAATTATAAAATAAAAAAAAGGCTATCGAGGATCTAAATAAAACGCGCGTGATGAATGAGGGACTAAAACGGGCAATATTCCAACCTTGATACACAGTGCTTAAACGAGGATCACTTTGAACAGCAAACAGAATACGGGGGGAAATTTAAAACATCACAAAAAAATTAAAGGCCCAATCACAGGATTGCGTAAAAAGAAGGGACTAAATACACAAATATCCCCTTTAAGCAAACGCGCTGATCCTCATGGGTTTCGGATCGGGTCACAGGGGCATGGCCAATACGGCACCGTTTTGAAGCCATTTAACCAGGCTTAAAACGGCACTATTTTTGATCCTTTAAAATGACCGAAAACAGCCTCCTTCATCTGAATTAGCCCGACTCCCCTTTCTCCTGCTATGTGTCTAGGGTTTGAAACCCTTCTCTGCCGCCACGCGAAGACCAACGGAGGCCTATCGCACCGTTATCATGGCCATCGGTCGGTATTGCGCGAAAAGGGGATTCTGACGACGGGGCAATGAGGTCGTTCAGGTGAGTTTCGATTCGCTCTTTCCTTTTATACCTTTGCAACCCTGATTCGGGCATTCTTTAGACCAAACAAAATGAAGATGAAATGACAAAAAGAAAAGGGGTTTCGATCTCATTGGTTTCTCTGCTTGGGCCCTTAACACGCCATTTTTCATCGGAAATGGCCAACCTCGGCCGCCTACGGCGGCCGAATACCGAAAGTCAGGTATGTTTCTAACCCCTTTCTTATTTCTTTCTTTATTTTGAAACTTAAAAAAAAGAAATCGAAACTAAGTAAAAATTTGAAAATAAAAAGTTGCAACCTTTTGATTATTTCTGTTTTTCTTCTCTAAAATCTTCTTCTTTCTTTTTGTTTATTGAGTGTTGATAAAATCCCCTGATTCCACTGCTTTTTGAAAAATTGAAAAACCCCCTCGTTACATTTGCTTTGAATTCGGCTTTATAGTCGATTGGTACATCGTTTAGACCCTAGTCTTTGTTAGCTGTCTCTGCTTTTTGTTGTTACTGTTTTGCTTTCACTGTTGCTCTGTTGCTCTGTCTGTTTGCGTGTTTGCAAGATTAGGGCGATGGGACGTGACGTGGGCAGAGGCCAAAGTGGCTGTAGTTCGTGAAGTTGGTGGCCGAGGGTCAAAGGCTGAAGGACCCTAGGTGCGGCGCACCTAGGGCTTGCTATTTCTTGCCTCTGCCGATTAGTGTGGGCTAGGGTATTGGTTTTGTGATGTTGGGCCATGTATTTTTGGGCCGATTGGGTAGGGGTTATTGGGCTAGTTTAGGGACTGGTTGGGTTTTAGGTAAATGGGTCTGTTGTATTACTTTGTTTTGGGCCCCGGGTTTGTTTGTAACAGGCCAGGCAAAAATGCCCTGTTACAGCTGCCCTTCTTTGCTCATTATCGTGTAACGAGAATAGAGCAAAGACTTTAAAAGGGCCAATTTTTGCCCGGTCCTGTCGAGTCTTGGTTTCTTGGTGCTTATTCTCTTCAGTAAACTCGAATCTTCCATCTGCTCCAATAACCATTGGATGCCAGATCTTCTATCTTCAATCTGCTCTAATAACCATTGGATGCCAAACTTAAATTTTCAATCTGCTCCAATAACCATTGGAAGCCAGATCTTCTATCTTCAATCTGCTCCAATAACCATTGGAAGCCAGATCTTCTATCTTCAATCTGCTCCAATAACCATTGAATGCCAGATCTTTTATCTTTAATCTGCTCCAATAACCATTAGAAGCCAGATCTTCTATCTTCAATCTGCTCCAATAACCATTAAATGCCAGATCTTCTATCTTTAATCTGCTCCAACCTTTATTCTTTATTGAGAAAACAAACATCGAAACTAGCCCAGCCTGCGAACTCTCGCAATATGGGTTAATTCTTTTGGATCATAAATTAAAAGTGCCCTAGTGTGTACCTTGAGACTCAACTCACCTCTCGCAATATGAGCGGGTCCTTTTGAAAAACAGAAATTAAAAACTGAAATTGAAAATACCTCAACGTGCCTTGAGGCCCAACTCACCTCTGTAATATGAGTTGATTTTTGACAAAGAAATTGAAAAGAAATTGAAAATACCTCAACGTCTTGAGGCTCAACTCACCTCTGTAATATGAGTTGATTTTCTTGAAACATAAATTGAAAACACCTCAGCGTGCCCTGAGGCTCAACTCACCTCTGTAATATGAGTTGACTTTTGAAACATAATTTGGAAAATAACAATTGAAAATACCTCAGCGTGTCCTGAGGCTCAACTCACCTCTGTAATATGAATTGATTTTTTTTGAAAAACAGAAATTAACAAGAACTTGAAAATACCTCAACGTGTCTTGAGGTTCAACTCACCTCTGTAAAAATGAGTTGATTTTTGAAAGACAGAAGTTTAAAAGAAATTGAAAACACCTCAATGTGGTGAGGCTCAACTCATCTCTGTAATATGAGTTGATTTTTGAAAGACAGGAATTGAAAATAGAAAAGGCTCAACTTAGCTCTGTAATATGAGTTGATTTTTGAAATATAAATTGAAAGAAATTGAAAATACCTCAACGTGCCTTGAGGCTCAACTCACCTCTGTAATATAAGTTGATTTTTACAAAAATAAATTGAAAATACCAGAATACCAAAACGCGTCATCCGGTGAGACTCGGGTGTCTTTTCCTTTGATTCAGCAGTTATCATCGAAACTCCTTGTTCTGCTGAAGTACCTGTATAGGTCATGCATCATGATATGCATATGTTTGTCCTAAATGCCTGTATGCCTACATGATAATGATATACGCCTGTGTCTCTTTTGCACGATTATTATGATGATCTGCATTCATTGCTTCGATTCTTGATCTTCTCTTTAGCCTTTGCACCCATCCTCAAACTTTATGAGTACTCTGTGTTTCTCAGATATCACTCTTTTGCCCCCGGTTGAGCTCTTGTCCTTGCTTTAAGGCTCTCGTATTTGTCAAATTCTCATCCAGGTGATGCTCAACGTTTCTTTTGTTTGGAGTATGTCATCTCAAAATGCTTTAAATCTTCAACGCATGAACTCTTCTATATTTCTTAATCGAGGATCTTTTCGAGCATGGTTTCTTGCGTAGGAGGTTTCGAACTACTGAAAATGCTTCAAGCACTGTAGTCTTGCTGTTCGACTCACTACTCAAATCGTCTTACTCCTTGGGCCCAGATCTGCTTCATTAAGATGCTCTTTCAAGTTTTTATCTTCATCTTTTATTTACCAAGATGCTCTCTTCAGGTTTTCATCTTGATCTTCTTCTCCTTTTTCCATCTTGGGACGCCCTTATTGTTTGGCTGGTATTTCAACCCAAAACTCGATGAAATAATTGTGTCCTGTTCAACCAGCTTGCTCCACTACTACGCCTTTAGGGTCCCTTCCAATGTAACTCAAAAGTGTAGGATCTATAACTTGTTTCATCAATTGACCCCTCCTCGGGTGACCTGACCAGACGTTTGTGGGTGCAGAGTATCATTTTTCCCGAGAATGATTCTCCTTTATGCTTAGGTTGACATTGCTTGTTTTCATCGAGATTATCACCAACGCGATACCTTGTTTTTGTTCAACTAACATCTTTGACAGAAAGTCCGAAGAGATAGACTCAATTTAAGCTCAAATTTTCTCAATATTTACACTTGGTGAGCTCTTAAACAACGGTTGTGTTTCAGGTTCCTGTACTATTCAGAAGCTTTTCAGAGTAATACGCTAAACTCCTTTTATGAAAGTATTATTAGTCCACTAATCGTTATTTCAATATGATATGCTTGAAAGAGGAATCATACCTAATGGACAATAAAGAGATTGCTTGGAAGCATAACTCGAAACAAACAGGGATCAAGAATGACATTTTTTTTGGAACAAACAAGATAATCAAAGGAAACAGATTCAGGATGGAAACTAGATGCCCCAGATATCGCAGCCTGAGCTTTTCTGCTCGAACTTCTTGAGAATCGTTTTGAGCTTAATATGTGTTTAAGGGATCCGGAGTACTTCGTTGATGCTCTAAGACGTAGCATACTTCTTCATTGTCAATTCAAGTATAGCAAGACTACTGTATGCCCCACTTTTGAACAAAATTTGAGCTGCCCTTTTCGGGTTTTCAACTCAAATGCCCTTTTGACTCAAAGCGCCCTTTGCGGGTTTTCGCCTTGGCCTCTCCTTTTTCTTTCTTCCTTTTAATTGATTTTTCATTTTTCTTCTTCTTGATTTTTTCTTTTTTTCTCTTCTTTTTTTCTTTCTTTTTCTCTTTTTTTTCTTTTTCTTTTTCTTCTTTTTTCTTGATCGACTTCTTTAGAAGGTCTCAAGGTGCCCTTTTCGAGTTTTCACCTTGATTTTCTTGAGAAATTCTTATGAAATGACCTTTCTCGTCATAAGTTTGTATCACCTATTTTGACACGTTCGATTAGGATGGATACTCTCAAGTTAAATTCACTAGGGATACTCAAATCTTGACTCTATCGAGGCTTGAAGGAAGAAAACTCGATTCATAAGCCCATGAGAAAGAGGTTGCCCCAGTAACAGTCTTGTTATAAGCCCTATGCAAAAAGATGGTTCAACGATTCTCAGTAGATAAGAATGAAGTTACTGACGTTATCATTCAACCTGGAAAGTCGAGATACATAAATTACTCCCGGAGCTGTCATCTCACCATGGCTCGATAATGTCTCTAAGGTGTTCTCAAACTTCATAACTTTCCCCAACTGTGAGGCCGACAAAGCAAATAGGAACAACTACAAGTGTGGCAGTGGTGCTCCTTTAATATACATATACCAGAATCTTCTGCGGATCGTTAGCCAAAAACCCAATCTGATCTAAGAGAACACGACAATGAATATGCCTCATGGTTCCAATCATTCCAGCATAGGCTCAAAGATAGAAGTCATTGTTCTTAGGAGAACAGACTTTGTTGTTTATAACAGTTCTAGGCGGGACATTGTCAGGAAATCATTGCTGGAAAAATTTAGTATGATGGTTTTTCTGTGCCATAATGACCATGAACTTGGGGTTCTCATTCTCGTCAAGGAACTTGATCAAGTTCTTTGTTCAAAACTTGATTGAACTGAGACTCGCTAACTCGATCCTTGGAAATAATGAGCTGATCAGGCTTCCTTTTCCCTGAATTTGTATAGAAGTCTTCCCTCCTGATACATTTATCTACTTTGTCAGACACTGGTTTGAAGGGAAAATCTATTATTTCGAGCTTCAGAGACTGTGTATGGATTGATGCCCTATAGTAAAAAATCAATGGCCATTACCTAAAGCTAACCACCGCAGCTATTGACGGCACATCAGACTGTCTAGGGGGTCATGTAATACATTTATTCCATGGATAATAGTTGGAACGTTTGAAATCATAGGGGTTTGAAGGTGTTTGCTCTAGTGTAAGCACAGAGAGTAAGTGGTAGTTTCTTATACCAATTTTTACCAGTCTCGGTCATCTTCTGAAATTTATTTCTTCTTTTTTTCTTTTGGCAACCTTAGTTGTATGGCGCCTTATCTTTGAATAGACTGCAAACTTTTGACATTGTACAATTGGATATGATCTTTTTCTTTCTTTTCTTTTCTTTTCTTTTCTCTCTTTTTTTTTGAATTTTTTTTAATTCAAACTCGAATTCGAATTCAACTTTGAATTTGGATTTTGGATTCGAGTTTGAATTTGATGACCGTGAAGCTGGCCTAGTGACGCTCGCGCCCCTATACATCTTGTCTTCCTCAATTTGACGTTTACAACATACTGATATAGTCCTCTTTCATGGTAGGCTAGCAATATCTTAATCTCATGATCAGCCTGGCTATTGTAAAACCACTAGCCTGTGTCCTACGACTATTCTTGTGGACCTCTTTTGAAATTTCGGTACACCCGTGTCTCGGTAGCCTGGGCCTGTCTTCATATGGTTGTGCGAAGACATGTTTGAAATGTTTCAATGATGTCTTGCCCTTTTTGGTATTGAGCTAGGCTTCAATCTTTGTTTGTTCGCAATATCCACTGACCTTGTGGGATTCATTTTCATCTTGTTCTACCATCCTTGACAAATCAGAAGATAGGTCACAATCTTTATCGTCTTCAAAGTCCTGAGATTCCCCTAGGCACATATTTTGCTCCAAAGGAGATTTTAGTTTAACAATAGTGTCGCTCGTGATATCGATATCTGGAGACCCTTTTTGCAGGTACAGAGAAAGATTTCAAAGAATAAATGAATCTAAGAATGATTATTTATGTGTCATGATCATGAAAAATAAGTAAAAGAATATTTGAAAATGAGTCCAAAGAACAAAAGAATCTAAGAACAATTGTGCGGTATGGTCATGAATAAAAGAATAAGAAAATCTAAGAACAATTATTGTATAGCATGAAATGAGAAATAAAAGAAAATTTACTCAAAATGATGCATTCTTATTGAAATAGAGATTTTAGACAAAAGCCTATTTTCACAAAAGGATTCTTACTGCCTCTAGGCTTGAAGCAGTAAGTGTGTTCTGGGTATTACCCTAAGTTAGCTCCAAAAACATAGGGACTTCTTCCACAGTCCTATTGTTCAAAACACTCCATGTACATAAGGGTTTGGAAACCTTTAAGTGTTCGGTTCCCACTTCTTCAAGGCTCTTGAAACATTAATTTAGGAGTTCCGTTCTTGCATTTTTCGTTTACATTTTTTTTTGGAGACTCCTCGTTTGTCTTCTTTGTTTCTGCTAAACTATTCAGGTTGACAACAATGGGGTGGGTGAGATTGCCCCTCGAATTGAAACCTGAGCGTATCGAGTAGTTCGTCGGTACTGATATGCCAGCTTAATGTTGTTTGGGGTCTGATGGGTATCCCTGACGGATGCATGCCTGTTTGGGTCGAGACGTTTATTGGGTAAAACCTGGGGAACAGATGAGGTCCTCACTAACATCCTCTCTTATTGACCATTGGGCCTTTCCTTTTTCAAGCCCTTCAGCCAATAACTGAGTCAATCGGTCCATCATATTCTTTTGGAAATCTATCATTTGGCTCCGCATCTTGTTGAAACCTGGTCAATTGCTCTTGCATCTGCTCTATTATCCCTAACCTTAGTTTCATAGTTTTTAGGTTAGCCGAAATAACTTTATCTAACTAGGGTCGTTTTGTAGAAATCTGATGCAAATGATGCAATGTACATGATGCAATACAAATGATACAATGCAAATGTATAAAATGCAAATGAATGCAAGAAAAGAAACGTCGACCTTATATTCAGTTCCATTAGAAGAATTTTTTCTAGAAGACAGATTTCTTCACATAAAACGGATCACATATGCGGTCGTGCCCTCATAGTCCAAGCGAAGATGCCAATCTTTCTCTTCATGTCTGAATACTATGGTCAACTCTTGTAAACTTACCAAAGGTGTCTTCATTAGCGCCTTTTGCTTGGTCCGGGCCGCAACTTCTTGTTCACTCTTCCTCGCAATGCTCGCTTGCTCCTTTAGGAAAGTCGAGACGTGATGGCTCCCGCATAATCTTTATCAATTTGAGTCTTTCGGGTGAAATCTTGCATTCCTTTACGAACTATCATCCTCCTTCCGTTATGCTCACTTGGACCATATATGGGCAACCGCATTATAATCCACCTTATCAAGAAATTCGTCCCCTTATGACGAACTCCCCTATTTAGGAATCGAATATGAATCAACACCTCTTTTCTATAACGATGCGATGTAATGCAACTGATGCCATGCAAATGCATGAAATGCAAATGCAAATGAATGCAAGAAAGGAATCGTCAACCTTATATTCAGTTCTATTAGAAGAATTTTTTCTAGAGAACAGATTTCTTTACATAAAATGGACTACATGTGCGGTCTTGCCCTTAGAATCTAAGTGAAGACTCCGCTCCTTCCTTTATATTTGGATGTTATGTTTGAATCTTGCGAGCTTTCAATAGATGCCTCCGCTAACTCTCTTTTGCTTGATCGCGACCCATGGTTCTCTTATCCTCGTAATGCTCTTTAGTTCTTCTGGCGTAATGGCTCTCGAATACTCCTTGTTGGTTTGAATTCTCGGGCAGAGTTTTGCATTCCTCCGTAAGCTATCAACCTTCTTCTATTGTGCTTACTTGGACCATATCGGGGTGACCGCATTATAATCCACTTTATCAAGAAATTCGTCCCCTTATGACGAACTCTCCTATTTAGGAATCGAATATGAATCAACACCTCCTTTCTATAACGATAGGATGTAATGTTACACAAATGCATGAATACAAAAAGGCATTGATCTCGATTCAGTTTCTTTTAGAAAACTTTATTTAAAAAACAAAATCCTTTACACAAAACGGGCTACCCATATGCGTTCACCCTCGTGTTCAAAGTCTTAACAAAGTAAACTTTTGACCAAGATCAGATTGTAGCTCCCATTGGTGCTTAATGTGCTCAATTTAAGCTACATCTTCACCCGTGAGGTAATTCCTACAGCCAAGGACACCTTCTCTAATGTCTGTTGAAGTTATCTTGATTATCTTTAGAAAAGATTGGTGAACAGATAAGCATCCTTACTTCGCAGCATACTGCCTTTAGAAAGATGTCCAACACTTTCAGTGCTTCTTTTGAGTCTTCAGATTCCAGCCCACTCAGAATATTTTGAAATGCCTATATCTTCGCAGCATAGCTAATCTCCGTCTTAAAGGTCCTTGAATGACACGATCTTCTTTAATCTCTTCCTTCCACGCCCATTTGGGTTGTCCAGGCCATCAGGGTTTGCATTTCCATAGGTGCACCATGGTAGACTCCAGCTTGTTGTTTGGTAGTGGTATTATAGTAAGTAAGCCTTTTTACCATCCTAGGAAAAATTCTTTCTGACCAACTTATTCTTGTATGCCTCAGGCACTCTGTCAATCACTTTCCTTCCAACACCCTTACCGTCCATAGAGTGACCATCCTCATATGAAAAGGAAATGCTGTGATGGTAGAAATGTCCATCAGTACTCCCCATACTTATTTTAAATTGTTCAATCATCTTCATGTTAAGCAAATACTGCAAGTCCCTATAGTTGTCGTAGAACCATTGCTTGGCTACGTTACTCTATTAATCCCATATTGCTTTTAACTTCTGAAGATTATTTTGTGCCGCATCGATGCAAGTGTAACCCCCATGATTCTGATGTCTCCTTCAACTAGACAATCTTTTTTTTGCTAGTTGTGTTTCCTTTGACCGTTTTACAGACAGTCGCATTGTTTCCCACTTTATCAAGGATTACGTTTTTCAAAACAAAACTCTCTAAATTAGAAATTGAACGTGAATCGATACCTTCTAAATACGACATGATATGCAAATTATAGAAAGAACACGAAAAACACAAAATGTCAGTACAATGTGTAAAATGAAATTCAAAACACGTATGGAAACAGAGAAACAATCAAGGACCTATCAGGGTAATCACTAAGGTTCAACGTGGCTGTACCTAGGGTGAGCTCCTAGGGTTCGCTACATGAGGTTTGGTTCTAGAGTAAGGGTACCTGAACCAACAGATTCCTCGATCTTCACCCATTATAGGCTCATATGGATCGAGTTCAGTTCAGGGGAACACATTTCCCTATGGCTGCACGGAGATGAAAATATCACGAAGCATATAGGTACAGATGTATTCCGGAAGCGGTTCATTATCCTGCACGGAGGTGACAACCTCACGAAGGAGTAGCTTCTTGCTCCCACTTAAAAGGTGTGACCCGGCGGTCATGCAATGCAATGCACAAGTATAGGAAAAAAACTTGAAACACAAGAAGGAAATAGGAATAAAATAATGAAAATCGCAATTCAACACGGATGAAATGCAAAAAAAAAGGATCGTATTAAAATCAAAATTTCAATTTTCGACAAAAAGACAAAAATTAATCAACTCGTGGCTTGACTCACAAAAGTGTCCCCAGTGAAGTCGCCAATTTTGGGCGTATCGAGGGTGCTAATCCTTCCTCGTGCGTAACCGACTCCCGAGCTCGTTCTTTGATTTTCGTAGACCAAAATTAATTGTTTTAATAACTCAATATTTTATTAAAATAATTTAAGGTGATCCGATCACACCTCGAAAAAGGTCGGTGGCGACTCCCGTTTTAATTTTCATTTCCAAAACCCTAGTCAATTTCCGTTTTCCAAAAAATGGTTTCGACAATATTAGTTCAATTTTTTTTAATTTGGGTGCTGTCGGTTACCTAGGTTCTTTGCTTATCAAGAGGCTCCTAGAAAAGGGTCACATTGTTTACGCAACTACGAGGAATTTGGGTTACTTTTTCTTCTCTCATTGCCACCTTTGGTTTATCCGTATAATGCTTACCATCAGTTTGTTAGAGAAGATGACATAAAATGTATGTTGGGGGATGCATTTAATATGCGTAATCATGGTTTACAATCGTTTCCACCTGAAATTATTGCATCCGATGATTGTGATATTGGTGGAAATGCTTTTATCGAAATGAGAAGAAGTGTACCTAATGAAGAGCCAAATGGAAAAGCGGCGAAGTTCTACAAGTTACTTAATGAAATGAATGAAGAACTTTATGAGGGATTGAAATTTTTAAAAATGTCCTTTTACATTCGTCTTTTTCACTTAAAATGTTTCGGAGAGTGCCCGGAAACTCTTTGACACTACTGTTAGAGTTTTTGAGAGGTATGTTTTCGTTTGCAAAAATCTCTCATTCATGCAAAGATATGAAGAAATTGATAAAATATTTAGGCCTTAGGTACGACAAAATTCATAATTGCCTAAATGACTGCATGTTGTATTGAGGTGATTGGAAAAACTAACAATCTTGTCATGTTTGCAGTAAATATCGTTGGATGAATAGGAATACAAAAGATGTGAATGAGGATGAAGGTGAGGCACAATCAAGAAAGAAGCCAATAAAAATTTTGCGATATTTTCCACTAATATCAAGGCTTCAAATGCTTTTCATGTCATCAAAGACAGCCTAGTATATGAGGTGGCATCATGATCAACGAACCGATGATGGATTATTAAGGCATCCTGCGGATTCTTTAGCTTGGAAATCATTTGACAGTAAATTTTCAACCTTTGCAAGCGATCCTCGGAATGTGAGGCTTGGACTAGTATCTGATGGATTTTAATCCTTTTAAAATCATGAGCATTTCGTATAATATTTGGCCTGTAGTGCTTGTTCCTTACAATTTGCCTCTGTGGATTTGCATGAAGCAATCTTCTTTTATCTTATCTATGATTATCCCTGGAAAACATGGTTTCAGAAATATTATTGACATTTATATGCAACCACTTATTGAAGAGTTGAAACAGTTATGGGCAGGTGTTGAAACATATGATGTCTTAAGAAAGGAGAACTTTTATTTACATGCAGTTTTATTGTGGACTATTAATGATTTCCTAGCTTATGCCAATTTATCTGGTTGGAATACCAAAGGACGTTATGCTTGTCCTTGTTGTGGGGTGCAAACATGTTCGAAGTGGTTATATAATGGGAAGAAGTTACTGTATATGGGGCATTATTAGTGGTTAGATGAAAATCATAAATTTAGATTTCAGAGGACTCTATTTGATGGTACTGAAGAGTTCAGAGAAGCTCCTGAGCAGACCATTGGATCTGAAATCTAGTTCATGTTAAAAGATATCAATTTCAGTTATGGGAAGATGAATCAACCACCCAACACGCAAAAAAAGAGAAGACCGAGGGAGGTATATATTGGCGATGTTGACCGGCGGATTGATGATGAGTCTAATGAAGAGGATGATCCTAATGATGTTGACTTGTGGAAAAAAAGAAATATTTTTTTTGAGTTGCCTTATTAGGAGCATCACATTTTACGACACAATCTTGATGTCATGCATATTGAAAAAAATGTTTGTGAGAACATCATTGGGACAATTATGAATGTCGATAGAAAATCGAAAGACAATCTTCAGAGTCAACTTGATCTAATTGACATGCGAATTTGGCGTGATCTTCATCCCCAAGTACTTCTGAATGGGAAATATCGGTTGCCACCTTCTATTTTTGCAATGTTGAAGAAAGAAAAAGAAGTGTTCTGCACGGTGTTGAAGGATATAAAGGTCCTAGATGCGTATGCGTCAAATATATCTCGATGTGTGAGTCTTAAAGATCGAAGACCATATTCCTTAAAATCACATGATTATCTCATCTTGATGCAAGATTTACTGTCAGTTGCTTTACGGTGTTGTATGTTAAAAAAGGTAACGTCTTGTATAATTGAACTATCCAATATAATGAAAGCTATTTGTGGCAAAGTTTTGATTATTGAAGAACTTAAGAAAGTACAACCTTTATTAAATTTCTGAACATAATATATATTAAATTTCATATGATATAATTTACATAATATATAAAATAAAAAATAAAAATGCAAATTATAAACTTAAAAAGGAATCGGATCAAACTTCTGTTGAAGCCAACATGGATGTGGTACTAACAGTTGCATCTAGAGGCGAATCTAAGGGGCTGGTAGGTCCCCGATCCCCCTAAAATTTGTAAAATTACTCTTAGAACCTATGAGTTTTGAAAATTTTATTTTAATATTATAATTAGTATTTAAAAAGGATAAAATTATGTTTGGTCCCCCCAAAGTTTTTGAAAGTTTTTTTAATTTGATTTTTTATAGGATTTATAATTTGTGAATGATAAATTTGGTAACATTTATAGTATAATTTGGTAAACTAATAAAAAGTAGTATCTAAATATTAATTTGATAAAAATAAAGTTTAATAATTGCAATATTTAAGTATCAATAGTATCTAAATATTTAGGTAAAAAATAAACTTAAATAACTATAATACCTATCACAAATTAAGCATTTAATTATTTTGTTTTTCCTAATTAAAATTATCCCAAATTTTAATATCTTGTTAAAAGTAGATCTGACCTGAACCTATTTTAAATAGTTATATCTTATATAATATTCCAACCCCTTCATCAACAATTCTAGCTTACCCATGGTTGAATCCGAATTTCATCCAACGATCTGGAGGTGTCGACCATGCAAGTCGGCTATTGGAGGTATACAGGTGGCCAGATTGAATAGTCTTAGCTTTCGTAATAGACGTAGCCAGCTTTCGCAAAAATAAAGGGTTCCTATGTTTCCACGGTAGCAGCAAGTCAAAGCAAACATAGTCGACCACGCGACATTGTCTTGTCCACATGGAGCTGAAAAGAAACCGTTGTGAGGCGATGCCGGTAAAACTATAAGCCAAACTATAAACCTCGTAGAACATGCACACACGTTTCCACAATGCGATCACAAGAGACGCATTGATGATTGATCTGTAAGTTGTTAAACCACGACGACATCTATATATACTTAATGTTAGAGTAACTAATGAGTTAGTTAATAGCAGTTAGCTGTTAAGAGGTTGTTAGTCAAAAACAGTTGCACGTTGGACATTATCTCTATATAACGTGTATGTATTGCATGCATGAAAAGATAGGTCATTTTTGACAATAAGCTTTGTGTATAGCTGTTCTTCTTGATTCAGTATAGCAGTCTTTGTGTATTGTTTAACACTTAAAAACTTACAGATTAACTGCCTTTCTTTTTTCCTTTCTTAAAACCTTTTGATTCGTATCCTTATGAAAAAGTTTTTCTAATTTTTTTTTCTATTCACAAAATACAAAATCAAGATTTTAAATTACTACAACATCTTCCGATTAATTGTCACTGATTCCAATGAATCAAGCAATTCCTGTAAACAACCACTTCAAAGAGAGCAAACTTTCAATGTCACGATTTAGGTAAAATCTGATAAAAGAATATCCAACAAGTAAATACGGAGATTCTGAATTAGCACAACATTGATATAGATACATTCCTATGAAAACTTTCCAATCTTATCTTCGTTTCAATGCCACGTTTCCATTTGTAGTGTTGCCGTCCAACTTTCCTCCAAAACCCCGGCCCTTGCGCCCATGGGGTACTTCACTTGTCCGCCGCTAGCGTCCTTGTTGCCCGCTATTTTACCGGTCCCAATGCACTGGTCTGGGTTTTCTCAGGACTAGTGTCTGAAGCCTGCTACACGAGGTTTGGTGTCGTCGTCGTAAGCATCGTTGGTCGAACAATGGTTTCTGGCTTTTACCTCTTATGATTCTATCTCTAGCTTCTAGCTAGGAATTTGATGGTTACAAGTTTTATGCCGTCATGTTTATGTTTTATTCCTGTTTGTGCTTAAGCTTATAATATGTTTCTTCACTTGGGCCATGTTTAGGGTGTTCCTTGTGTCGAAGATACTCTTTTTCTTGTACCCAGTGCACATTAACTGTTTGTTTGATGAAACCTTTGTTTGAGCCAAAAAAAAAAAATCCAAATAAACCCTAATAAAATCATATATACCCAATCACCAACCTTAAGTTTATCTCATCGATGAAGATGATCCACCCAAAAAGGGTGGAAAAAGAAAAGGCATCAAAGCCTAAAGCTACTTGCCGGTAATGGCAAACACATGAGGGACTTTATTCTTACAAAGCTGCAGTTCAAGCACTTTCCTCCATTTTTTCGTAATTCGGAAATTGAATATGAAATCTTCAACACTGCTACTTGTTCTTATGAACCACCTTGGGCGTCGTTTTTAATGTTTTTAACATCGAGTTGAACTTGAGCCTCGTTTGCTTCTACATGATCAATGTCGTGGGTGCAATCCATCACGAGATGCAACGTTAAACGACCATCGGATCGATGAGCTCGGAAATATTCATGGTGTCTCACTTTTTCTTCCCTGAGAATCAACCGTCCGTCGCTAGTGTAATACCTTTTAAGCACCCAAAGCGACTGCCACGGCCGATTCTCGGCGCTAGCATGCGAGGGTATCGGCGGCGGAATTTCCCTCTCAAAATTAATCTTCCTCTTCCTACCCCGATTTTCTGGCTCCTTAACACCGCCACCTCCGCAGCAAATCTCTTGGTGTTGGTTATCAATGCCGACACCAGAGCAACTCTCCATGCCAATGTAATCACCGATCAAAGGAGAAGAAGAAGAAGAAGAAGAAGAAGCTGATCTTGAAACAAGGCTTCAACTAAACATCGTTAAAAGGATTTTCAGATTGGTTTAAGAACTTAAGACCTCGAGACCAAGCTGATTGCACTTTTGAAAGTCTATGAGGCTCAGAGGGGCTGCATTATATCAAATACAAACAAGAAACAACAAGGGTAATTTGTTTTTTGTTTCCTCGAATAAAACTAAATTTAGAATCAACAGCTTTCTATATAAAAATAATCGGTCCAGACGGATAAAGTTTAGTATTAATTTCTGCTTTTACCTAAAATAACTGTAAAAAAAAAACTTTATCGTTTTATCCATATATAAGCTTTTATAATTTATATACAAATATTATCCATAAAAATATTTGAAAAATGAACTTTCATTAAATATTATATATCACCTGTTTAAAATAAGTATAAACTACTAAAATAGTTAAAATTTTTGTTGTAACATTTTAGTTAATGAGCCGTTAATTATCGTTAACGGTGTAACGGTAAACTGACGTGACACGTTAAGTCATCATTTCAAACAAAAAATTGAGGTTAAATTCTATAATTGGTCCTTATATTTTTTCATTTTAAGCAATTTAATTTTTTCTCTTTTATGTTCTTTTAATTTTCTTTTATTTTCCATTCTATCCTGCTTCCCCCTATGTTTTCCTCCCTTCTCCATTTATTGTAATGTAGTTTTTTTATATTTTCCATTTGTTAAAACTAGTCCATAAGCTTGCCTCACTCGAAAAAAATTAAATCATTCAAAAAAATAAAAGTATAGAGACTAGGTTTAACAAATGGAAAACATAAAAAAAAACTACATTAAATGAAACAGAAAAAGGAGGAAAATAGAGGGAGGAGCACTAGGAGAGAATGAAAAAAAAGAAAATAAAAGAAAGTTAAAAGAAAATAAAAGAAAAAATTAAATTGCTCAAAACGGAATGGAGACCAATTGTATAAATTAACCTAAAATTTTTGTTTGAAATAATGATTTAACATGCCGCATCAATTTACCATTACACCGTTAATGGAAATTAATGACCCAGTAACTAAAATGTTACAACGCGATAACGTAAGTGACTAAAACGTAACATTTCAAATATAAGTGACTAAAATGTAATCTGAGATAAATAAAAGTGACCATTTTAATAGTTTACCCTTAAAACAATGGTTAGATTTTAACTATAATATTCAATTTTATTCTACTATTAATATTATACTTTTAAAAAAAATTAGTTTTCAATATCACTTATGTTGAATATATATGTTTATATTTATATTTTGTATTTATTATAAAATAATTAATAATAATATTAAAAACATAAAAGACTTTTTTTTGAATAAAAACATAAAAGATTTTTATACCATAATTAACTCAATATTAAAAAAATTATATCTATACAATATTTAAAAGATGAATTATGTTTTTAATTCTTCTATCTTAGTTTTTTTAATCACTACAAAATCAATGTAATTAAATTAATGATATTATCAATATATTAAATAATAATGTTATTTTCAGATATAGAATAAATGTTTACTTTGTGTCTATTATGTAGTAACAATTCTTTGTATGCTACATTATTTATATATGCCTCTTTTTTGTGTTTTTGTCATATGATAATAGAATTAACCTCGGTTTAAATAAAATAATAATTTAAAATAATAAGATATTATTTATTGATTAAATTGAATAGTTTAAAATAGTGAAAGTAAATATGGATTATTTAACATTTTTTATGAGTTAAATAAAAGTTACAAATTAAAAAATCCAACTTCCTAATAAAATAAAATTTAAAAAATATTAATAATATTAAAAATCTATTTAAAATTTTTTATTTCTAATCTTCTGTTGCAATTTATCATTCTTGTCATCATCTTCTATCTGGATACTACAATCTATCATTCTCATCATCATCTTCGATCAACATTGGACTTCTGATGTATTAATTACCTAAAAATTACAAAATTATAACAATAATAATTTATTGTTGTGAATTGGAGCTTTTATAAAATTATAATTTGTAAAGGCTCCAAATTCTCGAGTCAACGTTCGAGCGTTGACTTGGGTTGGCTATGAATAAATTTATTTTGGGATTGGGTTTTGTTAGAATTAATTTGGATGGATTTTGGATCTTTTATAAGAAATTAAGGATGTTGGGAAGCTTGTGTGAGGTGGAGGGAAGATGGATGGCTAATATGGTAATTTTACTATTTTTGAATAAAAGTCCTCCCCTAATTAATGGGAAAAGATGGCTTAGCATATTGATGTATGGGATAAAGTGAAATTCTCCCCATTTTTTCCTATATTATAATCACTCTATTTTTTTTTCTTTTTTTTTACTTCTTTCCATCTATTTCGATTATCAAACCGTGTAGAGGGAGAGAGATTTGAGTGCGTTCTCATCATTTTTCATCCTTCAAATCTCAAAAAAGGTAAGGATCTTGATCTAGCTTTTTTTTTAAAGTTCCACGGAAAAATATATCTATGTTCATCAAGGATGAATGTGGAGGTTTTTGGGTGTTTGAGAGGGTTTGAGTTTGAGGAAGCCTCTACCCATTTTCTCATATATTTATTTATTTATTTATTTAAAATATGTATTTTTGTATCCTATCAACTCTTTTTTTTTTTGAAAAATCTTGTGTGTTACATGGTTATTAGTTAAAGTGGGTGGTGAATCTACTAAAGCTAAGGGTAAAGGCAAATTGGTGGAGAGCTAGACAAGAAACTTTGTTGGTGTTCTTCTATCAAAGTGGTGTCCTCTAACTCTCCTATGCTTCTTGATAAGTCATAAATATGATGCTTAGGTGATAATGTATGCATGTTATATGTCTTTGGGTGGAAATCATGTTTGGATGATTTAAAATGAGGCTAAAAACTTAGTTGTGAAATCTGCCAGAAACAAATATTACATGAACAATAAGTTTAAAAATTCACCATAAATTCTGTAAAAAATAATTAAGAAGTGATCTATACACCATTGTAACTGTGAGTCAATCTAGTTTTTTTCAAACAAAAAGAGATCGATTTCTATTTTTATTTTAAAAGATATTAATTTTTGAGTGTTGAAAGGTCATAAAAATCTAGCAGCAGAATTTTTATAAAATAGATTTAGCAGTGAATTTGAAAAATCACAAAAAATTTCATAAGATAAAATAGGAAGTAAGCCTTATATCTCTATAAACGTACAGAAGTCTAGTTTCGTTTAAAACAAACAGTGCTCGATTTAGAACTATGTATTAAGAGTTATTAATTTTTGAATGAGAAAAGGTCAAAATGCCAAGGTAGCAGACTGTCACATCTCATTATTTAATATTCTAGCTGGAATGATAAGCAAGTTGAAACGAGTATGAGACTCAAATGTCATGGTTGTATTTTTGTGATTATATGTTTGATGCTTTGTTTATGCTCAGCCTTTGGGCTCTAACCTAACTAGCGGCCATGAGTGGCGCTCGGGATAACCCTACGGACACCTGAGATTATTTGACTAGCGGCCATAAGTGGCGCAGGACTATCCGAATACCTGATTATTTGAGTAGCATGTGCAATCTAACAAGTTTGACAAGTTTGATATGCAAGTGATTTGATTATGTAGATTTAATGACTCGTGATTTAATTATTCGATACTCATGTCATGTTTCTATGTATACATTTTGTTTACATGTTTATATTTATGAATTGCTTGAAGTATGGTAGATTTGTTGTGTATCACTGAGTAGGGGTGTTCAATTGGTTAACCGATTGGTTAACACGAACTACTATTAACCGAATTAACTGACCTTTTTAAACTCTTAACCTTTAACCGAACCGAATTTTTTTTAAAAAAATTAACCGAACTGAACTTTTTCGATTAATTCGATCAGTTAACTGAATTAACCGAAATTTATATATATTTTTATTTTTGGTTAAAACAAGTATAAAACATATAAAAAAAATTGACCTACTTAACCGACCTATTAATTTATATTTCCAAAAAATTAACCTAACCGATTAGATACTTATATATTATAATATTATTTACTAAATTCGATTAATTCAGTTAACCGATCGATTTTAAACCGAATTAACCGTTAACCAAACTTTCAAAAAATTATTAATCGACCCCGACTAAATTAATTCGGTTAACCGACCGATTAAAACCCCATTTTACAAACCCGAACGGCCCATTAAACCAACCCCAAAATTAAACCTGCTTAAACCCATCTTACAACCATCGACCCAAAAATCAAACCCCAAATTAAAACCCTAAACCTAACTAAACTTAACCCCAAAACAAATACCCTTTAAATTAATCTAGACCCTATACAACCCAAAACAAACCAGCCCAATACTCAAACCCTAACCCAATATGCGGCCTAAAATTAAAAAAATCAGAAAAACCCCTAAATCTAACCCTAGGCGCCGCCCTAAGTGTAACACCCCAAACCCGGCCTAGACGTCAGGCCCGAATTTGGCGATTTCACATTGGAGAGTTGCTTTTAAAATAGTTTAGTTAGAACTTAGTTCGAACGAAATATACTTGAAAAGAATTTAATTAAACAAATAATTAGAAAAAAAACCCATGTTTATTAAATATAACAGTAACTAAATAAATCCCAAGTAAATAGTGAAACTGGAGTTACATAGCCTTATTACATCACAGTGAAGGTAAAAAAAATAATTATCATAAATCACTTAATAAATCTATATTTAAAAAAAATTCCTAAGTAACTTGTAGTGTGGCTATCTCAGAGTCCTCTCCCACGTCGAGCCGTCTACTGAGGGTCACCTGAAACATTTAATTTAAGGGTGTGAGTTTCGCAACTCAGTGTGTACGACCCTTGGCAATCAAATCAATTCAATATACAAATATCACATTGGGCCTAAGCCATAACAATATCGGTGGTCTGGGCCTTAGCCCACATTGACCTCATATCATATCAAAATCACATGAATGCAATGCTTCCACCCCGAATCCAACCCTGCACTCCACCCGTACCAACCCTACACTCCTGTGGGGATATAAATATCAACCCACCCATCCCTACACTCCAAAGGTAGCACCAGTTGCGGCACTACTCAAACGTTGCGACAGGGTTGCTATATAATGGGCTTAAAGCCACCGGTGGATCCACGGTCGTCAAGCGACTATGCGATCCTCATATCTTCCTCCGTTCAATTTATCCCCCCAAATGCAACATACGTATTATGAATGCACATACAACATTTTACGAGTGCACATACAAGTTTTTCCATACATTAAGCATTTAGGGGTATTTCAGTCATTTCACTACCCAGGGGTATTTCGGTAATTTTCTCCCTACAAGGGTGTTTCAGTACTCCTACCCTATGAGGGTGTTTTAGTAATTCTACCCTACAGGGCATTACAGTAATTCTACCTTAGAGGGTATTTTCGTAATTCCATCCTAGAAGGGTATTTTCGTAATTCTAACCTACAGGTGTATTTTTGTAATTTCTTAAAGGTACAGACTTTAATTATGGTTTTGGCCCATTAACAAGTCCTCGCGACAAAAGTGAACGGACACTATGCACCAGGTAGGATTCAAGAGAAAAGGAGGTGGGTCACTAGGACCGTTTAAGTACCAAGCTCTTCCTAGATCCAATCCTAGACATGCACACATCCATTGCCACACCTTAGTCTAACAACTTGTCCACGAACATGTTTAATTATTTAATTAAGTCTTATGTAAAATTTGAGAGATCAGAACTAGGTCTATAGTCCATTAAACACCCTAGTATGCATTTCTACAATCTCATAAGGCCTACTAGGCCCAACCATATACATAAAACCCATTAAGCCCAACATGCTTATGTAGCCCATTAGGCCCGATCATAACTCAATCATACAATCACACATACTAATCCATCATAAAATTTCATATCACAACTTTGCCACTTTGGGCCCACAAATTCGGCAGGCCCATTAGGGATTTCAGGATTTCAGCTTTTGCATATTTGCCGTGTGTGTAGTTTATGTACACACTTGATTGACGACCCGCACTACACTATTCTCAGCCTCGACCTACAATCAAAACCACTTTCGAATCAATTCTATACCTTAAACTACCACTTAATCAAATCCCGAAGCCTTACCGTAACCTTACCGTGTACCTTCAACTTTTCTAGTCTTTCCTTAGCAAATATTCCCAAATATTCTTAGATCTGCATCAACACACATATTCTATCAACATCAGATGACTCCTCTTCCATACGAGTCACCCTTATAGGCTATACATATATTCGGCCGCCCCTTTAAGAAACCGAAATTGAGAATGAGACATTTACCGAAACTCTCCTTGAATCTTGCGGCCTAAATATCCACTGAATATGCAATCGACTCCTAACCCCCTTGATTGAGGGTAGCAAAATAGATTGTAATGGAAAACAAGAGAAATCGGTAAAGGGTATGGTTCTTCGGCTTTTAAGGGAGAAAAGAATAATGGGACCACTAGTGGTTTCGGCAGAACAATGGATGGCTTAATTGGCAAGGGAAAGATTCGACTATGGATGAAACAAAAGGGAGAGGAAGAATTCGGCAAGAAAAAGAAGAAAGAAGAGAAGAAAAAAAAATATAAATTGGCACTTGAGGAAAATATGAGAAATTTGGCATTAGCCTAGGATCCAAATTCGGCACATATTTATAGCCTATAGCCTCAATTCCCAATTCAGCTCCATCACTTCCCCCTCTCATCTCCTCGTTTTTCTCCCTGATAACTCCCTAATCTTTTTCCTAAATTTTCTCTCCTGATCACCTCTCTGAGAGTCCAGCTTCACGCCACTACCAATATTCTAGAAGCTTAAAATTAAACTCCAAAATAAATTTAATATTCTCCTTTTTAAGATTGGACCCAAACTCTACTATGGGCCTTCTAACACCTAAATAATATTTTCCTAAAACTACTAAGCACATATTCACATAAAAACCACACAAAAAGAAGTTTGAGATTTTTGGGGCGTTACACTAAGCCTCTGACATCTCCACTTGCGCCTGCATCGCCTCTAGCCACCACCCATGCACCGCCCTCCACTTGCATCTGCACCTGCAAGAATAAATGAAGAAATGACAGCAAATAATTAAAAAAAAAGCTTGTAAAATGGCTATAAAAGCCAATCGAAGATCTATTGTAAAGGATTCGACAATTTTTTTGATAAACAAGAACTCCAAATTTTTAAACTCAAACAAACAAGTGATTCCAGCAATATACAAGCAAAGATAAAGCACCAAAACAGTAAGGATAACCAAAAAACAAGAATAAAAAACAGAAATGAAAGAGGTGATTGCATCCGTTCATTTTTTTTCGAATCTTCCTCTTTTCTTTTTACTGTTTTACATATAGATACACACACACACAGATATATATATATATATATATATATATATTATTAGAAAATAAAAATTAAAAAAATCTTACCTTTCTGACCTTCCGGCCGCCGCACACGGTGGCTCCAATGGCGGCGCACAGTGGTCGGCGACCGACCGATGGCCGGACCTAAGGGGAGGGGGAGAGCATTCAGATTTTTTTTTCTTAAGCACCTGAAAAATGAAATTTTTTAGGGGAAAATTTGGTTTTATAAGCCTCACGAAACAGCGCCGTTTTGGACTTGTGCATCAGCGCCAAAACGACATCATTTCGCCTTAGTCCGACATGATCCGACCTGCCCCAACCTCAGGATCCGCGTGTTTTTGTATAATGGTCTAATTGTGCAAATGGCCCTTCCACTTTTTCTATGTTTTAAAATCAAGATTTGTTTTTTTGTTAATTTGGCCCGTTAATTTCTTTTAGTTTTCAATTTGATCCTCCCTGTTGCTGCGCGTTTTGAGGGGAAGGGTTTATTTGTTCTTTTGGTCCCTTCACTGTTTTTGTGCGTTCAAATCAGTCCTTTTCTCTTTATTTTTTTCTAAATTTGTCCCAAACTTTCTGTTTTATTTTCAATTTAATCCTTTTTCGTTAATTTTGATATTTTATTAATTAATTTTTCATTTTGTTCATTATTATTCTTAACTTATTATTGTTGTTGTTATTATTATTATTTTTATTATTATTATATTACTTATTATTATTAGTATTATTACCATTAACGTTATTATTATTATTCTTATAATATTATTATATTATATTTAATAATTATTTTTAGTATTATATTTTTACTATTAAATATACTGTTATATTTATTATTATTGATATTATTATATTCATTATTATTATTTACTTATTTTTAATATTATTATTACATTTTTTGCCATTCGTATTTATTATTATGTTATACTTATTATTATTTTATTACTATTATTATTTTCATTATTATAACTTTTATTTTTCTTATATTATTATTTTTTTAATATACTTTACTGTTTATATTATTTTTAACATTACTATTATTCCATTTTTTTACTACAATATTAACATACCGTTTTCATTTTTTATTATTTATTATTATTACTATTATATTATTTCATCATTAACTTTTATACTGTTATCACTATTATTACCATATTGATACTTATTTGTTATTACTATTATTATTTATATTTGTTGTTATTTACTATTTACTTATTTTTATCTTTAATCTCATGTTATCTTTTATTATTTTTATCTAGTATTTGTATAGCATGCTTTTTTATTTCTTTATTTTATTATAATTTTGTTGTCTTTGTTGTTGACATTCGCATTACGAATTTATTATTATTCCATTATGTCTGTTAATATCGCGACTTATCTTTACTTATTTTCTTGCCAATTCACAGTGCATTGATCTATACCCAATACAATTTTTATCGATGTTTCGTATTTAGAGATTCGAGAAAATCGTGTCCTAACTTACTGGGCTTCTGTTTTTCTCATTTAATCTAAATAGCAGAATATCCTTTTAACTCACAATACGGGTGTCGATACCTTTTTTGTGAAAACAGAACGGACATCGACTTAAGAAAAAAAAAATGAATTGGAGTCGCCACCGATCTTTTTTAGGGTGCGATCGGTCACCTCAAAAAGGGGGTCGTTTTTGATAAACCATTCGATTTATGAAAACAACGATTTTGGTCCGCATACCAGAAAAATAGGTTCGGGAGTCAGTTACGCACGGGGAAGGATTAGCACCCCCGATACGCCCGGAAACCGGTACCTTGTTGATTAATTGAGGTCTTTGAGGTCGATAATTCGAAAACTTGAAAGAATTTAATATACGATCCTTATTCGCTTTAAATCGCTTGGGCAAATTGAAAATGTAGATCAGAGGCTAATTCGCCTTAAGGTAAAATATCACGTCCAATACGGTAGGACACGACATTTTGTCCTTTGAGGCTAAACCTGCCTTTTATTTAGAATTTGGATATTTATTTTGAAGGATATTCGAATACCCGGGGATAGACGAAGGAAATTGAAACCCAATACGTTAGGGTACAATTTCTCGTATTCCCGAGCACTGAACATTACCTTGATTTTAGAAAATTTTATTCCGAGATAACAAAATACCACATCCAATGCGTTAGGACGCAATATCTCGAACTCTCGAGAATGAGCTTTTATACTAAAATTACACATCAGTTTTGAAAGGCTTATGCGGAGATTTAGACTTAAACGAGAAATCGCGACCCAATATGTTAGGGTACGATTCCCGAGTGTCTAAATACGGAACATTTGCCTTTGTAAGAAAAATTGTCTTTATAACGGGTAAGGAAACTTGAAATACATGCGATAAAAGCATAACAAAGCGAAACGCGGAAATGGAATATATATAAACGATTAATAATATATAAAAATAACGGTATCTATAAGCTTTTTGTTCAAATTTTGTATTTTTTGAGAAGGATATTTGAGTATTTAGAATTAAATGAGAAAACCGAAGCCCAATACGTTAGGGCACGGTACTCGAATTTCTAAACATCGAAACATTGCCTTGCTTATAAAAAGATCGATAGGGTAAAAAGTTGTAGGATTTGTAATGAAGATATTAAAAACAAACGATAGTAATAAAATAATTGTATAATAATGAAAATGATGATAATAAATAAAAAACGATAAAAATAATAATGAAAACGATAAATTAATGATAAAATAGGAATAATAAGGTGATGTTAAGTAAAATATGATGATGGGACATATGTACATAAAATAATAATATTAAGATTCATGGCAAATACAATATATATATATATATATAGTATGTTAAAGGAATAAATATAGTGAAAATAAACATACATAATGAGTACATAAAACATTTATGTATATGTGCGAATAAATATTTGTGATAATAATGGAAATAGCAAGTAAAAGGAACATGCAATGTTAATAACAG
This sequence comes from Gossypium stocksii, assembly GCA_020496765.1. Classification (NCBI taxonomy): domain Eukaryota; kingdom Viridiplantae; phylum Streptophyta; class Magnoliopsida; order Malvales; family Malvaceae; genus Gossypium; species Gossypium stocksii. The sequence continues at coordinate 32,208,123 of CM035628.1, read as the reverse complement.
TACTTTGTGCAATAATAAAGATGATAAAAACTCATGAAAATAATATCAATGATGATGAATGGTAAATATAATAATAATAAGTGGAATAGTGAATATACAATATATAATAATAAAATATAAGATTAAAAATAATACTAAATGTAATATGATATTAATATGAAATAATAATAATATATTGAGAATAAATACAATAATAGACTATATATAATAATAATATATATATAATACATATAATATTAAAACATAATAATAATAATATGTGCAATAACAATAGTAAATCAAATAATACAAGATGATAATTACAAGATACAATAGAATTTATTAAGTAATGATAATAATAATAATATTATAATAATAATAACCATACTTCTATATAACTAATATTAAAATTAAAAGAAAATGATAAAAAAGGATAAAAAGGATGAAATTCGAAGGAAAGAGGAAGTTTTGGGACGGTTTTAAAATAAGAGGAAAAGGGGTGACTGATTTGAACACGGGCTAAACAATGAGGGACCGACAGAGAAAATTTTCGCTCTTTTAAAACGCAGTGTATTAGGGGAGGGTTAAATTGAAAAATGCGAAGATTCCTGGGCCAAATTGAAATCACATGAAACTGGATTGCAAATTAGTAAAAAAGCGGAAGGGCTAAAAGTGCAATTAGCCCTCCCATTAAAAAACACGCGGATCCTGGCCTAGGGTCGGGTCGGATCGGGTCGACCCAGGGCAAAACGACGTCGTTTTATGCCGTGGGTGCCCGATTGAAACGGTGCCGTTTTAAGCTCCTTTAAATACCCCTTATATTACAAAAAAAAATCATTTTTAACTTAAACTAAAAAAAAAATTAGAGAGAATGTGAGGATTCTCTCTCTTTCTTCTCGGTTTGAAGACCGGATGAAGCCCCGACGTCGTCCTCGGTCGTGGTCAACTGTCGTCGGCGTCACCGGCCACTGTACACGGTGACCGGAACCCTGAAAAGGTAAAATCTTTCCCTCTTTTTCTTTTTTATTATATTTTTGCTATAGATATATATATGCGTACACATGTGTGTTAAGAGAGAAAAGAAAGAGAAAAAAAAGAAAATAAGAAACCGATTAAAAGATCACCTTGATGCTCTGATTTGATTTAGGTATTTGCTTGCCGGATTTGGGTGTTTTCTTTGATTGTTTATAGTTTAGGTCTCTGTTTGTTTGAGTAATTTTGAGACTGTTTTCGTAAAAAAAAACTACTATATTGATGATAAAAAATCCCTCCTTTTACATTTCTTTTTGATCCGTTTTTATAACCGATCCTTTACAAGTATTTTTGCTATTCTCTTCTCACTCCTGTTCGCGTGCTTGTTTCATCTTTGCAGGGTATGGGCGTAGTTGAGTGATAGAGGTGACCGGAGTTGGTGGCAGAGAGTGGTTGCGGCTCTGGCAGAAGCAAGTGGGGGTGGTTGCGGCGCTAGGGGTTCACGGGGCTAGGGTTTCTGACCTTGGCAGCAGATTAGTTTAGGTGGTGGGTTATGTTTTTAGTTGGGCTGGGATGTAATTGGGTCTTAGTTTGGGTAGCGGTTTTGGGTCTGGTTAATGGTGTTGTTGGGCCACTCGGGTTTGGGTTTCATATTTGGGTATAGGTTGTAAGGGTATTGGAAATGGGCAGTGGACTAATGGATTTTGGACTTTTAATTTAATTTTGATTTTTTGGTTTTTTATTGGGCCATCCGGGTATGGTTTTGAAATGGGCAAAATTGGGCTATAACAGCCGCCCCTCTTTGCTCATTGTCGTGTAACGGCAATAGAGCAAAGACATAAAGAAAGGCCAATTTTGCCAGATTTTGCCGAGTCTTGACTTCTTTGGTGCTCTTCTTGTTCAGCTCTCTTTCCAGTCCACCGCATTTTGTAGTTTGGGTTCGATCCACTGCGACTTCAGAGGTCTATCTTGTAGCCTTGATCCATCATCTTCTTTAGGGATATAAAATTCGTCATGATGTGCTCTTCTGTAACTTTAGGAAGATGAAACTTGTCACTTTAGCCTGCTTCACTGGAACTTCAGGAAGATGAATCTTGTAACTTCAATTTGCTTCATCGCATCCTTAGGTAGGCAAAATCTGGATCTTGAATCAGTTCTATTGCAACTTCAGGGAGGAGATCTATATCTTCGATCAGCTCCATCCTTTATTCTTTATTAAAAAAACAAACATCGAAAATAGCTCGGCCTGCGAACTCTCACAATATAGGTTAATTTTGGATCATAAATTGAAAGTATCTCCGTGTATGACTTGAGACTCAACACACCTCTCGTAGTATGAGTTGATCTCTTTGCGATATGAATTGAATAAACAGAAATTGAAAAGCAGAAATTGAAAAAGATCAACTCACCTCTCGCAATATGAGTTGAATGAACATAAATTGAAAAGCAGAAATTGAAAAAGATCAACTCACCTCTCGCAATATGAGTTGAATGAACAGAAATTGAAAAGCAGAAATTGAAAAAGATCAACTCACCTCTCGCAATATGAGTTAATTTTTGAAAGACAGAAATTGAAAATACCTCAACGCGTCTTGAGGCTCAACTCACCTCTCGCGATATGAGTTGATTTTTGAAAGGCAGAAATTAAAAATACCTCAACGTGTCTTGAGGCTCAACTCACCTCTCGCAATATGAGTTGATTTTTGAAAGACAGAAATTAAAAATTCCTCAACGTGTCTTGAGGCTCAACTCACCTATCGTGATATGAGTTGATTTTTGAAAGACAGAAATTAAAAATACCTCAACGTGTCTTGAGGCTCAACTCACCTCTCGCAATATGAGTTGATTTTTTTGAAAGACAGAAATTAAAAACTCCTCAACGTGTCTTGAGGCTCAACTCACCTCTCGCAATATGAGTCGATTTTTTTGAAAACAAATCATAATAGCAAAACATATCATCTAGTGGGACTCAGGTGTCCTTATCAAAACTTCTTGCTTTGCTGGAGTACCTGCGTATGTCATGCACGATGTTATCGTGATATGCATATGTTGGCCCTAAATGCCGTTATGCCTACATGATTATGCTATGAGTTTAAGGTATGCTGGTCATATGCGCCCTTTCGTCATGATTTTTGAAGTTCTGTGTTCAGTGTTTCGACTCTTGGTTCTTTTCAGGCTTTGTACCCGTCTTCAAGCCATCTGAGCAATCTTCAGTTCTCTAATATAGCCCTTTTGCTTCTGGTTGAACTTTTGTTGTTGCTTTGAGGTTCTTGCGCTTATCGATTTTCATTCAGGTAATGCTTAACATTTCCTTTTGTTCAGAGTGTGTCATTTACTATTTAACATTCAAATAAACCATACAATGGGATGCATGAAAATGGTCGGATAGGTATGAAAGGGAAACTTCACGTTTATTTTATTTCAGAAGCAACAAACAAAGAAAGTTGATCAAGAATAGTTAAAAGTGTCATGAAAAGAAAGGGAATTATATTCAATGGATACAAATGCTCCAAATATTCAACGCATGAACTCCTCCATGTTTCTTAATCAAGAATCCTTTCGAGCCCGGCTTCTTGCGTAGAAGATTTCGAGTTTTCAGAAATGCCTCAAACACTGTAGTCTCATCGTTTGACTCCCTGTTCAAATCAACTTGCCCCTCGAATTCACATCTGTTTCATTAGGACGCCCTTTTAGGTTTTCATCCTAATCCCTTTTTGTTTGCCAAGACGCCCTTTCGGGTTTTCATCTTGATTCTTCTCTCTTTTTTTTTTACCAAGACTCCCTTTCGGGTTTTCATCTCGATTTTTTCTTTTTTTTTTTTTAGGTGTAGTATTTTTTCACAGCATCTGAATTCACTGGATTAGGCAACTCTTTCCCATCCATTTCAGTGAGAATCAAGGCTCCGCCTGAGAAAGCCCTCTTTACAACATATGGTCCTTCTCAATTTGGTGCCCACTTTCCTCGAAAGTCTTTCTGTATTGGGAGAATCTTTCTCAACACAAGTTCTCCTTCGTGAAATGTTCTTGGCCGTACTTTCTTGTCGTAGGCCGCAATCATTCTTTTTTGGTACATCTGTCCGTGGCAGATCGCCTTCAAGCGCTTTTCTTCAATAAGGTTCAATTGGTCGTATCTAGCCCGAACCCATTCTGCTTCCTCTAATTTTGACTCCATTATAACTCGTAAGGAAGGGATCTCAACTTCGATGGGCAACACGGCCTCCATTCCATAGACCAATGAGAAAGGAGTTGCCCCCGTAGACGTCCTCACAGATGTACGGTATGCAAACAAGGGGAATGGTAGCTTTTCATGCCAGTCTTTGTACGTCTCAGTCATCTTCCCGATAATTTTCTTGATGTTCTTGTTGGCTGCCTCGACAGCTCCATTCATCTTTGGGCGATAGGGTGATGAATTATGATGCTTTATTTGAAATTGCTCACACACTTCTTTCATCATCTTATTGTTCAGGTTCATCGCATTATCCGAAATTATTCTCTCAGGTAACCCGTATCGACAGATGATTTCCTTTTTCAAGAACTTGCAGACTGCCGTTTTCGTCACATTCGTGAATGAGGCTGCCTCTATCCACTTTGTGAAGTAATCTATCACCACAAAAATGAATCGGTGCCCATTAGAAGCTTTCGGAGAAATTGGTCCTATAACATCCATGCCTCACATGGAGAAGGGCCACGGAGAGGTCATAACATGAAGTGGCGAAGGAGCTACATGAATCTTATCACCGTAAATCTGACATTTGTGGCATTTTCTCGCATAACTGATACAATCACTTTCCATCGTTGACCAGTAGTAACCGAGCCTCATGATCTTTTTGGCCATAGTAAAACCATTGGCATGTGTTGCACAAATTCCTTCATGGACTTCCTCAAGTATTTTCTCGGCTTCAATAGCATCCACACATCTCAGAAGCACTTGATCTTTCCCTCTTTTGTATAAGATATCCCCGTCAAGAACAAATCCCGCTGACATTCTTCTGATTGTTCTTTTGTCGTTCTCATTTGCTTGCTTGGGATATTTCTGATTCTTGAGATATTCTGAGATATCGTGGAACCAAGGTCGTCCATCCGCCTCTTTCTCAATGCCGCAACAGTGTGCAGGGGCTTCATATATGCTCATTTTCAGGGGCATTATTTCTGCTTCTTTACTTGCTTTGAACATTGACGCCAAAGTGGCCAGGGCATCAGCCAATTGATTTTCTTCTCGTGGGAAGTAATTAAAGGTTATTTCTTTGAATTCTTTGATGAGATCTGCCACTAGATCACTGTATTTAACCAATTTCGGATCTCTTACTTCCCATTCTCCACGGATTTGGTAAATAACCAATGCTGAGTCCCCGTACACTTCTAAGATTTTGATGTTTCGTTCAATTGCTGCATGAAGTCCTATGATGCAAGCCTCATATTCTGCTATGTTATTAGTGCAGAAAAAATTTAATCTGGCAGTGAATGGATAATAGCTCTCTTCAGGTGATATCAAGACTGCTCCGATCCCATGCCCCAATGCATTCGACGCACCATCAAAGTACATCTTCCATGACTTGGCCTTTGATGATTCATATTCTTCTTTTGTAACGCACATCAAGTCTTCATCCGGGAAGTCAAATCTTAATGGCTTGTATTCCTCTGTCGTCCGAGTTGCCAAGAAGTCCGCTATCGCACTTCCTTTTATTGACTTTTGACTTACATAGGCGATGTCGTATTCTGATAATAAGATCTGCCATCGTGCCATCCTTCCTGAGAGTGCAGGTGACTCCATCATATATTTAATTGGATCCAGCTTCGATATTAACCACGTCGTGTGGTACGGCATATATTGCCTGAGTCTGCGAGCTGTCCAAACCAAAGCGCAACAGTATTTCTCAATGGACGAGTACTTTACCTCACATTCTGTGAACTTTTTGCTGAGGTAGTAAATTGCTTTTTCTTTCTTTCCTGAATCATCGTGTTGCCCCAGTACGCAACCCATTGAATTTTCGAATACAGTCAAGTACAGTATCAATGGTTTTCCCGGAGTTGGCGGTACTAGGACCGGAGGACTTGACAAATACTGTTTTATCTTATCAAAGGCCACCTGATATTCTTCATCCCACTCTCCAAGGTTATGTTTTTGAAGAAGCCGAAATATTGGGTTGCATTGATTGGTAAGTTGAGCGATGAATCGGGCGATATAGTTTATCCTCCCCAAAAATCCTCTGACTTCCTTTTGCGTGCGCGGAGGTGGTAACTCTTGAATAGCCTTTATTTTATCTGGGTCCACCTCAATACCTCTTTCGCTGACAATGAAGCCTAGTAGCTTTCCTGAGGCAACCCCAAATGTGCACTTGGCTGGATTAAGCTTTAGCTGAAACTTCCTCAGCCTTTCAAACAGTTTTCTGAGGTTTACCACATGCTCTTCTTCTCATCGGGACTTAGCAATCATATCATCAACATAGACTTCTATCTCTTTATGCATCATGTCATGGAACAACGTTACCATGGCCCTCTGATATGTTGCCCCAGCATTCTTTAATCCGAACGGCATTACTTTGTAGCAAAATGTCCCCCACATCGTTGTAAAGGTGGTTTTCTCCATATCTTCAGGAGCCATCTTGATCTGATTATACCCTGAGAATCCATCCATGAAGGAAAATAATGAATGTTTTGCTGTATTGTCCACCAACGTATCAATGTGCGGTAAAGGAAAATTGTCTTTTGGACTTACCCGATTCAGGTCACGATAATCCACGCACATTCGTACTTTACCGTCCTTTTTTGGTACCGGGACAATGTTGGCCACCCATTCAGGATATTTGGAAGCTTGTAAGAAGCCCGCATCGAATTGCTTTTTGACCTCTTCTTTTATCTTCAACAACATTTCAGGTCTCATCCGCCTTAGTTTCTGCTGAATAGGCTTACACTCTGGTTTCAAAGGGAGTTTGTGGACCACTATATCCTCATCCAATCCTGGCATGTCCTGATATGACCAAGCGAAAACATCTTTATACTCACGCAGCAAAGCAATCAAGTTGTGCCTGGTATCCACTGAAATGGAGGTTCTAATCTTTACTTCTTGTTTTGCTTCTTCAGTTCCCAAATTAATTGTTTCAACAGATTCTTGATGAGGCAAGATCTGTTTATCCTCTTGTTCTACCATTCTTAGCAAGTTGAGAGACGAGACATAGTCTTCAGCATATTCTTCTGCTTCGAATTCTCCTAAACAAACAGCTTTCTCAAAATCGATTTCAAGATTTGGAATGGGTTTGTTCGTGTCATTGATATCCGAGCACCTGAAGAATGAAAAAGAAACTATAGAAGGGCGTCCAAGTGTTGGAACTGACAAACAACATGTTATGATATGGTATGAGGCAAATGTAAAGATAGGCTGTGAAATGAGAAAATAATTCAGAATTTAGTGATAATGCAAAAGATCGTGACAAAATGCATCTTCATTGATATTCATTTTAATGATAAAGAGCAAATACAAGCTCTTACAAAAGAATTCTATTATATCCAAGGACACGATAGAGGGTTAATGTTGAGCATTACTCTGAAGACTTAAAAACTACAAGAAGGTCCTCGGCAGTCCAATTGTTCAACTCAAAATCAGGAGGGCAAGGGCGTATTCCTGAGATGTCTTTGCTCGCATCAGTATCAGCTCCTTTGTCGATAACATTTATGCTGACATTTTGAAAACCCTTCTCGATTAATATTAGCGCACTTCGTGAGTTATCTCGTTCAGGGTATATCGTTCCCGCAGACTTAAATGTTCTTGACAAAGGAGGATACTCTATAGGCTCCCACTCTGGTTCTTGGCCTAAGGTTCTTGCGATCCTCCTTTCTTGGTCCTTCTTCCATTGTTTTCTTAGTTGACGCGCATTTGGTTGGAAACCTAAACCATACCGAGCCTTGTGGGGTACTGGTTTTAGAGCCCTAACTATCCCTTGTTGATATTTCCCCAGACCTCTTCTCGCTCGGGCACCTCTTCCTACGGTCAACTTAATTCCTATTCTGGTATTCTTGGAGAGCTTAGGTTCGAGAATTCTATTTCCCTCCGCAACGAATGTAGCATTGACGAATTCAAAGGATCGAAAGGAACATTCCACAGCATCCTTATTTACTTCCAGGTATGGTGTATCAGCAGAGATGGAGGCGACAATATCTTCCTCGCCCTCGACCGTAACCAAGCAGCCGTCCATGATGAATTTCACTTTTTGATGAAGAGACGATGGAACTGCACCCCAGAATGAATCCAAGACCTTCCCATGAGGCAATTGTACGATGGTGTGATATCCATGACTTGAAATTCCACCTCATAGATGTAGGAGCCTACTTCTAAAGGGATCTCGATCTTTCTCATTACTTCACGCCTCGTCCCATCGAAGGCCCTTACCGTGGAATGACAGGGCCTTAGGTAGGACAAGTCTATCGGGATTTGAGATAGTGTGGCCAATGGCATAACATTAAGTGCTGACCCATTATCAATAAGCACATTGGGTATTATATACCCCTTATAACGGGTTGTGATGTGTAAGGCTTTCACAGAACCTCTCCCGTTAGGCGGTATTTCATCGTCATTAAAAGAAATAAAGTTATCAGCATTTAAATTGTTGACCCACCTACCAAGTTTTTCAACGGATACATTGTTTGCTACATAAGCTTGGTTCAGTACTTTCAATAAGGCGTTTCGGTGGGGTTCAGAATTCAATAACAGAGATAGCACCGAAATCCGCGCAGGTTGTTTACTCAATTGTTCAACTACATTATACTCGCTGTGTTTGATAAACTTTAAGAACTCTTGAGCTTCTTCTTCATCCACCGGCTTCTTGGTTTCAGGCTCTGGTCCAATTTCCTGTTCGATTTCAGTCTCGTACATTATTGCCTTTCCTTTCTGTTTCAAGTCACCACTTTTCTTTGTTGGCTCGGTTTCCTTAGAATAGCATCGTCCGCTTCGAGTAAAATGGCCTACTTCTCCCACGTTTACAGTTCTAGACCTTTCATCTTCAGGCGTGACAATATTGACATCGTATTTCCAAGGCACAGCTTTACCATCCTTGTAAGGAAAAGGTGATGGTACTTCAATTATTACTTTCAGCTTCACTGGTTCCTTTTTCGCGTCATAATAGATTACCAACAGTCGGTCAGTGCTATATGGGCAACCTGACGACTGATTGTCAGAGGCGCATACTTCACCTTTGTCAGCCTCTCTACTTTTGCTAATAATCCCAATTTCCTTACTGTCCATCATATATTGCAGTAAACCTCTGAATTCGTCACAAGATTGGATATCATGTCCCTCCATGCCATGGAAGTCACAAAAATTCTGACCTTCCTCCTTATAGATCTTACCAGGATGACTGATCAATCCTTTTTCCACCAAAACCCCCCAGACTTTCTGCAGGGGTGTTTTTACTTCTGCAACGCATCTTTTGGTATGCCAAACATTCTCTTCCATCACCATACTCACACTTCCTCCACTGTGATTAGGGAATGGGTTCTCGGTTGTATTGCTACTACCATCAAATCGTAGAATACCTGCGTCAATGAGTCCTTGAACCCTTCTCTTAAAAGCGAGGCAGTTCTCCGTAGAATGCCCCTGATTCCCGGCGTGGTATACACAACTAGCGTTTGGGTCATACCACTTTGGGTATGGAGGCTTCAATGGTGCCATGTAGTGTGGTGATATCAGCTGCTTCTCTAAGAGTTTCGGGTACAGTTCCCCGTATGACACAGGGATAGGAGTGAACTGTGGTTTCTCGGGATTTGATCTTATAGGTCTTTGTTCATTCTGGGGTTGGCCGCGGATGGGTGCGGTGTTTTGTGGAAATGTGGCCATTGGCCTTTGATGACTGGCGGCATAGACTGGGTAAGGTGGATGAGGGTGTGATGTTTGGTAATATGGGGCTTGAGGCGGATAATAGAAGTTTGAGGGTGGGTGATTTCGTGGCCGGGGTTGGTTCGGATACGGATTGGGGGCGTAACGGCTTCCTGTTCCCACCATGTGGGTTTCTGGGTCTTTCTTCTTTATGGGCACTGTCCTCCTCGAGCTTTCTTGCCTCTCCATTCTACCGCTCTTTACAGCATTCTCGATAAACTCACCGGATATGACAATATCTGCAAAGTCTTTCATAGCGCTTCCCACCAATTTTCATAAAATGGTGCTTTCAAGGTGTTAATGAAGAGGACAGTTATCTCGGTTTTGGTCAACGGAGGTTCTACTTGGGCTGAGACGTCCCTCCACCTTTGCGCATACTGTCTAAAGGTTTCTGACGGCTTCTTCTCCATCATCTGCAGCGTCATACGATCGGGCACCATGTCAGACACGTGCTTATACTGTTCGTAAAATACCGACGCTAAGTCTTTCCATGTTCGGATCTTTTCTCTGCTTAGCTGATTGTGCCAGCGAAGAGCTGACCCGACAAGGCTATCTTGAAAGCAATGTATGAGTAATTTATCTTCATTTACATAGCCGGTCATTTTCCGGTAAAACATGACCAAGTGTGCCTTCGGGCACCTTGTCCCATCATACTTATCGAAATCAAGTGCTTTAAACTTGGGCGGTAGAACTAGATCGGGCACTAAACTAAGCTCTTTGGCGCTTAGGGCGGAGAAGACCTCAGTGCCTTCTATCGCTTTTAGTCTTTCTTCTAAGCTCTTGTATTTTTCTTGAGCCTCATGATCCTCCACTCTCAACCTGGCGATTTCCACCGGATCATCCAAATCTGGGACGAGCGGGTTAGCAGGAGCTGATACAAATATCCCCTGTCCTAGGTACGTAGCCGGCGCAGGTCGTTGTTCTAACCCAGCGGATTCCGCTTGGGTGTGCACTCTTTGCGTTATATGGGGCGGGGTGAATCCAGGTGGGTAAAGTGGATCTTGATCAAGGTTAACAACCTCTGGGTTCTGCACGGGTCCCTTTCCTTTTACCAGGGCTGACATCATTTCCATCATTTTTGCCATTTGGTCCCTTTGTTCCAATGATTCCTCTCGAGATCTTATCATTAGATCTCTCGTTTCTTGTTGTGATTTGGCTAACTGCTCTTGTAATTCTTTTTGAGCCCTTTCCATTCTCTCAATTCTTTCATTAAACTCTGCTTCCATTGCTCTAGTTTGTCGTCGTGTTCTATATGAATGTCGAGATTCCAGCCTTATATCGTTGCAACTCTGCGATTTATAGGATTCTAACCTTAGTGAACGATTATGAGATATGAAATGAATGCATGAATGCCATATGAATGCTAGCTACGAATGCGTATGCAAAAATTTGATGTTGATTTTAAGATAGCCTCTATTTCAGGCATTTCATTGATCAAAAGAGTCAGGTTGTATTTCCCTTTCTTGAAGGCCTATTTTATAGGCGTGAGTGTCTCTGTCATAATTTTTAATTAATCAGACCCCTTTTCAATGGGAATTAATGCATGTTAATGTAATGTAATGCATATGAATGAAATGAATGCAAAGAAAGAGGCGTTAATTCTTGATTCGATTCTATTAGATCACTTTTCTAGGGTCTGATTACATATACGACTTGGCCCTATTTCCTAGGGTCTTAACTTTTTTGAGAAGCCAAGTTAAGTCTCGGCCACGATCTGATACAGACTCAAACTTTAAGCTTAATATGTCAGCTTCTGTTGCTAGGATTTGCAGATGCTCGGCGACTTCTCGAATTTGGACCAAGGCTTCGCCCATGACATGATCCCAGTCTCTAACCTGACGCTGTGAGGAATAGAGCTGTTCTTTCCAGTGTTCATTGTTTGCTTCAAGGAGTTCAATTCGTAATTCAGCATTTTGTAGTGCCATTTCCATCTCCCCTATCTTTACCTTTAACTCTTCGATTTTGCTTAAACTAGCCTTTAGCTCAATCACGGAGTTACGATTGCGATGATGATGCAGGGACTTTTCCAAGTCCGCTATTCGAGCTCGCAACCTGTCCTTTTCACTCTGATTCTCTAGCAAGCTTCTTTTCAAAGCATCCTCTCGTGTCTGGGCTTCCTGAAATTGCCTTTCCCAACGACTAGCCTTAGTTTGTTCCTCTTTGACTTCTTGTCTCCACTGTTCTGATGTTTTACCCAAACCAGCAGTCCTTCTGGCCCTGCAGATTTTCTTGTATCGCGTCTTTAAATCGTCTAGGTCTTCTTCAACCCTACTCTTCCCCTTTCTTAGCTTCTCAGCCTCCAGCTTGTGGATATCAACATCTAATCCCAATTGCATCTTTTCCTCTTCGAGCTTCTCTATCTTTTTTTCTAATTCTCGACTCTTTTCTTTAAAGTCTTTTTTGATAACCTCCAATTCTGATGGGATCACTCGCAAATGCTCTTCTAAAGGCCGAGCATTTTCTTGACTTGGCAAGAGGATATTATCGTTGACTCTTCGACTTCTCCAGTGACCGTACTCAGGGGTTGACATTGGTTTTGCAGCAAATCTCTTCATCCTGCAAGTTTGGCTCCAAGTTTTCGATATCTCACGAATTTTTTGTTTATAATTTTCGCCTCTATACACAAACTCACTTTGGGCTAAACCTTGCGTAGCCGGCACAAACTGTCTTGACTGATATTGTCTCAATACCAGCAGTGGAGCATATCCGATAGCCCCCCATATCCCGAGAAGAGGAACCCAGTCGAACTCACCACAGCGATATAAAATTTGATCGGGAGTCATCCATGGAGCCTTCCATTCGATATCTTCGACTTGCAAATTCTGAAGGATTTCCATCCATTTTTCTTCTGAAATGTCGTCCCGTCTTGGTGTCGATGCCATATCCTTTAATGGAGAATAGTCCACATAGCAAGCTCGGTAGGACGGCTTCTCTAATTTCCAGAAGTGACTATGAAACCAAGCTAACAGGAGCTGTGCACATCCTATAAATCTTCCTTCACCGGCTCTTCGGCATGCGTTCAATGATCTGAAGGTTTCTGCCAAGATTGCAGGGACTGGATTGACTCTTTTGCTTAGTCGATCGAATAAATCAGTAACTGCTTCATCTATATGCCTTAGGGCTTTAGGGAAGATTACTAGCCCGTAGATGCCTAAGGCAAACACATCAACTCTTATTTTCATGTCAGGATGCGTTAGAACTAGATCCTTCAAACTCTTCCATGGGATGCATTTGCCTTCCCCTTTCTGTTGGATTCGGGCTACAACCCACTGCTCACTCATGCCTGTGATATTCATTAATTTCTTCACAAAACTTGGGACGTTGACCACCCTGACGTAGGCTTTATCAATCTGTACTCTCGGACAACGAAGTAAGGTAGTGTATTCTTCCACAGTAGGTACCAGGTCCACATTTCCGAAAGTAAAACAACTATATGCTGAGTTCCAAAATTGAGTCATGGCTCGGAACAAATGCTTATCTACCTTAATGTCGAGTAAGTAAGGTAGATCACCATAATTATAATAAAATAGTTGCTTGGCCTCGTCATCCCAGTTGGCCCATATCTCTCTTAATTCCTGGAGATTATTTTGTGTAACGCTGATGCTGGTAAAGTCCCACAACTCCGATGTGTATCTCTCGACCAAACTATCTCCTTTTCTTTGCCACGTTTCCTCGGACCACTTTCGGACGGTCGCATTTTCTTCCACTTTATCAAGAAACCCTTTTTCCATGATCAGCGCTCTATTTAGTAACCAAACCTGAATTGATGCCTCTTTTCTATGATGATACAATGCAATGTAATCATGAACAAAACAAAATAGAACACATCAGTACCAATCAAAATAGTAAACAAGGCATATATTCAGGTGATTTGCTAGGGTTTGGCAAAACTCTTCCTAGGGTGGGCTCTTAAGGTTTGGTACATGCGGTTTGGTTCTAGAGTAAAAGGTACCTGAACCAGCAGATTCCTCAATCCTCACCCATTATAGGCTCATATAGATCGAGTTCAGTTCAGGGGGACACATTTCCCTATGGCCATGCGGAGGTGAAAACCTCACGAAGACATAGGTACGGATATATCCCGGAAGCAATCCACTAGCACGTGCGGAGGTGAAAACCTCACGAAGGCATAGTTTCTTACTCCCACTTAAGGGTGCGACCCCAACGGTCATGCAAATGGAATGTGCAAAGATATAAAGCTTGCAGTAAATACAAAACAAAATAATGAAGATTAAATCACGAAATTGATAAAACGTAATGAAAGGATCGTATTTAAAAACAAATTTCCAAATTTCGACGGAAAGATAAAAATTAACCAACTCGTGGCTCCACTCTTTTTTAGGGAATCCCCAGCGGAGTCGCCAAGCTGTCGATACCTTTTTTGTGAAAACAGAACGGACATCGACTTAAGAAAAAAAATGAATTGGAGTCGCCACCGATCTTTTTTAGGGTGCGATCGGTCACCTCAAAAAGGGGGTCGTTTTTGATAAACCATTCGATTTATGAAAACAACGATTTTGGTCCGCATACCAGAAAAATAGGTTCGGGAGTCAGTTACGCACGGGGAAAGATTAGCACCCCCGATACGCCCGGAAACCGGTACCTTGTTGATTAATTGAGGTCTTTGAGGTCGATAATTCAAAAACTTGAAAGAATTTAATATACGATCCTTATTCGCTTTAAAATCGCTTGGGCAAATCGAAAATGTAGATCAGAGGCTAATTCGCCTTAAGGTAAAATATCACGTCCAATACGGTAGGACACGACATTTTGTCCTTTGAGGCTAAACCTGCCTTTTATTTAGAATTTGGATATTTATTTTGAAGGATATTCGAATACCCGGGGATAGATGAAGGAAATTGAAACCTAATACGTTAGGGTACAATTTCTCGTATTCCCGAGCACTGAACATTGCCTTGATTTTAGAAAATTTTATTCCGAGATAACAAAATACCACATCCAATGCGTTAGGACGCAATATCTCGAACTCTCGAGAATGAGCTTTTATACTAAAATTACACATCAGTTTTGAAAGGCTTATGCGGAGATTTAGACTTAAACGAGAAATCGCGACCCAATACATTAGGGTACGATTCCCGAGTGTCTAAATACGGAACATTTGCCTTTGTAAGAAAAATTGTCTTTATAACGGGTAAGGAAACTTGAAATACATGCGATAAAAGCATAACAAAGCGAAACGCGGAAATGGAATATATATAAACGATTAATAATATATAAAAATAACGGTATCTATAAGCTTTTTGTTCAAATTTTGTATTTTTTGAGAAGGATATTTGAGTATTTAGAATTAAATGAGAAAACCGAAGCCCAATATGTTAGGGTACGGTACTCGAATTTCTAAACATCGAAACATTGCCTTGCTTATAAAAAGATCGATAGGGTAAAAAGTTGTAGGATTTGTAATGAAGATATTAAAAACAAACGATAGTAATAAAATAATTGTATAATAATGAAAATGATGATAATAAATAAAACACGATAAAAATAATAATGAAAACGATAAATTAATGATAAAATAGGAATAATAAGGTGATGTTAAGTAAAATATGATGATGGGACATATGTACATAAAATAATAATATTAAGATTCATGTCAAATACAATATATATATATATATAGTATGTTGAAGGAATAAATATAGTGAAAATAAACATACATAATGAGTACATAAAACATTTATGTATATGTGCGAATAAATATTTGTGATAATAATGGAAATAGCAAATAAAAGGAACATGCAATGTTAATAACAGTACTTTGTGCAATAATAAAGATGATAAAAACTCATGAAAATAATATCAATGATGATGAATGGTAAATATAATAATAATAAGTGGAATAGTGAATATACAATATATAATAATAAAATATAAGATTAAAAATAATACTAAATGTAATATGATATTAATATGAAATAATAATAATATATTGAGAATAAATACAATAATAGACTATATATAATAATAATATATATATAATACATATAATATTAAAACATAATAATAATAATATGTGCAATAACAATAGTAAATCAAATAATACAAGATGATAATTACAAGATACAATAGAATTTAATAAGTAATGATAATAATAATAATATTATAATAATAATAACCATACTTCTATATAACTAATATTAAAATTAAAAGAAAATGATAAAAAAGGATAAAAAGGATGAAATTCGAAGGAAAGAGGAAGTTTTGGGACGGTTTTAAAATAAGAGGAAAAGGGGTGACTGATTTGAACACGGGCTAAACAAGGAGGGACCGACAGAGAAAATTTTCGCTCTTTTAAAACGCAGTGTATTAGGGGAGGGTTAAATTGAAAAATGCGAAGATTCCTGGGCCAAATTGAAATCACATGAAACTGGATTGCAAATTAGTAAAAAAGCGGAAGGGCTAAAAGTGCAATTAGCCCTCCCATTAAAAAACACGCTGATCCTGGCCTAGGGTCGGGTCGGATCGGGTCGACCCAGGGCAAAATGACGTCGTTTTATGCCCTGGGTGCCCGATTGAAACGGTGTCGTTTTAAGCTCCTTTAAATACCCCTTATATTACAAAAAAAAAAAATCATTTTTAACTTAAACTAAAAAAAAATCAGAGAGAATGTGAGGATTCTCTCTCTTTCTTCTCGGTTTGAAGACCGGATGAAGCCCCGACGCCGTCCCCGGTCGTGGTCAACCGTCGTCGGCGTCACTGGCCACCGTACACCGTACAAGGTGACCGGAACCCCGAAAAGGTAAAATCTTTCCCTCTTTTTCTTTTTTATTATATTTTTGCTATAGATATATTTATGCGTACACATGTGTGTTAAGAGAGAAAAGAAAGAGAAAAAAAAGAAAATAAGAAACCGATTAAAAGATCACCTTGATGCTCTGATTTGATTTAGGTATTTGCTTGCCGGATTTGGGTGTTTTCTTTGATAGTTTATAGTTTAGGTCTCTGTTTGTTTGAGTAATTTTGAGACTGTTTTCGTAAAAAAAAACTACTATATTGATGATAAAAAATCCCTCCTTTTACGTTTCTTTTTGATCCGTTTTTATAACCGATCCTTTACAAGTATTTTTGCTATTCTCTTCTCACTCCTGTTCGCGTGCTTGTTTCATCTTTGCAGGGTATGGGCGTAGTTGAGTGATAGAGGTGACCGGAGTTGGTGGCAGAGAGTGGTTGCGGCTCTGGCAGAAGCAAGTGGGGGTGGTTGCGGCGCTAGGGGTTCACGGGGCTAGGGTTTCTGACCTTGGCAGCAGATTAGTTTAGGTGGTGGGTTATGTTTTTAGTTGGGCTGGGATGTAATTGGGTCTTAGTTTGGGTAGCGGTTTTGGGTCTGGTTAATGGTGTTGTTGGGCCACCCAGGTTTGGGTTTCATATTTGGGTATAGGTTGTAAGGGTATTGGAAATGGGCAGTGGACTAATGGATTTTGGACTTTTAATTTAATTTTGATTTTTTGGTTTTTTATTGGGCCATCCGGGTATGGTTTTGAAATGGGCAAAATTGGGCTATAACAACGGGTTTTGAAATAAAATACTTATCTTCGAAGATTCGAGGTGTTGTGCCCTAATTTACTGGCTATGACATCTTGTTACCTCGAGATAAGGTTTTTTTAAAAAGCAATATTCAGTATTTGGAAGTTCGAGGAACCGTGCCCTAACTTACTGGGTTACGATTTTCCTCGTTCAACCTAAATAATCGAATACCTTTTTTAAAATACATGGATTTCAAATAAAAGGCAAGCTCGTTCTTGGAGGTTCTAGATGTTGTGTCCTAACTTACTGGATGTGACATTTTATTACTTCGAAACGAGAAGGTCTTTTAATATTCGTTCCAATTTATTCAAGTGTTCTTTAAAACAAAAAAGAGGGATCGTATTTTTTTTCAAGTTTTCAAATCTTCGACACTAAGACACTGATTAATTAACTAGGTACCAATTTTGGGTGTATCGAGGGTGCTAATCCTTCCTCGTGCGTAATCGACTCCCGAACCCATCTTTTTTATTTTCGCGGACCAAAATCGTTGTTTTGATAAATCAAATTATTTATTAGAAACAACCCCTTTTCGAGGTAACCCGCTCACACCTTGATAAAAAAGATTGGTGACGACTCTTTTTTTTTATTTATTTACATTTTCAAAATCCAAGTCGACCGCCGTTTTTCAAAAGAAATGGTTTCGACAATATGTACAATAAACTAAATAAATGTATGATGAAAGAATAAATAATTGGTACATAACTATAGCACCAATTAAATGATAATCAATCTAAAATAATATCTACCATTAATAATCAATATACCCAAGTGTGTAGTTCAAACCAATAAAAATTCTATGAAAAAAAAAAACCTATCAATGTTGAATCCACCAAAAATAAAAAATCCTACACCCAAAATTCAAATCAATAAAAAGTCTCACATATATTGAATTGATAAAATTTTATCCAAGATTTATGCGAAATTGCATAAATAAAGTAAGGGGTTGAAAGTATAACAAAATTAAACAAATAAAATAAAAATAAATGTGAAATAGAATATAAAATTTTGAACTAAAAGTAGATTGAACCTAAAGGATAAAAACTTTAGGCTCAAGCACGACTTCACTTTTGGGTTCTAAACTGATCATGAATTATAGATGCCTCATCATTTGATGATAACAATTAAATTGATCGAGAAACAATCTCAATTCTTTTGTGGTGGTAAATTAATTATAGCTGGGAGCAACCTGACAATTAATTCTTCTCAAGCGAATAACATTATCAACTCTCATAGTTTAAATTTTCGATAGCTTACGAATAAAAATAATTCAACTCTAATTAATTATCTCAACTATGCAAAATCATTTAAATAAGATAACTAGTTCCCATGACATCACCCAATTACGCACCCAATTGAACCACACCAATTTATTTTTTTGGTAAAATAAAATGACAATTATAGATTGAATTATTTTTACTGATCGTGTCTTATTCAAAGCATTAGACAAGAGACCCTTATCGAAACAATACCAAAAAATAAAAATAAAAATAAAGAAATAATCCTATTTTTATGCAATGCAAAGAAAAAGTAAATATCAAGATGAAATGGAAATAAAGTATAATTTCAGATCTCACAATTCAAACAAACTTGAGGCTACAATGGAATTAAACTATTCATAATGAAAGGAATAACAATGAAAAACAAAAGATAAAATATCCTACTTATTTGATTAAATAAAGATAAGTCTAATCTTAATTAAGCTTCTAATAAAATATTTTTAGAAATTTGAGTCTAAATAAATATAAAAATAATTAATAATTATTTTTACATATTCTTAATATGTTAAATTCAATTTCAACTCAATTATATAGTTTGAATAAAAACTCTATTAATTTAAAAATATAAAAATTTATTTATTTTTAATGTCAACCTAGTAATATTGTAACAACATCAAAAGTATAGGTATCGGAAAAAGAATTATCAGGTCTCCGTTTTTAGTAAAATGGACTTGTAAATATTTATTAAAAATATTTATGAAATTAGTTATGTGACCAATTAGACTTTAGTTAAATGAATTTAGTTGAATTAAAGTTTGTACAAGCCCAAATCTGCCCGGGTCCATTTCAAACCAAAATAAACCAAAAAAACAAAACAAAACAAAAAATCAAAATTAAAAAGTCCAAATACCATAACAGTCCATTTACAATAAACCAACTACCCTTAGCCCAAACCCGATGGCCCATTACATGCCCCAAACCCATTCAACCCATTAGTCAAACTAAGGTTTCAGATTTTCTGAAACCCTAGCCACCTGCCCGTCACCTCAATCAACCATCAGCCACCTGCTCCCTCTCTTGACCTGCAAATAGAGAAAATAGAGTAGAAGCAAGGCAAGAATAGTAATGGCAGACAGAATAACAAGAAAGTAATAAGAGCATTGTATTATTTCGGCTATATAAACCCAAGAGCCAAACGATGTAATTTTTTTTTACACGGAGACAATCAAATACAAAAAAAAGCATTCAAAAGCAAATACTGATTTTCGAATAGACGAAATACGCAGACAAAAAAATCGATTCACAAAGACTTAAAGGTGGTTCTTTTTTTGTTGTTTTGTTCTTCTTGCCTTTTATTAGCCTTTTTTAAAAAAAAGGAAAAGAAAAAATAACGAAAGAAATAAAAAAGGGTTAGAAATATACCTGACCTTTGGTATACGGCGGCCGAGGTTTGCCATTTCTGATGAAAAATGGCGTGTTGAGGGCCCAAACGGAGAAACAAATGAGACCGAAAACTCCTTTATTTCTTCTTCTTTTCATTTTCATTTTTTGGTTTAAAAAATGCCCGAATCAAGTGTGTAAGAGTACAAAAGAAAGGGGGATTGAAAGGGTCGGAAGTGACCGCTTTCGTGTGGCCTTAACCACTACACATGGTGGTGCCACAATAGCGGCGACGATGAGGGTTTCCAAACCCTAGCATAGCAGCAGAGAAAATAAAAAGAGGGTTTTCTTTTGATTCTGTTTTGTTTCAAGAAGCAGGGAGATAACAAAAAAAAGAACAAGTATTTGGCTTTATGAGGAGTGTTAAACGGCACTATTTAGGGCCTTCTTCAGTGGCCCTAAAACGGTGCCGTATAGGGCCTCTGGTTGGCACGACCCGACCTGTACCCGAGGAATCCGCGTGTTTCCAAGAAATGGGCGATTTGCCTTTTCAGTCCTCCTGCATTTTCTATTTACTCATTTGGTCCGATTCTGCTTTTCTATTATTTTCGAAATCTCCCCCATAATTTATATCTGTTCCATCTTGGTCCCCTCTAAACGTTGCGTATGAGGAGCCTAGGATATTTGCTTTTACAGTCTCTGCTCCTTTGCGCATGTTCTAATATGGTCCCTGACGCTCTTTTATTTTTTACTATTTATACCCCTTGTTTTGCTGCAGCTTCAATTAGATCCCCAATCCCTTTTTGTATATAAATTGTCTTAGTATGTGCTGTATTTCAACTTATTTTATGTGTATTGTTTATTTTACAGTACATTATTCCTTTATTCTAAATTTTTATACATAGTTTTTATTTTAATATATATATATATTATTTTGCTTAAATTATGATGTTTTAAAAAAAAAAACTGTTTCATTCTAAAACTTCCATCTTTTACATTATTTTTAGATATTTTTAACTTATTTTACAAAACCACTCATTATTCTATTTTAAATCGTTTAAGTGTCGATTATTTTTAAATTATTTCATACTACCTACTTTAAATCACTTTATATTATTTATTTAAAACTCATTTTCGTATATTATTTATTTAATATTTTCTTTATCACTTATTCAAATTGTCTAATATATCTCATTTGAAACTATATTTGTTTATTTTAAAACTTCTTATTATTATTCATGTAAATGTTCCTATACTATTTATTTCACTTCATACATACACATATGTATGTTACCTATTTAAACTATTCATATATTATCTGTTAGTGTATTATTGATTTTTTTTCTATTATTATTTGTTTCAAACTTATTCTTAAATAGTTTTTTTTTTTTTTTTACATTTTTTAATCGGCTCTCTCTATATATTATTTTATTCATTTATCTATTTATTTTATTCTTTTGATACATGATATTTATTTCATTATTATTAGATCATTGACATTATCTTTATTTGTTTTTACCTTAATGTTTACTCTATTCTCATTTATCGTTAATGTTGATATGATATGCATCGTGTGATTATTGCTGTCATATGTGTTAGGAGTTACTTACTAGCTTATTTACATCGACGTTATCCATTTGCTTAAGATTTTATCCACATATCATTTTTAAATATTTTGTTAGTTTTCACCCTAAAATTTGTAAAAGGAAAAATTAGTAAATAAAGGCAATGTTCCGTATTTGGGAAAATTGAGAAGTCGTGCCCTACCGTATTGGGTTTCGATTTTTCTCATTTGACCCGAATAATCGAATATCCTTCTAAAAATACTAAATATGAATTTTGATAATCAAAAGACAAGCCTATTCTCGAGGATTTAAAATATTGTGTCCTAACGTACTGGATGTGATATTTTATTATTTCGAGACAAGAGGGTCTTAATATCTAATTCGATTTATTCAAGTTTTCTGTGAAATAAAAAAAGGTTCGTATTTTTAAAAATCTTTTCAAATTTTCGACATTAAGACATTAATTAATCAATTAGGTATTAATTTTGGGCGTATCGAGGGTGCTAATCCTTCCTCGTGCGTAACCGACTCCCGAACCCGTTTTCTGGATTTCGTAGACCAAAAATCATCGTTTTAGTAAATTTAAACTTTATTAAAATGATTGAATTTCGAGGTGATCCGATCACACCTCAACAAAAAAGATTGGTGGCGACTCCCCGTTTTTCGTTTTCATTTTCAAAACCAAAGTTGACCACCGTTTTAAAAAAAATGGTTTCGACAAAGTTAATTAAGTATTAGGACTAAATTGAATTAAGTATGAAAATTTAATTATAGAATATAGAAAAGAGAAGGACTAAATTAATAAATAAACCAAATTTGTGACACTTGTGTGATAGAAATAATATAAATGTGTAATAATTTTATTTATACACTTGTAATTAATATATTTATATATATACATACTTATTAATTAAGTAAAAAGATATTCATATATTAATAATAATTATTATTATTATTATTATTATTATTATTATGAAATAAATTAAATTATGACAAATCGGTGATGATGATAAAATACATGTGTAATAATATGTATGTGTACAAGTGTAATATATGCATTTGTTATTAAATAGATATTTATATTTATTAAGTAAGAGATAATTATTAATTAAATAATTATATTATGAGATTTTTAGTTGATAAATAAATTAGATATATGACAAATATATGATTGTGGTAAATCTCATGTGTATAAATAAAAATAAATATATTTGTAATGCAAATATTAGTAATTAAGTAAAAGATATTTATTATATTAAATTATTATTTAAATAAAATAAATACAAGTGTATGGTAAAAATAAATACATGTGTACTAATTAGAATGTATACATTTGTAATATATATATATATATATATATATTTGATTACAAAATAGATATTTATGATAATTATTATATTATATTATATTATATTAGTAAGTTAATAAATAAATAAAGCATATAATAAAACAAAGTAAAAGAGAAACAAAGCAAAAGAATAAAGAAACAAAGATAGAAAAGAAACTGAGAGCCCACGAAATAGGAAGGAAAGAAAGGGAAAAAGAAAAGAAAAAGGAAAATAGGGTTTTAAGGCGTTCAAGTTTAAATTGGTACATTAATTTAGTCTCTTTTCTTTTAGTTTTGATGTTTTTGGAGTCCTAGAACAAAATACTATTGAATTTATGTTGAAATTTTGTTAGTTGAAGGATTTTTAGACGTGGTTCATGAAGGGTAAATTGATAGAATTTCAAGTTAGAATTTATTAAAGGATTAAATTGTAAACTAGGCTACAAGTTTTGTGTTGTAGGGATTAAATTGAAAGAAAGTTAAAATTAGAGTTTTATCATGAACATTTGATAGCTAAGTAGAGTATGGAAAGAAATTAAATAGAAATAAAGTATGAATTGAGTTAGAAAAGTAAATGAGTTAATTAGGATTAAATTGGAATTAGGGTATAAATTGGATAGAAATTTAATTATTATTATTTAGTGCTGTAATTAATAGTATAAATTATTATTTCATAGCTAGCAAAGAACCCGAGGTATCGAGCAAGAAAGGAAAAGAGAAAGTAAAAGAGGAGTAAACACGAGAAATCCGAGTTTGTATTACCATAATTCAATTTTAATTATAATTTGTTGAATTTTAAATTAATATGCATAATAAGTAAATTGAGGTAAGTATCAAGATCGAATTGAATGATAAATTTGTATTGATATTGAACTTATTATTAGAAATTGTTGAATTTTGAATAATATTTTTAGTAAATAAAAATAAAGTGAATATTGATATTGAATTAAATGATATTGATTTGTATGTGAATTGAATGGAAATTACTAGTGATATGATTTGAATTAAAAGAATTAATGTGGTATTGAAATGTATATTGGATTGAGAAATTGATTTGAATTGTGAACATGAGAAATTGTAAATTGAATGAAATTGAAATGAAGTATGAATATGTATGAGCATTTGATGGCATATTGATTGGAAAGTGGAAAATGTATTGAATTGAATTGTGATTAAATTGGAATGATTTGAATTGAAAGTATGAGAAAGTGATTGAATTGAAATATGATTCGAAAACCCTATTAACTAGCCGAGCTGAGTCGGATATAGTTGGCATGCTATAAGATTAGAAAAATTTGGAGATTTATTGATTTGGCTGAGAAGATATCGATGTTATTATATTTCTTCGGTTTATTCAAAGAGGCACTTAGTGCCATACTGGTGTGTTTGGATGGACTATTTTTTGTGTGTTTGGGAGGATATTTCTGGTGTGTTTGGGAGGATATTCTGGTGTGTTTTGGTTGGATTATTGTGTTGTGTTTGGTTGGATCCGTGTATCCGTCAAGGTTCGAGTCTTATTAATAGGGGTAAATAAGTAAAAATGAGAAAATTTGAATAATTGTGATTGATTGAGTTATGGAAAGAAATGAGAAAGTGAAAGTGTAAATTTGATATGTGAAAATGAAATTGAGATATGAGATTTAAAATATTAATTAAAGGTGCATGGATTGATTAAAGTTTAAAGTGATGATATACAGTGAAATTGTTATTGTTGATATATGACTTTAGTAAATACAAATTGTAATAGAATTGATATTAAATAAAGTGATAAATTGAATGAATTGTATATGAATTGAAATGAATTTTTGGAATGAGATATGAAAAATTCAATAAAATTAAAATAGTGAATAAGGTATAAATTCAATTAAATATAAGATTTAAAATATTGTCTATTGTTATTAATGATCAAGTTGATTTAAATCATGAGATAATTAAAGAATAATTGTAGGCATAAATTGAATGAATATAATGTACCGATTGATGCTATAAATTTAAATTATGGTAATACCACTGAGTATACCCATACTCAGCGTACGGTTATTTCCGTGCGTAGGTTAGTTGAAAGCTGGTGCCTGGCTAGTATCTAGAGCAACCCCGACCTTAGAGAAATTTAAGTGATGTACCTTTCTTTTGGTAATGGTGGCATGTACGTAGGTGATGGATAAGTTGAGTATAAGAGTCTTGTGATTATGGTTGTAAAATGATGTTTTAAATTGGTTATAAGTATAAAAAGGTAACGAATATGATATATTTGATACAGTATGAAATGGAAATGAATGAAGTTTATTAGTATGAATTTCATTGGTATATGTATGTCAATTGAACAAATAGATAAATAAATTGTTTAGGAATGGTTAGATATGTTTGTATGTGTAAATGTATTGGTTGTTATATTGGTTGCGAATTAGTTTTGGTTTGAAATTTGCAGGATTGGCTAGGTTAGTATAGAAAGACTCGTATAGAGTCCACACGGCCTGGCACACGGGCGTGTATCCAGACCGTATGACACACACGGGCCTTGTACATGGCTGTGTGAAATCAAATTGTACATGAAATGGAAGTCAGAGAGTTACACGGGTAAGGGGACACGGGCGTGTCCCAAGTTACCTAGGATGTGTTGAGCCATACAACTCAACAACATGGGCATGTCATGGAGTCACACGAGCATGTCTCCAAACCACATGGGCGTGTGAGCTCTGTATTTGAGAAAAATTTTGAAACTTTCCAAAATAGTCTTCGAGTACTCAAATTAATCCCGATTCGTCTCTAACGCATATTTTGGGGTCCTTTAAAGGGATTTATTCATTATATTATAATATGTTTAATATTTACTTGTGAATTATTTGTATATTATTCGTTATTTGTCTGATATATCCGGTAATACTCCATAACCCTATTCCGACGACAATTTAAGGTTAGGGGGTAATGAATAATGAAAGGGTATACTTGTAACACTCCTTACCCAAGTGAACTTCAACAATAAATGTTACATTTAATACTGAACATATATTTAGGATTTCAAACACTTTAAAATTAAACTTTTAATAATGAATTCAAGATCTTATTACACTTTTAAGAGTATAATTAGACTATTAATAAAGATTAATTGCATATAAAATTTGTTTCAGGTCTTATTTAATTCGAATAAAAATTTTCAGCTATAGGTCTACATATCTAGAGACATTGCCAAGGCACTGTAGAAGTTTAGCTTTGATGTTGTTCTGTCTCGAGACAAGTGAGTGTAAGTCTCGAGACAAAGAAGCTAATGTCTCGAGACATGGCTCGATTACTAAAGATGTTTAGCTTTGAAGTTTATATGTCTCGAGACAAATTTCACATGTCTCGAGACTTAGAATAGGGAACTTAAAAACTCTATTTTTAAACACATCCAAACCATACCAAAATCATTCATAATCATTTCAAACACAAACCATAACTCATACCAAATAATACCTTATATTTACTCACCAAAACACATCAAACACAAGTTTTAGAATCAATTAGTTTCTTATTTACTTACATAAACATTCACGTAGGTACATGTCATTTACTTAAAACAAAATAGTGGAGATAGCATACTCTTCTCCAAGTTCTTGGGATGTGATGAGATGTGAAGAGACTAATCCTCGATAAATTTTCGCTTCACGTTTTTATTTACACATTAAAAATAACGCGATAAACTTGTGAAAGTTTAGTAAGTACAATGAGAATTAAAATTACCTTTTATTAAATAAATGAAAACATAGTTTAATAGCATTGTAACAAATAAGTAAAAAACAATTTAGTAAACAAATAAGTAAAAAACAATTTAGTATTAGTATCTCCATACACTAACTCAATTATTATACTTCCTTTCATTATCATTTCATCACTAACACATAATCTTGTGATATTATTCATAGTTTTATTTTTGTCTTTTATTATTCAACAGAGGCTCGAAGTAGACTTAACAGAACATGTAGGATATACAAAAATAGTACACAGATGCACCGAAGTGCAATAACAGAACATGTAGGATATACAAAAAAGTACACGGATATAAGCCATAAATGTGCTTATTGATTGGGCTAGGCCGATGGTTGATTTAAGAAATTTCCAAGCCCAAGTTAGCCTGCCCAAAAAAAAACTCATTTCACTGTTTAAAAATAATAAAATATTAAAATAGATAACTTTACATTAATATTTATATATTTTTATAATTAAATTTAAATAAAAATATTTTAAAGTTTATTTAATTCAAATTCGGGCTTATCTGAGAATAAAAAATCTTTGTCCCAAATATTTCATTTGTAGAATCATAAAACACTTAAAAATGTTAGCAATAAATGATTTTTTAAATAATAAATGTTAACTCTATTGAAAGTTAAATATTTTTATTCCTTTTAATGGTACAAAAACTATATCGATTCACTTAATAATAAAGAGGCTAATTTAATTCAATCCCTACAATAAATTACATTCACCATTATTTGCCAAACTTATCTTTTCTATCTATCTATCTACTATATATATAAAAGTATATAAAAGTAACTTGAAATTTGCAAATAGTAAACGACATATTTGCCCTTGATATTTTTTATAATTAAGTATTTAAACCGTAATTATGCTATTAATAATTTTTAAATATTGAAAACTTAATTAATTCTATTTTTAATAAATTAAAATACCAATTAATTTTATTGGTTGTATTAATTTATTAAAAATCTTATTAATGTGAAATTTTTATTTAATATTTTATTCTTCTATATAATATTTTTAATTATACTTTCCCTTTTCAACGTACATTATTTAATTAGATTTTTTTTACTTCAAAATTTTGGATTTAATAATTTTAAAATTTATATCAAAATAATTTTTAAAATTAAATATTAAAATAGTAAATAATTTTATTTTTATTAAATTAAAATATTAATTAATTTTATTGGTGTTATTATTTCATTAAATTTTTTATTAATATAAAATTCTTCTAATTATTATTTTTCAGTGTACTTTTTTGTCTAAATATTGAATAATATCATATATATATATATATATATATATACAATTTCTTCTTGAGTTTCAAGTGAATGAGATTAAAGAAATGTTTCTTAAAAGGGGATTGAATTGGAAATCGAGGTGATTTGAAGAGGTGGAATCATCAACACATTTGGACTATATGAAACACTGTTGATATGTGAGAAGAGATAGTATTAGTGAAATAATCGCTCATAGAAAATTATGATTACGATAAATTAACCATATAGATTTAACTAATCAATTAAGTCATATTAAAGAGGTTTTGATAATCAATTGTGATTGCATTAAGTTCCTTATTTTCGAATACAAAGAAGTATTGGCATCGGTTAAGTATTTTTGTCTAGAAAATTATTCTAACAATCCATATCTCCAACACCATTCGATGTTAAATCAAGAATCTTTGTTGATATAAAAAAATAGGAAAGAAAGGAATATGTTTGTATAAGTTGTGGAAAAAAAAAAAAAGAATATGTGCGCATTTAATGAATTGGCATTGAGATTATTATGTTGAACATAACAGTGAAAAAAAGAAGTATAGTATCAAGCATAATCATGTATGTATTAATGTTGAGTATCTATGTGGAGGAAGTTATCAAGAAATTACAATAGAAAGTGAAATGACAAGCGGATATAAAGGAAGCTTAGTACACCAACATTGGACAAAAGTAGTTCATAGGCTTCTTCAATTAATAGGGGCACAAAATCCTTGAGCAGATGTTATTAATGTGGCTATGACCAAGTTTTTGGAGAACGAAAATAGATATAATAATCTTGGAATTAATGGAACGGATAATAATGGTCAAACTCAAAAAAGAATTGAAGAGGATAAAGGTCTATAAGTAAAAATAAAGACAGCGAGAATTTTTTTGAAGAGATTGAAGATGCATTTTAATTGATACTGATTGTTAGAAATTTGAAGGGAAAAAAAGAAAAGAAAAGAGCAAACGAATGAGAGAGGTGCAATAACTTATTAACAAAAGTGTGAAATACGCAGCTAAGTCTTTTACTAATTTTGATATTCAAATTACAGGATAATTTTGTTCAAAAACATAGAGGAGACATAGAGGATAAGAAACTCATTTGATTATTAGCAAATTGTGATGGTCAGATAATCATTAATAAACTTAATCTTAAAACTAGGGTTTAGTGTTTAAGGTATATGCATACTTTTTTTCAAAGCTAATCCTTTGACATTGGGTTGCAAAATCATGATATTCTCTAATTAAACATTGAGGATGTAAATAGTAAAATTAAGTTGAAAAATATGAAACGGTCAACATTGAAGATGAAGGAAGCTTAGAACCCCAATATTAAACCATAATAATTCATGAACTTCTTCAATTAATGTGGACACATATTCCTTGAGCTCATGTAATTAATGTGGTTATGACCAATTTTTTGGAAAATGAAAATAGATATAATAACCTTAAAATTAAGGGAACAGATAGTAATGGAAAACTCAAAAAAGAATTGAAGAGAATAAGTGTCCATAAGTAAAAATGAAGAAAGCGAAAACTCTTGAAGAGATCGAAGATACACTTTAGTCAAGAGTGATTGTTCAATTTTTTCAATGATAGATAGTAGAGCTTTGGGATTTGAATAGTATTAAGCATGTCTGCCTATTATTAAAAGAACGTGGGTGTAAGAAATTTTTAAAATTTTGATGGCCTATATTTTATGCATTGTGTGAAATTGGTAAGCAAAAAACTATTAGATGATATATTAGAGCTTAAAGCCTTAATCAAGAATAACGGTGATGATTAATGCGTATGCATTATGTGAGATTGATAAGTAGAAATATGATGAGATATTAAAGACTTCAATTATTACTTGATCAAAAAGAGAAAAAAAGAAGGATGCAGTGAATGTTATGCAATTTAGCCTAACTTGAATGATTTTATTTATGTATAGAAGTTCGTGAAGTTATTAATAAAAAGGATATCGTTGTTTCTTTATACACTAATTTTTACATTCAACCACGAAATTGTGGGTTTTGTTTAACGAAATGGAACTACTAATAATGGAGTTGATGATATATGTTGCTTTATTGTATTTTATGAGGTGAAAATTATAGTGAAACCAGAGTGGAAAATTAAACAAGTTCATGGTTGAGTGGTAGAGTCTGGGATAAATTTTTAAGGATTTCTCTTCTCAATTTCAATTAAATAGATCTTTCAATATGTACAAGGTCCTAAGAGTTAAAATCTACACTCATAAAATGTGATGAGCGTATTAAAAATATTATCTTATCAGAATTTAAGAAACTAGTTGTTGGTTTTGTTAATGAAGCTATGCATATATTGTAGAAATTGATTGATTGTTACTACATGAAATTTTTTTGAAGTTAGATTCTTGAGAGGTAAGTTTAAAGAGGAGAAATTGGAAAGCATAAATAGAAAAAAACCTTGAGAAGAAATTTTTTCTTGAGCTTCAAGTAGGTTTAGATGGGTGATTGTTTATTGTGTTAATGTTTCGTTTGACTGCTGATGCTTCAACAAACTATTGACCAATGCTTTTTTTACATGTGAATTAGGGTCTTTCGTTGATCAAAGAGATGAAGGGTGGATATTTCTTTAATATGTTTTAATGATTTTTTTTATGTTGTGTAGTGGAAATGGTATCATTAAGGAGATTATGAAGACGTTTGAGTGTTGAGTTACCTTCCTTCTTTTAGTTGATTCCCTGTTTTCAAAGTTTAAGGTCGTATTCTTTTTCTTGATTATTAGTGTGTGGGGTGATGCTTTGAGTTGTTACAAATGGACGGATGTTCTCATATTGGGTTCTGGGGGCACCTTTCGACACATTTGTGTACAAGAATTGTTTTATGGATTTGTCTTTGTATCTCCTTTTTACCCTTTTGTTAAGACTTTCTTTTATGCATTGATTAATTCATGTTTATTGGGTTAATAGTGTTGAGAGTCCTTTGCGCATGAAATACGACAACTTTTCAAAACAATGTTGATCCATTGGGAAGGGTACCAGTGGAAGAATCCCTTATGCATGAACATAAATTAAATTATTATATTCGTATGTATCATTATTATGTCAGAATTTTTATTTAAAATTATGATAAATTAATTATTTGAATATATATTATAATTTAATCCTAAAAAATATGATATTTTTACTTTGATATAATGATAAAATTAACCCTAATATTTACCTCTTTTGTCACTTCAGCCCAATTTTTTTAATCACTTTGGCCATTAACCTTTAAATTTAGTCAAATTCCTTTTTTTTAGATGAAAAAGTAAAAAATTTAATGGCACTAACATGACAATTTACGTGCCAATCCATATATTCTCCATAAAAAATTTAAAATTAATAAAAAAATTCAAAAATTCAATAAATTTAAAAAATGTTCATATTATATATTTTTTAAAATTATCCACTTTAGAAATGATATGCATGTAGACCACAATGCAAGCTGCCATATTAGGGTAGTTAAAATATTAACTATTCAATTAATTATTTTTTATCTAAAAACTAAATTTTGAAAATGGATGACCAAAATAATCCAAAAATAAGGCCAAAGTAATCAAATAAAACATTAAGAGTTAAATTTCTCATGATTTAAAAAAAAAAACAAAGATAAAATTATTTTAATAACTTTTATAAATTATTTTATGCTATTCTTTTACCATAAAATTATTTTATGTTACTAAATATTTTTAATATTTATTATGTTTATTATTTAAAATGAACACTGATATTCTTCACGTGGGATAAAACTAGTGATACAAAATGTCAAAACCTGATAAATTTGCATTCACAAATATTCCGTCATTTGGCTGAAAATACCTGGTGTCCGAATATATTCGGACATGGTATTGTGATATCACCCTTTGCAAACTTTACAAATACGTGGAAAAACTTATAAAAGATAAAACACACCTACGTTGGATACATACTCAAAGCCAAGTTTGGGTAAACATAGATTATGGAAACTATTAGTACAAGCAAAGTTTTCATGAGATCTGCAGCAAAACCATTAAACTAGATTGCTAACGCATGATGGTTTCCTAATGCCACCAAAAATCTAATACTCCATCAACTTGGACCCCCCTAAATTTACACTTACAAAAGCTATGGACTTTGCTGCAACTCCACCACCGTCTCCAATTCTCATGAAGCTTCACATAGTTGGACCGAATTGCCATCATAAATACTTGAATTGTTGCAGAAGTTCCACTACAGGTATGGTTTGATATCAACTCGCATCAAGTTACCAAAATTTAAATGAGAGAGTGAGAAGATTGTTGGACGTTATTCTCATGAAGATGTCTAATCAAGTCAGAACCTGACGGATTTCGTTAGCTATTTGTTTCCTAATTGATGGCTCCATCTGCGTTGGATTAAAACAATCATTTTCAGTTCTGATATAGACAAGAATGCTATAAAAGCAAGAAGGGATATTTTAGAAGGGAAGCAAGATGGTTTACCTTACTTAGAAGGGCAGCAAGGCCTCGGGGTAGAGCTTGCATATCTGAAGCTGAACTGCCAATATTCGTAAGCTGAAGCAATACCTTTTGGACACGAAGCTCTTGTAGCTTCTCGTTGTAGTTTCTCGTATCATCCTTCCATGAAAAGAAAGCTTCATCATTAACCCAAGCATCCTCTCTTCCCTTTACAACATTGGAATCAAAAAACCATCTCTTGATCAAGTCCATTGCAGATTTATATGACAGTTGGCCACCGGCTGCATCGTTTACAGTTTTGACTAGAGAATTCTCAGAAATTCTCCGGCACAGTCTTCTGTAGAAGAATGAGCGTGAACGGTCCCAGTCAACAACTTCTTTTATTACCCCTTTTGCAGCCATCCTCAAAGAAGTATCGTGAAGTTCAGCAAATTTAGTGGCTATTTGCGTGTACACTGGCAACAGTTGCTTCTCACGTGATTGTATTTGCTGCTGCAGAGACTCTGCCTTGGCATGGCCTCCATTGCTCTTGGCTTCTTGAAGTTTTTCGTTCAAACTTATAAGCTGTTGGTCGAGCCTTCCCATGCACTCTATTAGTTCCTTTTTCCTAAACTTGATTTCGATTATTCCTTCCGGCTCAAGGACATTACCTTTAGCAGTGCGCTCGGCATACATTTCTATCTGGTCTGAATTGATCCGACTATCCACAACAACCCATGCCCCACCACGAAGCTCACCCATCATGGGAATGTAAACAAAGACGGGTTGTTCATATGTTCTGAGATTCTCAACAATGGTTGACCCAGCCTGAAGGATGCCCTCGAAAAGATCCCTTTGCCCACCCGAAAAGCCTCTCCAATTGGCAAGGATGAAAAGTGGAAGCTCTTCCCTATTGAAATCCATTATTGCTTGAGCTGTTTTTGTAGCAGAATCCGGAAACCATACCTGTCCAGCTTGAGGGACAACCCTCTCGTGTGAATCAAGTTGTCCCGGATCAGCAGGAATAACCTGCATCACTGTCTGCGTCTCAACAGCTACTATTCCTACAGGGATTCCTCCAAGCTTTGCCCTTCCTGTCACAACTGTTCTGGCCCATCCTTCCAGTGTCTCGACAAAGCTATCCCTGTCGAAAATACCGCCCTTCCAGTTCCCATTACTATCTGAAGTACCACAAATAGCAGCACGAGGATCACATGAAGTTTCTGGGAAGTACTCCACAGGTCGTTCTGGAGGATCAGAAGGATTTAAAACGGGTATTGGCCCGCCTAGATGAGGAGGAATGCAACTTAGCCAGTTCAAAATCGCGGATACCCCTTCAAGGTCATCCGAGACAGTGAGATGTACAACCCCATTTGTTGCCATGATTTTAGGTCCACCAAGTTGCATGTGGGAGCTATAAACCTCACGACCAAGAAGTTTATTCAATGCAGAGAAACCAGTCAAAATAATCGGCTGGTCAAGTCTCTGTATGCATCGCATGCCAAGACGAGCAAGATAAGCACCTACACCCACAGTTCTACCAGTCACATATGTTAAGGTAAAGGTTTCCTTGTATGCCCTTGAGTATGCACTTGCAATGGCCCCACTACCCGATAAGTTCTCGACCCCCAAACCATCCTCCTTACCCACAACAGCATCGATCACCCACCTGGTCTTTCCACTGGCTAGCCTCATCTCATGTGCAATGACGGATGATCCAATCCTTGCATAATCCTCAGGGGTCAAGTAAACATATTGAAAACCGTTCTCAGGGCTGGATTCATCAGACCAACCAACTTTAAAGCAGGCTTTGACTTCCTCAGCTACCCCAATACGGGCACCAGAGTTAGCAGCCAAATAAATTAAAGGCAGTTTCTTAGCACATGCAAGATCGGTCACGGCAAGAAAGAATGCATCCTCTCTTGGGCCAAAAGAACCAGCTTTGAAGGTAACATCATTTGCTACTATCAAAATTGTTCTTCCAGAAGGAAACTCGGGAGTAGACATTTCCATGCTCCAGGCTATCATGCCAACATCATTGAGGCCAGGCTGGCGTTCGATTGGAATAAGAGGAGTGCCCCAGTAACCTTTTTGGTCAGCAAATACAAGTTCCGAGACCTTACAAAGAAGTTCATCTTTGGGTTTTTTAAAACCTGGGAATTGCGATGCAAATGACTGTTCCAAGGCCATCTGGAATGCCTGCAAGTGGTTTCATTCTCAGTGATAAAGTTTATCTGCTACGGGTTATTGCGCATAAAAAAGGAAAAGAACAAGCAAAGTAGCCAATATGGACTGCATGCTATAGCACTGTGCTTACCAATGGAAAGTCATAGCAGTAAGTGGTACCATTTTTCCTTGCTAATAGACGTTTCAGGTCAAGAACACCCAAAGGCTGATAGTGGGCATTAACTGGTACACCATGCAAAGGACCCCTTATAGAAAGGGAATGGTATACCGCTTGGTGTTTGCTGGTATTCTCTAGTTCTCGGTATATCTGAAAGTATAACATGGCCATATTAATTTGTTTTACATATATTCATCTAAACTCCATTTTCAACGAGCTTAAGGTTTAGACTAGCTCTAGTCGTATAATAGATATAGTTCTCAATTCTCACACCATTAATCTAGAGTGTGGTGGACAATTTTCGAAGCACCACCATTTACCGGATAGAAACTTACATGCACAGTACAGGTCTGACCTGTCACATTTGTCACTACAACTCTCCAAGCACCATTTGCTCGTCCAAAAGATGATATCCAGAGCTTCACCTCCCACTGACAAACACCTAATTTATGCATTCTTACACCGGCAAATGCATGAATTTCCCGAGCCAGTTCTTCTAAGATTTTCTCTACTGCCTCTTCTTCTTGTCCAGCATCTATGTCAACTCTCCTGGTGCAATAGAAGAAGTTTACCGATCATGCAGAAGTGGAGGAGGAGAAAGGGAACAAAAATAAGAATATAGACTTAATTACTTGGTATAAGGCATGAGATCATTTATCTCTTGCTCTTGTAAGATACAAAGGTACATCTGAGCATGGTCGGGCTTTAGAGTAGCATTGTGCACGTTAAGTTCCAACTCCTCCATAGCAGCCATTATGGACCGGAAAATGCTCTTTGAAGTAAAAGACATAGCCAATTGATTATGCATCATGTCAACATCATGTCCCGAATATGCTGTAAGCCTATCATTGGATGTAGGCTGCCTAACAAGTGTTCTGAGGAACATTCTCTGGATCGGGTGTGGCTTGTCTAGAACAGTATATAAGTGCCATTGACGGTCACGTGATGGGGTATACCTTGTGCCCTCGTAGCCTTTAAGCTTATCCTGGATTAAGAATTAACAATCATCAGATCAAAGGTGCATAGAAATAATTTTTTTCTTAGAAGGAAAACAAGTACCAGTTAAAATAACAGACCAATTCGAGGTATATGGATAGAGGAGGTTCTAGATGTCGCAAAAGAGGTTCTTCCTCGTAATATAGATTTTTAGCTGACCAATGAAACGAGTGCCTCATTGGTGTTCGCCCTTCATCCCTCTGTATGATACAGCTAATTACCCCCACACCAGCCGAGCGTAGACTTGACCCTACCTCTTTATCTTGTAGTATTTTTGCTAATTTCTTGATTCTCTCTT
Source organism: Gossypium stocksii (assembly GCA_020496765.1). Classification (NCBI taxonomy): domain Eukaryota; kingdom Viridiplantae; phylum Streptophyta; class Magnoliopsida; order Malvales; family Malvaceae; genus Gossypium; species Gossypium stocksii. The sequence continues at coordinate 32,172,222 of CM035628.1, read as the reverse complement.
GAGCTTGATCCTCATCACCACTGAAAAAAAGTAAAAGTAGAAATTTGATCAAGAAAATATATGATTTTGTCCTACATTCAAGAAGTTATTTTTAAAATAAAAAATCAACCACTCCAACTATTATCGGGTATACTTTGTCTTTGGATTTTAATAGGTTGTATAATTTTATATAACTATGGATTTCAATACAAGCAAATTTCAGAGGACCACTCCATATACCTATCTTGAAGTAAACTCATCTGATTGTTTATGCCGACAAGTGCAATATGGATCATATTACCAAATGTTGTTGGCTCAAGAGATCCATGTGGAGTTGCTTTCTCAAGGTTATGAGTTGTTTCCCTCAATGCGACACTGATAATTGCAGGCAAAAATTGGAGAGATTTAATTATAACCATGGCTCCCCATTTCCTCTCACTATGTTTCTCAACAGACATTTGCTCTTCTGACCCATTCTTTCTCTCGATATGCTCTTCCAAGAACTCCCATGAAGCAATAATACCAGATCTATGCCACTGCATACGGACACTCTCCTTTACAAGATACGGCTGGTGACAAATACAAACAGGTAAACGATGATGTGATGGTCTCGAAATAACATAAGCTGAGGCTGTGAAAGTTAAGCCTTAATACCTGGTAAAGCCTCCAAACATATGTCTCTACAACCCGCCTCTGAAGTGTGTGATCACTATGATCAAACAAACCTATGAGAGCATCTTCAACAGCTAAAGGAGCACTAACGAGATCTTCCATTCTTTCATTAATGGCACTTTTCCTCTTGGGCGTGTCCATACTTTCACCGTCCTCAGTAAACATTTCTAATTCAGAAAGGCTTCTAGCAATGGTGGAGCGAAGTTCACTCAATTTGGTTTGTTCCAGTAATTGACTAGCCTTGAGTGCCAACTATATGCACAAATTAAAAAATAAGCCTTAAAGAGAAAACATCAAATATTGTCCTCCAAGGAATTGAGTTTGGAAAGCCGAAATGATGAATACAAAGAACAAGATAGTAAATCATATTATTGTAAGCTATTAAATTAGTAACTTGGTAAAATATCTAACCTCAGAATAACTAGTATGATTTAGTACAGAGAATCGGATTAGTTGATCTCTATATGCAGCAGGGTTCGGATAAACCAGTTGTTCCAAGAGTCTGAGTATCAGTTTATTTTTATTCTTGACACCCTGCAAGCAAAGCACAAACCGTACAGTATGAGTATGGAAGATTTTAGGCTAAAATATTAAAAGATCCCCTGAACTATTCCACTTCTGTTAACTAAGCCCCTAATTTTTATGGTATCCAAATAAACCTGCAACCTTTAATCTGTACCAAATAAGCCCTTATTTGAACTGACGGTTGATAAGGGCTTTTTAGGTATAAGTTAAAAGGCTAAGGGCCTATTTTGGTACAATTAAAGATTAAGTGACTTATTTGGGTGAAAAATTAATGGCTAAGGGCTTATTTGGGTTTAATAAAATTATACTTAAGTAAATTGGTAAAGTTCATGGGTGTTTTCCTATTTTAGCATATATTTTATGATAGGAAAAAGGGCAGAAAAGCCAACTATAAAAGGGGCAGTACCTGATGAGAAAGCACAATGTCCACAACCTTTAGTAGATCTTTCTTATACTGAACCCGAAGACGTTCGATCACATCAGCCTGTGATATCGCATTAAAATGACTTGTATAAACATGAAAACAGAATAGCAAACATTCGAAAACTTGAAGGCTGTAACAAGATAGGGAAGTGCAAATATGAAGTTCAAAATTTATGCATTGATGTCTCAACACTTCAAAATAAAGGCAATTCAGATTTGTATTGTCAAAAGAAATAACCATGACAAAGATATATGCACTACAGTAATACCGTTATGAAGAATATGTATTTCTTTTCAACAAAGTTACCTGGGTGTTGTCACTGAATAATTCTTCAACAGATAGATATTCTTCGAAAAGGGAACGCACAATAACACGAGCATGACTCTCTCTTCCGCCTTCATATGACTTCACAAGGCTCATCAATGGTTCAATATGCCTTTCTAGGGATCCTCTTTCTTTCTCTGAACAAGAGGATAGATGAGACTGCAACCAAAGTAGACGCCCTAAGTGTTTAACTTTCCCAATACAGAAAGTGAACTTTAAGATAAGGATTGCAGGATAAGGAAACTCACGTCGAGGACTCCCTTCAATAGCTTTGCAGGAAAGTCGATATTCTGGGAGCTTGGAATCACTTCAAACCCTTTATACTTCGATTCCAGCTGATACAATGGTAATAATAAAAATAAAATCGGATCAAAAGATAAACGTCTAAAGTCACTTCCCGAAGCACCAAAATGGAGATAAATTCTAGATAATGAATATTTACCTCATTTTTAAGATCTTTGGGAAGCCTGGTTGCCAAAACAGACATGCATTCTTGCCATTGAAGGAAAGGCAGCTCAGGACTGTCAAGGCAATTTAGCAGGCTTTGAACTACCTGTAACATGTGTCAGCCAAATTGGTATCATGAATCAAATTTTAAGAATATCTAAGAATGGCTTGGACCTAGGATCCGAGCTTTTTCCATTTATCCTTCATTGAATGTTTTAACTCAGTCTTTGCTCTCTATCTAAAGGCATCACTAAGACCTTTGAACAGTTCATATTCTTTGTTATTCCTTTTTATATTTAATTGACTATTATTTTCAGTAAGCATTATTTAAAGTTTGGCTGATATTGTTGCATTCTGAACTCTTTAGTTCCATTTATTAGCCATATATTATATATCACTTGTAAAAACTTTAAGGAATTAAAAGTCGAAATCCTGTAACCCGTGGTTTGGGAGCTAGTTAGTTAAAGGCACTTAAGTTTAAAAGGCAAAAACTACTGCGGAAGAGAATTTTGTGATTCCTGGCCTATTTCATCCCCCTGAGATTACTGTGGGATAGAGAAATACTCACTTCATTGATATTATGCTCATAACCAGCGAGAATCATGCGGGCTGCATTTAAACTTGCAGCACATCTCTGATGAACTTTGTCAGAAATTGCAGTGGGCGGCCCCAGCACCGGAAAGTTCCCCTGGAATGGTTCAGCTTTCCTAACAGCTGAAGGGTCATCCAGATCCAACCTAGCAATAAGTTCACCAGCCTGCAAGAACAAGGGCTTCCTAAGTTTTCCCAAAAACCTCAACTTTTATATTTCTCATATAGAACATATTACCTGCATTGTTTGACCTTCAGATGATTTTATTTGAATAACTCCTGAAGCAGGTGAAAGAAGAGGCATGCACATTTTCATAACCTCAACCTCAGCATAAGGTGTGTCGGCATCAATATGACTACCATCAGAAACCAAAAATCTAAGCAGTTTGCATGGTGTTTCAGCCACTAATTTTGAAGGATCGTGATCTTTCTGGATAAAGGGGGGAAAACAACAAGGGGAAAACATAAATAATAACCTCACAACTTATTTTCTTGGACCAAAGGAAAACGTGGGGTTGTTCCTTCAAGTTGGGTCAAGGGGAGGATTCAAAGTGTATGAAAGAAAGGGATATGTTGCACCTGTAGCAGGCAAGTCCTTCCATCAATTAGAAGGCGAGTACCAGCGGCTTCTTCCTCTGCATAAATGACATGACTTTTCCCATCCAACTATAATAAATTGAAAAGTAAGCATCAGAAGGACAGTTGTAATACAAAGACCAGCAGTAAGAGGTTCTAATAACTGCGAAAGAAATACAGAACATGAGCAAAAGTAAAACATGTAGTAAAATGCTAGAGGGAAAATGCTTGCCTGCATCAATAAACCACCATCGCGTAATGTATGTATCTCTGCCTCAATCTCTGACTCATTCATTCTCAACCTATAACTTCCTGTTCCCCCTCTAACCATGTCAATCTAAAAACATTTTTTTTTCTAAATGTTAATATGCATGAATCATCAACACGATACCCAAAATCTCTAGAATTTCTTGAGAATTAGAAAAGGAATCCTTAAAATAGTGGTACAATGACATAATTGAAAACTCATACCGTATATTTGCTTCCTTCAATGTTCAAAGACACTTGAGAATGCATAAGTGATATGTGCTGAAATCAAGACCAACAGACATCAGTATGTTAACAAAGACCTACATAAAAGAAGCAACTCAGGCTTAGCACTGTACCTTGGGAGGAATTTGACCCTTTTCAAGATAACCAATATAATCTGAAACCATAGCTGCACTGCTGGCCGACGCTTTCTGGGATAAATAAACAGTGTAAAATACTTACTCTATAACAAGAACATTGAATGCTGATATATGAACACTTACATAGAGAGCTCCGGCAACAACTGAAAGATACCACGGAGGCCTTTCTGCTCTAACTCGCATAGCAATTCTACTGTCCAACCAACCAGTGTGGATTTTATTTTCTCGGTAATCTGAAGCCTGTATGGCATTTTAGCTGTTAGTGGTTGGTAGTCCTAAAGTCGTACATTTTTATAACGAAAAACGATGGTTCATTTGATAAACATACATGTAAAAGGTCAATTGTGTAATCAACAGTTGTACGAATTTCTCCACGGATTTGAATTTCTTTCAACCCAAGAACCATATTTGCTATAGCAAGAGCTCTGGATTCCCCAAAAGCAAAGACATGTCCTAATGTAAGATTCCACTCTTATCAGAAATAATGATATCTTTGTAAGAAATAACTATATACAAAGCGGCTATCTTGTCCAAAAACATTCATAGAAAAATTGAAATTTATCAGTGTAATTCTTACCAAATTGAGAATCTGAAAATTCATGAATGCCTCCTCCAGACTGTAAAATATTATTGCACAATCATTGTATTAAGTTTTAGATTCTGTAAACCAATATTTTTTTTCCCGAAAAATAAAGCTTACCTTGACAGAGAAGTAAGCCCACACATTTGGCTTGCTTTTAAAACTCAACTCCTGTACAAAGTCATGGAGCTCAATACAAACTTAAAAAAAAAAAATGAAGCAAAAAAAGCACCAATTGAGATATTTGAAGTACAACTTATTTTTTTGCGAACTTAGTAAGGCTTACCTGTACTTTTCCGCTGGTAGGTTTAAAACCATCATCAGGATCCTCACTTGTCACACGCACAGCTACACAGTGACCTTTAGGCCTTGTTGATTCAACCTTGTCAAAATCAAAACAAGTGGCAACAACAGAAACTTTTCTCCAAGAATCATAACCTCCACCATGTTCCACTCCATAAAATCTCCGTATTTCTAATCAAATCAAGCACACAGATATCATTTACGTAAATTACATGATCATGTGAAAAAGGGTTTTCGAGAAGTATTGAATGTTGGCATCATACCAGGAATTTGCCATAGAGGAATACCCATCCCGACAGCAACCTGAGCAGCTGGCAGATTCACTTCAGCAATCCACTCAGTTACAGGGTGCTCCACCTGTTGCAAAAGCTTTTAATTATTGATTATGTAAGGAAAGTGAGAAGGCAAAAAATCCGACCGCCAAATAAATCACAAGATTCTTCTTAACCTCTTTGAACCAAAATAAGTTAAGAATCCACCAACCATGTTGTAGAATAAATCTACACCCTTTGTGGTTGTAAAACTGAATGCTTTTATAAATGGTTATTTCAGCTCAATACTGATTCCGAAACCAGCTAGCACTTGTATATTGCAGAACCACACTAAGAGGATAAAACAAACAGAAAAGCAAAAGCACAAAGTTGATTGACCGAATGTGGCAACTAACTCCATATGACATGTTCTAGAACTATGGTTAAAATCGTTATGACATACTTGTAACCGAGGGTTGAGCTCTAGAAAGTAGTACTCGCCAGTGTCCATACTGTAAAGATATTCAACAGTTGCGGCTCCAACATAATTCACACATTTAGCTAACCTTCTAGCTGCCTGCTCCAGCCTTTTTACTGTCTCCGATGGAGCTACAGTGATTGGACCCTCCTCGATAATCTATTTCACATAAAGAATGCTGATGTCAGATCTTGTTAAGTCTCAAATATGATGCAACTGAAGCATTAAACTCCCTTTGACTGGAATCACTTTTGTTATGGAAGACTAACATTCAGATATAGCCTCAAAGAAACAAACTGACCTTCTGGTGCCGCCTCTGAATACTACAGTCACGGCTATGCAAAGCAGCAACATTCCCATACTGATCACAAAGTAACTGGACCTCTAAATGCCGACTCTAATTCAGGAAAGAACATATATACCAAACAGTTTCGTCAGGAAAAAAATCTATATTCTGCCACTTCTGTGAAATGAATCGTTGCAGAAAATCTCACCTGTGAAGCAACTTTCATTATAAATATAGGTGAACCTGGAACTTCGCCTTGCACTTGCTTGAATAGTGCCCTAACTTCATCATCACTATGAACCTAGAAAACCAAACATCACAAGGCATGCAAAAACTTCAAACCAATCTGAATAATATGAAAAGTGTTTAAATCAATGATAATTTTACCAAAATAAGAGCAGTTACTCTAAAAGGGAATTAGCTAGAGCATTGGATATAATAAATTACAATTGTCAAAGAATCAAAACATTTCATGAATGAATGAACCTTTCTTATGCCTTTACCGCCGCCACCCCAAGATGCCTTAATCATTGCGGGATAACCAACAAGTTGACAACTTGCAATTGCTTCTTCTGTTGTATAAACACATGCTTTACTATATATTTCATCTGGAATAGAAAGTAGGCAACTTTCTGCAGGAATTTTCACCTGGAAAACAGGAATGTAGCACTGTGCATGAGAAACTGCCATGGAAAGGACACTTTTTAATATTCAAAAAGAAGATAATTACATGAGAACCACTCCATGGAAGGGTGGGTACATCTGCTGCTTGGGCAATCAATGATGAACCAATCTTATCTCCCAAGGCTGCCATAGAAACAGATGGAGGCCCAAGAAAAATGATTCCTTTTGCATTCAGTGCATCAGGCAGCTCAGGGTTTTCTGATGCATGACCCCATCCAGGCCAAACCGCATCAACATGTGTTATCTCTGCCATCTGAGTAACACATGATATGATTTGACAAAAAATATAGAATTTCATCATATAATTAAACATAGTAAGCGGGAACTAACTCAATGAACCTTTAGTAGCAAGAAAAAGAAACCTTCGTATTGCTTATCAGTTCTCTTACAATGTCCTAGGACTTTACATGCAAACATCTGTTACTGAGCTATTGACATCTATGAAGTCGTATGTATCAGAATCTTTTGGATGAAAATCAATTATTTAAAGCAAGGACATCATAAGAGTGGTAAATTTCCTTTGTACTTTGAACTAAAACAAGCTTTTTGAGAGGCAATTCATCAACATAAGAACAATTCGGAAGCAAGCAAATGTTACCGGAGGTCACTATACACACCTCTACAATGAGCTGCACATTGGCGTAGTTATTATTATTTGTTCCCCCGGGAACTTCCACAAACTGGTCGGCAATTCTTATATGCTCTGCATTGATTCTCATGTCCTCAGGAGTAGCCATTGCCACCAACAGGATTGCCTTTTCGGTACCAAATGTTTCATAAGCCCACGTTCTAATACTACGTATAAATTTGACAGCTGCCATTCCATTGTTCGCAATTAAAATGCTATGGATCGGCTTTTTCCCTCCAAGTGCAGAACAGAATTCATCTACTTCACATATTGTAGCCGGGCTCCGGATTGGCAGTACCCCATTTATGTATCCATTATTTCCACCAGACACAGCTGACCGTCTTTGGGCCTCAGACATACTGCATATCATCAAAAACAACCATCGTCAATGGGTGCAAGGTTTCAGTAATGGCAGTGTAATTCTGAATTGAGACTTCAAAAGTAACTGTGATTCCTTAAACATATAAATGAACCAACATCATGATCAAACAAATTTAAATTGAAACCAAACCAAAAAGAAATGCTATGATAAAGCTATTTTTGGTTGTGCATACCAGAATTTGGTATGATCAATACTGTGAACTTTTCCCTTACACTCTTCTCGTTTATTTTAGTGAAGATGGTATCAAAAAAATCAAACCTGTAGTGCTAAAGATAATAGTTTATTCATGGTTGATTCCACTTCCACTTCCACTTCCAGTAACCAAAGATGAAAGATCACATAAACATTTCATTTCAACAAAAGCATAAACTTCAGAAAGCAAAACAGCTCAGCATTAAAAACTCTCCAAAAGTTAAAAAATTATTGTTTACCAACCTTACCAAACTGAAACCTCAATCAACAAAATTACAAACCCAACCGGCCTAAAAAAAAGACCACTTTTTTTTATCAAACTTGACAAAACAAACAAAATCAATCCAAAAAAAGGAAAACAAGAATTTCCCTACTTGATTAAAAAAAAAAAAAAAGAGAAAAGAAAACCAATACCCAATTCTGTAAACAAAACAAGAATACTAACAAACCTGAAAGAAAGATGAATTTCGCTCTAGGAAAGTTGGGATAAAAACAAAGTGTATCAATTTACGATATCGGTGTGAAGCATAACTTCAGTGTTTCTTAGTGAATGGAAACAAAAGGAGAGAAAAACAAAGAAGAAATGGTGAATGGGAAGTGTTAAGAGAGATGTACATGCAAAAGAATGTAAGAAAAAAGAAATCCTTAAATAAGTAGAGCAGTGATGTGGTAGCATAGAGTTAGGTTAGGGGTAGAAGGAGGAGGGTGTTTTTTTTCTTAGAGGTTTGAAGTAACGGCCCTGTTCAATTAATTGTCAACTTGCACGTGGTATCTGCCCCTTAACTCCTTTATTCTCCCTCATGTTTATCATCATCTGCAGATATTAGATAACCAAAAATATGAACCAAATAAAAAGAATATAAAATAATATTGCCAAATATCAATCAAATTATCGTCTCACAATCCACATCTAAAATTTGTATTCCAGGGGTTCTTACATTCATCACTAATATATGAAGCCATGTAAGTAAAAATATATGCATCCCCTTCGTTGATACTTAAGTTGGAAATCGATAACTTTTAACATATATATTCAACATGTAATATTATCATTTGAATAATTTTATTTTTTTTAAATTACATAATTCAATTTAACTGAAATTATTTATTAAATTTATAAAATTAAAAATAGAGAGGTTGACTCTCAAAATATGAACTAAAATACTCATAAATGTCAATTTTTATGAGAATAGGTTGATTTTTCGAAAACGCTTTCAATTGTAAAAAAAAAAAAAAGAGATTTTGAATTTATATAAAAGCTTATTTTGTAAGTTTTATTTTAATATTAATAGGTGAGATCAGGAAATAAAAAAAATATTGGTGCTATCATTTTTTCTGCTTTTCACCTAAAAATACTTCTAATTGGCTCGTAAAATTTTCAAAAATCAGTTTAATTAGATAATTTCTTTTATTAAAAAAACAACATTTATGAGTATTTTAATCTAAAATATGGAAGGAAAAAATTAAGTTGGAAGGTTCCATTGCCATTTGCCAGTAGGTTTGATGATAGGAGATGACGCGCCTTGACTCTTCGTTTCATCATGCACAATTTGGTGGTGTTGTCCACCAACCTTCCGCTTATGTTGCTTTCATTCCATTATATTGCATGAAAAAGTATACAGTAAAATTAAATGAATGATATGAATCAATTTTCATTTTTCTAATATTATATTGCATACCAATTTTTAACCTTTTGAAAAGACAGAAAAATAATAATAATTCTGTATACACATTTAATTTAATGTTTGAATTCAGATAACAATAAAAAAAAAAAAAAAAGAGTTTGCATTCAATGAATCATTGTGAGGGATAGGATGATAAGGCAATGACTAATTAATTGGCCAAAGGATCTGTAGCCTTATAACTACTTTTTGTTTAGTAAATAAATAAAATTGGATGGTTAGCAGTTGCTTGTAACTTTCTACCAAAATCAATTAAATTTCTCAACTGTATGCATATAATAATTGACCTTGCAGTGCACACCTCTACCATCTCATCTATTTTCTTCTTTAACCATAAATTCCTTCCTTCGCCTTTTGTATATATGATCCATAAAAGGCCGGTTTTGCTTTTTAGATGTGCCATTTTGCAATTCTAACTTTAATTTTTTTTATTTTAAAAAAGAAAATATCTAAAGCTATGTTTGATAAATTAAAAAGATTAATTTGTGAAAAAAAAAATGTTGATTTTAAATTATAATATATTTAGTATATTATTAAAAATTTAAATTTGAAATAAATAAAAGAGAATTGGATTTATTATCTAATAGTTTTTCATTGTGAATTATTGAGCCTAAATTTCATTCCATTCAAAAAAGCTTAACAAGGCCATGTCATGATAGTGTCATGAGTGTGTATATATCATACAAATCACATATAATGTATCCCGATGAATTAAAATTAAAATTAACCCAAAAATACAACAAATCAAGGGCTGGTAAATTTCTAACTTAGGTCGTGAATATTAAAAAGCGTCAAGCTTACCAATACGACAAAGATATCATTGACCTTTCGCAATAACGTCCCAACAATTGTCTCTAATCAGTGTATTTATATTGAGCAATTAAAATAATAAACATAACATTATATAAAATATATTTGTAAAAAATTTGAGGAATATACCTAATGCCCTATAGAAAATGAATTACATGAAATAATGAAATAATTAGCATGTTAATGAGTACAAAGAAATAAAATAATGGAGAATCCGTTCCTGACAAAGCCATTGGCACCGGAGCAACTTCCACTAGATCAGTTAACACTGGTGCTTGGGCCGTCGACGGTTCTAAAACAATAAGAACCTTGGGTGAGTATGGAAAGTTACAACAATATAAATCAACATATATTCAAACATAAATAATATGACATATATACATAATTATTAAGCTTCATCTACCGGTTATTAACAAAATACCCAAGTAAAAGCAAATAAATGTGAGTGTGTAAAACAGGAAGAAGCAAGTACCAGGAGCTGCAACAGGCGAAGTAGATAGTACTGCATTAGGAAAACAACAACACTTTGTTATCAAAAAACAAAAATGGATAAATAGGTGATTTAATTGTTATTTACCATCGCATTTGTTGATAGGACAATCAAAAACTTGACAAGCGGAAGGCAAAGTAAGGACTTCCGTAAAATTGAAATCGGCACTGTTTTTCAAAGCTACACAAATGCAATCGGGGTTAGATTGCACTACTGTTTCAAATCCAAAACAACATGAAGGAATCGGACTGTCATCGGTGCTGCCTTTGATTAAAAACAAAAAGCAATCCGCCATATCATACATGACAGTGCTGCGAATCTCCGAAGGAGCTAATGACGACCACGCGGCTACAAGCTTTGGATTTGGAAAGCATATCATGAAGATGCAAATAACAATAATAATTTTCCTTGCTACGTTTTTTATTTCATTTTCTGTCATAAAAAAATTCACTTAAAATTTAATTAAAAAGTGATTTAAATTTAAATATTTATCTTGTGGATTCTATGCATTATATTATCTTTAATTAAAATAGGTATATTGATGAAAATAAATAAATAAATCCTTAAATCATTTGCAAATTAAAAAAAAAACTATATTTTAAATTAATGTTTTTCTCAATTTTTCAATTTACCTTCTTATAAAGTGAAGAGATAAATATCATATTAAGGATTTGTTTTAATATTTATCACCGAAAATCCTATTGAAAACTTTTAAAGATTTATGTGAGTTTGTATTGCATTGAAATTGAAGATGTGACAAGACTGAAATAAACTTTTGTAAGGAAATGGGTAGTTTTAATAAAATTGATCTAGTTTAACAAGAATTTTTAATCTAATATATATTTGATAATAGCTTGTTGAGTCTTAGTTTGATTGGTATGTATATTATTATCAATGTAGGAGGACATAGATTCGAGTGCGTTAAAGTATATTATCCTCCTATTTATGGGTAATTCTAGCATTGTGATAAAAAAAGCATGAAGTTATCTCCATAATTGACCTTTATCTAATAGCTAAGTGAGTTTGAATACAGATGGTTCGGTTAGGTTTAACAAGGGCTTTACAGTAGATGTTGGCTGTGTGAGGGTTATAATGGTGAGTGGATTATTGGGTTTCCAGATATTTAAGTAATTTCACTGTATTAAAGGCAGAGCTTTGGTGGATATTAGACGGGTTAAACTTTATTTTGGATAGACGTTTCAAGAGAACTAGGACAAATTCAGTTACGTTTTCATGCTCTAATTGAACACTTTCCATTTTTGATTATTCTCAAAAGAGAAGATTTTTTTTACCAAACATCTGCGAATCCAATCACACAATCTTATAATAAGAACAAGAGATCTTTCTCGATCAATCCCTTTGCTCCTCATTCTTCGAGAATCAGAAAGATCATTTTCAAGTTTGAATTTGTTCATTTCGAATCTGGGTTCTTCTACTTCATTTTTATTTACTTATTTATTATTTTTATTATTTTTTCCCCTCTTTTTTTGATTTCTTTTTTTTTTATTCCCTTCCATCATTCCCTAAGTCCCATAGGTTTGATCTTATAGAATCTGACCCATTTTCTCATTGAGCAAGGGGTACGAAATAAATCAGATTGATTTTTCTATCAAAAGCACTATGTGAAATCTTCGGTTTTTCCTCTTTCTCTATCCCATAGGTACAGCATTTGAATCAATAGAGAACATTTTCCTCCTATATGAATAAATATTATTACATTCCAACTCCTTACTGATACCTCCCAAGGAAAATCCCAAATTGGATCCCAAATTAACGGGTTAGTGTGAGCTTATCCATGTGGTTATGCACTCTTCGAATAGGAATCCATTTTCTGAAAGATCCTGGCTTTCGTGCTTTGGTGAGTCTCCGATATCCTTTCGACGACCTATGTTGTGTTGAAGGGATATCTATATGATCTGATCGATTGCGTAAAGCCCGCGGTAGCAACGAAACTGAGGAAAGTATACAGAAAAGACAGTTCTTTTCTTTCTATTATATTAGTATTTTCTATTCTATTTTTTCTATTCTATTAGTATTAGATTAGTATTCTATTAGTATTATATTAGTATTAGTTAGATTAGATTAGTATTAGTTAGTGATCCTGGCTCAGTGAGTCCTTTCTTCTGTGATTAACTGTTGGCGCCAGTCCTAGTCCTACATTCCATTTTGTCTCTGTGGACCGATGAGAAAGGGGGCTCAGCGGGAAGAGGATTATACCATGAGAGAAGTAAGGAGGTCAACCTCTTTCAAATATACAACATGGATTCTGGCAATGCAATGGAGTTGGGCTTTCATGCGTATCTGAATGAATCATCTTTTCTACGGAGGTAAATCCTTGCCCGCTAGGCAAGAGAATAGCAAGTTACAAATTCTGTTTCGGTAGGATATGTATTTCTATTACTATGAAATTCATAAATGAAGTAATTAATCGTGGGGTTACCATCATCCTGTTTGTAGTGACGAATTTTGTATGTGTTCCTAAGAAAAGAAAAGAAATTTGTCAAAATTTTGGGGTCTAAAAGGGTCGTGGAAACACATAAGAACTCTTAAATGGAACTGAAAAAGAGATATAACTCTAGTTCCTTCGGAAATGGTAAGATCTTTAGCGCAAGAAGAAGGGGTTGATCCGTATCATCTTGACTTGGTTCTGATTTTTCTATTTTTTTAAGAATACCGCTTCTTCTACTCGTATCGAATAGAACATGCTGAGGCAAACCTTCTTCATGTAAAACCTACTTGATTTAGATCGGGAGAATCGTACGGTTTTATCAAACCATGTGTATATGTCTCGATTCCGTAGTCAATCCTATTTCTGATAGGAGCAGTTGACAATTGAATCCAATTTTTTCCATTATTTTCGTATCCGTAATAGTGCGAAAGGAAAGCCTAGCTTCAAGTTGTTCAAGAATAGTGGCGTTATTGAGTTTCTCGATCCTTTGACTTAGGATTAGTCAGTTCTATTTCTTAATAGGGGCAGGAAAGGGATATAACTCAGTGGTAGAGTGTCACCTTGACGTGGTGGAAGTCATCAGTTCGAGTCTGATTATCCCTAAACCCACTGTGAGTTTTTCTATTTTACCTTACCCCCCACCGTGATCGAATAAGAATGTATAAAAGGCTCTTGGGATTGACCTGAGGGGTAGGGATAGCTATATTTCTGGGAGTGAACTCTAAGCGAATATGAAGCGCATGGATACAAGTTATGCCTTGGAATGAAAGACAATTCCGAACTGGCTTTGTCTACGAACAACAAAGCTATAAGTAATGCAACTATGAATCTCATAGAGAGTTCGATCCTGGCTCAGGATGAATGCTGGCGGCACGCT